>OX038883.1:16792914-19390081 GCA_943789525.1 Agriphila geniculea | reverse complement strand
CCCTGATGCTAACCCTACAAGGAAAAAATATTTTGTATAGAGATTGACTATGCATTTTTTGACGACCGAATAAACTAGCGATGTGACAGCCCTTCTTGTTTAAGCTGTATCGCTCGCTCGATGCTCGAGTTGGCCTACTTATTTGGTTCTACTATGGTTTGGGTGATTGTGGATGCGGTCTTTGTGTCGTTTCCGATATAGCTCGATCTCAGTCACTACAGTTGGCATTTTAATTCGTCGTTCCTCGCGAACCATGGGGCATTTACTATCGCCCTCAGGATGCTATTCTGTACCTGCTGGAGGCAGAGAATATTTGATTTGCTGGCCACACCCCATAATTGGATGCCGTACGTCCAAATTGGTTTCAAGACTGAGTTGTACCCATATATCAGTAATTGTCTACGGAGAGCAGCTGAGTTTCTTTCCATTAGCCAGTATAAATTACGAAAGGACATGGATGGTTTTTCCAAAGGCCGCGGTCCATCAAGTCCATCTGCTACGAAATTTCTACTGCTTATTGTGTATATTATTGTGGATTATTTGACAAAAAACTAGAATATAAAGTACTCCCGTTCTTCTGAAATAATTATTTGTTAATTAAAAATAAAATAAAATAATCGAGTTGGCAACACACAGAAGTACGACGAAATGCACTCATGGGTGGATTCCAACAGGCTAATCGCTAGGTCATCGATCGCCATAGAGTGGATTTTAACTATGGAAAGTACAATATTTTAAACCTTTCCACTGACGCGCGCGGTTCAACCATGCGTTTTAAACGCAAAGCTGTCGCAAAACGCCACGTGATTCCGCTTGGAACATCCGTTCCAGTACGTTGCGGAATTGCGCGAATTACTCGTATTGTTCTAGTTTATAAACTATTTACTTTAAGAATGTGTATTAAAATACCTTTAAAACAGTATATCATTTGTACATAGTCTCAGGCCTCGAATACACCTACAAGAACTTCTGCGAGAACTTACACTGACAGCCTGTCACACAGTAGCATGTGAACGCTGCTATTAGTCAACACCTGTAAGCTACTGTCTGACAGGCTGTGGGACACTTCTTGCAGAAGTTTTCTTGCAGGTGGAAACCCGGCCTAAAAACAACGACCTGCGACAAATCGATGAGGAAATCGGAACGAGTCTGCGACAGATTGGTGGAAGAAAATCGTTGTTATTTCTAAATAAAATACTTTTTTAATATTTTTATTGTTTAATTTCAATGAGGATACCTGAGGCCGTACCGGCTAACGAATCGAGCTTCGAAAAGTCTGCCGGGTTTCAAATTAAAACAGATAAATCGAGCCCCAATTGGGCGAAAATTGTGAACCCCATTTCATGATGTCACACGAACATCGTTATCTTCCAAATTACGTCAACAGAAACTACAAGACGAAATTCCTTACTTTGATTTTTCAGTTCTAAGTTGAAACCGATTCAGATTTTTCGATAATCGATTCGTTAGCCGGTACGGCCCCTGGGGGGGTAATTACGTAACTTTGTTGCAATCAACTCTGACAGAAATCGCAGATTGATTGCTGCTTTAGTATGAACCAATATGATAACTATCTTACTTCAAGCGGCAATGTGACTCCTCTTTCAATCGATTTCAATCGAGAATGTTAGCAATAGCAACAGACTTACGTAATTTACGTACAGGTAAATAAAATCCATGGTAAAAATGTACTTCACGTACGATACGTACGATGACTCAGCGATTATTCCGTCAGAATGCACCGTTATGACATTGACAGTTGATTGATTAGACAACATTTCATTCATAATTTTCACAGAAATGTGAATGTGACAAGCAAGAGCATGATTATCATTAATTATTTTTATTTTATCAATTTATTTTTTGTAATTTAGCTTAAAAATAAGGCAGATTCCCCCTTATAAAAATAATAATATACGTGGAATGTTATAAATAAATGATACACCCATTTTTAATGGTGCGTTCGTAATGTGTTTAGCTCTCTTTACATTTAATTATTTTTATGGTTTTAAATTAATCGGGAGTAAAAAAAAAATTGGAAAAAATTGGTAATGTTAACTTATTAAATAAGCTTTCAGATGAGATAACTTTCGTAAGAGATGGGTGCCAAGTACCGTTTTTCAACCGTCTCCTTTAAAGTTGATCTCATCTCTTTTTGCTTTGATATGATTCTTCCATGTGAGTCGTCGGTCTAGATGGAATCCTAGGAATTTGATGTACAGCACCGGTCCGGTCCGGTTTCAACAAAGATGGACACTGAAGTTTCTGCTATGGCTGGTGCGAGGTTACTTTGCGTATCAGCAGTTTATGCTGCTTTAAAAGGAAATTAATTAAAACAATTTTAAATAGGGGAAAATTGTTCTAAATAGTTACCTATAACACTCACAGATTATAAAGTTATGATTTATTAAAATTCGCCTTCATGGTCGCGGACACAGTGTAAATGTGGAGCCTAGTCGCTTTCGCACCAAGTTCGCGGCTTGCGAACAATTTTTGTCTTGAGACAAAAACCGTCAATTTACGAGAACGAGACGTAAACGCAACGCGAAGAATATGCGGATCGGTTCCACACTCACGCTCCACATAAGGACCGCGGCTTCGCGCGCGATTCACACGTGAGTGTGGAGAGGAGGCCTTTCGGTTCGCTAAACTCATTGCTTCACGAACCTGCACCAAAAAATGTCCATAGAAATAGAATGTCAAAGAACAACAATGTCAATAAACAGGTGATCCGAAAACGAATGCATACATTTTATATGAGATACGTAAAAAATGGCTTAGATTCATAAAATATGACTATATATGGCAAAGGAAATTAATAAACTATGTTCCATACTGTTTTCTTTGTCGATAAACGAATAAATGTAGCGAAATTTGGTTTTAGAGAAATTTGTGGCAATATCTTAATTACCTGTGAAAAGTGTGATTACTTGGATTGTTTCTTTTTGTCACATCACAATTACTTAGAGCACAAGACACCATGGCTCCACGATACCTTTATTTTATTCTAATTAAGATTAACAAATATTTTAAACAAACTGTGATTGCTCATTTGCTAGGCGGGACGCTAGGGGCTCTTACTGTAAAAAATGTTGGCACATGTCACTTGATCCTTTGTCTCTTTTTTACATAGACCGTGTCCGTATGATATTAACTTCTCTTTTCCACGCTTTGTTGGTCTTCTTGAGCGCAGCGAAATTTTTTCTATGTCTATAGTTTATTCTGTTCTGCAACAGTGTGCCATTGTGTGTACGTACGTGTGCGAACACGTACACACCATAGCCAAAGCGAAAATATCCTTTGTTGCCCGTGTTACATAGTTTGCTATGGCGCACTATTCTGTCCGTGGAGCGTTGAGGTTTGGGAACCTAAGTACTCACTTAGGTTCCCAAACCTCAACCCCCAATGGTGGGGGTGGGTACTCACCCACCCCCACCATTACTGTCTATGGTTAAAATGTGAGCATGCGAATCTCCGTGCCACTGAATAATTCCATTCTAAAACTACCTAGAAGTAATGTACCGATGATATACGTTCTTATTTCAGATATCAAATCGATTGTACCGGCTTCCCGGCAGAATGATTGACAAAAGCATGTGGCACGGAGATTCGCATGGTTTGAGGTTATGTTTTTTGTTAAATCGTCGAATTCCAGATCAATCGGAGCCTGTACCGCTGGGTTGATGTATTTGTAGCCGTTACATATTCATTGTAACAGCTACAAACACATTTGTTGCTCATGTAACGCAACAGGGACAAAGATATGGCGATCTAAAGTTTTAAAAGCATGCGACTCTCCGGCCCACACGCTTAAGTCTAAAATACTGGTGAAAATTGTATTAAGATTAAAAATAAGCAAGTTTACGTAACCGTTTGATCACGATAAACGGCCCGAAAACATATTTTCACTATATCTTCATTCGTTTTAGAGAAATAAGTAAATTTATTTACTATGATTTATTATGAATAATCAGTGTGTAGGGTGACCATATCGTCGGTCCGTAGGAATCATTAGGCTGTTTCTAATAAAATTCAAGTTGAACTACATAATGTTGAGGGTTGATTTGCCTACATACTCGTACGTATCGTACCTACTATCATACTGTTACTGACTATGCAATATTGCAATATTTTTTAGGGGACGTAAAAAGGTGACTTTTATCCTAATCGAGATGACAAAATACAAACAAACAAATGAGAAAGTAGGTAACCTTATAAAAACGTGTTAAAAATGTGAACGTCATAATTGGTATAATAATTGCCCACTCAGTACCAGTCACCCATCATCATCAGTATCAGTCACCCATTAATTTAGGTCTCGGTTGAATGCAACCGAACTGAGAACTTCCTTCGTTTTTTGAAGTATTAGTCTTTCAAAATAGATATCTAAAAACACTTCAACTTGCATTTTAGACCGATCGGGATAAGTTTTTAGCTTTTAAAAATATTAAAGTTTGTTTTTTTCGTATATAGTTTCTGCACCATTCACTTAGCCTAATACATGAAATTGTGTCATTTTGGTTTGATGCATAAGTAACAATTTAGGTTTTTGTCTTTTTTAACGCTATCGGACGAAAAGAAAATTAAAGTTGAAAATTTTACTTTCATGATGATTATGAAGTTGTAACCGATGTACTTACTTGAGCTTTTTGTGTCATCTTTGTCCACGGGAATACTGTTATTTGACTATTACCTAAAGCGTTACCTTAGTAACTCCAAAAGAATATTACAATTGGTTAAATAAGTGTTAAATGTTTTAGATAAATAGTATCTGTTGTACATAATGTTTTGTGCTAAATTCATCAATGGAATTTTCAGCTTTTTATTTTTTTCTTTTCAACACCCTGTAAAAGTCACAAAAGAAAATGGGGGGGGGGGTGGGGGGGGTGGGAGCCGGGGCACCGCTGTTTGCTGCGTACTTCGAGCACCGCTGCTACGTACTTTGCCGTTCGAGCGACTTTGGGTAAAAGAATTTGTAAAAAGTAGCCTCTATTTCGTATTGAGCCAGCACAATATCCCACTTCAAATTAATTCGCCTAATTTAAAGTAAGTAAGTGACTTAAGTGACGCCTAAGCATAGGTACTGAAGTTCGGTGACACATTTGAAGTAACGAGTAGGTAGGTAGGTAAGAAGTATACGAACGAATATAAATACATTTGATGATACTGTGGCCGCGTTCCGAATCACGCTCACAGCGCTGTTAGCGCGTATCCGACCAAATTAAATAGTCACAAAATATTACACAGATAGGGTATTTGTGTACCTACTTCATTTAATGGATTATAGGCTAACAGTGCTGTTGGCGTGATTTGGAAGTAGGCATGTGTTATTATTGTCAATTACAGTCTCATTGATGAGATGACATCATTAACATTCTTGTACTCTACCTCTTGCAAAGTTTAAAAAGAAAGGATTACCTACCTACTGTAACAAAATATTTTTTGAGGGTAAGGAAATAAAAACCGGTCAAGTGCGAGTCGGACTCGCACACAAAGGGTTCCGTACCAAAAAACGGCTAAAAAATCACGTTTGTTGTATGGGAGCCCCCTCAAATATTTATTTTACTAGCTGACCCGACAGACGTTGTCCTGTCTTAGTTATAAATATTAAATTCGAATTGGTATAAATTATTGAAAAGTTTAGTTCAGAGATTAGTAGGTAAGTACCGTTCCCGTTTCCGTTTTCGTTCTCGTTCCCGTTCCCATTTACTTTAAAACCCAACAGCTTTATAAATAACCAAGTACCTATACATCACTTGTTATGTTAGTAACGTGTATGTTAGTCTATTCAAACTTACTAATAAGGCGTGATGGCTCTGAACTAACCGTGATGAGCACTAAGAAATTCAGTTTTCTTATAACCTCTTTGTAAGAAAAAAAAAAATATTTTACATGTATTTTATTAATAAAATAACTCCGAACGAAGCATCTGTTTTATTACATCCTTAATTGTATGTTTTTTTTTTATCGTTGTTCGCGCGTATCTTCGACATTTATGGACTGATTTTGATGATTCTTTTTTTGTTCGATTCAATTTTTTTGCGAAATGGTCCCATTTATTTTTTTTTCAAATCGGTTCAGTAGTTTTCAAGGTATCCTGAAAACACTATGATTTTGCATCAACTAACTTGACTATTTTGTTATTTATGAACCGAATAAGATGATTCTTTTTGTTGGGTAAGAGGTACTTTTAGTCTTTTTAACCGACTTCAAAAAAAAGAAGGTTCTCTTTCAGTTTGACCTGTATGAATGTATGTTTCTCCGCGAATATCTCACGTTTGACTGAGCCGATTTTTCTACCAAATAATATACTTACACTACACTACCTAATAGAGAAGGTACTTACACTAAAAACAAAAAAATAAAAATTGTTTTAAAAATAAAAAAAAATGTTTTAAAAAACAAAAAACCAACTTCAAATAACCTGCCTCTAAAAAGCAAGAAATAATATTCAAATCATTAGATATGCATTATCATTGTTATATAATAACAACACGTATATTGAAGTCGGGTAGGGCTTTTAGAATAAAAAAACGAAGTTGTACTCCAGCCCCACCCGACTTCAATAGACGTGTTGTTATTATTTAACAATGATAATGCATATCTAATGATTTGAATATTATTTCTTGCTTTTTAGAGGCAGGTTTTTTGAAGTCGGTTTTTAGTTTTTTTTAAAAGGTAAGTAAATACTAAAGTTTAATTTTTCAAGTTTTGACTTATGTAGTAAGCATAAATTACTTTACAACCATTGAAACTTGTCCCAAGTAACAATACAAAAACTCACATACATACAAACGTAGAGCAGTGTGGAACAATGCAACACCAAAAGCTCTGAGTCTCATATTTCTCTCATTTTTAAAGATATGAATTCCGTTTTTAGAGGAACGGAATCTACTTAATTAGGTATAAAATGGCAGTTATAGTTTCATTAATAAATAGATACATAAACCAATAAGAAGACTTTTAAAAGAAAATGGGAATTGTTTCATTGTGTCCACCTAGGTGTACACAATGAAACATCCTCTGTCCAACAATGAAACACTGTTATTAATTTTGACATTTTCATATTTAGTGGAACAAGTAAATGACAAAATCTGTTGAATTCCAACCGATAAAGGTTTTCTCAAGGTATTGCATAATTATTCAGACTTTAAAAGTACCTATAGGTTTATCTCAGGTACAATGATTTGTGTGTGACTTAAAGATAAATGAGTCTAATTTTTTTTAAATCGTAGTTATGTACCTTTTATAGGCAATAACGATTTAAAATCAACAATTACTTATAATAGGCATTAATCTCTCAGGTAAAATTCTACATACTAAAAGATTAATGAGTCTGAAAATCACAAATATTAGGTAGTAGTAGTGGAAACACTGTTACATTGTGTCCACCCTTGAGCTGTGACATTCTTGGACACCTGGGGTATTTTAGAATAACATCAAAAAATAATCTACCAAAATCGAACAATTTATTAGGTAGTATCATAGTTATTCTGTGGTAATGTAGTCCACGTGAATCTATGATACATGTACAAATATATTGATTAAAAAACACATTCGATGAGAAAGGCAACTGTCAAAAAAGCATTTTTTTTAAAAGCCCACGACTTAGGACAATTATTCTTAATGAAGGCTTTACAAAGTGACATTTTAAAAAAATAGTAACTATTTGCCTCTAGATGGCGTTGATGGAAAGAAGTGTAAAAATTGGCTTTTAAAAATAAACGGCCTGTACCAAAGAGGCAAATAAGCGTTCGCTGGCTGACATCTGGCCAAAGAGAAACATTTTAGGGTAACATCAGATTTGCCTGCCTACCTGAGTACTCTTCGAAGCTGAGTAAAAAAATCACATTGACACATACATTTTTATCAACGCCATCTTATCTATCGAGCATACAGTTTTTTGTCATTTTGAAAAACCCTAATTGAAAAACAGTTTGGTTAATATTTTTACAAAAATCCTCCGACTAAAAGTAATGAACATACTCTGTCTGTCAGCTTCATCATCAGACCCTGGACTTCGTCTCCCATTAGAGTACTCGTCAAAACAATAGGGATGACGACTACTGAATAAAATAACAAAATACTAATAAAAACCGTAAACATATTGAACTTTTAGAGTAGCTTGTATACCTCTTGGTTTTATATATTGCGTATTATTTGTTTTATTACCCTTCAAAGTTGGGCGGACAATTCCATTTAAAAATTTTAAAATATATTAAAATAAATAATACATTTAATTAATCCATAAAATTTATAGCAAATTTGTATAAGAAACAATTTTGATAAACACAATATTTAATATAGCTGCCAAACTTTCCTACGCGTTGCATACAAACACCTAGGCGTGACGTCATAACTAGGGTAGCCGTTAGTATGGAGCGTTTTCGGGTGAGTCCAATTTGTGTGCATTTTAAACTGTGATATCTCGGGCAGTTTTCACGCTAGCGAAATAATTATTTTACCAATGTTTCTTTTTTTGAGAGGTAATTTATGTAACATAAAATAAAAAAAAATTTCGTCATGCCTATTCTAACGAGCCCAAACACGATGGGGTTGTAGGTTTTATCATAGAATTCCTGTGGGCTTCTTCCGGCTTCATCATCAGATCAGCTCAATGACACCATAATATTGCATTGCCTTCCAGTTCTGACCTATTTTCAAAGTTTCAAGTCTCTAGGTCATCGGAAAGCTAGGATAAAATCGTTCGCAATATATATCTATAAATATTAGGTCTTTACTTATGAACTTGCCGATATTTTGTCACATACAGAGAAAATAATAACTTCTATGTTTTAAAACATTTAACAATATCTTGATTTACGTATGTCGAATTATGACCATGATAGTCAACTATCAGTAAAAATAAAGTCCTTTTTTTAAGCTTTCATAGCATTAAAAAAAGATCTTGAAAGTTACTCTTTTTTTGTGAGCCAAAAAAGGGTGACCGGAGGGGTTGTAACTTAGCCAAAACTTATTTTTTTCGCCTATCGTAAATGGAATAGGTTAGCATAGTGTTCAAACATTAGTACATAAAAGTTTTGTTACAAGAGTGTTAACGGTTGTTAAATGAACAAAGAAAATGCTAGTATGAAAAATGCAACTTCTTGAAAATTCTCCATACAAATCGGCAATTTCATAGGTAAAGACCTATTATATACGGTTACGAAAACCTGCTTATTTTTAATCATAATACAATTTTCACCAATATTTTAGACTTAAGCGTGTGGGCCGGAGAGTCGCATGCTTTTAAAACTTTAGGTCGCTATTGCGTTACATGAGCAACGAATGTGTTTGTAGCTGTTACAATAAAGCACGTTCCAGACGGATTTAATCACGCCTCCCAACCAAGGTCACCTTGGTGGAAGCTTGATGGGGGCGTGGTTTCCATCCGTGGATTGTGTTGCGGCTACACGAGTTTACATCCAAGCGCCGCCAACTAGGGCTGCCAACCATACTATAATAATATGTCGTATTATACTATGTTTCGGGTCTGCGTGCTATATACTATTGAAGAAATATATAGTACGCAAAAATACTATATTTTCAACATCGATCGCTAAGAAACAAATGTTTCTTTTTTTTTTATTTGTGATCGTGAATTTTGACTGATTCTATAGCGTGTAGTGTATAGTCACACCATATAACAAATACTATGTGTATAGTGTATTGTATCTGAATTCTGAACGTATCTATCTGTCTTATTGCGTTCCAAACTTGTCAATATAAAATTGACAACTTAATTAAATCTTAATCCATGGACGAAATATATCTTAATCTTAACCATGGACGAATTTCTTTCATGTCTTAACTTAATCAGTAATACTGATACAATCGTAAGTAAGTTAAAAACGAGTTTTTAATTTACTTATATTTAATTAATATTGATGGTAGAAAATAATATGAGACTTTTATTTTGATTCATGATTGTTTTATTTATGGTTTATGATTTTGACCAAAACATTGTTCAAAAATGCAAAAAGTTCAAAAAATATAGTTTTTATAAAAAGTAAAATATAATAATATATTTGCCTAATTTTTGCCTTTTCCATAAACTACTATATTATTTTAAAGTGTACTAATTTTTTTAGCCTTATTTGAAAAATACTGTATTTCGCCTTAGACATGTTGGCAACCCTAGCGCCGACACTCTTTCCCATTCCACGGTAAAGATATCTATCAGTACTGTAACTCGGCCCTGTCCTTGAAATAATTACCTAAATAAACCCGCGCTGGTTCAATCAATTAATTTTAAGGCAATAATATAACTAGATTAACAAAACTAATGGTAAAAAAAAAATAAAAAAAAAATACATTATTGATGGGAGAAACAAATTATTTAATAATCCTTAGTACAATACCTACGTATTATATAATATTTTAAGTATACTTAATCTTAGCTTTCGGACTTTCCAGGTATTTAAAAATGTAAGGTATCTCTGGATTATTGGTTAATATATTTATAATAAAAACAGCACAATCTGCACTTTGCAATAGTAAGAACTTATATTTCAATCAATAGTACCTATTGAATTTTTAGACTTTTGGCATTCAGAATGTTATTTCTATATTAAGGTAATAAATATAATAGAAAAAAACCCGGCCAAGTGCGTTTTGGGCAACACGCCGTACGGTTCCGTAGATACCTTATACCACACCATATTTAATACCATTATAATTTTTCGTCTGCAAAAATAACTTTGTTTTTCAGTGTTGTTATGAATGACAAAGTTATATTTGCGGTTATGGAAAATGTGCTATATCTGAAAAACTAATTACTATATCTCATTTAAACCAATTTTTATTGAAAGTAATTATTAAGACCTACATGCAGCATATATGTTTTTTAGATTTTTCACTTTCTTATTTCAAAAGTTAAAGGGGGGGGGGGGGAGGATAAACATTTTACCACTTTGGAGGAGTATATCTTTCAAACCTTAGACTTTGAGAAAAAAATGTCTTAAAAACCTCAATGTCAATTTTAAAGACCTATCTATTGACACCTCACACGTTCGCAGTTTCAGTTCCATGTATGGAGAGCCCCCCCTTAATCTTTATTTTTGTTATTTTTGTGTTAAAATCGTTAAGCGGTTAACAGAATACATCTACCAACCAAGGTTCAATTGTGTAATATTAATACTTTTGGAATAAAATGGCTGTGACAGAAGGACAGATAGACAGACAGACATGACGAATCTATAAGGGTTCCGTTTTTTGCCATTTAGGCTACGGAACCCTAAAAATACTAGAAAAAATTGACTCACCCGTAACCCGTAGCAGCCGAGCCATTTGAGCCCGTCTGAACTGCGAGGGCTGAGTCGATATTTTATAGTATTTTTTCTATTATATTTATTACCTCGTACATCTTTCGTTCATCACTGCGGCGCATTCGCGACTGTTTGTGTACCGAGTGCAGACTGCAGACTGAACTCGAGGGCCGAGGCGCGTAGGTACGACTCGCTTTTCGACTATTTGTACAGATGACACTTGCATATAAATTGGCAAGAGAAAGATGAGACAAAAGATGCGCAATAGCCACAAACACTAAAATTTGTGGCGCTGCACATCTTTTGTCTCGTTTTTATCTTGCCAATAAAATGCCGGGCAGTATATGAAGTTGGAGTACTGATAAATATCATTACCGTGCCTGTGTTGGAACTCGCGCCCTTCCACCAAGGACGTTGAAGGTCATTTGGATTGGTTGGAGAAATTTGGATTAAATCTGCCGTCTAGATGGATTAAATCAAGCAAGGTCACCTCTGTTGGGAGGCGTGATTTAATCCGTCTGGAACATGCTTAAATATGTAACGGCTACAAATACATCAACCCACCGCTACAGGCTCCGATTGATCTGGAATTCGACGATTTAACAAAAAACATAACCTCAAAGCATGCGACTCTCCGGCCCACATGTTTTTGTCAATCATTCTGCCGGGAAGCCGGTACAATCGATTTGATATCTGAAATAAGAATGTATATCGTCGGTACATTACTTCTAGGTTGTTTTAGAATGGAAACAGAACAGATATGTATGTACTATGGGCAACAGCTTCGCTTAAAAAGTTAGCAAAAAAATTGTGTGCGCATGTATCCCCCTGCACGAACTAAATATATTATGTTATGACGGCGGCGGCGCGGCGTGCAACCGATTTTAACCTTAAGAGTTGTGGTTAAGTGACGTTGTTGTCCATAGTACATCTGTATGAATTTCTAAAACAGGAGATGTAATTCTATAGAGTACCTACTTAACCAAACGAAAGGTGCGTGTTCGTTCGTATCGTGACGTGAGACTTATAGGTATGTACGTACTTAGTATCCAACCGAAACGGACGAGCTTCGTCGTCCCTCGCCACGCGCCCGCGCCTACTCGCTTCGACCGCAAACTTTTTGAATACCTACCTACCTAGGTATTATCCATGCATGAAAATGACACAAATTCATTCTGCCCATCACTCATGTATTTAAGATATTAAATATGTAAACTCTAATAATACTAATATTTTTTATAAGCATCAATGGCTCGGACAAACAAAAAAATTGAAAATATTAAAAGTCCATGCCTTAATTTGGCACAAATTTATTTCATAGGGATTTTTAAGTGATCTGAGGTATATGGTACTTGTTTTTCAAATTGTAATATTTTTTTGACGGTGTTATTAATGTACGGGTCCCACGTCTGTTTCCATGGACGAAAATGACACAAATTAGGTTTGTACACTACGCAGGCTATCTTAAATACAATACTATTGTTTCTTTTTACTTTAAAACAATTTTGACAGTTTAGACGGTTCTCACACTGGCGACGCGCGCGGTCGCGGCGCACCCACGCGCGTCTTTTACGTTGTATGCAAGTACATTAATTTGTACAGAAAACCGCCTCGTCCAACACACCAAGGCGCGCCACGGCGCGTGAGCACGCACCGCCGCGTGCCGCCGGCGATCCGCGAGCAGTTTGCGCCAGCAGGCGCGTTACCGCGGGGTACAACACACTGCGACGCGCCCCGCGGCTGGTTATCGATGATCGTTTCGTTACGATGGCGGGATTTCCTCTGGTTTTCAAATGTTTCGTGGCTTGGATATACGCCCATTTTAGTGCCATTTGGTAGGTACATTATGCAGCACATGAGGTTATACAAAACTGTAAAAAATCTGTTATTTATTTGATTGAATATCATTACGCTGTCGTGGAAGCCCAGCGTGCCGTTGACCGTACCTACCTACTCGTATGTTATTAAAATTCCGTCATTAATATCGAGATGCCAAATCTAAATTATTTGTCTGGACGTTTTAATCTCATGAGTGATTTTATATGTGTTCAGTTTTTTTTCCTTTTGAGGTACGGAACCCTAAAAACCTGGAAATTAAAACAAAACAACTTCAAAATTTAATGCCTCTAAAAAACAAGCGGCGGGGACGCGTCAGACGCCGAATGGCGCGGGGGCGTGGAGAAAACCGCCCGAACAGGCGTTGCGCTGCGCCGTCACCGCGCGCGTGAAACGCCAAACCGCGCCCCGCGACGACGGCGCGCGTTGGCAGTGGGAGAATCGCCTTAGAGTCCAATTATTTATAACCACCACAAATAATCGAATTTCTCAAGATGCATCGGCTAGATGTGACACAAAACGCAAAAATAAACTAATTATATGCCAATGTATCGACAGGCAAGAATTCATAAACTTTAGAATTCTTGAAGGTAAAATCCCTCAAAATAACGTATTCCGATCGGTCTATTTTCTAGAAACAGCCTAATGATTCTGACCGACCGACGATATGGTAACCCTACACTGTGATTGTTCATAGTAAATAAATTTGCAAATTTCTCTAAAACGAGTAAAGATATTCTGAAAATATGTTTTCGGGTCGTTTATCGTGATCAAACGATTACAAAAACCTGCTTATTTTTAATCTTAATGCAATTTTCATCAATATTTTAGACTTAAGTGTGTGGGCCGGAGAGTCGCATGCTTTTAAAACTTTAGATCGCGATATCTTTGACCCTGTTGCGTTACATGAGCAACAAATGTGTTTGTAGCTGTTACAATGAATATGTAACGGCTACAAATACATCAACCCAGCGGTACAGGCTCCGATTGATCTGGAATTCGACGATTTAACAAAAAACATAACCTCAAACCATGCGAATCTCCGTGCCACATGCTTTTGTCAATCATTCTGCCGGGAAGCCGGTACAATCGATTTGATATCTGAAATAAGAACGTATATCATCGGTACATTACTTCTAGGTAGTTTTAGAATGGAATTATTCAGTGGCACGGAGATTCGCATGCTCACGTTAAAATGTACTCTATGACAACTGATGACTCAGCGATTATTCTGCTGGAATGCACCCTACCCTATGTCTATTTACTCTTTGCTTTGACATTTGACGTTACTGGCTGACAGAAATGTCAAACAAAACTCAAAAATGTCAACAGTGTCAAATTGATTGATCGCGGTTCGCGGGATGGCCGCGTTTTTCTAAATTAGTTGGTTGTGGTGAATAAAACATACCGTAGTAATATTAAAACATTTTAATTTAAACAAGATCAAGATCTCTCATTCTGATTGTGAGACTGTTAATACAATGATAAATTAAATAAACAGGCTTCAATGCCGGAGGAAAATTTGAGTAGCTTTTTACGCTATACGAGTGCTTCCTGGTGGAAGGTAGGCGGGCGAAATGAGAGTTTATTTTATATTGTTGTACGTGTGTAGTGTAGCATGTGCCGGTGACATAGAAGCGGAGGAAGATGGTAACAGGAAAAGAATAATCGAGCAGTTGATAAGAACTCGAACGGTGCTACTAGATGACTATCATCTGGTGACTAGACAGATAGCCACCGATGTATATATGTTTAGGAGCTATCGCACTGTTTCTGTTATATTTTACCCTGTGATGAGGGACGTAATCGACGCTCGCTTCACTTTCCAGTCTGAAGAACTGCACTTGAATAATATTGGTAGGTGCACTGCTAACAAAGCTGCGGTTTGTTTACAATATTTTAATTCTAGTTAAAATCACTTAGGCCATGTCCGCACCGACAGGTGGCTTACTTAGCGCGTAGATAGTCGCCTAGAGTGTAGCGAAGTAAAAGAAACATTCTATAAAGTTTGCAGCCGGCCGCACTGCATGCTCGGCGCCTTCGCCGATGGGTTGGAAAAATGATAGAACATTCCTTTCACTTCACTACACGCATAAGAATAAATAAAACTATATAGAACGGACTCTTCTTTGACCGAGACCCAAACGCTGCCATTTATATACCTACGTCCCCCTTCACGTAGTTACGCCCCACTGTCATCCAGGCGTGTTACCAGGGTTGCTGACTGTTAAATATTGCTAACATCTAAAGATAATATTGCTAAAATATAAGTTTTTCTTTGCTTTGCAATCATAATTTTATTCTAGTTTTACAAAATATGAGATCAACGACCAATGGCAGGGCTATTGAAAAAGATTTGATGACAAGTAAAAAAATACTAAATTTTACTTTTGGGTGAAACAATTGTCTACAAAAAAGAACTGTTCGTGTCTTTTTGATAAATTAGGTATGAAAACGAAAAAATATTTAGAAAATATTACTTTCCTCTCAGCATCTTTGGACAAACTTAAAAAACTTTAGTGTGGTATCGTTTTTGAATCGTTTTACAACCAAACACACCACAATACCTTGACGCCATTGTAATATGTTTCCAAGATCGTACTGAACGCACAAATAGTCAAACGCGCGTTCGGCGACGCCAGCCGACTGAGTTTTCTGTTTAACGGAGTAGGCTAATATCGTGACTTTGAGCCCGTCTAGAGCGGGAGTGTCCGTTCTACCCAGTTTTATTTATTCTTATGCTACACGCTAGGTGACTATCTAAGGCGCTCGGTGCTAAGCAAGCCACCTGTCGGTGCATACAGATTTTTGTACCATAAAGTTAGCTGATTATATTCTTTACATTATGCAAATCTGATATGAAAATCTTTAAGTATTTTACTTTAATTAAAATTGCATCTCACTGGCTTACTAAATAAATACACATTCAATAATCATATTACACATCTACTTAGCTGCTTTAATCATAATGCTTACTCATAGGAACACATAATTTACTGGCATGATTAACAACAGTTTTTTTTCTATTTTATCTAGCCCTAATAATGTTAAATATTAATTACTTATAGATAATATTCTCATTAAGGATAGGTATACATAGCATCATAGAGTTATCGATGCTATAAAATATACCTACTGTATAAAATTCTTTTACAAACTAAATTTGAAAAAATATTTAACAGATTTTGTAATTCAATGATAATAAATTTTAATTTTTGTTCCAATATACTATTTAAATTGTATTTTAATTCATCAATGCCCGTATGGTCGCCGGCGTCCAGACAACAATAGAAAAACTATTGTGTCTCATTTTCCAGGCGTTGATGGGTTAACAAACTAACAAAATTATATTTGCATTTTGAGGACAAAGGCATAAAATTGATTTCTTAAATAGGTAATGATAATGATATGTATTGTATAATGATAAAAAACCTGATACTATCTGATATTGTCACTAATCCTTACTAATATTATAAATGCGAAAGTCCATTTGTTTGTTTGTTTATTTGTTTGTTACGCCTTAACTACTTAACCGATCTTCATGAAATTTTGCACACACATTGTCAGGGGTACAGAAAAGGACATAGGGTACCTTTCATTCAGAAATAACATACTGTTTCCGAGGGATAGCAAAAAACTGTCCACGCAGACGAAGTCGCGGGCGGTCGCTAGTATTATCACGTTAAACGCCACGAAGGTCTCTGGTGACCTACGTTTTAAAATTAACTTACAATTATCTTTTTTCCCCAGAGGAATTTTTCGTTTATTGTTGATATTGTTAGTATATGAAATCTGAAACTTTCTACAAACATTTTTCTTATTGACCATTTATTTTTAGTGTTTCATTCATGAATTGTAAAAAAAATATGTTTGTATGGTGGCGCTTAAGGTATTAAAAATATGTGAAAGTCATTTTGTTTGTTTGCTACACATTCACGTCTTAACTACTCAACCGATCACCGTGAAATTTTGCATATATTGTCAGGGGTACAGAAAGGATACCATTCGTCCCGTAAAAAGAAACTGTTCCTGAGGGATAGGCAAAATACTATCCCCGCAGACGAAGCCGCAGGTGGTCGCTAGTTATAGAATAAATCCGACGTAATTAAACATACTACCTGTGCCGGGAATGCCCTGTAAATAGGAATGCAATATATGATATAAAAAAAGTTTTTAATGAAACAAAACCGGTTGGAAACACCAAAAACCTGAGAAATGATTGGTAGGTACTGTGAAAGGGTGGTACATACATACTTATAGATAGATTATTACTTTTTAGGGTTCCGTACCCAAAGGGTAAAAACGGGACCCTATTACTAAGACTACGCTGTCCGTCTGTCTGTCACCAGGCTGTATCTCATGAACCGTGATAGCTAGAATGTTGAAATTTTTACAGATGATGTATTTCTGTTGCCGCTATAATAACAAATACTAAAAACAGAATAAAATTAATATTTAAGTGGGGCTCCCATACAACAAACGTAATTCTTTGCCGTTTTTTGGTACGGAACCCTTCGTGCGCGAGTCCGACACGCACTTGGCCGGTTTTTGTATTACTGTGTATAAGCGTACTAGCTTCTGCCCGCGACTTCGTCCGCGTGGATGTTAGAGAAAATCCTTAGAGAACCTTCAACCAGGATCTGACCAGTCATTTTTACGTTTCCGGTTCCGGTTCTCATTCTGTTCCCGTCCGTTCCCGTCCTTTTCCTGTCCCGTTCTCGTACCCCTTCCGTTGCCATTCCCGTTTTCGTTCTCGTTCCCGTACCGTTCTCGTCCCGTTTCGTTCCCGTTTCATTCCCGTTCCGTTCCCGTTCCCGTTCCCATCCCGTTCCCATTCCGTCCCGTTCCATTCTTGTTCCCGTTCCGTACCCATTCCGTACCCCTTCCGGTTCCCGTTCCCGTTCCCGAACGGTTCCCGTTCCCGTTCCTGCCCCATTCCCGTTCCCGTCCCGTTCCGTTCCGTTCCCGATCCTTTCCCCTCCGTTCCCGTGCCGTTCCTTTACTGTTACCGTCCCGTTTTCGTTCCCGTTCCGTTCCTGTATCGTTCCCGTTTCGTTCCCGTTCCATTCCATTATTGTTTCGTCCCTTTCCGTTCCCGTTCGCGTCCCGTTTCCGTCCCGTACTCCTTCCGTTCCTTTTCCCGGTACCGTTCCCGTCCCGTTCCTGTACCTTTCTCTTTTCCGTTCCATTCTCGTTCCGTTCCCGTTTCGTTCCCCTTCCGTTCCCGTTCCCATTCCGTTCCCTTTAGGTTCCCGTTCACTTTCCGTTCCGTTTCCATTCCGGCCCGTTACGTTCCCGTCCCGTTCTCGTCCTGTTCCCGTTCCCATTCCTGTTCCCGTGCCCGTGCCCGTGCCTGTTCTCGTTCCCGTTACCTGGATATGCATGTCCAGGTACAGGTCCATGATGTGTCATGTCCACCGTGTTGGACTTCAAAATGAATGTCATTTTCGCAATCACCATCCCATGAAACCTCAAGAACGACCTCCACATCGATTTTTATGTTTACTCATCCCATTTACCCCCTAAGGGGTTGATTTTCAAAATCACAAAATATATGTTTGCTTATTTATTTTTAGACGTGCTCCTACGAAGTTTAAAGTTGTAATGGCCATTTAATATTTTTTCCATACAAAATTTGAACCCCATTTTCACCCCTTGAGGGTTAAATCATGTCCACCGTGTTGGACTTCAAAATAAATGTCATTTTTGCAATCGTCATCCCAGAAAACCCCAATAACGACATCCGTATCTATTTTTAGGTTTACTCACCCCATTTACCCCCTAAGGGGTTTATTTTCAAAATCACAAAATGTATGTTTGCTTGTTTATTTTTAGACGTGCTCCTACGAAGTTTAAAGTTGTAATGTCCATTTAATATTATTTTTCCATACAAAATTTGAACCCCATTTTCACCCCTTGAGGGGTCAAATCATGTCCACCGTGTTGGACTTCAAAATAAATGTATTTTTGCAATCGTCATCCCAGAAAACCCCAATAACGACATCTATATCTATTTTTAGGTTGATTTACCCCTTTTCACCCCCATTTCACTCCCCGTAGGGGTCGAAATACTAACAATAACAATATACGTTGCGTTAGATTTCCATCCATAAGCCTAAATTATATATTTAGCAATTTTGACTTCGAAAATAAAGGATTTTCTTCATTACACAACTTCATCCCCCTTTTGACCCCTTCGGGGGTAGAATTTTGAAAAACGCTGAGACCCGTATTTCCTAATTTTCAATCGACAGCCTAAACACAAAATTTGACGATCCTAGCTTCAAAACTGAGGGACTTTCATACAAACTTTCATCCCTTATTTCATCCCCTTAGGGATAGAATTTTCAAAAATCCTTCCTTAGTGGATGCCTACACTGTATAAGGTATCTGTGTGCAAAATTTCAAGTCTCTAGGTCCAGCGGTTTGGGCTGTGCGTTGATAGATCAGTCAGTCAGTCAGTCATTCAGTTTACGATTTTATATATTAAGATTTTCAAATGTAATTTAACAGAATTGTGCTTCTTTTAAAAAATAAAGGAATGTCTCCTTTGGACAAAAATTCCTATCTTCAATATTGAGAGCACTATCCTCCAAGCCCTGCTCTTAAAACATGTTAGTTTAATGAATTGCTAAAGTCTTTCTAGCTGTAAAGCAAATAAAAGAGACGTATTGATATAAATAAGAATTAAAATAATTATTGGCGTTATTAACACAAATATAAAATATTTGTGATAACCGCGGTATTAAAGAACTTCAGACAGAATAGATAATAGTACCTACTAGCCTTCACACAATATTGTAGACTCGTGACCAAAATTACTTTTTATTATAATAACGTAATATTTCTACCAATTTACACAAAACCTTGACTAATTATATTCCTAAACCTTCCTCATGAATCACTCTATTTATTGGTTAAAACCACATGAAAATCCGTGCAGTAGTTTTTGAGTTTATCGCGAACAGACAGACGGACGCGCCGAGACCGAGGGACTTTGTTTTTTACCGACTTCAAAAGGAGGGAGGTACTCAATTCGACCCGTTTTTTTGTTTTTTTTGTTTTTTGTATGTACACCGATTACTCGAAGACGGCTGAACCGATTGAAATAATTCAAACGTTATTACATTAGGTAAACTTCCAAGTTGGTCCCATTTTTTTAAATTTTGAAATCGGTTCAGTACTTTTCAAGTAATCTTGAAAAAAGCACGAAAATAGTATGATTTTTGTGTGAACTACCTCGATGATCAGTCGTATAACTTCTTTGTTTATGAACTGAATAAGATAATTCTTTTTTTGTTTGAAAAGGGATTTCTTAAGTGTAGTTCTTTAACCGACTTAAAAAAGGAGGTTCGTAGTTTGACCCGCATGTATGTATGTTTCTCCGCGATTAACTCACGTTTGGCTGAGCCGATTTTTCTACTTAAATAATATACCTACACTACCTAATACAAAAGGTACCTACACTAAAAATTAAAAAATAAAAAATTGTTTAAAAAAACCAAAAACCGACTTCAAAAAACCTACCTCTAAAAAGCAAGAAATAATATTTGTAATAATAAAAACACGTCTATTGAAGTCGGGTGGGGCTTTTAGAATAAAAAAAAGGAATTTATACTCCAGCCCTACCCGACTTCAATAGACGTCTTTTTATTATTACAAATATTATTTCTTGCTTTTTAGAGGTAGGTTTTTTGAAGTCGGTTTTTTGTTTTTTTAAACAATTTTTTACCGACTTCAAAAGGAGGGAGGTACTCAATTCGACCCGTTTTTTTGTTGTTTTTTGTATGTACACCGATTACTCGAAGACGGCTGAACCGATTGAAATGATTCAAACGTTATTACATTAGGTAAACTTCCAAGTTGGTCCCATTTTTAAAAATTGTGAAATCAATTCAGTACTTTTCAAGTAATCTTGAAAAAAGCACGATAAAAGTATGATTTTGCGTGAACTACCTCGATGATCAGTCGTATAACTTCTTAGTTTATGAACTGAATAAGATAATTATTTTTTTGTTGGAAAAGGGATATCTTAAGTTTAGTTCTTTAACCGACTTAAAAAAGGAGGTTCTCAGTTTGACCCGCATGTATGTATGTTTCTCCGCGATTAACTCACGTTTGGTTGAGCCGATTTTTCTAACTAAATAATAAATATACCTACACTACCTAATACAAAAGGTATCTACACTAAAAATAAAAAAATAAAAAATTATCAAAAAAACAAAAAACCGACTTCAAAACCTACCTCTAAAAAGCAAGAAATAATATTCGTAATAATAAAAACACGTCTATTGAAGTCG
Organism: Agriphila geniculea; assembly: GCA_943789525.1. Lineage (NCBI taxonomy): Eukaryota > Metazoa > Arthropoda > Insecta > Lepidoptera > Crambidae > Agriphila > Agriphila geniculea. The sequence continues at coordinate 19,368,678 of OX038883.1, read as the reverse complement.
GGTGGGGCTTTTAGAATAAAAAAAGGAAATTTGTACTCCAGCCCCACCCGACTTCAATAGACGTGTTTTTATTATTACGAATATTATTTCTTGCTTTTTAGAGGTAGGTTTTTTGAAGTCGGTTTTATAGTATGTAGTGATGATTTCTCGAACTTATCAGTTTCTCGGGTTTCCTGAAAAAAATTTATTTTTCTTTTGTATCAAAATTCAAAGTTTTCAACAAATTTAGCTTCTCCCAAACAAAATGAAAAAAAATATGTAAATATTAAAGTGTTAATTTTAAATTTTAACTTAAAACTTTGCAAGATCAATAAAACAACATCTGAAATCACACACAACACAATTCAGTGGCAAGATTCGACCCACACGTTCTAAGTAAAATGCTTATTAATTTAACATGCTAACATAAGAAAAAACATACAAGTTAGAAAACAAAGGCTTGAAAAAAATAAACAGTATATTTTTTACGTAACTAAGCTTGCGTGTTGTTCTAGAAAAATAGAAAATATATTATCTAAGTTGTATATTGTATCTTTAGTAAAGTATTTTAAGTTTTTTTTCAAGAAAAAATAAAAGAACAAATAGGTAGTGAAATTATATCTCAATTTTGATAAAAATAAGACAGAAAACATTAATAAACCAGAACACCTGAAACCTCGATATGATTTCTCAAGTTCTCGACTTTTCTCGAGCTTAATTTCCTGGGAACAAAGCCCAATGATTTCCCGGGAATTCCCGGGAATGAACCCTACATGTAATACAGGGACTGGTACGGTTAAATGCACTCTGTAAGGTCTGTAAGTATGTATACCTACAAGATACCTACATATATTTCTAAAGTGAATAACATGGAATGGATGGTCCTATGGCGCAACCAACAATGATGGACAAATGATGAATGCCTGCTGGCGATGCGACCTATATCGCTCCCTCCGCGTCATAGTTACTTTGATAGTGTATGGTCACTGGTTTTTGAACTGTTAATGTAATAAGTTACTGATAAAAAGACACGCTTGTCCAAAACGATGGCGACACCTTTGATTGGCAATGGCGATAGCTACACTATTTGATCATTAAAGAAAATAAAGTTTTTTTTTATTTGGGTTAATAATAAATCATTACAACAAATACAATTTAGCTAGGTACCTATTTAGTTAAAAAGTACAAAGTAAAACCATACTAACTGGGCCCACATATCGAGTTCTGTGGATACGCCGGATGTATCAGGGGAAATAAATGACTCAAAGTAAGAGTAAAATGTAGAAACTAAATAAAAGCTTGTAAAAAGAAGACAGAGTGAGAGAGATCACTGAATGTGATAGTTGAGTTTGGGCGAAAGAGAAGTCTTAGCAGTCTTCCCGTTTAGAATTTAAATAAAATTAAATATGTAAACTTCTTTACATTATTTATTTCTTGTGGTCCTGGCTTTATTCTTGCATTTTATCCTACGATATACAAAAGACCGACCACGCAAGACAACAACACTGAATCCTACCCCAATTACTGGGGCCGTACCGGCTAACGAATCGAGCTTCGAAAAGTCTGCCGGGTTTCAAATTAAAACAGATAAATCGAGCCCCAATTGGGCGAAAATGGCGAACCCCATTTCATGATGTCACACGAACATCGTTATCTTCCAAATTACGTCAACAAAAAGTACAAGACGAAATTCCTTACTTTGATTTTTCAGTTTTAAGTTGAAACCGATTCAGATTTTTCGATAATCGATTCGTTAACCGGTACGGCCCCTGGTTGCCACGCCACGGCACGGCAGGCAGGCAAATAGTTCCTCACGAAACAGCAATTTAGCAATTTCTTTTCCAGGATCATGCAGTCCCCAAGAAGTGATAGTGAACATAAAGCACGGGTCGTACCCGGCCGTGAACCCTGACGGGTACGACTTCCCGAAGAGTTTCGTGGACCCCGCGACCAGGGAGAGCATTCACACGCTCGAGTTGCTTTCCGACGGGCTGAACCGGACGTACTCCATCAAGAATCCCAGGCCTGGCAACTGGTACGCGCTGGTTTACATCAAATGGGAGGATCCGAGGACGCAGAAAGTTGAACAGCAAGGTTAGTTTAGTACGGATCGATTCACGAAAGATGACCACAAATGGCGCCCATTTTGGCATCATAACTTATGAAGAAAAGACTTAAGACAAAATAATATTACATATATTTAGATATAATGTAAATATCTATAGGAATATGAAATATTATATTGTCTTAAGTCTTTTCTTCATGAGTTATGATGCCAAAATGGGCGCCATTTGTGGTCATCTTTCGTGATACGAACTATAACGCTTTATATTTCTTTTTAATTTTCATTAACTTAATTAAAAGACCTCCTAATTTTAAGAATTATCCATAAATATATAAAAGCATAAAAAGGAAAACGTTGCCGTGATTCTAGCAGCTTCTCGTTACTAAACTTCTGAAGCCGACATGAGGCGACTCAACGACCGCTACAGTACGAGGCATATATCTTGAAATCGGGTGGGGATTGGGCATGCGTAGCGGTAAGGTTAGCGGGCGGCGGGAGAGGTGCGCGCGCTAATTGGTCGCTCACAAGAGCACTTGCGCGAACTTATCCCCACTCCGTTGAAAAAATTTCAATATATATGCCTCGTACTGTAAAAGACAACGGATTGTAAAACGGTTTTGTAATAGGTACATACATAGATGTTTAGTTTTCAGTACACCCAGTTCAGCCTGCCTAGCCTGACCGATTTATATCGCGTGATATATCATTTTATCGACACTCAACTGTCAAATTCCTTTGTCTTTTTGACAGTTAAACGTGATAAAACACTATATCACGCGATATAAGTCGGTCGTGCTAGGCAGGCTGAATAGTTTGTTGTCTAAACTGGTTAAACATGCATTGGTATTGGTCAGCAAATATTTTCGAGAAATATAATTTCATGGTTCGTAATAGCTATAGCTAGTAGGCTGATATTGATAACAATGAATGAAGTACTTAATTGATAAGTTTATCATGGACTTTCAATATAAGTACCTACCACATATTTATTCACGTCAAACGAGAGATAACGATACCATTTAATCTGTATCCGGAAAAATCGAGGATGGAGGGAACTGTCTCTCAAATGACAACTAAAAAAGTTTGACTAATCTTATCGTCAGCGTGGCCTCTGACTCTGACTAATGTTGCAGTTGTTAGATAGGTTTTGACGCAGATCGTCATTTTCGCAAATGGTCACTTTCGCAGAATGTCATTTTCGCGACTGGTCACTTTCGCAAAACGTCACTTTCGCAGAATGTCATTATTTTTTTTTCTTTTTTTCCCAATATTGTGAGTTTGAGAAAAAATTGTGAATGACATTCTGCGAAAGTGACGTTTTGCGAAAGTGACCTTTAGCGAAAGTGACCAGTTGCGAAAATGACATTCTGCGTAAGTGACCATTTGCGAAAATGACATTCTGCGAAAGTGTTCATATTTTTCTCGATGACCATTTGCGAATATGACGAATTGACGATCTGCGTCAAAACCGTTAGATGTTAGATACGGTACCTAGTGTACTATACTGTAGGTGAATGAATATTATTTATGATTTTTTCAACAACAACGTAGCATTCAGTTGTCCGAGGGGCAATTTAACTCTGGAAAGTACGAGTTTGGTACCATGATTGTCCACTGCAATGCAACGGGACATCTGAGATTCTGAGTCGTAAACTATCACCCTCGGAAAAAAAACATAGTTAATAAACCTGATTACGGTTGTATTGTAACTTATAAGTACATACAGCAGATTCCAGACCCAGCACCTACCTAATTATATTAGTAATCAATCACTTACATGATAGTCATGATACTGATATCATTGCGTAATGTTACAGATTTTTTCCATTTCCGATAGGGTTTGTATTTAATTATGTTGACCTTTTGAACTGTTACCTAGTGATAAATGAATTCGGCTTCTCCCAGTCCAATCTTGATAACAACACGTCAATGCAATGAATCTTCATAATTGACTTGTTCTTATGACTTGAGAAGTGAACAATCAAGCGACTTTATCTTTGTAACCCCTTGACCTTTGTGATTTTCGGCTTCGACCAAACCATTAAATCACATTTAAAGGAATCAAATGCAGTCCTAACTTCACACTTATCGAAGTTGTTGACCGTTGAAAATTTAGACTTATCGAAGCAAAGTTTAAACTTATAGAAGTTTAAACACATTGGCAGCAGTCTGTACTATAATTATCTTGATATATTTTGTAAATGTGCTATATCCTTGTACTCTATACTAATCACTTAATGTACTCTTCTATACAAATAATTTTAAAAGCGTCGGAGCTAAGGTCATGAGCGCCCCTGGCAAGATTTGAATTTTTGGCCCCAAGACTTATTTCCTAGGAAGATAAACTTATTTTCTAGCTGTGGGTCAGCAAAGTGCGCCCCTGGCAGCCCCCCTTGCAGCTTCGACGCTGCTGAATGTTCTTAGTATAGTAGGCGTCATGTAAAAAGAGCGCCGATAAGTGCCTCAAAATTGAACGAAAATGTATCTTATGTCTTTAGAAAACAGTATAGATTCCTCCATCATTTGCTTGTTGTTCAGCACTTTTACTTGGCGCGATACATAATGATAGGTAATTAGCCTGCGGCTCATTAGTTAGACAGTTTTTTGAAGTAGCATAATATGCTACTATTATGTCAGTCAGTATGTTTACGCAGAGGTCAAGCTTGCCATATAATATCTACTGTAGCAACAGTGCAGACTGCAGCCTGGCTTTAAAAAATATCGGACAAATATTAGATTGGTAAGAATAATGCAACAGGTATTCAACGCCCCACTTTATTTATGCAATATATATAGATAGGTACTAGGAAACAAAGATTTTGCTCTTTGTTATGTGACAAAAAACAGTCGTAGCAGACTGTTTTCCTGTGTAAGGTCATCATAAGAATACCACAAAATTCTCTAAGTGATCTTTACCACCTTCCTAATTTAGTTTCTCTTGAAAAACCCCATTGACCTAGTAGAGGCTTTTCGACTGTTCCAAGTATTGCAACAATACAATATGTTTGGTTAGCGATGTCGGAGCTTTTAAAGGCAGCTTTATATTCAAGGAAAACAAAATAGCATATAAAATTAACTACTTAACTACAGTAAAACAAGACTTTAGTACGAACATGTCTGACTTAAACAGATTTAGATAATATGATCAATTTTATCGACAAAACCCCCCTGATGTTGGGGTCTATCCCCTCTCCTGTTGGAATGACCGGCATTTTAAATTTGGCTTTTTAATTTAGTTAGCCTCGTCGAAAAATATTAATTTCTAAAAAGAAAATGATGAATTTCTGTAAAGAAAATATTTTTCGAAAGCTAATAATATCACCTATCAAGTGAAAAAATTAGTAATGTAAATTTTTAACTTTAATACGTCGTTAAAAATTACTAAAGTTAATTTTAATCCGAAATTATTGTGCTATTTTTTAGATTTCCTCACAGATCTCAAGAACTAGGAAATTAATGTGCAATTTTTTTGCATTATTTATAATACACAGGAATATTACTTATTAAACGACATCAAAATCATTACAGTGAGTTGCACTTATTTCGAGAGTTATTTTTGTTTGATTATGATCCTCCAAGCAGTATTTATTCGAAAATGGTCAAAATTAAAAACTCTTAAATACTTGCTTTTATGGTTTTGTCGATAAAATTGATCATATTATCTGCCTTTAAAAGCTCCGACATCGCTAATACCAAATATAATATATTTGGTCATTATAACGTGTCACAAAAAAAACCCGATGCCGAATTTGGTAGATAAGGACCATCTTTGAAATCGCAAAAATAATCAGCTGTTTCATACACATTGATATTTTCGTTATTAATTTTCGTATGAAACACCTGATCTTTTTTTAGCGATTTCAGAGGTGGTCCCATAGTAAAAGTTGTTCAGTTTGATGGTCCCTATCTACCATATTCGGCATTACGGGTTTTTTGTAATACGTTGTATGAGTTGTGGGTGTATTCTCTTCGGATGCATCATGTGTATAAATCAGTAACATGCGCTAGATTGGCCTCGCGCAGCCTGTTGATTGTTCGCCCGCCATTTCCTGCCCTATATAGCACAGTTACAAGGTTGTCAACTGCCGCGTTTGAGGGACAATAGCCAAAATGTTGAAGTTGAGATCCGGAAGGATGTACAGATGTGATTCAACTGATTATTTTGTTGAATTGTCGCTTACGCGAACTCGCAATACGAGATGGTGAAAATACAAAACATACTTACCTTGATACGTTTTTTGTCCTCAGAATTAGCATAAGATTTTTTGCTGGTACATTTAAAGTAATAAATAAACGATAGTAAAATAAAGCTAAGCTAAAGAGCAAATAATTTCAACTTTATAGACATTTTGAATTTGAAATGTGAAGTGCGAGTTATAAAAGCTCATAAAGTTATTTGAAGTTACAAATAATTCAATAATAAGCTTGTATATTACAAGCAATATAAAACAGACGCCAAGCATAGTCTGAGTATGTTTAATCCAATTCTCAGTACTAGATAAATATTTGTATCTCTTGACCCGATATTTTCTTCACTGGCAATGGTTTGGGAATTTGTATATTGGGATAATATAAAAAAAAATCGCAGTCGTATCTTAGCTTCTCCGGTTAACGGACGAGGAATACTCGTAATTGTTTATTTTAATTAATGTAAATTGTAAAGTGTAAAAATATTTATTATATAAGTAATAAACAATTAAACATACTGGACTGATTCGGTAAGTCCAAATCACTTGGCAAGCTGTATCCCATGGACTAGATGCCCGTTACTTTCATAGAGTACATTATTATATTTAGAGAATTACTTTATATGCTCACTTGTTTTGTAGGTCGTGATCATGACGTGAGTAATTTCCCGAAAAAAAAACCGGCCAAGTGCGTGTCGGGCCACGCGCAGTAGGGTTCCGTAGGTACATTATACCATACCATATTTTAATACCGCTATCATTTTTCGTCTGAAAAAATAACTTTGTTTTTCACAGTGTTTGTATGAATGACAAAGTTATATTTGCGGTTTTGGAAAATGTACTATATCTCGAAAACTAATTACTGTATCTCGTTCAAAACAATTTTCGTTGAAAGTGTTTATTAAGATCTATAGTTTATATTTTTTTTAGATTTTTCACCCTCTTACTTTAAAAGTTAAAGGGGGGGGGGACACACATTTTACCACTTTGGCGGCATATATTTTTCAAACGGTTGACTTTAAAAAAAAATAGTCTTAGAAACCTCAACGTCATTTTTAAAGACCTATCTATAGACACCCCACAAGTATTGGTTTGATGAAAAAAAATATTTTCAGTTTCAGTTCCATGTATGGGGAGCCCCCCCTTAATCTTTTATTTTTTTTATTTTTGTATAAAAATCGTAAAGCGGTTCACAGAATACACCTGCCTACTAAGTTTCAACTATGTAGTCCTAATACTTTTGGAATAAAGTGGCTGTGACATACGGACGGACAGACAGACAGACAGACAGACAGACAGACAGACAGACAGACAGACAGACAGACAGACAGACAGACAGACAGACAGACAGACAGACATGACGAATCTATAAGGGTTCCGTTTTTTGCCATTTTGGCTACGGAACCCTAAAAATCAGTTCATGTCATTCAACTCGTTCAATGAGGACTTTAAAATAAGTTAGAGTGTGTCTAATCAGATGATTCATTTAATTTTGCACCTTATTATAACGCAATAAGATTACAATAGAGTACTGGCATCATAACGGCAAGGCACTTTTTGATGAAACGTACTTAAATAATAAATCCTTGGGGAAGCGTTTTTCGGTGGTCCTGCTGTGAGGTAGTAGCCTATTTTGGCGCTTGGGAAATTACGGATCAAAGGCTCTAGTTTTATGTATAAAGATGTTCATAACCTTGTGATGATAGCCCTGAAAATGTAGCTATTACCAATCAAGTGACATACTATTGTGTCGCCCACTTAGCATGCTCATGATATCCGTTTAGTATTATTAGCTTTGCATCTGCAGTTTTTCTATTTTTATTAAAATTCGAACGCAAAAGTATACTAATTAAATTAAATAGTATTGGTATTGTCTCTCGTGAGTTAATACTACACGCTGCTGAAGTCAGCAGCGTGTTGTTAAAATAGTTAATGATATACGATGTCTTATTCTTTCTAGGTCTCGTTGCGAACTGCCAAACGATATTATACACCGATCTTCAAGTCAAAAAAGAAGACAATATAGAATTAATAGACTGTTATAATGGCCTTACTTTGGAATACTCCCAATTACCGGCATTCTTCAAGTGCATGTCCATAGACAGCCCAGAACCAATCAGTCTCAATTTAACTATATTGAAAGCATCTAGTGCTACCACAGAAGTGTCATTTAGAGTTCACGCGCTGTCGTTGCCTACAGATGAAAATTACCTTGTGACCTGCGCATTCGATCCTGCGGTTGACAGTTCACAAACTATCACTTTCTACCCGCATCCAAGCGCCTGGCATTACATCCACATCGATTACGCTAATGATACTCACAAAACAGCTGATTGCGAATCCTATTACCTTCGCACTGATACAGAGGAAAATGATAACAGCTCTGTTTTCGACCTTATGCGTGATGACAAAGGTAGATTTTTCACTTTCGACTACGGTCTCCCAACTGCAGATTTGCAAGATGCGACCAGTTTAATCAACCTTACGTCAAGTGAAATCAAAAGTGTAAGGTTCAAGATCAATCAGTTCTTGGATATCGGTGGTAGTCTTGCTATCGAGGCGAGCTTGCTTATGAGTCTAAAATATTACATGGGCTACAAAAGAGAACTGAAAAAAGGAGCATTGCTTGCGTTTACTGAAGATAATCAATATTTCAAAGCTGTAATTTGTCTCGATGTCGGCCATACCAGCATACCATTAGAGACCGGTCACTGCAAATACAACGATCAAGTGAAGCCAGCGTTATTCGTTCTGAATAGCACTGATTCTGAGTCAATATACGATAAAATTATCATTCCGTTCCCTGATAGTGGAACTTGGTATTTAACACTGAGGATATTCTGTGATAAAGTTGTTTGTCCCTGTCCCACTTCAGACAACGGCACAAAATATTACGTCGATGCGGATAAGATAAAAGAGGAAGGAGAGGAGGATTCTGTTGCTTCTTGGAACCATACAAGACACGGGACTTCAGAGTGTAACTCTACAGTAGTACTGTCTGTATCGTCGACCTCGTGCGTGAGTGGTAGATGCAGTAACCATGGCAACTGTCTGCTGAACACTTTCGGTGGGCTCGTGATGTCATTCTGCTCCTGCTCAGCTGGTTACGGAAGTAAGATATCTTTAGTCTCTTTACTCAAAATAGTTTAATTTTCTTAGTTTTTCTTCTTCTATACCATATACTATTGTTAACCGCAAAATAGAGAAAGGGCAGAAGTCAAGCTTAGTACCACGTGCGCTTGAGCAACGTACACATAGACACCTCTCACCGACACGGAATCTCTGCTACGCTCAAAACAGTTTGAGCGCGTGACGCAGTGTCGTCGGTCGGTGAGAGCTGTCTATGCGTGCTAAGCTTGACTTTTCACTTCTCTTTATTTTGTGGTTATACTTTAACAACTGTTTCCACAGACGATTCGACTCTTTTGATACCAAATATTTTAAAAGTAATTTTTTATTATTATTAAGTTACGTTTGTTTTCAATTCCAGGTTGGGACTGCTCCGACGGCTCCAGAATGGACAGCAGGATGTACATGCTCGTCTCCATACTTCTCCTGACGTTAAGCAACCTTCTCTTCATATTCTCAATCTACGTCGCTGTCATCCGGTTGTACTACACCGAAGCCATGATGTATGCCTTCACGATGATCTTTTCCACCTTCTACCACGCCTGCGACGCGCCCGCGCAGGTGGCCTACTGCATCGTCAGAGGTAACATTCTCCAGTTTGGCGATTTCTACTGCGGTCTCATGTCTTTCTGGGTGACACTCCTCGCTATGAGTTTAGTAGGCGACAAATTCAGGTCGTCCATCCAACTCATAGGTGCTATAGTTATAGCTTTGTTGACTACGTGGAACATGCACTCGTTTGTAGCCTTTTTGTTGCCTGTAGCCGTCGGCGTAGGGGTTCTATTAGCCTCCTGGTATTTAGACTATAGGAGGACGCGCAGCATGAGGTATCCAAGGTCATACTACACTATATACATGCCTCTAGGTTTAGTATTAGTCTCCGTCGGGCTAATTTGCTACGCGTTTTTGCAGACAGAACAGAATTACAAAATTGTCCATTCCGTATGGCACATGATCATTGCAATGAGTGTCGTATTCCTTTTGCCAGACGTTAAAAGAAATGAAGGCTTGAATCCTTTTGTTCCGAATCCCAATATTTGTAAATTACCATTTTGCAGGGTTTTCAGTCGATCTCAGCGGGACTAAGTCAGTTTTTGCTATAATTTTAATACCATGTTGAGTAAGGCTCTTTACTCATTTGTCGGCGCAGTATCGGTATGACATCAGCATGCTCGGTATACGCGGTACCGATACCGACCGACGCGGTTGTCGGCGCGGTACGCCGTGCTGTGCCGCGCCGACAGATGAATAACGCTCTATGGAAATATAGGCGTCGAGTAAACTTCCGGTACCGCGTATGATCCGATGTACCGATGCTGCGAGACTGGTAGTTCATATTAAAATTTTCAAGTTCAACGGCATTTTGTGAGCCATTTTGGCAACGAGAATGTTCCGAAGTAAAAAAGCCTGCTGAATTCGGTTTTGAAAGTTGCCAAGCCCAATTTTGGCTCCTTTGCTCAAAATTCAAGATGGCGGCCAAAAGGGAACCTTAACTTAAAAAAGACGTATTATAACGCGATTCTGGCCGTGTGAGGTGTCCTGGCATAGGTTTTAGGGGTTGCTGAATTCAATTTTGATAACCGGAAGTCCTCCCGGGTAGCGGAAGTGGCTGGAAAAAAGGGAAAAATCCGCCGTGCGACACAAAATATTTTTTTTAACACAGTTACTAGACAAAAATGTTTAACAAATTTATTATTCTATATAGTGGAATAACTGGGCTATTTACCAGTATTTTTTCTAGCGCAAATACTCAGATGAAATTCTGTAGAGGATTTTCGAAAAAAAAAAAATTATAGAAAATTCCGCCTAACGAATCAATATAATGTTTTTTAATTCAGTTACTAGACAAAAATGTTTAACTAGTTTATTATTCTATATAGTGGAATAACTGGACTATTTACCAGTATTTTTTTCTGTGGCAAATCCTTATAGTATTAATTCAGTAGAGGATTTCGAAAAAAAAATTTAGAGAAAATTCCGCCGCGCGAATCAAAATATATATTTTTAACACAGTTACTAAACAAAAATGTTTAACAATTTTATTTTTTATATAGTAAAATAAGTAGGCTATTTACCAGTATTTTTTTTTTCTGGGGTAAATTTTAGTAGTTTTAATTCTGTAGAGGATTTTTGAAAAAAAAATTGCTGAGAAAATTCCACCGCGTGACGCAAATATTTTTTTTTCATACAGTTACTGGACAAAAATGTTCAACAAGTTTATTACTCTATATAGTGAAATAACTGGGCTATTTACAAGTGTTTTTTTTCTGAGGCAAATCTTCATAGTTTTAATTCTGTAGAGGATTTTCTGTAGAAGAATATAGAGATATTTTCTTGAATCAAGTAGTGATGCAGCGAACCTTAATTATACCGGACCGCCGGGTCGTGAACCGTTCGGTTCCAAAATACCGAACCGTTCGCGACCCGGCCGAACCGACTCGGTATTCATTTAAGCTGTTTGGCGCGCTAGTCTGTATATTCGGAACGTCTGTTTTCAGAGGCTGCTGAGCTCGTCGGTTTGATCCCAATCGCGCCGAATGTTTTAGTCCGATTTTTATACTTTTTAGTCGGTTTTAAAAACGTGTTTTGTATAAAAAAACGTTTTTTTTCAGTTAATTATTATTTTCTGCTTTTTAGTCAACAAGCTAAAACTTAAATAAAAATACACCATCTCCTATCGGAGTACTCGTCAAGACAAATCAGACGATCCCAAACTCGATGGGATTGCATGGTTTTATTACAGAGTTCCTGTGGCCCTCGTCCGGCGCCATCATCAGAACCTGGACACTATTTCCCAACAAAGTACTCGTCAAGACGATTGAAACGAGCCTAAACTCGATGGGGTTGCATGGTTTTTATTACAGCCTGTGGCCTTCTTCCGGCTCCATCATCAGATCAGCTCAATGACACCATAATATTGCATCGCCTCTCAGTTCTGACCTATGTTCAAGGTTTCAAGTCTCTAGCACATCGGGAAGCTAAATAAAATCGTTTGCAAACTTTGCTGACACACAAACAAACAAGAAAGCAACCTAATAAAATCGTCTTAATAAAATGTTGCTTAATAATAAAGAAAACTTTCATATTATGTATTTCGAAATTTTGGGCTTAATTTAACGACTAAATCACTATTTTAGAAAGGTTCGGAGGTTCGGCCGAACCGCGGGTCAAGGTTCGGTACTTGGCCGAACCTCGTAAAAAGTGCCGAACCTGCCGGGTACCGAACCTTTGCCGGGGCCGTGCCGCAACTCTAGAATCAAGTCGTTATAAGAGCAAAACACGCTTGAAAAAAAATATATATTAAAATTCGGCTTGGCAACATTCAGAATCGAATTAAGCAGGCTTTTTTACAAAAGAAAAGTCATTGCCCAAATGGCTCACAAAATGCCGTTGAAACGGTAAAGGTAGCCGATTTTTTTAATTTTCTTACCTGTCTATATGTTGCGCCGACAAATGAGTAAAGCCTCTAAGAAGGTGCAATTGTTTAGTTTATAAGTAGTAAATGTTACCTGCAAAGCATTCTCCTAGTCAGCCATGAGTACAGAAGAGATTTTTACTTTTTTACGCATTTCTATTGTCAATTTTATTCTTTTATATAGTGTAATAATCAAAATCATGTAAAAGCCACAATAATAACTACATAAGTTAGTAAGTTGAACAAATAAGTAACTAAAATACTACAAGACTGCGAAATGTAGAACATTTTATGTCGGAAATAATGTTAATTAAAACTACTGCCCCATTATATGAGTTTATTAATTGTATTTTACTGTTAAACTATTAATTATAATGTGTTTAAATATAAAATTGGAATATATTAATTTATAATTTTAAAATTTATTAAGAATGATAGAAGTATCTAGCAAAGCATTTATCAGTTTTGGCTTGACCACATAGACAACTGTGAACTATTATTGTTTTTATTTGTAGTTATACTTAGATAAGTATGAATAGAGCTGTAATTAAATTATGTATATTTGATTAAATATGTATATATCGTCTCGGTCAGTTATCCACACTTTAAAAAGACTGCAAAATTCGAAATGCACAATAATTTTGGATGAACTCACACAACTTACATATTTTGTGATATAAAATACTCTGCTATTGGTTTAGCTTAGTGTAACACATATACAATATGCTACACTGAGATTTATGATATTGTTAAGATTTAGTAAAGCTACTATAAATTGCTGTTCAATATTATATGTTCTGTTAGTATAACTAATAATTTTAACTATTCCGTTCCACGAATCGAACTCCGAGATAAATAAAAAAACATTTTACAGTTTTTTTATTTATATTTGATATTTCAAATGTGAGGTTGCTATGAAAACAATATTTAAACCAATACAGAGAAATATTCAAAGGACAAAACATTTCTTATTTCTAAAGTTTTTATTTAAGGTGGCTATACCACCGAAAGTTGCGCCCTCACGCCCTCAGAGGTTTTTATTTAATAAGTTGTTAATAGAAAAAAAAAACACTTTACGTGGAATTTTTAGGGCCCATGGTCTAGTATTAGAAAATGTATCAGAAACGGCCACTTTTTGCAGTTTTGCTATCTACTTCTAGCAGTGACTACGAAGGAATGTAATGATACCGTCTAAAAATACTAGACTATGAGCCCTAAAACTTCCGCAAAAAGTTTCATTAAGGCTCCGTTATGTAAAATCATTTGTCTCTGTCTTTTTCTTTACGTGTAAAGAGTATGGAAAATAACCTCACTTCTGCATTTTTTCAATGTTTTTCGTCGCTTTTTCATCATTATCTTTAGCACAAGTATCTTGAAAAAAAGTTATTGGAGCAACTAAACGACAAAACTCAATACGTTTCCGCTATTATTTACGCCAAAAATATGGCCCGCGACAAGCGCTTTTGATGATATTCTGTTTTTTTTTACAATCATCTGTGAAGTTTATACGCAATTTAACACTTGTAGCTACTAGATAATCTCTTTAGCTTGTCATATGTTTTTTTTTGTGGCTATAACTTTACGTTTTCTATATAAAAATAAGGCCCGCGCAAACCATGTTTTCCTATAATGGCCCCTTAAGATTGTGAATAAACATCACCGCGGCACCACTTTCGGTCAGGGTGCCACCTTAAGTAGCCAACAAAATGATCACTTTGTTGGCTACTTAAGGTGGCACCCTGACCTGCCACAGATCATTTTGTTGTTCCATAGATTCTATGGGCTTTAACTCAGTCGGGTCAAACCCGGGTCCTTTGCCCATCTCTGGCAATAACCAATGGGTGCACATGGATCGATTAAACGATTTTCTTCGGGAGATCTTTTCGTGGAATGGACTTTAGCTTATGAATAAAAAGCTCTCTTATATTGATTTATTGTCTAACTAGTATGCCTTATTGCATTCCTTCTATTAATTTAGATAACTCTATCTAGATGTTATGGTGATCAAAAAAAAATTTTTTAATTGTTTAAGTTTGCTTAAAGCACAATGTTGTTATTTTTAAATAACGAAAAGGATGCGTTTTTTCGGTCAAATTATAATTCTGATATCACCTTAAGAATTTGATCTCATTCTGAAAGCCAGGGTTATTTGTAAAACACCAACAACCTCACAGGAGTAGAGTACTAACATCATAAAGAACAACATTTTGTTCTACGACTTTTCTGAAAACATAATAAAAAATCGATTTTCCATACAAATGTCCGAAGTCCGAACAGCTGATCAAACTCGATCAGCTGTTCGGAAATCTGTATGAATAGTCGAATATTTTTTGTCTGTTTTCGGAAAGAAGTCGTAGAACAAATGTTGTTTATGATGTTAGTAAAATCTACTCCTGCGAAGTTGTTGGTGCTTTAAAAATAAGTTATTTGTTATTTGAATAACCCTGTATATCGGGTCATTTCGAACTTACCACTCAAATTTTAAGGATGTGTCCAGTCCATGAAACTAAACAACTTTCTCTAAGAAACATGTGTCAAATTTCGCCAAAAAATTTTGGTCATCCCATACTAAATTGATCACGTGATCTCTTTGATTTGTATGGAAAGTAAATTTTTATTTTGCATATTTGATCATGTGTTCCTTAGAGAAAGTTGTTCAGTTTCATGGACTGAACACATCCTCAAAATTTGGATGGTGGATACAAAATGACCTTGTATAATCTTGTAATCAAAATCACATTGATAAAACAAAAATTAACTGGAATTCTTGCCTTTTATGCCATAATAGAATAACGCAAGTGAATCCATATCATGTTTCTCAATTTATTATTTTAGCATATTATGGAAAAACCAAAAATTTTATGTGATGGATGATCTTTTTCTATTCAAAATTTATAGTAAATTGGATATGTATAAATTGGCTACAGAACTAAAAACTTTAGTCCTTTGTCATACCAGTTATTGCGTTCATGTAATATGGTAGCATTACCACAGTATAAAAACCACGTGGCGTAACAAGCATATAATACTGTGACTATAGTTAATATGACAAGGTATTTAAGTGTTCAGGTTTTTCAAAAGGCGAATTTTGTTTTTGAGTGTTCATCAGAACCAAATCCATAATGAACACATTGTGATCCGTTATATTGTAGTGTTATTTCTTTTTCTACACTAGGTACCGCTATTGATTTATAATAATTATATAACATAGGGCCCTATCACACTAGGACACCTTAGTTGCACCACCATCGGGTGGTTCACTTTCCGCCCCCCAAATTGGTTGTGCAACCACAACACAATGCGCAACCAAGCGGAAACCAGGTGAGGTACCCTCTATCTATACATCTCATTCAGCGAACTAAAATCTATGGAACAAGCATTCCGCTCAAGAAATAGCACCACACAAAAATGACAACCAAGTGGTCGGGGCCAACGAGTGACAGGAAGGAATGGAAGAGGACGCACTGCACCGACCCCAAATAAATTGGAATAAGGGTAGGGGGGATGAAGTGGGCGGGGCTAAAAATGCTGGCATTAAGTTATGCAGCATAAAGAAACTGAACATTGGTTGCATAATAGCGACCATAATTTGTACACTCATAGATATCTTCTAAACTTAAACGATAAAATATTTAATACTTATAATACGTTATCTTTCCATCTTTTTGCCGTAATATACAAACTGCAAATTGTAAAGAACGCTTACGTCTGACACCGGGCGCGTGGCTGGACATGCTGTGCGAGTTGTCATTTTTAGCCTCGTGGTGTCATTTTTTAAGCAATATTTGTTTGCAATTACACTTCCATAGATTTTAGTTCGGTGATACACCTGTATACGTTTTCTGGTAGCACCGCCAATGGTCTTTTAGTGAGATATGGCAGATACTCAGACACTTGTAATATTCTCAAGGTGCCTTATATCGTCCACAATAATTATGAAAATATGTAATAGACTTTCGTGCCATTAACACTAGGAATTCAAAATTATTATTATCGTTAATAATAAGCTGAAAATAGTTTTTATAAGTACAAATATCTATAAAAAAATGTTTTTTTTGTATTCCTTTAACCTTTCAGGGTTTTTTCAATTAAAAATAGTGTCAATTTAAGTGATATTATCTTCCTAATTTGTGTATTGAATTAAATATAGTACCTATTGAAAATACGTACAACATGTGATTTATGTAATGTATTACATTCCTATTGTATACCTTGCTGTATAATGGGGTTTTTCTAAATCATTCATTAAAATGCAAGAAAAATAATTTAGGCAGTTTGAGTGTCAACCTGCCTTTCTATTGTCTAATTTAAAAATCTATCGCAATCGCTTTCAGAATGTAACACATTGAAGCTTCTTTTTGGCACAAATAAAAAAATACCAAAGAAATGCAGCAATGTATCACATCCATCTGTCAAACGAAAGCGATTGCGATAGATTTTTTAAATTAGACAATTAGCCCCCTGGACCAGGGGGGTCTCACTTCTCATGTGTCGGCTGAGACAGAGCTAAAGTACGAGGCATATATTTTGAAATTTTTTCGACGGAGTGGGGATAAGTTCGCGCATGTGCTCTTGTGAGCGACCAATAGCGCGCGCCCCTCTTCCGCCGCCCGCACCCCTCACCGCTACGCATGCCCAAAATACGCGTTCTGCGCAATCCCCATCAATTTCAAGATATATGCCTCGTATGCGACAGAAAGAGAAGCGCTCGGAGATGATTATAATAGTAATAGGCAGTACAGGCACGCAGCGCTGTGCAACTTGAAACTGTACTTTATTGCCGTGCAGCGAGAGTTGATTGTCCTCGCGCAGATGGGCTTTTGTATGTTGAGTACTATTATTATATATTCTGTTCTGTGCCTGGACAGTTGTTTTAATAAGTTTCATAATATTAACGGATATTTTTATATCCTCGTATCTCTTTTATGTAGATAGTATAAGTAATTATATATGTAGTGTAATCATCATAGGCCAATTTATGTCACTTCATTTCCAAAGAAATTAAGTGGCCATTGCAGGGAAAT
Source organism: Agriphila geniculea (assembly GCA_943789525.1). Classification (NCBI taxonomy): domain Eukaryota; kingdom Metazoa; phylum Arthropoda; class Insecta; order Lepidoptera; family Crambidae; genus Agriphila; species Agriphila geniculea. The sequence continues at coordinate 19,350,879 of OX038883.1, read as the reverse complement.
TCTAATTCTACTTTATAAAAGTCTGGTACCTATCATTTTTTTTAAATCGTATGGTATAAAATTAGTTATCTATCTGTGGAAAAATTAGTTATTTCTATAAACTTGTAAAGGCAAAATTTTGGTCTATGATGGACATGTTCTATGACAAAACAAGAGATTTTAAAATTGCATTGCTTTTGATTGAGTGTTGGTAATCAATGCACAAAAACAATATACCATTTTGTTGTATTTTGGCATGTTAGGATTATGTCTTATTATGTTTTAAAAGTTGCATTTATAGTTAATGAAATTATATTTGTTGTCAATTTCTGAATGTGATCAATAATAAATACCAAATCATAATTTACCAAACTTTCTTGTTTTATTTATCTTCAAAGAATCGAGAATTGTTAACAAATCATAACTTATTGGTTATTTATTAAAATATTTTTTAGAGATGTGAATTGGTAAAATTTATGCTACCTTATTAGAATATTGCCCTTTAATAGCCTTCAATAGTAGATACTTACACACATCAACTTTGTCTAGGGATACAGGTGCTATTTTCAGACAAACGAGGTAACTTTGAAGCCTTGGTTTCCTGCCAGGGATGTACTGTGCTGTGATCTGATGACGGCTATCCAGGGAGTGAATGGAGGAGATTCAGATCGCTATACACACAACTGATCTGACCAGCATTCTAAAAACGTAATGGACATGTTTAAAAAAACCGCGAAAATAGCATGAAAATGTAAATCCTCTAACTGAGAACTCTGACCCATTAATCTTTTAGAATGCTGATCAGATCAGTTGGGTGGTGTGTATAGCGATCAGAATCTACTCCATTCAGTCCCTGGATGGCCATCATCAGATTACAGCACGGTACATCCCTGGCAGAAAACCAAGGCTTCAAAGTTACCTCGTTTGTATGAAAATAACACCTGTATCCCTAGACAAAGTTGATATGTATATTAAAAAAAGACATTAGAATCAGAAAGACTTATAAAGTTAAATAGTTTATTTTTAAATTCAGTATAAATTACTTATAGGTATATTCTTTTAAAGTCTTACAATGAAAATAATAAATAAATTACCTTACACTAGCAGCACCAAATCTAATTTCTCTTTCAAATTGTTCAGCTTTGAGAGTGCCGTCTATACTTACGCAGTTTTGATTAAACACACTGTAAGCTGATACCTCACCTTTCTTTTTGGGCTTCGTCCTAGTATTAACACATATGCCTATTAGTACAGATATCACAAAAAATACAGCACCAAATTGGAGTTTTAAGAAGATTGCATATAAAGTGAGCCATATTACTATGTATATAATCCATTTCACTGTGAAATATCTCCATGACTCGGGATTTTCTTCAACGGTGGTTTCTATCTCGCTTACTTCAGATGCTACATCAACTTCAACCTCTTCTGGAGGTATTTCTTCATGTGGAGTTTCTTCATTTTCCATCTGAAAGATAAATGTTTTCAAATTATTAGCAAAGTCACCTAGACAAAAAACACTTTAAAATTATACACTTCTAAGGGTGGGTACCCACTTAGGTTCGCGAACCTCCGCGCTCCGCGAACCTAGAACAGTGATCCATGGCAAAAACAAATATTTTTACTTTGGCTACAGTGTGTGCCTGTGCGAACCAGCTTCGCATACGAGTTCCCTTACGTACACACCTCGGCGCACTGTTCCAGCAGAGGATAAACAATATTTTCGGAGCAGGTTCGCGGAGCGCGGAGGTTCGCGAACCTAAGTGGGTACCCACCTTAAGGCAGCGCATATATTGGTTAATTCAGATGTTATTTTGAATTATTTAGTTTTGATTTGTTGGTTTTTTGGGTTTCCCGACGTTTCGACACCTTTCCAGAGGTCACGGTCGTCGTCGTTTTGCATCAGTCGTCCCGTGACCACGACCCCTGGAAAGGTGTCGAAACGTCGGGAAACCCAAAAAACCAACAAATCAAAACTAAATAATTCTAAAATAACATCTGAATTAACCAATATATGCGCTGTGTAATCCATAAAAATGTTTTATTCGTAATGAACTTTCAAATTATTTAAGTTGATGAGTGTTTTTTACCCTGTATTTACAGTTTAGAACTTTGTCACTTTAAAGCTATTACTTTTTTGAACAGAAATCAATGACAAATGACAACTACAACAAAGTGACAAAGTTATAAGCTGTATACATATTTTTAGACATGTCTGTACAACAGTAGTGAGTGACCAATTTCAGACCGCTTGTTGTACAAAACAACATATTTTAATATGTTCTCTTTGTCATACATTCTCGAGTGAAGTTGCAGCGGATCATTGTATATTGTCGCATTGTATATTTATGGGCTTGATTATGGGAAGAGGAGCTTGTAGTAACAACAATAGACCGTGGAAGTGTGACGTCACATAATGGTGGACATATGGCAGAGTTTGACATTTTGGGTAAAAACAAACATATGAAACAAGGAAGTTTAACTTCTTCAGACATGGAATCACACCCAGGAGGGCATAATACTAATTCCTTACACCGAAATAACTCATTTGATAACAAAGCAAAAGTGCCAACATTCTCGTGTTTTTACCCAAATTTTACGTCATCACTTCCACGGACTATAGTGCCCACTATTTATAGCTAAATCTGTGTAAGAATTATCATAATCAGTTAATCGCTCACTGTCTAAATCTGGTTGATTGAGATAAGTGAGATAACAATAAAATTATTATTTTCAAACTATTTGTGACGAACTGGTCGAGTGGTTTGTATGCCTGTTTTCAAGGTGTCGCCATCTCCGAGGTCCCAGGTTCAATCCCCGGCTGGGTCAATTTAGAAAACTTTTATATATTGGCTCAGGTCTGGGTAGGGTTGCCAACCCTACTATATAATATAGTATCCTACTATATTGAGGGCTCGCCTACTATATTTTTTGAAAAAATATATAGTAGGCAAAACTACTATATTTTTTCAAGTGAAAAAATTAAACAAAAGCAACAAAAAAATACGTATATGCACAAATAATTGCGTAATATTTTTTGTGATTAAACACAATACATGTCTTTATGGTTGTTGAATAAATTATGAAAATGTTATAGTAATAATAATAATAATAATAATAATCTTTATTTGTGCTATTTAAATGTTTACAGGACATTATTAACGTTAACAACCACATTAGTCTAAGACTGTGTCGCAGTTATTAGCGCCCACCTCGAACTCGTCAATCAGGCAACAAATAACACATTAAAAACTATTATACATGACAAAAGTTAAATTTTGAATGTGTGTGTGTGTGTGTGTGTGTGTGTGTGTGTGTGTGTGTGTGTGTGTGTGTGTGTGTGTGTGTGTGAGTGAGTGAGTGAGTATACATATATAAAAATAATAATAAAATATTATGGGTAATATGATTTAAATTTCATTTAATTTAACAAGGGACTCAACATCATCATATCCCAGGCTTAAGAGCCACTCGTTCAGTGCAGTTTTACACTTGCGCAAAGGTAAGCTATAAATATTTAATTTGTAATTGATTTTGTTATATAATACAGAGCTAAGGTACAAATAATGAAGTCTAGCCAAAACAGTACTACAACTTTCCACCTTAAAGACTCTATTTGCCAAACGTTTGTTTAAACCAACCTCTGGATCATACTCGCAAGACGCATGTTTGCGTAAGATAAGATTAATTACAAATAATTTACGAACAGAAAGAACCTTCCACAAGTCATACAGCTGCTTAGTGGGGAAGCGGATAGGTTTAAAAGCCATTACTTTCAATACTGCCCTTTGAGCTCGTTCCAGTTGCAAGAGGTGAGTTTTTCCCGATGCACCCCAGACAGTGATACAATAGGTCAGTAGTGACTGTGCTAAAGAGAAGTAGATAGCCTTGAGCGTGCCAGTGTCAGCACAGCCTCTCAATTTGCAGAAAACGAAGATTAGTTTTCTGATTCGGGCTGAGACGGATTTCACATGTTCCTTCCATGACATTACACTATCAACAATAACACCCAAGTATTTAACGTGACTGACGCGTGAGATAGAAATACAGTTGTTTATAGAACAAGAAGTTTGACCAACAGGTGCGCATTGCCTTTTATGCGAAAATATGCAAAACGAAGGATCAGGTTGAGATTGGTGTATTGGTGCAAAGGTTACAAAACATGTTTTGTTGTGGTTAAGAAGTAACATGTTCTGCAATAGCCATTCTTCTACCATCCTTAAAGCTTTTTCAGCAAGGACACGGGTCTCTTCCCAAGTTTTGCCATGAACAAGAATCGCCGTATCATCAGCATATGTAATGATTCTACTGTTTGGAAGAGCCAATTGACATAGACCGTTTATGTAAATTAAAAACAGGGTAGGTCCAAGAACACTACCCTGTGGAACACCAGAGGTAATAGGCTTCTCATCACTAACGATGTTTTCAATCGTGACACACTGATACCTATCACTAAGATAACTCTTAAATATTTCAAGCACCAATCCACGAATTCCTAGTAGTTCTAGTTTCTTTAAAAGGTTTGAGACAGAGACAGTATCAAAAGCCTTGGAAATATCTAAGAAGACGCACGTACTTACTTACTTTTAGTATGAAAAATGCAACTTCTTTAAAATCCTCCATACAAAACTTCAACCTACTATATTTTTTTGGACTTTTTCGCCATCTACTATATTTTTACACTAAAAATCTTAAAACTACTATATTTGATCCTTAGAGATTTGATCCAAAAAAAGTTGGCAACCCTAGGTCTGGGTGTCTGTAGTTCCACTGTTGACTCTGATTTCAAACCACAGCTAGTTTCTTAGTTTAAAATCAGAGCAATGTTTGTAATGTTGTCTAATATTTGTTTATTTACTTACCAACAACACTTCTTCTTCCTTTTCTTTACTCATTTCGCTTAAAAACTTTGGTGTTACGAATTTGACAAATTTCTCCTTAGATTCTTGAATTTTCTCTTTGGCGCTCTCAATCAACTGTTGGCGACGGCGTAACGCGCGATATTCTTTTAGTTTGGCCTCCATGCGTGAAATTATCAGACTGCTTAGGCGATAAAAATATTTATCGCATTTACAAGGAGTTTCTTAATGTTTACAAGTTGGTAAAAGTTTGTGGCCTGACAAAATAATGCTATAACTCTCACATGAATCAAGTCTGAGATTTTATAAACACAGTTTCATACTTTCATTTTAAATTTGTATATGTATAAACAGAGACTTTCTTGAGTTTCATAAAAATCTAAAATAAAAACACGTCGGCAAACACAGCTGTTCTAACAAAAAAGTGACATTATTTGACAATTTTGTTTTGACATTGGATGCATTCCAACAGGCAAATCGGTAAGTCATCGATCGCCATAGAGTACACCATTTTAACATTTTTGACCATGGAGAGTAATAAAAATAAACATTAATGGCGTCCGCTGCGTTAAGCTGCGGGACACACGCACGGGTCGACATACAATACAGCTTGACCATAAAGAGTTGACAAAAATTGAGGGCGCCACTTTGTATGTAAACACGTCAAATTCACGAATAATTTGGCAGCACTGACTATATTTTGTACTGAAAAATTTTAGTTCCATTTTATTTAATTTTAACTCTTTATGGCCAAGCTGTAGGTTAGAGCTTACTCATGCGCTGTAAGCATCTGTCCGTCAGAAAACCAGCAATCTCTATTACCGTGCCCTGGGGCCTTACTATGTGCTCTTATAGCAGGACTTATATTGAACTGCCTTACTTTTTCGTACTTTTTGGCCTGCTTTTGAAGTAACCTTTCAGGCCTTAAGCAGTCCTGTTTAAGGCCTGCTTTGGAACTGGCTTACGACCGCTTAACGCAGCGGACGCCCTAAAACAAATTGCTTTCCATGGTTAAATTAAATGAATACTGTAGTGATCGATGACCCAGCGATTTGCCTGCTGGAATGCACCCATTGACAGACGAACACAGACCTTATAACAAATTGAATGACAACAGTCATTTTTATTACTCGAATATAGATTTATTAATTTATTGTTATGGCAACACTTTAGGGCGCGAAGCTCGATCGATACTTTGTTTGTTTTCATTCAGCTCAAATAGAGAATGTTTTGCATGAAATAAATGGAACATCAGTCTGAAATGGGTGCTTACGGGGAAAATCCAAATGTGCAAAACAGTGGGAACTATATAACAATTATACCTGTTGATTATTCCAGACGTGGTTACCCTATGCAAGCGGAATACCAGTACAAGTAAGTGATAATGATAACAATTAGGTATTGTAACTGATTGTAGTGGATTTAACGGAAAAAATCAACAGTAATTGAGTAAGCGGCGACCTAGGTCAACTATTAAATCAGAAAAAATATTCCCTTTTTCTCTAACTTAAAAAACATTTTTTTTATAGTGAATTTAGATCCCGAGAAGAATATTACAGTGTGCAGAGTCAAAAGCTCCAAGCGGAAGTGAACGCGCACCTTTATTCGGTCTCCCAGAGGCTTCCGCATTTGACGTACAGTCCGCTCGGGCGCCACAGCGAGTGGGACAAACATGATCCGCACAAACCTTTACCAGACTCTAAGGAGAGTAACAGCTCCGACTCCTTGGAGAAGAGTGTTATGGGTAAGTTATTAGTGCAAATAGGTAACTAAACTAGGCATCTTTGGTAGAGACAGTCCGCACAAACCTTTACCAGATAATAAGGAGAGGAACAGCTCCGACTCCTTGGAAAAGAGTGTTATGGGTAAGTTATTAGTGCAAATAGGTAACTAGGCATCTTTGGTAGAGAAGTCGCATTTAACATACAGTTCGCTCAGGCGCCACAGCGAGTGGGATAAACATGATCCGCACAAACCTTAACCAGACTCTAAGGAGAGTAACAGCTCTGACTCCTTGGAGAAAAGTGTTATGGGTAAGTTATTAGTGCAAATAGGTAACTAGGCGCCATTCTTAGGTAGAGCCTTTCGCTCGGGCGTCACAGCGAGTGGGACAAACATGATCCGCACAAACCTTTACCAGACTTTAAGGAGAGTAACAGCTCCGACTCCTTGGAGAAGAGTGTTATGGGTAAGTTATTAGTGCAAATAGGTAACTAGGCGCCATTCTTACGTAGAGCCTTTCGCTCGGGCGTCACAGCGAGTGGGACAAACATGATCCGCACAAACCTTTACCAGACTCCAAGGAGAGTTACAGCTCTGGCTCCTTGGAGAAAAGTGTTATGGGTAAGTTATTAGTGCAAATAGGTAACTAGGCACCTTCGGTAGAGACAGTCGCATTTAACATACAATGTAGGGTTGCCAGACGCCCGGGATTTCCGGGCTGTATGTAGGGCCTACATACAGCCCGCTTGGACGCCACAGTGAGTGGGACAAACATAAACCACTTTACAAGATTCTAAGGATTGCAACAGTTCCGACTACTTGAAGATGAGTGGGGTTTCAGGTGACTACACTGTATAATAAAATAGAAGCTAAGTAAGTCACAAACTGTGTCTGGTTGAATTAGGAAGCAATTTTTTAGAGGTTTAGCCCCGCTGTAAAGGTAGTATTAACAAATTGTTAACTAAAATTAAGTCCATCGATTTCTTGAACAAAAATAGTAAAAAAATAATATCCGGCTCGAAGGACCAACAAATGTCGAAGCACTCCAGTCATATAATTGTTTAACTCAAAATTAATCGCAATCGCTTTTAATTTTGCACGAATGCTACGTCCATTGATGTGGCATTACAAGGTACTGTGACAGACTGTCTTTGAGACCCAGTGATGGATGTACGCGATTGCCAAATTAAAAACGATCGTGTCGTGATCGTGATAGATTTTGAGTTAAGCAATAAAGCACCTGGGCAAAGCTCTACACTTCAACTGCCTATTCTATGGTTTTGGCTTCATGACGTCGAACGAAATATGGCAGCCATAATAATTGCAGCCGAAAAATGTAAGGGACGCCAAAGGTTTTTTCTTACAGGATCGAATCTCAGCAGTTGTTCCAACCAGACCGGATCCAGTAGCATTGCGGCCGGATCCTTCAGCACCACGGAGCCGATCACAAGCGGCGGTAGTTCTTCCAGCGCCATATCACCACCTTTACCAGGTACAAACATAAATATTTAAAACTTAATGATTTCCAATTCAATCTGTCGAATCTGTTTTTGGGCCTGTATTTTTTAAGGTGTTATTAGGCACTGCTGTCTGTTAGCATGCCTCTCTTGCGAAACAGTACCAGCGGCACCGCGGTTGTTCCGCCAAAGTTCCGACATGAATTGTCTTCTATCGACGACGATATTATGAGGATCATATTTACGTAGCGGTTTCGTTTCATTACTTACTTTCGCGTGTGTCAACGGTTGGAGCCGATCGGGCGGATTCACGCGTGAAAAATCTATGCGTTAGATCAGGGGGTCAAATCTGCTAATGTTTTCGTCAAAATCGTAGTTCAATGGTGTTCGAATGAAAATGCTTTTTGACACAGTTCTTGTTTCTTAAACCCAAAATCAAGACACAATATGTTTCCGTTTTGGGTTTAAGAAACACAATGTCTTTCAGTTTTGGGTTTAAGAAACAAGAACTGTGTCAAAAAGCATTACCATTCAAATACCATTGAAACACGCGATTTTGACGAAAACATTAGCAGACTTGACCCCCAGGCTGATCACTTTTGTTTCGCTTGTAAAACTCATGGCGGGACCTACTGCGGTGTTTCGTGGCGGAAGTATAATGCAGGCGTACTTGTTTAACAGTCTCTCATAATAAAAACTTCTTAAAAGGCTACACATGAAATTATTTCTTCAAGACCCTGGAAAATAAGCCTCATGATGAAGTCAGATTTTCATACCCAGGTTCGTCAGGTAGCACAGCATCCTCATCGAGCGTGACCTCGAACCCAGTAACGTGCGTCTACCTGATGTCTCGCACCGCCATCATGGTGGAGATGAGCTCGGAGGAGGTGCCTGCTTGCGTCACATCTTCTAGGTTTCTGAACGCTGTCCTCGCAACTGAGGAGTTGGGACTTACGCAGCCGAGTATGAGGAGTTTAGCTGCGAATGTGTTTGCGCTCTGGATGTGCAGTCCTTTGTTAGGTATAACAAATTTGGCTCTAATACTAATATTATATATGCGAAAGTAACTCTGAAACTACTGATACCGATGAAATTTGGTAGGTACGGAGATAGAGTAGTAAGTAATGACATAAGCTTCTTTTTATCTCGAAATAAGGGCTGAAAAGGTTGAAATATGGGGTGATAGTTTGTATGAAAGTCCCTGGCTAGTAAAAAACTGTTTCTATACGATGACTGAATTTTTTAATTTTAAATGCTAATAATTTTATCTATAAGATTATGACTTGTAATTTTGAATGATATTAATGTTGACATAGTTACTATTTTTTCCACTATTATATTTTGCATGCCAGCTCCTGGTGAATGTGATGTGACAATATGAAATAAAGACCTTTATGTACCGCATTCTAGCAAATAAATTCTTGATTCTTGATTCTCGGTTTCGAAGCTAGGATCTTCATATTTTGTGTTTAGGCTGACGACGGGAGGGGAGCGGATAGGAAAAGAGGGTAGCGCGGTTGGTGGGGCCTTATCACAAAACGGCTGATCTGATTTTAATGAAATTAAAACAGAATACTATTTTATCCTGGTTAAAGATTCCCTAAGGATTTTCTCGATTATCCACGCTGACGAAGTCGCGGACAGAAGCTAGTTCTTTTATAATAAGTAGGTAGTAAAAAAACTTGGATTTTGAAAATCCAAAAAAGTTAGTTATCAGTTTGTTTTATTTAAGCGAACCCCTTAAAATGTTGTTGTGAAAGGAATCTAGTAAAGAAATAATAAAGCAATTTGCGCAAAGAACACTTCAAATTTTTAAGCAACTAAATCCAATATATCTACCATGATTTCGTTTCATGGAGACCCATATCTGTTATCGGCATTAATTTCGTTTGATTTTTGAAGAAGATGAAACGAAAGAACTAGCTAGATTTCCTAAACCACCGATGATTTCGGCTTCAGAAATCCAATTGAAACCCCACCACTGTCCTTGGAAGATCTGGGCCAGTTGGCAGAAGCTGCTGCAGCGGTACGGCCATAGCTCCGAGAACAGGAGGGCTCGCGACCAGCCCATTCTTAGGCTGCAGAGGAATGTGTTCTTTCCGAAGCACTTGGAAGAAGGAATCAAGTAAGTTGATGGCCAGGCAAGGCAAGGACATATTATTTTCTTGTTTCTTATGAAGGAATCACCATAATATTTTGTCTACATGACCTTACTACTTTGGTGCAGTTCTTTTGAAAGTTGAAATCACCATATACAATGGCGGTCACATAATTAAAGATACCAGTCGATTTTCATACAAATGTGGTCAAGCCTTGGTTTTCCACTAAGGATTGACATAGCTGTGATCTGATGATGGCCATCCAGGGAGTGAATGGAGGAGATTCAGTTCGCTATACACATCTATAGACATATAAGGATCAGAGTTTTCAGTTTCAGGATTTTCGTGCATTTATATGCAAATCGCGGTGTTTTTTAACATATTCTTATATCTTTTAGAATGCTGATCAGATCAGTTGGGTGTGAATAGCGGTCTGAATCTCCTCCATTCACTCCCTGGACGTCCATCATCAGATCACAGCTAGGTCCATCCTTGGCGAAGAACCAAGGCTTCAAAGTTACCTTGTTTTTATGAAAATTTATTGGTGTCAAGCTTTTATTAAGAAATTGGAAGTATTAGCGCAGCCTATTACCACCTATTACAATTCGATTGTGTTAACTTCTGCCATAGAATAGATATTAGTTTAGTACTAACTTCTACTTCATCGACCTTCCTAGATTGTGATTGGACAGGTCTTTTTTCTATTTCATTAACAAGTATGGTAAACTTTCAGAGACTCCCGCATTCAGGAGTTGTTGTACGAAGAAGCTCGGCACAACGTGGTGACGGGCCGGTATCCGCTGGAAAGCGCCCAGGCAGTGATGCTGGGCGGATTACAGGCCAGGATACAACTAGGGCCGTATGACCCTCATAGACACAATGCAAAGTTCTTTAGGTGAGATTAATCTAAGGCCTTGGTCTCCTCATTTATTCTATATGCGACGTTGAGTGTCTTGTTACACCCGTTATTAATAGATTAAGATTATTTAAGATCACTTAACTGTGAATCCTTAGGGAACACCAAGACAAATACCTGCCCCACCATGCGCGGTCCGGGCGCTGGGCGCAGCTGCTCCCTGCCGGTAGGAAGGGCAGCCCCGAGGCCAAGCTTCTAGAGCAGGCGCAAAGGCCGCCCGCAGCGCCACCCAGGAAATTGCGCCACAAGTACCTCGCCCATACGAGGACACACGCTACCTATGGGTGAGTTGAACGTCTACTACAGTTTGTGAAGGATGCCCCACCACGCGCGGTCAAAGCGCTGGGCGCAGCTGCTCCCAGCCGGCAGGAAGGGCAGCCCCGAGGCCAAGCTCCTAGAGCAGGCGCAATGACCGCCCGCCGCGCCGCCTCGGAACTGCGCCACAAGTGCCTCGCGCATACGAGGACACACGCTACATATGGGTGAGTTAAATGTCCACTACAGTTTGCGAGGGATGCCCCACCACGCGCGGTCGGGGCGCTGGGCGAAGCTGCTCCCAGCTGGCAGGAAGGGCAGCCCCGAGGCCAAGCTTTTAGAACAGGCGCAAAGGCCGCCTGCCGCGCAGTCCCGGAAACTGCGCCACAAGTGCCTCGCGCATACGAGGACACACGCTACATATGGGTGAGTTGAATGTCCACTACAGTTTGCGAGGGATGCCCCACCACGCGCGGTCGGGGCGCTGGGCGAAGCTGCTCCCAGCTGGCAGGAAGGGCAGCCCCGAGGCCAAGCTTTTAGAACAGGCGCAAAGGCCGCCCGCCGCGCCGCCTCGGAAACTGCGCCACAAGTGCCTCGCGCATACGAGGACACACGCTACATATGGGTGAGTTGAATGTCCACTACAGTTTGCGAGGGATGCCCCACCACGCGCGGTCGAGGCGCTGGGCGCAGCTGCTCCCAGCCGGCAGGATAGGGCAGCCCCGAGGCCAAGCTTTTAGAACAGGCGCAAAGGCCGCCCGCCGCGCAGTCCCGGAAACTGCGCCACAAGTGCCTCGCGCATACGAGGACACACGCTACATATGGGTGAGTTAAACGTTCACTACAGTTTGCGAGAAACAGGGTTGGCAGATAGATACTTACTTCAGGGACTCGAAGTGGATCTTGGCCACCGACAATAGAGCACGCCATTCCTTCCTATTTAGTGTCAGCTCTGACCAATATGTGGCTTCTAACTCAGCGAGATCTTTGGTGACCAGGGGGAGTATTACAACCTCTTAAAACTTGCCAGGTTTATGAATTGCTATAGTTACATCTCTTTCTTGCTGTATAGTAAATAAAAGAGATAGATTGATAACCAGTCAGAAAACTGCCAGGAAATAAGAGGTCATAATACGGCCCCTGATCTGCCCAGCGATATCTGGGTCTGCATATCGGGCAGCGCCCCGTGGGGGACTCCCATGTACGCTCTTTTCACCGCTCGATCCGTCCCCATTCGAATGACGTGCCCCAGCCAACGTAGTCGCGCTGATTTTATTTCTCCCAGGATATTAGGAGCGGATACTAGATCTTCTATAGATACTAGGGCAGGAAACTGCGCCACAGTACCTCGCGCATACGAGGACACACGCCACATATGGGTGAGTTAAACGTCCACTAGAGTTTGCGAGGAACAGGGTTCGCAAATAGATACTTGCTTCAGGGTCTCGAAGTGGATCTTGGCCTCCGAAAATAGAGCGCGCCATTCCTTTCTATTTAGTGTCAGCTCTGACCAGTCTGTGGTTTCTTACTCGGCGAGATCTTTGGTGACCTGCGGGTCTATCGGCTAAAACCATTGAAGTTCATGTTAACTGTAATTTGACAGATGGATGTGATACATTGCTATTTCATTTTGGCACAAATAAAAAATTACCAAAGAAAAGTAGCAATGTATTATATCCATCTGTCAAAATACAGTTAACATGAACTTCAATGGTTTAGCCGATAGACCCGCTGATCTGCCCAGCGATATCTGGGTCTGCCTATCGGGCGGCGTCCCGTGGGGGACTCCCATGTAGGCTCTTTTCACCGCTCGATCCGTCCCCATTCGAATGACGTGCCCCAGCCAACGTAATCGCGCTGATTTCTCCCAGGATATTAGGAGCGGATACTAGATCTTCTATAGATACTAGGGCAGGAAGTAGCGCCACAGTACCTCGCGCATACGAGGACACACGCTACATATGGGTGAGTTGAAGGTCCACTACAGTTTGCGAGGGACAGTTCGCAGATACGAATTTAAATTTTCCCCAGATGTCATTTTATTTGTCCCCAAAATGATAAGTTTGTATGAAGAGAAGCTCAGAAGAATTTACCCCAAACCACACTCCGGGCACTCCATACAAGCGCCGCGTTTCAACACTGACGCTACACAGTATACGTGACGTTTTTGTACACGCGCAACTGTGTGCGTGAAGTCTAGCTAGGGCTATTGAATGAGCACACGATGGCTGTATCAGGCTGGTTTAAAATCAGTACGAACTACAAGTTTAAAGCTGGCTACTCAAAGTCCAATTCAGGGCTCCCTGCTTGATTGCAGGGAACAGACCATACAATAATAGTGTTGCAGAGCCACTGCATGCAGGGTCGATATAAGTATAATAGAATTTTTTATCAATAATATCGGCCCTGCACGCCTACACAAAGCCTTATGGGCTTTGAGTAGCCTACTTCATCCGTGCGTGGGACCGGTGTCCACTCACAAAAATACTTTTTATTGTAGCCCGTTATAAGACGAGTTTATCTTTTCTTCCGTAGTTTTAATAATTTTTATTATGTTGGTTGACAAAACGATAACATGTATGGAAATTTAATCTTTTTGTACGGTCGGTCAAATGATTTTCAACTTTATGTCCAGTATATACGGCTAGAATAAGAGATACTGTGTTTTGAGTTTATTTTCAATACAGTGCTAGTCAACAAGAACAAGGACTTGTTCCTTAATAGGTCTAAAATTACCAAATTTTGCATTCTTTTTAACGCTGAAGGCTTCAGTATGAGTTTTATGAAAAAATAAAAATATCAAAAAATTAGAGATAAATAACGCTTCGATTGATGTATAACACTTTATCAAACCACGTATATTATGCCAGTAATATTAATTGACAAATCAAAAACACATTTATGCTTGTCCTGTAAAATTTATGAAAAATGGCTTACTGTGTTTTGTTTTTGAGCAGCCGAACGGCTTAACGTGCCTTCCGAAGCACGGAGGAGCTCGATATAATACTTTGTCACCCATCCCATGACCGACTCTTGCGAAAGTTGTTTAACCTCCGCAATCGCTGGGCCAGGCGCTATACCACTGCACCACCGAGCTCCTTGTAATACTTCTTCTTCTTATTTTTGTTTTGGCAATCTGCTTTCCTCTTGTAAGTTATTTTTGCCAGTGTCAAGTGTTGAATAGTTCAGTGGTAGATTGTTTCAGTATACATTAAAATGCGGGTGCATCGCATTCCAATGCTGCTTGGAGCCAAATGGCACCAAGTATATCAAGACAGTTTACTCGGTAAGATCACCCGAGGTACCACTACAGTAAAAGTCTCAGCTTCACACAACCAAGATCGCGCCTATTTCAATTATTCCACATATTGTTGCGTAGACACTTGTACCAAAAAACTGCACCAATTTTAAGACACAATATCCAATATGAATCAATTTGCGAATAATTAAAATAGTCACCAAACCGAACTCGACATAATGGCACCAAAAACTCCTTGTAATACTTATCTGGCATTTATGTCCAGGGCGGCGTTCTTCCAAGGTCAGATCGAGCAGCCGGTGCGCTCGCTGACCAGCCTGCTCACGCACGAGGACCTGCCTGTACTGGTGGCTGTCAACGCCGTAGGAGTCTACGTCATCGACGACACGCAGAGCGTCAGTATACTGCCACTATATCTTACTTATACATACACAGTATACTACAGTGCCGGATTTACAGTTTTGGCCGCCCTAGGCAGAGTAGTAGCAGCCCCTCAGGCGGGCTGGTAAATGACGTCACTGGTCTGCCGCTTTCCTAGGTTCTTGCCGCCCTTAGGCCGCGGCCTACTCGGCCTATTGACAAATCCGGCACTGTATACCTACCTACAACTACAATAACCCATATTCAAAATTCAAAATTCAAAATAATTTATTCAGTCTAGGCTGTTACAAGCACTTGTGAATGTCATAGAAGCTACGCCATCGGTTCGCAAACCCTAAGCGGGAGACCTTGTAACGAGAAGAACCGGCAAGAAACTCGTCAAGGGCTGCTTTTTTCTCCCTGTATATTTCATACAGAGTCGTCAAGATTGAAAAATGAGCTCCACATTTAAAGTGAGGTCATTTTCCATCACAATAATTATCAAAAGGTTACACACAATGGGTAGGTAGGTTAAAATTAGTATCTACTACATTCAGATAGGTAATCGTGAGAGTAAATAACTTTCAACTAGTTTAGAAATCACTCCGTCTGCTACTCTAACCAAAAAACACTTGATACAAGACATAAAAATAAAAACGCAATTCTTAGAATTCAATATGCGTTAAGATAGGTACTCAGATACTACAGATATTACTCATCATGGGCGGCGTATAGCGAGAGGGGGAGGATTTGGGGGTTGAAACCCCCGAAATAAAGACTTTTTTAATGCACTACGGGATAGTGCTTGGCCTTCATCTCACTTGATGATAAGTGACGATAAGGCCGAAGGTGAAAGTGCACTACTCCCGGGATCTTCATCACTGAGGAACTATGACTATCTCACTTTTAGCTGCCGGAACACAACAATTTTTGATTTGTTGTTATGGCGTCATAGTTAGGTAAGATGGTGGTAGCTGTGGGGTTCTAGAAATAAAACACTTATTCACTTTCAACGTGTGGTGAGCCACAGTTGCCTTGGACAGAGTCGTCCGCTCCGTACGGTAGCTAACACATGACTCCTGGCGCGGCATTGCCGGCCTCTTTATAACCTGTGCGTTGTCTATGGCCATAGCATAGACAACGCACGACACAGACCATCCGTGGCAGGACATAGCATAGACAACGCTCGACACAGACTATCCATGGCATCTATGGCTGCACACTCTTTATTTGTACGTCACATCTCTTCCTTGTTATTAAAAGATTTTAAACACGATTGATGCTTTGGATATGACAACATGTATGGACCATATTATCTTCATTATCTTTTTACTACAATATTATTTAATTACATAAAATGTAAATTGCATATTACAATAAATATCAGCTTCAATTTCAATCCCCTTTTTCCCATCATTTTCACAAACTTCTTACTTTTAATATTTTTATGTGGGTTAAGTTTCTCTAATTTTATTAATTGTGGTCTATTGTTTTTGTAATCAAATAGGATAAACGAACCTATCAATTGACCTTTTTTTCTACTGCATTGTAGATGTAGTCCACTTTACTACATTTGAGTGTTCAACAGAATCAATATCTAACCACACCATTTCATCTTGATACAAATTTCCAATAATATTATTGTTATTTATTACCATATGACTGCAATTCAATTGCACAAGCACATTCATTATGTTTACCGTGTAATAATCGAGCTAATACTACTTATACAGTATTGAGTCCAGCTAATGTTCTATATTTTTTTTTCTTTGTTCCTCTAATACTTTATGTTGATATGATACGAGATTAAAACGTCTCAACTCTCTGTACATTAATAAATCATTACAGTTAAAACTTATGTACCTTAAAATGCTATCAAAACATTATATAGCATTATCACTCTGCTGCTAGCAAGAGCTGTAAGAGCTTTGTCAGCCACTTTCAATCAATAATTAAATCATAATAATGATAAAACTTCTTAACTCAATCATTTACAATTTTCTTGACCTAATAGTAGGTCTTTTTTCCTTAATATAATAAAATAAAATTTCTTTATTTACACTAATTACTGACAGCGATACGGCTCTTAAACCATTTAGTTTAAAGTCTTATTTCTAATAGAAGGGCAAGGTACCTACCACATGCCCTAATAAACAATATTATGTTATGTTACTTAAAAATAAAAGTATACATTAGACAACAATTCTACGTAATTATCAATTTCTTAATGCTTACTAGATATGGAAATATCGATTTATAAACAGAAATATTGCACACAAAAAAAAGCAATGCGACTTTAAATTAGTTGTACACTTTGGTGCAGGGAAGAGTTTTATACAGCCAGAACTTGAAAATTGTCGCGGAACATTGAAAACTATTTTAGAATAGGGATCAAGTCAATCGCTTAAGCTTATTACTTTTTTTTTAATAAATATTAGATCAGTGAATAAATATTAAGAAATTAATTTATTTTACTTTAGATTTTTTTTGCGGAGCCTTGCACAAAATTCGAGGTGAATGATAACATTACTTATTACATTACATTAAATTACATTACATTACCTTACTTACATTTTGATCACTAGACATTATTAGGATCCAAATCTAATACATACTATTTTGATGTCTATCTATTTATTTATTAACATAAGTGATTTTATGTTTTGTGCTATCTTTAATACCTAACATAAATAAGATGTGTTATTATACATATACATCTGGTTAAGTAGGTAAAGTACAGATGTCGCTCATCCAATTTTTCAGGTACAGTATTGTTTTAGACTGCCTGCTGATCAGCTAGTATTTATAATTTGTAAATAGTTAAGTAGTTGAGGCCAGCAATCAGTCTGAACGTTATGAAGTTTAATTATTTCAATTGTTCCTAGGAGTAAATTTTACATAATAAATGTATTTTTAATTGTGAAATAAAGAAATTTATGAATCTACCACCAGTTCACAAATTGGAAGGGCCCTTCAAGAAAGAACTGGCGAAAGAAAACTTGGAAAGGGTTGCCGACTTCCATCTTAATTTTAATCTATTTATTGTTAACAAAACTTTCGTTATTTTGATTATTTATGGACTTGGGAAAGTACCACACATTACACACAATGTGTGCTTAAAAATTACCAGTTGACTATTGTCAAATTTCTCAACCACTTATCGCAACATCACTACCTAGTAGAAGAATAAAGTATTGTAATATTCAACCCTTGGTCGATTTGTGCACTGTATTTGCTTGTTACCATTTAGTCAAAGCAAAACAGTCTGCAGCCATTTTTACAATACATAACTTGTTTCGGCCTCTTGGTTAACTAATTGGCATAACAGGTTTTCACCTGGGTATAAAACCGCCCCGATTTGAATAGAAAATTTTCAAGAATTAGTTCTATTTTTTATACTATCACTTTTCATGTTATAGGGGGTCATTAAAGCTCTTGGAATGGCTTCAAAAATTAAATTATTTGGAAACAGAAGATATTCTCCGTGATATAATTAAACATCACACATACACTTTATTACACATCTTTCTCATATTCATATTACAGAACTTTTTCTCATATTCATATTACAGAACTGTGGTAGTTATGTATTTACGTCTCCATTTTTAATTATGTTTTTATTACTTTGATGTAGGTAATGTCTTAATTGCTTGTAACAAAATTAATTTTTTTTTTTTTGGATAAACTCGAATAAAATATAAAAGTATGTAAAACGCGCTTGGGCGCCTCCACGCCGACAGCTGTGACACAGTTTATACCTACTAGTACAGTTATCAACGTTTACCTCTTAAAATTCTTGTGTTCAAACTGTATTATAGTTAAGTAGTCTTTAAGAGCATTTTGTTACATTGAAGACAAAATAAATCATTTATATATATATTTTTCATTTACCTACCGAGAATGCCAATGTTACAAGACTTTGATGTACATAAAATTTTTGAACACTAAGCCGACTTATTCCATTAAGGCTAACCAAAAATAATAAGTTTCATACTAAGTAACACTAACAACAAGAAAAGTGATAAAGTATGGACTTTATTAATCATTTACAATTGAATATCGAGGTCATTACTCGATAATATTGATATATTGCTTGATAGCAATTTGATGAATATTTCAAATCAAAAGAGTTAAGGAAAATTATAAGTAAACCTATTATAATCACAGTTCAAAGCCTTCCTCGACTGTTCACAACCAGCCTCCTTGACAGTAATCTATTTTGGCAGTTCACAACCCGCCTTGACTATTCACATCTAGCCATAGGACTTTATTATTTATTTACAGTTGACCATCATGGTCGTTCCTCAATATTTTATCAAGCAATTTGATGAATATTTCAAATCAAAGGAGTTATGGCATATATACAAGTAAACCTAATATTATGACCGTTTACAACCTGCCTCGACTGTTTACAACCAGCTTTGACTGTTCCCAACCAGCCTCGTTGACAGTAGTCTGTTTTGACAGTTCACAACCTGCCTTGACTGTTACGTCTAGCCACGGACTGTACACCAACCTCGGAATGACAATGGCATATATATATACAAGTAAACCCAATATTATGACCGTTTACAACCTGCCTCGACTGTTTGCAACCAGCTTTGACTGTTCACAACCAGCCTCATTGACAGTAATCTGTTTTGACAGTTCACAACCTGCCTTGTCGCGAATTACGGTATCGCGATGTCTCTAACTATCAAAGTAAATACATTGATTAAACATAATAACAATTAAATGGCAACACTAAATCAGACAGACAACTCACCACTTTCGCCCTTCCCTAGCGCGTATGCGCTTGAACTAATCTGTCATTCTAACCTCATAAAATGAATGTGATGATCTTCTTCAACACCAGTGTAATCGTAGTTAAAGGAGGCCGAGTTTGCAGTAGCACCGAGGATTTCACAGCTAAGTCACATACTTACTTAATCTAGATTTATAGAGTATCGAAAGCAATACTACTGAGCCAAATGTTCGATCCTGGTCGTGATAGGATCGACTGAACGTGGCCAGGCCTGATCACGTAGTTCGCCGGTGGTGGATGCCTTAGGCAAGCAGAAACCATCGGCGGCGAGATGTATGCAGTCCCAAGAATAAGCCTTTACCTAAATGTGTTCACCGACGGGTGGCCAGGTCCGGACACTTAAGAGGGAATGAACAACTGCATACTGGAGGCTAAGGCGAATGAGGAACGCAGGGTCCTGATTCGATTAGCTCCTTGATGTAATAAACATATTAGTAAAGTTTGATAAAGTGAAACAATGAAAGAACAGCGCTGGAAGGGGGCTGCCTGTCACAGGCAGCCATCTTCCAGGCTTGATAAGAAAGATTGGCAGTAGTACATGTTTATAAAGTAATATCATAAAGAATAAAAGACATAACAGCGTTGAATGATTTAATAATACATATTAAAGTTAACAGTATAAAGTAAATTGTCTTATTAGTATCTGATAAACTAGAGAAAGTAGGTGTGTGCTTAGCCCAGATAAATATGGGACATTATACTTACAGGTGGGACATAAATAAGATGAAGAGAAGGAAACAGTAACGGATAATACAAGTATACCACTTCAGTGCCCCCGGGACTGGAGAATATGGAAAGGTTGGTTGAGAGGACGACATCCTGAAGGTATGTGTCTACACAGTGTCGCGCTGGATACCCTTTATAACCTTAATGACAATGCGAAGCACCCCATAATAATAAATTACTAAACTATATATTGACTAATTATAAATATGTAAGTCGTTCACTGAGAGAGATTATAAAGGGTCCCGGTCTGGTCGCGACAATGGTGGAGGTGCTGGGATATAGAAGAATCCCGATCAAGCAACCCAAAGCGAAATCTCAACCAAACTTTCCATTGGTAAAATTCTCAGAAACAATTAAATCCTATTCCATTTCTGTAAAACTGAATAGTAGTGACATCTATGAGATATTTTTGGTACTGGTTCCTTATAAGCAAAACCACATGAAAGCTACTTAAAGGCGCCAAAGTTAAATTATACCATCATTGTAAAAGCATGGTATAATTATTCATGTACGGCGCACAAATAAATGCTAAATTGAAAGTTTCTTAAAGATACCTTAAATTGAAAGATTATAAAACGAGTACACATAGAATGTATAGCGTTTGGAATTAATTGAAATGTCCACCTCGTAGTTTGGTGTGTATTTGACTTCGCGCTAACAGCGCTGTCAGCGTGATTCGGAACGCGGCCTTTATTTGTCAAATGAAAATGAACCTTAACCGGAAGTGATGTAAAAGACGTCATCCGTCATGTAAGAGGGCAAATGAACGCACTCTTAATAGATTTCAATTGGAAACTGTATTTGATTTAAGAAATAAACTATGTAAAATTCGGCAACTAATTTACTTAATGATGTTGTAAACAATTACACTGGATAGGTTGAAGTAAACAAGTTACGCGTGGTCTCTTTGAAGACAGGGAAGTTCTTTCGTACTTTGAAGATGGCGTCTTGGGAAGGTGTTGAGAAGTCTGCCTGAAAAGGATAAAATCCTAAATAGTACTGTTTATTTTCCACAGGAGCGTCATAATTCAGTAATAAAATTGTGATTAAACGACAAATTAGTCTCAGGTAGACTACATAACTAAGTACTGGTTGACGTTGGAAAGGTCACAGTTGTGGCAAAGAAGTAAGAAGATTCCTATGAGAAAATTACCTACCTTTAAGTGCATATTTCCAAATTGAATGAAAGGTCTGATTGAATTGATGATCAGGATCGACAAGGAAGATAGCAAGGTAAACTATTGACATTTTAAGCTGTGGTAGTTACCAAGTCAACTCATATTCTGTCAAGTCTGACAGTAAAATTATTCTAAGGGTTCTGTAGGCAAGCGATTGTGGCATGAGGTGAGATACTCATGTATACCTAACAATAAGGTTGTATCATCTGAGTTTATGTAAAGATTACTAACCTAAAGGTTGATATTTCTAAATAGGTGATCGAATAAATATTAAATCAAGTCGCTGATGACTACATAGGTACTTAAAATTCATAAATAATAAACTAATAGAAAGAACTAAGGTACACATTTTCTTATGTTCATGATAGGTATAGTAAACACAAACTAAATAATATTTGCAAAACAAAATTAAACCAACGGATAAACATGTTTCTAAATGAATATATTCAATTTGATTGTATTTCATGCAAAACAATAGTCCCATTTGACCAAAGTACCTCTAATCTGATTTGGTACTCGTTTAGATAAATATTATGTTAATACATGGGGAACGTAGCATTCTTTGTGGATGCATACACAAATAATGTTGGTTCTTCACATGTGTAAGTATGAGTTACAAAAATAATACCAATATTTTCATATGATCTGAAAGGGTATACTGGGGTAAATTGCAGAGCATGAAACACTTTTAGAAATTTAAAGTTTTGAAACTAAACTGATGAAATGAGCCTGCTTATCCGTCAATAAGGATGATAACTGATGAAATAAAATCTGAATTCAATTGAATTCTAAAATAATTATAGAAATAATTTTAAATGAAGGAATTTATATTACAATTACAAGTTTATGGATGTGTTCGACTCAGAGAACACACCGCTTTATAGAAAATAACTTATTTCTCACATCTTGATGAAAATTAAAAAATATACAGGGTGTCAGTTTTTGGTATGCTACTTATTAGGGAGGGTACCGACAGCTGACACGCCACAGTGTATACAGGGTGTCAATTGTTGAAATGTTATTTGTTTGTGTGGTTGGTCGACGGTTGGCAGACGGCTCATTTTTGAGGTGCAAACTTTCGACTCGTGTTTTTAACATACAGGGTGATAAATAAAAAACTTTTTTTTTCTAAGAAATATTACATTACGTGTATTAGGCGATTTGAAACTAACACTATATAGGGTGTAGGGTTTTAGAAAATCAAATTATATGGTATAAATTTAAAATTTTTTGATTTCCAGAAACATGGAAAAAATTATTCTAAATAGGCTAGAGTCTATAGCTAACGCCATAGAAAAGCTTACCTTAGAGGCTCTCGAGTACAAAGATAATATTAACCTAAAAGATGCTGAAAACGTAGAAATATTGCTCACAAAACTAGACAATGCGGTAAAGAGGTTTGGTACAGAATTAAATCAGTGTTTGTCGATAAATGAACTAGGATCCTTCGTGGAAGAGATCACTTCGTTCAGTGAGATACAACTACGAGGCGAAGAAACTTTCGCAGAATTAAATATCAAGCTGAAAAGAGTAAAAGAAAGTGCTACACCTGCAGCAACGCCTGGTAGAAGTATCGCATTGACCGGAAAGTTACCTAAACTACAATTAGCAGAATTCTCAGGAGATATACTAGAATGGTACCAGTTTTGGGATCAGTTCAGTTCCAACATAGGGAACCGAGATCTGTCTGATGTGGATAAACTATCCTATCTCAAGGGTTCTTTGAGAGGCGATGCGAAGAGGATCATCGATGGACTTGAAATTACCAACAAGAACTACGAGGTAGCTGTATCTATTTTAAAGGGGAGGTACGGCAAGGAGAGTCACATAGTGGACGCACACTACGCAGCTCTACATAAGATTCCTAAGGCTTCTAAGGGTAGCATAAAGGACCTGAGGGAGACCTTTAGCCAAGTTGAGAAGCACCTTAGAATTCTAAATTCATTAAACCAAAATATCAACCATGATCATCTGAGATTTCTCATCTTGGAGAAGATGCCTTCGGACGTAGTCTACGAGCTAAAGTTGAGAGCGAATACTGAATCTATTGAGGAGATCCGGCAACATTTGGAAGTGATCATTTCGGCAAGAGAAGATGCGCAGAGAATTACTTCTGAAAATGTAGAAGAGTACACTACTCAATCTCTACACGTGAATACGTACGTAAAAGGAGGGAAACCAGGAAAACCCAACCGAAGCCAAAGAGATTTCAAGAGACACAAATTTATACAACAAAGGCAAGATATTAAGAAGGAAGATAGATTCAACGAACCTGGATCATCTCACAAATACAATAACTACAACAGACTTCCATTGAAAAGGAAGCTTCAAGAACGAGAAAATGATAGGGATGCTCCACCGGGAAAGAAAAGGAGAGGGCAATGCGTTTTCTGTCAAGGATCACATTTTAATGATCAATGCGATAAATTCAAAACCATAAAAGAAAGGAAAGGAAGATTAAAGAACAGATGTTATCGTTGCTTAGGCCTCGGCCATAAAGGAAATAATTGCAAGAGATCTACTTTCTGCGTTCACTGTAAAGAAACTAATCTTCACAATAGAGCACTTTGTTTAAAAGGACAAACATCTAACTCTGAAAGTGTCACAACTCTTCACGCCAATTCCATTAACTCCACTATACTGCAAACAGCAATAGTCAAAGCCCGACGTGAAAACGATGATACCAAAGAAGAAACTTGTCGAGTTTTGTTAGACTCTGGCAGCCAGCGTACCTACATCACACAAGAAATAGCTTCTAAACTAAAACTGCCCATAGAAGAAGAAAATACTCTATCAGTTTTCACATTCGGTGCTAAAACTCCTCAAATCATTGAAAGTCCAATAGTTAGGCTACAAATGAAAACCAGAACAAACGATATTCTGGAAATAGAAGCAAACGTTGTCACACACATATCACATGGAGTTCCTTATTCAAATATAGACTTAAGCAGAAGAGAAGAAAATCTAATTTTGGCTGATGACGGCTCACTGTCACCGAAAGTAGATATTCTAATTGGAAACGACTTCTATTTTTCATTCATACTAGGAAACAAAATCCAACTGGAAAATAATTTATACTTGATTGAATCAAGATTTGGTTACATATTGACCGGAAGAACCACGGCTAAGGATGTGGACCCATTATCGGTGATAACGTACTTCCAAGGAGTAGAGAACAAATTAACTCCGCCTGACTTACCATTATACAATGGAAGCATCAAATGTTTATGGGAATTGGAATCTATAGGGATATGCGATTCACCAAATCTAACTAGAGACGAAGAAGTCATCAATCAATTTAATGAAACAATAGAGTTAATAGATGACCGATATACGATCAGCTGGCCATGGATCGATTATCCACCTGAACTAGAAACCAATTATGGTCTTGCAATCGGTAGACTAGTAAATTTATTGAAGAAACTAGATTCAGAAGCATTAAAGTCATATAACGCCACGTTACAAGAGCAGTTAGAGAAAGAAATTATAGAACGCGTACCCGATCAAGAAAGGTGTGATATTGGTATAGACCATCCTATCCATTACCTGCCACATCATGGAGTAAGTCATCCAGGAAAACCTACACGTATCGTATACGACGCGTCAGCGAAAACAAAGAACAGCAAAAGTTTAAATGAATGCTTACACTGTGGTCCACTCATGTTGGGAGACCTGACAGGAATGTTGTTAAGATTTAGGTCACATCAAGTGGGAATAACCGCGGACGTAGAGAAGGCATTTTTGCAGATCGCGTTACACAAAAAAGACAAGGACGTGACTAGATTCCTATGGCTAAAAGACATAGAAAAGGCAGCCACGGAAGATAATATTCTACATTTACGGTTTTGTCGTGTTCCGTTCGGAGTGATATCGAGCCCATTCCTGTTAAACGCTACTTTGAAACACCATCTACTGCGTTCCAATGAAGAAATCCTGAAAAGGATAATGAACGACATTTATGTGGATAACTTAGTTACGGGAACGGACTCCATCCATGAAGCAATTGAAATGTATGAGTCATGCAAATTTGCGTTCAAAGAAATTTCGATGAATCTTCGGGAATGGAGTTCTAACTCCAGACAATTCTCAAAGGAAATAGATCCAACTGACGTTTGCCAAGACATAGAAGTGAAAGTACTAGGTCTGAATTGGAATACAGAAGAGGACACTATCAGTTTAAGGCCAAAGAAAATAACAGAGGCTAATACGAAAAGGGAAATATTAAAAAACGTAGCTTCAGTATATGATCCATGCGGATATGCTGCGCCAGATCTGCTGCCAGCAAAACTTCTACTTCAAGATCTATGGGTAAACAAATTTAAATGGGACACTCCTTTACCAGAAGAGATAACTAAAGAATGGCAAATTATTAGAGAACGACTAGAAAGAACAAAGAATATTGTCTTACCTAGAAGATATTTCAAACAAAAGGGCAATGAAGACATTCAGCTACATGCCTTTACAGATGCGTCGACCAAAGCATACGCAGCTGTAGTATACATTTCTAACGGAAGAGAGTTAAGTTTCGTGATAGGGAAATCAAGACTAGTACCCATCAAAGATCAAGACAATCTCAAAATTCCAAGACTTGAATTATTAGGACTTCTGATTGGTAGCAGGCTACTGAAGTATGTAAACAAATTTCTGAATTTCGAATCCAAAAAGAATACTATATGGACGGACAGTCAAATAATAATCGATTGGTACTACGGCGGTAAGCTATTACCACCATTCGTAGCGAAAAGAATAGAAGAAATAAAGGGAAATGTGTCAGCAACGATAAGGTATGTACCCACAGAGCTAAATCCAGCTGATGTAGCGACTAGACCCACAGATTCTGAAAAATTCAAGCACAAATGGTTATCCGGACCAGATTACCTGCTAGAAGACTGCAAGAAATGGCCAAAGAGTCGTAGGAGGGAAGTTTCTCCGCTTACTCAAGATGAAAGTGTACTGATTGCCACGCATTCCTCTGTGGATCGTCAATTTTCTTTTCCCATTGGGGAGGGTCTCACGAGTGGAGAACCAAGCTCACAAAATCAGAGACAACAATTAAATGAAGAATTGCAAAAGAATCCCTCAGAGAAATGCGAGGACGATACACTGTCATACGTACAAAAAATCAAAAGAATCCAAGCAAAACATTTTCCTGAAGAAGTAGTAGGTAAAGATACAAATTTAAAGAGAAATTTAAACGTGTTCACTGACGTTGACGGAATCCTACGTTGCAAAGGAAGACTACAAAATGCTGACTGGTCTTATGACAAAAGATATCCAATACTGATTCCAAAGGACTGTGAATTTACTAACACCGTGATCTTAGAAACACATAAAAAGAACTATCACGTAGGTGTTAACCACACTCTAAGTCTGATCAGATTGTTATATTGGATTCCTCAAGGAAGAAGTCAAGTTAAGAAAATACTTAAAAAATGCACAAATTGCGTTAAGCATGGAGGAGGTCCATTTAAACTACCACCACCTCCTGCGCTTCCAAAGGAAAGGGTAAATTATAGCTCACCATTTACATACACCGGCATGGATTACTTAGGTCCTCTCCAAGTAAGGACCGACGGTAAAACAGCAAAACGATGGATATGCCTGTACACTTGTTTGGTAGTACGCGCTGTACACCTAGAAGTTGTCAAAGATCTTACAGCAGAAGAATGCTTATTAGCACTACGAAGATTTATATCTTGTAGAGGCGTACCGGATAGAATAGTTTCAGATAATGCACTACAATTCAAACTGACTGCAGAAATACTGTCAAGCAATTACTGCATCACTAACGAAATAGACTGGAAATTTATTCCACAACTAGCTCCTTGGCATGGAGGATTCTACGAAAGACTAGTTGGACTAGTTAAACATTGTCTCAAGAGAACACTCACAAAGAATCTATTGAAAGATAATCAACTTAACACCATTATAAAAGAAATAGAAGCGGTGATAAATACGAGACCATTAACTTGTGTAGGATCTGATCTGGAAGACATTCTTAGGCCTTCAGATTTTCTAACCTTGAACAAATGCATCACGACAACACCTTCGGATGCTGAATTTCCACAAGAAGGCACGGTGACAAAACAAAACCTAGTAGACGGTTGGAAAATAGGACAAAACATGTTAAAGGAATTTAAAAGGATGTTCATCGAGCAATACCTGCCGAGTTTAAGGGAAAGATATCGTCACGCTCTGAAAGAACCAAGGATTACTAAGTCAGAAATCCCAAAAATAGGAGACATAGTACAAATTAAAGGAGATACGAAAAATAGAGAAAACTGGAAAGTTGGAAGGATCACATCTCTGCTTAAGGGAGCAGACGGTCAATGCAGGGTGGCACGAATAAAGGTGAACGACACGGAATTCACGCGCTCCATCGCTCATCTTTACCCATTGGAAGTTGATGAAGAAGTACCTGGAAGAGAAGAGGTTATGTTTGAATTCGAAAGAGAAGACGTAACAGCAACGTTAGACGACTTACCTCTGTTAGAAGAATTAGACATAACTAGTCTCACCAAAGATATCTCTTCAGCTCCAAGAACCACAGAAGAACTCGTCGACAAACCTGAAACAGAAAGCAGACAAACAAGTATAATAGAAACAGTAGACCAAATACCTCATAGAATACTTACCACAGAAGATGATATCCAATCAGTACATGATGAAGGACGTGATGATAAGAGCACACCTAAAAGCATCAACATTAATGAAAACACACAACCCGAAGAAGTGAGAGAAGTAAGAGATGCGTCTTTAAAGGCTCGTGAAAAGATACGCGAGTGGACGCGTAGATTAATGGAGAACATGTAACTTCTGTCGTCGTCGGGAGTGTCGCGAATTACGGTATCGCGATGTCTCTAACTATCAAAGTAAATACATTGATTAAACATAATAACAATTAAATGGCAACACTAAATCAGACAGACAACTCACCACTTTCGCCCTTCCCTAGCGCGTATGCGCTTGAACTAATCTGTCATTCTAACCTCATAAAATGAATGTGATGATCTTCTTCAACACCAGTGTAATCGTAGTTAAAGGAGGCCGAGTTTGCAGTAGCACCGAGGATTTCACAGCTAAGTCACATACTTACTTAATCTAGATTTATAGAGTATCGAAAGCAATACTACTGAGCCAAATGTTCGATCCTGGTCGTGATAGGATCGACTGAACGTGGCCAGGCCTGATCACGTAGTTCGCCGGTGGTGGATGCCTTAGGCAAGCAGAAACCATCGGCGGCGAGATGTATGCAGTCCCAAGAATAAGCCTTTACCTAAATGTGTTCACCGACGGGTGGCCAGGTCCGGACACTTAAGAGGGAATGAACAACTGCATACTGGAGGCTAAGGCGAATGAGGAACGCAGGGTCCTGATTCGATTAGCTCCTTGATGTAATAAACATATTAGTAAAGTTTGATAAAGTGAAACAATGAAAGAACAGCGCTGGAAGGGGGCTGCCTGTCACAGGCAGCCATCTTCCAGGCTTGATAAGAAAGATTGGCAGTAGTACATGTTTATAAAGTAATATCATAAAGAATAAAAGACATAACAGCGTTGAATGATTTAATAATACATATTAAAGTTAACAGTATAAAGTAAATTGTCTTATTAGTATCTGATAAACTAGAGAAAGTAGGTGTGTGCTTAGCCCAGATAAATATGGGACATTATACTTACAGGTGGGACATAAATAAGATGAAGAGAAGGAAACAGTAACGGATAATACAAGTATACCACTTCAGTGCCCCCGGGACTGGAGAATATGGAAAGGTTGGTTGAGAGGACGACATCCTGAAGGTATGTGTCTACACAGTGTCGCGCTGGATACCCTTTATAACCTTAATGACAATGCGAAGCACCCCATAATAATAAATTACTAAACTATATATTGACTAATTATAAATATGTAAGTCGTTCACTGAGAGAGATTATAAAGGGTCCCGGTCTGGTCGCGACATGCCTTGATTGTTACATCTAGCCACGGACTGTACACCAACCTCGGAAGGACACCCAGCCTCGGACTGTTCACATCCAGCCTCGGACTGTACACCAACCTTGGGAGGACACCCAGCCTTGAATCATTCACATCTAGCCACGGACTGTACACCAACCTCGGAAGGACACCCAGCCTCGGACTGTTCACATCCAGCCTCGGACTGTACACCAACCTCGGAAGGACACCCAGCCTCGGACCGTTCACTTCTAGCCACGGACTGTACACCAACCTCGGAAGGACACCCAGCCTCGGACTGTTCACATCCAGCCTCGGACTGTACACCAACCTTGGAAGGACACCCAGCCTCGGACCGTTCACATCTAGCCACGGACTGTACACCAACCTCGGAAGGACACCCAGCCTCGGACTGTTCACATCCAGCCTCGGACTGTACACCAACCTTGGAAGGACACCCAGCCTCGGACCGTTCACATCTAGCCACGGACTGTACACCAACCTCGGAAGGACACCCAGCCTCGGACTGTTCACATCCAGCCTCGGACTGTACACCAACCTCGGAAGGACACCCAGCCTCGGACTGTTCACTTCTAGCCACGGACTGTAGACCAACCTCGGAAGGACACCCAGCCTCGGACTGTTCACATCCAGCCTCGGACTGTACACCAACCTCGGAAGGACATCCAGCCTCGGGCTGTTCTCCATTGGAATTGGAAGCGAATTTTCGCAACCATAAATTTTACTTCCAATCTTTCTTTTTTTTTTCAGATAGATCTTTAAACTATCTATTATATATTAAATAGCTTCGTTTAAAAACGATTCATAAATGCTGCAAGGACTATAGATGTTGTAAGTCTTAAAATAAAAACGGCAACTAAGAAACAGAACCAGACTTCTCTTTTTTTTATACTAGAAGGACTCTACTTGCCACGTCGTCGTTTCTCAGGCGGGAATCTAACCCGCAACCTTTGGAATAAATCCAGTCTAATGCTCCTCCAACTGAGCTACCGAGTCACTAGTTGCATCGTCAAAATTTTTCTAGTATATTCTACTCTTTCGCTGCAACTCAGCGTTATTTAATAACATTTACAATGATATTGTTTAATACTAACTATATACTTATTAGCTTTCTTTTTTAATACCAAGTAATGTACTAGAAAAAAAATCTACTCGTCACGAGATCTTTTCTCGAGCGGGAATTGAACCCGCGACCTATGGAAACCCGATCCAATGCTCTGCCAACTGAGCTACTGAAGTCACTAGTGGCATTGTCAAAATTTAGAAACAGAAACTACTCAGTTAAATATTTATAATTATTTGGTGGCCATTGAGATGTATAACAAAATACTGGAGGATATTAAGATATTTCCATCCCTTTAAAAGGTTTCTATTTCCTCAAACATAGATAGTAGTAAAGAAGGTAAATTTTTACTATGTTTAATGCAAACTAATTGGTTAATATGACGGCAAAAACTTGTGACTACTAAGTACTAAGAATACTACTAAGAATACTAATTCATACGTTCAATAGGCTATTGGATTCGGAAGCTAATATTCAATAGCAATTATGTTGTTTGTCAGTCTAATGCCATTTTAATTATTCTCATTACTAGAGGAATAGAACAGTAAGGTTATTATTTCAATGTAACCTAAGTTCCTTCTTTCTTTATATTGACCATACAATTTCTATTTTAGAATCGTTTTCCTGCACTTGCACTTGAGTTCAAATTACGAATGTTATAGTTGGGTAGTAAATATAAAAAGATTTCGTTTACAAGGAACTTGTCTTACAGTCATAAAAATTACTGTTCCAATCTAGTTATTTCTACTCTGGAGAAAGAGTGTACAGTGTATGTGCACGACCGAAGTGTAGCCTCGATCACGTGCAATAGTTGTGAAGTATTTATGCACTGTCGAAGAGTAGCCTCGACCACGTGCAATGACTGTGAAGTGTGTATGCACTATCGAAGAGTAGCCTCGACCACGTGCAATGATTGTGAAGTATGTATGCACTGTCGAAGAGTAGCCTCGACCACGTGCAATGATTGTGAAGTGTGTATGCACTGTCGAAGAGTAGCCTCGACCACGTGCAATGATTGTGAAGTATGTATGCACTGTCGAAGAGTAGCCTCGACCACGTGCAATGATTGTGAAGTGTGTATGCACTGTCGAAGAGTGGCCTCGACCAAGTGCAATGATTGTAAAGTATGTGTGTACTGTCGAAGAGTAGCCTCGACCACGTACAATGAGTGTAAATTTTGTATGCTTGACCGAAGAGTAAACTCGGCCATGTGCTGTGCAAATTTATTTTAATAATAAAAATTTCTTAAATGTAATTAAGCATGAACTACCCAACTTAATTTCGCAATTTCAGCTCAATAAGGGGATCAAACGATTACGTGTATTTTTTTTCTTTTGGAGCAATTTTTCCAACGAGTGAATATAAAGTATTCAGTACTTACGTACATCCCGTTCTCGGCGCCAATGTGGGGTTCTAGAAATAAAACACTTATTCACTTTCAACGTGTGGTGAGCCACAGTTGCCTTGGACAGAGTCGTCCGCTCCGTACGGTAGCTAACACATGACTCCTGGCGCGGCATTGCCGGCCTCTTTATAACCTGTGCGTTGTCTATGGCCATAGCATAGACAACGCACGACACAGACCATCCGTGGCAGGACATAGCATAGACAACGCTCGACACAGACTATCCATGGCATCTATGGCTGCACACTCTTTATTTGTACGTCACAGTAGCTATAGCCAGACGGACTTGAAATAAGCCCTACCACGAACCAAACCGAGAACAAATTGTACCCCCCTCTGGGAATCGAACCCGGAACCCTGCGTCTTACACGGGTGGGCGAATCACTATACCACACAGGCGGTTAAAAAAACTTACTAAATTAAACCCCTTTACTGTCCAGATTTTTTTTTAAACATAGACTGATCCCCTAAAAACTGGCCCCGACCCAGGCGCGGTCGCAGCCTGAAATTTGGGGGGGGGTCACTAATAATAATAATTGCTTTTTTGTAAATTTTTAGATGCTTTTTCTATGTGACATGTACGATTTTGGGGGGGGGGGGGGGGGGGGGTCATGTCCCCTGTGACCCCCCCCCCTCGGACCGCGCCTGCCCCGACCTTCCCGAAAAAGTGGTCAGTGGGGGTATTACAACCTCTTAAAACATGCCAGGTTTATGAATTGCTATAGTTACATCTCTTTCTCGCTGTATAGCAAATAAAAGAGATAGATTGATAACCAGTCAGAAAACTGCCAGGAAATAAGAGGTCATAATACGGCCC
This sequence comes from Agriphila geniculea, assembly GCA_943789525.1. Lineage (NCBI taxonomy): Eukaryota > Metazoa > Arthropoda > Insecta > Lepidoptera > Crambidae > Agriphila > Agriphila geniculea. The sequence goes on along the minus strand of OX038883.1, from coordinate 19,318,005 downwards.
CTGGCCCCTTTTGAACATAAAATTCTAAGGCTGAGTTGCACCATCTTACTTTAACGATAACAAGCTTGTTATAGTACCGGTTAAGCATAAGTTAGCCAAATAAATAAATTAAAAAAATATTAAAAACACGACTGCACTACCAAAAACGAACTAAAAAGTTGAATAAACAAAAAGTGTCATTGCAGTCGGGGGACCTTTTTATATGGAACAATTTTTGATCAAAGAGGTCCCCCGACTGCAATGACACTTTTTGTTTATTCAACTTTTTAGTTCGTTTTTGGTAGGGCAGTCGTGTTTTTATTATTTTTTTAATTTATTTATTTTTATTTCACTCATTTTAGTGGCATATTATAGTTTTGGAATGTGCTTATCAAGGCCTTTCATTTGATGCCCATATTGTAATAATAGAAGAAAAAAATTGTTTTCACTAATTTTAAATGGCGTCGTAAAGTTGCCATATTGTTTTTTTTTCTAAAAAAAATATATCCGGTGTCACTCGGAATGCTGTAAGGATTCTAACGAAACCCCATTTATCCAAATCAGTTCAGGCATTTAGAAGTTATGGTGGAATAAAGAAACTCACATACTCACAAACATGCATGAACCCTAAACACATATACACTCCTTTTTGGGCAGTCGTGTAAAAAAAGAGGTTGCCAGCCAGCATGATGTCCTTTGACAAGTTCGACGTGACAAATAGGTAGCATATCATTTGAAGATAACTTTAACTTTGACAGCATTATGGTGCAACCATAGACATAGAAAAATTTTCGCTGCGCTCAAGAAGACCAACAAAGCGTGAAAAAGAGAAGTTAACATCATACGGACACGGTCTATGTAAAAAAGAGACAAAGGATCAAGTGACATGTGCCAACATTTTTTACAGTAAGAGCCCCTAGCGTCCCGCCTAGCAAATGAGTAATCACAGTTTGTTTAAAATATTTGTTAATCTTAATTAGAACTTAAAATAAAGGTATCGTGGAGCCATGGTGTCTTGTGCTCTAAGTAATTGTGATGTGACAAAAAGAAACAATCCAAGTAATCACACTTTTCACAGGTAAATAAGATATTGCCACAAATTTCTCCAAAACCAAATTTCTCTAAATTTATTCGTTTATCGACGAAGAAAACAGTATAGAACATAGTTTATTAATTTCCTTTGCCATAAATAGTCATATTTTATGAATCTAAGTAATTTTTTTATGTATCTCATATAAAATGTATGCATTCGTTTTCGGATCACCTGTTTATTGACATTGTTGTTCTTTGACATTCTATTTCTATGGGTGCAACTCACACTAAGCTAGATGGGAACTGTAAATGTACGGTTACATGAACCGTTGTTAACTATTGGCCTCTGATTTGTTTTTAAGTCAGTAACTTACATCATTATTTCGTTATCTATGATGACAGTAAAAATATACATAAACGGCTTATATTTCTCTTCTGTAAAATAACATTTTCTGTTGAACAAATATGCTGTTTCAGACGGTGCTTCTAGGGCTGTTATACGAAGAACTGTCGTGGGACATAGGGCTGCCCTCCGACGACAATGAAGACTGCCTGCCGTGCCTCTTCCTGCAGTTCATGGTGGTGGAAAACGGGCTCAGGGTCTCCAAGATCCTCCAGGTAAGGATTTTTGTTCACCAAGTCGCTAAATGATATCTTTAGTGCCAGTTTTTTACCGACTTCAAAAGGAGGGAGGTACTCAATTCGACCCGTTTTTTTTTGTTTTTTGTATGTATGTTACCGGCAATGTGTATAATCCGGCATTGTATACAATGCCTAGGCATTGTATACAATGCCTAAAACGATCAGGCAATGTATGAAATATAATTCATTTTATACTTTGCCTAGGCATTGTATACAATGCCTGCTGGTCCACCGGCAATGTGTAAAATAAGTATATTTCTGTTGTCTGTTATAAAAAAATAACCTCGAAATTTAAGGCTCACGCTCCGCTGCGCTTCGCGCTCGCCTTAAATTTCTAACCTATACGCGGGACCTACAGGAGTGAAGCAGGTTCGATTCCAAACTCAAATTTCTGTCGTCTGTTATAAAAAAATAACCTCGAAATTTAAGGCTCACGCTCCGCTGCGCTCCGCGCTCGCCTTAAATTTCTAATCTATACGCGGGACCTACAGGAGTAAAACAGGTTCGATTCCAAAGAGCCCCCCTCGAGCCCCCTCGAGGCCCCCTCGAGCCCCCCTCGAGCCCCCCTCAAGCCCCCTCGAGCCCCCCTCGAGCCCCCCTCGAGCCCCCCTCGAGCCCCTCTCGAGCCCCCCTCGAGCCGCCCTCGAGCCCCCCATCGAACCCTCCTCGAGCTTTCCCCGAGCCCCCCCCTCGAGCTTTCCTCACGCCCCCCCCCCCCTCGAGCTTTCCCCAAGCCCCCCTCGATCCCCCCTCGAATCTATTCTCGAAAATCTTTTTATTATACACATTGCCGGTGGACCAGCAGGCATTCTATACAATGCCTAGTCATTGTATACACTGCCTAGGTAATGTGTGAAATAGATATCAATATTCATTATATTTCATACATTGCCTAAAAGGGCCAGGCATTGTATACAATGCCTAGGCTTTGTATACAATGCCTGCATTTCATACATTGCCGGTAACATGTACACCGATTACTCGAAGACGGCTGAACCGATTGAAATGATTCAAACGTTATTACAGTAGATAAACTCCCAAGTTGGTAGCATTTTTTTTTTAATTTTGTAATCGGTTCAGTACTTTTCAAGAAATCTTGAAAAAAGTACGAAAATAGGTAGTATGATTTTGTGTGAACTACCTCGATGATCAGTCGTATAGTATAACTTCTTTGTTTATGAACTGAATAAGATAAAGATAATTATTTTTTTGTTGGAAAAGGGATATCTTAAGTGTAGTTCTTTAACCGACTTAAAAAGGAGGTTCTCAGTTTGACTCGCATGTATGTATGTTTCTCCGCGATTAACTCACGTTTGGCTGAGCCGATTTTTCTACCTAAATAATATACCTACACTACCTAATACAAAAGGTACCTACACTAAAAATAAAAAAATCGGCCTTATCGTCACTTAACATAAGGTAAGGTGAAGTAAGCACTATTTTGGATAAAAATAAAACTGATGTAGAATTGGTCGTATTCGTATCTAGTATCTTACCTCTAACTGTCGCAATACAACATTTATTAAATTGTTGTTATGGCGTTTGACTTAAGTAAGATGATGGTAGCTAGTCAGGCGGATTTGAAATAAGCCCTGCCACCAACCAAACCGAGTACAAATTTGTACCCCCTCTAGGAATCGAACCCGGGACCCCTGCCTCTTACACGTGTGGGCAATCCACTTGATCTCAGAGGCGGTTAATTTGTTGTATTTCACATCTGATAACGATTTAACCTATTACAATAAAGGTGCTTTGAAAATTTTGGCATAGTGGTAAGCTAATTTTTGGGGTTCCGTGCCCAAAGGGTAAAAACGGGACCCTATTACTAAGACTCCACTGTCCGTCTGTCTGTCTGTCACCAGGCTGTATCTCATGAACCGTGATAGCTAGAAAGTTGAAATTTTCACAGATTATGTATTTTTGTTGCTGCTATAACAAATACTAAAACCAGAATAAAATTAATATTTTAGGGGGGCTCCCATACAACAAACATGATTTTTTTTTGCCGTTTTTTGGTACGAAACCCTTCGTGCGCGAGTCCAACTCGCACTTGGCCGGTTTTATTTTTATTTAAGACTGGGATTTCGGAAATAATAGCGGCGCACAATGAAAGCTATGTATGTCGATAGAGGATCTATACTCGAACAAAAAATGTCTTATGATAAAAAGTCCTAAAGCGCTACGTTTTCGATAATCCGGGTAATAAGTTTGGATTTTTATCTATACAGGATTTTTAACATGGATTATCTCGGAAATATTGCGCTTTAGGCTGACCCCAGACCTACCGGTTTCATTTGCTTTGCTTGAGGCGCGTTCAGAACCTACGCTCCGAGTGCAACTTTAGGCTCTAACGCCGTTACAAACATTAGTGTGTTGCAACTTTTTAGCCAATCGGTCGTTGAAAAACGCTTTGACGTTTATCTATACAAAATTGACAATTTCATTTGACATTATTTTGTATTTTGATGTTTTTGTGTCTAAGTTTCAAAAAGTTCATGGTTGCTCCTCAAAAAAAAAAAAAGATTATATTTGATTTAGTATAAATGGAAAACGAAGACTTTGTATTACTGATGACATCTAAAGTTAAAACAATAAAAACAACCAAACAACCGCACTCTGAACCTCGGAACGCAGCCAGCCCTGTTCTAGTAGAACAGCAAAGCAAAGAAATGAAACCGGTAGGTCTGGGGTCAGCCTTAGTACCTTATATCATAAGACATTTTTTGTTCATCTATAGATTCTCTTCATCGACCGCCGCTATAGTTCCGAAAGCCCCGTCAAAAATCAAAAAATATGGTTACCACTATGCCATCCTCTCATACTGAGGTTCAAACCCATTTTCTAGGTATTCTCAAAGCAAGCCCTAATGATGGACACCCTGATCGAGCACTTCGCGGGCGAGTACCGCAAGAGACTCGGCCAGGAGACGCCCAGCGACCACAACAACTACGATTACCACTCAGGTGGGTGAATAAATATCTACTATCCATTATATCTTTAATACCTAATTGTATATCGGGTTTATTGGGACTCAGACTGATAAGGTCCATATCCACTAATCTCCCTTTTTTTTTTTTGTTGTATCAAGAGGAGAATGCAAGCTTTACGCATACCAAACGGCATGTTGGTCTCGGTCATACCCGTAGCATGTCCCTCGCCACACACAGCCCTCCCACCAAGCCTATTAGGCTTCGCGTCAAGGCTGGGCGGTTCTCACCCCTGTCCCACCCCCCAACGATCTCGAAAGATCGAGAGGGGGCCGGACAGAGGGAGGGAGCCTCCTCCCCATCCCCCATAAGGCTACCCACTTGTGTGGGCAGGCCAGATGGGGCGAATGGGAGGAGGCACCACTACCATCTAAACTCCTCTCGAAGACCTGCGCCTCTCCTTTCCCGGGTCTGTGGGTACGCGTTGGCACGCTCCACTTGGCCCGGGGAGAGTGGCCTTACTGCGCCCCCCCTTGCGACTAGGGGAGAACAAGACGCGATCCACTAATCTCCCTAGTCAAAGCACAAAATAAAAAGTCAGAAATTATGTCATTATCATATGGTCCTTTCGACGCATAGTGCCAGAAACGCAAATTACCTTACACGCTAACGACCATGTTTTTAACAACAAACTACCAGATATGCAAATGGCCAGATTTTTTCCGCAAACGACGGTCCCTCCATCACTAAAAGGTTAAGATAAGAACCACTGGCTTACAGCTTGGCCATAAAGAGTTGAAATTAAATAAAATGGAACTAAAATTTTTCATTACAAAATATAGTCAGTGTTGCCAAGTTATTCGTGATTTTGACGTATTTACATAGAAAGTGGCGCCCTCAATTTTTGTCAACTATTTATGGTCAAGCTGTAGATCGTTATTTATTTTGTTGCGCTTAAGAGCTTATTAGACCTTTCCGAATAACGGATCCGATATTCAGTCGCTCCTTAGATAAGTTTATTGCATCCAGGAAGGAAGGATCCGATTTAGCATCCGTTTCCAGGATGAAATGGTCTCCGTCGTAACGGATCCGTTATTCAGGAAATACAACAGTCTAATAGGTACCCGCCTAATCAGGAGCTTTGGCGACTGAATTTCTCGTCCTAAATCGGACTCATGCAATTAATCTTCTTTGAATTCAGGAGCGGCTGAATATCGGATCCGTTATTTAGGGATGTCTAATCAGGACCTTTGGCGACTGTTCCGTTATTTAGGAATGTCTAATCAGGACCTTTGGCGACTGATCCGTTATTTAGGAATGTCTAATCAGGACCTTTGGCGACTGATCCGTTATTTAGGAATGTCTAATCAGGACCTTTGGCGACTGATCCGTTATTTAGGAATGTCTAATCAGGACCTTTGGCGACTGATCCGTTATTTAAGAATGTCTAATCAGGACCTTTGGCGACTCATCCGTTATTTAGGAATGTCTAATCAGGACCTTTGGAGACTGATCCGTTATTTAGGAATGTCTAATCAGGACCTTTGGCGACTGAATTTCTCGTCCTAAATCGAACTCTGAATATCGGATCCGTTATTCAGGAAGGTCTAATAATAAGCTCTTTAGCACTGAATAAGCCCGAGATTACCCGAGATTGCCACTCTGCCATTACGGTACTAATTTTCCAGAGTTCCTATCTACCATATTCGGCTTTATAAGCGTATTAACCTTATATATTAAAGAAAAAAATCTATTAAAGAGAAAAGTCTTGTATATTAAAGAATAAACCGTAATTCGTCTGTTCAAGATTCAGGCAGTATATCGCTCCCGCCACTTTCAAGGCCGGACTCCCCGCAGCGGCGACTGGCCAACAAGCTGTCCCGACTCGCGCTGGCCACTCACGACGGAAGAGGCCACTTACTGGGCGGCGCTGGAGACTGGAGCGCGGACCTTAGGAGAGCTCAACCTTCTTGGTTGCTGCCGAAACATTAGTTAAAAATAAAAAATAAACAAATAAACCATTGTTTTTTTTCACCTGACGCGTCCTTTTTTGTTGCATTTGTTGGGTATACAATCTTTATAAAAGAGAGCTGGCCAACAAGCTGTCCCGACTGGCGCTGGCCACTCACGACAGAAAGGGCCACTTACTAGGCGGTGCTGAAGGCTGAAGCGCGGACCCTAGGAGAGCTCAACCTTATTGGTTGCTGCCGAAACATTCGTTAAAAATAAAAAATAAAACCAAATTAGTAATAAAAGTCTTTGTTTTCCTTCATCTTACGCGAAAATCAGTATAATAAGGACTGGACAGACCTTTTTTGGATTTGTTGTAAATAAAGTCTTTATTGAAGAAACTGCTCCATTTTGGTGTTATGATTTTAAGGAAATAACACTGCGATAACTCCATTTTTGTGAGTACTATGAACATTAGTTGGAAAACAGTTTACTTACCTAACCAAACCCAACGTGGAACCACTAAGTTTATTCTTAATTAAATAAGCTGTTTGAAAAGACATCCATCAATATGTTTAAAATTATTTAATTAATCACAAAATTAACAGGTAAATAATAACAATAATTTTATAAAATATTTAATTCTGTAAATTCAACATCAATGCAAAGAAAAGAAATAAAAAAATACATACCGTATTTAAATGAACCTAAATTATTTGTACTTGTTATAGTAGTTTCTCACTCGGTTGTACTCTCTGAGGAGCGGGTGTTTTTCCAAATAATCCTCGAGGATTTTGAACCTGGGTCCAGAAAGGTCCCTGTGCCGAGTTAACCTCACTTCTAGACAATGTACTTGGAAAGATAGTTCAGCGCTAAAATAAAAAATAAAAAACACAATTGTATTTGTACATCACAGTCATTTTGTTGTTTGAACATTATGAATCACAAAATTACCTAATAGGTACTAGTGGCGAGGGGTTAAATGGTGAAAGTAAGCCGTTTTACAAAAATGTTATAATCTGCATAGTGGGTCAGTAGGGTGGGACTCCTAAAAGGTAAGCCGATGGGAATCGGCATGTATGGACCTTTCGCCACTATTTAGTGCCAGTACTTTTTCGGGATGAAAAGTACCCTATGTCCTTCTCTTTACCCCTGACAACGTGTGTGCAAAATTTCATGATGATCGGTTCAGTAGTTAAGACGTGAAGGTGCAACAAACAAACGGACTTTCACATCTATAATAGTAGTAAGGATATTTGGTAGTAAGGATTACCTTTGAGCGAAGTAAGTGCTTTCCTTAGCTGGTGTAAGGATAAATTGATTTGCCAGGTACCACAATCTCTTCGCCTTGTACTCCGCATTAAGCTGAAAAAAAATTTATTATCAAATAAAAATCTTACCTGCAATTATGACGGAAAAATTTAGAGAAGATAGAGAAAATTTTACATTCCCTGCAACTTTAATGTTTTAAGAAAAGTTTGTTTTAAATTGGATTATACTGGTAGTTTTTTAAATTAGCTATACAGGGTGGATTTTAGAGACGGTACATTAAGGGCAGGTACCTTAACCGTCATAGTTACAGGAAAACGTTGCTAGGAGACCATCCATAACTTTTTAAGATATTATGAACTGCATTCACAGATTTTGGAAAAAATACGGTTAGCAAAAAAATTGCTAAAATACCAAAAAAAATATTTTTATGCCAATCAATCCTATTTCAAGGATAACTGAAATTTGAGTACAGAAACTGTTTTTTTTTTAGATCTAATGTTGTAGAAGTTTGTGCCTGCGTGTGAAGCCGGTGTTGAGACTTAATGTAGTTTCTGTACAAAATGTATGGGAAAAGTTTTTGGTGATTTCTGTCGTTTCTAGTACTCATACCTTAAATGGTCCAATAGAGTATTTTGATACCCAGACGAAATAGGTCGATCATAAAAAAATTTTTTTTCGTATATTAGCATTTTTTTTGCCAACCGTATTTTTTTCCCAAAATCTGTGAATGCAGTTCATAATATCTTAAAAAGTTATGGATGGTCTCCAAGGAACGTTTTCCTGTAATGTACCGCCTTAAAAATCCACCCTGTATACAGGGTCATTTTGAACTTACCATCCAAATTTTGAGGATGTGTTCAGTTCATGAAACTGAACAACTTTCTCTAAGAAACACATGGTCAAATATGTAAAATAAAAATCGACTTTCCATACAAATCAAAGAGATCACGTGATCAATTTGACCAAAATTTACTGGCGAAATTTGACACATGTTTCTTAGAGAAAGTTGTTTAGTTTCATGAACTGGACACATCCTTAAGATTTGGATGGTAAGTTCAAAATGACCCGATATATTCGCTATAAATTAGCTATCCTGCCAATAGTAAATAAATGATGAGAAAAGCTCGACAGCTTTCTCCAGACCGAAAGGGTAACGCTCTTTCTCTTTCGATGTTCCGTTATAAGGTGCATCCCATACCGAAAGTAGATGGATGTTAAAGATGGATGATCTGGGAGAAAATATAGATACCGTATCAAATCGCTCTTGCACCATGGTCTGCCTAGCCAGCATTTTGGCCTTGAAGTCGTTGATACACTGTTCTCGCACCAACGTGGCTTCCTTGACGGTAAGCGGCACGCCGGTGGAGTCGCGGGCCGAGCCAAACATTCGAGCCAGGTACGGTGCCAGCGGGTCTATCTCCGCCTCCTTCTCACGCTCCGTCACCTTAGCTTTTTCAGTTTCCTATTAGATATGAAATTGCATTCTGAAAGTTACCAAATCCAGCACCTGTTTTGCTAGAAAACTATACACACGATTCAGATTAGCGGTAGAGTGTTATTGTGGTGTTTAATACGATCCCATTACTTTATGGCCAGATACACAAACGATTCTCAAAGTTCGATACCTTGAATTCAAAAAAGTTGTCAGAGATCACAGAAACTCTATGAAACTTTCTTAAAGTTAAGGAGACTTCAACTAGAGATTTTAGCAAAGACGCGTATGAGTATTCGGGCGCTAGAGATGCAAAATAATCCTGAAGCCCCGTTTTTATAAGAGGACTTAAGTAGAAGTTTTTTAGAAATTGTAAGTAAAGAGCTGTATAATATGCATCCTTGTTTTCCGTTCAAACCTGTTCGCACCATCCCGTCTGAGCAGCGTCATTCCTCTCAGTATCAAACAGAGCGACAAGAAGCAAAGGCTCCGTAAAAAAATACCGGTCCGATGCACTCTTTATAAGGGGACTCTACAGAAGCTTTTTTAGAAGTTGTAAGTAAAGAGCTGTAAAATATGCTTCCAGTATTGTTTTCCGTTCTAACCTGTTCGCTCCATCCCGTCTGAGCAGCGTCATTCCTCTCAGTATCAAACAGCGCGACAAGAAGCTTAGGCTCCGTCAACTCTTTGTGCCTCAGCCGCAGGTTTGCATTGATGTCGGTCTCTCTGTCGCGGATGTGCCTGATCGTCTTGTACTCCCATGACAAGTTCTCGCAGAGGGTGTTGTAGATGTTCAGCGGCCGAGGTGGCTTCGCGCAAGGGTCCGCCTGGGCAGTCAGACAAATGTAAGAGAAATAAGGTATCAGTATATACTCAATGTGTTAATAGGATCTTATACTTATAGAACAATACGAAGAATAAAAAAATAATGAGGGAGGTGATGCCTGGGTGGTTGGCGTTTAGGCAGGGCAGGATTCACTCCGCACGTGAGTAAGTATGAAGCGCTCGGCGTCCTCTGAGAGGACAAATTTCGTACGTCATAAAAGATAAGACCTACGCGATAGAAAGAGAGGCAACTACTAAGTGAATGTTTTGGAGCGAGTGCTGTGAGAACTGAATTGCACTTTATTGTGTCAGAGCGAGAGTCGCAATTTATTTAAACTAGGTATTTTGCAGAGGGCAATTTCTGTACGCTAGTAGTATTATCTATTCTGTGGTATAGGTGCGTATGTTGGAGCGTGGGTGACGGCGCGCTTGTTATTCTTTGGCGGCGGGTCGCCGATCGGGCCAAAACTTGGGACCGGACGACCCCCACTTGGCCATCCACCGAGCGAGCGACTAACGGCTTTTCATACAATATTGATTTTTGTACCACAAAGTATAAATTTTCTACAGTTTGCTGTTATTATTTCCATAAAGGATTCTTCATAAATGGTCCTTCGAGCAGGATCCTTCAGCGTGTCTAACGAAACATGCAATGGTGCAGTGACGATAAGGTTCCTTGTTATTGTAATTAAAAAATGCTTTACTTACGATATATCCCGAAGTTTTTTCAGGGTAGAACAAAACCTTGCCGCCGGTCTCAGCCAAATTCGATTTGATGTAATGCCTAGTGTCATTGGTAACAAAGTTGTAGGCATAATGGTACAGCAGATCTATGGTGTTCTCTTGAACGTGGAATATCTTCTTCCAGACGTCATCTTTAGCGGGGATGTCATAGTTCCGGCTGTAAGTCTCGATAATGTCTTTGGTTTTACGCTTCGGGTCAGCTTTAGTACCCTCCGTGTATGTTATGGTTTGGGATTCGAGTCTGCAATTTTGAAACATAGGTACACTATCTGGTTGAATGTTTATATCTAAAGTATATGTGTGGTGCAGTTGTATAGCGCCTAGCCCTGAGATTGCAGAGGTTAAGCAACTTTCGCAAGGGTTGGTCGTGTGATGGGTGACCAAAAATTTATTATCTCGAGCTCCTCCGTGCTTCGGAACCTGTATGTATGTATGTTTGTAAATTCATCTGTTCCCTCATAACTTCCAAACTACTTGTTATAATTTGATAAATGAGGTATCGTTAGAAGCGTCTTAATCGTCCAATGAACATAGACTACGTGACGTCACATTAAATTGAATGTGGCGCCCTCTAGAGGAGTTAAAGACATGAACTAAACAAAATATTTTTGAATGATGCCGTGTTGGGTACCAAATGAAAGGGCTTAATGAGCACTTTTCATATATATATGTAGGAACACCGGTTTCTCGGACGAAATCAGGATGGGTGACCATTATTTATTATCAATCTCATTGTTTATTACGAGTATGAATTATTTGTGAGCAATAGGAAACGCTGGCAAATGCTTAACACTTATTCGTGACGATTATTACTATGATGATTATAGGGAACGTAACAACATATTTAATGGTTCGAAACGTAAGAGCAATCCCTTGGTGCGCGCCCGCCCTGGAGTAGCTCTGTATGAACACTGCTTTAGGATATACTCCTGCGCCGACCAACAAGCCGCACCGAGATTCTACTAAGCTTCACGTACGCAGCTCACTTGTACTCGTACATGCCGCTTGCGTTTCGTAACATCCTTAATAATCATAAAGATGACACGATGACCATTCCGACATATATACTTACTGCCTTACTAATAAACATTTACCCGCCTTGTGTACGGGTGATACAGCGAAATCTTGACTAATAAACAAATTTTGACAGTTCCGTGACATACGCCTGTTGTAACGAGTGGGTAATTACTATGGAAACTTAAACTGTCACTATACACTCACGGGACCTAGTTTAACTGATGTGTAAATACGTAAAATGGATAAAAATAAAGTTTTATCATTATTTCGATGTTGTTTCTAGAACAATTCGATATGAGAAGTCTTTACTAGCATACAAAGCAATGAAACTGGTCAATCAGCCTACAATTTATATAAGAAACCGTACATTACTGAAGTCCTGTCAAAGTTCCTTTTTATAAATTAAGCAAAATAGATTGATTCTATTATCCCATTATCATTTTAATAAGATTATTAACAAACCAACCGTTGTCTTGCTAGATCATAATTATCTAATATTGAATAAAAATGCACTAGTTTTTCACTCGATATATTTATAAGAAAATAGTTCTTCGTTGTTCTTAAGTTTTTAATCGATGCAGCTTTCTTTAGGTTAGGATAGCGCAAAGATTGAAATCTTTGCGATAGGGTAGGTAGGTAGGTATATAAGTTTCCTTCATGTGCTCGATTCCTCGATCTTATTTCCATGATCTTGACTTAGGTATGATCTGGTGCTTGTTAGATTGTTTCGAGTACAAGTTAATAATTATAAATAATAAACATTATTTATAAAATTGGCAAGAATTACATCTCTCCAGCGTTGATTCCATTGGGATGACATTATTATGCAACTCGTGAGCGTAAATCACAAACTGTGAAAATGAGGTGGATATTCCAAAGCTTGCAAATCTTGGCTATTACTGAGAAAAACACAAAACAACCGAAAATAATAAAAGAAACGCATAAAATGTTGTGTATTTACATTTTGAACATTTGAAAATATTTGTTTGTTTATTATTGTCATGGCAACGTATGACATTTCCTGTGATCGTTTAAAAACGCGATAGACAGTTGACGAAAAAAATAAGTAAATTAAAACCAAAAAATTAAAAAACCCATTACAATTTAAAGATTTTAACCAAATATGCCTCAATATAAGATTTAAATTATTTATTTATTTATATTTCACCAGAAAATAATTAAAGATAATGTTGTTTTAGAACGTGAGCACCAGTGTTGCAAGTGATATTCGTATTAACCTTTGTGTAACTACCCAATACAATAAAAGTCTTTATTAGTAACCGACTGTATACGCGATCTATAACTCATCTATCACTGTCATAGTTACACACTTGTAAAACGGGTGGGTTGCAGTTCTTTATTAGTAAGGCGGTTAGTCTAGCCATAAGTACTGTTACATAGGTAAAATTCCGAATTTAGAATGCAAGCCGAAAAAAATATTATCGACATTCGAAATTTGAACATTTAAAGAAAATAAAAACAGAGAGTTTGTGGAATTTTTTCATTTTCTAAAATGGAGTGGACGCGCATAGAAGACAAAGTCGCAGTAATTGCATTGCATCGTTGCGGTCTCGCGCCAACTGAGATTTTCAGACTGCTGAAAAATTTCAAAATTCCACTAAGATTTATTTATCGTACTATCAAACGATTCAGGGAAGATTCAAGATTAGAAGATAAACAGAGGAGTGGTCGCCCTCGTACTGTTCGAACTCCAGCGGTCCTCAAAGCAGTGAAGGCACGAATCCAACGAAATCCTGTCCGCAAGCAAAAAATGTTGGCTCTGCAGATGGGACTAAGCCAAATCACTGTTAAAAGGGTGTTGAATGAAGACCTAGGTGTGCATGCTTATAGAAAAAATCAGCACATCTTCTTAACACACGGCTGAAGAAAATCATATTCGAAAGATACCGGGTTTTGTTAAGGTGGTATGCGGAAAAAAAAACGCAAAATACTTTTTTTGGACGAAAAAAATTTTAATGTTGAGGAGAGTTTCAACAAAAAAAAATGATAAAGTGTATGCACACTCTAGTGAAGAAGCGAGCAGACGCGAGCCACGTATTCAGCGTAATCATCACCCTTCAGCAATCATGGTTTGGCTGAAGGTCTCCTATTTGGGTCCAACGGAGGTGTTTTTTCGCGAAAAAGGAATGAAAACCAGTGCTCTCGTATACCAAAACACAGTCCTAACAAACATTGTAGAACCTCTTTCACAAACAAGGTTCGAAAACAGGCACTTTTCCAGCAGGATTCTGCGCCGGCTCATAAGGCGAAAAGTACCCAAAACTGGCTCAGGATCCATGGAATCGACTTTATCTGTAATTTGTAATTTACTTTAATTTAACTTGGTTTATCTTCTGTTTAGTATAAAATTTTAATTTGTTAAATTCTTTGATAAGTTTAAGTTTTTGAATTTTAATAAAAAAAAAAAGTGGATCTGTACCAATCCCGTATATTTAAAAGCGGGTATCTGTAAATTATAAATTATACTTTTGTGAATGCTGTGCGCAGTATTTTTAGAAATACAGTTTAACACTACCTATATCTAGCTTTAATGAACTACAAATAATGTTTTGGATTGTATTTTGTTTCTGTGCCTAATAAATAAATAAAATAAAAAAAAAAAAAAAAAAAAAAAAAAAACAGGCATGAGGATTGGCCCTCCTCCAGTTCAGACTCGAGTCCCTTGGATTACAAAATATGGCAGTACTTAGAGAAGAAGGTCTGCTCTAAACACCATCGCAACTTGGCGTCACTTAAAGCATCCCTGATTAAAGTAGTCGCCGATATTTACATGAACTTCGTTCGTACGTGATTCGATTGATGACTGGCCTCGCAGTTGGAAGGGTCCAATCCAAGCAAAAGGAGGACATTTTGAATAATTTTAGTATGGTTTAAATCTGTATTTTATACCCTTTCAATTGACATATAAATGGTTGTAGTGCGTAACTCATTGTGTTATTTATTTCACTTTCCATATGTAACAAAACTTATGACTAGACTAAGTATATTGTTAGCTTTTGTCCGTGGCTTTGCTTGCTTTTACCCTATTGACAACTCCAAAATATTTAAAATAAAAAAGAAATTTCAAAACTCAAACCCGACTATGGAAAAATCGTGCTCTAAAAAGTAAGAAACAAGAATATAATATTCGAGTCCAAAATTCAATAAAAAGGATAACCGTAGTCGCATGCCACCTCCAACCTGTTGTATGTGTCGTGCGTGTCTAGGACAAGTGGCATGCGACTACGCGGTTATCCTTTTTATTGAATTTTGGACTCGAATATTTTCTTGTTTCTTACTTTTTAGAGCAAGATTTTTTATTCATTACAATTTCATTATATTTTACACTTTTATTTATAATCACCAGTATTATTTTTAAAGAATTACTAATCTATACTACCTGTCATCCCGGTCTGTATAATGTTCGTCGAAGGTGAGTGGTGTGCAGACCAGTTTGGTGAGGTGATCCAGACGGGCGTAGTAGTTGAACTCCAGCGTCCGTACGCCTTCCACCGACACGACGGGAGCGTCAATTGAGTACACGTGCTCTGGGAAAAAGGGGGTAGGACACCTGGAATCCTCATCACTTAGGATCTGGTTATCTTACCTCTAACTGCCGGAACACAACAGTTTTTTAATTGTTGTTATGACATCAGACTTAGATAATGGTGGTAGCTAGCCAGGTGGACTTGAAACAAGCCCTACCACCAACCAAACCGAGTACATATTGTATCCCCCCGGGGATTGAACCGGGACCCCTGCGTCTTACCTCTATTACTAACCGACAAACCACTCTCTCCCCTGGTGAGGCGGTTAGTATTTTTTTTTCTTAACCGACAATCGGGTTAGTCGATGCAACCAATTAACAAATCCGTGAAAAGTTGTTCGATTAATACTTAAAATTCATATTACTAACCAACAAACTATAGTGGTTGTCCTACCGGTGGAGAGAGTGCTTTGTTGGTTAGTAATAAAGGGCGCCTTACAAATGTTGGGTGGGTGAACTAAGGGTGGGTGAACCACTAGACCACAGATGCGGTAATTGCGTGATAATATGTAATAAAACGCTAGTTTTTTTACATTCTCTTTGCTATTTTCCATGAAACTTACTCAGCAGATGATCTGCTCGTCCAATGCCGAAAATCTCACGTATCTCTCTCTTGACGTGGTCAACTTTGACTGTCTCCATTTTATCGAGTCTGTTTTTATAAAACTCGTATCTGAAAAGTAAATACAATTTATAACTTGTCTATTAGAATTTGTAGGTCTTCAACATCCTTTCATATTCCTTGAGAAATCATAACAAAGACCACATGACCTCACAACATAAGATACTACGGCCATGAAATGGCGTTCGAAGAAATGTACTATCGGTGAAATAAGTTTTCCGTCAAATGGCTTGTCGGTGAAATGACCCATCGGTAAAATAGCCTGTCGATGAAATGGATCTTCGATGATATGGATGGTGGTCGAGAAAATGGCATTCGATGAATTGATTCTCGATGATCAGTCGTAATCCCATGGGCAACAGCGTCGTTTAACCAGCTTAGCAACAAGATTCGTGTGCGCGCGTATCGCTCCGACGAATTAAACGTATAGTCATAAGAATAATCTTATGGTATGGTTGTGACAGGGCGCGGCGTGCAAGCGATTTTAACTTTAAGTGTGGTTAAGTGACGCTCTTGTCCATGCCATGGTACATAACTATCTGGTTTTAGTGACGATGGAGGACTCACGTAAGCAGTGGAATAGTGAGAGCATAATCGTCGAATATTTTAATTCTTTTGACGATGCCGTCTCTCTCGGAATACGCTGAGAATTTCTCCATTAGCACTTTCTTGTAATGTATCACTTTATGGCTGCCAGGGTACCTTTGTTCATAGTCTGAAACGAATGCACAACATATTTTACTAGTCTTAATAACTATAGTCTAGGTACTATAGGCTCCTACTCCTACTTTAGATATGTAATGCAATAGTTTTGTTGTTAGGAAATAAAGGTTCTAAAAGGCGGCTACGACATACAAAGTACGCTATGGTTAAAATTTAATACTGACAATGGGACTACCTTGGAAGTTATGGCTTCAAACAAAAAATAATTTTTCAAATCGGTCCAGCCTTTTCCTTTTTTGAAGTCGATTAAAAAGTTGCGTATCTCGCTATGGCCTATGATTGATTCAGCATTTTTGAGACTTGATAGACCATACAAATACTTGTTCCTTCACTCCTATAAATAAATACTTAGGCCTAAGGTTCATTAAGCTTGACACTTACCATCAGCAGTAATGTCAAGCTTCTCGACCCAACTAGCTGGCATATCCAGATGCTTCTCAGTGTCGACTGCTGTTCTTTTGTCTGCCGAGTCAACTCCCACCATCTGCCACCTGTACTAGGGCTTGCCAGCCAGCAGGAGCTCCCAGCAGGTCAGTTCTGACAGGTCGTAGTTTAGAGAGCCTAATTACTTAAGCCTAAGGTCCACTATGACACTTACCATCAGCAGTAATGTCAAGCTTCTCGATGCAACTAGCTGGCATATCCAGATGCTTCTCAGTGTCAACTGCTGTTCTTTTGTCGGCCGTGTCAACCCCCACCATCTGCCGCCTGTACTAGGGCTTGTCAGCCAGCAGGAGCTCCCACAGGTCAGTTCTGACAAGTCGTAGTTTAGAGAGCCTAAATACATAAGCCTAAGGTCCACTAAGCTTGACACTTACCATCAGCAGTAATGTCAAGCTTCTCGACCCAACTAGCGGGCATATCCAGATGCTTCTCAGTGTCGACTGCTGTTCTTTTGTCTGCCGTGTCAACCCCCACCATCTGCCGCCTGTAGTAGGGCTCGCCAGCCAGCAGGTGCTCCCAGCAGGTCAGCTCTGACAGGTCGTAGTTTAGGGAGCCGAGTCCATTCTCGCAGCTTTGGATATTAACCTGGCAAATATTGTTTGATGTATGAACGAGAATAAAGCTTCCAATTTGGTTTTTTAAACAGTTAAGTACACAGTTTTCGTAAATTATGAAACTATTGATAATGTAGGGCAATCACTGAAGAAGATGGATTGGTTTTGCTGCATTTTGAAAACCTTTGATTAACTCATATTACTCAAACTTATGTCTACTTATGTAGAAGTACGCGCTGACAACATAAGAAAGATCAGCAGTAAACTCTTCAAACTTTGTATGGAACTGCTGGAGGTAAGATAAGACCTACAAAATATACACTTAGTCGCTGCCTTATGGCCTGCTAATAGTTCTTATATTACCTCTAGCAGTTCCAAACAAAGTTTTAAGAGTTTACTGCTGATCTTTCTTATGTTGTCAGCTCGTGCTTCTATGTTAATAAAATTTTTCAAAATGCAGCAAAAACCAACCCGTCTTCTTCAGTGACTGCCCTACAATATCAAAAGTTCCATAATTTACGAGAATTTTGTATCTGTTTAAAAAACTGGAGGCTTCATTCTTGTTCATACACCAAACATATTCTTAAAACTTATAATTGCCAAGTTTTCCATACATAATAATTCTCATGATTGTACACGGAATCCAGGTGTTGATACTGAGGCGCGTCAGTAGGGTACCCGTTCCCCTCGCTGGGCTCGATGAAGAAGGGTTCCTCCACCCCCATGAACCCTGGCAGCACCAGGACCCAGGCGTGCGTGCGCCACCCATCTATCTTGTCTTCTGGAGGCTTCTCCAACTCCTGTTTGAATACGAAAGGCGTCTTAAGAGTTTTTTACCATTGAAAATGGTTATCAGATGCAAATCGCCTGAGACGTACACTAGTATAGTATTATATTATCTGTGGACGTACTTTTAGTTATATCTCCGAGGATATTGGGAGGATCGAGATGGGAATAGTACCAAAAGTTGAGGAATTTATCCAAACACGTGTGGACGCTTGAATTTTGCAAATTTACTGGTAACTTTTTTGAAATTTTGCAAAATTCGGGTTTTTTGGGGGTGTTTGTTTGAAAAATACCGACTTAAAAAACCGACTTAAGAAAAAATTAAAAAAGGGTGCTAGCTAGGGTATTAGTTTAGCTACAAATGACGAAAAATTTTTGAAAATCGGTAACCGATAACTTTTGTGATTTGTAGTAGGTGGTCCCTTTAGATTTGGAATTATTAGAAAAACGAGTGTTTCCGTAAAGAAAACCTTATCATTCAAGAGTTGCATACTATTATACCATGGTTACGAGGAAAAGACAGATTTAAGCGAAAATATTATTTGCACAAGGAGTTTGTTTAGTAGTTTATGAACGCACCGCAATTTTTCTCTGCTTTTCAGCTTCAATTTTGTCAAGTTCCGCTTGAACTCTTTCTGCTTCCTTCTGGTCCATTTCCTTGCAATACTTGGATGTGAGGTCTGGGAGGGGCACCAGGCGGTAGCGAGGCTCCTCTTCTGGAGGAGGTGCTTCCACTGTTTTCTGAAATATACAACAAAACGATCATTTATGATGAAATAAAACAATTTTTAACGGATACTAGCGCGGTTTTATTGAAAGTCTTTTTTTTTTAAGAAAAACTTTCAATAAAACCGCGCTAGTATCCGTTAAAAATTGTTTTATTTCATGTCTAGTGAGCGCGTAAACTTGAGAAGTGGATAATTTATGAGCTATGCTATGCTTATACAGAAAAAAACAGCTGTTTCATACATTTTGATATTTTCGTTACCTTAATTTTTGTATGAAACAGCTGATTTTTTTTCGTGATTTCAGAGTTGGTTCCATAGTAAAAGTTGTTCAGTTTGATGGCCCCTATCTACCATATTCGGCTTCATGAGGCTATTACCAAACACCATGTAGGTATATGAACTCAGCTCTATACTACAGACGCGTTTTAAGTTTAGCTCCCCCAAGTGGGACCACCGATCTCTGACATGAAAAAAATTTTTTCGTGTAATAATATAGAGGTCAATGCCACCGATACACGACGGGGTGTCCCAAAACTGCCACATGGAGTAGGGTTGCCAGGTCGTCTAACCTGGGGTGCGTGGTCGGATAACCTCCTCGTGTGCCCGACTGACTACTGTTTGTCCCAGTGCATCCGTGGACTGGGAAAGACAGTGGGAGGGCCGGTGCACCCTGGGCGTCTCTGTAAAAGACTCTTTTGAGCTTCTTTTACAGCTGGCGGCTAATAATCCGACACCGAGGGACCAGGGATGAGCGCAGGTGGCGCTTACCCTGAACCTCGTTCGAACGACTGCGGAGGTCTAAGAGAGACTACGTGTCTATGTTTAACATGGAGACGGAAATCTTTCAGATAGTACGCGCGAGACGAGAGCGAACGTCTCTTCGGAGATGATTGCTCGTAAACCGTGGGCCTTACAGGCTAGCGTGTCGAAGACGAAAAGCCTTATCTGGTTGCACGTCTTGGGGACTAGGAGAAAGCGCGAGTGGCGCATCCCCTAGAACCCTTTCGAACGATTGCGGAGGTCTAAGAGGGATTACGTGTCTATGTTTAACATGGAGACGGAAACCATTCAGATAGTACGCGCGAGACGAGAGCGAACGTCTCTTCGGAGATGATTGCTCGCAGACTATGGGCCTTACAGGCTGGCGTGTCGGAGACGAAAGCCTATTTTGGTTGTACGTCTTGGGGACTAGGGAAGCGCGGGTGGCGCATTCCCCTAGAACCCTTTTGAACGATTGCGGAGGTCTAAGAGGGACTATGCTTCTATGTTTACATGGAGGCGGAAACCATTTAGACAGTACGCGCGAGGGGAGCGAAAGACTCTTCGGAGGTGGCCGCTCAAAAACAGTGGGTTTTAGGACAGTGCAGATGGCATGTAGTACTAAACCCACTGAGGGAGCGGAAACCCAGGAGGATTGGTAATTTTATGATTACCGTATCCACCGGGTAGTACGCACCCGAGTGACTGAGGGAAAGCGCAGATGGCGCACTATTTTCCCTTGGAAGCTCACAACTCGAACGAATGCGGAGGTCTAAGAGGGAGTATGCTTCTATGTTTAACATGGAGGCGGAAACCATTTAGACAGTACGCGCGAGGGGAGCGAAAGTCTCTTCGGAGGTGGCCGCTCGAAGTCGGGGCCAAGCGGGCAGTGGGAGGTGAACCACTGCCCGCCTTGCACGGTCCTGATGAGATGGGGGAAATGGCCAAACTTGCCCGGCCATTTCCCAACGGAGGAGGCCCGGATGCGGGCAGGCTGTCTGTCGTTGAGGAGATTGTCCCCACGGACCCTCATACAGCCCTACGGCTGTCGACATTTGGCGGCGAGTGGGCAGGTGCCGGGGTTTTTTAGTGGTATTCCCTCCTCCTGGGATTCCACCGAGCTTTGACTTGGTGGAATTACGGGAGGCAGTCGTGGAGGGAGCTGCAACGCCGAAGTTGAGGTCCCCTCCTGGTGAGTCCCACATACCCCCCTCTCGCTCACCTGCGGGAGGGGAAGCGCGTAAATGCGTTTTTCCTCGGCATATATAAAAAAAAGGTCGTCTAACCTAAAAGCCGGACAGAGCAGCCAGTTTGGCCGGACATTTGAGAAAAAAGCCGGACCTAATACGGCATTTTTTTTTACGTAAAACTAGGCTTTTTTGATGCTCGGTGCTCGCTGTCTCATGTGCGGTGTGGGGCAGAAACGACGACGACGCGCCGCTGCGCCTCGCCTCGCGCCGCTCGCTCGCACGACCACGTGACGTGAGTGAGTGGTAAATGTAATTAATCCGTTTTAAAAACGTGTTTTTAAAAAAGTATTTTTTTCAGTTACTTATTATTTTCCGCTTTTTAGTTAACGAGCTAAGACTAAAAATATACCATCTCCTACTCTCGCACTCGCATTTGTCAAGACGATTCAAACGAGCCCAAACTCGATCGGGTTGCATGGTTTTAGTACAGAGTCCCAGTGGCCTTATTCCGGCTCCATCATCAGACCCTGGAAACTATTTGCTAAGAAAGAACTCGTCAAGATGATTCAAACAAGCCCAAATTTTATGGGGTTGCACGGTTTCAATATTGAGTTCCTATGGCATGGCCTTTCAGTTTCATCATCAGACCCTGGATCTCATCTCCCATTAGAGTACTCGTCAAGACGATTGTAACGAGCCCAAACACGATGGGGTTGTATGGTTTCATCATAGAGATCCTGTGGCCTTCTTCCGGATCCATCATCAGATTAGCTCAATGACACCATAATATTGCATTGCCTTCTAGTTCTGATTCTGACCTATGTTCAAAGTTTCAAGTTTCTAGCATATTGGAAAGCTAGTACAAAATCGTTCACATACTTTGCGGAGAAACAAACGAACGAACGAACACAAACAAACAAACGAGAAAGCAACCTAATAAAAACGTGGTAATAAAAAAAGCCTAACAAAAGCCGGACAGGCCGGACTCCATTTAATTTGGTCGGACACTCAATCAAATCAAATTGACATGTTTACAAACTTCTCTTTACAAAACTTTTCATTCATTTTCCAAAATGGACGCCACGCCATTTTGCCAGTTGCCTTGACATGTTTGATTTGATTGAAAGTGGAAAATCATTATTGACATTGACATCTATCATAGACAATTTGTTTTTTTTTTATTGACAATTGTAAACTCTTTTTTAAGGCGAAGGGAATAAAATCATAAAGTATTAATGTAATTTAAAATAGCTTATTGTATCTAATAATATATAGAATAATTTTAATAATAATTATCTATGAATTTGTATGCTGCTATTGTTGGCTGAATGGGAGGAGATGTTACTAATTAAGACCTATAAATGTACCCCAATCCAATCATAAGCAAATAAAATTATTTCTATTTCAAAAAGCCTACCTATGTCCGGCTTTAGCCGGACGCCTGGCAATCCTACATGGAGGGAAAGCTTTAAATATTGAAGATAGGAAATTTTACTGAAAAAAAACTTCATTTTGTTTTAAAAAATAATGGGAACTACATTCAAAGATTAAGAAAACTCATTTGATATTATACAAATGGATAATGTTAAATTTCATGACCTTTTTTTGTTCAAAATGGTGTGTCGCTCAAGAAAAAATAATCCTAATGAGTTACCCTTTCGATTAGTACTTATCGTAAAAATATTTTTATTTTTTCATATTTGGTGAGTTAGATTCCTGGTTAAGGCAGATGATTTATCAAAATTTATTATGTGATCCAAATAAAATGCGATTACATGAGCCAAATGATACCTCAGTTTCATCAGGTATATCCGGGCAGACGGTCCGGTATCTGATGGCCATGCAGACGTCCCGCTTTGCGCATCCGACGACGACATACGCGTCGTACCCGGCGCCGATCAACCAGGACACCAGCACGTGGGTCAGCTCGAACGGGTTGCCGCTGCGTCTGATGATGGCCGTGTACGGCGACATGAGCCGCTCCGGCTGAAATGAAATTTGTATGATTAAAGGTCTGTCCCCACATATCCGGGACGTGTCAGGGGCCCAAGTTACGTTAGTCATGGTAAGATTCAGTATATGAAACTAATACGTTGAGCTATGTCATCGACGGCTTCGTTCAGGATCCAGAATTCAACCTACGTTGGTCCTATATGTAGGACATATGATAGGACGCCCAACATAGCTTTGGCTCAGGACACGGCACGGCCCGGATATGTGGAGATAGACCTTAACATCTATCGTAGAAAAAAACGCGCGTAAAAGTACTCGATAAGTACTAAAAACGTAAAATTTCATTTCGTTTTTCGGCGGTTGATGGCGCTGTACAAATTTCCCATAGTAAATTACTCTATGGAATCGCGCGTTTTTTATTTCGATGGCTGTTCGTGCTACTGGACTTGTACTATTATGTATTCTGTGCTACTGGGACAAGTCACAGCTGACGTGAGCAGTTAGCTGTTAGATGCTATTTTATTCTGGGGTTACTACTTAGTAAGATGTACCTACCTACAGTCCTTGTGATAAGTGTGACTTTGTTGAAGGGGCCTAAAGAACTACTTTTAAGAAAGCAAAAATTTGAGAATTCAAATTCAAAAGGTTCAGCAACCTTGTGATTGCAAAGCAAAATTCTTGATAATGAACCAAAATCTCAGCCCAACAATTTTTGATAAGTATCATCTCTCTCGAACACTTTTGGAGAATAAAATACGAATGTATGAAACCTTTTTGTAATGAGCTAGGTACCTACCCTATTTTTGAAAGGCGTCGAGCTGTCGGATGAAAATGAGCTTTGTAAAGAGCGCTTGAATATATCTGAATCTTGGATCTGAATTCATTCTAGATTTATTAATTTTGAGGTATAACTGCAAAAAAGGCTTGTATTTAGAACCAAAGTTTTCCCACAATCCTGTTTCGTCAAAGCAAAGAAGAAAATTTTTCTATCACCCCGTTGCTTTCCTATTATGATTGCTACGAGATAATGTAGAATAGAACCACTCTCTAGTGTAGTGCTCCTGCCTGGTGATAGATGGAGTTAGTTAATCAAAGAGAAGCGAAAATATTTATTTTGATAGTTCAAATAAGGTAAGTTTAAAACTTTTTATATTATTATGAACTTTTAATTAAAATCGGTGTTCTAAAATTTACTCTACATTATTATTTAAAAAGTAAATTAAATTGTCCTGAAAATTTTAAGAAATTTCAATAAAAACATTTCAGGGTATGTCAGTGCTGCAATGATTCGTATAATTATTAAAAGTTAAAAACCTACATGGTTTCTTATTTGTTTCACAAGTGTGAGCTTACTTACGGTCAATTGCCCACAGGAGCAAAAAGTTCACCTATAAGCGGACAGACAACTTTTCAGCAGTTTTTCCAAACAACAAGCAAAGTTATCTAAAAAGCGCAACTTAAAGTTCTGTTTGTTTTGGCTCGGATATCATAAGCGGGAAGGGGTGGAGGGGGCGGCCCTCCCTACAAATTGAAACCAAACTTCGGAAACAAAGTCGGGAACAACTTTTGCAGCTTTCTCTTTCCGTTGGGCCAACTTTTGTGCACTTTCACTATTTTCCTTTATGCTTTATTGTTATAGCTTTTGGTGCAGTCTACTGCAACTTTGGTGCGTTGACTTTTTAAGACGCTTTCCTGGCCGGAAGTGGCGCCCGCAGTGAATTTTATCTAATATTGTAATTCTAATACACAATTTTAATAAAACTTCTGGTGTAATTTTTAGGGCCCTTAGTCTAGTATTTTTAGACGGTATCAGTACATTTCCTCGTAGACACTGCTAGAAGTAGATACCAAAACTGCTAAAATGGCCGTTTTTTACTTTGCTATTTACTTCTACGAATTACTGCGAGGGAATGTAGTGATACCTTCTAAAATTATTAGACTATCAGCCCCAAAAATTCCACGAAACGTTTTATTAAAATCCTTTGTTATTAACAACTTATTAAATAAATACTTCTAAGAGCGCCACTTTCGGTCAGGGAATCGCCTTAATATTGTTCGGTACTTTGGCGATGTGTCAATTGCAAAAGTTTTTACAGTCATAAGTTTTTAGAAATTTATGGGGTGGATCGCGCTGAGTTTTGAGAAAATATATTAATTAAAAAAATATAAGTATTACTTATTATTTGCGAAATATTTCTTAGTTTAATTTCTCAAACTAAATAATGCGTCCTTCTTTAGAAAATAACGATTTTGGACATGTTTGTTTTTATTTAAAGAATTTTAATACCTTTATTGTTACTTTCTGACATGAAAAATATTTTATTTTCGACTGTTTTCTTCGCGTAAGTATTTTAAATTTAGTCAGGTATGAATTTCTTAGTAACGTATGAAATTAATCACAATACACATATAGATACCTCTACATAGATTGCAAATAGACAATATTTTATGTCCCACTAATTATCAATAACTGATTGAACATTCCGGACACAATTAGTTCGGAATTGTTTTCGATTTCGTTTAATGAGAAAAAAATATCCTAGCTTAATCAATAAAATAGAGATGTACGGTATTTCGGGCACACTCGTATCAAAAAACATAAATGACAAAAATCTTAAAAAAGTGACATTATGAATGATTTGAATTATATGCCTTCGACTGTATGTTATTATGTTGCCTTTTATATTTAATCTTGTTTCCATCTTTTCAGCTGACTTGTCTTTTTACGCAGGCGGGTTTTATATATGTTTTAATTTATTTTATTATTTATATCTTTTTAGTTATTATATATTAGTGTCATGATATACTTTTTTGAAATCCTTATAATAAGCCCTTTAATTTGATACCCATATTGCAGTATTATAAAAAAAGAAAATGTTTTTTGCACTACGTATAATAGCATCGTACAGCCGCCATATTGGTTTTTTTATGACGCCACCTTCTTAAGAACACTTGGGCTGACAAGACCAATCTAACGATATCTTAATCATAGAAATCCGTTCAGCCGTTTGAAAGATATGAGGTAATAAAGAATATATATTACATACAAACAAGATACGCGCGAAAAACATAACCCTCTTGCAGTCGGGTAAAAACGATAGACTGACATGTGACTGATGTGACAGACACGAAGACAGGCGAAAAAAATCTGCTGTTTCGTACAAAAAATAATTACAAAAATATCTAAATGTATTCAATTCAATTCAAATTAATTTATTCAGTCTAGGCTGTTACAAGCACTTGTGAATGTCATAGAAGCTACGCCATCGGTTCGCAAACCCTAAGCGGGAGACCTTGTAACGAGAAGAACCGGCAAGCAAGTTTAGTTCAGTTGTTCAGTTTGATGATACCTATCTACCATATTCGGATTTAGGGGTTATTTTGTAACACGTTGTTTAATTAACTGCAAATTTTACAGAGCCTCTCATCTCTGTAAGAACTCTCGCGTTTGATGTCGGGAGCTTTCTGAAAAACTAACTTTTTCTGACTATGGAGATTATTGGAGATATACAGACAGGGCTATATTTGAAAAACACCAAAAACCTCGCAGGAGTAGATTACCTACTAACATCATAAGCAACAACATTTGTTCTACGACTTTTCCAAAAACATACACAAAAATCTACTTTTCATACAAATGTACCAGCTGATCGAGTTTTGTACGAAAAGTTGATTTTTTTAATCTGTTTTCGTAAAAGTCGTAGAACAAATTTGCTACTGTTTCTGATTAGCATTGCTTTGGGTTTGTAGCTTAGAATAATTACACATAGAACGATAGTTTCCTAGAAAGTGGTCTGTCAAAAGTGAGGCATAAATGAAATTTATGTGTGCGTAAGGTGCTTGTGTTTACGCTCGACGAAACGCACACAGCAAAAAAGATGATGTTACCAGTACAAGAAATTTTCCCTTGAAAGTAGGGAAGTTGAAACCATCGTCGTATTTATAGTTGCGATTGTATGGATTTCACCATTTAACTGTAACTATAGTTAGTCGACTGTGCGATGTTAAGAATGTCAAAAAAGAAGAAAAAGATGGAGGCCAACTTTTTCGTTTGTGGGCCGATTTTGATGAAACTCGATTTGGGGCACTATATTGACAAGAAAACTGCAACGCAAGGTTAATAATATGAAAAAATCTAGATAGCGGCTAACTTTGTTGTTTGTGGGCCGATTTCGATGAAACTCGGTTCGGGGTACTATCATAAGAATATGTATTATTTCGTCAAGAAAGCAGCAACGCAATCTTAAAATATAAAAAATCCAAGATGGCGGCCAACTTTTTTGTTTGTGGGCCGATTTCGATGAAACTCGGTTCGGGGTACTATTTTGACAAGAAAACCGCAACGCAATGTTAAAAATATAAAAAATTCAAAATGGCGGCCAACTTTTTTGTTTGTTGGCCGATTTCGATGAAACTCGGTTTGGGGTACTATTTTGACAAGAAAACAGTAACGCAATAGTTTGTTTCACGAACCTTGCTCGATTGCTATAGTCGCACGCAGGGTTCGGGAAACAGGTAAATATTATAAAAAAAAAATCCAAAATGGCGGCTAACTTTTTTGTTTGTTGGCTGATTTTGATAAAACTCGGTTTGGGGTACTATTTTTAAAAGAAAACATCAACGCAATGTTTATAATATGAAAAAACCTAAGATATCGGCCAAATATATTTTTAGTGGGCCGATTTCGATGTAACTCGGTTTTTAGGGTTATTTTGTCAAGAATACAGCAACGCAATGTAAAAAATAAAAATCCAAGATGGCGGCCAACTTCTTTGTTTGTGAGCTGATTTCGATAAAACTCGGTTTGGGGTACTATTTTTAAAAGAAAACAGCAACGCAATGTTAAAAATATAAAAAATCCAAGATGGCGACCAACTTCTTTGTTTGTGAGCTGATTTCGATAAAACTCGGTTTGGGGTCCTATTTTCAAAAGAAAACAGCAACGCAATGTTAAAAATATAAAAAATCCAAGATGGCGACCAACTTCTTTGTTTGTGAGCTGATTTCGATAAAACTCGGTTTGGGGTCCTATTTTCGAAAGAAAACAGCAACTTAATGTTAAAAATATAAAAATCCAAGATGGCGACCAGCTTTTTTGTATGTGGGCCAATTTCGATGAAACTCGGTTCAGGGTACTATTTGACAAGAAAATAGCAACGCAATGTTACAAATAAGTAAAAATTGGCTACTATTTTGGAATTTTTATTTTTTTAACATTGTGTTGCTGTTTTCTTGTCAAAATAGTCACAAGATCCGAGTTTCATCGAAATCGGCCCAGAAATAAAAAAGTTGGCCGCCATCTTGGATTTTTTGTATTTTTAACATTGCGTTGCTGTTTTCTTGTCAAAATAGTACCCCGAACCGAGTTTCATCGAAATTGGCCTACAAACAAAAAAGCTGGTCGCCATCTTGGATTTTTATATTTTTAACATTTAGTTGCTGTTTTCTTTCGAAAATAGGACCCCAAACCGAGTTTTATCGAAATCAGCTCACAAACAAAGAAGTTGGTCGCCATCTTGGATTTTTTTATAATATTTACCTGTTTCCCGAACCCTGCGTGCGATTATAGCAATCGAGCAAGATTCGTGAAACAAACTAACTACGAGTGAGTGCGGTGTCATCGGCAAGCGGCAACGTATAAAGAAATCATTTTATAAAACCTTTATTTAAAAATATGCCACCCCTAATTAATTATTTTAGTATTGAAAGTTTTCATTTAAATGATATCAGCTTTTAGACTAAATTATTTCATACCAAATTACCTACAAATAAGTACTCACATTCATTTTAACACGAGATAAAACCAACCTTTTGCGAGTTATAATTTCGCAATACAAATATGCACCACTTGGGGTCGTAAAAGACATTCACTTTCCAAAGGACATCAGGCAGAGTCCCATAGAAAAAAACCACAGAATGTATAACGTTTCTGTTTTTTTCAAAATGTAGGCATGTAATTAGTTAGTCATAGAAAATATTCAGATTTTTACGAAGATTTATGTTTTAAGAGTTATTTACGTTTGAATGTTTTTTTTTTGGTAACCCCGACACTATTTAGCAACACCAGTTTCACGACAATACGTTTCGTTAGCTGCGTTAGTGATACAGATTAGCACCATAATGTACCATGGGCAACAGCGTCGCTTAACCACTGCTAAGGTTGAAATCGCTTGCACGCCGCGCCGTCACAACCATACGTTTAGTTCGTGCAGGGGCGATACGCGCGCACGCGAATTTTGTTGAAAACTGGTTAAGCGACGCTGTTGCCCATAGTACGAGTTGGATCCAGATCAAACGGAAAATCTGTGCATATGTCGCACGTAACAAAACGCTTTTGCCAGTTGAGTTGACTGACATTCGGCCATTTATTTTTAATGCGCAATCACTTGTGCCACAGAACAAATATACTCAGGGGAGACTTGTGAAATCGCTAACAAAGATGTCCGTTTCATTGATATACTTTTGTTTTTTTCTTAAATTAATTAAAGCTAAATGAAGGAGTTAAAAAATAATGTTGCTACTGTTTTATGATTCTAGTAACATAAAGTGTTTATAGATAACAGAATTATGTTTATATACTTTTGGGTCTCATTTGCCTGATGTCCTTTAATATTTGTGACAACGCTTCCGTACTTGCGTAATTTTTGTCATACAATTTCTTTATAAATCATCATACATTTTATTTCAAAGAGAACATTGCGTTTTTTTCAATGCTACCCTAATAGAAAATAAGAAATTGTCAAATCGCATGGGATATAATTGACTCATTTAACTTTTAATCAGGGAATGTTAACGTTATTTTTAAATATAACGTTAATTTTTACTCTTTTTACCGTTATATTTAACATTAACGTTATGTCAATAAATAACGTTAAATTTAACGTTATTTACTGAAATAACGTTAATTTTAACGTTAATTTAACGTTAGTTTTTAAATTAACGTTATTCCAATTAATAACGTTAATTTTTTACCGATTATTTTACCGGTACTTAGTTTAACGCTATATTTAACATTAATTTTACCGGTAATATATTTTAACGTTATTTTTACCGGTAAATTTACTGATAAAATGTTTTAACGGTATTTTTAACGTTATTTTTTTTATATCGTAATTTTTTTTAACGGTATTTCAATCCCTGCTTTTAATTGAACAACAGTAAATGCGGGAGATTTTTTTCCCCGTCCTGGCAACATTTTCGTAAAATGTGAAGTGACACGTCATGGTTATTTTTGATGGATGTTTTACGTAAAAATGTAAGTTCAAACGCATTAATTACACGTAAAATGTAATCTATAATGTTTCTTGTGTTTCTGCGATGTAATGTGACCTGATTGTGACATCCGTTCATTGCGTAAACCCTCATTTTTAGTGAAATTTTCGGGAGTTGTGTTCGACACGAATATCACTTGAGCACTAACGGGCCGAATAGTCATACCAAGCCATTCTGGCTTGGTTTGAGTTGCCTCACTATACAGACGCGGACTCGCCTTCTATGTGTAATTATTCTAAGGTTTGTAGGTACTAAACTGTATATACTTACTTATAACATAATGATCTGCCTTTCTATTATCTAATTTAAAAATCTATCCAAGTCGCTTTCAGGATGTAACACATTGAAGCTTCTTTTTGTCACAAATGAAAACTTACTAAAGAAATGCAGCAATGTGTCACATCCATCTGTCAAATGAAAGCGATTGCGATAGATTTTTAAATTAGACAATAAGTACCCAGGGGGCTAATTGTCTAATTCAAAAAATCTATCGCAATCGCTTTCGTTTGACAGGTGGATGTGATACATTGCTACATTTCTTTGGTAATTTTTTATTTGTGACAAAAAGAAATATCAATGTTTTAAATCCCGAAAGCGATTGCGATAGATTTTGAAATTAGACAATAGAAAGGCAGATCAGATAATAGACTAAACAACTATACTCGACAATACTTCGAAGATCAAGATACCTACGTACTCTACTTGGAATAGACGCTCATTTGCGGGGACGAATCTAGGTTATCCCACATATGTATAGAACACTCATGTTTGTACACGTGTTGTACCTACACATATATACCTACATATAACGGTCTCTCAGAATACAGTAGCCGCAGTAGGTACCTCCGCAAATTAGACTGTACCGCGCTCTACGCTTTGAGTTAGCTTGACCAAGCGTTATTCGGATTTCGAACAAGACGCTAGAGCTGCGCACCTGCATATCGTTATCGACATTATCGATGCGGGCGAGTCTCGAGTATCGATTCGGGTCGTGGGGAGAGCTTCGCGAACGCGTACAAACGCCACTCATGCGAAACCGTGCTGCGCCTCTAATTGAATTCGCTGTGACAGTAACCATAGATTAAAGTTATATACTGGTTATAGATGGCTCTCTCCCCTCTGTTTTTAGGATACAAGCATACAGCGCCATCTCTTTTTCTCGAATGGAACTACATCGCTATAGGTATACGTAGGTACCTACCTATTCAATATTTTAATGAAAATTAGATGTCAAAGTTATCTGATGTTTATTGTACAATAAATTAGAAGCTGTTATGAGCTTGTAATTTACTATCCAATAAACACCAAATAACTTTGCCAAAGTGTTATCTAGGTTGTTAAAAAATGAAAAACATCCTAATATACTGAAAATTATTTTTATTTAATTTTATGAGTAATTATATCTATTATGATAAGTATAAATTACAGTTCTAAACACACTATTATAGACACATAGTTAATGCAGTACAAGTAAGTAAGTAGTAAACATCACAAAAATAACAATTAAAATGAGTTACATAATTTACCCGCTGCTCATAAAATACTTCCAGTTAATGCTGTGCATGCCTCCAACTATTTTTCAAAAGTGATAGCATTGTGACTGGGAGAGGCTACTGTAGTAACATCTGAAACAAAGAGTTGTGATTTTACTTTACTTACAGATCAACATTGAAGAAAATACAAAATATACTAATTTAATATTTTAGCAATAAGTAGGTTTTAAAAAGGTTAGGTACCTTTATTGCTTTGTGTTTTGTTTAAACAAGGGTGGTTTAAACAAATATGGTACGAAATGTCGCAGAAAAGGTTAAGTTAAACATTAATTTAATGCAACTTTTTATTACTATGAGGTTAGGTTATGTAGGTACTTTGAAATGTTTATATTTTAATAGAGAGAACTGACATAGTGAAAACGTATCATTTATTTACCTTGCCCGTAGTGCAAACTGCAAGCAATCAGGAACACAACAAAATATCATGTAAATAGGCACCGCAGGTACCTACTCGTATCTAGAACATTGTTGACGTAGTTCACATAGTCTTTTCTCAAAAAAACTTGTATAAACACAGTCGCAAATAGCACTCGACGATTATTAGTAAAAAATTAAGCACTATTTAATGAATATCAATGAAGAAATGACTATTTACGACATTAAAAAGTGAAAATTTTCCAAACAAAACAAACACACCAAATTTAAGTTCACACAAAGGTAAGGTCCGACTGAGCTCGGTCTCGGTTTTGCGTGTGGTAGGATAAGTATTTTTTTTACAATTTTTATTAAGCTGGTTTGTGTGGTGTGCAAGATGTGTTTGGTACTTGCTATTATAGAAAGACATTAAAAAATTTGAGGAAAGAAAGGTCCAAAAATTTATAATTATTTGTTATAACCTTCGCTTATGAATATTGATTATGATTACATACAAAAACGTTATGTACGTATTATCTAGGATGTTTTGTTGATTTAATCAATAAAAATAAATGAAAAATACGTTTTTTTCTTCAGTTAACGTTTTTTTCACCAGTTTTTGCGCTCAAAAAATGGCACCACACGAAGAGTACAACTAAGTGGATGGAGCTAAAGATGCTGGCATTTAATTATGCAGCACAAAGCGTCTGAGCACTGGTTGCTTATTAGCGACCGTAATTTGTATACTCATAGATATTTGTATACTTAAACGAAAAAATATGAAACGTTATTTCTGCATTTTTTTACTGTTTTCTTTGCGTCTTTTACACCATTTGACTACACAGGACGTTATTTCTAATAAACTTTCTCTTTCTTTTTTTTCTCTACAATACAAACTGCAATTATTGTAAAGAACGTTAACGTCAGTCACCAGATTGGCCCGACTAAAGTTGAGCGGGTTGTACTTTTTCGACCCCGTAGTGCCATGTTTTAGCAATATTTGTTGGCAATTACACTTTCATAGATTTTAGTTCGCTGGTTTCAAGTCTCGTTCTCATTTCTCTGCAGAAAAGAGGTTTCGGTCGGATTCTAGTTCACTTGACAGTCCGATATTGCCACATGTAAAAAATTCAATAAAATTATTTATTAATTGCCTATAGTGGTAACACTGATACGGCGCAGCAGAGTTGCCATTCGGTTAAAATAGATGGCGCTGTATTTTTTTGAATCGTATAGAAATGTACTAAGATTCCCTACCATGACAGTAACCGTCGATATCGATATATCACTTCTAATTTTGTTTGCGTCTAGCGCTAGCTTAGTTTAACGGTATCGGCTTAATTCTATTTATATTTGTTTCGTTATTAGTTTTATGCGATACTTTGAAGAGTTAGAATCGCTTAGTTTGAAATTTTGGTTTTACAAGCTTACTTTTATTTACAAATGCATTTATTGTGATTTCATTTTCGATACGTTAACATTACCCATACTAGCAGATAGGTACTACAGTTTCTTTATCTGCTTGGTGTATGATTTATGTTAATTCTTTCTTAGAGTTACAAACTTATCGCTTGAAGATTTTTAATTTTTCTTTTTCAATATGAAGTAATCCTTATCATATGGTTACCTAGGAATTTACAAAAATTAATTCAAAATGTCACCTACTTCATAATTAGTCTAGAATTATTTTTTATTGAAATCATAATATAAACGAAATAAGTACATTTAAAAGTATCAAGTTGGTAAAAACTTACTGTTACCAACGTTTATGATAATGGAAAAAGAAAACATGGTTTATCGATAAAATGAAAATAAAAAAAGTTGAAAAACGAGCATTTCTCAGCAAAGCGCGCTCTCGAAGAACAGCAGTCGTCCGCGCCAGTAATTCGCGCCACCCGCTGCCCGCTATGCGGGCTAGTGATGCACCAGTTTTTATAATTTTTATCGACTTATTGATAGTTACTTGACAATCAGTTTTTGACTTGATATCATAAAAAAGAAAGTCTACATCTGTTATTTGACATTAGTTTTCAGTATTATTTTCATATAGGTGAAGTTGATTTTAATAAAATTTAAATATTTACTCCATCGTATCGATATATTGAAACAGCGTGTATCCACAACGCGTGTAAACATCGTCCTTTCCAGGGAGCGTTCGCCTGCAAACAAAGGACTGTTTTTGTCACGCGGCGCCGCCCTCCCACCGCGAGCTCGTCCGTGGCGACGGCGACGCGGCCGCGGGCGTCAGCCGCGGATCGATATCGCTCGAGATCTCGGCCTACGCGCCCGCTCGGCCATTTGCCTACCTCGACGCCTCAGGCTCGTGTGTACATAACCCGCCACCCACCACCCTAGCCGATACACCCCCGCAGATTACCGCCTACAAAGCAAACTTCATTGGTACGTGCATGCAATATGCGCAAGGAGTAGACCCGAATTGCGCCTCGGACGTCCAGATTGCTTTGATACTGTAGCCTATTGCATGTCGAATTTTAGATAAAGGTTTCCTATTCTGAGCTCCTATGTATGTCTTGAACCGCAATCACAGTAATTACTCGACCGATAACGAACAAGACGTTTCAGCCGGTGTTATCTTGAAAGCCGCTCTGTCTGACACAAACTTTGTGCTTGAAACCGGTTCTGCGATAGTCTGCTGCACTAACGAGAAACTAGAAACGTCTTGAGAAACTTTATTTCTGATAAAATAATTATAAGTTTTGTATACTTCGCATCAACTACTATTTTATTTTCAAAACATTTTCAAATAACATCTATATCTTTCAACAAGTAAGTATTGAAAAATCATTAATTTATATGCACGTCATTCATTAGTCTTAATGGATGATCAACAGCCACTTAAAATGGCCACAAAAGGATTAATCCATATTAAAACGGCTTATTAATTAATCGTGAAATGCGCCCCGTACGCGTAACGACACGGCAAATTCGAATGAATAGCAATTGGGTGTGCGGGAGGCTCGTAAATCGGCCAAGTGCAACCCGCGGCTCCCACCCGCGCCCTCCGAAAGAGGGAAAGTTCGCATTTACATATTGGCCTCTGCGACGAATCCATTCAAAGTTCCAAGTGCCGACGCCGCTTGGACATTCTCACGGATCATTATCCATAAAGTTTTGTGTATGCCCCCTTTATGTATGAATTGTATGATGCCTGTTTCATCCCTTCTTGGCGTCTAGTAACTATAATTTAGTTATGATGCACAATCGCTGCAAGGAAATCTGATGATTAAAAGTTTTATGAAAATATTTTGAGATTATTATGACATAAAGCCATGTTTGAGAAATATGTAGTGTGAGACCACTCAATAATTCCATACGGATTTGTAGATAACAAAGACATATCTTCGTCCCACTTTTTTCTTTGTTGTTTTACTCCAGTTTTATTTTATTGTATACAGCATAAATAATTATTATTTTATTTTAGCTTAACGAATAGCATGCGCCACAAAATCAAATTCAAATGCACTTTTCAATTGTCACGAAATTGAAGATATAAGCGTTGTTCCCTGCCGTAATAAAACAGAGCGCAAAACAAACAATAAAGATCTGAATGAAACGAGTACGGGGACGGAATCTGAATGAATTGCGCCGCCATCGGGGGTGCGACGCGGCGTGCGGCCGCACGGTCCGCGGCTTTGGGAATATTTTAGCGTATTTCAATAAAGGCGCGACATCTTTAATCTAGGGATCGGGTAGGGGCATAAATCTTGCAGGTCCGGGGCGAGTTTTGAATCATTTAGCGCGGTGCGGGCCGGGCCCCGCGCGACTTCCGTCCGGCACGTGCTGCGCCCCCGCCGCCGGCCCCGCCCGCCCGCTCCGCACGTCTGTCTTGCCGAGACAAAGGGGCAATAGGGCTGACCCTAATACGATAAAACATCGATGATTTTATTTTCAAATGCTATGGATAAAAAAAAATGTTTAAAGTAAAAAAATACTGAACCTGAATTTTTCATCAGTAAGAAAAGATTGGAACTAGTAATTAATTTCATTGACAGTTATAATTAATTATGAAATTGTAAACGAAGCCAAGTAAGTAAATAAATCAGCATAGTCATTCATTATAAACATATTCAACAAATCTCCATAATATTTTTT
The DNA here is from genome assembly GCA_943789525.1 of Agriphila geniculea. NCBI lineage: Eukaryota > Metazoa > Arthropoda > Insecta > Lepidoptera > Crambidae > Agriphila > Agriphila geniculea. The sequence goes on along the minus strand of OX038883.1, from coordinate 19,281,587 downwards.
GCTGCTACGATTTTGCTACGAGGCTACGAGCGTAGCAGATGTAGTCAATAAATGTTTGGCTGTTTTTATTATTGCAACGAAAAGAAGCTATTGAGTGAATCTTTGTTTTCAGTTTCTATGACCACTAAGTGGCTAACTTACTATAGTTACAATAGGTGTCATAGCGTTATAGTGATATCGTTTCATAATTATTTTTTAAAGATAATCTACCTATATCGTTATTCAGTTTTTATACAAAGAGTAAAAACTCTCGATAAGCATGAAATAAAACTCATGTTTCTACCTACATCCCTAACGCACGACGTCCGAGCCGCCTCTAATTTGAATTCACGGAGACTCCGCGACGCGTCCGCCGCGCCGGCCGCGCCCGACTTAATGAATCGCGGGGGGTGGGCGCCCCCTAGCTGGGGGCGATCGGACCACCGCATCCTCCACGCGGATAAGTGACGCCCGTGTTGCTTCGTACATAGCCACCTTATGTACCAGCCACATAGCCGGCCTGAACCTACGTAACGCTCGCCAAATTTATGTCCCGCACATGTCTAGAGACCGCGGCGTACCTTCCGAGGGATTTTGCGTGTTTACGTACAAACGGCCACCGCAGAAGATATTCGAGACGGAATTTTGCTTGGACCCTTATTGATGAGTTGCCTGGTCCGGCCCTCGTAATCCTTCACGCGAAGGATTAAACATCCTATTCACGTGGGCACATCCCAAAATCAGCACGTTCTTCATTAACCATTAATTTCTCAATCTGAACGTTAGATACGTTATTAGCCTTTGCAGTTCACATTTTCATTTTAACTAAATGTTTCATTTACAAGTGATCTAAACTCGCTTACAGCAAATAATTTCGCGTTTAATATCCAATGGATGCCAAAGTTTGGGTTGTCGCCCCCGGCTACGGTCGAATGCTTTGTCCAAATCTAAGTTGACTGTAAACAAAAACTTGCCGATGGGCAATTATGCAAATGTCTCGGGTGGTATGACCAATCAAATCGCAGTAAATTATTCAGCCGAATACCCGGGCTCGCTCCGGGCAGACTTCGTTTCGGTGCTATTGATACATTTATTCATTTATCTCGACATTCTTGGTGCTAACGACGTATTTCCAAACTAGCGAAAATCTTACCTGGGATTTGGTGGACGAAAATTAATTACTGTCGAATAATTACTAAGCGATTGTTTAAATGTGCGCTCAAGATTCTTAAATTTCGTTTTCTCATTAATAAATTTATAAGTAACAATAAAATATTTGCTTAGCCCAAATAATGTACTATTTGCAACGTAAATCTAATGCCGAGTCCATAGCGCGTGTTTTGCCCTACACAATCAACAAAAACATCTCAACATTCAACAAAAAAAAGAAAACGTATGAGGATTTTGTTTTGCGAAACAATGTTTTGTTGATTGTGTAGGGCAAAACACGCGTTATGGACCCGGCCTAAAGCTAATATACCTAGTGTTTTCATCGCAGATTTCCCATTTCGATATTTTCTAGGAAAAATTAACTTTCATTCTTTTCGATGCTAAATAAATACTAAAAAATGAAGCTGCATCAGAAAATCCGGCTTAAATTAACCGCTAGAGAGCTTTTATCGACATGCCAAAATGTCAGATACTGCTGACAAAGCGATGGAGGTACATGAATGTTATTATCGATATGTGTGTGATATGGGACAGTGTGGTCCCCTAGTGTTCAATATATGGCCCAGCCAGGAGCCGCGGATAGCGTGGGATATTTGTGACCATGTGTGTCCATGATGGCGCCCGCACCTCAGGTGAAAATATTAATTTTACAGAAGGAATGGATGCATGTATTTTGCCTTCGCCTAATTTTCATAAGATCCATTAGATAACTTTTTAAAAAAGAATTCGCAATTTTTTTAGTAAGTATTATTTTAAAGTTTTCGAGAAAATACGGTTTCGGCACCTTTGCAGCACTGCCATCCCCCGTAACCGCGCTAGTACCGTATCCGTAAAAAGTGTTTAATTTCATGTCTAGTGAGCGCGTAAGCTTGAGAAGTGAATACTTCTTCTTCTTCTAAATGGCTTGCTCTGTGGTCTATAACCTGAAGTATTATAATGTCTTTCACAAACATCAGTTTCAATACCGTTATTTTTCTTGCATTTTTTTTTCGTTTTAAACTTTAACGAAAGGACTAGGTTTTTTATTAGTAGCACATTAATTGTGTTGATAATGACTCACACCACACATGTTCGTGATCCCTTCAGGGGCCGTACCGGCTAACGCATCGATTATCGAAAAGTCTGCTGAGTTTCAACTTAAAACAGAAAAATCAAAGTAAGGAACTTCGTCTTGTACTTTCTGTTGACGTAATTTGGAAGATATCGATGTTCGTGTGACATCATGAATTGGGGTTTTCCATTTTGGCCCAATTGGGCCTCGATTTATCTGTTTTAATTTGAAACCCGACAGACTTTTCGATAATCGATTCGTTAGCCGGTACGGCCCTAGGTGTATTTTACGACAATTAACTTTCATGATCACGCGATATCGATCAGTGACGGACTTTTCACTAATTAAGGATACCGTCTTTGTTTGTCGTAAACAAGAACCGTACTATAAACATACTTGTTGATTTCAGTAACAAGACGCGTTTTTGTTGTTTAGGAAAAGTTTCCATTATCTATAACTAGCGGCCGCCCGCGACTTCTTCTGCGTGGAAAGATTTTTTGCTATCCCTCGGGAACAAAAACAAACACAAACAAAACTTTTTTTCGGGATGAAAGGTTCCCTATGTCCTTTTCTATACCCCTAACAAGCATTACTTTCGGCAGCAATTCTGTGTAGGTGCTCAACCTTAAATGTGTAATAACTAATAAACAATGTAGCAACACATTACTTTTTAGTTTTAGTTTTAATTATTTTCATAACGTCGCTGTTTTTCCTTTTGGTTTAGTTTTTAATTTAGTGGAAATCTGTACCTTTTGTTTTTTTTTTGTGCAACAATGAAGTACTTAACATGTATTTTACTTTATATAGGATACTATTGATATGTATATGTGGAGGTTTGTAATTGGCTTCAAGTAATCAATAATATTTTTATATGCCTATAAAGCTGTAAACCTTCCTAAAATAATAAAAAAACAAAAAAAATACCTGGTAATTATTATACTTACTACAGTGAATGGTTTCTTTGTCAAAAGAACAGCGAGAAATACTGTTAGAATTTATTATATAATAACATATTATTGTATAACTTTATAAAGACTATTATAACGTCAGAAATGAGGTGGTCAACTTTTACTTTGCCTACAATTTTATTTTTAAGCCACGTAACAGTTTTCACATAATATGAAAACTATTTTTACATAGAAACTTGGTTACTTGAAGTAGTTTTTCTTAATGTGTTGTTGTATACAATTCATTATGTGCACAAACTTCTAGTAAAGTTGTTATCACAATAAAGCACCATCTAAATTCTCGAGTCTCATCCCTAAAAACAAATAAATATCACGAGTACAGGGGGTTAAGTCTGCTAATGTTAACGTCAAAAACGTGGTTCAATGGTGTTTGAATGGTAATGCTTTTTGACACAGTTCTTGTTTCTTAAACCCAAAATCGAGACACAATGTGTTTCAGTTTTGGGTTTAAGAAACACAATATTGTTTCGGTTTTGGGTTTAAGAAACAAGAACTGTGTCAAAAAGCATTACCATTCAAACACCATTGAACCACGATTTCGACGTCAACATTAGCAGAATTGACCCCCAGGCCTTCTCTAAAACGTGACCCCGCTGTCCCATTAAGCGGAGCCCACGACCAACCTCTATAATCACACGATATCGATTTGCGATGTGCGCTTCACTAATTTACCCGCGCGTCGCGAGCGCGGGAACCGCGGGGGTTGGCAGGGTACGCAAATAATAATATACCATGTTAGCGCGAGGGTGACACAAAGTTGCGGGCGTGATGACCTGTCTAACGTTCGAGAACGTTCGATCTATAATCGAAATCAATTTTATTGTGTTTTTGTTGGGCGTAGTATTCATGAGATGAAGGATAAATATAACGCTATATTGCCAAAACCTAAAATAAGACAATTAAATGGTATTAAAATTAATATTGAAAAGTTTTTTACGTCCAGTTTTTCGGTATTCGCAACAATCTATCGAATGTATTAGACCCTCTCGGACCCGTCGTTAAAAAAGGCATTTTGTTTGTAATGATGTGCTACTGTGTAAATGTTCATAAAAAAAATCGGTTGGCTCTCCGGGAGTGCCGGCAGAAGTGAAAACTTGAATATTAACGTTGTGCATTTTTGATATTTTAAAATTATCGGCAAAGGATTAAAATTATTTCTTTCCTATTACTATACAGTCACACAATTCAATCAGTTTGTAATGAGAGACTTTCCAGGCCACGTTCCTTAAAAATGTACTAGATGGCGCTGTCCAATTCCCAACAACTTGCCAACAACCTTGACCTATATTAATGTACTATCTATTATATAGTAATAAAGAGTACCTACCATCGAAAAAACATAGTGATTTGACAATATTTCTGTAATATTGTTGTGAATATTGAAAACATTGAAAATTACTATTATTAATTTATTATAATATTATTCCGTAGTATTTGCTCTAAGGTAGGCAAGTATCTATGTTTTATTACTATATGCGTGAATACCTTGTAATTTTCTTTGATTCCAATATCGTCGACCAATGAGTCAAGCTAGACTACGGTTCTTGGACTCTAGTAGTAGTAGCGCTATAATGTACCTCTTAAACGGTCAAAACGGTCAAGCCAAGCATGGCTTGTCAAGCACGTACACGTAATTACCACCACCACTACTATTTGGGGGCGCGGCCTACCTTTGATACAGTAGCCGGCAAACCGGGACAGAACACGTATTTTCGGTATGGGTAGTGGCATAGTAGAATGAATTCTACTAATATGGTAGTGGTGAGGTACGAGGGCGGCAGGAGCTGGCGCGCGCTATTGGTCGCTCTCAAGTGCACATGCGCGAACTTATCCCCACTCCGTCGAAAGAGCGTCAGTATATTTGAGTAATCTAAGCCATGGTAATCACGTGATACCTTTGTGCTTGATGTCAAGCCGTCAAGCATCGCCCCTAGACGATCAAAATGTGATTGACAAGCAGAAAAAAGTATGTGCTTGACAAGCCATGCTTGGCCGTTTAGGGGGTACATGCAGAGTTGAAGAAGTGCAATGTTAAGCGAACTGGAAAAAACCGATCAAATGCATGTCTAGCCACGCATAGAGAATAAGGTTCCGTCCGGTAGTCCTCTGTCTCTGCTCCCAACTTAGAATTTTTCAATGAATATTTTCCAAATGATTATGAAATCAACATAAGATTGTAATACACATTTTGTAGCTCAGATAAGCTGTCTCACTCACACTTTTGAACTTTTTTAAAGATATTAAATGACTTGATTTATTTTTGGTGAATAATTTCAATACATTGTCATTAGAATTAAAAAAAGACAGGGAAAATGCGTTTTTTCCCTGTCTTTTTTTGCGCTCAATGAACGATTTCGGTCTTTGAGCATGTTTCGTTCAAAACTGTAGACGCTACGATGCTGTGATGATAGGTACTTTTCATTCATATGTATTAGGTATATTAAACTGTATTTTCCTCATCCAATAAAATAAAGACACACAGGGAAGGACAGACGGACGGATGGACTGAACGATCTTATAGGTAATCGTATAAGTTATACGGGTTCCTTGTTTTACTACGGATCCCTAAAAAAGCCGTCGTTCAAAGGCAAGTAGACATGCACAATACACTACAAAATGTTAATAAGCTATCCATATTACATTATTATTATTTTCAACATCATTTTTGTCGCCGCAAAACGATTATAAAGAAAATACATTTGACACTGTCAAAATCATAATTATTTTTACGATGCTTCTCTTAGGCCAGACTATTTGTACCACTTTCATACTTCTATACTACCAAGGAATTGGACAGCGCCATCTAGTAATTTTTTAAGGAACGTTGCCTGGAAAGTCTCTCATTAGAGACAAATTCTAAAGATTTCGCGCCAGTGGCCTTTTTAATTTCTACATGCACGCATTCTACGATTTAAACTTATAGTCACAGAGTATAAATAAGTCTATGATTTCACCGAAGAGATCGCTGTTATTAGTTCCATTTTCAAAATTAGCGCGTTGCTGGTGACACAATGACACAAGTGTTTACGTCTTGAAATGGCGCGCCACCATTTTCAACGCGCCCCGTAGAAAGAGAGGGGATACTTCCGCCGCCAGCTGTCTACTCTCCATCCGTCACATCCGTCTTAGGGTCCCCCCAGACCTACCGATTTCTTTTCTTTGCTTTGCTGTTCGGCAATGGACTTGTGCAATGGAATGGATGTATTAATTGTATACTTAATTGGCAAACATTTCGTTCGTGTGCTTAGTATGGTTGGCAGAACATATTTGCATAAAAGTAAACACCGTGTGCTCGTCGCCTCTCATGTATGTGGGAAGAAACCTCTATTCGAGACAATGAAAGCTCGGCTTGTTTCAGTATCCAACAGTTTTAGAGTAAAATTCTCGAAATGTATAGAATGAAGACTGTAAAGACTAGTAAATTAAAGAAAAAGGCAGGAAATAGATTAATATTTTATGTTTCCTTCTAATAAACATATGCAGCATAAATTACTATTGAGAGCTAGGTTTAATTTTCAATATGTTCAATTTTACCCTAATGAAAAAATTTCCCAATATGTTTGTATGAGTACTACCTTCTTTTAAAATAAGAAAGACACTTCATAAAACTTTGATTGTAAGTAGGTAGGTATGTATTTTTGTTTTATCGCATCCTAACGTTTCTCCGTGGACTAACCTCGGTAACTTAATTTTCGATAACATGGCTTACCATGAAAACTTATTTTCAGGTAGTATCATTGAGCTGCAGACACTTCAATCATATAAATAGACATATTAAAGTTCTGCTGTAATAGCAGCTGAACCACAACTCTTGGTACCTCTACCTCTAACTGAGTATGTAATTTGAAACGGGCTGTTTGCCGACAACTTTTGTAAAATACAATAAACGGTTTAGATATAATATTACTTATTTTGATACATTAGCGGAGTTTGCGCTTCCTAGCGGCAAATGAGGGGAACAGCAACAGGTGGGGTCATTACAGAATTTTTATAGCGATGTAACGGTGCTGGTTTTACTCTCTTTTACAGATTGACTATCACATCAGCCCTACGCTACGTATATTAATTTACACATAGGAATCAGTGAGCCGCAAAACCAAACTTTAAGAAAATGAAAACATTTTTAATTGAAATATTATTGAGACTCGTTTGCGGGCCGCATCAGACGGATGATTTTAAAATTGGATCGAGCAGCATGCGGCCCGCGGGCAGCATGTTTGACATGCCTGGTTTAAAGGGAGTTTTCCAAACTGATTTTTTTTCTCGAATACACGTAATGAAGTGTGTCGAAAAACTATAAATAACCTGATAATAACAGATTCTTCGTTTCCTGTTTACTACTCTCTAGCAATAATTATCGGCTTGGAGAAATTGCGGCGCATCAGCATCGGCACGGCAGGTGCGGACGGAGCATTGCAATGAGCGCGCGGTCCCGCGGGAGTGGACGTGCTTCCCAGCTGCGCCCACGCTAATGCGACACACATGAGAAGTTTATCGATATCGATGTTTCGTTTTATGCTAAAGAAAAATTTATTTACACATCCCCCCATAAATAGCGCGTGGAATAACTTGGAGAAATTGCAGCGCATAGGAAGGTGCAGCAGTAAAATTTTATGTGTCTTGCATAAATTTTATTTTTACTTTATAAATCCAGGTTTGAGATATATGGCAACGTTTTTTGTCGTATATTCTTAGTTTACATATTGAGAATTGAGATAGGAGGAATTGCCGTCTACTTTGGCAGTTATAGCAATGTATTTCCGTTGCGTTATTGAATAATTTAGCCATCGTAAATAGGAATTTGTTTTTAGCAACTTTTGGGGATTCTTTAGGCCAATCGTTTAAGTTAATTTTATAACATAGTTGCTCGTAAAGGGTCTCTTATTACACCAATTTCAATATCGTATTGTATCTCATTACGAACTTGTGCGGTAATGTAAAGTAAAACGCACGGTTTCCTTGATAAGCCGTGCGTTTTACTTTACATTACCGCACGGTTTATCAAGATACTTCGTCTAAAACGAACGGTACTTTTTTAAATCTTAGCAAAGAGTTTTTATGTCAGAAAAGAGGTCAACATTTTATGGATAAAATTGACTTTGGGAGATAAAATGTAATAAATAAACATTTAATTATTCAATTTAATTAATGTTGACAATAAATTACAACCATTTATCTGTAACAAAAACACAAAAATATTAATTTACTTTATTAGTAATACTGGCTGTTTTTATGCCTTTGCCTTAAAAAAAACGCTGATGCGCGCGCATTGCTAATTTAATTTTTTTTTTGCTGTATTGTTTTTATTTGAAAATGTCGTCAAGTACTGATGAATTTATTAATTCAACACCGCCAGAAGTCTCAGAGGCAGCGAAAAAGGCTACTCTAAGCCTCTTGCCCGAAAAATTGACCGATAAGATACCTACTTACAAGCGTATCAAAATTTAATCATATGGAAAACAAGCAAAGGTGCAAAGTCCGAGTTTTATTTATTTCCTCGCAAATATGTTATAAAACGTCGTATGACATACGTGCGCTTTGATAATTACAGCCTCTGCTTTCTTGTAGCCCTCGCCTACGGCTCGGGCTAGCAATATCGCCTCGGCTGTAATTTTCAACGTACCGCACTTATATCATAATGTACTATTATAACATATTTGCTCGTAAAGGGTCTCTTATTACACCAATTTCAATATCGTATTGTATCTCATTACGAACTTGTGCGGTAATGTAAAGTAAAACGCACGGTTTCCTTGATAAGCCGTGCGTTTTACTTTACATTACCGCACGGTTTATCAAGATACTTCGTCTAAAACGAACGGTACTTTTTTAAATCTTAGCAAAGAGTTTTTATGTCAGAAAAGAGGTCAACATTTTATGGATAAAATTGACTTTGGGAGACAAAATATAATAAATAAACATTTAATTATTCACTTTAATTAATGTTGACAATAAATTACAACCATTTATCTGTAACAAAAACACAAAAATATTTATTTACTTTATTAGTAATACTGGCTGTTTTTATGCATTTGCCTTAAAAAAACGCTGATGCGCGCGCATTGCTAATTTAATTTTTTTTTGCTGTATTGTTTTTATTTGAAAATGTCGTCAAGTACTGATGAATTTATTAATTCAACACCGCCAGAAGTCTCAGAGGCAGCGAAAAAGGCTACTCTAAGCCTCTTGCCCGAAAAATTGACCGATAAGATACTTACAAGCGTATCAAAATTTAATCATATGGAAAACAAGCAAAGGTGCAAAGTCCGAGTTTTATTTATTTCCTCGCAAATATGTTATAAAACGTCGTATGACATACGTGCGCTTTGATAATTACAGCCTCTGCTTTCTTGTAGCCCTCGCCTACGGCTCGGGCTAGCAATATCGCCTCGGCTGTAATTTTCAACGTACCGCACTTATATCATAATGTACTATTATTAATCTCAAATAGACTTGTAAAACCACTTTAACAAACGTCGTCATCGTCATATACCGCCAAGTGTTTTTTCGACATTGAGAAACTGGCTGTACAAATATTCAAATAATAGTACGAGATGTCTTTCCTTCTTCTTGCAACTGCAAAGGCATGTTAAATTTTATCGATATCGATTATATGTCCAGACATACTACCCCAGCTCTACCCCCGCATCGCGGCCGCGGTTTCTTCGCGTGATGGCGCTCCCCGGTGGCGCGATAGCCGATACGATCTCGCGCGAATGTGCGTGACCACATCCTGTCCCTTCACTACGCCCCCCCAACCCCCCTGGGCCCCGCTTCGCTGCGTGCACGCAACATGCCGACTTCCGTCCGTGGTTCGCGGTGTCACCTACCGAGGTCGCAGCTAAAAGCTGTGAAGCTTAACCAATGAATACATTATTCCTACCATGTATTGTAGAGGTGTCTGTCTGCTACAAATTATAAAGTTTGTGTGTTCTAGCTAGACAGAAGCGCCCGCTATGGCCGTATATTCAAAAACGCTTCAGTCATTTGTTTTATTACCCTAGGAACTAACCCGGTTTGATCTTAGTTTGCCTGTATGTAATAGGCACCAAAACAATTTTTATATAGCTCGCACTGTCAAAAAATTATCAGATAATAGATGTTGAAAAAGTAGTGTAGTAAAACTAAAAAATCAACCTATAACTTCCTTTGATATATTTTTTCTTTTTTTACAACAAATCCAAACAAAATTAAATTCAGTAAGTACAATATTTTCACCTCTCAATCTTACGAGCTCACTAGACATGAAATTAAACACTTTTTTAACGGATACTAAAATTCAAACCGAATACCAACTAATTACCAAAGTACTTTCAATAAAACCGAGCTAGCATCCGTTAAAAAGTGTATTATTTCATGTCAGTACAATATTTCACGAATTTCTATCACCTGCAACCAACATTTAATTCTCGGTTTTACCCCATTAGAACAAGGCTTTTACTTCAATTAATTACGACGTACATAATCTGAACACAGTCAGCTGTCGCCGCGGGCGTCTAGGTGTTAATGGTCTTCAACGTAATGGTGGAGGCTGTAAATCGATACCCTTAAAAAAAGGTTCACGGTTCATTATGTTGGCGTTTTAGAGCTTTTTTTACTTCCATCAGACATTTTACTCCCACGGGCAGTTAGATTATTTATTTCCATTTTGTAAATGTTATCATTTTGTTGCGTACTGTTTACAAAACAAGGTAATAGGCAAGCTTAATTAAAGATATCAATCAATCAATATAATTTATTTGCTTGAACATGGGTATAAACAATACAGATGACTTAAAATTAACAAAGTACGCCATATCCTACCCTTGCGGTGTGCAAATTTTTATCATGCGATACATTTAAACAATATTTAAAATACATAATTGCCAAAAACCTAAACCAGAAAGAACAAGAAACACAAAACATACTGCCCTGAAGAACAAAAAACATGCTGCCCTATTGAGGTACAAATATAGATAATTTGTCTGAAATATTTGGGATGATACATTAAATAATCATAAAAATGTCAAATGTCATACAAGGATACTAGTGCTATAAAATGTCAAAGAAATTGAAATGTCATGAAAATTTTAAATAATTCTATAATAATTTGTCTTTGATATATTCGTCAATCGAGTAATATGCTTTGTCAATCAGAAATTTATTTAATTGTTTTATATATAAAGATAGGTACTTACATCTAATAATAGTTTACTTCCTTCTGGAAAAAAGGGAAAATATTCGAACGACATTTTGTTGGCCGATTATATTGGATAATATCGGACATCAATCGGAGAAGAGACTTTCATTTTAGTATTTGTAGAATCGAATTTTAGAAAATTTTATTCTTTGTATTGTTTAATTTTGCACATTTCAATTCGGTCACTAGTACTTAAGATCAAACAGAGAAATTAATTCGTCAATTTCGATTATCTAGCCTGTGGTAGATTTTCCCAACACATTTTTCTTATTAAAAAGTTCAACGCGTTAGATATTGTATGGATTTGAGATCGTTACTAGCAAAAATAACAAGAATTTTATGATGGGCTTCTTATCATCAACAAGAGAGTAATTATATTATCAGACAATTGTAGTATCCACGTTGGTGTGCCAAAATTTATAAACATGGATCATTAGTTATATTTTGTGAAGTATTTTTTCTTACTGAAAGGAAAAAGGCTCAGTAGCACCGAATCTCGCATCTAGTTGGACTAAAACTGTTTGGAATTTAAATCTCAAACTAAAAATATACTGGGCCGCAAAGTAAACGGGTTACCAGGGCTTTTTCATACAAATATCAAGAAACATAATCTTCACAGTCTTATTGATAAAAGAAAATAACATCTCTGCAATGATTTATAAATTGATGGCTAGACCAAATGTTCAATTTGTCAATAAGAATTTAATTAAAACAACTGCAAAAGCCTTTAAACTTCTTCAAAATAATACAATAAAAGATCCTAAGAAATAAAAGTGATTGTACGGAACCTAATTGCGGTTTACGTTTTTTCCTTTTCGAGGAAATCAAGAGGTGTCAGTATTTCTTTGATATGTTTAATCGACACTTAAACATCGATCATCCATCGACATATAAATCATAGCAAAGATGATCATTTTTTTTCAATAATGGCAACTTGTTTTCTTTGCGGCCCAGTGTAGTAAATCTTTATTCAATTGAACTCAGTCAAAGTTCGAAGTTAGTATGTTATTGTTAATTTTTTTACCATTCATGAGGTCTTTTAAGGGTCCCCCCAGACCTACCGGTTTCGTTTCTTTGCTTTGCTGTTCTACTTGCTGTTTAGAACGCCGGCCAACCAGGGTCATTTTCAATCTATCGCATATTTGGACCAGACCAAATTGGCAAGATAGCCATTAGCTTGGTGTTATCAAATATCATCGTCTGGGTTGCGAAGTAGGAAGCTTCTGGGAGATATGCCACCCTGAACATGGTCTCGGATTGCTAAAAATAAATCGATCGCATATTTATATAAATTGTGAACAGGGTTGTGGGTGTCATCATTACCTATCTGAACTATTTTTTTGTGTTTTCATAACGATCGTTTAAGGAACAAAGCTCACAAGAACATTTTTATATGTGAAATGTACTTAGATTTAAAATATGCGATAGATTGAAAATGAGCCTTTTGGCCGGCGGTCCATTGCCGAACAGCAAAGCAAAGAACGGAAATCGGTAGGTCTGGGGGGACCCTAACTGACATGATAATGGCAAGGGCTTTAGAAACAAAAGTATCAAGTTTAGTCAAAACCGATGAAATCTTGTCAACATCTTTATTCATCTGTATATTGTATACCTAGTTTATCACTTCAAGGGTGCAAGTCGGGCGTGCGAGCTTTGGTTGGAATCGATTTGGGAAATAAATTACGCCGGAGCCGCGAGAATGGGCGCGAGCGGCGGGCCGTGACGCCGCCGACACGGCGACCAACTCAGTTGCCATATCGACACTTTGTACTCACATATTATATTTATTAGAGTCACCATTTTAACATGACCGTGGAGGAACCCCAAAATATGTAGTGCGCCATAGTATCTATAGCAGTTAGTAGCATAGAATAAATAATAGAAGTACCTAGGTCGTACATAGTAGATAAACCGCTAGTATTATGAAATAAAACACTTTTTAACGGATACTAGCGCGGTTTTATTGAAACTACTTTGATAATCAGTTGGTATTTGGTTTGATTTTTTATTTTCCCGACGTTTCGGCACCAATCAATAAAACCGCGCTAGTATCCGTTAAAAAGTGTTTTATTTAATGTTTAGTGAGCGCGTAAGCTTGAGAAGTGAATACGCTAGTATTATTTCATACGATTAACTCCTAAGGGGCACAGAATAAATAAGTTTACTGTGTGACAGTGCAAATTGTGCAATGGTAATACGGGTCAATCTTTACTATAAGTACCTTAATATACCACACAGCACTTCTCTAGCGTAATAAAAAATAGTCCCGTCTGAGTTGCTACGGGTGAGCCGATTTTTTCTAATATTTTCATTATATTAATCATCTTAAAATAGCTCTTGTATTAAAATTTGTGACGAATGCGTTCTACTTGCACGATCGACGACGCCAAACCCGGCGGGATTAATTCCCGATATTACCGGTACACAATAAAAACTAACTGAAAATCGCTTGCACTCCGGGCGAGGGGGTGTTCTTAACGGACGCGTCGCGTCGCGTCTCGCGGGTGGCGCATATTTTTTAAGCCCCCCATTCGGGTCTGAAGGGGGGCTCGTGCCGGCCCCCCACGGGGTGGGTTAATTAGTCGCCAACGCGGTCCAGTACCACTCCATCTAACTTGTTTCCTTCTTTATTTGCCCACTTGATACAAATGTGGGGATCTGCAGCGGCGTGGGAGCGGGACGGCGTTACTCTCGGCTATTTCGAGGCGAAGAATTTGTTACGTAATTAACGTAATTAGATATATAAGATCGTATGTGATTTTTGATGAGGAGTTCAAGATTGCTTTTACTGTTCGGTAATATGGAGACAAGAGTTAATATTGGAGACAAGAATTGCTTAAAGCTAATTGCTAATAGATCTCCCTAAAGTTTTGGCATTGAAATTATTATTAAATACATTTCTGTTATTGCCTTTCTTTCTTTTCTTTTCTTTTCTTTGCTCAGATAAAGGGCTATTCAAAGAACTGAAAGAAGTTTCATTGTGTTTTTTTAATCGTTCTTTCTCTGCCACCAGCCAAGTAGCTTATTGACAGTTCGAATAAAATCAGAAACCACGAAAGACAGATCTCATCGAATGGCTAATATGAATTTTCTGGTGGAAAAATAATGGACTACTTCATGGGATACCGATACTTCAAAGTTTTCATTACATGTGTGAAAGAAAACATAGCGGGAAAGGCGCATCAGGTGGTCGGTAATCTTATTAAAAATTATTGTTGTTAAGTATGTCTGTTTCTTACCTAATTTTTGTGGTTAAAACATCTAATGCTTCTGTCTCCCTGTTTTTCCAATGAGGGCTTTTCAGAGACATTAAAAAAAATAGTAACTATTTGCCTCACTAAATGGCATTGATGAACAAGTCGTGACGTTACAAAATTGGATTTGAAAAATAAACAGCCTGTGCTTAAAAAAAACATTTTCATTTCTTGTCGTTCATTGGTTGTTAGCTGTTAGACTGAGCGGTCGTGGGATTTTTGGTAACGATCACGGAAAAGGTTAGATTCATTTTCATGGGTTGTAGAGTGGTCCCCTAATGTGAATGATCTCGGTCTGCCTGCTCTCAGTGGTTGCAACTTCGAGTTATAGCGCTTACAAGAGGCATCATTGTTACGAAAAAAAAAACGATCACAGAAATGGTCAGTTTAAGTACCTGTTCAAAGAATGTCGTCTCTGCAGATGAAACAAGTTGGTCTGCCGGCTCATAGTGGTTGCGTTTCTGAGCTATGAGGTGCGCAAGTCACATCATTGTTACGAAAAAAAAACGATAAGGGAAATGGTCAGTTTTAGTACCTATTCAAAGTATAGTATCTCCACGGGTGAAACAAGTTGGTCTGCCGGCTCTCAGTGGTTGTATTTCAGAACTATCATTGTGTACGCAAGACGCTTATTTGTAGAGAAAGCCTAAAAAAACTTTGAAAAACGGGACAATAGGCAAATTTTTAAGTGCAAGCCGGCCGCTTGCGTATCTGTGACTATATGAGTCCCCTCCCCAACTTAAGGCATCTCTACACTCGCGCGCGAAAAGCCCCAAACCTCCCGCAAAGCAGTGTGCGTAGTGTGGAACCGATTTGAATCGAATCTACACACCCGCGCGTGAGTATGGAGAGGTCTTTATGCCTGTGCCACCGCGCACCCCCCATCCCCCCCACTTCCGGCTTTAGCGTCTATAGAGATGTTCGATCCGGGTGCCTTGTATCGATATTCCGGATCGCCATGGATCGTAATTCACTGTATCGATCCAGATTATAGAATCAGGGGGCCTATTACGAAAATAACGTACGCAATTGCGTAACGCAGTCACTTGGTCACGATAATCGTCCGCAGTTCGCTGGTTGTAGTTATAACAAACATTTTGAATTTGGCTACCGTAGTTCATAGACTACTAAACGAACGATGTCGGATACACTAGAGAAAAACTGTCAAACTCACGCAATTACTTCGCAATATCGCATACGAAAGTGATTTGTAATAGGAAACAATCAAAACGAAGCACGGACGCAGCTGCGTGTATCGCATTAAACTTTTCGTAATAGACCCCCTGGATTGATAGGCATCGGCTACACGCTCGGTAAATACTGTGGCCCAGCGCCATAGAGTAAATTTTAACCATGGAAAGTAAAATATTGAACATTCCATACAAATTACTTTCCATGGTTAAAATTTACTCTACGGCGATGGATCACAGTTAATCTAAGCGGTAACGGGATTTTTAGTAACGATCAAGGAAAAAGTTAGATGCATTTTCATGGGTTATAGAGTGATCCCCTAATGTGAATGTTGTCGGTCTGCCTGCTCTCAGTAGTTGCAATTTCGAGTTACAGCGATTATAAGAGGCTTCATTGTTACGAAAAAAAAACGATCAGAGAAATGGTCAGTTTTAATACCTATTCAAAGTATGGCGTCTCCGTAGCTAAAATGATGTGGTCTGCCGGCTCTCAGTGGTTACATTTCAGAGCTATGCTATGACGCGCGCAAGTTACAACAATTTTATTTTGTCAAATTGTGTTTTTAAAAATACTAATCGATAGAACTCTTTATTATAATGAAAAAATGTCTTAAGCCATTTTTGTCTAAAATGAATAGATTGGTCGGAAAAAAATACTTTATGATTTTTTTTTTGTATGGAGTGAGATATTCAATGTGCTCTTTTGGCCAATTCCTAATTGTTTCTGCCTCAAAACTACTTTTGCGTCAATAATTTATTGTTATTTTAAACATTTAAATAATCCTAATTAAAATTAATTTTTGCTTTTTTTAATTTTTTCAGTTTTTACTTAAAAGTATTTTTTAAGTAAAAACTGATTGTTTTGTCGTTATTTATTACTTTCTCATCAATTAAAACACAATAAAAGCCAACAAAACTTTCGGTCACTATTATTACTATGGATAACTTTTTTACCATAATAAATCAAATAAAACCAAAATAACATAATGCAGCGGGATGTTAAGTAAGGCCCAGGCGGGTTATTACAAACTAAAATAGTATTATTATTTTACAAGGAAAAAGAAAAAAAGAGAAAAGGTTAATTCAGATCAATGATTAATATAATATTCAAATAAATGAAGTTTTTAAAATATTAACGATAGAAACTAAATTTTATTATGATTTTTAAAAACCTTTATATGGGCTTTACTAAAAAAAATAGGCTCGTTTATAAGTTATTTATAACAAAAGTAAAGATTTTGAAGATATATATCTTAAGATCTAAGATCAAAATTGTATTTTTGAACATTGATAGAAACAAGCAGAAACTACAAACATCAATATGTCATTATGCGACAGATAATAAGAAGCACCAGTTAATTCATTTTCATACATCCTCTGCCAGGGATTGATCAAGCTGTGATTTGAAGACGGCTATCAAGAAAGTAAAGGAAGGAGATCCAGATCGCAATATACACACAACTGATCTATCAGGATTGTAAGATCTGTTTCGATAAGTTTAAAAAAATCACGTAAATAGCATTAAAAGGTATGGAAATCCTGAAACTGAGAACTTTGGTACATACAGCTCTTAAAATGCCGTTCAGATCACTTGGATGTATCATCATATCAGCCGCACGACACCCACTGCTGGGTATAGGCCACCTCCAAGGATCTCCACGACGAACGGTTCTGCACTGCTCGCATCCAGCGGTTTCCCGCGACCTTCACCAGATCGTCGGTCCACCTTTTTGGGGGCCTACCCACGGAGCGTCGTCCGGTCCGCGGTCGCCATTCCAGAATCCTTCCCCCCCAACGGCCATCGGTTCTTCTCGCTATGTGTCCAGCCTACAGCCACTTCAACTGAGCAATCCTTCGCGCGATGTTGATTACTTTAGTTTTCCTGCGGATCTCCGCATTTCTGATTGTATCACGCAGAAAAACGCCAAATACTCTCTCCTTTGCACGCTGGGTGACCTTGAGCCTCCTTATAAGACCCATAGTTTGCAGCCACGTTTCACTGCCGAAGTCATCACTGACAACACACACTGGTCATAGACTTTCGTCTTGGACACTGAGGTAAATCGGACGGAAGGATGTTTTCGAAGCTGCCCGAATGCTACCAATCTGAGTTTGATTCGACGAGAGATCTCATTTCCGCAGTTGGACTTACCTAACTGGACTGCCTGTCCTAGGTACTTCTACGTAATGGACAACAACTCCTAGTGTTCCCACATGAGCTGGAGTGGGCACAACATGGGCATTCGATATGATGTTCGTCTTATAAATGTTCATCTTGAGACCCACTCTTTGGGAAGCACTAACGGAGATCTTCGAGCATTGTGTTCAGGTCTTCCAAGGTTTCAGCCATAAGAACTATATCATCGGCAAAACGAAGGTGTGTTAGGTACTGGCCATTCATCTTGATTCTGAGTCCTTTCCAGTCTAAGAGTTTAAAGATATCATCCAACGCAGCTGTGAATAGTTTCGGGGAAATAGCATCTCTCTGTCCCATATCTCGCTTTGTGCTCTGGTTCTGTACTCGGATCAACATGGTGGCATTTTCGTATAAGTAGTACCACAAATCACCTCGATATACCTGTAGTCCACTTGGCAATTTTGGAGAGACTGCAGCACAGCCCAGGTTTCAATCAAATCAAAGGCTTTCTCATAGTCCACGAACGCCAAGCATAATAGCAGATTTAATGGATGTGGTCTATGGTACTAAAGCCTTTTCGGAACCCGGCTTGTTCGGAAGGTTGGAAGTCATTAAACTTGCGAGCGAGGACCGGAACCGCTTTCCGTAAAAGGGGTTTTTGATTGGGTATTTCATAGACTTGTTTTCAAAAACCCTATCAATACAGTAACCCTATCGAAAGGGTAACCCAAGTAAGCACTTACCGAATACGAAAACCCTATCGGGGAAACCCTATGAAGGCTTTATGAAGGGGTTTTAAAACGAGTTCAAGCAATTTATACCTAGTTCCAACTGGACCGAAGGACCAGGGTGCCTATTTTTGAATCGCTCGGCTGGCGTCGAGTGCTCTTTTCTACTGATTTTCGTTCAACATTTGACTCAAATGTATGGAGGTTGAGATAAATGTTGAACGAAAATCAGTAGAAACGAACGCTCGACGCCAGCCAAGCGATTCAAAAATAGGGCCCCAGAACTGGTTACCGTTAAAGGGGTTTTGATTTGGTATTTCATGAACCACTTTTTTTTTAATATAGACTGGGCAGGCATTTGACCACCATCTTGCTTGGTAAACAGGATGTGGTCTAAGGTGTAGCATGCATGCCCAGGAAATGCCTTTTCGCTCTTGCCTTGAAAAGACCAAGGTTGTAATTATCGGGGAACACATGAGCAGGTAGCGCATTCCATTCTTTAGCAGCTCACATAAGAAATGTATAGGCAAACCGCTTGGTACGGACAGATTAGGATGAGTTGTTTGATGGTGATGTGATATCACCATATCCAAACATCATCAAACACCATCAAACAACTCATCCAAAAACACAACGAATATAATAAGCCAATTTACAAAGCTAATTTCAATACCATTATCTGATGTCCTTACATACAATACAATATATTGTATTGTAGTTTTTCCTGAGCCCTGCCTGTTGATTGGTTGATTTTCATCAAGATTACCAGATACCATAAATAAATAAAAATAAATAAATATTATTTCTAGTAAGACCTTTGCAAAGACTTTGTATGTGTTTGAAATCAGTGAAATGAGCTTGTAGTTTCCTATTTCCTTCCTTGATCCTTTCTTATGTAAGAGTATTATGTGTGACTCTGCCCATTGTCTGGGTATTATAACCGTGCATACTATTTCGTTGAAAACTTTAGCCAGAATTGGCCCCATCTCTTCCGCAATACCTCTTAAGAGTTCGTTAGGAATTTGGTCAGGTCAAAACTATGAATGAAACAATTACAACTCAGATATTTATGGTTTTTTTTTGAGAACATTTTAGCTTTATATTTTAGTTGCGTTGTAATTATGGTAAAAACAATTGAAAAAAAATTTTAGTAAAAAATACGATTTTATACTGTTTAGAAATCCAAGCTGTGTGAATGTACAATTTTGGGCGTGCGTTGATAGTGTATGATTATTTTAAACGTTTGAAATATTGACGCAGAAGTAGTTTTGAGGCAGAAATAATTAGGAATTGACCAAAAGAGCACATTGAATATCTCACTCCATACAAAAAAAAACCATAAAGTATTTTTTTCCGACCAATCTATTCATTTTAGACAAAAATGGCTTAAGACATTTTTTCATTATAATAGAGAGTTCTATCGATAAGTATTTTTAAAAACACAATTTGACAAAAAAAAATATTGTTGTAACTTGCGCGCGTCATAGCTCTGAAATGCAACCACTGAGAGCCGGCAGACCACATCATTTCAGCTACGGAGACGCCATACTTTGAGTAGGTACTAAAACTGACCATTTCTCTGATCGTTTTTTTTTCGTAACAATGAAGCCTCTTATAATCGCTGTAACTCAAAATTGCAACTACTGAGAGCAGGCAGACCGACATCATTCACATTAGGGGACCATCTATAACCCATGAAAATGCATCTAACCTTTTCCTTGATCGTTACCAAAAATCCCGTGACCGCTTAGACTAACTGTGATCCATCGCCGTAGAGTAAATTTTAACCATGGAAAGTAATTTGTATGGAATGTTCAATATTTTACTTTCCATGGTTAAAATTTACTCTATGGCGCTGGGCCACAGTATTTACCGAGCGTGTAGCCGATACCTATCAATCCAGATTCTATAATCTGGATCGATACAGTGAATTATGATCCATGGCGATCCGGAATATCGATACAAGGCACCCGGATCGAACATCTCTATAGACGCTAAAGCCGGAAGTGGGGGGAGGGGGTTTGGGGGTGCGCGGTGGCACAGGCATAAAGACCTCTCCATACTCACTCGCGGGTGTGTAGATTCGATTCAAATCGGTTCCACACTACGCACACTGCTTTGCGGGAGGTTTGGGGCTTTTCGCGCGTGAGTGTAGAGATACCTTAAGGTGGGGAGGGGACTCATATAGTCACAGATACGCAAACGGCCGGCGTGCACTTAAAAATTTGCCTATTGTCCCGTTTTTCAAAGTTTTTTTAGGCTTTCTCTACAAATAAGCGTCTTGCGTACACAATGATAGTTCTGAAATACAACCACTGAGAGCCGGCAGACCAACTTGTTTCACCCGTGGAGATACTATACTTTGAATAGGTACTAAAACTGACCATTTCCCTTATCGTTTTTTTTTCGTAACAATGACGTGACTTGCGCACGTCATAGCTCAGAAATGCAACCACTATGAGCCGGCAGACCAACTTGTTTCATCTGCAGAGACGACATTCTTTGAACAGGTACTAAAACTGACCATTTCTCTGATCGTTTTTTTTCGTAACAATGATGCCTCTTGTAAGCGCTATAACTCGAAGTTGCAACCACTGAGAGCAGGCAGACCGAGATCATTCACATTAGGGGACCACTCTACAACCAATGAAAATGAATCTAACCTTTTCCATGATCGTTACCAAAAATCCTATGACCGCTTAGACTATGTGTTTTAATGTGAATTGTGTTTTCTTTTTCCTACGTTTTCTACAGTTAACACCTGCCTGATTATCAACGCCATATATCGAGTGTACAGTTTTTTGTAATTTTGAAAAGCCCTCATTAAAGGGTCTTTAGTTAGAGCATCGCTGTCCGCTTACACGTGCCAGTCGCGTTTTCATTTCGCTGCCCAATCCTGGCTGTTAAAGATTCAGCGTTGCCGCGGGCACGGTCCCTTGGACTAGGCACGGTCGCACGGTCCCTCGGACTAGAGATAGCGAGAGTTAACGATTCAATGATCATTCGAATGATGTAATTGTAAATTCAAAAAGTCACAGAACATAGATAAGTAATACCTAAACTTTTAATTAAATTTTAAGGCACCAGGGGACCTATTTTTGAATCGCTCGACAAGCGTCGAGCGCTCGTTTCTACTGATTTTCGTTCGACATTTGACTCAATCTCAATACAATTGAGTTAAATGTCGAACGAAAATCAGTAGAAACGAGCGCTCGATGCCAGTCGAGCGATTCAAAAATAGGGCCCCTGCAGGGACAGCCGATGTTTTGCCCCTGAGTATAGCTGAGGGCATAACATCGGCCCTAAAAGTCCGACAAAAGTTTAAACTTATTTTAGATTAAATTTTATAATTAAAAGATTAATGTGAAATGATAGTCAATAGAAATTTTAAGTTGCCTACCCATCGCAAGAGAACATCACGGCGGAGTGTTCTTTTGTAATGGATAGCCAACTTAACGACACAGCATAAAGAGGAATGGCTGGAGAAAAGTGAGATGTTTGAAAAAATAGTAAAAAACCTCGCCCCTTTAAAGTATTTTATACTGAATTCTTCAAATATCTCGATTTATCCTCAAATGATTTGACTAATTTGATTGTATAAGTATACCAAAATAGCAAGCCATAATACTATTTTCAAAACTTATTTAATACCAAAATAAGTTTTTCAAACTAACATTTTCATTTTAATCATGAATTAATCGATTTATGCTCAAATAATTCGACCAACTCGATTGTATATTTCCCAAGTAACGGACCATCACTAGCAGACCCCCGGGGCGACCTTCATTAGCGCGGGTCCCGGGTCCGCGGGCCCGAGATTGCAAGACACGCGTCCGAAGCACCGAAGCCCGAGTTTCAGTTCAGAATAGATTAAAGCAACTTGCCACGTTTCAAATCGCTAATAAGATCCTGCTCAGTGCAGAACTGCTTATCGCAGAAGGCGGTATTTGGAAAAGACTGTTAGTCGGTACATATCTTCGTTAGCTCAACTTTTCTATTGTGTCTTCTCTATAGTGTATGTAATAATAATTAGTGTATACGTACTGACACTGACTTAAAGTATTCGGTCGATACAGTGCCGGATTAAGATTACTTGGTGCCCTAAGCAATCCACCCCTGTGGGCCCCCTATATAGGGTTACCGTCTACGTAAGGGAAGCTGCCTGTCTACAATATGCACAAAATTCCTAATTTTTCAGAAATATGCCAAAGTATAGTCTATAGTTAAAAAAACGACCGGGCAGCGCGATTTTTGCCAGTTATATCCACTAATATTTGTCGCACCCAATGATTCTTGCCTGTCTATTACTGAAAAAACGGCTGCGCAGCGCGATTTTTAGTCAGTTTTATCTCGTTTTTTTCGGTGCCGATTATGGTGCCCCCCAGACGTGAAGCCTTAAGCCTTAAACAATTGCTTAATTTGTTTATGGGTTAATCCAACATTGTCCAGCACAATACAACGTGCTACAAAAAAACAAGCTGAATATGGTAGAGTACCATGCATACAATACAATACAACCCCGGAAAATTATCAAACCACCTCAAAATCACCGCTTTTTTATTTTTTTCTTTCCATGATAAACTGCATAGTGGCAACCCTAGACCTAAATTGTTTTACTTTTGCCCATTAATGGGATTGACTATCGAATACAATATAATAAATAGTCTACTTGCGTTTAGGGTTGACATTTTACAGTTTTCCATAAATACAAATAAAAAACAAAATTTTACGGGTTATTATGAAACATTCTGTATAATCTCATTAACTATTGTGCAGTGTATAATAAATAATAATGATGTCAAAAGCTGACTTTAGGTGATTTAGTTCTTTTACTATCTTTAAAAAGAACAAATCTGTTATTTAATTTTTTTTAGTGAAACATTAGGTTGTCTGCGTAAAAATGTGAAGTCACAAAAGTAGTTTTTTTCTGTTGAAACATAAATTAGAATTGAAATAAGAACCTCTGAAGGTATTTATGATAATCTGTAAGTTCCGTATTATTTCGAAGAGCGTAACAGGAGGTTTTACCCTTATTAATTGACTTTTTGTATGAAATATAATTATATGGCGATGTTAATCAATACAGAGGTATACCTGAATGGGATTTAATCGTCGAGTAAGGAGCTAACAGTATATCGAAGCTGGTCTGTTATCAGTTGTCAAAGGATTACATTGATATGCACAAAGCGACAATACAGATACTAGTTACCTACACGAGTATCGGCTACATATACTTGGCGCTATGTAGATAAATGATTAATGAAATAGGCACTTTAATACATTAGGACCGGCCTTTCTATTGTCTAACTTCAAAATCTATCGCAATCGCTGTCAGGATGTAATCCATTGAAGTTTCTTTTTGGCACAAATAAAAATTTACCAAAGAAATGCAGCAATATGTCACATCCATCTGTCAAACGAAAGGGATTGCGATAGATTTTTAAAGTTAGACAATTAGCCCCCTGAACCTACACATTACATTGTTGTGACGACGCAGTTATCGCAAATTAGCAGTCTTCTAACAATAAAGAAATGTAAGATCAGAAAAGTACCTACGGATGCAAATGAGCATAGAGTGCAGAGAGGATTTGGTGCCGATAAAAAATATACAGTGTATTTTTTTGAACAGTGACCAATTTTGTGGTATGGCTTAGACCATCAAACTGAATAACTTTGTCTATGGAACCAACTTATTCAGATCAAAAAAATATTCAGCTGTTCCATAGAAAACATCAAAATCTACTTGAGCAAAATGTATGGAAAAGCTGTTTTTTTTTGCTCTGATTAAGTTGGTTCCATGGACAAAGTTGTTCAGTTTGATGGTCTAAACCACACCACAAAATTTGATCACTTCAAAAAAATACACTGTATAGCATCGACATTTTTTTGTGAGTTGGATTCTGGTTGAACTATTTTCCAATACAGAGATCTAGTTTGGTGGATGTACTTCCTCTGTTTTTATAAAAGTCATGTAGTGACCATAAATAATGGTTAAATGAGACAATTTGAGCTACAGCCAGACAATAATTGGCAAACTGAAACTAAAAACACAACAGTCATACCTACTCAAAATACATCTGGAGGATGTCTCGTCGTGATACAAAGGTTCTATAAATGGGATGAAATTAATCTTTCACGTTGCACTCGGAGCTGGATCCGTTAGCGAGCGCTTGCGTCACGCCTGCTGTCAATGAAGTCCGTGACTCTACATTTTACGCCAACCCCGAACAAATAAATAAACAACAATAACGAAATGATGGACCACAGGTTATCGGTGTTTCTGAATTTGGCAGGATAAAAGTGTCAACTAAAGCTCGTGTAAAGAAATAAAGAGGTATACGGGTTGCTTAGGTATGTTTAGGTCCAAAATGATTGGTAAAGTCAATTTGTTATGAAGCTCGCAATAGAATAGGTCGCGTCATCAATATAATATAATTATAAATAAAGAGTTTATTTATGAATAGTAATTTGTAGATGATTCCCAAAACGCCGATAAAGCAATATACTCTTTACCCAATGACTGAGCAAATCGTAAACAGATACCAAAGGTCTTAATCAAAAGCCAGAGTTTAGCACAAAGCGTTATAAGACAAAGGCGCGTTATAGTGGTAGCTGTGTGAGGCTCGAAACATTGACGACCGACGACCGTCGACAGCCGACCGTCGACCGAAGCCTGATGTCCAGCGACCGCGGACTCCGCGCTCTAATTAAAACACCCCCTCGCGCCCCCTCGGTGGGGGCACGGTCCCTCCCGATTGCCAAAGATTCGGAGAGAAAACATTAGCAGAGAGGTCAGTCGGTCCATAATGGTTGATTTTTTTACCGAACATTAAAATTTGACGTTCTTATAAAAAGCAAGAGACATGAAACTACTACACCAAACCATTTACCATTAGGTGATATTTTCAGCATGCAAAATTTCAATAATTATTTGAAACTAATGTTTAAAATAATAATTCAAATTTGGCATGCTGAAAATAACATTTTTTGTGTGATTTAGTGTTCGAATTATTAAAGTGCAGTTTGATAATTCCACAGATAATTATCGATTCCAACACGTCACATCACTTCTATTCAATTCTATGGAAACCTGGTCTTCTTAACAGATTCATGTAGCAAGGGTAAGATAAATCACCAGAAAGCAACGAAATAAAAGGCCACAACTATTTTTTAACTTTACAAAATTCTATTTAGAGTCCTAGCAGGCCTTTAACTTAAAACTGAGCTTAAAAAGAATCGCGATAATCGTACGTAATTCATAGTTCAACTTAGGTACTTAATATTGAATCATTCCTGAGTTATAGTGTCACGGAATCGGACGAACATCGTCCGCTTATCGTAATAGGCCTATTAACTAAAACAGCAGGCCTGCTGTTGTCCTTGTCCAAGACGTTTGCCATAATCACACGGTTTTTCTTTTTTTTCCACATAATAAAAAATAAAAATGAAATGCACTATTATAGGTTATTTATTCTTTGAGAAAAAGCGGCCACGCGCCTACGGCGATGTAAAAAAGGACATCCACGCACTGCGCGAGTAAGATTGGCTCGTAAAAGCGCCGGGTATTATAGGCATTATAGATGGGTCTGTGCGGGATGACTGGCGTGTCTGCGCTTAATCACGGGGTCAATAGTTTAGCTGAATGCCAGCCTCGTATGTTTACGTAAGGTAGAACTGCTCCCGAGGAACAATGAATGGGGAATTAAGTTCGTTATTGTTGGATTATTCGGGTGTCGGTATCAGAAAGTCATGGCGAGTAAAGATAAACTCCCTTTTGTGTTTTATGAACCCTCTATGAGGTAGTGCAATCATTTCTATTCCATGAGTTAGTGCAATCATAGCGTCACTTGTAAATATATTACATGTGATTGTAAATAAAGTTAGAGAAAGATAATATTATTTACTTTTTCAGTTCAGGCACGTGTACATTCGTAGAAATAGAATTTTAACGTAAAAACAACACAAATGTCCACAAAGCCAGATAAGATGTTACCTAGACAGATAAAAATGATTAAAGGTTGGGTCGGAAACCTAGGTACGACACGACCAAGATTTTTACTTTGAAAACATTAATCTTACTGTAACCAAAACAGCGCACTTCAAACTATTAATCCTTATCGAAATCCGTAATCACAAAAATGTTTGCCACAGTTAATAAATCATAAATCGTCCGTAGCTAACCGTTAGCTATAAGAAGTAGCATGGACAAGTAATTAATTCATTGCGACTCAGCACAAGAACGTACTAAGTGGCGGTCTCAAACAGCTTGATTTATGTTTCACAGCAATTGTTTAGGATAATTGCTGGAATATCAAGAGGTTGCCGAATTACCCGCCCGCCCTGGGGACTGCCCTTCAAATACATATACCGCTGTGTACATACTTAAGTATCATAGAGATCTACCTACCCGCGAGTTTGTCCGTGGTAATTAGTTGTGGTGGGTAGTGTATGAAGGGGGAAATTTATGATTTCACTGGCTGTTTCCTATGTGAATAAAGCGTGTGAATTTTTGATGATTTCAATAAATTCTTGATTCTTGAAGTGTTGTAGGGGAATATTTGGTTTGCTGCAGTTAATTACGGAAACAAATTCAATCGCTTCTTCATTTGTTCAAGTTTTGTTAAACGCTCTTAAGAGATCAAACGTCTGTGCTTACTTTAAAGACGCGCGATCACAGTAAATATAGTTCCCAGTGAATAACACTTTTCAATTCGTTCGTGTATTAAAAGTTTTCTAGTAAATAATTATAGGATCATTAAATACGTGGAAATTAGCTACTCAACTTCAATAACCCTAATAATTATACACTATAACAACAGCGTGACTTAGGATTATCATAGAATTATAATTAACACTAATTAAGTCGTCTTAACTACCACTTCAAACATATACAAAATGAAGAGAATAGAGATTGATTAAAAATATATTACCATTTTTCATTCAAACTCTCTCTTACAACTTTCTGCTAAATTTTAAGAAATAATATTCACTTAAATATTTAATAAACGGTTGTTGTGTTGTGGACAGTTTAGTTTATATAAAATAATATTATTTTCATAACACCATTTTATCAATATTTATTTAACTAAGGGCTGATTTTTCAATCCTCAGTTAACAGATATCAGTCAGTTTAAATATTAACCAGATATAATAAATGTCATTCTTAAAATGTGACAGTCAAATGAATGACAAACAATTTCAATTTGGCGGTATAATACGCTATCTGACAGATAAAGCTTTATCTAGGCATTGAAAAATCAGCCCTAAGGCACAGAATTAATGAATATATAATTCAATTCAATTCAATTCAATTTATTTGCAAATACAGGTAGTACAGAGGTATTTAATATAATATATTGTATGTAGCTTAATCCGTATTTCCCCACATGGCATGCAAATTAACAAATAAATAATTATATATATATGTACGAAAAGTAAACTGATATTTTCGTTGGCGCCCAACGTGGGATACTTTAAAAATGTTTTGCTAATTGACCGAGCGAGCGTGAAGCGCGAGCGAAGCGTCTCTGTTTCAGATTGAGAAAAAATGCTTTCGTATGTCTGTCCGGCTGTCTGTCTGTTCTCCTCTACAGGTTGCATTACAAACTTAACAAATTTGCGTGAAATTTTATGAGAAGGTTCGATAATTATATAGATTTTTTCGTCGATTCAGTTTTTCGAAATGTTTCAAAATGGCGGAGATATGTTAAAGCGAAGTCTACCGCTCATAATTTTGATGTTAAAGATCCTAAAATATATTTCTCAAATATAAAACACTGCAAAGCAGCTATTATATCTATACGTACCGTTAGCGTACAACAAGGGTTACCGTCGGCAGATAAGGGCGGCGCGTCCTAAGCTGACGCGGCGGGAATTATCGCTCCACCTACATAATCGAATTCGTGCCGCGGCGAAAAAAAAATATTCGCTAGATAGTATATTTTGGAGAGGTGTTTCGTTGTTTGAGTTATCGCGTAGGAGTTTACTCATAATGTTTTATTTTGTCTTTCTATTAATTGTTCTTTATATTTGTACTACAGATAGAGAATGCCAAGTTTTTATTTTAATTTTTGAATTTGCGGTAGTTTTTTCGTCGACTCAAAAATTCAAAAACTTAAAGAATAAATTGCTGCAATGGCCTTTTTAGAATAATAGCTCTCGTGACAGTAAATATGGGAATATGAGATTGACATTTCAATACGGTAAAAATAACTCAATGAAGTGATGTTGTCAATCTTACGGAGCTGGTTGATGCGTAAAGCCTATGAAAATTCAAACACCATGTTGGGCGCCAATCTATTTTTTTTATAACAATGTTATCGCCGAAAAACTGAAAACGCTGAAGAATACATATATACGTTTTCTAGTCTGAGGAATTTATTGGCACAAACGAATTCATTACTACACACAACAGAGTTAGGTGCTAAGAAAATTGCACATTTAAGTTGATTTTATTAAGTCCCACGTTGGGCACCAGTTTTTTGCAATTGCAGATTTAAGTTGATTTTATTGAATCCCACGTTGGGCGCCAGTTTTTCGCTTCAACATTTTTTTCGTTCACATACGTTTTTCTGGTCAGAATTTTGGCAAAACATCCAGTTTGGCATTATACACCCCCAAGGTGGTGTCTAGAAAGAAACCCGTAATCGATACAGAGAGCGGCGACACGGCGTCCCCGAGGCCGCGTCAATTTGGCCTCGCCTCGTCAGCACTAAATTATCCCGACGTCTTTAAATGGAATTTCGCGGGTAGCTGTCCGAGAAGTCCCTGCACGTTTCTCTAAGGGCTCTAGGGGTGACGGGTAGGGTTGCCAACAGTGCAAATATAAAATATTTTTTGTGATATAAAATTGCGACGTCATGAATGTAATAGATTTCTATTTACTGTTTAGGTTTGTGTTTTGCTTGATATACTTTTCCATAAGTTGAGTTTATATTGGAATTAATCATTTATTGATTTTATAGTTATCGCTTGCTATCAATCTCAAAACCAAATTCATTTGTTCAGAGTCTAGGTTAGACACTTTGAATGTTCAATAAGTTACGCCATCGTCGATTCGTAAATCAACCGCAGAATAAGTCTACCTTGATTAAGAATAGGCGAGAAATTCAACTAGAGATGTTTCTCCTTTTTTATTAGTTAAATGTTTGATTAACCTGTCAATTATCTTTATCACATCCAGCATAAAATACAAAATAAATTAGTTATTTTGTATTTTATGCTTTCATATTAACAGAATCTGAATTCTTCAACTTCTCCCACCGATTATGAAACATACCTATGTTTATGTTTCATTATCAGTTTGATATTGGGTGAATCGTACCGTAGTATGTTAATGAAACTATGTATTTCTCCTAATCTTATTTGGCAACCTCAGTCAATAAAGAAAGGGATTTTCGGTACTTGGTCCCCGTCAGAAGCACCTGCTTTGAGACGTTTGGGCAACTATTTAGTTTGCTGAGTAAGCACGACCATCCTGCTAATTATTGGAAGATGTTTAACGGTAGCTGGGTTGATATAAATAAAAGGACTGTCAACTTGATTGATTGAAATTTTGAGATTATACGATATTCGATATTTAAGAATCTTTACCTATATTAGTTTCGTCGGTACCCTTTGTTATCTATACAAAATTTGATGCTCCACCCAACTCGCAGAGATGCGGCCAACTATTATGTTGGTCCCGTAATTAAGTTACCGCGCACGTGTTCGTGGCTAATTATTGAAAGATGTTTAACGGTAGCTGGGTTGATATAAATAAAGGGACTGTCAACTTGAATGATTGAAATTTTGAGATTATACGATATTCGATATTAAAGAATCTATACCTTTATTAGTTTCGTCGGTACCCTTTGTTATCTATACAAAATTTGATGCTCCACCCAACTCGCAGAGATGTGGCCAACTATTATGTTGGTCCCGTAATTAAGTTACCGCGCACGTGTTCGTGGCAGCACGAGAGTTCCCACCCCCGAGCACCGCCGTGCACACGACACCTTAATGACTCGTCGGATCAAACATTCGCCAATACTGCAAATTGCAAAACACCTTTCGCGCGTTTCACTATATAGGTTGGGTAAGCTTTCTCCTCGGTCGGATTAACAGTTTCGTCCAATACGCCAACGGCGCAGCGGCTCTAATCACCAGCGGTGACCGCTCGCGCGTAAATTACGCGACCGGGCCAAATTACGTAGACCCGTCGCCGCTCCCTGTTTGATTTAGTTTCAAGGACTTCGGAGGGTGGTTGTATGGAAGGTCAGGGGTCCGCGCGGGGTGGCCGGCGGTAACCTACGCGTCCTTCGTTAATGCCCGCTTAGGTGGCCCCCGAGCGCGCTCGCAAACATAATCGCGCGCCCTTTGTAGTCCCCTCCTAAGGACAGGCCTGGCTTGAAACGGGACTGATTGATTGGATGAGCACTTAAGAGAAATTTGTATGTTAAATTCAGGGATCTCGGGTCTCTCCATTGTGTACAGCGAACCCAGTTTGTTAAGTAAGTATATCATCTGAAATTCCTGTCACATAGATATGTACAGAGTTCAACATACTAGTACCTACTAGGTATGTATGTCTGAGTTAAAATACGTATCGTTCATATACATTGGGACAGGTCAATATTGCTTGCTTCTTTTCGTTAGGTGATGAAACTTTACCTAAATTGTATTGAATTAGAAAATTTAATATTTAAGGCGTAGGTAGGTACTAAAAATTGTATCAAGGTACACTATTGCCCTTTCCACTGGCCAACCCCAGACAGCCGTTTTTGCGTTAAGTAAAGAAATCTCAAACAGTGAAGCCCAAAAGGTCTATGAAGAAAATATCCCTCAGAATCTGCAGCAAAATTAATTTGAATTTTACAGCAAGAGAAGTATTTTCGGGTATTGAGTATCTTAAGAGAGCCCGCTAATTACTTCAGCTCCAGCTTATTACATTACAGACGCACTCGCATATCTTGGCATCAGCGCGCTCCCGAATCCAATATCCGTACCGTACGCGCAATAACAATCGCGACGCTCTATCGGCCGCGCGTAAATTATGCAAGCCCCTGCCAACACATCCCTGTAAATGGCTCAAGGAAATATGAACCTTATCTCTAACAAAACAAGTGCGTCAAAGTATGCAGCTTTTAAATTTGCCCGCGGACGGTCGCCGACGACGACGTCGCCCGCGCTAATGGCGAAGCTACCCCTCCCCCACTCGCCCTCACCCCCCTCACAAGCAAAGCACGCGCTCAGAAATAACCGAAAAGCTTCGTATCTAATTGTGTCCGAAATAGTTGCATATACAGGCACCTTAATGATTTATTCACGTGATAGCTTTACTTTATCGATAAACTTGCACGAGAAAAGCTCTCGCTCGTCTAATTGTCACGTGGAAAGCGCATGTGACTGTTTTAGAAATTGCGAGGAATTTGAGATGACATTGTTATTGTTTTCTCATTTACGTTAATTACTGATTTCGGTCTATTGATTTTGAAACCAAAATACAAATGTTTTACAGGTATTGAAGTGCATAATTCTTACTTAAGTATAAATTATTAGCGTCATGAAGATCTGTTGTATTGTCAGTGCACGTAGACAAAAGTAAATAATGTAAAGTACCAATGCTTAGGTTGTTTCCTCTAAATGGATTCTTTAATGCCTATTTATTTTAGTACCTAAGTCAATCTGTTATATAAGAACTAATTTATTTATATATTAAAATAGCAGTTGCGTACTTATAAACGCAAAGTTTATTTTCTACTAAATAGATTGCTGTTTAACATAATATTCAGACTTCGAATGAATGCTTGCTTATTGCTTATTTTTTAAAAAGGGAGGAATATCTAGCCACTATTGGCAACTTCAAGGAGTTTGAATAAAGTCAAACGTAAACTTTCATGACTGCGTTCAGATACAGAATCCACACTGCGCAAAGCCCACAAGCGCTATATTTTTTATCTGTGCTATTCCATTACCAAGTTTCCGAACACAAGAAGTTTTCCCGGCACCGCGCCGCATGCCGCGCGAACAGAGAGCGTCGTAAACTTATTTTTTCGCGTAGCACAAAAGCGGGCGAGGGAAACGAAATGTTCAGCCGACATGCACCGTTCTAATTCCCGCGCTGCAGCCTGCGGCCACTAGAAAATACCCCCTCATTTGTACTAACGTGAGCGCTGCTGTGACGCGCACGTTTAAAAGAAGTTCGCGAATTATATTCAACCTTATTGAAAGTTTATATTCAAGACAGATGTTTAATCGATTTTACAGATGAAATACTCTAGCTAGTCGTACCACTTAGTTTTAAGACAATTTCCCAAATCATTGTTAAAAATTTGAAAATTTCCGTAGCAGTAAAGCAGAGTTTATAGTGTAGTGTGGAGTAATATTGGAGAAGAGACAGCAGTTTTGTATAAGTCTAATTAATAGGTAGTACTTACTTACTTATAATCATTAAGTCATCATCACCATTTGCCCTTACTAATATGCACAGCTGTTAGTTTTTGCAGTCATGGATAACTAACTGATAAACTAATCCACTTGCCAATTATATTTACGTCATAAATAAAAAAAAACCGGCCAAGTGCGAGTCGGACTCGCGCACGTAGGGTTCCGTACCAAAATCCGGAAAAAAATATGTTTGTTGTATGAGAGCCCCCCTTAAATATTAATTTTATTCTGTTTTTAGTATTTGTTGTTATAGCGGCAACAAAAATACATCATCTGTGAAAATTTCAACTGTCTGCCTGTTGTCGTTATTAATAACGAGCAAAAAACGGCAAAAAAAAACACGTTTGTTGTATGGGAGCCCCCCTTAAATATTAATTTTATTCTATTTTTAGTATTTGTTGTTATAGCGGCAATAGAAATACATCATCTGTGAAAATTTCAACTTTCTAGCTGTCACGGTTCATGAGATACAGCCTGGTGACAGACAGACAGACAGATAGACAGACAGACAGACGGACAGCGAAGTCTTAGTAATAGGGTCCCGTTTTTACCCTTTGGGTACGGAACCCTAAAAACTATGGAGTAGGTTCACTTTATTATAGTCGGCGTACACGAGCTCAGCTGTTTCGAAACGTGTTGACGGCCGATAGAATGATGGCCGGCAGTTCTCAATAAATCTAAACGCAATCATTAGTGTCGCCCGCGGCCCCGCAGAGGTAATTACTCTAACTGGTCGCCATTATGTTTTGTCAAGCCTTAATTCACCCACGCCGTCTGCGCGTCGCGTGACATTTTGAACAAATTTTAATCGATACATTTCGAAAGGTAGGCGGACAAAACAAGACAACACTTAAAATATATAGATTCAACATCACACCTGAATAAATTTATGACACCCGTTTTTAACAAAAAAAAACAGAATAAATAGTTATGTAATAATCAAGTAGAAAAAGGAAACGTCCAAATAAACTGTAGTACACCAAGTAGAGAAAAGCAAACAGCATTCAAAGAACGTAGTGAATAGCAACTTGGTATAGTTTTTAAGTAGATACTATAAAAAAGCCATCGGCTCAGTGAATAAAGCTGGCTATTTTGAAACACTAGTGGCGCGATTAGTCGGCATCGACGCGCGGGGGAAGACGTGGGGTGGCCGCCGCCCGCCTGCCCACATCTCGCGCGTGTGTCCGCGGCATAATTCACGGGGCCAGTACACGCGCAATTTGCGCAGGGTTGCCGCTCTATAGTAATTATATGGATTTCATTGATATAAAATTCTTTTTTGTGATGGATGGATGGACGATATAAAGTGATCGACTGGATTTAAGATTGTTTAATTGTATTAGGTAGGTACTAATAACGGATTAATACTAAACAAATGAATTGGTTAATTAAGAAAGGGAACATGTCACCTTTTTCCCATTTAGCAAAATTAATGGATTTAGATTTTTTATGGCAAGACAGACATAACAGTCAAGAAACGGAATATGCAAGTACAATAGTTTAAACATTATAGAGCACCAAATTATAACATGGTGGTAAGAAAGGGAATAAGTTATTTTTAGAAAGTGTTTTTTCGAGTCTTTGAAAAACATGTTCCCTTTCTTAATTAACCGATTCATAGTACTTGTTGTACTTACTTATCTTAAACTCTCTCAAAGCTAAAACCGAGAAGCAAGCAGTGCATTGCAGTAGAGAGGGTGATAAGATTTCAGGAAAAAAATCAGAATGAACAAGGCTTGTTCAACAGAAATAGATTCCTGTCCGAAACGACACGTGCGTGGATACTGAAGGTTCTGGATGCGTGTAGTCTGGTGCATTTTACCTACTGTTGTATTGTATAGGGTTGGACTTAGGCACAAAATGGACTAAGCAAGTTTGTTTTGTATAAGTATAGGTATTATCAAATTGTCGTTAGTAGTGCGAAAAATACTTCAAGCACAGCGTTGGAAGAGGAGACTTTCTTGGCTAAAGAATACTAGGGATTGGTTGGCAGTCAAAACAGTCACGATGTTGTCCAACCTCCAATAGGAGTGGTACAACAAGAAGAAGAACTAAAATCGAGTACAGGAATTTATTATTCCATCGCCAGTTAAGGTGCTAGTTCGCAGCGAGCTGCCAACTGCAACTGCCGACTGCACGTTTTTTTATATGAAGCGATCACACTTGGCCGCGGCACGTGCAGCCGCGCTTCATAGGAGAAAAACACGTGTAGTCTGCAGGTTGCAGTCGGCAGCTCGCTGCGAACTAGCAACTTTACGGTAAATCTAAGTTGTAAAAAGTCTGACTTAAAATACAATCATCTATACAGGGTTATTTGTAAAACACCAACAACCTCGGAGGAGTAGATTACCCACATCATAAACAACAACATTTGTTCTACGACTTTTGATAATTCGTTAGATATTACTTTCATACAAAAAAAATATTATTTTAAGTTACGGTTCGCATGTTCATAACTCTACGCGCGGTGCGCAGAGCGCCTAGTGCGCGCTACCTTCCCGCCCCACCACCATCCATAGACGTTAAAAGTGTCGAACGATACAATAAAAACTTGAAAATCCATTTTTGGTGCATGTATTGAGTTATGATAAAAGTCGTAGAACAAACGTTGTTGTCTATGATGTTGGTAATCTACTCCTGTGAGGTTGTTGGTGTTTTACAAGTAACACTGTATAAATAAAATATAGTTAGTAATATTGTGTAGTGAGCCAGCCCTGCGATGGGCATTAGAAGGGGGCCAGCGGCGGGCGCCTTGACAGCGCAGCGCCGTTAATTCCTGAGCGCTCCTCGCGGGCGATTGACAACGCGCTCGGAATTTATCGACGCACACACTCGCCGCCATCGCCACCGCCCGCCGATAACGCGCGTCACTAGTCCATCGATATCGACACTTTATTATAATAATATTAATTTATTCGTAACTTTTTTGAAGTTGGTGTTTGAGATAACACACGTTTTCATCAAACATAGGAATCATGGGTGAAATGGTTCTGATCAAGGTGAGTGATCACCCGTCCGGCTTCTCTGGCGTCCCCCCTTCTAAAAAAAAACATAGGAATCGCTTAAGTCTTTTCCTAACTACAACTCGACCAAATTAAAATGTTGTTATATTCTTGGCAATCATGCAGCTGTCATGCGCATAATTATCTTGGTCGAGTTGTAGTTAGGAAAAGACTTAGGCAATTCCTATGTTTGGTGAAAACGGGCGTTACTTCTGTTGAGTTTGGGTGGGATTTTAGGATTTGGGATTGGGAGATTTGGTAGTGCCGGAATGCTACAAATAATTAACTTAAAAATGTTTTGAATAAGAATTTTAATTTTCTGCAACTTTTATCCATCTTTTGTAGATTTAACTTCTGTTAGTAACAAAATGATTTACGTGATAATTTTCAAAACTAAATTTCAAAATTTCAAATGCCATTTTAAAATAGATACCTAGGTATACGAAACTAACATGAAATGAGTCTCAGCTCAACCCATTCCTAAAGCATTAGTAGTAGCAAATAATAATAATAATAAAATAAAGTACAGTCATGTTTTAAAGAAAAAAGCCGGGATGTTATGCATGTATACGGACGGATGCCGATATAGAAATACTATTATACTAGTTTATATATGAAATTATTTTGGAATATCCATTACTTTCGAATAGTTTTGGTAACAGGTATTAGATTTTTAGAACTTGTATAAGAACAATTAGTGTGTCGGCTCGGCCGGGCAGAAAACCCTGTGTCATATCATAACGTGTTTCCTTTAGACTTCACCCCTCTCCGAAGTGATTCGAAACTTTTGTATCTGATTCGGTTACGGTTACGGTTACGGCTATTCAGACTTTTATTTCAGATATCCGATAGTTTCGGTTACCGTTACGGAGCTCCTTAATATCCCTGGTTTTAATTACGTTTGAATTATTATTTCTAACAGCAAAACATTTTCTTATGTAGACTATGTAAACGCAGCAGTGAAAGTTAATTTATTAACAACAATTATTTAAACAAATCGATATCGATGAAAAAATATTTCATCACATCCCTAGTCCATGTCTACGTTCAGTCGACAGCGTATATATACACCGCTATATACAGGCAAGGTAAATAGGGGCATGCCTTTTAGGTCTAACGCTAGGCTAGGCAGCCTAACCGAGCCTAGGTATATTGCATCTAGCTCCGTTTGACGTGATAGTTACGCCTAGATGAATATTAACGCAGGCTGTTTTAGGCCGCGGAATAAAATGTGGACGAATCTGAATCTCACTTTTGTGCAAGTTGTTGGTGTATGTAAAAACAATAACTTGCGACTTGTATTTTATGTTTTTGTAGAGATATTATACAAGTTAAACAGTTTTGAAGATTAAACATTTCCCTGTCTCACCTACACACAATTTTAAGTTAATTGAAAGCAACGCCAGCAAAAACTTTAAACCGCGTTTTTGACAAATTTAACTGGCAAAACTTTTAACCGCCTTTTTGTTAAATTTAACTGTCAATGTTGCAAAAACTTTTAACTGCGTTTTTGTCAAATTTAACTGTCAATGTTGAAATTCAAGTTAATGATCATCCCTCATTATCAACTCATAATACCCCAAAAGAAAGGCTATTGGACCGTCGGCCCAGAAGCTCATTTTCAATCTATCGCATATTCGTACCAGACCACATTGGCAAGATAGCCATTAATTTGGTGTTATCAAATATTGTCGTCTGGATTGTGAAGTAGGAAGCTTCTGGGAGATATGCCACCCTGAACATATGGCCTCCCATACAATGATCTCCGATCGCAAAAAATAATCGATCGAATATTAATATAAATGGTGAACAGGATGGTAGATGGCATCATTACAAACATGTTAGACATCGGCTTGGTTAGTTTTTAAGAAGCATGCGCGCGGCCAGGGTAGGAGCATAGAGCCTTTTTTCCAAAGAAATAATCGACTACATATTGGCATGTAATTACATTCAGGGGGTGGGGCAGGTCCCAAGCGAATATAAAACCATAGTCTTGCGTCGCTTTCAGGAAGCGTCTAGGAGGTCAGGGCAGGTAAGTACATTTCACATATATGCTCTTGTGATCCTTGTTCCTTATTCGATCGATATGAAAACACAAAAAAATAGTTCAGGTAATTATGCCACTCAGGACCCCGTTCACCATTTGCGTAAATATGCGATCGATATTTTTTAAGCGATGGGTGACCATGTTCAGCGTGGCATATCTCCCAGAAGCTTCTTACTTCGCAACCCAGACAATGATTTTTGTTAACACCAAGCTAATGGCTATCTTGCCAATTTGGTCTCGTCCCAATATGCGATAGATCGAAAATGACCCTGGTTGGCCGACGGTCCATATTGAATTTGCATAAAGTTATGAAACTTATTGCAAAGTAAGACTTTTTCAGGCATCTTTTTTCTCGTTTCTGTTCCAAAGCCTAACTAATGGATGGTATTTTTTTTATTTTGATATTTTCTCTTCAGCACTATCTTTTAAACTCTTTCCCGTAGGTAGTGGTTCTTTTTTACACAAAGTAATTACCACGTCAGATTTTACTGTGATCACTTTATCGGCAAATATCAAAGTCAGCATACTTAATAGGTAGGTCTCACGATCCGCGGAGGATTACGAGCGAGCGGTCAGTCCCCCGCTAGTTTGCACAAGTGCCCCCCGCCCCCCACCGGCCTTCACAGATGCCCCCCGCCTGGCCTCTGTTGACTTAAGTTCTGAAACGTAAGCATGTTGAATATTTGATAATAGATAGATGAAAATGCCCCACCCAGATGGGCTTATAACTTGCGACTTGTGAAGGGGTGATGAGATGAAGTTACACAGGTTTTGTATGGTTTTACTTGTATGATGATGGTTGTTGGTGACGGCTATATGATAGGGATGTGACAAGCTCTTAGGAATAAATATTTATTTGACTATGCCTACTGAAAAGCTATTGTGCGATATTTTTTGAGTTCAGCTCTACACGTATAATTTTTAAGTAAATCTAAAAATGAAATGAATACACTCATTCCTATTGTAATCGAGTATGTACAGTTAAAAGTTTCAATATTTAATAATTGGTCAAGATATTGAGTTTGTTTAAGTCCCGAAATTTTACTGATTTCTGGATTTAGAGCTCATTCATAGAATTACACGCGCGTAATAAAAAGAGACTTATCTTGTTTACCTACGTAAATAATATGAATGAATCCAATCTACGCACGCGTCTTCATTTTTGTGAGTTTGCTGATTAATCAAGATTTTTTTTACCGATATTTTCAAACTATTAATTTTTAACGTTTTAACTGTACGTTCATATTCAGAAACGTGGTCTGGTATCCCCATTTCATTTTTAGATATACTTAAAAATTTACGATGTATATTTCTAATTGAGACAAAAATATGTATAAGTAGGTAAGTGTAATTTCTACTTGACGAATATAAGACGTTCTTCGATCTTCAGGACAAAAAAAATCTGGTGAATCATTTATGAAGCAGAAAACACCGTGACAGACTTTTAATTTTTAACTTTAGTATATGTAGCATATAATTTAATCGGTAACTGAGAGAAAGATTGAGAATTAGCAACATAACATCAAACTTTTCTTCCAATTTAAAAAATAAAATAAATATATCAATTACCAGTTTCTCATCAACTTACACAGGTCATAAATTAATAGTGAGATGTATTGTAATAAAGCATTTAACCCTTAGCACCCACCAGTGTCAAAATTAGCCGCCATTTTAAAGAAAACAAAGCTACCGGAGCGAAGCAGCCGTTCGAGCGAGCGGTCCTCCTACGCGCGACCTACATACAATACAACCTACATCCTGCTGATATTCTTTGATATTCCTACGAACGTTGTTACTTGTTAACATACGTGGAAAGTTTGACATTTTGTGAAATAAAATAAATATTTTTAACATCGGTCAATGTTCATAAACGTTGCTCCATTTCCAAACCAAGTGGCTAAAGCATTTTTTTCCAATGAACATCAGAGAAAACAACGTCAAACCACATGTAGGTAGGATAAACAAAGATATTTTAAAGAAAATAGCTTGATTTTTGTGAAATCTGTTATTGCGTTTTACTGATTCAGAAATTGAGAAGACGGCGACATCTGCCTACATCATCAAAAAGTTTAATACAGTTTAAATTAAGTATTTACTCTATTTTGACTCACTTATGTATATTTATCTATATCATTATTTGTTTTTTAGTCGCATTAGTCAGATAGCTACTTTGCAGTTTTTTTTTATTTAAGATAAGGACTTCAAAAAAACCCAAAAGTATGGCAAAGTAAAGTTAAAACATTACCCCGTGTCGCTTAAGAGGAAATCTCTGATTACTTTGACCAGTTTCATATGAATAGGTAATGAAAAACTTAGGGTTGCCAAGTATTGAGTACTTATTTAAGTAGTCTTTTTGATAATGTTTTTATAGGTATAAATAGTTTATCGTTTATCTACTGTTTGAAAACATCGATTCATGTTCAAACTTTGAACATTGTTACTTTGTGTTTAACTATTTTCGTAGTCGTACTTACTGAGGGCATAAAAGAATTACGATCGTCGGACACGATGTTCGTTGATCGATTTACATGATTTTGAACCTTATTTATACATGAGTTAATAATTGTCACGGAGTGGGACAAACATCTTACGCTTATCGCGATGCATTTTTGTAATAGACCCTCTGGATTTTTAAAGGTTGTCGATAAATCCTAAACCTATGCGTTAAGTACTAAAAGTGGAAATGAAACCCATAAGTAACTCTCTGAAAAACTTTTCAGTTACGATATTATCCTATAATTAACTTCTTCTATAATCTCCATAGTTATTTCTATGTTTATAATATCTCAACACGAAAACTGAAGACAATTTATTTATAATAAAATTGGAATCCTCATAAACGATTATATACCGTACATTAGAGTCAAACACAACCCTCTAAAATCGGGACGTCCGCAGAAATCGCGTGATCTGGCAACACCAACGCTAATGTCTTCATTTGTATTCAGCGAGTAAGAGACGCAGATAGCAGCGGGTTGCGAGGCCCGTACACCTCACTGGCAACACTACCTGTAATGGTCACTATTACGGCTTTATTACGACTACTGAGGGTGGGCCAGGTAATTATCTAAGATTATGTTGGCTGTATCATCTCAGAAGATATCAAATCTTACTTGTGAATCCCACTGATATTACACATTTATGGTAGTTTGATCCTATTAAGGGAGCACCGAGCCTCCACTAGCGGCGCTAATCAAGAAAAAATCAATTAACTATGCCTAAATTTTTTCATGTTTACTCACATAAAATATATCTATTTACTTTAAAAAAATACGATATAGGTATAAATATATACCTAATATGTCTTAATTAGTAATTGAATTACTAATTAAGTATAATTTCTTAAAAATGATGTTGTATTGCAGTGCAGTTTTTATATCGGCAAATTGCAGTGTGTGTAGCAGTGCTTCTCTTATATATTTATTTTTGGGCTTTACGGAAGACCAGCGTCGTGGCGTCCTAGAAATTTGCGACATTAAAATTAAATGGCTTTTCGGTGCCATTTCTTTTATATTTATTTTAATGTATCTACTTTTAAGCTTAGTATTAATTGTCATGTCACCGAATAAATCATTCATTCATTCATTCAAAATATCATAACGAAATAACGAAGTTTAATAAAATTCTGAAAAATATAAAAACCAGTATTAGTTATAACTAAAATGTGGCATTTGTCGAAGTTGGCATTTGTAGAATGTGGCATTCCTAGAATGTGGTGTTTTAAACTCATGTGGCATTTGTCGACTAAACGGAAGAAAGTTTGGGTCTAAATACTGTAACTAATAGGTGTTTTTTCCCAATACAACGATGGTAATCTAGTAAGTGTATTCCAAACATTCTACAAATTGATAGAGATTCCAGACTTACCCGCATTGCAGACCATCCCAGACACCGAACCATCCACTCTCCACCGCTCACCTAAACGAGTCACGTCCAAATAACGTCATAAAAGCGATAATTATAACGAATTCACGTCGCGTGGTAGCCAGACGAATGATCCAGACAGTCTAGCTGTCACGCCAGACAGACCTACTTACATATTTCCCGCCGCAACTTTGACCTACTTCGGCCGTACAACTTTTATTGTTCCACAACTTTGTCCCGTCTGTTCTGTCACTTTTTAGTGACTGTACTTTTTTGTATTTCTCTTACTTTGGCTCGGTGGTTTTAGGGTTTGTTGGTTTCAATTTGTATCTTGTTTTGTAGATGTGTATTTCCCTAATTTGATTAAACAGTTTGATATAGAATTTATTTTACTTTCATCGAGTTTCGTTGTTTGTAG
Source organism: Agriphila geniculea (assembly GCA_943789525.1). Lineage (NCBI taxonomy): Eukaryota > Metazoa > Arthropoda > Insecta > Lepidoptera > Crambidae > Agriphila > Agriphila geniculea. The sequence continues at coordinate 19,239,173 of OX038883.1, read as the reverse complement.
GATTTTATTGAAGGGTCAAGATGATCCTTCAAATTAGAGGCAGTTTCCATGACAAACATTATTTGATTTATTTTATTTTATTTTTAATTTTATTGTTATTGCATTTGCTAAGTTATTACGCTAAGTAGGTTCATTACTTTATGATTTTTAAACTAAATGAGCAGCGCATTACATGCGCAGAATATATACTCTAATTACAAGTAAAGGTAGGTACTTCATGCAAATTATGGCAGAAGAAGACGTTGATACCAGAATGAGTCGTAATGAGAATTGCCTTGAATTGAAATTTTAAAGTGCAGAGTTCAGATCTTTCTTTTCATTAACACATCAACTTTTATACGACACACACAATTAAAGGCGAAATAATGTAGACAGCTTACTTTCTGTAAGTTCTAAATATTTTATTTTATTCAACTTTTACTTTAAAACATTATTAGTAGGTATATGAATCTTTGACTAATGAATAGGAATGAAAATCACACAAGATTCAAATAAATTATCGATTTTTGAGCAACCGCTCCAAATATAGAAAGAAGAGAATAGAGAAATTGTCAGTCTGTCGTTTCTTATTTTTAAAACCCAGATCAGCGGTAACGTAGTGAATGCAATGCATGAAAGTTGGATCAGTATCGAATCAAAGATATTTTAGTGAATCAAAATTCGCACCTAAGTAACAACCACGCAGCACTGCTTAAAAAAGGTACATAGCGTCTGACCATCCCCTCGTAAACAAGCGCCGAGAAAAACTCCCTGAATAATAATTAGGGAGAGAGATTAGGGCTGCCGGGAATCGGCTCCGCTGCTCGCTATTAATTACTGTGCCCAAGGCGGCGGTACACAAGCTCGAATTTCCGGCTGTATACCCGACGTAAGGTTTGTGCGCGTTGCGCCTCGAGCATGAAATGGAACCCGGGAATATGGAGGCTGGACCTTTGTACGTACATGTCTGGCTGGGAAAATCATGGAGCAAGAAAATTTGAAGATTGTAAACGTATTTGTAAGCTCAATCGTAGCAAATAACAAATATTCAATGTTAAATTCTTTGTATTTCATGACTTGCAAAAAATTTGATCAAACAAAATACACTCTCTCTATCCTATTAGGTAAGCATTCATTTTTTTAGTTTATTAAGTCATACAAGTGCTTCTACTGATCCAAACTGCACGGAACACAGAATCATTTTCATTGTTTGTTATAGAGTGGAGGTAAGTTTTAAACACAGGTCCTCCACTTTCTTAATAATATTCAGCATCATACTCAAAAGTACATCAGCGCGGAGCATCCTAAACCGTTATTTCGTGCTTCGCAGCCCGTTTAATTTGGTATTTCGGTGCCTCCACCCTGTATCACGGATACGTGGGCAGCGTCTCGCGCCCCCCTGCCCCCCCTCGTCTAATTGACGCCGCACCGGACGCCAGCAACGCCCGCGGGGACTGCGCCCCCCTCCGGGCTCCGCTTGGCCGATTTACAACATCAGCCGATAATCTTTCCTTGAGGATACGTTGCTAATACCTACTCCGCAGTGTTCTGTGAAACATTTTTACTCTTAAGTTAGCATGGCGTCCAAATTATATCAATTTATGTCGAGTTAGTATGACGAGTTAATGTTGCCACTTTTTTATCTAACCTGCCTACTTATTGTCTTATTTTCAAAATCTATCGCAATCGCTTTCATTTGACAGATGGATGTGACACATTGCTGCAATTCTTTAGTAAGTTTTTATTTGTGCCAAAAAGAAGCATCATTGTATCAAATCCTGAAAGCGATTGTGATAGATTTTGAAATTAGACAATTAGCCCCCTGGGGTACCGGCTAACTTACATGGCTATCGTAATCGCTTTCATTTGACAGATGGATATGATCCATTGCTACTTTTCTATGGTAAGTTTTATTTATACCAAATAAAAGTAACAATGTGTCACATCCATCTGTCAAATGAAAGCGATTACGATAGCCATGTAGTTAATAGGCCAAATTACATTTACACTTTGCACCCTACAACCCAACGTTTTGACGTCAAAACTGTCAATATATGAACCCACATACAATTTTAAGTGTTGGGCAAAGTTTTTTGATCCTAGGTTACCTGTTTTCATTATTCTGCCTCTCACTTCACTAATCAGTTTGACATGACTTAACGAGTTCCACATCATGAACAATTATTGGTCCACTTTATAGAAGCTATAGTTAAAGTATTTCTGGGTATAGTCACAGAATATACATAATAGTACTTACTGTCAGTTATATTTAGCCTCTCTCCTTTATCTCTCTTCCTCTGAAAACCAATAATCTGGTGTCCTCGCTGGAGATCGTCCCCGTTGAGGCCGATATCGTGCTGGCTCCATTTATGCGTGGAAGCTGGAGCACGACATCGAGTAATTCGGAACTGTGACTAAGGGTGTGTGACATGAAGGGTAGATTTCTGTATCGCATATCTTTGTATCGCATAGAATATTTTAATTTACATAAAATAAGTGTTTTTTACTACATTGTTTGTAAAATCTATAAAAAATGTGAACAGCTCTAGGTTTTATTCATTCATAAAGTGAATACCTACTTACACAAAAGCTTTACAAAAGACAATCAAAATAACAGTTAATGTAAATGTGGATTAGAACCTTACTACTGTCTTGTCTTTATACCATCTTAGGGACTTAACCTGTAGTCGTTTATACTTATGGTAAAACTAGGTAAGTATATCCACAGTGATACGTTGCTGCTTCCTTCCACCCCCTCATTTTCAACTCGAAAGATTTTCAACTGGTCAGATTTGCAACTCGATAGATTTTCAGGTCATCAGATTTTCAAGTCGTCGTCAAATGTACAGTTGAATACACATTTTCTAACTCCATAAGCCTGATCGCCAAATCGCATCATCAAGATAGTGTCTCCATATCTTTATGTCCTAAATTTACCCGATATAGGTTGTTATAGCAGTTCACCTGTCAAGGGCTGTAATTTGATGTTTCTCTGCGAAAACCACATTTAGTGTCGTGGCGTGAGCGTGGGCTCAGCGCAGCCCGCATATTGTCCGGAATACGGGCTTGTTTGCCGGCCTGCCTGGACAAAGCTTCTAGGGGAAATTCGAGCCTCTGACACGCTATTCCATAGAGAAATTCAACGTAATTTTCCTCGTAGTGTTCCCGCTATTAGTAAATTACTGTTTATGTGTGAAAGCGACTACTTTTTAAGGTGTCTATTAGTTAGTAATCACGATTGCGAGGACTAAAGACTCGTAAAAAACCGTCATTTTGTATTCTTTTTAATCCCCAATGAAAGAAACACTTTTTCCAAAGAAAAACGACATTTTTTGGCGCTGTCGTTAAGGGCTTTAAAAATGACTAAAAATAACGGATGTAGCAATGAAAGTATTTAATAAATCCGAAGCCAGTGTAATAACTAACATAATTATTTTTGTTTCCAAAATAATGTTTGACTTGACTTTGCTACGTAGACTCGTAGCTGCCCTTCGTAGCTGATGAATCCGTAGTATGGCCGTAAATCGTAGTCTCTAATTTAGAATATTATTGTTTTAGGCATAGAAATAGAATTTCCACGCTTTGTTGGTCTTCTTGAGCGCAGCGAAAATTTTTCTATGTCTATGGTTTAGGTATAAGTTTAGTTCATCATTATCTGTGATCGTATAACGCAATAACGCTTTTCATTGAAGCCTTTATTTTTGCTTTTAGTTATTTATCTAAACTACTGTTTCGTTTAAGACTAAATTATTGATAAGAGTTATCAGACAGAAATTAATTCTTCGATTTTAGTTTTCTAAGCACGTATCTACATACTGTACACGTCTTGCACGAGCTTTCATCCGACATCTTATTTATTGCGAATCCCTTCGTTCTATCGTGACGCAATCGCGAGACGCGAAATTCATAACGAGGTGCGTGCCGGCAACAAACCGCCCGCTGCTCGGGAATATTGCGCCGGGCAGAGGCTCTCAACCTGCCAGGATCAGGTACATGTTCATTGATGTACGGGACGTTGGGTTACGACGTCGGCTGACGTGTAACAAGTTACTTTACTCGATGTACTTCCATCGACGAAATATTTAACTAAATATACCAATTACTGATAAATAATAAATCTTTTTTTTTTAAGTGAAAACTTCTTTAGCGGCGTTGTACGCTTTTTTGTAATGGGGAAAAAAATCTTAAACTCGCGTCAGTCAGTCAGGATCACGTGACCCTGATCGAAAATTCGTAAGACGAATATGACGGATGGAGAGTAGACAGCCGGGGCAGGGGAAGTATCCCCCTCTCTTTCTACGGGGCGCGTCATTTGAAGACGTAAGCACTTGTGTCACCATAGGAACGCGCAAATTTTTGAATTCAATGGCAAAACTCTAGATTTTCTGTCAAGATATGTATGGATAAGACTTTCGTACAATACTGTTCTGTATTCGTAAAATCAAATGCAGAGTAAATTCGTAAGAAGTCAATTCGTGCAAAATTATTCCCTAACCATTCCAAAATATCAAAAATGCACAACGTTAATATTCAAGTTTTCACTTCTGCCGGCACTCCCGGAGTGCAACTTGATTTTTTTTCACAAGTAGTAGTACCAAGCAACAGTAATTATATAAACAATATCAGTCTTAGATTCTTAGTTGTGAAGACTGGTGCTTGAAATGCGTAAGGTTGCAACTTGTAGGTGATACAATACAAGACACCAGGTGGCCAAGTCTGCTTATGTTAACGTCAAAAGCGTGTTTCAATGGTGTTGGAATGGTAATGCTTTTTGACACAGTTCTTGTTTCTTAAACCCAAAACCGACACATTGTGTTTCTTAAACCCAAAACGGAAACAAATTATGTCTCGATTTCTGGGTTTAAGAAACAAGAACTGTGCCAAAAAGCATTACCATTCAAACACCATTGAAACACGATTTTGACGTTAACATTAGCAGACTTGACCCCCAGGTCCTTACTTCCCAGATTAAGCTAATAGCCTTTAATACAACGTACAAAGTTTATGTTGCTATTAATGAAGTCAAAAAGGTTTGCAAAAGAAATAAATTATTGATTAAGTCGAAAATTATACAGTAAGAGATTACGCAAGCAAATAATTGCAACAAAGACGAGTTTATAGCCTGGAATAAAAAAGTTTATCTCAAACGGTTGACGGACCCTGCTCTAAGGTGTCGCTAGTCGCTACGCTACGCCACCGTTTCTCGTGGATAATTAAAAACTCTCATCGCGAGCCGGAAGCGTGGGGCGCGGGGCCAGGGGTGGCACACCGGGGGTCCGCGTAACGAACGCACTAATTAATAAGGGTCCGTCGATATTGATTTACGAGCACCGCGTGTGCCCGAGGCGGGCAGCGAATAATGATCCAACACACCCCCCGCCACGGAGATATCGCGGCACCCGCTTTCTCCCGCTTTCGCGGACAAAGAAAAACGCCGAAGGAAGTCCGAATTTGTTTTTTTATCATATCCACAGCTTTGAATTTCGCTGTTGTCGAATTCTTTGGTACCTACATGTATAACAAGACGTTGTATTGAAAAATATCCATCAAGAATTTAGGCATTCAAGATCCGATGTGTTAACGAATCAAAGACATAGAGATATAATAAGACAAAATTAAAATCAAACTTTACTCATAATATTTTATTACTCCCGTTGATTGGCACGGTACCGCACCGAATATCTCGGTATGTAGACGAACACTTTCTCGGTATGTAGAAGAAACACATAAAAAGTTTCGTTCATAAACAATCACCAAGTATGGAGAAATAGGTGATTAACCCGTCAGAACTAAAAATAATGATTTTTGGCCATCCGATGGACATTGAATGCTGGGTAATCTTACTTTGGCTTTTCTATTTTTGACGAGTCGCGCCCCAACTAGCACACTAGTGAAAAATGCAGCTTTTCTTAAAGCTCCAATGTCTATAGGGGTGGCATAAGGTAAAAATTCAGCTTTCCTTAAAGCTCCAATATCTATAGGGGTGGCATAAGGGAGTCAGAATTAGGCACAGGTTCGATAACAGCTAAAATTATACCTATGACCGCAGAAAAAACCTTAGGTATTTTTGTGACATCTTATAGCACCATTAACTGCACAATAGTTAGATTTGTAACTTTTTTGCCACTTTTACTCGCATAATGGTTTTGCATAGCATTTCAGACCACCATTGACTGCATTGTAGTTATAATTGCATATTTATTGGCATTTTTAGTTGCATTACGGTCCCGTGTGGCATACTTTACCACCCTGTTCTGCATAGGATAGGAAATTGTGACTAATTTACTTCTTATGGTTTCTGTTATGCCTGTGAGGTAAAATTAGCTCCTAAACTCGTAAAATTCCTTTTTGTGGAAGTATTATGGAGTCTGCAGTGCTTAATGATAGAAAATAATAGCTTGAGCAATATGTGTTTTAACCATAGACATAGAAAAATTTTCGATGCGCTCAAGGTTTTAACCGACTTCAAAAAAAACCCGGCCAAGTGCATGTCGGGCCACGCGCCGTATGGTTCCGTAGTTAACTTATACCATTCCATATTTAATACCACTATCATTTTTCGTCTGCAAAAATAGTATTGTTTTTCACAGTGTTTGTTTGCGGTTTTGGAATTTTTTTAAAATAAAAATGTTTAAAAAAACATATCTATTCTGTTATAATACTACTTTTTTTAATCAATCCAACAATTTCAAGCAAGGGTTTCCGGCATTTATTGCAGATCCCTAAATTATATTTATTGTATGTGCTGCAGTGCAGGTGCAAACTTTATATCGCATCAAATTTACACTCTAGGTCATAATATCCACTTTATTGAACATTGTATGGAGGTATAAGTTCTAGAATAAAGAATTTAGCAGCTTAATTGGATCTAGGAGTTTCGGAACAGTGATTTTTATCACCCATTTCTGCAAAAGGGGGCTACAGTAGCGAAAACGAGAAACCAAGGCTGCAATAATATTAACGCCATTTTCTGAGACAATTTATTTCATTTGTTCATATATTTCCGTTTATTTAAACACACGGGTCACACGGCACAGTTTAGAATGATCACAAACAATATGTTATCGTTAATTATTCATAAATAAATATAATTCAGTGTAATACTTATCAAAATTAAGATACAATTTTTTGACCCGCAGTAACAAATTAATTAAATTTTCGTAAAATCTTCAACAAATTGAGGGCCCATTAGTTTTATTCCAAAAACACCATACACGTTTCACAGTAAATTAAATTTGCCGATGTTTATCACCTAAACAAGCCGCGTAACTCAAATCGTATATTTACACTACAATTCCACCATTTTATTATTTCACTACACGCTGCCAGCCATAATTATATAAAAACATCTTACATGTAATAGAAATTAAACGCTTACACTAAAATCACAAACTTCCCAAAGAAAGTCGCAATTTTCACTCAAAGCTGTAATTTACGCTTCGGAGTGAATGAAATAAATGAGCGGATTTAACGTTCATTCATTCAATTAGTGCCAATAGGGTGCTTAAGGAGTGATAATAGCGGTTGTAAGAAATTACATGCGCTATTATGAAACTCTACTGGACCTCATTAAAATAAGATTAAAATAGGTTCTAAAGTCGCCCCTTTAGATCTAAAGCAGCTGCAAAAGGGTTGCATAGCGCGTTATGCAGCTGACTCTTGCAGTTTCTAACTGTAATTAAATATGCTATATAGGTCTTAAGCAGACGTCTTGTGCTAGTTGGGGCAACACTATAGGAATATTTATTCTTCATAAAAAATATTCTAAAATATACCTATTCTTGTTTTCGTAAACAAAGAAACGCTGATTAAAAACCATTACCTTTCATCCGGGCTGCACTGAAAATTGTAGAAATGTAGAAGAACTAAATAGAGATCAACTTGTTTTGCGTTGAATTAATAATTCCCTATAGGTAGGTATATTATAAAATAAGGTAAAATCATAATTTGGTGTCGAATCCTCTTTCACACTTAACATTTTAGCTTCCAATCTATTCTGCACAAAAGATCTTCTCTAGAATTTAAAAACACAAGGTTTTTCATCTAAAGCTAATTTCAATGGACGTTGATATAATTCCAGAGTGCAGCAATATTAGATCACTGACATGGAAAAGGGGTAATCAGAACAGGCAATCGAAGGAACAAAGAGCTCGCACATTAGTGAAGCGCGCAGAATCAAAAAAGTAGCCAAGCATAACGCCGAAATAAACCATAGAGTCCACTCTTCTAATGAAAGATGCAGCCGAAAAATACACGAGCGAATATTTCCAATTCCCGTTTGCCCCGCGTCGCCGGCCAGTGACGGAGAATTTGCATCGGAAAGAAACTTAAAAAGAGCAAGGAGTCTACCACCCTCGCCCCCGCGTGTGTTGGGAAAGCCAGTAGACAAATATATCCCCGGGTTTTAAAACTTGAGTTTATAAGCATAATGAATAGTCCGGATTCTGGGGAGAAATCGGAAGGGGTTGACCGTGTTAGATTGGGGAAACGGTAAGTTTTCTGAAAAAAGGATGACAATCCCGCTTCTGACGTTAAAAAAATATGAAACATTTTGTTGAACCAAATCGGAAATATTGTAACAAAGGTCATTAATTGAGAAAGGCCGTGGGTTAGATTCAACGCCAGACAAGTTTATCTTTCCAGCCCTCCTACTCAAATCGCCATTCTACTAAAATTAGCGTTAGTAGAATAGAATTACAATGTCTGGATATGACATAAGATAACGGTTAGCTCCTGTCAATTACCATACATTGTCATTCTTTTTCTACTAGCCATTTTAGTAGAATAGCCATCATTTGAGTAGGCCCTCACAAGGACCGGAACCGCTTACCGTTAAAGGGGTTTTTGATTGGGTATTTCATAGACTTGTTTTAAAAAACCCTATCAATACGGTAACCCTATCGAAAGGGTAACCTAAGTAAGGACTTACCGAATACGAAAACCCTATCGGGGAAACCCTATGAAGGCTTTATGAAGGGGTTTTAAAACGTGTTCAAGCAATTTATACCTAGTTCCACCTGGGCCGAAGGACCAGAACCGCTTACCGTTAAAGGGGTTTTCATTGGGTATTTCATGAACCGCTAACCGTTAAAAGGGTTTTTGATTGGGTATTTCATAGACTTATTTTCAAAAACCCTATCAATACGGTAAGCATGACGTCGACTAACCCTAACGAAAGGGAAACCCTATCATTTGGTAAGCTTTTTAATAGGGTTTCCCTAACAATTGTATGAAATATACAGGGAGAAAAAAACAGCCCTTGACGAGTTTCTTGCCGGTTCTTCTCGTTACAAGGTCTCCCGCTTAGGGTTTGCGAACCGAAGGCGTAGCTTCTATGACATTCACAAGTGCTTGTAACAGCCTAGACTGAATAAATTATTTTGAATTTTTGAATTGGATTGGGTTAACCAAAAAAAGGGGTTTTCCGGTCCCTGGGCCCTCAGTCCAGTACAAAGTTTACCTTACAAAAAATTAGGTAGACTGAAAATCTTTACAATATACTTTACATAATATTATACAATCGTAGTAATGGCTAAACTTTGATTATTTCCTTTGACTTAAAAACCTATGACTAAATCTGGATGTGTAAGAGAATAGAATAGAATAGAATTTTATTCGCATTAAATAGGGTTTACATATAGGGTAATAGTGAAACAATAAGTTTTTTTTCAAGTAAGAGTAGGTACCTAAAGTATATAATCACCCCTGTATTGCAAGTAAATAAAATTATACATGTCACATTTCACTCTTTTCAGATTTTCTGAATCCCAAACCAGTTATAATGTTCAGACTTCAGAAGGGAGGTTTATCCTTACTTTGTTGTTGTACAGAGATGGACATAGGGACCTTCCATCCCAAATAAAAATATTGTTCCCGAGGGATAGCAAAAAGACTTTCCACGCAGACGAAGCCGCGGGCGGCAGCTAGTTTTTATTATAAATAAAGAATTGTGATAATCGGACGATATTATCGGTTTTTTTGGAATAGGCCCTCAGAATTTCAAGAGTGACGTAAACCCGGGTTTAACGTTCACGTATAGGCTATATTCTGGCAAGAATTGGAAGATGATCGTAAGGGAATGACTTTATTTACGCCAAGTTTATGGTCATGAGTGAACTCGTTAGCGCGCGCCTCGTAAACAGGCGACTCTCACCTGCTCACCGCTGCTGCCCTGTTACGTGTCATGGACATGCCATGGATAATAAAGTCTACATAGCAATACAGAGTCATAGAGAATGCACAAAGGTTATAGTGAAACCATATATCTTTACCATCACTAGTGCAGCTAAAGAACTTAGGGGAATAGTAAGATTTTTTCTTATGCACAACGGCATTCCTAACCTGGGGGTAATTACCCCCGCAGGGGTAAAACAGCTATTCTATGAGGGTAACCTTAGCCTTCACTTCACCTGATGTTAAGTGACGATAAGGCCGAAGGTGCAAGCGCACTACACCCGGAATCCTCATCACTGAGGAACTGGCTATTTTACCTCTAACTGCCGGAACACATTTTTTTTAAATTGTTGTTATAGCGTCAGACTTAGGTAAGATGGTGGTAGCTAGCCAGGTGGACTTGAAATATGCCCTACCACCAACTAAACTAAGTACAAACTGTACCCCTCCTGGGAATCGAACCAGGGACCCCTGCGTCTTACAAGGGTGGGTGTACCACTAGACCACAGAGGTGGTTAAAAATACAATTTACTTAGCAATATAGAGTCATACAGAATGCACAAAAGTTATAAGTGAAACCTAAATTTTAGCTGGGTGTTATCTTTACCATCACTAGTACTGCTCATGAACTTAGGAGAATAGTAAAATGATATAAATTTGATCTTAGCATAAACCACATCTTAGGTCCTAAAAGCAATAGCGACCAATGTCCATGGCGTTACGTAGCGGGTTCAGAGCACAATAAACCGGGCGCATCGGCAGGCCAGCTCATAAACCGGCGGATCTTAAACGAGCGCTACAGCACTGGAGACGTCGTTACCAGCGGTGCGGTAACAAAGCGGGACGTACCGTAAACTTATATGCTACTGCTCAGCTCGGTATTTAGAGCTGCTGAGCATTCAGGTGCTAGTTGATCTAGTTAATGAAATTTCGACTTTCATTGATTCTATTTTTATACTGAAACTATTTTAAAGAACAAAGTACTATTAAAATATTATACTTTCATCTGCCAGTCTATCTAGTTCAAAATAATACAGTTAGAGCAGAGGTCCTAAAAGCGATAGCGACCAATGTCCATGGCGTTACGTAGAGAGTTCAAAGCACAATAAACCGGGCGCATCGACAGACCAGCTCATAAACCGGCGGATCTCAAACGAGCGCTGCAGCATGGAGACGTCGTCCTTACCAGCAGCGGTACGGTAACAAAGCGAAACGTGCCGTAAACTTATACGCTACTGCCCAACTCGGTATTCAGAGCTGCTGAGCATTCAGGTGTAAGTTGATATAGTTAATGAAATTTCGACTGATCATGCATCCTATTTCATACTGAAACTGTTAAAAAAAGTACTATTTATTAAAAAAACTATACTTTCATCTAAGTTTAAAATAATTCAGTTAGAGTAGCTAGGTCCTAAAAGCGATAGCGACCAATGTCCATGGCGTTACGTAGCGGGTTCAGAGCACAATAAACCGGGCGCATCGGCAGGCCAGCTCATAAACCGGCGGATCTTAAACGAGCGCTGCAGCACTGGAGACGTCGTTACTAGCGGTGCGGTAACAAAGCGGGACGTACCGTAAACTTATATACTACTACCCGCTCGGTATTCAGAGCTGCTGAGCATTCATATGTAAGTTGATGTATATAGTTACTTAATAAAATGTCGACTGATCATAACTCCTATTTTATTTTGAAACTATTTAAAAAAAGAGTAATATTAAAATATTATACTTTCATCTACCATTCTATCTAGTTCAAAATAATACAGTTAGAGCAGCTAGGTCCTATAAGCGATAGCGACCAATGTCCATGGCGTTACGTAGCGGGTTCAGAGCACAATAAACCGGGCGCATCGGCAGGCCAGCTCATAAACCGGCGGATCTCAAACGAGCGCTGCAGCACTGGAGACGTCGTTACCAGCGGTGCGGTAACAAAGCGGGACGTACCGTAAACTTATATGCTACTGCTCAGCTCGGTATTTAGAGCTGCTGAGCATTCAGGTGCTAGTTGATCTAGTTAATGAAATTTCGACTTTCATAGATTTTTATACTGAAACTATTTTAAAGAACAAAGTACTATTAAAATATTTTATTATAATGTCATCTACCAGTCCACCTAGTTTAAAATAATACAGTTTTTGGATGTCAAACCAATTATACGGGAGACGAATATCAAGTAAATCTAGCATTGTTAAATAACAATCCTATTTTAAAGTTCCGAAATTTCGTATTTGTTAACCTACTTATGAATAAATAGTAGTAGTAGTAGGTACCTAATAGCGTTTAAGTAGGAATATGTTACGTTTTTTTTTATTTTCAACAAACTAGCTTCTTTAATATTATTTTCCTTATGATATCTTTCAATTATTATTAAGGATAATAGAGAAGCTACATGACATGATACATCTGCATGAACAAGATAACCCAACGAAGCATGGAAACCGATCACAGGAATATGTGCCTAGTGCCTATAAAATAACTAAAACGACTGGAAATCTAAGTAACTTACAAACGACGAGGAAACAGTGCCATCATTTTAAAATCCATAAAATCAAATGTTTTGTGCGGTTTGCATAGTGTCTAAGAGGAGACTTTATTTTATGGGCGTACTGCGTATCATTCTTTTCCCATAAAAAGCTGGTGTATTACTTTAACTAACTTAACACTTGATAACTGATATGGAAAACATAAAAAATTGACATAAAAATTAATTGGTGTGACAATCGTTTATAATTTAGTTACCTAGATCAGTCTGTCGCAACTTTCATACAAAAAATAATTCTATGAAACAGACACGAATTTTGATGGCGACTATATTTGTCTCACTCTTCCTCATTCTTTCTCGTTCTTTGATGAACGTCATTTGTCAGTCAGAGCAACTATCGGATCGGCGGTACATTTAAAGATCTTTGGGAAGTTCTTAGTATTAATAAAATTATAACAAATAAAATTATCAATTTGTGTTAATAGTACGCTAGTAATATAATAAGTCAGTGGTCTAATCAAATCATAATGAAGCATATGTGAAATTTGTGGTTTGAAATCGGCGCGAAAGGACGACACAAAATGGTTTTTTATGGCCAAATTTCCTTTTGATGAGCTTCGGTGAGGACGGTGAGTAATACATTAATCAACTTAACATTCGTTTAAACTTTTTGGTAGGTATTTGAATGTAAATAATAATTTTAGTCAGAAAATAATCTGATGGGAAATAGAGTACCTACATCTAAAAATATCGATATCGATGTTTTTAATTTTAGTTGTAATGTAAGAAATGTACCATATACACTTTATAACTTTCCCGTTGCATTGTACAGTCAGCAGGCACATGAGGTTATATAAAACTGTCAAAATTCATTCTGAACCTCAATATCTTTGCATTTAAGTATACAAATGTTTTCATATAATCTTTATTTCAGGTCATTACCATCAGCCGTGGAAATAATTGAAGAAGTGCAATGAAGATTTTTTTAGAAATAAATACGTTTAATTTTTAATTGCTTTATTTCAAATATTAAACTGAACACATGCTCTGTTTTTTAAAGTACTGCCCAACGGTTAAATGCTTCATAATTAATTCTAACATACTTATGTGACTCAGTACTAGTTAAAAAACGGAGCATTGTGCCATTTTAGTGGAAATTATAAAATTATTCCTTAAGTAAGCGCAGTTCAGTGCATACATCGATATCGATAAAAAATTTTATACTAGGTCGCCCATCTCTATTTTTGTTCCTGTAGGTTGGCAAAATATTGTTTTACAGTCGTTAGGTTGGCAACGATGAGGTATGTTTGATTTGACATTTCATAGATTTTTTTTGCTCTATGAAGTCCCGTCTCTTCTTACGTAGTTATTGCTTTCTCTGTGACCTAGATTAACTAATAGAATAGTTAATAAGTGCCTATTCAGTGGGTACAAAATAGCGAAGTCTTGTCATGTTCGTTCCATATTCAAATTCAAAATCCCAAAAAGGTTAAGTTACATGTCAAGCGTTTTAAAAAAACTTACAAAAGAGTCCGAATAACGTGAGCATTTCGTATAATTCGCGTGTTTGTAGCGAGACGAGATGGCAAAAAGGCCGGTCCAGTTGGATCGGTCGCCGTAAGCTGCGGGTGCGACCGCAGACCTGCTGTACGGTCTAGATCTAAATTTATACTCGCCAGTCTGTTTGTGGCAGAAAAAAGGTTGTAAATGTACGTACGTGTATCTTGTAAATAGAGCTATTTACATTAGATCCACTGTTTTTGTATGATTTGAATGTCGTTCTGGGATGAAACTGTTTTTAGTCTGAATACATTGATAGTACTTTTAATTTTCTTAATCTACACCCATACTTTAAATCCTTTATAAAGGGTTCTGAAACGGTTAGCTTATTGCCTACATTACAAAATCCGAGCGAGAGGATGTCGCGCTCCTCCCGGCGCCAATGCCCGACGAGTTACAAAATGAAACAGTATAATAACATTATAACATTCGTTCAAATGATATAATGACGAGGAGGAGGAGGAAAGTCAAAGTCAAAACGTCAAAAAGTCAAAAAGTCTTTACAGAGGATAAATATCATGGGTGTAGATAAAGTCTTGTATCAACTGTACATAATTAGGTTTAAAACACTCATGTGATACTATTATCACACGAGGCGAATTCGTGTTTTAATACCCCTCATTATAGTACAGTCGCATAAATAACTATTACCTGCCTAAAATAAAAGCCTCGCCTAAGAGTTATGCGTGTAAAAGGTGCAAAATAGAATGCCATAAAACAACCAAAATTTTCCTACGAAAACTTTAGCGTATTTTAAAATATAATTGGGGAAAGTAGTTTTGTGCTTTTAGAGCAGATCTTTCGAATTCGATATCTCGAAATCAGAATTAGGAAGTTCCATATAAACCATTTGCCTTTAAGAAAATCGGTTTTCGTTTATGAAGAAAATTTGAACAAAAATATAAATATTTCTCTACCTGTAGTTTTTCCTATTGACTTTTATAGATGTACTAGCGGCCGCCCGCGGTTTCACCCGCGTGCATACTTTCACATTTATAATATTAGTAGGATTTCGATGTCGCCGTGATTTATGATTATGTTGGTTGGCGATTTACTTATAGGTTATAGTCATGGATTTTTGACTAAGAAAAAACACGCGAGATCTTTCTTGCAAAGGGATAAAAAAGATCGTTTTTAAAATGTCCAAGCTTATTATATTCCTTTAGTAATTTACGATAAACATAGACATATAATATTTTGAAAATAAGGATGAACTTTTTTTGTCATTTTGAGCAACAAGTTTAACTTTATCAGTAATACCTATCTAGTCGCAAACGATATATGTATGTACCCTTGGCACGATCAATCGAGAAATATTTTGCTTTTTGACGATAGATGCCGCTGTTCAAATTTCCCATACAAAATTACTCTATCGAATGTTTTTACGCACGTTATTTTTTTTGACAGCACTGACCAAACTCCGTCATCAGCGCAGGCTCATAATCAGAGTAAATATAAGCAGAATCAGCGTAAATATAAACCGTTTTGTGGAACAATTTTTAATCGAAGAGGTCCCCCAACTGCAATGACATTTGTTAATTAACTTTTTAGTTTGTTTTTAGGAGGGCAGTCGTGTTTTTTTTTTAATTTATTTATTTTTATTTCACACATTTTAGTAACAAATTATATATTTTTGAAATGTGCTCATTAAGGCCTTTCATTTGATGCCCATATTGTAATAATTGAAGAAAAAAAAATTTTTTTTCGCCTTTGAAAATGGCGTCATACAGTCGCCATATAAATATTTTTTTCAGAAAAAATATAGCCACTGTCACTCGGAATGATGTAAGGATTCTAACAATACCCCATACATCCAAATCCGTTGAGCCATTTGGAAGTTATGGTGGAATAAGAAACTCACATACCCACAAACATACATGAACCCTTAACACAATTATACACTCTTTTTGCTTTGGGCAGTCGTGTAAAAATACGTTAAAAACAGCTCACAGAGACAACTTCATCACTCATAAAGCTATTGACAGTAGTAAATAGTTATAGCACATAATAACTAATAATACAAGTGTTATAGGCGAAGAGGTTTTGAACCGTGAATCTCTCCTTTTAGTTAAATTTGGCAGTGATTTAATTAAACGTTGCGGGGTCTTGTCTCGGACTAGCTCTGCCAAGATATCCTTCGGTATTCGTTTGCTTTATGGCTTCTCAATAAGGATCACCATGACGACGGCAGCAGATGGACGCAGGGTTGCCACCTCTTGCTCACTAGAAAATCACATTTTTGTTTTAATATTTCAAGAAGTTGAATTTAAGATATGCAATAACATCCGGAGAACCCGATGCTTATTTTATTAACGATTTTTTTAACGATATTGAAATAGAATACCAATCCACAGAATAGATACGATACACCAAACCATAGTAGAACCAAATAAGTAAGTCATCTTACTCATTATACGCACGAACGCGGTTTGTATGACAGCGCGCCCGTACGTATGCGTCGTCGCACGCACACACTGACAAAATTTAAAGGTGATAAAGGTGCAACAGTCGTGGCTGCGCCGTACGTAATCCCGCCTGCGCTCACGCACGCTTCACGCCGCTGTGCTGCCGCTCGTAATAATTTGAACGTTTACTTACCTACAGTACATCATACCAATGCTTTCCAAAGATATTATTGCAAAAAAGATTTGTAAGAATGAGGATATATTTTACATTAACTTTAAATAATAAGGCATTTCGTACTTGTCGTAACAGACGAATTTTTTTTTATGTCAATTGTGTAATTTCGTTAAAAAATCACATACTCCTACAGGAAAAGGTACTTTTAATGCCTATTATTTAAGGTTATGGAAGGTATTCAATTTCAGAATTTAAAGATTATTATTTTGAGAAGTGTAGGTAAATAAAAAAGAAAAAAACAGTTAATAGTGTAAAAAATATTTTTAATAATATGAAATAAAACACTTTTTAACGGATACTAGCGCGGTTTTATTGAATGTACTTTGGTATTTAGTTGGTATTTGGTTTGATTTTTGTTTTTTTTTATTTTTTTTATTTGAATAAATACATTATTTAGTAAAGCCACGTTTTAATTAATCCTATTTCGACCGTAAGTTTTCAAATAACATAACATGACGTACGCAATGAAAAATTTTAGTCAATTCCTGAAAACAGTTAGGTTAATGTAAACTGTAATTTGACAGATAGATGTGATACATTGCTACTTTTCTTTAGTAAGTTTTTATTGGTGTCAAAACAAAAGTGCCAATATATCACATATATCAGTCAAATTACAATTAACATTAACTTCATTATTTTAGTCGATAGACGCGCTGGTCTACCTACAAAAAAATATTTAAACAAAACTTTGTATTATAGATCCCTGATGCTAACCCTACAAGGAAAAAATATTTTGTATAGAGATTGACTATGCATTTTTTGACGACCGAATAAACTAGCGATGTGACAGCCCTTCGTGTTTAAGCTGTATCGCTCGCTCGAGGCTCGAGTTGGCCTACTTATTTGGTTCTACTATGACCAAACTAAACAACAAAAAGTCTTTTTAAATAAAACCAAGCTAGTTTCCGTAAAATGTGTTACAATTCATGTTTAAGTACATGCGTAAATTTTAGTAGTGAACGTGAAATTTTCTCCCAGCATAAGTTCTGAAGGCCTATTACAAAAAATAATCACAATAGTCGGACGATATTCGTTAATCGATTTGCTCATTTTAAACCTTATACAGGGGTTACTTAATCATGTCACGGAGCGGGACGAACATCGTGTACGCTTATCGCGATGCCTTTCTGTATTTGGGCCTCTGATTACTTACTGGAAATTAAGATAAGACTATTTTTTAATAAAATTTTGGAACTACCTCATGGTTGTCACCCCTAGCGGTCATGAGAATCGTCGTGAGCGGCCAGGAGCGGCGACCCAGTTTCGAGCGGACATCTTGCTTAACAGGTCAAAAGCGAACGCGGCCATGGGACACGAACCGCTTCGATTTTCCATGCGCCATTGTGAGGACGAGCCTTAATAAATTATCAATACTCGCGGAAAATGTTGTAGCTTTTACTGGTAGACAAGTAACCAAAAAAGGTAGAAAAGTTAAGAGAGAGTGTCGGGAAATCAGGAATAATCACCACAAAGACGATTTAACTAGCAACAGCAGGAATTTTGACCTCACCGCACACAGTCATTACATATATTTTTTAAATCATCTTAAAGTTGTTTTGTTGACTTTTACTGTAGTGTAGGACTGTAGTAATCATTTTCCTTTATATTTTTACGACATTTGGAAATATCTTTTGTACATTTTCTTCTTAAATATAAACT
Source organism: Agriphila geniculea (assembly GCA_943789525.1). Taxonomy (NCBI): domain Eukaryota; kingdom Metazoa; phylum Arthropoda; class Insecta; order Lepidoptera; family Crambidae; genus Agriphila; species Agriphila geniculea. The sequence continues at coordinate 19,220,680 of OX038883.1, read as the reverse complement.
CAAGTACCAACGTATTTTAGTTAGTATAACAAACACCTGGGAGTCTATTACGAAAAGTTTAATGCGATACACGCAGCTGCGTCCGTGCTTCGTTTTGATTGTTACCTATTACAAATCACTTTCGTATGCGATATTGCGAAGTGATTGCGTGAGTTTGACAGTTTCTCTCTAGCGTATCCAACATCGTTCGTTTAGTAGTCTATAAACTACGATAGCCAAATTCCAAATGTTTGTTATAACTACAACCAACGAACTGCGGACGATAATCGTGGCCAAGTGACTGCGTTACGCAATTGCGTACGTTATTTTCGTAATAGGCCCCCTGTTGTTGAAATGGTCCCTTGAAACACCACACATTTATATTATTTTCAAGTGAACTCCTTTTGATAAGCCGGCACGTGTAACTTTAGCCGAAATATAGAGAGCGGTCTCAAAAGGTTGTTACGTAAAGCATACGAGAGGGTCCGTAATTATTCGTCATCATTAATTTGTTGGGTCTTTGGCTAAATAAGCTAATGTGTTAAACATTATTAAAACCTGTAGATCAGTGAAAAATACTTATACCCGTATCTTCGATCAAGACTATCCTAGATTACGCTTTACGAACTAAAATAATTCGCAAAAATGGCACCCCAAATAGCGTCCCACTTACAAACTTGGCGCTTATTTTGTACATAATGACTTCATATTCTGTCCAAACTCACATTTAATATAACAAGTTTATTTTGATCAAAACACATCTTTTATCACTTACTTTGTGCAAAATAAGCACCCCGTTCGTAAGTGGGACGCTATTTGAGGTGCCATTTTTGAGATTCTAACCGGATATCTAGGGTATTCTTGTTCTTGATCGAAGACCCGTATTCAAGAACAAACACTCAAACGATAGAGCTCTGCAATTGGTTCGTTGGGACGCTGTGCGTACACGGACACTGTGAGACTTCATAGAAATGTTTGTGAATTACAGTGTAATGAAAATTTTTTTTACCCCCGGGGTATTGATGGTATTTACCCCACTGAAAATTTTAGTCGGTAGAGCAAAGGGGTCATGTGGATTCGCGTGGCTCAGTCATCTATGGACCACCTATGATTTTGGGCGCCGTTGATGTTAAAAAGTAAAAGATTTAAAAAATAATGTGTCCACAGATCGAAACAAAGTGAGTTTAATAAATCAAGCCAAGATTTGCGTTGAAACATACATTTATTTAACGTATCGAATAACTAACACAAAGTTAACAACTATTCGTTAAGAAATGTGTCATAAAAATATTTAAAACCACTTGGGTTATAAGGGGTTTAACGAGCATTCCGAAGGGTTAAAGTGAGGTCACACATTATATTTCAATACATATTACCTTGGGAACCCATACTAAAGTTAAAACCGCACAAAGACAAAATGGCATAACAGGGGCCCTTAACAGGTTCTAGTAAGACCATACATTTATCACAATAATAATGCCCTTGGGACTCACTATAAAATTAAAACCACTAAAGAATAAGGGATTTATAACTAGAAACCCTTAAAAGTTAAGGTGAGGACATACTCGCTCGCTTCCAGCCAGTCGGACGGAATAAGTAGCCGGCTGTCTAGGAACGAACTTGTATATACCTACGGACAGGACTTATGCTAAAATACAAATCACTTATCATCTTAGCACAAGACATTCATAATAAAATAGAATTATTTATACAATCTGGCTCAGGACCAAAGATTACGCTGAACCTAAATTAATTTAAAATATGTCTAAGACATTTATTGGCTGTAGAACCGCACGGGACTAAATTGAACATGACCTCGAGTAACCTTTGCAAATTTATAGGTACTTAGGGTGAAAAGGTTCATCTGAACGTGGATTGATTCCCTGGATACATGTTACGGACCACTGCTGCTACGGTAATAGTGAAAGGAAACTTCAGAATACCTCATTTATGTTGATATACCCATTGCAGACGTAATGTATACCATGGCTGCGACATGCGCGGGCTTTATAGCGAAGTTAAGCCTTATTATTATTATTTAGAAGGGGGGACACCAGCGAAGCCAGACGGGTGATCAGTCACCTTGATTGGGACCATTTCACCCATTTCCCCAAATCCCCGGAGGGAGAGGCGGGTTATCATTTACCCCACCGGCGTCGGACCCTCGAAGGTTACGCTTACAGTACCTGCTGAGTTGACTTATCGTTAACTGCTTTAGATCCTCTTCCTTAAGCTTATCCACCCTTATTTGGGGTGTAGGGCGGCTGAAGTGTGCTCAAGGGTGTGATGTTGAGCAATACACTTCTACCGCCAAGAGTCACATCTGCGTCCTCGTCGCACACCCTGGTAATACTCGGGTCCTTAACAGGTATCACACACTACCATTCACCCTGGGGTCCAAGTAGCTAAAGGAAGTGACGCTATCCCGCCAGTGCACTCCAACACGGCGGGAGACTCCTGTCCCTTCCCCACCCATCCCATCCCATCCCACCCAATCCCATCTCACCCCATCCCGTCCCACTTCTTCCATACCCAATCCAAGGCGTAAGACGGACCGTGCCGATGGATGCGTGGCCAAGGGGGTGCTTGGTCTCAAACGGTGTCTCTCCAGTGAGATGGCAATCCTGGGGCAGTAAGCAGCCTTACCCGGGTAAGCGGGGCTCTGCTCGAGTGGACCGTTTAGATCCCTAGCTAATCGTGGGACCAAAATGGAACCGAATTTAGAAAAAAAACACTAACACCACGTAGACGCGCTGAAAGTGAGGAGTCACTTCCAACAGCTTTCGACGCGTCTCTTAGATTATCTAGTAGCGAAAAGATAAGCGAAGATGTCTTGCTGGAGTCGCCAACCCCGTCCCCTAAAAAGGATGAGGATAAAGGTTCCGGCAAAGACAAAGAGTGGAACATGGCAGTGTCCAAGAGTAAGTGGAGACGGGAGAAGCGTAAACTGATAAAGAAACTGCAGGAGGGCCAAACAACATCTGGATCGCAGGTCCCGCCAACAAACCCGGCGGGCTCTGGGACCGAGAAGCGACAACGGCCACCCAAGGTAAAGAGACAGGGGACGGATCCTGATGAAGGACCGTCGCAGCAGCGTCCGCCCAAGCGACAGAACCGAGGCAGCGAATGGGTGGAGGGACCGCGAGGCTCCGCCAAAGAGCAGAGCGATCTCGCCGTCTTCGTGTGCCGAGGGGATGGGGCCAGGGTGGACGAGGCTGCGGCGGCTCACATCGGGAAGAAGCTGGTGGGTCTCATCAAGGAGCGACTGCTAGCCCGGATCGAGGGGGACAAGGGACGATCCACTGTCTTCGCTACGTCCGGTCTGGTGTCGGAAGGATTTTTCCTTGTGACACCATACACGGTTGAGGCAAGGGAGTGGATTCTAACTTGCGACCTGGGTGAGTATGAAGGTACTAAGCTAGAGATTAAGCCCCTTAACAGAAGTCGAGTAGCTGTTTGGCTGCCCGGTAGCGAAGAGGACCACGCCGATGCTCTAATGCTTCTGCAACTCGCCAACGAGCACCAGGAAGAGTTGAGGATGCACGAGTGGACCCTCCTCTACAGAGAGAAGTTGGCGACGGGGCTTCGGCTGGTTCTAGGAGTCCCAAACGGAGTATTTGGAGAGGATAGAGACCATGCCTGGCTCCACTACCAGCTCACGCGGGTACAGGCAAGGGTTCTACGAGCAGGTAAAAAAGCAGTAGATTCACAGACGGGGTGCTCTGCTCCACACATAGTGACACGTACAGAGCACCCAACCACAAGCGCTAATACACAAACAGCAGCTCAAACATGTGGGCCGCTTGGGGGTCAGGGCAGAGACTGCGGGGACAACTGTGAGGCGTCAAGACGCGTCTCTCAGCCCCTGCGGTCCAGTTCCCCGGCCGTCGGCGGATCCAACCCACATGACACAAGCACGAACCCGGACCCTGTGCCAGACACTTCGGTGGCGAAGCATTAGGGTTCAGGTGTAGACACACACACGAACACACATACACAAACAGTAACACTCAACATGCACAATAACACACACACAACACAAACACAAAAACAAAAAAATATAAAGATACTTCAGTTAAATTTGCACCACTGCCGCGAGGCCATGACCGAGCTTTGCAGATTTGTGGTCACAAATGACATAGACATTGCCCTGCTACAAGAGCCTTATGTTAACACAGAAGGCCGAGTGGTTGGCATTGCATGTCTGGGAGGGACGACCATCTACTGTCGCGATGGTGAGTCCAACCCAAGGACATGCATATACGTCAGCAAAAAGGCAAGGGTGTTAATATGATAACAAAATAATGGTCTGTGGCGACTGCTACTAGCGCCACATGTAAACGTGTGTGTCACTTTGTGTCAATATAGTCTGTTGAAAAGTTAAACTGCGTATTATTATTAGGTTATGGGCAAAACGCGAAATAAAATTGAAAAAACGTAAAATACAGTGCGGTTTCATAATAAAATGACGTCAAACTATATCGCTAACATACCTAAATTGAAAGGTCGTGAGAACTATGAGGATTGGTGTTTTGCGGTGCAAAATGTACTCGTGTTGGAAAGCATGGCGTCCGCCATTTCGCAAGCGTTACCGGCTTCGTCTACAGAAGCGCAAAGAAATGAAGATGCGAAGGCTAAAGCAAAGCTAGTATTAACTATCGACCCATCGCTTTATGTACATATAAAGCACGCAGAAACAACATATGATTTATGGAACAAGTTGAAGAATATGTTTGATGACGCCGGCTACACTAGAAAAATCGGTTTATTGCGAAAGCTCATCAACATTCGGCTTGAAAATTGTGACTCCATGACCCATTATGTGACTCAGATAATAGAAACGGGTCAGCGACTTCAAGGTACAGGTTTCAAGATCACCGACGAGTGGATCGGCGCATTAATGTTAGCAGGATTACCTGATAAATATGGGCCTATGTTGATGGCCATAGAACATTCGGGCATTGAAATTAGTACAGACGTCATAAAAACAAAGTTGATGGATATGTGTAGTGAAATAGGAACGGTTTCCGAGAATGCTTTTGTCGCGAAAGGTGCGCATAGATCGAAATATGGCAATGCGAAATATGACCATAAACAATATCATGATTCGACAAAAGCTGCTGCTGTCAACAAGGTTATAAAATGTTACAAATGTAAACAAACTGGTCACTATAAAAACCAGTGTCCCAACTCCGAAACAAGCAAAAGAAAACAATCAAATGCTTTTAGTGCTATATTTCTGAGTGGAAAATTCAATAACAACAATTGGTATATTGACAGCGGGGCCAGTAAACACATGACAGCGAAGCAAGAATACATAGTGAATCCATCGTACAATCATGAAACCAAAGAAATCATTGTAGCGAACCAAACCTGTGTTCCCGTGCTGTGTTCTGGAGATGTGAATATTGTCACAGTTGTGAATGATGTAGAATATGACATCACAGTTTCAGATGTGTTGTGCATACCAAGTTTGACAACCAACTTGCTTTCGGTGAGTGAGCTGATCAAGAATGGCAATAGTGTGGTTTTTAAAGTAAACTCATGCTATATTTACAATCGGCAGAAAGATCTTGTCGGAACAGCAGAATTAGTGGAAGGTGTGTACAGATTAAACACTATGAAAACAGAACAGATATTGGCAGCGACAGCCATGGCCTCAAGTGAAACTTGGCATAGGCGCTTGGGACATATCAACAGCACTAGTTTAAATAAAATGAAAAATGGAGCTGCTGAAGGAATTTCTTACACAGATATGGCAAACATAGATAAATCTAAGTGTACTGTTTGCTGTGAAGGAAAACAGTGTAGACAGCCTTTTCCGCTGAGTTCCACTAAAACTAAGAATGTATTAGAGGTGATCCACTCCGATGTGTGCGGCCCAATGGAGAATATGTCCATCGGAGGATCCAGATACTATGTTTTGTTTGTGGACGACTACAGCAAAATGGTTTTTGTTTATTTTATGAAAATGAAAAGTGAGGTATTCAAATTTTTTAAAGAATTTCAGTCCATGGTAGAAAAACAGAAAGATAGAAAAATTAAAGTTTTAAGGACAGATAATGGCGGTGAATTCTGCAGTCAAGATTTTGAGAAATATTTAAAGCAGCAAGGGATAATTCATCAGAAAAGTAATGTTTACACGCCTCAACAAAACGGCTTAAGTGAAAGGATGAATAGATCATTAGTTGAAAAGGCCAGATGCCTAATTTTTGATGCTGGTTTACATAAAAAGTTTTGGGCAGAAGCCATAAATACCTCTGTTTACTTGAGAAATAGATCAGTTGTTACCGGACTAAATAATATGTCTCCATATGAAGTATGGACTGGCAAGAAACCTGATTTAAGTCATATACGTATCTTTGGAAGTAAAGTTATGATGCATATTCCAAAAGAGAAACGCTTGAAATGGGATAAGAAATCCAAAGAATTAATTTTTGTTGGTTATGCTGATAATGTTAAGGGCTACAGGGTTTATGACCCAGAAAGTAACTCGGTTATGATAAGCAGAGATATCATCATAATGGAAGCGTCAACTGAAAATACAGTAGATATTTTTATTGAGTGTAAGACTCAAGCGGAGGAACAGATATGCGAAGAAAGTGAAAATACAGATACAGATAGTACAGATACAGATAGTACAGTCACTGAAGTTGAAAATGAAGATAAAGATAGTACATATGTTCCAGAGGCTCCTTTGGTGAGTGACACAGATGATAGTTACTTTGACACAGAGACTGAACTAGATGTTACACAAGTAAATTTATATAATGAAGAAACTCGGTCCAAGCGTGCAAAGAAGAAACCCGATCGTTTTGGCTATAATAATTTATGTATTGCAGAGCCCGAAGATTACAACGAGAAGGACATAACACTTGAAGAAGCTTTAAATGGACCAGAAAGTCAGTTTTGGAAAGCAAGCATGGACGAAGAATTAGAATCATTCAAGGAAAATGACGCATGGGAAGTAGTTGATCGACCTCAAGACTCTACTATAGTGCAGTGTAAGTGGGTATTTAAAAAGAAATATGATAGTGCTAATAAAGTGCGATTCCGAGCGAGACTAGTGGCAAAAGGGTTCTCGCAGAAGGCTGGTGTTGACTTTCATGAGACATTCTCTCCTGTGCTTCGATATTCCACTTTGAGGTTACTATTTTCTATAGCAGCTAAATTCAGTTTAGACATTCGTCATCTTGATGTTACCACAGCTTTTTTAAATGGATTTCTCAATGAAACAGTGTATATGCAAAAACCTGTAACTTATAATACTAGTAGTAATGATAACCAAGTATTAAAATTAAAACGTGCCATTTATGGACTTAAGCAATCTTCCCGTGCTTGGTATCAAAGAGTAAATGATTATTTGATAAATTTAGGTTATCAGAAATCTAAATTTGAACCATGTTTATTCACTAAGTTTGAAAGAAATGTTAAAATAATCATCGCATTGTTTGTAGACGACTTCTTTGTTTTTTCAAACTGTAAAATGGCCACAAATAAATTAATTGATGAGTTGAGTTGTAAATTTAAAATTAAAGACTTAGGCCAGATAAAGCAATGCTTAGGTTTAAGAGTTAATATGCAAAATAATGTAATAACTGTCGATCAAGAACAATATGTAGAAAATTTATTAAAAAGATTTAACATGTCACACTGTAAGACTGCTGAAACCCCTATGGAGATTAACTTAAAGTTAGAAAAGTCTCAAAATGGTTGTAATAATAATTATCCTTATAGACAGCTAGTAGGTAGTTTAATGTACCTAGCAGTACTAACTAGACCTGATATTGCATATAGTGTTAATTACCTTAGCCAGTTCAATAACTCATATAATGAAACTCATTGGAAACATTTAAAAAGAATTTTAAAATACTTAAAAGGTACAAAAGACTATGGTCTTGTATTTTGTAAAGATGAATCTGGTATAAAGGGCTATGTAGATGCAGACTGGGGTTCAGATATAAATGATAGAAAATCCTATTCTGGTTTTTGTTTTAAATTGTCAAACAGTGTTATTTCTTTTGAATGTAGGAAACAAAGAAATGTAGCCTTGTCTTCGACAGAAGCAGAATACATTTCTATGTCAGAAGCTAGTAAAGAAGCAATTTACTTAAAAAACTTATTGTTTGAAATTTTAGGTACTTCAGAGCCAATTACTTTGTTTAATGATTGTCAAAGTGCTCAAAAACTTGTTTTGAATCCAATTTTTCATAGAAGGTCAAAACACATTGACATAAGGTACCATTTTGTAAGAGAAGCTGTAGCGAATAAATATGTTAAAATTGATTATCTGGAAACAGCCGAAATGCCAGCAGATATCTTGACTAAAAGTTTGGGTTCAATTAAACATAAATATTTCACAGAAAAGCTGGGCATTTTACCTGTCTCACAGTTTCACTAATTCAATAAGTTTTGGATTATTTAATTATTTTGTTAAGCGGAGGTGTTAATATGATAACAAAATAATGGTCTGTGGCGACTGCTACTAGCGCCACATGTAAACGTGTGTGTCACTTTGTGTCAATATAGTCTGTTGAAAAGTTAAACTGCGTATTATTATTAAAGGGCATTAGGACTAATAGAAGTTGAATGTTACAGAGACCTTACAGCAGCTATAGTCACAATATGTGGAGCAGATGGGCGCAGAAAAAGGATGGTCTTCATGTCGGTCTACGTCCCGAGTGAGACGGACTACGAGCCACTAGGGACGCACCTAGAAGAAACAATAGCGAGATATAGAGGTATGGACATCCCTATTGTGGCGGGCTGTGACGCAAACTCACACCACACCGTGTGGGGTAGCACAGACTGCAACAATAAGGGTAACTTATTACTTGAATATATCCTTAGTACTAACCTAGAAATAATGAACATAGGTAACACACCGACGTTCGTCACAAGAACAAGGAAAGAAGTGTTGGACATAACACTAATGTCCAAAGAAGAAAGTCATCTGATGAAGGAATGGAGGGTTGACACCTCAGACTCCTTCTCGGACCATCGCAGAATCACTTATAGTTTAACTTGTCAAGTCGAAACTATAAGGTATAGGAACAATAGAAAAACTAACTGGGAAAAATTCGATCAAGAAATGAATGAATGGAAACCTGGTAATGATAGGCTAATTAGTAACACAGCAGAAATAGAAAGAGAAGCAGATAGATTGGAAAAGGCCCTTACGGAAGCCTATCTATCGGCCTGTCCGCTGAAACAAGTTAAGCCTTAGTCCTGACGCAAATTTTGAGGTTAACTATGGAACTGGACTCATTCACGGCGCATATTTAAAGCGACACGTTAAGCCACACTCTTGACGTAAATTTTGGGGTAGACTATAGGAGCCCTGCAATTAAAAGATAAAGTTACCCAATTGTGGTCACATTGAACACGAGGTTGTTTTACAACAAATATTATAACCAAGCTGATATGCTTACCAAATTGGGCCTGAACCATTACAGGTTTTTATCTCATAAGAGACATGTTGAAAGATAAAATTAATGAGCCTGCGAGCCCTAGAACAAGACACACAATTACAATTTTGACACCACTTGCAAAACAGACAAATAATTAAATCCACATTTTAATCACCACACTCACCACTTGAAAGGACGCTCAACGCATCATTAAAACAAAAGGAAACCAACGCCTTGTTGCAAAGATATGGTTTCACATAACAAAATTCTGCATCTATACGCCAAAGGTGCAAACAAGAGAATAAAAGTAAAAAACTTCCGCCGAATTACGACATGTCATCGTTGGAAAATGTCCAGAAAAATCTCGAATACCATCGACAAAAAGACTCCGCCAATAGACAAACTACCTTCTATTAACAAATTTACCCTTCATAGCAAAACAATTATTAAAATCTTTAACTAGCATGCCAGACATTACATTTACTTTAATTATTGAAAATAACAAATAAGACATATTTATTTATTTTATTTTATCGACAAGGTATAAATTTATTGGTCTGTGGGACTAGCATAGTGAATGAAGCGCGACAGTTGTCACTGTCAAAGTGTCAGTCAACTGTGTGAAATATGTAAACACTACATTTTATTTGATTTAATTATTGAAAAGTATTAAAATTCTTAGTGAATTATGTTTCAAAACGAATTTAAGTGAATGCCCCAATGCCGGACGGTGTGGTACAATCGCCGACATTCGCCAAGCCACTAGAAATGGACTCAAACAAAAGGTAGAAATTTGCATGCAATTTACTAACTCATATCAAAAAACTACATGAAAACGCTGGATGTGTTTTGTAATACCTTTCTAAACCTAATACCTAATGTTGCCGTCCAACCTACATGACTATATCGAGAATCCCGCCATAAAAAGTACCTTAAAATCAAATGCTTGTGATACCTATGAGGTATGAAAAAAAGGGTGTTACAACAGTACAGTTAACATTTTTTTATAATCTTCAGTTAAGTGCTAAATAAATAATATCTAGCATCTAACTAAAGTAATGCTCGAACTCATAGGTATATCATATAGGTATTATAATATGGCAACCTTTGGGCAGTTAATCAATAAATTGTTTTAATTAATTTTGGTGCAGAAATAGATTTTGGACCATAAAAAAGGGAAGATACGTTATTATCTCAAAATTTTCCCAGGAAAAGAAATACAACGCGGGCGCAACCACAGTCGCGGGCAAAAGCTAGTTTTCTATAAAAAATAATTCTATCGTCGTCGTCGTTACGATTAGCTCGTCATCGGCTCTTATATAAATAGCAATGTATGGCTATAAAGCAGTTATATAAGGCCCTTATAGAAGGTATATAAGGCCATGTAACGCGTATATAAGCGAATCGGCCGCGCCGGTAAGATGGGCGACTGCTGCGGCAGGCTTTGTGAGGCTTGCGCTGCCTCGTGATGCGGTCATGGTAAAGTGCGGTAAGCGAGTGTTTTTTTATTATTAAGTGACTATTATTGAATTTTAATAATAATTGGAATATTAATTTAATCAGATATTACCCGTCGGAAATCAATTATAATCGATGTATGATAGTATAGAGATAACTGTTGTATTTAAGTTAATATTTTATATCTAAGACAAATACACACACTCCACAAGAAAAACTCTTGCCTAAATAAATGACGATCAATGTTAACGTCATAATCGTGTTTAAATTTTTGACACAGCTCTTGTTTCATAAACAGAATGAGAGCTTTTCAAAATGACAAAAAACTGTAGGCTCGATAGATGGCGTTGATAAAAATGTATTGTGTCAATGTGTTTTTTTACTAAGCTTCGAAGAGTACTCAGGTAAGCAGGCAGATGTAAACCTAAAATGTTTCTCTTTGGGCAGATGTCAGCCAGCAAGCGCTTATTTGCCTCTTTGGTACAGGCTATTTATTTTCAAAAGTCAATTTTGACATTTCTCTTTCCATCAACCTGTTGAAATTTTTTTTTTTTGCATGCTAACCGGCAAAACATGCTAGATCTAGTTTTTACTTTTTCTTATGTCACCTATTTTAGTACTCATGTTTTTTGCAAATAAATATATCTTTTATCTTTTATCAACGACATCTAATGAGGCAAATAGTTACTATATTTATTTTTTAAATGTCACTTTGAAAAGCTCTCAGGCAGTCGATTCCGTCATAAATAAATGACGATCGCTCAGACAGTCACTCGATTCTCGCATAAAACGCTGATCGCCTCGCCTTTGCCACCACCCAGTTCTGGCCTTAGCCGTGTTCTCGCGAGCGTCAGGTGCCAGTATTTCGGTCGGTCCGGCCGTTTATGTAGCGCGAGGTACATAACGCTATGTGCCTCTGTATATTCTAGTTTGCTACGTGCACCGAGGTGGACGCTCCTGCCCGAACCAGCTTTGCTACGCTTGCAAATCTTAATAACCGTACGGTGCATTTGGGTGCCTTGTGTAGCGTGTGGAAGAGGGTTAATTCATAGCTACCTTCCAACCTTCTCCCCTACTCTCCACGGGAATTAACGAGATAGTTCACATCAGGATCGAATTAACGTCAACAATCTGTTATTTTGGTTTCCATTGTACCGTTCTGACGTTTACTCGATACCAATTCGATCTTAGATTCTCGATCGCGTTCGGAAGTAACTTTCCTGATTCTTGAAAAAAAAAGGACGATCAGTCTTTCCAGACAATCGCTTCTGTCATAAATAAATGACGATCACTCAGATAGCCACTCGATTCTCGCATAAAACGCTGATCGCCTCGCCTTTGCCACTACCCAGTTCTGGCCTTAGCCGTGTTCTCGCGAGCGTCAGGTGCCAGTATTTCGGTCGGTCCGGCCGTTTATGTAGCGCGAGGTACATAACGCTATGTGCCTCTGTATATACTAGTTTGCTACGTGCACCGAGGTGGACGCTCCTGCCCGAACCAGCTTTGCTACGCTTGCAAATCTTAATAACCGTACGGTGCATTTGGATGCCTTGTGTAGCGCGTGGAAGAGGGTTAATTCATAGCTACCTTCCAACCTTTCTGGCGAATTAACCCTGAATAAGTAAATAATTTCTAGTTGCAAAGTTCCTTACGGACAGAGTTATTTAGCCAATAATGGGAGATATTACAAAATCTTTATAATGGCTTTTTTATTGTAGTCCTATTAAATAAAGTTTGTTATTGAATTTTTAGATTTTAGGCTTTCACGATGCTGTTTTTATATTAAGATATGAAGATAATTAATATATTAGAAAGAATACTAGAGAAAATCAACACACCCCGTCCCAGCTGGGGTGCTACGGATGAGTCGTTTTTTCCTAGTATTTCTTCTAATTAAAGTCTGTTACTTTTGGTTAATAATTAATAACATAATAAAACTGTTCCGCTGGTGGTCAAAAACCATTTTTCTTAGATATTAATCAAGACTTCAAGTTTCAGAAGTCATAATAATTCACAAGCCTTTGTATTGGAATCTGGGGCCCTATTTTGAAATGTTTTTGACATTAAGGCACAACGGGGCAGCGGGCAGCGACGTCGCGCCGCCCCGTAGCGCCGCCGTAAAAAGTAATCCGTCTACAAATCTATTTTTACAGCGAAAAACCGTGTGTGAACAATGGCTCTAAGGTACCACCGAAATATCAAACTCTTATATAATTATGCATAATGAGCTGCATTCTTCCATACATAGAAAAGTAAATTAAAGCTTTAGTTAAAAATAAAAAAGCGCCTGAGTTGTCTGTGTAGACTCACACGAAAAATCTCTTTTTCTATGTTCTTTGACTCGATTGATTGCTGAAAAACTAACCTTTTAAATTAGATGGCCTATTACAAAAAAGAATCACGATAGTTCGGACGTAATACTTGATATTCAACCTTATTCGTTAGTCAATAGTGCCACGGAGTAGGACGAACATCGACGCTTATACCCTCAGTTAAAGATCAAAAATTTGCTTAGTTTCCAGGTCATAAGTAGTGACCGACCGAATTTTCGGTTTCGGCCAGTTTCGGCCACAGTTTCGGTTTCGGCCGAGCCGAAACTCGGGTTTCCTTTATTGTCGCGCGTCAATCGGCTAACTTCGGAGTTCACCAGCCTTGAATCGGCGCAATCGTGTGGAGTTTAGGTTACGTGGTTTAATATTCAGTTACTTGATTGATTTTAAATGTGAAAAATCATCTAACCTACCACCAATCATGTATGTCTAAAAAACAACGTCAATTTAATATGTGAAAACAAGTTTTGGTTTCGGTTTCAGCCGAAACTGGAACCAGGGCCGAAAGTTCAGTTTCGGTTATGGTTTCGGCCGGAATTCCAGTTTTGGTCGGACACTAGTTATAAGTTGGATAAAATGAAAAAACGGTGCCTTTCATCCAAATCCGTTCAGCCTAATTTGCGTGATCGTTTAACAAATATCCAAACATCTAAAAATCCAAACTTTCACATTAGAAAATTAGTAGGAAAAGTAGAATTGAAAGTATAACTAGGTACTACTAAGAGGTACGATATCATCGTAATTTTCTTTGAATACACCGCTGGAAGAATCTTATTGTGACTTGATTATACCCAAGTTCCAAATCTATTGCTCACATAACCATAACCAATATAAGTATGAAGCAGTAGAAGATAACGGGAATCCGTAAGAAATCCGGGTATACGATAGATATTGTATCTATGAAGTATGTAACTTATTACGCCGTTCAGTCGCAATCTCGAACGGCGCTCGCGTGTCGGCGCCGCTGAAATACCGCATAGAACCGGCTGACACATACGGACCAATAGCATGAAGAGCATCTTAAATGTCCCCATTACTAGGGCACAAGCCTTCCTTACGGGTGGATAAGGGGGAGGGACCATACAGGATTAAAGGGGATTTTGATGAACAGATGAGTTCACGGGGATCCCCTATGGGATCGGGCTGGGGGATCCTGGTGGATGAAAGGACATAACCCACCACGCCGGACCAATGTCGATAAATGGGTATTAATGACTGTAAATGCTGAAAAAACGTACTATAAGTTAAGATTAAATGGAAAAGAGAAGCTTTTATCTTGACAGTTCCTCTCAATAACCGGGTACATAGTTTTGTTAACGATAGGGTTTTTTTTTGGATAAAAATCATTAAAGAAATTTATAAGCCTATATCAAAAATAGTTGTTTGTCTCTTAGAGCTAAAAAAGAGTAACCAAAACCTCCGCAGATCTAGAAGGGGTAGCAGCGTTTTTCAATTAAAGGCCTACCTCCTCGTACATTGGACTGTAGAGCTGATGATGTTGATTTTAATTGCTCGATAAAGGTTTACTATCCGTATGTAGTGCAGGAAGAATGCTGAGCCTCGCAGCGAGTCAGCTCATTCCGTGAGTGGCCGCCGACAAAGAATTATTTCGCCGCCGCCCGCTACCGCCCGCCGCCGCGGCGCACCGCCCAAAGTGCACAGCGAATTAGTTTTAGACGTTTGACGTCGCACGCCAGGGGGCTCCCGCGTCGCCTACGTAATTTAACAGCTATAGCTAAATTGACTACAAAGATAAAGCTACTTTAGAAATTATCCCTCTTTTCGCCTCTGTATTGTGTAAGGAAAACTAGATTATTGGAAAACTGAAAAGCTTTTCTCTACTGCAAACTTTTTGTTGTTTAATCAGCTTTGTAGTCATTTGCGATAGCTGATACACAATCTTTTACATATTTGAAGAATAGAAGCGCTTGCCCTGTAGTAGCTAATGTCACATTATTGTAATCCATCGATTTTTTAAACGTCGATTCATCCATTTTTCGAATGGGAAGGGAAGCGATAGCGAAGTTTTGCAAATGTAGGACTTTCTAGGGAGCTTTCTTGGCGTTCTTCTCAATCGCCGGTCGACATGACACGACAGTGGTTTTGTCTATATGTTTTTTAGTAAAATATACTTTAAGTTTACATCGTCGTTTCTGATATAATGTTGCGTTGCAATTGCAACGCAACATGTATTGACAATTGTCAATACACATGATTAAAGTTTCAGAAACTGACTTAATATTTGTAAGTGATACAAGTTTAATTACTAAAAATACCTACTGACCTAATTTAGAAGACTTGCATATTTAGTGCATATACTCGCTCCCTGATTAACACCTACCAATATTTTATTCCCCTTAATGCAGCTCTATGCACAATTCTAGAGCGACGATTTAGTTTAGATTTTCCAGAAATTCGGACGTTTGAAACCTGAGATCGGGTTAGGAAGCAAATGTACCGCAGCGGCACCGTTACTTGCTACTATCGACGGCAAATCCAGATCGACAGGGCTAAGCTAATTTGACTCTAAAAGGTGCTGCTATAAGATCTAGTGAAATGGAACTTGTCTGTCACTGCGCCGCCATAAAATTTGCTATAATTCTGGTACAACTCGGATTTACGCAATGCAGTTTTCGGGGTTCATTTTGGAGAAAGCTTGGGTTAAGTAATGTTTTTTGATCCTTGGTTCAGTTTTCATAATGAAAATATTGATTGAAACTTTTAGGTTCATATTAAAATTGACTACCTGTACTTGAATCACTACTACAGTATGGTTCATGCTCTGAGTAATGTTAAAATATTATTCTAAAATGTTTAATAAAGGAGATGTCCCAGCGTTGCCCCAGTTTCATTTAATTTAATTACTTTCATAATTAAAAAATGCTAATTACATTTTATTTAGGTATAGTATCAGTCAAGAATTGTTATATATTTAAAAAAACAATTACAAAAACATGAATTTGTTTTCTGAAGTATTTTGTGAAAAAAATGTAAGTAAATAAAAAAGTACTATAGTGATAAAAAAATTGTGATTTAAAAGCGTTTTAACTTCTGCATTAAAAATCCCACTTTTTAATGCAGAAAATAATCATTAATCTGATTCTAGAGTAAAATACCTACTCTGACATACTATTTTGATTAAGACGCGATTGACTTTCATATTTTGAGAATGGTGAGGCAAATGACATAGGCGCGATGGGACATGTCCTTTTATCACCATCTCACACTAACAATGAAACTTACCATTTTTGCCAAAGAAACATGGGTCAAAAAACGTCAAAAAATGTTGGTCCTCCCATACTTAACTAGACAGCTAATACAAAACATTGTATTAGTATAGGAATAGTTATTTGTTATACAAGAGAGCAAAGTCATTTTTTGCTGCGAGTGCTGACTTTTAAATCACGAACTAGCGAAGTAGTCTAGAATTGAATCACGAGCGTAGCGAGTGATTCTAATATAGACTACAGTACCCTTATTAGCACGAACAGCTATCGAAAAAAAAAACGCGCGTAAAATCATTCGATAGTGCAATTTTGTATTGGAAATTTGAACAACGCCATCTACCGCCGAATAGCGAAATTAAAATTTCCATAGATAATTCTCTATCGAGTAATTTTACGCGCGTTTTTTTTCTCGATAGCTCTTCGTGCTAAGGGTACTGAGCACAGTGAGTGATTTAAAGGCACGAGACATCAAAAAATTTGCTCTCGTGTTAAACAGACAACTTTTCACCTCTACCAGCGAGAAAAGGTGTTAGAAATTAAAAAAGCACTTTGCCTCACGCTCGCAGCAAAAGTTGATTTTGCTGCGAGTTTTTGGTAAAAAGCACTTTGCCTCACGCTCGCAGCAAAAGTCGATTTTGCTGCGAGTTTTTACGCGCCAAAAGCACCCTTTTCGTGCTGGAGAGGTGAAAAGTATTTTTATTTTGTCGTAATTAATCACTTTACAGATACTAAATATACAAATTCTTGTCAGCAAAAAAATACTGATGTCGATGTCACGAAAGATAAATAGTATACGATTACATAAGATAAGTACTTAGTGAGATTTTTTTTTAATTACTTTAATTTTTGCATTTCCCGAAAGACATTACGTTTCCTTTTTCAGTCTTTTCTGGAGCGTCAAATGTTTTCAAGATTACAACCAGGTACAACTTGGAACTCTTGGTCGGTTGCATAATGACGTGGGCACATAGCTTGCAGGCACATGTACATAATGTACAGTCGGCCGCGCGTATCAGGTGGCAGCGTCGGCAAGACGCCGAGAGCGAGCTTAGAATACAAGCTTCTCTGATGACGGCATTA
This sequence comes from Agriphila geniculea, assembly GCA_943789525.1. Lineage (NCBI taxonomy): Eukaryota > Metazoa > Arthropoda > Insecta > Lepidoptera > Crambidae > Agriphila > Agriphila geniculea. Next base: position 19,203,196 of record OX038883.1, on the reverse strand, counting down.
CGCACGGAACGTGGGATGAGAGGTAGCGGGAAACTTTATGGAAATAAATAAAATCTAAATAATATTATAAGCTTCTTTATTGACGACATTATACGCACGGAGACGGAACAGGGCAAGAGAGGTAGCGTAAATTGAAAAATCTACGTCTAGCGAACTCAGCTTTGACAAGATGCAAGCGGAAGAGATAGATCTCTTCCGCTTAAAATTTAGAATGACATTATTAACGCAAGTGACATGGCATGAAATTGAGCAATAGTGTGCATGCATGGAAATAAAAAAATTAAAAATCCTTCCTTATAAATTCCTAATTGTTACGAAACTTGAAATAAATAAAGAATCCATAAAAGTTAAAATAACTACTAACAGTTATTTAATTACTTAACCACTTTCGCTATGTAATGAAATCCGAAATTGCAAAAATAGCATAAAAACAAATCAAGCAGGCTTCAGATTGAGCCGGGATGATAAAATCGAATAAACACCTCACATAGAACATTTTCACTCCTGGGGCTGGCAAGGGGGCAGTTGCCAGGGGCGCAACACTAAGGGGCGTATTTTGCTGACCCATAGCTAGAAAATAAGTCTTGGGGCGAAAATTCAAATTTTGGCAGGGGCCCTCATTATCCTAGAAATATATGTCTGGCTTGGGGCGCAAAATTCAAATCTTGCCAGGGGCTCTCATTATCCTAGAAATATATGTCTAGTCTTGGGGCGCAAAATTCAAATCTTGCAAGGGGCACTCATTATCCTTGAAATATATGTCTTGGCTTGGGGCGCAAAATTCTAATGTTGCCAGGGGCACTCATGATCCAAGAATCAAGTCTTGGGGCGCAAAATTCAAATCTTGCCAGGGGCGTTCATGACCGGTAGGGTCATGAAACGCTGCTCACACTTCTATACAAACATTCGCAACCCGCTCCTCTCACTAACAAGTAAGTAACCCTACCCTGTGGCTGGCAGCTGCAGCGTCATGGAAAATGGACGGAGCTGTGGCGTGCGCCGTAAAGGACCCAGCACCTACAAACACACATGTACATGCGACCAATACATACATACAGCCGATATATCTCCATATCCCCACCATATAGGCCGTATCTCCTTCCATTTATCATACTAGACCTGAGGAGTAACGTCGAGGGAAATCCAACGGTATATCAGGATTAAAGGAAAATAAACACAAATATAATACAGGGCTTTCCGAATATCAAAATATTGTACCACTAGTTACTGGTTTGCATCTTGCTATTGGCATTTTTACGATGTGAACAGAAGCATCTCTCTATATTGTATAGAATCTATATTATATAGATGCTTCTGTTTGTAAGTCCATGACTTAGAAAAGAAGAAATACTATTTGAAGTGAAAACTTCTTTAGCGGCGTTGTACGCTTTTTTGTAATGGGGAAAAAATGCTAAACTCGCGTCAGTAAGAATCACGTGACCCTGATCGAAAATTCGTAAGACGGATGTGACGGATGGAGAATAGACAGCCGGGGCAGGGGAAGTATCCCCCTCTCTTTCTACGGGGCGCGGTGAAAATGGCGGCGCGTCATTACAAGACGTAAACACTTGTGTCACCATAGCAGCGCGCTAATTTTTTAATTCAATGACAAAACTCTAGATTTTCTGTCAAGCTATGGATAAGACTTTCGTACAATACTGTTCTGTATTCGTAAATTCAAATGTAGAGTCAATTCGTTAGACGGCAATTCGTGCAAACCAAAATATCAAAAATGCACAACGCTAATATTCAAGTTTTCACTTCTGCCGGCACTCCCGGAGTGCAACCCGTTTTTTTCATAATTTTTTGTATCTTAATAAGAAACTCCTTATGAATCTTTTTTAAATCGGCAAAAGATTATTACTTTTGGAAACAAAAAGCTCAAGCAACTTCTAACTTTTCTTGACCCTGTCGACCCTCTCGGCGGCACTCATGACATACTCATCGAATGAAGATGCGAAACCTTCCTATTCTCTAGATTTAGTCTACTGAAATTTTTTCTCCTACCAAACATGAGTAAATGTCTTGGCAGGCAAAGATTAATTAAGTCAAAAGGTGGTGTTTGAAATGGGCCCATTCAGTACCACAGTTTTCAGGCGATGAAAGAAAAAAATAATGGGCTAAAGAGGTAGAAACTTCGTTGGACTGAATACGCAGAGCTAAAATAAGATCTACAGCATATATTTTTTTTAGATTTTTCACTCTCTTATTTCAAAAGTTAAAGGGGGGGGACACACATTTTACCATTTTGGCGGTGAATATCTTTCAAACGGTCGACTTTGAGAAAAAGTTGTCTTAGGAACCTCAATGTCATTTTTAAAGACCTATCTATAAAGTGTGGGTTTGAAGAAAAAAATTTTTTTCAGTTTCCGTTCCATGTATGGGGAGCCCCCCCTTAATCTTTTATTTTTCTTATTTTTGTATTAAATTCGTTAAGCGGTTAACAGAATACATCTACCTACCAAGTTTTAACTGTGTAGTAATAATACTTTCGGAATAAAGTGGCTGTGACATACGGACAGACAGACAGACAGACAGACATGACGAATCTATAAGGGTTCCGTTTTTTGCCATTTTGGCTACGGAACCCTAAAAAAGATTATTTAGAGAAATAAAACAAAATATGCCGAAAAAAATGTTTTTTCTTTACAAAGTCATGGACTTATCAAATCACCCTCGTACTATAGAACCTATGGATGAGTTGGATAGTTGCTTTTTGTACCTAAGGTGGTGTCCATTAATTATGTGAGGCATTTAGGGAAGGTGGGGGGGGGGGGTCAAGACGAATCCGACCCAATCTCACGTGGGGGAGAGGAGGGGTCTAGGCAAATATCACGTAATTTGTTTTTCTGCAGAAACTGGGTGTAATTAAGTTAATAATTTTTCTTACTTAAAATATGACTGTAAACAATAATGTTTATATAAATAAATGCAAAGCAAGCAAGCATCATCATCATCATCATATCAGCCGCACGACACCCACTGCTGGGTATAGGCCTCCCCCAAGGATCTCCACGACGATCGGTCCTGCGCTGCCCGCATCCAGAAAGCATAATTTAACGTAATTACACTAAAAATACACGTTTTGAAAAATCTCTCGACATCTCACCAAAGGGGAGGAGGGCTCGAAAAATCATCAAAATCACCTCACGTAACTCAATCAGAGTTCGGTGCGTGTTTGATGTTTTTAATATAAATAACAGGTTTAAAAAAACATAGATCATTCAAAAATGGAACATACATACATACGTCATAACAATAAAAAGAAGCAAACGCACTCACACGATCGCAATCTTATTAAAAAAAAAAGAAAGAGCATCAGAACAAGTAACTATTTGAAAATACAATACGAACGATGACAATCCATTACACAATTCCATAAAACGAGTCAAAACAAAATAAAACTAATGCGTGAAACAAATCGTCGGTAGGGGGCGGAGGGGAGGGCGGCGGGAGGGGCGCGGGGGGCAGTCTACAACTCTACTACGGGCACTCTCGGTTTCATTCATAACTTTTTACAAGTTTATCTGTGGCGATACCTCCTACATATTTATGTGTTGCGACTGTGATGCGGCAAAGATTAACTACTTTGGTGTAGATGGGTGACTCGATACAAATACAAACCAACTGTCCCATAAAATTTTCTATAACGATGAAGTAACCTATGTTTTATTTAAGTACACACATCAACTTTGTCTAGGGATACAGGTGTTATTTTCATACAAACGAGGTAACTTTGAAGACTTGGTTTTCTGCCAGGGATGTACCGAGCTGTAATCTGATGATCGCCATCCCGGGAGTGAATGGAGTAGATTCAGATCGCTATACACACCTAACTGATCTGATCAGCATTCTAAAAGATGGGTCAGAGTTCTCAGTTTGAGGATTTCCACACATTTTCATGCTATTTTTGCGGTTTTTTTAAACATGTCCATTACGTTTTTAGAATGCTGGTCAGATCAGTTGGGTGTGTATAGCGATCTGAATCTCCTCTATTCACTTCCTGGATAGCCGTCATCAGATCATAGCACAGTACATCCCTGGCAGGAAACCAAGGCTTCAAAGTTACCTCGTTTGTATGAAAATAGCACCTGTATCCTTAGACAAAGATGATGTGTGTATGTAGGTAACGTAAGTCGCAAGCTTTTTGTTTATAGTAAATTGTCATTATAGAATGTATAAGTCTAAAACAGAAAACAAAAAGTTTAAAGACTTTTCAGAAACGCTAGACGCAATTTTCAGGAAAAACTCAATACTTACTTAAATTGTTTTCTGTTAAAATAAAATTATCGTATAAATGGAATAGGTACTAACTGTTTTAGGGCCGATTTTTCAATCCTCAGTTAACAGATATCAGTCAGTTTAACTATTAACCAAATAAAATAAAAGTAATTCAAAAATTTGACAGACAGATGTTTGACAAACATTTTCAATTTAGCAGTTTAATACGCTATCAAACGACTAAAGCTCTAGGCATTCAAAAAGCAACCCTTACAGTATTAAAAGAAAAAAATCATAGTGTTTTTTACCCGACTGCAGGGAGAGGTTATGTTTTCCGCGCGTATCTTGTATGTTTGTATGTAATATTGTTTATTACGTCATATCTTTGAAAAGGCTGGTCGGATTTTTATAATTAAGGTATCTGTTCACGCCTGGCAATACTGCCATCGAAACGTCACCTGTCAACCTCGACGCAAACGTCAACGTCACTGTCAAGAAACCAGAGAGAGGGCGCGCGGTCAGCCGGTGCGCGCGTCTCTTCCCCTCTCGTCATCCATATCGTTCAAACACTAACGACACATCTAAAAATCCTATGTACTAAGTTTTTGTAATATATACAATTTCAACTGAAGAAGTCGTACTTCATTTGCACGAACCAGCACTCCACGCCAGCGCAAACACATCATTAAATTTGTCTTGACAGCCCAAGTGCCCAAGTGACGTTAAAAAAAACCGGCCAAGTGCGAGTCGGACTCACGCACGAAGGGTTCCGTACCAAAAATAATCACGTTTGGATGGGAGCCCCCCTTAAATATTTATTTTATTCTGAATTTAGTATTTATTATTATAGCGGCATCAGAAATACATCATCTGTGAAAATTTCAACTGTCTACCTGTTGTCGTTATTAATATCGAGCAAAAAATGGCAAAAAAATAAAACACGTTTATTGTATGGGAGCCCCCCTTAAATATTAATTTTATTCTGTTTTTAGTATTTGTTGTTGTAGCGGCAACAGAAATACATCATCTGTGAAAATTTCAGCTGTCTAGCTATCACGGTTCATGAGATACAGCCTGGTGACAGACAGACAGACAAACAGACGGACAGACAGACAGACAGACAGACAGACGGACAGCGGAGGCTTAGTAATAGGGTCCCGTTTTTACCCTTTGGGTACGGAACCCTAAAAACCAACATGGCGGTTGTTCGATGCTATTATTTTAAGTAAAAACAATTTTAGAAATTCATAAGGAGATCAAAAAGGTATGTCATGAACTCATGATCGTATATAATAAATAACTAAAAAGACAAATAAAAATAATAAATTTTAAACCTAAAAAACCCACCTACATAAAAAAACAAGTCAATTGAAAAGATGGAAACAATATTAAATATTAATAGCAACATTATATCATGCAGTCGGAGGCATAGAATTTAATGATAAGTCAAATCATTCATAACTGGAATCACAATGATTTCGTGATACTAAATGTCTCTACCCTTCTCTCTTTACCTAACCTCTTGTATGTGGAGTTCTGCTTAGCTGGTTGAATATTATTTCAGATAGAAGTATCGATATTTAATTTATTACCATACCATACCATCATCACACCTACAGTCTTTAGTCATGGTTTTCTTGTACATATAACCACCATCAGTTATCAAATATAAACTGTGTCTCTAGGTAGTCTAGGCTAAAACACCAAAAATATATTGGCCTAAATAAGATCAAGGAAAGTATAATACCTAGTTAATAGAAAATTAGAATAAAATATTCTCTCAGAGTAAGAACCGCATTTGGCATAAAAGATTTTCAAAATTAAAAGTCTAATCTTTGACCGGTTGAACGCACACATGCGCAGTAGGCACCAGACGGCAATACACACATTTAGAAATTGAAATAAAGTTTGTTTTAGTTGGGCATGAATGAAAGCGAAAGCCCGACTGGGAACGGCTGATTGTAATCACAACAAAACGTCGGTCGGGCCAGCTAAAATAAAGTTATTATTTATGTTGAAAACTTCTTCGTTTTGTAAGTTTTGATGGGACGAAGCGAAATTGTTTCTGGAGAGGGGAGTCCTTGGATGGAATAAGAATTTACCGTTTAGCTTTTTGAATTTCGAATTAGTTGCCGATTCATTTGTTTTGTTATCGATGTTATTGTTCAGTTTCTCCTTCTGTGAAAAAGTTTACTTTGCATTCTGATGATCTCTAAGTGATCTATAATACAATTTTGCAATGAAATATTATTTCAAGCAGAAATAGATATTGGTATCGTTAAGTAACTATAATGAGTCTTACGTGAGTAAGATAATCGGTGATGCTAAAGTGTTAAAAATAACCTCGTAGGTAAGTCATAATCTGTTTAGGAAATACATAGAATCCTTTTGAGTATTTGGCCGAGATCGGCCGAATATTCAAAGGCTTCTTAGCTAAAATCTTTAGATAAGGTCTTCTTAAAAATTTAAGACTATGAAACTGACAACTTTTCTTTAGAAAGCTGTCAGTTTCATAGAGTTTCTGTCAAATCTGACAACTTTTTTGAATTTAAGGTGGCCTTAACTTTAAGCTTCGTTTGAGTATTTGGCCGCCTACGTTTACTGTGTGAGTACCGCAGCTTGAAATTCTATTGATGTTGAATCAAGCACAAATGTGTTTTTTGGAAACTATTTAATTCTGCGTGCTTTAAAAGCACAACGATTAGTCTTGGTTGCTATTAAATTAACTATTTCTTTAACCGAGCAGTAGCTGGGGTCTAAAGTAAAATATTTAACCTTTAAGTAGAGATAGCACCTGTTACACTTAAAGGCATCTAACTAAAAACCCTTGAAAATTTTAAACATGTCTTTTATGCATAAAGTGTATGAAAATGATTGATGCGTAAACATTTTCAAATTCTTCTCCATCTTCTTTAATAAAGAAAACAAATAGGTAAGGTATTTCAAGTTTTTAATTCGTTACGTTTAGTATTCAAGCATTTTACATATGAAAATGGTTAGGTATCAGATGCAAATCGCCTGAGACGTATTTTTGGCCATAGCTCCTATTTTGGGAGGATCGAAATGGAAATAGTACCAGGAGTTGAGGAATTTTTCGAGACATGTGTGAGCGTTTGAATTTTGAAAATCGGCTGGTAACTTTTTTCGGAATTTTGAAAAAGGTTTCGGCCGCGTCGAGGCTGTCAGAGCGGGCGCTTTTGTAAGAATCGTAAAAATAATGCATTTTATTTGATTTGTTTTTTTTTTCGTAAATTTTTGTATTCATTTTCAATGCTCCGATTCTTGCGGGGACTGCGGAATCTGTGAATTTTTTTGTTGTTGTTTATTTCTTTTTAATAAATGGCTGAAACGCAGAATCTGCTTTCACTAATAGTAATACCCACTTTCGTAGGTTTGCTTATTCAATGTTTTAAAAAAACATTTGATTTTAAACACAGAATGGTCTTATTGTTGGTAATTTTTTCATTCTTTTTTTTAATAAACTAATCGAAGGTTTGATTTTTCAATTTATTTAAATAAAAAAATATTTCCATTCGCAATCAAACCATTACTTTGGACTTGATCCCGTCTGAAATGCCGTCTGTCTATGTGTTTTTTTCTAGTCCTATATTATTTATCTTATTAAAAAAAAATTAAAAACCCGACTGCTCTGCCAAAAACGTACTAAAAAGTAAAATAAGAAGTGACATTGCAGTCGGGGGACCGTTTTATGCAAGAACCTTATATTCATATTCTATGACACTGGACATTCTACTACTGAAGGATGGTTGGGGATGAGGTCATTCACCTTTGCAGATTTCTTTTATCCCTCTCACACTGTGACTGAAATTGCCATGCTAAGTACAAAATATCCCAATCCATAGTCAATTTACCCAGGTCATGTACAACAATTAATTAGATTTTCTAAATAAATGTAAATATCGGCACACTTTAAATTAGTTACATGATGTTAAAATTTATTAGTACATGCCAAGGTAATTATTTAGAGGACAGATGAGTCCATTTTGTTATTACAATATTTTACGTTTAACAGTAATTTCTCCATATTTCATAAGTTACCAAATAAAAATAAGGTGGCATCACTGATGGAATTGTCTTTGATTTGACATGTCACTAATGTCAATGATTTTCCACCGCATCTCACGTATAAGTACAAAAATATAAAATTATTTAAATAAAATTCGCGTTACAAAGCATGTGTTGCATTGTGCAAAATTGCAAAAGTGTTTCAAAACCAAATTCTAACATTATATTTCACAAGTAAGTGTTTTTTAAAGTATTTTCAGCATTCAATTTTTCCTTCTCAGAAATCTGAATTTTAGCAGATTTCAAAGATTGTTTCCGATCTAATTCGGAAATATTATAGAAGTTAATTATAATTCCACCTTAATTACGTATTTTTTATTTCAATATAATAAATATAATATGTACAAATCTGTATTCATTTTCGACACATAAGAAGCTTTAGAAATATTATCTGCATATCGCAGGGTGACCATAATCACAGCAGAACTTTTGAATAAGAATGAAAGATTTGGATGAAAAATTTACGTTTATCCTACCTAACATTACATTTTATGTTTTTATGCCACATTTAACTTTGAGAGCGGAATTATTTTGTATTCTTAACAGAAAGAAAAAATGTAATGTAAACTAAAATATTATCTTACGTAGTTGAGTTAAACAATTTAGATCAGTTTCAGCTAAGAATCGGACCTACCTAACTTACTACCTTACTACTATACTAGTTATTATGGTCTTTGACACCCATTGTTTATTCGTAGTAACAAAATAAAAATTAATCTTATTTTATTTTTCAGATTCCGAAACGATGGGGAAAAGAAACATTTATAGTATATCCCAATTACCGTTAGAGGGAAATTATTTTCAACGGCCAAAATAATGCAGTTTTGACATTTTATATTGCAACTTTTTTTAATACAATGACTAATAATGAGACTTAATTTTTTTTTCACACAACCGAAAATTCTAAAACTTTTTTCTATTACTAAGGGCGCTTATTCCTGCCTATAAAAATATTCAGCCAATTTGTTTTTTTGGACATTCCTCATTGTACAAAATAAAAATACACGTGACTTTAGGGTGGAAGGGCAGGTGTGTATAAAAAAAAACTGCCCGGCATATATATTGGCAAGAGAAAGAAAGGGACAAAAGATGCGCAGTAGCCATAAACACTAAGTTTATGGCTACTGCGCATCTTTTGTCTCTTTCATTTTCTTGCCAATATATATGCCGGCATCTGTAACTATATAAGTCTTAAAACTCACCACGTATCTCCAAGTTTTGACTTTTAACCAGCCGGACCGTACAGGACCAAGGGGTCAAGTTTGCTATTATCGTGACTAACGCCGTAATCGTGTTTCAATGGTGTTTGGATGGTAATGCTTTTTGACACAATTCTTGTTTTTGTAAACCCAAAATTGAAACACATTGTTTTTCCTAAAAATCCAAACCCGTTAGACACTGTGTTTCAGTTTTAGGTTTAACAATCAAGAACTGTGTTAAAACGCATTACCGTTCAAACACCATTGAAAAACACGATTATATGATGTTAACAATAGCAGACTTGACCCCCAGTGTGACCACCATTCCAAAACAGTATCGTCCATCCGGAGAGGAGCCAACCGAAAATAATCATTAAGTAAATACTTTGTGTTGCGCGCCGCCGCTGGCCAAAAGGGGGGTTTGAATGAATATATAGAAAGGTTATAATATGGTTGGTCAAGAGTAGTAATAATCCTATAAATGCAGTAATATTCTAAATGCGAATGTTTGTATGTTTAGAGATACCCAAACATACAAACTTTGGCACTAACTAACATCTAAACTATTCTAAACATTCAAATGTTTAGAATCTAAACACTTTTGAATGTTTGGATTGGTCGTCCAAAAAACTTACGCCGCCGTAGGCATAAGTTGATAGTCTGTAGTAAGTACCTATTTGTAGTGACTGTCCTACGAATGGACAACATTGTTGTCACCCTAATGAAAGAGATGGAAAATATCGTTGACGTCATTCAAGGTTATTTTTTCGTTCTTCAAGCCCCAAAAGGTGATGCAATGTCCAGAGTCATATATAAGGTTCTTGGTTTTATGGAACAATTTTTGATCAAAGAGGTCCCCCCGACTGCAATAACACTTGTTATTTACACGACTGCCCAAAAAAGGAGTATATTTGTGTTCAGGGTTCATGTATGTTTGTGGGTATGTGAGTTTTTTTATTTTACTTTTTAGTACGTTTTTGGCAGGGCAGTCGTGTTTTTAATATTTTTTAATTTATTTATTTTTATTTCACACATTTTAGTAACAAATTATATAGTTTTGGAATGTGCTCATCAAGGCCTTTCATTTGATGCCCATATTGTAATAATAGAAGAAAAAATTTTTTTTTCACATTTGAAAGTGGTGTCATACAGTCGCCATATAGATATTTTTTTTAAAAAACATACCCAGTGTCACTCGGAATGATATAAGGAATCTAACGATACCCCACACATCCAAATCCGTTAAGGCATTTAGAAGTTATGGTGGAATGAACCCTAAACACATATACAGTACACTCCTTTTTGGGCAGTCGTGTAAAAAAAATCGTTTTGTTAATACTTATACTTCAATGCTCGCGCGGCCGCATGCGGCCGGACAACATTAGAATATTTATTGTGTCTCATTTTAAGGGCGTTGGAGTGTTAAAATCCAAAAATTTAAAACCCAGCATCCAGCTATGTTGTTGGTCATAATGGTGGGATATGGCCATGGCCCATCCGCCATATCCGCCTATAAGAAAGGCCTGTTTGGGCACAGCACAGGGGGTGATAGTGGAGTGATTAAAATTGCTGATGTCCATTTGATTGTGTACCAAATTGAACAAATAAGAAAAACAGATTTCTTGATAGACGCAGTGATTACACACGTGTGTGTCAAGCATACTAAAATAATGTATGACTCTACGTTAGTGACATGACGACAGCGCGGCGCACGAGGGCCATTCGCGGGCGCCAGGAAAGTAACATATAGTACGCGACACGTGTATGGCTCGCCGGCATCGGCACTTTGAACCCAACTTGGTACGTATTATTTTTCATAGCTACCAAAAATGGGTCAAATAGAGTAACCACGTTTTTGAGTTTTCCTTTCAACAATTATCCTTTGATTATTACAGAAAAAACAAATATGCTGACTAAAAATAAATACTTATGATAAAGTTTCTAGTCGCACACTTTTTAACCGACTTCAAAAACTTGAAAAGGAGGAGGTTATCTGTTCGTATATTTTTTTATACGTATGTACACCGATTACTCGAAGACGGCTGAACCGATTGAAATGATTTAAACGCTATAACATCAGGTTTCTTTCCAAGTTGGTCCCATTTTTTGAAATTTTGAAATCGTTTTAGTAGTTTTCAAGTAATCTTGAAAATACTATCGTTTTCGTTACCATTTTATACGTATTCAGACCGATGTTCAACCATTACTGTTTTGTTTATAAACCGATTTAGATGATTCTTTTTTTGTTTAAAAGAAGACACCTTAAGGATGATACCATATTAATTTCATTGGTATTATTCATTATTTTTTATTCATGTGCAAACATCGGACTTCCGAGATGTGTATCGCGGATTTGCAAAACCAGATAGAATCAGACCTATTATTGTGGAGTTTTCATCGGTTTTACACAAAGAAAAGCTGCTCATGAATGCTAAGAAACTGAAAAAAGCTGATGCCAATTTTCTAAATACATCGCGACTGAAGATTGATGGTTCTCCGAAAACGTTCTTTATAGCGGAATGTCTTACTACTAAAGCAAGAAGATTATTTTACCTATCGCGTGATTTTGCGAAAACATTTGGTTATTCTTACTGTTGGACATCCTATGGTAAAATTTATTTGCGAAAAAAAGAAGGAACTCCCCTAATTCGTGTTGATGAAGAAGCTGACTTGAACAAGCTGAAAAATGCTGGCATCTGACTAAGCTCGGAATTCATGGTAATTTTAACCTTAATTAAGTTATACCTACTTCTCTTTTTTTCTGCTTTATATAAACTGATTATTCATATTAACTCAACTTATCACACTCTACACAAAATCATTTTTTTATATTCTCTATATATTATACACAACGGTATGATAGTATCATGGTATTTGTTTATTCAAGTATCTTATCTTTCTTATTTTACGTACGTAGTTTTATGTAGTCCTGTGTACTTTTACTGTATCCTACAACTTGTTCCAGTAGCATTTTATATTTTCCATTATGGATGACACCATTACTAGTGATATAGACAATATTTCTGTCTCGGATTTTCGTGCATGTGATATCGACGATTGCAAAAATATAATCCAATATCCCTCAAACTATCTCAAGATAATGACACAAAATATTCGAAGCATTCAAAAAAATTTCGATGATTTTACCATTCTGCTACATAGACTGAACTTTCAAATTGACATATTAATTCTGACAGAATGCTGGTTGTCTTGTAATCCCGTTTTACCCGTAATCCAAGGTTATTCCTGTCACGCAAGCACCAGAAATAAAAATCAAAATGATGGTGTAGTTCTTTACATTAAATCTAATATAAGAGCTTTTATTGAGGAACAAGACACTCTTGATTCTACCTGCTTGGTAATAAAAATAGGTAATGAAACTTCAATAATCGCAATTTATAGATCACCTTCATATATTAATGCTAATCCGTTCCTTTCGTCACTTGATTCTGTTCTTTCGAATTTCCTCTCATACAAAAATATTGCTATTATTGGAGACATTAATTTAGATATCATACAGAATAATCTTGACACATTTACTAATGAATATCTAAATTTAACCGCGTACCATGGTCTTTTACCTGCCCATACCCTACCAACGCGCAACAGAGCATGTCTAGACCATGTTATTTTAAAAACAGATAATAAAGCTAATACTCTGGTTTTTAATAGCACTGTTACGGATCATCAGGGTGTTTTGTTGTGCCTGCAAGTTACTCCATCAGTTACCCACACCCAAACCTATTTTAATAAAGTCAACTTTACAGATCTTAGATCGGATCTTGAAGAAATTGATTTTAGTGTTATTTTCACTACATCTGACATTAATGCCTCCATGCAATATTTTCTAACCAGTATAAATAGAGCCATAATTGCAAACTCAATTCTAGTAAAAGTACCTCGAAGAAAACGAATAATTAAGCCGTGGATAACACCTGGTCTTCTTAGATGTTTACATAACCGTGATATGATGCACAAAAGATTAAAGCAGAACCCTGATAATATCGTACTAAAAGTAACATACACAAGATACAGAAATCATTGCAATAATATTTTAAGAAAAACAAAAATAGCTTACGAAAAGAAAGAAATTAAAGAGGCGGGTAAAAATTCCAAAAAGCTGTGGGACGCTGTAAAAAAGGCTGCGTACACAAAAAAGGAAAAGAGTCAAGCCAGTGAACTAATAATATCTACTGACCCAGAGAATTCGATAAATAATGTTAATAACTATTTTGCTAATATTGGTTCTAAACTTGCATCTAAATTTGGCAGTGATATTTGTGTGGTTCCGAGTTTTAAACACCTCCCTGTTCATAAAAGTTCACTTGTGTTATTTGATACTGACCCAAAGGAAATCGAACGCCTGATAATGGGGCTGAAAAATACTTGTTCTGTGGGATGGGATCTTATATCAAATCAAATATTAAAGGAATTTAAAGATATCTTCATTATGCCTCTGACTTACATGTTCCAGCTTTGTCTTAGGGAAGGTATCTTCCCAGATGTACTAAAAAAATCCGTAATCCACCCTATTCACAAGTCAGGTAATAGAGACCGTGTAGAGAATTATAGGCCTATCTCTCTGCTTCCAGCTATAGCTAAATTGTTAGAAAAAATAATTAATTACAGACTAACCCATTACCTTGAGCACTATAAACTACTTTCTGATAATCAGTTTGGTTTCCGCGCTGGGAAATCCACAGCAGATGCGGTGCACGAGCTGACTGACTGGGTAGTTAAAAATTTGGACAAGGGTAATAAAGTTATAGGGGTTTTTCTTGATCTGGCTAAATCCTTCGACACGGTCTCTATACCTATACTTCTGACCAAGCTTGAGACCCTTGGGGTGCGCGGTAAGGAATTGAATTTATTCGCTGACTATTTATCAGGGCGAACACAATGTGTTAGAATAGATAAGCATACTAGTCGAGAATTGCCAGTTTCCTTTGGTGTACCTCAGGGAAGTGTTTTAGGCCCTACCCTGTTTCTAGTATATATGAACGATCTCTGTAATCTTCATTTCTACCAAGGCAAGATCATCTCATATGCAGATGATACTGCTCTATTGTTTTCAGCTAATAATTGGAAAGAAGCCTACGAGAGGACACAAGTCGGGGTCAATGTGGTATCAAATTGGCTGAGGGATAATTATTTAACATTAAATCCTGACAAAACACAATATATTAACTTTTCGGCTCGTGATTCGACAGAAGCAACAGCCGCTTTTAATTTGATAATTCATTCTTGTCGTAATAATATCGGATCCCCGTGTGAGTGCCCCTTCTTATCCAATACAGAGTCATTAAAATACCTTGGCATAATGCTTGACGCTAATTTGACTTTTAAACCTCATATAGAACTGTTAAATTCTAGATTACGCAAACTCATATATATATTTAAAAAAATCCGACACATTGCCGATGCTAGCATTGTCAAACGAGTTTACATTGCTCTAGTCGAATCATTGTTATCGTATTGTGTCACGAGCTGGGGTGGCGCTGATAAATCCTCTCTGATCAGGCTGGAAATTGCTCAAAGGGCAATTCTTAAGGTTGCCACATTTAGACCAATTTATTACCCAACTCAGCATCTGTACCAGTCCTGTGACGTCCTAACTGTGCGTCAGATCTTCATGTTAGCCTGTGTATTGAAGCAACACTCACATACACCATATGACCCTAATTACATCAACAAAAGACGCCGCGATTTGGTATGTGCTGTACCATCCTTTAATCACGCTTACATGCATAAATTCCACTGTTGTCTTGGCCCCTTCCTTTATAATAAGATTAATAAAATCTTAAATATATACCCCCATAACAAATCTCAGTGTAAAATTATAGTCTCCAAATATCTTAAGCAGTTAAACTATGAAGAAACTGAAAACCTACTAATAAGACAGTTTTAGTAGAACTTATTAATCAAATATATTTTGTTACTAAATTAAATTAATTTAAAATTCATTAAATATATATATATATATATATATATTACTATCATACTTACTACACATACACACCCTCCTACACACACTCACTCACTTTCACTATAAACAAAAGGAGGAACAACTTACACAAATCCCCTTTGATTAGTTTAGTATTTAGTCCCGATTCCTATTCATGTATTTTTTTTTTCTCTTCTTTATGAATACTGATCCATAAAGTGTGAGCACAAGCAATTTTATTGTAAAATGTTGGAATTATCCTAGGGATGAGCGCTGTAGTCTGAGATACAGGTTTTTCGACCTAGTTCAGACGCAGATGATCAGAATATATAACATTACATTTGGATATACCTACTTGAACTGTTTGTACTGTGCTATTTTGTAATTTGTACTGGGAAATAAATTATTAAATTATTATTATTATTATTAGATTTTGGATTATGAAGATACACGAGGGAACTCCTCAAAATCAAATAGGAACTGTACAGTGATTGAAATATTTGTAGGTTTATGACAATGAAAAACAAGTTATGTAACTATCTATTATCAAGGACGTTCTGGACTAGAGTTGAACTGCGAAGGCCCAACGGAACTCTTGTGGAAATTGAGTTACTAGGGGTATACCGATGAAAAATGTGAAACATTAAAATGTTTTATTTTATAAAATACCACAAAAATGTTTAAAATAAAAAAGCTTTTTAAAAAAAGCAAGACCTCCTTCAAAAACCTTAAAAAACAGCTCTATAAAAAGCAAGAAATAATGTTAAAATCGATTAATTAAAACACGTCTATTGAAGTCGGGTGGGGCTTTTAGAATATAAACAATACAATAAGTAAAAAATTACTTCCAGCTCCACCCGACTTCAATAGACGTGTCTTAATATATTAACATTATTTCTTGCTTTTTATAGAGCTGTTTTTTAAGGTTTTTGAAGGAGGTCTTGCTTTTTTTAAAAAGCTTTTTTAAATATTTCAGCCATGCTACGAGTACATTAAGTTTTTAAATGGTAAATTTCTGGTCACTTGCAAAAATATTTCACAGTTCTTTACAATATTTTTAATCAAAAATACTGATCTTTACAGGTATAGTAGAGAGCGCCAGGTTACCTGAAAATAATAATAACCGCCTCTGTGGTCTAGTGGCTCGCCCACATGTGTAGGACGTAGTATGAGTAGGGGTCTCGGGTTCGATTTCTAGGATAGGGATACAATAAAATTGTACTCAGTTTGGTTGGAGGTAGGGTTTATACACGCTGAAATTTTAATCATTTGGTTCCCGCCGTGGGGTGGTTCCACTCATGATTACGAGCAGCTTTTACTATAGGGCCAACTCTCCAGCTCGCAAAAAAAAATCAGCTTAATGAATTAAAAGACCTTAATGTATGGAACAGCTGATTTTTTTTTGCGAGCAGGAGAGTTGGCCCCATAGTAAAAGTTGCTTGTAATCATGAGTGGAAGCACCCCACGGCGGGAACCAAATAATTAAAATTTCAGCGTGTATAATATAACAACAGTAGTTTTAAAATTGTTGTATTCCAGCAGTTAGAAGTAAGATAGCCTAGTGCTGAGTATTCCTATCTTATGATGAAACTGAAAACTTGCTGACTACATTATAATGTTAATAAGTATTACCAGGATTCTTTTACAAAGCTAACACAGTACACACACCCACAACCATTAACATACATAATATACATATATAGGTATTCTAGGTTCTACACACGCACACACACACACACACACACACACACACACACACACACACACACACACACACACACACACACACACACACACACACACACACACACACACACACACACACACACACACACACACACACACACACACACACACACACACACACACACACACACACACACACACACACACACACACACACACACACACACACACACACACACACACACACTTAACACTAGATGCTTTCACTTTTTCTTATTGTTTTTCTTTTATTTTGTATTGTCTTTAGATCGAAGTATTTTGTGCTCATTTTTGTAAGACTTGCTTTGACTAGTTTAGATTGCTATGTCTGTGGAGGGTTATGGCGCTGAATGCCGAAATACAGGCTTTTTTGCCTAGTTCGGCAGCAGAGGCTTATAATATTAAGAGTCTGTTATCTAGTCCTAAGTTGGTATTATTTAAACACCTGTCACTAATTGGTCAATAAAACAATTTTTATTTTTATTTTTTTATTTTTATTATTCCGGGTGTAGTGCGCTTACACTTTCGGCCTTATCGTCACTTAACACGTGAGGAAGGTCAAGCAATATCCCGTTGTGTATTTAAAAAATGCAAAAATCTTTCACATCATTCACAGTTACTAATTTTTAATCAAAATTAATGAACTATACAGGTAGAGAGCGCCGGTATCATGTTTATTCATCAGAATAAGAAGAAAATTGAGACAATTTTATTATTGTAACAACTTGCTGTGATTTACCTACCTAAGTATTACTTTTATTCTGATACTATTTCGTCAAAAGAATTTTTGAAGACATTCTGTAAACTCTCAGCGCCACGAGAGCGACAAGTAACGTTTCGTTTTACACGAAAAAGGTTCACGTTTGACAAAATGACGAGTGGGGAAATGCGGCACGTGTAGAGACGTAGGCATTTTGATCTCAATTCCGAATAACTGAGCCAAATAAAAGAAAACTGTGTGCTTTCATACTGACTGGCAGAACAAAAAGTTTGTTGCCAAGTGGCACCACCTACCAAAATGTGTATTGTATTTATGGCACATTGCGTCGATAAAAAGTTTTGTGACAAAAACAGGTTTCGCGAAAAAGTTTTTATGAAAGTAGAGTTTTAAAAACTAACTCCGTAGTTTTGCCTCCTAGTACTGAATAGTTAAATAATAATTATCTTTACTTAAAATTTTTTTCAAAGATGCTTTTGTTTGCATCTCTTTTTGGCCACACATGGTGAATTTTATAGGTAACGATTAATTTCATACTAAACCCTCTCCTATCCTGAAAAATCTAAGAAACATACAGCCGGTTATTATGATGAACTCTAAGATTTTATTAGAAAGTTATTAGTTTCAAAGAGGTTTGAAATCTATTAAAAATAAGGAAGTCTTGTTCGCATTAAAAATAATTAGTTAATAGTTACCTAGTTATTTATTATTAGTAACGACTGTTACGAGCCAAAAAGAGTTCCAATGTTTTTCAGAGTGTGTTTTCGAATAAACAAAAAAGCATGATGCAGTCTTATTGCGATAACAAATGACCAGTCTATCATAGACTCGTCATTTGTTTCTGTATGTCTGTGCATCAATGCGATTAATTTAACAATGTACCTACCTACAACTAAGGTGACTTACTTCAGAACGCTTGCGCTACAAATCTGTAAAATTTTCTCTTTGCCATCAATGATATTAAATTGCCATTCATTCTCGAGTAAAGTTGCAGCAGATCACTGTCAATTTAATCCATAGGCTCCTAGTTAGTACTCAAAAAGAGGTTTTCAGGATTTTGAAATTATACGGTACGTACGTTAAAATTATACGGTATTAACGATTCCAATTTCAAATCATATTGTACAAAGCATGCAGTCTTTCGCGACAAAAATAAATGGCCAGTATAGTCATAGGTGAGGTGACGCACGGCGAAGGGGGGAAGGGGGGGGGGGGATAGCGTCGCGAGGCCGCCCTTGCGAACACAGCGAAGGTGAGGCGACAATTAGCGGCCGGTCATTCCACTGCGCGTTGGCGCGATGTCAACGATTCCGCACCCTGATTATCTAAAAAGAAACTATTTAGCGACCGGTTTCATTCCACATACATTGCTACTTTTCTTTGGTATGTTTTTTTTAATCCAAAAAGAAGTAGCAATGGATCACTATCATCTGTGAACTGAACCGGTCGCTAGGTGGTTTCTAATTAGATAATCAGCCCGCCGATCTCAGCGCGATACCGGCGACCGGACGCGGTGCCCGCGCCGCGGCCCCGCTCTACCTAAACTGGCGTAGGGCTGCTGCTTGTGTTTTTATTTTTTATTTTTATTTATTATGAAACTCAACAGCTTCTTTGCTACAATCATGCTTAAAATATAAACTTAAAAAAATACACTTAGCCAATGACAGACTTTCACCGCATGTTAGTGAGACATTAATTAGTTTGTTTATATTGTATATGTATTATATTAACTTTCATGATTATTATTGAACAACAGAATGCTATGCTAGTATTCGTTTACATAATATGTTTGTTTATACATTTTGTACTTTCACTCCAATATAATACAGAAGGTGAAGGTATGGCCTGTCTGTTGTAGACTCGCCTTGATGACATGCTTCTGTAATATCATTTACAATAAAATTTATCGATACAGTTAAAAACTATTGTAATGGACTTTCTATCTATTTTTTCAATTTTCATAAAAAATCTTAATTGAACAAAACTTATTTGACCATCCATGTACCTACTAAAGGAAACCTGTAAACCTGTAAATAAGTAAGTCAGAATCGCAAATGTATCAATCTAACTAAACGCAGTGATATACTTAGGTGCCAGCACGAATTGTGAGCGGTGTGTGAGAAATTGGAGAGGATTACTGCGCATATAAATTTGCAGTAGCCTCGCACCATGTCCCCGCCAATGAGACCTAAAAATTACTTCTGCGCATGTCACCGCTCAAGATCCGTGCCGAAGCCTGTACTCACAGCACTCTCGAGATAGAAAAGAAGGCAAAGTCAAAGTCAAAATCGCTTTATTCAAATAAACTTAATAATTAAGCACTTTTGAATCGTCTATATTTTCCAGACTTTTTTAACTAACTGCAAGAAAAGATGTGTAGGTAGTGTAACCAAGCTGCTAAAAATTCTTGGACATTTACATTCTGTCTACATTATTTCAACCAAAACAGCTTATTATAGTAATTTATTTATTTTGTGTTCAACAACGATGTTAAAATAAGGAGAAAACATAAATTGAATCATCAATCTAGTTATTAAAGCTAGCCATTGGTATTGTTAAAGTAATTATATTTTTTTAAGAAGCAGGCATTACCTGGCAGAAGTTGATACAATCTCTATTATCTATTATTACGATCTATAGCTAAATAAAGTTTTGGGATTTATGCACATCCAATTTTTAAGAATACCTCACTCCATTTTATTCCCAAGAATTCAAATCGCAAACGTGTTACGCCACGCCCCAGGTTTAAGAAGAATAATATATCAGTATCATTGTGAGTGACAGACAGCCCTAGCGGGCGTCGGCCATGTTGGCCCGCTAAATTGCTAGCAGCACGCGCGGACTTGCGGTTATCGTCCACGATGAAAGACCCGACTAACTACGTTATACCTACCGTCCGACCGACCTCTGATGTGCGCGCTAATGTATTAAAGTTTAATTTATGTCTGCTTCAGTTTTGAATTTCAATTCACTCTTAACATCATGTCGAGTACGTAAAGTTTAGGTAAGTATGACAATTTCCAAATGAAATTATATGTCATCAACTCATCACGTCATCACAGAGTCTGGAGTATTATTCAGTTTCAATACGCGTAGAGTAAAAAAAACTTCAATTTTAAAACTTCGAAGCTTTTTAAAACTATATCAAGCTGGCGGCCGCCCGCGACTTCGTCTGCGTGGAAAGTTTTTTGCTATTATAACAATACTTTTTTGCGAGATGAAAGGTAACCTATGTCTCTCTCTGAATCCCTGACAACGTGTGTGTCAAGTTTCATGATGATCGGTTCAGTAGTTAAGACGTGAAGGCATATTAACAAACAAACTAAGAGTTATCGAGTTTTAATTTATTGAAATTAAGTAGGTAATATTTTAACCAATAGTACGTTTTCAGGCACAACGGCACAACCTACCACCAGCCTGCCCAGCATGACCGATTTATATCGCGTGATATAGCATTTTATCGACATTCAACTGTCAAATTCCTTTGTCTTTTTGACAGTTAAACGTGATAAAACGCTATATATGCTAGGAAGGCTGGAATGCGTCATATTTCCAGTAACCCTATACAGGGTTATTTGTAATTCATTTAAAACCTCTCGTGGGGTTGATCAGACCATCAAACTGAACAACTTTCATTATGCGACCAACCTTGAAATTGCGTAAAAAACAGCTGATATACACACATCAACATCGTCTAGGGATACCAGGTGCTGTTTTCATACAAACGAGGTAACTTTGAAGCATTGGTTTCCTGCCAGGGATGTACTGTGCTGTGATCTGATGACGGCTATCCAGGGAGTGAATGGAGGAGATTCAGATCGCTATACACACTCAACTGATCTGACCAGCATTATAAAAACCTAATGGACATTTAAAAAAACCGCGAAAATAGCATGAAAATGTATGGAAATCCTCAAACCGAGAACTCTGACCCATTAATCTTTTAGAATACTGATCAAATCAGTTGGGTGTGTATAGCGATCTGAATCTATTCCATTCACTCCCTGGATGGCCATCATCAGATTACAGCACGGTACATCCCTGGCAGGAAATCAAGGCTTCAAAGTTACCTCGTTTGTATGAAAATAACACCTGTATCCCTAGACAAAGTTGATGTGTAAATTTCGATGGAGTAGGCATTGTACTTTTGTGTGGAACAGCTGATTTTTTTCGTGATTTCGAAGTTAGTCCCATAATGAAAGTTGCTCAGTTTGATGGTCTGATCAACCCCACGAGAGGTTTTAATTGAATTAAAAGTAACCTTGTATTGTATATTAGTAAGGATGGCCCTAAATAAGCCTGCGATTTTGTGGTAAACCACTAATATTATAAACGTAAAGACTAATAACCGCCTAATGATGTATACAGCGGCGGGCGCAGGACGTCCGTGGGCGTCTACACCTACATGATTAACGATAGATTTCTTCACGTGATGGATTGCGAGTCTCGTGTGTTTACTACGCAGGACGCCGCAAACACGCCGCGTTTACATTATAATATGGACAATGTGGACAAAGACTATACAGGGTGTTACTAGCACCCGAGCGAAAACTTTAAGGGATGATTCTACCCTTAGATTTGACCATAGTACATTATTTTTTAATGAACTACTGTAATAATGTAGATAATTTATCCAGAAATCCAACGATATACAATATATGTGGTATTAGTAAACAGGAAGGCCACAAAAACCAAAAGAGTGGACCACTTGACTCACGACGTGGTACCCGCGCTAGACCCAAAGCAGTTGACGGCTTAGCGCCCGCGCGGAGCCAAAGCAGGTGAGGGGTTAGAAATAAGCAACTTTCTCCATGGAACCACTTGTCGCAAATACATAGCTGTTGAGATTTTGATTTTTCGTTGAGAAGCAATGTACGCGTAACAACTCGATATATCGCGGTTAAACAGTTGTATATTGCGGGTTTATTGATATTTTAATATTTTTTCTGTAAATTATTAAGGTTCTATACATCTAAGACAGACTCTGCGTGGTAGAAAAAAATAAAAAAACATTCAATTTTTCATGAATTTTGCGACGACAAATTCCACTATGGATAGACTCAGAATCATGAGTCGACTTTACCCTGAAATTCTCTAAGGTGTTAAACACCCTGTATGTGCGCCGATGTTTGCGCTGTATATAATAATAATAATAATAATAATAATAATTTATTCAACCAAAATTAATAAATTACATTTTTACTTTACACTATTATAAAGGTTTTTTAGGGTTACAAAACAAAATAACACCAACTCCTAAACTAGGACGAATCCTGTTTCTTAGGAGTTGGTGACTCCTCCTTTTAGCATTGTATATAAAAACTTCTTAAAGCGCAGGTAAAGCGTTAAAAAAAAACGTTAGTATTATTAGGTTACAATACTAAATGTGTGTGTGTGAGTGTGTGTGTGTGTGTACGTGTGTGTGTGTGTGTGTGTGTGTGTGTGTGTGTGTGTGTGTGTGTGTGTGTGTGTGCGTGTGTGTGTATGTGGCTGTGGGTGTGGTGTTATGAGTGCGTTATTTGATTAAACTTTCGGTCTCATCGTAATTAAGAGATAACAGATATTCATGCACAGTTTTTTTTAATTTGTACTTAGTAAGTGAGTATATTCGTTTTATCTTGTGAACTCTGTTATAAAGTTGTGAACTAAGAGCATTATATTGGTATTTAGCCCAAGTAGTACGACATCCAACCTGCGGACAAACAAGAGTACCGTGTCGTCTTGAAGACGTAACGTCATCGAGAGGCAGTAAAGAATGTTTACGCAGGATCATACGCAAGATAGCCAACTGCCTAACTGTGAGAACCTCACCCTCCGCATACAGTCTCACGGTTGGATAGATCCTAGGCCTAGATAATAAGACCTTGAGAACAGCTCGCTGAGCACGCTCAAGTTTTAATAGGGATGTTTTGTTAGTCCCTGCCCAAACAGAAATGCAGTAGGATAGTATGGACTGGCATAATCCGAAGTAAACCGTAAAGAGAGTGGTACGGTCAGCTGAGTGACGTAGATTTTTAAAAATATAAATAAGTTTCCGAACTCTACCTGTAAGAGTTTCAATCTGGACATGCCAGTCAAGCCCATCGTCAAGGTGGATGCCTAAATACTTTACACTACTTACAGATTTCAATGGTTTACAGAGACACGAATGCAAGTCTGTGTCCTGGCAATTGTGTAGTATTATATCTGAGGCTGAAGTAGTTAATTCAGGCTTGGGAGACCTGTCGATGTTAAATTTTAGAACCTGTGATTTATCAAAATTAAGTGTCAGTAGATTTGTGGACAGCCATTTGCTGACACAACGCAGAGCAGTCTCAGCATAGCACTTGGCAGAAGCCCAATTTTCTCCATAGACCAAAAGAGCCGTGTCATCTGCATAAGTAAAGATGTTACAGTTTTTAAGAGAGAGGCGGCATAACTGGTCTATGTATATGAGGAAGAGCGTTGGGCCCAGAATGCTGCCTTGAGGCACCCCATAGCATATGGGTGCCTCATCGCTGAGCAAACCACCAATTTTAACGCATTGCGTTCGGCCAGACAGATAACTTCTAAACATGTCCAAACTGGTACCTCGAACTCCAATAGACTCCATTTTGGACAGAAGGATGGGAGCAGAGACTGTATCGAAAGCCTTTGACAGGTCTAGAAAGATACCATAACACTTCTCCTTATTATCAATGTGCGATACAATAGCTTCTGTAAGGCTCGAAACAGCATCTTCTGTGGAAATACCACTCCGAAAGCCATACTGGTTATCCGATAAGATGTGAAATTTATTAAGATATTTTATTAGTGAAGCGTTAAGGTACCTCTCAAAAATCTTCGATAGAGCCGAGAGAACTGAGATGGGTCTATAATTAGAGACACAGTCCCTGCTCCCCGCCTTGTGAATAGGGTGGACAACGGCTTTTTTAAAGCAGACAGGGAAAACACCGTTCTCTATACAAAGATTGAAGATATGCGTTAGAGGTATGGCTAAAGAAGATACAGACTGCTTAATCACACGCGGTGAGATTTCATCCCAACCTGTAGAGCTGTCACTGCGTAGATTAAGAATAAGACGCTTCACCTCTGTCTCATCGATGGGGAGGATAACAAATGAATTACAGACAGAATCTGAGTGGGGAGAGGAATTATCCTGTGATGGGGACGAAGGAGCTGAAATTTTTTGGGCCAAATGAGTGCCTATATTTACGAAGTACTCGTTAACAGAGTTGATAGAGGAGATGTTGTCGCTCGAAATGTTCAGGAGTTCATCAGGAGGTTTCTTAGCCTGGTTAGAGTTCGTAACTGTTTTAATAACCTTCCATATTTCTTTTGGGTTATTTTTAGCTTTTTCGAATTCGCGCTTTTCGTAATCCACTTTAACTTTTTTCAGAAGAGCATTGCAAAAATTGCGATACCTCAAGTACGTGGTTTTTAAGACGATGTTATCAGGTGAGCTCTTTAGTCTAAGATGCATTAAGTCGCGATTTCGTATACAACGAAGTAAACCGGCAGTTATCCACGGTTTAATAATCCTGTTTCTCCTTGGCACCTTTACAAATGATATATGTTTATAGATTATTGATTTAATACATGCAATCAGAGCATGAGTGGCTATATCAGGATTTGATTCTTCTAAAATTGATGTGAAACTTGTGTTATCTAAGTCTTTTTTTATTAATTCAAAATTATATTTGACTACGTGAGAGTTTGTTTCTTTAATATTGACATTGTTGTTAAATTTTAGAGACAGAGCAACAGGATAATGGTCTGTAATTTCAGTATGGATGACACCTACTGTGGCTATATGTTTAGTTTTTAAAAATATATGATCCAAGCAGTTATTAATTCTAGTTGGAAGACGATGTGCCGGTAGTAGACCAAGGGATGACATTAGTGTGAGATAATTATTAGAGTGAGGATTAATACTATTTTCCTTAATATCGATATTGATGTCACCTATCAGCACAATGTTTGATAAGTTTAGAGGAGAAACAATGTTATCAAGACTATTGTAGAATTTATCTAGGTTATTGTATGATGGGGAGCGATAGACCGCGACAATAGCGATGTTACCAATGCGACATAACAAGCAATTTCCATCCTGAAAGGGTGGCTCACTAATGTAGCACTTTAAGTCCTCTCTAGCATACAGTACCACGCCATCATTTTGGAGACGATTATTAAAAGTAGACTGCACAGTATAACCGTCAAGAAAAGGAAGTTGAACAGAGCCTTTGAGCCAACATTGGGTTAAAATAATAACATCAAAATGAATTTGAGTTATTGACAAAGTAGCGATAAAATTGTTAAAGTTTCTGTTAATACTTCTAATATTCACGTGGATTATTTTCAAAGACGAATCGTTGGGTAAGTGCATAGAACAGTTATCTGGTGTGCAATACTGTGCCTGCGCAACATCCATGCAATCTATTTCAGATACTATATCTACTATATTAGTCATTTTTATTTGACGGGGCCAAGGAAACCTGACGTAGTACACAACTACGTCCAAGGGTGGATGTACTATTATTGCTAGAGGTTTTTAGTAATTTTAGAATCAAATAAAAAATGATTAATGTTATTACGAGTGTACAAAATTTGCGCATGCACGGGTGAGTAAATTTAGTTGGTAAACAAAGTATACGGAAGGTGACCACAAGAGTTAAAAAAGCATAACGTGTAAATATGAGATGAAACCACTTTGTTTTATTCGGAATGAGTGATTTTAAATATTCGAGGTACAAAATTAATGAAAATAGTTCTTTATTTTTACTAAGAAAACGATGAGTACGTTGTTTGTTTGTGTGTAGTGTAAGACATATTAACGTGTTATTTGCGTGTGTTATTGTGAGAGATATTGTGTGATAGTTTGTGTATTTAGTGTGAAAAATTGTGTATTTTGTGTTATATGATATTAATTTGTAAATAAAATGAAACATTTTATAACTACAGTAAACTAGTAAGACATGATTCTGATTTAACATGAATGAATTTTGATGTAGAATCTTTGCGGAGAAGCACCCGACCATTAGATGTCCAGCAGAATTTGAAATCGTATTTTTTAGCAAATTCGCGAGTAAGAAAAAGCAGCTTACGTGTAGAATAGGGCAGGTGCTCGTCCACATAGATTGGTCGCTTATCACCAACCATACCAATATGCTCATAATTTAGTTTCTCCGAGCTCTGTCGACCTTTGTTGAAGCGCCGCGAAGAGACAAGAAAGTTGTTCTTGATTCGGACTGAGTGAAATTCGACAACTATTGTTCTAGCTATACCAGGTTTTCCAGGACGTCTGTATATATCGCGGATATCATGCTCCTGATAGCTTACACCCAAAGTGGTGCCGAGTTTTTGGACTATGTTGATAAGGTCACTTTCTAGCTCTTTCTCCTTGACAGGTACATTTCGGACTTCGATGGATGAAGATCTGGAAAACTGTTGTAATTCCTCTAATTGTTTTTCCAACCCTATCATATATTCCCTGTTTTGGTTTTTTTCTATCTCCAATCTTCCAATTCTAGCTTTAATTTCTTCAAACTGGGTGTTCATAAAGGTTATTGAGGCTTCAATTTCAGAGTTAGATTTCTGAATTTCCGTACACTGTGTTTTAAGTGCAGTAACGTCAGAAACAAGTTTGGATAGAGTGGCAGATTGTTCAGTCTTCCAAGTACTTAGCATCAACAAAAGTTCCTTTTTGAACTCGTAAAAATTGGCTTGATCACTCTCAGTTGCTTGAGGCGACGATTCAATGCGGAGACGCTTCGAACGAGTGGTTACTGAGCGACTATGTTCTGGTTTGTCCTTTGACGAAGAGTCCGATTCCGATTGTGATAGAGTAGTAGGTACTGCACTAGGCTTGGTCGGAGACTCGCGCGGGGAGTGATGTAATTTAGGCATCTTAGTAGTGGAGATAAGGTCGAGTTTGTTTGTACGCACAAAACAGTCAGCTGGACGTGTCGTAGACGCCGTAGCACGGTGTAGCACGTAGTTCGTAGCACAGTGAATCGTCGCTACGAGCCACCACCACCGCCCCGCTTGATGTTGCTTGCAGAATGTAGTAACTATATAACTTTCCCTTACTATAGTGTACACACAGCGTTATCATATCTTAGGCAAGCTGATATTATTTTATATCGGGTTTCTAGAACAAAACTATACCCCACTGTGGCTAATCAAATCAAAACATTTTATCATTTATTATGAAACACAAATGTAACCTTATTTACCTGTGTTTCACAATATAATTTTGATTTGATTTAGCTAGTACTTTTTCTCTTGACTCCTGTATCTAAGTTGTATTTTCAATAAAATTGAGAAAGAGTCAGCAGCTGTTGAATGTTAATCTACTCGTGTGTTTTTGTAAGAATATTGTATTTTTTTATTTTATTTCTAGGTGAATAGAAAGAAAGACTACTACCTAATCCAATAAAAATCGCTTACATTTAAGATCTAGTTGATTTAGATAAATAAATAAACGACATATCTAAGCGACGACCAATATAGGTACGTGGAATTGTCAATTGAATAATACAAATTATGTGAAGTATACAAAAAAGGAAAAAAGTGTAAATAAAAACAATTATAAGATTTCTTAGGTGATTTTATTTCCTTACTGAAAATATAATTTTCCCATCACCAAATGAAACCGCTAATTCTGAAAGGACGCGATACACGTGCGGCCGAAAAGCTCCAATCGATCAGGGGGCAGGTGACGACGTCGCCCACGCCGCCGACACGCGTCGGCCACTGACGTGACGTACTTGACGTCAGCTCGGTTTAGCTCTCTCGCCGCCCTCATTGAATGATCCCGCTTTATCTTATTTTGGAGAGACTGTACGCAAAAGGCTTTCGACATGTGCAAGACAGACAATTATACACGGGAATGATTATAATGTTTCATGTATTTTGTGGCTTGGCTACTAATTAAAGGGTAGTAATTAATAGGGTAACAATAAATTCCTATTTTGGGTATCAAAAATACTGAATATAGCGTACTGAAATACTAAGTGGGCGACGGACTGAGGGCGACTACAAATGTTGAAAATGGGTGACTTTAAAATACAAATTGAGTAACTAGTTTTTCAGAACGGGCGACCAAATTACTATTTAGGCGACAACCTTAGGGCATACAAAACATAAAAAAATTTACATACATATATTTTATTTAAAAAGGTGACTATTATCATAGTCGAGATGACAAAAATACCGTGTTGGGCAGCTTAAATCAGTTTTATAGTTATCTACGATGATGATGAAATAAGATGAGAAATAAGATAAGATGAAATAAGCACTAAAATTATTAAACGTTCAGCAGAATACATAGCTGGCCCCCTCAGTAGTATAATTAATAAATGCATTGAGAACGGCGAATTTCCAAGTAAATTAAAAACAACAGTAGTTATTCCAATATTTAAGAAAAATTATAAAGAAGACATGAGTTATTATAGACCAATTGCTTTGCTAACAGTATTCTCAAAAATTATTGAAAAAAATATTTATAACATTTTAAATGATTATTTTGAAAAACACAATATAATTGCTAAAGAACAAATGGGATTCCGCAAAAACAAATCTATAGATATGGCTATACTAGCTTTTCTTAAAATGGTTTATGGTTGTCTTGATGCTAAAAAACGGGCAGTAGCACTATTTATGGACATGTCGAAAGCTTTCGACAACGTAGACCATGAAATTTTACTTAGAAAACTCGAGACGTACGGTGTTAGGGGTAATGCTCTTCAATTGATAAAATCTTATTTAGAAAACAGACAACAAGTCACGGAAATAACAAGGTTAGACGCAAACTCAAAAATAGAACAAAAACATAGTTCACAGCCTAGAACGGTAAAGTTCGGAGTACCACAGGGTAGTGTATTGGGACCTCTACTGTTCCTTATTTATATAAACGATCTTCCCAAAGCTATAAACCACCCCATGATTTTATTTGCTGATGACAGTACCGCTATTTTTGCTGACGATGGCTCGAATGTAGATGGATTTGAAAACGAAGTTAATAAATCTTTGACATGTATAATTCAATGGTTAAATCAAAATAATCTAAAAATTAATCTTTCTAAGACAAATACTATGACATTTAAAAATAAAAACGCAAAATTTGACAAATTAAACATCAACTATCTAGACCAATCAATAGAAGAGGTTCAAAATACGAAATTCTTAGGTATACATATAGATAATAGTTTATCATGGAAAACACACATCGAAAACATATGTACAAGGTTAAATCAGTACGCATATGCTCTATATATGCTACGAAAGGTTGCGAGTATCAATACTTTGCTTTGTGCCTACCATGCTCATGTAGTTTCAATTTTGAGATATGGTGTTTTGTTTTGGGGAAACTCTGTTGATAAAGAAAATATATTTAAAACACAAAAAAATGCATTCGATCAATGTGTAAGCTCCACCAAACTGATTCTTGTAAGCCATTTTTTATCAAATTGAAGATACTAACTCTCCCTTCGCTATATATTTATGAGGCAGCATTATACATCAGAAACAATCTGAAAAATTATGACACTCTAAACAGTAAGAGACATAAGTTTACTTTAAAAATGGTAGGCTGTAAAACTAGCAACCATAGGAAAAGCATTTTTTTTTATGGGAATAAAAATTTATAATAAACTACCTCAGCATTTGAAAACAGAAGCTTCGTTCAATTGCTTTAAATATAAACTAAAGCAAATTTTACTGGATAAGGCCTACTACTCTGTAAATGAATTTCTTAATGATGATAGCATTAATTAGCCATTTGACATAGAATTGTTGACATTTGACTATGGTATGAACACATGAATTTTTATTAATTTATTTTGACATTATACTTGCAATTATACATTTTATTAATTAAGATGATTATTATTATTATTAAGTTAAAAAGATTTAAATGTTTTGAATGGTCGATATTTATTTTAATGTAATTAATGATTAATAATATTGATATGTAACTAATGAAAATGTACCTAACGAAATTGATTAGATTATTAACGAATTTTGCACGCCTAGTAAGGTTGAATATGGAGAGCCAAAATTTTCTTTACATCACATTTATTGTAATCCACCCATAATCATGCAAATAAATTATTTGATTTGATTTGATTTGATCTACTTGGTATAATAGTTGCCCACTCAGTATTTTTGTCACTTATTTAGAATTTTCACTGCCAACTTAAATTATTTATCTCTCACATGTAGTCGCCCGTTTCACGATATTTTTGTAATCCACAGTTTGTCGCCCGTCTAGTTATTTTGTCGCCCAAAAAATAAACCGCTGCCAGGTTTAGTATTTAAGTATCCCATTAACAGTCGCCTTTAATTATTTCCAGTCACCCAATTAATTAATTCCCCTAATCAAAGGACGCTTGGACACACTTGGCGCGAATAAAGTTTACGTTAAACCTGCGACACAAAACATTTTCGAGCCGATGCGATAAATCTTTCAACTCGTCGATCGTCTTTGCGGACGTGTGCCGATCGATCCATCGACTCACGACATGCCACCTATGTGGAATTTATACCAATTACTGGTTAAGTCTTTGGAATCTATAACATTTTGATAAGTGAGTCAGTAATATATTGGTTTAAGATATTTATCAGAAAGTGGATGAATGGGAAATTGTCAAAGAAATTGTATTTTAGGTCTGTGAATTGCTTTCGATCAATTTCAGTCTTAGAATTTTCGGAAGAAAAACTTTAACCTGCTATAAACAGTATTTAAACAGCAAAGCCAGCCATAGATCTATTCGCTGGGTGCGAAGGTATAATAATCGATCGCAGCGCTTATGGTGGCAAAAAGGAGAAATTATGTAGGCTCTGTAATCTGTTTGAAAATGATATTTAATTGATTACTAGCGATACAGGACCAATTATATATGTTTACTATCACTTAAAAAAAATATTAAAGTAGCTTTATCCTCTTGTTTTACAAAATCTACAACTAAAAAAGAAGTAAACAAACCCTAATATAGTCAAAATAAAACACTCTTTTTGAATAGATCTTACTTGCCATATTTAATTTAAATAACCAAAAATTATTTCACAACACTTTGTCCACCCAAATCACAGTAATTTTGAAATTTACTTCAATAACACAATATGTATAGTATTTTTTAATATTTTGTCTCAATGCCGCCATTACATATCAAAACGTCAAAACGGTCAAGCCCCTATTTCACCAAATTGACATTTGTCGGTGACATATGTCGGCAATTTTTACAGTACTTTCCTTATTTTGATAGGAGACAATTTGTGTTGTGAAATAGGGGATATTTTTTACAGGTCAGAGCCAACAAAGTTGCAACACGCTAGGTGGCGCTAAAAGCGTGCACGGGGCCAATAAACAGCGAACTAAATCTAAAGCATTCTGCTCAAAAAATGGCACCACACGAAAAGTAAAACTAAGTGGATAGAGCTAAAAATGCTGGAATTTAATTATGCAGCACAAAGCATCTGACACTAGTTGCTTATTTGCTACCATAATTTGTATACTCATAGATATTTTCTATACTTAAACGAAAAAATAAGATACGTTTTTTCTTGCATCTTTTTACTGCCTTCTTTGCATCTTTTACACCATTTGACTATAAAGGACGTCATTTCTAATAAACTCTCTCTTTCTATCTTTTCTCTACAATACAAACTGCAATTTATTAAAAAGAACACTAAAGCAGGCCATATACGCTAGGTTATGCATGACGGTTTTAACCGAGCTGCAAAACCTTCATGCAAAACCGAGTTAATAGAGAGCACACACGTAAGGTTACGCATGACAGTTTTAACCGAGCTGCAAAACCTTCATGCAAGCCGCTCATGCACGCCGCTCGGTTATGCCTGTGGTCAAAACCGTCATGCATAACCTAGCGTATGTGGTGTGGTTGGCATTGGAGCAATTAAAAAAGAACTGTACCCCCACCCCCGGTATTTGCCCTGTCCCTCAGATCTCTTCACTTATATTTTTGGGATGAATGACTTCTAGCAGAATCAATTCATTTAGATGAAATAAGCATATTATTAAATATACAGGGTGTCCCAAAACTTTGCCACACGAAGGAAAAGTACCTTAAATATTGAAGGTAGGAAATTTTACTGAAAGAAGACTTCATTTTGTTTATAAAAATATATGGAACTGCATTCAAAGATTTTTTTTTAATTGATTGACTGATTCGATACGGATTGATGAAATCCGTAATTATTAAATTTTAAATGTTAAATTTCATGGCCTACCATTTGTTTAAGATGCAGTGTCACTTAAAAAAAAGTAATCCTTATAAGTAACCCTTTCGATTAGTGTTGTAAAAATAAATACAAAAATGTTTTCGTTTTTGGTGGGTTCGATTCCTGGTTAAGGCAGGCGATTTTCCAAAAATCATTGAATGCAGTTCCATATATTTTTATAAACAAAATGAAGTTTTCTTTCAGTAAAATTACCCATCTTCAATATTTAAGGCTTTAAAACTATCATGCAAAACCTTCATGCAAAACCTTCATGCAAAACCTTCATGCAAAACCTTCATGCAAAACCTTCATGCAAAACCGTCATGCATAACGCTAGGTTATGCATGACGGTTTTGACCACAGGCATAACCGAGCGGCTTGCATGACAGGCATGCATGACAGGCATGCATGACAGGCATGCATGACAGGCATGCATGACAGGCATGCAGTTTTATCCCACACACGCTCGGTTATGCATGACGGTTTTGACCTTACAGGCATAACCATCATGCATAACCTAGCGTATATGGCCGGCTTAACGTCAGTCACCGGGTGCGTGGCTCGCCCGACTAAAGCTGAGCGGGTTGTACTTTTTCAGCCCCGTGGTGCCATTTTTTAGGCAATATTTGTTTGCAATTACACTTCCATAGTTTTTAGTTCGCTGGCTATAAACAGTATTTAAACAGCAAAGTTAGCCATAGATCTATACCCGTAGCATGAACAGTTATCGAAAAAAATGACGCGCGTAAAAAAACATTCAATAAAGTAATTAATTTTGTTTAGGAAATTTGTAGAGCGCCATCTACCGCCGAAAAGCGGAATGAGATTTTCCATATAGAATTACTCTATCGAGTACTTATGCGCGTTGTTTTCTTGATAGCTGTTCGTGCTGAGGGTACTGATCACACTTGACCCTTTGAGAATCGTTCCGCAGGTGAGTCGATCGATCCATCGCCACACGCTAATGCCCTCGCCAGCACCAGACCCCGCGAAGGGCAAACAACACCCTCGGACGTCCTCGACGAAACTACAATTACTTTTCCCTTAAGGCTCTTTGGAGATCTTGTTGACGAAATTTAGGTTTGCTATCTGAAAAGGGAGACTTGCATCAAGCTTTTTAAATTGAGCTTTCAAAGGGGACTTTTAAAAGCAAAAATGTTTAATATTTTGCAATAGGATCATTTAAAGGTATTTTGAATATGTATGTAAAAAAATATATCGACTGTGAACCGTCAAATTGTCCCATTTAAATTTTTACAACTTTTGGGGAAGTAGAATATTTTTTTTAGATAATTTGCGTGAATCAAATGAAACTTCGAATGGCATATGTAAAATTAAATAACTTTGAAAATCATTTTCGAATTGATATCACCCAAATGAAAATGCTATAAGCGACAAAACTGCAATATAGCTATACGCGAGGTGTAGCGCAGGTGGACAATTGGAATTAAATGGAAGTACACAGTCGCATTGATGCTAAACATAAACTGAAAGGTTTAAATTTTTTTTTCAACCCCGATTTGCAACGATGTCAAAGACAGATTCTGCTTACTAAACATTCTATTATGGAGGTCATAAAAGAACATCTGCTGAAAGAAAATTCAACAGATTCATAAAAGCATAATTTTATAGCGTTTCTCCTATGTTTTGGCGAAATCGCCACTGTTTAATTTAGTTAGACTTTACCGTAGTATCATTGCGCCAGTTTAAGCTCTGCTCAACCCCTAAGCTATTAGAGCGTGATTATTATAGGTACCATCTGTATGCAGGCAATAAAGACTAGTTTTCTCATAAACACTGCAGCTGTTTCGTGTTTTCACTTAACATCAACGCATAAAACGCTCGTAACAAGAGTAAGCAGCAGCGGATCTTCGAATAAGCAGGTGCGGCTCTCATTTACGGCGCGGCCCAATATCAGCCGCGGATGGAATTTATCTGGCGAGCGCGGCCCTCGTAAAAAGCGCGCGCTTGATTACAATGCCGAGTTGGTTTTACGACGCGCGTCTCGCGTGCTCGCTCACGACAGGTCCACTCCCGTGTGCCAAAATGACATAAGCCTCAGATTAATTAGGGAGCAAAATGTCCTGCAATATGATGTACACGCAATACTCAATCTAGGTGACGATATAGTATTTTATTATTATAGTGGTGACGATGACGCTGCAACGTTGCACAGTGACCCGCAACATTTTGCGCGTCATTAACGTTACATTTGTAAGGAAAGACAATGTCCCGGAACATACTCCTTAACATGTCCTCTTATGTATTCATGGCTTCAGGCTGTTGTAAATGGTCACTGGCAGAGAACACACAACTATTTTTTTTTTCTCTATTTATTGTGTTATTTTTGCAACAATATATTTTCTGCGAACATTGCACTTACATATTTTGTAAATAAAAGGTTTATTAAAGAATAAAATAAAATTTAATAAATAAAAAAGCGTAAAACGAAATAATTCTTTATCCGTAAACATACATAAACCCATAGGTAGTATCATCAGTAGGTAGGCGTATTTAACTTGTGTAATCATTTCGACATTATTATCACAAGTTACAACTTAATGAGAGTACCCAATCCTTTCTCGGGGGTCAGCCAGCTCGAGGGCAGCCAGTCTTCTCCAAGCTTCCTTTCTATTGTCTAATTTCAAAATCTATCGCAATCGCTTTCAGGATGTAACACATTGATGCTTCTTTTTGGCCTACGAACAAAGTTCTTATTTCGTTGTTTTTGGCACAAATAAAAACTTACCAAATAAATGCAGCAATGTCTCACTTCCATCTGTCAAATGAAAGCGATTGCGATAGATTTTTAAATTAGACAGCTAGCCCCCTGGTCTAATTTGGAGACATCACAGGCGTATGACCATCGGTCATCGTTATGAGAAAAGCGATGCGATGTCCCACTAATCACGACATTGGATTTACAAGTAAACAAACGGTTTTTACTTAAAATCTGGTAGGAAACTCAAATATATCAAGTTCAACGCTCAGTGCGAACGGTAGCAACCCTACCGCTCGCGAGGGTAGTTTTTCAGGCGGCCTGCCCCCGCCACATAAATAAGTGATCACCGCCCCCGCCCCCGCCGCCCGCCCCGCTCGTAAACTAAGCGCAGATAGCGAGAGGACTTAATAGCTGATCGGATTTTGATTAGCGTGGGCCGGCGACGCAGCGCCGCTCCCGCACCCACAATTTGAATAGATAAGTGGGCAAGAGGACCCGACTCGCGACCGTAATTTACATACTTACTGGCTTTCGGCGCATAGAGGCGCCAACTTATAGCCAACGCGAAAACGATAAAGTTGAAATAAAGCTCCGGTCATCGATTCGACCATGCGGAGTACTATTTCACCGAATTTTCTGTTTGTTATCGCTGCGGACACTGGTTCTCTTTTTTACGCCCCGTTTTCGGCTTAATCGCGAGTGTTGGGGCAAAAGCGTGTTAGTTTTGCGAGCTTGTTTGAACTGTAGTCGCGGCCAATATATTAATGTTGGTTTTTACAAGGTAGCTACAATGGTTCTGTTTACTCGCTAGTTTTGGTAAAAGCAATAGCACAAAGCTAAATATTCATCTAATACAAGCTTTAGATATATTTTCTATATAATATCCTTACTAATATTATAAATGGGAAGGTCCATTTGTTTGTTTGTCACGCCTTCACGTCTTAACTACTGAACCGATCATCATGAAATTTTGCATACACGTTCTCAGGATTACAGAGAAGGATATAGGTTACATTTCATCCAAAAAAAGTACTGTTGTTCTGCGTGGAAAGCAAAAAAACTTTCCACGCAGATGAAGTCGCGGACGGTCGCTAGTTATAAATAAATTTCAATTACATTTTTTCATACAAAACTGTAAATCGCATAAACCACCTTTATAGGGACCGATGAAAAATACTGTCTATTTTAGGTACTCGCTTATCTTTCATATTCATCTTTTTCTCTTGCGTAGAGGTTAGTAGATGTCATATGAAAACTTATTCTTCTTAACCAAGTAAACACGGACAGCCAAAGGCCATTTTCTACATAAACATAGGAGGAAAAATTGTCAAACGCGAATGTTCTCGAATGACGAGGCAGGTAGCGTCAACACCAGCCTGCGGTCTCGTAGTCCTTTCATAGTTAACATTATGGTCCAGAATACTCATCAAGCAAAGTTCACTTATCACTAAGTTCACTAATTACTGAGTTCACTAATCACTAATTTCACTAATTACGATTACGAACTTCACTAATCACTAATTTGTGCAAGTGCTTTAAATTGCCGGGGCTTTGCACTAAAAGCATTTGTATGTTTTATTACCATCAGTTGAGTGGAAATTTTAGCTAAATTAAAGTTTTGTGCCTCTATATTTTTTCTAATTCTATTTCTTCTAATTCTAATATTTTCTATGTCCTCGGCCCTTGAAAAGTAGCCGTTAGATTAGATATGCTGAAATCAGTCAAAGCTCAAATTCGCGAAAAAACTTTAATCCGTATCAGTAATTTTAATATTTTTACACGATTGCCCAAAAAGGAGTGTATATGTGTTCAGGGTTCATGTATGTTTGTGGGTATGTGAGTTTCTTTATTCTACCATAACTTCTAAATGGCTTAATGGATGTGAATGTATGGGGTATCGTTAGATTCCTTATATCATTCCAAGTGACACTGGCTATATTATTTTTTTAAAAAAAGTAAATAAGGCAACTTTATGACGCCACTTTCAAATGTGAAAAAATTTTTTCTTCAATTATTACAATATGGGCATCAAATGAAAGGCCTTAAATTAATGAGCACATTCCAAAACTATATAATTTGTTAATTTATATTTAAAAAAACGTCTGCCCTGCCAAAAACGAACTATAAAGTTAAATAACAAGTGTCATTGTAGTCGGGGGACCTCTTTGATTAAAAATTGTTCCACAAAACTGTCCCCCGACTGTAATGACACAAATTTATGGGTCTATTTTCTAACTAAATGTAACTGTAGAGTCTGGTAACTGGTAAAGGAAGGACATGATAAATGTATGTGAATGTTTGTATAATTAAAATACTCAAAATCAATGGAAACAAACGGGCGGGTGAGCAAAGAGTAAATTAAAATAAGGAGAACTACCTACCTAAGTGAAGGAAAAAAAAGACTTTTGATTTAATGTTTTAGGTATTTTTGGACGCTGTTTTAGGACTCAGTTTCCATGCATATTTTCTATTACTACGGACCTCTCTCATTATTTCTGCGTCATTTTTATATTTATTACTTACGAATTCCGAACAAGACACATTTTTTGCAATTCTGCTTTCATTAAATCTACAGAGCAACGATCTGACATTAGAACATTTAAGGTAAGAGGTACAACGCCAAATAAGGCATTTAACTTGTCATAACGAACACTTTGACGTTGTTATGAACACTTTGATTTTGATTGCGTGTTATCATCAGAAATTTGGACAAAACTAATGGATCGTCGGAACGCTGGACAATATCATCGAAATCGGGACTGTATTTATACCTAAACTCTTGAATTTTTGAGGAACCCCTGAGAGCCTCTCACGGAACCGCAGGGTTCCGCGGAACCCCATTCGGGAACCGCTGCCCTAGCTAGACGATCAAGCATGGCTTGTCAAGTACGTACACGTAATTACCACCACCACCACTACCAGTACTACCAGTTAATGTCAAGCCGGTCAACCATTGCTCCTCGACGATCA
Organism: Agriphila geniculea; assembly: GCA_943789525.1. NCBI lineage: Eukaryota > Metazoa > Arthropoda > Insecta > Lepidoptera > Crambidae > Agriphila > Agriphila geniculea. The sequence goes on along the minus strand of OX038883.1, from coordinate 19,164,389 downwards.
AAATGTGATTGACAATCCGAAAAATTTACGTGCTTGACAACAAGGACCGGAACCGCATACCGTTAAAGGGGTTTTTGATTGGGTATTTCATATAGACTTGTTTTCAAAAACCCTATCAATACGGAAAGCGTATCGTCGAATAACCCTATCGAAAGGGAAACTATCATTTGGTAAGCCTTTTTATTAAAAGGGATTTTATTTAGGGAAACCCTACTGGGTTTCCCTAACAATTGGCTAAAAAGAAGTTTTCCGGTCCCTGCTGACAGGCCATGCTGCCGTAGTGTTAACTGTTGCCCGCGTCGTCTTACCCCCTCCCGTGTCGGCAGGTAAAGCGCAACAAAGGCGGCACGTGCCGCGTGGGTGGGTCCGACGTATCGCTCGTCGATAATTGAACTCCCGAGCCCGAGATAAACAACCCATTACTGATGGCCACGGGACTCGGGTGGACCGGACGTGTTATAATTCCTCTGACTACAGCAAGAAAGTGTTTATTTATGCACAAATATTTTACGGTGTTTATAGATTTGGATCTAAAGTTTCATATCCTACTCCAATAAGACTATTTAAAAATAAAGAAACCTGGGACTCCATCGGCTAACTTACATTGCTATCGTAATCGCTCTGATTGAAATTGCATATGCTACTTTTCTTTGGTAAGTTTTAATTTGTGCCAAAACGAAGTAGCAATGTATCACATACATCTGTCAAATCAAAGTTTACATTAACTTCATTGTTTTAAGCCGACTTAAATAGCTAAAACTTAAAAGAAAAGGGTCCAAAAAATATCAGATATGTCAACAACTCGAACACGAGACACTTTCAAAATTTAAAACAACTTAATGTTTAATGCCCACAAGTCACAATATCAGCCTGATCAGCCCATGAGGATCTCAGTCATCCAGCCATACCCCGCATTCTCTGACCCATATAAACCGAACCCAATGCATACCCTCGTTTTATGGTCGCGCCCACTTTGATGGTCTTTAAAAACCGAGTCTGCACTACGCGATATAAAACGTTAAGGCGCCTAATCGGCACTGTTGCGATACTACGGGATTTATGACACACGGGGCCTAAATCCTCGCTTATTAAAATTATTACAGTATAAATAGTAGGTATTCACCCCAGCTTTATTCCTCGTGGAATTTTCACACATATTTAGCTTTTTGTTTAAATACAAAACTTAAAAGTTGAAAGGCATTTATAGTAGAGTTAATTATACAATTTATGAACAACTTTTAGGGAGAAAGCCTAAAATCCTACTAATATTATAAATGTGAAAGTTTGTGGGTTTGGATGTTTGTTCCTCAATCATGCAAAAATTACTGAACGGATTTGGTTGAAATTTGGCACACTCATAGTAGATAGCCTAGATTAAAACATAGAATACTTTTTATCCCGATATTCCCACGGGAACGGGAACCACGTGGGTGAAACCACGGGCGGCCGCTAGTCTCTAAATAAAACTAGTCCACTATTTTTCAGCAGAATTCGAATCCAATCTATGAAATATCCGATTTTCTTATTTTTGGTAGAAGTAGTCTTTGAACATTTTAAGTTTACTTGGACTTTTTGATGTAATCCCGTCAGGTATGGGAAAATAAGACACAATAGATATTTCACCATTTGATGAATTAAAACCATTTGCAACAGATCTGAGTGGACTCAAAATAATTGGACCAGGATAGTGAATTTCTATGAAACTAGCCAACAAGTTATCTGGAACCTATATCAAACAGGCTCTGTAATTGGCATGATATTTATATTTATTAGATCACCAACAACGTTTACACTGACATTATGATGAAAATTAAACATAGTTAGCTTTACAATGCTTAGTGGAAACTTAATTATAGGTGACAACCGCATGCTTAGGAAACAACAGCAACAATTAAAATAAAATCAATGAAATTAATGATAGATTAAAACTTATGCGATAATGAATTTATAGAAAAAATAATTACTACTAAGTGTAACCCAGACATGTGGATCTTATTTTTTTTTGGGTTATTTTTTTAGACTATCAAAATAAATACCAACATTAGTAGATTTAGACAACAACGTAGATGACTATTTTTTATTTTATGTTACTTAAATTATCTCTCAAAAAAAGAAAAATTGATAAAATAATTATTTCGCTAGCATGAAAACTGCCCGAGATATCACCGTTTGAAATGCACAAAATTGGACTCACCCAAAAACGCTCCATACTAACGGCTACTCAATTATGACGTCACGCTTGAGTAGTTTGTATGCAACGTGTAGGAAATTTGTTCGGGAGCTATATTAAATTATTGTGTTTATCAAAATGGTTTCTAGGACAAATTTGCTATTTTTATGGACTACCTAATTAAAGGTATTATTTATTTTAATAAATTTTATACTTTTTAAATGGACTTGTCCACCTAACTTTGAAGGGTCATAAACAAATAATACGCAATATATTAAAACCAAGAGGTATACAAGCTACTCTAAAAGGTTAATATGTTTACGATTTTTATTACTATTTCGTTATTTTATTCATTAGTCATCATCCCAATTGCAATAATACCAATCAACAGCACCGCAGTTATGCATCGAACAATAGAATAGATTAGGTTTTGGAGATGAACTTTTCAAGAACTTTTCCATCAGGAAATACCAATGCTGCAGAGCATCGTAAACCGGCAGCAGTAAAACGCAGCAGCCTGACGTTCAGGCAAGTTTATGGCGGATCTTTGGGTAGTGACGTAAATACGAGATCGGTGATGAGGAAATTGACTAAGCAATTGTGAAAAGCAAATACTCGTGTGCACTTTCGAGTTTTCATAATTTTCCCTAAGCTAAGCCTCCAAAAGGGAGCTGGTTTCCAGAAAGTAAAATGCTTTTAGTCCAGTTTGGAATACTTTTAAGTTTACTCTTTCATCACTAACAAGAGGAAAGCTCTAGATTTTCATCAAAAAAATTTTGTTTTGAAACCTACTTAATTACCTACATCTTAATTTCATTGAGCAAAATTGAAAAAAAAACTAATTTGTAGGTAAATCTGTATAAAATTTCCTTTTATTGCTGTTTAAAGGTATATTGATAGATCAATGCTATCAAACTCAGGTAGAGTTGAATCATCCTACTTCGATTAGATTTCTATAGCCAACCCTGTTGACGACTATTAAATTAGTCACATCACTATAGATACTGTGAAAATAGGCTGCATAGATCGCGCAAAGTTGCCGGTGGCACAGGACAGGTGCGCCCAATAGAGCCGCGACGGCGACCGTGCGGAAAAATAAGTGAAGCGCGCGCCAACGAGGCCGCCCCGCCGCGCCCCGAACCCATCCTGTTTAACCAGACTAGATAGAGTACCTACCTAATGTTTTTTGGGTTCCGCACCTTAAGCGTGCCCGCAGACTACATACACAGTTTTGTCGGGCTCTCAATCAGTATGAAGGTGTATGCAAGTGCGCATACTAGAACGATTCGGTATCGGCCGATTCTTCATACAAAATCAACTATTGGCCTACTATCGGCCGACAGTTTGGTCTGTAGTCTGCGGGTACGCTAAAAGGAGAGTTTGAGATTCGTGTTTGATAACAGCTTTAGTCGTTTTTTCAATAAACTTTAGAATTTTCTGAGAAAATGAGTTTCCTACGCTACGTCCGACATGTGTAGGAAAAATGCTACCCACACACAAACCTGTCACAAGTACATCTACCTAATACAAATAAAGATGAACATGGTTGAACTTCAACAAATGCCGCCAAAACACCTTTGCAGTTATGTTATAATAAGTAGTCCGCTATTTTTTCTCCTAAAAAAGGCGTGAGTCGTACTAGCCAGGACAAAAAAGGCGTGACGCCAAGTCCGATTGTCACTTAGTTTTGACGTCTGTGCTCCTTTGCCTGAAAAAAAGTGTCTCTAACAGCCGCAGCGCCTCGTGGCGCGACTTCACCGTTAAACCTGCTACGATGACCCTCCTACCACGTGTATCCGACAATACACCCAACGGGAAACGTCTATATTTTTTATTAGCCCGGTGAGGTTACACAACGGAATTCCTGAACGACTTTCGAATCAAAACTTTTTCCAATTTCTCGTTTTGGCTTCGCACGTCTAGTGCATTTAGGTAGTGTCGAATGGGTAATATTACTATAAAACTGATATTTCACGCCGAAAAAGTGAGGATATTTTTCAGATTTAGATTGCAAAAATCTCTCTGCGTCTTTAGTATTTAAAGTCTTAATGAGCTCTACGAAATTTATTGGTCTTGCTGTGCTTTTTTCTCTAGGTGTGTCTAGACACACCTAGGTACTCAACATTTTATATTCCCCAAACAAGCAATCCATAGAACATGGGTACCTGCATAGTGTAACCAGGTGCGCTGCGGAATCTAAGCGAAACGACAGCGGCGGCAATTATGAAACTTTACCGTGACACATTAACCGACCACTTGCCCGACATGCACAGAGTTGTTCAGTTAGAGTCCTTACTTAACGCGTATTAGCAACAGACATCTAATATTATACCGAGGCACACGTTAATACAGATGGATTTCTCGTATTATTAAGACAAAATAATAAGGACTCTCAAGTTTAGACTCAACTAAGCTTCCTTAATTACATGAGAACCTTTGAGATACTCCCACCAATTTCAGCAGACACTGGAAATGTAAGGTTATAATATTACGTAAACAAACGCAATGCTCCAATCCCGGAAAATGAAACACAATAGATTTTCCATTGTTGTGCGGCCCGATCGGGCCCCTAGCTCGGGCGTTGATAAATTAAAGGTACTCGTATTTAAAGTTTGAACATTTTACAAAAAAATACAATACCTACTTAATATTAATGGTGTTGGTTCGCTAACCTTGTTTGTAGAGGTTCTTAGTACTGACTTATTATATTCTCTTCTAGAACATTAAGGCTGGTTACAGAGCTCGACCGACCGTCGGTACGTCGGCGTACGGTCGGTCCTGACGATACGCATTAACCGACAACCGTCAGTTTGTATCATTCAGTGCTCTCCTGACCAACAAACTGACCGTCCGGTCAGCGTATAAAATCTCTATACATATGCACGGGCGGTCCATCGGTCGCTGCAGCACTGCACTGAACGCGTTCATGTTTCCATAGTGCGTCGGTCGATCGGCGGTACGCATGCGGACGCGCTCGAATTAGCAGTAGTCAGTCTAGCACTATACGATTTTTGAATTTTCATATAAATGACAAGCGCGACTAACGTACGCACCGACGGTCGGTCGAGCACTGTAACCAGCCTAAAACCTGCTTCATCATTAGAACTGAAACTAAAGCTTTCCGACCAAACTTACCGACCGACTAAAGTAGGTTTAACTTCATCGCGTAGATTACCATCAGGGGGTCCCGTTACGGCGGCTCTAGTCAGAACAGGAATCCGCGGCCCTACGGACCTCTAATTAGGTGCGCGGGCGCCGCTCCGATACAACACGCTTCCGACAGAACTGGTTCCGAGATTTATCTTGCAGATAAATGACGCAAACTAGCTTTTTGAAGAGTCTTTATTAGTGTCACTCTTTACTTGTAGTATTTAGCGACTGTGAGGATTGAGGAAGACCCCTTTAAAACGCAGAATCAAGCCACGTTTGAAAATTATATATGTTACGGCTAATACCCAAAGTGCGGCTAAACCTAGTCTTAGCCGGCTAAAACTAGGTGTAGCCGATAGCTGTTGGCTAAAACTAGGTGTAGCCGATTTACTCGTGGCTAATACTATGTGTGTGTAACTGTGTAGCCGGCTAATACTAGGTGTAGGTGTAGCATGTGGTATTAAGAAAATTATTTCTGTTGTCTGTTAAAAAAAATAACCTCGAAATTTAAGATTAAATTTCTAACTTATATTCGGGACCTACAGGGGTAAAACAGATCGCTTCACCTAGTTTTAGCCAACAGCTATCGGCTACACCTAGTTTTAGCCGGCTAAAATTAGGTTTAGCCGCACTTCGGGTATTAGCCGTAACATATATATTTAATTAACAAAATTATGTATATTTTACTTATTAATTGAGCGGAAAGATTAAGCGCAACTTGTTAGCAATTAGAAGTGTGGGAAATTATTTTAAAATCTTCAGTATTCAACACACAAAACTTTCATATTATCGGTTACTGTGCCTAACACACACACCTCTAAGCTACAGTGCTTTTTATTTTTTTCAGTCACTCATGAAAAGATACAATGGGGAAGGCAACTGTCAAAATGGCGCTGCGTACGCTTGTTCCACGAGAGCTATGAAAACAAAGGACTTTTACTTAAAATAATCGTTTTTTAGCTTTAAAATGATCAAATTCTGTGTAATAGGCTTTAAAAATGTTGGCACTTACAAATTTCCGAAAAATCTGGATATAGAAAAAATTGATAAATTCTGTAAGAATAAAAACGTCTTAATTTGGCTTTCAATTTCGGCATTTGCACTGTAGAATAGTCTGTTATATCAATTTTGGGTCAATGGGTCTTTTTTGGTAAAAAAATATCACAAAATAAATTACCTACTTTCCCATACATTTTGTTCTGAACGTCTACTGTCTTAGGAACAAGCGTACGCAGCGACATCTACAATTAGCTTTGCGTTGCCAACCCCAAAAAATAAGGTCTGGCGTAAATAGATCCCACCAAAAACACCAGTGTTGTAACACTGGCTTATAACCTATCTGAATGTTTGTATAGAAAATAAACTAATAATTATTATATTTTTAATTAATTTAGAAGTTTATAGAATGTAAGCATTACTATTGATGTAAACTTTAGTTTTAGGAAGCAAAATTCTTAAATTAGCGCCGTATAGAGAGAAAAACATAATAAATTATCAGGTATTTTAAAACGAAGACAATCTGTTCAAGTGGAATTTCAAATTATCTTGTCAGAGGTATTTTTCACTAAAGTTTCAGCTGTAACAAATAAGAATACGACTCATATTTATTTTTTCGTTTATTGTTGGTATTGTCAAGGAGTGCACTATAGAGAGAAAATTAAAAAAAATGTTTTTAATCACAGAGAAAATAAAATATTTAAAAAATGGTCAAATCGGTACACTTTGACATGTTTTTTACTGGTATTTAAAGATTCTAAAGTCATTTTTTTATTTTTTTTAGGAATAATGAGGTATTTGTCTAATGTATTGCGTGTTTTGTATATCCATATCATATTTCTGTTTAATAATTTAATAGGAATTTTCAAAGTTCTCCCTCATTACGGGTCACACAGAGTTGTTTGTATTGAAAATTTAAAACTGGAAAGTGATGCGTATCTACACCCAACTCTACACCTTAGTCAAAATATGTGGCATGGCCATTTCGCTACATTATAATTATCATATCGTAAGTTGAAAAATGTATTCACTTTTCATTACTTTTCTGAAAAGTCCAATTAAAGCCCTAGTGAAAATTAACTTATAAGGATCTCATCAAGAAAATTTAATACAGGGGCATTCTGCAACCGAGTTGGATCCATCTGATTATCGAAGCTTGCACAAATTGGGCTGGTTGGCATCGCCGCTCGTGCCAGGCGCGGCATCCAGCGGGGAGGCGAGCGTGCCAGAGCATTCCCCCTCCAGACAGAATGCTCGCGAGCTGTACCAGCGCCGGAATGCGGCGGCAAGCTCGCTGTTAAGGCTGCATGTCCATTGATGCGAAGCTAGGCGGCGGAGTCGAGAAACGAGGAAATATTAACCAATAGGATTGCATAAAATCTCCGCTCTGCAATCTTATTGGTTAATATTTCCTCGTTTCTCCGCTCCACCGCCTGGCTTCGCGTCTATGGATAGGTAGCCTAAGATGGCTATATCCCTCAAGTGGCGCCTTTATCTTAATTAAATTATATATAATATATAATAAAATTTATGGCTCGCTAAGTACATCATTTATCAAAAATTCACACTTTGGTACCGATTAAGGCCTGGGCACACCAACTGCGTAGCCAAGCGCGTGGTCACGCGCGTAGTGACGCGCAGCAAAGATACGTGCGTGTTTGGTGTGACGTCCAATAGGGAATGCCATTGAGTACAACGTCACAAGCTGCAATGCGTAGGGTTACGCATCAGTCTACGCGTTATGCAAGCGGTGTGGCATGTCTCATAAAGTTTCATACATTACAACGTCATGGTACGTCTACGTGGACTACGTGCACGTCTACACTTACGCTTACGCATCCGGTGTGTGTCGCACCTTAAAGCTTAGGTTCTAATGTTTATTTACAAACAATCACCTCAGTAAAATATAGTTCGTTGTGGTGCTAGTAGTAGTAGGCAAAAGTGCCAAAAGTGGCCACTTTTTGCTCGTTTCTTAACTACGTACTACACTACAACGAACGCCATCGCCACGCGCCAAGACGTAGGCCCGCCGCAAGCGAGCGTGGAAGGCGTGCACCCGCACCGCACGCGTGCGGCACGTCCAGAGGCTCGGGTAATGACTGGAGTTATATGTATTTAAGGTCGTCTTACACAGAGCAGTTTCGAGTATTGATACCTTATCAATAAATAACCACACTAAATATGCAGAACACGAAGTGTCTCTAAGTAATAAAGATCTTTGCACTAAAGAACTATTCCTCTACTCCGCAATTATTCGGTCCACTTGCCCCAGTTAGTCGGAAGTATTGCAGCAGACAAATGGCGCATTATTTATTTACGAATATATATCGGTGCTTTACGCTGTCGCTGGAACGAGAGCTTTCGAGCTGACGACGTCGAGTGCGACGTATCGCGCCGGTTCGCGCGACGCGAGTCTAGCGGTGCATACAAACGATTGTTTACGCCGCGGGCAAGGGAGAGACATGCAGGAAAACTGAGGAACCGGAGAAAACTCAGCGTTCAATGAAACTCACCTCTATACGCTAATTTATAGAACGCATTTTTCAAGTAAAAAGACCTTTCGAAGCGGTTCCACGAAAGTGACCTTTAGATGCGCTGATTAGAAAACTATTTTATTAATCAGATCTTTGTGTTGTTACGGAATGTCCAACGTTAAACAGTGGACAAACAAATTGTTTTTTGTATCTAATAAGATCTTTATTTCAAATTAATAACATGTAGTAGTTTACTAATCTTATTTGAAATAACGATTCCTATTGGAAATTAGGTCAACTCTAGATTTTACGAGTATACATAGATAGGAAAGACACGAGATGTTTGTTAGTATTATCAGGGAAAATGCAGCAATATTTTGCACTTTTCCGTATTACACCTCAGCCTTATAGTTTTACGGTAGCAATCAGCAGCAACCAAAGGTGAACAGAAAGCGAAATGGCAAGAATAACGCTTACAAACTTTTTACGACATGCGAGGCATTAACCCTGCCACCCGCTGGATCTCGCGGGGGCGAGCCGGCCAGAATGCTAAACGATCAGCCGCTGCCCTTAAGGGATTAGCGTGACGATGCATAAACAAACAGCCAACCGTGTTTACGTATTTGCTGGGACGAAGGATCCCAAGCAATCGGCGTTTTAAGCTTTTATGGAAGAAGACGTCCAAATTATTAATAGTGGATCGAGGAAAATTGGTTTCGGGCAAGGAGTGGCATTACAATTTAATTTACATCGCTTGTTAAGATTAGGTATTGTACACTAGTGGAATTTATTTTGTGAGAAAAAATATTTTAATACTTTCCATAATTACCTAAATCAGCCCTTAACTGAATATTTCAAGTATTTGTGAATACGACGAGACATATTATTTTCTTTTTTTCTTTTACTGACTTTTGCACTAAGGAATATTTTGATAATAAGAAAAAGACAAAGAAATTAGGTGTTTGAAAGTTACATACGATACTTTTTATCCTGGTCAAAGGTTCCCTAGAGATTTTCCGAATGTCCACGCGAACGAAGTCGCAGGCCAAAGCTAGTATAAAATAATACCCAACCGCCACAGTATTAACAATTTTCCGTTATCATCGGTTTTGTCTCACTGCTTCGTAGCAAGTATTAATAGAAATATTATGTTATCTTATTAAGCTACAATTCTCTCAATATCTTTTCACTCGGACCTATCTCGGAGACGTCTCCTACTTACGCAACAGAATTTACGCTCAACCGAACGGAGCTGAGGTCCAGCGCTAACGTTACTCACTCACACCCATGCAATTTGTATGAGGCTCTTGACCGGTGTTCAAGAAGATACCCTGCCCCCCGCACATCGTACGTTATTAGAGGACGAAGGGGATGGTTTTACTAGTGGTCAGAGGTCTCGGTGTGACCGAACTATGGTATAGTGCGGTATCGGACGAGCACCAACGTAAGAAGAACCTCCGCACCCCTTGAGCCTTATACGTTTAGTGTGAAAGGTGGTGTGGTTGGGTACATATTGGGGGGTCAGGTTAAGGTGGGTGGTGGCGCCGGTGTATTTAGGGTAGGTAGGTATGTAGTGGCGAGCGGGTGCTCGCGGCGTGTGGGTGAGACGTTTACGGTCGGATCGCTGGTACACGACATTAGGGCGGCTATGCGATTAAAATTAAAATACAGGATATTAATAAAATTCGTAAAATATAGATCATAATCGAGGGATCTATAGTATACGGTAATGTCAAATTGATTTGGTGGAATTGTTATGAAAGATCTGAAGGATTTGTATGCAAGTTTTTTGAAGTCGCGCAAACTTAAGGAACTTTTAATGAATGAGACTAATTACAAAAAGGTGTAACATAGGTATAACAATAAAAGGAAAGTCGGCAATCGATTATAGTACCTACATGGTACAATGATTTCCCCTAAAAATTCCGTTTTGATACCAAGTTGTATTTGTACCAACGAAATAAGAACTATGGAAATGTAATTCTGCTCAAAAAATAGCACCACGCAAACTACAACCGACTGGGCGGGGCTAAAAAAGTACAACTGAAGCACTATTTAGTCATGTCTGCCAAGCGCTCGGTGACAGTCATTAGCGTTCTCACAAAAAAAATAGCATAAAAGTGGTAAAAAATGACGTCATGTGTGGTCAAGTGGTGTAAAAGACCAACAGGAGGCAGCAAAAAAATACGGACATATCATATCATTGGTAAGTAAAATATTTTTCGTTACTTAAAAATATCTATGAGCGTATAAATACAAACTATGGTCGGTATTATGCAACAAGTGTTCAGTCGCTTTGTGGGGCAGTCAAATCTTCACATTCACTGCTATCACACATATTTAAACAAGTATAAAACTCTCCCATTAAAAATCGCCATATCATATCGTGTTTCGGTGGTCATGCTAGGGGGATGAGACACAGGCCGCGTTCTGATTCACGCCAATAGTGCTCATGATAGGTACTAGGCATTGATTCGGACCGCTTGTGAGAGCACTAACGCCGCCAACGTTGGATGATTTTTGACAACGTTATTACGTTACCTCAAAAAGGGGTAATCTCGGTAAAGTAAATTTTTATGAATCAAGTTCCTACACTCTGACCAATTATTTACCTACCTACCAATTTATAAACCATCAAAGCTTCAAAACAGGTAGGTACTTAACTAAATATCTAGGTAAGTTTAAAATTGTTATTGCTTTTATGAGTGAAAAATAAAAATAAAATGACGTATTAATACGTTGTTCTTTATCAGTCACACCACACCTCTAGAAGACATATTAAGACGTTGCTCGTACAAATATGTTAATTATCTACATAATATGATATGTAAGTAGGTACTTACATGTTTGAAACAATATCTATCTAGAATACATTGTCTTTTATTAAGCTTACCTATTTTATTTCAATAGCTTACCTAATTTAAATCCTTCTTTAAATGAAGTATCTTACCTATTTGTGACAAAATATATGATCATCATTCATCAATATCATCATTTTATATTTTTTATAAAATAATATACCTAACTAAAGTAACCGACATCGCTCGAAGGATTGCTCAGCTAAAGTGGCAGTGGGCTGGACACATAGCGAGAAGAACTGATGGCCGTTGGGGCGGAAAGGTTCTTGAATGGCGACCGCGCACCGGACGACGCTCCGTGGGTAGGCCCCCGACAAGATGGACCGACGATCTGGTGAAGGTTGCCGGAAGCCACTGGATGTGGAAAGCGCAGGACCGATCGTCGTGGAAATCCTTGGTAGAGGCCTATACCCAGCAGTGGGTGTCGTGCGGCTGATATGATGATGATGATGATGATGATGATACCTAACAATAAAATCATCACAGCCAAAAGACGTCTACTGCTGACATAGGTCTCCTGAGCGACTAATTACAGACGACTTGCAGCCAGCGTATTCGATCGGTCTTTACCAAGTTGTCTGTCTACCTAATAAAACAAACATTATACCTAACTAATAATAATGTACTAGCCATCAAATTTCATAAAATAATTAAATGATGCCACCCGCCGCCGCTGCCGCCGGCCGTAGACTTGTACTATTATGTATTATGTGGCCGTAGTGCCCGTAGTAGGTTCGGTGTACTGACTGGATTCTACATTACACCGTCCTGGCTTCAATGAAAAAGGCACGACAACGGCCCAATGAATGTCACGACGCGAGCCAAATATCCAATCATGTTTGATCTGCGTACAAACCCCAGCCAATAGAAAACAGTATATGCGTTAGAATACAACCTAATACCGATTATGCGTGCATTGTAATAAGGCTTGTTTTTGGTTGTTTATTTTTGAGTTTGCGGCCTTTTGTGTTACAGAGTATGGTGAAGGTGCCATTTTTTAAGCAATATTTGTTAGGAGTTAGGCTTCCTTAGTTCTTATTTCGTTGATTTGTACAGTACTAAAACTTGGACCAGATGACAATTCTCTCTCTTTAAAATTCAGCATCAAAATAAAACAGGAAACTGATTTTCATCTCACAACAAATAACTTTATCTATGAGATAGCAATACATAGTTTTTACGTTCTACATTTACCATCAGGAATTGTTTAGTGAGTCAAATCTGCCACTTACCTAATTGTCTAACTCAAAATCTATCGCAATCGCTATAAATTTGGCACGAATGCTACATCCATTGCTGTGGCATTACAAGGCACTGTGACAGACTGTTTTTGAGACCCAGTGATGGCTGTACACGAATTCCAAATTAAAAACGATCGATAAAGCCCCCGTTTCTCTGATAACTAAAACATATTTCTCTTCTGATAACTGAAACATATCTGTAACCTATGAATTTGGCCCTTAATAATATTTTGTCCTGTTTCCAAAAATCTAAACGTAGCCACCGTCCACGCGGGCGCAATACCGCGTTGCGAGACGCGGCGCGGTCGGCCCCTAGCGTCGCACCAATTAATTACGGTGGCCATCTTCCGCCCCCACCCGCGCCCGCGCCCTCCCCCCGCCGGACAATTATTGCCGAATCTGCGCGTCTTGCTGGCACCTTGTTGGGGACGTGTGGACGGTTCTCTTAAAACAAACTGAAAGTTGAAGGAACTCTATGGTAAGATTGAAAAGTTGTTAAAATTCCAAAAATGTTACAAAGTGTTAAAAAACCCCTAATGCCGAATATGGTAGATAGGGACAAACTGCACAACTTTGACTATAAGACCAATTCTGAAATGACAAAAAAAATCTGCTGTACATTTTGTTATCGTTATTAATTTTTGTATGAAACAGCTGATTTTTTCCCGATTTCAAAGTTGGTCCCATAGTAAAAGTTATTCAGTTTGATGGTCCCTATCTAACCATATTCGGGTTTAGGTTAGGGGTATTTTTGTAACATGTTGTATACAAGACAGCATTAGCCGAACTACATTCGCACAATAAACTATGCAAATCATGATTATCATGATTCAGAAGACATATCCAGGGATTGAAATACCGTTAAAAAAAAACGATACAAAAAAACGTTTAAAATACCGTTAAAACATTTTATCGGTAAATTTACCGGAAAGAAGAACGTTAAAAATATTGTACCGGTAAAATTACCGTTAAATATAGAGTTAAACTTTAGTACCGGTAAAATTATCGGTAAAAAATTAACGATATTAATTGTAATAACGTTAATTTTGAAGTAACGGTAACAAAAAGTATGAAATAACGTTAAAATTAACGTTATTTACTGAAATAACGTTAATTTCGTTAAAATAACGTTAAAATTAACGATAAAAATGTAAGAAATAACGTTACATTAAAAATAACGTTATCATTCATTTAGATACATAACATACATAACTCATTAAAGACAATATTATGTCATAAAATCTAGCTAAAGCCGTGACGTAAAAATACACCCAAATTCCTGTCGTTTGCCTAAACGCATCCACGCGGACCACTGACCAAAATCACATGGCCAGATGACGTCATGTGACGTCACCGTGATCAAACCGACTGCACCGTGCAATAAAAAGTATGCGTTTCTAAAAAAACAGGACGTTACCGTTGTATACCTATTATACAATAGACGTAGACTATCAAGAGACTATCAAAATGTCTAGCATTTTAATACTTTAATCTAAATGCGATTAAGGTTCTTTTTTAAGACATCTCAATGCAAGTGTTTAAAAACGATCTATTGAGTTCCTTTGTTAATTTAAAAATTGAGAGATAATAGAAAATGATAAACTTAAAAAAAAATAAGTATTTAGTAAGTTGTAAGTACAAACGAGACGGTAACATTGTCTGACAATTAGTTAGAGTATTAATACCTATTTAGTTAAATATAATTATTGTCACGATACATCATCGAAAGAAAACTTAATCCAAATGAAAAACCCTTTTACGGAAATACACGTGCTGTGTTTCGGTAAAAGGGTTTTCATTTAAGACTATAATTTGTTCATTATTTTAATAACTGCAAAGATTGCAATTTTTTCGTAGTCCATTTTAAGTAATCTTCTTTAAATCATTGCCGAAAAATAACACGACCGATATCTTCATAAAACAAATGAAAATCTTCAATTGGCTTTGTATGATAAATCTACACATATTGAAAACTGGGTCTTTCCAAATCTCAAACATTACGCATACACGGGAATAGCCGTCAACCGTCAAGAACACGTGGAAAGGTCTCGGGGCTCAAATTATAGGACGCGCCGCCGAAGCGGACTTTCACACTCCTGCGCAGCGCCAGATGCGGCACGCCCGCGCCCGCGCCCGCTGGCAGGGCTGCCTCGGCGGAAATGTGCATTGTGTATTTTTATTTTTAGTAACCTTAAGGGGCCATAATAGGGAAACATGATTTGCGCAGGCCATATTTTTATATAGAAAACATAAAGTTGTAGCCACAAAAAAACATACGACAAGCTAAAGAGATTATCTAGTAGCTACAAGTATTAAATTGCGTATAAACCTCACAGTTGATTGTAAAAAAAAATCAGAATATCGTCAAAAGTTTTCTCGCGGGCCATATTTTTGGCGTAAATAATAGCGGAAACGTATTGAATTCTACATCAAAATACACTTTAACGTACTGTGCAGTTGCTCCAATAACTTTTTTCAAAAAAGATAATATGATGAAAAACCACGAAAAACATCGAAATAGTGCAGAAGTGAGGTTATTTTCCACACTCTTTACACGTAAAGAAAAAGACAGAGACAACGGAGCCTTACCATTTTCAATAATTAGGCTACTAACACGCTATGATTATTGAGTGTGTGAACTTTAAATAGTTATTACTAGGAGTAGTTCAATCAAGTAGGTAAATATTAAGCTAAATAATATCCTAATCGGGTTAATTCCAAAAAATATATATTTTCAAATAAATAGATTTAGTAGTTATTGTTTTAAAGAAAAAACACGAATTATATTGCATTACATGGAATATAATACAAACAAAATAATTAAGAACGATTTAAAAAAAATATTATCATGTTTTTACCTAATTATGTGTCTGATTGTTGCAGATAATAAAGACTCGCGCATACACTGCAAAAAATCTACTACTCAATAAGTGATATGAATGCAATTTAATTTTCCCAAACTTGTCGTGACACGTGGCAGCCCTAGCTTCAATCATGGCGCGCAGATGTGTGCGCGCACGCTATCGGCGCGGATCACGCCGTCGCCCGCCGCGCCCACACACATCACAACGACTAATAGAAGGCACTTTTTTTTATAAATGAGAATTCTAGGAAGTACAGTCAAAACTGGCTAGCGTACATAAGACAATTAAAGTAGGCTTCTAAAAAAACCGACTTCAAAAAACCTAGGTACCTCTAAAAAGCAAGAAATAATATTCGTAATAATAAAACACGTCTATTGAAGTCGGGTGGGGCTGGAGTACAAATCCCTTTTTTTTATTCTAAAAGCCCCACCCGACTTCAATAGACGTGTTTTATTATTCCGAATATTATTTCTTGCTTTTTAGAGGTAGGTTTTTTGAAGTCGGTTTTTTGTTTTTTAAACAATTTTTATTTTTTTATTTTTAGTGTAGGTACCTTTTGTATTAGGTAGTGTAGGTATATTATTTAGGTAGAAATTAAAATCGGCTCAGCCAAACGTGAGTTAATCGCGGAGAAACATACATACATGCGGGTCAAACTGAGAACCTCCTTTTTTAAGTCGGTTAAAGAACTACACTTAAGATATCCCTTTTCCAACAAAAAAATAATTATCTTATTCAGTTCATAAACAAAGAAGTTATACGACTGATCATCGAGGTAGTTCACACAAAGTCATATTATTTTCGTGCTTTTTTCAAGATTACTTGAAAAGTACTGAATCGATTTCAAAATTTTAAAAAATGGGACCAACTTGGGAGTTTACTTAATGTAATAACGTTTGAATCATTTCAATCGGTCCAGCCGTCTTCGAGTAATCGGTGTACATACAAAAAACAAAAAAAAAAATGAAGTCGGTAAAAAACGGGTCGAATTGAGTACTTCCCTCCTTTTGAAGTCGGTAAAAACAAAACCTCCTTCAAAAACCTTGAAAATAATCTAACAAAAAACAGTTTCAAAAATAAATTAATGGCTCTAAAAAGCAAGAAATAAAATATTGAAATCTGTATAATAACTAACTCGAAAGTTTGTATGCATATCTTATATTAAACAACGCCTTTTGAAGTCGGGTGGGGGGGGGGGGGCGACGAACGATATTTTTTATCTAAACTAATATATCTAAACTTTAATCATGGGTTTAAACCCCACCCGACTTCATAAGACGTTGTTTAATATAAGATATGCATACAAACTTTCGAGTTAGTTATTATACAGATTTCAATATTTTATTTCTTGCTTTTTAGAGCCATTAATTTATTTTTGAAACTGTTTTTTGTTAGATTATTTTCAAGGTTTTTGAAGGAGGTTTTGTTTTTATTAAAAACTTTTTTATTTTAAACTTTTTTGTGGTAAGTATATTTGGTGATGATATTATCTAAGTTACAATAGCCTTATGTCAACGGCTCATCACCTTTTACATAGTACTGCTTTTCCCGACGCAGGGGCGTTTATTGTTGAGGAGTTATCCTGGTACTTCACCATCAGCTTTTCTTCACCATATGAATTATGATGAGCATAAATAGCCTAGCAACCATATTAAAGTAATCGTATCGTACCAGTGAACTACTTAGTATTGAATAGTTCCGATGATCATCTATGCTGGTCTTCATCATCAGTTCTACTTCACCGAAATAGTACTTTTCGAAAGCAAATGCACAAGTTACTTAAGAAAATACTAAAATCGCTATAGATGTGCCTTTAATATTCGAAGAGTTCCCTCGATTTCTCCAGGATCCCATCATCAGATCCTGATTTCATGACAATGGGACCAACTTGGAAGTATATACTTTCAAACAAAAAAAGAATTTTTCAAATCGGTCCAGCCGTGTTCGAGTAATCGAGTAACATACATAAAAAAAAAAAAAAAAGATTCCGACGAAATGAGAACCTCCTCCTTTTTTTGAAGTCGGTTAAAAAGTGGATGGAGAAAACGCAATTAATACGCAATTCAATATTGTAATTTACTAATACATTTACACTTTCAACCGAAATGCTTGTTGGCAGTAAAAAGAAATTAGTGCAAAAAATGCAATCTAAGTACCTATTTACATTTTAGATTCTAAGAAAATCAAAATATTTATCTATCAATTATTTTATCATTGGACGGTATCAATAAAATGTCAATCTTTAATATGAATGCAAGACCTAAGTTTTCTGCAAACTGTCGTTAGCATTACGTTTAAATGCAGCAAGAATCACATGAACGGTTTCGTCATCTGCATGTGGTGCGGCTAGCATGCAGCATTCCTTCTGCATTATGTATCTGTTGCGGTGCTATTCTCCGTGTGTGGCCGGCTCGCGATTAAGCTTTCGATGGATCCGCATTGCCCGCGGGCGAGCTTTCAACTGCTTTCTGATCCCTTTAGTTACTGAATCATTGTCGAAGTATTATTGATACATTGCGCTGACTGACCTAACTGAAAGCCTTTTCAATCAGTTTGTCAATAACGTGGCTATAAGTACAGCTAAACCCTAGGTTTGTTTAGTAACTTAATAGAAAATTGCATGGAAATTATGTTCCATTTTTAGGGTTCCGTACTCAAAGGGTAAAAACGGGACCCTATTAGACTCCACTTTCCGTCTGTCTGTTTGTCACCAGGTTGTATCTCATAAACGGTGATAGCTAGACAGTTGAAATTTTCACAGATCATGTTAAAACACCGTACGCACATTTTACCTCAATTATTGTAAAAAAAATAGAGAAGAAAGAAAGAAAAAGAATAGAAGAGAGAAAGTAAGGAGTAAAATCAAAATTAAATAAGTGCCAAGAATTTGCAGGATATTTAATTTAATATTCAGTAATCAGCGATCTTTTTTAAAAAAAAAACCGGCCAAGTGCGTGTCGGGCCACGCGCAGTAGGGTTCCGTAGTTACATTATACCATACCATATTTTAATACCGCTATCATTTTTCACCTGAAAAAATAACTTTGTTTTTCACAGTGTTGAAAGTATGAACGACAAAGTTATATTTGCGGTTTTAGAAAATGTACTATATTTCGAAAACTTTTTACTGTATCTCGTTCAAACCAATTTTCGTTGAAAGTGTTTACTAAGATCTATAGCATATATTTTTTTTAGATTTTTCACTCTCTGACTTTAAAAGTTAAAGGGGGGGGGGGCACACATTTTACCACTTTGGCGGCATATATCTTTCAAACGGTTGGCTTTGAAAAAAAATAGTCTTAAGAACCTCAATATCATTTTTAAAGACCTATCTAAAGATACCCCACAAGTATTGGTTTGATGAAAAAAAATATTTTCAGTTTCAGTTCCATGTATGGGGAGCCCCCCCTTAATCTTTTTTTTTTTTATTTTTGTATAAAAATCGTAAAGCGGTTCACAGAATACACCTACCTACTAAGTTTCAACTATGTAGTCTTAATACTTTTGGAATAAAGTGGCTGTGACATACGGACGGACAGACAGACAGACAGACAGACAGACATGACGAATCTATAAGGGTTCCGTTTTTTGCCATTTTGGCTACGGAACCCTAAAAAGCACGTATAAGAATAATGTAAGGCAAAGGAAAATACAAGTTTCTATATAAAAGACATCAACGGCTATACATAAAGTTTTTTTTTCTATTTTTTAAACAGTTTACATACATTCTTTTATTAGGGGCATAAAGTCATCCCACTATCACCCATCCATTGTGGGAACAGCAGTAGTAAATGTGTTTACATCTCTCATATTCGGTAAGTAGGTCCTTATTACCCCCAAATGGGGCTTGTAGGTAACCAATTAGCGCTTTAAGGTAATAATGTAGCTAGAAAAGCCCTAGGGTGGTAAGTAATTAAAAAAATCATGTAAGTAAATAAAAATCCGGTAAGTAATAAAAAGAAGCCCTAGGGCGGTAAGTAATTAAAAAAATCCAGCAAGGTGGCTGAAGGTTACATTGAAGATTCCATAAAAAATATAAGTAAAATTACCAACAAAATAACGGACATTATTCAGCTTTCAAAAAATTAAACATCTTTCTCAAGAGATGATCCGCAACCATCAACTTCTGCTGAAGCTTCATCCCGTCAGATTTTGTCCATGACCAACAAATATCACAATCTCAAACTATTAACATACCCAAAAAACGCCTGTCCCTAAAATTTGAAAGTTGTTCTCATTTCACTATAAATTTTAACTAATAAAATGTTTTATTCTTGTAATGCCAGTTTTTTTCTACATACCTAACCATCGAGATGTAAAGCAGAGTAGTTAATAGCTCGGGTGTAAGCATCAATTGCACCCTCGAACTATAGGCTCCCTCGCTGCGCTCGTGTGCCTTACTATCTCGGGCTTGGCCACTAATCTACTATTAATGGTAATATATTTTAGTACCATGTCTCCCGATGATTGTCTTTGCAAGTTCACACAAATAATTTCTTGCTTCGTTAGTAGTTTCGCAGTCAATCAAAAGTTACTGGCTACCAACTCGTGGTTATTTCGTGATCTTGAGTTAGTATCTACTCCGTGAAACATCGATTTAAAGCCAATTCCATCACTAAATCGCTTCAAGCAGATACTTAAAGGCCCTGCATTTTAATCACTACGCCAAATTAGGGTTTCAAACGAACCGCGCCGTGTAAAATAACTTGCACTAAAATTGTCCACTAGCGAGGAATGATAATATTTTCAACTGTCGTAAGGTAAGGACCAGATCACGGATTCTAAGTATTTTATCATTCTGAACTTAACATACAAATTTCATGGATGTGTCCAGTCCCTGAAACTCAACAACTTTCGACACAATTATATTAAAAGTATTAAAGCGTTACGCGCACTCCAAAATGGCAAGACGAAAGTCAGGTAATTGGCCGACTTTCAATTAGTCAGGCACAGGCTCGCGACACGGAAACACACGCGGCTCTCGTCAGTCAGACGCGATAAAATTGTGAAATTCCATTAAAAAATATGTCACCTTGCGTCTTTAGACGATGTACAAATTATACAGTAACAGTCAGAGATCGGAAAAATGCTTAATTTCACACGTAAGTACTGTATTTAATAAAAATATGTATTTTCTATTACTTTATCCGGCCATATTGTACAAAGAGCGCGCTGTCTGCTTTGCGTGTGTGAGTGAAGGAGACAGCTGACGCGCTTTCAATTCACGGCCAATGCGCATGCAGCGGTCAATGTGTGTATTTATCATATGGCGAAGGGTCCATACAAGCCGATTCCCATCGGCTTACCTTTTGGAAATCCCACCCCACTGATCCACTATGCAGATCACTACATTTTTCATCATTTTTGTAGAGCGGCTTACCTTCGCCATAATTTCACCCCTCGCCACTGGAATGTTACCTTTGCGCTGTTTTAAATAGCAATGATGTTGGCGTACTCATCTTTACTTTTAATATCATTGTTTCGACACAACATGTTTCGGATTTCGCCACAAAATTTTGGTCATCCCATATTAAATTGGTCACGTGAACTCTTTGATTTGTATGGATAGTCGATTTTTTTAGATATTTGGCCATGTGTTCCATAAAGAAAGTTGTTCATTTTTTTTTTTTTTTTTTTTTTAATTTATTCAGGTAAACAAACAATGGCACAATATTTATAATTAAGCTAATAAATTCAGAACATGAAATATATAAGTGTACCACCAGCACCGTTTACCACAAATTACTAACTTAATACTTAATCTACTCATTGGGCTAACGAAGAGAGCAGGATACAACACTACAACAGTTCCAGTAAGCCCTTCCTAAATGTGCTTTTGTTTGTTGTCGCCATGTCTACCGAGATGAATTTATTGTTGTAAGTATTGGTTATTCGATATAACGGTGACCTTTTGCCAGCATTAGTGCGACAATAGGCGACAGCAAACAATTTACAAGCGTAACGGCAGTGTGTCCTAATCGGAATTTTGTATCTGAGCTTGTTTATTAATGGGATACAGTCATATCGGTTACTACAGATATCATACAGTAACATCATTTCCAGAATTGTACGTCTCTGTTCTAATTTTGTGCAATTAAATTTACAAAGAAGCTCCGCATACGATAACCTGCTGCGGTAACACTTATATTGCACACAACGCAAGAACTTCCTCTGAACAGCCTCCAAAGCATCTATATATTTATTATAAAAAGGGTTCCAAATGGGCACAGCGTATTCAAGTTGAGAACGAACAAGGGCCTTATACAAGTATAAATAAGTTGAGTGCCGAGTAAATTTCGTACTAGAGCGCATAACAAAGCCGTACATTTTATAGGCTTTATTTATAACATTATCAACATGTTCATCGAGGTGTAATTTACTATCAAGTGTGACTCCTTAGTCTCTTAAAGATTCTGCCTTTTCCAACTGGACACCACATAGTTTGTACTTAAAGTCACTTTTGTGTTTCTTTTTTGTAAAAGATATATATTTACATTTGGTCAAACTAAGACAAAGATTGTTTTTGACACAGTATTCAGAGAAACGATCAAGATCTTCCTGAATTTTGATGTGGTCTTCTATTTGTTCAACAGTGTGGAAAATTTTTAAATCATCGGCGTATAAGAGAAAATCACAAAACTTAAAGCAACTGCCTACATCATTTATGAATATTATGAATAAAAGAGGACCCAAAATCGAGCCTTGGGGTACTCCAGACGTTATTGGCACAAGTTCAGATTCATACCCACTTAAGACCACTTTTTGTGTTCGATTTGTGATATATGACTTAAACCAACGCCATAGATCTCCACGAATTCCGTTATAAGATAGTTTTTCCAGAAGAATCCTGTGATCAACCCTGTCAAAAGCTTTCTGGAAGTCAGTGTAGATACTGTCTACTTGCTTGTTACCATCTAAGCTCTCAAATAAATGTGAGACGTACAGCAACAAATTAGTAGCAGTCGATCGCTTCTTCACAAAACCATGTTGATTAACTATGATGTTATTATGGAGAGAAGGGTAAATGGCGTCATGAACTAATTTTTCAAGCATTTTTGCAATGACATTGAGTATTGAGATCGGACGATAACATTTAACATCAGACTTATTTCCGCTTTTAAAAACTGGAATAATACGGGCTGTTTTAAATATTGTTGGAACGACACCTTCCTTAAGGCTCATGTTAAATATGAAAGCTAGTGGTTTACATATAGTTGACGCGGTTGATCGCAGGAAAATTGGTGGTATATTATCAACTCCAGGACCTTTTGTAGTGTTTAATTTTTTCAGTTCCTTCATAACTGTATCTTCTGAGAATTGCAAGCCACTTAACAATGTATCAGAGTCATGGCGCTCAGGGATATCTTTATCATCAAAATCATCAGGAACATTTGAAGGCTCAAATACTGATTTAAAGAAAGTGGAAAAGAGACGACATACTTCATCCGGTTGATCAGCTACCGTGTCATTATATGATACAGACGACGGAATCTGTGACCTCTCTTTAGTATTATTGATGAAGATCCAAAAGTATTTAGCATTTTTACGGATACTGTCTTCAACCATTGCCATATACTCACTATAACACTTTTTGGAAGCTTTTTTAAAACGTTTCCTAAATGAAGCAAATGACTCGTAATCCGATATGTTGCCATTCGTAATCCGATATGTTGCATTTTCATGGACTGATTACATCCTCACAATTAGGATGATGAATACAAAATGACCCTGTATAGACAGGTCCATCGCGCTGTGTGCAAGCCCTTCAGTATATATAAACTTATTAGAATTTCGATCAATATAATAAGATTTTTAGCAACGTACCTATTTTATCATAAAAAATTTGTTTATTACATTCTCTGCCGCTACAGGGACCCTATTTTTGAAATCATTCGTGTGCGTCGCATGCAACTTTTGTCACCTAAAAATGTTACTCTAAAAACAAACTAAAAAACTGACTGACATGCTGTTGACCAGCGGGCGATTCAGAAATACGAATTTTGCTGTCATGTCGAATGAAAATTAGCAGTAAGCGCTCGTCGCCAGTCGAAGGATTTCAAAAATACGGCTCCATTACATATTGTAATATAGCAAAAATAACACTGGCAGTATTGACTCTGCTACTTCTTTCTTACTAAAAGAACTGCGTTACTCAAAATAATCATAATTTAATTAATTTACATAGTTCTAAGTAATTTCGGATTTGTTTAATTGTTGATGTGTTTCTTAAAATTTCAAACTTTTTACAAGAAAACTGAGTATTCAGGACATAATATTTCATTTCTAAATCATTTCCGAATGATTTCAGACGATTTAAAGCTCGCACATTACCCAAAGTGCGCGTTGATACGGCGCGGCGCCGGCGGCCGCAAGGGTTGTTACCTCAAGACGTGTCCAGCCGGGTACATATTAATGAGGGCAGGTACAGGTAGCCTCCCCCGTTGCCATGGCGACGCGACGCGGCCTCCAACTCACAATGGTCCGTTGCCGTGGAGCTCGGCGGATGGCGGATACTTAAACAATTATGGTTTCCCAGGAAAAATCTGCATCCCAATCTGTCTTACTTGAAATCTTTTGACGATCATCGTCGTTTTATTATCAGCGGGCCATAACGAACCCAAAAAAAGGCTACATCGCAATGTATTTTTTTTACAGATAAATACAATAACATATTTGTCTAGCAGTAGCTAGCTAGACTGTGAGGTTATTTTTTTCCATTTCGATAAGACAAAACCACAAAGACAAAAGCAGTTGAGACCTCTTTGGTAAAGCGAAACTCAGGTTCGAAATTCAAATCGTAGGTATTCCTGTAGAGTATTTCGGCAGGGCACAGTGGGGTTGATTATGGATGAGCGCATCCGTACTGCTCCTGACCAAACATGTTCTCCTTTGCATGTAGAATAGCTGAAAGCACAGACGGAGGCGTATTTGGCGCCATTTTGCGGACTTAGTTCGTCTCTTATTTTAATTATTCGCCAATTGGTTGTGTCCCAAGTTTTACTCTTCTGAACAAAAGTTTTCATTTGACGAGAATACAATAATTTAGCAAAGTTAATTGAGTATCTACCGCAGAATAAAAAAAAATATCTTCGCTAGATCTTTGGTTCAATTGGACATTGGAACTGTAAAAATGTAAATTATTTGTAGATTTTTGTTATTGTCGCCAAACTGTGACTCAGTCCATTAGAATGCGTGGATGTGTGATACGTCGATATAACCATAGAGGCACTGCCATCCTTCCGTCACGGCTACTCCATTGAGTCGCCCCCACCCCTCGCGCGTGCTGCTCGCGGGGTGGCGGGTGGAACGTGCCGCTCAAAAAACCACCCGCTACACACTCAATATGGAAGCAGTAACTTGCGTAAGACAAACAAGATAAAAAAAAATTGTCTCGTCACCTTTTGGCCCCTACATTGATAATTTGGTGTACATCGCGTCAGCCAATCTGAAACTGGAACACATATTGATCAAACTACTCACAGACACCGCAACGTACACCAGATTGTCATTGTTATTTACAAATTATGTCATTTCTGTGAAATAGGGGCCTGGTGGAACATAAACTACTTTTCTGCAACTTTTCATATATAAACTGCACTATTTAATTAGAAAATTAGGACCCTTACCTACTTGGCAATATTGCGTTTTGACGACTAACTTACTAGTGTATCATTAATTTAAGAAAATGTTCCACGCTTTTCAGGAATTTTCCGATATAAGTAGTGGACTTTAAGTGACTTTAATTAAAGCATTGATTTAATTTTTTTTCTTCACACTCATTAAACCAAATTCACAAAGAAAATGACTGGTGTAATCAGCCAACCTTCTTTGGTTTATATTCAGTATGACACGCTGACCCGGGTCCGGCCGCCATAAAGCGTCCGCCGCAATAAGCCCCTCTTTGCTTGCGTCGCTCGGCGCAAACGGCGCTCTCAGGAACGCAACGCGCCGCCGCGTTCTAATTTCAAAACGTGATTCTATCGACAAAATGTTCGAATGGAAAATCTCCGACCTATTCAGGGGCCCAATCGCACTAATTCTGAACGATAAAACCAAAACCGTTACGTTGTCATTGAGGTTATATTTACCTAAAAATCTTTGGTTTAGCTTAAGAATTTTCATTTAAATTGTCCGAGATTGTCATTCTAGGCTCCTTAGGCACAGCTTTGTACAATTTTAACATAATTAAAGCGAGTATTTTTCTGTAAACAAAACTCAAGCGGTAACGATTTGGTTTTGGTTTTATCGTTGTAAATTAGCGCGATTGGGCCCCAGAGATTAGATCATTAGAACCTCTTTTGCCGATTCGATTTTGTTTTTAATTAGTACTGCAGGACTTCTCAATCACCGAGTTACCGACTCCGCATCGAATTTCAATTTATTGGGATTCAATTTTGTTTTTAAAGACAGTATACAACTTCAGCACAAAAAATAAAATCTGTTTGACCTAGCTAGATAGCACTACGCCATCGCACCTCTGACTGAAATTATCTTTCTGAAAACGCTTCTCTTTTGTTTTCACTTGTTTCGGTGCTACGCTACAGTAAGTACTGATTAATAGCCTGATTTGGCCCCACATTGCCTGTACGTAATGTTTAGGCCGGCCACACACAGACGGAATCTCGTTACGGAATTCCGTACGTACGTGATTCCGAACGTAGCAGCTGCATACAAAATCTATGGGCTGCCACACACAAGCGTGTTTTTTCCGTACGGAATCTTCATACATTGTCGAAATTACGTTCGGAAATCCGTTACGTGATTACGTCTGTGTGTGGCCGGCCTTATGTGTGCGATTTGTTCCGAGGGCCTCTTCTTTCTACTTTCTTTATGTTTTGTTAGTAAGTACAGTAAGTAAAAGACACGATGTTAAGTACTACGTTAATGCAAAGTTAAAAAGTCACCCATTCTAAGCTACATGTAGGTATATACATATACAGTATAGTTAAATGCATCTTGTACATGGCATTATTTTATCATGACATAAATTCTCAATTTATCAGTATTTATAATAAGTTTTCCATAAATTCCTTGATTGCTTCAAAAAATCCGAAGATCTAAGCCATCGTTAGCATTATTGATAACAGATACAATATTCTTACAAATATTTATTTATAGCGAGGCTTTTTTATTTTTTGCAAAAGGTTTTTCAAGAGACGCACGTCCGCCTCTTCGATCGCTGGAATGCTTGCTTCGCTCGCTAATATTTCTATCGGGATGAAGCAAAAGCGAACAGAGCTTATTTCCAAGAACTATTACTGAATCAGCTTTTGTGCACTACTGCCTTTTTAGAAAGTGCAAGAATTGGTCTAACATTTATGAGTTAAATTACTTTTTAATTTGTTATTAAAACCTACCTATACCAGCCCCCCTACTCTCGACGCGAATTAACGAAATCGAGTTCACATCAGGATCGAGTAAACGTCAAAAATCTGTTATTTTAGTACTTTCAAAACGGTTGCCATAGTTTCCATTGTAATATTTTGACGTGTACTGCTTTGACGTTTACTCGATACCAATTCGATCTCAGATTCTCTTTCGTGTTTCGGTAGTAACCCCCCAGTTTTATAAATGACTAAAATGACGGAATGCACTGTGGGATTTTTTAATTTGCAGTAATATCGATTTGTTTCAGTTCATTGTTCTCTAGCGCTAACAGTTAAAAATAGACAGACCAGTCAGTTGCAAGAACGATCTTTAAAATTAATGCGTCTTTAAATGTATCACCGTCCTTTACTTCTTTTAAAAGAAGAAAAATATGGCCGATACATTTAATGAAGCATTAACTTTAAAGATCGTTCTTGCAACTGACTGTAAGACGACCTTAGTGGTCGAGTGGTTTGTCCGCCGGTTTCCAAGGTGTCGCCATCTTTGAGATCTTGAGTTCGATCCCCGGCTGGGTCAATTTAGAAAATGAACTTTTCTACCGGGTGTAACAAGACCTTCAACGAAGCCGAGATCTACGTATTCTGCCCATCATCAAGACCATTTCTGTTCAAAATTATTGCTGGGAAACGATTTTGATTTCTGGTGTTAAAAAAGCATTGCATACTTTATCACGCAATGTAACGCGTACAACAGACCGCGCCTGCAAGTGAATGCTACACAGCTGCGTGCGGCCTAGTTGAAAGGCAGCTTTTATGTGCGTGCTCATGAGATACATTGAGTGACTACGTTTTGAAGCCATTGTTTGTTAACAAATACTTAAAATTTTAATAATGTTTCATAGGACAAAAAGTAGGCAATAACGAATAAAATAAGAATTCATAAAAATTTAAAAAAAATTTATTGACTTTGACCTTTAATAACTTCATAGCTATTGGTTTCCCAGGTATAGTCTAAAAGAAAAAAAACCGGCCAAGTGCGAGTCGGATTCGCGCACGAAGGGTTCCGTACCAAAAAACGGCAAAAAATTACGTTTGTTGTATGGGAGCCCCCCTTAAATATTAATTTTATTCTTTTTTAGTATTTGTTGTTATAGCGGCAACAAAAATACATCATCTGTGAAAATTTCAAGTGTCTACCTGTTGTTGTTATTAATATCGAGTAAAAAACAGCAAAAAAATCACGTTTGTTGTATGGGAGCCCCCCTTAAATATTAATTTTATTCTGTTTTTAGTATTTGTTGTTATAGCGGCAACAGAAATACATCATTTGTGAAAATTTCAACTTTCTAGCTATCACGGTTCATGAGATACAGCCTGGTGGCAGACAGACAGACAGACGGACAGCAGAGTCTTAGTAATAGGGTCCCGTTTTTTCCCTTTGGGTACGGAACTCTAAAAATGATCTTGATGATGGGCGGTATACGTGGACTTCGGCTTCGTTGAAGGTCTTGTTACACCCGTTATGTCTCAGGTCTGGGTGTTTGTAGTTCTCCACCGTTGTCTCTGATTTCCATATTACATGTGCTTCATTTATATAGATAGCTACTTTGGAATAGAAGTAATGTTTGTGATATTGTCTAATATTTATTTATTAATCTAGAGTTTAAAATAATAGTACTTACAAGTCTAGATAGGAAGCTATAGTATGTATGAGTCACCAATTGCAATGCCTAGAAAGTTTAAGTTTGTCTTTTCCTGTCGTGATTTCAATGGAAATTTTGTTAGAGTACGAGTAAGACGCGCTTCTGTACTAGGCGAAGCCGCGATGCTCTAAGGAAATTTTAAAATATAATAATTTGAATTTGAAATTTTCATTGTTTTCCATTTAAACATAATTATGTAACGTCAGATATAGCATAAATAATGTAGTTACCTACTTAAAAGAACTCATTTTAGCTAAATTCAAATAAAATCTGGTTCTAAATAATAGACTCTTTTATCAACTTTCCATTCTATAGAATAGAAAATGACTGTAAAGAAACTTAGGAACACTGAATAATATACATATATTATATTTTTGGACTTCGTATTCGCACGCTCAAGTTTATTCAAACACTTTTGATTTAATCTCAACATATTTTGAATTTCTCTAATGGGTAAATAAAGACTTTTTTCTTTGCCATACTCGTACTAAAAGCATCTAAAATTTGACTTACCTATACATTTTCCTTACATTTATTTATAGGAGAATTAGGTACAAGTTACAAAAGTAAACATACTGAAAATGCCCAAGGAAGCTAAGGTTTTCTGACTAAGCACTTCTTAATAAACAAAAATCCTCTGGTTGTACCAAAACCCGACAATTCTATTACGCAATGTGAAGAAATGACGTCATCAAAATAACATTTTAATTGTTTCCAACTCAACGGTGAGTCGGTTAAACCTCTCCTGCAGATATCTGCGAGGGTCCATTAACGAACTTCAGACGATCAACAGGTGGCGCTTCTCGTTTCAATATCTACAAAAGTTTGCGACTCAACTCAATAAATCGACCAGCAAAACCTGAACTCCCAAACACCTAACAATATCCCCTCAAACCACCCAAATTGAAGCACCGGAAAAGGAGGAGGAAGGTCAATTGCGACTGGTCATTCTTCGGTGTGTTGTTATTATCATCCGGTTGCAATATGCCGTTCAAATTTGTACCACATGCCGTTTGTCTCAAAGCTTATTTTTGTGAAAGGAGTCAGCTATTGTAGTATTCAGCAGTTTAGTGAGATGTTTTGTGTTAAAAAGGTTTTATAGCGTGTTAGCGGTTACTCGGATCGCCTTTTTATACGTAATGCATTATTCAAATTGTTATTAAATAAACGAGTAACCTATTATGTGGCAATTTTCTGATTTGTACTATAATTTTCGAGTGAAAATATAAGTGTTGCCTGCCTTACTAAACCAGTTTATTCAGTTTTTCATCAGCGGTTTGTTGTATTATTATTATCATGTATAATATTGTTTTAAAACACGTTACTCCCTTTATTATTTTCATGAGACTAATAATAACACGCAGGAACCCAACATTTACCCTGTGCTAATAATACCAAATTTATTCGTGTTATTTATGAAAATATTAAATTTGACACAAAACGCTCAATAGAGCGTTTTGTGTCAAATTTAATATTTTCATCATCTAATAAGATTTCACGGTCGATTACTGTATCTGCGTAAGATACTCGTATTTGCATGTTCATTCAAGAAAAAATATGAAATTAATGTGATCTACCTCAGTGTCTCAAGACGACAGTCTATGACCAGTGTGTGTGTGTTGCCAGTGATGACTTACGGCAGTAAAACGTGGTCGCTAACTATGGGTCTCATAATGAGGCTCAAGGTCACCCAGCGTGCAATGGAGAGAGCCATGCTCGGCGTTTCCCTGGGTGATCGAATCAGAAATGAGGAGATCCGCAGGCGAACTAAAGTAACCGACATCGCTCGAAGGATTGCTCAGCTGAAGTAGCAGTGGGCTGGACACATAGCGAGAAGAACCGATGGCCGTTGGGGCGGAAAGGTTCTTGAATGGCGACCGCGCACCGGACGACGCTCGGTGGGTAGGCCCCCGACAAGGTGGACCGATGATCTGGTGAAGGTCGCGGGAAGCCGCTGGATGCGGCCAGCGCAGGACCGATCGTCGTGGAGATCCTTGGGGAAGGCCTATACCCAGCAGTGGGTGTCGTGCGGCTGATATGATGATGATGATGAATGTGACCTAATAAAAATATCAGGAATCAAAAACCATGAAAATTACAAATAAATAATTTTCCCTGCGCAATCTTTGTTTACGTGTGTTAATAAAAGGCGTTACAAATTCTTTGGTCTTGGAATCATTAATGTTCGATTGCAGGGAACGGCAATGTGATCACTCAGGCTATGAAAATATTTAGAGTTATCAAAATAACACAGGTAGGTAATATGGATATTATTATGGTAGTAGTAATTTTACAAGTAAACACGAGCGATCACGACCACCATCTTTGTTTACACGCGTTAGTAAAAGGCCAGTAACGTTAGGAATTCTTTGGCTCTGGCATCTGTAATGAAGATCTCAGTGGTTCGTATGCAGGGGACGCGGCGCGTTCTCGTTGTGATGCGCGCGGCGTGTCGCGTATCCGCCTCCAGTGAGTCACCCGCGATAATGCGCGCACTCTGCCCGCGCCCGCGCCCGCCCGCGCTTTAATCAGAGTATACTTTGATAAGGAGAGCGGGCGATAAGCTGTTTACAACGCTCGCCGGACGATTTGTTGTTTAATCAGACAATGCTAGTCAGACAGAAATATCGTCGTTGGTGTAGAAGGAAAAGTGCTATCGACTAGTTTTCTTCTCTTAGAAAATAGACTTCCCGTCTCTCCGAGATATGATTAACTAACCGTATTGAATAATAAACGTGAAACTTTACTTTTACTATGCGGGAACACAGAAAAATTATGCATTAACATCAGCCTAATCATTTAAAAATGACGCACCGCAGTCCGATCGCAAAATTCTCGTGATGCTGTAAATAATGTTAACTGAATGAAACTCATTCTAACTAAGCAGTTTGAAGATTCTGAAACTATATGTTCTACAAAAACTGGCATGACGATAAGTTAAAAAGGAAGAATACCGTAGCTCATGTGACCGTAGACCGAAGTTTACTGTCTGATATTTCGAAGACTTTCCATAAAAAAGAAGACAATAAGTATGTGAAAAAAAACTGTATGATACTCAAAACGCTACTGCTTATCAATACGTCCGCTGCGTTGGTTCATCACAGCCGTCAGCACTGTTTTCGCAGTAAAAACAGCGCGCAGCTGCGTGCGCGCCGCGTCGTGGTCGCCACGCCCGCGCCCGCGCCGCCGCCGGCCAACACAAGTGGGAGAACGGTGCGTCGCGACACCGGCATATTCCTGACTACCATTATTTTGAATGAATGAATGAATTGTTTATTTGCACAACCATACATTACAAAATTATTAAAAGGTAGCTTACAACTAACAATTAAAATATAGAAGCAGCAAAGAGTAGGAGTACCTTATCCACATTACAAATTGATAAACCATACTGTGGGTACCCACCGTAAACAACTAGGTAACTATTATTGCTAATGGATCAAACAAAAAATAAAAGTTATATCAATAGCATGGCAGCACAAACTACTACCCAAACTGGGATATACCCGTATCTCTGGCAGCAGCTCCTCCTCCCATGGTAACAATTTAAGGATGTTTTACAAGCAAACGTAAAAGGATTTATTGATGTTTATACACCGTCATTCTGTAGTCATTTTAATTAAAAGAATTTTCAACCAATGAAACTAAAAGAAGTAACTAGACAGCTAAAACATTGTATTAGTATGGGAAAGTAAAAATCCGGTCAAGTGCGAGTCGGACTCGCGTACGAAGGGTTCCGTACCAAAAAAAGGCAAAAAAAAAAAACACGTTTGTTGTATGGGAGCCCCACTCAAATATTTATTTTATTATTTTTAGTATTTGTTGTTTTAGCGGCAACAGAAATACATCATCTGTGTAAATTTCAACTGTCTAACTATCACGGTTCATGAGATACAGCCTGGTGACAGACAGACAGACAGACGGACAGCGGAGTCTTAGTAATAGGGTCCCGTTTTTACCCTTTGGGAACGGAACCCTAAAAAAGTACAGACAGACAACGAAGTAGATCATGGTCTTCAAACAACTAATCAACTGAACATTCACAAATGATTAAGATGAGGTTACGAGAAAAAAAAAACATGAATTTTCAATTTTTCTAAAGTAAGTAACTGGGTAGAAGAAACTAAAAACACTTCGCAATTCGCATTACCTTACCTTCAAAAGACGACTTTGAGAGCTGAAAGAAGCATCCATAAAAACAGTTGAACGTTCTTATTCCTTCCTCATCACATCACATTGGCCAACTGCCAATAAAGTTACTAGTTAAGGCCCCTATATACATCAAAGTGGAGCCCTCATCATGATTAAATTAATTACTCACTAAGTACATAATGTATAGAAAATTCACATTAAGTGAATTTAAGCTAAAGTTCTATAGTTTATTTACAAACAATAACCTCAGTAAAATATAGTTCGTTGTAATAGCAGTAAGCAAAAGGGCAAAAAGTGGCCACTTTAAGCACTTTTTCCTACTACTACTACAACAAACAATATTTTACCGAAGTTATTGTTTGTAAATAAACTATGGAAACTTAACTTCAATCTGTAAAAGTGAATTTTCGATACATTATGTACTTAGCGAGCAATAAATTTAATTAAGATTGCGCCACTTTAGGGCTAAAGTCGCCTTAAGCTCAACTCAAAGTGGCATTCAGTAGCGCACCGTCTAAATGCATATTTCGATCGCGAGTCGGCGGCGCGGGCGCGGGCCGGCTGATAACCGGGGCTATTGTCCGGCCGCCCGCGCCGACTTTGTCCTCAAACACTCATCGCTGACTCGCTTTAGCCTGCATATCCACCGGAGATAGCGAGATAGCTAGCCCACGCTAAGCTAAGTGATCAATGCTAACTAGAAAAGTACAGCTACGTGGGTAAATAGAATGTGCTATGAAAATACAAAGAAAATTGTGAGAGAAAGAAATAAGCTACGCATCACTAGTTATAGCGTTCATTCGAAAAAAAGTTCGTTGAACTCTTTTCCACTAAAATTTAAATAAATTGGGAAATCAAACGATGGGGGCGCCACTTTAGGGCTATAGTCGTCTTAAGCTCAACTCAAAGTGGCATTCAGTAGCGCACCGTCTAAATGCATATTTCGGTCGCGAGTCGGCGGGCGCGGGCGCGGGCCGGCCGATAACCGGGGCTATTGTCCGGCCGCCCGCGCCGACTTTGTTCTTAAACACTCATCGCTGACTCGTTTTAGACAACATATCCACCGAAGATAGCGAGATAGCCCACGCTAAACTAAGCGATCAATGCTAACTACAAAAGTACAGCTACAGACCGGCACCTAACTTGGCAAGACAAAGAGGATACAAAAGATGCGCCGAGTGTAGTGTTTGTAGCTGCTGCGCATCTTTTGTCTCATCTTTATCTTGCCAAGTTACGTGCCGGGCGGAATACGTAGGTAAATAGAATGTGCTATGAAAATACAAAGGAAACTGTGAGAGGAAGAAATAAGTTCGTTCGAAAAAAAGTTCGTTGAACTCTTTTCCACTAGAACTTAAATAAATTGGGAATATCAAACCAATCCCTCGCTAAGCAGCTTAGATGCTGTTAATATCGGTTGTGGAAAGGTAGCCTTATGTGTCCGCTTTTTGCCCGCGTAGGTACCTGCTTAGAGAAAGGGACATGGCCGTTGTAACCATAAAACAATTGAACATCGTGGGACACTTGCCGCCATCCGTGGCGACAGAATCGGGTTTTGTTTTTTTAAACTTCGGTGGAGGTTCCACGTGGTCCGACTATTAGATTAGGGGGTCACAACAAAGTTGGTAACGATCGCGTAAGTGGCTGACTCTAGGTTCACAGGATGGAGAGGCACTCTCTGATGCTATATATGTCAGTCTGTTTGCGTGAAGTGGTTGCGTTCTTTTTATATGCAGGCTGAAAAATGTGTTATCGTTACAAAAAAAAAAACGATAACGTAAGTGGCTGACAATAGTACAGCAAGTAAGTACTAGTTGTACTCATGTGTATTACGGAAGGACTGAACAAAATTCGGTTGCGTTATGGAGCCACGCCAGTTGAAAGATGCTTTATTGTTACCAAAAAATAACGATAAGGTAAATGGCTGACAATAGTACAGCAAGTAAGTACTAGTTGTACTCACGTGAACTGTGTAAGGACTGAACAAAATTCGGTTGCGTTTCGTAGGTATAAGTGATTAAAGTTACAAGGATACAATTAACTTTTTGTTTGTTTGTCATGTATAAACTCAAAAAGTACTGATCCGATTTTGATTTTTTTTTCATTTATAGAAAGCTACATTATAAGCAAGTAACATAGGCTATAATTTATTTTCAAAAATATAAGAGATCCCTACGAAAATGGCAATAATGAAACCCACGATATCAAAAATGTCTCTATCAAAGTATCTATTTGGCATGCGCTGTGAAAACTATTGATGATACATAAAAATAATGTAGTGTACGTTTATAGTTCTCATTATTACCCACAAAAATGTTCAGGAGACTATACGTGTTACTATTATAGTTTAGTCACAATAACCGCTTTTTGTTCTAATTAGTCAATCAAAACTGGGGTAAAATCGAAAGATGATGACATTTGTGATATACGTAATTAATTAACTTCTATTTATTATTATTATTAATTAATTTCTAAGCATGGTCAACATTCTGCAGATGCTTTTTCATACCATGACCTGCCTTTCTATTGTCTAATTTAAAAATCTATCGCAGTCAATTTCAGGACTGTGGATGTGTTACACATTGTAGCTTCTTTTTGGCACAAATAAAAACTTACCAAAGAAATGCAGCAATGTGACACATCCATCTGTCTAACGAAAGCGATTGCGATAGATTTTTTGAATTAGACAATTAGCCCCCTGGTATATTTATCCTACCGAGTTCGTCCTCCTAAACTTAAACCCACCGTACAGCTTCAGCGTAGTTTTGATAGCATCGATTACACGCGTCTACTCGATGACGCTGCCAACATAAACTGGTCACCAATTTTCTCGTCTAACTCTGTGGATGAACAGGTCGATAATTATATATATTTAATAAATATATTACTCATCTCTATGACAAACACGCCCCCATAAGACCCGTTAAAATCAAACCTCTTCCAGCACCCTGGCTGACGGATGACGTACGGAAGTTAATGGAGAAAAAGAACAGAACCAAATTCAAGATCAATCCTTCGGAGCACAATGATTCTAAATAAAACTGCGCTAGGAATAGTTGCAATACAGTAATTATATAGGGACGCCCAAATACGTAACTTTCATAAATCTGTTGAAAATGAAGTTCCAGCTAGACATGTGCGCCGATGGTCATTTGACCGGCGGCGGCGTCTGGAGTCTAAATTGTCGGCGGCGGCAGCGTCATCGGCGTAATCGGCGTGGATGGTCAAAATAAGTAAAATAGAAGACCTCACCAACTTAACAGCCATTTCTGTGCGTCCATGCCTATTGATAGCAACCTAAAAGCTATAACTTTGCAACATCATTCTAATTTGCCAACCCATGATCAATCCTCTTTTACCCTTGATCAATTTACTGACTGTGATGTAAGGAGAACCATTTTGCCTATTAACTCGTCTGCTGTAGGTGTTGATTCCATTACCCGTAAAATGATCCTTCCTATTACTTGACATCCTTACTCCAATAATTACGCATATCCTCAATACATCTATCTCCACTGGATCATTTTCAACAACCTGGAAGGACACTTAAGTTATGAAACGTCGAGAGCTCACAGTGTTGACTTTACTTGATTTCAGTAATGCTTTTAACTCTGTTGATTTCGATATCCTTCTTGGCATTTTACGTTCTTGGTGGTGTAATATCAAAGCCGGCGTTCCTCAGGGTGGCGTCTTATCTCCACTTCTCTTCTCCATCTTCATAAATTCTATTACATAATCCATTTCCAGTTCCTGTCATCTATATGCCGATGATTTACAGATTTATACTCAAGCACCATTGCCTGAGCTTTCTCGGGTAATAACCCGAGAAAGCTCAGACAATGGTGCGGCTACCAACTCCGACTTATCAAAAATCAGCAGCTGGAGTGAATCCTCTGAGTGAGTGGTCTGACTGTCAACCCGGCTAAAACTCAGTGCATTATTATTGGCAGTTCTTATTTCGTTTCAAGGATTGATCTCGAACAGCTTCCTTCGGTTTATTTTGATGGCACTCTCATCCCGTTTTCCAAAACGGGAAAAAGCCACATAAAATTGGCCATGCGAAAAACAACCAGGCCTTAGATCGACACCAGCGGCTTTAAGCGTCTGATCCCTATTTAGGTAAGTCGATATCAAAAATTAGGGCCAAACTGTTAGCTCCTTCACTACGTGGAGGTACTCCCAGCTTATGTTAATATATTATGTTACACAACTTTAACCTGATCTCTTAGATTGCCACATCAGATGATCTTCGTTTTTTTGTAAACATATATTAATGCAAATAAATTAAACTTGGTTCTGCATCAGGTATTCCAGATCTTCGATTTTTATACCTTAACATAAAATGCTCATCAGGCTGAACAATTGTTACTAAGATGTCATTTTTATATTTATAATAGTTTAGCTGGACCATTATGGTTCTGCATCAGGTGTTCCAGATCTTCGATTTCTATACCTCAACAAAAAATGCTCATCAGGCTGAACAACTTTTGATAAGGTGTCATTTTTATATTTCTAATATTTTAGCTGGGCCATTATGGTTCTGCATCAAATGTTCCAGATCTTCGATTTCTATACCTCAACACAAAATGCTCAACAGGCTGAACAGCTTTTGCAAAGGCGTCATCTTTATATTCCTTATAGTTTAGTTGGTCCATTACGGTGCTGCATCAGGTGTTTTCCAAAATCAATTATACCCTATACTATGCCCAGGCATAACAGCTATATGACAAATAAAGTTTTATTCGAATCCGTTCAGTATTTCCGGAGATTAGCGTGTTCAAACAGACAAACAGACACACTTTTTTTTCAAATTCATACTCTATTACTATATATCCATCGCCCCAGATTTTTTTTTTTAAATATATGTAATGTACAGACACACTTTTTTTACTGTTTTATTATATGTAAGGATAGTTTACCTGGCTCATCAGGTTGAACAACTTTTGCTAAGATGACATTTTTATATTTTGTATAGTTTAGCTGGACCATTATGGTTCTGCATCAGGTGTTCCAGATCTTCAATTTTTACACCTCAACAAAAAATGCTCATCAGGCTGAACAACTTTTACTAAGGTGTCATTTTCATATTCCGTATAGTTTAGTTGGACCATTATGGTTCTGCATCAGGTACATGTAGGTGTACAATAGTGTACAAAGGTGTACAGTTTATAACCAGGTGGTAAAGATGCACACCCCTCCTGTCCCGCCCAAATAAACGACCCTACACCAGAAACATATCATGATCATGATACAAATGTCATCATCTTTCGATTTTACCCTAGTTTTGATTGACTAATTTGAACAAAAAGTGGTTATTGTGACTAAACTATAATAGTAACACGTATAGCCTCCTGGACTTTTTTGTGGGTAATAATGAGAACTATAAACGTACACTACATTATTTTTATGTATCATCAATAGTTTTCGCAGCGTATGCCAATTAGATACTTTGATAGAGACATTTTTGATACCGTGGGTTTCATTATTGCCATTTTCGTAAGGATCTCTTATATTTTTGAAAATAAATTATAGCCTATATTACTTGCTTATAATGTAGCTTTCTATAAATGAAAAAAAAATCAAAATCGGATCAGTACTTTTTGAGTTTATACATGACAAACAAACAAAAAGTTAATTGTATCCTTGTAACTTTAATCACTTATACCTACGAAACGCAACCGAATTTTGTTCAGTCCTTACACAGTTCACGTGAGTATAACTAGTACTTACTTGCTGTACTATTGTCAGCCATTTACCTTATCGTTATTTTTTGGTAACAATAAAGCATCTTTGAACTGGCGTGGCTCCATAACGCAACCGAATTTTGTTCAGTCCTTCCGTAATACACATGAGTACAACTAGTACTTACTTGCTGTACTATTGTCAGCCACTTACGTTATCGTTTTTTTTTGGTAACGATAACACATTTTTCAGCCTGCATATAAAAAGAACGCAACCACTTCACGCAAACAGACCGACATATTTAGCATCAGAGAGTGCCTCTCTATCCTGTGAACCTAGAGTCAGCCACTTACGCGATCGTTACCAAATTTGTTATGACCCCCTAGTATATATGATATTGATGTAGCTTAGCTAGTCAAGAGATACTGCTAGAATGAAAAACTGAAAGTTTACAGCGAATTTTTAAAACATTAGACAAACCCCTACACTTATCTCACGATCATACCTGTGATCATACTGTCCATGATTTCAAATGGTATTTTGATTCCCAAATTTTCGCTATTATCGCTTTTCGAAATGGTAATGTGTACTATAACTTTATGAAAATCCGCAAACAACCTACGAAACGATGACCGTAAAAAAGATCCAAGTATTCAAGAACGCATGCAATTTCATTGCGTTACGTCTCTCTCTATGATTTCGGTAAGAAAATTGTAACATTTATACGAGTAAAAGTCTCTGGTGTAAGTTAATAATATTAATTTAATTAGACATTCATTGACAAGCACAGTATTTTATGCTCGTCTCAGACCAAATAAAAAGGGAAGACGGAGTCTTCCAAGCAAGGGACTGAAGCCAATTTTTTCATGCATTAGTGTGTGAGCCGGTGTTGCCATAGTAATTCATATTACCCCAATGTTATAAAAATAACGCGTTATGAAATAATAACGTTATTTATCACGTATCAGAATCAAAACAAAAAACTGCCTGGATTCAAGAGATCATAATACGGTCCCAAGGGGGGTATTACAAGCTCTTAAAACTTGTCAGTTTTCTGAATGGCTATCAAAGCGTCTCTTTTATTTATTACTGATGAAAGAGACGCAGACTATGATAGGCATTTAGCTATTCTGACTCGGGTGTGAGGCGACGGCTACACGCCTGGTACTGTGATCCATCAGTATTTAATCAGGGGCCTATTTCATAAAAGATTAGTGAATTTACTATAATAATTTACCACAGTTATTATTGGGGTAGAATTATGTTTCTT
This sequence comes from Agriphila geniculea, assembly GCA_943789525.1. Classification (NCBI taxonomy): domain Eukaryota; kingdom Metazoa; phylum Arthropoda; class Insecta; order Lepidoptera; family Crambidae; genus Agriphila; species Agriphila geniculea. Next base: position 19,124,505 of record OX038883.1, on the reverse strand, counting down.
ATTAATTATAAAACATAATTCTATCCCAATAAACTATTACTATGGTAAATTACTGTACTTTTTTATTCTTTTATTAAATAGATCCCTGATAAATAATACTGATGGATCACAGTATTTACCACACGTGTAGCCGTCGCCTAATGATAGATAGAAAAAGTGAGCTTCTCAAAGCCCTGCATGCAGGGCTGTGAGTAGCTCGCTTTAAAAGTAGTGGCGGAAGTAGGAAGGAAATAGGAAAAATGTAAAAAAATAAAACTAACGAATACTAAAGTTTCGTGTATTTAAGGCAAGATGTTTGTTCTGACATGTTAGGCATCCATTACACGGTAGGTTTTCCTGTCAGTTTTACCACAGTCACGGGCTGTGACTGATGATTAACCTACCGTGTAATGTAGTGACTGATGGTTGCATGATGTGATTTGTTCTTTCCATCAGTCAATCAGTCAAACTCATAACATCCTTCCTTCAATATGTATGTATAGTACCCTACCTAAATTAATTTAAATTGGGAGATATTTTCCAAAACCACTTATTTTACCTTTGTTAGGAATACCTATTTTTTTTCACTTAATCCTTTAAGCCCGGAAAATGAGACACAATATTCCGTTTCCATCAGGGATTGCAGGATTAAAAATAACTATTTTAAGTGACGTAGGTTTTTTCAAAGTTTTAAATGTTGCTTTTCATTTTAATTTTTTTAAAGAATTCATACTTTATCTAGTTTTAAAAAAACCCGCCTGCATAAAAAGACAAGTCTACTGAAAAGATGGAAACAAGATAAATATTAAAGGCAACATAATAACATGCTGTCAGAGGCATGCATAAAGAAAGTGACATTATGAATTATTTGAATTATATACCTCCGACTGCATGTTATTATGTTACCTTTAATATTTAGTCTTGTTTCCATCTTTTCAGTTGACTTGTCTTTTTATTGTCTTTTCTGCGGCAGGCAGGGGTTTTTTAATTATATAATTTATTTTTTTATTTATATCTTTTTAGTTATCATATATTATGGTCATGATATACCTTTTTGAAATCTTCATAATAAGCCCTTTGATTTGATACCCATATAGCAGTATTCTAAAAAAAATTTTTTTTCCTCTACGTATAATAGCACCGTATAGCCGCCATGTTGGTTTTTTAGAACGCCACCTTCTTAAGAAGTTTTTTAGAACGCCATCTTCTTAAGAACAATTGGGCTGACAAGACGAATCTAACGATATCTTAATCATAGAAATCCGTTCAGTCGTTTAAAAGATATGAATGAGGTAATAAAGAATATTACATACATACAAGATAGAAGATACGCGCGAAAAACATAACCCTCTTGCAGTCAGGTAAAAACAGCATCTAAATCGGTCAAACCGTTATGGAGATAAATGAAAACATGATGCTGCAGCACTCCCTAGCGGCTAAATACTATAACACTTATCTAAGAAGCATCGCCAAAAACCATTACAGAAAGCCGTAGCGAAATCGGTTTAGTAATTTTTGAAAAACGACAAAAACTGCATTGAAATCGGCCCAGAAGGTATTTTCCGAAGAAAATGGTAACAGACATAGACAAACAAACAAACAACCTCTGAGGCGACGGCTACACGCGTGGTAAATACTGAGATCATCAGTATTTAATCAGAGGTCTATTTCATAAAAGTATGAAAAAGTACAGTAATTTACCATTGTAGTAGTTTATTGGGGTAGAGATTATGTTTTATAATTATTAAGAAACAGTTCTACCCCAATAACAACAATGGTAAATTGTTATAGTAAAGTTACTAATATTTTATGAAATAGGCCCCTAATTAAATACTGATGGATCACAGTATTTTAACCCCAAACGCATATACCACCTCCATTCCGTTCCGTCCGTCGTGGGTAAAAACAGTCCAGAAACAGAAATAATTAACGCGTTATTTTTAACAAGAAACAAATAACGTTACGTTACTTTCCATGTTACCCAATAACAGGTTTAAAAAAGAACGTATGGCATGGCAACACTTGTGTTGACGTTTTGTGTTTCAAGTAATACCTTAATGTTTATTTGAATTAGTGAAAATATTAGTTTCCAATTTTACTTTCGTGTGAAATGTGACTCCATCCTGCTTTTTATGTGTCGAAAATTGGTTTTTACACCTTTTCACTACACAATTCGGCATTTTCTTTGGTGAAATTCATAATTTATTAGTACGTCCTGGTACGTCCGCTTCGCACGCTGGCTGTTAACAAAAGGCGTAGTTTCGTTACATGTGTGTGCGTGTAACTGTGTGTGTACACGCCAAGGCGTAGTTTTATTGGCTTCACTGCATTGTTCAGAGGACTACGTCTTCCCTTTTTTATTTGGTCTGAGATGCTCGTAAAAACTGTGTGCCTCGGTAATAGCATTTGACCACATGCATCCATTTACCTCAGTAAATGATAGCATATACCTATAATATAGTTAAGTACAACAATTGTCTATAAATTAAGAGTCATGGCTGGCCAGCGGGCGACCTTTGGCAATCACTCCTGAACTTTACTGAGGGTCGTTTCCTCACTCAACATAGCATTAGTCTAAAGTATGACCTTGGTCTTACGGTAATACACCACGGTCTGAATACGAGTGGTGCACGAAGTCTTTGTTTTTTGCATTGCATTGCAACGTAGCAAAATTAATATTAAGAAAAGGGAATTAATACTTTAACATACCAAAAAAAAAAAATTAGAAAATGATCACCGAATCCTAAGCCGCCCAAATGATTTGGTGATCATTTACTAATTCTGAGTTAGGTTAGTATGATGATCATTTCATTACATAAGCCCTAAGAAAAGGCATTGATTACCTACCATACAGCACTCATCTAGAAATAGATGAAAAGGCAAAGGGATTGTAAATACGTTTTATATAAGAATTTTCCGATATTGCAGCGTCATGTCAATGATTTCTTAAAGATATTTGACGAAAATTCATACATAAATTCAACGCAGTCAATGGGTTACTAAAACCATCTGCCTAGCCATCAAGTATTTTTTATTACCGCTTATAATTTGTTATTTACTGTTGTAAGTTACAATACAACAGACGTCACTGCAAAACTGTGAGATTGACGTAAGTTTTAGCTAATAATAATAAACGGCAATCCGTTTAGATCAATATCTATGTTATCGTAGGGAATGTCCAAGAATTGAAATTAATTTATTTACACTTTGTTACAACACTTTTGCTATCAAACGAAAGCAAAAAAGCTAGTCTTCTTCTGCACTGCTGTTTAGTGCGGTTAAATTGTCATGAACTAAGTTCATTGAAATTAATTGCAACAAAACCGTAGTTTCCCACTTTATGGCAACACCGACGTGTAGCGAACAGGAAACCATCGGACGATTCCAATTAAAGTTTTACGAGGGGCCACGCGACGCCGCGCCGCCGGGAATCGAACCCGCGGTCATTATCATTATACGTTGCGTGGGAGCGGCCCGTTGCGACATCACAAACAGACCAACAGTACGTCCACTTTGAATTATTTACATACTTCTTCTCTGTGGAAGATCTTGTGAAGCATTAACACCGGAAGTGGCACCACAGTCTATCTACAACAGCATACACTCTTTGATTTTTTGTTATTTAAAATTTAAATCCGCGATCAAGGTTACAGTTCTGGATTTTTGTCTTATAATGGATGTCTTTTGACCGGATATCTGTCTCGTCGAAGTTATTAAAAAAGACACAAACGTCTTGGCAGAAATAATCGTAGTACATACAGGGTCACTAGAAATATGACGTATTCCGGCTAAAGGGTTATAGATGAGGTCAAAACAATTATTTTTTGTTATATAACTTTTTCTCAAAAAGTTCATAGTTTTTGAGTAAATTAAAATTAAGTAATTTTTTACCAAAAGTACGTTTTCAGATACAAAAAATTAACATAAAAGATAACTACTCGTTCGATTCTGGTTTTTTATTATTTTGGTATAGAAAACAGTCTAAATGTTTATAATAAATAAAAAAAAGTTACAAAAAGTACATGTGTTTATAAAAAAATCAATCCTTAAAAACATTTTTTATTTTTATTTTTTCAGATTTTTTAGAAAAGGCAGCAAATATCTTTAAAAAATTCCTAGTAACTAAGCGTGCATAATATTTTAAAAACATCATCATCTATTCAGCTTTCAGTTGAGGTATAATACTTAATAATAACTTAAATAAAAAATGAGAAATTAAGACTTAAGTGAATTGCAGTCCCATCTCATGAAGCAAAAATTTCCTACTTCGAGCGCTTTGGAGGTGGCCGTATTATCCTACTTATATCATAAATGTGAAAGTTTGCTTATTTGGATGATTGTTAAACCAATCATGCAAAACGGCTGAACGGATTTGGATGAAATATGGCACACAGATCGTCTAAAAGCCGGATTAAAACATAGGAGGATACTATTATCTTGGTTAAAGGTTCCCTAGGGATTTTCTCGAATGTAAATGCCGATGAAGTCGCGGACAGAAGCTAGTTTGCCATAAATGGTCATGCTCACTAAAAATAATAATAAGAGTTTGGGGACAGGATTATTTTCCGCCGATGAGTCAAAATTTTTACGGACGGCATCAAAAATAACCATGCATATCAGCCATTTTTAAAGCCTTTATGCCAGGTCTTCCTTTTGGCTTGTGAATGGATAGAGCGGACGGGCCATAACCCACCACGTGGACCCAATGTGGATTGGTCAGTGTTAACGACTGTAAATGTAGCCAGGACCAACGGCTCTATGTAAGGTACATTGTGTTAACACCGACAAATCCGCATTGGGACCATGTGGTGGGTTATGGCCCGTTCACATTATCCATCCACAAGCCAAAAGGAAGGCCTGGCATAAAGGCATTAAAAATGGCTGATATGCATAGTTATTTTTGATGCCGTCTGTATAAAAATTTTGACTCATTGGCGGAAAATAATCCTGTCTCGAAACTCACTCGGACGAAAGTATTTTTAGTAAGCACGACCATTTATGGCAAACTAGCTTCCGCCCGCGACTTCATCCGCATTAACATTCGAGAAAATTCTGAGGGAACCTTTAACCAAGATAATAGTTTCCTCCTATGTTTTAATCCGGCTTTTAAACTATATGTGCGCCATATTTCATCCAAATCGGTTCAGCCGTTTTTTGTGATTGATTAACAATCATCCAAACAAGCAAACTTTCACATTTATGATATAAGTAGGATAATACGGCCACCTCCGAAGCGCTCGAAGTAGGAAATTTTTGCTACATGAAATGGGATTGCAATTTACTTAAGTCTTAATTTTTAATTTTTTATTTAAGATATTATTCAGTTTTATACCTCAAATGAAAGCTGAATAGATGGTGATGTTTTTAAAATATTATGCATGCTTAGTTACTAGGAATTTTTTAAAGATATTTGCTGCCTTTTCTAAAAAATCTGAAAAAATAAAAATAAAAAATGTTTTTAAGGATTGATTTTTTTATAAACATCTGTACTTTTTGTAAATATTTTTATACATTATAAACATTTAGACTGTTTTCTATCCCAAAATAATAAAAAAACTGGAATCGAACGAGTAGTTATCTTTTATTTTAATTTTTTGTTTTTGAAAACGTGCTTTTGGTAAAAAATTACTTAATTTCAATTTACTCAAAAACTATGAACTTTTTGAGAAAAAGTATTATAACAAAAAATAATTGTTTTGACCTCATCTATAACCCTTTAGCCGGAATACGTCATATTTCCAGTGACCCTATATAATGGAAATAAGAAGCTATATTTTTAACTACAATTGAAAGGAATTTTCAGCTGCTTTCAACAGCTAAAAATGTACAAGCTCTTTGCATGCTAATTGTTACCAAAGATATGGCACATAGGTAAGTACTACGGTAGTTCTTGTAAGATACTCCGTCATATCATAATACACTATGGCGTCAGAGAAACGCGGGCTGCGACCGACCATACGGTGTGTCACCCACGGACTGTGATTGTGGTGACACTGAATTAAACGGACTATGGACGTGATGAAAGAACTTGGTACTGCAGTACCAGAGGCCGTACTCTAAGCTCTTATAGCAACATCAAAGTGATGATGTGATAGAGGCAGAGCTATAGATCGCGTATAGCGCCATCTCAATCACAACATCGCTTCGATATATTACTTTTGACAGTCATTGTAGGGAGACAGCTGGGCAAACCAAAGTTGCAATCATCAGTAGAGGTGAGGTAGTCCAGAAACTCACGAAATGGAAGTAAAATTATTTTTACTAAACACACGTGATTGTTGCATTACAAAAGTAAGTGTTGTTTATTCAATAACACTAATGACAAATAAATTTTGTGACTTTCTTGACAGACTGTATGCAACAACTACGTGTTTTTAGTAAAAAAAAATTTACTTCCATTTCACGGGTTTCTGAACTACCTCTACCTACACTCAGTATCTAAAAAAAAACCGGTCAAGAGCGAGTCGGACTCGCGCACCGAGGGTTCCGTACAATCATAAATATTATATTTGGATATATTACTTTAGTACAGTCTTTAAAAAAGTAGGATAAACGGCAGACAGGTGGAAGGGCGAACAGGCGGACAGTTAATTTACAAATCTTAACCACAGCTGCTTATGGTGACTGAAAAACGTTTCAGCCACTCCACATTGCAAACTGTTTATATTACTAAGTAGGAACTTATTCTTCGTTTATTCGTACGGCAAATAGTAGGTAATTATATAAGAACCAGCAACCAATTTATTATTGTAGTGTTAGGTTGCGCCATCTCTTGACCGATTGCCTATTTTTTTCTTCTTAGGTTAGCATGCTTAGGACAGCGCCATCTGTTGACTGGTAGTGAAACTAAAGAATTTTTGTTTGTTTGTTGAATTTCTAAAAAAGTGTATTATTTTGAGACATCGTTTTATTTTTCCTGTAATCTTTACATAAATTACTATCACATAGAATTATTTCAGAATTTTCTCTTTGCAAACTTCGGAGATAAGGGGGGGGGAACGGTATTTTTTTACATTTTTTACCATAAGTCGAAAACTATGCGGCCTAAGAAAAAAGGAAAAAATGTTTTAAAATGAGCATACAGCGTTCTTTCATATGATACCCCACATGCCCTAGTCACCTCACTTCAAATTTTTAAGACCTCTTTTCAGTCCCTGTTGTAAAAAAAATATTTTTTTCTTAATTTCTTTCTTATTTGCAAAATAGTTGGGCAAATGTCATCTTAAACTATTCCAAATTTCAAGTTGATACCATTAGTAATTCTCGAGATATCCAGTTGTGACAGACAGACAGACAGACAGACAGACTGAGTCACACCATAAGGGTCCCTTTTTTACCAATAAAAAACCTCTCTACTTAATATATACTTACTGATGAACATTAGGGACGAAAATATGACCCTCAATCTAAGTAAACGGTAAGTAGGAACCTATTCGTAAATGATAAATCCTCATAAGTAGCCTAAGAGCAATACAGAACTGTCATAGAATCACTTTAGATATTTGAATAAGCAAAACTAGATGCTGAATTAGGCAGTGTCGACGATTCAAGTAACACAAACTTTCTCTGCAACACCTTAAATGGGCACATAGTAAAAAACTATTCATCTATAAGAGTCTTGTGAATCTTTAAGACTATTAAACTACAACCTCACATTTAGAGAGCGGTGTTTCCATAAACATACGGAAGTTAAAGTGAAAAATAAGCTATTAAACCAAATTGCAGCTTCCCAAACCATAAAATAAAGCAGCAACTTCATAAAGATACTCCTACAGGTAACAAGACGTAATAATAATATAGCATATTATAGTAAGTTGTTAGTGCGAGCGGCTGAGCCAAAGTGTACACGTGGATGTAAAATAAAACTCCCAAACTTATTGCAGAATGGGTGCCAGCGTCTTTTATTAAGAATATCAACTACACGACGTTTCTATCACTAAAAACATCACCCATTTGCTCTCCAACATTCACCAAGGGTACCAGCTACAGAACTGACGAACCAATGGAAGGTGTCCGGTGTGCAGTTGCCGGCTTTCAAGCGGTGTTTATCCGGGCAAAAGTGCATCGTTGCACCCACGCGGAAGCGTCATACTCGCGGAATAATTCTTATCAACTTTATACGTCTTTACGACTATTACCGAGTATCTTCGTGACTCTGTTCGCATGCGCCACTGTATTTGAATTCTCTATCGGAAGCTAGAAGCATATATTTTGGTTTAACACCTTCTAGTAAATGCCGCCATTATCATATAAACGGACTTTGATTTTGGACTTGTCTATTTTCCAATAGCCCGGCAGATTTGTCGGAATGTTCCTACAAGATTTAGTATTTGCCTTCGAGGTTACAGTTAGGGTTGCCAACCCTACTATACAATATAGTATTGAGGGCTTGCCTACTATATTTTTTGAAAAAATATATAGTAGGCATTACTACTATATTTTTATCAATTGAAAAAATTAAACAAAAGCAGCAAGAAAATATTACTTATATGCCCATAAGTAGGTAATTGCGTAATATTTTTTGTGTTTAAACACTTGTGTTTATGGTTGTTGAATAAATTATGAAAATGTTAGTATGAAAAATGCAACTTCTTTAAAATCCTCCATAAAAAACGGCAACCTACTATATTTTTTTGACTTTTTCGCCATCTACTATATTTTTGCAAGTAATAATCTTAAAAATACTATATTTTATGCAAAAAAAGTTGGCAACCCTAGTTACAGTAAATGAAATATTTTTTTATCCCTATCCCTAGTGATATGATTTGAACAGGAAATAGGGAAATGAGCATGACTCTTGTCAAACTATGTAAGTTATACCATCTTGTTTAGATTGTTATGTTTGACATGACCAAAATTGGATTTGTTATTGTGATAAATTAAAACTGTGTAGGTATAAAATGATTACAAATATAATAAGTTGTAAAGTTGTAATGGAATTCCACCAATGAATAAAATTAGTAACAAATCGGACAAGGACGCCTCCAGCTAGGAAAACCACAGTCCATAATGACCACACTTTACGGTAACCGCCATAGAGGCGTTATCGTCACGTACTCACAGTGTAGATAGTAACAAAACAGAATAAATAAATAATCGCACCAAGTGTATACTGCAGCGTGACGCAACGGCGGCGGCAGTACGCGCCACACCGACCTTCGTACGGCGCGGATCGTCACCCGCGGTTATGTACCCTTGACTTGGCAATCACATGTGTACTAATACAAACGCGGACGATTATAGTGGCGAGTCGTGCGCGGGATCATAAATAACGTCAATCATTGTAAAATGTTACGATCGTGACTTAAAGAAGAACATTGACTCTATAACTAACCCCCGGTTTCTGAGGTTCTACCTCAGGAACCTCGGGAACGAAAAGTTAGGTACCTCAGAAACCGAGCATAAATCGATTTCAATTAATATGAAGATGATTAATTTGCTACACTGACTGACACAGGTTTATTAAAGCTAAGAAATATCCCCTTTATATAACTATCATATTTTGTTTAACTTAGTTCAACTTAGTTTGGTCTTCGAAAAGTGTGTGTATCTCCGCATAATGAGCTGTAAAATAAATATTGATGAAAACATTAAAAATAATTTGCTATACAGGATTATTAGTAAAACACCAACAACCACGCAGGAGTAGATTACTAACATCATAGACAACAACATTTGTTCTACGACTTTTCCGAAAACAGACGAGAAAAAATCCACTTTTCATATAAAACTCAATCAGCTGTTCGGACATTTTGTATGGAAAGTAATTAGTTTTAGTCTGTTTTCGGAAAAGTCGTAGAACAAATGTTGTTGTATATGATGTTAGTAATCTACTCCTGAATGGTTGTTGGTATTTAACAAATAACCCTATTGACACAATTATTTTCTTAGAATAAACTTTAAGTTTGGGTTAGTTTGTCTCGTAAAGTAGGTATAACTATTAGTCAAAGAATGCATTATCCTATCGATAAACCATTATACTGATACTAAACGGCATATTGTCTTTACGCAAGAAAGAGAGGCGGCTAAGTCCCGTAATGTTTTACAGCCAGGGCTTTAATCGGCACAGGTACATCCGTGGTTAGGGCTGCCGCGACCGACACGCATTTCAGGATTTAGGCCTGAAATAGTATTCTACTCACATACACATGCGAGTTGTGACGGTTTACTTTTCAATCATTAAGAACATTGCTAGATCTGGTGGGCTTTTCTACTGTTTCCCTCTAACATTAGACGCCCTTAAAACTATCTAACTGTCTTTTCAGTCTCGGCTGCTAAAAAGCACCCAACAAACAGAATTGGATTTGCATTTGCCCACTATACTCCGGGCAAGGAAAAATACTTTGTTCGAAAAAATCACAATAAATCCTACAGAGGTGATTTTTGGAAACATGATTAAAATAAGTTTGTCAATGATAAATTTCAAGTTTTCCCCAAAATATCTGGGGTGCTTTTTTTACAACGGTGGTTTAAATATTGTTTTTGTCTTAAAACATCGAGAATAAATCGTACACAAAGGGAATTTCCTTTATGAATTTCTTAAAACCATTAGAAATGAAACCTCAAAAATCACCACTTACATTTCAGAGGAATTTGCAAAAAAGGCTAATAAATAAAAATAAATCATAACTCAGAAACAAATATTAAAAAATCAGTGATTTTGCAGTATAAAGTTTCTTATAATTAACTATACTAAAAACAAAATTTTCACTCAGGTGACTAATATAGTTTTTTTTTAAATGCGTTTTATTCATTTTTAAATATGAAGCATAAATTCTACAGTCGTAAAAGTTCAATAATATATAGTTTAATAATTAATAACATCTTAAAATTAAGTAATCCCTCAATTCTAAGTAGAGGATTTCTCGAAATTTACGAAAATATCAGCAAGACGGAGCGTAATATAGAGTGGTGAGCGAGCACGAATGGCAGGCACTCTGTACCTACGAGCGACGATGACGCGACGGCGCGCGGCGTGTCATGAGTCTCCGGGCAATGAAAAATACTTTGTTCGAGAAAATCACATTATATCCTACAGAGGTGATTTTTGAAAACTTGATTAAAATAAACTTGTCAATGATAAATTTCAAGGTTTCCCCAAAATATCTAGGTTGTTTTTTTTACAAAGGCGGTTTAAAGACTGTTTTTATTTTATAACATCGAGATTAAATCGTACATGAAGGGAATTTTCTTAATGAATTTCTTAAAACCATTAGAAACTAAACCTTACAAAATCACCACTTACATTTCAGAGGATTTTTTCATAAAGGCCAATAAAAAATAAAAAATCCTAACTCAGAAACAAATATTATAAAATAAGTGATTTTGTAGCATAAGATTCCCTATAATTACTACACTAATAGCAAAAGTTTTCACTCAAGTGACTATTATAGTTTTTTTTATTGCGTTTTATTAATTTTTATATAGGAAGCATTAATTCTACAGTCGTAAAAGTTAAATATTAAATAAGTATTTACTTTTAAAAATAAAGTAATCCCCCAATTATTCCCAAAGGATTTCTAGAAATGTACGAAAATAAATATTAACGCGGTAGTGCACGGAAGGACGGACGCGCGTAAGGTAGGTAATCGGTGCGCGGCGGTGGGTGGCGCACAGTGACGCGACCCGGTACAAAAGGTTACGAATATTACGATTATTTCGGTAACTTTTCAACATTTGTATAAGTGATCAAAACATTGTTTTGATGATCTATCGGAACAAAATCAGGGTTACTCAAAGTGGCACCATTTTCGCGACAAGATATAATTACCTATAGTAAATAAACAAAAAAAAGGTTTATTTACGTTGAGTTTGGTCAACGAAAGATGAGACTCGATTGGAAATGGAACTAATTTTGCGCCTTATTTTAAGGTCAATTTCCAATGACTTAACCTCTAAACGTTAATTAAACAGGGAAAGTGGCGCCACCATTTCAATCTCATCTTTCGTTGACGTGATCTATAGGAAAAAAAAACGAATTTTGAAATTATTTTTAGATGAAAAAACCCATCAAGTTGCAACACGGACTTCTCGGACTCGACGCGAGTACTGAGTAGGGTGACTTGCCCAATACCTGGCTCCTATTTTACATACAGGACAATTGTAAATTACAATGACAATTTTATGTTCGTTGTGGTATCTGTGCGTTATGTAGTTTGGTCAGTATATTTTCTAAATTCAAATTAGCTGACACCATGGACAGCAAATTGTCATTGTCACTTACAATTGTCACGTCTGTGAAATAGGGACCTGGCCTTTTAAGGAAGTAATTGACCATGACAACGAAGTGATCCTAAGATAAGAGTAGGTATCTGTTTTTCCTTTTGAGGTACCCTAAAAACAAGTAATTGAGGTAAGCCGTTGTTAGGGCAGTAGGGGTAAGGGTAAGACAAGGTACCTAACAAAGTAATTTAAAAACCTTTTATTGAAATTACCTCACATTAGTTATGTAATTTAAGATAAACTAGTGGCTAAGTGAGCTGTAGTGTAGACCTTGCATTGAAAAGTAAATTGTTAAAAAAATATAGATCTTGCCCTCTCGCCACGAGGTTTTCAAGCATATAGTGGGGTTCATGCTGTTTGGTATATTAAGTATTTGGTATATTCGCAGCTAGATGGCGCTTCTAATTTTGTATTTTCGAAATGTGTGAATTATTTATTTTTTTAGGTTCAGTTTTTCGAACTGTATCAAATATTTCAAAAAACTGGCCTGACAAAAAAGCCTATATAATTTTCAAACCTGCTCACAAAATTTCACGAGAATCGGTTGAGAAATGAGATCTGTAGAGGAGAACAAACCGCGCCGAAAAACAGGGCAGAAATACGTTTTTTTTACATATCTCGGCCATTTTTAAGAAATCAAAAACTAGCTTGACAATAAAATCCTTACTAATATTATAAATGCGAAAGTCCGTTTGTTTGTTTGTTTATTTGTTTGTTTGTTTGTTACGCCTTCACGTCTTAACTACTGAACCGATCATCATGAAATTTTGCATACACATTGTCAGGGGTACAGAAAAGGACATAGGGTACTTTTCATCCCGAAAAAAAGTATTGATCCCGAGGGATAGCAAAAAAACCTTTTCACGCAGACGAAGTCGCGGGCGGCCGCTAGTTATATATATTTTTTTAATCTGGTTACAAAATTTCACGAGAATCGGTTGAGAAATGCGACTTGTAGAGGAGACGTTCGAGAAAATCCTTAGGGAACCTTTAACCAGGATGAAAGTATTCTATGTTTTAACGTCCTGCTTCGCTACGCAGTACGCTTGGTGTAGACGAACCTCGCAAGGCAGGGCGTTTGCCGCTTGCGTTGTGGCAGGCCTCGCGCTCGACATCGCACTCACGCTCACCCGAGGCCTGCCATGCGCGAGGTACGTTCACACCAAGCGCGCTGCCTAGCGAGGCAGGACGTTAAAACATAGAATACTTTTATCCTGGTAAAAGGTTCCCGAAGGATTTTCTCGAATGTCCTTGCGAACGAAGTCGCGGGCGGAAGCTAGTAGAAAATAAAAAAAAAATAAAAAAAAATAAAAAAAAGTCAAAAATGTGTATTTTGTTCACAAAACATTGGTTTTCAAAACAGCAGGTTGGGACTGCCTAGTGAGTATTACAATACTTGTGACAGACAGCCCCGCTCCATCGTAACACTTACATACTATGTATGAATATGAACAACTAATTAGTTAAGTTATATAAATACCTATATAATCAAAATTATTTTTTAAATTATATATGTTAGTGTGTGTGTTTAAAAATAATATAATAGAAAGCGGGCTTTGATTTTATTGCATGCATGTGCATTTTGTTTCTGAGAAATTACAATAGACCCAAAACTCCACACGTTTTTGTTTACTTTTAGCCATTGACCATTATTCTGTGCCAGATGTGGATACACCAGCTGGTCGGTTTTTCTAACAGTATAATTCCCGAAGATATTATTACAACAAAAATTCATCGTAAATTTTAAATTAGTTTAACTTTTGATTCAGTGAACCAATTGCGATGAAATAAAGATTTCATTATTTTGCAAGATACACCATTTATTTGTATGTAAACATTATTTAGTATTAAGTTAGCGCTTTTTACATTTTTAGCGCACCAACATACAGACAAACAGACAAAATTCGAAAAATGTTATAAATGGGTTCTACTGGTAATTATTAAACACTCCAATCACTTTTTTCAAAATATTTCCTTTGTACAGACTCAACTTTTCTACAGATTTATTATATGTATAGATTAAGAATTGTAAAAAAGGCAGTAAGCAGTCATATGGTTTGCACTCAGTAACGATCTGACCAGTGACCTACGTTGTTGTGCCACGCATTGTACCATTTTGGTGTCAAATTCTAGTTACGAGCAAGTTCTGGGAAATAAATTTTTAAATACTTTTACTATTTAAATACTTACTGATTTCTCAATCCATTGGCATTTATGTGATAAAACCTTAACCAAAGAATGATTTCAAGTGATATTTTTTCATATATTTTTATTAGTTAATTAATAAAAGCTTGTTCAAAATCAGGATTCAAAAAACCGGCCAAGTGCGAGTCGGACTCGCGCACGAAGGTTTCCGTACCAGAAAACAGCAAAAAAAACGTTTGTTGTATAGGAGCCCCCCTTAAATATTTATTTTATTCTGTTTTCAGTATTTGTTGTTAAAGCGGCAACAGAAATACATCATTTGTGAACATTTTAATTGTCTACCTGTTGTCGTTATTAATATCGAGCAGAAAACGGCAAGAAACTCACGTTTGTTGTATGGGAGCCCCCCTCAAATATTTATTTTATTCTGTTTTTAGTATTTATTGTTATAGCGGCAACAGAACTACATCATCTGTGAAAATTTCAATTGTCTAGCTATCACGGTTCATGAGATACAGCCTGATGACAGACAGACAGACGGACAGCGGAGTCTTAGTAATAGGGTCCCGTTTTTAATCTTTGGGAACGGAACCCTAAAAACTAGTCAAAAATCTAAATTCGGCCGTTTTTGAAAGGGTGGCTGAAAATAGAATAAATATGATCTTATATTCGGACAACGGTCAAACTTAATAAAAGTCTTATATAATTATTTTTATGATTATTAATAATAATTATTAAAGTTATTGAAAATACAAATAATAATACTAATAATATAAAATGATTTAAATTTAACTCAGATCTCATATAGGGTAGGTGCACCAGTGAATGAACCCTTAAGGCGATTTGAAACTTTAAAAATTACGAATACCTATTTCTGGATGACTTTGCTATAATAATGGCACTACATACTATTCAGAATTTATTAATGTTCAATATAATATCTTCAGTATTTCTGAAATGCTTATAGTTATTTAGATAATCCGAATTTTACACAAAAGTACCCCACCCAAATCACCAGTGAATGAACGGCAAAATCCAGTTAACGAATGTTTGAAATCCGATAAATGAACTACTAGTTTCATAAGGTGGATGTAAACAGAAATCGTTAATTTATGTCTGTACACGATATTTTATAGCATAACAAACTGGTAAAACATATAAAATTTCAAAAGAAACCTAAATTCTAAATGGAGCACGATACCCAACCCACTGGCATATGCCTCTCTTGAGGCTTGCCTATTTTCCTTTCTGGAATCCTCCGGATGCTCCTGGGGCTCTGTATGACCTGTATCCTCACTTCATGTCTCTGTTTCATGAGTTGAAGAGTCAGGTCGAAGAGTTTATTTAACTTAGGACAGCCAATATTAAAAAAATTAAACCTAAGTATTTTCCACCATATTACTTTATAGTTCACATCAGCTATGTTATTATAATTGTTTTAGAAGTGGTCTAAAATTAAAAACAAAAAAATAATTAATGTAACAATTAAGAAATGTATATTTCATTTACTAGTTTTTTAATAATCAGTAAATGAACTAGGCATTTACTATAGAAGAATCTTAAAATTTTTAAAACTAATGAATGAAAACCCTTGTTCGAAGACTGGTCCAAAGATTGACAATGATTTACTATAGCTATCCCCTAAATATGAACAAACTCCTTTAAAAGTAAGACACAAAATAAGCCTAAACCAAAAAATACGTTAGATCCTATGAATGAACACCTGGTTCATTAACTAATTATTTCTCAATTTTTTAATCCAGTACTCGAACACCCCTATATTTGTTTAAAATAATGAAATTCTTTACAATCTGCTTTCTATTAGACGAAATAATCATTATTACATCTAAGAAACTAATTTTCTTTGTAGAATGAATCATATATCAACTTAAAAGCTATTATCAAAATATGTTGTCGCACCATAGTTCTTAGTATTGGTCCATAGAAACAGGAACACTACACAACGTGTCTACTTTGAGCAATCGCCATTTAGAAAGTACGAAACACACATAGTCGTCTGTGCAGCCAGTTAAGGTAATAAAGTATAATTTTCATTAAAAAAAAATCTGTTGCGTGTAGAAAACAAAAGATTTCTTATTTTATAGAAAAATAACATATTTGTTCCTTCACTGGGGGGGGGGGGGGGGGGTGTTCATTCACTTGTGCACCTACCCTACTTATCTTTTTCTATAATAGATTACTGCAAAAGAAATTTATAAAACAAATATTATAAATATTGCTGACATCCAATCTTATAAAATTCTTATTACAATACTTATAGATCTAAATGAAAAAACTTTCCACTCCAAAAAAGAACTTAATTATTTATAATAAAATAAAAAATATCCTTAATAAAATAAAAATAAAACAAAAATAAAAACTTTTGAATAACTTAAAATTAATTTAATTTAGATATTTGATACCACAAATCAACATTTGAATTTATTTTTAAAATTATAATATTTAATGGTAATCAATGTAATATTAATATTCACAAAAAACTTCTGAATAAAATCTATAAATTCCTAAATAACTATTATTAATATATTAACTGATAAAAATAGAACTACCTAGCATTAAAAATATTAGTGTGAACGTGACTGTATTCATTATGTTTATTAATTTTTGATAAATAATGTTTTTGAAAAACATTCATAATTTTGATATGATTGTTGTTATACTCATATAAAGAACAATATATAGCCAACAATATTTTTGTTGATTTTGAATAAGCCTAAAATTATTAATGTTGATAAATATACAATAAATGCATTCAAGTATTAGACTTGATATAATTTTTTATTTAAGCTTATTTTTCGTAGATTTTTGTTATGCCTAATATGATTAATGTTGATCGGAATAATAATTATGTTAATTATTTTGTTTGAATGTCAATAAAAACAATTGAAGTTCCTAATTAACATGATTATTTCACCTTAGCCGAATTTAGGGAAAAATGGGTCGAATGAAGGGCATACGCGTCAGAATTTAGGAAAATTGGGTCACTCGTCATATATTATTTTTTCCTAATTTTACTATTATTGTTTCCTTGATTTTCTTACAATTATTATAAAGAACAATCATGTAGCAATCGTAAATAACAAAAATTACAATGCTGTAGTTCAATTTTAATATAAATATTTTAGATTTAATCTCTAAAATTGCTGACGTGGCCGAATTTAGGGCATTTCACCCTAGGAATGAAAGAGAGCACCAAACAGGCGAACCGACCCCAGTCGGTGAGGGAGCGGGTGTAAATGAGACAACTACATACACGTCCGTTGGTGCGTAATGAGGCCCCGGTTAATCACTACGGTTTCGAGAATACCTGTGGCCCTACCATGAGTTGATGCAAACTGTTTACGTTACAGTAAACTGTCGGATATACTGCTCACAGTCAATACGAGTGAAACAGAAAAAACGATAGTTTACTGTAACGTAAACAGTTTGCAACAACTCAAACTTGCACCGGTCTGCGCGAGCTCATACTAGTGATACTCGATCGTCGTATTTATGCCGCTGTTTCTTAGCGGACCTTAACTTATCTACTAACCCGAACTTCTCGCAACTCGATGCGAACAGTTGCAACCAATTTAGTGTGAAAAACGATCAAGTGGTAGGAGTGGCAGACAATAAAACTTAAGAAACCCGCCAAGCGATAAAACTATTATGTATTGAGGACGAAATGATATTTTCGATCTGTCACTTGACTCCGTCCGATTGATGCGCAATTCAACTACAGCTATTAATGGCTAAAACTTCGTATGCTACTCATAAAAGCTGGTGATTTTTTTTATGAGGGTTTATTGCAAGGGTAGAAACGAAGACGAGATAAAATATTTGGTGTAGGATTTTTTGTTGG
This sequence comes from Agriphila geniculea, assembly GCA_943789525.1. Classification (NCBI taxonomy): domain Eukaryota; kingdom Metazoa; phylum Arthropoda; class Insecta; order Lepidoptera; family Crambidae; genus Agriphila; species Agriphila geniculea. The sequence goes on along the minus strand of OX038883.1, from coordinate 19,106,297 downwards.
CTAAAATAAATGGCAAAAATCACGTAAAAACATAAAAATCACTAGATATATTAAAGTCACTGGAGTGAAAACTTAAAGATGCTCCTGGATTAAGCTTAAAAACATATTATAAAAAAATCACCTTGTGTACGATTTATTAAGATACATTACTATACTTTCTCCAAAAATATGATTGTAACGCACCCTATCTCCTTAACCTTAAACATAAAATCAGTGATTATTTTTTAATTAAATATTAAGTATGTAAATAAGCAAACGCATCATAAATCTCCACTGTAGAATTTTATGAACATTACTTTCCAGAAGTTAGGTATTTTTTACCTATATCTCATAACGCTTATGGTGGAGAGGAAAAGCAGCCATAGTACGATGTTATAATAACCCTAATCCTTATTTAGAAAAACGAAAATGAACTGTAGGATTTAATGTGATCAAAATTTTATTTTGCCTGGACTACTACACCATACCATGACAAACATCTTGAAATTTTTTTGACGAAGAGTGGGGATAAGTTCGCTCATGTGCTCTAGTGAGCGACCAATAGCGCGCGCTCCTCTCCCGCCGCACGCTTACCTCACCGCTACGCATAATACGCAAAATACGCGTTCTGCGCAATCCCCACCCAATTTCAAGAAGTTTGCCTCGTACTGTACTTGGCACACATTTCAATACAAGGAATATTTTTTTGCCTGACACGTTCCTAGCACGGCTATGGTATGGTACGGTGTAGTGGGCAGAGACCTTAACAGTGGATCACTATCAAATCGTCCGTCAATCTACGACCATCCATCTACTATGCGCCCTCAAGGGCTAACCAGGGTACTAATTGTCTAATTTTCGAAATATATCGCAATCGCTTTCATTAAACAGATGGATGTGACAAATTGCTGCATTTCTTTAGTACGTTTTTATTGTATCACATCCTGAAAGCGATTGCGATTGATTTTGCAATTAGACAATACCCTGGACGAGTGGGATCCGGAAAGGACGCTCGCATTTTGACCAAGGAACTTGTACTATTAATGAAACTTGTACTATTAATGAAACTTGTACTTGTATTCTGTGCCAGGGACATGGATCGCGCGCGACCCTAGTGTTGTGGCGTGGTAAAATCGGCCGTTTTACTGTTGGTCGTTAGGGCGCGCGGCTCAGCCGGCGTGTTTGAAGACGCGCTCGTCGCCGCGCGCTTCTAATTTACGACCCGGTGCATATTACAGTTAGGGCTGCTCTACACCTAACTCCGTGGGCAGTCACATTAAGTTATCAATTTATCGCTCTCAATACTTTTCTTTAAGGTTTGACTGAAAAGCTGTACGGAAACAATAATAATATATGTAATGAGAAAGAAAATATAATTTATTTTCTTGTAACTATTATGTATTCTGTGGCTATGCTACGTGATTAACAACAAAACATCCAATGATAACGAAAATAGATGAGAAAGTGGTAATAAGCATTAATCTTACTTTTGATTTTGGTGAAAATAAAGTTATGCTTTGCAAATTACTCTGTAAAAATGTCCATTTTCCAGATCCAACTTACAGAAGTGTGACTGACATTTTTTCAATCATAAATTTTTTAAGGCGATTTAATTAAATACCAAACATCGAATAAGCAAACCGAACAATGACCTCTCCAAAAGCCGGACCACGATAATCAGACGACGACGTCCGCTCCCCTTTGTAAAGGCACTTAGGACCTTTTCTCAGGAATTAAATGAATCGAATGACGAGCATCGTCCATTCTTTATTCATAACAGACCCAGAGGCATGTGTGACAGCCCTGCTGCCCCGCGGCTCGGCGTGGGCGCGGCGATACCAGCGTCCGTCGCACGGCGCGCGGCGTTGTCGCGCGAAAATAAAGGAGCGCGCGGTGATCGATCGCTTCTATATCCGTGCGATGCGGTGACGCAACGCGCCCGGTAGATCGATATCGCACTGATCATGCGAAACTCTATTGCATTCCTAAGTATACCTACTCATCTCCTCCACATGTTACCTAACATTTGCTCGGTATCTATCAATTTCCTAAACTTATAGCACGTACCTTTAAAATATAGTTAGGTGCATTTTTTTAGTTTTTCCTTATTTTCACTGAAATTTTGCAAAAAAGCACTGCAAAAACAAGTATGTAATATCTACTACATTATACCTCGGTAGGTATACTGTAGGAGGTAGTATGTACATATACCTATCTACATATACTTCAGTGATAAAAGTTAACAAAAACACACTTGTAATAGTTTTTGTATGATTTTTTATGCAAACTTGTTTTCCGAAAAATAATGAACATACTTTAACAAAAGATGCCAAAAGTTCTTTTAACTTTGGATCCTGCTGGAGAACTGAAAGAAAACTGGACGATTTTCCATCTTAGAACATCGAAACGTGGAAATTTTGATGTCTTAGAAGGACATTTCGTATGTCGCTTCGCTAGTGACAATATTCTGCAATGATGACATTCAATTAACTTTAACATAATATTCTTATACATGTCGGATACAAGCGCATATCTGAGAAGCCGCAATGTTATAGCCGACATTTTGGCATCTATTCGCTGGCCGAGTAGTGGAAATGGTCCAATCATTAAGAGTCTACCTCAAACATTAAGACATCTCACAATATAGGTACATAATATCTACAGTAAATGGCAGTTCGCGCGTGACCACGGCCGCTGCTCGTGTAGACCGTCCTTCTGTTTTTATCGCGGCGCGCGTAATCTCGTCCGCGGTGTCAATGACATCACGCCTTATCCGGTACCTGCACACAATGCTCAAAGGCAAAACATTTAAATACGCGCCTCTTAAATATCGACTCGACTTTATTTTCACGACAGATGACACTAGTGAAACATCTGATTATTATCTTCCTGATTCTAAACAAAAGATACATTAAAGTCCATCTACAAACAATAATCTAGGTCCATCACCTAGATAGGCGCCTCGCCTGCTAATCATAGTACACTTTTCCTTTATTTTTTTTCTGAAAGTAAAACCCTATTGTGAATACCTGAAAAAACTACACTTTTCACAAGGACAAATATAACGTTTTTGTCGATAAAATAGCTGAATTATTAAAGCAGTAACGGCACCGTGGCGTGGACACCGCGCCGGGAGGCGACGGCGCGGCGGCGCGTCACCCGCCGTGCAGCCGCGCTGCGTGAGTGCAGATACTTTGGTAGAGTGGAAATACTTTTTCTCACTTTTTTTTATTTATTAATTAAACAAAGTAAAACATACAATTTTTAGAGAAACCGAGCGACTAAAACCCAATTAGGTTTGTCCAGTCACTGCGTACACAAATAGATAGTCGGTATTCTTAGGTAAACATACAACTAAGCAGTATTGAAAGAAAAAAAACAATTAGTTTCATTCTTATGAATAAAAAAAAACTTATGGTCTCAAATTAATATTAGCATTATATTTGAAAAAGAATAAAATGGAGGTTTTACATTTACGTGGCGGTCTGGCGAACAGTGCGGAAATGAATTTCAATACTTACTTCTCGCACTGGTCATTTCACATGGCCACACGAACCAATTTAAAAATTATATTTTTACTAAGAAAATTTTATTTCCTAGCATTTCTTGATAAAAGTACTAATACAAATACAAATACAAATATCTTTATTGTCTCATGAGTTTTACATGGTGGTAAATATTAATTAAAAGTATCATCATGAACCCCGTTAGGGCACTACAATTTTTTGAATTAAATTAAGAACTCGCTTAATTAATTTTAACATTTTTACATAAAAGTATAATCATACATAACATGCAACATGGTACAATACATTTTTTGAAAATAATCATTTACAAAACTCGAAAAACTCCTGCATACTATAAAAACAGTTTTCCAACAAATACTCTTTAAGTTTTCTAATTAATGAATTTATATTATTTTCATCTTTAATTATTTTGGGGAGTTTATTATAGATTTTTATGGCGTTAACATGTGTTCCCGAACTATGGAGTTTTAGATTAGATTGAGGTAAGGCTAAGCGGTTCTTATGTCTTAGATTCATTGTTCCGATGTAGCAGTCTTTTACTTGGGGGAATAAGTGAATGTTATTTCTGACGAATTTACAGATTTCTAATATATATAGTGAGGTTAAGGTCAAAATTTTGAGATTTTTAAAGTGAGGTCTACAACTTTCTGTCACATCTATATTTGCAAGGATTCGTATACATCTTTTTTGAATAAGAAATATCTTTGGGGCATCTGTGCTATTTCCCCACAAAATAATGCCATAACTTATCCATGAATGGGCATATGCATAGTAAGCTATATTGGCGGTTTTTTGGTCAGTTGACTTTTTCAAATGGTATAATGCATAGGTGAAGCTAGATAATTTTCCTGCTATTTTAATTATATGACACTTCCAGTTTATGTTGGTATCTATATTAATTCCTAGTAGATTAAAATCCTGTACACATTCTAATTTATTATTATTATAAGTGAAGTTAACGTTGAGTGGTTGTTTCTGCCGAGGTCTAAATTGTATAAGTTTAGTTTTGGAGAAATGTATTAGTAGGTTATGGTCATTGAGCCAGTTAGAAATGTTATTTAGTATTTGATTTAGGTTAGAATTTAAATTATGTTCATTTTCACAAGGGAATATCACTGACATGTCATCGGCGAAAAGGACACTTGTCGTATTAAGGGGCAATATTTTAGGGAGGTCGTTTATGTAAAGTAAAAATAATAAACAGCCGATTACGCTTCCTTGCGGTATAGACATTTTGACATCTAATGTATCGGATCGAATTTTAGTTACGGAGCCCGAATGATGGTTATGGTTTTCCACCTCAACAACTTGAGTGCGATTGGTTAGGTATGATTTGAACCATTCATAAACAACCCCTCTCACACCAATGCCATGAAGCTTTTGTAATAATATGCTATAGGATACACGATCATAGGCCCGACTCATATCCAATAGGACACCCACTGCATATTTTTTATTATTTATGATATTTAATGCCTCTTGTATATATTTATAGACTGCTAACGTTGTGGACTTGTTTTTCCTAAACCCATTTTGACTTTCATCTAGAATTTTATATTTATTACAATAGGAGTAAACACGCCGCGTCATCGCAGATTCAAATATTTTTGAGAAGACGGATAACAATGAGATAGGCCTATAATTTCGCTTATCTGTAGGATCCCCTTTTTTAAATACAGGTCGTACTATAGACGATTTCAGCAAATCAGGAAAGCTGCCCTCTTCAAAGGATTGATTTATTAGGATCACTAGTGGTTGGGCCAGTTCTTGGGCGCAATGTTTAATTAATATGGGAGGAAATTCATCTATGCCGAAACTTTTTTTATTTTTTAATTTTCTTATAATGTGGTAGATTTCATTGTAATCTGTAGGACTTAAGTACATGGAGTTATGAGAAGGTGAAATAACCGGCCGACCCGTGGCTGGCTGGGACGGAGGCGGCGTCATAGTGGTATCGTCCTCGCTTCCCACAGACACAAAGTAATTGTTGAAAGTATTTGATACTAAAGCGGGGTCCTCTATAGTGTTACCGCTTACGTTTAATTTAATATTATTTTTTTCTTTGTTTGTAAGTTTATTTGTACGTTCCTTTACAATATGCCACATTGTCTTAGTTATATTATCAGAACTATGTATCTTACGAATATAATCTTTCTTTTTAGACAATTTTACGTCCTTTTTTAGTAATTTTTCATATGATTTATGATGATTATTTAAAAGGGAACTATTAGTTTGTAAGTTTAAAATTTTTAATATTCGCTTATGCCTGGAAGATGCTTTAATGCCTTTAGTGAGCCATGTTTTTTTTGTTTTCTTTTTTAGTTTATATTTTGTAAGTGGTATACATTTATTTAGAACACTCGTTAATATTTGTAGAAAGTAGGTATAATTTTCATTTACTTTTTTGTTCTTATCGATAATGAAGTTCCAATTTATATGTTTTAACTCCATTTTAAATTTATTTATATTTTCGAACCTGAATAACCTTTTTTGGACATACCATACGTTTCTTTCACTTTGCGTATTTTTGATGTTTACTAAAATACCTCTGTGGTCTGAAAGTCCATATTCAATGACATTAGTGCTCATATGTTTATTTTCAAAGTTAATAAATAATAAATCAAGACAAGTAGCTGACGTTGGTGTTATTCTAGTTGGCTCGTTTATGAGTTGTTTATAGTTATAGCCTTTCATTAGATTTACAAGAGTAGTTGCTAGGTTATCTTGTACTAGCATGTCGATGTTGAAGTCGCCACCAGTCATAATTTTTCTTTTAGGGTTTTTTATTGTTAAAATATGCAGAAGCTTTTCATGTGAGTTTAAAAAGAGTTCTGTCTGTCTGTTTTTTGCAGGCCAATATATTACAACAATTATCAGATTTAATTTCGGTATTTCTACGGCACATGTTTCAAAAATATATTATGTTGTTAGTAGTAAAATATCAGTCCTTTCCACAAACTCGATACCGTTCTTTATAAATATACATACTCCTCCGCAATCGTAGATCACTCTATGAAATGATGTGGCGCATTGGAAGCCCTCTAATTGTAGTAGATCTTTTTTCACATCTGTGATCCAGGTTTCTGTCAGGCAAAGTATTTGTAGATCATTCTGTTTATTAGTTATATCATCGAGCAAATGTGATTTGTTGTAGAAGCTTTGTATATTTTGATACAGTATTTTAAAATTTCCTAGTGTTGTTTCGAAAGCTACGTTTTCCTGTGTATTGTGTCGTTGGCTCTGGTTTTGATATGTTATTCAAACAATCGGGGTTGGTTGTCAAGTTACTTTTAGTACAGTCAGCAACGGTATTATTATCTACTAGGTGATGCTGGTATTCAGCGGCGCCATCAATGTAAAGTACGTTATTTCTTATTATAGCGTGATGTCCTTCACGTCTTGCTTTAAATACTATACATTCTTTGTACGGGAAACTATTTACATTTCCTCGAAACCATCCTCTACAATGTAAAAAAAGGAAAAGAAAATATGAGAAAAAAACCAAACCATGGTTAGAGTTAGAAAACACTCTTTCCAACCTAGGGCTGAAAATAATTTGAAAAAAGCAAGAAATAATATTCGTAATAATAAAACACGTCTATTGAAGTCGGGTGGGGCTGGCTGGAGTACAAATCCTTTTTTTATTCTACAAGCCCCACCCGACTTCAATAGACGTGTTTTATTATTACGAATATTATTTCTTGCTTTTTAGAGGTAGGGTTTTTGAAGTCGGTTTTTTGTTTTTTTTTAAACAATTTTTTATTTTTTTATTTTTAGTGTAGGTACCTTTTGTATTAGGTAGTGTAGGTATATTAATTAGGTAGAAATTAAAATCGGCTCAGCCAAACGTGAGTTAATCGCGGAGAAACATACATACATGCGGGTCAAACTGAGAACCTCCTTTTTTAAGTCGGTTAAAGAACTACACTTAAGATATCCCTTTTCCAACAAAAAAATAATTATCTTATTCAGTTTATAAACAAAGAAGTTATACGACTGATCATCGAGGTAGTTCACACAAAATCATACTATTTTCGTGCTTTTTTCAAGATTACTTGAAAAGTACTGAACCGATTTCAAAATTTTAAAAAATGGGACCAATTTGGGAGTTTACCTAATGTAATAACGTTTGAATCATTTCAATCGGTTCAGCCGTCTTCGAGTAATCGGTGTACATACAAAAAACAAAAAAAACAAAAAAAAAAAAACGGGTCGAATTGAGTACCTCCCTCCTTTTGAAGTCGGTAAAAATAGAACTGAATTTGGTTACCTAGTCGGCCAACAGTTTACAACCTCGCGATCGCGACATAGATTTCAATCTAACGGTATTCACAATTTCACGGTGACATACAATAGAGCCTTACTTAGTCAATAGAAGAATTAGAAAAGATTTACTAATATAATATGATGGTGTCCCAATTCTGAACGTCCCCTAGACTACACCGTGCACGGACGCAGGTCACTGGCTGGCTGCGTCTCCGGGTGATTAACGCCTCGGAACTTTCTAGAAGCGCGGCCTAATAATACGTACCTACTACCACGCGCGAACTTTCCCTCCACAAACACTACAGTCTAGACTATAGGCTTGATAGTATAGAACGCCTAACGAGATTACGTTACTGACGAATCTTTGAAAAAAACGGCTGGTGAATCAGCAAAGAGAATACAGCAAAATATCTTTCAAAACAAATATTATAGAGATCAAGTAGAGATCCGAAGTTGTTTAATAAGTTCTGGAGAAAAACTTAGTAGAAGAAACTTGAAAAAGAAAAAATGTTTAGCAGTAATATCAAATTATTTACAATCTTACCTTGCATGGAAGTTATTTATAAGGTACTCTGATGTCCAGGAAAGGAAACTTCAAAATTGCATTGTCAAACATAAAAATTGTATAAGCCACACGCATCATTTATGATCCATCTTGACTTAAGTACATCAAATTTCCACGAAAAACTTTATGTAACTAATTCAAAATTTAAATTTTTAGACTATACGGTTCAGAACCGTTGTTCTTTCCTGTTAATCCGTCGAAAATTCTTCAACTTTTCGCTTTTTATCTAGGTATGCTTTTATGTAATCTTAGAGCATAATAGACTTGAAATCTATTAAGCGGATTATTTTTTCTACTTTTGGTCTAGCTTTGTCTACCCGTTGTTTGAATTTCGCTGGACACAAAAAGTGACCATTACATCATCCTTTAGGAGGACTGTACATTATTTGTAGCACCTGACTGATTTAATTTAGCGCTATGAAAATGGAGTCTCGTTTTTCTTTTTAAACAACTTACCTGTTAACTTACCTATATTTTTAAATATATTGGCAAAATTTGTGTTTATCTACGGACAAAGTTTTAGCAGCTTTTTAGAGTTTATGCGCTTCTAAGAAGCTTCGTTCCGTTGACTATGGGCCTTATTGCATATACAGGATGTTTGGTAATCCTACTAATATTATAAATGTGAAAGTTTGTGGGTTTGGATGTTTGGATGTTTGTTCCTCAATCACGCAAAAACTACTGAACGGATTTGGTTGGAATTTGGCACACAGATAGTAGATAGCCTAGATTAAAACCCAGAATACTTTTTATTCCGATATTCTTACGGGAACGGGAACCACGCGGGTGAAACCGCGGGCGGCCGCTAGTAGCCTTATAAAGCTGAATAAGGTAGACAAAGGTACCATGCATACAACCCCGGAAAATTATTAAAAACCGTGAAAACCACCACTTTTTTGAAAATAAAATACGAGCTCCTAGGCATATGTATGTAAGTGTGTACTTAGTTTACTACAATTACTGACAAGTTTTACTGATGATTCCAATAAAACAGCGGTAAACTTTAGATATTATAGGCACTCTATCAATCTGTTTCATATCACTGTGAAAAACTTGTACCGAGTTACCTTTTTTATTCATATCTGAATGAAACTGATATAAATCACATACATAAATAGTTCATAACATTAGCGTCTACATGTGGTTTGCACTTATTATGCTTTAGCTACTGCTGTTGTCTGTTAATTGAAATTAAAACATTATAGGTAATAACTTCTAGTCAAAAAAAATTGCAAATTCGGAAAATTTACTTTAGAAGTACAATTTACGTAGATTATTATGAAACATAAATTGCAGATTGGATTTGACAAAGATGTAGTTTTTCGTAGTATCTGGTGCACGTTCTTTTCAAAATTACTTTGTTCTAAAGACGGTATTGAATATGTATAGGAATTCTGTGCTATAGGTAAGACAATTTTCAGAACATCTCAGCAAGAAGATGAATAGAGTTTGTAATGCAAAGCTGTTCTCACGTGCAAAAATACTCAGTGGTTTCTACATATACATCACAACCACAAGCACCAGTGCGGCACACAACACCACTAGCCTACTTCAACTCACAGCCATACGAGAACCGGTGTCCGGCCATGGCAATTAGCAAAATGGACACCGGAAAGGCGAACGTTCCGCGTAGGCCGGCCGCCGGGACTCTTCGGACTATTAATAGTGGCGGCAATCAATATTCGGCGTGCGCTCGACCTAACCCGCATCGCGCTTCCTGGAACCGGGATCGAAGCGGCGGCGTGCCTGCGGGACCGAGGGACACTTGGACCCCCGACGCCGCGCCTCCATAAATCTCCGGCTCTCCGCTCACTGCCGCCATCGCTTCCTTTTTGTTTTTTTTTGTGCACTGACGCGGTAATAAGATCGCGAGCGTCAACGTCAGGAATACGACAACACTTATAAAGAGTCAGCTATTTTCTCCCTTTTAGGCAGGTATGGCGCAGCTATAAGTTTTGCAGCTGGTGCAGTAAAAACATAATCTATACCTACTCCATTAAACGTGTTTCAGCTCGGCCGGCTAATACGGTGACTCTATCCATAGTTATCTCTTAGAAGCCGTCGCGTCGGATTCACGACCGTATTCGACCCGAGTAGAGCGTGCCTTATCAAGCAGAAAGACGCGATTACGTGATTTGGATGCAGCTAATGTACGCTAGGCGTCGCAAAAAAGCGATACAGACAATCCAGCGCAAAAACAACACAATCTTCGGTAACAAAACCTTATAAAGTTTCGAAATGATCGCGCCCATAAGTATCTAACTTATTTTGTAAGTTGCCCTCTTGAGGGAGCATTCAATTCAAGTGCACATTTCATGAATGCCATTTATTGACCGAGCGAAGCGTCTCCGTTTCTGCTTGAGCAAAAATGCTTTCGTATGTCTGTCTGTTCTCCTCTACAGGCATTGAGCCATTATATGTCTACAGGTCGCATTTCTCAATCGATTCTCATGAAATTTTGTGAGCAGGTTCGATAATTATCTATATTTTTTTGGTAAATTCAGATTTTTGAAAACATATTTCAGCCATTTCGAAAAATTATCAAAAATGTAACGAACGCGAGGTCTACAGCTCACAAAGCTACTAGTGTAAATGATATTTTCTAGGTGGTGTACTTATCTGTTATGGAATTATTTGATATCCATAAAGACTGTGGTGCTGATTTATTTTTGCATTTAAGCAATATGAGGTATATTAGATTCTTTAGATATTAAAGAAACGCATCGAGCTGACAAGCCAATAATTCTCTGTCGCTCAGTCCTCGCTTCAATTACCATGAGCTAGCATTTGCATCACGTTGAAGCAAGCCCAGATATCGAATGTGTGCGTGGCATACCTACGTGGAAGTAATGTGTCCTAAAACGTGTTCGATCGGCGAGTCAGGCGGGCAGCGGCGGGAGCGGCGGCGCGGGCGGAAATAATTAGTCGCGAAGATAATCGCTCGGACGCGAGACGCCGCGCGCCGCCGACTCCGTCACGGTAAAGAAATGTATCAGTATTCTAACTATAGTAATAAAAAACGAAGTACCTAAATAAAACTAAATTTTATATTATTCTTATTTTTTTGGACTTTCCGGGTATTTAAAAATGTTATATCTGGATTAATTGGTTAATTAAATATAATAAAAACAGCACAATCTTTGCCATAGTAATTACTTGTTTTTCAATTAATAGTACGTAAGTCTTTCGTTCGTCACTGCGACACATTCGCGACTGTTGTATACCGAGTGCAGACCGAAATCGAGGCGCATAAGTATGGCTCGCATTTCGACCCTTGGTACTAAGTTAGAATACTGATACATTTCTTTACCGTGACTCTGCCGACCCCGCCGCCATGCTACTCGTTCGTTAGCCGCCGACATCAGGCAGTGCTGTCGCAAGACATAGTCATTTGTTAACGCAAACTCAAATGATTTGATGGCGGTAAATGTCATGCTTTGAAATATTAATTAGCCTTTACGTAGGTAGGTACGTAGGTACTACTCTGTAATATCCATAAAGTTGATGTCATACAATATACAAAACACTTATTTAACAGATCAGTTATGAGGGTAATAAAAAGTAATTACCTTGCGCATACTTGAATATATGCGCCATGCTCTAGTGTTACAAAACATCACAATTTAGTAAGATGTTTATAGGACCTTAAGAAAAGGGAACACGTAGTTCAAAAATTTAAAAAAAATTAAAAACACGACTGCCCTGCCAAAAACGAACTAAAAAGTAAAAAAAAAAATTAAAAACACGGCTGCCAGCAGGGCAGCCGTGTTTTGGGACCGTTTTGTGGAACAATTTTTAATCGAAGAGGTCCCCCGACTGCTATGACACTTGTTATTTAACTTTTTAGTTTGTTTTTAGCAGGGCAGTCGTGTTTTTAAATTTTTTAAATTTATTTATTTTTATTCACACGTTTTAGTTTTAGTGACAAATTATATATTTTTGAAATGTGCTCATTAAGGCCTTTCATTTGATGCCCATATTGTAATAATTGAAGAAAAAATTTATTTTTTCACATTTTAAAATGGCGTCATACAGTCGCCATATTAACTTTTTTCAAAAAAGAAAATAGCCAGTGTCTCTTGGAATAATGTAAGAATTCTAACAATACCCCATACATCTAAATCCGTTGAGCCATTTGGAAGTTATGGTGGAATAAAGAAACTCACATACCCACAAACATACATGAACCCTGAACACATATACAATCTTTTTGCTTTGGGCAGTCGTATAAAAACTAAGCCAGTTAAAGATATGATAGATGGTAATATGGTAGTAATGGTAATGATACACGTGAGCGTATAATATAATACCGTGGCAAGGCGGACCTGTCGCCCCTGATAAGAGATCAGGGCCGCGAGTGTCTTGTGTCGCGATAACCGTCATTCCGCGACGTGCACAATTGATCGTCGCCGCCATACGCCAGTTCCAGTAATAATACTCAGCAAGAAAGGTTACAATTAAAATTCGCGAAACGCTCTCACGCGGAACGGAGAGGACTAAAAGTGTTTTTTCTAGGCTGCCAACCCTTCCGCGCCGTTCCCACGGAGCGATGGGTTTCGAGCCGTTCAAGGTTCTTTGTTGATCCGCGGGCCGGGTGCGGCGCGGCCGTCGGTCGTCGGCAAAAAAACCCGCCTTCGAACCACCCTTTGATGTGGCACGTCGCGTCGCATGCCTGCGAGCAATACGGACAACCGCTCGCTCGTCTATTTGTGCTCATGACAAAATCGTAACGAGCTAGTTTTTACGCCGCGCCGGCCGGTCGCCGCGGTCGGCTTCTCGGAACGACCGCCTGTTATCAACCTACCGACGCTGGTGATCCTACAATACAATTCACACAATACAATACAATTCACACATTTTTAGGGCTTCATCTGCGCAATGCCGCTTCAGGAATAAAACTTCGTACTATAGTATAATATGTACTCTTATATTTTTTTTTTATAAGAAAAGGCACACTGACAAGACATAACACTTAAGGTGCAGGCACATTTGTCTGACGCCACGTCTTAACACGCCGCCGTCAGATGACATCAGTTTTTATAGTAAATGTATGCATTAGGTTCACACTTATAACACGTCCATAAAAATACTGCGTGTTAACACGTGGCCCGCACCAATTACAGTTGATACACAAAACAGAGGATTACAAATGTATGGGCAAAAACGTTTCCCAAAATATCACTTCGCAAACTATTTTACGCAAATTTTCATTTGGCAAAAAAACATTTGTAAAAACAACTTATCGCAATTTTTCAGTAAATAGCAAATAATTACTTGGTCAAAGTTTCATTTTACCAAGTTTTATTTAGTCAAATGTGGATTAGCTATTCATTTGCGAAATTAAACTAATGCGATACTTACGTTTTTTGGGAAGTGAAATTTGACCAACGGCTGAACCCCAAAACAGAACTATAAGTCATCTAGATTCTAGAAAACTATTATGAAGTAGAATACTTAAGTAGGAATTTTGCAAAAGAACTTCGTTGTTCTTATTTTGTCCTTGCTCTAAAAAAACCATTTGCAAACTGGACAAACTAAGAAACAAATAAGTGACTATTATTATTATTAAAGCCATTTATTTCCTTGATAACATTATTCAAATTACAATTTTATGTCAATTATATTATGCCAAATTAAAATAGGGAACATGCATCAATTTTTTTTAGTATCAAAATCAAAAGTATAATGCGTGAGAAAATCAACTGTAATATTAAAACTTTTCTCTTGTGTTTTTTCTCGTGATATAGTTACTTGAAGTTAGCACGCAGCAGCACCCGCCGAAACGCTCTATACAAAAAGGTCAACATTTGTGACGTCACTCATGTCACGTTTCAGTGCATTAGTATGGAGTTAGCCAAGAATTTTCAAATATCTCCCTAAATATTGCGTTTAAGTACATATGTGTCATACAAAATGTTATTTCTTATTTGATGTTCTATCCGACTGTTAAGAGCATTATATCCGAAAACGAAAAAAAAAATTCGTTATTTTCCCTTGTGTGATAAAACTAAAGTAATATATTTTATAACATATTTGCTCGTAAAGGGTCTCTTATTACACCAATTTCAATATCGTATTGTATCTCATTACGAACTTGTGCGGTAATGTAAAGTAAAACGCACGGTTTCCTTGATAAGCCGTGCGTTTTACTTTACATTACCGCACGGTTTATCAAGATACTTCGTCTAAAACAAACGGTACTTTTTTAAATCTTAGCAAAGAGTTTTTATGTCAGAAAAGAGGTCAACATTTTATGGATAAAATTGACTTTGGGAGATAAAATGTAATAAATAAACATTTAATTATTCAATTTAATTAATGTTGACAATAAATTACAACCATTTATCTGTAACAAAAACACAAAAATATTAATTTACTTTATTAGTAATACTAGCTGTTTTTATGCCTTTGCCTTAAAAAAAAACGCTGATTCGCGCGCATTGCTAATTTAATTTTTTTTTGCTGTATTGTTTTTATTTGAAAATGTCGTCAAGTACTGATGAATTTATTAATTCAACACCGCCAGAAGTCTCAGAGGCAGCGAAAAAGGCTACTCTAAGCCTCTTGCCCGAAAAATTTACCGATAAGATACTTACTTACAAGCGTATCAAAATTTAATCATATGGAAAACAAGCAAAGGTGCAAAGTCCGAGTTTTATTTATTTCCTCGCAAATATGTTATAAAACGTCGTATGACATACGTGCGCTTTGATAATTACAGCCTCTGGGACCCTATTTTTGAATCGCTCGACTCCAGTCGAGCGCTCGTTTCTACTGATTTTCGTTCGACATCCCATTGTTTTGAGTCATATGTCGAACGAAAATCAGTAGAAAAGAGCGCTCGACGCCAGTCGAACGATTCAAAAATAGAGCCCCTGCTTTCTTGTAGCCCTCGCCTACGGCTCGGGCTAGCAATATCGCCTCGGCTGTAATTTTCAACGTACCGCACTTATATCATAATGTACTATTATTTTTTATTTTTCTGTTCCATCATGTTTTTATACGTGTCAGCAGCGATCAAGCTCAAATTTATCAAAATCGGTGACTTATGCATGTTCCCTATTTTCTCTTCATTCATTATTCAATTATTTCATTAAATTAAAAATATATAAATATATATATAATTATATAGTTAGATACAATATATTTTATAATGTCAATACACATGCGTCATAATATGAAATTAATAAAGAGTAGGAGACAAATGGACGACTTTAGCCCAAGACAGAAGTAAGTGGAAAAAATTGGAGGAGGCCTATACTCGTAGAGAGGTCCTTGATAGCAAATAGATAATATGACGCAAGTGACTATACAAATAAGTAAATATAAAGGATGGGTACGGCCTATTTAAAACTGAACTTGCATAGGTACCTTAAAATTTCAAAAAAATATCAGCTTTTCAGTGTTTTGAACTAGTATCAGAGTTACAATAGGTACCTACTTAGATGCGTCCTGTAACGGTAACTTGTATTATATTTCTCTATTATTAACAATAGGAACAGACCTATCTGCCAGCCATCCATAAAAGACTGACGCAGGCCACATAAATATAATATAGACAGACACATCAATGTCATCGCAACAACGTCATTAGCATAGGTCATCGACCCCGCGATTGCAATGATCCGCGAGTGTCCGCGACGCGATACTCGGAGAATGACATTCAATAATAATTTTCCGTTTTATCAAATCTCCGGCCGCCTATATTTTCCTTGCGTTGCCGTTTCAAGTTCGTTTCAATAGAACTTATCAATAAACAATCTTTTCTCTTTTTATAGGTAGCTACACCATTTGTCATTTTGTGCATACTTATGACTTGTGATTGTGAAATTCTACGTAAATTCAAAGAAGTATTTGAGGTAGATGTGTTGTTTGAAAAACGCCATAATTTAAAATTACTATTGACAATATGAAAAACTTTTTTTCCCTTTTGGAAACAAATTAAAATTTAGACTAGTTTTTTTTAATCTAAAATGGCGTAATTTACACATTTATATCTTACTAGCAGCCGCCCGCGACTTCGTCTGCGTGGAAAGGTTTTTTTACTATCCCTCGGGAACAATACTTTTTTTCGGGATGAAAGGTACCCTATGTCCTTCTGTATACCCCTGACAACGTGTATTCAATATTCAATATATTTATTGCAACCATAATGTTATAAAGATGTTACAACTAAAAACAAAGTACAAGTTATGGACCCTGTTGGGTATCGCAATATTGGGAAGGAAGAGAAGACAAGAGGTGTATGCAAAATTTCATGATGATCGGTTCAGTAGTTAGGACGTGAAGGCGTAACAAACAAACAAACAAACGGACTTTCGCATTTATAATATTAGTAAGGATACAATACTAAAACCTGAGAGAAATCGAAAATTTGTATTTTTGGATTCTTTGGAAAACTTTTAAACATACATAAACTCTCAATTTCTTTCTTTAATGAAACTTCAATGTAAAAGAGATTCAATAGAAAATGGAAAAACATTATTTAAGTGAGGCAAAATACATAAGATTTTCCTGGAAAGCAATAATTATCTTAACGCAGTTATAAATATAATACAGATATCAGCCTAGAGTAACATCTTAGTTCGTAGTCCTTAGGTGCAGAAACAAACACTTTTGTAAAAACAGAAAAAAAAGAAAATTTAGAAAATTTGCTTGCAAAGTTGGTAAGTATGCAGGAGTTTTAATTATTTAAGTACGATCAATATCTTTACTTTTTAGGTTTCTGCGCGTTCCTAAGTGTACAATATACTTACATTAAAAAAATACTTTTCAGATACCAATTTCATTTTTTTTGGGAAAATTAGTTTTAAGTTGTTATTTGTTTTTTCTTGGCAACTTGTAATAATTACTTAAATAGTAGAGTCTTTATCGTTACCTATGAAATTGCCGATTTGTATGGACAATTTTAAAGAAGTTACATTTTTCATACAGCATTTTCTTTTATCAACCGTGAACCTTCATGTTCCAAAACTTTTATGTATGTACTAATGTTTGAACACTATGCTAACTTATTCCATTTACGATAAGCGAAAAAAACAAGTTTTGGCTAAGTAAAATACAACTCCTCTGTTCTGCCTTTTTTTGCTCACAAAAAAAGTCTTATTCGAGATCTTTTTTTAGTGCTATGAAAGCTAAAATAAGGACTTAATTTTTACTGATAGTTGACATCATGGTCATAATTATTTATGACTTAACAGTTATTATTTTCTCCGTATGTGACAAAATATCGACAATTTCTAAGGTAAAGACCTAATATTTTAACAATATGAAGTACTTAAACTCATGAAACATAAGCGATTACAATAAAAAAAAAAAAAAAAAAAAAAAAAAAAAAAAAAAAAAGGTAGGTATGTTGGAATAAGTATAGCGAAGGTATTAAAGTCCTTACAAGCCGTAAAATTTTTCTATTCATCAATATTGCTCTAATATATCTTTTTTTCTTTCTTTATTCTTTTGGCAACAAACAGTCATTCAAACAAAAGCAATACATATTATTTAATTTGACGCATTCCTATAAGGCAACTTAACTGATATCAAAGTTTAGCCTTTGATCTTGCAGGTATTCGAATCTATTGCAAAAACACACTAAGTTTGGCATAAAACATTTTACGCAAAATATGGAATTTCACAGTTTCATATTGCTAAATCGATATTAAGTATTCGTTCTGTAGTTAGACGGCGGCGGTAACGAGACGAACGCTCCTCCATTAACATCTACATGTTTCAGCGTATATTGCCTCATGTTCTAGAATTCTTCTTCGAATTCGAATATTCTAAATTCGAACTAGCTCTAGAGGTGTTCTAGCCAGAGAGAGTTCGAGAGAAAGCCGATACTGTTGGATCATAAAGTGCAGTGGGACCGCGCGACTTTTTACGTAAGCCACTGATGAGGCGGCGGGTGGCGCGACGCAGCGGCTAAATTACTGCGCGCCTGCTAGGGTTGCCAACACAAATGGTGGAACGTATTTTATTAAACAGTTTTTTTAGTTAAAGGTCTATGGTAACTGATGTACCTTGTAATGGTTGTTCCCAGTCCGCATTACGCTTTCAAGTACAATCAAGATCTTTTTTAAATATTGTAGGTAAGCACTGAATTAGTGAGGTAAGTTAGTTTTACCAATATGGTTATACTTCAGGGTAGGTAACCTACTTATTGCAAAAATCAATTAAATCCGAGAGGGATTTGCAATTGACAATGTCACATTAATTTGATTTTATACCTACATTTCATTTTATTTCACCTTTTATTATTTTAAAAATATCTTTAATTCATTTATTATTTCATACCTAATAATTACCTACTTAATGTATTGAGTGAGCCATCCCAAATTTATTATCACCTTTTGCACTGAGAAAACTATTATATACAGGGCAGGCGAGCTAAGTAAGTATATTTCAGAATCAACTCGATTTCACTCGACAACTTAGACGTTAGAGTAGTGTACTAAAGTAGGTGCCTACCTAATTTATTGTGATGTAACCATCCATCGTTATGTTTCTTTTACTTTTTTAAGTCAACACTTTCTCCTACTTGTGTCTATAATTGGTAACTATATAAAACTGTTTACAGGAGGAAAATATTTTTAATAAAAAATCATATCCGTTCCACAAGATTCAACCCTGAACACAGTAGAGCCCGCATTTACATTCGCGCGCTTGATGCGGCCGTCGTCGGCGCGGGCAGCCGCCTCCGCGCCGCCATTAGCGAAGCGACACAGATACGTGCCTGTCGCCGCCCGCCATCGCCCGCCATCACCCGCCATCACCCGCCATCGCCCGCCATCACCCGCCATCGCCCGCCGTGCGAGGGCGCGCCCGATGAATTGCACCCATCAATCCTCCAACCGAACGACGCGCCGCTGTTTCTAATGACAACACTAAAACCGCTCGCCCGCATTCGATACGGATAAAAAAAGCTGGCGCTACTAAAAGCTGACACATTAAAACAGGTTTCCCATCGCAAAATGATTAAATGACCACGATGACGACACAAAAACCTGACCACTGTACCGCTTGATAAACTGACATTAGGCAGGCGTTGCTTACACTCTTTCTAAATTGGTGTTTCAACAATAAGTGGCTTTTGCGCAATCGGATGCGCGCGACTGACAAAAGAAGCACTGAATTCATGGCGCTTTTTGTTTCTGTTTGTTGTTCGTACGAAGTTTGCAGTAAATGAATCAGCGTGCTGTGGGTGCAATAAAGGGATAGCCGGAACCAAACTCAGTTGGGGTGCTAAAGAGCACATTCGTATAACAAATCAACTTGGTCACGCGGTACTAACAAAAAGGCGAAGGCATTATGGCATCACGGGCACTGGTTTATTTTTTAATTATTTCTAAGGCCGAAAGGGCCTGTATTATCCCAAGGCTCCGCGTAGTCACGTACCTGCCGATGCCGGCTCATTACCCGCCTACCTGACTCGCGGCCGCGTTTTTTCCCGCGACGCCAAGCGGCCATTTTTACTGTTTCACGCTCGATTCCGCCTCTTTCCGCAGTCCGAGCGGTCGATGTAATCTGTGCGACTACCAGGAATCGCTAATTTTTACGACTTCGTTAGTCACGGCACAAAAGATTGTGATACCCGAAAACCGGCTTGGGTTCGTCCGTTTGTATGTATGTAACATTGTTGTTCAAGAAGTAGGTAGGTCGCTAAATCCTCAGATCGTATTGACAATAATTATATCGAAAGATTTCAGTACGGAAGGAAATTAATTCAGTATTCATTAAGAGGAAACACCATGGTCGAGAGAATTGGAAAATTCCTATAGAAAGTTGACAAATTCAACGTTTCGTAGTCCCCTATTTCCTCCTCCAAAACTAGACCGATTTAAATAAATTTTTCATCAAAAAATGCTTTGGCTGTGTTCCTATGTTTTGTTTTTTTTATAATCTCGTCAAATTAGATTGCTAGATATCTAAACATTGTCAATTTTTTTAGATATTTAATAAAAAGAGATATTTAATAAAGAGAGATATTTAATAATAAATTATTATTATAAATTTTGATAAATTTATATTAATAATTTATTATTATAAATTTATCAAAAAAGGAAAAATGTAGAAACACAGCGGTATCCTTCCTTTAAATTTTAATGAAAAATTTCTTGAAATTGGTCTAGTTTTGGAGGAGGAAACAGGGAAACGTTGATTTTGTCAACTTTCTATAGGAATTTTGCAATTCTCTGAACCGTGGTGTTTTTTCTTAAATACAAAGTACATAATTAACAAATCTGAATTCAATGCAAGCTGATTATGTAGTCAGCTTTTTTACAGCTTAGAACATTAACATTAGGCATGCAAAATAATGCATATAGTACATTATAGTGGTGGCCGGGTAATTAGAAACACCACTCGATTCTCATACAAACGAGGTAACTTTGAAGCCGCCAGGGATTGATCTAGCTATGATCTGACGGTGGTCATCCAGTGAGTGAATGGAGGAGATTCAGATCACTATACACACCCAGCTGATCTGATCAGTATTCTAAGAGCTATTTGAATATTTAAAAAAAAAACGTGAAAATAGCATTAAAATGTATGGAAATCCTGAAACTGAGAACTCTGACTGATCCTTGTAGGTCTTAGAATGCTTATCAGACCAGTTGGGTGTGTAAAGCGATCTGGATCCTCTTCATTCACTCCCTGGATGGCCATCATCAGATCACAGCTAGATCAATCGCTGGCGGAGAACCAAGACTTCAAAGTTACCTCGTTTGTATGAAAATCGACTGTGTTTCTAATTATCCAGCCACCACTGTATATGGCAATCTCCCTGCCATACAAAAACGCGATAACGACAAGTGAAGGCTAGTGACATGTCTGGCCCATTCAGCGCACGATTGGCCACGCACGAAGAGCGGCCGCGAGCCGCCTCTGCGCAAACATCACGCACTCTGTGAAAGCTCTGTCTAACACAGGGCTGCTACAAGTTTAATTTCTTATTCAAAATACATTTCAACTGCATTTAGTTTTGCAAAAACTTGACTAATTCAAGTAGTAAGAAAACCATAATAGGAAGATTAGGAAAGCACTGACTCTATAGGTATAGTCTGTCTAGTCACGTTTAGCTTAGCCGTATGGCGTTTGGCAGAGTAAAACCGCCACGGGAAAGTTCCAAATTAAAGCCCTGGAGGAGACAACTCTTTAAGTTACCAAACGCACTTCGAACGATCTAGAACGCTTTTTTTTATTAATTTCATACAATCTATTTCTATGGCATCCCTATATTCACACGACACGACCACAGCAAAAGGGACCGAAACCCGACCACGTGGGTTTATTCCGGTGTGCACATGTTTATTGGGTAAGTAATTAGTACAACAACTAAGCGAGCGACCTAACAAGAGACCCAAACGTTCGATATGCAATATAAACAATGAAAACCAAATCTACCAAAGAAATAACTCGAAAAAGAACAATCCTCGTAACAAGTAGCTAAATAAAGCTCCATTTTATATTATTCAATCTGAAAAACCTTACCTTTCTACTTCTCTTTCCAAGAAAAACACGACATGAAATATCAAACCCAATAGAATATTACTGTGTAATACATAAAAGTATAAGTATATAAATAAAATATTAGGTCCTAAAAAAATAAAGACCCGACAAACATACGGAACATTTGTTTTTGTTATCCACAAGCTCTGACCAGACTCGATCTAAGCTCACACAAACGTAGTTTACCTTCTATTTGTTTCAAATTAGACAATATTTTTACTAGAAAAGGGTTAAAATCGAATGCTAAATAAGGCTAACAAATAACCTATAAGAAAAATGACTAATATCTTTATGACAGCAAAATTATTGTTAAGACTATGAGAACTTTTCAGTCTTTCATAACGGGAGTTTACTCCCTTTTTATATCTATCATCATCATCATCATATCAGCCGCACGACACCCACTGCTGGGTATAGGCCTCCCCCAAGGATTTCCACGACGATCGGTCCTGCGCTTCCCACATCCAGTGGCTTCCGGCAATCTTCACCAGATCGTCGGTCCACCTTGTCGGGGGCCTACCCACGGAGCGTCGTCCGGTGCGCGGTCGCCATTCCAGAACCTTTCCGCCCCAACGGCCATCGGTTCTTCTCGCTATGGGTCCAGCCCACTGCCATATATCTATATCTATCATATATTTATATCTATAAAGTGTAACAAACATTATGTCACTCTACTGAAACAAGTTATAGTGTTGCTAAAACTGAACAACTTTCTCTGAGAAACATATTGTCGAAACACGAAAAAAAAAATCATTCTCCCATACAAATGTATTGGTCAGCTGACCGACTTAAGATGGAAAGGCGAAAAGAAAATAGTTTTTATGTTCCTTGGAGAAAATTGTTCAGTTTTAGTCACACTATCACCTGTTTCAGTATATTTAGTCACAAATTGACAGCCAAATATTTGACCAACGGGTGGTCGCGGTTACTAGGAATATAATTATTATGTTTCCATAAATTAAATCAGCAGTCAGCACTATCTTTTTGTCCTACTACAGTTATCTGCTGTAGTTTCTATAGGGTACTTAATTGGGATGATGACTAATGAATAAAAGAACGAAATACTAATAAAAATCGTAAACATATTAAACTTTTAGAGTAGCTTGTATACCTCTTGGTTTTATATATTGCATATTATTTGTTTTATGACCCTTCAAAGCTGGGTGGACAAGTCCATTTAAAAAGTATAAATTTTATTAAAATAAATGATACCTTAAATTAGTCTGTAAAATGTACAGCAAATTTGTCTAAGAAACCATTTTGATAAAGACAGTATTTATTATAGCTGTCGAGCAAATTTCCTACGCGTTGCATACAAACTACTCAGGCGTGACGTCATATTGAGTAGCCGTTAGTATGGAGCGTTTTTGGGTGAGTCCATTTGTGTGCATTTCAAACTGTGATACTCGTATATTATCTGGGGCAGTTTTCATGCTAGCGAAATAATTCTTTTACCAATGTTTTTTTTTGAGAGATAATTTATGTAACATAAAATAAAAAAAATTATATTATCCCAATTGTTTCTATTAAAAAATATACTGTATATTGCTAAAACAATATGATTTTCACATGTACATGTAATGTAATAGGCCTAACTGAATAAAATAATACTTATTGAATTTTAATTTTGATTAAATGTCCCGTGGTAGTCCAATTGGTGTTATTATTTCATGGTCCAATTGTATAATTGGAACTCAGTTGTAGAACTGAGCTGAATATTCTTATCCCAATTTCGTTGCAAATGCATTATTCATTGATGTTTTGTTACATGCGTTCACAACTCTAACCCCACGCTGCGCGCGCCGTGATAGGAACGACCCGCGAAAGCGCGCATTGTGCCCGTATCCGGGAAAAGATGGCCGACAGTGCGGTGCGCGGGCGCCGCTGCGGATCACGTCACGTGCCCCTTCCGATCGATATCTACCACCCGTGGAACGACTGCGACTGGCCGGCGGCAGATGAATACAGTTGGTCATTATTATTTAGACTGGTATTGGTTTCATCACGAGAAATGAGAAATGATTAAAAAGCTTCGCCAAATATGCTTTCAGTTTACTTTCAGTTGCAATTAATCCTTTTCATAATGACATTACGCAATGAGGCCAGTAAGTTCTAAAATTACTAATATTCTTGGTTAAAATGTGAAAAGGTATTCAGATGTACAAACATCTGAATAATCTGAATACCTATTCACATTTTAACGTAAAGCGATTTTTGCGTAAAGAACTAAAAACCATACAAAATTTTGTAATTTTGTATGGTTTTTAGGGCTTTACGCAAAAATCAAAGAAAACTGTAACCTATGCAATAAAAAAACAAATGAAAATAATGTTGATCTCTCAAAAAATAAGCAAAACACTTTATAAACAGTTTATTGATATAGTTCCTGAAACTTCTTTAGCGGTGATAATAAAAGAAAAGTTATCCGACACCATTTTCAGGGGATTATTACAGACAATACGAACTTCGCAAGCATCATAAATCTGTCGTAACAAAGGAAATGGACTGAAAGACGCGTTGTCAAAGAATCACTCGAAACGGGAGCGAATTAGTGAAACAGCTGTGAAATTAGGAGAATAGTTTTATAAGTTAATGTAATGATGGTAAAGCTTATTATGTATTATGAAATTTATGAAACAATAACTATAATTCAGATGTAACCTATAGATAGAAGATACATTATCAAAATATTTAATGACTACATTTGTGATGTTTTAAGTTGTAACGCAGCGTCAATGACGAAAAGAAAATAACTGTATAAACTTTATACTGTAAATAATAAACTATGTACATAGGCAGTGCTATGTATGTAAACTTTACAGTTAACGCAACATAATTTCCTGTTAATTTGCCAATAAAAACAAAAATCAACTTCACCACTCAGCGAACCAGAATTTGAGATTGGAAGCCAACTAAAAACTCAAATTGGTAATCGAAATAATAAACGGCAAGTCCTACTACCAAGTTGAACAGGGCGAAAAGCTCATAAAGCGATTTAATTAGCTCAAACGATCCTCGTAAATGTTAGCGCTGTCAACGGCAATTATACACCAATGCCAACACTCGATTTCCAACTTTATCCCCTCAAACATAGAGTACAGTGACATAATTAATTGTGAGATAAACGGGGAAGCAACAGGTCGCGATCAAATATTAATATCAAGTTGGTACAACATAGGTTTTCAGGCCGATTACAGGCTTATTGTGATTTACGCTAACTGCTTTGTTTAGCGTTATTAATTCACTGATTTGGATAAACATATTTCGTTTGGTTGTGATTGTGAACTGTGCCATGCCTGTTTTGTGTTGTGTTAGGGCAGCTCATTTGTTAACGCTTTCGTCATATCGAATGATATGGCTGACTGCGTCAACATCCTTAAACCTCCAGTTGCAAGTAGGGCAAAAGACCCGGTTTCATCACGACCGCACCGGGTTTAAACCTAATAAAAACCCACATTACATGTAATAGATAAACTTTTTACAGTTTTGTATTTCTATTGATATGTCATCATAACATAAGTAACGTTGCTATATTGAAACAATTTCTTGTTAAATCAATATAGAAAAATATTCAAAGGAAAAAACATCTCTTATTTCTATAGATTTATTTAATTCAACAAAATGGCCTATGGGCTTTGACTGGGTTCAAACACAGCAGTCGGGTCAAAACCGATTCCTTTGCCCATCTCTAGTTGCAAGTCTTTCAGCCACTCCTCGGCCGAGGGCGTCAGTTTGTGGAGCTCCCTTAAATCACCAATAGGAAAGTGGTACAGTGGGCAATCATCTGCGACGTGTTGTAGGGTTTCTGAGGCCGTGCATTCACAGCCCGGTGAGTCTTTTTTAGGTCCCATTTAAGGAGATGGTGGTCTGATCACCCGTGTCCTGACCTGAACCTGTTAAGTTTGACCCAAAGTGCATGTTATGTATCAAATCCTGCTGGCTTGTTAATACTTTGTTCGATAATTACTAGAACTCGCCCCGTCACGCACCAGGGATTTTCACTGGACCCAGCACCCTATATCCTGTCCTGCGTGCAATTATTGTGAAAAAATAAATCACATTAACGATACATATAATAATATACTTTCATACAACTTATTTATATACTTCCGCAAGCACTAATGAAGAAAGTCTTATCGACGTTACTACAACGTATTCAACGTGTTACAAAATAACCCCTAATGCCGAATATGGTAGATAGGGACCATGAAACTGAACAACTTTTACTATAGGACCAACACTGAAATCGCAAAAAAAATCAGCTGTTTCATGCATTTTGATATTTTCGTTATTAATTTTTGAATGAAACAGCAGATTCTTTTTCGCGATTTCAGAGTTGGTACCATAGTAAAAGTTGTTCAGTTTGATGGTCCGTATCTCTTATATAAAAGTGAAGGGATGACTGACAGCCCAAACCACTGAACCTAGAGACTTTAAATTTTGTACATAGATATTCTATACAGTGTAAACTTTTTTGTAACTTGTAAACTGAAATTTCCAAAAATCCCTTCTTAGTGGGTACTAGGGAGAAGGGATTTTTGGAAATTCCACCCCTAAAGGGTTGAAATGGGGGTACAAAGTTTGTATGGAATAAAAAAATTAAATGGACATTTCAACCTGAAACTTCCCAGGAGTAGGTACTTCTAAAAATCAATAATCAAACACGTGTTTCGTGGTTTTCCCAAACTCAACCCTTTGGGGGTAAATGGGGTAAAAAAACCCCAACTTCATTATGGGTGTCGTTATCGAGGTTTTATGGGATGTTGATTGCGAAAATGGCATTTATTTTTAAGTGGTAGACATTATTCAAACCCTAAAGGGGTAATGGGGTTCAAACTTTGTATGAAAAGAATATAAAATAGACATTACGATTTGAAACTTCGTAGGAGTACTTCTATAAACAAATGATCAAACATATATTCCGTAAATTTCAGAAAATCAACCCCTTAAGGGGTAAATGGGTAAAAAGACCAAACTCAAAAAGGAGTAGTTATTGAGGTTTTATGGGATGTTAATTGCGAAAATGGCATTTGTTTTAAAGTTCTACACGATGGAAATGATTTAACTCCTCAAGGGCTGGAATAATACGGGAACTGGAATAGGAACGAGAACGGGTACGGGAACGGGGCATGAACGGGTTATGGATATCGTACTAATATTATAAAGTGAAAGGAACGGGATATGGATATCCTACTTATATTATAAATGTGAAAGACTCAATTACGTAAAAACGACTGAACGGATTTGGAATAGCACACAGATAGTTTGACTTTTTATCCCGGTCAAAGGTTCCCTAATGTCCACGCGGACGAAGTCGCGGGCAAAAGCTAGTCTACCATATTCGGCATTAACACGTTGTATACAAAACCGCAATTCAAGAGTTTTAAATACACTATCAGTGTAGTTATCAAGTATAAGGTAATTCCTTTAATTTTTTATTCTTGACGCTTTTTTCTATTATTGTTTGCAATATAATTTTTATTATACATTATGCTAAAAACATCGAAGTGAAAACAACTTATAAATAAAATTTGATTATAAGACATTCCTTTTGTAAAATTAGAAAAATGTAAATAAGTCAATGAGCCAGTCAACACGAAATGCAACACGCCGAGCATTCCAATCAACCCATTCATACCAACCTTCATTCAATTCAAATAATGGGGGGTTAACTTTTGAATGAAGTCATCACAACTGACAAAGAAACGCGGAAGTTCCGCGCACATGTGGCGAGAGAATGGGTCGCGGCGACGGATCATTCCGACAAATTTTGTATCCGCTCTCTTTTAAAGACCAGTGGGGTAGTATCATTTGACCCTTTCGACCATTGTCTTCTAGGGGAAGTAAAAAGCATAAGACACTCGACATACACCGTTAGAAACTTACATCTATTTTACAAAAGGTGTTTGAATGAGAAGGTTCCATGAAAAAAGATAAGGTGCCCAGTACCGCGCGATCTTTTGTTGGTTTGAAATAATAAACATGTAGCGACTAGTTTTTCATGCAAACCGTTTCGGAGAAGTGTTGACGCTTTGAGGAGCTTGGGAAGTGATTCTGTAACATGATATGTGGTCATCAACGGATTTTAAAGTGTAACACCCAAGAGCGTGAGATTGAGCTGTGCTGTGTTTTTTTGGAAATCAAAAGAGAATATACGCTACAGCAACCAACATTTTACCTACACCAAGATATACGTTTGTGAAACAAAAAACTTATTAAACTTTCACTATAATAATCAATGAAATCTAAAAGTGAAAAATGGAAGCAACCCTGAAATTGCAAAAAACATAAATTAAATTATAAACTTTTTGAGTTCAATTGTATTTTTTAATAAATAATTAAAAAATTTCTTCGTGGTTTCAGGCAATTCAAGAACGTTTCAGGTTTATATTCCATTTAAAAATGTGGACTCACGAAATCACGTTGAACTCTTTCAAATTTGAGTCAAAAATAACTTTGCTTGATCGTTTTGAATTTTCCCGCGAGCCGACCTGTTCGAATACCTAAAATTCATTAGTTTGGTGCCCTCAACACAGCTCACCGTTTTTAAATTGTAGGTACCTCTAAATCATGACGCCAGGGATTTATAGTGTGCGTGTCCTAATATTCCCTTGCTTTCATCGCACTACCTGCGCTCGACCCTCGCTCACGCGACGCGCCCGCCACGTCACCTACCCGCTATGCGGACCGTGCACCGCGCACCCCGCGTAGTTCGCGGAACCATATCGCGGGGCCATAAGCCCATCTTTACAATTCGGAAACAATACGATAATTGTTGCAGAACGCGGGCAAAATACCATTCCCAACGACAATGCAGTTGATACCGATAGTAAGGATAAAGAATTCTGTAATATTCTATGATATCAGGTAGGACTCTTTACATTTTTTCATAAAAACATGCTCTGAAATTTGGTCTGAGGTGGGAGGTTTCACATAGGTGGTGGTCTGGTTCATCACATCACGTTCTATATTTGAAATTCAGTGCGGAAAAGGAAATCAAATTAAATTCTTACTTTCCCCCAGCGCAACGCGGGAAGTAAGTAAGCATAGGGATGACAACTAATGCATAAAATAACGAAATACTAATAAAAATCGTAAACATATTAAACTTTTAAAGTAGCTTGTATACCTACCTCTTCGTTTTATAAAATGCGTATTATTAAAATTTGTTTTATGACCCTTCAAAGTTGGGTGGACAAGTCCATTTAAAAAATATAAAATTTATTAAAATAATCCAATTTGTGTGCATTTCAAACTGTGATATCTCGGGCAGTTTTCATGCTAGCGAAATAATTCTTTTAGCAATGTTTCTTTTTTTGAGAGGTAATTTACGTAACTTAAATAAATAAAAAATATTCGTCATGCCTATTGAATTTGATTTCCGTGGAAGTAGTATCCCAAATTCAAATGGTAGAACTTATCAGCTATCGTTATTTTCATAAAACTTTATGGCTGCATGATTGGTCGTTTCACATGGCCACATGAATAAACTAGAAAATTAAAGAAAATTTTATTTCCTCGCATTACTTGTGAAAAGCACTATACAAGCATTTAGTGGGAAGCAAATTTACCCAAAGCAGAAAAAGTACTTACACTTTTTAAATAAAAATCGGATTCATGGTATGGTATGTGGTGTCCAGTAATTACATTATCAAAGCTCAATTCCAAAATGGTGATGCGGCTAGCAGCCCCTGACAGCAGCACAGGGTCAAATAGACTTTGAATTTGTTGTAGTAAGGTTGCTTTTTGTAAGTGAAAGTTTAAGGCAGGGGTGGTTATTATCGCAGGTCGCACGGACGTCGCGTACAGTCGTGTCGTGGCGCCCAAAGATAGCGACTTGTTTTTTTTTTTGTTAGTATTAATTGGTTTGTTCATATATGCAGTTGCTTAATAGGTATTGTGGTCTTTACCAATCGTGCGTAAGCTTTACTATCCCCGTCAATTGGTAATGCGCCTGGCGGCCATGATTTTAACCTCAAAAACGAAAAACCCCTATCTTATTGAAAATAATAATTCAATAATTAATATATTAGATTACCTATTAGAATTTTCTTGTTTCATTACATTTTTAGTTGCGGATCACGTCAACGTGGATGTTAATGAGACAAGGTTCCATCGCATTACCAATTGACTTAAGCTATCCCATTACTTAATAAATTAGCTAACATTAATTTGAATACTTAAATAAATAACTCAAATAACCAAATCAATTTGATAATATTTTGAGGATTTCAGACCTGTTTTGATGAAATGTGAAAACTGTTCTTAATTTTTGAGTAGGTTCTTACAGTATTTTATTTAAAAATCTTACTAAACACATAATTCTCAAATACTTATTCGTGTCCTATACGCGATTTAACAATGTACATTGGACATGGCGCTGCGGCTGAGAACGAAAATTACAAGAAGAAATCATGGATATGCTAAAACCGCCAACATGCCTGAAAATAGACGCCAAAGTGTACAGCTGAAGTGACAAACTTCAAAGAGCTTGCGGCACAAAACGGCGTGTTTTAATATGAAAATTTTCTCTTTGCCATACATTTTCGAGTGAAATTGCAGCGGATCACTGTCTATTGACAATTTAATCGCATTGTATATAAATCTGCGTGTATCGTGATCGTGAAACAAAGTTGAGACAAATGAATCTCAAGTTTCGCCGCCCGCGCACAGTGCACACGTGTGCGCCCGTCGCATCGCGTCGCGCGGCAAATGCGAGCGGCCATTTAGATAAACGCGACCCTGGCTGGCCACTTCGAAATACGCATCAATCAATGATAAAGGCAAGTATTTTTGAACTGTTCAAATAGATTTAGCACTGTCTTGATGTAAAGAAAAAAGTTTGGGAGAATATATGTAATTGTAAGTAATGAAAATAAATGAATTTTTCATAAATTGGGAATCTAGCACACGCATCGGGAATCGGATTGGTGCTACTTGATGGTGTTGTAAAAGTGTGTAATTATAATTTGTATGGCTTAAATGTGTAGTTCTTACGCAGCCGGCTAAGTGACTCGCGAGTTGGAAAAATCATACTAGTTACAATATTGAGTTTCAAGTTTCAGAATAGTACAGTATCAGTAACCTCTTTTTCGAATTTTAATTACGTCGTGTTCTGTTCGATAATAGTACAGCAGTTATAGGTAGGTACTCGACTATAAACGTTATATACTAGTATAGTATTATATTATAAGTGGTTATATAGATGTGTAAAATTCAAGTCGCGTCGCGATCAAGTCACAGTAGAATAGTAACAGTATTATATCTTCATTCGAACTTATTTAGACACACATAACATACGTACCTACCTAATTGCGCCACAGTTATGTGGTTAAACGTTCGAACGAGGGCGGGCGGCGTGTGTGGAAAAACTTATAATACATAGTTATAGGTACGTAAATTATGGCACTAAAAGAAGTTATCAAAATTAGGGTGTATGGTGTGAGCATGATAAGTACCGAGCAGCCGTATATTATTTCAAGGACACTGGGCGAGTTAAAATACTGGCAACTTATGTATTCGGTGATCAAGGCAAGTGCAGCGGGCCGCGGCTCGCGCCATATCGCCATCGAGCTAATGAGGCGGGGCGGGGGTCCGCCGGGGGGCCGGGGGGCGGGGGCGGGGGGTAATGGCGCGGCGTCGGATGTCGCCGGGGGTGCCGCCGCGTCGCCGATAACAAAATCACTAGAGAAACGCGCCGAGCGCATAATGGACCCCTTTTTTTGGACACGGCACTTTCAGAGCAGATGTGCGCGTTGCATATTTCCATGGAATGCAAAAAAGTTGCACCTACGAGAGCTTGTTATGCGGCGGCACCATCTGAAACCCTACAATCATCCCATCAAAATGTCAACGCAGAGCGACCTTCTTGACTTAACAAGGACCTACTTACTTATATCTATTCTGTGACTAAACATTCGTTCGAAATATACAAAAAAGAAAGAGAATTGCTACTGAAAAGTAAATTATTTAAGTTTGAGTTTTATTCGGATATTATTGTAAATATATTTTTTCGTTACAAGTTACAATACAAATAGCTACTCTTCAGACAAACAAAACAGAGTTTGAAAGATTCTAATTTGTTCCAAATGTTTGAAACAGGAAAGGCAAGACATAAAATCGAAACGCCGCCGTCGTCAAGCATAAGCACAGCGAATTCGTAACAGTCAAACGAAAAAAAGCAGCACGTCTTTATTCAAGCGAACAATACCATTACCGCATCGCCGGATTCCCGCTCGGTAACCGACCAATGCCCGAAATACAGTGCGGAGGACGCGCCGTAAATCGCGGCTCGGCGGCTTTGTGCCGGCTCGTGCCTCGAGCTCGCCTCGCTGCCTCGCCGCGCCTCCGCCTCGCTGGCGGCAAAAACCTACGCGAGCAGTCGCCATAAACACCCCAAATGATTATACCTCTACATGTATATATACAGACATAGAGAGTAGCTACGATCTACACACCTCAACACATTTACGTTCTTCTGCATAGATCTATTGAGTTAACGTTAACCAACTATAGGTACCATGCAGGCAAAGGGTATAGAATTCATGCAGAAAACCTCTCTGACGAAATTCAAGCACGTACTGAAACTCTGCATTCTGCACTATGCAACACACTGCATTACAATAGTAAACCAAACCACATCATTAATTTTATTAACTCTGAGATTAGGACAGTACGAAAACCTTAACGTTTTCTACTTTGTTAAAACAGACTGTGCAAAGTGCAATTTAGGTACCAATCAAAGAAAGTTAACCAAATAACTTAGGTTCCCGACTTAATTGTAGAGTCGATGGAACTTTCTAAATGCTAAAACTAACAGCTCCGCATCCAAACACTTTTATTCTCACTTTCGATACTTTGTAAGTAAAACTCTTTGTCGTGAACACCAACAAGTAGTTACTGTTTAATTAAACCAAAATAATTAATAAATTGAGAAGCTCGGTGGAGCGGTGTTTAGCGCCTGGCCACTGAGGCCTGGCCCTGCGTTTGCGGAGGTTAAGCAACTTTCGCAAGGGTCGGTCATGGGATGGGTGACAAAAATGTATTATCTCGAGTTCCTCAGCGGTTCGAAAGTCACGTTAAGCCGTTGGTCCCGGCTGCATTTGCAGTCGTTAACACCCGCCAATCCGCATTGGGCCACCCATGAGGAAGGCCTGTGCCCCAGCAGTATAGGGACATAAAAAATGGCTGATATCGAGTGTGTCGAATAAACAAATTATTGTTACGAAATAAGCTTTTGGAAATGGTTTCCACAAACGAAGACATTGCTTCGTGTGTAAACATTTTGCAAAGTACTCAAGAGTCAAGAGCAAGACTGAACATTTAACTTTTCTTCTTCTGAAAATTCTACTTCTGGTATTGATTTTTTTTTTTCTAAAGTTTAAAAGCACGTTTTTTTCTGTAAAACAGGCTAATCTAGCTTAGTTTCGTATTCATAACAATAACAATTATAATTTATTTATAATCGTAAAACCTTTGGTTTGTAACTTTATAAACATCAACATTTCACTGACTCAGACTACTCAGTTTCAAGTTTCATACTAACGCAACAGTTTTATCATAAACGTACAATTGACAGGTAAGCACTCAGCAAACGCGAAATAAACTAAACTGATATGTTGACACGAGTGATTCGCGCGATAATTTTATATCCTTATGTAATAGTCAGCATCATATAAATAAAGGGAGAATAAAAAGAGAATAGGTTCTATTTTTTGAAAACCTCTCTGTCTGTCATTCAATTGAAGATTATAACGATATTTTGGATCACTTCAGCCTCGCATGACCACTGAAACACTATATGTATATATATATATATATATATATATATGTCGCGTGATATAGCGTTTTATCAACATTAAACTGTCAAAATCCATTGTCTTTTGACAGTTAAACGTGATAGGTATATCGCTATATCATATAGCGTTTCAGTAGTCATGCTAGCGGGGCTGAAGTGATCCAAAATATCGTTTTAATTTTCAATTGAATGACAGACAGCTAGAGGTTTTCAAAAAATAAAACACCTGCAATAACATCCGGTTCACATTATTCCAGTAGCGATCTTCAGAGATTGAATTCAGCGCTGTAATGGTAGAATAATGCTGTGTCCATATTTTTGACGCCGACTGTACGGTGACCTTGGACTTTGCTGCAATGTGTTCAAAAGTTTGCAGACGCGAAGACGACCTTGGATCGAACAGCGTCAGATATTACATTTCGTAATGAATTGAAAAACTACGGGCTGAAAAAAGGGGTGGGCTCATTATAATTACTATCGTTACGTGTACCTACTATGTTTTTGTATAAGTAGTTAGTAGATATAACAAGATTTATTTAATTTAATTTCATATCATCTTATTAAAAACAAGAATTTTGAAATTTTTCGATCACCATTTCTTGAAATGAAGTTATCATTATACAAAGAAAACTTTTGGCAAGCCAAGAGTAAGTATAGGTACCTATAAAGAAACTTTTAAATTAGCTGAATGAAAAATTAAAGTTACGAATCGAAAACTTTGAGCCATAACTAAGAGCTAGCACAGCCAAAAGTAAAAACTGACATTTTACAAACTTATTTTCTCGAACGAAAAGAATAAATTATCACTTTTCCTGATTTATAAGCTGACATCACATTACTTGTTAGTAAATAAATATATTAAATCTTTTTTGTTACTAATGAAACGTGAATTTTCGATTGAATAATTAGTAAATACCACGTCCTACCAATATCAATGCAAAATTATGACCCTTCTCTGACGTCATTGCGTGGTATTAATGTAAATGACGTCACTACTACCTGTCGTCCGTTGAGTGAAGGAAGATGCTTGTTATGAGGAAAATCTGGACTTCCTTGTATTATGTAAAGCAGTGATACTCGTACAATCTCCCCTCTACAAAACATGTTTTATTACAATAGCTGAAGAGGCTTGAAAAAGGCGACAACTTCGGCACTTCCTTACTTTTGTTATAAAAAATTATCCGTTCTTTATATTATCAAATACACTAAAAACATTAATATCTCTGTTTTATTACACTGTCACTGTTACTTTTACACTTAGAGTCGGACTGAAATATTTGCCGGTTCCTAAAGTTTCGTTTTCACATTCGTAACGTTACCGAACATCAGAAAATAAAACCTAAAATGGACAATCTGTAATGTGGGCGATTGTACTAAGGTCGGCCCTTAACTACAAAGTCCTTGTAACTACTCATTTAGGCCCTTCGCCGCTTTTTGCCTCTCCTTGGCAACGCTTAACTCCGGCCTCCCCGAGGCATCCTCAAACTGAGAGGTCCCTCGAGACAGCTACATCTTGGGCAGCTACGCCACAGATCGATCTAATAAATTATTGAGCCACTGTTATAGAACAGTAATTGCGCTAAATGTTGATAAATTATTAACAAGGACATGATCACAAAAACAAACAAAACGTTTAATTTGAACATATTTTTGCATTATATTACAGAGTACTTAACAAGGTACCATTAGATAATGAATATTATAATAATAATAATAATATACTAAGCCCATTGTAGTTCAATTAATAATAAAGTTTAAGAATTTGACAAATAAACATTCTGATTAGGGCAAGGTAAAATTAAGTCAAACATTCGTAGCGACTACGAAATTTCGTAGCACGCGTTGTCAAAATAATATGATATATCGTAGCATGGTCTACGGTTAATCGTAGCGTCAAGGAAAAGAATTAACACCGCCAATTTGTTGTAATTAGGTTGGTAACTATTTAGGTACTCAGTAGACGGCCGCGAGACGATATTACGAGGCAAAGTTCTGCACTTAGAAAAGTTGTGGAACGCGGCACGATTGTTCAACAACTTCGGTGGAACGGGCGAAAGTTTCCGTGGCACTTTTTTTGTTCGAGCCGTTTTTTATCTGATGCGTCGGTGAAATTAGTACATAATTAATCGTGTTCGAGGATAGGTGGGTTGTTTACGTGTCGGGAGAGGCAGATACGGCGCGGGTCGCGGGCGGGGCGGGGCGCGCGGGGGGCGCCGGTAGGACACAAAGGAGCGGAGCGGCCGGTCGCGGACGCGAGCCGCGACGCCTTATCACGTCGGCCAGGCCACACAGTCGGCCCGCGCGGACAGCGACGCACGTCTCGCCGTCTCCCAGTGACTTGTGTGAATCTTGTGATCGTCTTGTGTGAAACTGAAACTTGTGCCGCGCACTGCGCACCCGTGCTCACACTTTGGAAGTTAAACAGTTTATTGTGTTGCTACCACGGAGCTGTCAAACATTGTAAACACAGCACACGTGCTGCCGGCTCGCAAGTAAGTTGCAAACTTTTCTACGAACACAGGTTGCGTTGCGGTTGCATGTGATGTGATGTGACCACAGTTTCAAATTTAATGTACGGACAGGAAACAGTAAAGTTACCGTGAAACTTATTTAACAAGTAAAACTTATTCATTTTTTAACGAATGTCACATTAACAGCTACCTGAAGCTTGCAATAGTTTGAGGTTTTTCATAATCG
The DNA here is from genome assembly GCA_943789525.1 of Agriphila geniculea. Classification (NCBI taxonomy): domain Eukaryota; kingdom Metazoa; phylum Arthropoda; class Insecta; order Lepidoptera; family Crambidae; genus Agriphila; species Agriphila geniculea. The sequence goes on along the minus strand of OX038883.1, from coordinate 19,069,963 downwards.
TCAATCGGGTAGTTATTTAAAAACCAAAATAAAAAAGCATCATAAATAGTGTCAAAAAATGTTTTGTCTGTAATTGAAATTAAGGATTGACATTATTTATTTGTTATATTTTCGCAATTTTGAAATCGAAGTATTGCTTGAAATAATTTAAAAAAATAAAAAAATTACTTGTTCAAATTTCATACTTACAAAATTATTTTAGTTTGTTGAGAAAAGCTTTGAAAAGTTTAAAAAACAGTATAGGTATAAGTAAGTTTTTCTTATACGTATAGATATATTCTATTTTCTTTTAAGTTTTGGTCTAATCATCGTTTTAGGTACGTACCTATAGGTAGCTACCATTAACCAAAAGTTTTTCCAAACGCATTTTCCTTTCAATGTTAAAAAGCCACAGAAACGTAAAAAACTTTGAACTACTTATTACGTCCGAGTTCAGCAATCTTTTCTACCTTATTTTTCTTTTTAATGCTTATTATTTCTTAACGATTATAAAAAAAATATGAAGAGATTCATATTATAAAAATTCAGACTCCACACGCAAATTATTTTAGAATATTATAAGATGAAATTGATCGAAAACTATCAGAAAACTATGTTATTAAGTTTATTTTTTTTAGTGCTTAAACAAAAGTAACTAGTGAACAAAAGAGCTTTAATCTTGTAACTAGACGTAAATATTGCAAAATAATTTTCATTTCAGCTTTATATCATATAAAGAGACGTAAATAATAAATTATAATAGCCATACTTATCTATCTCGACATCACGACAAAAGCGTACGAAACGAAATAGCACCGCACGAATTGCGCCTAGCAGCGCCATCTCTGGGTGACCGAGTGAGGCGGGCGCCGCGCTGCAAGGTCACCGTGTCAACGACCTAACAACTTTTGCCGCCTACTGTTGTCGTAGGTCATAATTTTATGTCTTCTTTTTGTTTATCTTTTCGCAACTTTATAGCTGGCAGCGTAAACGTTTTATTTTACGGTATCGTTCAAACATCATTTACGGTATCACTTTAAAAACAATTCTAATGATAATATTATATAGGTTTAGAATAGATACAGAACGTTTGCCTCTATTTTAGTATTTTCACCGTGAGCGTTACGTATTACGTTACACTCGACTCGAGCGTTTTGCGGTATAGTTAGTTATTAAACCTGCGTTAAAGTAAACAAAATAACGGTTATTCAGATCTTATTTTAGTACCTATTAGCTATTATAACAATCATGACGAGTGTTGTTTTCCGTCTCTAAGCCCAAGTTTTCCTTGTTTCAGGAAGCGTGAGCCCAAAATGACAACAAAGGGCAAGCGGCCGATGCGCGCCCTCACGCCCGGCGACAAGATAGAGGCCATCCAGCGCGTCAACGACGGCGAGTCCAAGGCGTCGGTGGCGCGTGACATCGGCGTGCCCGAGTCCACGCTGCGCGGCTGGTGCAAGAACGAAGACAAGCTGCGCTACATGACTTCCCGACTCTCTTCGCCCGACACTGACAAAAGCAACGACGGGGAGCCGCCCGACAAGCGCGCACGCACCGAGTCGCCCACCGCACCCCCATCCCCGGTCGCCGGCCTCGACCTTTCCGCGCCCGCGCCCGCGCCCGTGCCCGCGCCCGTGCCCTTGCCCACCCACACCAGCCTCGCCACCACCCCCGACGCACCCGTCGAGCTCACCACGAAACGCGCTGAACCCTCTCCGCCCGCACACGTCCCTCGCGAGCGCCGCCCCGATCCAGGCGCCAGTGTCTCTATGAGCGCCATCAGTCCCCTCTCCGGACTCGGCCACATACCCGGCCTCACGCACTCCCATCTCGGCCTCAGTTTCAATGAAATCGCCACCAACCTCACCCTACTCGCTCAGCTCAACCCTGGCCTGTCGGCGTTATCCGCCCAACCGGCCAGTCGCGCTTTGCGCTCCGTCAGATCGCCGAAGCCGGCGCACAATGGAGGACTCGGTTTAAGCGAAAGCAAATCACATCACCGCAGCAAATCACATCACCACTCTGACCCGTACAGATCTAGCGTGAAATCAAGCCACCACAACACGCCCTCGACGACGGCCAGCCAACCCGTGGATGACACTTTGTGGTATTGGCTCAAAACGCAGCAAGCTATGCTCGATCTCACAGCTCAGACTACTACGGCGCACTCGCTTCAGCTCGGTAAAACCGATCCCAGTATACCGGTGAAGCCCATCGCTCCGACTGCACCGATCAATCCGCACCTTGATTACAACAGAAACTCTTGGTTGTGGCAGTACTACAAACAGTTTGGAGGAGCGATGGCGCTACCGGAGGACAAACTTAAATCTGCGTCTCAGGTGCCGAAAGAAAAAGCCGCCGAAAACATTCTATACTCACACTTGACCAAAGGGAAAGCCGACGAGGAGCGAAGTACAACTAGTCCAGTGCAATCTACTACACAAATAAGAAATGAAGAAATACGGGAAACAAATAACAAGGAGCCACGCGTCGCCGAGCCCGCGGCGAGCCCCGAAATCGGTGTAGAGAACAAGGAACCGCTTACTGAGAAGAATCACGAGTCGAGCCGGAGCCAGACGAAAGCCCGCACGGTGCTAGATAACCTGTTATTCAACAACAACAATCAGCCGGTGAGCGCAGAGTCGGCGGGCTCAGAGGTGGGCGGCTGGGAGGCGGGCGCGGCGGAGGCGCTGGAGCACGGGGACAAGTTCCTGGCGTGGCTGGAGGCCAGCGGCGACCCGAGCGTGACGCGCATGCACGTGCACCAGCTGCGCGCGCTGCTCCACAATCTGCGATCGCGCCGCGCCCCGCATGCCTCGCATGCGCCGCACACTCCGCACGCCCTGCACGTGCAGCCGCTAGCGGAGCCCGAGCACGCGCGCCGCAAGTAGGCACTACAGGGAAACTCAATTATGTACATAGTAACGTCGCCAGTAAGCGTTCACTTGTGATATGTGTAGCCAAATTTGCGTAATTTCTTTGTTCTAAAAGGAAAGCTATGCGTTATTCCTCCTTTAGTTGTAAGACTTATTAGTCGTAAGCTCCGACGCTTCCCTCGAAGCTCACCGCGCTTTATGACTACGTCGTCAGTTAACCCGTCTGCGAACTTAAATAGACGATAAAAGGTTGAGTGTTACTGTCCGCAGTCGACTTTACTTTCATGCACATTGTTACGTGTCTAGAGTAAGTAGTACAGCTGTATGTTGCCACTCGACGATTACATTCCTAGTTGTACCCTACTATAGTTTAATAGTCGGATCCCCTGTGTTCTACCTCAAGTCATACTAATGCTAAGTCATGGCGTCCTTTCCGCCGCGAGGCGTGCGCGATACCAAATAAATACTGAAAGGACTCGATCGTATTCGTTGTGCCAATCTTGTGGACAAGGTAATATTGTTAAGATATAGATGAGTCTATTGCGTTAGCGCTAGGCACTCGTTGTAATTGTTTTCTATTGCTCAGTATTTTATATTATTATTATTATAGACATTCTCGATGTCTCGACGCGGAATTGTATTATACGTTAAAGTTAACAGTTAAGGACACTGTGATCAAAATTATAAATTATTGAGAGATTATTAAATATTGTAAGTACATTCCTAATGAATAGAGTGTATTATCATAATGTTAAAAAAGTTTGTCCATTATTGCCGGCGTCCAAGGACACTGCATCCAGACGCCGGTGGCGTTTATAAAGTATAATTAATATCTACTACTTATTGCTAAAGTTCAAAAATTGTATCTCCTTTCAACTGAAGATAGAATTATTGATTTGCATTTCATGTTAATTATATTAGCTCTACTTACTTAAATTATTCGAGAGAAGATATTTTGTACAAAATTGAAAATTGGATTATAAAATGATTCTCTTGACACAGAGTTTGTGATCTTGAAAATGTTGAATGATTAAACTTGATTGAACATTAAATGGAAAATCTGTTTCATTTAAACGTCCTTATTAGAGACCATGCACCGCATCATGAACATGGTTGATTGGCGGAAAACGCCAAACTGCAACAAGCTATACAGAGATGGTGAAATAGATTTAGAGATCATCATCATATCAGCCGCACGACACCCACTGCTGGGTATAGGCCACCCCCAAGGATCTCCACGACGATCGGTCCTGCGCTGCCCGCATCCAGCGGCTTCCCGCGACCTTCACCAGATCGTCAGTCCACCTTGTCAGGGGCCTACCACGGAGCGTCGGTCATCCGGTGCGCGGTCGCCATTCCAGAACCTTTGAGCGATGTCGGTTACTTTAGTTCTCCTGCTGATCTCCTCATTTTCTGATTCGATTACGCAGGGAAACACCGAGCATGGCTCTCTCCATAGCACACTGGGTGAACTTGAGCCTCCTTATGAGACCCATAGCGACCACATTTTACTGCCGTAGCTCATCACTGGCAACACACACTGGTCTTAGACTTTAGTCTTGAGACACTGAGGTAAATCAGACACGAAGATTTTTCAAAGCTTCCCGAGTGCTGCCCATCCGTGTTGGATTTGACGAGAGATCTCCTTCAAGTGTAGTGTTCCCAAAATTTAAAAAAATCTCAACATTTATGTGGGCCAAGCCAAGGTATGCACCTTGGCTTGTTGCATTGTCTTGACGTGCTGTGTCGGTGTGACAGATGAAACTTTGACTGTTTATTAACGATATTTGGCCCCGAATACATTGCCCAAGTTATTGGAAGGAGCTATATCGCGAATATTCTAATATTGTTATACGCGGGACGATTTAATATAGGTGATGGGTTATAGTCGCGGGCCAGATTAATTATTATCGCGGGCCGTCAAAAACTACCAGACGTTTGCATTTTATTTTTAGGGTCGCGTAACTCAAAAGAAAAAACGGAACTGTCTGTCTGTCCGTCTGTCTGTCCATATGTCTGTCAAGACCATTCATCTCGGGAACGCGTGTAGGTATCGAGTTGAAATTAAAAACATATACTCAGCCCACCGATTACGTATCTCTGTTACTAACAATTCTCGATTGAAATCGCAGTTGCATTGCTGCTTTAAGAAAGATAGTTGTCACATTGGTTCTTACTAAAGCAGCAATGTCACTGCGATTTCTGTCAAAGTTGATTGCAACAAAGTTAGACAATCAGCCTTCAGGTCTATATTCCCTTGAAGCTGTGAAAAAATTAAACCTAAGTTAATGAAAAAAAGATACGGCCGTTTACATATTTCGACATTCTCAAGGGAATCAAAATTTAAAGGGTACTTTCCGTTGACCAAGACAAGAAGTTTAGTTTTCAGATAAGACGATATCAACATCTATAACCCCCTTAGCACAGATACATAATAATACAAGTCCCTTAGCAGAGAATACGTCATATTTCCATTAAACCTTGCAATTTCAGGTGGAATTGAAAAATAGTTTTTTTTTTTTTGTTAAATCATTTTAAACTAAGGCTTTTTTGTGAATTCAGGCTGAGACCAGTTTTTTTATAGTAGGTAAGATTCACGTTCATGTAATGCTCGGTTGTAGGGTTCATAAATTAAAATATTAATTCAAATAGAAAAGATACGGAACATTCGATTTTAGGAACAGGTAACGCCATCTATTGGATGTTCGGTAAAATAGAAATTCGGCTACAAACGCTCGTCCGCCCCGCGCCGCCGTGGTAATTTGTCCATTTTGGGGGTCATAAACTGAGAATTTACAAGAAATTCTAAATTATTTTCTACTAAAATATAAATCAATGACTCACGTGCAGCATCGGCTTCGTCAGTGGCTCATAATCGAAGTAATCCGAGACCAACTCCGCAAGCCCTTGCCATGTCAATGTTCCTGCAAAACACAGCTTCGTAGGGCGGATCGAGGTGCACACCATTTTCTTAAATAAATAAATAAAACAACACGATAAGCTCCTATAAACTATTGGCATAAACTAATATATTGCAAGATATTATAATAAGCATTCCATTCACGTAGCGCCATCTAGGGTAAGTAAAGAAAAACGATAAAGCCCTGAAAAAAAAATTGTTTGCTTGCTCACCTGCAATCCACATTCATTGGGAACTTGTAATAATAAAGGTTTTCGCACTTTAAATTTGTAATGAAAGTTATATTGTCTCCGAAAGTTTTCAGCGTAAGCCAGTAACAGCCGTTCTTTAGTCGAATTTGTGTAATAGCTTACAGGAAAACTTGTTCGTTTTTCAAATACAGGTTCGCTTATCTTAGGCCAACATAAGTTTACCACTCCGAGCTCGTAGATAGCGTTATTCAAAGACTCTAGCGTCAGTGGGTCAGTTACATCCTTAAGGCTGAATATCCTAGGCGAGATCTCTTCGTGTTCACCTTCTTCGTGAGGTCGATCAAATAGTCGATCTGAAACACTTTCATTTACTTCTATTAAAGGGTCCAAAGTATCTATTTCTGATTTCTTCTCTAAAAACGCATCCGAAGCTATTTTCACTGTAGAACTCATTCTGAAACTATTTCAAACTGGAACTTTTGCCGACACAGCAAACAAAATTATATCAGCGCATTTCTACTATTGTATTCTATATGTTTATGAACAGATTTACAGAAACCTTTGATTATTTGATCAAAGTTAGCATAGAACATAAAAACATAACCCTCTTGCAGTCGGGTAAATATTCAGTGACGTTTATCATACTGAAGTTTCATAATTTCAGTTGCTTGGTTACTGAACCACCTACCAAACCCACCTACCAAACCTACCAAGTGGTAGGTTTGGTAGGTGGGTAGATGCCTTTAAAGTATAGAAAAAACAATGGTATAACAAAACGCAATAAAAAAGAAGAGATGTGGTATAAAAGTTTAGTTCATAACGGCATATAAATTTATTTATTTATTTATTTGTTATATTATATGTGTAGGTATTTTAAAGTTGAAAATATCAGAATCTTAATTTGCACGTTTAAAATTATCTAATTTTGAACGCACTCCTTTTTTTGGCAGCCAGCTACAGTGTTGCCAACTCAACGGGTTTCCCGTCAGATTACCGATTTTTGGTCAGGCACTAACGGAAGAAAATATATTTTGACAGGTAACGGATAGTTTTGACTAAAATTAAACGTTTTTCGACATATTTGTGTACTAACTACTAATCATGTCATGTCAGGACATTTTCAACGTGATGAATTGCAGAAAATATGGTCAATACCATTTAGAAATACATTTTGGTCAAATAAATACGTCAAATAAAATACGATGATACTAATCTGTATTTTATTTGACGGATTTTATTTACGGAAAGTGATTTCATTTTGACGGATTTTTGACGGAAAATACCAACTTGCTTAGTCGAATTCAAAATATCTTGTGGGCAACACTGCAGCCAGCTGTCTGTCAAACAAACGTCAATTGATCGGTGGTGTCAGGTGTCAAACAGTGTCAAATCAAAGTCTAAACTTTGGATTGGAAAACCCGAGTTTGATTAATAAAAAGATAAAATACGGATTAAATTGTGTGCAATTAAATTACAACATAAAAGATGAACAATAACGCCACTATTAATTGTGAACTCTAAACTTTATGTCACAACATTCTAGTCATAACCTTACCGTGACAAACTACTTCCACATTTGTGAAGATTTTATACGCATTGACTTATCGCTAATACAACACAAAAGGTCGCGCATGCAAGGTTGATAGTTATTTTAAAGTTCAATATGGGCAACAAATCGTCATTACTGCTGCGAGAAGAAGAAATAGCTCAGATTCAGGAAGAAACGGGATGTAAGTTACTTTTATACTTAAATATGCAATTGCATGCCTAATGATTAAACTAAAGTCATTATAGAACTAATTTTGCCATTAAAGATCGCTAATTTCTTCGTAAACAAAGATAAGACTTGCTTTATAGTTATACTAGCGACCCGCCCTCGCTTCGCTTCGGTGTAGTGTGGAATTTGACACCATGTATAATATATATAAACCTTCCTCTTGAATCACTCTATCTATTAAAAAAACTGCATCAAAATCCGTTGCGTAGTTTTAAAGATTTAAGGGGCGGTAATAGGAAAACATGGTTTACGCGGGCCATATCTTTATATAGAAAACGTAAACTTGTAGCCACCAAAAAAATCATACGACAAGCTAAAGAGTTTACCTAGTTGCTACAAACATTAAATTGCGTATAAACCTCACAAATGGTTGTAAAAAAAATCTGAATATCATCAAAAGCGCTTGTCGCGGGCCATATTTTTGGCGTAAATAATAGCGTAAACGTATTGAATTCTACATCAAAATACAGTTTAACGTACTGTGCAGTTGCTCCAATAACTTTTTTTCAAGAAAGATAATTGTGCTTAAGATAATGATGAAAAAACAACGAAAAACATCGAAAAAGTGCAGAAGTGAGGTTATTTTCCATACTCTTTACACATAAAGAAAAAAACAGAGACAAATGATTTCGCGTAAGGGAGCCTTAAGCATACATAGGGATATAGGGACAGAGAAAGCGACTTTGTTTTATACTATGTAGTGATTGGATTTCAATGTAATGTAGTCTGAAATAAATAAAAAATTAGGTATGAAATGCATTAGTGCACACTCCATACCTAATTTTTTATTTATTTCAGACTACCTAATGCATTTAATATATTATAAGTCTCTTTATCCTTGCTTATCTTATTTGGTAAACAATCTTCACCCAAGTTTTTACTGAAATTCTAGCCACGCACTTTGTCTTCATGGTCAGTTATTTATCTCTCTGGAACAGTATTTTTGGGATGAAAGGTGCCCTATGTCCTTCTTTGTACCCCTGACAATGTGTTTGCAAAATTTCATGATGATCGGTTGAGTAGTTAAGACATGAATGAGTAACAAACAATCAAACAAATTGACTTTGCATTTATTATTAGTAAGGATTCTTTTTAAAATACAACAAATGGGCTTCTCCACACACAGATTACAGAAGAAAAAGATAATTATTATTACATACATGTCAATTTAATCTGATATGGCAATATATTTTTAACAACAAAGTTAAAAATATTGTCAATAACTGTTTACTAATAAGATAAGTAAGGATAAACAGACTTATAGAATCATTGTTTAATATGTTAATAAAGAATTAATTTTTACAGTCACACCGAATCAAATTGAACGCTTGTACTCTCGGTTCACATCCCTCGACAAGAATGACTGTGGAACTCTCTCACGCGATGATTTCCTAAGGATTCCAGAGTTGGCTATTAACCCTTTGAGTGAAAGGATCGTCCACAGTTTCTTCGTTGAAAGTCATGATGATAGAGTGAACTTTTTACAATTTATGAGGGTCTTAGCTCACTTCAGGCCTATTAGGAAAAATAGGGAAAATAAGTTGAACAGCCGTGAAGAAAAGCTGAGATGTAAGTAATACATAGTTCTTTAAGATTGTATTATAATACAGATTTGATATTATAAAAAATGTTTGGATGCTTCATTTAAGGAGCCATAATAGGAAAACATGGTTTGTGCAGGCTATATTTTTATATAGAAAAAATTAAGTTGTAGCCACAAAAAAACATACGACAAGCTAAAGAGATTATCTAGTAGCTACAAGTATTAAATTGTGTATAAACCTTACAGATTATTGTAAATAAAATCAGAATATCATCAAAAGCGCTCATCGCGGGCCATATTTTTGACATAAATAATAGCGGAAACTTATTGGATTCTACACCAAAATACACTTTAACTTACTGTGCAGTTGCTCCAATAACTTTTTTCAAGAAAGATAATTGTGCTAAAGATAATGATGAAAAAACAACGAAAATCATCGAAAAAGTACAGAAGTGAAGTTATTTTCCATACTCTTTACACATAAAGAAAAAGACAGAGATAAATGATTTTGCATAACGGAGCCTAAAGTTCCTTGAATACCTATGTAAAAAAGATATTGGATAATAGGCAATTTTCTGGCTTAATTGAAAATAGGACCGTATTTCGGTAACTGAATCTTAGGCAGGAAGAACATGTATATTAAAGTTTTGGTAACAATCTTTCTAGTTGCATTCTCTATGTATGACCTGGACAACGATGGCAAGATATCCAGAGATGAGTTGCTGGCTATTCTGCACATGATGGTCGGAGCAAATATCAGGCAAGTCGCATAAAACACAAACATTTTTATGATTGTGAAGTTTTTTAACCGCCTCTGTGGTCTAGTGGTTCGCCCACCCGTGTAAGACGCAGGGGTCCCGGGTTCTGCTCCCAGGAGGGGGTACATTTGTACTCGGGTTTGGTTGGTAGTAAGTAGAGCTTATTTTAAGTTCACCTGGCTACCTCTTACTTCTTTTTCTTACCTAAGTCTGAGGCCATACCAAAAATTTAAAAATTGTTGTGTTCCTGGCAGTTAGAGGTAAGATAGCCAGTTCCTCAGTGGTGAGGATTCCAGGTGTAGTGCGCTTATACTTTCAGCCTTCTCATTACTTAACATCAGTTGCAGTGAATGCCAAGCACTATCCCATTGTGGATAAAAAAACCGGCCAAGTGCGTGTCGGGCCACGCGCCGTAGGGTTCCGTAGTTACCTTATACTATACCATATTTAATATCACCTATCATTTTTCGTCTGCAAAAATAACTTTGTTTTTCACAGTGTTGGTATGAATGACAAAGTTATATTTGCGGTTTTCGAAAATGTGCTATATCTCAAAAACTAATTACTATATCTCGTTCAAACCAATTTTGGTTGAAAGTGTTTATTAAGATCTACAGCATATATTTTTTTTAGATTTTTCACTCTCTTATTTCAAAAGTTAAAGGGGGGGGACACACATTTTACCACTTTGGCGGTGAATATCTTTCAAACGGTCGACTTTGAAAAAAAGTTGTCTTAGGAACCTCAATGTCATTTTTAAAGACCTATCTATAGATACCCAACACGTGTTGGTTTGAAGAAAAAAATTTTTTTCAGTTTCAGTTCCATGTATGGGGGAGCCCCCCCTTAATCTTTTATTTTTCTTATTTTTGTATTAAATTCGTTAAGCGGTTAACAGAATACATCTACCTACCAATTTTCAACTGTGTAGTCTTAATACTTTCGGAATAAAGTGGCTGTGACATACGGACAGACAGACAGACAGACAGACAGACAGACAGACAGACAGACAGACGGACAGACAGACAGACAGACAGACATGACGAATCTATAAGGGTTCCGTTTTTTGCCATTTAGGCTACGGAACCCTAAAAAGTATCACCAAAGCATTCTAATATCATTTTTATAAAGATCTTATTTTGTGTTTATTATGATTGTTACTGCTCAGCAACAAATTCTGTTGATAAGATAAGATTTTTAAGCCATGTTGTAATTCAACCCGAATGTAATTTATCGATAACTATCAGTATTTTATTATTTTCTTTCAAGAATTATGTAGTGCTCATATAGGTAGTAAAAAATACTACTCTGCTATGCTCATTAGTTAGCCAAGCCTTATTAATGCCTGGTTTCTGAGGTACTTATCCGTGGTTTATTGGAGACTAGCGGCCGCCCGCGGTTTCACCCGCGTGGTTCCTGTTCCCGTGGGAATATCTGGATAAAAAGTATTCTATGTTTTAATCTAGGCTATCTACTATCTGTGTGCCAAATTTCAACAAAATCCGTTCAGTAGTTTTTGCGTGATTGAGGAACAAACATCCAAACCCACAAACTTTTACATTTATAATACTAGCGGCTGCCCGCGGTTTCACCCGCGTGATTCCCGTTCCCGTAGGAATATCGGGATAAAAAGTATCCTATGTTTTAATCCAGGCTATCTACTATCTGTGTGCCAAATTTCAACCAAATCCGTTCAGTAGTTTTTGCGTGATTGAGGAACAAACATCCAAACCCACAAACTTTCACATTTATAATATTAGTAGGATAGTAGGATTTAACTTTATCGGAGGGGTCCACATTATCTGGTTTATCGTTAATTTTATTACTTTAAACTAGATGATGTGGACCCCTCCTTAAAGTTAGACCACCGATAAAGTACCTCAGAAACTGTCAATTAATATAATTATCAATGTTTGGACTAAATAATTACTAATGTATATTAATTAATGTTTTGATGCACTATGGGCAACAGCGTCGCATAACCAGTTAGCAACAAAATTCGTGTGCGCGCGTATCGCCCCTGCACGAACTAAACGTATGTAGTGACGGGCGCGGCGTGCAAGCGATTTTAACTTTAGGAGTGGTTAAGCGACGCTGTTGCCCATGGTACATACATTGCAAATTCAATAAGGTCATCACATTTCAGTGAGGAGCAGCTGACCAGTATCGCAGAACGGACTATCTTGGAAGCTGACACAAACAACGATCAGATGATCTGCTTTGAAGAATTCTGCCGTGCCTTAGAGAGGACAGATGTCGAGCAAAAGATGTCCATCAGGTTCCTCAACTGACCACCACACTCATGAACCGTATACATCAAGTATATCCTGACCATAGTGCTTGCTATCATCATCTATGGGCTACTAACTAAAAAAAATAAATGAGTTCTGGAAGCTCTTGAACTATAATTTCCGCCAATTGGTAATGCACCTGGCGGCCATGTTTTAACCTCAAAAACAATTGTAAAATTTGTATATACCTAGACCCTATTTTATTGAAATTACTTATTAAATAATGTATTATATTACCAGTTTCATGACATTTTTGTTGCAGATGACGTCAACGTGGATGTTAATGTGACAAGGTTCCATCGTATTACCAATTGGCTGGGATTATATCTATCATGTTTATTAATGCTTAGTATCATTTTTAGGGTACCGTACCGAAATGGTAAAAAGGAACCCTAATGGTGTGACTCAGTCTGTCTGTCACAGCTGGGCATCAAGAACTAGTAATGCTATCAACTTGAAATTTGGAATAGTTTTAGATGACGTTTGCCCAACTGTTTTGCAAATAAGAAAGAACATTTTTTTTGTAGCGGACTGAAAGGGTGTCTTAAAAATTTTAAGTGGGGCTCCTAGGGCATGTGGGTATGTGGGGTATTTTAGGCCGCAGTTTTCTACTTTTTTTGTATATTAGTGAATACAAATGTATAAAACCTTCAGTTTTAGTTGTGGGTGTATAATTTAAATAACTTTTGTTTATAAATTCAATTATTATTGGATAATAATATTTTATGCTGTGACTTGCATAATATTATAAACTAATAATATGCAATAAGTGGAAAACATCACATAAATAGTTAAGCGAACAAAGAACAGAGGTACTTATTAGATTAAAATCTCAAGTATTAAACGCGTTTAAACTAAAACATTACACCTACCTTTTCGTGACGTTTCGACCGAGTTGCATCGGCCGTGGTCCCGGGCTGACACCTATGTTTTAGTTTAAACGCGTTTAGTACCTGTGATTATCTAATAAAATGCAACCCGAAAGTTTAAAAGTGTGTAAACAGAGGTACTATTTTTATTATATTACCTGTAACAACTATATTTTTGACTGGAATCTAATCCTTGTAATCACTCTTAACTACCTTTGTTCTTCCTATTGTGTTTTAACATGGTGTCTGATATGATTGGTGTTATTGTAATGGATTAAAATATTGGGTCAGTTTAAATTCATTTTTGATAGCCAATATCTATTTTTGCGTCGAGCTGTTGTAGTATTTCGAGGGCAGTAATTGACATACATATTCTTATAAAATCAAATAGTCTTCATAATCTCATATTGGCCGCTAATGAACTAGTTTTGCTGAAATGAACTTCTAAGATATTAGAGATACATTCTACTATCATTATACAGTTAGTTTCACAAGCTAAACTTTTCATTACTTCATAAATATCAACATATAGTGTGAAGGATGGTAGTCACTGAGCAAGTAATTACTAAGGTAGTTACTGAATTGTATTTAACACTTTTTGGCTTAGAAATGTTTGTAAGTAGATCTAACTTCATATACATACACACATCTATCCAAAACTACTCTTCACGCCTACACAATGTAATGGTGCTGTTTCTCCTGTATCGTTATTTAATTTGGATTTAATTTGCTGATCGATCAACTTCTTATGACAAAATTTTATTTTTGCAGCTAAATAGGCATACCAACTTGGAACTCTGCTTAATTTTTTTCATTTTCTTTGTCTATGATGTCATGTCATTTACTTCCGCCGCAGGTGCTTAAAGCTATAGGTCTACTACGCATACGCACACGATATCCGCATGAGAGTAGTCCTGCGTCCGATCCGAATTCGGATTCATTCACATAGACATATAAAAATAATCTTTATACAAATAAGAACATTTACGCTTTGCATCCAATCCGAAATACCTGTAGCTTTTATTTGTATGGCTATAAAGATATTTTTTATTATGCCTGTCTGATTCGGATCGGACGCAGTGCGAACCGCACTGACTGGTGCGATGCAAACTTTATGGCAGCTGTGAAGTTAGGCGCAAGTTGCTGCATATTAACGCAATAGGAGTCGGTCGGCGTGTGGGTCGGCAGGACAGGTCAGCGCCCCCTCCTGCACATAGCAGCTAACTTCACAGCCACCCTAAAGTTTGCATTGTATTGTACAGGTGACGGCAAACTTCTTGAATAATGGCGTCGCCTCTATACAGAAGAAGGAAAGCTGATAAGTTTCTTGCGCCCGTTCTTCTTGTCAGTTAAAAAAGTCTGAACGGGTGGTAGGAAAATATAGACGATTCAAAAGTACTTAATAATGAAGTTTATTTGAATATAGCTATTTTTCACCTTGACTTTGACAGAAAACTTTTATGCTTGGCGATGAGGTACGGGAGGCACCATTTAGGCCCTCCGCTGCCTTGAGCGGGATCCCGGCGCGGGCGTCCGCTCCGGGTGCTGTTTCCTGTATATTCATAGAGCAGCGCTGCGTGTGTCGGATTGCCCGCCGCACGCGGCGCGGGCGGCGAGCTTGCTTGCGGGTCCCGCGCGACGGGTCACGCGAGCGGGGCTGTTTCTTGTATATTCATAGAGCAGCGCTGCGTGTGGCGGAGTGCCCGCCTCGCGGGTCACGCGACGGAGCAAGGCGCGGGTCCCCGCGACGGGCTGTTTGTCCGCGACTGAGAACGGCGCGGGCCCCTGCGCCGGGATCCCGCTCAACGTTATTGAACTGCAAGTGCACATGCACGAACTTTTCCCTGAGTACGCCAAAAAATATTCAAGATGTTTGCTGGTATCTGTACCAGATCTTATATTATTTTCCGAGAACATTGTCACATGTTTAATTAAATTAGTTTGATGTTTAGCTTTAGATGTATTTAATTCAGGTTGTATGTCGGTACTTAGAGGGCTTTAGCGTTGTGTATTAGTTTAGTTTGTAAAAGAGCTCTCTTCATAAAATCTTCGCTATGGTGGTTTAATCTTAAAAAAGTAGAAACCGAAGAACTAAACTTATTGTCTAGTATGTTGAGTCAGCAACGAAGTCACTTAACACTTTAGTACTATGTCATAGCAACTTTCTTGACAGATGTCTCACAGTTTGAAACATTAATCAAAAAAATTGCTGGGACATAGTACTAAAGTATTAAACGACGTTCGTTGCTGACCGTACTATCGCCAACACTTCCGCTTTACCACTCCTAAGGTTGAAATCGCTTGCACGCGTGCCGCACCGTCACTAACATAGTTTAGTTCGTGCAGGGACGATACGCGCGCACACGATTTTTTTTTGCGAAGTGGTAAAGCACGTGATTTGCCGATCATACTTGTTCAGAATTCTGTGGATATTTTAGCTGTATCGAAAAGTTAGTTCTATCACTTTGAGATATAAAAAAATATATTTGACATTCCCAAATTGCAGTTATGCCATACATGCCATTTCATTATGCCACCGAGGCTAACTTAAAATGTTATTGGTTAAGTAAATTTAGTGAATTGTTACCAAAGTAGTAAATGGAATATTACGCTGTGGTATGTAATTAGTTGTGTATTTATTCAATGTAACATAAAATAAATCAATTATTAATATTTTTACAAAAAACTTTGTTTTATTGGTTGACCTTATTTTTTAAATAAAATAATGGAAAAAAAAAACAAATAGGTTAATATATCTAATTAATATATTATATATTTCGAAAATAATACAAAAAACAGTGTATTAAATAACTAGAAAATAAGAAAACACATTTTATTTATAAACATTTATTTCCATAAGTATTAATTTACATTTTATTTTGTAAAATATATTATAAAACATAATAATTACATCTACAGTACTAATGTCTGATTGTCCACAACATTTATATTCGAATAATACTTATGTTAGACCAATAAATGTCATTTAAAAATTAACATCGATTTTGCTACGAGATTTTAAGTCAATTATAATATGATTTAATCTGTATTCAGATTAGTTAGACACTGAATATAATTATTGAATATGTTTCAACCATTCGTTCAACCCACGGAATACAGTTAAGCGTTATACGCGCTAACACGCTACGGTAATAATAATAAATACAATAATAATAATCAAAATCGGAATAAGTGTTATAGTGCATCGAAGATCGGCAGCACAGTTTACCGACGCTTCGTATGGTTCCGGTGAGGGCGCGGCGTAAGAATTAGGAGCAAACACGGAATGGACATTAACATTGATTTTGCTACGAGATTTAACACTCAATTATAATACGACAATCTGTATTCAGATTAGTTAGACACTGAATATATTTCAACCATTCGTTCAACCCACGGAATACAGTAATTAATCTACCACTTAAAAAAAACAGCGATAGCGTTATACGCGCTAAAATGCTTATAATAATAATAAATAATAACAATAATAATCAAGATCGGAATAAGTGGTAAAGTGAATCGAAGATCAACAGCACAGTTTAGAGATGCGTCGTATTGTACCGGTGAGGGCGCGGCGTGAGAAGTAGTAGACACGGAGTAGACGAGTCGAGCGCTCGAATCAGACAAGAGTACTGGATGATGGGGATCATCCCTGGTCGTCCGTTAGGCGGTGGAGGAGACGGCGAGCTTCTTGAGGTGCTCCATGAACACTTGCAGCGACACGTCGTCCGTCAGCACGGGAGCGCCGCCGTCCTGGGGCAGGTCACAAAATTAGAAAAGGAAAAGGCGTTTTGTTTAGTAGGATATATTCCTGTATGGGTGTTTAGGCGCATTTGGTCCACTTGCCGAAAAACGTCCATTTCGCAGTAGGTCCACTTTTTAAAATTTCCTCCTTTGCGAGCAAAAAACGTTTATCTAATTGGTAAAATGATTTATTTTCAATAAATTTTTGTTTTTTTTTTAGTTTTTCATAAAAATGGAGAGGGTTTATACTAAAGTATTATAGAGAAAAGAAAAACCAAAAAATATATCAAAAAGTGAAAATATATTAGTTAACATTCTCCATATTTATGTGATCCTGGTACTTTTGTGACGTACCTACTAATAAATATTATTAATAAATATTAAATTACCTTCTCCCATATGTGAAAGTTGACCAAAAGCGAAATGGACCAAATGAGAAATAGACGTTTTGCGAAATGGACTAAAAGCGAAATGGACGAAATACGAAATGGATGTTCCGCGAAATGGACCAATGAGAAGTGGACCAAAGGCGCCTAAACGCTGTATGGGTAGCATGACGAACTCAACGTTTGACAAAGGCTAGAATGGTACAGTATGCGCAAAATAACTTGGCGGCTCAGGGGCCCTATTTTTGAATCGCTCGAATCCAGTCGAGCGCTCTTTTCGACTGATTTTCGTTCGACATATGACTCATAACAATGAGATGTCGAACGAAAATCAGTAGAAAAGAGCGCTCGACGTCATTCGAGCGATTCAAAATAGGGCCCCTGAATTTTGCGCGGAACGCTGCGCAGTAGACGAATAGAGGCGTGCGCGGATACGGGGCGCGGGCGGAAGCACTCGGAACTATGGAACTCGACAGTACCTGCGCGAAATATCACTTGCAGTTAACTTCCGACATGCCAAGTTATTTTGCGCATAGGTACTGTAAGGTCTAAGTTAGCTAAAAGATTTTAAGGCCGCCCGAAACGATCAATCGCGATTGTAAATTTTTAGGAAATTGACACTCATTGAAACGAAATTAATCGATGTGCAATTAAGGCAATAGTCAATTCTTCAATGGGGAATGTCCGAAAAAAATTGGCTGAATCATTTTTTATTAGTAGGAATAAGCTTCCTTAGTAATAGAAAAAAGTTTGAGAATTTTCAGATGCGTGAAATTAAAAAAAAGTCTCTTTGATTTTACAAAAGTAACAACAGAATAGAGATTATACCTTTGCCACCACCTGCCACAACCACAAGTATTTTAAAAAAGTTTTGACATTTTGTGTTGAAACTTTTTTTAATACCATGTTGTGGTTGTGCCAGGTGGTGGCAAAGGTATAATCTCCATTCTGCTGTTACTTTCGTACATTTGTGAAGTTGAAGACTTTTTTTTTATTTCACGCAACCGAAATTTCTGAAACTAAGAGAGCTTATGTCTAATATATAGCATACCTATAAAAAAATATTCAGCCAATTTAATTTTTTTCGGACATTCCCAGTTATCAATTCCTCCATCTATTCTATGGCATTGACGCAAAAATTGACAATTGCATTGGACCGTTTCAGGCTACCTTTACTCGCTTCAATTAAATGTGACTAGGTTTTCTAAAAGCTATTACAAAAAATTGTTACAGAGTAATTTAAGCGTATAAATAAAATGATAAAATAGCATTGATTTACAAAGTTAAACAGCATAGCATATTTTTTGTTATTACCCTACCTCCATATAAAGCATAAAAAAATTATATTAAGTGTAAAAAGACATCACACATAGATATTTGTCAATTTATGTGTTAAAGAGAAGAATTAGAATAAATATTATAAGTTCAGTAAAAAGCTCAGCAAGCGATAATCATTATAAAAGTATAAGATAAAGTATTTACAGATAACAACACATTTATTTGTAAAAAAAAATGTATCTATGCATATTAGTGCCAATTATAAAATCCCATCCCACCCCAAATATAAAAAAGAGAAAAAAACACTACCGCTGATGGTATCGGCATCGCCTGGTTTTCGCCAAAACAATGATGGAACAAAAAAAAATATAAATCAAACCATGCTGCCATGGCAATGCAGACAAAAAAACAAACATGCAAAAAATTTTGATCAGCCGTCCGTCTACTCTAATTTAATTTTAATAACTTTTAAACATTATGCAGCCTGTAAAAACTTTATTATTTATGTTAATGGAAGTAAGGGTATTTGACAGACAAAAAAATCTTTTTCAATAATCGCTATAAATCTCAATTTTAATAAAGTCATCTTTAAAAATTATCACTGTCAAGAGATGGGACGTCGTTAGATCAAAATTAAAAATTCCTTCATTTTAATTTCATGAATTACATTCTTTTAAATAATTACTTAAGTACTTAAAATCATCAGTGTCATGACACGGTAACTGTGGTCAATAGATGCGAGATGCGACGTCGTTTGGTCAAAATCTAAAAAAAACATAATTCATTAAATTAGAATGAAGGACTCATTCTAATTTAATGAATTATGTTTATTTTTTTCAAAATAATTATAGGTAATTACTTGAAAATCAAATACCCCAAAATGAATTAAAGATAAAAATTTGAATGATACAAAAAAGTGAATGAATAGTGTTATACTGACCCCTCCATACGCGTACATGTTGTTATGCGTCTGCGACGGATTCACCTTGGACAGCAGGAAACGAGCCTGGAATTAAACATACAAAATGTCATTTTAGTGATCATAACGGGTGTAACAAGACCCTAAACGAAGCCGAAGTCCACGCATTCCACCCATCATCAGGATCATATTTGTCTTTTAGACTATACCTGGGAAACCAATAGTTACGAAGTTATTGAAGGTCAAAGTCATTTTTTTTGACATCTTATTTTATTCGTTATTTCCTCATTTTGTCCAAAGAATATTTCGTATTTCGCAACAAACAATGGCTTCAAAATGTCATCATCACTCAATATATCTCATGAGCACGCACATAAACACTGCCTTTCAACTCGGCCGCACGCAGCTGTGTAGCATATACTCGCAGGCGCGGTATTTTGTACGCGTTACATTGCGTGGTAATGCTTTTTTAAGACCAAAAATTAAAATAATATTCCAGCAATAATTTTGAATAGAAATGGTCCTGATGATGGGCAGAATACGTAGACCTCGGCTTCGTTGAGGGTCTTGTTACACCCGGTATAATAGTCGAGAGAGGAACTGGATAGTGTATCGCCCTGCGATTGCGGCAGCGAAGCAACTTTTGCAGGGGTCGTCGGTCATGAGACTCATGAGGTGGGTGTTGGTTATTGTTATAGGTTTTTTTATTTTATAATTAATTTGTCGCACTTGTAACGGCTTTAAATATCCATCCCTTCTTCCTTATACCTATACATGCACATATAGATGGATGCGCGCTTGCGACGTCACCGCGCATTGCAACACTCTTCTGTTTTCGGTCGCATAGACCACCGCGCGTGTAACTTAATTCCTACAATTTTGAGCAATTTGGATATTCCTCTAGTTTTTTCATCATATTAGTGATTCATGTGTGGTGTCTGCAAGTTAAACGAACTGATTGCTGTATTAATGAAGTTGGCTACGTCGAATGGACACTTGGAAAAGGCTGCAACCACGTGGCGTGAAGTGCTCGTTTAAAATTGTGTCCTGGGACCGCTTCAGCCAGTCATATCAAGTGAGTGCATGTATTTTCTTTCTTTCATTTTCAGCTGATACCTTTTTCCAATTCTTTTATTACCTAAAACAGCTGAAACTCCCACCTTCGAGGTTATTACAAGTGTCGTTTACGTGGACTAACTGAATTTAATATATTTATTGCATTTTCCAAATACAGTCCATTAAAAATATTTTACTAGCGCCGAGCTTTTATTAAAATTGATAAAAGTTATTTTTTTTAAACCGCAAAGGTGGCCTTAGAACCCACCAGTGGGTGACCAAAAACATCCGTGCTTCGCAAGGCACGTTAAGCCGTGGGTCCCGGCTGCATTTGTAGTTGTTAACACCCAACAATCCGAATTAAACCCGCGGTGGGCATGACCCGTCCTTTTTATCCATCCATAAGAAAGACCTGGGCCACAGCACTAGGAACGCCAGAAAGGCTTATTTTTTTAGATAGTTCTTACTCTGTTAATCATCATCAAGTCGAAAAATAAGGCGGATTATATCTTCAGCTTTTTGGAGTCCATGTCTGTATTTTTTTAAGTATTAACGCTTACAATTAGATGATTTTTATAAGATCGAGCCGTAAACTAACCAATTTTTAATAATAATTAGACATGTTTCAAATTCAAAAGTGATTGAATGAAAGATTATCTCAACACAACTCTATATACGTCATCCAAAAAAACTTAAAAGCAAACATTAGCAAGTGCGCGTAAAACAATGATCGGCGCAGAGAGGGGCGATAACGCGACATAATGCTGTGTCGAGCTGTGTTGTCGGCGCTCGCCATCTCATGTACGTTGCCACGCGATCTAACACACGCGCACGGTCAGGGCACACCACGTAAAGTCCACAGAAAAGGTTCCAATAACAAATGTTTATTGTAAATACAAATAATAAACTGGCCAGTAGCGCGCGAAGAAGGTTACTTTCTGTGACACGTTTGCAATGCCAAAGGTGTCGAGAACGTTAATCGTAAATCGGAGTTATTTTCAGATCTGATATGTGTTCTGTGGTTAAGTGGATTGCAAAAGGAAGACCTGGATGTAAACATGCTGAGGAAACTGCAGCGGCACAATGTCAACATCGATGATAAGAATCGCGAGTGAGTGTTACATTTTGCACTTTGTAGTTTTCCTTTTATTTCGATAGTGTAATCAGTGCTATTGTGATCTCTTGCAGCAACTTGCGAAATGATTGCTTAAATACATACAAGAGGAAAGATATTGCGAATGAAGAAAAAAATATCACTACCGACGATGACGACAAAAAAGCATCGACACTTTTACTCGAAAGTAAGCTACCGTTGTAAAATACGTAAATTTTGATAAATTTATTTATTCTATTCTATGTATTGATTTTAGGTGAAACTGAAACTAATACAAAATCTGATGAATTGGAATTAAATAATAAGTCAGCGATGTTAGACACATATAAGGACAAAAATCAAAGAAGTGACGAGAGGGACCCGACCACCGTAAGAGAAAATATCGAGTTTATAACATCTCGGATAGACAACGATAGTGAAAGCGACTATTTAAAAGAAAATACCGATACCTCTATTCCTAAAACCATCGAAAAACAAGTGGTAACAAATGGTAAACCAAATCTGGAAAATATTTTAAATTTTTGGAAAATGTTTACTACTCCTAAAAACAAAGAACGTATAGTTTCTGTAACTAAGCCGAGAAAGACAAATAAAATAATATCTAAGAAAAAAATGGCTAAGAAATCACACAAAGCTAATGTAGAACGAAGTTCTAAAGAGCTCGAACAAATTAATAGATTAATAGCAGACTATTTCTATAAGAACGAAAATCCTTCCACAACGCAGAGTACAATAATATCGACTGTTGATTTAAATAATTTGAGCAAGCTTACACAACAGTTTGAATACTTAATTAAGTTTATAGCTAAGAATAAAATTATCCAGAAAAGCAGTGAAGAAGTTAAAAATAACGTTCAAAATAAAATATCAAAAACAAATGACAGGGCAATTGATAATAATTATTTTCTCGACAATATGCCGCAATCATTTGTAGTGAAGGCCAGTAACAAAAAAATTATAGAAAGCGATGCTAATAAACATACAGTTAGTGATATTAGTCATCTACTATTTTTTAATGAGCAACTAAAGAAATCAATTGCGCAAACAAACGAAACTTATCCAGCGCGCTATCCACTAGTCCCAGTCATTTACGGCTTACCAAATTATAACCAGCAATTTTACAGGATTCCTGGTTTGACAGCTACTACTACTACTAACCAACCGACAACAACTAATAATGACATCATAATAAAGCCGCAAGACATAAATAATGTGACTTTATCTAAAGATTTAATTGGGATGATAGCAGAAAATGTGAAAGCAATCGTATTGAAAGATTTACACCAAGAAATAACTTCAACAACTTTAGTGCATACAAACCCACCTAATGATACACCAACTACGACAAAGACTTCGGCAGCTATTACCTTCACAATTACTACGACATCTCCAACAGGTCAGTAGCAAATTCAGTTATTTAGTTATTTCATAAATAATTTAGTAATTCTAAATACCACATGCAAAATTCAGCGATTCTCATAACAATATTTTTTCATTTTATTTCAGTTGCAGTAACCACACAAAAACCATTGGAAAATAAATCCTCAGAAGCAACTCAAGTATTAAGGAGTATTATGGACCTATTCAAAGAATTCAAAGCGCTAAAAGATAAAACAGCTTCAACTGTCATCGTCACACCACATACAACTTTAAAATATGATATTATTCATGAAAATTTTAATAACCCTCTGGCAAATCATAATAACTTGTTTATGCAAATGGTAAATCCACAACAACGCAACATGAAAATAACACAAGAACTGGCAAAAGTTTCATCCAATCCATATCAACCGCAAAGTGTTATAGAATTCCGTGCCCCTACAAATGCAGCAAGAATGGAAAGGATGGACAATAATAATAAATTTCAATTTCCAGTACAAAACATGAAAGGTACAGAAATAATTCAAACAAATTCAGATGAAATAGCACCTTTAAGTATTTCTTTATCAAAACCATTGCGATTCATACATCAGAACATAGTGGTTACTACTGCGCCACCCCCAGCCGAGATACTATATTCAGGCGAGTGGGCATCAAATTATTTTAAAAAACCAAACAACCGAGATGAATCGAGAAATATTAGGGGCAAAATAGAACGTTACAGATATTCTACTCATTTTGAATATAACTCTACGCCTTCAAATCGAGACAGAACTCATGCATGGTACAGTTCTAGTCTGAAACATCAAGAGCCAAGCCTTTCCCAGTACAAGCCCTACACATCTCATCGGGAATCAAACTATTCGAAATATAACATATTTCATCGAGATTCAAATCGATCTCCTTATCGATCCAACAGTCGAATACAGCACAATTCTAATCCATCTGATCAGGATTATCTCAAGCAATACGATTCTAATCAATTCAAAGCAAATTCAAATCCGACTAAAGTAGACTTGTTATCCGATCGTTACAGTACCCGAATACCGCAATTCAAACCGCCGTCGGATAATGATCTTTATGATGTAAGACATAGAGGCCACTCATCTGCAGAAGGATCGAGAATTAGTAACAGTGGCAGAAACGATTATCGTCTGGGTTACACTCCACGGTACGAGATGAGTGTGCTCTCAAAAATTGAAAATGGCTTTCTTGAAGCTAAGAACCACGAGCCTAAGAATAACTATAAAGGTGGTGGCAGTGGCATTCAAAAACCTGATGCTGAACGATTCCACGAGAGATTAGAAAGAGTGGATGCATGGCGCGACGAGAATAAAGCTCTGAAAGAGATGGAGAAATGTTGCGACAGTATGGCTCTAGCTTCGAGGCAACAACTAGCTCTGAACACAATGAAGACTAAATACGACGATTCCCATTTCAAGAACTTTTTGAAAACTCAACAGAAGGTAAATGACATGCTTGAAAAAATGCTGGCATCTAAAACTTCTGAGCCTCGAAGTGTTGAGATTATCTAATATCGTTATGTAGTTTCTATTTTTTTTTTCAAATATTTTCACCAAACCTTTTTTAACAACAGATGTTTTCAGTATTTATTAACAAATAAAATTTGCATATCAAATGGTTTCATTAATTCTTGTAACCTGCTGAAGAACAAGTTGACTTTAGGTCTATTCATGCTAGAGCAGAGTCGAAGCGCATCGAATGGTTCAATCTATAGGTTAACATAGCAAATTCAAATGCTTAAATTTCTTCGGAGATAAAAAATGTGAGTTTCATATTGTTGAGCGTCAGGCTCACATTTTTTTGGAGCAAAAAAAGACGCGAATTTTTTATCCTCCCAAGAAATTTTGAGCATTAGGTACTTCTCTCTTAGAGTGTGGCCACATACTTAACTCGATTTCGCAAAAATGTGGACTTGTGCCCTTTCCAAAATAAACGATCCAATTTATTTTATTCCAGGTAACAAAGATCTATTATTGTAAGTAGAGACTATAGTTATTTGTTATACAAGAGAGCAAAGTCATTTTTTGCTGCGAGTGCTGACTTTTAAATCACGAACTAGCGAAGTAGTCTAGAATTGAATCACGAGCGTAGCGAGTGATTCTAATATAGACTACTGAGCACAGTGAGTGATTTAAAGGCACGAGACATCAAAAAATTTGCTCTCGTGTTAAACATACAACTTTTCACCTCTACCAGCGAGAAAAGGTGTTAGAAATTAAAAAAGCACTATGCCTCACGCTTGCAGCAAAAGTCGATTTTGCTGCGAGTTTTTGTTAAAAAAGCACTTTGCCTCACGCTCGCAGCAAAAGTCGATTTTGCTGCGAGTTTTTACGCGCTAAAAGCACCCTTTTCGTGCTGGAGAGGTGAAAAAAAATTGTGTTAAAAATTCTATGGAGAAACAAATCAGTTACTTAATGAGGGCTTTTCAAAGTGACATTTAATAAATAAAAATAGTAACTATTCGCCTCACTAGATGGTGTTGATACTCTTCGAAGCTTAGTAAAAAATATAATAATAAAAAAATTGTCATTGTGAAAAGCCCTTATTAAAATTAAAATGTAGTTATGAAAATTGGCACAGACCTGCGATCCGCCGTGCTCAGTGTCGATGTACCGCGGCACGGGGAATCTGCTCTGCAGAATCTCCTGCGCGTCGTCGACGGGCGCGCGCAGAAGCTGCGCGAAGCTCTCGTACTCCGCCATATCTTGGTAGCGCAGAGCGCGCCACTGCGCTATCGTCTGTATGGAAACACAGTATTTCTTAAATTGCTGCAGTCGTGCCTATTAACTCATGCGCAGTAGCAAGATCAAGATACAAGCAGTGAATTTATTTTGTATTCATTTTGGCACAAGTATTATACCGTGTAATTTTATGCTTTAAATAAAAGTGGCGATAAAATCGAAAACACAAGTTTAAATAAATTTTATATTTTTAGTCCAGATTAGCTTTTAGAAGATTTTAGAATCGTCAAAACTTTTTTGTGTATCCTTTCACCGCAGTTTCAGCCAGCATTAAAAATGGGTGCAAGACTTTAAAAGGGTTTTATGAGGGTTCAATAAGACGCCTTTAAAAAAGTATTTTACAAAAAAAATATAATAGGGAATATCCGAAAAAAATCAAATTTGCTGAATATTTTTTTTTATACGTAGGAATAAGCTCCCTTAGTAATAGAAAAAAGTTACAAAATTTTCGGTTGCGTGAAAAAAATTAAAAAAATTATAGTCTCTTCGAATTCACAAATGTACAAAAGTAACAGCAGAATGTAAATTATACCTTTGCCACCACCCGCCACAACCACAACATGGTATTAAAAAAAAGAAATAAATACAAACTGTCAAAATTTTTTTTTAATACGTGTTGTGGTTGTGGCAGGTGAAGGCAAAGGTATAATTTACTTTCTGCTGTTACTTAAGGACATTTGTGAAGTCGAAGACTTTATATTTTTTTTATTTTTTCACGCAACCGAAAATTCTGAACTTTTTCTATTACTAAGGGAGCTTATTCCTAACTATAAAAAAATATTCGGCCAATTTGATTTTTTTCGGACATCCCCATTCTTTCTGCTGAAGCCGACGTACAGACTTCAAACGAACTCGCTCACCTCTCCGTGGTATATCAAGATTTGGAAGAAGGTGTCCATGAGCAGGATGCGGTCGGGCTGTATGGAGGAGGTGTCCAGCAGCACGGGCTCGGGCGGCCCGCCGAAGCTGTACGAGTACAGGATCGGCTGGATCATGATCAGCGACTGCGTCAGGTCCTCGCGCATCAGCATGTGTCTGGGGATACACGTTTTAAGGGTACCGTAAGGTGTAGAGACCACATGAGTAAACAGAGACAAAGCTTCATACAGCCGCGCGAATCGGTTGCACTACTACAAGCACGCGGGGCATGTGTGCGTGTCCACTGGCCGCTTGTCGCGTACGCGGATAAACCGGAAAAAACCTATTGGACATCAGCAGCCAGTGGACTATCTCAGGGCATTGCTTGTTTTGTTAGTTGCAAGTTTGAATTTCACGTTCTTAAGAAGCTTTGTGTCTGGTCATTTTCTTTACTCATTGTGGTAGAGACGCCAATAAAATAATTGTTTTTTTTAATAGTAATTAGATGCATTCCAACAGACAAATCTCTGAATCATCGATCGCCATAGAGTACATTTTAACCATGGAAAGTAAAATATTTAACATTCTATACAAATTACTTTCCATGGTTAAAATTTACTCTGTGGGGATCGATGACTCAGAAATTTGTCTGTTGGAATGCACCCATTGTTTTTCAATTTATTTTACGTTTTACATTCAATAGCAAAATATGCGACCGTCCGATTTTCACGCTCTCTCACGGCTCGCTCCTCCCTAAATCGAATAACCGTTTTTAAAAAGATATAAAATTAAAAATACAAAGTCTTCGACAGCGTGACGGCCAGCTCGCAGTGAAGAAGCAGACGACCTTTACAGGGGTCGTACCGGCTAACGAATCGAACTTCGAAAAGTTTGCCGAGTTTCAAATGAAAACAGATAAATCGAGCCCCAATTGGACCAAAATGGCGAACCCTAATTCATGAGGTCACACAAACATCCATATCTTCCAAATAACTTCAACAAATAGTACAATACTAAATTCCTTACTTCAATTTAATGAAGAGCTCGAGAAAGGTGTTGTCTACGTCGAAATGACATCCCGATGTAGACAAACCTTTAGTTTATTTATCTGAAAGAAAAAACACTTCCGACGTTGATGTAATTTTTATATGGTTCGTTAATGCTACGCCCGCTGTACATAACGCTGGAGATGGACCAAGCTCAGATCGGAGCTTAAACGGGTCTTTGATACAAAAGTTCCGATTCCAGACCGGAGTCGGACTAGAGTTAGACCCACACTCCGGTCTGGCTACGGTTCGGCACCGATCCAGTTCTGGTACAGCTTCGGCGACATGTACAAAAACGCCGGGCAGGTTTGTGAAAGAAAAATATTCAATTTATACATTTGAAATTAATTAATGCATCTGCGAGAAAGATCTAACTGCGTCAATGTATCGCGTACTAGTATGAAGTGTGAGATGTAGAAGATGAGTTTACCTATGGTAGTCTCCTCGGGAGAGTTGTTGAACACCTGCAGGAACTGCGAGCGGCGCAGGTGGTACATGAACTGCGGGTACTGGCTGAAGTTCTCAGACATACTTTATAATGGGTCTACCTATAGATTGGTACTTCCTAATGAGTTTACCTGTAGAAGGTGGTCTCCTCGGGAGAGTTGTTGAACACCTGCAGGAACTGCGAGCGGCGCAGGTGGTACATGAACTGCGGGTACTGGCTGAAGTTCTCAGACATACTTTATAATGGGTCTACCTATAGATTAGTACTTTATAATGAGTTTACCTCTAGAATGTGGTCTCGTCGGGAGAATTGTTGATCACCTGCAGGAACTGCGAGCGGCGCAGGTGAAACACAAACTGCAGGTACAGGCTGAAGTTCTCAGACACACTTTATAATGGGTCTACCTATAGATTGGTACTTTATGAATTTACCTATAGAAGGTGGTCTCGTCGGGCGAGTTGTTGAACACCTGCAGGAACTGCGAGCGGCGCAGGTGGTACATGAACTGCGGGTACAGGCTGAAGTTCTCCGATAAACGGAAGCTGTTGGGATCGTCTTTGCCATACTCGCCGAACTTTTGACACTGCACAATAAAATTTAATTATAGAAAAGGTGCAAAAAACAAATTTTTAAATAATGTGCATTTTGAGTTGATTTTGTTTTGACTAGCACGCACTTATCACGAGAAGGGTGACCATGTGTTTAAATGTTTAACAATACACCTGTTTTAGTTTCATTTAAATTAAATCAAGCAAATAGTTTTCAAGTCATATGGATTTTAAGGAAATGCCAACCGCATTGAAATATGTGCATTTATGAGGTACGCCGTAAGGTTCACCACCCGCGTTATGACGTAACGCGAGTCAAAAATAACAGTTTTCTAGACACCATAATTCACCATATAACTTTTCTGTTTTAAGAGACATCGCTATTGGATAAGTCCCTAAACAAAAATCGATGGCCAGATTCATTTGTAAGCTTGATTTTAAACATTAGAGGATATAAACAATTCAGGTGAGAATGATAAATATCCACTTTTGTATTGTGATATTATGGAGCACTGAAGATATTATGTCAGGTAGTAAATGATAACTACATGGAATTTATTACAAAGAGGGTTTCTGGCAACGAGTTTTAACACTACATGCGCTCGATGTTTAGTAAACAAATTTTTAATTTTCTCAAATTACATGTTGTTCCATTTATCCCTACTCTCAATAAGAAACGAGAGTAATAGAGTAACAGCAGGCCAGTGACACTCAGCACTTTAGGTATGTCAAAGTCAAAGTCTTCTTCTTCTTCTTATTTTTGTTATGGCAATCTACTTTCCTCTTGGAAGTAATTTTTGCCAGTGTCATGTTTTGAATAGTTCAGTATTTCTTGATTTTCTAGTAGATTGTTTCAGTTTACATTAAAATGCGGGTGCATCACATTCCAATGCTGCTTGGAGCATTTGGCAGCAAGTATATCAAGACAGTTTACTCGGTAAGTTTTGCCGAGGTAGCGACCACTACAATAAAAGTCTCAGCTTCACACAACCAAGATCGCGCCTATTTCCATTATCCCACATATTGTACAGTTGCGTAGACACTTGTACCACAAAACTGCACCAATTTTAAGACACAATATCCACTATGAATCAATTTGCGAATAATTAAAATAGTCACCGAACTGAACTCGACAAAATCCCGCCAAAAACTCCAAGTCAAAGTCAAATAAGCTTTATTCAAATAAACTTAATAATTAAGTACTTTTGGATCTATGGAGCTATAAGTACGCGGCGGGCTCGACCGGTCGGGCCAACGCAGAGGGCTGCCGCGCGCCGGCGGCGAGCATGTTAGTTCGATACTCACACGCTCGCCGCGTTCGCGTATGGTTGCGCGCCAAGTTAACAAAAATGTTCCAATGTTTTTGTTTGCTTATACCATGGACAATTGTTTTCCTTTTATGATATGCTACGCACCAACCCTAACGACGTCAGAAGAGATGAAAGTACGCGATAGAAAGAGAGGTAACTTGAATATAACTGTGGTGAAGGGAGCGCTGTGCGACCTGAATTGCGCTTTATTGTGTAGGAGCAAGAGTCGCTATTTATTTAAATGATCTTGCGGAGTGTCCCTTCTGTACTTCTACTATAATGTATTCTGTGGTAATAGTTAACAGTACTAACCAGTCGTATGAGCATTCTATCGAGCCACCGCAGCACATCAGGGCCGTCCTCCAGCTCGGCGCGGTACACCACCAGGCGAGCCATCACCACCGCCGCCGCCTCCTGGTCGAATCCGGCCGCGATGTGGTGCAGGTTCACCGCCGCGTCGCCCCAACTGCCGTACAATAATCAACCTTATACTATTGCAATAACGCACTATATCGCCTGGCGGTAGACCACCAGCTGATATGTAGACCGCCGCATCGTCCCAAGCTATAGAGCGTGTTGAGGATGGCCTCCAACTTTATACAATTGCAATAACGCAACATTTCGCCTGGTGGTACGCCTACCACCAGCCGCTATGTGGACCGCCGCCGCGTCGCCCCAACTGTCACACAATAATCAAACCTTCTACTCATTGCAGTAACGCACTTTATTGCCTGGCGGTACACCACCAGCTGCGATGTGGACCGCCGCATCGTCCTAACTGTCACACAATAATCAACTTTATACTATTGCAATAATGCACCATATCGTCTGGCGGTAAGCCTATCACTAGCCGCGATGTGGACCGCCGCATCGTCCTAACTGTCACACAATAACCAACCTTCTGCTGATTGCAATAACGCACTATATCGCCTGGCGGTAAACCACCAGCCGCGATGTAAACCGCCGCATCGTCCCAAGCTCCATCCTCAGCATTATAATCAACTATATACAATTGCAATAACGCACAATATCGCCTGGCGGTACGCCTACCACCAGCCGCGATGTGGACCGCCGCGTCGCCCCAACTGTCACAAAATAATCATCCTTCTACTCATTGCAGTAACGCACTTTATTGTCTAGCGGTACACCACCAGCTGCGATGTGGACCGCCGCATCGTCCTAACTGTCACACAATAATCAACTTTATACCATTGCAATAATGCACCATATCGCCTGGCGGTACGCCTGCCTACCACTAGCCGCGATGTGGGCCGCCGCATCGTCCTAACTGTCACACAATAATCAACCTTCTACTGATTGCAATAACGCACTAAATCGCCTGGCAGTACACCACCCGCCGCGATGTAGACCGTCGCATCGCCCCAACTGTCACACAATAATCAACCTTATACTATTGCAGCAACGCACTATGTCGCCTGCCGGTAGACCACCAGCCGCGATGTAGACCGCCGCGTCGTCCCAACTGTCACACAATAAGCAAGCTTATGCTTATTGCAATAACGCAACATATCGCCTAGCGGTATGCCCACCACCAGCCGCGATGTGGACCGCCGCATCGTCCTAACTGTTACACAATAATCAACTTTATACTATTGCAATAACGCACTATATCGCCTGACGGTACACCACCAGCCGCGATGTAGACCGCCGCCGCTTCATCCTAACTGTCACACAATAATCAACCTTCTACTTATTGTAATAACGCACTACATAGCTTGGCGGTACAACACCACCACCGCTGCCGCTGTCGATTACGGCCGCGATGTGATGGAGGTTGGCCGCCGCATCCATCGCCCCAACTATCACACAATAATCAACCTTCTGCTCATTGCAATAACGCACGACATCAGCTGGCGGTAAACCACCAGCTATATATCGGCATTGCCTCCTAGTCGAGCCCAATCGCAGTGTGATGGACAATTCACAACCTTAAACTCTTGAAATAAGACACACAATCGTCGGTATTTTATCATATCAGCCGCACGACACCCACTGCTGGCTATAGGCCTCGATACTTACTTCCTGGCAACTGTGGTGACTAGCACACGGCGGGCGCTGCCCGCTCGAGTGCTGGTATTGCGTAATGAGTTGCACCACCAACCGCAATTTTATGGACAATTCTCAACCTTATGCTCTTTGAAATAAGACACAAAATGCGTCGCTACTTACTTCCTGGCAACTGTAGTGACTCGCACTCGCCGCTGGCCACTCGAGTGCTGGTATTGCGTGATGAGTTGCACGCAGCCGCGCCCACCCTGAGGGACTGCGGCGTGTTGGTTTACCACCTGAAAGTTAACATTAGGTTA
Source organism: Agriphila geniculea (assembly GCA_943789525.1). Lineage (NCBI taxonomy): Eukaryota > Metazoa > Arthropoda > Insecta > Lepidoptera > Crambidae > Agriphila > Agriphila geniculea. The sequence continues at coordinate 19,037,580 of OX038883.1, read as the reverse complement.
AAAATCACACATTCTCTCTCTGCTATGAGCTAGACACTATCTATATCCTCTTGTTTCACAGGTTCTAGACATACCCGACTTTTTGTTGTCGTGTTCTACCAATGGGGTTGGCAACGCAAAGCTAATTGTAGATGTCGCTGCGTACGCTTGTTCCTAAGACAGTAGACGTTCAGAACAAAATGTATGGGAAAATAGGTATTTATTTTGTGGTAATTTATTACCGAAAAAGACCCATTGACCCAAAATGGATATAAAAGAACATTCTACAATGCAAATGCCGGAATTGAAAACCAAATTAAGACGTTTTCATTCTTACAGAATTTATCAATTTTTTCTATAGCCAGATTTTTCGGAAATTTGTAAGTGCCAACATTCTTAAAGCCTATTACACAGAATTTAATAATTTTAAGCTAAAAATACGATATTTTTAAGTAAAAGTTCTTTGTTTTCATAGCTCTCGTGGAACAAGCGTACGCAGCGCCATTTTGACAGTTGCCTTCCCCATTAAACTAAACATTTTTGACAAAGAAACATGAGTCGAAAACAACAAAAATTATGGTCTTCCGATACTAACTAGACAGCTAAACATGTATGGGAAAGTAATCATTATTTGACGTTCTTTCGACCCAATTTCTCTGGCAAAAATGTCTAGTTTCATTGGTAAAACATTTTCTTAGGCCCTTTTCTCATTTGTAGGCGAAGCAGCGGTACGACTTCGCAGCACTATAATAACGGCCCGGCCACAGCCAGCCGAGACGGGGGGCGCGGCAAGCGAATTCAATAATCACTGCGCGCTATCTCGATGGCAGCCTCCCAGCTCGTCGTCACGACCGCGCAGTGATTACCGAATTCGCTTGCCGCGCCACCCGCCGCGGCTGGTTGTGGCCGGGCCGTAACGCGCCTCGATAACCATGGCAACTAAGCTGTTTATTAATTAAAACGACTACAAAATGACGGTGTAATTTTTTTTTTCTCTATGGTGTATTCTAGTTATCTGACCATATATAATGGGGAATATCTGAAAAAAAACAAATTGGCTGAATATTTTTATATAGGTAGGCATAAGCTCCCTTAGTAATAGAAAAAAGTTTCAGAATTTTCGGTTGTATGAAATTAAAAAAAAGTCTCTTCGACTTCGCAATTGTACGAAAGTAACAGCAGAATGAAGATTATATCTTTGCCACCATCTGTCACAACCACAACATGGCATTAAAAAAAAGTTTTAACACAAAATATCAAAACTTTTTATTCGTCTTTATTTAAGCACCATGTTTTTTTTCAATGGCGGCGCTAGTGTGCAGACTACGCGCTCTTAAGGGCCCTTTCACATTTTCTCGTCGAAATTTCGATTTTGACGGATTTTAGCGCTTCAACCTAGAGAAACCTTTGGGTCTACTGAATACATTTATATGTGTTCGCGACAAAAAGTAATATGATGATACATTGAAAAGTTAAAGGGTTAGAAAGGAAAATTAAAGTTGGTGAACGATTTCTTAGAGTCAACTTTGAACATACACAGAAAGAAAAACAAGTACAAACAACAAATAAAAGTATGAAATTTGATTTTCTTATAAAGTAAAGATTATTCTGATATAAATTTTACGTACTATGCACGCCAAATAAGAATAGTATCGACAACTTCACGGCACTGGACAATTTTGTTACTGCTTGGTAGAATTGATAACTTCATAATGTATAGAATGTGCATAAAAAGAAACAAAATTTATAAAAATATGATTTTTATTTTTGCTGGCATCGATCAGAATGGCAAACGATCATTGGATTTTTTGCTAGCAGTACAAAATTTACCAGTGACGTGAAGTTGTCGATACTATTCTTATTTGGCACGCATAGTAATAATAATTATGTACAGATGCCGGCATATAAATTGGCAAGAGAAAGATGACTTTTTTCTTGCCAATATAAATGCCGGGCAGTATATCTAGGAGAAATTCACAGTTAATTCTGAGCGATTTTAGTAGTTTTATGGTTTTTGATTGGGATTTTTTTTCACATATTCCATACATAATTTCAAAATTTCGAGACCGTTATGAACTATTCGACTATATAAGAGATAATATTCAATTTTTATTATTTCATTTGTTTAGCACAATAGTTCAATCCATGACCCCAAAAAAGTGCATTCGCGAATTTTATGAAAATCTTTCTCTGCAATTTCGGGTTTAATTACAAAGTTAAGCAAATTTTCAAAAAAGCGAGGCCGCTATGAACTATTCCAATAGCTATTCTACACTATTCAATAAGTCAAAACTGTTAATGTAGTTTTGTTTCTGAGATCGAGAACCCCAAAATTGGCCATTTTACGCAAAAATCACAGACGAAACGTAATATGCCTCTTAAGTATCACTACCCACGAAATGTTTTCTAAAGACTTGTCAAATACCTCGAAGAATATGCCCATGGTGGTGCTGGGGGTGAAGGTGCACATCTTCCACTGGCTCGTGTTACCCATGCCCACCTCCTGGTCCGACACGCAGGGGCCCTTCACGTTCAGCGACACGCACGAACCAATCGCGCCCGATACTGCAACAACAATTAATCATTTAAAAACTTATTCCAAAATATGTTTTAAAAAAGTTGAGATGTTTGCTCTAATCCTAATAATAGTTGGCACGTGAGTTATAGAAATTAGAGTAAATATAAAATACAATAAGGATCAGTAATGATTTTTGTTTAGTGGCTTGTCAGAAAGCTTATGTCACCACATGATTAACTGTGAAGAAATTTTAACTATATCTCTTAAACCCAAGGACCGGAACCACTTACCGTTAAAGGGGTTTTTGATTGGGTATTTCATAGACTTGTTTTCAAAAACCCTATTAATACGGTAACCCTATCGAAAGGGTAACCCAAGTAAGGACTTACCGAATACGAAAACCCTATCGGGGAAACCCTATGAAGGCTTTATGAAAGGGTTTTAAAACGTATTCAAGCAATTTATACCTAGTTCCACCTGGGCCGAAGGACCAGAATCGCTTCATTGGGTATTTAATGAACCGCTAACCGTAAAAGGGTTTTTTATTGGGTATTTCATAGACTTATTTTCAAAAACCCTATCAATTGGGTTAACCAAAAAAATGGGTTTTCTGGTCCCTGCTTAAACCTGAGAAGATATACGAGCTAAAACGTGCTAAAACACTGTTATTTTATGTTTTATTTTGGGGGTCCATATGACGTCATCGAGACGTACGCGAACCTTATGTCGTACGTGATAAAGCACATATTGCATTAAGCTTGGCATTTCCTTCAAAACCTTCATAACTCAACCATTTCTAAACGGATTTCAAAAAATCTTTCACCAAGTTTCATAGCTATACCATATATATATATATATGTTACCGGCAATGTATGAAATGCAGGCATTGTATACAATGCCTAGGCATTGTATACAATGCCTGGCCCTTTTAGGCAATGTATGAAATATAATGAATATTGATATCTATTTCACACATTACCTAGGCAGTGTATACAATGACTAGGCATTGTATAGAATGCCTGCTGGTCCACCGGCAATGTGTATAATAAAAAGATTTTCGAGAATAGATTCGAGGGGGGATCGAGGGGGGCTTGGGGAAAGCTCGAGGGGGGGGGGGGGGGCTTGAGGAAAGCTCGAGGGGGGGGGCGCGAGGAAAGCTCGAGGAGGGTTCGATGGGGGGCTAGAGGGGGGCTCGAGGGGGGCTCGAGGGAAGCTCGAGGAGGGTTCGATGGGGGGCTAGAGGGGGGCTCGAGGGGGGCTCAAGGGGTAGCTCGAGGGGGGCTCGAGGGGGCTCGAGGGGGCTCGAGGGGGGCTCGAGGGGGGCTCGAGAGGGCTCGAGGGGGGCTCGAGGGGGGCTCGAGGGGGCTCGAGGGGGGCTCGGGGGGGGGCTCGGGGGGGCTCGAGGGGGGCTCGGGAGGGCTCGAGGGGGCTCTTTGGAATCGAACCTGTTTTACTCCTGTAGGTCCCGCGTATAGGTTAGAAATTTAAGGCGAGCGCGGAGCGCAGCGGAGCGTGAGCCTTAAATTTCGAGGTTATTTTTTTATAACAGACAACAGAAATTTGAGTTTGGAATCGAACCTGCTTCACTCCTGTAGGTCCCGCGTATAGGTTAGAAATTTAAGGCGAGCGCGAAGCGCAGCGGAGCGTGAGCCTTAAATTTCGAGGTTATTTTTTTATAACAGACAACAGAAATATACTTATTTTACACATTGCAGGTGGACCAGCAGGCATTGTATACAATGCCTAGGCAAAGTATAAAATGAATTATATTTCATACATTGCCTGATCGTTTTAGGCATTGTATACAATGCCTAGGCATTGTATACAATGCCGGATTATACACATTGCCGGTAACATATATATAGCTGTTGTTTTTATATCCTTACTAATATTATAAATGCGAAAATCCGTTTGTTTGTTTGTTTGTTACGCCTTCACGTCTTAACTACTAAACCGATCGTCATAAAATTTTGCATACACGTTGTCAGGGGTACAGAGAAGGACATAGGCTACCTTTTATCCCGAAAAAAGTATTGTTCCCGAGGGATAGCAAAACCTTTTCCACGCAGACGAAGTCGCGGGCGGCCGCTAGTTATACCAATAAAACTATAGGATTCAAACCTGTTACTGCTCATTACGGTATCATCACCTCAAACTCAGACCCGAGATGAAACAACATAGAAAAGTTGACCAGAAGTTTTTCATAAAGGCCTCGGCACGGATCTTGTGCGGTGACAGAAAGTTAATGTGCAGAAGTCATTTTTAGGTTTCGTTGGCGGGGGCCGTGGTGCGGGGCTACTGAAAACGTGCGCAGTAATCCCCTCCAATTTCTCTAACCGCTCACGATTCGTGCCGGCAGCTGTATTAAGGGCGCATCGTGCGTCCTCTAGCGCTGCTAATCAAGAAAAAATCATCACAACGAAAAATAACTATGTGTATTAAATTCTGAAAAATATAAAAACTAGTAGTATTAGTTATAAACTATTTCATTGTAATATTTTTTCTTGATTAGAGGCGCTAGTGGACGCACGATGCGCCCTTAAACATCAAATTCACTGAAGGCAATTTCACTACTATCATAAGGGCGTAGATGAGAATGGCATTTTATATAAACTTTCAAGTCCTTATTTTTCGAAATTAATGTACCGATTTTAGTGAAACTTCATACGCATAAGGAGGATACACAGGTCTAAAAAGTTAAATGTCTTATTTCAAAAAAGATTTTTGGATGTGAAAATTTAAAATCGGTCTAATTTAGCTGTAACACTATTTATCGAAAATGTTTTCAATTAACATTTTAGACCAATGTATTCTGCTTATGTGTATGAAGTTTCAATAAAATTGGTTCATTCATTTCGAAAAATAAGGGTTTGAAAGTTTGTGTGACATGCCGTATTTCGTCAACATGTCAAATTACTTACTTTTTAATTCTCGGGAACATTTAATTTCCAAAGTTCCATTAAATGCCATCTTGTAGTCTCCTTTCTGGTCTTTAGCAAAGACTCTCTGGAATGTTTGCTTGAACAGCGATGAGTTGAATGAGTCTCCCATCACCATGTGGCCTCTGGATACCACAGATTATATTAAATGCAAGATTTTAGATAGATAAAAAAATTATAATTAATTATGCTCATGTAACATTCTTACCCTGTTGAATTGCAACACTGCTTCATCTCCATCAGACCAGTTTGATCTAAAGCACACGAGTAAATGTCTATGCAGTGGCCATTTGTTGCAGACCTAAAGGAGAGGGTTTCATAGTGCTTAATAGCTTTCTTCATATATTTGGCATTATCCTTATGGATATCATGATGAGAACGAATCGGCTGCTTGAGCTCATCATTTACAACTTGGCCTGGCCCTTGGGAGCACGGACCACCTAAGAACATCATTATTCTCGCTCCAGTGTTGGGATACGTAACTTCTAATAGGCCAACAGCTAAAGAAAGCGCCACACCACTGCTCCTCAGAGGCCTTTTGCCAACTCCTAAAGGCCAAGGGTCCCTTCCAAGTTCACCAAGCAAATCTGTTAAAGCCATATCACATTGCTTCACAGGTTGTAAGAACCGGTGGGCAGGTGGCTGCGGAGTAGGTGCACCAGGACGCTGCTGAGGGTTTGCAGCGTTCACACGGCCAATACCCAACTGTTCTTGTATTTGCTTCGCCGATAAGTCTTTGGTTCCTTTAAAGACATAGCATTTTGATATTCCATCTGTACCTAAAATGATACCAATTTTATTATTAATAAGTATAGTCTTCGATCAAGAATACCCTAGATGTCCGGTCAGAGTCTCAAAAATGCCACCTCAAATAATGTCCCACTTACAAACTGGGCGCTTATTTTGCACAAAGTAAGTGATAAAAGATGTGTTTTTGTACAAAATAAGTGATATTAAATGTGAGTTTGTACAAAATAAGAGGTGATTATGTACAAAATAAGCGCCAGGTTTGTTTTTCATATTTGCTTGCTAACTGCACCAGAAGTAGGATGCTATTTGGGGTGCCATTTTTGCGTACTGTTTTAGTTCATGAAGCGTTATCAAGGATATTCTTGATCGAAGAGTATAGTATAGTACTATGGAAGTATAAAACAATTTATTTCAAAGTTGAAATATGAACAATAAATTTTACTACAGGGCAATCAATTATAAAAAGTTTAAGAGTCATACAAATTGTTTAATCCTAAGATAATCAGACCTTGAATGGAACAAAATACTTTTATGAATTACAATAAACATATAATTCGAGGTGTTGTGTTGCGATAATTTAGTTTGGTTTTATTGGGTTTTTAAATAAAATCTCATGTTTTGAAAATATGTCAAATCTCTTTTTTAATAATAGTGCATATTTTTGAGGAAACTTACCTAATTCATGTATCTGTACCATACGACCAAACGTTATGAGACCAACCAATGCATTCTGAGGCATCAGGCTCAATGATGTCTGCAATGAATCTTTTAAAGCACCCAGTTCTTCTTCATCCATGCATGTGTCCACCACAAGAAGAAAGATTGGAGGCATTGTCTGAGCACGAGTGATTGTATACTCTATTGTTGAGAAGTTAGGAATCAATTCTGCTGGTTGATGCTGCTCTGAAATGGCTGCATACTGTGGTGGAAACTGAAAGAAGTTGAACAATTTAAATTACGAGTGTCACACTGACTAGACAATCATACAGTAACCGGCTTAAAAGGCATAATAACTCATCACTTCCAGAGCAGGTATAGCTCTGTATTACAAGTAGTAGTGCTTTTGATGCAGAGCACATTTGTCACAATCACTAAAGACTGACAACACATTCAATGAAAGTGGCAAAATTATTGTGAATTATACCAACAAACCAAAAAAAAAACTTCAAGTCTGTTTATCCATACCTGTCCTATTTAGTAAACAGTTGTCATACATTTTTTAATCTTTTAAGATTAATGATTTATCATTATTTAAAAATATGTATATTTAATAATATGTTAGTCTTTCTTATTAAATCAAATTCATGATAATAATCCTTACTAATCCTTACTAATATTATAAATGCGAAAGTCCGTTTGTTTGTTATGCCTTCACGTCCTAACTACTTAACCGATCATCATGAAATTTTGCATGCACATTGTCAGGGGTACAGGACATAGGGTACCTATCATCCCGAAAAAAAGTATAGATCCCGAGGGATAGCAAAAAAACCTTTCCACGCAGACAAAGTTGCAGGCGGCCGCTAGTTATACTATATAGCTGCATTTTTCTAGTAAGAATAATAAAGCTACTTAAAATTTCATTGATTGTATAGCAGCTGTTGGTTTTTCAATAAATGAAAAAAACTTAGTTTAATTTGTTATGGAAATGAGTTGATAGTTGAATGGGTTTATTATTTGTTATTGGGTTGAAATTTAAAAGGAAAACATATTAATAATAAATAGGTTAAAGGGTTCGATTCCTATTGGTTTTTATATGCCATTAAATAAATACTTACTGGATTCCGTTGGAAGCAGAAGTTGCACACCCATAGTTTAGCCCGATAATCGACTTGGCACATCGGATTGAGTATAGCCCTGCAAGTGTTACGAGTGCAGAGCACGGGTTCATATTGTATGGGTGGCAGATCCGGCCGCTCCTTCAGGGGTTGGTACAAACATGCCAAAGGAACCACAAGCCTGGTCGCCTCGATTCTACTAGAAGGCCAGACGTTCCACGTGAATCGTATACCATCTCTGTCTTCATTCTGCTGAATGAACTCCTCGTAAGTCGACATATCGCCGTTCTAAAAACGTATCAATTGAGAAAAACACGTATAAAGTGACAGATTTGGTACCAAAATATACGCAATAAGATATTGTATACATACCAGGTGATCATGCGGCGATACTGTGTTGTTTAAATGCCCAAAATATTATTATCTCACTTAATATTCATTCAGAAAAGTTGTTAATTTGCTAAATTACAGAAAATATTCAGCAAACGGAGAAGCGAGCTGATTTGGCAAACGTAAAAAACCATAGACAAATCAGCTGTCACAATCGCCACGTCACTTTTGAATACGCAACAAAAAAAAAATTCTAATATACATTTCAATATTTTTATAAAATTATAAGAATATTTTTTTTATTGTGAGTTCAAAAAGTAGATTTTTTTAGTAAAAAATATTTTTTTCTATAGGGATATAAACCACAAACTATAGAAGCTGACATAAACAACTAAATCGGCGTCATTGTCTATGGCTACAAAAATTACGTTCCTTTATACGTATTGTAAAGAATCAAAGTTGTCATAAAGTTATTTAAAATGTTAATTTGTGTTAAAAACAAAGAATATAAATTGTTAAATAGATTTATCAAAAAGAAAAACGCTTATCTCAAAGATGTTTCTATCGTATAAAATATTTAGTTTATAAAATTATTCAAATATATTGTTAATAATTAACATTCAGTAATAAAGGAACGTTTTGAATGAAGTTATTTTTTTTATTTTTAGGACATAGTAAAATAAATTTCAATTATGGACATTATTTGTAAAATAACTCGGATTTTTATTTAGAACAACAATCTTTTTGTTACTATTTGTGCATACGATATTTATGAGATGTCATTGCTTTGTTTCAAGAGCAGTAAGTTTACGCCAAAAAGTGCGACTGCGCACTGGCCAAATTAGTAGTGTGAAAGAAAATGGCGATCAGCGAAAGGCGTCCGGAGTTAACGTGATGAAAAACATTGTTCAAAGCTCAATTACATAGTGTTATAGTTATTAATTGTGTCAGATGTAGATTAATTAAGTGTTAATGAATAGTGATTGTGTATAAAAATGGCTGCGAATATGTACAGAGTCGGCGGTAAGTACCAATAATTGGTTATTTTTGTTGTAGCTTCGCCGGTTCACCGCCAGCCGACTAGCGGTGCTTTGCTTTGATTGTCGTACCTTCGTTAATTGCTCACATTAATTAGTTCAATATTGTATAATCCCTCAATCTCATTTTCTTTCGATGAATATAGTGGAAACAAAAGTTTTCCCAATCAACTGATTGTGTTTTCGGGAAAGTTACATTATTTTACCAAATTTCGTCAAATAGGACATTAGCATTTGCATCTAGGTATCATTGTATCGGTTGCGTATCTGCGTGCGGGTGCTTAGACATCATTTGCCTTCGTTTATCTTGTAATGATTTCGCGTTTTCGGACTGTTTCTCGCGAAGTTGACATGAGATTTTAGGTTATATCCGATGTTGTCAAAACATTTTCGAGTGGAAATAATGTGTAACTTGTAGTTTAGGAATATAAGCTTGAGTAATTTGAGGACATGCTAGACAAAAGTAGTATTTGTGTAATGATTTGAAACCGCGGTTTGTTTGGGTGCTCTCGTATACACCGGCGCTTGGGTTCCCTAGATTAGTTGATAGCGTAGTTGCGGGTCCCTCGGCTGCCTCATGTGCCGCGGTCTCCGCGCTCGCCGCGTCGAATGTTAATTAACTCTTCCTTTTATATTACTTCCTATCTTAATATGTGGTCTCTGGATATGCTTATCCCATACAAAACATTATTTTGAAACTGGTATGACTCTCATTATGATTAATGTTAGCCTTTGTTTACTGTATAGTATTACTTTTGTTGTGGATTGAGTCCACATTTAACCTCCCAAGTTTTTGTCATTCAAGCTGACCTCATAATGTCTGCATACATAATGCACTTGTAGGTTTATCTCTGACAAAGAATTTCGTGACCTACATTCTGTGCCTTGAGAGTTTTTGTTCGCAATTCACAGTTTTATCAATATCAATATGACAGGTAAAATTCTAAAACAAAGCCGGTATGATTATTTGAATAAAAATTTAAAATTTTGCCCTTTATTAGTATATATTGGTGAATGTCATGTCATACCTAAATTTTGGAATTAATAGAATGAATGATACAAATAATGTTTATGTGTGTACAGTCACGAGCAATAATATATACACACTTTAGATATCACATTCAAACAATATATCTCAGTGTGATAATGTTATACCTAGGTTATTCAAAATGTAATGTGACAAAGTTCTATGGTGTGTACATCTTATTGCTCGTGACTGTACCTATTTAATATAAAAATTAAAGGACCTACTTATTTACTTTTTGCCGATCTGTAAAAAATAATTATTCAATCACAAAAAATCACAAGATAAATCTAAAACTAATTTCAAATAAGTATTTAAGAGTGATAATTTATCAAATACATATAAATAATGTACTTACTGACTGAACATTATTTTTATACTATAATGTAATGACCTCTATTTTAAAATGCCACTCATATATTTTACTTTATAACTTCCATACCTATCCTATGATTGTTAGGTCCAATGTCTGAAAGGTCAAGGTAGAAAAAAATACTTTTCCTATATTGCTTTGGTCTGTAGTCTGTTTAACCTTACTTTTCCTATTTAGTAAACAGCTTTTGACAGCTGTTGTCATATGTCTTTAAAACTTAAATCGTTAATATCTGGGCAACGGTTATTACTATTTATTGTAATATGGTGGTGTTTAGGTGATAATCTACATTGTTATTAAAAACATTAACTACATTTTTTAAACTTGTCTGAAGACAATTAAAATTAAGAAATTATATACAGGGTTATTTGTAAAACACTAACGGCCTCGCAGCAGTGGATTACTAACATCATGAACAACAACATTTTGTTCTACGACTTTTCCAAAAACAGTCAAAAAACAATCGACTTTTCATACAAAAACTCGATCAGTTGTTTGGACATTTGTATTGAAAGTCGAATATTTTTTTCTGTTTTCGGAAAAGTCGTAGAACAAATGTTGTTGTTTATGATGTTAGTAATCCACTACTGCGAGGTTATTGGTGTTTTACAAATATCCCTGTATAAACTTGAACATATAAAAAAAAACAAAATTAAGTCACTGAGCGGGATTCGAACCCCTACACTCGTTTTTTGCCATCCGCGTTTTAACCCGCTAGACCAGATGGACAGTGGCCAGCAGGACGAAATTTGCGACCATATTCTGCTTCGAAAGAAAGACGTATGAAAACCCGAAAACACACATTTTCCCAAACATAAGACTAATCTAGATCAATTGTTAACCCCCAAATACCAAATTTCAGCTAAATCGTTAGAGCCGTTTCTGAGATCACAGAAATTTTATATTAATGAAATGAATTAAATATACAAGAATTGCTCGTTTAAAGGTATAAGATAAGAAAATATGCTGTCTTATGAAATCAAATGATCACTAATAATTATTAACAATTTATTTCGTAATATATGTGTGGAAAACCATTTGTTGTATTTTATAATAGATTTTTTTTAATTATATGGTTAGGTGAAGATTGTTTACCAAATAAGACAAATAAACAGATTATAGGTGGTTATATTAATATCATTTATTTCTATATCTCAACTTATACTGATATGATATGATACAGTTAGTAAAGGTTGTTTATTATTTTACTTGATCTATTTGGTTAATAATCTTCACCCAACTCTTTAATGAAATACATAATCAGGTTATTAAATAGCAAATCATTTTCTACACCTAGCTAAAGTAAAAAGTAGTTATTTATTAACAACAATTTGATTTAACTCGATTTAAAAAAAATGCTAAGTAACTTTGTGAGATCTATCAAAAACTATTTATTAAGAGCTTATTACACAATAAAATAGTAACGGGTTTGTGGTGTAAGCACCCAGTGGTGGTAGCACCCAGTGGTGTAAGCACCCAGTGGTGGTAGCACCCAGTGGTGTAAGCACCCAGTGGTGGTAGCACCTGTGGCGTTAGCACCCGATTCAAATAAATTCTTCCAGTACATTTAATTAAAAATTGCACCAAATCAAATTGAACTGACTGGGTGCTAACGCCACAGATGCTACCGCCACTGGGTGCTTACACCACGAACCCAAAGTAACTTAAAAAGTAAGAGTAACTTATTTGACAGTTGTGATATGGAAAATATGTCAAATCATCTATCAAGTAAGCTGCTGAGAGCTTACTTTTTGATTGTCAAACAAGCCCTAAATAAGAAGTAAGGAAAAACAAAATTTATCTCTTAACTATTTATCTATTATAAGATTTTCTCAACTCGAATGAATAACTTAATGTTAGGTACATCTTTTACTGATATTCAATGTTGAATAATTAATTTATGCAAAAGAAGACAATGACCAGAAAAATAAGTTACTGTTCATTTGCTATTCTTCAATTCAACAAATGATGTTATAAACACAAGTTTATTATGTTACTAACTAGGATAATAATCACCAAAAAGCAGGGTTGAGGATATATTATATATATATGGATATATATCATGATATATATCCGATATATATCAAACTAATTTTTGTGATATATATCAATATAAAAATGGTTTAAAAATTTGACAGTATTATGTAGATTTTTGCTATTAAATTGCTACTTAGATGGGGTTGATGTAGAGTTGAAATATGCTATTTTGTTTTGCTATTTATATTTATCGTAACTTGAATTTCGCGCGTAAAAATACCAAAAAAATGTGATAATATTGATGTGTGACGCGATCCTATTGGTGGTGAGGTGAGTTATAAATACAAATATCATACTAAATGAAAAAATTAAATCAAAAATGTAGTGTCTATAAAAATATTTTTGAATCCAATAATATGGTGATACTAATGTTTTAGGGTTCCGTAGCCTAAATGGCAAAAAACGGAACCCTTATAGATTCGTCATGTCTGTCTGTCTGTCTGTCTGTCTGTCTGTCCGTCCGTCCGTCCGTATGTCAAAGCCACTTTATTCCGAAAGTATTAAGATTACATAGTTGAAACTTGGTAGGTAGATGTATTCTGTTAACCGCTTAACGAATTTAACACAAAAATAAAAATAATATTTTTTTTAGGAGGGGCTCCCCATACATGGAACTGAAACTGAATTTTTTTTTTTCTTCAAACCAATACGTGTGTGATGTCTATAGATAGGTCTTTAAAAATGACATTTAGGTTCTTAAGTCAATTTTTTCTCAATGTCAACCGTTTGAAAGATGTACACCGCCAAAGTGTTAAAATGTGTGTCCCCCCCCCCTTTAACTTTTGAAATAAGAGAGTGAAAAATCTAAAAAAAATATATGCTGTACATCTTAACAAAAACTTTCAACGAAAATTGGTTTCAACGAGATATAATAATAAGTTTTTGAGATATAGCACATTTTCCAAAACCGCAAATATAACTTTGTCATTCATACCAACACTGTGTAAAACAAAGTTATTTTTGCAGACGAAAAATGATAGGTGGTATTAAATATGGTATGGTATAAGGTAACTACGGAACCCTATGGGGCGTGGCCCGACACGTACTTGGCCGATTTTTTTTCCTTGATTTTTAACTAATTTGTCAAATAAAAGTACCTAAATAAAACAATAAAACTATCTAGTTTTTTTATAATTGATTATATGTTTATAAAACACATATGCAAACAGTATACGTCAATAATACAATAAAATAATAATGTGGCTGTCATACAAAATGGATATATATCACATTTTTTATATATATCGTATATCATAAATATCCGATATTTTGATATTTAAAATAAATCCTTACTAATCCTTACTAATATTATAAATGCGAAAGTCCGTTTGTTTGTTTGTTTATTTGTTTGTTTGTTACGCCTTCACGTCCTAACTACTGAACCGATCGTCATAAAATTTTGCATACACGTTGTCAGGGGTACAAAGAAGGACATAGGTATCTTTAATCCCGAAAAAAAGTGTTGTTCCCGAGGGATAGCAAAAAACTTTCCACGCAGACGAAGTCGCGGGCGGCCGCTAGTATCTGATATTTTTGAACCCTGTCAAAAAGAACAAAAGTGTTTGATGTCACTATCAAACACTTGTCTCTGAAATAGACTAATATCTGACAAAGAAAAAAAGTATATTTTTGATAAAGTGAATACATAAAATATCTGTTTTACACATATTAATCAATTAATTAATTGATATTAGAAAAGTGTTTCTAATTTTTTGTTTAAATTGGTAATGTTATATTAAATTACATTTAATTTTTTGGTTCTAGTGTTTTTATAAAAAAATACCAATTTAAACAAAAAATTAGATAGAGTAAATACACACATATACAATGGCAGGATAATTTTGCTGATTCACAAATTGTCCACCAGTCGGCGCACTACCGCTAACTTGGCGCTAGTGTAGATGTTGACCTGTCATTTTATTGTTTTCTATGTGTTTGCTATCAATTTTTGGATGTTGGAAGTGATTTTTCGTAAATATCAATTTCCTTCCAACTAACTAACTTTGGTTTTCTTCAATCTTTAATTCGTTTACTATCCGACTTCCATAATAAGTATTTTTTAGTATCAACCATTTTTTGATATAATTTAAAATAAATGGGTACATCGGGGATAAATGCCCATACCAGTTTTATTTATTTTATGCCCATACAAAGGTCGCCAGCCGCAGTAGCGCCACCAAGCGGGATAAATTTTGTGAGATCCCGCCATTCACAATTTTTAAACTCATCCCATTCAATCCAGTAAAAGTTTCTAATGTTTGTCAAAATTTTCTTCAAATGAAAGAAATCATGCATCATGCAATTATGATGAAAAAGTTTATATAGTTAGTACTAAACGTAACAACAAAGACCTACATTTTAACATAGACTCAGAATATACAATAGTTTGTATATTCTGAGTCTATGTTAAAATTATGTTACGTCTCATATCAATAATAATTCAATACATTTAAAGTGCACATTTTCAATGTCCTTTTATCAACTCATATAACATATAACACATATTTTTTGTAACTTAATTACATTGCTCAATGGTGGACTATAAATGTTGCCATCTATTTGCATGGCCTTCAGTACCGTGAAAGTAATAGTTCAATGACCTGTGGGTATCAAGCAAAAGCAAGTGCTGGGTTCAAATTATCATATCACTTTATGCAATAGCTGAGAAAAGAACATCCCAAGGTTATAACTGAACAATATTACAACAATAGTTATTTAAAAAATGAGTTTGTTTTTTATTTATTTTTTTCTCATTATCAACAATCTTTTGTTATATCAAATTGTTGTTTTCTAGACCAATCAATTGTTACTACAACGCTATATTTACGAAATTAAGCACTTTCAGAGAATACTTCATATTAAGGAACTGTGAATAAAGTAAAGAAAACCATTTTGAAACTGTAATTTGGAGGAGTAAAATAAACCAAAATCAATGCCCCAATACCATAACGATACTATACTAAAATTTAGCCCACACCTTTCCCAAACATGGCATTACTACGTAATGCTGCATAGAGTAAAACTGCTCGCTTGACCCCTGTGGGATGAGAGCGTGTGATAAGAGTGTGTGTACTGTCAACGGTAAACCAAGTCACCTTTTGTATCACAATTTGACCAATCAGATATCGACACACCCTACCGCCGCGTTACCATACCGTCAGCGCGGCATCTTTTATCGGCAATCAGGAAGTTTGTTTTCTATCCATTAAACAAAAATATGGTATTATTTCGTATTTTTTTTTACGTAATAGGTAAGGTTCAAAAAACAACCTAGGAAACCTATGCCTGTTTCCGTGCTTATGACAGGTTGTGGCCATAGGCTGCATTGTTTACTTCCATTCACAATATTTCTAAAGAGTAATAACGTAAAATTAATTACCTACATACTCCCATTAAACGTCAATTATTAAATTCGCCAAAATCTCATAACGATTCACAATCCACTAATACTTATGATTAGCGACTAGATTAGTGACTAATCCAACGTGATATCTCGAAACCATGAATTATTAACAAAAAAGGCGATACTGAATACCATTGAACGGTTGGATTTTTTTTACGTCACGTGGGAATAAGAGAAAATATACTGGACTAGATATAAAAAATCTTATAGGTAGACATCCGATTTTCAACTCTCTGTCAAACGTATAGAATTCATATCCAAATTATATTTTACAGACAGTTATTTTTCTATCCCTCGAGAACAGTAGATACTTTTCTCTGGATAAATGGTACCCTAGATGTCCATTTCTGTACCCCTCACAACGTGTATGCAAAATTTCATGATGATGATCGTTTGTAGTTAAAACTGGGTCCACACTAACATTTTGGCGTGTTAGTTCACCGTGTCTTTATCATACAGCCTCTCTTTGATAGAGTACAATCTTCACACAACTCTTTGATGAAATATGTAATCATTTATAAAATACAACAAAAGGTTTTTCACTTATACAAAGAGTTTGGAAATAGCCTTATAAAGCCGAATATAGTAGATAGGGACCATCAAACTGAACAACTTTTACTGCGGGACCAACTCTCAAAGCACGAAAAATAAATCAACTGTTTCATACATTTTGATATTCTCATTATTATTTTTGTATGAAACAACTGATTATTTCGCGATTTCAGAGTTGGCCCCAGGCTATTTCCAATCACCTTGTAGATTTAATTAGAAATAAATTGTTAATAATTAGTTACTAATAATTTAAAGTTACTAACTTATTTTTAATTAACGATTTTAGTAGTATGACAACTGTCAAAATCTGTTTACTAAATAAGACAAGTAAGGATAAACAGACTAATACCACAGCTCACGCCCAACTAAACTAGCGATGTATGATAAAGTCACGGTGTTCTGACACGCCAAAATCTTACAAGTGTGATGTAGACGAACCCTGATGACGTGTTGTAAACACACTTATGCATTTTATTTTATTATTTTTTGTTTATAAATCTTTAATACATATACATTAAGTAAAGTACAAATGGCGGACTTAATGTTTAAAGCATTCTCTACCAGTCAACCAACAGTTAACAGATAAACGCGAATGCGGCACAAACAAAGAAGAATGATATACATTTATTAGGATTGTAGGTGTTGTAAACTGTTTTATTCAAACTTTTTGGTGGACTATTCTTGTTCCACTAAAAGAGCACTATTAAATTTTATTATTTTAGGTTCTAAGAAAGATCAATTACACGACACGGCACAGAAGTAGGAACGATGCTATCAAATATGTAACGCCCTTTGTTACGAATTGCGAAGAGAAGCGGAAATGCAGAAGCCTTTCAAAGTAGTTTATTTGGTTTTGAATATGCTATTATTATTAACGTATAAAATGCCACACGTGCATCGCTCCGCAACGGTTTCTTTTCTATGGGAACGAATAACGATCCAATCGTATTTAAAATGTAACCCTTTTTAAAATGTGAAACCATTAATACATGGCCCAATGTTAGTACTTAGCAGTACCAAGTCCTAGTCCCACGACCAATACGTTTTCAGATTTATTTGACTGTTATCACAGAATAGATTAGTATGCTGTTCCGCCAGTAGCTTCCGTTCCGCCCGGGACTTCGTCTCTTTAACCAGAATAAAAGTATCCTATGTATTAATCCAGGTTATAAACTATCTGTCCTCAGCCATTGTTGCGTGATCCAAACTTTTACTAATATTAGTAGGAAGTAGGAGTATAATATTCATTCACACTAGGACATCCAATCCAGCATGTTATTTATGATTTCGGTATTTGCGGGACTGACGATTTACGATCCCGCAGGATCTCGGAATTTGCGGGATCGTGCAGAAGTAAGATGAGCTGCCTATTAAAATGTTGAGTAAAGAAGTGTTTTTAGTTAAAACTTTGCCGATAAACTAAAAGAAAGTCCAAGTCAAGTCCAGTCAGTCATGATGAGTCATTCAGTATTCGCGCATTGTGTGCCAGCGCTTGCGAGAGGACGTTTCTATGCTACTTTCCAGTCCCGCAAATCCCGCAAATCCCGCGGATCCCGCGCTGGTAATCTCGCTCCTTGCATGACCGGAAAATGACGCAGGATCTCGGTATACCGAGATTGAATGCCCTAATTCACACATCAGACCAAGTTTCCTTTGTTGGTGTTGTGTTATACGTGTTATTCGTGTTCCATAAGTAGAAACACTATAACTAACAATTTTTTTTAGTAGAATCAAAGATATTATGTAAGGGTCATCGACATTTTGCGTCCATCCTCGTGTGGTATCTCTTCCAAAGAACTTCCGAATTTCCGATGCCATGCTCGGGCATCCACCATACGTGTCGCGTGTTACGAGTTTCGAGAATCGGAAAGCATTTGACTTTAGAAGATAAGTAAGACATTTTTAGTATGAATGACCTGACCTGACCCAGAATTAAACATGGAACATGAGTCATTCAGTCAACTACAATATCTTGTATCTCTAGCAAAGAGCTTCCAAATTTCCGATGCCATGCTCGGACCTGGCAATGTCATCCACCACAGACAGTTCCTACGTTACGAGTTACGAGAATCCGAAAGTATTTGAGTTTAGAAGATAAGACATTTTTAGTATGACATGACCTGACCCAGAATTAAACATGGAACATGAGTCATTCGGTCAACTACAATGCCTTTCATATTGTAAACTCTACATTTAACTAGTCTCCATCAGATTAACATCCACGCGAAAATTCAATCATTCTCCTCTCACGTAATGACGTGTCCGAGCTAAAATTACACCACTTACTTATTGACACGTTCCAAAAATATACCAAAGTCTTGGCAAAACTGAACGGGCGTTAACACCGCTATCAGCCGCATAATACCCAACTTATGCGCACATCAACATAGCTAGGTTGCACATGTATAGTTTGTATCCGCACACGTATATTATGTTTCTACATAACTAACCGTATTTACAGATGTGATTCGCTCATAATTAATTGCATGCTAATTAATACCAAAATGACACTTTCTATTCTAAACGTGTCTTTTATCTCGTATATATCCTAGATATAGTTGAGTATCTATCCAGATTAAGTCCAACAAAATCTTGTTATCAATACACTACTACTGACATAGTAAAATACCTTTATAATAAAAAAAAGATACAAAAATATTTATTCAAAACCAGAAAATACATTGACACTGCCATTTATGAGGCCCTCTTTAGCTTCGTACAGACTGAGGCGAATTCCGCGCGAAATTCGCGAGTGCAACCACGTAACTCAAAGCGATAGCCATAGCCATACCCATTGTCAAAGAAATTGCTATGGCAATGGCTATGGCTATTGCTTTGAGTTACGCGATCAAAATCTGTCAAAATGAGCGACGCGCGCGATTCGCTCGCCTCAGTCTGTACGAAGCTTTAGATATAAAAATATCTGTGCCAGAAGACCACGCTCCTCCATAGCCATACAATTACAATTTCCAGTTTGGGACTAAACAAATTATAAAATTAAATGTGAGAAAGAGAGAAAAGAAAGAAAGAATATAAATTATATTTTCCAATAATAGAGATGCATTAATTTCATCCAGCAAACAAAAGTCGTTAATAAAACATAATATAATTGTAATAAGACTTGGAGCTCATTAACCTCATCAAAATAGGCGGTTATTAAAATTTTATTGTTCTTGCTGGATTTATTACTTTTGTCAATGGAATGAATGACAAAACGAATATTTCGTAAAATAATTGACAATCCCTTTCTATTATAAAATGGAAGCCATGAGTTCTCTTTTGTGCATATTCACAAAGATGATTATGATATGACAGTGGACGATTAATTGCTTCAACAGTCACCTCGACTCGATCGACGCAAAACACGTGCAGGTCATGCAGCAGCCCCTGACGAGGATCATCATCTCCTCTAAACAGTCTACTATCTCTAGAAGTCTAGATGCCAGTCACTGAACTGAACGATGCTCGTGGCGGATCTTGGCAGACTGATCGTACGCGATCACGTTTGTTAAGCAACGCTCGGTCCGGTCAGGTGTCGGATGGGTGACCGTAAAATGGCATTACAACTGGGCGCTGTCGTGCTTCGGAGGGCACGTTAAACCGTCGGTCCCGGCTGTTATCATCTGATAACAGTCGTTAAGCCAAGTTAGAGGCCTTGCAGGTGGCTTGATAAACTAACACCAGTGATGGCCATTAATCCTCATTCGATAAGAAGAAAAAGAACTAAACGCTTCCAGCCTTGTAGCAAAACTACCACGAGAGGGATTTGTCTATCATTAAAATGTAAAACATGACATCTCCGTATAGACAAAATTATTGTTGGATTAGTCATGCTACGCCTACAGTTCGAAACCCTTGAAAAAAAGTTAAAAAAGAAGTAAAACATTCAATCGGAATCAATCCGATCCACCACGTATTATGATGGCGATTTGGGATACTCCTGAAAACTGGAGTGCTTTCCTCATGCACACGCGACTGCGTTGGTGATTTAAGCTACTTTCAAGTATAATTTGTTGATTTCGTTCACATTATACTGTACTCTTCAGAATCGTCAGATCTATATGCTACTTTTTATACTTAAATACTGTCTGTCTATGTCTACCAATACCAAGATACCAACAATAATGTAATTAAACATTATTGCTTGCAAAGGACAGCATTCAAACTTAAATCACAGCCCATAAATCTGACACGTCCTTTTAAAACTCATTGCTTTTCTTGTATTGTCATGTGCACTGAAGTAGAATTATCTATCCATCCATACTAATATTATAAATATGAAAGTAACTCTGTCTGCCTGTCTGTAACGCTATCACGCCTAAATTACTGAACCGATTTTGATTATTTTTGGTATAGAGATAAGAGTATAGCTTGAAAAAGGACATAGGCTACCTTTTATCGCGAAATAAGTGTTGAAGAGTTGGAATATGCGGATATTTTCATATGTTCGACATCTTGTTACCACATTTTAGGTACCATATTTTTGCAATAAATAATTATTATTATTAATAGGGGATGAAAGTTTGTATGAAAGTCCCTCAGACGTAAGGGGTGGGGATCCGCCTAATCACGTATAAACGGCTGATCTGATTTTGATGAAATTAAAACCTAGAATACTACATACTTATCCTGGTTAACGGTTCCCTAATGCCGAAATTTTCTCGAATATCCACGCGGACGAAGTTGCGGGCAGAAGCTAGTCACCAATAAATGAATAACCGATAAACCTGTATGTACTCTAGTTACCTTGCCGCTTAGACCAGTTCTCTTGTGTGCAGAAAATGTATATTTCGAGTAAATCAGAATGCGGAAGTTTCGTCACAGCATGCAGTACAAACAAACGAGTACAAAATGCTTATGTAGTGGGCGCGATGAAAAGTGACATGTCACTGTAACTATAATGATTGCAAATTATTTATTAAGATTCAGTTCTAATGATTTAAACTAAGTTGAACAAATTTCAATTAAGTAACTTAACGTCATCATCAAGAAATCCTCCAACGTACAGTCTACAAAGTTATGACCTTAACAGCTTAGAATAATAACACCTAGAAGCCGTGTCCGCGTTTGCAAAGTGAGGCAACTTATACCAAGCCAGAATGGCTTAGTTTTCAAATTTATATCCTTCATACGTTAACTAATAGTAACTGAAACCCAATAATATAGTAATTAGTCTTATAAATGTGGGAAAATTAAAACTGTTTTGTACTTAATCGGTATAATTAGGTAATAATGTAGAATAACAATCTGAAAACGGAGCCATTTTGGCTGTTTTAGTTGCCTCACTTTTGACAGTGCGCTTTGTAGAGAACTATCGTTCTAGGTGTTATTATTCTAAGCTTAACAGTTTGAAAACAAATCGCTTGCAAGGATGGAACTAAAAGTTCGTCTCTTACCTGCCTCCATGTTTTTGTGTTTTTATACAAAATATGCTTTTGTGACTTTTGGGTAAATGCAAGACAATACAGACTACTCAATCTAGAAATGAACCTTAAGGTGATCAGCTCATAGCTTTGCCGACTGTACAAACAATCTGCTGGTTAGCAACTTGGCAACATTCATTTGCGATTGCTATTAATTTACGCATTTACAGCCAGCTAACTAAAATCTATGGAATAAGCATTCTGCTCGAAAAATGGCACCACACGAAAAGTACAACTAAGTGGATAGAGCTAAAAATGCTGGCATTTAATTATGCAGAACAAAGCGAATTTATTGAAAAGCTGAGCGGGTTGTACTTTTTCGGCCCCGTGGTGCCATTTTTTAAGCAATATTTGTTTGCAATTACACTTCCATAGATATTAGTTCGCTGTTTACAGCACGTCTAGATAGTTTCCGTAATTAAAACAGTTTATTAAAATAGCGAAACGAATAAGTAGTCTAGTTAAGAGTGTCTGCTCCAACCCTGAATGAAACTGTTGACCATATTTATGGTTACCAGATCTAATAATGAGATTGCCTGACTTTTTCCCTGACTTTTCATTAAGTTGACGTTTGGTAGTGTTTTCTCACTAAAATGATTAACAAATTGTGTTTTCATTAAGTACCTACACTTTTTGGGTTTTCAAAAATCCCTGACAACTAAAGTTTTTCCCTGTTTTCCTGACGAATGCCTAAAACTCCTGACATTTCAGGAAAATTCCTGTCATCTGGTAACCCTAACAGTATTAACTTCCGTCACAACACATCACAAGATATTTTAACAGTTTTTTTTTACCTCTATGTATATTTTTATTAATCAATCCAAAAGTTACATTATAAATAAAATATTTCAACTAAATTGCCTGTTCGAAGCAAGGTACCTAAAAGACTAGCAGCATTTCCTCTTTGAATGGCCAAACTTATACGCTGACCAAAATTAGGTTTGATTTTATTTTGATGACTTATTTTTATTTAAATAATTACTGACTAATGAACCTACTTAATGTTGTCAGACATAAAATTCGGAAACGAACTGGGGGAATAATCAATAGACTGAATTATTGGTCATAAAAAATACGACGGCGGGCGTTCGGTTCCTATTACTTCTGCCAAAAGGTAGAAGTTTAGACAATCATGAGACATCATCAGGTGGTTTAGAGATTGGATAAAAACAACAGACTATCGCAACCGGTAATCCTGACCTTGTCCTCTCGGTTTTCGGTCCCCCTACTTTAGCGGACGCTACCCCTGGAGAGCGCGCCGCGCGAACTCGGGAATAGGGCTGTCAACCGAACGATTTTTTGGTGGATTAAATTAAAAATTTCTGGAAACAGACAAGAAAGCGATCTAATAATAACTTAAAACGTAAACGTTTAGAAACTTAGACCCTAAACTTTTAAGATTTTTTTTTTAATACTGACTCTTATATTTTTGATAATAACTTAATGAACAGAACATTTATTTATTTAATGTTGAATAATTTAGTTCTAAGCTTTGTCTTTGTCAGTCACTTACGACGACAGTAAGTTAAGGGTTTTTTTTTAATAGAGAATGTCACTGGGTCTGTTAAATCACTTGAACCTTTATGACCATGTAACTAAATGTCTAGCAATACACATGTTTTTGTTTCATTTCAATCAAACGAGTAGTTTTGAAGTTATAAGGGTTTGAAGGAAATGCCAAGTGCACTGAAATATGTGCTTTATTACGTACGACGTAAGGTTCACCTGTATGTCCAATGACGTCATTCGACAACAAAATAACAGTGTTAACAGAGTTAAGAGTAATCGCGAAAATTTCTTCACAGTTGGTCATATTTATATTTCTCATTAAACTGCATTTTACATAATTATTATTTAGGTTCTTCTTATTTAACAAACAGAATAATATTAAATGTTCTAAGTTTTTCGTGTATCAGTTACAGTCAACTTCAATACTTAATATCAAACACTTTTGGCGGTTCGTCAACCTTATACCATTGTTATAAAAGTCAACATCTGTCAAAAGTGTTTACATATTAATGAACTCCACAAGAGCTACCATTTTTTTTTAAATAATGTCGGTTAAATATTGCAATATGGTTTGAGATAATTCAGGTTAAGGGTGTAGATACGCATCACGTTCCATTTTTTAATTTTCAATACAAATCATCAAAACAACTCTGCGGGAGCCGTAATGAGGGCGAACTTTGAACATTCCTATTAAATTATTAAATAGATATATATGGACTATACAAAACAGGCAATACATTAGACAAATACCTCACCATTCCTAAAAAAATAAAAATAAACTACTTTAAAATCTTTAAATACTAGTAAAAAACATGTCAAAGTGTACCGATTTGAGCATTTTTTAGTATTTTATTTTCTCTGTGATTAAAAACATTTTTTTTAATTTTTCCTCTATAGTGCACTCTTTGACAATACAAACAATAAGTGAAAAAATAAATATGAGTTGTATTCTTATTTGTTACAGCTGAAACTTTTGTGAAAAATACCTCTGACGAGCAAATTTGAACTTCCACTTGAACAGATTGTCTTCGTTTTAAAATACCTTATAATTTATTATGTTTTTCTCTCTATAAGGTCTTTCTTAAATAGTGCACAAAATTTTAAGGGGTCAATGTACTCATGCATACAAACAGCTTTTACTATGGTACCAACATTGAAATCTCGAAAAAAAAACAGCTGTTCCATAGAAAATTTAAAATCGAATAGATCAAAATGTATGGAACAGATATTTTTTTCGCGATTTCAATGTTGGTAAAATAGTAAAAGTTGTTTGTATGCATGAGTACATTGACCCCTTAAAAATTTGTGCACTATATTTAAGAAGGACCTTATATACGGCACTAATTTAAGAATTTTGCTTCGTAAAACTAAAGTTTACATCAATAGTAATGCTTTCATTCTTTAGATAACCATTTTGGAAAAACGCTAATTCCTTTGAAATGCGGATACAGACAGACAGCATGCCGAAATTTGCTGTTTACTGCCTAGCAACCCTACACCCCTACTCGGAAGGCTTGCGATTACGTCATCGAATCTATGCGTCTATTTCTCTATCTATAATGAATATCGTTGACCAAAATTATGTGTTATATTTGTTTTTTTGATTAGGTTGTATATTTTAACTTTTTTTTTTCAGACTGCGTCTATTTTGAGACGACGCCGAAGTCTCCGTACCAAATCCGGCGGATAGAGGAGCTGAACAAAACGGCGTCGGGTAACGTGGAGGCAAAAGTCATGTGCTTCTACAGGCGGCGGGATCTGCCCGGCCCCCTCATACAATTAGCTGATAAGCATCAAAGTAAGTACTTCATCATCAGAAAAGCAATCATAAACCAAACAGACGGCCCTCTCCAAAATTCGAACTTAGCCAATGTCACTGAACGAACATAATTATGATAGTACCTATGCCAATACCACACTTGGAAAAGCGATAGTGAACTTCGCTTTAAAAAGATGTATGTCGTAGGATATTCGTACAAATCGGATCTTTACAAAAAATAGGATTTTTGTCTTTACAAAAATCCTATGATGATTGCAAATAACAGGATGATTACAATCTTAAACAGATTTTTGCAATCGTCCGAGTAATGTGATTTTTACAAAAATCCAGCTTATCTCAGGTAAATCGCGAATGATCATCACTTCAAGCGCGCTGATTGGCTGACGTCAACGTTATGGATATAGTTTATATGAAGTCATGTTCTGACCAATCAGACTGAAGATGTTATAAATCGACTCTTAGCTTATCCAATTAGCATTCAAGTTTACAATGGGGAATGTCCGAAAAAAATCAAATTAGCTGAATATTTATTTATAGGTAGGAATAAGCTCCCTTAGTAAAAGAAAAAAGTTTCAAAATTTTCGGTTTCGTAAAAAATCTTTAAAAATGTCTTCGACTTCACAAATGTACAAATGTAACAGCAGAATGGAGATTATACCTTTGCCACCACCTGCAGCAACAACAACAAGTATTAAGAAAAAAAAGTTTTGACATTTCTTTTTTTTTAAACCGTGTTGTGGTTGTGGCAGGTGGTGGCAAAGGTATAATCTCCATTCTGCTGTTACTTTTGTACATTTGTGAAATCGAAGAGACTTTAATTTTTTTAAATTTTTTTACGGAACCGAAAATTCTGAGACTTTTTTCTATTACTTAGGGAGCTTATTCCTACTTATAAAAAAATATTCAGCCAATTTGATTTTTATCGGACATTCCCCATTGTCCGAAACATACTGGGATTTAAAAAAAAAGATCCTAAAAATTGATCGGACTATTGCGAAAATCTATCTTAGATTTCAATTATCCGGTCCTTTACAATCGACCTAGGGTTTTTGTAAAGATCCGGATTATGCGAGTATCCTTTTCGCAAAACATCTAGCATAAATTATCAAAAAAAATTGAAATCTGTTTCAAAACTAAGTTAATCCAACGACGAATGTCGATTATTGCGATTCTTTTTTCTTAGTAGGCCCCACTGTTTCGGATTATTGTATAATTTTCCTTAAATTATACTCCTGTCAACCAGTAATAGAAACGCATTGCACATTAATATTTTGCGGTCTAATAAGTTTGTATTAATTAATTCACAAAATACTCCATCGATTGTTGATTTACATATTTGTAAATATCGTTCCATTTGATAAAGCTGATAAGTTTTTTGCGCCAATTTTTCTTGCCAGCTAAAAGACGTCATAAAGGGTGGTAGGGTAAAAAAAAAATGTACGATTTAGAAATGCTTATTTTATTATGTGAGCTTATTTGAATAAAGAATTTTTCATTTCATTTCGTTGTACCTATTCGTATCCTTGAGATTCAGAGTTCATCAAGAAAATGCTACATTATTGATTTTACTAGTCGCGCAGCCATGCAGCCACAAAGACAGCCGGCATTGGGCGCTGAGCAACAAACAAGCACGCAGGGCAATAATAATACTTTTGCAATCGCCCCCTGGTCCGTGGCCCATGTGGTGTAACGCCTTTGATTTCCTATAAATAGCTCGTGTACTCGATATTATCCGTAGAGCTGTTACTGGGATTACTCAGCGGGTGTCTGGATAGGCGACCTGCTACCAAGGGCTTGTCTATACATTTTAACTGCGTTGGCAACTTGAATTACCATATACAGCACATTGGTCATAAACACTCTAAAATAATCTAAAAATGTATTTTAAAGATTCAAAAGCCGTTTGTTGGAACTATGTGTAAACCGATTACGTCATCATTATTACTTAATTTCCTCTTTCAAGTTTCATGTTTCGTATTTTAAAAATAATAAAACTTATTGGAGCAGTCGTTGATATGACAAACCGTTTAAAAAGGTCAAGTGGCAATAGGTAATCTCTGGTATGGTGGCATAGGGTTCGCTTCTCTATTGTGATTCGTGTCGTGTAGATATTTTCAAGTTTGGTTTTCATGGTTATTTGATTTTTAGGGTTCCGTACCTCAAAAGAAAAAACGGAACCCTTATATTATATGGTCACTTCGTTGTCCCCTTTATCTCGGCAACGCGTAGAAGTATCGAGTTGAAATTACCATAAAATCAGGTCTACAGTCCCTTGAAGTTGAGGCTGTGAAAAAATCAAACTTCTAAGTTAACTTAAAATAAGACACGGCTTTTTATATCGCAAAAAACGCATATTTCGACACTCAAGGGAGTCAAAATTTCCGTTAACCTAGAACTACCAAATTTGGCACGTAATATCGTCGTATACTACAATACAAATACAGGGAATAATCTGAAACTATACATTTGTAATTAAATCATAAAAAATATAGTCTTTAAAGCACGTAATCAAACATCGAGTTTGTACGGAACCCTCGGCGGACGCGTCCAACTTGCACTTATCCGGTCTTTTAAATAAAAACTTAAAATATTGAAATATAAAGGGCAAAAATTAATCAAAGTTGTCGCAAACCCTGTTACATAAACATTTGGTGGCCCAGTGCTGCCTCGGCCGTGGTAATGACCCTGAGGCGGCGTGGTTAGTAGCTGTCATCGACATCAACCAAAATTACAAGCTACACCCACATACTATTTGTATGAAACACGTAGTACGATTAGAAAGATCAAAATATGCAGTGATATTTTTTATGACATATTTTTAACAACCTTCTTTTTAATGTCGCCAAAACTTTAATAGCTTACATCGTTTTATCGTGTCGTAAAATTACATTAGATGGTCAGATACTGAAATGTAGCTTTTTATTCGCTGTACGCTCGTAAACAGGCATATGAATGTGAAGTAACAATGACACACCTTTGCTTTGTACCGAGTACCGACATGAGGGAAAGTTGCTGAACGGAAAAAAATGTGCATGCTACTTACAAAGGCACGGCCGGTGGTGGTCAGGCGCGGGCTGCGGCACCGCGACGTGGTCGAGTTTTTACGCGATTTACCGGCTCCCGCCGACGCCTGGCGCATAGTTAAAACTACGCCAGCAGTGCTATTGCTCTGTGAATTGCGTTAAACACCAAAAGTGTCTTATATATATCTGATTATATCTTACTTCTTCTAAAGCTATTCCGTCAAAGTTACATCAATCGTTTAGTTCATAATTAAAGGCTTCGGGACACCAAACGCGGGACAGTAGCAGTGCTGTTTTAATGCGGGCCCGCGCAAGTTGTAATACAAGAAACTCTTTGAAATACGTTACACCAAAGGAGGACACCCATTTCTGACCTGTCAAAATGTTTATTTCTTTTGTTTTTGTCAATTATTGTGTATAGTGAAGTAACATAGCTCATAAAATGGTATTTTTAATGTTATTTATAAATTGCTATACATAAATGGAGAAAATTAATAATAAAGATTGGTAATAATAAAAGTACAAACTAGAACATATTGATTTTACCACTATGACAGACTATAGTGACCAAATATAGAAATACACAAATAAGAATATTAACATCCATGAGTCGTAAGCTCATCCATCACACAAACGTGTGCTTTTATTTTTATTTTATTTATTTATTTACCAGGATTCGATCAATCTAGGAGCTTTGGCTCAATAGGCATATTCAATACTGTTTCCAAGCAGACCGCCCGGCGCCCCGCGCCAAAGCTTTTGCGAGTGATTTTCAAAACACTCCGTATTCCACCCTTGCGAATGTAAATTAAGTAATGTAAGTAATATTTTCACTTTTTTAATGTATGGTTCAGTTAAAACTATTATCTACCTAGGGAGAGAGAATAAAGATCATATTGAAAAGTTATATTCCGGCGGACTATTAGCAATTATTTAAACATAGTTTTATCATAAAGGTTACGTAAATAGAAATTTTCACAAAAGCTCATAGAGACAAAAAAATCCAAACTTATCAGCTTTTTGACATACTGTCTCATTCCGCACTGTGGCTCGTCTACCATAAAAGCTTTTGATTTGCTGTTTATACTTTTATATCCCAACAAAAACGTAATCTGTACACAAGCTTCGACAGTTAATTTGAAAACACCAAACTATTATTTTAATTTTTAATGAATGTAGAATAAGGCTAACGTTATTGACAAAGGACCTCCAATTTCAATGTGCCCCCACCTACTACTACTTTCTTATCTCAATGTATGGGTACATATGGGGCTGTTGTGATATAAAGCCCGATTTGGGACAAAGATCGTGTGTTAATTCGGACCGCGTAGACCAAGGGGCGCGGCGGCCGGGGTTAGTAAACATAATCATGGCCTCCCGCTATACAATTCAGTAGCTAAATGGGAATGAAGAGTTACCTCGCCCGCACCCCCCTCCCCACCCCCTTCACTGTCTGCCACCGCGACGCCCACACATCTTGTGATGTACTCGTTGGAAAGGTCATATGTTTATTTTTTAACCAATATCTATATCCTTTAAAAGGTTTTTAAAAAAAAATATGAGCGTAACCGATCCGTGAGACTATGAGACTGCATGTCATAAAAAAATGTAACCTGGTTGACCCCGCTCGGTAAGACAACCCCGTCAGAATACACAATGAGTAGTAACACTCGCTGAAGAAAGCCTCCATAATGATCTTTCCTTTTTAAAAGTATCGGAAGCAATATCAATCTATCTCGAGTTGTATTCTAAACTCGTAGATGATTTTATCCCTCCCCGCAAATGAGCCCACCGCCCCTTATCGACCGCGGCGCCCTCATCTCGCAGGTACACGCAACACTTATCCTGGATTTTAATTGTCGCGACACTCCGATGACCCGTACTGCTGATTTCACACAAACCCACTTACATCCTGTATTTAGGCTCGTATTCATAAACCGCGATTAACTATCTTGACTTGAGATCATACTTGAGATGTTCTTCTTATAGGACGGTTACGAGACGTCAGGATTTGTCCTGATATGTCAGGCTTTTTGGGTCTCTGTCAGGATTCCGGCCGGACTTGGAAAATGTCAGGCTTTTTGGAATATTCACATGATAGAAAACAAATTTTAAAAATAAAGCTTTTGCTGACTTCACACGAACCTTCTACTTACATCCTGTACTGTATTTAAGCCCTTATTTATAAACCGCTATCAACGTTGAGAGCTATCTTGACTTGAGATCATACTTGAGATGTACTTCTTATAGGAATAGGGTTACCCGACGTCAGGACTTGTCCTGACATGTCAGGCTTTTTGGGTCAGGATACCGGCTGGACATGGAAAATGTTAGACTTTTTTGATTATTCACATGATAGAAAACAAACCTTAAAAATTAAGCTTTTGCTGACTTCACACAAACCCTCTACTTACATCCTGTATTTAGGCCCGTTTATAAACTGCTATCATCGTTGAGAGCTATCTTGACTTGAGATCATACTTGCAATGTTCTTCTTATAGGAATAGGGTTACCAGACGTCAGGATTTGTCCTGACAAGTCAGGCTTTTTGGGTCCCTGTTAGGATTCCGGCTGGACTCGGGCTTTTTTGGATTATTCACATGATAGAAAATAAACCTTAAAAATTAAGCTTTATTTATATTTTTTATTTGTTACAATCGACTTGTACATTTTAGTAAAATAATCAACTAACTTTGCAATAAATATTATCAACTTAGCAAAATATCAGAAATTTTTAGTAGAAATCAAGCTTTTTATCAGGATTTTTAGATATACTATCTGGTAACCCTGTGTAGGAACAGCATCTCAGCTATGATTGACTGTACTAGTTTTAGGAAAATAATCAACTAACTTTGCAATAAATATTATCAACTTAGCAAAATGTCAGAACTTTTAGTAGACATCAGGCTTTTTGTCAGAATTTTTAGATATGTCATCAGGTAACCCTGTAATAGGAACAGCATCTCAGGTATGATTTCAAGATAGCTCTCATTGAGATGAGAGCGTTTTAAAAATACGGGCCCTAGCTCTCATTGAGATGAGAGCGTTTTAAAAATACGGGCCCTAGTGTCTTTAGTACTATGGACCAAAAGGAGTACGTCTTTTAAGCTTAAAAAAGTAACATAACAGATACTGATTCATATCAGTCATCACAATACAGTAAGAAACAATTACAATAACCACGAAGTCTGACCATAATGATCGTAATACTGTTCTACAATCTATCTTATTTTCTCATTGATCAACATTGCTATTACCAGGCCAGTATACAGCAATCAGGGACTAATTTATTAGGTACCCAGTTCATGTTGAGATATTTGCGAAAATTCACGTCAAGCCACCTTTTTACTGGACAGGTAAGGGCCGTGCAATTATTAACACTCATGATATTGTGGCACAAGCGGCGCGAAATAAGAAAAAAAAATTCTGTATTTTCCTTTGAGTAAAGTAACAGGAAGTGAACATTTATAAGATTTGTCCATCCTATTATTATTAGGGTGGCTAATTTAGTTTGGAAGACTAGCTTCCGCCCGCGATTTCGTCCGCGTGGACATTCGGTAAATCTTAACCTTAACCTTTGCCCGGGATAAAAAGTATCCTATGTTTTAATCCAGGCTATAAACTATCTGTCTGGCTTTCATCCAAATCTGTTCAGCCGTTTTTGCGTGATTGAAGAACAAACGTCTAAACCCACAAACTTTCACATTTATAATATTAGTAGGATTATAGATGCTAAATAAACTGGTCAAGTGCGGTCATTGTGTGTTTATTCGTACTTACATACTTACATACAAAAACTGGGTTGAGCCCTAATTTAGTATGAATGTTTTCTTACAAACTTTACTTGGCGAAATTCTATTACAGTTCTAAATTATTTACACTATACCTTTGAACAATATACAGCTTTTCAATTTAATGTGTCGTTGCCGTCGCGTCGGGTCTTCGAGAAATCAAGTTTACATAGAGTTGCTTAGAAGTCACCTAGCTGATAGTTCATTACTTGTTTTTTCTTAATTTCACTTTCCGCTTGCCTTATAACGTTAGCAGATCCTTAACAATGTTGCAGTAATCGGGTATACTCGTGTAAGCAACCATTACACAATCGATTATGCAATAGAAAGTTTATAAAACCGATACCTTATCAAGATATCCAAATACATGTCTAAGAAAATAATTGTGTCCCTGCCTGACATTTTGATGAAGACTTATGAAGGACAAACTCGTCGAAATCGTCTCCGTTCTGTAAATCGTACCCAAGAAGATACATAAACCGTGGTTCTTCTGTTACGATTACGAACCACAAATGGTCATCACAGGTGATAAATGCAAATTCGTTGAGGGTTTTTTTTCAGTTTTTAAAGCAGTCTCGTTTGATCGATAGCTTATTATTTCTCACATTCATAGAGGAATGTTTCCGTATTGGTGGCTTGCTGTGGCTCACCTCAAGCTACGCCCTCCTCCGTCATCGTCGGTGCTGCGCGCTCCGTGGTCCTCCAAATGAAACTATAGTTATTAAGAACCTCAAGACTAATTAATGATAAAACGACAGGCTTAAACTACAGTAGTTTGAAGCTGTCAAGTCATACCGAATATAATATAACTAGACCACATTACTATACATTATGGCAATTTCGCTTAACTGATCTGTTAGCGTTACATTTGCATCTTAGCGCGACATTTCACACTTTCCTCGACCAAATCGTAAACTACAACCATAAGAAGCTATTTCAATATTTACTTGCTGGATGTTTACCGTCTATGAAAATATCCACATATTATCTTGGCGGTTTGTTTCGGTTAGAGATATACTTATAAACAACATACTGGTCATGTATTTTTACTGTCCCTACTGCTGGGGCACATCAGGCCTTCATTATGGGTGGATAAGGAGGATAGGCTATCCATAACCTACCACGAGGACCAATTGTAGATTGGACTGCAAATACAGCCGGGATCAACGGCTTAACGTGCATTCGGAAGCACGGAAGAGCTAGAGATACATTTTGGGTGACCCATCCCATGACCGACCCTTGCTAAAATAGCTTAACTTCCGCAATCGCTGGGTGATGCGCTATCATTCGCCTCGGCATTCAGGCAAGGCAGTGACCCAATAGTTTACTGACATTGCACCTCGAAGTCAGTAGGGGAGAGGAAAATTCATTAGCACGGTTCCCATGAGGGATCCTAACGAAGAGCACAAACTTCACGGTCCGTTGGGGCGCACCGTTGCGCGCTCCTGAAGGCTATGACGTCACCGGGCAGCGTCGGTGGCTGCGCACGGGCACGTGGAGTCGCGGAGGCCTCGGGCGCATTGAAAGTGAGACCGCGGCGAGGCGCGCGGGGGCACGAGGCGCACGGTCACCGACCCGCGCATCCGACCAATCCGCACTTGGTACAACACCGTCGCATTGTTTTAACATCCCGTAGCTTACGTTAGCGTCGCTTACACTAACGTCTCACTCATTGAAACCGGACTCTTCGCTCGAGATTGATACCTGATACGCCATATTCCAATCCAAGCAGTTACTCCAAATGCTATCATCGTCTCTCGTAATGTTTTCCTCCCGTCACAGATTCTTCACTCTCTATTTATATGTATAACTGTTATTGACATTAGTAATAGTGCTTCAATTAATATAATGAAGCCAAGTATTTTCTTGCAATTATGTGGCGGAAGCGAGCAGGTGAAGCGAGTATCCGTTTTGTCGCGTAGCCGCAGCCACCAACAACGTCTCGTTGAGCACACTACGTTACCTTTTACCATTGAATATTATAATATCGAACTTACTTAATAAGTTTCTGAAAACCAAGCTGCAAGGGTATATTTGAAAGCACGAGACAAAATAATGGAAAGAAATACGTACGTGAAGGTTTTCTTCGATCTTATTAATGACTCTGTTTAATTAATTCTACATGTACCGAATGGAAAATGTCGAAGTGGTATTGCGAATTAGCCCACAAGGTCGTGCAGTTTGAGGCTCCTCTGCAGGTGTGTTAATTACGTGCGTGATAAAATGGTCTCGTATATCGATTCGATTCGGCTGTCGGAATTCCTTCACCACCCGCAGTCTCTAAAAAGTACCTACATTTATTTCTAAGAGGGAACATCGCATCCCAATATACAATACGTAATAAATATTATAAGTTTGGTTTAATAGCAATTTAATTTGTAAACATGGCTGCGAGTAAACAGAAGTCTTACAGAACGTCTTCCGCTTATAAAAATCAATAAAACCTAGGTGATGAAAAAACTTCGTACAAGGTTGGACTACTTTCAATTATATAACTAACAATAATGTTAAAAACTAAGCGCAATGTTTATGCCTTTTCTTTCAGCATAAACTTTATGCTGAAAGAAAATGTTTCGGATCCAACTCGTTACTCGTATAATGCTTTATGTCAAACTTTACCCGTGAAAACGTCTAGTCTTCAGAACCTTCAGCTTGAAGGTCCACCGATAGTCTAGAAATAGAAATATAGACCAGAGCTCAGAGTTTTCAATGTTTTGTTCAAGTTACAACAAAACATAACAATGTGTCACATCATTTATAGTCTAGTCGATTTAGTTTACTTACTTTTAAGTGTTAGCTTTCCACCCGCAGCTTGGCCCGCGTGGACTACAGATTATATCGTACAGGCGCCGGGCTGAATAAAAGTATATATGTCCTTCCCCAAGGTTCCATCTAAATTTATACCAAATTTCGTCAAAATCGCTCCAGCGGTCTAGGCTTGACATCGTAACAGACAGACAGACAAGAGTTTTCGCATTTATAATATTAATTATGGATTTGCGACCCGTGTAGTGTGGAATTTGACACCATGTATTGTACATATAAACCTCTTGAACCACTCTATCTATTAAAAAAAACCGCATCAAAATCCGTTGCGTAGTTTTTTATGTAGTGATGATAAAAAACTGATATTTGATTTCCGATTTACCAGTAAAATGAAATACCAAATATTCCTAAATATTTCTTTCGTAACCTGGTAAATCTTATCATGTCCTATCCAACTTTTATATTATAAAATGCGAAAGTTAGTGTGTGTTTACCTCTTCACGCCTAAAAGGCTGAACGGATTTGAATGCAATTCAGCACACTGACAGAAATAACCTAGATTAAGACAGGATACTTTTCATCCTCGTCAAAGATTCCCTAGAGTCCGAGCAGATGATATCACGGGCGGCCGCTACTGTTCTACAGGGTGTTCATGAATGAGCCAAAAATTGGAAAACCGTTTATTCGGACCATCAAACTGAACTATGGAACCAACTCTTAAATCGCGAAAAAAATCGGCTGTATCATTCATTCTGATATGTTCGTTATTAATTTTTGTATGGAACACCAGATTTTTTGTATGACCTCATAGTCATGTTAAGTAGATTTGTTTGATGATTCGAAGAAACGGTTATCCCATTCATTAATAATTGACCCGATATTGTTCCTTGCTCCCCAATTCCTGCATTTCGGCGGTTGCTTAGTCTAGCAATTAGAAGCAAAAACCGGCCAAGTGCGAGTCAGATTTGCGCACGAAGGGTTCCGTAAAAAATCACGTTTGTTGTATGGGAGCCCCCTTAAATATTTATTTTATTCTGTTTTTAGTATTTGTTGTTATAGCGGCAACAGATATACATCAATCTATGAAAATTTCAACTGTCTAGCTATCACGGTTCATGAGATACAGCCTGGTGACAGACAGACGAACAGCGGAGTCTTAGTAATAGGGTCCCGTTTTTACCCTTTGGGTACGGAACCCTAAAAAAATTTAGTTAAGTGGACCAATATCACCATAAAGGTATGATTCCGATCTCGGCAGCAGCAGCAGTGTTGCCGCAGCAGTGCATTCCAAATTGAACCCTAATGTTACGGTTGAAAGGCTCAATTTGATGTGAGCGGAGAAGCGACGCGACACTGCTGCGCAACACTGCTGCGCGACACTGCTGCCGCAACACCACTGGTCCCCATACATTCTCTATAGGTTTATATGAGACTACATTCCGAGCTCGGCAGCAGTGCTGCGCAGCACTGTCGCGCAGCAGTGCTGCTGACATCGGAATCATACCTTTAGAAACATTATTTTTTTCTTCTGCTTACATAAGACAAGTTCGTTGCGTAGAAAGAAAAAGTAAAGTGTACCAAATTTAAAACCTAACATTCAGTAGTGATAAAATTAGTGCTATCTGGCAGATAGCACTAGATAATCAATTTGACCTCAGTAATCAATCACTGAGAGTGTGAAATTATTACTAAATCATTGACTATTACCATTAAACTAATTTGTCTCAGAGAAATAACTGAATTAACCGCTGTTTCAATGACTTCGTGTTTGACTGCTACGTTTATACTTGTTCGTACTACCGAAAAAAACGAAAGTTCGCGTGTAAATATTTTTTTTGAAAACTTTTTGAAGAACAAGTACTTACTTTCATTGGATACGAACCCTAAAAAGTTATATTTACCGAGTTAACGTTCTTGACGTTCTCTTCAGCGACCGATGCCACTTCTTTTGGCACAGTTGTTGAATTTCTTTACAAAAAAGGAAGGCTTTTCAAGTTAAG
The DNA here is from genome assembly GCA_943789525.1 of Agriphila geniculea. NCBI lineage: Eukaryota > Metazoa > Arthropoda > Insecta > Lepidoptera > Crambidae > Agriphila > Agriphila geniculea. The sequence continues at coordinate 19,000,568 of OX038883.1, read as the reverse complement.
GTGATAACTGATTTGGCAAAATATTAATTGTTCTAAGATTTTTCTTTTTGGCTTTACGATAACCTCAATACCTGGCTGTCCTTAAAGTGTGGGAGGAAATTTCTTTATTATCCCGTTAACGCCCGGAAAATGAGACACAATAGACGTTCTATTGTTGTCCGGACGCCGGCGTCCGCGCGGGCATTGATGAATTAATGGGTAGATTTTTTAATCTGCCAAGATTATATCTGAAAATGTATAAGAGTTAACCACATAGAACTTTGTTAAAGGGAGCCGACATCGTGTCATTAGTGGGCGTGAATATTTAAGCACAGTCGACGGGACGCGAGTCCGCTCGACCCTTTATAGTACATCGGGGATTACCTTCTCATTGAATTAATTTCATTTGCTGATTAAAAACACAACGGTTGCCTTTCTCAGCTCAGATTCTAGATCTAAAATTATAAACAAAAATATTGGCAATTGGTGGCAATGATCTCATGAACCTCTCGGCAGGTATTTACATTGAACGTCTGTAAACACTCCGAAACTACAAACGCTGCTTATTATGGGTCATCATATTATCGACATTGACCCAATATTTTCTTACGGAGAACTGAAAATAAAAGTTAAGAACGACCCACTCGATGACACAACGCCCGGCGCCCGCCGAAACGGGTTGTGGTCGCGCGTCGTTCTTCAATGAGTATTTCTTATCATTGAGATTTTTGAATTCTGGTTCAGTCGGTCCATTTCCATCGATTTATTCGGTAGTGACTACTCCACTCGTTCGTACCTCATTGTTCCCGAATCCGCATTACGCAATCAAGAGGGGTCATTTTGTCCGCGCCCAAAAGTCGCACCCGCGAAGTGGAGAACTGGAGAACAGTCATATCCTATCGATTTGTTAAGATGGCGCGCGGGTGGTGTGGGGAGGGTGCGGCGGAGGGCGGCCGCAGCCTCCGCACACTGCAGCCTCGCTTGCACCTGCCGTAACGCAACGACACCGGGCTCACTGCCGACGTCACGCATACCAAATGACACCTTGCACTATCTGACGAACAATGCAATATACCATTCCCCGACTTCTTACGAATTTTCCTAGTGAGAGAAACGAAAGAATTAAGAGTCCTAAAACCTGGAAGCTCAGCTAGTAACCCGTAGCAGTAACTGCAATGCAAACAGCAAAACATCGCAAGTCGATCGATACGTAATAATCACATACATTACTGCTATGATCCCACAACTTCCTACTTCTGAGACGTTAAAGATAGTTAGAGACCTACGAAAGACTACGTCTAAAATGTGGGCCTTGATGTAATTATGACCTAATTTCTTAATTGGCTCACACTTCTTGTCATAAAGTAACGTTAATATGGAATAAATCTAGCATGTTATTAATCTTCTAAATAATAGAAATAAACTTCCAATGATTGATTTTAAAAAGTGCTTAATAATTTAATGTGCTTGTTTTATCTAATTTCCATAACTAATAACGAAACTCTAATGGAAAACTGCACTGTCTCAGTGACAACAGTGACCCAATACTTACCTTTAATTTTATTACTTACTATAGACATTGCTTAAAAGCAGATATATTTGACTCTTACCCAACGTACAAAAGTGTAATATTTAAGTAAGCGAACAGTTTCTTAGTTCGTGCTATCGACCGTTTCTATATTTATGCATTTTGGTTCAAACTCTTCAAAGATCTACAAATATCGGGCTATACCAAACTTGTATCAAAACTTTGTTTGGAAATCTGATTCAATAATTTGAGATCATCCCTGATTCTGTGGATTTTTCACTTATTACATCAATCATACTAGGTATAGGTAGTGAAAATGGTGGCCCATACCCGCCTACCAACGTCACAAACGTCTGAGGACTTAGCTAATGTGCTACGGAAAGCTTGCCAGCTTTAGCTTACGATTCACTAAAATGATTGTGTTGTAAAAAGTTTCGACTGGTCTAGTCTACTTTAGGAAGTTTACTGCACGATTTTACAACACTCATGACAAAGAGATCCCGTTGTTGTCATAATTCTTTCATGCATGACCCGCGTGACACATCTCTCGCTTCACTAATGTGCGTGTAAAATTCTAATAGCTCCGCTAAACTTCTCATACCAACCTGCACTAATCGAGACTTAGGAAAACGAAACGACCATATTGATCGTGTTTTTTCATAGTTTGCCGCTTATGAAGCGAGTTCTTTTAGGTGGTAAGCCAGCCCAGTTCTCCAAGCAATCAAATTCCTCTCAGGATCTCAACAAATCACAAAAGTTATTTATACCGATTAAGGCAAGGCAATCCACAAAATCTACTCTTTTACTATCTCTTTGGAATAAGGTTGTTCATTACATAGCTTTAATTGTCACTGCAAATTGTTGAAATTTAGTACATTTTTATTGATTTCTGGAACTCGGGATCATTTATTAAAAATGCATATTAAAAAACGGGAGCATTTATTAATCTAACACAAAAGCCGAGAGAGAGATCTAACAATTAAATCAATAAAAAAGCTATCCTTTTGTTGCATAAAAAATCATATCACTGTGTCGTTAAAAATTACGAAATCTGACGATTGGAAGTTTATTTTTATAAGTTTTTAATTTATGGTGTTATTCAGATTTTTTTTTCAGAGTTACCAAGCCATTTTTCAATATTGGTTCAATATCGGTTATTGTTTTTTTTTTTTTTTCAGTCTAAGTACAGTCATTTTTGTGAACTAGAATTATATAGATCGGACTAACTTACCTAGTGACGTCCGATCCCCAATTATGTGAAGTAATCTCGTCCTCATAATTTGTAAATATGTAGTCTGTATCTGGTACTACTACGCTATCCACAATCTTCAAAGCCGTAAAAAAAAAAAGAAAACAATCTATGGTATACTCTATGGTTCTCATTTGCCGCGCTCTGCCTGTCACCACCTGTCAATGTCATTATTTCAAAGCATTATAAATATGTAAACACAACTTTCAATTCAAGGGTATACTGATGAATTTAAAAAAGAATCATGGGTAGGGCTGGGACTAGTATGAGGACGAGATTACTTCACATAATTGGGGATCGGACGTCACTAGGTAAGTTAGTCCGATCTATATAATTATGTTCCGTAATCTCGTCCTCATATATGTAAATATGTAGATGTTCAAAGAAGAAAGTTGTGTTCATGAACAATCATTTATTATTATAATTAATTAATATACATATATTAATTTTTATATTTATAACAAATATAGAAAAAATATACTTATATTTATCAAAATATTTGTGCAAACTTTTTTCATAGTTATATGAGATCATATTATTCATTATTAGTTACAGAGCACACAGCTTGGGCAAAAACATTGGGATCGGTAACAATAGGCCTTTTATAAAAACGGGCAAACATGGAGGAGCTTGTTGTCCAACCTGCTGCCTTTCTTATGACCTCAATGTTTACACCACCTTCAGCTGCTTTTGAAGTTGATGCGTGCCTTGTGCTATGTGCTGTGAACTTGTTAATATTTATACCACTATTAGACATTATTTCCTTAATCCATCTACTCATAGTTGAGCTGGATGCAGCATGGTGAGGTTTCCTTAAAGTTAAAATTAATCGCTTGCACCCTTGTCTCATCAAATCAGTCTTATCTAAGTAAAACAACAGAGTTGTTGCAGGACATATTTTAACATTTTCTCTAAAAAATGGTAATATCAAATTTGGTTGAGCCCTACCAGGGGCTGAAGTTTTTATTGTGGCTGGAATTCTAATGTTAATATTATCATCATTAATACAAATATCAGTAACACATATAAGAGACAATGTTTGGACCCTATGTGCAGTGAGAAGAGCTAAAAGAGCTACTAACTTTTTAGTTAAAATATCTAGGCTAAGATTATCATTAGGATATAAATTGGATAAATAATTTAAAACAATGTTTGGGTCCCATACCTCTTCATACTTAGGAGTCTTAGGTCTCAATTTAAATATACCCTTAAAGAATCTTACTACTCTCTCGTCTGTTCCTAATTGGGGTCCTAGGATTAGAGAAATCGCTGATCTAATAGAATTAAGCGAGCTGTATGACAAACCTTCTTGAAATTTCTGAGTTAAAAAAGATATAACTATGGGTACTGAGCCTGAGAGGGGGTCTACCTCATGGTCTCTGCAGAACAGGATCCACTGGTTAAGAGCATACTGGTACTGCTTCTTTGTGCCAGTAGATAGTGAAGCAAGCATTATATCCATTGAGGAAGATGGTATGCCTTTTCTTATAAATGCTTCCCTGATAATTTGGCTGCAATCAAGTAGAGACTCTTGTGTAGGGGATGTGGATGCCTGGAAGGAGACAAAAGTAAGTCACAACGGGGTTCAAGAATTATCTTTTCAGATATGACCATGGAGTTGAAAAGTGGGTACCATAGTTGTGCAGGCCACATTGGCACAACTACAATGCCCTCTGCTTTTTCTTTTTTAATTTTTTTCTAAAACTCGGGGTATGAGTACAAAAGGGGGAAAAGCGTAAAATAATATTTCATTCCACTTAAGAGTAAAAGCATCTACAGAGTATGCATCAGGGTCTGGTAGCCAAGTAACATAGTTTTCACACTTAGCATTGAATCTACTAGAAAAAATGTCAATGTCAGGAATGCCAAAGCTATTAGTTATAGTATTGAAGGCTGTATCACACAACTCCCATTCAATTTCAGACTTTGAACGCCTAGATTCTTCATCTGCGATATAATTATGTAGAACTTATGTAAGATGCGAACACCCATAGGTGTCTATCTTCACACCACTGCCATAGTTCTTTTGCTAAGTTATTCAAGTGTGGAAACCTTGTGCCACCCATCCGGTTAATATAGGCAATGGCAGTTGTGTTATCTATTCTTAACAAAATTTCACAGTGTTCTAAATCAGATGCAAATGTTTTGAGACCTATAAATGCAGCTAAAAGCTCTAGGTAATTAATATGAAAATGTTTTTCATTCTCTGTCCAGTGTCCATGGCTTCTAATATTATTACAAACAAGACCCCAACCTGTGCGCGACGCGTCAGAAAAAATCTGTAAGTGAAAGTCATATGATTTTATTTTACTGGAACTAGTTTTAATATTAGATAGCCACCATTCTAAATCAAGTAGAATTTCCTTTGTTAAATGGAGAGAGCCTTCATAGTTATCATTATTATTTCTCAATGCTAATGTTTTTGTCTCTCCATAGCTTTAGTGTAAAGCCAGCTATATTCTAAGGCTGGGCATGCAGCTACTAGTTGACCTAAAATTTGGGCAAAGTCTATGATTTTACAACTTGTTTTATTATGAAGTTTTCGGATGGATTTAGTAATAGATACTTTCTTTTTCTCAGGAAGTGAAATGGAAAACTGGACAGAGTCTAATACAAACCCTAGATATTGACACACTTGTTGTAATAAATACAGATAAAAGTTACTTCACACCCAGTGAAGTAACTTTTATCTGTATTTATTAAAAACCCTAAACTTTCTAGAAACTGCTTAGTAATAGTCACATTTCGTAAGCAATCTTGGTATGAATCAGCTAGACATAATACATCATCTAAGTATATTACAGACAACAAACCTAACGACCGTAAGTGAAAAATGACTGGTTTCATGATCTTAGTAAAGACATAAGGTGCTGTACAAAGTCCAAAAGGAAGGCATGTGAATTCATACAAGATACCTTGAAATAGGAATCGGAGATATTTCCTGTCAGGTTGTCTTACTGAAAGTAAATAATAGGCATTTTTCAGGTCAATTGTCGCCATGAAACATCCTGGTGTCATTAGTTTTGTTGCTGTTCTTATGTCCTCAAGTTTAAAATGAACTGTGTCAATGAATTTATTAAGTTTTTTAAGATTTAGTATGAATCTCCATGTCCCGTCTGGCTTGGGATGTAAAAATATACTAGATAAGAACTGTCCCTCTACAGGTGAGCATGACTGTATGGCACCGAGTTGCAATAATTTGGTAATCTCAGAGGATATGAGGTTATTTTCTTTCTGATTAAAAGTGTCATTACTAGGAAAGCTAGACTGTATTGGGACTTGAGCAAAAGGTATTGAATATCCATTAATCCACCTATGTTTAGTTGGATTGGTAGTGATGGTATCCCAGTGTTGGGAAAAAATTTAATCTGCCGGTTTGTACCTGGTCTAACGGCGGCGGTGGTCCTGACGTCGAGGTGGATGCGCCTTTGGTGGGGAACGCCTGGAACGACTCGCTGTGGACCCCTTCTGTGTGGAATTGTGTTGCCTCTGTTTCGGAACTGGCCCACTCCGACGTGGCACCTGCATTCGAGGTGGGCCCCGGAAGTTTAAATTGTTGTTAGCCGGTTTGGTTGTTTGTTTCGCTTGGGTATTTTTCATTTCTTGGGCTGATTTCTTAACGGCCTTGCAGGCACTGACTTGCTCTTGGAGTTTGTCTCCAAATAAATATTCCGATATAGGAGTTTTCTCGCACCTGCATTCGAGGTGGGCCCCGGAAGTTTAAATTGTTGTTAGCCGGTTTGGTTGTTTGTTTCGCTTGAATATTTTTCATTTCTTGGGCTGATTTCTTAACGGCCTTGCAGGCACTGACTTGCTCCTGGAGTTTGTCTCCAAATAAATATTCCGATATAGGAGTTTTCTCTAGCATCTCCTTCACTTCCTTGTTGAGGCCGGGTAAAATGAGGTTTCTTCGGGTTGATGATAGTTCGTGGTAGAGTGCACATAGCAACCTTGCAGCATCACTAAGGTGTTCAATATGTTGTACTTTTGATTTTTCTAAAATAACTTCATTCAGTACTTTTCCAGTAGCGGAAATTCCAGCCGCCAATGTTTTTTGTTGCTCAAGAATTCTTTTGTCTCTTTTAACAGAGCTCTCATTCAGTGCAGCTACAACTTCTACATTCAGAATAGGTGGGACCAATAGTCCACAGTTCTTTGGTACATCATGTTTTTTCATTATGTCCAACTTTATTTCGTTGTTAAGGCCATTTTGCAATATGGCTAGCCAACGCTTAGCCAAGCTATCATGTAAATCCACAGCATTACTAACACCGGGGGTCCCTTCTTGCCCTAATAGTCCTTCAATCTCAGCCGGTATCTCAATCGATGATGGTTGTTCGTCTGTATTCTGCCCCCCCGTTTTTTCTTGAATTGGTAGCGAAGGCTGTGGCAAAGGCTGGGTGGAAGGGACGTTTTCGAGCTGCTGCGTAAGTGAATGTAAAGGCTGTGGCGTCGGCGAACGTGAACGCTGCGGCGTAGGTGAATGAACAGATTGTAACTTCGGTGAACGCGAAGACCATCGTGTGGATGAACGTGAAGACCGTGGGGTCCGTGAGTGCGGGGATGTTGTTGGTCGGGATCGCCTTCGGTGCGGGGAGCGACTTTTGGTTCTCGACCGGCTCCGACCCTTACGTCTCGCATAGTAGTCATCTACAAAGTAATAACTTAATTAGGATCTTGAGATTAGGTACACTGACCTACAATCCGTGGCTAACCTCTCGTGAAAGCTCTAGGAATGCAGGTATATTGAGATCCACGCCATGACGACAAAAAAAGTTACCGCCTACCCGCGTATGTACCACCGGCTAACCTCTCGTGAAAGCTCTTTATGTGGTTTGCGATTAGGGACACTATAATGTTCTCATTGGTTAACCTCTCGTGAAAACTCTAGAGACATAAGTGTGTACGAACGAACATAGAATCTGTAAAAGGTTATTTATTAGATAAAAAACTTACCGGCGTCACCGGCATGGTCGTGATGATTTCCTTTGGAAAAACGTTTTTCCAACTTGCGTAACCGTTCTTTTAACGATCTGTAATCTTCCTTGTGTTTCTTACCCATTTTTCTTGCAGAATTATACAATAATACGGCTTTTTCCAAAAAAAAATCCAAAATACGATGTGAACAGCGCAAAGCACAAAAAGACACAATGACATTGACAGGTGGTGACAGGCAGAGCGCGGCAAATGAGAACCATAGAGTATACCATAGATTGTTTTCTTTTTTTTTTTACGGCTTTGAAGATTGTGGATAGCGTAGTAGTACCAGATACAGACTACATATTTACAAATTATGAGGACGAGATTACGGAACATAATTCTACATCAGTTCGTCACATTGGAAGCTCAAAAATCAATATTTTTATCAGATCGTGAACTAGCGTCGCCTTAAATTAATTATGTTTTGATGAATTAAACAAAAACTCGTTGATAAAAGTATATAAATATTGAATATTAAATGATCACTGCCGCATGCTGTCCAACCTTGCAGCGTTGCTCGCAGCAGACGTTACATTCATGTTGATCGGACTAAGAACGGGTTTTCTGCAACCTGCAAGAAAACTTCTGCAAGAAGTGCCCCACAGCCTGTCAGACAGTAGCTTACAAGTGTTAACTAATAGCAAATGCACTGGCTACAGTTTGTCACGCGTTCACAAGCTACTGTGTGACAGGCTCTCAGTGTAAGTTCTCGCAGAAGTTCTTGCAGGTGTATTCGCGGCCTAATACATCCAAGGAAAACGTATTGTTTTATAATAACGATAATGAATAGTTACCACGGTAGAAATCAATAATAATTAAATAGTACACTATAGTAATTTGTTTGTCGTTTGAGTTCTCTTTCTAAAAGTCCAACTTCAAGAAAGAGATCTCTCGTCGAATCCAACTCGGGTGGGCAGCATTCGGGAAGCTTCGAAAAATCTTCGCGTCCGACTTACCTCAGTGTCTCAAGACGAGAGTTATGAACAGTGTGTGTTGCCAGTGATGACTTACGGCAGTGAAACGTGGTCGCTAACTATGGGTCTCATAAGGAGGCTCAAGGTCACCCAGTGTGCAATGGAGAGAGCCATGCTCGGCGTTTCCCTGCGTGATCGATTCAGAAACGAGGAGATCCGCAGGACTTATTTCAAAACCACCTGGCTAGCTACCACCATCTTATCTAAGTCTGACGCCATAACAACAATTAAACATTGTTGTGTTCCGACTGAGGTAAAATAGCAGTTCCTCAGTGATGAGAATTCTGGGTGTAGTGCGCTTCCACCTTCGGCCTTATCGTCATTTAACATCAGTTAAAGTGAAAACAAAGCACTAACCCGTTGTGCACAAAAAAATGTAACCACACCAATTGATCGATCGATCAAATCGAATAAACAGGCTTTTCCTGGATCAGTCAGGACTTCAGGAGTTAAAGACAAAACAGTCCTATCAATAAACCGTTATTTCTGACGTGACATTTTCTTCATCGATCGCTCAAAATGTTGCGAATTTTTTTAAGCTCCTATTATTTTATTGGAAATGTTAATAATATTATTGTGTTACAGTGGCCCAGTCAGAAGACTCGCCTATCGCAATGAAACTCAAGAAAATATGCCTTAAAACGCCGGTAGGCGAAGAACAGGCAGCACAAGCAGTTTTAGACCCAGCGTTAGGTGAGTACTTTAATTTTAATTATTATTCGTTTTGTTTGAATTTAACATTTATGAGACAATCTTTTGGTTGTTGAGAAGGTCTCTATGTCGACGACGGATTATCCTGAATACTTTCCCTAATTATGTATGAAAATTCTTGCTAAGCGAATTGTTATAATAGCTGTGATGTTTAGTAAATCTCGTCGTGTCATAAGTTAAACAAAACACCATTATGTGGTGAACATTTAACCCATTATGTATTCTTATGGCTTCTATGGCTTCTCTACACATCGACTGAGGGATCAGCAAAATCTATCTGCAGATGCCGTCCGTCCGCGGTCCGCCGATGTGTAAGGGTGTCCGGTGCGTTAAGCGTTTGCGGAGCGACATAGATTAGGCAGCGGTTCCCGAAAGGGGTTCCGTAAGAGGTTCTCAGGGGTTCCGCAAAAATTCAGTTAGAGTTAATTATATGTATATCTTTTTGTTCTAACTAAATACATTTTTTTATCTTCCTTCTTTTAAAGTCAATAGTACTTACAAGTTGCGAACACCAAGCTAAAGTCTCAGTATGGTGTGATTTCACGTAAAGAAAACACTGTTACAGTGTTAGTTGACTTCTTACTTGAGCTAAGGTTCGGCGCAAAAACGGTCAACCAATAAGGGTTCCATAGCCAAAAGAATTCGGGAACCGCTGGATTAGAGCTCTCATGCACTGCAAGCATCTCCGTCAGAAAATCAGCAATCTATATCCCCGCGCCGTGTGCCCGCGGCGGGATCCCACTTAACGCAGCGGACGCCCTGAACGGGAGTATTCGACGTTTGTTTTAGATTCGAGAAAATACCTGCCTCTACCACATCGGCGGACGTATCCGCAGATGCAAATACCTGCCGATGTTATGAAAATGCAATAAACTGCTGATGCGATGTCTCTGTCGATGTGTAGAGGCTACGTTATTGAGTTGACGCAGATTCTGCTTTTCCCTAAGATGATTTAGAAAAAAAATTAACGTGTTAAATGTACTTTTAACACTTTCTTACGACATCTTAAGTAGCTATACCTATATATATTATAATTTATGGTGCTGCTTACTACCGACGCCCGTGTGATCTTGACTATACTGAAAAAGAGGTCACTACTGAATCACGGTCTCAATTTGAAGAACCATCTGATTCAAAACCAATAATGCTCATTAATTTGTTAGTCTTATTTTAGTTCCAACTTTATCCGATCGCGTATTTTGAGATAACCCTCTGACAATTTCCTGATAGTTCAACAGTCCCATAACAATACACGGATTATACTAGAGAGCTTCCTTAATGTATCCGATTACTCGGTGTCCTTACACAAAGCCAGTGGACTCGGCGGCGTATACGTGTCGTCGTCGGTCTCGTTGATTGAATTGTGCTTTTATTTCCCATCGCAGCACGCATGGAGGCCATGATGTCATCGATTTAATTGCGGAGTCTACTTCATTACCTACCTATAAAAGCGACATTTATTTTAGTCATCGGTTGCCTAAGCTTCTACGTCAATAATGTATATAGCCCAACACGCTTACGATCGATTTACGGCAACTTTACGGCCCGTTATCTTTTCACGCAATGTTGTCGCTATAATTTCGTTCTCAATGTCAAGATTCGCTTTTACGGCCTGCAGTAAATACCTTCTTGTTTTATAATCAACTAGCTTTCCGCCCGCAGCATTGCCCGCGTAGACTAAATATCGTGCGGGCGGAGAGCCGGAGACCCGCGCCCAGCAGTGGGATAAAAAGTAGCCTGTGTCCTTCCCCAAGGTACTATCTATATCCGTGTCAAATTTTGTCAAAAGCGGTCTAGCGGTTTAGGCGTGAAAACGTAACAGAAAGACAGACAGAGTTACTTTCGCATTTATAATATTAGTATGGATTTATGATTGTTCAGGTAATGTGGGGTTTTGGGCCAAACTTTGTCCCGACACCGGGCAAAGTTCATTGTGCGTGACGATGGCTCACATGTCTGGTGTGCCGGCCGCGCCGCGCATGCACATAGCCACCGCTATACTTACGATTCGTGCTCAGGTCGTTAATGGTAGAACGTGGATCTGTTGTACGCGGGTGGAATAACCTATAATTAGATGCGCGTACCAATAGTCAGTCGTGGAACTCTTAGATGTCTCGTTTATTCTGTATCTCTGCAATACATTCTGATTCCAGATAAAGTCCTTTTTAGATTGACCTAATTAGCTGTCGTCACATTAAGGAACTGCAATGAAATGTATGTTATTTTTAACTATCTTTTGCTCGCGACCTTGTCCCTTTAAAATTTGTTTGTTGGATTTTGATCTTAGCTTGCCAACATTTAGTTGAATATAGATAACGATAAGGAATGTGCTGGCGCAGCATTGATGGCAGCATGAAGCTCCATCTTGCAGAACACTCATAATGTTGGTGCAGATGGTGGCATCAATGTAATGTATACAGCTGTATTGAACTATTATAGAATTCATAGATTAGGTAGATTCACCGCCTAATGTACCGAGAACGAATTGGAGTCATATAGGTACATAGAGAGGGGGTTATATGGGGTGGGCCGCGTATCGGGCGGCGTGATAAGTGACGCCTATCAGTCAATGTGTTGCATAGGCGAGCGCATGTGAGGTACCGGACAATAGAGGTTCGTCGATGCAGTTTCGGCGGCGGCCAGCGCCGCAGGGCCGGCGAGCGACGGCGTTTGTTTCTCCGGCATGCGTGGCATTGCAGCTCTCCTCGGCCGGTAATTTGATTGGACCCGAGCTGTCACCTATGCGCCGCAGTCGCCCGGCCGTCGCTCGCCGGCTATCGATTAGAGCCCCCGCCCCTGCCCCCGCGCCGCCCGCGAACCGGATCTCGTCACGCCGCCATTGTGTACCCGCGACGCTTAAACGCATTCGTTTCTCCCGATGCGAAAACGACGCATTCCTTCCGCGCGCCCGCCCGCCCCGCCTCGGCCGGCCCGCCGCGCTGCACCGCGCGCCACCGGCCGGGACTCTCAATACACTTTTACCACATTACCAGTGCGACCGGCCGCCACTGACGGACACTACCGTCAGCAAACACTCGACATAAACGCCACCCTAATGGTTATTATTCATTGCCAATCTTAAGCATCGCAAATGAGATTTACGGCAGCATCCTGATTTTGATAGAATGGAAACTTTAAAATAATCATTCCGCGACCCAAAGGCGGGCGATAGAAAAGTTCGGGTTCAATTCCCGGTCTGGTCGATGTTCGACAACGAACCTTGTTTACTGTCTTAGAACGGTCTTCTTAATCTTTCAGTATTATTAATGGTGATCGATGTTTATTGATTACCTGACCTAACATTGTACGTCTGCTTTAGTGATGGCCGAAATCTCACATAATGACAATTTCCAGAAACATAATATGAGGATATGTTTCTGGAGATTGTCATTATGTGAGATTTCGGCCATCACTAAACCTTGCGTCGATAAGGATCGACGCAAAACAAAATAATAACCTTCATTTTATATTGAAAATTAATCCTGGCCAGGTGTGATACCCACAGGCCAGGATTATAATAACTTTCATGTTAGTGATACAGGTTAAACCCCTCGGTGCAGTTGCTCTCATTAGTATTCTTCATCGATCATCATTACACGATTTTAAGTCATCGCGCGCAATGGTCATTTTTTGAGAACTTAACAGAGGGTCAAGTCTGCTAATGTTTTCGTCAAAATCGTAGTTCAATGGTGTTCTAATGGTAATGCTTTTTGACTCAGTTCTCGTTTCTTAAACCCAAAATCAAGACACAATATTATGTTTCCGTTATTAGAAACACAATGTGTTTCAGTTTTGGGTTTAAGAAACAAGAACTGTGTCAAAAAGCATTACCATTCAAACACCATTGAACTACGATTTTGACGAAAACATTAGCAGACTTGACCCCCAGGTGGCGATGAACGGCACCGTACATTATAGCTTAAAATATGTCAAATATAAGTTAGACACAATAGATGACTGATCATGACGTAGCAAATGTAGCAATAACAATATTCTGCAGGTCCTATAGAGTTCCCAGTTAGCTAGAGCAAACAAACTTCTAAGACCCCGTTTACATTATTCCAGTAAAATTCAAGTAGAAATACATTGCCTGGCATGTTCGTTGACTTTAAAAGAACGTCAAACACACCACGTAATGTATTTTTCTACTGGAATAATGTAAACGGGTTAGGGTTACCTATACAATGCAGTAACCATATTTTTCTTCATCTTCTCCATTTTAAATGTAAGTTTCAACGACGAGTTTCTATGTTAGTAAGATTACCCAGCTTATCAACTATTTTGTATGTTTATCAGACGAGTAATCTGTATATTAAAGGTTTCTATTTCAGAATAAATTCTAGGCTAAAACTTATAGGTACTGTTAATGACCCTCAAACACTTGAGATTGTCTTGTTGTATCAAACATAAAACTACATTCAGAGCCAGTAGACGTAGTAGCTATTCAGTAATCTGTGCCAGTAAGTGAGTGCTAAAAGGTAATAAGGAAAACCTTAAAGAAACAATCTTTTTTATGCCAAAAATTTATTGTTATTTTACACCGCGTATCTAATCTTAAAGCAAAGAATACTAATTAACTATTACGTTAAAGTTTTCTTCGATAGTATTCACTCGATCGTGTAACAGGACATTACAGCCGAGAGCGGAAAGTTAGCATTTACATTGTCGAGGATGGTTTGAATCATTCGAGCCTTGAATAATTGAATTTCAATTCTCAATAATTCAAACCATCCTCGACTATGTAAATGCTATCTTCCCGTTCTCGACTGTAATGTACTATTTCATGTCTCAAAGAATCGGCAAGTTAGTATTTCTTCTAGATAGCAAGCAATGTCATAATCTCATTTAACTAATTTAATTTCCCTTCTGCGTTGGTCTGTGGCGGCGCCATCTTAAGAGTTTAAAAATACTCAGTTTGGTACCCCACTCCACTGTAGATTTAGATTCAGTTATCGGACACAGACTCATTTCACATTATAGCATAGCTTGTTGTTGATCTTGACCCTAAAAGCTATGATATGTACTTCAAACGTTTAAATTGCCATACATTGTTGCAACTCTTGAAATCAATATCCTAAACGAATGCACTCACGGTTTTATAGTCACTTTCATTCAAGAATGCAGTATGGTGTCCTTCAAGGAGTGTCTAAAGTCTTAAAGGGGCATGTCTTGGCATGGCAGCAGACACGAGACGACCTCGCGCGATGCGAGCCGAGTGTTATTAAGTAACCGTTCGTTTGCTATGAGGCATTCCATAAACCGCCTACCACCTTCATGGTGTTATTAGTAGTAAAAAATGTTTTTTTTTTTACTTCAAAATTAAACGTTAATGATATTCCCACTTTTAGATTTAGAGATTCACACGTTTTTGGTCTCTATTTCAAAATACAAATTAATAATTCATTAATTACTTAATCTAGGACTAGGTTATCACATCACGTGTAACGACAATATGCAATGTCATCGTCATAAATACAGACAGACAAGGGACCTTGTACTGAGAATATAGATAAGAAATAGGATATTTTTTTCATCCATTATACACTCGCGAGCAAAAGTATGGAATCACAGGCCTATTTTCATACAAACGAGGTAACTTTGACGCTCTGGTTCACCGCCCAGGATTAAACGGGGTGTGATCTGATGTTGGCTATTCAAAGAATGGATGGCGGAGGCCCATAATGCTAAAGAAACCTAACGACTGAGATAAGTCGCTCAGGGTTGAATAAAAGAAATAACAAAAACAAGCTAAAATTACAATCAAATGTATGGAAAATGTAACACTTAAAAAACCATACGGTTTCTAGTGTAAACATGGCCATCATCAGATCACACCCCGTTTGATCCTGGGCAGAAAACCAAAGCGTCAAAGTTACCTCGTTCATATGAAAATAGGCCTGTGATTCCATATTTTTGCTCGCGAGTGTAGTTTCATACGGGCTGTGAAAAAAGCATAAAGTCTCATTCATCAGTACATAAAAATTAAATACTAATATCCCACCCAAAAATCATTTTCATGTAAAATGTTACCAAGACGAGACTATAATGGCGCGCACTGTCAAAAATTTATCAGATCTCATGTAGAGAGAAGCTACTAACTCTACACGCCCTAACTCTACAATCCCTAACTTCACAAACCTTGCACCTTAGTCAAAATATGTGGCTTGGCCATTTCGCTATATTCACATGGGCGTAAGGTGAAAAATTTATTCCCTGTTCATTACTTTTCTGTTTTACAATAATAGTTCTTATAGTAGCATGGCTTAAGCGCTTTCAGTTTGCGATTATTACGCCGGATAAGCAACTATCGCTAGGGTCAGTCATCGGATGGGTGACTAATTATATTATCTTGAGCTCTTCCTTGTTTCGAAAAGTAGGTACGCTACGTCGTTGGTTCCGTTCCATTTGCAGTCGTCAACATCTACCAATCCGCCATTGGGTCCTAGAGCAGTGGAGACTTATGTGGCTGATGATGTTGAAGCCGTATTTGAGCAACAACTTATAGAACGTCCACTTTAGTCACAATTATTAGGAGTTCTAGGTACTATCATTTAATCTGTGGTTCTAGTTCTAAGTGGTGTAAGAGTGGATTTTGAGTCTTACTTATTCCTTTGCCAAAATCACCTGCTTTATTCATTTTTGCTAAGGGAAAGCTAGCTGGAACACGTGCACCATATAATCACTTTCTAGTTCTCCACCAGTACCTGAAGCAGGTATTTAAGTCTTAAGTAGTTCGACTTTGCTACAAAATTTGTCAACTTTAAGGAACCGGAAAGTACTGGAAAAGGATGATATTTATATAATAAATGGTAAATATGAAAGACGTAATAATAGTGTACATTACATACCTATGTTCAAATCGGCGTTGATTAAACAAGGAAAAAGTATTACAATACGTATGTAACTAGTACCTACCAAAATAAGCTATTGTAACGATGCGTTAGTTGCGTCGACTTTAAATAAAATATTGTGTTGTCATGTTATTCTGAAACGTGGAGCAGTAATAATCAATTAAATTCTGAGCTATTATGAATTATGAGTGAGAATAGTATGTCAAATAAGTCAAGATAAGTGTTTAATCCAATTAACGAGTATAATCGTCTTATCAATCCCCTAAATTGCGCCACTCCAGGTGTAGTACAGGTGTGAAAAATCAAATTCCAAACCGAGCAGATCATGTAATCTTAGTAAAGTAATAAGTAAGTGCTAAAGCACGAAAAGCAACAGTATCCGTAGCACACTCATTCGGACTTAAGACCACAAAGAAAATGTACTGGAAGTCTAGAATCGCAAGTTTCTCCAAATAATCCATGTTCAAACATCACCACCATCATACCCCTGACTATGTTTAACCCCTAGATATTGTCCATCGGGTCCATATTCACTTAGGGTTAACTTTTTTTTTTTCACATTCAATAATCAAACAAAAATATCCGGATCCTCGGAGACTTGCATTGCGAACTCACTTGAACAAGAAGGTAGCATTGCGAACTCACTTGAACAAGAAAGTAGAAAGAAACTTCAAACACTTGTTAAGAATAAACAGTAGCTCTACCAAACTGTTTCCACTACCGAAAACTAAAGTACATATATACTGGCCTCACAGTCAATGCGAGTGAAAGAGAGAAAACGATAGTTTACGGTAGCAAAAACAGTTTGCATCAACTCTTGGTAGGGCCACAGAATACTTAACTAGTTTAATGACAACAATATCACAAAATACATAATAGTAAAGTAACAATAATTAACTAAACCGACAGGGAATATAATAAGGGAAAAATAGTACACCTCCGCTCCGGTCACCCGTCGCCTCGGAAAGACTAGCAGTTACGTCATTTAAAATAAATAAAACCGGTCAAGAGCGAGTCGGACTCGCGCACCGAGGGTTCCGTACCATCATAATTGCACCATCAAACCACACTGCAGAGTAGCAAAATAAAATTAGTATTGCAGTTTTAGGTCAGCGCCATCTCTTGACCGATAGTGGAACTAATGTTAACTTTTGTAGAAATTTGATAATTTCTATAAAAGTTAATCGTTTTATTTTTCCTGTAATCTATATATAAACTGCTGTCACATAGAATTATTTTAGATTTTTCTCTTTGCAACCCCTTTTCAGTCCCTGTTGTAAAAAGATATTTATTTTTTTATTTCTTTCTTATTTGCAAAATAGTTGGGCAAATGTCATCTTAACTATTCCAAATTTCAAGTTGATACCATTAGTAGTTCTCGAGATATCCAGCTGTGACAGACATACAGACAGACTGAGTCACACCATAAGGGTTCCTTTTTTACCATTTTGGTACGGAACCCTAAAAATATTGAAAATTCGCAGGGGCCCAACCTGCATACAGCCAAATTAATGAAAAATTCTGATTCTCCATTATCTGTCTGTTCTTGCATTTTTATTCCGTCTAATTAATTCCCATATAATAGCATGAATGATTTGGTAGGTATGCATATTCATCTAGGTCATTGCGGAATAAGACCTTGACCACAAAAACACGATTAACTTGATTATTTTGGTTAGCATTTGCGAACACTCGAACACTATTTTATTGCTAAAATAATATGCAGTTAGGCAGTTAAAATTTTCAACTCTTCGAGTATTTTTGATCAATAGGTCTCCCATAAATATGGGATGGCAAATAATCTTGACATACACATAGAGCCGGTACGGCGACGGACTGACTGGTGTGGTAGAGAGGCTTTGTGAATGAACAGAGGATTCGGCTACTGATGTGTGTCAATGATTTAATGAATGTGATCAAAAGTAAGACAACCTATACTACATGGTGAAATCGAAGTCATTAGCAATCATTTCTTAAATCAAAGTGGTCAACATTCAAAGTAAAATAAACATGAAATAAAAAAAACCGGCCAAGTGCGAGTCGGACTCGCGCACGAAGGGTTCCGTACCAAAAAACGGCAAAAAATTAAGTTTGTTGTATGGGAGCCCCCCTTAAATATAAATTTTATTCTATTTTTAGTATTTGCTGTTATAGCGACAACAGGAATACATCATCTGTGAAAATTTCAACTTTCTAGCTATCACGGTTCATGAGATACAGCCTGGTGACAGACAGACAGACAAACGGACGGACAGCGGAGTCTTAGTAATAGGGTCCCGTTTTTACCCTTTGGGTACGGAACCCTAAAAAAACAAAAAGTCATAAGTAAAAGATTACTGATGCTAAAAACATTAAAGTATCGATTTTTGGTAAAAAATTGTAAAAAGCTACTACCAAAACGCCCGAACTGCCTGACCTATCAACAATCGCCGCGAAAGTGTAAACATTTTTTTTTCCTACCGTTAGGTATGAATATTGCGGCTAGATTCTTTATTTAGAAGATTGCTTGACTTCGATTTCACCCTGTACATATAAAGATGTAAAAAAAAATAGATGGGTATATTTTCTTACAAGATTAATTTCGATCTCAATAGCTAATTTGCAAAAACAGTAAATAAAATAAGTACAATACTGTAAAGTTTTCTATTTCGTTTAATAACAATAATTTTCCTAAAGTTACAGTTGTAAACCTGGCAAGGCGACTTCGCAACACAATAATTTAATATTTTTAACAAAGCTTTTGTAATATTCACGTTCCCAGGAAACTAAGTTGTATTTCTCTGACTTGTTGTCACATTTCCGTGTTCTAGACTGAGAATATTGCTCATATTCTGTGAACTAAAAGTTAAAACCACAATAGATATAATAGAGAAAGCTCGCAAAAAAATACTGCAAGAGTTATCTCAAGGTCTTGTCTCAATATGGTAGAGTGTTTAGGGTGTACATGAGTCAGCACCTACTCCCAACGCCAGGAAGTGGAACACCTGGCGTCAGCACGCTTCCAAACATGTAGCATTTCGATATGCTCTACAAGAGTTATCTCAAGGTTCAAATTTGGCAGAATGGTAGAGAATAGCACAAAAAAAAATAAGACGGCAGTCAGACCGCAGTGTCATGGAACATGCCGAGTCAGCACGCCACGTAAGTTGTATGAATTTCGAGGTCGGTACAAGAGCTATCTCAAGACTGAAAATTTATTATACTGCTTAATTATTATGCATAATTTATGAAAATAACAGTCAGACCACAGTGTCATGGAACATTGGCAGTCAGCAGTCGCTCAAAGGGTGGAGTCCAAACAAGCTGTTTGGAGCTACAACGCGTTACAAAACAGGATTACACAGTTAAAACTTGGTAAGAAGATGTATTCTGTAAACCGCTTTACGATTTTTAGACAAAAGTAAAAAAATAAAAATATTAATGGGGGGATCCCCATACATGGAACTGAAACTAAAATAAAAATTTTTCATCAGACCCATAGGTGCGGGTGGTCTTTATACATGGAACTGAAACTAAAAAAAAAAAATTCATCAGACCCATAGGTGCAGGGTGTCTTTAGATAGCTCTTCAAAAATGACATTGAGGTTCCTAAAACAATTTTTTCTCAGAGTTAACCGTTTGGAAGAAATACACTTCCAAAATGGTAAAATGCGTTTCCCCCCATCATTTGACTTTTAAAATAAGAAAGTGAAAAATCATAAAAAAATATATGCTGTAGATCTTAAAAACACCTTCAACGAAAATTGGTTTGAACGAGATTTAGTTAGCAGTTTCAGAGATATAGCATATTTTCCAAAACCGCAAATATAACTGACGAGCCAGTTTTTCGAAATTTTTCAAAATAGCGGAGATATGTTAATAAACGTATTTCAGTCCGACATTCCAGCTCTGCCTGTTCCTCTCTACAGGTCGTATTTCTCAACCGATTCTCGTAAAATTTTGTAGGCAGGTTTGAAAATGATGTAGTTTTTTTTTGATAAGCCAGTTTTTTGAAATTTTTCAAAATGACGGAGAAATGTTAAAAAAACATATTTCAGATCGGCTTTCCAACGCTGTCTGTTCTCCTCTACAGGCCGCATTTTTCAACCGATTCCTGTGAAATTTTGTAAGCAGATTTGAAAATAGTATTTTTTCTTGTCAAGCCAGTTTTTCAAAAATGTTTAAAATGGCGGAAACATGTAAAAAAAACATATTTCAGTCTGGTTTTCTGGCGCTGGCTGTTCTCCTCTACAGGTCGCTTTTCTCAACCGATCCCCGTGTTTTGTGAGCACGTTTGATAAGTATATAGAAATTTTTTGTCGAGACAGTTTTTCGAAATTTATTAAAATGACGGAGATATGTAAAAAAACATATTTCAGTCTGGCTTTTCGGCTGTATGTTCTTCTCTACAGGTCGCATTTCTCAACCGATTTTAGTGAAATTTTGTGAACAGGTTCGAATATAGTCAAGCCAGTTTTACCAAATTTATCCAAAAAAAAATATTTACCCATTTCGAAAAATGATCAAAATTAGAAGCACCATCTACTTAGCTGCGAATACTCACGTACTGTGTGCTTTGAAAACTTCATGGCGACATTTTATTTTTGTACAATTGAGCCACTTTTTATCGCAAGGTCTACAGCTCACGGAGCCACTAGTAATATTAGTAAGGTTGCGAAAGTGAGTTTTTTTGTTTGTTTGAGACTACTGACTGGGGGTGCTGCACTGCTCTTTCGACCTGCCCTATTTAATAACGTGACAATTTGTCAAATGTCATGACAATTTGGTTTACATTGCGGTGTAGCGATTTTACGGTCAATATGCATTTGGCCCATCAATGATTTTAAGTTTGACATGGCTGATTTAGACCATAATTTAAAAATACGAAAGTCTACTTTGAAAATGTTTTGAGGATACTCCAACTTAACCATAAAGGGGTGTTTATTTTTGGTTTGGGGTTGCTTGCTTCGTGCTTATTTCGTAACATTCTTTTTGTACTTTGGTATTGTGAAATTGAAATGGGACAAACAGCTAAGGAGTGAAAATTCAAAACGTTGTTAATTCGTGGAATTAGTCCTACCCATAACATATGGAATCATCAACTAAGTTAAAAATAAAAGTATTGTTAAAGCAGACGTCATTGACCCCTGCTGTGAAGAGAGCTGAAGCGTCGCGGTTTCGCCACTATGTAGGTACCTTCGGCGTTGGCGCGCATGCCTGTTCTGTTTCTAAGGTCGCGCCCGCCGCTACCTTCCGATGGAAATCATTCCAATTAAAATGGCACTCGCCAATTTCATGTGTTGCATCGGACGACCTCGCCACTCTGAAGTCGCCCGGCTCCGTATGACAATTGATTAGATTCGAGCTTGGGTCCGCATCTTACCGGCGGCCACTGTTGTCATTGCGGTGTTTCGCGGGCGGGCAGATTTATTTGGACGTACCCCCTTCGGGGGGCGCGGGGCCGGGCGCGCCACCCACAGCGCCACCTCCACACATTTGACTGGATCAATAAGTAAGCAAAGGATGCCCGAGCAGAAAAACCATACACCCGACCACCCCAAGGGGGCACACGTAACCGACATCCCCCCCCCCCCCACTAAAAGGGGGCAGAACTCCACAGATTGCCATTTTCTCTTTGCCTACGCTTTAATTAGTTGCGTAGTGACGTGTATGGATCCATAATCCCCTGTTATTAATCGCCAATAATTGTGACCACAACATAAAAAACAAAGCATTCCTCCGTCGTCAGTCGTTGTCGACCGAATCGATACTAAAGTCCCGTAGAACAAAACAAACCCAAAAAAATCTAACTTTTAAAAAACATACAAATGCCTGACTAAATCTTACCAGCTTCTATCAACTCCACACCAAAGAACAAAAAATCTATTTCTTTTGGAATGTAGCCAAAAAAAAAGCGCAAGAAACCTCTCTCATGACTTAAAACAAATCTGGCATAATCATTTTTTGCAATACGGAAACTCCGAGAATTCAAAAATATCCACAACTACTACCTACTTAGATATTTTTAACAAAAGGTTCGCAATTTAAACAAGATTAGATAAAGCCAGGATAATTTACTTCATGCCAAAACACCTACAACTGAAATATTTTATTTATTTTCACACCTTACTCCCGCCGCTACTTATCATATTCATAAGAGAACACGGGTCTCATACTGTTAAATTTTTTCTTTGTAACAATTTGTAAAAAGTAAAATTATTTTTAAGTAATTAAATAATATTATCTCGCCCGCCTAACCGCTTTTCAAAATTCTCATCATCATCATCAGAAAGTTTGGATTTCTGTTACTCAATGAAGCAAAAACGGCTGAAAAGTTTTGAATGAAATTTGGCACACATATAATTTATAGCCTGGAATAACATAGCTGATACTTTTTATTCCGGTCAAAGGTTTATATCTCTAGAGTCAGGAGAATTCTACACGAATAAAACAATTACTTTAATGGTGACAAGCAATTTCATACTTATGCAACAGCACAAGAGGAGCTACTTAACATATTTTATTATTAAATGTAAAAGTGACTTCTGTCTAGTACCTATCTCAAGTAATTTAACGTCTGCTATGTATTCATAAGGCGCTTGACATCCGTCGCCATTCCGCATTCCAGTAGTTTCTAAGAATTTTTGTAACTTGCTTTAGAGATCGTGCATGTCTTGCTGTGGGTCTACCGCGCAAGTGTCTTCATCGCTATCGGCTTCATTTGACATTTGATTGCTACTTCTTTTTGGCACAAATAAAAACTTCCCAAAGAAAAGTAGCAATGTGTCACATCCATCGGTCAAATGAAGCCGATAGCGATGCCGACGAAACTTGCGTGGTAGACTCACGGGTCTTAGTTCATAAACTCTATGTTAAAGTTTAAACCCCATATTGCAAATTGCAACCCAAATCCTCTCAATCACCCAAACCCTCTCATTACAGAGCTTATAGACCCGAAAATGGTGATGAAAAGACTAAAACATAATTAATTATCAATCAATTCTCGAACGGGAATCGAACCCGCGACCTTTGGATGTCCGGTCCAATGTTTTGAGCTACCGAGTCACTAGTGGCATCGTCGAATTTCTTCTAGTATATCCCACTCTCGCTGCAAGCCAGCGTTATTTCATCGACATTCAATTGTCGTATTTTTTCTAGTTCATTATTTAGTATTGTATAAAAATAGCATTGTGAATGCAAAAATCTCAAATTTAAAAATTATGAAAAATATTGTGCGTGTATTTGACATTATTTTAATATACAAATACAAAAAAATAGCAGCATTGTAATTTGTATTCTCTTCCGATACAGTTTCATGTTAGCGATAGAGACGCGCCGTCAAATAGTCGATTTAAATTACAAAATTGTAAGTTTCTAATTTGAAATCAATTGCGTGTTCCTCTACATTCTATATTAGACTTGTCACTACCATCGTCAATATTTTTCGTTCCCTTCTTGCAACAAAGCCCTTCACAGTACTTGTGAATAGCGACCATTAACTCCGGAGAAAGTTAGTTTCCTCTTCCGTAATGTTTACTATCAGTTTTTCGTTTTCAAACCACTGAACCCTTTTGTTTCTCACTATTATCTGTGGGCTTGTCTGTCAAATGTTCCCAGAGGTAAATTACTTATTTTACATGAAAACTAGAATTTGACAGTTCACTCCATCTGCATCCTAGCTCTTCAGTGAGTACTTTAAGTTCATCAACAAAAGCTGTAAGCTGTAATAGCACAGTAAGTGGAATGCGATGGCAATGCAAAATGTGTGCAGATTGTTGATGTGATTGCTTTATCCACATTTTAACATTTTGTTATTTTTTTCTTATTTTTGGCCAGAGATAATTGAAGGATAGAGATGCTTTCTTCGGCCATATCCTATTAATTGTTATGATACATTTAAACATATAAAACAAAGTCGGGTTATTTACACCATTTATAACTCGAGAACGACTGAACGGATTTGAATGAAATTTGGCACACAGATAGTTTATAACCTGGATTAAAACATAGAATACCTTTTATCTTGGTTTATTGTTATAATGTCCCGACTCTGGAGTTTGGTTGGAGAGTTATGTTTTGTATAGTCTTGTTTAACCTTCTTGATTTGGACGGGAGTATGAGGAAACTCACAAAATATATGGCGGGCCAAGTTGTTGCATTTTTTGCCATACTAGTGGCTCCGCGAGATCATCGCGTTTGTGACATTTTTGAAATTGCTGAAACGGTTTTTTTTTTCGTTATATGAAAAAAAACTGATTTGACAAAAAAATCTATGTAATTAATTATCGAACCCGATCACAAAATTTCACGAGAATCGGTTGAGAAATGCGACCTGTAGAGGAGAACAAACGGACATACGAAATAATTTTTGCCCAAGCTGAAACGGTGATGCTTCGCGCTCGCTAGGTCAGTTATTTACCGAAATAAAAATATTGATGTATATTTTCTGATACACTCATTTATTGTGCAATATTACAAAATTAAATTTAAACTTTTAAGTTAGCTGCTTTCGTATTGTTAGAATGAAATTTATAATAAAAATACGAAAACTTCATTTAATTTTAGTTTGATGGTCGCGGGCCGAACGGATCCGTAGTTTCCCCATCCCTGCTCTAAAGGTACTATTTTATTTTAGTCATCTCTGCTCTTTCATGACGCAACTGAAACTTTACTAATAAGATGTTCCAGCCATCTATCCTAGTATGTAATTTATAAACTTATTGCCAACAAATTACCTGACGGCGATTAAAAAGTGGTTTAACGTAAAAGCAGTGATTTTTACGAGGCGTTCGTTTCGACTCTTCTGTAGAGCGCTGAGTGCCGAGATGGGTCTCAGCACCCGACTCTTCTCCAGCGATGGCAATCGAAATAATTATCATAAAGTAAATCCCCCGCAATTCGGCCGCCCCCGGTCGGCGCGGTAAATAGCGCCCTCCGAAGGAGCTAGTGATGTGGACTCTTGTACCATCGATGATTACTATTTCTCCCTAAATTTTACTACAAAATATTAGCAACTACTTCATTACAAACCGCGCTTTTATTTAGCAAAAAGCGTTTTATTTCAATGCAATAGTTAAAACTAGGTGTAGCCGATAGCTGTTGGCTAAAACTAGGTGAACCGATCTGCTTTACCCTTGTAGGTCCCGAATGTAGGTTAGAAATTTAAGGCTAGCGCGAAGCGCAGCGTAGCGTGATCCTTAAATTTCGAGGTTATTTTTTTTAACAGACAACAGAAAAAATACCTTTTTTAATACACCATGCTACACCTAGTTTTAGCGGCTACACCTAGTATTAGCCGCGAGCAAATCGGCTACACCTAGTTTTAGCCAACAGCTATCGGTTACACCTAGTTTTAGCCGGGTATTAGCCGTAACATAATTATAACATAATACATACAGTCTGAAGTGGTCCGGCTAACATAGTACAGTAGAACGTCAGGTAACTTGAATAAACAATAATATAATATAAAAATTGGCGTTTTTCCTTAGCATAATTCTTCAGCAGCCGATGACAAACATCTCAATTAAAGCAAACTCTAAAAGCTATCGCTCTGCGCAAACCCAAGTCAATATACGTATTGACTTGGGTTTGCGCAGAGCGATAGCTTTTATTATTAGGGATGTTAAAATTCAATAAATTCTTCGATATTCAGTCCCATAATAAACATACTCAATAATAGAATGACAGTATGAACGATCTTGTTAATAAAACTTACTAAACAATTTAACAACATCGATGTTCTGAGATTAGTGCGGCCGGGCCTGCTGAGGTGAACCAAACAATCGCATTTTCAGTTTTTATCGGTTCCATTCTTCGTACAAGATATCGATACGATGAATTTAAATTCACTCGCGCTATTTTTAACCTGAAAAAGAAAGGATACTTCTATATAAAGGTCTTTGGCAAAATTTGAAGTCCATCCATCGATCGTTTGCATCAATATCAACAAAAAATTACGTTTAAAGTCCTATTAAACCAATTGTTTCAACTTGAAAGCTCCAAGGTAGCAAATACAGTAGCTATATAATAGCTCTTCGACCTCCACCGCGTTAATTCTATTCAGAAGGACGTCTCCTCATTGACCGAGATTGTTTGGTGGCTTTTAAATAAAATGAGCATTTTTGTAACATGCCATCTGTCGCTTTCACCCCCGTTTAACGCCATCGGCGCGTTTTCCAAACAAAGCTTTATTGTTACGAGTCCTGATTAGCGAGGTGTCTGAGCGGACTGTGGCAAACTGGTAATAATAAGTAGCCGGTGCCTTCCCACCCCTGATTACCGCGCCCCCTCGCGCCGACACGCGCCACGCGCTCAGGCTCACCTCTCGATACCTGTTTCAAAGAGACCCAATTTTAGTCCTTGTTTTGCGATCTAAAGGAAGACGTCATCAACGTAACTATCGGGAGTAAGGTACTCTTCTGCCTTCCCTGCTTATGGTACGTGAAAGGTGGGTCTTAAATAAACAGAAATTCTGACCCTAAAATGCGCGAAGTGGCTAATACAATCCTTTTGTTGACCTAATTTATTAAAACAAGACGGGATTCCAATGGCATCTGTTGGCTGGCGCGTGACGCGACACGGGCCGAATGACTTCGCCCCGCAGGGGTCGCGTGCTCCCGGCCCGCGGGACGCGATCCCTAGCGCTTACCTACGCCGACAACGCCCCTCTCGACTTTACGACACTCACAGAAAAAAACAATGTCGCCGATCACTTCCACGCCGGAAATAGCATGATGTTTTATGTTGTCGGCAGACATACATTACATGCAACACCTATTCCCTAAATTTTGATATCCTTAAAAAGATTGCATTATTAAAATATTCGATAACGAAGATACATAATTGATGATTGTTGATAATCTATTTTACCACTCACATTAAATATGTAGCACTTACAAATAAGGAAAAGTACCTGGCCACACGTAAAAAATATATTTTTTTATTCGGACAGCAGTATGTTCGTTTTAAATTATTAATGCGGCAGACATGTTGTCTTACGATCTGCGTAATAACGCATGTCGTAATGGCGGACGGTACCACATCGGCGCATTAAAATCGCAACTCGAACGCGTTCAGTTTCACAACACACCTGCCGCGGCTGCGGCCGGGATGCCGACGATTAACATCCATTAACTTATCTCTCGCACATTCACTCTTATTCATAATACTTTGCATTTGCATAAATAAATTATGTCTACTTAGGACTTTGTATATTTTTTGCGAATCCCTTGTCTTTTTATTACAAACTAGCGGCCACCCGCGACTTCGTCTGCGTGGAAAGTTTTATTGGTATCCCTCGGGAACTGAATTTTTTTTCGGGATAGAAAGTACCCTATGTCCATCTCTGTACCCCTGACAACGTGTATGCAAAATTTCATGATGATCAGTTCAGTAGTTAACACGTGAAGGCGTAACAAACAAACAAACGGACTTTCACATTTATAATATTAAGTAAGGATTACAATTAATACAAGCTCAATCATTGCCTGAGCTTTCTTGTAGTAGTAGTTAGTCAAATTTGGGTCACTGAAAGTAAAATATTTACAAACTACTGCACTTTTTAACCGCCTCTGTGGTCTAGTGGTTCGCCCACCCGTGTAAGACGCAGAGGTCCCGGGTTCGATTCCCAGGGGGGGTACAATTTGGACTCGGTTTGGTTGGTGGTAGGGCTTATTTCAAGTCCGTCTGGCTAGCTACCACCGTCTTACCTAAGTCTGACGCCATAACAACAATTTAAAAATTGTTGTGTTCCGGCAGTTAGAGGTAAGATAGCCAGTATTCCGGGTGTAGTGCGCTTCCACCTTCGGCCTTATCGTCATTTAACATTAGGTGAGATGAAGGCCAAGCACTATCCCGTTGTGTATAAAAAAAACCTTTATTGCTATACACCACACAACACAATATATTGGTTGCATTTTCTGCCACCAATTCGCCTATCGTAGAGCGCTGCAGGGCGTTCGACTTGATAGCTCCTGCCGTTAGGGCGACCTGTTGACTTTATATCGACGAAACTGCAAAAAGCACAAACATTAACTGCTTTAGGTATCAGTAGTTGATGTTAATTCTAACATTAACACTGGATGTAAAGTTAGAATGTTCCTGAGGGGTCCTTGTCCCGTTAGCTGATTGTAGTCGTTCCCTTAAAATAGAGAACGACCATATTGGACAATTTGTCTGACTAATAACAGTGACACACCTTCATATTAATAGTTGATGATATTTTCTGTTATCCAATGATTAATATTATAATTAATGAATAGTAAATGATTAATTAATGAATAATATCAAGAGAAGATTTAATTCGGATTTTGTGTTCGTAAAATGGAGAAGTCTATACGGGACATTTGCTCGTTTTCCGATGGCACTCCACTCGATGGCCCACCACTCGTTGGCGCGCAGAATTGATATTCGATACCACTAAACTGAGTGAGAATGGGCGCTACAAGTTAGTGTAGACAGTTAAATTTGATAAAAATGTTACTCAATCCCATTAAGCCTATAAGGAAGGATAGATCGGTTGATTTATTAAATATATTTTTTCACGTTGCCCTCCAAGTATCCTTACTAATATTATAAATGCGAAAGTCCGTTTGTTTGTTTGTTACGCCTTCACGTCTTAACTGCTCAACCGATCATCATGAAATTTTGCACACACGTTGTCAGGGGTACAGAGAAGGACACCTTTCATCCCGGAAATTTGTTTCGTTCCCGAAGGATAGCAAAAAACATTCCACGCAGACGAAGTCGCGGGCGGTCGCTCTCGCTCTCTGTCTGTTACGCTTTCACGCCTAAACTACTGAACCAATTTTGATTATAGATGGAACCTTGAGGAAGGACATATGCTGCTTTTTATCCCATTGCTGGGCACGGATCTGCGCCCGCACGATATAACCTGTAGTTCATGCGGGCGACGCTGCGGGCGGAAAGCTAGTTTTGTCATATTTTAATAATGAATTATTCTATTCTAGACCTAAGTAGACTCCGCATACTATCAGAATTCTGATATCCGCTTTTGAATGCGGATACGAGAAGTTTTTTACTAATCTTTTTGCTATTCATACTTATTACAATACGAAGGTTATTAGTGTTTGTTGGTCTTGTCTGTTATTATCACAAATAATTATTATCACCAGAAATTTATGTCATAAATTTATCTTTTAAAGTTAGCATGTCTAACTGTTAACTTAGTCCGGATTCTCGACTGTACTCTACTTGCATTATCTACTGAGAACTGCATTGACATTCGATATTGCTGTAACTCTGAAACCCTTATGTGCTAACTGAACCACAATTGAATTGAATAGACTGATTTAGGATAATTTTTCGACTGTTTCATTCGATCAATACAATATTGGTAAATTCTTGTAGCTTTAGATTTACTTTATTGATAAAATCTAAACTGGCGCATGTCTTCTTTTCCATAATGATTATTCTCTCTGGTTTTCTATTTTGATATTATTCTTCTACTAGCGGCCGCCCGCGGTTTCACCCGCGTGGTTCCCGTTCCTGTGGGAATATCGGGATAAAAAGTATCCTATGTTTTAATCCAGGCTATCTACTATCTGTGTGCCAAATTTCAACCAAATCCGTTCAGTAGTTTTTGCGTGATTGAGGAACAAACATCTAAACATCCAAACCCACAAACTTTCACATTTATAATATTCCACATTTATATAGTAGGATTTCATGACAAGTTGACTTCCGCAAGCTACTATCTCTGAGTAAACAGGTGTGGCTAGCTAAATACTCGAAAGTGTTTCAGCTTGTAGAACTTGCTCGCTCAAGAAATTCCAGGAAGAACTTGCTAGTCTAAACCTTGAGTGGATGTACAATACGAGGCAAACATCTTGAAATCGGGTGGGGATTGCGCAGAACGCGTATTTTGTGTATGCGTAGGGGTGAGGTACGCAGGCGGCGGGAGAGGGGCGCGCGCTATTGGTTGCTCACAAGTGCACATACGCGAACTTATCCCCACTCCGTCGAAAAAGTGTCAAGATGTTTGCCTCGTACTGTAACGCATTCCATTGCTTCAGCGCTAAGCGAACTCCGTAATTTGCGCCAAAACCCCCTTTCTTAACATTATATGTTTTCTTTTCCAGTGGCGATGGAGGAGGAATCTAGCGATCTACCAGGCACAGACGGGTTAGCACCGAAGCAGCGGCACCAGGCGAAGCATCGAGAGCTGTTCCTGTCGCGGCACGTGGAGACGCTGCCCGCGACGCACATCCGCGGCAAGTGCACGGTCACGTTGCTCAACGAGACAGAGTCGCTGGTCAGCTATCTCAATAAGGATGTGAGTATGTACCGGACGAGGCACAAGGCGGGATCTATACAATAACTTCTGCTACTTCCTAAACCGAGTCACTTACGCCAGAAATTTCATTTAATTATTCAAGCTTTTGTGTCGGTCCAAGTCAAAAGATTTTAACTGTTTACTAAATGAAAGTTAATCTTTTGTCAAAAGGAATATTATTAAAAAATCTAGTAGAAATTAGTTTTCGCTGCACCGCAACAGACAAAATGTGTCATATCTCCAGAAAATAATGTAGTGACTTGATTTGTATTTTGATACACTTTTCTGTTTTGTTTCAGGACGCATTTTTTTATTGTTTAGTATTTGATCCTTCACAAAAGACTTTATTAGCAGATAAGGGAGAAATCAGAGTTGGAAGTAGATATCAGACTGAAGTAACTAATTTATTAAAAGAAGGTAAGCATTTTTTTTAATAATGCTAATTGTAAAATTACGTAGAAAATTGCGGTGTTAAAAACTTAATAGTTGAAATTCATAACAATAACGACTTTTAAATTTTGGCTTAAATACTTTAATTGAAGCATTACTAAAGAAAGAGAATTTTAATTAACTGGAAACTCGCAGATTGGAGTTGGACTCACAGATATATGGTGACCAGCCACTCTGACAGCTATGATGGGTTTAAATACCAACCACGACAGCGCTGCATCAGCGAGTATACCGATCAAAATTTACCGTTAACTAAGAGCTGATTTTTCAATACATAAAGCTTTATTCCTTTGACATCACATTGCACAGCCAAATTGAAAATGTTTGTCATAACATAATATTTTGTGTCATATTTTTGAATGACTTATTTTGTTCGGTTAATAATTAAACTGACTGACTTCCTGAAGATTGAAAAATTAGCTCTAATAAAATTTAATTAATTATAAAGCTTGTTCATTTTGTAGGCGAAGAAGACCCACGGAACGGCGAGGAGTTAGAAACCTTGGTGTGGACCCCGGAGCACGGGCTGACAGACCGACAAATCGACCAGTTTCTAGTGGTGTCCCGGTCGGTGGGCACGTTCGCGCGCGCCCTCGACTGCTCCTCCAGCGTGAAGCAGCCCAGTTTACACATGTCCGCCGCGGCCGCGAGTCGGGATATCACATTGGTAAGTTAGAAACGATGGTGTGGATCCCGGAGCACGAGCTGACGGGCCGACAGATCGACCAGTTGGTGGTGGGGTCACTGGCCGCGAATCGCGATATAACACTGCACTGGTGAGCTGACATCATAGCTAGCTCTCCATTCAAATCATTGCTTGGAAAATTCTCTAGAGATACTGACGAAATTACACTATGTTGAAGTTATCTGTTATCTCTTTAGGTAATAAGTTTTTATAGTTAAGGGATGCTCAATACAATGGTTATGGTTGGCGACGCAAACGAAAAACCAGTGTTTTTTATGATTTGCCAATGTTATACCATGTTCACTAAACTATTACGATGAATATGCGATATGATTTAGTGGTCAATTTAGGAAATGGTTTATGCGTTTATTTCAATTACAAACTATGTAATTAAGAAACACAGCGCAAGTGCCAAAATCAGTCAGGCTAATAGATATAAGACCTTAAAAAGACATTGTCAGTTAAACGAAGAAATGCTTTCTCTTTACTAGCGATCAAAATATCATAAACGTATCTCATTCACTCCTACTTTGGACAAATTACCCATATAAAAAAATTATAACTAAAGGTCGCTGCATACGTGTCGGCAAAACACCTCAACGGACGGGGACGTGTTGTGCGCCATACATTTTTCCGTCCCGTCTCGTCCGTGTTTTTGTTTCTATATCTTTATATCTAAATCGTGCCGTTCCGTCCGGTATGCGATAAAAACTCGTCACGTAAACTGAGACAGATCTTTAAACCTGTAGCTTAGTTGCTCTATCTCAATAAGACCCTTTTGCTATGAATGTGTTAGGCGTGCACATACACATTGTTTTAGTGTGCGTCTGATAGATAGATAAGAAGTTTATTTTGCTACAGCACACACATTCATACAAACAACAATACATACACTAGATTATAACTAATAATAAAACAATAAAAAAAGAAAAGGACAAACAAAATTGACAATTAGCTACACTTAACAAAAGAGACTCAGAAATAGGCATGCATGTGTGTGCAGCAGCAAGAAGGGTCCAGACTCGGTGTGTAAATTTTGCCTTTCAGCAAAACACCGATTTTCAGCCGTCACCCAGGATGAAACGCGGGTACCAGCACGTCAATTCAAAACAATGTGAATGTGCACGCCTAAGAACATACATAGCAAAAGGGTCTTCGTGAGGTAGAACAACTATAATGAATATATTCTTTTAAATTGCCATGTTTATTGACATTATTAGAACAAACAATGTCGGGATTTACACCATGTAGGTACCTGTTTATTTTTGAGGCTCCGATATTTCGACGCAGTCGCATGCGCTATGGTCACGGAAGAACTGATGAATATCGGAGCCTCTAAAACAAACAGGTACATGTTGTAAATCCCGACATAGTTTATTCTAATAACTAAAATGAATATTGTCGTTTGTGCAGTTCCACGCGATGGACACACTGCACAAATCCGGATACAGCATAGAGGGCGCGCTGGGAGCGCTAGTGCCCGCGTCGGGGCCCGTGCTGTGCCGCGACGAGATGGAGGAGTGGTCCGCGTCAGAGGCCAACCTGTTCGAGGAGGCGCTCGACAAGTACGGCAAGGACTTCGCCGACATACGGCAGGACTTTGTGAGTACTACACACTGCCATACACTCACTATCTATATACACCGCTTCCGGGCCCGTGCTGTGCCGCGACGAGATGGAGGAGTGGTCCGCGCCAGAGGCCAACCTGTTCGAGGAGGCGCTCGACAGGTACGGCAAGGACTTCGCCGACATACGGCAGGACTTTGTGAGTACTACACACTGCCATACACTCACTATCTATATACACCGCGTCCAGGCCCGTGCTGTGCCGCCACGAGATGGAGGAGTGGTCCGCGTCAGAGGCCAACCTGTTCGAGGAGGCGCTCGACAAGTACGGCAAGGACTTCGCCGACATACGGCAGGACTTTGTGAGTACTACACACTGCCATACACTCACTATCTATATACACCGCGTCCAGGCCCGTGCTGTGCCGCCACGAGATGGAGGAGTGGTCCGCGTCAGAGGCCAACCTGTTCGAGGAGGCGCTTGACAAGTACGGCAAGGACTTCGCCGACATACGGCAGGACTTTGTGAGTACTACACACTGCCATACACTCACTATCTATATACACCGCTTCCGGGCCCGTGCTGTGCCGCGACGAGATGGAGGAGTGGTCCGCGCCAGAGGCCAACCTGTTCGAGGAGGCGCTCGACAGGTACGGCAAGGACTTCGCCGACATACGGCAGGACTTTGTGAGTACTACACACTGCCATACACTCACTATCTATATACACCGCGTCCAGGCCCGTGCTGTGCCGCCACGAGATGGAGGAGTGGTCCGCGTCAGAGGCCAACCTGTTCGAGGAGGCGCTCGACAAGTACGGCAAGGACTTCGCCGACATACGGCAGGACTTTGTGAGTACTACACACTGCCATACACTCACTATCTATATACACCGCGTCCAGGCCCGTGCTGTGCCGCGACGAGATGGAGGAGTGGTCCGCGTCAGAGGCCAACCTGTTCGAGGAGGCGCTCGACAAGTACGGCAAGGACTTCGCCGACATACGGCAGGACTTTGTGAGTACTACACACTGCCATACACTCACTATCTATATACACCGCGTCCAGGCCCGTGCTGTGCCGCGACGAGATGGAGGAGTGGTCCGCGTCAGAGGCCAACCTGTTCGAGGAGGCGCTCGACAAGTACGGCAAGGACTTTGTGAGTACCACAGAATACATATTAGTACAAGTCAGTGACAAAGGAATAAGATGGACCTGCCATACCTACGAAAAAGCCTGCATACCTACTTCATTGTTATCCATTCAAACGCAAAAAACATGGCGGCTTAGCTTAGTGTAGATACACCTTATGTAAACAGCTTAAGAGTCGAAATTGTAACATGTAAACGCAATACAATATGGCGGACACGGCACGCGCCTGACGTCACGAATGCTTTGTGTTTTGTCGGTATTGCAGTTTATGGCAGCTCCATTAGTTTCCTTTCTCAGAGGTACAAGTAAATAGGGCCTAGTACGAGTTGTGTTTCTCACCTCACTTTGCGAATAGTATCGAGTGAAAGAGAGGAAATCATGCGAGTGAGTGAATGAGTGAAAGAGAGAAGACGATAGTTAACTATTCGCAAAGTGAAGTGAGTGCAAAAAACCAACTCGTACTAGACCCTCAGAAGGGACACTCCGCAAAAATATTGAAATAAATAGTGACACTTGCTCCGACACAATAAAGTGCAACTTAGGTCGCACAGCTCTCCCTTGGGGAGGATGGGCCTAACCCACAACTTATTTTATTATTGATTGACCCACAACGCAGGCCCAATGCGGATTTAAGGGTGTTAACGACTGCAAATGCAGCCGCGACCAACAGCTTAACGTGCCTTCCGAAGCACGAAGGAATTCGAGATAATAAATTTTTGGTCACCCATACCATGACCGACCCGTGCGAAAATAGCTTAACTGCCGCAATCGCTGGGTGATGCGCTAACGTACTGCGCCATTAATCTCCTCAGCATACAGACAAGACAGTGACCCAATAGCACAGAATAGATATAAGTACTCCCGTACAGAAAGGATACTCCGCCCCGCCCCAGAATCAATTAACTTATTTTGATATTAAAGCAATGCGTCGTAACTTTTTAGTCGTGTTTGTCAACTGTCAACTTATTTTGATATTCAAAGCAATGTGTCGTAACTTTATTTACCTAAAAGTCATGCAAAAGGGTGTTGCGTAAAGCTAGATTTGACCATGTCAGCCGCATAGGGGCGAAACTCGCATCCTATCCACCGGGTAGTAAGCAGTTCTGGTCCTTGTCGAAGTCGGTCGAGTCTAACTTCTGCCGTCCCACATTGCCTCCCATGCAGAAGCCCGATGGGACGCTGGCTCACTCTGCAGTTGAGAAGGCGAATCTATTTGCCACTCTGTTTGCGAGCAATTCGCGTCTGGATACTGGCTCTACGCAACCACCAACCCTACCTCGCTGTAATTCTTCGATGCAGGAGATTACATTACACAATAAAGAGGTCCGTAGAGTCCTACTTAATCTAGACGTGCATAAGGCCAGTGGCCCTGATGGCATACCAGCAAGAGTGCTGAGGTGTTGTGCGCCTGAGTTGTCTCCTGTATTGACGCGTCTGTACCGCCTTTCCCTTCAGACCAAAACCGTACCAAAGTCTTGGAAGCTTGCCAATGTGCAACCAGTACCTAAAAAAGGTAGTCGTGCCGACCCTGCCAATTACCGACCAATCGCCATCACTTCCATACTGTGTAAAGTTATGGAGAGAGTACTGAACGGCAAGCTGCTCACTTACCTAGAGGATAACGATCTCCTCAGTGATCGTCAATATGGCTTTCGCCGGGGACGATCAACTGGGGATCTTCTTGTGTATATGACGCACTGCTGGGGCGAGGCCATTGAGAAACACGGCGAAGCACTTGCTGTTTCGCTTGACATCTCAAAGGCTTTCGACAGGGTTTGGCACGCAAGTCTGCTGAGCAAGCTCCCAGCGTACGGAATCCCCGCTGGCTTTTGTAGCTGGGTAGCCGACTTCTTGAGTGAACGGTCGATCAGAGTAGTCATTGACGGCTGCTCCTCTGACCTCATGGCGATTGATGCCGGAGTTCCTCAGGGGTCGGTGCTCTCTGCGACGCTTTTCCTGCTACACATCAATGACCTACTAATATCGGGCATTGTTGGGTACGCAGATGACAGTACTGTCATGGAGAGATATCTGTCCAGCGCGAAAGTCGGTAGAGATGAGGTAAAAATATTGAGAGAGGCCATGGTCGAACGATTGAACCTGAAGTTAAGTCTCGTCTCCCAATGGGGCGATGAAAATCTCGTCAGTTTCAACGCTTCTAAAACGCAGGCGTGTCTGTTCACCGCAAAAAGGAGTCCATTCAACTTAACTCCTACTTTCCGAGGTACATCTATCCAAGTAACCGATACTCTCCAGCTTCTTGGCATGGAGTTATCTTCTGACCTTAACTTCGGCACCTCCATCGAATCCAAAGTTCAAACTGCAGCTAAGAAGCTGAGCATCCTAAATAAAGTCAAGCGGTACTTTAAGCCTGGGCAGCTTTTAACCCTTTATAAAGCTCAAGTCCGATCCTGCATGGAGTACTGTTGCCACCTTTGGGACGGCTCAGCGAAATATCAACTTGCTGCACTGGACTCGGTGGAACGCAGAGCCAAGAGATTAATAGGCGATGAAAAACTGGTAACAGCTAAGCTTCACAGTTTGGCTCACCGCCGAAAAGTTGCTTGCCTATCGGTCTTTTATAGATTGTACTTCGGTGAGTGTGCTCAAGAGCTGCATGAGCTCATTCCACCTTCTCCTTTCTACTATCGGACATCCAGACGCACTGCGGGCTATCACCCGTTCTTGGTTGATATACCTTTTCTGCGTACCAAGCGCTACTCCACATCGTTTATAATGCGCACAGCTATGGAATGGAATTCCCTGCCGGCGTCTGTGTTTCCGAGCGCATACAACCTGACTCTATTCAAGGCCAGAGTGAATAAGCACTTTCTGGGCAAGCTCGCTCCATCGTAGGCCCTGTCTTTGCTTTTGGGCTAGACTGGGGTCAAGAGCAAACCCATTTAAGATAAAAAAAAAAAAAAAAAAAAAAAAAAAGTTCGAATTATGAATTGAACGCCGCTCATACAGTACCTACAAACTTCACGGTAGCCCTAGACTTACACACACAGTTGCGCGTGTACAAAAACGTTATCTGACGTCATCTGTTTATAATGGCGCGGTAGTGTGGAGTGTCCGGGGTGTGCCAATAGTCTACTAACATCGCACCTCGAGGTGTAAGTCAGTAGGGGAGAGGAAAATTCATTAGCACGGTTCCCATGGTCCCATGAGGGACGAAAACACAAACTTTATCAGCTGCTTATATCCAATAATAATAGTTTTAAAATTTACCGTTTGAACGCTTCAATTAACTTGTTCCTCTTTTACAGCTGCCATGGAAAACGTTAAAAAACCTTGTGGAATACTACTACATGTGGAAAACGACAGACCGCTACGTGCAACAGAAACGCGTGAAGGCGGTGGAGGCGGAGTCAAAGCTGAAGCAAGTGTACATTCCCAACTAGTGAGTGTTTGTACCAACGAACATGATTACTTACTTATATTCATATGTGTACTGTGCAGCGAACTTTAATTTATGAAAGTCTAATTGCAAACAAATATTGCTTAAAAAATATCACCACAAGGCTAAAAAAATTGCAACCCGCATCGCATTTAGTCGGGCCCGCCACGCGCCCGGTGACAGACGTTAGCGTTCTTTACAGTAATGGCACTTTATATTATTAACAAAAGAGAGAGTTTATTAGAAATGTCGTCTGTGAAGACTACTACTATAAAAGACGCAAAGAAGGCAAAAAGATGCACAGATAACTTGTAATCAGTATTAAAACATTTTTCATATAAGTATAGAAAATATCTATGAGTATACAGATTATGGTCGCTATTACGCAACCAATGTTTAGTCGCTTTATGATGCATAACTAAATGCCAGCATTTTTACCGCCGCTCACTTGGATATAATTTTTGTGGTGCTATTATTTGAGCGGAATGCTTGTTCCATTGATTTTTGTTTCTGGTACTATGCATGCCAGAGTTATGCTTCAATGTAAAGGTTGTAATATTGTTTGCTATGTAAAAATAGGTGTAACTTTAGTGACATTTTTGTGAATGTGATGCGTGTTTCGTTATTTGCAAAATCAAGATTTAAGATAGTTTTGATGTTTTGTAAAAGATGGATATGGCTATTTGCTTAAATTTTACGTTGAAGTAAAGGTATGATTCCGATCTCGGCAGCAAGCAGCAGTGTTGCCGCTGCAGTGCGCTCCAAATTAAACCATTATGTTATGAATAAAAGGCTCAATTGGAAGTAAGCGACACTTTCACTTCTCAAGTTTACGCGCTCACTAGACATGAAATAAAACTTAAACGGATACTAGCGCGGTTTTATTAAAAGTACTTTGGTAATTAGTTGGTATTTGGTTTGATTTTTGGTAAGCGACACTTCTCCGCTCACTTCAATTTGAGCAGCCTTTCATAACATTACGGTTCAATTCGGCGCGCACTGCGCACTGCTGCTTGCTGCCGAGATCGGAATCATACCTTTATACACCGTCATTTTGTAGTCGTTTTAATTAACTTAAGGCAGTATTCTACTAATGAAACTAAACATTTTTGCCAAAAAAACATGGGTCGAAAAACGGCAAAAAATTTTGACTTTCCCATACTAATACAATATTTTAGCTGTCTAGTTAGTATGAAAGGACCAAAAATTTTGTCGTTTTTCGACCTATGTTTCTTGGGCAAAAATCTTTGGTTTCATTGGTACAACACACCCTTAAGTTAATTAAAACGACTACAAAATGACGGTGTATATAGTAAAGAAAGTAACATTAGTACTCTCAGTGGTCGCGACAGGTCTTTTTGTGGGGGGTACGCGGTACGCGTGGTAAACGCCTCCCTGCCCAAGCTGCCTGTAGGTATCCCTCAAGTACAGAATAGATATAAGTACTACGTACAGAAAAGACACTCACCGCCCCGCTCTAGAATCAATTACCTCACTCACCCCGTGAGTTGATATGCCGAATCGTTTAGTCGTCAATGTCAACAGCTGTCAACTTTCGTGCACGGCGGCGTGAATTTAAGATAAAAATAATATGTTTATTTGTGTGTGTGAGGCGACACGATTTCCGTAGTAGCTTACACACAGTGGTGACTGGCGCGTGTACAAAACTTCATCTGTGTAGTGTCTGTGTAATAGAGAGTTATAACGGAGCGGTTGAATTGAGTGTCTGGGGTGTGCCTCGACGTTACTTTTCATTGAGGGACATGAGAGCTGCATTGCGCGGTCGCGACGACTAGCTAAGAGACTGACATCGAGTCAGCGCGCAGTAGTTGCCGCATCGCGTCGGCATCGCGAGCTCTCATCGGAGAGTGACCACTATTAAACTTCGTTTTATGCCAGTAACGTCATATGTTATACATACATACTGCGACGCGACGCGACGACGATGCTCGAAAATTCCAGTTTATTCGAGCTAGTTATGCTAACGCAAGTTAGCATGCTTTTACACACCACGTGTATCGGTGAAGTATATAACATGTGTACCTTACTGTGTAGTAAATAATATATTGTACTGATATTTTTTAAAATGTACGCTTCATATTGCGTCGTCTTGTGTCGGTCACTTTCAGTCCGTATAATCGCTGTCTACCCGCAATTTCGCATGCATTATCGTGCCAACAGTAATGTAATGTGACGCGTTATCTAACCATTAGTGATGTGATTGCAGCAACAAACCGAATCAGGCGCTGATCACGAGCAGCGGCGGCGGTGGCAAGCCCGGCGCCGTGCCCAACGGCGGCACCAACGGGACCGCCGCGCTGCCGCCCGCGCAGCTCTGTGTCTCCTGCCTAGGTACTGTACTAACTATACCGCACCAGGCGCCGATCGAGCAGCGGCGGCGGCGGCAAGCCCGGCGCCGTGCCCAACGGCGGCACCAACGGGACCGCCGCGCTGCCGCCCGCGCAGCTCTGTGTCTCCTGCCTAGGTACTGTACTAACTATACCGCACCAGGCGCCGATCGAGCAGCGGCGGCGGCGGCAAGCCCGGCGCCGTGCCCAACGGCGGCACCAACGGGACCGCCGCGCTGCCGCCCGCGCAGCTCTGTGTCTCCTGCCTAGGTACTGTACTAACTATACCGCACCAGGCGCCGATCGAGCAGCGGCGGCGGCGGCAAGCCCGGCGCCGTGCCCAACGGCGGCACCAACGGGACCGCCGCGCTGCCGCCCGCGCAGCTCTGTGTCTCCTGCCTAGGTACTGTACTAACTATACCGCACCAGGCGCCGATCGAGCAGCGGCGGCGGCGGCAAGCCCGGCGCCGTGCCCAACGGCGGCACCAACGGGACCGCCGCGCTGCCGCCCGCGCAGCTCTGTGTCTCCTGCCTAGGTACTGTACTAACTATACCGCACCAGGCGCCGATCGAGCAGCGGCGGCGGCGGCAAGCCCGGCGCCGTGCCCAACGGCGGCACCAACGGGACCGCCGCGCTGCCGCCCGCGCAGCTCTGTGTCTCCTGCCTAGGTACTGTACTAACTATACCGCACCAGGCGCCGATCGAGCAGCGGCGGCGGCGGCAAGCCCGGCGCCGTGCCCAACGGCGGCACCAACGGGACCGCCGCGCTGCCGCCCGCGCAGCTCTGTGTCTCCTGCCTAGGTACTGTACTAACTATACCGCACCAGGCGCCGATCGAGCAGCGGCGGCGGCGGCAAGCCCGGCGCCGTGCCCAACGGCGGCACCAACGGGACCGCCGCGCTGCCGCCCGCGCAGCTCTGTGTCTCCTGCCTAGGTACTGTACTAACTATACCGCACCAGGCGCCGATCGAGCAGCGGCGGCGGCGGCAAGCCCGGCGCCGTGCCCAACGGCGGCACCAACGGGACCGCCGCGCTGCCGCCCGCGCAGCTCTGTGTCTCCTGCCTAGGTACTGTACTAACTATACCGCACCAGGCGCCGATCGAGCAGCGGCGGCGGCGGCAAGCCCGGCGCCGTGCCCAACGGCGGCACCAACGGGACCGCCGCGCTGCCGCCCGCGCAGCTCTGTGTCTCC
This sequence comes from Agriphila geniculea, assembly GCA_943789525.1. Taxonomy (NCBI): domain Eukaryota; kingdom Metazoa; phylum Arthropoda; class Insecta; order Lepidoptera; family Crambidae; genus Agriphila; species Agriphila geniculea. The sequence goes on along the minus strand of OX038883.1, from coordinate 18,959,232 downwards.
TGCCTAGGTACTGTACTAACTATACCGCACCAGGCGCCGATCGAGCAGCGGCGGCGGCGGCAAGCCCGGCGCCGTGCCCAACGGCGGCACCAACGGGACCGCCGCGCTGCCGCCCGCGCAGCTCTGTGTCTCCTGCCTAGGTACTGTACTAACTATACCGCACCAGGCGCCGATCGAGCAGCGGCGGCGGCGGCAAGCCCGGCGCCGTGCCCAACGGCGGCACCAACGGGACCGCCGCGCTGCCGCCCGCGCAGCTCTGTGTCTCCTGCCTAGGTACTGTACTAACTATACCGCACCAGGCGCCGATCGAGCAGCGGCGGCGGCGGCAAGCCCGGCGCCGTGCCCAACGGCGGCACCAACGGGACCGCCGCGCTGCCGCCCGCGCAGCTCTGTGTCTCCTGCCTAGGTACTGTACTAACTATACCGCACCAGGCGCCGATCGAGCAGCGGCGGCGGCGGCAAGCCCGGCGCCGTGCCCAACGGCGGCACCAACGGGACCGCCGCGCTGCCGCCCGCGCAGCTCTGTGTCTCCTGCCTAGGTACTGTACTAACTATACCGCACCAGGCGCCGATCGAGCAGCGGCGGCGGCGGCAAGCCCGGCGCCGTGCCCAACGGCGGCACCAACGGGACCGCCGCGCTGCCGCCCGCGCAGCTCTGTGTCTCCTGCCTAGGTACTGTACTAACTATACCGCACCAGGCGCCGATCGAGCAGCGGCGGCGGCGGCAAGCCCGGCGCCGTGCCCAACGGCGGCACCAACGGGACCGCCGCGCTGCCGCCCGCGCAGCTCTGTGTCTCCTGCCTAGGTACTGTACTAACTATACCGGACCCGGCGCCGATCGAGCAGCGGCGGCGGCGGCAAGCCCGGCGCCGTGCCCAACGGCGGCACCAACGGGACCGCCGCGCTGCCGCCCGCGCAGCTCTGTGTCTCCTGCCTAGGTACTGTACTAACTATACCGCACCAGGCGCCGATCGAGCAGCGGCGGCGGCGGCAAGCCCGGCGCCGTGCCCAACGGCGGCACCAACGGGACCGCCGCGCTGCCGCCCGCGCAGCTCTGTGTCTCCTGCCTAGGTACTGTACTAACTATACCGCACCAGGCGCCGATCGAGCAGCGGCGGCGGCGGCAAGCCCGGCGCCGTGCCCAACGGCGGCACCAACGGGACCGCCGCGCTGCCGCCCGCGCAGCTCTGTGTCTCCTGCCTAGGTACTGTACTAACTATACCGCACCAGGCGCCGATCGAGCAGCGGCGGCGGCGGCAAGCCCGGCGCCGTGCCCAACGGCGGCACCAACGGGACCGCCGCGCTGCCGCCCGCGCAGCTCTGTGTCTCCTGCCTAGGTACTGTACTAACTATACCGCACCAGGCGCCGATCGAGCAGCGGCGGCGGCGGCAAGCCCGGCGCCGTGCCCAACGGCGGCACCAACGGGACCGCCGCGCTGCCGCCCGCGCAGCTCTGTGTCTCCTGCCTAGGTACTGTACTAACTATACCGCACCAGGCGCCGATCGAGCAGCGGCGGCGGCGGCAAGCCCGGCGCCGTGCCCAACGGCGGCACCAACGGGACCGCCGCGCTGCCGCCCGCGCAGCTCTGTGTCTCCTGCCTAGGTACTGTACTAACTATACCGCACCAGGCGCCGATCGAGCAGCGGCGGCGGCGGCAAGCCCGGCGCCGTGCCCAACGGCGGCACCAACGGGACCGCCGCGCTGCCGCCCGCGCAGCTCTGTGTCTCCTGCCTAGGTACTGTACTAACTATACCGGACCCGGCGCCGATCGAGCAGCGGCGGCGGCGGCAAGCCCGGCGCCGTCGGCACCAACGGGACCAAAAAGTGCCCAATGGCGGCACAAACGGGACCAAAAAGTGCCCAACGGCGGCACCAAAAAATAGAATGGTCAAAAACTTCTTGCCTAAGATTTAAATTTTTTAAATGAAATAAAAAAAAAACTTGCGGACCCTGCCGAAAAAGCCATATTATTGTAACCATCCACTGTTAAAATTATCTTGGCAACACAATTCCACTTTTTATAATGTATACTACGTGTGTAGCACGGCGTTTCCGACGGCGGCACCAACCGATTGTTTTGTAGAGAACTTAACGGCCACTTGTACTTACTGAGTTTAATGAAATAAATTTTCTTTATATTTTTTGAAATACTACAAAAACATAATTCAGGTTTCACGAATAAACAGATAATATTTTTGTTTCAGTAACAACTTCAAACCAGTGGTATGCATGGGGCCCAGAGCATTTACAATACAGATTGTGTTCCAACTGTTGGCAATACTGGAAAAAATATGGGGGACTCAAAGTAAGCTATACATTAGAAGCACAATTATAAAAATTGACAACAATATATCAATAAAACGATGCTTACGACAGTATTATATTTGTCACGTTGTTCGTAGACGGCAAACGCATTCGGCGAGAATGAAGCGGAGGTGAGCAAAACGCGGCCCGAAGGCGATGAAACCGCGCTGTCCGCCTCCCACCGCCCGCACCGCTGCACCGTACTCAACTGCGCCAAGGTGGGTACTTTATTACTGTATTGAGAATGTTATTTTTTATAGTTAATGGGTTTGCTCTTGACTCCAGTCTTGCCCAAAAGCAAAGACAGGGTCTACGATGGAGCGAGCTTGCCCAGAAGGTGCTTATTCACTCTGGTCTTGAATAAAGCCAGGGGTACGGGAACCACGCGGGTGAAACCGCGGGCGGTCGCTAGTTTTTAATAAAGGATTTGCAAGTTGCATGGCCTCGCGCCGCGTCGCATAAAGCCTTGTATCCACTTGAGCATGAGCGGCTCATTTGTCCGAGCCGCTCAAGTGAGCCTGAGTACGCTCGGTTCAGTTCAGGCGACGCAACTCGCTGATTCTTAATACACTTTGTACGATGATGCCGCAAATTGTGAATTAACCACCGTGCGGTAAGCATGTCGAGAGCGCAATGTTAGGGAAATTTGTACTTCGTGCATCCCGTCGCCGATTCATGTACGCCTCTGAATTTACTGACTCGCGATGGATCAGACAGTTCAGTAAAATTACGGATTCGCAAAACATTAAATGCTAATAAGCTGTAATTTTGCATATCTGACTTGAAGTGATTATAAAACACTAATATCTAAGAATCCAACTAAATTTATGAATACAAAAAATACAGCGTAGTTGTTACTTTTTTTGTTGGAATTATATTCACAATCAAATTATAGTTCCAAATCAAGCAAAAAGTGAAGAAAGTATGTAATTAGCAATTTTGCTAAAGCAACTAAATAAATTAATATTTTTGTCAGTAAAGTAAAAAATTATTTGTGAAAATTTGTTGGATTCATTTACAAAATACGGAACCTAATGACAGCTAGCCATTTAATGTAACGATCAAAAGAAGAAAGACCGCTATTGCAAATCATTTCTATTTCGTCATACTAGCTCCCGTAATGTTACTGGACTAACAGGCGGGGACAGACGACAACAGGCGTGATCGTTCGCAATCGGGAGACTAATGGGCCTTCCACATGCTTAGGTGGCCGGAGAGGCCGAAAGGGACGTAGCAATACGAAGAATGGGAATTGTTGTCAGTATGTCCCTTTTCTTTGTATCGCTCTGTTCCTCTCGGCCTCTCCGAGTGAAGGGCCTATAAAGCGCGTCTTGGTTTGACTCGGCTCCTGAAACTAGTCGTTACGGCCCGGCCACAGCCAGCCGCGACGAGCGGCGCGGAAAGCGGATTCGGTAATCACAGCGCGGTCGTGACGCCATCGAGATAGCGCGCAGTGATTATTGAATTCGCTTGCCGCGCCGCCCGTCGCGGCTGGCTGTGGCCGGGCCGTTATAGTTCTGTCAGGCCACCTGCACTCGCTCAAGGTCGCGCGATAAGCACCTACCGCTAGCCGTTCGTTCGAATGAACAAGTGAGCAGAGGGCCGCCACACGCCCGCCTGTGTAGTCGCGCGGCATCTTACTGCCTGCGTAGATATTGCCTCTTCATAATAGTAATAATGTCGAATCGACATTACTGTGCCGTGTACGGATGTCAAAATCAAAAAACCAATAAACAATTGTCGTTTTTCACATTTTGATATATGCTACGCAGTTCATTTAAAAGAAGACAACCCTAACGTTGCGTCGTCAGAAAAGGTAAGAGCACGCGATAGAAAGAGAGGCAACTACTAGGTGAACTGCGCGACCTGAATTGCACTTTATTGTGTCGGAGCAAAGGTCGCTATTTATTTAAATGACTTTGCCGAGTGCTGCTTCTGTACTTGTACTATTAGTTATTCTGTGGTTCTGTTAGTGACATAACGAGTGTTGCAGGAGTTCAAGCTGCGCGCGCACCTGGCGCGGCACGTGGCGACGGCGCACGGGTCGGGCGAGGGCGCGCGGCCCGTGATGAAGACGCGCGCCGCCTTCTACCTGCGCGCGTCGCCCTTCACGCGCCTGGCGCGCCGCCTCGCGCGCGCGCTGCGCCGCCCGCGACACTACGCGCGCTCGCCCTTCTCGCCCATCAACCTGCAGCAAGTCAAGCACGAGTGTGAGTACTCACACCTCGGACACTCCATACGACTGCCCCGTTATAAACCTCTGAGAAAGGAAACTAATGGAGGTGCCATACCTACGAAAAAAATGTGCATACCTACTTCATTGTTCTCGATTCAAACGCAACTAAACATGGCGGCTTAGCTTAGTGTACATACACCTTATGCCGCCTCTACACGTAGGCCAGCGCATTTTCCAACGCACTGGGCGGTGCGCTTGCCAGCTTGTGAGTTAATCCACACATTGGAAGGTCGTTCAGTATGCTTTGGTTCGGGCCAATGTGCGGATAGATTCAAAATGGATGTTGAGTCGCTAACAGCTGCAGCTGTATAATTCACGGAAGATTAAAAAAAACCGCAAATCGATGTACAGCAAAGCCGTTTGGTACACGTATACTTGAGGTCAAAACAAAATTTTGGACCTGCAGTTCTTAAAAATTCTTCCCTTAGGAGAGGAGTTATGGTGTCATATTTTTTTTTTGTATAGGGTTTTTTTTTTTAGTTTTAAAACCTATCGTGTATGGTATCAAGTGAAAGGGCTTGCTACCGCCAATGCGCCAACGCCCGTTCTACACATTGAACCAGTGGCTGGGCCAGCGCGCTTGCCAACGCGTTGGCCTATGTGTAGAGGCGGCATTATGTAAACTGCATAGAGTCGAAATTGTAACATGTAAACGCAACACAATATGGCAGACACGGCACGCGCCTGACGTCACGAATACTTTGTTATTTTGTAGGTATTGCAGTTTAGGGCACCTCCATTAGTTTCCTTTCTCAGCCTACCTAGCATGACCGATTTATATCGCGTGATATAGCATTTTATCGACACTCAACTGTCAGATTCCTTTGTATTTTTGACAGTTAAACGTGATAAAACGCTATATCACGCGATATAAATCGGTCATGCTAGGAAGGCAGAGTTATAAACAGATGACATCAGATGTCTTGTACACGTGCAACTGCGTGTGTAAGTCTAAGTTACCGTGCAGTTTGTAAATATTCAGTCTTGATTTCGTCCACTGGCAGTGAAGGACGGATGACAGTGAAGGATGGCGAGGACACAGTCTTTGCCAGTCGGTAACTGTGAGGTAATTGATCGCGGGTGGAGGCGCATTCAGCATACTGTACGCAGTACTCATTATTATACTGTGGCACTATACTGCCGCCTTCTATCTACGCGGCCTCGCTTGTGAGAAATTTTCAGTGTCTCCCGGTTGCACCGTTGTCTTGACGCCCTGCCGCAAAAATTTTCGGTAGTGTAAAGGCAGCCACTAAGCGCGCCGAGTTGAATCGATTAGTCTGCTATACATTGACTATAAAACTGCGTCAATTACCAAAGTTAACTGCCGAAGAAGAAGAATTGTATTCTGCTCATTTCGGCCGAATACTGCGGACACGACGCGGCGGCGACGCAGCAGCGTTGCTGTAAAAAAAGAATCAAGGCTTTTATTTATAAACCGTTCTCAACATTCATATAAGAACAGCATCTTAAGTATGATCTGAAGATAGTTCTACAATGTTAAGAGCAGATTATGAATGCGGGCTCTAGAGACCTTAATTTAAAACTGAATGTATCGTCATCAGGTTCAATAGCGATGGCGGGCCTAGGCAACGCAGAACTGATCGCCGGCGGGGGCCCGAGCGGGGCGGCGCGCGCGCGCGGCGCCGTGGGCACGGTGGCGACGCGGCTAGCGGCCGCGCGCGGCGCGCCCTCCCCGCTGGCGCGCGCGCACGAGTGGCTGCTGCTCACGCCGCGCGACAAGATGCCCAAGCCGCCGCACGTGGCGTTCCCCAAGCCGCCCAAGGCGCCAGGTATGTGCACTATCCATCTATACAGTATCGACGGCGCGGCGGCTCGAGTGACTCAAGCATAAAAACGACCAAGCTGGCGGCTGCGCGCGACAAAATAGGTGCATTCCAGCAGACCAATCGCTAAGTCATCGATCACTACAGTAATACATTTTAACCATGGTAACTAAATTGTTTTAAAGTTGAATTTTATTACTATCTTTATTTAAAATGTATTCTATGGCGATCGATGACTCGGTGATTAGCCTGCTAGAATGCAACCAATACCTAGCTAGGCCGCCGCCCGACAAAATGTCTAAAGTAGGCCATACACGATCATCCTATTTAATCTAGTGGCGTGATCAAATAGGATTGATCGAGCCATTTTGACCGTGTGAAGTCGATTTATCATGCAGATTGACAGCCATATAGGTACTTTCTCTTCGTGTGGCAAAGTTTTTTGACATCCTGTGTTGGCGCCGTCTAGCGACGACGTCAAGAGTGGAAACAGAGCTGCTTGCCTTTATCTATCATTCATTCCCTCTCTAAAACTACAATTTTGTATTATATTGCTTGCTGTTGTAAAATTCGAATTAAACGTATTTATTTTGACTCAACGATAAAATTCTTCTTTTGAACTGATTAGTATACCTTTCTTGAACCCTAAGCTAAGCTACGAAACACCCTGTATACTTTAGCCACCGCGCCGCCCAATGTGTGTATATACTGGAAAAAATGCATTCGAAATGTGAGACACGCCGGAGATGGCTAACCTCCTGGGGCCGTATCGGCTAACGCATCGAACTTCGATAACTCGCCCCGCTTCAAATTAAAACAGATAAATCGAGCCTCAATCAGGCCCAAATGACGAATCCCAATTCATGATGTCACAAGAAAATCGATATCTTTTAAATAACTTCGGCAAATAGTACAATACGAAATTCCTTATTTCGATTTATCTGTTTTAAGTTGAAGCTCAGCAGACTTATCGAATTTCGATTCGTTAGCCGGTACCTCCCGTTATATACCCAGCCCCTAGTGGGTTCTACAACGGCGCTATCAAACCGCTACTTAAAGAATCGACGATGACGAAGAAATGCAGAATCAGCGAAAAGTACAATATGTAAACATTAGGCAGACGTGACGTCAAGCTAATATCGAGGAAAAATGTATGGAAACCTGACTCACGATATCGAAGTTTTCTACGCGCTTCGCATAAATACAAATCCAACATCGAACAGTTGGACCACGGTCCCCGAGCACAGATACCTAGGTCGGTGAAACTTCCCTTTTCGCTGAATATTGTTTCACCCAATAGTAAAATTCAGTTAAAGTAGGTACCTACAACCGGCGGGCTGATTATCTAATTAGAAACCACCTAGCGACCGGTCGCAGTTCATAGATGATAGTGATCCATTGCTACTTCTTTTTTCCAGCTTCAGGTGCCGAGTTAACTCGGCCGGGTTATACAGTATTTTTTTACTTGTCGTCAATCAAATCTTCAATAGCCCCGTCATCGGTCGTTGATCTTATATTTATTAGCAATATTATCTTTAGACGTACGCAATATTTAACAGTAAGCAACCCTGGCAACACGCCTGGGGGTCAAGTCTGCTAATGTTTTCGTCAAAATTGTGTTCAATGGTGTTTGAATGGTAATCCTTTTTGACACAGTTCTTGTTTCTTAAACCCAAAACGGAAACATATTGTGTCTTGATTTTGGGTTTAAGAAACAAGAACTGTGTCAAAAAGCATTACCATTAAACTACGATTTTGACGAAAACATTAGCAGACTTGATCCCCTGGACGACAGCGGGGCGTAACGACGTGAAGGTGGAAGTAGGTATATAAATGGTGGCGCTTGGGACTCTTGTCAAAGAAGAGTCCGTTCTACCCAGTTTTTATTTATTCTTATGCTAAATCTCCCAGTTTTTATCAAGTTTCTGGGTGCGATGGGTGACTAACCTTGACGCCCGCCCTTGACCAACTTGGCATGGCAAATACCTGGGTCCATTGAAACTGGTATTTTGGCGTAGAATTCAATACGTTTCCGCTATTATTTACGCCAAAAATATAGCCCGCGACAAGCACTTTTGATGATATTCTGATTTTTTTTTTACAATCATCTGTGAGGTTCATACGCAATGTAATACTTGTAGCAACTAGATAATCTCTTTAGCTTGTCGTATGTTTTTTTGTGGCTACAACTTTACGTTTTCTATATAAAAATATGGCCCGCGCAAACCATGTTTTCCTATTATGGCCCCTTAAAGTGCTTATCGTACAGCTTGACCAGAAAGACTAGAAATTACTAAAATTTTTCAGTACAAAAATAGTCAGTGTTGCCAAGTTATTCGTGATTTCTATGGCACCACAACACATACAAAACATGTACGATATGATTGTCAACAGACGGCAGCCTAATGTACGAGCGCGTGGCTTCCCGCGCCGAGATCGAAGCGCGCAAAGCGGAGCTCGCGCCAGTGCAACCGCTCAAGCGACGCGCCTTCGACGACTTCAACGGACTCGACAGTCAGTATACATGCTTATTATTTAGTTATTACTTATTACTTAATGTAATCATACAAAATGAACATAACAATAAAATCATGAAATTTTGTTTTCTTACGCTACTATTGGAAACGCAGCAACAGGTTTGTTATTTAATTATCCTTTATATAAAATGTCTTAAGAAGTTTAAATAACCAAACACACCCGTCTTGCTCTGCAATCCGACAGTGTTTTGATTTTATTAAAGCGCAGGAGTTACCGAATGGCCAGTCGAGGCGAGTGGGGCAAGCACAGATCCGCATCTTTTCATACCTACTTCAGTTCAACGCGAACTATAGATCTCATAAAAAAGCCCGCCTGCTCGCCACTTCCACCCGCTCGAGGTGTGGGCTGAGGCCTGCGCTTAGTTTATCTTTCGTTTTATTATTGGTATGTCGATTGACGGTATTCTTTCGTGTAACCAGGAGCGAGTGGCGGTCGCGAGCCGACGGCAGCCCCGCCGCCGGCCAAGCGGCCCAACAAACACCCCGCGCCCATGCAGCGGCCCTCGCGCGAGCAGTACGCCGCCATGTGTGCGCGCGCGCAGGCCACCGGCCAGCCGCTGCCCGCGCACGTGTTCGCGCACGTGAGTACATACATACACAGAGTACGCGAGCGATACGGTCACCCATCCGATAACCGTCCTCTGCAAAACTAGCTTCACTTGAACGCGTTATTCACTGTGCCAGACGCCAGTGAGCTTCTCTTACCTCTGATTTACTTGGGTCTGCCGAGTAAAGGATTTGCCACACTGGATGCGTTCTGCGGTCCGGTCAACTCATACATAGGGGGGTTGACCGGACCGCAGAACGCATCCAGTGTGGCAAATGCTTTAAAGACGTCAAATAATTAATACTGTATAGAACTGTGTTTAAAAAGTTTGAGACTAAACTTTAATCTTTGGCAGTTGTGAAAGGACTTCTTGTGCTTCAATATAGGCTCAATATAACGTATTTAATATTGAGATATACACAAAATATATATTAATTATAACTTGTATTTGCAGGTGAACGGGAAACCGACCAACATAAGTGGCCGCGGTGGTCGCCGCCACGTCATCTCGTGGATGGATGCACCTGACGATCTCTACTTCAGAGCCACAGAGGCTGCCAAGTAAGTGTAACTTTGATCACTAGAAATCACGTTCTATTAAGTTGTAACACTCGTTTACTTTACATTTTTCACTACAATATTAACATAAGAATTCAATAGGTATCATGAAATTTAATCCAGACCTAGTAGCATAACAAGAGCGGTTTTGTAAACGTCTTAGGCTAGGCGCGCATGGAAGCTTACTGCATCGGCCGATCAAACTATCAGTGAGCTACAACATAGGCACTACATCTTCATGTAACTAAATCGGCCGATTTCAAAATATGTGACGAGACAATAATGCCGATCGATAGCAATCGGGCGATGCCATGTAACCTATGCTATTCTGTGAGAGGCCGCGCATGCGCCCGATAATTAAACGGCCGAGCATGAGTGATAATTGCTGATGAAATAAATATAGATTCGGATAATTAATAACGTTAATTGAAGCACGGCCCGCACTATATAAATAAAAATTAAAAAATTACAGCGGTTGGCAAATTAAGCAAATGTTATGGTTAAAGATCAGTGAAATTTTGATAACAGGAAGCCCTTTTACTAATCTAGCACTAATTAGCTGATACGCCCAGTACTTTTTTGCTGTTTATTTTTACGCATTTTGAGAGCAAGAGCATAAATACAAATGCTACTTTAGTGAAGTCCATATTTCCAATCGTACGATTCTTTGAGCTTCCGTGCCCGCTTAAATCTATCGGCCGAGGAACCTTCGGTTTCATGCGCGACCAATCCACTATCGAACGATAATAATCAGTCGATGAAGTTAAGCTTCCATGCGCGCCTAGCCTTAATGTCAAAAATTACATCCCGACACGTAGACAAAACTTTTATTAAGCTGTCAAAATGACATTTGAGGTACATATCGACAAAATGTTTACGCCAGACGACGCTCTATACGCAAAGTATGTTTTTTTTTTTAGATCTGCCCGGCGAATTCTAAGCTGTGGCGAGCTGCGTCGAGGCGCACGAGCGCCGTGGCGCGCGATGCGGGCGGGCGCGGCGGCGGGCGCGGGCGCGGGGGCGGGCGCGGGCGCGGCGGCGGCGGCGGTGGGCGGCGCGGGCAAGGGCGCGGGCGCGGGCGGCGCGCCGCTGCAGCTGGTGATCCTCGACTGACAGCAGCCGCGCCCGCCGCCGCCGCCGCACCCCTACACCATGGAGGCGCTGCTCGGCTGAGCCCGCCCTTGTACATTCGCGTGTAAATACCGCTCGCCCGCCGCCCGCCGCCCCTCCGCGCCGCGAGATCGAACGAAGATTGTATTTTTGGTAATCGAAAGGCCGAGGACGGATTCTGTAGATAATATTTTAAACTATATTGTTCTTATGTGGTTTGATCTGGCGTCGAGCAAAATAATGTATTTGATACATAAAACGATATGTAAGTCTATTTCATTCGGAGATTCATTGTAGGATAATTTACAATTTTTTTCATAAATAAAGCACAAATCGAAATATTTACTTGTTTCATTCGTTTGCCACGACTACGTTCTTTCAGATCCAGTTTTGTATATCTTTATGTCGCCAGTTTATATCCGGCTCGAAGGACCCAGTATGTAGGTGTGTAAGTAGCGAAATGTTGGATCGTCTGGTGCAGGCTTGGTTGCTTTTTTTTCTTTGTTTCTCTAGAAGACTAAAGTCGCATTACTCATCTCCCAGCAAAAATGTAAACAAAGAAACGTCACTGTCAAATCGACAAACTGACCCTGAGAGTGACATTTTCAGATATTAAAAACCTTTGGTCACTTTTATAACTTTTTAATTTGTTTATTATATTTTGAGTCATAATAAATATAATGTTATCCAGGGTAATTTTAAAGTATGATGGTAATTAGAAATTTTATCTTTATAAACTATCATAACCATTTTTGATGTTAAAAATTCTTGATACGAACTGATAAGAAAACTAAACTTAGATATTGACTGTATGTACCTAAACTATCAAAAATACGTAGGTAACAGGACATTGCAATCAATGGGGTTGGCAACGCAAAGCTAATTGTAGATGTCGCTGCGTACGCTTGTTCCTAAGACAGTAGAATAGTTATTTATTTTGTGGTATTTTTTTACTGAAAAAGACCCATTGACCCAAAATGGATATAAAAGACTATTCTGCAATGCAAATGCCGGTATTGAAAGCCAAATTAAGACGTTTTTTTTTCTTACAGAACTTATGCATTTTTTCTATATCCAGATTTAGGTACATAACAGAATTTAAACATATTAAAGCTAAAAATTGTTTCAACTAACCTTATTTACAATAAAAGTCAAAGTCGAAATCAAAATAATATTTATTAAAATAAACTAAAAAATTTAGAGAAATTGAATCGTCTATAATATTTTCCTGCCACCCGTTCCAGACTTTTTTAACTGACAAGAAGAACGGGCGCAAGAAACTTATCAGCTTTAACAGGGATAAGTAACGATATTACAAACTTAATATCGTTACCAAATATACATTGGCCTATCTAGAGATTTTTCCCGGGAGGGGGGGGGCTGGCCCCCAGTTCGGAGGTAAAACTAATGGGGGAGGGGGGTGCGTGCTAGAGCCTCGTTGCAGTATAGAAGGGCAATATATCAGGTTAATCAGGTTTTTTGTATGGGGTGGCACCATACTGTTATGGGGTGCGCACGCTCCCCCCTTCCTACGCAATTGCAAATAAATTACAACAAGATTAGTAACCAAATACTTAAAGGTGCATCGTGCGTCCACTAGCGCCGCCTCAAGAAAAAATAATTACAACGAATAACTATCTATTCACAGTGTTTGGTAATAGACTTATAAATGCCGAACATGATGGATAGGGACCATCAAATTGAACAACTTTTACTATAGGACCAACTCTGAAATCGCGGAAAAAATCAAAATGTATAAAACAGCTGATTTTTTATCGCGTTTTCAGAGTTGGTCCAGTCCCATAGTAAAAGTTGTTCAGTTTGAAACTCACTAAATTTATTATTTAAGTTTATAGTTGGAAATTAAAAACAAACAAGCAAACACATATTTCGTAATGTTTCGAAAATCAACCCTTTATATGTTAAATGGGATAAATAAACCAAAAAATCGATATGGATGTCGTTTCTGAGATTTTATGGTATGACGATTGCAAAAATAGCCTAAAGGCTGACCTCAATACCAAAAGACAAACAAACAAAGTACTACTACAGCTACTATTATTACTATTTTTTTATGAAATTTTATAAAATTAACCAAAGGTTGATGTACACGGTTTGCAGTTGATGTGTGCACAGCATCATGAATATCTTTTCTACTATAAAACTGTTATTGTGAAATATTAAATTATATTACGCTTTTTGCCGCAAAACTTATGATTCAGAATATTTATCTAATCTATTTTTATTAGGTTCGTGATGAAAAAACATGTAGGTGTGTTTATTTCTTGACTTAGCAATATACTATTTCCTCTTGAGTTGTTTTGTTCTGGCAACACCTTTGTTTACATTTTTGCTGGGAGATGAGTAATGCGACTTTAGAGAGAAGGTACCTTTACTCCACAGCAGAATAATCTGGCAGTGACCAGTGCACATTATTTCGTTAAATGCCAATGTAATAATAATAATAAATGCTTGGACAATTCCACACAGCGCCATCTAGCCCCAAACTAAGCAAAGCTGGTAATATGGGTGCTAGACTTAGAGCATCGCGGAAGGGAGCAGCCTTAGCGATTATTACTCTATTCAATTTTTTCTGGCATTTTTTGCGGGGGGGGAAAGTGCACACAAGTGCAGTTCCGCATACTCACATACAAAAACAACACTGTAAAGACGACACCAACACATAAAAAATAAAACAAAACAGCAAAAATTTGTGTACGGATGAGTCACACATCAAAATATGACACGTTTTTGACATAAAGGGCTGGGCTCAATTGTCGTTGCAGCAATATCGATACGGAAAAAGGAATAAAGGTAACAAACTCAAACATTTTACATGGGGTGAATAACAACAAAGAGCCCAACAAGCAAAAACCTTTCTGAAAAAGTTAATATGGACTCAAGAACACTCAGTCTTATTGTCAAGTCTCATATACGTATTAAGAGCATTTTATGACGTTTTTCTATTATAAATGATCTTATTCCATTCATTTTTATACAAGGTGTTACAAAAATACCCCGCGGTCGTGTCCGCGGACACGACCGCAGTCAAACACGATTTCAAAGTTTAAACAACAACAGATAGGCCTTCTGGAACCTGCTTGAAATTATCTATCAAAGCAAGAACTCTCTAGGTTAAATTAGTAATTTACTTAACTTATCCATGGTAGGTATTTAAATACAGATGACGCTTACGTGTCTTTTCGAATTGGTGTGCAGAGATTAATTTTACATTTTTGAAATAAATATTCATTCAGTAACTATTTAATTTAGAAATTACGTCACTGTTATGTCTGAGGTATTTATGTTATTTTAAATACGCTTATGTCATAACTAGCTTAGTTAGGTCACTGTAATGTAAACGTAGGTACAAATATCTACAGATGTGACCAGTCTGAAAAACGAATAGTCTTTGATTTAGAAGCCAATGACCGGAACTGACCGGAACAGCTGATTGGGAATCTTTCAAATTCTTGTCGATATTTTTGCAAAACTTCGACATCGTTTTTCTCCGTAAATATTATAGCTAAAAAATAAAGAACAGCGCCCATCATTTCTATTTCATTAATACTCATTGGCATTTCAGGGATTAGGGGTACTTTTGTAACAGGTTGTATAATAATATAAGATGTATCAAAAAGATTATTTATTCTGTGAGAGAACCAATTAATTTATGCTGTGATTTTATTTTACTCTTTGACGCAGAATGTAACAGTGCAAAACTGCAAAGACCAAATTGAGTCTGTCAGAAGTTAAAAAGAATTAATAAATATTTAAGAATTTTTAGATATATCACATTTATGAGAATGCCTGGTGCAGGACCAGGCCATGTCCTTTATCGACAAACATTGTGATACGGTAACATCACTAAGTTGCTCATCAGCGAGAACTCGGATTTATCTAGCGACAGATCTGAAATTTGTACGGAGGAGCCATGGACGAGCAGACCCGATGTCACTGAATAAATTTGACAACTAATCAAGAATAAAATATACGAATTTAATGTTTAAATGTAAACAAATAGCAATAATACGACAAAAAATTACTTTCATGTGAAATGTAACACCGACTTTTTGTAAACTTTGATGTTCCAGACCTCTTTTAACAGTAAAAAACTCATCAATTCGGCATTTTAAACACTGCAGCGTTCACATGCGCGACTGGACTCGGTCTAGAAAGAAATCCGGGCGCAACTGGTTTTATCAACTGCATATGCCCATTTGGGCTTGTACTTCGGCAGAGGGGAAAGCTTCGTATGGCTTCTCTTTCTGGGACAGAAGCGCGTCTTACTCTAAGGTGCTAGACAACATACTTTGTTAAATATATACTTATTATACATGGTACACTGACATGAAAAATTTTTTTTTAATTAACTGGACTGGCTGTCTGTATGATTTGACAGCTAAGTTTTTGTGCCTATTTGAAACGCCACTAGCGTGCGTCTAAAGAACTAATTTTGACGTACAATATGAAAATAGTTGCCGTGATGGTCTCTCCAGACTACAAACTTTAGTACCACGTACGCACGCTATGCTCACGCTACGTCCTACAGCGCCAAAATGGCGGAAATCAAATAGGCACAAAAACAGTTTGACATAAGCCTGTCCAGTGTAAATATATGCAGGTCAGTGACATAGGCTGCGGTCCCCATGGCGATAATATCGATATTATCGCGATAACAGCCGGTCCGCATGCACGTTAGCGCGTTTACAATATCTAGCGTGACGTCACTCATGACGTCATTACCAGCGCCATCTTGGGCTTACAGCGACCATGCCTCGGAGCGTAATCACTGTGAACGTTCTGTCAAAAGTTATAAGTGACTGTCAAACGAAACAGGTGTCAGAATTATATTTCGTCAAAAAATCAAAAAATGAGAGAGTTCGTTATAGAAGGATCTTTTCCTCACTTCACAACAAAAGGATAGAGCATTATATTGGTTAATATTTTGTTAATACTAATTTGGAGCTTATCCAAAAAGGTGGTTGATGTAAAAAGTTGAAAAAAAAAAGATGTTGGGTGCACACGACTCAATAATCAAACGTTCTTCATCGTTATCATCGCTTTATAGAGCAAAAATAGTATCTAGCAATTATTCCATCTTGTATTTGAGGTTAGAATAAAACGTTAGCGCGCTTACGAGCGGTTCGCATTCGCCAACTGTCATTTGTCGATTTGAGCGCGATATCGAATGCGGACCTCGTGTGAGCGTTGTAAACGCCGTAATCGACGTAATCGCCATGGGGACCGCAGCCATAGTAACACCCAGACCCGTCACCATTGTAATATAATAAGTCTATGCCCGTCACAGAAATTAAAATTATTTCAATTTCTGCCCGGCCGGGAATCGAACCCGGGACCTTTTTGCGTGGTAGGCGGCATGTTGACCACTGCACCACTCAGGTCGTCGACGTGTGTAGTCCCGTTTATGAAGATGCGGGATAACGACACGCGCATACCACGAGGAAACGAAATACCTTTCTACATAGGTTACTAGTAGCCCACAGATCATACTTATTAATATTTATAGATTGTTATTAATATTTTTCTTAGTAACTAATAGAGAATTTTTCATTTTAGTAGAGATAAGTGAATTAGAATTTCCACTTATTCCTATCAGTAGATCCTTAGTAGATCTAAGTAGTTTTTTTTAACCAGTAGTTCTAAGTAGATATTTTATTCTACTTATCCCTACTAGTAGGGATACCTTGATACGGATAGGTGTACCAGGGGAATTAATGACTGTTACATTCAAATCATCGTAGAAGCGTTTGAATTTTATTAAAACTGGAATGGTCCCGCGGTTCTAACGTCAGAGTGGCGGACCACTATAGGGCTCGGTTACGCTGGAACATTGGTCTCTGTCTTTTTCAGTAAGGAAAATATCCTCACTTCTGCATTTTTCGATGTTTTTCGTTGCTATTTTCATCATTATCATTAATTATTTTTCTTGAATAAAAGTAATTGAAATATGTCATAGGTAGTGCCCGGCCACGGTGCCAAAAAAGGTTGTGGTTTTGTCAGTATACTGTACGGGTACGTACCTTATGGTACCAAAAAGGAAAAAACCAGTCCACTGTCTTTCACGAGTTATAGCACATTTTTTGTGGCCCGGCTACAACCCATGGGTCGTGGCCCGGCCACGCTTCTATCTATCACCAATAATAGCTGACTTTATGACACTATTTATATGGGGGGTTCCTGTAACAGTTACGTACCACAAAAAAACGCTTTATTTCTTTTAAAAAAATTAGTTAAAAGTAGTTTAAACACAAATTTTAATTTTGGCGACTAAGGGCCTGGCGATAATTTTGGAGCAATAACGTAACTTTACATTTATGATTATATGTACAGACGCTAAAGTTAACAGAGAACCCTTATAGTTTCGTAATGTCCGTCTGTCTGTCTGTCTGTCCGTCCACGGCATAGCTCAGAGGTCTTTAGCTCTAGAAAGCTGTAATTTGGCATGAATGTGTATATTTATTACGCCGAAAACATTGTAGAATCAAAACCTGAGCTATTGTACAAATTATGTACCTACATAAGCTTGGGTTGCACATTCACAAGCATATTGAACTGCAGTTCAACAAAATTGAAGAAAATCTGTTTTTAGATAGGTAGAGGTACCCTTTTGCTTAGTAAAAATAATAATACTGTGTACCTATGCATAAATCAAAATAAAACTTGTTTTTTAAATATCTTTTGTTGTTTTTTATTTCGATTAGTTCTTTTTCATCAATATTTTTGCTTCAAAATAAAAATAAAAAAACTAGCTTCTGCCCGCGATTTCGTTCGCATTGACTTTCGGAAAATCCCTAATCAACCTTTGACCGGGATAAAAAAACTAAGTTTTAATCCGGCAAAAAATAAGTACTTAAGGTATAAATGTAGTTGAATGTTTGTTGTTAAGTACTCAATCACGCAAAACCAGCTGAATAGATTTGGATGTTTGGCACACCAATATTTTATAGCCTGGATTAAAACACAGGATACTTTATATTCCGATCAAAGGTTCTCTAAGGATTTTACGAAAGTCCACGCGAACGAAGTCGCGGGCAGAAGCTAGTAATTATATATTTATTTTCGTTTTTATATTTCTTTATTTTATAACAAAAATATTGATGAACAAGCGAAATTATAAATTTTGAAAAGACCCACGACGGTTAAATTTTTACACTTAATTTAAAAAAGAGTTAAATATTTTTATAGAATTTATACGTTACCTACTCTAAAAACAGCATCTAGATCGGTCAAACCGTTCTGGACATAAATGGGAAAATGATTACTGTAGCGCCCCCTAGCGCCTAAACACACCAAGAACCATCTGCAGCGCCACCTGGTGGTCTACCACCATGAAACATGCTTAAGAACCTGCTCTAAAATGAAACCTTTTGGTTGCAAAAAAACCGCATCGAAATCGGCCCACTAGTTTATGAGGAAAATGGTAACAGACAGACATACAAACAAACAACCGCTAACCTCAAAGGCATATATCGCCTCCGTTCCGTTTCGTCTGTCGTGGGTAAAAATAATCAATCTGTAGGTAACTTACATATTTATAACATAATATTTATATAACTACAACATAATTATATTACACTACTTATATCTAATTTATATACAAAACACACTTAAAACTATCTTAAATTATTTATATTAAAATATACAAAAATATACGAAATTAAATTATCTATCTATTTATAAATTGTACATATATTTTATACAAACTAATTAGCACACACAATATTCACATAAATATTAACTAATAAGATCAACCGATAATTTGCCGGTTGTTGTGGTACGCTCACTAGTCGCGGTGCTATGGACACGCGCAAATTCCATGCCGTTCGACCGGTTTCGCAATACCTACTAGCAGGCGCGGCCGCTCTGCGCCCGCGGCGCCAGTCGAGATCCGTACATGTTCGCGAAGCCCGTACTCTCGGCGCTCCGCTCGCTTGTATTTTTCCACGCTTTTGTAAACGCTTTACGCACTAAATATTATCTGTTATCACTGTTATTCTTCTGTGCTGTGCTGTGCTGTGTAAACTAAACGCTTGGCTTATTTCTATCTTTACATCTTCGATTCTTCCTTCTGACTATTTGTATGCGCATTGTGTGTGCTTGGAACATTATACTGCTTCACGTAAGTTGGACATTTTTATTTGGAGTCATTCCTTCTGCACACCCATAACTGGTGACTTCCTCCTGAGCAAGCTACGAAGATGAGCCAGACAAGCGACAGCGATGACTCAGTAAAAACAGTGCGAGAAAGTTCGACGCGCCAAGACGGCAATGAACAAGTGCGCGTTTCCATTGCCTCGTCCGACATTTTTCGAGTCGGAGTTCGTGTCGCACCTTTTTGGCCGGACAAACCTGCAATATGGTTCGCACAATTAGAGGGTCAATTTGCGATTTCGAATATCACAGCGGACTCGACCAAATTTTATTATGTGATTTCGCAACTCGACAATCAGTATGCAGCCGAGGTCGAGGATATTATTGTATCGCCTCCGGAGACGAATAAATACCAGAAGCTGAAAAACGAGCTTATTAAGCGTCTCTCTGCTTCCAAGGAGAAGAAGGTGAAGCAACTCCTTATGCATGAGGAACTTGGCGATAGAAAGCCCTCCCAGTTCCTCCGCCACCTTCAAAACCTGGCAGGACCCGGTGTTCCTGAGGATTTTGTGAAGACGATCTGGTCCAGCCGCTTGCCTCACAACATGCAGCAGATTATAGCTTCCCAGACTGCTCCGCTTGAGACCCTAGCTGATCTAGCAGACCGGATCCAGGATATAGCTCCTCCAGCTCCAGCGGTTGCGTTAACTTCTGCTCCCAGCCCATCAGGAAGTACAATGGATGAAATGGTTCGACAGATCGCCGCGCTCACCAGGAAAGTCGATGATCTCATGTCGGATAGATCTAGAAGATCCAGATCCCGTAACCGATCCCCCTATCGTTCTCGTCGACGTTCATCATCTGCCCGGAGATCTAGTTCCCGCTACGAGAAGCAGCCTCTCTGTTGGTACCATGCCAAATTTGCGAACAGAGCCCACAAGTGCATCAGCCCCTGCGACTTCAAGGCGGAAAACAAGCAGGGCGGTCGATAATGGCGGCTGACGATTGCCCAAACAAAACTGGTCGCCTGTTCGTGACGGACCGTAGATCTAAGGTCCAGTTCCTCGTGGATACAGGAAGCGATCTTTGCGTCGTTCCACGATCGATATTTCGCGAACGCCGTGCCAAGGTGAACTACCAGCTGTGTGCGGCCAATGGCTCAACTATAGACACTTACGGTACTGTGCAATTAAATTTAAATCTTGGTCTACGTCGTGATTTTGTATGGCAATTTGTTATAGCCGACGTAACCAAGGCCATTATTGGCGTTGATTTTTTGTCCTTTTTTAATTTAATTGTAGACATTAGAAACCAACGCTTAGTAGATAGTGTAACTAATGTATCCACTGTAGCTGCTATTTCTTTTACAGACAGCCTTATTTCAAGTGTTAAGGTCTTGACTGGCGTCGGTAAATACAGTAGCATTCTAAGTGAGTTTCCTGAAATCACTCGACCAGCGGGTGCACCACGCCAAACAAGCCACAACACTGTACACTACATCCGCACCACTCCAGGCCCCCCAGTTTCGTGTAAACCACGTAGATTAGCCCCTGACAAACTTAAAATCGCGAAGTTAGAGTTCGATGCCATGCTAGCTAACGGTACAGCTCGTTCATCTGACAGTCCATGGGCCTCACCACTACATCTTGCGCCCAAAAAAGATAATAGTTGGCGTCCATGTGGCGACTATAGGCAACTTAATTCCAGGACTATCCCGGATAAATACCCTATTCGCCACATCCACGATTTCGCCCATAACTTATCTGGTTGCAAGATCTTCTCGACGGTAGACTTAGTTAAGGCTTATAATCATATCCCCGTCGCGAAAGAGGATATCCCCAAGACCGCGATAACTACACCCTTCGGTTTATACGAGTTTCCCTTTATGACATTTGGCTTACGGAATGCCGGTCAAACCTTTCAGCGTTTCGCCGATGAAATGACCCGTGGCCTCGATTTTTGCTATCCGTATTTGGATGATTTTTTAGTATTCTCCAAAACAGAGACGGAGCACGAGGACCACCTGCGCCAGCTGTTCACCAGAATGAAGGAGTACGGCGTGCTGGTAAATACCGCTAAATGTCACTTCGGTCTGCCAGAGTTACCCTTTCTAGGCTATACCATCTCTCCTTCTGGTGCTAAGCCACTTAGTAGCAAGGTCCAGGCGATACAGGATTTCCCCGTCCCAAAGACGGTCAAACAGCTTCGGAGATTCCTGGGCATGATTAATTTTTACAGACGTTTTCTGCCAAACTCTGCCCAAGTTCAAGCTCCCCTGAACGCCTTGTTGACCGGTTCCGTCAAAGGCTCACAGCCTGTTGTCATAAACGGAGATTCGTTAACCGCTTTCGAGGAGTGTAAGAAAAGCCTTTGCGATGCTGCTTTGCTAGCGCATCCCGATCCTGATGCTAAACTTGCCTTAACTACCGACGCATCAGATACCGCCATCGGCGCTGTTTTACAACAATAAAAAGACGGTTATTGGCAACCTCTAGCATTCTTTTCACGCAAGTTGAGCCCATCCCAGCAGAAGTATTCTCCCTACGATCGCGAGCTCCTTGCCATTTACCAAAGTATCAAATACTTCCGATACATGCTAGAGGCAAAACACTTTACCATCTTCACTGACCACAAGCCACTGTGCTACGCCTTTCATGAACGAAAGCGCGACTGTTCACCCCGTCAGTACAGACACTTGGATTTCATATCGCAGTTCACCACCGACATCAAACACATAGCTGGGAAAGACAATGTCGTTGCCGATACGCTTTCCCGTGTCGATGAACTGCATATGCCAATCGACTTAGAAGCCTTAGCTAAGTCACAATCCGAAGACCCAGAGCTAACACAGCTCTTGCATGGTGAAACTTCTCTTCGTTTGGAGAAAGTGAATATCCCTGGGAGTCGTTCATTTTTATACTGCGACGTCAGTTCAAAAACTCACAGGCCTTTCGTCACTAAACAGTTTCGCAAGCAGGTTTTCGACCATCTGCACTGTTTCAGTCACCCCGGTGCCAATGCTAGCGCTAAATTAGTAGCCCAACGATATGTGTGGCCCACTATGCGACGAGACTGTCGCGAATGGTCTAAGGCATGTTTGCCTTGTCAAAGTGCTAAAGTGAATCGGCATGTATCGTCACCTTTAGGTACTCTCGATCTGCCGAAAGCACGATTCAAATATGTCCATATAGATCTCATTGGCCCATTATGTCAATCCGCCGGTTATCGGTACTGTTTGACAGCCGTCGATCGCTTTACGCGATGGCCGGAAGTTGTCCCTCTAACCGAAATCACGGCGGAGGCCGTTGCTAAAGCCTTTATCTCAGGCTGGGTTTCTCGATTTGGTTGCCCCACCGATATCGTAACCGACCGTGGGAAGCAATTCGAGTCAGCCTTATTCCAGTCACTCGCTAAGCTCATTGGTTTTAAACACCGTAAAACAACTGCTTACCACCCTCAGTGCAATGGACTTGTCGAGCGTTTCCATAGACAACTGAAGACAGCAATTACTTGTCATAACGACACCAACTGGACAGAAACTTTACCGTTAGTTTTGCTCGGTATTCGTAACGCAATCAAGGACGATCTGCAAGCTTCCTCTTCTGAACTTTTATACGAAGAGACCTTGCTGATGCCCGGTGAATTTTTTGGTCATAAGACCACATGTCACACCACCGATATTAGAGATTTTTCTGCCCGTTTACGTTCTTTTGCTGAAAATTTAAAACCAGTTCCAACTTCGCATCATAGCTCGAATAAAATATTTATTTATAAAGATTTAAACACTTCATCTCACGTTTTCGTTAGAGATGACACTATAAAGGGTTCATTTCAAAATGCTTATAAAGGTCCCTTCGAAGTTTTAAAAAGAGGTCCTAAAGTTTTTAAAATACGTGCGAAAGGGAAGGATGTCAATATTTCTATTAATCGCTTAAAACCAGCATACTTATTAGCTGACAACATTATCCCTTCTAAAAATTACACGGAACCCGAAAATACTTCCCCCAGTTTAAAAACAACTCGTTCAGGGCGAAGAGTAAAATTTACTGATTTCTATCGCCCGTAGACACGGTCTCTGGAGGGGAGTGATGTAGGTAACTTACATATTTATAACATAATATTTATATAACTACAACATAATTATATTACACTACTTATATCTAATTTATATACAAAACACACTTAAAACTATCTTAAATTATTTATATTAAAATATACAAAAATATACGAAATTAAATTATCTATCTATTTATAAATTGTACATATATTTTATACAAACTAATTAGCACACACAATATTCACATAAATATTAACTAATAAGATCAACCGATAATTTGCCGGTTGTTGTGGTACGCTCACTAGTCGCGGTGCTATGGACACGCGCAAATTCCATGCCGTTCGACCGGTTTCGCAATACCTACTAGCAGGCGCGGCCGCTCTGCGCCCGCGGCGCCAGTCGAGATCCGTACATGTTCGCGAAGCCCGTACTCTCGGCGCTCCGCTCGCTTGTATTTTTCCACGCTTTTGTAAACGCTTTACGCACTAAATATTATCTGTTATCACTGTTATTCTTCTGTGCTGTGCTGTGCTGTGTAAACTAAACGCTTGGCTTATTTCTATCTTTACATCTTCGATTCTTCCTTCTGACTATTTGTATGTGCATTGTGTGTGCTTGGAACATTATACTGCTTCACGTAAGTTGGACATTTTTATTTGGAGTCATTCCTTCTGCACACCCATAAATCGAAATAAAAAACAACAAAAGATATTTAAAAAACAAGTTTTATTTTGATTTATGCATACATAGTATTATCACAGCCGAGAGAGTATTCTATTATCTCTCGGCTGTGGTATTATTATTATTACTAAGCAAAGGGTACCTACCTATCTAAAAACAGATTTTCTTCAATTTTATTAAACTGCAGTTCAATATGCTTGTGAATGTGCAACCCAAGCTTATGTAGGTACATAATTTGTACAATAGCTCAAGTTTTGATTCTACAATATTTTCGTCGTGATAAATATACACATTCATGCCACATTACAGCTTTCTAGAGCTAAAGACCTCTGAGCTATGCCGTGGACGGACAGACAGACGGACATTACGAAACTATAAGGGTTCCCTGTTAACTTTAGCGCCTGTACATATTGCTCCAAAATTATCGCCAGGCCCTTGGTCGCCAAAATTAAAATTTGTGTTTAAACTACTTTTAACTAATTTTTTTAAAAGAAATAAAACGTTTTTTTGTGGTACGTAACTGTTACAGTAACCCGCCATATAAATAGTGTCATAAAGTCAGCTGTTATTGGTGATAGAAGCGTGGCCGGGCCACGACCCATGGGTTGTAGCCGGGCCACAAAAAATGTGCTATAACTCGTGAAATACAGTGGTACTGGTTTTTTGCGGGTAGCTTTAGTATGTCATGCTCACTTTAAACATTTCTGCGGTGGTGTCGTGTGAGGCGGGTCGTTACGTTCCCTCAAATATGGTTGAGCGAAACGATGGCTGGTTCATGCGTCATGGTCATGCTCGTGAACGGGTGCTGCCAGTGGGAATGGGTCTGCTTCTGTCTGCTTGTACTAAGGGCGTCGCATACATTTTTTTTCTTCGGTTCTATTTAATATTATCAATCTGTATGGCACTTTTTACTCAAAACATAAAATTAATCACTAATCCTTGTTTTGATTTCTCACTTTTTTTATTGCTAAAGACTAAAATGATTATTTTGCTTTCTTATGTTTTTTGTCTATAGTTTTGTAAGTAAAGGCCTATGAAAAGCTTTTGGATATTAGTTTTCAATTCAGTGCCTTAGGATGGGTAGCCTAAGTATGTCATGCTCTCTTTAATCATTTCTGCGGTGGTGTCGTGTGGGGCGGGTCTAGGGTTGGGTAAATTTCACGAAAAATTTCAGTCTGTGAAATATTTAGAATAAGTTTCATTTTGGTTTGAAATATTTCACTTTAGAGTGAAATTTATTTTTGAATTTCAACTGGCCTAAGGTCAATATAATCAACATAATTATAGAATAAAACAATAAACAAGTAAGATGACTTAAATTATGAATAACTTTGGTTATTTTACAACTTTAAATATCAAAATATTCAGTGAAGTTCGAGAGACAAACAATCAAAATTATTATGTTCAACAATAAAACTGTACTTTGACTCAAATTTGAACAATAACGGACCATCACCTTTAAAATTATAATAAAAATATAAAGAAAAGTAAGTACAGCCTCGTGTACAAGGGTGCTTTTGAGGAATCCCGACCGCAAAACAACAATAGTAAAGTGTATTTTTATCTCATTCATAACACACGTCTCATGACATTACAAAATAGCTACGTCTAAAACATAATTCTTGTGATATTACTAAATAGCTAAGTTAAAATATCTAGATTTAGCTCGATAAATAATTTGATGAATCTGCTCAACAGTAAAATCTAAATTATGTCTTTAATTTTCATTTAATACATTAAAATAGTAAACTTATTCAGAAAATAAGGGATTTCTAGTACTAAATAAATTTCACTCAAAACTGAAATATTTCAACCTGTTTTGAAAGATTTCATAAATTTCATAAAAATTTAATTTTCATTTCATTGAAATTTTCACTGGACCCATCCCTAGGCGGGTCGTTACGTTCCCTCAAATATGGTTGAGCGAAGCGATGGCTGGTCCATGCGTCATGCTCGTGAACGGGTGCTGCCAGTGGGAATGGGTCTGCTTCTGAGTACCTATCTTAACGCATATTGAATTGTAAGAATTGCGTTTTTATTTTTATGTCTTATATCAAGTGTTTTTTGGTTAGAGTAGCAGACGGAGTGATTTCTAAACTAGTTGAAAGTTATTTACTCTCACGATTACCTATCTGAATGTAGTAGATATTTAATTTTAACCTACCTACCCATTGTGTGTAACCTTTTGATAATTATTGTGATGGGAAATGACCTCACTTTAAATGTGGAGCTCATTTTTCAATCTTGACGACTCTGTATGAAATATACAGGGAGAAAAAAGCAGCCCTTGACGAGTTTCTTGCCGGTTCTTCTCGTTACAAGTTCTCCCGCTTAGGGTTTGCGAACCGATGGCGTAGCTTCTATGACATTCACAAGTGCTTTCTTTCTTGGAGGGGCCTCCCAATTTTATGAAATGGTGGTAGTTTCAGTAGATTCTCTCTCTTTTTAGCATTAAATAATTCATAAATCAAGATAAAATAATTAAAAATTTTGTTAAATTTTAATTTCTGAACGTCTAAAAAAATTCATCGCTTGAGGGTAGGCTCACGGGTAGCTTCAGTCCCCCGTGACCACGGCAGCTGCAAAGGTGCCGAAACGTCGGGAAAAACCAAAAATCAAACCAAATACCAACTAAATACCAAAGTACATTCAATAAAACCGCGCTAGTATCCGTTAAAAAGTGTTTTATTTCATGTCTAGTGAGCGCGTAAGCTTGAGAAGTGAATATGCTTGTAACAGCCTAGACTGAATAAATTATTTTGAATTTTGATTTTTTTCCTTTTTGGTACCATAAGGTACGTACCCGTACAGTATACTGACAAAACCACAGCCTTTTTGGCACCGTGGCCGGGCCACTACCTATGATACATATAAGGTAACTATGGAACCCTATTGCGCAAAACCCGACATGCACTTGGCCGGTTTTTTTGTAACACGTTGTATATTTATTATTAATTAATCCTACTAATATTATAAATATGAAAGTTTGTGGGTTTGGATGTTTGTTCCTCAATCACGCAAAAACTACTGGACGGATTTGGTTGAAATTTGGCACACAGATAGTAGATAGCCTTGATTAAAACATAGAATACTTTTTATTTCGATTTTCCCACGGGAACGGGAACCACGCGGGTGAAACCGTGGGCGGCAGCTAGTATCAAAATAAGGGTTTCATTACCGGGACCCAATAAATTAGAATTCCTTGGAAACACATTGTTCCCGGAGTCGGGAAATTTTTGTGATATCCCGGGTATTTCCAAGAAATTTTCAATGCGATATTAATGATCTAACACCATACCATAGTGAATACCACTAACATTTTACGTTTTCAAATATAACTTTGTTTTTCATAGTGTTTGTATAAATGACAAAGTTATATTTGCGGTTTTGGAAAATGTGCTATATCTCTAAAACTGCTAACTAAATCTCATTCAAACTAAATTTTTTTGAAGGTATTTTTTAAGATCTATAGCACATATTTTTTTAAGATTTTTCACTTTCTTATTTTAAATGTTAAATGGGGGGAAACGCATTTTACCATTTTGGAAGTGTATTTCTTCCAAACGGTTAACTTAGCGAAAAAATAGTTTTAGAAACCTCAATGTCATTTTTAAAGAGCTATCTAAAAACACCCAAAAATTTTTCCAGTTTCAGTTCCATGTATGGGGAGCCCCCCTTATTTTATTTTTTTATTTTTGTGTAAAAATCGTAGAGCGGTTTACAGTCTTTACAGAATACATCTACTTACCAATTTTCAACTGTGTAATCCTGTTTCGTAACACGTTGTAGCTCCAAACAGCTTGTTTAGATTCCACCCTTTGAGCGACTGCTGCCTACCTGTTCTATGACACTGTGGTCTGACTGTTATTTCCATAAATTATGCATAATAATTAAGCAGTATACGATTTTTCAGCCTTGACCGACTCTTGTACCAACCTCGAAATTCATACAACTTACGTGGCGTGCTGACTCGGCATGTTCCATGACACTGCGGTCTGACTGCCGTCTTATTTTTTTGTGCTATTCTCTACTATACTGCCAAATTTGAACCTTGAGATAACTCTTGTAGATCATGTCGAAATTCTACATGTTTGGAAGCGTGCTGGCTGACGCCAGGTGTTCCACTTTCTGGCGCTGGGAGTAGGTTCTGAGCTGACTCATTGTACACCCTAAACACTATCATATTAAGAGAAGGACCTTGAGATAACTCCTGCAGTAATTTTCACGACCTCTCGTACTATATAGAACGTGACTACAGTAGAGTGCGTGAGCGAATAGGTACATATGCAATTTCTTCAGAAACTTGCTTAGGGTGTAAAGTCCTCTCGTCCAGGAGGTGAGCCGGAGTGGGGATTTCGGGTTTTTCGCTGATATCTCCAAAACAGTGGTAGAGTGTTTCTATTACCGAATGAAAGCAATTTTCTAATTTCCCCATAGTTTTGGGTTTTGGAGAGCTAAACGCTCCGGAAATGTTAGGATGATGGGCAAGATCCAAAGAGTTGGTATACACACCCGATACCAACAAGTATTTGCTACAATTATACTTTATTTCAATTGTCAGTATTTTTGGAGTGTTATAAGTAATATAAAAGTCGGGTTATTTACATCATTAATAATTAGAAAATGGCTGAATGGATTTTGATGAAATTTAGCATAGGTAGGTGCCATAGACATAGAAAAATTTTCGCTGTAGGTGCTGATAGTTCATAACCTGTATTAAAATATATAATACATTTTATTTTGATTAATTTTTTGATCAAAAGTTCTCTAGGGTCAACGTGGATGAAGTGAGCTCGTGGCGCAGTGGTGTAACGACATGAGAGTCAAGATGGCTGGTGTATCATGGCGAATTGAAATGTCTCATATACCAAAAAAATGTACCTAAAATGTACTATTTAGTACCTGGATCAAAAAAATAAGTACCTAAACTAGAACGAAGTTATAGCGAAATTAAAGGTACACCCGCCATCTTGATGTCAATATGGCGGGTGTATCTTAATAAATCAATATTGAACCATTATACATAAAATATAACTTCATTAAAAAAATGTACCTAAAAAGTACCTCAAGGCAAAAAATACACATGCTCGATTAATTGAGTAGTTTCTGAGAAATCAAACAACAGTTTTTTTTGTGAACGACAAGATGGCGGGACCCCTTATGGTTTTTGAAGTATTTCATGGCTAGAATTTAGTGCCATTCATATTTTGGTAACTACTATTTAGTACTATTCGTTTGGAACTATTTGGTATCATTCATTAAGTACTATGTATTTATAATAATTTATTTGGTACCATATAATGGGATTCGTTTGTTGCTATTTAGTACCATTCGTTTGATACTATTTAGTAGAGATGCGCCGAATGCAGGTTTAACCGAATACGAATGTTTGGCCGAATATTCGGTCCAAATTGTACCGAACCAAATATTCGGCCGAATCATTCGGTTCAATTCTGCGCAGTAAACAGGTTTGTACACGTGTCGGGCAGCGTTTGCCACAGCACAGCCCCTTCTCTGCCCGCGTGCAACCCGCGCGCCGCGGCCCCTCGCGCTAGCACGGCTCGCTCAGTCAATACAGGGTGGATTTTTGAGACGGTACATAAAGGGCCTTAACCATTATCGTTACTGGAAAACGTTCCTGAGAGACCTTCCATAACTTTTTGAGATATTCTGAACTGCATTCACAGATTTTGGAAAAAAGTTACCGTTAGCAAAAAATGCTAAAATACAAAAAAAATAAACCAATCGATCGTATTTCATGTGGGGATCAAAAGGTTATATGGGATCATTTAAGGTATGAGTACTAGAAACGACGGAAATCGCCAAAAACTTTTCCCATACATTTTGTACAGAAAAACTATAAATCAACTCGAAATATTTTTTAAAGCTAAACGATCTTTTTTCTTAATGTGATCAATATGCTCTTTAAGGCCAATTTTCAGTTGGCCTTAAAGAGTATTTTGAATTTTTGATTACAGTAAGAAATAAAATCGTTTAGCAATAAAAAATATTTCGAATTTATTTATCGTTTTTCCTTACAAAATGTATGGGAAAAGTTTTTAATGATTTCTGTCGTTTCTAGTACTCATGCCTTAAATGGTCCCATATAGTCTTTTGATCCCCAACAATTTATTTGGTACCATATAGTACCATTCGTTTGTTACTATTCAGAACCATTCATTAGTAGTACAAATTATTTGGTACCGTATAGTACAATTTATTTAGTACCATATAGTACCATCCATTTGTTTATATTAAGTAACATTCATTAGGTACCATTTAGTACAATTTAACTTGTTGTCCTTTATCTTTTAAACATTTGGACCCATTTTTATCAACACATTAATTTTGATCGCGTGTTATCATCAAAAATTGGGACAAAACTGACGGATCGTCGGGACGCGAGACAATATCATCGAAATCGGGACTATCCTGGCGAAATCGGGACGGGTGGCAACCTTATTCCAAATCGACACCACCTAATCCTTGAGTTTATTTTTGCCGATGCACTTCAAATTTTTATTTAGGTAAAAAGCAAAGATCGACTAAACATAATGCAAAACTTACGAATATTTTATGTAAAGAAATAATTTTCATTTTACACTGGGGCTGCATTAAGTTATCGATATTTTTTGTCGATTGTTTACCACTATGTTATCTATTTAAACGAGATAAATGTTAAATAAGTGATTTTAAATATATTCTGATCTATTTTTTAATAGTCATACTTCACTCCACCCATGCAAAATTCCATTCAATCCTATTATAACTCTATTAATACTATTACTGTTATGTACTAATTTATACTACCAAAACCATAAGGGGTCCCGCCATCTTATCGTTCACAAAAAAAACTGTTGTTTGATTTCTCAGAAACTACTCAATTAATCGAGCATGTGTATTTTTTGCCTTGAGGTACTTTTTAGGTACATTTTTTTGATGAAGTTATATTTTATGTATAATGGTTCAATATTGATTTATTAAGATACACCCGCCATATTGACATCAAGATGGCGGGTGTACCTTTAATTTCGCTATAACTTCGTTCTAGTTTAGGTACTTATTTTTTTGATCCAGGTACTAAATAGTACATTTTAGGTACATTTTTTTGGTATATGAGACATTTCAATGCGCCATGATACACGTCATTTTGACTCTCATTCAGAAACTACTTAATTAATCGAGCATGTGAATTTTTTGCCTTGAGGTACTTTTTAGGTACATTTTTTTGATGAAGTTATATTTTATCATTTTATGTATAATGGTTCAATATTGACTTATTAAGATACACCCGCCATATTGACATCAAGATGGCGGGTGTACCTTTGATTTCGCTATAACTTCGTTCTAGTTTAGGTACTTATTTTTTAGATCCAGGTACTAAATAGTACATTTTAGGTACATTTTTTTGGTATATGAGACAGTTCAATTCGCCATGATACACCAGCCATCTTGACTCTCATTGTAACGACTGGCCCAGCGATTACGGAGGTTTAACAACTTTCGCAAGGGTCGGTCATGGGATGGGTGACCAAAAATTTATCAATCTCGAACTCCTCCGTGCTTCGGATGGCACGTTAAGCCGTTGGTCCCGCCCGGCTGCATTTGCAGTCGTTAACAATCACCAACCGCATTGGGCCATGGTGATCTTGACTTTCACTCGCGGCGGTAATGATTACGGTATCCGCTACCGCCGCGGGTAGCGGCAATACCCACCCTGATTATCTAAAAATAAACTATTTAGCGATCGGTTTCATTCATTGCTACTTTTCTTTGGTATGTTTTTTTTATCCAAAAAGAAGTAGCAATGGATCACTATCATCTATGAACTGCAACCGGTCGCTAGGTGGTTTCTAATTAGATAATCAGCCCGCCGAACGATATAGCCAATTGTCGCAGCTGTCGTGGGTACGCGATACATACCGCGTACCGATTGGGATATCGTTACCGGCACCGGTAGCGGATACCGCTCAGATTTGATTGAACATCCCACTTAAATAAAAAAGCATTTTTTGAAAAAGTTATATTTATTCGAGTACATAACTACACCTTAATATAAATGGATAATAACTATTTTCCTCGTGATAAATATGTTTAAGTTGATTTAACACCTGCTACCACCTCACCTCACAATATCCGCTATCACATACTTTAAAGATTGTGGTATTTGAATAGAAAAATACTTTAGACTCGTCAACAACAATAAAGCAACGTTGCGGTACAAAGGAACCCATATTTACTATTCTAATGTTATATCCTTAAATAAGCACATTCAAGTACTATCCTACAACTTTAATGAGGTATTATTACTGTTTACCTTCGATTTTTTTAAATATATCCCAAAAATATCTGATCATTTAACATCAAGTGTATTCACGACAATGTAAATAAGCAAGTGAATACACTTTATAATGAATAAACCTCATAAAAGTTGTTGGGTCTCATAGTTATTCTAATGGCACACTAATTTACTTGCGTGTTCATGTTACATTGAGAGCTATTTACGAATATCGATCATATACATAATATAAATTATAGAGAACTACAATAGACAGAACATATTATTTACATTCATGGAAAAGATTAAGAAAGTAATATTTTAAATAATGAATGGGTACTTTACAAAAAAAAAAGTCCTCGTGGTTGTGATCAAAATATTATCGAGTTATAATAGCGAATTAAAATATCTCATGAAAAAGCGTTACGATTAATACTCAGTTTCTGCAAACCATTAAAAATATGCGTTTTTGTGGATAACCCCTCGCAGCTCGCTTGAGGTAGGTCTTT
Source organism: Agriphila geniculea (assembly GCA_943789525.1). Classification (NCBI taxonomy): domain Eukaryota; kingdom Metazoa; phylum Arthropoda; class Insecta; order Lepidoptera; family Crambidae; genus Agriphila; species Agriphila geniculea. The sequence goes on along the minus strand of OX038883.1, from coordinate 18,926,515 downwards.
CTGGTTGATGATAAGGATGTGTTTACAGACAGAGTTGCATTTGTTGTGTTTTTGAACAAAAATATTAATTTCAGAAGAATGAATCGCGTTTCTTAAAATATTTTCAATATGAATTAATATGAATTGTACCTATTTATTTTACCTACCATTCTGCATCACAGATCTTATCCTAGAGGGTTCCATGTTCTCAAAAAATTAACCGATCTGAATAAAAGAGTATGGTTCCTTTCTGACAACCTAGAACTATGTAGGATAAGTGTGTGATGCAGAATGGTAGGTAAAATAAATAGGGACAATTCATATTAAAAATATTTTAAGAAACACAATTAATTCTTCTGAAAATAATATTTTTGTTGAAAAACATGCGTCCTTAACATGTTCAGGTACCTTGTTAGCTCCCGGCATTGGAAAACAGCGGCAACAAGAGCCTGTAGCCAATGTCACATTTGCAAATTTTCGCTAACGCTTCGCTCCGAAAAATGTATGGAATTGACGTTTTATAATTCGATTGTTAACGAAACCTTATTTCAATCCCATACATGTTTCGAAAGCGAAGCGATAACGAAGATTTGCAAATGTTACTTTGGCTAGGGGGTCAGAACCTTTCAACTTAATGCTTAACACTATCAAAAATCAAAATAAATACATTTTTGGTCAAGACAACATTTCATGATCTGAATAAATTTCATCGAATCGCCTAATAATAGTTGATGTAACACTAAAATAGACACAAAATAAAAAGATCTATCAAAATTTGCGCGATCGATGACCTAAGTTTAGGATTAAGATAATAATAAACATACTTACACAGATATAGATAAAAAATTAAAACCGATTTCTTTTTAGGGCTATAGAATAGAGACAAATGCGAGTTGTGGATTTACACTTTAGCTTTCAAAATTACAATCAAAATACTTGATGATAATGATGATTGATTGATGACATGATTTTTTTTTGCGAGCAGGAGAGTTGGCCCCATAGTAAAAGTTGCTTGTAATCATGAGTGAAACCACCACACGGCGGGAACCAAATTATTAAAATTTCAGCGTGTATACGATGTATGTTTATAAATATCTGATGCCAATTATTGTAGTAGGAAACAGAGTTATGGAAAATGGGTCTTTTTTATTATACAAGATTAATTTAGTTTGTGCCATAATTTTTGTTAAATAATAGACCCACCCAAATCTTACGAACACACTATAGTAGGTATGAACCTCTATACAAAAAAAAGTTGGGAGTTACAAGTCGTGATAAAGTTTGGCCACATGATAGAAACTGATCTGTAGGCTGTTTCTAACTAATATTGAGCTGGGCCAAACTATCCTTACATACAGTTCCATACGGCGGCGGGTTGAATAGCGCACTTTTCCTGGATCCATTCTAAAAACTATAAAAATTCAGGTTTAGCTAATAGGTCAAATATGGTATCATTTTCGGATAAATCAATAACGTAGAATTTATTTTTGATATAAAAAAAATCAATTTATTAAGCAGTTTCTGAAAAATTACACAATAACCAACATTTTTAAACTTCATTTTTTTAGTTTAGGTATTGGCACTTGTTTCAGTATTTTCAAAAAAACGACTTTATAGAAGCGTTTTTCAGGTTAATTTGTAATATGCTTTTGTTATGTTAACTATATTTTATACAATTTGAGCCTAACCCAAGTAGTTTAAGTCCATTGTTTGCGGACATACAGCTAGTCAAAAATATGCATTTTTTCACGAAATAAAAAAGGTTTCCGTTTCGTTCAGAAACATTTTTCAGGTTTTTTGTTTATATTTCTGTAAAGTTAATTACATTTTTTACAATTTGAGCTTAATTTGAGTAGTCTAGGTCTATTGGTTGCAGAGACATAGCTGGTTAAAAATGGACTTTTTATTGAAATTAATTGAAAAAATCTTATCTTTGACTAGCTGTGTCTTTGCAACTAGTAAACCTAGACTACTCAAGTTAGGTTAAAATTGTAGAAAATTTAATTAACTTTACAAAAATATAAACAAAAAAACTGAAAAATGTTTCAGAACGAAACGGAAACCTTTTTTATTTCGTGAAAAAATGCATATTTTTGACTAGCTGTGTCTCCGCAAACAATGAACCTCAACTACTTGGGTTAGGCGCAAATTGTATAAAATATAGTTAACATAACAAAAGCATATTACAAATTAACCTGAAAAACGCTTCTATAAAGTCGTTTTTTTTAAAATACTGAAACAAGTCCCAATACCTAAACTTATAAAAATGAAGTTTAAAAATGTTGGTTATTGTGTAATTTTTCAGAAACTGCTTAATAAATAGATTTTTTTTTATATCAGAAATAAGTTCTTCGTTATTGATTTATCCGAAAATGATACCACATTTGACCTATTAGCTAAACCTGAATTGTTATAGTTTTTAGAACGAAGCCGGGAAAAGTGCGCTATTCAACCCGCCGCCGTATGGAACTGTATGTAAGGATAGCTTGGCCCAGCTCAATATTAGTTAGAAACAGCTTAAAGATCAGTTTCTATCATGTGGCCAAACTTTATCACGACTTGTAACTCCCAACTTTTTTTAGTATAGAGGTTCATACCTACTACTACCATTCTAAGTAATTCTCCCCCTCTCCGCTTTTGCATTGGCCATATGATGTGAGGTCGTGCATGATACGGTTGTTCAATTAATCCCAACGGTTTGAATATAAAAATTTCAAATCTTGCCAAAAATCGTAGTTAAATATATTTTATACAAATCCCTTTCTAAATTTTTAATTGGAATACACATCGATGACATTTATCCAGAGGCATAAACGTGGGCTACACGATCGCCCCACGACGAAGGTGATCTTTCTACAGGGCAATTTTAAATTCACGTGACAAACTTTCAGGATGTGTGCAGTCCATTAAACTGAACAACTTTCTCTAAAAAACATAGGTCGAAATAAGTAAAAAAAATTGGGCCACCAGCCTATACTAAAACGATAACTTTATTACTCTGATTTGTATGAATACTCTACATATTCGTATGTAAAGTCTGTCCATCCTTACTTGTCTTATATGGTAAACAATCTTCACCCAACTCTTTATTGAAATAATCAATTATAAAATAAAACAAATGGTTTTCCACAGATAGATTACGAAATCAGTAAATCAATAAACTTACTAATATATTTTTAAATAACGATTTAAGTTTAAAAGACGTATGACAACTGTCAAAAACTGTTTACTAAATAAGACAAGTAAGGATGAACAGACTTTAGACTATTCATACAAACGACCTATGTTTCTTACAAAATGTTGTTCTTTTTCACGTACTGAACACGTGACTTTCAATCATCCTGTAGTTACCAACCACGTCGCGGTTGAAATTTGGTCGCAAATCACCGTCTATCTATATGGTTGGCGACCACATGGCCCACGTAATAATCATATACATTATAATAAGCAATTAGCAGCCTTGATTACACATTAGTTCCGTAAATAAAAAATAAAATAAGGTTCCACAGTACACCAGCAACATTGAAATAAAGTTGTTTCCTAACTGTACTCAGAATTAAATTGAGCATGATCTATTACAGCTAAATTTACACTATGTCAACTTTGTTGGCGGACAATACGTTTATTAGACGAGTAGGCCTCCGATTACACAACTAGTTTATACAATTCCAATAATGATAATATTATATCAGAAGTCAGTCCCTTACCGTCTGTTCTTATAATACATAACCCCCTAGTTCAACTTATCCGCAGTAAACTAGCCCTACTTAATCTCAAGCCTGTTAGGTGCCACTGCCCGTGGCCGCTTGCCGCGCCGCCCGCCGCGCCGCGCCGATGGACGCCGCGACTGCTACAAAACGCCCATCGACGCAGCGATTCATAAAATACTCATTACAAAAATACTGTACAATTATAATTATCTGAAGGTAATAAACTTACCAAAATCATGCGCAGTTTAGCTTTGATATAGTCTACGCCCGAACTTCCGTCAATAATACATCATTCACAAATTATGTACAATGTCTTATTTTAATATACATGTTACATAAACACACATCCAAATTTGATCCCAAAACTGTAGTCTTTACCTCATTTTATTTTCTAAATTAAATAATGAGATCGAACATAAACATATGGAATTTTGCGATTGCGTAAGATAAAGGATTTTACTTGCAGCTTTGATAAGTAATAGTATATAAATAGTAAGTAATAACTAGCAGTAGATATCATTATATATTTAGTAAATTTGGACGAAGCCTGAATATTTCTCATGTAATACTTTTAAATTTATTCATAAATAGGTATGTTGTTAAAATCTTTGTTGTTCAAGGCACTGAATGTTAACAATTGATAACTGATTTCGTTTTAAAGATTGTCTTAGAATCTTATCCTAAAGTAATAGCCAATAGTAAAATATTTAACTCGCAGTACAAATATTTTGTATGAAAATACACACATGACTCTGCATAAAGTCTGTCCATCCTTACTTGTCTTATATGGTAAACAATCTTCACCCAACTCTTTATTGAAATAATCATTTATAAAATAAAACAAATGGTTTTCCACACATAGATTACTAAATAAATTGTTAATAAATTAACAATAATTTCATAAACTTACTAACATATTTTTAAATAACGATTTAAGTTTAAAAGACGTATGACAACTGTCAAAAACTGTTTACTAAATAAGACAAGTAAGGATGAACAGACTTTACATACATCTATACTAAAATATAATATTCCGGTGTAATATACATCAGTTTGTAAATAGATTTTCAGATACTGTCGGAAAATCACAATTGATACAAAAATATTTTTTGCGGGTTCGCAAAAAGATATTTGTAATAATAGTATATAAAAAAGTAATCGCAGTACGATTATGAACAATGGGTTAGGTGGGATTTAGTTTTTGGACATTTGATCGCGCCAATTTTCAGTGCAACAATGGAATGTTAATAGGACACCATTCAACAATAACAATACCACAAGTTTTCTGTTCGAACTTGTTCAAGTAGGTACAAAGTACACAATGTAAATAATAATTATTAATATTGCAGTTCTAACACTACATTCATAAATCTTTGATTGGCTCTAACCATACATTCACCCATCGGATATGCGACGCGTCACCAGTCACACGATAAACGCGAAATGTACATCGACTCCTCAACAATATAATCCGTGATCAGTCTCTCGCGGCAGGCGCCGGCGCACCGCCGCCGGCCGGCCACTTCAATGCTTCGAAAGATTCAACGGCAAATCTGAAATAACGAAACGGGTTAGGTGAGTGACGGCCGCCTTTGGAAGGTAAACGTATTTTCAGATTAACATATAAATATTACTTTACCTGAAGTCGGTTCATCCTTAGGTAAGTGGTCGGTGAAGTGCGCGAGCGGCACCCAAGGCCCGGGCGGCACGGCGGGCGCCATCGCGTAGTGCATCCAGGGCGCGCGGTACAGCGGCGGCGACACGTACGGGTACGGGTACACGTACGGCACCTCGCGCCACTCGTCGCGCGGGCCCCGGTACGCCGCCACCGCCGCGGGGCCCGCCGCCGCCCAGCCGCGCGCGCCCGCCCCCGCCCCGTACGGCGACGCCGGCGCCCCGTACGACGCCCGGTACCGCGCCAGCTCCGACGGCGGCGTCGGCGAGTCGCGCGTCACCGGCCCGCCGTGCCCCGGCGACCCCACCAGCGTAGAGTATCTGTATCTGTAGTTGTCCGGGCTAGGACTCAGATCGGGCGAGTTGACGCTCGACGGCGACTCCGTCTTCAGCGAGGGCGGATACGAGTGCGGGGAGCGCTTCGCCTCGGGCGAGGGGCGCGTCGGACTCTCGTCGGGCATGCTGAGCAACGAGTGAATGCTGTAGCTGCTGACGTTTTTGGACACGGGCTGTTGCTCTTTGCGTGGCGCCGTGCCGTTGTGGGAGCGCGGCGGCTCCGCGGGGGCGGGGGCCCGGTGCGGCGTGTGGCTGGGCCCCGGCGACGGCGGGTACGACGCAGTACTCAGCGCCGGCACCGTCTTCGCCCGACGCTTCATGCCCTGGTCCTCGAGGCTCACGCGTTCGAGCTCCCGAAGGATCCTTTTCCTCGGCGAGACCATCATGTGCTCTTGGCGACAGTTCGCAAGTTTCGCATTCACGGGAACCGGCAATGACGCGATTTTCTCGCGCAGCTTGTCGATCGTTCGTGTCAGCTCCTTCCGCCTTATCTGAGGCCTCGTCTTCTTGTAAACTCTTAATTTACGATACTGATAAGGTTTTTTGAGTTTCATATGATAGTATTTTTCTCGATCGTAATCGTTCCATCTGTCGTCGTCGGTGCTCGTCTTCGTCTTAGGCGCCGGCCCGTCGACGGCATCTTCGTTCCTGCCGCTTCTGTTTACGGGCGAGTCCGCATCGCCGTTTCGTTTCTTATCGCATTCACCGTTGGTGAGCGTGCCTTGTGTGCCACCGTTCGTTAACGAGTCGGGGTTGAGGGTGTCGTGGGGCCGCCTTCGCTTGCGGCGGCTGCCGGCGTCGATGGTCGCGTTGCGCAGGGTGCTCGGGCGGCAGTAATACATAGTTAGCTCTTTGGAGACGTTCCGGCGGGGAGTGGCCTGCTTCCAACAGTGGTCTCGCTGCCAAGGGGAGGACTGCACGGAGCTGTTATCGTCGGAGACGGAGAGCGAGGCGGGCGGCGGCGCGGACGGCGGCGTGGGCGGCGCGGCGGCGGGCGGCCAGAAAGTCTTGCGCGGCACCGACACCCAGCCAGCGCGCTCGCCCTCGCGCGCGCACCCACGCACCAACTCCAGGATGAATTTTCCATCTGGAATGTCATTACATTCTTTGAGTGAATTATTACATAACTGTGTGTCATTGTAACTAATTGGTCATATCTACATAAGAATTGGGTGGGACAAGACAATACAATCATTAATTGATTAATTTTAATAATGATGATAAGTCTGTTTATCCTTACTTGTTCTAAGTTTTTGACAGGTGTCATAAGAATAAGATATTTAAAAATAAGTTCAAAAGTATCAAATTAAACAGTTTAATTCGTAATATTTGTGTGAAAAACCATTAATTTGTATTTTATAAATGATTATTACAATAAAGTCAAATGAAGATTGTTTACCAAATAGGACAAAGGATAAACAGAATACATGTACTATGGGCAACAGCGTCGCTTAACCAGTTTGCAACAAAATTCGTGTGCGCGCGTATCGCCCCTGCACGAACTAAACGTATGTGACAGCGGGCGCGGCGTGCAAGCGATTTTAACCTTAGCAGTGGTTAAGCGACGCTGTTGCCCATGGTACATGTAAAGCTTTTTGTCACTTGTCCTAAATATACAATATTTATCAGTGCAACTAAATAGCCTAAAATAAATTGGAGATGTTGTATAAAAATTAAACCTATATCAATTAGTAGATATTATTGTAACTAGTAACTTTTACTATCGGACCAAGAAAATCTGTCCTGGAGAAAAAAGATACAATTACCCAAAATATTAAAAACTATATATTTTGAACAGTACAAAGCTTTTATTTTTATTTAAATCTGTCAACTATAATATAAAGCTATATCTTGATACAGGTATATTTGATAACGTAGGAAAGAAAAGGACAGAAAAAGCTAGTTGAACAATGGTTTTATGATGCTAGTAAATAGAGGTAAGTGCATACCCACTTGCAAAAATACCTATTTTTAACTTTTTTGACTGATGATAATTATCTTTCTATGGGCGAGTCAGATTGTATGGTCTCTTTATTAAAAATTAAGCTAGAGACGATATGTGATGCATGGATCCAGTAAATCGATATATTATTCTTTTTTAACTTTTTTTTGTACTGTAGTAAAAGTATACTTTTTTATATTTTGTGTGACTATATCTTAATACCTCCGGGATATATTTTCTTTGTACCTTAGTAAAAGTTACTACTAACTATATCTATTCACTGATATCACTCCCTGTTCTATACAACACATGTATTTTTTTAGGCCTGATTACTATGGAAGAGTGGCATTGTCTTTTGTCAATAAAGTTCAACCAACAATATTAACCTTGATAGTGATAGATAAGTTGTTATTCCAAAAACAATTTCATTTAGCATGAAATCATGTTTTCTAATGACATACATAACAATAAACCAACATAATATTTTTTTACAGTAAAACTTGAAGTCAGTAGTAAGAAGTAGAATCTAAGACAGTAAAAAGTAAGACCTGTGGCAAAGTGGCAAAATTCTGTAGTAAATGACACAAGTACTGAAAAACTGAGCATACCTATCTATAATGAACTTGACACAATTGAGCAAAATCAATGCTTGACTAACGGCCGGTTTCTGAATTGAGAAATTGTAGTTGAGCACTACTTAAGTACAAATTTTGTATGGGTGAGTAAGATTTGAGCAGTGCTCAACTTCAATTTCTCAATTCAGAAACCGGCCGTTAAGGATTAAATGTCAAATTATCACCATGATAAAATTATTAGTTCTAAAAACATTAAATAATACAATTTAGAAATATTCTATAAAATCTTATAAAATAAGTACTAGAAAAAATTTGACTCGTCACCAGGGCCCTATTTAATAATGTGACAATTTGTAAATTGTCGTGACAATTCGGTTTACATTTCGGTGTAGCTATGAGTAGTTTATTCTATTTTCAACTCGATTGATGCAATGGATATAAAAATGTCATGACAGGTGACAAATTGTCACGATTATTATATGGGGCCCAGATCATTTTCTTAGGCGGGAACCAAACCCGCTACCTTTGGAAGTCCAATCCAATGCTCTTCCTACTCAGCAACCAAGTTACTGACAAGTCAAATTTTTTCTTGTATTATTATTTAGTATTATATAAAAATATCATTGTGAACACTAAAATCTCAAAGTCATCATCATTATCCCCCTACCCTTATCCTAATTTATTTGGGGTCGGTGCAGTGTGTCCTTGGTCATTCCTTCCTGTCACTTGGCATCTCCTCATCCACACCCATCACATTCATATCATTCGGCACACAATCTATCCATCTTTTCTGCGGTCTTCCTCTTACTTTCCAGCCCTCAACATCCATTACTCTTCTAGTAACATGCCTTTCATCTCTTCTCATAACATGCCCAAACCAAGCCAGAAGCCATCGCTAAAATCTCAAAGTACACTCATAAAATTAAAGTTCAGCAATCATGTTGTATAACCAAAACTTATCAAGGTTAGTTTAAACTCAATTAGGTAAACAGCCTTTCTATTGTCTAATTTCAAAATCTATCGCAATCGCTTTCAAGGATGTAACACATTGAAGCTTCTTCTTGACACAAATAAAAACTTACCAAAGAAATGCAGCAATGTGTCACATCCATCTGTCAAACGAAAGCGATTGCGATAGATTTTAAAATTAGACAATAAGCCCCCTGATTTTATCTAAGTAGTTTGTGTTTGTGTCTTAGACACTTGTCTTATATGTTTAAATATTGGTATCATAAAATGAAATCACCATTAATTGTAGAAGCATTGTTTGAGTTTAACAGGTCAATTTACGGATATTGATAAGCATTGAATGGTTAAAAAGTTAGGTCCACAATAAGTAACAAAACAATATCAGAATATTTGTTTTTTATATAAATTAGTTTGCGATTCATGATAAACTGATATTTATGCAACCTGGGGGGTTACTTTCGAAACACGAACGAGGTTCTGAGATCGAATTGGTATCAAATAAACATAAAAAATATGTTATTTTATTACATTGAAAACGGTTGCCATGGTTTCCATTGTACTGTTTTGAAATTTACTCAATACCAATTCAATCTCAGAACCTCATTCGTGTTCGAAAGTAACCCCCCTGTTTATAATGCTCTAATAGATTTCAAAGTTCCAATGTAAAGACTAGCTCTGCTTTAATAGAACTAATTTTCAAAACTGCTACAGTTAAAATTTGATTACTAAAAGTTTGTAAAAAGTATGTAAAACGAAATATTGATTTTATACCTGTTTTCAGTACCTACCTAACACATAACAACATTATTTAATAATAATAAAGTACTGTAATTAACTACTGTTTTTTGTGTTATAGGTAGTAATCATGTTAAATATTATATGCTTGATTATGGCTTACAATTGAATATAATAAAACACAATTATTTTTTAACTTTTACATTGCAAATGACACACAGCTGTAGATCTTTCAACTGGACTATATTACATGGCTAATTTACTAACACCAAGACATTCACATCAAAAGTATTTATTTCCGCTAGGGTGCTTATGAAGTTACAACTTCTTACGAAACAATAGCACAGAGGCTGCATTCAGACAATTGGCAATGGCTCAGCTAAATGTGCCTATGTATGCTTATCAGAGCATGAATAACTTTCTAGTATTCTTAAAATTAACTACAAGCTTTTTAAAGTCTTACATCTCTTTGAGATTATATGATGTGGAAACTTCTGAATCAGACTGACCTTTGAAGAACTTGAGCCGCCCACCAGTTGCTGCGAGGGGGGAACTCTGCGCAGGAGTCTCCTCATTGACACCCTTGCCACTACTGTTACCATTTACGCCATGTCTTCTGTCTACTTCTTCTGTCATTTTGGTACATGTTGTCAGAGTTGTGTTAAGTCCTTCCTGTATATGCATTTCATTTCTGACCGCTTATACAGTCAACAAACGACACTTTAGTCCGAACATTCTCGCCATGGCGCAGCGAGTGTAAGGAACAGGGGCTCGTTACCCACTCGCGGATCCCAATTGACATTCAATATATCCGTCAAAGTCTTCATCCTAAGGCCACCTGCGGATTACAAACTCGTCCAAAACCAAAACGTATAAACACATTACCGACACGGTGACTATTGAATTGCACCAATGTATTGAACTGATCCTGTCTCCAAGGGCACTTTACTTTTATCACTAGACGAATAACCACAAAACAAATTCCCGATGCCGGATTCCCGATTATAATCGGGCCCACGACACAATTCAGTAAAAAGCTGTTCGTTTTTCAGAACATAGTTCATTCACACCCAGCATCCATTTTGATTCGTTCAAAATCAAATACATCAAATAAGATCGTTCTTTTTGTGAATTTAGTGTAATCAGAATGCGTTGTTAAATGCGTTTTGTTTTTGCATTTTACTGTCGCGCGAACAAACCAATGAAGCACTTATGCGATCCTTCACACGAGCGACTTTTTTAACGCGCAATATAAAGCTAAGCTCGATCTAAATAACAAGTTAAGCTTTGTCCAGACTAGTCCATTTTGGCGTATCAGGGGGGTAATTACGTAACTTTGTTGCAATCAACTCTGACAGAAATCGCACTTACATCGCTGCTTTAGTAAGAACCAATGATGTGACAACTATCTTAACTAAAGCAGCAATGCAACTGCGCTTTCAATCGAGAATTGTTAGCAACAGACTTACGTAATCAAGGGTCCGATCACCGTATCTTTAACATACATCGCTAGCTTGGTTGGGCGTGCGTTGAAGTAATTTTTTTTTTTTTTTTTTATTTATTTAACCATTTATTTCAGGCATCAATGGCCCATACAATAAATACCTTATAGACTAACATACATACATAATAAAAACAATCTTATAAATTACACTTTATCACGTATTGGCGGCGACGTGTTGCGCAACGTAGTGTCCGGTAGCCGGCCGCGGAATCGTCGGAACAGGACACCCTTCGGCCAAAAATCTTCATTCATGAAGGTCTTCAGATGTTCGGTTGGTGCCCTCACCACAAATGAGTTGAAGTTCACATTGTGGCGAGCTTCCAACCGTTGGACCCTCAGAGTATATTTGGACTTGATACGGATGTACTCCACGAGATCTTCTGGTTTAGTGGAGTAATGCAGGCGGGACACGTACACCAGCGTCGTCGGAATAGCCGGGCGCAGCAGGTGATTGTGTCCAGTCGGGGCGGTGCCACATAGGTTACGGCGGGCGGGTTTCTTCTTCTTCTCCACCTTTTTAAAACCGTCCTCGTCACACCCATCATCCTGTCTCCGTGGTTCTGAATCCTTAGTGACAGGGCCGAGAACATTTTCTCCCTCCTTTGTAGGCCGCTTGAGTTGTGATGTAGCGGGTCGATTCGTAGCGGTGACCGCAGAATATGCACGTTGAGGGGTTGACGTACATAAGCGTGACGTATCCGCCGGGGCGGAGGAGCGGGCGGCGGGGCGCGGTGCATCGCGCACTGTGGCGGCAGCGATCGGTGACGCATCCGTATGCGCCGACTCGAAACTGCCGATGGATGCATTTTGCGCCCCGCGACGAGTGTTCACGTTGTTGGAGGCATCGGGTGACCTACTTGCCACAGCGGTGTTGCTTAACAACACGACTTGGGCTCGCAACTCACTTATGGTGTTATCTGATGCCTCTAATTTACACATAACTTCGGCCAAGCTTGTTTTCAGGGAGGTGATGTCCTTCAACAGCCTGGTGACGTCGACGTGGTCGAATGTGACGGGGGGCAGCTTGTGCAGCTCCTTAGCCACGAATGACGGCACGTCGTCTGGGTCGGTCCCCTTTAAACAGGTGATGATGTCCTGGAGACTCTTCGCACCTCCATCCCTTCGTCGAGATGGCATCTCATCGGCTTTACCGATGCTTCGGAACAGCAGCGCCTTTCCACTGCAAATCTCATCTTCTTTGAAGTTCGACTTGCAGATCTGGACGATGCTGACCTCATCCATGGTGTCGATGGCGTTCTGGATGAAAGCCAAGACTTCATTCACTATGAGTTGCTGGGAGCTCATAGTGACAAAACGCGCAGCGGCTAATGCCGCGCGAAGCGTGAATAAATAATTCGCACTAATGCAATTGAGCGCGTCCGTTTCCGAGCGCGCACCGCACCGCACTGCTTCTGGCAGCCCTGCCACACATATTGGGGCAGGGCTGCCAGAAGTATTACTTATATATATGAAACGGACAAAACGAGCATATTTCTCCAAACATTCCATTTCTGTAGAATTTCTCCAAGAACCAATTTTTCACTCACAATTGTGGGAAAAATTTTCGTGTTCGTTTCACAGGTAAAAATTATACACGTAATCGATTTCTAATCAGAAGTTTATATAAATATAATGATGATTATTAACATGGCTGATTTTTTCAGTACCTAACTCTTTAAACGTGTAATATGTGCAAACCCTTAAAGAGCCATTTACACGAGTCAAGCTGTTAAGTAGTAACTAAATGGGCAACTTAATTTTAAGTTAAAATTTAATAAAAAGTCGTTCACACCGTTTAAATAGTAAGTAGTAAGTAACCAGTGTGCCCATTTTTGGCGATTACAAAAGGCCATAATATCCGAATGCTGAGCTAGAAATAAGGTCGAAAATCACTTGAACCTGTTTTTTCAACTTCATTAGTTAAAAAAACGATGGAGATTGACAGCTGTCATCTGTCAAACTTAAAACAGCAATATCTCAAAAAGTACTCATCCTAGATTGATGGTGTCTTTGAAGAAATCGAAGGTCTTAGCAAGATCTTCATTTTACGAAACAGCTGTCAAAAAGTTTGTCATCTAAAATAAAGATATCACCAAGACCTTTCATTTCTTCAAAAACACCATCAATCTAGAATGAGGACTTTTCGAGATATTGCTGTTTTCCAGTTTGACAGCTGTCATTTGTCAAACTTACAACAGCAATGTCTCGAAAAGTACTCATCCTAAATTCATGGTGTCTTTAAAGAAATGAAAGGTCGTAGTTAGAGCTTCATTTTAGATGACAAACTTAAATTTGGCAGCAGCCATCTAAAATGAAGATCTAACCAAGACCTTTCATTTCTTCAGAGACACCATCAGTCTTCCTAGACTTTTTGAGATATTGCTGTTTTATATTTGACAGATGACAGCTGTCAAACTTACAACAGCGAAAAGTCTCGAATTAAGTCGATTCCCGATTTAATCCCGACTACGGTCCATATTTCCCCAAATCGGGAGAAATGCCGAAAATCGTCAGCAAGTGGCAAGTACAGCGCGTGGCCGCGCCCATAAGGGGGGCATTCAGTGCGGGCGGCGCGGCGCGGTTACTTGTCCAAAAAATAGACTAGAATTTATTTACTTAATAACTTGCCCACTTAATGGCCAACTTACTACTTAATTGGCTGCTTACACGCGAAAATTTAGTTGGTCGACAACTTAATTTTAACTAAATTACTTAATAGCTTGACTCGTGTAAACGGCTTCTAATACACGAAACGACTAGAATAATGTGTACTACTGAAGTGTAAATCAGTTTAGACCAAAGAGTAAAATAATATTATAATTGATGTCCTTGCTACTGTTTTATTTTTCGTTAAGTAGTAGGTATATAACACATAACTTGTCCGAATAATCATCATTATCGGCACTATTGGTCTATTATAGCTAGTAACTTAGAGCATACGCTCTAAGGCTAGTAAGATAGATTAATTGCTTTTGTTTGAATGATTATTTGTTGCCAATAATAATAAATAATAAAAATGCCCCATATGGCAGCCCTGTCGCAACATCGCGTTGCCCGCACGATGTATGCGCGCCAACACGTTATGAATCTTCGCCCGCAGACGATGTTTTTAGCGCGCCAACGCGACACAATTCTTCGCCGCTGATGTAGCCGCTCCATAACAACTAGAGCTTTTGTATTTTTTTTTATTCTATGGAATGGATTTAATCTTTAAATAATTTAATCTATAACCAAATGTAATCTGTGGCATTTTTAGGAACTAGCGATGGGCCGAGAGTCGCTATTTTTTCATGATCGTCACCTCGTATGTGCCTTACTCCTTCTGGCTTGTGAGCTATAAAAACCTTCAGTGACGGATAAACAATTTCTTATTTTGGTATTCAGAACAAACGTGACGCAAGGGTTTATGAATGATTGACGTCTGAACATGGCACAGACGAGATGACGCTGAAGGTTATGTATGCTGGAAATAACAAAAACTAGCAAACGAAAGTCAAATTTTACTTCCTAGATGCTCAGTGACGCAAAAATAAATAAGATTTAACACTCGAACATCATACAAAACAGAACAGATCTCATAAAATTGTTGTTTAAACAAGGCACATACAGAACCGTCTGTACCAATTTTCATTTGTCAAAATATCGACAACTAAACCGTTTGGAGCCAAATGAAGCAGTCTAGCAGCGTCACGTTTGATAAGTGACAGTATATAACACTTCAAATCCGTTCGCGTAACGACACATCAATAGAAAAAGCGAAAACAATATTTCGACCCGTCACACTGTCTGGCCCATACTTAAAACTGTCACGTTACGTGAATTTTGCCTCACGCATCTTGTAAAGCAATTAATATTAAAAAGAATTTCCGTCACTGAGGATCTAGCTTTATCTGAAACCAATCACTGCAGTACTTACGATGCAATTCGAGGTTAAAATTTGTATGAGATTTTTAAGATAGGGTGACAACAATGTACGTACGTTGATGGACAGAAAAGCTATAATATAATGAAATTGTCCTGTTAGCACTATTATCTATTTTGTGCTGTTAGTTAGTTTTACCACGGACTTTGCATTCTAGCGACTTTAGTTACCTAGATATTGATGAGATTGAAAAAAAAATACATCGTTTTTACACGATTTTTTCTATTGGATATAATTTTGTATAGATATATCGGATGAAAATATTTTATTGGCTAAAAATATAGATATATCGAATTAAACATATTGATATATCGATATTTTTGCAGCAAGCTTAAACATCGTTACCAGATAGAACATACAAAAAAATCGGCCAAGTGCGTGTCGGGCCACGCGCCGTAGGGTTCCGTAGTTACCTTATACCAGACCATATTTAATACCACCTATCAATTTTCGTCTGCAAAAATA
Source organism: Agriphila geniculea (assembly GCA_943789525.1). NCBI lineage: Eukaryota > Metazoa > Arthropoda > Insecta > Lepidoptera > Crambidae > Agriphila > Agriphila geniculea. The sequence goes on along the minus strand of OX038883.1, from coordinate 18,910,704 downwards.
ACTTTGTTTTTCAGTGTTGGTATGAATGAAAAAGTTATATTTGCGGTTTTGGAAAATGTGCTATATCTCAAAAACTAATGACTATATATCGCTCAACTTAATTTTCGTTGAAAGCTTTTATTAAAATCTACAGCATATTTTTTTTTTATTTTTCACTATCTTATTTCAAAAGTTAAAGGGGTTAAAAAGTTAAAGGTTAAAGGGGGGACAAACATTTTACCACTTTGGCGGTGTATATCTTTCAAACGGTTGACTTTGAGAAAAAAATGACTTAAGAACCTCAATGTCATTTTTAAAGACCTATCTACAGACACCCCACACGTATTGGTTTGAAGAAAAAATTTTTTTTCAGATTTAGTTCCATGTATGGGGAGCCCCTCCTAAAATATTTTTTTTTGTGTTAAATTCGTTAAGCCGTTAACAGAATACATCTAACTACCAAGTTTCAACTATGTAATCTTAATACTTTCGGAATAAAGTGGCTGTGACATACGGACAGACAGACAGACAGACATGACGAATCTATAAGGGTTCCGTTTTTTGCTATTTAGGCTACGGAACCCTGAAAATGACGGTTTTCCGTACTGTTTATTAAGGTCCGACCGAGATCTCGGTCTCGATATCGGTCTCCGCCGTAGAAATAGAATGTCAAAGAACAACAATGTCAATAAACAGGTGATCCGAAAAACGAATGTTTATATTTTATATGAGATACGTAAAAAAATACTTAGATACATAAAATATGACTATATATATCAAAGGAAATTAATAAACTATGTTCCATACTGCTTTCTTCGTCGATGAACGAATAAATGTAGCGAAATTTGGTTAGAGAAATGTGTGGCAGTATCTTATTTACCTGTAAAAAGTGTGATTACTTGAATTGTTTCTTTTTGTCACATCACAATTACTTAGAGCACAAGACACCATGGCTCCACGATACCTTTATTTTAAATTCTTATTAAGATTAACAAATATTTTAAACAAACTGTGATTGCTCATTTGCTAGGTGGGACGCTAGGGGCTCTTACTGTAAAAAATGTTGGCACATGTCACTTGATTCTATTTGTCTCTTTTTTACATAGGTAAACCGTGTCCGTATGATGTTAACTTCTCTTTTCCACGCTCTGTTGGTCTTCTTGAGTGCAGCGAAAATTTTTCTATGTATATGGTCTCGGCCGAGACGCATATAAGCAAAATCTAACTCTCGAGTTTTGATGGTGATCTCTGATTGGACCAGAAACTCAGTAGTTAGGTTTTGCCCGCAAACTCTAACTACTGAGTGCGCATCCACCAAAGAGCGCGCTTCAAAATTCAAACACGACTGTGGTAGCGTATTTTATTAAAAAAAAATGACTTCTAATGTTCCAAGTTTTTGCTAATATAATTCAGTAAACCCAGATCTGAACGCAAAAGTAGCGCAACCAAATAGGATAAGTAAGAATAAATTCACTTTAAGTAGATACCTACAAACTTGCAATTATGATTCGTTGCGACGCAGGTTTGGTTTTCTGGACAATCCATTTGGTCAATGTTATTTAAAATTCTTGTATTTATATGCCACAGTTCTCCAAACTATAATATTGGGTCCTATGAAATTGGTGTTTTATTCTCACACACAGAGAACCACATAACTTTAGTGATTTAAATTGTTCATCAGTTGCTGGATATTACGGCTATATAACTATCAAGTTGACGGCTATGAACATAAATCAATGTAATTTGATTAATGTACCGTATTGCGACCTTCGGTACTAAGGTTTGATGACTGTCGTGGTCTAATTTCGGAAATTACTTCAGGACTTGGAAATAAAAGATACTCTTGCGTTGAAAACCATTTGGCGTCTATATTATTTGAATTTGAAAAAGGTACAACGATCAAGGAGAGAGGGGTGAGGAACAATGTATTGCTACCAATGGCAGCGCCGGTTCGATTCCCGCGTCATGTAGCGCGACGGTGATTGGGTGAAGACGATTTGCGTTCCGTTCTTCGCTTCTAAGCCTCAACATGCCTCCGGCCTTGAAAGCAGTCGCTTTCGAAGTCTTCTAACGCGTAGGCTCCTCCTCGTGAATGAGAGGGCAGATCTTGGCGAATGCATGTTTAACATCGCCCGAAGTCGTCTGTCTCGCATTCTTGAAACGCCATCCTTGCCCGGGATGGTTCTGTGCACTCGCCCCAAGCTCCACTTCAGAGGTGACAGGTTGTTCTCCATCTCATGTCGTCTCAAACGATGAGCTGGAACATCAGTAAGGTCGTCGCAAGTTGGCGCTGCTAGTGATCGACCAACCAGAAAGTGGAATGGAGTTAAATGAGAAAGGATTTTAGGATCTATGGATAGTGGAGACGGTCTGGAGCTTAGGACAGTTTCAATTTGTGATAGCAATGTGCTAAACTCTTCAAATATAAGTTGCGCTTTACCTACAACACGACATGTAGGTTGCAAGAATTTACTCCTGCCTCCCACAGACCACCAAAGTGAAGCGAATAGTATAAAAGAAAAAAGTAGTATAAACGAAAATTTAATATTATTGTAAGTGGCAAATTCTTCAATGTCATAATTACATGCGTAAATATAAAAAAAACTATTCATCAAAGATATTGCGACCACGTCGCAAAAACATCCTATAAGCGCTAGTAAATATGCCTCAGTAGTGAGGCCAGTCACTAATTCTAAATAAGCCGCGCGAGTTACAAAGTGCACAAACAAGCAAACGTATGCCTTTGAAGATCGAGCCCCCTTACCTCTACGGTTAAGAATGAGCACTGGCCCGCACCGCAATCCACTCCGCATCGAATAAAATATGGAAAAACTAGGCGACAAGGTGCCCATCAGATGCGTTAGTGTTTTACACGTTATAAAATTAGCAACAACCTTCCTAGCGTAGCTTCCACCACCAAGAGGCCACCAGCTTTCGCGTAAACCATATAAGGCCTGGGGTCCAACGTGGAGAAGCCGAAGGTGCCCAATGCGAAACAACAACAACAAGGTAAAGTACTGTTTACAAGATATTAAAATTGCGTGTATTTTATTATAAGGAAATTCATTTGATTTTCCACGAATGATTTTATCGGCATCGATTAAACAAATTTTATTTTTAATATGCGAACTATTGAGTAGTAGCGTATATTCGGTAGGAAAACCTTCCATCCGAGACCAACGAATTAAAGATTTTTCTAATTTATCCACACCAACAACGCCTATGCCTGTCCGCCTGCCATTTATGTTTCGGTCTTCATTTATAGTGCGTAAATAACTGGCCGCGCTCTGCGATGCATCGCTCATAACATGCAGCTGAATAGACGTAGTGATAACATGCCCCGGCACACGAATCGTACCGAGGAGCGCTTGCAAAGAAACAACAAACCGGTTTCGCGTCCGCGCGACGCTCGCCGGTGGAACAACGTCGTCCCAACAGTTTTTCATAAGCAATTGTTGCAGTAATACTTTAGCGTTATTTATTAAAGTAGGGCTCAACAAACCACGAGGGTCAAAGATTTGCTCTAAATTAAATAGAATTGATCTCTTAGTAACTGGCGTAACGTCCGTATGGACCTGTGTTTTGAAAAGAAAATTATTAAAGTTATTCCTGGAACTATGCTCACTAAGAATGCCGCCGTAATGCGTCAGGGAATGACAAGGATGGTCATAGCTAGCTATCGGACTTATGTGACTAAAACCCAGGTATTCCCGCATAAAATTCCCGTATGATAATTTATAATCATCAGGCGAGCGCTGCAACCGTTTATCTAAAGCGTAAAGTTGGCGCTCGGCTCGCGTAAGAGAAGATTCGCCTAAGAAATCAGGTGACTGTTTAAACCTTCCTTCACTATTGCGCCTTTTAGTGTGAAGGAAACGTTCCCCGCATGAACGCTCTTCCTCAGTCCGCGTATCGCTGACCTTAGGGAGATCTTCGTGCTCCCGTGCGCGTAGTCGAGAGTCTAAACAAATACTATAATTGCAATAGATTTGCTTTGTATTTCGCGTATCATTAAGAACTGGACCGGAAATGATCCACCCTAAACAAGTATTCTGTAAGTAAGGGCCGTTGGGAAGTCGCATTTTCCCTTCGCGTAACAGGTCCCAAAACTTATCAGCGCCTATTAATATGTCTATGGTTTCCGCGTCTAGAAATTGCGGATCTGCCAGCACTATGTTGTCTGGAATACAGAACTGTGCGCTTGATTGACATAAAGCAGGCAGCGTAGACGTTATTTGTGACAAAACAAAACAAGAAATTCGCGTGGTGTAGGTTTTATCAACGCGCGATTTTATTTCAATGTTACATGTTTCCGAACATTGTATCACTGAATCACCTACCCCTCTAACTTCGTGAGTGGACTGTATCATTGGAATTTGTAAAAGATTGCAAAAAGATTTTGTTATGAAAGATCGCTGGCTTCCATTGTCTAGCAGTATGCGCGCCGGGTGATAAGCACCGTGGATATCGGCTACCTGTACAATAGCTGTCGATAATAGAACAGTGTGCGTGTCAGTATCTATTGATTGAGCGCATCGTAATTGCATGTGTGCATTGTTAACGTGAATTGGGAACGAGTTCGCGGCGGCCGAGGTGGAGGGGTCACCTGCCGATGGCTGTGGCGGCGCTGCGTCTGCACTCACCTCGGAGCTCCCGGGAGCGACACTTGAATGAAGTGCAACTAAACTATCCGCGTTATCATTATGGATTAATGAGTTGTGTTTGCGGTTACACTTCTTACAAGGCCCAAACCTACAATCGTCTAGTGCGTGACCCGAACGTAAACAATTCTCGCATAGTTTGTGCTCGCGAATTAACTTTAATTTCGATTCCAAGTTACTATCGATAAATTTTTGGCATGAATAAAGTGGATGATTACCGTCGCATTTAACGCAAGATTTAGTGACGCGAGGTTGGCGGTCGGTTGGCATTTGTGTGGAAACATTGCAGTGGGGCGTGTAATGTGACTGTGAACTAAGTTTTTTAGTCTCAGTTTGCGGAGTGAACCCTTTATGCGACAGTTGCAATGTTTCGAGCATATCCGCCCGGTTTTTCAAGAAGCCAATCAATTCATCCACCTTAATTATGTGCTTAGAATTGTTATCGTTCGGAATCGACGTACACTTGTAGGTTTCCCATTCGCGTTCGGTCGTTTTGTCTAATTTAGACACTATAATATAATTAATTAGCATGTCCCAAGAATCGGTGGGTTCGCCTAGCATTTTTAAAGCCCGTAAATTCTTTAAAATAGTATCAATAAGGTTTCTAATGTGCGCGGGTGACTCTTTAGACAACGAATTAATAGTAAACAAACCTTTAACGTGATTGTGCACTAAAAGTCTGTTGTTATTGTATCGGTTGAGCAATAATTCCCAAGCGACGTTATAATTATCGGTTGAGAATTCCACCGAGTTCACTACTAGTTCCGCGTTACCTTTAAGCGAAGATTTTAAATAGTGGAACTTTTGTATGTTGCTGATTCGCTTAGAGTTGTGTACCAAAGATATAAACGTGTCTCTGAATTCAAGCCAGTGCTCATAACGACCGCTGAAGGTCGGAAGCGAAATAATGGGAAGCTTAACTGACTGTGCTTGTTCGCTACAGCAATGCTTATCACCAGAATCATCACTGACCTCGAAACTGGTCAAAATGTGCTCCGCGCGCGCTAATGTGCTATAATAGGAGTTTTCGAACGATTCTCTATTATCTAACTGCTCAGATATATCAGATTCGGAAATACATTCTTCGATTTTACTCTGTATATCGTTGAATTCGGTATATAAACTAGCGGCACCCCTAATTCGTAATTTTAAATCGATACGATTACGAGATGAATTTAAGAGGGTATCGCTCTCCTCTAATGAAAGTAAATAAGATGCAAATTTAGTAAGTCTGCCTTTAATGACTACGCGCTTTTTTACAAGGTCGCGGATAAAAATAGAACCTGTACTTTGATCGACGGGAGATCTATCGCGAGATTTCGAACTAGCGCTAGTGGTAGTCAGTAAGGCGGGAGATTTATCGTGAGATTTAACACTTTCAGTAGTTTCTGTAGACATTTTGGTGGTCAGTGAGAACAGGAGTACTTACAGTTTGGATGCTCGAACACAGGTCAGCAGTGATAGCAACGTCACAAGCTGGACAATTTGTCGATTGCGCACTATCCAATATGCTCCTACGCGTACTTCTCACTGAAATTAGTTTAACACAGGTATCACAAAGAGAACTAGGAGATGATAGGGAAAAGAAAGGATGGTTGGTCCCACCAGATGCGTGATGATCAGCAGAATGCCACTCCAGCTTCGATTCCTTAATGCGCTTAGCCTCCCAGTAGTCCTCCAGGTCCAGAGTATGCGTTTCTTCCAGGATTTTCAGTAGCAGGGACCAAGACAGCGTACTCCACAGGATGCTGAATTTGATATTTGGCGTAGAAGGGCCACATGTACCGTATTGCGACCTTCGGTACTAAGGTTTGATGACTGTCGTGGTCTAATTTCAGAAATTACTTCAGGACTTGGAAATAAAAGATACTCTTGCGTTGAAAACCATTTGGCGTCTATATTATTTGAATTTGAAAAAGGTACAACGATCAAGGAGAGAGGGGTGAGGAACAATGTATTGCTACCAATGGCAGCGCCGGTTCGATTCCCGCGTCATGTAGCGCGACGGTGATTGGGTGAAGACGATTTGCGTTCCGTTCTTCGCTTCTAAGCCTCAACAATTAATTTTGATTGTTCTGATGAATAATTAAAGTTGTCTAAAAATACATCGATAGTGACTCCTTTTTTGTTGGCAAAAATGACCACTTTATCCGTTGTAACGTAGCCTAGACTTATTTTGTTCGCTTAAGTTATATTGCCTAGGTTAGAGTGCGTTTCATCGGTTATTACCTATGGCGTTATGTTGGTTTTCTGAAAATCTATTCAATTTTTAACCTTGATCCATCGCAATAAGATTACAATGACGGTAGTGCCAACATAACGTCATAGGTAATAACCGATGAAAGGGACTAGCTTAAGGGTGTAGACGCGCATCACGTTCCATTTTTAAATTTTTAATACAAGTGATCAAAACAACTCTGCGCGAGCCGCAATGAGAGCGAACTTTGAAAATTCCTATTAAATTATTAAATTGATATTAGTTTATACAAAATACGCAATACATTAGACAAATACCTCATTATTCCTAAGAAAAATAAAAAAATACTTTAGATTATGTAAATACCAGTAAAAAATATGTCAAAGTGTACTGATTTGAGCATTTTTTTAATATTTTATTTCTCTGTGATTAAAAACATTTTTTTTTTAATTTTCTTTCTATAATTATCTCTTCTTGCCAATAAAAACAATAAGAGAAAAAATAAATATGAGTCGTATTCTTATTTGTTACAGCTGAAACGTTTTTGAAAAATACCTCTGACAAGCAAATTTGAAATTCCACTTAAACAGATTGTCTTCGTTTTAAAGTACCTGATAATTTATTATGTTTTTTCTGTATACGGCACTAATTTAAGAATTATGCTTCCTAAAACTAAAGTTTACATCTATAGTAATGCTTTCATTCTTTAGATAACTTCATTGAAAAAACGCTAATTTCTTTGAAATGCGGATATACAGCCTTAATGTTTAAACATTTGTACTTACAGAAACGTTTTGTAACATTAGCGTTCACGGTTGTTAAAAAAAATGTAAAAAATGTTAGAATGCAAGATGCAACTTTTTTTAAATTCTCCATACAAAACGTTTATTTCATAGATAAGGAATATTTAGTTAAGCAGAAAAAAAACTTTTGCGTTCAGATCTGGGTTTATTGGATCATATTCGCAAAATCTTGGAAGATAAGAAATCATTTGTCAAAAATAAAATACGCTACCACGGTCGTGTATGAATTTTGAAGCGCGCTCATTGGTGGATGCGCACTCACTAGTTAGAGTTTGCGGGCAAAACCTAACTACTGAGTTTTTTGACCAATCAGAGATCACTACCGAAACTAGCGCGAAACTGGGGAGTTAGAGTTTGCGCGCAAAATCTAACTACTGAGTTTCTGGTCCAATCAGAGATCACCATCAAAACTCGAGAGTTAGATTTTGCTTATATGCGACCGAGACTGCTTTTTAAGCGGAAACTACTCTAGGCCACAAGAAAAAATAAAACTGGCTAGAACGGAACGGACACTCCCACTCTGGACGGGTTAAGGTCACGATATTCGCCTACACGTTAAACAGGATAGGGCTGTCATGGTTGGCGTCACTACAGTCGCGTTTGCCTGTTTGAGCATTCCGTACGATCTTGAAAACAAATTACAGTGGCGTCAAGTTATTGTAGTTACTTCGTTGTACGTACCTACAAAGAATTCAAAAACGATGCCACACTTAAGTTTTTTTAGTTTGCCCAAAAATGATGATAGGTAAGTAATATTTTCTGAATATTATTTCGTTTTAGTTGGTACCTAATCAACTAGTGGCTTCGTGAGCTGTAGATCTCACGTTAAAAACACACGCATGTAACACACGCAGCATTTTTTGACAGTTGTCAAATTTAAAACAGCAATATCTCGGTAACTACTCATCCAAGAGTGATGGTGACCTTAAAGAAATGATAGGTGTTAGTAAGATTACACACCGAGCATTCCAAACAAGCGTCGCGTTTCAATTACCTATTACACCGACGCTCCATAGTGACGTTTTTGCATACGTGCAACTGTATGCGTGAAGTCTAGAGCTATTGAATGAGCACACGGATCGGCACACGAAGTCGCACGGTGGGCGCCGGTGGGGTAAGGTAATTGATTGTGGGGCAAGGCAGAGTTTGACAGATGCCATGTGTCAAATTTAAAACAGCATTATCTCAAACAGTACTCATCCTAGACTGATGGTGTTTTTAGTGAAATTAAAGGTCTTGATGAGATCTTCATTTTAGATGACAACTGTCAAATTTAAGTTTGACAAATTTAAATTTGACATCTGTCACCTAAAATAAATATCTTACCAAGACCTGAATTTTGTCATTGAATTGACAGAAGTCGGTAAAAAGAGGTCAGCATCCCTTCAGTGACAGCCCTTACACTTTTAGTCGTTGCGCCAACTATCTATCTAGATTCTAGACGAACGGCGCGCGGCGGCTTTTTCGCCAACACAACAGGTGATGGCTGAATGTATAAACTAAATACTCTATCTATAATAATAACTAAAACTCTTTCTAAGTTTTTAAACTTTTTAGATTTTTTATGCATTCACAATGCTATTTTTATATTAAGGTTATTAATATAATTGAAAAATATTAGAAAAAATCGATTCACCCATAGCAGCTCAGACGGGACACGAACCCGCACCCTTAGGATTCCGGCCCAATGCACTAACCAATTATGCTACCGAGTCGCTAGCAGGATTGGCGAAATTTTCTAATACTTTTCACGTTTTCGCTGTAGTTCTTCTTTCTAAGTTACTCAGAGATGTTTCACAAAACTGGGGTGCAAGACAGTTCTAACAAAACCTGGTTTAATGTTTGTTAACCAATCATAATGCACCTTTTAATCCTTAAACGGTGGGACTAAACGTTAAACTGTCACTCTGAATAAGATTTGCGCTAAAATGGCGTTAGTCCGCAGTTTGACGCCATGTTAACTTTGGCCCTAGTTTAACGAACGCACACTGAATAAGACAGTTATAGGTTGTGGTACTTGGTACTAGTCTGTTTTTAACAAATTAATAATTATTGTACATATTGTGATTAAACTGTGATATCTTTATGACAATCTTATTGTTAAAAAAATATTTTTTTAGGTTTATTTGTACACTAGCTGATGCCCGTGACTTCGTATGCGTGGATTGAAATAAAAATAAAAATGACTCCGGCGTATTCATATATTCCGCATTATGTGTTCCAGATCTTCGATTTGTATACCTCAACAAAAAATGCTCATCAGGTTGAACAACTTTAGCTAAGGTGTCATTTTTATATTTCTTATAGTTTACCTGAACCGAACCTGAACCTGTGCCGAAATATCGGAGTCTCAAAAATAAAAAGGTACATGGTGAAAATCCCGATATAGTATATTTTAATAAATATTTTCAAAAAATTATATTAATATTTTATTGACTCATCTCCTTTTTCTTTGTCACCCACAATCTGTGGTGTCAAGGAAAAGGGAGATGAGTCAAAAAATTAGCACATTATTAATGATTTGACCAAATATTTTCAAAAAATCATATTTAAAACATTTTTATTGACTCATCTCCTTTTTCCTTGACACCACAGAATTATACCCTAAACCAGCGATTCCCGAATTCTTTTGGCTACGGAACCCTTTTTGGTTCACTGTTTTTAGGCGGAACCCTAGCTCAAGTAAGAATAAGTAAACTAACACCCGATTGCACTAAACTTAAGGATCGCCTAAGTCTGTTCCTAACTACAACACGACCAAATTAAAACGGTGTCAAACTTAGTGGTCATGTAGCTGTCATTCGCCTAGTTATTTTGGTCGAGTTGTAGTTAAGAAAAGACTTAGGCGATTCTTAATGTTAGTGCAATTGGGTGTAACTGTAGCTTTTTACTGTCGTAGAGGGCCAAGATGAAGACGGTTTCCCTGAGGTTTGGAACAAAAAGCGACGTCGTCAGTGAGAGAGCAAGAACCACCTTGGCACCGCACCGACAGGGCCCAACTTCCTGCTGCGAGCTGCCTTACCGACCACGGCCGTGTACTTGTCCCGCCTGCACCATACCACCACAGCGCAGGACGTGATCGAGTACATAAAGAAGAAATCCAACTTATGTTTGAGAGTTCAGCCACTGGAGTCACGCCATAATACCAGTTTGTGGTGCGCATCCCGAAAGCGAGGCTTTTCATAAAGGAGCACTTCTGGCCGCAGGGCATGGTGTACAGGCGCTTCAGAGGAACGCTGCCGATTCGACAAACAAAGTGTCAAATTGATAATTTTTTTTTAATCAACATATTTTTAAGTTATGAACTAACAACATTGTTTTATAAATTATATATCTTTAGTTTTAAGGTATATATCTATGGGCCATCGTTGCCTGAATATAAATAACTAAATAAAAAAAATAAAAGTGAAATCACACCAAACTGAGACTTTTTGGCTTGGTGTTTGCATCTTGTAAGTATCATGATGATGATGTCCTCTTATCCCTACATAGGGCTCTCAGAAGGGACCTCTTCCTTAAAAGAACAACGCCACTTCCTTAAAAGAACCACCTTGTCGATCGGCATCTGCGGGGCTACCGGCTATAAACAATGAAGTTAATGTTAACTGTAATTTGACAGATGTATGTGATACATTGCTGCTTCGTTTTGGGACAAATAAAAACCTACCAAAGAAAAGCAGCCATGTATTACATCCATCTGTCAAATTACAGTTAAAATGAACTTCATTGTTTTTAGCCGATAGCCCCGCTGGTCAGTTAACTCCCACAGCCTTGCATTGGAGATGGTTCGTGGCCACCAGATTCCCAGTATCCGCCTAAGACATTTGTCTTGTTTGACAATCAGGCCAAAATGGTGAACCCCAATTCATGATGCCACAAGAACATCGATATCTTCTAAATAACTTCGGCAAATAGTACAATACGAAATTCCTTATTTCGATTTATCTGTTTTAAGTTGAAGCTCGGCAGACTTATCGAAGTTCGATGCGTTAGCTGGTACGGTCCCTAGTTTAAGCTGCACGTAGGCGGCTCGGGCTTTGTTTATGCGAGCTTCTACATCTGCATCTGATTCTGCGCCTCCCAGGAGGTCCATCACGTTTCCGAAATACCTGAAACACTCTACTTGTTCGACGGCCTCGCTATTAACGTGTGTGGGCGTTACATCTGAGGTGTTTAGGCGCATGCCTTTTGTTTTCTTGCGGTTTATGCGCAGGCCCTCTTTAGCAGCAGCGTGAGCGAGGTCGTCGGTCTTGGACTGAAGATGATCTCGTGATGTTGCTAGTAAACACAGGTCATCCGCGAAATCGATATCCTCAAGGGTATTCCAATCAACCCAAGGTAATCCTCGCTTTGCCTTGTCAGTTACTCGGCGCATCACGTCATCCAAGACTATTACCACAGTTTAACTCCATACAGTTGTTAAACGCCTTTGATGTTGGACGACGCCGCCGAGTGCCGCCGCCCATGTAGGTACTTACGCAATCAGCCGCAGATATGCAAGGGTTGTCAAAATAGAAAATAAATGTGATTAATAAGTAATTATTTATTAACAACACACATACACACGAATTTTCGCATTTATAATAGTAGGTAGGTATTAGTAGAAAATAGGATTAGTGATTAGTAGAACAAGGATATAAATAATCTAACGTACGGGGACCATTTTGTGAAAAAATTTTTAATCAAAGAGGTCCCCCGACTGTAATGACACTTGTTATTTAGTTAACTTTTTAGTTCGTTTTTGGCAGGGCAGTCGTATTTTTAATATTTTTTAAATTTATTTAATTTATTTTACACATTTTAGGGACAACTGATATAGTTTTGGCATGTGCGCCTTTCATTTGATGCCCATATTGTAATAAATGAAGAAAATTTTTTTTTTTCTCATTTAAAAGTGGCGTCGTGCAGTCGCCATATTGACTTTAAAAAAATATAGCCAGTGTAACTCGGAATGATGTAAGGATTTTAACGATACCCCATACATCTAAATCCGTTAAGCCATTTAGAAGATATGGTGGAATAAAGAAACTCACATACCTACAAACATACATGAACCCTGAACACATATACACTCCTTTTTTGAGCAGTCGTGTAAAAACCTAAAAGTAATGTGCTACGATACGCTACAAACAATCTCAGTAAACTTCAATACGATGTCCGCAAAAATAATACTTCATGGTCACCCTAGTTCATTTACATACAAATTTTAACCTCTAATTGCATCGTAAATACTGCAGTGATTGGTTTCAGATAAAGCTAGATCCTCAGTGACGGAAATTCTTTTTAATATTAATTGCTTTACAACATGCGTAAGGCAAAATTCACGTAACGTGACAGTTTTAAGTATGGGCCAGACAGTGTGACGGGTCGAAATATTGTTTTCGCTTTTTCTATTGATGTGTCATTACGCGAACGGATTTGAAGTGTTATATACTGTCACTTATCAAACGTGACGCTGCTAGACTGCTTCATTTGGCTCCAAACGGTTTAGTTGTCGATATTTTGACAAATGAAAACTGGTACAGACGGTTCTGTATGTGCCTTGTTTAAACAACAATTATATGAGATCTGTTCTGTTTTGTATGATGTTCGAGTGTTAAATCTTATTTATTTTTGCGTCACTGAGCATCTAGGAAGTAAAATTTGACTTTCGTTTGCTAGTTTTTGTTATTTCCAGCATACATAACCTTCAGCGTCATCTCGTCTGTGCCATGTTCAAACGTCAATCATTCATAAACCCTTGCGTCACGTTTGTTCTGAATACCAAAATAAGAAATTGTTTATCCGTCACTGAAGGTTTTTAGAGCTCACAAGCCAGAAGGAGTAAGGCACATACGAGGTGACGATCATATTTTTTCGACTCGGGTCACCCGAGTTGAAATTAATGCTGACCCGGGCTTCAACTCGGGTCAACTCGGTTCAGCGTTATGGGCCGCCGAGTGCCGACGACTCGCAATTTTTTCAACTCGAGTTATCCGAGTTGAAATCTATGCGGAGTGCGGACCCGGGCTTTAACTCGTTTTGTTTGTATTTGATAACTACTGAACCGAACCAACTCGGTTGCCGTTGCAAGTTGCAAAGAAAAAGAGTCAAAGAGAACGGGATTTAAATTATAGTAAAAGCAAACAGTTTTAATCAATCAACTGTTTGTCATTAACAAATGCGCATTAGTTAGGTACAGAGATGAATACCTGAAGCTTTTTATTACTAGTGGCTCCGTGAGCTGTAGACCTCGCTTTTAATATTATTTATTCATTATTCATCATTCAACCAATTATTTGGCATTAAAAAAATAACAAAAAGTTGCATAAGTCAGAGTATGTAATAGAGAGGCACAAGTTACGCTTAACTTAAGTTTTTCTTTTACAAAATTAAAATATAATAACAAAAATACTTTGGAACTTCTAAACATCTTTTAAAAGGTGATATAACGCGGGCGGGGGGAGAGCGGAGGGCCGCGATGCGAGTGCGAGCGAGCGGTAATACAATGCCACACACCGAATCGAGTTGGCCCGCACCGGGTTGATTTTGCCTAGCTCGGGTTGACTCGGTTAGTAAGACACGTACGCACCACGTGGGCGGCCCGCGTGGCCCGTCAACCGAGTTGACCCGGGCTAGGAAAAAACCAACCCGAGTTGACGGGTTGGAGAAGTAACTCGAGTTAACACCGAGTTATTTGACCCGAGTCGCCCATCACTATTAGGAACCATTTTGTAAAATGGCGCACAAATAGGATTTTGTCTACGGTTAGCGATCTTCTCTTTCTCTCGTCAATAATTTTGAGCCAAGTTAGAAAAGGACAACAAATAACATACACGAAACGAAAACTCAAAGCATCGCCACCAATTTGTGAAAGTTTATATTTTGTGCAGTGAAAGAAAACTAATCCTATATACCTCAGATTTATTGTATTATAAATACACTGGCGAGGATATCTTGAAAGATTTCGTATCTAAATTGAATTGAAAACTAAATCAGTCAAGATGACTGCGTCGGAGGTGTCGATCAATCGTAAAATAATCTCTGAAGATTTATCAAACGTTGAATTCGATACAAGCGAAGATGTGGAAGTTATCCCAACATTTGATTCTATGGGCTTACGTGATGAATTACTACGCGGTATATATACCTACGGTAAGGTTTACATGCCTTTTATGAGAATGTGCTCTAGGCGTAGGCGTAACCCTATGTTAACAACTTGATATTTTACTGTTTCAGGTTTTGAAAAACCCTCTGCAATCCAGCAAAGAAGCATTCTTCCTATTGTCAAAGGTAGAGATGTGATAGCTCAGGCTCAATCGGGTACTGGTAAAACTGCAACGTTTTCTATCTCAATACTGCAGTCTTTGGACACAACACTGCGTGAAACTCAGGTGTTAATATTGTCTCCAACTCGCGAGTTGGCAACGCAAATCCAGAAGGTTATTCTTGCCTTGGGAGACTTTATGAACGTCCAGTGCCATGCCTGCATCGGTGGCACCAACCTTGGTGAAGACATTCGTAAATTGGACTATGGGCAACATGTGGTTTCTGGTACACCTGGAAGAGTATTTGGTAAGTAGTTAGTTATAGATGTATAAATTAAAGGGGCCAATATTTCTTTGAAATCATTTAGTTTTAGACCTCTGTGCCTGCCGCATGGTATAAAAAAAGAGAACCACCCAGTGGGGTGGGGGGCCCACTGGTTGGCAATATGGAAATAAAATACCATTTTTCATGAAAAACCTGATGATTTTGCAATCAGTCACAGACAAGAAACCCCAGACAAATTTAAACAAGAAACCCCATGCCAACCTTTCTTCGGTGTTGACTAATTATTTGCTAATCTGCCAACAGACATGATCAAGAGACGTGTGCTAAGAACAAGGTCAATAAAAATGCTGGTTCTGGATGAAGCTGACGAAATGTTGAATAAAGGTTTCAAGGAGCAAATCTATGATGTATATCGCTACCTGCCACCGGCCACTCAAGTTGTACTCATATCTGCTACACTGCCCCATGAAATTCTTGAAATGACCTCCAAATTCATGACTGATCCTATCAGAATCTTGGTGAAGCGGTAAGAATACTTTGTACTTAGTTTTATTTCTTAAGAAATTACATTGAATATTAATTTTATCAGGACTGGATGATGCACTAGTAGAATATTATACTTTCATAATTAAATCTTACCATGTGTTCACTTTACACAGCATATCCATTTACATTTACAGGACCAATTTTAACAGATCTTTCGCTACTGGATGCTATGTTCACACCACATTTACAGGACCATTTTATTGTATCTGTTGCTTTGCTATAGATACAGTACACATGGATCTGATATACTGTGTTGTGTGTGAACACACTCATACAACTTCATAAGCCGTAGCCAAATAACAGTGTATCCGATAAAACAGATCTCTAAAACTTAAAGTTATAGGGGGACTAGATCTCTAAAAGTTATAAGCGGTACTTAGTTGATATTAAATTTTTAATGTTCAGTTTTGATCATTTTCATTTACAGTGATGAGTTGACATTGGAAGGGATCAAACAGTTCTTTGTTGCTGTAGAACGTGAAGAATGGAAATTTGACACTCTGTGTGACTTGTATGATACTCTTACCATCACCCAAGCAGTTATATTCTGTAACACAAAGAGGAAAGTAGATTGGCTCACACAGAAAATGCAGGAAGCAAATTTCACAGTCAGTTCAATGCACGGTGACATGCCACAGAAAGAAAGAGACAATATTATGAAGGAGTTTCGCTCTGGTCAGAGGTACTTATGTTTTAACTGTTGCTTTTTGTTGTAATAGATAATATTATTTTAATGACACATTTTGCCAGTTCAAGATTTTTATTCTTTTTGCAGCCGTGTTCTGATTACAACTGATGTTTGGGCAAGAGGAATAGATGTTCAGCAAGTATCGCTTGTCATCAACTATGACCTGCCAAACAACCGAGAGTTGTACATCCACAGAATTGGGCGATCTGGTCGATTTGGCCGCAAGGGTGTAGCAATCAACTTTGTCAAATCAGATGATATCAGGATTTTGAGAGACATAGAACAGTACTATTCTACTCAAATAGATGAAATGCCTATGAATGTTGCTGATTTAATATAGGTTTTCACTTTCTGCACTAATAAACTACACTCAAGACCGCCAATAGATATGATACTGGTGAAACACTGGTGAATGGATAAATATCATTCTTCTTATTGTAAACTTATCTTCTAAGCATTATTTCTGCTGTAAACTAGATTTAATTTGATTGTAGTAATACTGTCAATAAAATATAAAAATGCTTACCTTGTTTTTAATTCTTAGTCATTTTCTTCTTCTTCTTAAAAGGATTGTCTACATGGCGGACTACAGCTGAGGCACAAAAAAGTTGTAAATCTGACTTTTTTTACTATGCCGTGATGAAGTCTATAGTTGGTCAGAATTTGTCGCACAAAACCAGAATTTCGGTCTTGCGTTTAGGATATGTGTGAAAACAGATCTTGAAAACGGAAGGTCATATCGAAAATCTGATTACTTGTGTGTGTAGCTGTTAGTTTGTCAGAATTTGTCACAAAAAAAAATAGAATTTGTCGGCCTTGCGTTGAGAAGATATGTGAGGTTATGCTGTGGAGACCTTTCTACCTGGATCTTGAGAACGGAAGGTCGTAGCGATAATCTGATTAGTCATATCTATAGTCGGTAGTTCGACCGAGTTTGTCGCCAAATACCAGAGTTTGTCGGTCTTGCGTTTAGGAGATATGTGAGATTTTCGCTACAACCTTTTGTTCTCGAGATCCAGGTAGAAATATTTCTACAGCATATCCCCACATATCTTCTAAACGTAAGATGGACAAACTCTGATTTTTGGTGACAAACTCCGACAAACTAATGGCTACACACTCGAGTTATCAGATTTTTGCTACGATCTTCCGTTCTCAAGATCCAGGTAGAAAGGTCTCCACAGCGTATCCTCACATATCTCCTAAACGCATGACCGACAAACTCTGGTTCTTGGTGACAAACTACCGGCTACACACACGAGTAATCAGATTTCTATTGCGACCTTCCGTTTTCGAGATCTGTGTGGCTCAGCTGTAGAGACGTCTCTACAGCTGCGCCACACGTATCTCCTAAACGCAAGACCGACAAACTCTGGTTTTTGTGCGACAAACTCCGACAAACTAACGGCTATACATACATGTAATCAGATTTTCGCTACGACCTTCCGTTTTCGAGATCTGTGTGGCGCAGCTGTAGAGACGTCTCTACAACTGAGCCACATGTATCTCCTAAACGGAAGACCGACAAACTCTGGTTTTTGGCGACAAACTCCGACAAACTATAGACTTCATCATGGCATAGTCAAAAAGTCAGATTTCCACCTTTTTTTTGTGGTGCAGCTGTAGTCCGGCACGTAACGGAAGGTCGTAGCGAAAATCTGATTTTATATGTAAAGTATCTGTTACCGGCAATGTATGAAATGCAGGCATTGTATACAATGCCTAGGCATTGTATACAATGCCTGGCCCTTTTAGGCAATGTATGAAATATAATATAAGATCAAACGAACTTCTAGAAGTGAAGTTCGATCGATATTATATGAGTCGCTTCATACGAAAGATATAAATAAATATATAATTATTTATGGTTTACTTGTAGTACCTCCCAGGTACTTGGCAGATTCGCACTATTTTAAAGAGTATGAAAACTACTTGTTTTAGAAAAGTATCTCACCACTTCCGGTAATTACGTCACCAACACCCCACCCCAGCTTACTTGGTTACCGGTCTTGCGATCGTACCTCATTCTTTTAGAGATACAAATAAATTAGCAAAACTGACTAAAGGGTACAAAGGGTGGGTGGGAAGCTTATATCTTTCGTATGAAGCGACTCATATAATATCGATCGAACTTCACTTCTAGAAGTTCGTTTGATCTTATATTATATTTCGTCGCTTCATACTCAGATATAAATAAATATATAATTATTTATGGTTTACTTGTAGATGTTTAGAGATATAAGGAAAGTTTTGCTAAACAAAAGATTTTTAGAATATAATATACTTAATCAATTCAAAGCGTAATTATTTGTTCATAATGTAGATAATTATTAATTATCTCAAAATTGCAATAATGTAAGTGATTTGTTATTTGGAAAAGTAATAGTGAATTGATTATTATTCTTATTAGAAATAAAAACTATTATTTCTCAAACCTTGTCAATTATAAAATCGAGCAAATACATAAGACCTGTCCGTCCAGTCCGCTGTTTCTCCGGGCTCCGATGGTGTCTCTCTATGTATAGAGTAGAGACCCGCAGAAGCGAGATGGCAGACGTGGCTGCTTGTCGCCGGCCATGAGCACTGAAAACTAGTTAAAAAATTGAGAACTGGTGTGTCAGTCCCACTCTCATCGGACAACCTTTGCTTGATCTACCAATCAAATTAATTGCGACCGACGTGGCGGGTGCCTCTGTAAGTTCTATGAGTAAATAAGAGATAATATATGTTAAATAATAAACTACACAGGAATGAGATTATTCATGTTATTCGGCTTTGTGTCCCTGGTCACTGACAAATAGCTCTGTAGCATTATAGCCGGACATATATTTTGATGGTCATCAAAAAAAAGGGAAATAGGTGAGAGAGTATATAACAATGATATAGTTCACGACCTGGAGCTGATGTTTAAATAATGTCTAAAATGGCAGTGTATTTTTTTTTGTGTTTAGTTTATAAGTATTTTTATTTTTAATAAAAAGTATTTTTGGACTTTGTGGGTGGTACAAAGAGCCAACAAAATAAGAAGTAGGTGCCTTCGGTAGGCATAAAGCTAGATTTAACTACCTGATTATAGATTTTAATACCAATTTGAAATCTATTGTATATAACCCAATATATTGGTCTAAGAGTTCTTTTGAAAACTATTTTTGTAAGAGTTTTACGTTTTCATCAGCTCCAATCAAGTTCTGTTTCCATCCTTATAGGGACAAAGCAGGTCGAAAAGTGTTTTACAAACATTTATAAAATTGTTCCCTTATTAAAAATATTACATTTTGAACTGAATTATGGATCAGGTTTTTGCCTGAAAAAAGATATGTTTCTAAAGATAAAGCTCGCTGAAAGTGAGACCATCATCAGCTCTATCTACGGCCGCCGCGCCGCTAGTGTCGCCTTCTGTATGAAGGCCGCGCGCCGACTGTGCAGTCTGCAAAGCTACTGATGGTGCCTGTATTGAAAATATTAAGTTTATTTCAGGTTTTATAATGAACATATACTTAGGTGCTTAACTAAAATATATTTTAGAAGAGGCCAAAGCTGAGATGGCCACGTAGAAAAAAATAAAATGACGCAAGCATTGTCATATTTTATTTTTGTTTCTACCATAAGTAGGTAAAATAGATAAACAGAGGATGAAAAAAGTATATATACATACTAACTACTACTACTAATTTATATCAGAAACAAGATCAAAGTATATATATATTTTGATCATGTAGGTACCTAATCTACAATTTGGCCGTGGTGCGGGACGTAAAGAAATCAACCTAATTTGAAACATCAATTAATATTTCAGAGAATGCAAGCTCAGACAATGACCACTCTGTTTCCGTGTTTAGTTTTCTTGATTTTTAATCAGCACCGCGAGTTTTTCTCGTTTTTATGTACGGATACGAGACGTATGCTAACCTTATGATTACGGCTATGGCACCACTGCCAAATTATGGTAGATTAATTATTAAGATGAGGGCAATGCACCCTATAAAATAAATTAACCATGAAATGAAATGAATGGCTGTTGTATTATTTTGTCCTAATAATACTAAACAATTAGACTAAATTATGGCAAATGTTTTGATGTCAAAAAGACTGCTAAAATTGCTAGTTTAGTGAAAATTTTTATTTCAATGGTAATGGTCATATACTTATTATACACCCAATGTTCAAATATTGTGAAAATGTTTTGTAACCATCGGGTTATATATTTTTAAATTATCTCAGGAATATTTATTACGGTATCATGATCACTATTTCAGTATGACATTCCAAAGTTAAGAACTTTGTCTATCTTAAACCTTTGTGTATCTTAAAACTATAATACTTTGTAGCTGGGCAAGCAGCTGTAATGTTCTAAAAATATTTGAGAATTTTCCTATGCTACACTGTAATTGAATTTCTTCAAGAAATGATACCTACCTACGTAGGTAGGTATAAGTCTAAGACCTAGCACATCTGCATAATGTAGGCTTTAAGACACTCACAGAATAATTTATTAGAAAGTCAAAGTCTTTTTTGATACTTAAACTTAATACAGTACTATACGAGATACGAGTACATATGTTCTCTAAATTAACACTTAACTCTTAGGGAAGTTTATCTTACTGAGACATGAACTTATTGAAAGCCCGATGGCATGCTTGACTGTCAAAATTGCATTGTAAAATGCTAAAATTCCAAAATTAATCTTTAAAAAAAAACTCATTTTTTTTTCGATACTCACAGGGGCAAATAAATAAAGAAGTTTATTTCCAATCAATGTTACAGAGTAAGTACATGTTGTGTTATTAGCTTATCAGTCAGCAATTTACATGCAGTTTGATAATTTTTTATCTTAAATTGATGTTTAAGATGTTTAAAGTAAAGATGTACTTAGTTTAAACTAATCTAAAGTAATACTGGTCAGATGCTATGAATTATTTTGTCACTATTGAACTTACTAAGTAAATGACAAAATATAAACAAAAATTGACCTTTAGACAGTTGAAATTTTTGAATTGCCCCCAATTCTAATCATATAAGATTTTATATAATATGTAGTTATAATCATGTTCTGTCTATAGAACACTATATAAACGTTTGATAACTTTATCAGCAAAGGGCAACATCCCATTTTAGTTCAATCTTTACTATTAATATTGGTTATTTTAAATAAGTATTAAAGTACTTAATGCAGCCAGCATGTACCTTATTTAGGATGATGTGTCGTCTAAGGGGCACCCTTGGATGCACTCTATCTACGATGCGACGGCGGAGGCTGTAGAGTTGCTCGAGGAAGCCTCTGGCTGCTCCGGTTGTTGTAGCGGTTTGCTAGGGGTCTCTGGACGCCTCCTCGCTTCCCCCCCCTTTTTCGTCGAGCGAGAATCAGCCAGTGACTGGCCCAGTTGACCTGGTTGCTATTTATGGCACGACCTGAGTCATGAGTCGACGTGTTCACATTTTTGTGGTTTTGGATTGTAACCCCGTCTTGCTGGCCTTAGTTTTAGTTTTATCGAACAACCTGCTGCCGAAAAGTTTGACTTTCCTAATAATCTTGGATAACTTACGAAACTGATTTATCCAGGTTAGGCATTATATGTTTTTTACAATGGAAGTCGCTCCAGAAGCGACATTTAAAGGCAGTTACTTTGCTCGCTTTTTGTTAAGGCGGTCATCGCCTGACTTAACACGGGAATATCAATGCCCAGTTGTTGGCTAGGTCAGACCCTGGCGTAACAACAGAAATCTTAATTATGATTTAAAGATTAGCGAGATTAGCTACGTACGATACCCTCTATAGATGCAGATGCATCATTAATAGCTCTTTGCAGCTATGGATCTAGCTTTATCTACCTGAGGAGGTGAAGCCTTTTGAGAAAGTTGTTCGAGTGTCGGGGTTGAAGTTACAGCTAAAATGTTTTTATAACTGGTTCGGTTAGAAATGTAATAAGACAAGCTTCTCTTAATCGGAGTACTCAAAATAGCCGCTTGTTTTGCATGAAGGCACAAGTGCCTAATCAAAATCTGTCAAACAGATCAGTGTTTAAACGCCACGTGTTGACTCGCAGTCAACCCCTAGGCGATATTTTAGCCATTGTGTTAGCTCGCGGCTAACCCCTAGGCAAAGTTTGCTACTTGTGTTAACTCACGGTTAACCCCGAGCATGGATACTTATAAAGCAAAACAAGGGCCCTACCGCGCATGTGCCACGGTGTTTAATAAACGCCATATTGTGTTGACCCGCAGTCAACCCCTAGGCGGCATTTTAGATGTATATGAAATTCATTATTAATATTATATTTTAGCCGTTGTATTAGCTCACAGATAGCCTTTAGGCAAAATTATGCTATTTGTGTTAACTCACGGTTAACCCCTAGCATAGACACTCATTGTAAAGTAAAGTTTCACTTACCTTGTAAATTCTCATATTACCGAACTTTCTTCATGATAATAATTTTTCTTTTCGTTTTATTTCAATTCATAAAAAATACTTTTTGAAATTTAAGTAGACTGTAGAAATACAACACTTTGGCGTGGTGAGTGAGACGTGCGAACACTGCCGCGCACCAAAAAAGAATGAGGTACGATCGCAAGACCGGTAACCAAGTAAGCTGGGGTGGGGTGTTGGTGACGTAATTACCGGAAGTGGTGAGATACTTTTCTAAAACAAGTAGTTTTCATACTCTTTAAAATAGTGCGAATCTGCCAAGTACCTGGGAGGTACTACAAGTAAACCATAAATAATTATATATTTATTTATATCTGAGTATGAAGCGACGAAATATAATGAATATTGATATCTATTTCACACATTACCTAGGCAGTGTATACAATGACTAGGCATTGTATAGAATGCCTGCTGGTCCACCGGCAATGTGTATAATAAAAAGATTTTCGAGAATAGATTCGAGGGGGGCTTGGGGAAAGCTCGAGGGGGGGGGGGCTTGAGGAAAGCTCGAGGGGGGGGCTCGGGGAAAGCTCGAGGAGGGTTCGATGGGGGGCTCGAGGGGGGCTCTTTGGAATCGAACCTGTTTTACTCCTGTAGGTCCCGCGTATAGGTTAGAAATTTAAGGCGAGCGCGGAGCGCAGCGGAGCGTGAGCCTTAAATTTCGAGGTTATTTTTTTATAACAGACAACAGAAATTTGAGTTTGGAATCGAACCTGCTTCACTCCTGTAGGTCCCGCGTATAGGTTAGAAATTTAAGGCGAGCGCGAAGCGCAGCGGAGCGTGAGCCTTAAATTTCGAGGTTATTTTTTTATAACAGACAACAGAAATATACTTATTTTACACAATGCCGGTGGACCAGCAGGCATTGTATACAATGCCTAGGCAAAGTATAAAATGAATTATATTTCATACATTGCCTGATCGTTTTAGGCATTGTATACAATGCCTAGGCATTGTATACAATGCCGGATTATACACATTGCCGGTAACATATCTAAACGCTAGACCGACAAATTCAGGTTTTTGTGCGACAAATTCCGATAAACTAACGACTGCACACTCAAGTTATCAGATTTTCGTTACAACCTTCCGTTCTCGAGATCCAGATAGGTCTCCACAGCGTAACCTCATATATATCCTAAACGCAAGACCGAAAATGTTGGTTTTTGTGCGACAAATTCCAACACAAACTAACGGCTACTACACACATGAGTAAATTTTCGCTACGACTTTCCGTTCTAGAGATCTGTGTGGCGGCGTAGCTGTAGAGATGTCTCTACAGCTACAGCACACGTATCTCCTACAAACTCTGGTTTTTGTGCGACTAAAACTAACGACTTCATTGTGGCATAGTCAAAAAGTCAGATTTCCAACTATTTTTTTGTGTCACAGCTATAGTCCGTCATGTGGATTGTCTCCCAAATAAATACATCAAACCACAGGTTTTGAAACCCTACAACCTATTTTTATCTATCAGGACAATAAATTACACCCACAATTTAGAGACTTATAAATTTATTTAAGTCTAAAGTTATATTACACAACACAGAATTTAAATTTACAAGTAAGCCTATACAAGTTACTTTTATAATAAACATTAATATTTTTTTTCAAAAAACATTTTTTTATAATACATTTTGGAATGCCTCATGTGAAACATACAGAGTGTTACAAAGTTCGTCGTTCAATGCTAAAAGTACACCAGTTTCAAAAGATTTTTTTATTTAAAAATAATAAATAAAGTTTTTTTAATAACAGAAGTTAACCTTCTCCATATTTATGTGATCCTGTTACTTTAAAATCAGTTATTCCTATCTGTTCTAAGAGTGTACATTTTGGCACTGAACTGTTCGTTCCTAATGACATCAATAAAATGTTTTATTTACAAACTTTATTAAAAAGATAACCTATTATTTACATTGCTTTTTACCTTAGTATTGTGTGCAAATACAATCTTTATTATTATTGATAAATGTAAATTACATAACAAAGTTTGATATTGATAAAAGGATCGCTTGTGACAAAGATAATTTGTTTACATTCTGCAACACCCTGTATTTACACAATACTAAGACTATATAAAACCTAATTACACTCACTTATACTAAAAATAAATAAACAATCAGAAGAGTAATCACATATCAATTTCGAAAGCATCAAAATAGTACCCTCCTCGAGGGCTTGATAGATCATGTTTGCCTTTCCCATTTTAAGGCACAAGTTTTAATATATTAAATCTTACAACAATATTATGTATTTGTATTAAATTTTAAAACAATTAGGTTTACCCCAACTAATGTGCAGTTATTATGTAGGTAGGGTAATACATCAGTACTTACCACAAAATACACATTCCTAATAATATGTAATACATTTAATCAGAAATAAGAAAAATTAATCTAACAAATAAAATAATATTCCTTAGAATAATTATGGTATTTCGTAATTGATGAATTGCCATAATCTGCATCTTTAGGATTATTCCTCTTAGGCCTAGCGCTGGTGTCTAGCCGAGTGTTGATATATTACAGTTCTGCTTCTGCTGGAGAGTAATGTGCATTCCAGCGCCTGTATATGAAGACACCTATTGCCCCAACAAGTAATGCTACTAATATTTCAGTTAACTGATCCAAGAAACTAGTGCTTGTGTCGACAGACTCCAGAACTTGTGGCTCTTGGGGTTCTGGTACTGGTTCTTCAGAAGGTTTAGCCGCTTGTTCTTCTTCTCCTTTAAAAGCTATTTGGTTAAGTACAGATTTTTCTTCTTCTGTAATAGGCTGGGCCGCTGTAGAAGAGAGTAGTGTAGAAACCTCTCCACATTGTGGACACACCCACGTTTTAGATTTCTTTGCCAAAACTTTTCTTTCTGCAGGTGTATAATCCAAGGAACCTATAGTTCCTTCAGCAGGAGTTGGCATAAAAGCAATTAATGCCAACAAAGCGGTCCTAATAGACCACGAAGGCTGCCAAGTTTCTGGATGATGTCCAGAAATCGACAAACATATCTTTTTATTCACCTCAAATCTGCCGTTTGGAGTCAAAAGGATAATATGAGGTGGATGCATGGGATACTCTTTAGGTAATAATATCCTACCGTGGTATATACCACCTTCAAAATCTGTTCCTTTGGGACCTTGCACAGTGAAGTGCCACTCAAAAAGATTGTCTTCGAGTGGTCTGGCACAATATTCTTCTGTAGCTTCTGCCAATTCCAACGCTTCTCTCATGAGCCGTTTTACTCCAGGGCATTTGGTATTATATCTCTCACCCATTTCTGCCATGTTCTGCGAGCAAAACTAGGACACGTAAGGAGAACTGCTACTAGAATAATTGTTATTGACGCAAGTAACACGTAAGATATTGATGTAATCACAGTAAAATTTGATAACAAATTCTGACAAATTAATTTTTGGTGATACCTGTCAATGTCAAAATCACTTTCACAGATTACATACAAAGAAAACAATCAATTAAAAAAGTACCTACCCCCTAAACGAACAAAACTGCTTGTAAATCATTTACATTGCCACCCCCACTGATTACCATAAGGGGGTGCGGCCACATCATGAGTAAAAAAACGTTCCGTTTATTTACTCATGTGGTGTGGCCAACTTTTGATAGGCCACGGTAATCTGTCTATTCTGTGGTGTTTGTCAAGTATCGCTCCTAGCGATCACAGTGTGATTGACAAGGCAAATCAATGTAAATGATTGACAAGCAGTTTTGATCGTTATTTCATTGCATCGGCTTGTCAATCACATTTCGATCGTCTAGGAGCGATGCTTGACAAGCACCACAGAATAGATTATATTCTCATGGCCTTGGCCTTTCAAAAGTAGGCCACGCCAATTTATTGTATTCTGGTAGTACCAGCCACACCACACACAGCCATACCACCACCCCGATTTATATCGCGTGATATAGCATTTTATCGAGACAACTGTCAAATTCTTTTGTCTTTTTGACAGTTAAACGTGATAAAACGCGATATAAATCCGCACCCTGATTATGTAAAAAGAAACTATTTAGCGACCGGTTTCATTCCACATACATTGCTACTTTTCTTTGGTATGTTTTTTTTTAATCCAAAAAGAAGTAGCAATGGATCACTATCAAATATAAACTGCAACTGGTCGCTAAGTGGTTTCTAATTAGATAATCAGCCCGCGGTCATGCTAGGCAGGCCAGGCAGGTGGTAATTAAATGTACATAGGTACGTGCTTGACAAGCCTTGCTTGATCGTCTAGTGCCAGCTCCACATGTTGGCCACAACTTTGTCACAATATTGCCCAAATTATCTATCGTTGGTTAATACTTTTATGAAAGAAACTCTTTTAAGCATTTGTTACAAAACCGCGGCAACGTACAGTATGAGGCATGTATCTTGAAATTTTTTCGACGTAGTGGGGATAAGTTCGCGCATGTGTGTATACTTAATTTAGCTTGTCATTTATTAGGAATATATGAAATTAATTGTATGATAGCCTACACAAAACAAACCATCATACAAACACTTGCCTGAGTGATTCAATAAAGTACTGAAGATTAGTAAACTAGTTTTATTATTCTGCTTCGCTTTATATTGACAAAGTTTATCAACTCGTCTGAGGTGCCACTAAGCTAGGAGTTGATTTATGAGAATAATAAGGTGTCCAGCTGTCTTACCTGGATAAGTTGAAACTCTCTGCTCTATCACGCCCTAGCCAGCATCTCCACGTGGAATGTAGGTCCCACCTGTAGTTAGAGGATAAGTATGATTATACTGTAAGTATAATCACTAAGCACTTTAGCCAGCAAGATCACCACGGAGTGGTGTAATATAGTCAACACAAACTTAAGCATTTGGATGATAGTTGTCATATCTCTAAGAGTGCAATTATATTCATATTGATAAACAGGTTGATATCAAACAAATACCCTAATGTGAATCTCATAGGTCACTGATCTTTGTGAGTCCAAAGGACCGGTACCCCAACACTCAACACACATCGGTTCTTCACGGACTGATGTTATTCATACTGTAAGAAGATTGCGCAAGCTTACATACAGGGGACTTCTTCGTGGAGCCCTCGAAACCTAAGGGGGAGCTTCTACAAACAACGGAGCTCTCAACCCTTATAGGGAGCTTCTACAAACAACGGAGCTCTCAACCTTTATAGGGAGCTTCTACAAACAACGGAGCTCTCAACCTTTATATTGGTGGGTACTTATTAGATCTTAGTTTTCTTAAACAGGGATGAATTGCACACGTATAAGGTTTAACTTTAAGCATAACAAGTTACCACGCACGATAGAAGATGCAAGTGATTATTAGCTACTGAGAGTTTCGTATCACGTGCAATTTCTCATCGTTAATTATCTATACAATCGCATACATAAAACTCGTGAATCCTTACGGGATTATAATAAATTATTCTAAAGTACTTAGCTTTCGGTTTATCTGATGCTGGCGGGCAGATGTAACACACACATTTGTCGTACTACAAATTCACTTGAAAGAGTTTGAACAAGATGGGCGTTAAAAACATGACATATGCAAATGTTGAAAATGAGCTTACCCTCTGATTGACTTTATATCCATCCGATAGTACTCTATGGTCTATATATATGAGTGTTGCTATATACAATATTGTTGGTGGGTCTATTTGTTATTCGCGAACCCTTCGCGACACACCCGCCTCGCAAGTTTAAACTATGGTAGTCATCAAGTCGCGAGTCCATTTATGGATCTTCTCCAGTGCTTGGACTGCAGCGGCTCGACGTAATTTCTCTTCGTTTGTTTGGTCGTTAGATCTGTGGCCATTTATTACTTCATTTTCTAGATTTTGTTCGTTATGATCTTCAAGCTCAGTGTCGTTTGTCGCACTGATATTCTCTAGTCTTTCTCCCGTGTCAACATCTTCAATTTCAATAGACGGTGTTTGATTAGAGTTTATATCTTCATCGCCTATGTTTTCAAAATCAACTTGACTTGGTGATTTACTAGTGGAAAATTGTGGTGTCTCTTCCTCTTCTACTTCTAGAGGATAAAGATGAGCAATTGATCTTGTAAACACTTTGTTTTCGACCCTTATTTTAGCAACACGGCATAAACCGTCCTTTCCTTTTACTATTTCTATTATTTTTCCCACTTTCCAGCTTTCGCGGTTTCTTGATTCACCTTTAATCTGTACCACATCTCCGATTTGAGGGGTTTCACGATTTCTCACTCTGGTTTGTTTGGGTGAGTTTCCGTACCTCTCTCTAAGGCTCAAAAGATATCTGTTGATGAACATTTCTTTATATTCATTCATTATCGTGTTTCTACGTTTCCATCCTTCGATGAGTTGTTGTTTAATGGTAGAACTAGAGGGTGGTAAGCGATCCATAAGTAGTTGAATGCTCAAACATTTTCCTGGTGTTAGGAAATCAGCGGGTTTCAGTATGTGGTCCATGTCGGCTCCCACATACGTAAGTGGTCTGGTATTTGCCACTGCTTCAACTTCCTTAATGATCGTTAAGAGTTGATTTTCTCCAAGCATATGTTTTTGAAGCGTTCGTTTTAAGCAATGTTTTACTACTGCCACAAGTCTTTCATACACACCACCATGCCAGGGTGCTAGTTGAGGGATGAATTTCCATCTTATCTTTTCTGTCAATCCTCCTTCTGACATTACTTTAGCTAGCAGTCTGAACTGTGGTGCGTTGTCAGTTAGTACAAGTGACGGAATTCCTCTTGTAGCAATGAAACGTCTGAATGCCATGAGACATTCGTCTGTGGTTAGATCCTTGACCACCTCTAAGTGTATCGCTCGTATCACGAGGCACGTGAAAAGACAGATCCATCTCTTTTTTATGTCATTTTCTGACTTTATGACCATCGGTCCAAAATAGTCTGCGCCGACATATGTAAATGGTGTGTTGAATCTTACTCTTTCAGCTGGTAACGCTGGAGTTTTAGGTAGTTCATATGGACCTCCTCCATGTTTCACACACTTCGCACACTTGCTTAGCGTCCTTTGAATTTTTGCTCTACCTTGAGGTATCCAAAATTTTTGCCTTATAAGACTTAATGTATGAGGTACTCCAACATGAAGGTTTTTCTCATGAGTTTCTTTAATGATTTTTTCTGTGAGTTCACTGTTCTTAGGTAAGAGTATAGGATGTTTTGCATCATAGGATAGATCTGAATGTGAGAGTCTTCCATCACATCTTAGAATTCCATTGGTATCAATGAATAATCCTAAGTTCTTGGATAGGCTTGTTTTCTTTCCTCCAAACTCTTCTGGGAATGTTTTCCTTTGTAGTTCCTTTATCTCTTGTAGTTGTGAGTCTAAAACTTCGTTTGATGTTACTTCTTTTTGTAACACTGTTGTTTCTGGTCGAATTTCTGTATTTGACAGACCCTCCCCCATCAGAAGAGAACTGTCTCTCGGTGGACCACTAGGCCAGTTTCTAGGATCTTGCTTTAGAAATTCAGGTCCAGATAACCATTTGTACTTCTCCTCCTCTGAGGTGGTTGGACGTGTTGCTACGTCTGCGGAGTTAAGTCTCGACGGTACGTATCTCACTATTAGATTTTTGTTTCGTTTTATTTCTTCCAGTCTTTTGGATACAAAGGGTTGAAGTAACTTATCAGTATAATACCAGTCAATCACTATCTGGCTATCTGTCCATAGTGTCGATTGGGTTATGTTCAATGGTAAAAATCTAAGCACATATTTTATAAGTCTACTTCCAATAAGTACACCTAATAATTCTAAGCGTGGAATTTTTAAATTCTCTTGGTTTTTAATGGGAACTAGGCGTGATTTACCTATTATGAAGTCGACTTTGTCTCTTTGTACCAGGTACACTGCTGCTGCGTAAGCTACTGTGGATGAATCTGTAAAGCAATGTATTTGAGCTTCCCTTTCATTGGGTACAGTGATGTTTCTCTGTAAACATATGTTTTCTACTTGTTTCATTTCTTTCAAGATGTTTATCCACTTGTGAAGCAGATCTTTAGGTAATGGTGTATCCCATTTGATCTGTTTTTTCCATAGTTGTTGAAGTAATAACTTAGCAGGTAACATGATTGGTACGGTAAATCCACAGGGATCATAAATGGCTGCAATGGTTTTTAAAATTCCTCTTTTGGTGTTTCCATTGTTCTCATTGACTTTAGCTCTAAGATGAAGAGTGTCATCTTCCAAGTTCCAGTTTAGACCCAGTATTTTTACGATAGTTTCTTTAGCAGCATCTGGTATTTGTTCTACAAATTCCTTAGAATTGGAACTCCATTCACGAAGATTCATAGAAATTTCTGAAAATATATTTTTGCTTTCCTTATAAAGGTTCAAAGCATCCGTTACTGTTTCTACGCCAGTGACTACATTGTCTACATATATGTCGTTAGCTAATTGTTTGGCGTAATCTCTATTTGATCTTTGAAGATGATATCTAACTGTAGCGTTTAGAAGGAATGGACTAGAGATGATACCAAAAGGAACTCGTGTGAATCTATAATGTAATAGATTGTCTTCTGTAGCTGGTTTATTAGTGTCTTTTAACCATAAGAATCTAGTGACATCTCTGTCTCTTTCCTTCAGACCAATTTGTAAAAATGCCTTTTCTACATCTGCCGTCAGTCCTACGGCGTGGCTTCTGAATTTCAACAGTAGTCCGGTCAAGTCTTCTAACATCATTGGACCGCAATACAAACATTCATTTAGACTCTTAGTATCTTTCGTTTTCGCTGAGGCATCATATACTATTCTCAGAGTTTTACCAGGCGCCAGTATTCCATGATGAGGAAGGTAATGAATAGGATGATCACTTTTGTCTTCCTTAGGTGCAAGTTCGATGATACCCCTTTGTAGTTGATCACTTAGTGTTTGGTTATAAGCTGACAAGGTTTCTGTGTCTAAGCGTTTCATCAATCCGATTAGACGTCCATATGCCAGACTGTAGTTAGTTGGCAATTCAGGTGGGTATTCCTTCCAAGGCCAACCAACGTGATATCTTCCTTCTATAAATACTGTATTTTCATTGA
This sequence comes from Agriphila geniculea, assembly GCA_943789525.1. Taxonomy (NCBI): domain Eukaryota; kingdom Metazoa; phylum Arthropoda; class Insecta; order Lepidoptera; family Crambidae; genus Agriphila; species Agriphila geniculea. The sequence goes on along the minus strand of OX038883.1, from coordinate 18,878,860 downwards.
AATGTTTAATTGCTTCTTCCTCCCGGTTGGCATTGGGAGAATCAGTAATCCCGAGGGATTCTAAGTCCCATAAAGTTTTCATTGATGTGTTATCTAATGGAAGATCAGGTTCATTTAATCTCGTTTCATATGATGCTTGGAAGTATGTGAGCATCGATAGCTCTTCCTCGTGCTTATTCGTCATTTTGCCTGACAATATCCATCCTAGGTCTGAATTTACCAAGTAAAGGTTTTCTTGTATTTTCACCTTTTCAGTTGACATAAGTGAATGGTAATAATCATTTCCAATTAGGATGTCTACCTTATCTGACAGAGACCCATCATCCGCCAGTAAGTAATCCTTTTGTTGATTCCAATTGATTAATTCTTTGGTATAGGAAGAGATACCGCGTGTGATAAAACGTACGACATTTGCATATACTATCTTTTGCTTATGAGTTCTCGATTGAATGTGAAGCTTTACTAGTGCACTGTCTAGTTCTTGGGGTTTGTTTGAACTGAAAGTGAATACTGTGAGATGATTATCTTCTTCAGTCTTTAGATCAAGATTGTTAGCGACATCTTGCGTAACGTAGCTTCTCATGCTGCCTGAATCTAGCAGTACACGGCATTTCATCGAGGTATTCCCCGGTCCTTTGACGTGAACAATAGCGGTTTGTAGGATTGTGGATCCCTTTTCATAGACGTGCATAGCACTGGTAGATTCCTTCTTATGCAACTCATTTTTTGGCACTGCATTTTTAGGTGATTCCTTGTTTGGACAAAGTGCTCTATTATGTAGGCCCTTCTTGCCACAGTGTTTGCAAGCTATGTGTTTGGATCTACAGAAGTTAGCTTGATGACCTGCTCGAAAACAAATAAAACAACGGTTCTTTAATTTTAATTTTCTTTGTTGTAGAGTCTTGTTATTTGTGCATTCATCATTAAAGTGATCTCCTTTACAAAATATACAATTGAGTTTCCTTCTTTTCTGATTGGATCCATGTTCATTCCTCTCTTCACTGGATTGAAATTTCCTCTTAGTGTCAAAGGTTTTATTGAAGGCAGTCACACTAGGTTTAAATCTCTTATTTGTATTCTTTATATTGTTTGCTTTTCGGACTCTTGTTCTTTTCCCATTCCTATGTTCTAATATGTGAAGCGTTTCTGTTGTATAACTATCATCTTCTGTATTGAAATTTTCAGAAGTTCTCTTGGCATCTTCTCTGGCTGAGAGTACAATGTGAAGCTGTTTTCTTATTTCTTCGATGGTATCATTACTTAATTTCAATTTCAATTCGTATACTACATCTACTGGGAACTTTTCTAAAATTAAGAATCTTAAGTGATTATGTTCTTAAACAATACTAAATAATATACTAGAAAAAATACGACTCGCACCAGATCAATACTCAGACGGGAATCGAACCCGCGACCTTTGGATATCCGGTCCAATGCTCTGACCGCTTTTGGATTTGGATGGAGCATTGGACCGGATATCCAAAGGTCGCGGGTTCGATTCCCGTCTGAGTATTGATCTGGTGCGAGTCGTATTTTTTCTAGTATATTATTTAGTATTGTTTAAAAATAGCATTGTAAATGCAAAAATCTCAAATTTAAAAAATGATTATGTTCTGTATTTTCACCCAGTGAGTTTAATACACGGAGGTGTCTTTCAATTTCATCTAATACTCTTCTGCAGTCTTCCTGTCTATCTGCTCTTTTAAGTTTATAAAGCGTTGAATAATGAGCATCAATTATTTGCGTTTTCTTCCCATATCTATCTGTCAAAGTTGCTACGGCAATTTTATAATTATCATTAGTAGTCTCAAGACCATCTAAAATCGTTTTCGCTTCACCCTTCACTGAAGCCTTTAGATACAATAATTTGTCGACATCTCTTAATGTTCTTTGGTCAATGTTGGAAGAAAATTGATCCCAAAATTGTGTCCATTGTAGAACATCTCCGGAAAATGTGGGTAAGTTCAATTCTGGTAGTTTGCCTCTATTAATTGATTGATTAGAACTGGAAGAAGACGAATCAATTTTGTCTCTTTTTACTTGTATTTTTGCGTTTAATTCGGCTAATGCTTCATCCCCTTCCAATTGTTCCGTTGTCATACTAGATATGTCATCGGCGTTCGGGTTTGTTGAAGTATTAAAATATTGATACAGTTCACTATTGAATCGGTGAATTACCGCTTGTAATTTTGAAGACACAATTTTTGCTTGTTCTAGATCATCATCCGACCACGATTTCTGAGCACAGAGAACACGGGAGCTGTCAGTCAAATCTTTGATACTTGCCACAAACTTGGTTAGTCTATTTATATATATTTCTTCCATGGTGTTAGTGTTATATATACTGATTGAGATGAATCTGGAATCATCATAAATATTTTATGATCTTATTCCTAAATCATTCATATCCAATGAAGAAAGAAAAAAAATCCAGATTCCTTCTAGTCAATCATGTCTGTCTATTTGTCAAGCTCTATTGTCCATTTGCTATGTATAGAATAAGTGTCTGCGGCTCAGCACTCAATCAACATCTCTATTGATTTGCAGTAATAACCGTGATATTTATTTAATTTATGTTCCAACGGTTTATTTTATTACGTTAAATGAAATGTTAAATTTTATTATTTAGTGACCTTCTGTATCCCACAGTTGACCTTACTGAGCAACCCTGGTAAGTCGCTCCCACTTAGGTTACCATCCTTTGAGAAATTTGAAAAGTCTGACAAAGTCGGATAGGTTATAGAAAAAATCCGAAATAATCCGTACGGGTGGTAACCCTACTCACACTGCTCAACCTAGTCTATGATCATAGCACTAGTTAAGCCAGTTATTTTTTCCTTTAAAACATTTGGTCTCATCCAAACTTGGCTATGGCACTACCGTGCCCCCTTAATTCAACCATATGGGAACACAAGAAAGTTCACTAAGCTATACCCTTTATTGTCACACAGTGTATAGAGCGCGTCACATTAAACCAAATATTCTTTAAATAAGTTAGTGCTAATCAGGCACATGAAGTAACATACTGTGTTTACTTAATGTGTCGTCATTAGCCATCAATAGTTTTCGCTTTGACCCTAGGTTATATCTTGTAGCGTAGTATGTAAACGTTTGACGTGAACACTGATTGTCTTATCAGTTCATCTCGATGCATGCTTATGTACAGGTATCACATACTCACAGTGTATGTAACATCTGAATTACATAAACAAGCATGTGCAGTTTGCAATAAATAGATGTTTTAGTTTATCTGTAAAATGATTCATTTTAATTTTATCACAACACTGAGTGTCTATTTACCGTAAGGTTATTAAGTTATAAGCCATCGGAGCTAGTATGGATATCACTTATATTCCAAAGATTTCAAAAAATCAATGAGCTAAAATTCTGTTTTGTTGTGATGACTACAACTGTTATCAGTTAACAAGTGATAAGAATTATTGTAAAACACTATCATTGTATGAGAACTTGAATGCGCAGGGTAGTAACATCAAATTGCACTATGGTTATTGACTAATATGTTGTAATTTGTTTTGACTTGGTATAACAGTTGTTGTAATCTAACAACAATGTTCCATAATAATTTGGTATGATACTGTGGTGAAGTTTTAACTAGTCAGGTCATAATTGATGTCAAAAACCTTTTATCAAGTAATAAATTTTCCATACATTTGGTGTATAGTTATGCTCTTACGTACCTGCGGTTTTGCTTCAATTTTCTGATCAGTAAGTAAGTAAATATCTCCTTGTAATATTACCCTCTTTATAGGTGTTATTTTACTGTATACTGAATACCGGTGTGCCTATTGAAACGATAAAGGGATTAGAGTCTAACCCTTACACACAAACAAGTTGTATTCATTATAGTATTTCATTAGTAAACACTTTTATTTGGCTTTATAAGTTTAAAGATTGTTTTTTCAACAAATGTGGTTTATTGAAAAAAAAAACAAGGTCATGCAACAAGTTGGTTACTTTTGTCACTTGATTGTTTTAATTAAAAGATGTGATTTATAGAGATAAGAGTTTCTAGGCGTTAATGATGTTTCTTACCTAAATTCTTTGTTTTATAAGGTTTTTTAATTTATTTTCGCCGACTGACAATTAATTTGTTTGTTGACAGATTCACTCATGGACGAATGACGTTTAGTCGCGTCGGTAAAGCAGACAAAGGCCTGTGGGAAAAATTTTCCACATCTAAGAACACACTAGCGCCGCGTATAGTGTACGCTCTCTGACATTTCGATGGCGCGGAATTTTAAACTTGACGTTTGGCGGGAATTTTGATTGTCCCTGGTATTAAACAAGAAATCCATAAATATGAGTCATAAATTTAACACAACCATTAGATTTATGACATAAATATAAACTTCTTGATGTTAAGTTGTTAACATTGACTTAACAGTAGTTACTTTGTTAGATCAATGTTCACCACTCAAGGTCTGGTTACATTGTATTTTGCTCACACTGATGAAAGTTATAACTTATAGTAAGGGTCACACAAATAAAGTAAATTGTCCCACTTTGTTCAAGTATCTATTATTTTAAGTATCATTATCATCCACCAAGACAGCTGACAATTGTATGATTTAATTTCAAAGTAAATTCTCATCAAACTCCCTCCAGCCACACATCAGACAAGTTTTGTTTATAAAGTTCAGTTCAGTCTATACTAAACTTTATCTAATTTGATAAAATTATTTTTCAGTAATAAATTCATATCCCAGCTCGTCTTCACCAAATTTGTGTATACTTAATTTAGCTTGTCATTTATTAGGAATATATGAAATTAATTGTATGATAGCCTACACAAAACAAACCATCATACAAACACTTGCCTGAGTGATTCAATAAAGTACTGAAGATTAGTAAACTAGTTTTATTATTCTGCTTCGCTTTATATTGACAAAGTTTATCAACTCGTCTGAGGTGCCACTAAGCTAGGAGTTGATTTATGAGAATAATAAGGTGTCCAGCTGTCTTACCTGGATAAGTTGAAACTCTCTGCTCTATCACGCCCTAGCCAGCATCTCCACGTGGAATGTAGGTCCCACCTGTAGTTAGAGGATAAGTATGATTATACTGTAAGTATAATCACTAAGCACTTTAGCCAGCAAGATCACCACGGAGTGGTGTAATATAGTCAACACAAACTTAAGCATTTGGATGATAGTTGTCATATCTCTAAGAGTGCAATTATATTCATATTGATAAACAGGTTGATATCAAACAAATACCCTAATGTGAATCTCATAGGTCACTGATCTTTGTGAGTCCAAAGGACCGGTACCCCAACACTCAACACACATCGGTTCTTCACGGACTGATGTTATTCATACTGTAAGAAGATTGCGCAAGCTTACATACAGGGGACTTCTTCGTGGAGCCCTCGAAACCTAAGGGGGAGCTTCTACAAACAACGGAGCTCTCAACCCTTATAGGGAGCTTCTACAAACAACGGAGCTCTCAACCTTTATAGGGAGCTTCTACAAACAACGGAGCTCTCAACCTTTATATTGGTGGGTACTTATTAGATCTTAGTTTTCTTAAACAGGGATGAATTGCACACGTATAAGATTTAACTTTAAGCATAACAAGTTACCACGCACGATAGAAGATGCAAGTGATTATTAGCTACTGAGAGTTTCGTATCACGTGCAATTTCTCATCGTTAATTATCTATACAATCGCATACATAAAACTCGTGAATCCTTACGGGATTATAATAAATTATTCTAAAGTACTTAGCTTTCGGTTTATCTGATGCTGGCGGGCAGATGTAACACACACATTTGTCGTACTACAAATTCACTTGAAAGAGTTTGAACAAGATGGGCGTTAAAAACATGACATATGCAAATGTTGAAAATGAGCTTACCCTCTGATTGACTTTATATCCATCCGATAGTACTCTATGGTCTATATATATGAGTGTTGCTATATACAATATTGTTGGTGGGTCTATTTGTTATTCGCGAACCCTTCGCGACAGGATAAGTTCGCGCATGTGCTCTTGTGAGCGACCAATAGCGCTCGCTTCTCTCCCGCCGCCCGCGCCCCTCACCACTACACATGCCCAAAATACGCGTTCCGTGCAATCCCCACCCGATTACAAGATATATGCCTCGTACTATACGATGAATTTGCCAATATTGTGGCCAAGCAACGTGTGGAGCTGCCATAGAGGGTAAATCATAGAGTAAGGGTACATCCATCACTCAGTGCTGAGGGTCGTTCCGAACCTAAGCTCCGAGTGCAACCGAATGCTCTAACGCCGTTCCAAACATTAGAGCGTGACGTTCGGTTGTAACAAAACGCTCTGACGTTTGTCTATGAAAACATGTCAATGTCATTTGACATTATTTTGTATTTTGATGTTTTTGTGTCTAATTTACAAATAAATCATGGTAGCTTCGCAAAAAAACAGTTTTTATTTGATTTTGTATTAAGGAAAGTTTAAATTATTTCTATTCCAATTGGAAAATGAAGACTTTATATTGACATTGACATTTAAAGTTCTTGGTCGTTCCTAACCTTAGGCGACGGCTACACACACAGTATTTACTGTGGTCTGTAGGTGACCTTCCTACTTTTATTATTATTTACATAGAATATTTTATATTTACAATTATTTATATTTTATCTTATATTATCTTAAATTATATTTACATTATTATCATATTTACTTAAACACACAAACAATTACACAAACACGCATTACATTAATATTTATTTAATTAACTAAAATTATTTATATTTATTTACACGTCATTCGCCGTGCGTACAAGCCGGACGGCGAAAGTGGAAACGCGCATCCAAACCAGTCCTTTTGTTTTGCAACCTTGCGATTGCATCAGCCGGGCACCGCGTGCGCATCGATCACGTACGCCAGTCGAGATCATACCGCGACACTGAACGCTCGCCGCTTTGCCTCCGCTTATTTACTATTGTTCGCGGCTAATCCTTTTGGCTATCTGTTTTCCGCTTTCTACTTTCTGTTATTTGTGTTCCTCAATTTCTTTCTTCTGCATATCTAAACTGTCTCTGTGCTTGTGCGTGTACCTACTGTTCTCCTACTGTGATTGTGTATATGTAAACATTGTGTCGGACAATATAACTATCAAACCGTAAGTTGCAGTTCTTCATTTCACTTCCGACACCTCTATACATATTCCTAAAGGTCTAACTGCGTGGTAAATACTGATAATTCCAATTCCAACGATGAAATAAAAACGAGCGCCTACACGCTCAGTTTTTACCACAAGGTAATGTTGCCAGAACGTGCCTTTTATTACGATTTTAGAACTATTTTGTAAAAGTTGACGGCCAAATTTTATGTTTGGGGGCCGATTTAGATGAAACTCGGTTTTGGGTACTATTTCGACAACAAAACAGCAATGCAATGTTAAAAATATAAAAAAATCCAAGATGGCTGCCAACTTTTTTGTTTGTGGGCCGATTCAGATGGAACTCGGTTTTGGGTACTATTTCGACAACAAAACAGCAATGCAATGTTAAAAATATAAAAAAATCCAAGATGGCGGCCAACTTTTTTGTTTGTGGACCGATTTAGATGAAACTCGGTTTTGGGTACTATTTCGGCAACAAAACAGCAATGCAATGTTAAAAATATAAAAAATCCAAGATGGCGGCCAACTTTTTTGTTTGTGGGCCGATTTAGATGAAACTCGGTTTTGGGTACTATTTCGACAGCAAAACAGCAATGCAATGTTAAAAATAAAAAAAAAATCCAAGATGGCGGCCAACTTATTTGTTTGTGGACCGATTTAGATGAAACTCGGTTTTGGGTACTATTTCGACAACAAAACAGCAATGCAATGTTAAAAATATAAAATATCCAAGATGGCGGCCAACTTTTTTATTTGTAGGCCGATTTAGATGAAACTCGGTTTTGGGATGAAGCACGAAATGCAACAAACAATAAAATAAAAATTAATGTTTATAAACAAAGAAGACGTGTCAACTGTCAAATAAAACGTCAGAGCTAATTTCACCCACCTATTTCGTGGGGTGACCGGTGCGTTCGCCGGGCGTCGTTTACGAACGGCTATACCTAGTGATCGTCGGGCGATCGCCCCAGTGGTTTTAGAACGCGGACATGTCATCGAGCGTCGTCGAGCGAGCTTTACGAACGCACCCCAGACATCGGCTTGGTTAGTTTTCAGGAAGCATGCGCGCAGCCAGGATAAAAACATAGAACATTTTTTCCCAAAAAATAATCAACGACATGTTGGTGTCGATTCGGTTAGCACGAATTAATTAAAATGACAGGACAGGCAGGACTAAACTTAATTTTAGCGTTCTGTTGTTGTCTTTTCGATACATAAAGAAAAGGATGGAATTTTAAATTTAGATTAGTCCTGTCAATTTAGTTAAGTCGCTGCTAACCGAATCGACACCATTGGCATGTACTTAATTACATTCAAGGGGTGGGGCAGGTCCCAGGCGTATATAAAACCATAGTCTTGCGTCGCTTTCAGGAAGCGTCTACACTAGAAGGTAATAAGGGCTGGTAAGTACATTTCACAAATACAATATGTGTGGTTAGCGATGTCGGAGCTTTTAAAGGCAGATAATATGATCAATTTTATCGACAAAACCCCCCACGTGTTGGGATGTATCTCCACTCCTGTCGGAATGACGGCATTTTAAACTTGACTTTTATTTTAGACTAGCAGCTGCCCGCGACTTCGTCTGCGTGGAATGTTTTTTTGCTATCCCTCGGGAACAATAGTTTTTTTCGGAATGACAGGTACTCTATGTCCTTCTATGTACCCCTGACAACGTGTATGCAAAATTTTATGATGATCGGTTCAGTAGTAAGACGTGAAGGCGTAACAAACCAACAAACGGACTTTCGCATTTATAATATTACTAGCTTCCGCCCGCGACTTCGTCCGCGTGGATATTAGAGAAAATCTTTAGGGAACCTTCAACCAGGATCCGACCAGCCGTTTTTACGCGATTAGGCGGGTCACCACCAAGCGCGCTGCCTCGCGAGGCAAGACGTTTGCCAAGACGCAAGGCGTTTGTCGCACGAGCTCGCTCGCTCGGTGGGGACCCGCCTAATCGCGTAAAAACGACTGGTCGTTCCCATTCCCGTTCCCGTTTCGTCCCGCTCCTATTCTCGTTCCGGTTCCCGTCCCGTTCCGTCATAGTAGAACCAAATAAGTAGGCCAACTCGAGCCTCGAGCGAGCGATACAGCTTAAACACGTAGGGTTGTCACATCGCTAGTTTATTCAGTCGTTAAAAAATGCATAGTCAATCTGTATACAAAATATTTTTTCCTCATAGGGTAAGCATCAGGGATCTATAATACAAAGTTTTTTTTATATTTTTTTGTACATAGACCAGCGGGTCTATCGACTAAAATAATGAAGTTAATGTAATTTGACAGATGTATGTGATACATTGGCTCTTTCGTTTTGACACCAATAAAAACTTACTAAAGAAAAGTAGCAATGTATCACATCTATCTGTCAAATTACAATTTACATTAAATTCATTGTTTTCAGGAACTGACTACAATGTTTTCATTGCCTATGTCATGTTATGTGATTTGAAAACTTACAAACGAAATAGGATTAATTAAAACGTGGCTTTGCTAATTAATGTATTTATTCAAATAAAATAAAATGATTATGAAATTTTATTTTTTACACTATTAACTGTTTCTTACTTTTTCATTTACCAATACTTATCAAAATAATAATCTTTAAATTCGGAAATTGAATACTTTCCATAATAGGCTTGCATAATAGGCTTTTTCCTATAGGAATTAGTGATTTTATAACAAAATTACACAATTGATATAAAAAAAAATTGTCTGTTTCGACAAGTACAAAATGCCTTATTATTAAAAGTTAATGTAAAATATATGCTCATTCTCACAAATCTTTTTGTAATAATATCTTTGGAAAGCATGGTATGTAGGTAAAGCGCATTCACTTAGATAGTGTCGCCCTTTTATCGCGCCGCTTTTGCACGTGCCGCTTCTTGTCAAAGGATGCCGCCGCATAAACAAAGGATACCGCATGCGGCGTACACCCGCAAGTCAATTTGTATTTTGGCAGTTTGCATTGAAGCGCCGCCGCAGTGAAAGCTTGTGTTTGTTGACTCTGCTACGTATACTGAAAATATTTTTTCATCCTTGGAAGGACAGTTAAGTGCCTCAAGATGAAACTTCAACAAAAAAATACGGGTGTTTTGTAAAACATGTAAACAACATATGATCAATGTCCATCGGCATTGCGTTGATATCTGTTTGTCTGCACCTATCAGAGATACTTCAAAAATAGTGGGGATACCAAAAATTAGCGTCGGAATAATATTAAAAACCGGCCAAGTGCATGTCGGGCCACGCGCAGCAGGGTTCCGTAGTTACATTATACCATACCATATTTTAATACCGCTATCGTTTTTCACCTGAAAAAATAACTTTGTTTTTCACAGTGTTTGTATGAACGACAAAGTTATATTTGCGGTTTTAGATAATGTACTATATTTCAAAAACTTTTTACTGTGTCTCGTTCAAACCAATTTTCGTTGAAAGTGTTCACTTAGACCTATAGCATATATTTTTTTAAAATTTTTCACTCTCTTACTTTAAAAGTTAAAGGGGGGAGGGGACACACATTTTACCACTTTGGCAGTATATATCTTTCAAACGGTTGACTTTGTGAAAAAATTGTCTTAAGAACCTCAATTTCATTTTTAAAGACCTATCTATAGACACTCCGCAAGTATTGGTTTGATGAAAAAAAATCTTTTCTGTTTCAGTTCCATGTATGGGGAGCCCCCCCTTAACCTTTTATTTTTTTATTTTTGTGAAGAAATCGTAAAGCGGTTTACAGAATACATCTACCTACCAAGTTTCAACTATGTAGCCCTAATACTTTCGGAATAAAGTGGCTGTGACATACGGACGGACAGACAGACAGACAGACAGACAGACATGACGGATCTATAAGGGTTCCGTTTTTTGCCATTTTGGCTACGGAACCCTAAAAATTGGCCCATTAACACCAAAAAACGTAAAAACGGAAGAATCCCACTATCGAAAACGGACGACTTTGAATGTGATGTAGTACGTCCGAACAGTATACAGATTTTATGCTCATAAAAAACTTCCGACACTAGACATGATTCTGGAAAATTTACAAGCTAATAATTCGCACTTTCCGTATAAACGTACGCCTCTGCGAAATGTCAATACATTTCTAAAACTTGGATTTAAGTATAAAATACTTAATAAGCTAAAACTATTGCTTGAATCATCGTTATTTTTTACCGTTATCAGTGACGTTATTTGTATAACGTTACCAAAAACTTACCGCTATTCCTATCTCTGAACACAAGTGCTTACGGGTGTACCGACACTATCTAAACGAATGGACTTTACTGTAGGTAGGTACACGTTGAAATTATTACGAACGGCGTGGCGGCGCGTGAAGTGTGCGTGAGCGCGGGCGGTATTACGTACGGCGCAGCCATGACTGTTGCACCTTTATCACCTTTAAATTTTGTCAGTGTGTGCGTGCGACGACGCATACGTACGGGCGCGCTCACATACAAACCGCGTTCGTGCGTATAAAGAGTAAGATGACTTACTTATTTGGTTCTACTATGGTTCCGTTGCCGTCCCATCCCGTTGCCGTCCCGTCCCGTTGCCGTCCCGTCCCGTTCCCGTCCTGACCCGTCCCGTTCCCATTCCCGTACCCATCCCCGTCCCGTCCCGTTCCCATCCCGTTCCGTTCCCGTCCCGTCCCATTCCGTTTCGTTCTCGTCCCCGCTCTCATTCCGTTCCCGTCCCATCGCATCCCGTTCCGTTCCCGTTCCCGCTCTCGTTCTCGCTCCCGTTCCCATCCCCGCCCCGTCCCGTCCCGTTCCCGTCCCGTCCGGTTCCCGTTCCCGTCCCCGTTCCCGTTTCCGCCCCGTTCCATTCCCGTTCCCGTTCTCTTCCACTCCATCCAGTTCCCGTTCCCGTTCTCTTTCTCCCCGTCCCCTGGGGCTGAATCATGCATGTCCACCGAGTTGGACTTCAAAATGAATGTCATTTTCGCAATCACCATCCCATAAAACCTCAAGAACGTCATCCATATTTAGTATTTTATGATTACTTACCTGGCCCCTATTTCACCAAATTGACATTTGTCAGTGACATATGTCCGCAATTTTTACAGTACTTTCCTCATTTTAATAGGGGACAATTTGTTTACCACACAAGGGGTTGATTTTCAAAATCACAAAATATATGTTTGCCTATTTATTTTAAGACGTGCTCCTACGAAGTTTAAAGTTATTCTATTTTATGTTCTTTTTCCATAAGAATTCCCTACAAAATTTGAAACCCTTTTTCACCCTTTTAGGGATTAAATCATGTACATCGTATTGGACTTTAAAATAAATGTAATTTTCTCAATCACCATCCCATAAAACCTCAAGAACGACATCCATATCGAGTTTTATGTTTACTTACCCCATTTACCCCCTAAGGGGTTGATTTTCAAAACCACAAAATATATGTTTGACTATTTATTTTTAGACGTACTCCTACGAAGTTTAAAGTTGTAATGTCTATTTTATATTCTTTTTCCATACAAAATTTGAACCCCATTTTTACCCTTTTAGGAGTTAAATCATGTACATCGTGTTGGACTTTAAAATAAATGTCATTTTCGCAATCACCATCCCATAAAATATCAAGAACGATATCCATATCGATTTTTATGTTTACATACCCCATTTACCCTCTAAGGGGTTGATTTTCAAAAATACTAAATATATGTTTGCTAATTTATTTTTAGACGTGCTCCTACGAAGTTTAAAGTTGTAACGTCTATTTTATATTCTTTTTCCATACAAAATTTGAAACCCATTTTCACCCCTTTATGGGGTCAAATCATGTCCACCGTGTTGGACTTCAAAATAAATGTCATTATTGCAATCGTCATACCAGAAAACCCCAATAACGACATCCATCTCTATTTTTGGGTTTATTTACACATTTCACCCCTATTTCATCGCCATAGGGGTTGAAGTACTTACAATATCAATAAACGTTGCGTTAGATTTCCTTCCATAAGCCTTTACTATAAATTAAGTGATTTTTACTTCGAAAATGAAGGATTTTTTTCTATACACAACTTCATACCCCTTTTCACCCCTTCGGGGGTAGAATTTTGAAAAACGCTGAAACCCGTATTTATTAATTTTTAATCTTCAGCCTAAACACAAAATTTGAAAATTGTGGCGGGCGCGGCGGGCAGACGACGACGAAAGCACTTGGGATATCGTCCACACTAAACCACACACGTCACAAATAATAATATCACTTGATAACTCTCAGTTAGTGGACTGTAAACACTAAAATAGGCACTTAAAAACACTTCATAGGTTGATCGCCAGCTGGACGAGGAAGGCGGTTGAACACTTGGTCAGAAAACACTATTACGGAACACACAATCAGTCACAGAGTTCATAAGTTAATGTTATTTCACTTCACAGTTGTTCGTATCACTCACTATTAACTTTATAAAATGTCACACCAACGTACAACAGAAATACTTGTTCAATTTAACACTTATAATTCACTATTCACCACTGTTTCATAGTCGGCGCACAGTCAATGTTCGTAGCACGACTCGTAGCTTCGTAGCAAACTCGTAGTCCGTAGCACTTGACACTATCTCACAATCCGAACATAGTCACAGATACTAATTTGCCACACGAAAGCACTCAAACACTTATTCGAACACTAAAACATTAACTTTGCCGCGCCTTTTGTCAGAACACACTAACTTGGACACTAACTATTCACTTTGACTTCATAATTAACTTTACTGGAACCTTTTCTTTATAATGAAACCACCATTTACTGTTTCTTCTTTTATTTCTTCCTTTTTCTTCTTTTACAAAGGTATCTTCATTATCAGAAAACTATATCAGAAAACTATGCGCTTACTTCGACCTCTCCGATTTATATATCGATCGATAATTAATACTAGAAAATTCGGAACCAATCAAATTACTTGGAATTTTCTTGAAAATCAATCTAGAACTTTCTACTCTTTCTAGAACTCGGACCTCTCTGTCTTACAATATGTCTGTCCTGTTCACGCGCAACTGTCTTTGTCTAATTCTAAACAAAACTATCTCTATGTCTTTCTAACATCGAAATAAGCGCTTGTTTTTACAAATCTTTGACAAGACTAACATAATCTTAATTTCTAAAGATAGAACTATGAAAATATAATCGAATACTAACTATTTTATAACAAAGCTTCAATTATTTCAAAAGATATTTACCAAAAACTTTCGGGGGCTTTCTATGTGGTATTGCCCCTTTGGTATGCCTAATTTACAAAATTGGGGCTTTGTCTACAAGGTATTGCCCTATCGGTATACCCTAACTTTTACCTAAACATTTGCTAAAACCTTATCTATTTACTATAAAAACAATGAAAAATTACTTAAGATATTGCTTAAAACACAAATCCTACTTATTAGATAACAACAAACAGAACTTACATGATATAAGAACGTAAGAAATTATACAAAGTCTTAACTACCTATCTTAGATAACAATATTTTTAAAATATGAATCTATCTCAAACATATTAAAATACGAATCTTAAAATATCAATGTCACTATTTACAAACACTGATCACTTTCACTTTGTTTTCACATCGTGTTTTTAGCACTTAATCACTTTTATATCATATTGTGTCACTATCACTTATCACTTTACATTGCGTCGCTAACAAAAATCCTAGCTTCAAAACTGAGGGACTTTCATACAAACTTTCATCCCTTATTTCATCCCCTTAGGGATGGAATTTTCAAAAATCCTTCCTTAGTGGATGCCTACACTGTATGAGGTATCTGTGTGCAAAATTTCAAGTCTCTAGGTCCAGCGGTTTGGGCTGTGCGTTGATAGATCAGTCAGTCAGTCAGTCAGTCATTCAGTTTACGATTTTATATATTAAGATTTCACCCCTATTTCATCGCCATAGGGGTTGAAGTACTTACAATATCAATAAACGTTGCGTTAGATTTCCTTCCATAAGCCTTTACTATAAATTAAGTGATTATTACTTCGAAAATGAAGGATTTTTTTCTATACACAACTTCATACCCCTTTTCACCCCTTTGGGGGTAGAATTTTGAAAAACGCTGAGACCCGTATTTATTATTTTTCAATCTTCAGCCTAAACACAAAAATTGAAGATCCTAGCTTCAAAACTGAGGGACTTTCATACAAACTTTCATCCCTTATTTCATCCCCTTAGGGATGGAATTTTCAAAAATCCTTCCTTAGTGGATGCCTACACTGTATGAGGTATCTGTGTGCAAAATTTCAAGTCTCTAGGTCCAGCGGTTTGGGCTGTGCGTTGATAGATCAGTCAGTCAGTCAGTCATTCATTCAGTCATTCAGTTTACGATTTTATATATTAAGAAGTAAAGCTAATAATATCACCTATCAATTGAGAAAATGGACTTTTAACTTTAATACGTCATTAAAAGTAACTAAAATAAATTTTAATCCTTACTTAATATATCCTTACTAATATTATAATATTATAATATAATATTATAAATGCGAAAGTCCGTTTGTTTGTTTATTTGTTTGTTTGTTGGTTACGCCTTCACGTCCTAACTACTGAACCGATCATCATGAAATTTTGCATACACGTTGTCAGGGGTATAGAGAAGGACATAGGGTACCTTTCATCCCGAAAAAAGTATAGTAAAAAACCTTTCCATGCAGACGAAGTCGCGGGCGGCCGCTAGTCTGGAATAAGTGTGTAATAAAACAATTTTTAACGGATACTAGCGCGGTTTCATTGAAAGTACTTTGGTAATAAGTTGGTATTTGGTTTGATTTTTGGTTTTCTCGACGTTTCGGCAACTTTGCACCTGCCGTGGTCACGGGGGACTGAAGCTACCCGTGAGTCGACCCTCAAGCGATGAATTTTTTAGACGTTAAGAAATAATTTTTTTACAAAAATTTTAATTGTTTTATGTTGATTTATAATTAATGTATTATTTAGTGCTAAAAAGAGAGAGAATCTACAGAAACTACCATAATTTCATAAAATTGGGAGGCCCCTCCAAGAAAGAAATGGCGAAAGAAAACTTGGAGAAGGAAACCGACCTCCGTCTTTTATATTAATTTATTTAGAAACTAACCGTATCATTAGATCTTACAGTGTGTGTGAGGGGCTTAAGCTTGTGAATGATTGTGAATGGGGTCCCAAGCTGGTGGAATTTTCCAACCATCATCTCTATTGAAATTAGGATATTTATTTATTTCGATAGCCTCGCGGAGCATTCTAGGAATAAATCTACATTCCCTAGCAAGGATTTGGGGTTTGTCAAATCTAATATAATGGTTGGGCCCCTCAAAGGCGTGTTCACTCACTGCAGACTTGTAATCGCGCCTATGTTTCATGTCAGCTACATGCTCTTTGACGCGGGTCCCTATGCTTCTCTTTGTTTGCCCGATGTAGGAGAGCCCACAGTCACAATCTAGTTTGTAGACGCCTGCGGCTTGAAGGGGGATATAACACTTGACAGGTCGTAAGAATTGGTTGATCTTCTTCGGCGGCTTGAAGTAAGTTTTGATTGACGCTCGCTGCAGAATGTTTCCAATCTTGTCAGTGACACCCTTCACGTATGGTAGGACGGCAGGTTGACGCTCTACTGTGGCTGGTTTGGCGCGTTTTCTGTGATGAAGGCGTGGTACTTGCAATTTGTTGTTACGTAGTACTTGTTTGACGTGCTGAAGCTCAGCAGTCAGGTGTTGTTTATCACAGATACCGCGGGCTCTCTGAAACAAAGTTTTCCCTACGGTAGCTAACTGTATAGGATGATGGTGAGAGTCACCATTAAGGTATCTGTCTGTATGGGTTTCTTTACGATACACTGTATGGCTCAAGGTTTGGTTCGGATCGGAAGAAGACTCACGGGTAGCTTCAGTCCCCCGTGACCACGGCAGCTGCAAAGTTGCCGAAACGTCGGGAAAACCAAAAATCAAACCAAATACCAACTTATTACCAAAGTACTTTCAATAAAACCGCGCTCGTATCCGTTAATAATTGTTTTATTTCACACTTATTCCAGACTATCCCTCGGGAACTATACGTACCCTATGTACTTTTCTGCACCCCTAACAACGTGTATGCAATATTTCATGATGATCCGCCCACCGATTACGTATCTCTGTTGCTAACAATTCTCGATTGAAATCGATTGAAATCGCAGTTGCATTGCTGCTTTAAGTAAGATAGTGGTCACATTAGTTCTAACTAAAGCAGCAATGTCACTGCGATTTCTATCAAAGTTGATTGCAACAAAGTTAGACAATCAGCCTGCGGTTCAGTAGTTATGACGTGAAGGCATAACAAACAAACAAACAAATAAACAAGAAACGGACTTTCGCATTTATAATATTAAGTAAGGATTAAAAATTATTTTAGTATGTTTTAATGACGTATTAAAGTAAAAGTCCATTTTCTCAATTGATAGGTGATATTATAAGCTTTCGAAAAGTATTTTTTTTATAACTGTAGGACTTTTAAATCCGAAGAAATTAATATTTTTCATCAGAGCCATCTAAAATAAAAGTCTAATTTAAAATGCCGTCATTCCGACAGGGGTGGAGATACACCCCAACACGTGGGGGGTTTTGTCAATAAAATTGATCATATTATTTGCCTTTAAAAGCTCCAACATCGCTAACCACACATATTGTATATGTGAAATTTACTTACCAGCCCTTATTACCTTCTAGTGTAGACGCTTCCTGAAAGCGACGCAAGACTACGGTTTTATATACGCCTGGGACCTGCCCCATCCCTTGAATGTAATTAAGTACATGCCAATGGTGTCGATTCGGTTAGCAGCGACTTAGCTAAATTGACAGGATTAATCTAAATTTAGTATTCCATCCTTTTCTTTATGTATCGAAAAGACAACAACAGAACGCTAAAATTAAGTTTAGTCCTGCCTGTCCTGTCAATTTAGTTAATTCGTGCTAACCAAATCGACACCAACATGTCGTTGATTATTTTTTGGGAAAAAATGTTCTATGTTTTTATCCTGGCTTTTAGTTTTCGTTTTAGTTTTCAAACTAACCAAGCCGATGTCTGGGATACGTTCGTAAAGCTCGCTCGATGACGCTCGATGACATGTCCGCGTTCTAAAACCACCGGGGCGATCGCCCAACGATCACTAGGTATAGCCGTTCGTAAACGACGCCCGGCGAACGCACCGGTCACCCCACGAAATAGGTGGGTGAAATTCGCTCTGACGTTTTATTTGACAGTTAACACGTCTTCTTAGTTTATAAACATTAATTTTCATTTTATTGTTTGTTGCATTTCGCGCTTCATCCTAAAACCGAGTTTTTTTTATTTATATTTTATTCATTGAACATTGTTACCACAGCATTTACAGACCATTCACGCAGGTATAATTATACAGTACACAAGCCAATTACGGAAACAACACTTTGTAAACAAAATGTATAAATAGTTACAAAAAGATTTCATCTAAATAAATCGGCCCAAAAACAAAAAGTTGGCCGCCATCTTGGATTTTTTATATTTTTAACATTGCATTGCTGTTTTGTTGTTGAAATAGTACCCAAAACCGAGTTTCATCTAAATCGGCCCACAAACAAAAAAGTTGGCCGCCATCTTGGATTTTTTTATATTTTTAACATTGCATTGCTGTTTTGTTGTCGAAATAGTAGCCAAAACCGAGTTTCATCTAAATCGGCCCACAAGCAAAAAAGTTGGCCGCCATCTTGGATTTTTTAAATTTTGAACATTGCATTACTGTTTTGTTGTCGAAATAGTACCCAAAACCGAGTTTCATCTAAATCGGCCCACAAACAAAAAAGTTTGCCGCCATCTCGGTTTTTTTTTATATTTTTAAC
Organism: Agriphila geniculea; assembly: GCA_943789525.1. Classification (NCBI taxonomy): domain Eukaryota; kingdom Metazoa; phylum Arthropoda; class Insecta; order Lepidoptera; family Crambidae; genus Agriphila; species Agriphila geniculea. The sequence goes on along the minus strand of OX038883.1, from coordinate 18,859,894 downwards.
ATTGTTTTGCTGTTTTGTTGTCGAAATAGTACCCAAAACCAAGTTTCATCTAAATCGGCCCACAAACAAAAAAGTTTGCCGCCATCTCGGATTTTTTTTATATTTTTAACATTGTATTGCTGTTTTGTTGTCGAAATAGTACCCAAAACCAAGTTTCATCTGAATCGGCCCACAAACAAAAAAGTTTGCGGCCATCTTGGATTTTTTTGTATTTTTAACATTGCATTGCTGTTTTGTTGTCGAAATAGTACCCAAAACCGAGTTTCATCTAAATCGGCCCACAAACAAAAAGTTTGCCGCCATCTTGGATTTTTTTATATTTTTAACAATGCATTGCTGTTTAGTTGTAGAAATAGTACCCAAAACCGAGTTACATCTGAATCGGCCCACAAACAAAAAAGTTGGCCGCTATCTTGGATTTTTTTATATTTTTAACATTGCATTGCTGTTTTGTTGTCGAAATAGTACTCAAAACCGAGTTACATCTAAATCGGCCCACAAACAAAAAAGTTTGCCGCCATCTTGGATTTTTTTATATTTTTAACATTGCATTGCTGTTTTGTTGTCGAAATAGAACCCAAAACCGAGTTCCATCTAAATCGGCCCACAAACAAAAAAGTTGGCCGCCATCTTGGATTTTTTTATATTTTTATCATTGCATTACTGTTTTGTTGTCGAAATAGTACCCAAAACCGAGTTTCATCTAAATCGGCCCACAAACAAAAAAGTTGGCCGCCATCTTGGATTTTTTTATATTTTTAACATTGCATTGCTGTTTTGTTGTGGAAATAGTACCTAAAACCGAGTTTTATCTAAATCGGCCCACAAACAAAAAAGTTTGCCGCCATCTTGGATTTTTTTATATTTTTAACATTGCATTGCTGTTTTGTTGGCGAAATAGTACCCAAAACCGAGTTTCATCTAAATCGGTCAAATCGGCCCATAAACAAATAGACTTAACCATAGTAACGTAAAATGTAGGTACTTTTTTAGAAACGACCTACTGGCAACACTTGGAATTGGAATTTGCATTCCAAAATTCAGATATCAAGAAAATACTGTGATCCATGATTCCACTAGGCTACACATACAGTATATACCATGGATTTTGATAAATACTGATGGATCACAATAAATACTTTGTGTGTAGCCGTCGCCTTAGAGTGAGTTAAAAAACAACCAACAACCGGCACTCTAAAGGTGGGTACTCACTTAAGTTCGCGAACCTCCGCGCTCCGCGAACATGCACCGGAAAAATCGTTTATCCTCTGCTGGAACAGGGAGCCCAGGTGTGTACGTGAGCGAACATGTATGCGAACTTGGTTCACAAAGGTACACACTGTAGCCAAAGTAAAAATATTTGTTTTTGCTATGGATCACTGTTCGAGGTTCGCGGAGCGCGGAGATTCGCGAACCTAAGTGGGTACCCACCCTAAGCCTCTGAACGAAACCCCATGCTGTGATATGTTCTGTGTGTAGTTCTGGGTTTCGTTCAGAGGCTTAGAGTGCCGGTTGTTGGTTGTTTTTTAACTAACTCTAAGGTTAGGAACGACCAAGAACTTTAAATGTCAATGTCAATATAAAGTCTTCATTTTCCACTTGGAATAGATATAATTTAAACTTTCCTTAATACAAAATCAAATAAAAATTGTTTTTTTGCGAAGCTACCATGATTTATTTGTAAATTAGACACAAAAACATCAAAATACAAAATAATGTCAAATGACATTGACAGTTTTTCTATAGACAAACGTCAGAGCGTTTTACAACCATCAATTTTGATGGTTGTTTGGTTGCAACGCTCTGACGTTTGGAACGGGAAAGTTGTTACAACCGAACGTCACGCTCTAATGTTTGGAACGGCGTTAGAGCGTTCGGTTGCACTCGGAGCGTAGAGTTGCGTTCCGAACGTACGCTCCGAGTGCAACCGGGGTGCCGATTATTTAAAAAGAAACTATTTAGCGACCGGTTTCATTCCACATACATTGCTACTTTTCTTTGGTATGTTTTTTTAAATCCAAAAAGAAGAGCAATGGATCACTATCATCTGTGAACTGAAACCGGTCGCTAGGTGGTTTCTAATTAGATAATCAGCCCGCGGAAGCTCTAACGCCGTTCCAAACATTAGAGCGTGACGTTCGGTTGTAACAACTTTCCCGTTCCAAACGTCAGAGCGTTGCAACCAAACAACCATCAAAATTGATAGTTGTAAAACGCTCTGACGTTTGTCTATAGAAAAACTGTTAATGTTATTTGACATTATTTTGTATTTTGATGTTTTTGTGTCTAATTTTCAAATAAATCATGGTAGCTTCGTAGAAAAACAGTTTTTATTTGATTTTAAATAAAGGAAAGTTATATTATTCCTATTCCAAGTGGAAAATGAAGACTTTGTATTGACATTGACATTTAAAGTTCTTGGTCGTTCCTAACCTTAGAGTGAGTTAAAAAACAACCGTTTGGTTGTGTTTTAACTGCACTCTAAGCCTCTGAACGCAACCCAGGTTCGGAACGACCCCTGTGCAGTGTTGTTCTTGATACGGCAATTGCCGTACTCTACGGTAATCCCGATCGAATTTGACTCGAAATACGGCACTATTTTATAACGCTGTCCATACAAATACGGCAATTTTCATTGCCAAAATTGGTGTATTTTTCGAAAATACGGCAATTATTTAGGATTTTTGGCGTTTTACGGCAATTTTTGAGTGTGAATACGGCAATACTAAATTTGCCAGGAACATGGAAATAGTATTATAAACCGGAATGAGCGCTTCGCCCCAAAACGAGCCGACAGAGAGGTCAAGTAGATGTATGTGTCCTTTTCTTCATTAGGGTGACCAAACCGTATGGTTGGCCGGAGACATACATAATACTTTAAACTGTTTAATATAAACTTAAATACCTAGGTAGTTCTTTATTTATAATTAACACTTTTTACCGCGTTTTTATTAGGTTGCTTGCTCTTTTGTTTGTTTGAGCACAAATTTTGCAAACGATTTTATACTGAATTCCCGATGAGCTAGAGACTTGAAACTTTGAACACAGGTCAGAAATGGAAGGAAATGCAATATTACAATGCCGTCAAAACTAGTTTTGTCCGTCAGCTACCGGCAAACCTAGTTCTGACCTACAGCTACCGGTTAAACTAGTTTTGTCCAACAGCTACCGGCAAAACTAGTTTTCTGCAATAGCTACAGTCAAAACTAGTTTTGTCCAACCGCTGCCGTCAAAACTAGTTTTGTCCATCAGCTACCGGCAAACCTAGTTCTGACCTACAGCTACCGGCTAAACTAGTTTTGTCCAACAGCTACAGGCAAACCTAGTTTTGTCCAACAGCTACCGGCAAAACTAGTTTTGCGCAATAGCTACAGGCAAAACTAGTTTTTTCCAACCGCTGCCGTCAAAACTAGTTTTGTGCAATAGCTACAGGCAAAACTAGGTTTGTCCAACCGCTGCCGTCAAAACTAGTTTTGTCCATCAGCTACCGGCAAACCTAGTTCTGACCTACAGCTACAGGCGAAACTAGTTTTGTCCAACCGCTGCCGTCAAAACTAGTTTTGTCCAACAACTACCGGCAAAACTAGTTTTGACCAACCGCTGCCGTCAAAACTAGTTTTGTCCAACAGCTACAGGCAAATCTAGTTTTGTCCAACCGCTGCCGTCAAAACTAGTTTTGTCCATCAGCTACCGGCAAAACTAGTTTTGTCCAACAGCTAACGACAAAACTAGTCTTGTCCAACAGCTACCGGCAAAACTAGTTTTGTGCAATAGCTATAGGCAAAACTAGTTTTGTCCAACCGCTGCCGTCAAAACTAGTTTTGTCCGTCAGCTACGTGCAAACCTAGTTCTGACCTACTAGTAGGCAAAACTAGTTTTGTCCATCAGCTTCCGGCAAACTTAGTTTAACCTAAAGCTACCGGCAAAACTAGTTTTGTCCAACAGCTACCGGCTACACCTAGTTTTGTCCTACAGCTTTCGACAAAACTAGTTTTGTCCAACAGCTACCGGCAAAACTAGTTTTGTGCAATAGCTACAGGCAAAACTAGTTTTGTCCAACCGCTGCCGTCAAAACTAGTTTTGTCCGTCAGCTACGGGCAAACTTAGTTCTGACCTACAGCTACCGGCAAAACTAGTATTGTGCAATAGCTACAGGCAAAACTAGTTTTGTCCAACCGCTGCCGTCAAAACTAGTTTTGTCCGTCAGCTACGGGCAAACCTAGTTCTGACCTACAGGTACCGGCAAAACTAGTTTTGTGCAAAAGCTACAGGCAATACTAGTTTTGTCCAACCGCTGCCGTCAAAACTAATTTTGTCCATCAGCTACCGGCAAACCTAGTTCTGACCTACAGCTACCGGCAAAACTAGTTTTGTCTAGCAGCTACCGGAAAAACTAGTTTTGTCCAACAGCTACCGGCAAAACTAGTTTTGTCTAGCAGCTACCGGCAAAACTAGTTTTGTCCACCAGCTTCCGGCAAACTTAGTTTTACCTAAAGCTACCGGCAAAACTAGTTTTGTCCAACAGCTACCGGCTACACCTAGTTTTGTCCAACAGCTTTCGACAAACCGAAATTAATAATAATAATCAAATTCATGTTTGTGCGCCTATTTCGATGAAACTCGGTTTCTGGTACTATTTCAACATGAAAATAACAACGCAATGTTGAAAATTTTAAAAATCCAAGATGGCGGCCTACTTTTTTGTTTTTGGGCCGATTTCGATGAAACTCGGTTTTTGGAACTATTTTGACAAGAAAATAACAACGCAATTTTTAAAAAACTAAAAGTCCAAGATGGTGGCCAACTTTTTTGTTTATGGGCCGATTTCGATGAAACTCGGTTTTCGGTACTATTTTGACAAGAAAATAACAACGCAATTTTGAAAATTAAAAATCCAAGATGGCGGCCAACTTTTTTGTTTTTGGGCCGATTTTGATGGAACTCGGTTTTTGGAACTATTTTGACAAGAAAATAACAACGCAATTTTAAAAAAACTAAAAATTCAAGATGGCGGCCAACTTTTTTGTTTTAGGGCCGATTTTGATGAAACTCTGTTTTTGGTACGATTTTGACAAGAAAATAACAACGCAATGTTGAAAACTTACAAAATTCAAGATGGTGGCCAACTTTTTGACATGAACCGAATTTCGGTTTGTCGAAAGCTGTTGGACAAAACTAGGTGTAGCCGGTAGCTGTTGGACAAAACTAGTTTTGCCGGTAGCTTTAGGTTAAACTAAGTTTGTCGGAAGCTGGTGGACAAAACTAGTTTTGCCGGTAGCTGCTAGACAAAACTTGTTTTGCCGGTAGCTACCGGCAAAACTAGTTTTGTCCACCAGCTTCCGGCAAACTTAGTTTAACCTAAAGCTACCGGCAAAACTAGTTTTGTCCAACAGCTACCGGCTACACCTAGTTTTGTCCAACAGCTTTCGACAAACCGAAATTCGGTTCGAATCTCGTTTGCAATGAAATTGAAAAAAAAAAACCTGCGCCTTTGCTAAGCTAAGTTTAAGCTAAGTTTTCGACACTAAAAATATTGCCGATATATCGGAAAACCCGAAGTGTCGCCGATATATTGATATCGGTATCGGTATCGGAACTATCGGATGCACCTCTAATAATAAGTACAATTGTGAAAAACTTGTGTCCTCGTAAAGTTCGAACACATGGCTTCACTACTCGTAGCGTAGGCGTAGAGCGTAGACTGGCCAGGAACAACACTGCCCCTGTGTTTGACATACGTCAAATCAAATGTCAAAAGTGGTCCATAGATAAATATACTAGTTAAAAAGTGGTCAATCAAACAAAATAACCTCGGCGACTTATTGCTTTCGTGTAAAGTGTTTATTTAACGCTACTACTTTAAATATACTCGTAAAGCACATTGAATACCATCCTTAGAAACATAGTATAAAATGGACGGTCCACCAGGTAACAATGGGTCGATGGGACCACCGGGTATGCCAAGCTTCCCTCCTATGCCCCCTCCGCCGGGCGCAATGGGGGCTGGGAACATGCTGCCGCCACCCATGGGCCCTCCCGGAGCAATGCCGCCCGTCTCTTCTTCAGGTGGTCCACCAAATATGCCACCGCCAGGAATGGGGCCTCCGCCTGGTATGATGGGAATGGGACCACCCGGTATGGGGCCACCTCCTCCAGGAATGGGGCCTCCTCCAGGAATGAATATGGGACCTCCGATGGGGCCACCGGGTATGGGACCGCCGCCGAGGATGCCTCCTAACATGATGCGTGGGGGACCAAATATGAAAGGCAATTTTGGCAACCCATCTATGGATATGGGTCCGCCTGGTATGGGACCGCCTCCTAATATGCCAATGGGACCTGGCCCTTGGGAGGGGCAGGGTCCTCCAGGCTGGGGAAGACAGGGAATGGATGGTCCCCCTGGTTGGGATGATCAAGGGGATGACAGGGAAGAGAATGACCCTGATGAGGGTCCTCCACCAGGACACGGTCCCCCTCCAGGACATGGTCCTCCTCCAGGTCATGGCCCCCCGGGACATGGTCCCCCTCCAGGACATGGTCCCCCTCCGGGACATGGTCCACCTCCAGGACATGGTCCCCCTCCAGGAGGACCAAACACACTGCCGTCCCTGTTGACGATGAAGATTGATACCCCAGAAGAGTTCCGCAACAAGCCAGCCCCTGTAGGTGGTGTCGTGTTACCAAAGGCATTAGAAGAGGCTTTGGCTTACAAGGACCAGAGGCAGGCTGCTCTTGGTGATCAAGAGGAGCACCCAGAGAAAGGTTGGTTTTTTTATTTATTGTTACCTAACTACTCTACTTATATTTTATCTGAGACATTGAGTTACTGACATCTCGGACACAATAATTATAATAATAATAATAATAATAATAATAAGCCTTTTATTTCTGAACTACACTTTGGTTTTTACATAGTATATTAGTATTTAAATAACATCTCTCCGCTCAGTGTGCCTATTGGCAAAGGCCTCCTCCAACCCCCTCCAGTACTGCCTATCAGCAGCCACTCTTGTCCAGAATGGTCCTAGGGCCAACTTTAGGTCGTCTTCCCATCTTCTTATGGGTCGACCTTTGCTTCGGTGCCCATCCCTTGGGTACCACAGCGTCACTCGTTTGCTCCATTTGTCTTTATTGCAGCGAAGCATGTGGCCAGTCCATCTCCATTTTAGTTGGTCTATGCGTGTTAAAATGTCAGGAAGTTTTGACATGTGCCTGATGTGAGTGTTCAGGATCCTATCCTGTAGTTTCACGCCCAACATGCTTCGCTCCATAGCTCTTTGACATTTGGCTAATTTGTCTCTGTGGGCTTTTGTCAGCGCCCAAGTTTCACAGCCATATGTTATGCAGGGTAAAATGCAGGTGTTAAAAACGGTTTTCTTTATTTTTATACTGAAATCTTTACTCTTCATTATTTCCTTCATGGACCAGTATTTGTTCCACCCATATGTAATTCTTTTGTCTATTTCCTTGGTCATGAGGTCTTCGGGTGATATTATTTGCCCAAGATACACATACTCCTTAACATATTCAAGCTTCCGTCCGCTGACTGTTATTTCTATTTCTTCTGCATTAGTCATCACTTTGGTTTTGTTGGGATTCATTTCCAGACCAACTTCACCACTTCTGTCTGCTAGATTTTGGATCATGTGTTCCAGTAGTTTTGGGTCCTCCTCTAGTATTACAAGATCGTCTGCGAATCGAAGGTGGTTAAGGCGAGCTCCATTTATATTTAGGCCAAGGTGGTCCCAATCGAGGTTTCTCATAATTTCTTCTAGTACTGCTGAAAACAGCTTTGGCGAGAGCGGATCACCCTGTCTAACTCCTCTGTTTATTCGAAATGGTTCGCCTACTGATTCTAGTTTGATTCTCGCTATACTTTCTTTGTAAATATTTCGTATGGTGTTTATATACACTTTGTGAATTCCTTGTTCTGCAAGACTGTGCCAGATATGCTCGTGGTTCAGGCTGTCGAAGGCTTTGGAGTAATCTATAAATGCTAAATAAATGGTCTTGTTATATTCGTTGTATTTTTGTATAAGCTGTTTGATAGTGTGTATGTGATCTACAGTACTGTAGGTTTTCCTGAACCCGGCTTGTTCGATTGGTTGATTTTCATCAAGTTTCCCAGATATTCTTTCCAGTATGACTTTTGCAAAGACTTTATATATGTTTGAAATCAGTGAAATAGGCCTATAGTTTCCTATGTCTTCCCTTGGGCCTTTCTTATGTAGGAGTATTATGTGTGACTCGGCCCATTGTTTAGGTATAATACCCGTGCGTAGTATTTCGTTGAAGACTTTGGCCAGTATTGGTCCCATCTCTTCTGCAGTACCTCTTAAAAGTTCGTTGGGAATTCGGTCAGGTCCAGGGGCTTTTTCCAGCTTTTGACTATTAATGGCTTTCACCACTTCAGAAACCAGTATCTCAGGTACATCCTCACTTTCGTTGTCTTCCTGTCCAGTATTAGGCATCAGCAAGTCCTGTTTTGCGTAAAGCTGGCGGTAATATCCCGTAGCAACTCGCTGAATTTCTTTGCGATTAGAGGAAGTAGTGTTGTTCTTATTTCTCACTTTAAGTATCCACTCCTTTCCTTTTTCGTTGAGTTCCTTTAGTGCTTTCCTAAGACCTCCTGTTTTTCTAATGTGTGTTTCTATCGTGTTCATTCTTGTAGCTTTCCTGTCTTTCCTCATGCTCTCTCTTATCTTCTTGCTAAGGTTTGAAATGTCGTTGTGATTTACTTTTCTTTTCCTTTCCGATATTAGCCTTTTTCTTTTCTCTAAAAGTTCTAACGTTTCTTCACTCATGTAACTTTGTTTGCTTTTATTAGTGTGGGTATTGAGTATTTCTTTCAATTGGCTTTCGAGTTTGTTGTATTTATTAGTAGTTTTGAGTTCAGAGCTAACAATTTGTTTCATTTCTTTAATTACATGCTTTATGTTGGTCTCGTTAGTGTTGTTCCAAGATGGGAGGTTTAATTGTGATGTTTTTGGCCTAGGCTTTTTGCTCTCATATATTCTTAGGCAACTGCGCACCATACGGTGATTAGTGTTGAAGTTTAAATTTTGTATTACGCCTATATCAGTAAAATGTTTAGGTTTGTTTGAAATCATGTAATCAATTTCGTTTTTGACCTTGCCATCTGGGGACACCCAAGTCCATTTAGATTTAGGTTTTTTGCGGAATATGGAGTTCAGTAAATTCAGATTGTTTTCCAACAGGAACTCCACCAGTTTATGACCATTATTGCTTCTTTTACCTTCTCCGTACATTCCAATGATACGATCTTCGCCATCTCTTCGAGGGCCCACTTGGGCATTGAAATCTCCCATAATTGTTAAGTTATTGTTGGAGTAGCGACCTGTAACTTCATTAAGACTGTTGTAGAACATTTCACTGTCTGTTTGGCTGGCTTGTTCAGTCGGTGCGTACACTTGTACAATCGTCCACACTTTTCCGTTTTCCTCGAAGTTTATGTGAATTGCAGCTATCCTGTCCGAAATACCTTCAAAGTCTTTAACGTTTTTCTTGTACTTCGACTTTACAAGGAAACCGACTCCTCTATGTCCGGCAATTTCTCCTTTGTAGTACATAATATAGTTCTCTTTCTCTTCTATTCCCTCCCCTATCCTTCTCATCTCGCTGATTCCTAAGATGTCCCATTTGAGGTTTTCGATAGCACTTTCTAGCTCCTGCAAGCTCTCTTGTGTTCTTAGAGTGCGCGTATTTAGTGTACAGATATATAAAGATATTTTTTTCAGTTTTGTTTCCATTTCTGTTTCTATTATTTCTTCCATTGCTATTTCTATTTCTTTTTCTGGTTCTGTTTCTTTTTTGGTTGAAGGGTTTTGGTCTATCTCCCCACGGTGACCAGCCGGATTGGGGAGCGTTTTGCTTTTATTTGGTTTGTTGTGTTTGTTTTTTGGTTTGTTGTGTTTGTTTTTTGGTTTGTTGTGTTTGTTTTTTGGTTTGTTGACATTATTGCGATTGTTAATGGTTTGAAAATGAGTTGGCTCTGTGACGAAAAATCTCGTAGTTCTTGTTAATCTTGCTGGGTGCCGCCACTTCATTTTCGTTGCAGTTTGATGCACTTTACCACCTAACCTAACAGAAAAGGGAAAAAAGAACACTGAAAGCAAGAGAAAACGATCACCTACAAAGTCACCCCCCTGAAAGTGCATCAAACACAATAATTAGTTTGCCCAAAATGTCACTTATCAGAAGTTAGACAAAAGAAACGCTTTAACTAAACAGTATCTGAAATGTCAGTGAAAAAATAAATTAAAAAGTGACCGAAATTATTTTGTCCAAGATGTCAGTAACTCAAGGCAATAAACAAAAAAATATAGACTCCCTCGATTACGTACATAGTTTTTAAAAACAATTTCTCTGTCATATAGAGTTATTTTTTTAACTTTTGCCATTTCCATATTGGCATTTTCATTAAAATATTTGTCTTTGATTTTATAATCAAATAATTTGCTTAGTATTTAATTGTATGTTTGTTTCACTTTCACACAGAAGCGGACCACCCTCCAGAGGCTCCTCCAGCACCTGTGATCAGCACAGAGTATGATGCTGAAGAGGACGAAAATGATTCTGACGATGATAACATGCCTGATGCTCCACGACCTCCTGTTATATCAAAACAAGATGTAAGTTACTTTTAGATAATAATATTTTGAGAATCAGTTGCTTATAGTTCAGTGGTCGGCAAGTGGTTCGGAGTGGAGTAGGAAATTCAATCCCGGCCCTTATTTCTGATCCCGGGATTTCGGGATTACACCTAGCCAATCCCGGGATTATTTCAGGATTGAAAATTAAAAATAAAAATATATAAATCTTACAAAAATCGGCTCTATAATCAATAAATGAAAATAGACAGAAATAAAGTTAATGAAGATTTGGTCCAAAAAATTTTTACAAAAACCAACATATTATTTTACGTTACAATACACACATAGCTAATCAAATCAGTCTAATTAATCAAAGTAAGAGTCAAACTAAGCCAAACCAGGGGGCTAATTGTCTAATTTAAAAAATCTATCGCAATCACTTTCGTTTGACAGATGGATGTGACACATTGCAGCATCTCTTTGGTAACTTTTTATTTGTGCCAAAAAGAAGCTTCAATGTGTTACATCCTGAAAGCGATTGTGATAGATTTTGAAATTAGACAATAGAAAGGCAGACTTTAAATCTGGTTAGTTTGACACTTTTTATATTAAAGTTATTATTTTTCAGTAGTGAATATGATCTTTTTTAATTTCAATAAATTGATAAAATATTTATTTAAAAAACTATGCAACTTGATATAAATTACTGACGTCCATTATTCAAATAATGGATGTCAGTGAGATAATTGAAGAAACCTCTTTTAACATCGACCAAATTAAACGATTTCATGTAAGAACCTAGTTAGTATTTAGGTAGTAAAGTAAATTTATTAGCAAAAACTGATTGAAAATAATATTCATCATCGTCAGTCACAAAGTCTCATTTCAAAACTAATCTTGAAGAATGTTCATACATTTTTATTCAGTAGCAGTAAAACTGAAATATATCACCAGTATCACCACATAACCCAGTGAGAGTTGCTAGTCTATCATTTTATTTCAAAATAAAAGAAGTTTTATTTCAACAAACCATCGCAAACCCACTGGGTTAATGTGTTGCTTGCTTGGAATGCTGCTTGAATGAAATACAGAAGGTTTTCTTGTATTTTATGTTAATAATGATAGGCATGCAATTATATTGAGAGCAGTAGCACTGAGCATTAAGCTTCACGCACTATATTTTGCAACTTTTTTAAAATTAATTAATTAATCCCGAAAATCCTGGGATTATGAAAACTTAATCCCGAAAATTTCGGGATTGAAAAACGGTTGGGATCCCGGGATCCTGACCGTTTTTCAATCAGAACGAATCCTCTAGAGTGGAGTCTTTATACTGTTGAAAATTTATATCAAGGTCCAGAAAAGCGCGCTAGCATAATGGACCCATTACGTTAGTTAGGACATGGCGTTAGGACGCCCGCCGTACGGTGTGAAAAGCCCCTGCAAGCACATCTATTTAGTTTAATATGACATGTTTTCAGTACATGGATCAACATTGGATTGGATGAAAATTATTTAATTAAATTAATATGTAAGTAGGGTATATTTTATAATATTTGACGGTCCGAAGGTCGACCTTCCTTGGTCCAAATTCAAACAGTGGTCCGCCTGTTGCTGACTGCTGTTATAGCACAGAATAACTGTTATAGTTCTTCTAAATATATTATGAAGATCGTTTTGCTATGAATGTGTTAGGCATGCACATGCACATTGTTTTAGTGTGTGTCTGCACGCTCTCGTATTATGCACACTAAAATAATGTACATGTGCACACCTAACAACATTCATATCAAAACGGTCTTCGTGGCATATAACACCTATACTAAATTATTTAAGAAACTTTAAAAGCTACCTTTATTTTCAGGCTCAAGCCAGCAAAGCTAGTAAGAACAAGCGTAAAAAGAAGAAGAAGAAGGCAGCTAAACAGAAGCGCAAAGAAGAAGCTAAAGGCAAGGGACCTCCACCCGCCAAGGATGACAGCAAAAAGGCCAGTGATAAAGAAAACGAAAAGGAGGCAGAAATTGAGTGAGTCAAATAACATGTTTGTATGATGAGAGCTGCGAAAGTTTATAGTTTTAAAACAATTGATGTTAATTTTATCAGGACTTTTTATAATCACCAGTGGAACTTATTACAATCATCAATATGGAAGCTACAACTTGTCTAAGATTTCAGAGACACTATCTTGTAAATTTATCATAATAACATTCCCCCCAGGTATGTGCAAGAAAGTATACAATTCCATGAGTTGGAACCAATGTACCGCCAGTTCCATCGTATACTTGAGTCATTCAAAATAACAGAGGTGAAGGAGGAGGTGGTAGCTGCAGACAGTAAGGACTTGCCGAAGCCATCCAAGCCGCAGGAGAAGGTCCAGGATCAGTTTGCTGCTGATGAAGAGGCAGCAGAGGTTAGTGATCAAGAGCTTAACTCCTTTTCAGGGGAAGTCGTCACTGTCTTCTGATGACATTTACAGATACCGGTAAACAATCTTGACGTTCTTTCGACGGAGTGGCACTTTTTTTATGCACTTAACCTAACTTAACCTCACTATGTTAAGTGAAGTTAAGGCCGAAGGTGGAAGCGCACTACTCCTGGAATCCTAATCACTGAAGCACTTGCGAGCGACCATTAGCGCGCGCCCCTCTTCCGCCGCCGCCCCTGTACCGCACCGCTACGCATACCCAAAATACGCGTTCCGCGCAATCCGCAATTCCCCACCCGATTTCAAGATGTTTGCCGGCTACTGTACTAGTGCTGATTGTGAGAAAAAATATGTTACAATTAATACTGCTTTTAACAGAAAAATGCAGCAGACGAGAAAGAGCGTATGTCCAAGCGCAAACTGAAGAAGCTATCGCGTCTGTCGGTGGCGGAACTGAAACAGCTGGTGACTCGCCCGGACGTGGTAGAGATGTACGATGTGACGGCGCGGGACCCCAAACTACTCGTGCAGCTGAAGGCGCACCGGAACACGGTGCAAGTGCCGCGCCACTGGTGCTACAAGAGGAAGGTATGTTGGATGACGACATTAGAAATGTCAGATTATTGAAACAGCTGATAATTCGCCCGGACGTGGTGGAGATATACGACGTGACGGCGCGGAACCCCAAACTGCTCGTGCAGCTGAAGGCGCACCGGAACACGGTGCAGGTGCCGCGCCACTGGTGCTACAAGAGGAAGGTATGTTCGGTGACATCATTAGAAGGTTCAGGTTATTGAAACAGCTAGTGACTCGCCCGGAGGTGGTAGAGATGTACGACGTGACGGCGCGGGACCCGAAACTACTCGTGCAGCTGAAGGCACACCGGAACACGGTGCAGGTGCCGCGCCACTGGTGCTACAAGAGGAAGGTATGTTCAGTGACGTCATTAGAAGGTTCAGATTATTGAAACAGCTAGTGACTCGCCCGGAGGTGGTAGAGATGTACGACGTGACGGCGCGGGACCCGAAACTACTCGTGCAGCTGAAGGCACACCGGAACACGGTGCAGGTGCCGCGCCACTGGTGCTACAAGAGGAAGGTATGTTCAGTGACGTCATTAGAAGGTTCAGGTTGTTGAAACAGCTAGTGACTCGCCCGGAGGTGGTAGAGATGTACGACGTAACGGTGCGGGACCCGAAGCTACTCGTGCAGCTGAAGGCACACCGGAACACGGTGCAGGTGCCGCGCCACTGGTGCTACAAGAGGAAGGTATGTTGGATGACGACATTAGAAATGTCAGATTATTGAAACAGCTGATAATTCGCCCGGACGTGGTGGAGATATACGACGTGACGGCGCGGAACCCCAAACTGCTCGTGCAGCTGAAGGCGCACCGGAACACGGTGCAGGTGCCGCGCCACTGGTGTTACAAGAGGAAGGTATGTTCGGTGACATCATTAGAAGGTAGTAAACGGTGACATCATTAGAAGGTTCAGGTTATTGAAACAGCTGATAACTCTCCCGGAGGTGGTGGAAATGTACGACGTGACGGCGCGGGACCCGAAACTACTCGTGCAGTTGAAGGCGCACCGGAACACGGTTCAAGTGCCGCGCCACTGGCGCTACAAAAGGAAGGTACGTTGGATGACGTCATTAGAAGGTTCAGGTTATTGAAACAGCGAGTGACTCGCCCAGAGGTGGTAGAGATGTACGACGTGACGGCGCGAGACCCGAAACTACTCGTGCAGCTGAAGGCGCACCGGAACACGGTGCAGGTGCCGCGCCACTGGTGCTACAAAAGGAAGGTACGTTGGATGACGTCATTAGAAGTGTCAGGCTATTGAAACAGCTGATGACTCTCCCGGAGGTGGTAGAGATGTACGACATGATGGCGCGGGGCCCGAAACTACTCGTGCAGCTGAAGGCGCACCGGAACACGGTGCAGGTGCCGCGCCACTGGTGCTACAAGAGGAAGGTATGTTGGATGACGTAATTAGAAGTTTCAGGTTATAGAAATAATCTTGCATGAAACCCTATTTTAAATGCAAAAGCGTCAACTATTTCTAAGCCCGCCCGTAATGTGACGTCACGAGCTGGTTCATTATTAGTGAAGTGAAACATTTTATTTTGATAAGCAAAATGGATAAGTCCAATAGCAACAGACATCGTAGAATTTTAGTTCCCCTAATTTCGTGGGACATTTTTTAAGCACAACGGGGTATTTTAGTGCTTGGCCTTTTACCTCACCTGACTTTTGGTCGCGTGGAATCTAAATTGCAACTTCGGCACCCACTACCGCGTCTAGTTTATTTCGGTAATGTTTCTGGACTTCTGGTTAACGAATTCTCATCTTGCTGCTCAAAACTTTCTTTCCGAGTTTTCAGGAGTTCAAATATTATCAGCATATCCTGCATATCGTTATACTAGCGGCCGCCCTCGACTTCGTCTGTGCGGACTGTTATTACTATATCCCTCGGGAACAGGACCTTTTTCGGGATAAATGGTACCCTATGTCTTTTTCTGTACCCCTGGCAACGGTGTATGTAAAATTTCATGATGATCGGTTCAGAAGTAATGGCTTGAAAGCGTAACAGCAAACAAATAAACGGTCTTTCCCATCGAGAATAACCGATGGCCGTTGGGGCGGCGCGGTTTTGAAATGGCGACCGCGCACCGGATGACGCTCTGTGGGTAGGCCCCCGACAAGGTGGACCGACGATCTGGGGCCTAATGCATAACAAAATACAAGCTAATATTATTAGTGATTTTCCATAGATATTCACTAATACTATTAGCTTGTAATTTGTTAAGCAATAGACCCCTGGTGCGCGATCGCGGTGCGCCGCTGGATGCGGGCAGCGCAGGACCGATCGTCGTGGAGATCCTTGGGGAGGTCTATACCCAACAGTGGATGTCGTGCGGCTGATATGATGATGATAATAAAATATTTTTACAACAGTACTTACAAGGCAAGCGAGGTATAGAGAAGCCCCCGTTCGACCTGCCCGAGTTCATCAAGAAGACGGGCATCATGGAGATGCGCGCGTCGCTGCAGGACAAGGAGGAGACCAAGACACTCAAGGCCAAGATGCGCGAGCGCACGCGCCCCAAGCTCGGCAAGATCGACATCGACTACCAGAAGCTGCACGATGCATTCTTCAAGTGAGTATGCTGGATAAGAGTAATTTTATGAGTGAGATTTAAGTGGCCGTACATAGCCAAATACATATTTGAGGGGTATAGTATCAAAATCAACTATAATGCTTATTGACCAAATTCGAGTTAGTAGCATCGTTAGAAAGCTCTTAAAAATAGCTTTAAAATGGTTGGCTAGTTTCAGCAAATCAACTAAAACAGGGTGCCTAGTACGAGTTGTGTTTCTCACCTCACTTTGCGAATAGTATCGAGTGAAAGAGAGGAAATCATGCGAGTGAGTGAACGAGTGAAAGAGAGGAAACGATAGTTAACTATTCGCAAAGTAAAGTGAGATCAAAAAACCAACTCGTACTAGGCCAGTGGCTCCTAACCTTTTCAATATTGTTACCAATATCACATAGTAGGGCAGCAGACTGCCCTCAGAGAAATCCGCCAACAAAAAACAAATTCAGGTTCAAAAGCCCCTACAACTCTATAATCAAGTTGGTCCAGCTAACATTAGTGTTTCCATGTCATAAACCAATTGGTTAGACTGAAAAATTCCTGGTAAGTTATGTTGATCAAGTTTAAACAGTTTTTTATGGTGTGTGAAATTTTAAAAAAAGTTATCTTAGTGGATTTTGATACTATACCCCTCATTTCTGAGCAACGATTTCACACAGTATTACTTGATTTATCGGTCCCATAAAAATAATGTAAGAAGTAAATTATAGTTAGTAACGTGGTTGACAGAAACATGTTGGCTAAAACTTTTCTCGAAAGAGAAAAAAAAATCGTAGGTCACCTCCAGTTTTGTAGTTTTCATTGCTGTGCCAACCAATAAATAAACCTATAATCTTGAAACTATAATGGGGAATAGAGTTTCCACTTATTCCTATCAGTAGGTCCTTAGTAGATCTAAGTAAATTTTTTTCACTTATCCCTACCAGTAGTTCTATGTGGATATTTATTCCACTTATCCCTACTGGTAGGGATAAAAAAACTTAGCTAGGTCTCTACTTTTGCGACTGACAGTTTTCCAATATAAATGAGTAGTTTATTAGTTTTGATTAAAAACAGTAATGCTGTCAATAATTTCGTTAATTTTTAATATGAAAATTTATTCCTTATTCTTATTATAAGTTTAATATTTTTTTAAGAGCAGCATAATCCTTCACTACATTTAGTTGTTTTTAGGGTTCCGTACCAAAATGGTAAAAAAGGAACCCTTATGGTGTGACTCAGTCTGTCTGTCTGTCACAGCTGGATATCTCGAGAACTACTAATGGTATCAACTTGAAATTTAGAATAGTTTGAGATGACATTTGCCCAACTATTTTGCAAATAAGCAATAAATTAAAAAAAATATCTTTTTTACAACAGGGACTAAAAAGGAGTCTTAAAAATTTGAAGTGGGGCTACTAGGGCATGTGGGGTATCATGTAAAAGAACGCCGTTTGCACGT
Organism: Agriphila geniculea; assembly: GCA_943789525.1. Taxonomy (NCBI): domain Eukaryota; kingdom Metazoa; phylum Arthropoda; class Insecta; order Lepidoptera; family Crambidae; genus Agriphila; species Agriphila geniculea. The sequence goes on along the minus strand of OX038883.1, from coordinate 18,842,257 downwards.
TTTCGATCATTTTTTCTTTTTGTTTTAGGCCGCATAGTTTTCGATTTATAATGAAAAATGTAAAAAAAATACCGTTCCCCCCCCCTTATCTCCGAAGTTTGCAAAGAGAAAAATCTGAAATAATTCTATGTGATAGCAGTGTATATAAAGATTACAGGAAAAATAAAACGATGTCTCAATATAGCACACTTTTTAGAAATTATCAAATTTCTAAAAAAGTTAATATTAGTTCCACTATCGGTCAAGAGATGGCGCTGACCTAAAACTGCAATACTAATTTTATTACTCTACTCTGCAGTGTGATTAGATGGTGCAATTATGATGGTACGGAACCCTCGGTGCGCGAGTCCGACTCGCTCTTGACCGGTTTTATTTAACAGTTTTGTTACTTTGATTTAATAGTAATTGTTGTCTCATGTTCAAAGATACATGCAGATTGAAATAATTGAAATAAAGATAAAATAATTCCATAAATTATACCAAAAGCCAAAACTGATCACAATAGTGTGTATGCATAATTTGATCACTTTGGGACCAGTGTAAAATCTGGACATTGCTTTTTATAATCGAAACAGGTTCTTGTGTCATCGTGACACATCGTGAACTGTGCTGAACTAAATAAGGTGAGAGATTTAAAGTTTTTTTTTTGTGTTCTGTATGTGATGCCAGACTGTATCCCTTTCCTTTCTCTGAAATGGAAAATTATAAGCGTCTGCTTACTTATTCGAGTGTTTACGCGAATATTTATATATGTCCAAATATTACAAGGTTTTTTGAACATAACCCATGTGCCCATAAAGTACGGGAGGGAGCTTAGATAGATGTCAGTTGTGCGTTGGACCGATTCCGAACAGAGTCCATTAAACTATTAGCACTTCTAAAATACTATTTCCTGGGCGTTAACGAAAGCGGCATTTCATACAAAATTTTAAGTCCTTATTTTTCAAAATGAATGATCCGATTTTAACGAAACTTCATTGGCATATATATATAAGGTCCTTCTTAAATAGTGCACAAAATTTTAAGAGGTCAATGTACTCATACATACAAACAACTTTTACTAGGGTACTAACATTGAAATCGCGGAAAATAAATCGCTGTTCCATACATTTTGATCTATTCGATTTTAAATTTTCTATGGAATAGCTGATTTTTTGTGCACTATTTAAGAAGGACCTTATAACGGGTGGCGCAAAAGTACTGGCACTAAAGAAAATACTTTTATTTTTTTTATATGACATTTTCTGTCATTCTGTTGTTGAAAATTGTGTAGTGAACAAATATAAAATACACTGAAAATAAACATGGACCGTTTTACTCCCCAAGAACGTGGAATAATTGTGTCAATGTTCTTACGGAATAATTCATCAGTGATAAGAACACAACATGAATTTCGTCGACGATTTCCCCACCGTCCGGCAGGACTGACCAGTCCAGACTTCTTTCTTTGGGGTTTTTTGAAATCTCGGGTGTATGTGAACAAGCCACAGACTCTCGCAGCTCTAAAAGAAAACATTCGTCAAGAAATAACGAACATATCGCAGGAAGTGTTACGGCAAGTTATGCAAAATGTCATAAATAGGACTCAAATGTGTATCAACTCTGGAGGTCACCATTTAAAAGACATCATCTTTAAATCCTAATGGTACGAAATTTAATGGCACAAATATACATTTAAAAAAACCTAAATCTAGTTTTCTAATTTAGAAAAAATGTTATAGCTGAACCAAATAGGGTCTTTACTTTTGCGCCACCCGTTATAAGCAGGAAATTTATATTTCTATGCAAAATTTAAAATCGGTCTCACTTAGCTAAAAGTAACACTATTTATCTAAAATGTTTTCAGTTAACTTTTAAGACCAAAATGCATTCTGCTTTATGTGTATGAAATTTAATGAAATTTAATTCAAATTGGTTCATTCACTACGAAAAATAAAGTCTTGAAAGTTTGTATGAAATGCCGTATTTCGTTAACGCCCTCAAATTACTTGAGATTTGTTTATTTACATTAATTGACTAACTATTTTAAAAATATTTAAAGAAGATTAATTGTCGTAGTAAATTTGGGCAGTGGTTGACTAAGATCTTAAATGATGGTACATATACTTAGGTGGCAGACGAAGCCTCGCATGACGATTCACGGAGACCTGTACTACGAGGGTAAAGAGTTCGAGACCCGGCTGCGGGAGAAGAAGCCCGGCGACCTGTCCGAAGAGCTGCGCACCGCGCTCGGCATGCCCGTGGGACCTGGATCGCACAAGGTAAAATACTTATATTGATTTATGTAATATTGATTAGCTTTTAACATTTTTCAGCCTTTTTAACTACTTCACATTGACATGGAATTGAGATTGGTATACAGCAGTAAGGCCGCCTTTTGTGTACTCTTCCCATTTATTGTTTACTTCTTTGTAATGTCTTCTTATTCAAAAGGCCCTGATCGACGAGTGAGTAAAACCGCGGTCTTATGTTATGACTCGTCGGTAATGCTGTACCGCGGTGTATCATTGCAGTACCGCGGTTTTGCGAGTCGACGAGCCTGGCTCGCGACTCGTCATGTTTGCTTAATTTTTGTAAAACCATGTGTCGATCACAGCCGGCGAGGCAAGTCGCCAGTTATTGACGACATCGCTAGAGGACGGACGAGCTCCACGTCACATTTTTAATAATGGATCTCCAAATTCACAGTCACGATTTAATAATTGAAAATTTTATAATAGAATAATAGAATTCATAAATGGCTTCCGAGACTGTCCCTGTTTATGGCAAACTAAATCAACCGAGTATAAAAACAAGGGAAATCAGCTTGCAACATATAATAAACTCGTGGAGATTGCAAAAAATATGAAACAATCTAGAATGTATTCGGTGTTCAGAAAAGAAATCGCTTTTTTTTTCTTAATTTCATGGTATGCTATAATACCAAGATAACACAAAACTTCAAACTCCGAATAAGGCATGTTACTTCAATTCTAATTCAGATATGACTGTTTTACTGGATAGTCGATCAGCACTAATGAGCCGCGAGTAAAACCTCTCTTTGAAACCACGGTGTAGGCTCATACGTTGATCACCCACTTAATGTGCAATAAAGCGTTTTATTATTATTATAGATTAATATGACGAAGTGAGCCCTTTTATTATTCCGTGTGTTACTGTTGCATAATGGTTGCATGAAACTGAAAATCAGTGCTTTGCTGTAAAGCAAAGGTTGACTGAGTTTTTGCCTCTTTCTATCAATGCGGTATACAGTTTAAAACAAATTTTTCTTTATAATTTTGTGCGCAGGGGTCTCCAAACTACGGCCCGCGGGCCAGCTCCGGCCCGCGAAAGCATCCAGTCTCACCAACATACTGTAATTTACAGTATGTTGGTACGATGAACTAGCTAGGTTCTAGCCCTTGGGACTTCGATGAGGAGTTAGCCTGACCCTTAGGCTAAAAAGTTTGGTGACCCATGATTTAGCGTATCATCGATACTTAGCTGTCAGAATTTACTATATTTTGATGACACCGTCAAGTATCGATTAATTGCTTAATCTCATTGTTCTGCAGAGGTTATGCTACAGGGGATGGAGTATAGACAGGTCAAAACCCCCCTTATTAATTAGCGTAGAGTAAGTTTACTCCTAGTTTAACCAAAAAGTTTGGTTAATGTAGAAATATAATGCTTCAAGACGTCAAACGTAAGGACTTATATTGCAAAACAATATTTAAACCAGCCTTTCTATTGTCTATATTCAAAATCTATCGCAATCGCTTTCAGGATGTATTACATTAATGCTTCTATTTGGCACAAATAAAAATTTACCAAAGAAATGCAGCAATGTGTTACATCCATCTCACAAATGAAGGCGATTGCGATAGATTTTGAAATTCGACAGTGGGGAATGCCCGAAAAAAATCAAATTGGCTGAATATTTTTTTATAGGTATTAATAAGGTCCCTTGGTAATAGAAAAAAACGTGTTAAAAACAGAATTTGCGGTTGCGTAAAATTTTTTTAAAAAATTAAAATCTCTTCGACTTAACAAATATACGAAAGTAACAGCAGAATGGAGATTATACCTTTGCCACCATCTGTCACAACCACAACATGGTATTAAAAAAAGTTTCAATACAAAATGTCAAAACTTTTTTTTTAATACGTGTTGTGGTTGTGGCAGTTAGCGGCAAATCTTCATTCTGCTGTTCTTTCGTACATTTGTGAAGTCAAAGACTTTTTTTTCACGCAACCGAAAATTCTGCAACTTTTTCTATTACTAAGAGATCTTATTCCTACCTATAAAAAATATTCAGCCAATTTTTTCGGACATTCCCCATTAGCCCCTGGTGTAAATCTCTTCGTTTATAAGGCCATGAGCCAATAGGGAATGTCCGAAAAAAATAAAATTGGCTGAATATTTTTTTATAGGTAGGCTCCCTTAATAATAGAAAAATATTTCAGAATTTTAAGTTGCGTAAAAATTTTTTAAAAATTCTATTCGACTTCACAAATGTACGAAAGTAACAACAGAATGGAAATTAACCAAAAATTCTGAAACTGTTTTTCTATTACTAAGGGAGCTTATTCCTACCTATAAAAAAATATTCAGCCAATTTGATTTTTTTCAGACATTCCCCATTTCTTCATGTTTTATAGCAGAGTTATCATTATGACCTTTGACCACCAGGTGCCGCCTCCCTGGCTGATCGCGCAGCAGCGCTACGGGCCCCCTCCGTCGTACCCCAACCTGAAGATCCCGGGGCTCAACGCGCCCATCCCCGAGGGCTGCGCCTTCGGCTACCACGCCGGCGGCTGGGGCAAGCCGCCCGTCGACGAGACTGGGAAGCCCTTGTATGGGGACGTGTTCGGACACCAGAACAGTGGCCAGGACGTGAGTCTGCCATGGTTTTTTTTTTTTTATATTTTGCAACTTCTCCCTAGACATGAGGGTCCAGGTCTTTATTTTACTACTTTTCTTCTTTTTACACTCTTATTTTTTCTTTCTTTTTCTTTTTTTACAATATCTTAATTCTAATACATTTCTTTCTTACATATTTACTGTTCTTAATATCTAATTGTTTATTTTACAATATTGCGTGTCTTAATATTTATTATATGTTTTGGCATTTACAATGTTTTCTATTCTGTCTTATGTCTTGTTTCTTTCATTTACTATTTTTATAATTTTCTTTGCAAATTCAATTAATTTATCTCTTTCTTTACTGTCTCTCATTATATCCTTTAGGGTGTCTTTGCTGAGTGGTGTGTCTAGTCTGCCATGGTTAAATAATTAAAGATTGTAATCGAGTCTGTTATCCTTACTTGTCCTATTAGGTCAAGGTTCGTGTTTGTTACCGGTATTCCTGTCTCTGAACACAAGTGCTTGTGGGTGTACCGACACTATCTAAACGAACGGACTTTACGAAATTAATTTGTTATGTCAATTTAATTTAATAAAATAACATTTTTTTTTTAAATAACGATTAATGTTAAAAAGACTGACTGTCAAAGACTGTCAAAAGACTACTCTTTACTGAAACTGAAATTGAGTTATCTTGGAGCATAATATGTTAATTGTTTGTTTTAGTACTGAGATAAGCAAATTTGAACCTTAGTGATAAGTAGTTGTAAATTTTAGGTTCTGCCCTTTACACTAAAACCCTGTTCAGACGTACGAGCCATTGGGACTTGCCTTTCTAAAGTCTAATTTAAAAATCTATCGCAATCGCTTTCAGGATGTATCACATTGAAGCTTCTTTTTGGCACAAATATAAACTTACCAAAGAAATGCAGCAATGTGTTACATCCATCTGTCAAACAAAAGCGATTGCGATAGATTTTTGAAATTAGACAATTAGCCCCCGGTTTCGATACAAAGCTCTGTATCATTAACAGCCAATGGTGTAACCAAAATTACAACCTGCGCAGATAAAGAATGGGATTGAAAATGTCGGCTTACCGCGCTTTTCACGATGAGTGGGAGAGAGAGAGCGATAGGTGTGGCATTAAGTGTGAGAGCAAATAGTGAATATAAACGACGCCATTTTTAATCTCATTCTTTATATTCGCGGGTTGTATGTGGTGATTGCTGACATCTAAACAAGCCCTGGAGCTAATATCCTTCAGGTTGTGTTGTGTGTGTGTTTAGTAATTAATTAATTTGATTTGTAATGTAGGACGGTGAAGATCAAGACATCGATAGGACTATGTGGGGAGAGTTGGAGTCAGAATCGGAAGAAGAGTCAGAAGAGGGTAAGATTGCCTTTCTGTTTATTTATGTATCTGGTTACTATATTACAAAGTTATGTATTATGTATCAATTTTTATAAATAAACAATACTTGTATGTCTGTAGCACACCTCCGCCGCGAAACAATACCATCAAAACCGCAGTAATTCCGCCATGGCCCATGACTAGAAGATAAGTCATGGGCCATGGCGGAATTACTGAACTAATTATCGACGACGATATATGATTAAAGTGCGAAACACACCGGATACGTGTAAACGTGACCGTAGACGTACCATGACGTTGTAATGTATGAAACATTATGAGACATGATTCAGATTCATTTATTTGCTTTAAAAGTGGTACAAAGGTTAAAATATATTATATAGGTAAGTATCTCACAATTAGTCTTTGCAGACATACAAATATTGAAAACTAGCGGCCACCCGTGACTTTGTCTGCGTGGACAGTTTTTTGCTATCCCTCGGGAACAATACTTTTTTTCGGGATGAATGGTACCCTATGTCCTTCTCTGTACCCCTGACAACGTGTATGCAAAATTTCATGACGATCGGTTCAGTAGTTGAGACGTGAAGGCGTAACAAACAAACAAACAAACGGACTTTCGCATTTATAATATTAAGTAAGGATGGCACACCGCTTGCGTAACGTACGCGTGCACGTAGACTGTATGTGTAACCCTACGCATTGCAGCTCTTATGAGACAAACAGGCTGCGTACCTACGCAGAGCGGAACGCATTGATGCGTGCAGTAATGACGTTGTATTCAATGGCACTCCCTATTAGACGTCACACCGAACCGAACAAGATTGAACCAGGGACCGGAAAACCCTTTTCTTTGGTTAACCCAATTGAAAGGGAAACCCTATTAAAAATCTTACTAAATGATAGGGTTTCCCTTTCGCTAGGGTTAGTCGACGTCATGCTTACAGTATTGATAGGGTTTTTGAAAATAAGTCTATGAAATACCCAATCAAAAACCCTTTTAACGGTTAGCGGTTCATGAAATACCCAATGAAAACCCCTTTAACGGTAAGCGGTTCCGGTCCTTCGGCCCAGGTGGAACTAGGTATAAATTGCTTGAACACGTTTTAAAACCCCTTCATAAAGCCGTCATAGGGTTTCCCCGATAGGGTTTTCGTATTCGGTAAGTTCTTACTTAGGTTACCCTTATTGATAGGGTTACCGTATTGATAGGGTTTTTGAAAACAAGTGAATGAAATACCCTATCAAAAACCCATTTAACGGTAAGCGGTTCCGGTCCTTGGTTTGAACACGCACATATCTTTGTTGCGCGTTACTACGCGCGTGACTACGCAGCCGGTATGCCTAGGCCTTTGAACAGAGTGGTTTCGCAGCGGAAGAGGTGTGCTAACACGGTCCGAGCTGATCGGCGGTGTGAAAGAGACGCATCATAGTTAAATCTATGCGTTAAAATATGCTGTTTCGCATCTGTTTCGCTTGTCGTTCAACTGATAATTCATGGCGGAACCTACTGCGGTTTCGCTGGTATTGTTTCGTGGTGGAAGTGTGCTACAGGCGATAATCATTTTGATTCTTTGATTCTTCTTTATCCCTGAGATAAACAGACTATAGTGAAAGTGAAATATTCTTTATATAAGCTCACATAATAAGCATTTTTAAATCGTCAATTCTTTTACCCTGCCACCCATTACGACGTCTTTTAGCTGACAAAAAAAAATGGGCGCAAAAAACTTTATCAGATGGAATGATATTTACAAATATGTATATCGTTTCCAGTCTTTATATTAATTAAGATTAACAAATAAATAAAATCATTTAATTAGATCATTACTTAATGAATTTCAAATTTCTTAATCAATTTACAGGGTTCAAGCTAAATTCAAAGTTTAAAGTTATTATTCAATTCAGACTTGGCTGTTACAAGAAAAAAAACATACAATTCAATATGCATTAAGATAGGTAGTCAGAAGCAGACCCGTTCCCACTGGCAGCACCCGTTCACGAGCATGACGCATGAACCAGCCATCGTTTCGCTCAACCATATTTGAGGGAACGTAACGACCCGCCTCACTCGATACCACCGCAGAAATGATTAAAGAGAGCATGACATACTAGGTACTATACAGGGTGTATTTTTGAGATAGTACATTAAGGGCAGGTACCTTAACCGTTATAGTTAGTTACAGGAAAACGTTCCAAGGAGACCATCCATAACTTTTTAAGATATTCTGAACTGCATTCACAGATTATGGAAAAAAATACCGTTAGCAAAAAATGCTAAAATACCAAAAAAAAAACATTTTTGTGTCCATCGATCCTATTTCGTGTGGGGATCAAAATACTCTATGGGAACATTTAAGGTATGAGTACTAGAAACGACAGAAATCGCCAAAAACTTTTCCCATACATTTTGTACTGAAAAACGATAAATAAACTCGAAATATTTTTTATTGCCAAACGATCCTATTTCTTACTGTTATCAAAATACTCTTTAATTGCTTTCGTTGCCCGAATTAAATCCATGTCAGTACGGGTTTGTGCCACAACGCAGTACCGAAGATGCCCTCTATGACATGATCCAGCGGGTCAGACATAATCTGGATGGGAAGAAGATTATGGCTTTGATCTCGCTGGACATAGAGGGGGCGTTCGATAATGCGTGGTGGCCACAAATAGTTTGCCAATTAAAAGACACGAAATGCCCACTGAATCTGCGGAGGCTTGTGGACAGCTACCTCAGTGACAGGAAGGTATCGGTGAGATACGCAGGGGAAGAATATAGTAAGAGCACAAACAAGGGTTGCGTCCAAGGTTCCATTGGCGGACCCTTGTTTTGGAATATCATCCTGGATCCCCTGCTCAACCAACTCACCGCTGCCGGTGTCTACTGCCAAGCCTTCGCAGATGACATAGTATTAATAATCGAGGGTAACACGGCCACTGAGATCGAAAGGAGAGCCAATGCCGCCCTCTCCCATGTCCAGAAGTGGGGTGTGTCGAATAAGCTGAACTTTGCGCCGCACAAAACCAAGGCGATGGTTATAACCCGTAAGCTGAAATTCGACACGCCCAGGCTGGAGATGGGGGGGACGGACATTGAGCTAGTAGAAGATATGAAAATATTAGGCGTCCAAGTTGATAATAAATTGCTATTCAATAAGCATATCGCATATGTATGCAAAAAATCGATTAATATTTACAAGGGAGTCAGCAGAGCGGCACGAGCTACCTGGGGACTACATCCAGAGATCATAAAAACAATATATAAAGCAGTAATCGAACCGATCATCCTATACGCAGCCAGCGTATGGTCCAAGGAGGCACGGAAAGCAGTCTCTAGGAAAGCTCTCAACACTGTACAACGAGGCTTCGCTCAAAAAATCGTCAAGAGCAACAAAACGGTATCCCTAAATGCTGCCTTAGTGCTGTCGGGGCTGCTTCCGCTGGATCTTCGTATCCAAGAAGCATCCCTGCTTTTTGAGGCAAAGCGTGGGAAACCCCAGGCAGCGCTAGGGGGCAGGAAGGTAGAGCAGCGAGTCTCGTTCATGACTGACACCCACCCCAGCAGGATGCCAAATTCAAAATTTACTTGTTTAGACAACGCGGAAGAGGATGGCAAACTGGCAGAAGGTTTAGTGAAGATCTATACAGATGGTAGCAAACTGGAGGGGAAAGTTGGAGCCGCTCTGACCTGTTGGAAAGGGCCGATTGAAACGTGTACCCGAAAGTTTAAGCTGGAGCCATACTGTACAGTCTTCCAAGCCGAGCTGTATGCCATCCTCCAAGCGACCGAAATTATTATTGGCAAAAAGTTTCAAGAAACGGCCGTACTCAGCGACTCGAGATCTGCTCTCCAGACGCTACTTGATCCGGACTCTTCACACCCAATCACAAAGGCAATTCAGGGTAACCTTCAATTCCTTAGAGACAACCACCAACTAGTCTCACTATTTTGGATAAGGGCCCATGTCGGAGTGAAAGGGAACGAGAGGGCGGATCAACTAGCGAAGGAGGCAGCTCTTAAGCTGAAAACCAGACCGGACTATGACTGTGGTCCCATCTCGTTCGTTAAACGCCACATCCGGGCGGAAACGATCGAGGAATGGGACTGCAGGTATAGATCTGGAAACACGGCTGAGACCACCAAGGTCTTTTTCCCTGATGAGGTGGCAGCTTATGGTGTGGTGAGGAAGATGTCCATCGATCGATTGGCGTCGCAAATACTGACTGGTCACGGAGGATTCTGTGCATACCTGCACAGATTTAAACGCAGGGACAGCCCCTCCTGTATTTGCGACCCAGCAGCGATCGAGGACATCTTTCACATCATACTGGACTGTCCAATACACAGTATAGATAGGCACACTCTGCAACAGAAAATTGACACAAAATTGAGTAGAGACACCCTGAAGCAAATTATGAATATAAAAAAGGAAAGAATTTTATTTATGCAATATGCCAAAAAAATTGTAGAAATTGTAATTAAAAGAAATAAGGATTGACAAGCACAAATCAGACCCAATCACAAAATGTCAGGCAATTAATTGTATATAAGCCATCTATTAAGAAAACAATTATTGTAATACAGTTCTAACGAAACTTAACAAAAGTTAGAAAACATTTACATAATAATTAGAAAGTACAAAAGTAAGATATACATATATAATAAAAATAGGCAAAAACGAAAATTGTAATTAATATATTATGTGAAATTATATTAGAACCTAATTACATTTACACAAGTAATAATATAATGTTATTAAAAAAAAAGAAACAAAGAAAGGTAACATAACCAAGAAGAAGAAAACTGTATTAGCTATTAAGAATATTGAGAAAAAGAAAAAACAGTAAGTAATAATAAAGAAGAGGAAAATTGATAAAAGTAAAGCTCTTAAAGCAATAGAAAAAAAGAGAAAAGATAAAGTAACAAAAGAACGATATGGCAAAAAAGGTCCTGCCAAAAAGCGGGGAGTAGTTGAAAAAAAAAAAAAAAAAAAAAAATACTCTTTAAGGCATACTGAAATTTGAGTACAGAAACTTTTTTTTAGATCTAATGTTGTAGGAGAATGTGCCTGCGTGTGAAGCCGGTGTTGTGACTTGCTGTAGTTTCTGTACTCAAATTTCAGTTGGCAAAGAGCATTTTGATCACAGTAAGAAATAGGATCATTTGGCAATAAAAAATATTTCGAGTTGATTTCACGTTTTTCAGTACAAAATGTATGGGAAAAGTTTTTGGCGATTTCTGTCGTTTCTAGTACTTATACCTTAAATGGTCCTTTAGAGTATTTTGATCCCCACACAAAATAGGATCGATTGGCATAAAAAATGATTTTTTGGTATTTTTACATTTTTTTTTTGCTAACGGTAATTTTTTTCCATAATCTGTGAATGCAGTTCAGAATATCTTAAAAAGTAATGGATGGTCTCCTTGGAATGTTTTCCTGTAACTATAACGATTAAGGTACCTGCCCTTGATGTACCGTCTCAAAAATCCACACTGTAGATATAGTAGGAAGTAGGATGTGACCTTTGAATGTTTGTAACAACAGAGGAGTCTGACGAGGGCGAGAAGGGCGGCGATGAGGTGGCGGGTGGCGTGGCGACGCCGGGCGAGGGGCTCGTGACGCCGCTCGGCATCAGCTCCGTGCCGCCCGGCATGGAGACGCCCGACACCATCGAGCTGCGTAAGAAGAAGCTCGACACCGACATCGAGGGGTGAGTCACACACACACACACGCCGCTCGGCATCAGCTCCGTGCCGCCCGGCATGGAGAGGCCCGACACCATCGAGCTGCGTAAGAAGAAGCTCGACACCGACATCGAGGGGTGAGTCACACACACACACACGCCGCTCGGCATCAGCTCCGTGCCGCCCGGCATGGAGACGCCCGACACCATCGAGCTGCGTAAGAAGAAGCTCGACACCGACATCGAGGGGTGAGTCACACACACACACACGCCGCTCGGCATCAGCTCCGTGCCGCCCGGCATGGAGACGCCCGACACCATCGAGCTGCGTAAGAAGAAGCTCGACACCGACATCGAGGGGTGAGTCACACACACACACACGCCGCTCGGCATCAGCTCCGTGCCGCCCGGCATGGAGACGCCCGACACCATCGAGCTGCGTAAGAAGAAGCTCGACACCGACATCGAGGGGTGAGTCACACACACACACACGCCGCTCGGCATCAGCTCCGTGCCGCCCGGCATGGAGACGCCCGACACCATCGAGCTGCGTAAGAAGAAGCTCGACACCGACATCGAGGGGTGAGTCACACACACACACACGCCGCTCGGCATCAGCTCCGTGCCGCCCGGCATGGAGAGGCCCGACACCATCGAGCTGCGTAAGAAGAAGCTCGACACCGACATCGAGGGGTGAGTCACACACACACACACGCCGCTCGGCATCAGCTCCGTGCCGCCCGGCATGGAGACGCCCGACACCATCGAGCTGCGTAAGAAGAAGCTCGACACCGACATCGAGGGGTGAGTCACACACACACACACACGCCGCTCGGCATCAGCTCCGTGCCGCCCGGCATGGAGACGCCCGACACCATCGAGCTGCGTAAGAAGAAGCTCGACACCGACATCGAGGGGTGAGTCACACACACACACACACGCCGCTCGGCATCAGCTCCGTGCCGCCCGGCATGGAGACGCCCGACACCATCGAGCTGCGCAAGAAGAAGCTCGACACAGATATCGAGGGGTGAGTCACACACACACTTTTTTTTTCAATAACTTTAGCTCTTCTTGTATACTCGTCCAAGGCTTACGTAGAAAGAAGAAACAAAATTATTTTGTATTTTTGAATAAAACCTTTTCCTATGAAAACAAAACACCCATTTGATATTTTCGTTATTATTTTTTGTATGAAACAGCTGTTTTTTTCCACAATTTCAAAGTTGGTCCCATATTATTGTTCAGTTTGATAGCCCCTATATATGCGGCATTACGGTTTTTTGTAACACCGTGTATAACATGAGTTGTGTGCAGCGGCGATACGCCGGCGCTGTACCAGGTGCTGCCGGAGCGGCGCGTGGGGCTGACGGCCGGCATGATGGCCTCCACGCACGTGTACGACATCAACGCCGCGAACCCCGGTAACTATGCAGTAGCGTCATCCTATTACTCTGTGGACTTGGTTACGGCAGCGAACTAAAGCTATGGAATAAGCATTCCGCTCAAAAAATGGCACCACACGAAAAGTACAACTACACGAAAATCAAACAAAGCTGTAGAACACGACAATAGCTAAACCATGTGGTAAACCTTGAAAATAAAAAAATATCATTTTTGGAGATATATAAATATAGGTTACGACGGGTTGCGATCTGTAAAACTTGGGTTAAAGTCTCTATAATTTCGTAATAAATAACTATATCACAACGGCAAACGGTAACCTTTTTGGTGATTTAAATGTTCTACGGGCTACTGTACTATTAGAGAAAGTTGTTCAGTTTCATGGACTGAACACATCCTCAAAATTTGGATGGTAAGTTCAAAATTACCCGATATACATTGCGCCGATTCCAAAGTAGCTTAAGCACTTGTGTTATGGAAAACAGAGACAATGGTGGAACTACAAACCCCCAAATCTGAGCCAATATACGACGATAATAGACGTCGTCAATAAGTTCTATTTTCCTCTGTTAGTTTTGTACAGTTTACGAGACATGCGCAAAATGTCCTCTTCACTGTCGACCAGCGCTATTTTTACGTGAATTGAATTTCTTATTGTCATGGTGAACGCACTTGATCATAATTGATTTATGGCGACGGCTACACGCTCAGTAAATACTGTGGGTCCAGCGCCATAGAGTAAATTTTAACCATGAAAAGTAAAATATTGAACATTCCATATAAATTACTTTCCATGGTTAAAATTTACTCTATGGCGATGGATCACAGTATTTACTGAGCGTGTAGGGTCGCCTATGACAGTACAGTATTTATTTTGAACTTTTTGTGGCAATTATCTAAAAGAAATGAAGATTTTTGTGAAATTATGAATTCAAAAATACTAAAAATAGTTTTAAGTGTCATAAAAAATGCGCAGAATTTGTCGATCCATGTTGCCGTGTGTGTGTAAAGTTGTCCGAAATAAAATGAAATAAAGGTCATGTGGGGATTCATTCAGACGATAACTCCGTGGTCTGTGTAGTGGAGGGCTTTAGGACGATTGTCCACTATAAAGCCCTCCGCTACACAGACCACTACATAGTGACTATAATATAAGAAGAAATTGGCAATGAGAATCGTAATATAAATGCTTTGTTACTACCTACCAACGTTGAGAGCTATCTTGAGATCATACTTGAGATGCTCTTCTTATAACAACAGCATCTTAAGTATGATCTCAAGATAGCTCTCACCGTTAAGAGCGGTTTAAAAATACGGGCCTTAGGGTCCCCCCAGACCTACCGGTTTCGTTTCTTTGCTTTTCTGTTCTACTTGCTGTTTAGACCGCTGGCCAACCAGGGTCATTTTCAATCTATCGCATATTTGGACCAGACCAAATTGGCAAGATAGCCATTAGCTTGGTGTTATCAAATATCATCGTCTGGGTTGCGAAGTAGAAAGCTTCTGGGAGATATGCCACCCTGAACATGGTCTAAGATTGCTAAAAATAAATCGATCGCATTTTTATATAAATTGTGAACAGGGTTGTGGGTGTCATCATTACCTATCTGAACTATTTTTTTGTGTTTTCATAACGATCGTTTAAGGAACATAGCTCACAAGAACATTCTTATATGTGAAATGTACTTAGATTGAAAATATGCGATAGATTGATAATGAGCCTCTTCGCCGGCGGTCCATTGCCGAATAGCAAAGAACGGAAACCGGTAGGTCTGGGAGGACCCTTAGTTTTCAGAGTCTTTGTTACTTGACTAAATATATTGGTGCAGGCAAGCGCGTAGTGAGCGGGGCGACGAGCGAAGCGGGAGCGGGGGCGGGTACAGGAGCGGGCGCAGGCGGCGTGGAAGTAGCACTGGACCCCTCCGAGCTGGAACTGGAGCCCGAGGCGGTGGCGGCGCGCTACGAGCGCCACCTGCGGGAGCACCGCCCCAACAAGGCCCGGGAGGACCTCTCAGATATGTTGGCCGACCACGTCGCCAGACAGAAAGTGAGCAATCTTTTTCTTCTTACCACTACCACCTTTTTCTCATATTTCCTTTTCAACTTTCATTTTATATACTTACACATTTTTCGCTCACTATTTTATTTATGTACATCTATATCTGTTGTCCTTCTAGTACTTTTGCACCCACTCCCCATCTGTCCTCTTCCCTTTAATATTTTTCTACTCAAGGTTGCCTGGAAGAGACTGCTACATAGCAGTAAGGCCGCCTTTTGTGTACTTGTCTATGTTTATTGTTTTCTTCTTTGTAATGTCTTTTTCTAGTGTGCAATAAAGCGTTTTATTATTATTATTATTATTATTATTATTCTTAGCGTGTCGACTCGGTATACACGGTTAATTTTTAACTATATCTAAAAATGAAATGGGGATTTCAGACCATGTAAATGAACAACTTTTACTATGGGGGCCAACCACGAAATCGCGAAAAAAAAATCAGCTGTTCCATAGAAAAGTACAACATCGACTCGATATAATGTATGGAACAGCTGATTTTTTTTCGCGATTTCGTGTTGGCCCCATAGTAAAAGTTGTTCATTTACGTGGTCTGAACACCCCATTTCATTTTTAGATATACTTAAAAATTAACCGTGTATAATTATATTTGTGAGGACCAGAACCACAGAATAACTAATAGTACAAGTACAGAAGCAGCATTCCGCAAAGTCATTTAAATAAATAGCGACTTTTGCTCCCACACAATAAAGTACAATTCAGGTCGCGCAGCGCTAATAGTAGTTGCCTCTCTTTCTATCGCGTGCTCTTACCTTTTCTGACGACGCAACGTTAGGGTCGTCTTCCTTTAAATAAACTGTGTAGCATATATCATAATGTGAAAAACGACAATTGTTTATTGGTTTTTTGATTTTGACATCCGTACACGGCATAGTAATGGCGAGTCGACATTGTTACTATTATTAAGAGACAATACCTACTATCCCCGTCAATTGGTAATGCGCCTGGCGGCCATGATTTTAACCTCAAAAACGAAAAACATTTCTAAAATTTTTATATACCTAGACCCTATCTTATTGAAAATAAAAATTCAATAATTAATATATTAGATTACCTATTAGAATTTTCTTGTTTCATGACATTTTTAGTTGCGGATCACGTCAATGTTTATGTTAATGTGACAAGGTTCCAGCGCATTACCAATTGACGGGGATAATACGCAGGCATTAAGATGCCGCGCGATTACACAGGCGGGCTTGTGGCGGCCCGCTGCTCCCTTGTGCCCTCGTAGGCACGGCTAGCGGTAGGTGCTTATCGCGCGACCTTGAGCGAGTGAAGGAAGCCTGCCAGAACTCAGTCACTGATATAGCATTATCAGTGGCCTTGTAAAGATCCTCGCGTGTGCAGGTGTTGGGACACGCAGGGCATGACAGAAATTGTGCCATTGTCTGGGGGAATACCACACAGACATGCGCTCTCCAAGTTGTAGCCCCACCTGGGGCCCTACCGCCTAACTCAAAGCTTTAGCCAGAGCGATAGCAATGCTCTGTCCGTCCTTGTCATATCATAACACGATGACAAGGACGGACAGTGCACTGACGTCATAAACCAAAGCCAGAGTCAAAGCGATAGAGTTAGGCGGTCCCGCTGCTGAGCATGTTCTCCCTGCTTCGGCCTACTTGAGTCCTTAGTCTATTTAGGGACTTCCAATTTGCCCAAGGTAGATCATAGTCAGTGGGGAGTTGTTCCTCCAGCTTAGTATTTGGGTCTGTGAGGTATTTCTCCTTCCAGAGCTTTAAGCGGGTGTCTTTAGCTTCCCCGTCCAGAGAAGGATGTTGTGGCGTCCTTGAGGAAGTTGTGGCGACTTTTAAGCCTCTGGGTCACCGACACGTGGTGGTGTAAGAGGTGCCTGAGTCATGCTCTTTTTTAAAGCGCTCCGACACATCTCTGCGAGCAGAGACAGCAAAGCAACAGGAGTTGATTTTAGACAGCCCGTAATGATTCGGCATGTGTCATTAAGTAATGGTAAAGTGAACAATCATCTGCCTTATCTATTACTAGACAATTATTTATCTATCCTTCGGGAACAGTACCTTTTTTCGGGATGAAAGGTACCCCCTATGTCCTTCTCTGTACCCCTGATGTGTATGCAAAATTTCATGACTAGCGGCTGCTCGCGACTTAGTCTGGGTAGAAAGTTTTTTGCCATCCCTCGGGAACAATACTTTTTTTGGGATGAAAGGTACCCTATGTCCTTTTCTGTACCCCTAACAACGTGAATTTAAAATTTCATGATGATCGGTTCATCAAAACTGCTTGTCAATCATTCACATTGCATCAGCATGTCAATCACATTTTGATCGTCTAGGAGCAATGCTTGACAAGCACCACAGAATAGATATATTACAGTAGCCCTTCAGAAGTAGGCTACGCCCCCAAATGATACATGCAATGTAAGCGTGCCCGCAGACTACAGACCAAACTGTCGGCCGATAGTTGGCCAATAGTTGGTTTTGTATGAAGAATCGGCCGATACCAAATCGTTGTAGTGTGCGCACTTGCATACTTCTTCATACTGATTCCAACTATCGGCCGACAGTTTGGTCTGTAGTCTGCGGGCACGCTAAATGATTGATAAGAAATGCTTGATATATAGGAGCTACTTAACTAATATTTGTTTTTTGTTCACAGAACAAGAGAAAACGACAACAGAACACAGATTCAAAGCAAGCAAAGAAATACAAAGAATTCAAGTTTTAAGAGTGATACTTTTATTAGTTTAATTTTAATATAGTTTAAGTTTAAACATTTGTAATTATTACAAAACACAATCTCATGGAATATCAATATGAACTTCATGAGTCCTGTAAATTAGGTTTATGTGTAACTATAATAATATAGAGTGTAAGGGACAGCCTTCCCTCCACAAACTGACAGGGTGCATTCAGCTCCTTATTCCGATTCACTTTTTCACTGGAATTTTCCTTTTTTTATAATTTTATTATTATTATTATTATTTTTAACAGACAAGCAGTTGTTATAACTGATAACGCCTGTATCCTGCTATCTATGCGTTTTGTTTACTGTTTATTATTAAGATATCTGTCAAGTCGATTTTTGAACTGATTAATATTTGAGGCAACCACAACATCATCCGGAAGCTTATTCCATTCTTTGATACTCTGTTGCTGATAAAGTTCTTGCATGGGTTGTTATATGCGATGGAAGTACTTAGCTTGAAACTGTGACCCCTAAGGTTATGATGGTTTTCGTTACGTTTATACAAGTTATCGAAATTCTGGAGGTCATAGTGGCCATTAAGTATTTTATAAGTCTCAATTAGATCTCCACGGTTCCGGCGGTCTTTCAAAGTTGTAAGATGGAGCACATCCAACCGTTCCTCATAGGTTCGTCGCTTAAGCGTTCTGGGGATTTTAGTAAAACTTCTCTGCACTTTCTCCAACTGATCAATGTCCTTGACAAAATAGGGACTCCAGACTTGAAACGCGTACTCCAAAATTGGTCTGACATATGTTTTGTAGATCTTTAACATCATTTCAGGAGTCAGGGCTCCAAAAGCTTTTCTAATGAGGTAGATTAGACTTTTGGCTTTCTTTGATATAGAAGAAACATGTTCCTCCCACTTCAAATCCTCAGATATCTTCACTCCTAAATCAGTCTGGACTTTGACCTCCGACAGCTGTACATTTTTTAATTTATAAGTCGAGCGAGGATTTTGATTACCTATGTGCAATACAGTGCATTTAGAAGCATTAAGGTTCAGAAGCCAATTTTTAGACCAGTTAGCAATGGCATTCAAATCAGATTGGAGTCGATCATAATCAATAAGCGGGTTTGCAAATAACTTTGTGTCATCTGCAAACATGCTGACATTGCATTGCAGGCAGCGTGGAAGGTCAAAGGTGTAAATAATAAAAAGTACAGGTCCGAGAACTGACCCTTGGGGCACGCCACTGAGAACCTGGCGCTGGGCAGACAGTTCATCTCCTATTCTTACTTGAAAGGTTCTTTGCCGCAGAAATGCCTCTATCCAGTTAAGAAGTTTTCCTCTTACTCCCACAAATTCCAGCTTATACAGCAGCCTATTTATTGAAACCTTGTCAAATGCTTTCTCGTAGTCAAGGTAAATGACGTCGATCGGTTGTCTCTCATTGAATTGTTCGATCCATTTCGACATGCATGACAGTAAGTTAGACACAGTTGACCGGCGTGGACAGAAGCCATGCTGGTGATCAGTAAGAACTTGATGATTGGCAAAAAATTTTCTGATTAATTTTACTATAATTTTCTCCATCAACTTGCATGCCACACTAGTGAGACTTATGGGTATATAATTGACAGGATCGAGCTTATTTCCTTTTTTAAATATGGGAGTAACTGTTGCATTTCGCCAGGAGTCAGGTATGACTCCAGTGTCATAAGACTTCTGCATTATAGATGCTAGACTAGCCGTAAGGTCGCATCTCTGTAACACGGCTACGGGAATGTCATCTGGTCCCGGCGAGGAATCTTTATTCATTTCTTTAAGGGCTTGTTGAATGTTGTCTTCAGAGAACAAGATGTCCTCAACAGTATCTTCAACTCGAAGAAGCGGATCCAGCTCTGGTAACGGAGTAAGTGGTTCTTCTTGATAGACACTTGAGAATTGTTCTGCGAATAGTTCAGCAATATCATAAGCTCCAGTTATAGTTAGGCCTTGCTTATTTCGTAAGGTTGTTGGTATGCTAACTTTCGAAGATATTTGTTTCCTTATATATGAGTAGAATTTCTTTGGTCCAGCTTTTAGTAGGTCACTCTCGTAGGTAATGCGGGCGGCTTTACTTTGATTTGACAATTTGTTGTTGACTTTTCTATAATCATTGTACGCCTCATCCAATCCAGTCAAGATATATCTTTTCCATAAAGTATGTTTTTGGTTAACTAGCATTTTTGTATCTTTTGTTATCCATGGTTTGTCCGTAGCTCCGGGTCGTACTTTGATTTTTGGTGTGCACATAATAATAGCTTCCTTTACAGTCTCAGAAAATATCTTATACTGGGCGTTAGGGCAACTGAGATTTTTAAGTTTATCAGGCAGAGAATTCTGTATTTTTGTGTTCATTGCGTCATAGTCAGCTTTTTTGTGGTTTAAGCGGAATTTAGTTTTAGTTTCATTTTTTCAGTTAATATTACTTTATTTCAATGTAATATTACATTCTCTAGATGCAACACTCCATTTTTTTAAAAGAAGAGCTAAAATAAAAAAAAAACGGCAATAAATTCTAAAATTCTCTAACAAAAGACGATGAGAGGAATCGGCTATGGCACGACCGCATTGAACCCGTAGCGGTGGCGGCCGGAGGCTCGCTCGCTGTGCGACGGGCTGGCAATGTTAATAATAATAATAATAATAGTAAATCTTTATTTATTTATATGTTAGCCACACATCATGTGTGAGGTAATCAAACTAATTAGGATTCTTGAATTTCCATAAAATTCATGAAATAATTTCATGTACCTGTCATCTAAGTATAATATACTGGATTCATCCTATTATTCCTAGACCTCGTAAAAATTACTGCCAAATTTGAAACTCTTGTAGAGCATGTCGAAATGCTACATGTTTGGAAGCGTGCTGAGGTGTTCCACTTCCTGGCGCTGGGAGTAGGTGCTGACTCATGTACAGTCACGAGCAATAAGATGTACACACTTTAGAACTATGTCACATTCAATCAATATATCTCTGTGTGATAATGTTATACCTAGGTTATTCAAAACTTAATTGTTAATACCACTAACATTTTACGTTTTCAAAAATAACTTTGTTTTTCATAGTGTTTGTATAAAAGACAAAATTATATTTGCGGTTTTAGAAAATGTGCTATATCTCTAAAACTGCTAACTAAATCTCGTTCAAACCAATTTTCATTGAAGGTGTTCTTTAAGATCTACAGCATATATATTTTTTAAGATTTTTCACTTTCTTATTTTAAAAGTTAAATGGGGGGGAAACGCTTGAAGAGCTATCTAAAGACACCCCGCACGTATGGGTTTGATGAAAAAATTTTTTTTCAGTTCCATGTATGGGGAGCCCCATCAATATTTTTGTTTTTTTACTTTTGTGTAAAATCTTCAAGCGGTTTACATCTTCTCACCAAGTTTCAACTGTGTAATCCTGTTTTGTAATGCGTTGTAGCTCCAAACAGCTTGATTGGACTCCACCCTTTGAGCGACTGCTGACTGCCTGTTCCATGACACTGTGGTCTGACTGTTATTTTCATAAATTAAGCATAATAATTGAACAGTATACGAATTTTCAGTCTTGAGATAGCTCTTGTACCGACCTCAAAATTCATACAACTTACGTGGCGTGCTGCGGTCTGACTACCATCTTATTTTTTTGTGCTATTCTCTACTATACTGCCAAATTTGAACCTTGAGATAACTCTTGTAGAGCATGTCAAAATGCTACATGTTTGGAAGCGTGCTGACACCAGGCGTTCCACTTCCTGGCGCTGAGAGTAGACCCTGACTCATGTACACCCTAAACACTCTTATCATATTGAGAGAAGGACCTTGAGATAACTCTTGCAATAATTTTCACGAGCTCTCGATCTATATCAGCCTGTGGAGGGCTGTCCCTTACATCCTGTATAGTAAAAAGTAAAATACCTATAATAAAAAATTATAATAAGGAACAGTTGTATCTATTGACCCATTTTAGATTATCCAAACATTTTCTTGATATTAATATAAATTAGTGTCAAACTTAAAACTAGGAAGAGTCGTCATTTTTGTGGTCTGCACTTTGTCTTTTATATATTCTAATTCGTTCTTTCGCTACCAAGGACTGCACTTCGACTTGAAGTATCAAGGCCCTGTCTAATGGCAACCTTCGCAGCTGAGCGGCTATATTATTCGAGAACAATTGAAATTCGTCCATTTTTTTCCCTTTCGTACTATTCACACTGGTCCCACTATTCCCAGGTAAATCCAATTCACCCAATGGTTTCTCAATAGTTTTATTATTCAAGAACAATTGAAATTCCTCTAATTCTTCCACTTTCCTACTATTCACACTGATCCCACTATTCCCAAGTAAATCCAATTCAGCCAATGGTTTCTCTGCAGTTATTTTTTCTAAGGTTTTGACCCTTTTGGGCACTGGCTCCAAATAATCGTCGACTGGTGCAATATCTTTGTCGTCCTGGTGTACCATCTCGTCCAAGTACTCCTGCTTTATCGAAACCACGTAGGCATCCATATTCGAAGATTCTTCTATGATGAAACAGCTATCCAACTGCTCCTCTTCACTAGACACTTCGCTTTCTGTCATACTTTCCTTTCCCAAATGGAGGACGGCCATAATCGGCTTGAAGGCTTGGAACCATTGCGCTTTACGGGCCGCCAGCTTATCCGTACCCAATTTCTCCATCCTTCGCAGCTCTTGATAATAAGACGATCGTAAATTTTTAATTTTACTCCTCACGTCTTCTGGCGTTAACCTTGGAATTCCCATTTGCTGGACAATAGAATCGTAAGCTTGTTTTCTCGCAACCCCATTCTTGTATAAATCTGATGTGTTGTCCCAAAGGTATCTGTGAGATTTATATAGTTCTATCAGCTGAATAGTTTCCTCTTCCGACCACCTCATTGTTGCTGTTTACAACAACAAAAACACTTCAAATTCAGAAAATATCAAGATAGACAGAAGCATGCGTCTGTCCCGCATATATAGCATGCTTTTCCAACTTAACTGCACTGCAAGGAAAGGTTATTATAAAGGCTGCGGTCCGCATCCGCATAGCGAAAATATCGATATTATCGCGATTACAGCCGGTCCGCATGCACGTAAGCGCGCTTACAATAGCTGCGGTCCGCATGGCGATTACATCGATTACGGTGTTTACAACGCTCACACGAGGTCCGCATTCGATATCGCGCTCAAATCGATAAAATCGACAAATGACAGTTGGCGAATGCGAACCGCTCGTAAGCGCGCTAACGTTTTATTCTAACCTCAAATACAAGATGGAATAATTGCTAGACATTATTTTTGCTCTCTAAAGCGATGATAATGATGAAGAACGTTTGATTATTGAGTCGTGTGCACCCAACATCTTTTTTTACCGATAAAAACCGATGTCACACATGACGGCGGCGTGTTAAGGCTGTAGACTCGCATCACGTTCCATATTTAAATTTTCAATACAAATGATCAAAACAACTCTGCGCGAGCCGTAACGAGGGCGAACTTTGAAAATTCATATTAAATTATTAAATAGATATAAGTATATACAAAACACGCAATACATTAGACAAATACCTCATTATTCCTAAGAAAAATTAAAAATTACTTTAGATTCTGTAAATACCAGTCCAAACATATCAAACCAAAACTAAAAAAAAATATCAAAGTGTACCAATTTGAGCAGTTTTTAATATATTCACTTCTCAAGCTTACGCGCTCACTAGACATGAAATAAAACACTTTTTAACGGATACTAGCGCGGTTTTATTGAATGTACTTTGGTATTTAGTTGGTATTTGGTTTGATATTTTTTAATATTTTATTTCTCTGTGATAGAAAAGCGTTTTTTTAAATTTTCTCTCTATAGGGAACTCCTTGACAATACAAACAATAAGTGAAAACATAAATATGAGTCGTATTCTTATTTGTTACAGCTGAAACTTTTTTGAAAAATACCTCTGACAAGCAAATTTGAAATTCCACTTGAACATATTGTCTTCGTTTTAAAATACCTGACAATTTATTATGTTGTTCTTTCTATACGGCAACAATTTATGAATTTTGATTCCTAAAACTAAAGATTACATCAATAATAATGCTTTCATTCTTTAGATAACTTCATTAGAAAAACACTAATTTCGTTGAAATGCAAATATACAGCCTTAAGACGTGGCGTCCAAGGCGGTTTATATATGGAGTGAGTACTATACAAAAATTCTCACTATTCGTTTAAAAGAAATTCAACTTTATAACCTTTGTCATAGAGTTGAAATTCTATCGACGACATTGACTGAAGACTCTACTGTGTGAATGAAACAACACTAGGTGGAGGTCGGTGTCTCGTTCGCACAATTGCCATTACTAAACAATAATACCACGATAGTAGGAAAAAAATGTACGTTACCAACCACGTAGTGTATCAAAGTTAAGGATTCGGAGTGGAATATTGAAATATACTACTTAAATATTAATTTAGAATAACACATAGTAATTGTAAAATAAAACTGAACTTACTCTTTTGTTTTACTTAGATTTCTACAATAATGCTAATCAGCATTATTGTACTTGTATAAATTCAAGTGTCAATCCTGGCAACTCCGATCCGATTTTGACTTTGGCGCCGAATTTCAATTTTAGAATTTCAATATTCAGGAAATATTCCTTTACAAAACTAGGGTGACCAACAATTCTACACCATTTCAGATTTCCCAAAAACGAAATTGTTCTATCAATTGAAATAACTGGAAGTCGCAGGCGAGGGGTAAAGTTAATATTAATAATCAAATTCATGTTTATGCGCCGATTTCGATGAAACTTGGTTCATGGTACTATTTCGACAAGAAAATAATAACGCAGTGTTGAAAATATTAAAAAATCCAAGATGGCGGCCAACTTTTATGTTTGTAGGCCGATTTTGATGAAATTCGGTTTTTAGTACTATTTTGACAAGAAAATAACAAAGTAATTTTTAAAGTTTATAAAATTCAAAATGGCGGCCAACTTTTTTGTTTGTGGGCCGATTTCGATGAATTTAGGTTTTTGGTACTTTTTTGAGAAGAAAATAACAACGCATTTTTTAAATATTAAAAAATATAAGATGGCGGCCAACTTTTTTGTTAATGGGCCGGGCCGATTTCGATGAAACGTTTATAAAAAATATTTTTTAAATAAATAATTAGTTTCTGCTTTTTAGTTAACGAGCTAAACTGAATATTTACCACCTCCTATCAGAGCTCAAACTCAATGGGGTTGCATGGTTTTATTACAGAATTCTAGTGGCCTTCTTTCGGCTTCATCATCAGACCCTGGAAACTATTTCCTATCAGAGTACTCGTCAAGACCATTCAAACAAGCCCAAACTCGATGGGGTTGCATGATTATATTACAAAGTTCCAATGGCCTTTTTCCGGATCCTTCATCAGCCCCTTGGATATTATTCCCCAACAGAGTACTTGCCAAGACGATTCTAACGAACCCAACACGATGGGGTTGTATGTATGGTTTCATCATAGTGTTCCTGTGGCGTTCTTCCGGCTTTATCGTCAGATCAGCTCAATGATACCATAATATTACATTACCTTCTAGTTATGTGTTCGAAGTTTCAAGTCTCTAGTTCATCGGGAAGTTAGTATAAAATCGTTAGCAAAATTTGTGTTCAAACAAACAAACGAAAACACAAACAAACGAGCAAGCAACCTTAAAAAACGTGGCAAAAGTATTAATTGTAAATATAGAACTACCTAAGTACCTAAGTTTATATTAAACAGTTTAAAGTAATAAGTATGTCTCCGACCAACCATACAGTTTGGTCACCCTAATGAAGAAAGAGATACAATTATCTACTTGACCTCTCTGTCGGCTCGTTTTGGGGCGAAGAGCTCAATCTGGTTTATACCGAAGGGATGTGCTACATCTATGGTGGCATCAGACAAATGTGTCCGCACCTTTAATAAAGCTGTCTCTTTCACAGATTAGAAAACACTACTGTCAGTCAGTACTGTCACTGTCTAATTTTTTAATCTAATCTGTGGCAGGTATTGGACTTCGAACTTTAAATCGAATTTTGTTTTTATTAATTTTAATAAAAACCAAACTAATTAAGTTAATTTTAACTTAATAACTATAGAAAATGTCTCGCGTTTTAGTTGGAGTAAAGAGAGTTATTGACTATGCTGTCAAAGTAAGTATAGCGTGCAAAGGTTACTTTTGATAATACCTATTTACGAAGGTTTTGTCAAGTTCATTCAATAGAAAAAAATCCTAATATCTACTATAAAAATGGTGTAAAGACCTAATCTCATCATTTTATATATAGTTTTGCAGTATAAACCATTTCAAGAAGAAGACTGTACTTGTAAAACAATGATAGATAGTTCAGTATAGTTATTAAAATCTTTCAGGTTCGTGTAAAACCAGATAAATCTGGTGTAGTTACCGATGGCGTGAAGCACTCTATGAACCCTTTTGATGAAATAGCTGTGGAGGAGGCAGTGAGGATGAAGGAGAAAAAATTGGCAAATGAAGTGATTGCTGTATCTTGCGGCCCAACACAGGCACAGGTACCTAAGTTTATAAATTACGATTCATGGAATATGTCTATCCCAGGGACGAGGAAATGTCAGCCCGAGGGCCAATCCAGCCGGCGAAAAGATTCAATCCGGTCCGCGATTATACCCCATCATTTATAAGAATGGCTCCCATATAAAAATTAAGTACCCTACTAAAAATGATGTATGTCCACAGGAATAACACACACAAGTCAGTATTGCTATTGATTCATGGGCTGGGGCTGCTCGTTAGCTCGTGAATTTGGCTCGTCTTTCCTTTAGTTGACGTGGAGTTAAGAGTTCATATTTTTTTGTGTAAAGAACTCATAATTTAGATCACGAATACGAAATATTAAGGTGCGGAAACAAATAGGATGCGAGAAAATTTTTTCTAAAAATTAAGATTTTCTAGGTCAAAAATGTCTAATTATAGGCCAGTGTCGTCATTTTTGACGTTTAATGGCGGCGTACTATGTTGGTAGCACTGCTAAATTGTTGCGATGGTGACCAAAGACCGCAGGGTCATGTGATAGGTGCGAGGAGCGTAGCGACGAGCATGTTAGGTGCACATGAACCCAGCGCGCAAGCCGAGCGAGCGAAGCGAGCGTGCCGCGGCAGCGGCCGGCGAAGCGCCAGAAACGACTTTTTTTACGTGCAAAATCTTTTACGTATGTCCCCTCCCCTCTCTCCACCTCTTTTTAGCCTACCCTGCTTAATTCCCATATTTTTTGTTTTGAGGTTATGTTTACACAAAAAAATATTTCTCGAAAACTACGCATCGCCGGCAGATGGGGATTGGAGGAGGTTGTTGTTTCAACTTGTTTCCCCTCCCCTCCTTTAATTGCCGAAAAATAACAGTAATTTGGCTGTTATCATTACTTTTTAGTGCGAGATTAAAAATTCATTTAAAAAAAAAGTATACATTTCCGCACTCCCAAATTTTAAGGGGGGGTTAGGGAGGACCCACCCTCCCCCCTCCCACCCCTCCCACCCTTAAATTCCACGTCAACTAATGGAAAGTCGTACCGTGAATTTTCTAATTATTGTTAACGACTCTTGTCATAATCTATTTCCCATAATTTATCCCACCCCTAATCTATGCCCTACTTTGTGCTGATGTTTTCACCCAAACTCAATCACAATTTTTAAACTAAAAAAAAATTATGACAACCATTTAAGGCCTGGATAACCCACCATTAATAATTAATTACCTACTTTAGAAAACCATAATAATCAAAACATTCTAATTCTATGATTTTATTTATTATTTTAGGAAACTCTCAGAACAGCTTTAGCGATGGGAGCAGACAGAGCCATCCACGTGGAGGTGGCCGGTGCGGAGTATGAGACGCTGCAGCCCCTGCATGTCGCCAAAATATTAGCAAAACTTGCTAAGGATGAAAAGGCTGATATTGTTATTGTTGGAAAGCAGGTACTATTTCAGATTTTAATATCAATGGCAATCCTGTCACCCTGTTGTAATTATTTGGTAACGATATATTCAAGTTTGTAAATATCGTTACTTATGGCTGTTACAGCTGATAAGTTTCTTGCGCCCGTTCTTCTTGTCAGCTAAAAAAGTCTGGAACGGGTGGTAGGAAAATATAGACGATTCAAAAGTACTTAATTATTAAGTTTATTTGAATAAAGCTTATTTGACTTTGACTTTGACTCATATCATAGGCTTAGTGTAAAAACCGAGTGGGAGAAAATGGCGATAGACATACTCCATTTTCTAAGGTACGTTTTTATTATTGAAATCTAAGCATTTCATGTATGTGTTACTGTTAAAGTTGCCAAGGATGAAAAAGCTGATATTGTTATTGTTGGAAAAAAGGTACTTTCTTACTATTTCAGACTTTATGTCAATGGCACTCATATCATAGGTGGAGCCAGGCCAGTTTTACGGGGAAGGTCGGTCCATTTTTTAAAGAAACTGCTTGACAGAATAAAGGGTTTGTTTAGTAATTCTATCATTGTCTTTATTTCGGGGCAGGTTTACCACCAAATTCCCCCGTCCCTACACCCATAGCTGCACTATGCACTACCTTCTCTCTGGCTGCACTGTTAAAATAAGTTTTAGCTGTTACAATCCAGTTTAATATAATAACTCAACCTGTATGATAATATTTCAATATTATACACATCAACTTTGTCTAGGGATACAGGTGTTATTTTCATACAAACATGGTATCTTTGAAGCCTTGGTTTTCTGTCAGGGATGTACCGTGCTGTAATCTGATGATGGCCATCCAGGGAGTGAATGGAGTAGATTCAGATCGCTATACACACCCAACTGATCTGATCAGCATTCTAAAAGATTAATGGGTCAGAGTTCTTAGTTTGAGGATTTCCATACATTTTCATGCTATTTTCGCGGGTTTGAATGCTGGTCAAATCAGTTGGGTGTGTATAGCGCTCTGAATCTCCTCCATTCACTCCCTGGATAGCCGTCATCAGATCACAGCACAGTACATCCCTGGCAGGAAACCAAGGCTTCAAAGTTACCTCGTTTGTATGAAAATAGAACCTGTATCCCTAGACAAAATTGATGTGTGTATTTAATTTTTCCATAGATATTTGACAGTGTGTTAATTTGTAGGCTATTGACGATGATTCTAACCAGACTGCTCAAATGACTGCTGCGATGTTGGACTGGCCACAGGGTGTCTTCGCATCTAAGGTATAATTAGGCCCATTTTACATGAGGCCAATAGCCGAGACAATCCACTGAGCCAGGACAGCAAGTCAGTCGAATTTGCTTGAAAGGACAATCCAATGCAGTGGGCTGTGTCTATTTACACGATGCAAATATCAAACTGGCTTATTGGATTGTCTCAAGTATTGGCTCTGTGTAAACATATTATTTAATGTTACCACTTATTTTATTACCGAGATATTGTTTTGATAACCTTTTGGTCCTTTCATTTTATTATCTTATCAAATAAATACATGAATTGTAAAGCAATGTATGCTATCATATGAATGAAAAAAATGATTTGATTATTATTATGTCATTATAATTTGTGACATTTTCAAAATATGTACATGGTGATTTCAGTTTGAAAATGTCAAAATGCCCTAAAATAATCCATCATCTGCTGGGGTGAATTACATTTTTTTTTGCAGTCATCTAAGTTTCTGAACTGTTAATTTCAGATATGAATTATCGTTCTTATCTAATTTTTTTTTTTTCATTTATATCATTACATATCCTTACTAATCCTTTCTTAATATTATAAATGCGGAAGTCCGTTTGTTTGTTTGTTACGCCGCCTTCACGTCTTAACTACTGAACCGATCATCATGAAATTTTGCATACATATTGTCAGGGATGCAGAAAAGGACATAAGATACCTTTCATCCCGCAAAATGGAACTGTTCCCGAGGGATAGACAAGTTGCGGGCGCTAGTTAGTAATAAAAATAATAGTTTGCTACAATAACTTTCTTTTCTAAGATAGAGAAAACCGACAGTGGTCTGACGGTGACTCGCGAGATCGACGGCGGTCTGGAGGTAGTGAAGACGAAGTTGCCCGCCGTGCTATCAGCCGATCTGCGTCTCAACGAGCCGCGGTACGCCACGCTGCCCAACATTATGGTACGCCCATAGTCAATATACGCGTGTTTCTTAATCATGGACAAGCAACTGAGGGCTGGAGGAGGTAGACGAAGTTGCCCGCCGTGCTGTTCGCCAACCTGAGCCTCCACGAGCCGCAGTACGCCACGCTGTCCAACATTATGGTACGACCATAGTCAATATACGCGTGTTTCTTAATCATGGACAAGCAACTGAGGGCTGGAGGATGTAGACGAAGTTGCCCGCCGCCGCGCCGTGCTGTTCGCCAACATGAGCCTCCACGAGGCGCGGCACGCAACGCTGCCCAACATTATTGCACGACAAATATTACTCTTTAATAATAATCTATTAATACATTTAAACTTAAGCTGGAGTAGAACTATTTTTGTCCCTTGTACCGTTATATTGCCGATTCCCTGTCTTACCAACTCAATCGTAGACAAGCGAATAAATCTTGTAAAGCTAAAATAATAATTTATTTCATGCGTTTTTCCTGTGTAGCTTTATAAATAAAAGGATTTCATTAAATAATTTCTTATCTAGTAGGCTAATATGAGGATCTGCCATATTGTATCAACGTAGCCATAACTGTGCACTTTGTTTCCAGCCCCCCTAGCCTGACCGACCCGACGAAACATGATATATATCGCGTGATTTTTTAAATTAAACGTAATAAATAGCATATCATTTCGTGTTTCGGTGGTCATGGGCAGGTTACTTTATATTTAAATTTCTTTACCCCAAACGTTTGATAAAATTTTACTAACAAGATGTATTTATTACAGAAAGCCAAAAAGAAGCCTCTAAAGAAACTCACAGCTAAAGACCTCGGCGTGGACATATCAGCCAGGATCAAAGTGGTGTCGGTAGAGGACCCGCCGGTCCGCCAAGCGGGCTCCATCGTACCGGACGTAGACACACTCATAGCCAAGCTCAAGGAAGGCGGCCATGTTTGAAGCAAGTGTAAGGAGATCCTTTAAATCATGTTCTAAGAAATAAGTGTTGATACTGTAGCTAAATTGTTTAATATACACCATACATATTTTCAAATTTTAATTCGTTGTTTCATTTATCAAATTGTTGACATGTAGCTTGTAACAGGGGGGCTCACTCCGCGCTTAAACGTTTATATTAGCCTAACGTTTATATTAGTTAATGCTCGCGGCTCATTCAGTTGAGCCAGCGCACGAGGGATGTCGTTTGTCGGTTGAATCAGAGCTACGTGACTAACGCGACTGAAAAAGAAAGTGTATACAATAATAGGCACGCAGCGCCGTGCAATTTGAGTACTTTATTGCCGTGCAGCGAGAGTGGCTGGTTATTATTTGATTGTCCTCGCGCAGATGGGCTTTTAATACTATTATATTATATTCTGTGCTTGTAGTAAAATACGTTTGAAGTAATTTGTCTTCTATAAATAAAATAATTAGGTACTTTCTACTTTTAAAACTGGAAAACTAACAGCAGCTTATTTAATGAACTACACGTAGGCAGGGCAGTTAACTAGATTTCAGTAATATACAATTGATTGGAAGATGAAAAACATCATTGGTCTCGGTTAATTTTTTTTACTGCAAACAAGGTTTAAATCTGATTGGAATATTTACCTATATAATAGGAACTTGTTAATCTAATAATAAAATGTATTTTTTTTATTAGATAACACCATTTCTTTCCGTCTTTAAATATTATTTATTCTAAACGAGAGGAGCAATAAAACCACAGAATTCTGATTATAGAAATATTTATTAAGTAACTAGTAGAGCGCCTCGCCGCTGTAGGGCTCGTACCACACGATCTTGCCCTCGAGGCAGCCCGTCACGAGCATGTGGTAGCGCGGGTTGAAGCGGGAGCTCACCACCAAGTCCTGATAAATAAAATGTACAATTTATTTATCAAATAAACATAGGATGGTGTTAAGGAGCCCTACTCCCCACTACTAGCGCCGCCAATATATTTATTTTTATCACTCTTGGTCTTAAATCTATCTATGGCCACTTTCCATAGTCTCACTATTATCTGTGGCAATTGAACAAAGCTGTAGAACACGACAATAGCTAAACCATGTAGTACCTCGAAAAATAAAAAATACCACTTTTATATAAATATCATATAAAATAGGTTACGGCGGGTTGCAATATGTAAAACTTGGGTTTTAGTATCTAAAATGGCGTAATAAATAAGTATATCACAAAGGCAAACGGTAATTTTTTCGTGATTTAAATGTAACTACCACGGGCGATTACAACGATTTGGTATGGGCCGATTCTTCATATTAAAAACGGTCCGACCCAACTATCGGCCGATAGAAAGTCTGAAGTCTGCGAGAGCTCTAAATGTATTGGCGGCGTTAGTAGTAGGTAGTCGGCACCACGGTTAAGGTGGGGTTTATGCAACCTGGTTCGCACACGTACAGTACGAGGCATATATCTTGAAATTTTTTCGACGGAGTGGGGATAAGTTCGCGCATGTGCTCTTGTGAGCGACCAATAGCGCGCGCCCCTCTTCCGCCGCCCGCGCCCCTCACCGCTACGCATTCCTAAAATATGTATTCCGCGCAATCCCCACCCGATTTCAAGATATATGCCTCGTACTGCACATACTATATCCAAAGTAAAAACAAAATGTTTGCTTCGGCGGCGCACCGTTCCAGGTTCGCGGAGGTTCGTGAACCTAAGTGGGTACTCACCCTTACATTATGTGCTTGAGAACGATAATAGTTTGTTGCACTCAGGGTAAAGGGTAAAATTACCCCCTTTACAAAAAACCTCAATATTTAGTTAACCAACCTGGTGCACGCCGAGACTCTGGCCCACGTCCGCCAGAGGGCGCGGCGCGCGCAGCTCGTGCGACAGCGCGGACAGCTCGCTGCATTCCGGGTTCAGGGCGAGCAGGCGCATGCCGCGCCCGAAGGGCGAGCACACCAGGCGCCCGTCCGCCGAGTAGCACAGTTCCTGGATAATGCACTATTATTGTTATGAGCCCGTAGCGATTTTGCCGCTCTCCAAAGTTTTTTTTCTCAAAAGTTCTTAAATCTGTGTGCGTAATTGAAAAATGTGTCTCGGCCACTTTTCGCAATATAAGATTACGGACATACATACATACATACATACATACACTCACGCCTGTTTCCCATGGGGGTAGGCAGAGACTATGGATCGCCACCTGCTACGATCCTTGCACACTTCTTTAGCTTCATTCACATCCATCAATCTTTTCATACATGCCCTGCGGTTTTTGTCACTGCGTACACCAGCCTTTTTTATAATAACCTCTATCTGGTCCGCGTAGGTTTTTCTGGGACGCCCTTGCGCAATCGTTCCTTCCACATTCGCAAAATATATCTCTTTCGTGATTCGCCTTTCACTCATCCTCTCTAAGTGACCAAACCACCGGAGCATTCCTTTTTCAATTCCTTTCTCAATTACGGACATTTCAACATATATTTCAGTTTCGATACAAAAAGTTATCGTATTCAATTACGCACTCTGTTTTAAAAAATCTTGAGAAAACATGAAATGTGCGAGCGGGAGAGCTGCAGTCAGCGGCTCTTAATAATGTCATTGTTTCCATGTTTATTTATATTGAAAAGCTTTTAAGATTAGGACAATATAAAGCTAACTAGCTTCTGCCTGCGACTTCATCCGCGGGGATATTCGAGAAAATCCTTAGGGAACCATTAAACAGGATAAATGGTATTCTATGTTAATTTCATCAAAATCAGATCGGCCGTTTTAACATGATTAGGCGGGTCCCCACCAAGCGCACTGCCCCCCTTTTTCCTCTCCCTCTCCCGCTTCCGCTCCCTCTAACTTCCAAGATCCTAGCTTCGAAACCGAGGGACTTTACAAATTTTCATTCCCTATTTCAACTCCTTCAACCCTAATTTCGCGATAAAAGGTAGCTTATGTCCTTTTTCAAGCTCTACTCTATCTCTGTACCAAATTTTATCAAAATCGGTTCAGTAGTTACTTTCGTATTTATAATATTAGTATGGATGACAACTGTCAATAACTGTTCAGCGGCAGCCTTCTGAGTAACACACTATAACGTGGTCTCACCTTGATGAACCCCTTGCTCTCGTTGGTCTCCTCGATGTAGTAGAGCAGGGGGTTCCTGTTCTTTCGGATGTAGTGGGGCGTGTCCTCTTTCAATGAGCGCCTCGCCCGCCGCGGACGGCTGGGGCAGCCTTCTGAGTAACACACTACAACGTGGTCTCACCTTGATGAACCCCTTGCCCTCGTTGGTCTCCTCGATGTAGTAGAGCAGGGGGTTCCTGTTCTTTCGGATGTAGTGGGGCGTGTCCTCTTTCAATGAGCGCCTCGCCCGCCGCGGACGGCTGGGGCAGCCTTCTGAGTAACACACTACAACGTCGTCTCACCTTGATGAACCCCTTGCTCTCGTTGGTCTCCTCGATGTAGTAGAGCAGGCGGTTCCTGTTCTGCCGGATGTAATGGGGCGTGTCCTTTTCCAATGAGCGCCTCGCTCGCCGCGAACGGCTGGGGCAGCCTTCTGAGTAACACACTACAACGTGGTCTCACCTTGATGAACCCTTTGCCCTCGTTGGTCTCCTCGATGTAGTAGAGCAGGGGGTTCCTGTTCTTCCGGATGTAGTGGGGCGTGTCCTCTTTCAATGAGCGCCTCGCCCGCCGCGGACGGCTGGGGCAGCCTGCTGAGTAACACACTACAACGTGGTCTCACCTTGATGAACCCCTTGCCCTCGTTGGTCTCCTCGATGTAGTAGAGCAGGCGGTTCCTGTTCTGCCGGATGTAATGGGGCGTGTCTTCCTCTAAGGAGCGCTGCGCCGGCACCTCGCCCGCCGGGGACGGCTGGGGCACCCTGCTGAATAACACACACCCCTATTCATAAACTATACACAAACGACTGCATAAACAATACGCACTGCGTTGAAATAGAGCTCTGTGATTGGTTCGTTTGTTTCTTAATACGTTTTTTGCGACCTAAATAGTAATGTTTTTGTATGAGAAAGTCTCTTTAGGGTTAAGAGGACGCAGTCTGCACACTAGCGGCGCCATTGAAAAAACATAGAACTTAAATAAAGACGAAACTTAGATGTTTAGAAAGTGTTGCGCTTTTGACGTACTAAACAAAGCATTCCAACTTTTTTAGGTTGGTGTGCATTTTTAGCATCATCGCGTCCAAAGAGTAATAAAAAAATTCGGGTTGTACTCCGGGAGTGCCGGCAGAAGTGAAAACTTGAATATTAACGTTGTACATTTTTGATTATTTTGGAATGGTTAGGGAATAATTTTGCACGAATTGCCGTCTTACGAATTTACGAATACAGAACAGTATTTACGAAAGTCTTATCCATAGCTTGACAGAAAATATTGAGTTTTGACATTGAATTAAAAAATTAGCGCGTCGCATTGTTTACTACACTAGTGTTTACGTCTTGAAATGACGCGCCGCCATTTTCGCCGTGCCCCGTAGAAAGAGAGGGAGATACTTCCGCTGCCGGCTGTCTACTCTCCATCAGTCACATCCGTTTTACGAATTTTCGATCAGGGTCACGTGATCCTGACTGACGCGAGTTTAACATTTTTCCCCATTACAAAAAACCGTATAACGCCGCTAAAGAAGTTTTCACTTCAAAAACTATGGTCGGGTCACACAACTTACAATGTGTGCATGTTTTGGTCACCTAACTATTGGGTAATATTTTTTTCGACGCATTTGTAGCTTCGACTGTCTATCTAGACCAAGGCCGGCCAATCCCAGGCCCGCGGGCCACCAAGCGGCCAGCCAAGGCATTTGAATTTGCCCGCTAGCAATCGGCCGGCTGACCAGCGCACTGTGGCCCCGCTTACACCTGATGAAAACCTAAAAATTGTGGCCCGGCGCCGCTACGATCTATAAATTTTGCTCACCTGTAAATTTTATTGGCCAGCCTTGATCTAACCCAACAGTCGTCAAATTGCGGCCCGTGGCCTGTATTATTGCGGCCCGTGGCCTGTATTCGTGCGGCCCGCCCGCAGCATAGCAACTTTTTTCTCCGTTTAGTAGAACAAAGCGATAGAACTATACGGATACAATGAATAATTTAACTATTCTATTATGTTTATATTCTATTTTACGTATTCGGTTCGTATTTTTATTTTATGTCATATTCATTAGTTGTGAGTTGTTATTGGACGATGACCACACACAAACTTGATACAAAGTAAAAAAATATCAATACAGACCGAATACATATAAGTGGACAAACGCCCTTAGTGTGCGGTGCGGTCCGGCAGGGATATTCACATTTCTCTGTGGCCCTTGGTCGGAAAAGTGTGACGACCGCTGACCTAGACATATAAATAATCAAAAAAATTTTTTTTCCCCACTACGTATAATAGCACCGTACAGCCGCCATGTTGGTTTTTTTATAACGCCACCTTCTTAAGAACACTTGGGCTGACGAGACAAATCTAACGATATGTAAATCATGGAAATCCGTTCAGCCGTTTGAAAGATATGAGGTAATAAAGAATATTACATACAAACTTACATACAAGATACGCGCGAAAAACATAACCCTCTTCCAGTCGGGTAAAAAGAGACGAAATTGTGAATTATCTATGTAGTGCACTCTGAACAAGCTTTGTAGTACTTATTTTCTAGCCTGTCGTTTAGTTTAATGGAATTTTATTGCGAAAAGTGTACGCTAGAAATGTAATAAGTCTATGGAAAAGTGGCTACTTTTCGGGGCTAAAAAGTTACAACCCACACAGAAGGCAAAAAGATGCAAAGATAACGTATCATAAGTATTAAATATTTTTTTGTTCAAGTATAGAAAGTATCTATGAGTTACATTACAGATTATGGTCGTTATTATGCAACCATGCAGTGTTCAGTCGCTTTGTGCTGCATAATTAAATGCCAGCCTTTTTAGCCCCGCCCACTGGGTTGTAATTTTAGTGTGGTGCTATTTTTTAAGCGGGATGCTTGTTCCATAACACTGCACTATAGTGAAGTTGGACTGTAATGGAAGTGCGACAAAATGCATGATGTTATTTTTTACACGACTGTCCAAAGCAAAAAGAGTGTATATGTGTTCAGGGTTCATGTATGTTTGTGGGTATGTGAGTTTCTTTATTCCACCATAACTTCCAAATGGCTCAACGGATTTGGATGTATGGGGTATTGTTAGAATCCTTACATCATTCCGAGTAACACTGGCTATATTTTTTTTTTAAACAGTTAATATAGCGACTGTATGACGCCATTTTCAAATGTGAAAAATTGTCATTGCACTCGGGGACCTCATCGATTAAAAATTGTTCCACAAAACGGTCCCCCGACTGCAATGACACTTGTTATTTAACTTTTTATTAGTTTGTTTTTATCAGGGCAGTCGTGTTTTTTTTTAATTTACTTATTTTAAGGTCGATCATGCAGCATGACAACTCACGTAAAAGCATTGTCATATCGCATGATCGTCTAGGGACCACAATAGATTTGAGTTGGCTGGAGTACACAGATACCTGTCGTGGCGCACGGCGACGTCGTCCCTGGGCGCGCTCAGCATCATGCGCTGCGGCAGGTAGCGCGAGGAGCGCCGCACGGCGCCGGGGCTCGCGGGGCTCGGCGGCGTGATGCCCGTGTTGATGCCCATTATCCGCTGCATGTTGAAGTTGCGCCCCACCTGGCCCCTGCCACAGAATATATAATAGTACTAAAGCCCCACCGCGCGAGGACAATCAAATAATAAGCTACTCTCGCTGCACGGCAATAAAGTAAAATTTCAAATTGCACAGTGCTGCGTGCCTAATATTATAAGCACCATCGAAGCGCTTCTTTTTCTGTCGAGTAGCTGTCTTAACCAACACACATCCCTCGTGCGCTGGCTCAACTGACACACACACTCACACTCTCTCTCATACACACACACGCACGCGCGCTCACATGTATTTAAAATAAATAAGTAAAATATGTAAAATAAGTATAAACCTATAAAATAAGTATTTAAATAAAACTAAGAATTATTGTTAAAATTATTAGTACGTACGCACGTACGTAGGAACCTACAAAAATCTTTAACGTCGTTATGGAGGAGCGGGGCCCTCTGGTACAGGCATTGTCATGCTTAAAAGGGGACTCCAGCTACTAACTGTTATGTTTTTGTATTTTAAAGTAAATAAAGATTTTTGATATTTGATTTGACTGAGTCAGTCGCAAGCAGTAGGCTAATATAAAAGTTTAAGGGGCGGTAATAGGAAAACATGGTTTGCGCGGGCCATATCTTTATATAGAAAACGTAAACTTGTAGGCACCAAAAAAAATTATACGACAAGCTAAAGAGTTTATTTAGTTGCTACAAATATTAAATTGCGTATAAACCTCACAGATGATTGTAAAAAAAAATATCTGAATATCATCAAAAGCGCTTGTCGCGGGCCATATTTTTGGCGTAAATAATAGCGTAAACATATTGAATTCTACATCAAAATACACTTTAACGTACTGTGCAGTTGCTCCAATAACTTTTTTTCAAGAAAGATAATTGTGCTAAAGATAATGATGAAAAAACAACGAAAAACATCGAAGAAGTGCAAGAGTGAGGTTATTTTCCATACTCTTTACACGTAAAGAAAAAGACAGAGACAAATGATTTCGCATAACGGAGCCTTAAGCGCGGAGTGAGACCCCCTGCCCCTCACAACTATCAAATAAGAAATATATTAGACCAACGTGGGCCACGTATGTCGATCTGGGCAGGTCGGTCCCCATACAGTTTACATATAGAACTTGTCGTTTAGAGCTACGTACATCCACGTGTATACACGCCTTGCGACGCGATACCACGTTACGTTACACAACGAAAAGTATGTCTTATGACGAGCCCATACATAGAGTACATTTGGTCGCACACAGATCGGCGCACGTGTGGCCTACGTCGGCCTAGTATAGTTCCCGCTTCATTCACTTACGAGACTTGGAAATTTCAACGCAAATAAACAAGATCGAAATGGGCTCAATGTTCGAAATGGGCTAAATACGATTCAAAATCACTTGCAGAAAAGAAATTCTTCAATTTTTATATCATGTCTACCAGTGGACGTTTAGCATAAAACTTTTAATTTGTAAAGACGGCAAATGTTAATCTGTCATAAAAAACCGGCCAAGTGCGAGTCGGACTCGCGCACGAAGGGTTCCGTACCAAAAAACAGCAAAAAAATTACGTTTGTTGTATAGGAGCCCCCCTTAAATATTAATTTTATTCTTTTTTTAGTATTTGTTGTTATAGCAGCAACAAAAATACAAAATCAGTGAAAATTTCAACTGTCTACCTGTTGTCGTTATTAATATCGAGCAAAAAACGGCAAAAAAATCACGTTTGTTGTATGGGAGCCCCCCTTTAAATATTAATTTTATTCTGTTTTTAGTATTTGGTGTTATAGCGGCAACAGAAATACATCATCTGTGAAAATTTCAACTTTCTAGCTATCACGGTTCCAGAGATACAGCCTGGTGACAGACAGACAGCGGAGTCTTAGTAATAGGGTCCAGTTTTTACCCTTTGGATACGGAAAGCTAAAAATTACTTCTGTTCTATAAAAAAATAAGTGGGAATAAGACACGAGAGAATATAGTCTTGTATGTTTTCAAATGCATTTCTTACCTGCTATACATTTCTTGTAGTGTCCTATGTTGTTTGATGGTTATAGAAGCCTCCCATACGTCGTTTTGAATACTAGACAGTCCAGCCTGCAACAAAAATAATAATAGCTCGTCAAATCTGCCAATACATCATGGAATGAAATAGTTTTTTTATTTTTTATTTTATTTATTAGGTTTGCCAACATTTGTGTACAACAATACATTTTAATAAAGTAATACTTTTTCAATTTTTATAACTAATTGCCACAAACTTTTACAGGCAAACACAACATCCACCAATTAAATAAAATTAAAAATCAAGCAAATTTAAGATAAATTCTTAGATATGTAGGTAAGTACTTATATCTATTCTGTGATATGGATACAGACAATAATGCAGTAAGTACGTAACTAAACATTTTTTAACATTAAGAAATATTCCACCTATCTAATATAGTTTTACGGATCTTGTTTGGCGAGTCGTAATGAATGTCAATGATATCGCTGTATTCATTTACCACCTTACAGAACCTTGCGATTGGAGAATTGGAACCAGAAACAGTTCTACGAAGCGGAGCACTAAGGGGGGTGATTGCACACCTAGGGAGTCTGGCCGAAGCGCGTATCTTAATTCTAGACAGTAACTGTGGACAATCTACTTCGTGACGGAAAATCTTTAAAATCCTACTAATATTATAATGTGAAAGTTTGTGGGTTTGGATGTTTGTTCCTCAATCACGCAAAAACTACCGAACGGATTTGGTTGAAATTTGGCACACAGATAGAAGATAGCCTAGATTAAAACATAGAATACTTTTTATCCCGATTTTCCCACGGGAACGGGAACCATGCGGGTGAAACCGCGGGCGGCCGCTAGTGAAAGATAAATCAGAAAGAATTCTTCGATTTGATAATGACGTAGTTTAGTTAGAGAGAGAGAATAGT
This sequence comes from Agriphila geniculea, assembly GCA_943789525.1. Taxonomy (NCBI): domain Eukaryota; kingdom Metazoa; phylum Arthropoda; class Insecta; order Lepidoptera; family Crambidae; genus Agriphila; species Agriphila geniculea. The sequence goes on along the minus strand of OX038883.1, from coordinate 18,801,501 downwards.
TTTCAATACAATGCGATTAAATTGATAATTAGACTCGATAATGTGTGGTAAAGAGAAAAATTTACAGATTAAAATACGTCGTTTCGTTTTGTACCACAAGCGCTCTGAAGTCGGTTACTTCTGTTGTACACAGGGCTGGAAAACCTGGTTAAAATTCGCAACCAGGTTTCGCGCAGTTTCATACATTTTGAAAAGAGCGTTTTTATTTCGATTCTGCTCGTCGAATCGCATTATTTCTGGTTAAGCTCGTAGACCATTTTGGTTTTGATTCCGCTCCCAAAACCTGGGGCCTAATTGTCTAATTTAAAAAATCTATCGCAATCGCTTTCATTTGACAGATGGATGTGAGACATTGCTGCATTTCTTTGGTAAGTTTTTTTTTGTGCCAAAAAGAAGCATCAATGTGTTACACCCTGAAAGCGATTGCGATGGATTTTGAAATTAGACAATAGAAAGGCTGGTTAATACCAAAATGATTTTGTTCGCTCCGCCCACCCGATGCAATAGCAAAGCAACGAAATGAAAGACGAGACGAGTAAAACTATGAATTCATTGATCCCGCCCGCAGATAAAAAAAGACAAAATATATCGCTGCACTATTCACGCGCGTCGTGGAATTAACCAGGTTTATCCCAGAAGCAATATCGCTCGCGAATCGGTTCCGCTCCTAGAGAACACTTACGAAAAAACCTGTTTGAGATCGAAATTAACCTGGTTAAGGCTGCGCAGTCTGCACACTAGCGCCGCCATTAGAAAAAAATCCTAGTACTTAAATAAAGACAAATTTGTAAATTATCTCTCTGGAGTGCACTCCGAACAAACTTTGTGGTACTTTTTATCACTTAAGCAATATTTTCTAGCCTGTCGTGTCGTTAAATTGTCTTTTATTGTTAAAAGTGACCACTTTTCGCAATAAAAGTCCATATAACTAAACAACAGGCTAGAAAATATTGCTGAAGTGATAAAAAGTACCGCAAAGCCTGTTCGGTGCACTCCAGAGAGATAATTCATAATTTCTTTTTTATTTAAGCACTATGATTTTATATCCAATGGCGGCGCTAGTGTGCAGACTGCACGCTCTTAATTAGAAACCGGTTTCCAGCCCTGGTTCTACAGTGAACAGCACGTCAGACTATAAATGTTAACTTTGAGATCCTCTTTATGACGTACGTAATAAGAGCTGTTTTCGTAGTTCAACTGTTAAACTTAACGTGCTGTCGAACGTACATTGTAAAATGAATCGCATTGTATCATGTATGGTAAATGAGTAAGTTTTGAATTCAGTAATCCTTACTAATATTATAAATGCGAATTTTGTTTGTTTGTTTATTTGTTTGTGAAGTCTTCACGTCTTAACTACTCAACCGATCATCATGAAATTTTGCATACACGTTGTCAGGAGAACAGAGAAGGACATAGAGTACTTTTTATACCGAAAAAAGTACTGTTCCCGTGGGATAACAAAAAACTTTCGACGCAGACGAAGTCGCGGGCGGTTGCTAGTAATAATTAAAATCAGAACGTAACTATAAAATGATTTTAATAAACTTGAATGCAATTAATAAAGTTCCGAGCGGGTAACTTCATAAAAATATGAGCAGCCTTTTTGCTTTAGTGATAGTCGTTCCGTGACCACGGCCCCTGGAAAGGTGTCGAAATGTCGGGAAACCCAAAAAAAAACTAAATAATTCTAAATAACATCTGAATTAATACCAATATACGCGCTGTAATCCGCAATAAGTGTTTTATCCTACATTTTTGTGGGTTTGGATGTTTGTTCCTCAATCATGCAAAAACGGCTGAACAGACTTGGATGAAATTTGACACACAGTTTATAGCCTGGATTAAAACACAGGATACTTTTTATCCCGGTCAAAGGTTCCCTTGGGATTTTTTGAACGTCCACGCGGACGAAATCGCGGGTGGGTCGCTAGTCACTACATATTACTTATAAAACAAAGTCTGTCTCGCCGCGTCTGTCTGTTAGCGACAAACTCAAAAACTGATGAACGGATTTTGATGCAGTTTTTACCAAATGATAAGAGTGATTCTTAAGGAAGGTTTGGATGTATAATAAGTTCAGGTTTAATATAAATTGTTAGAAATATGACGATAATTGTCGAAGTTGTCGGCAAAAATTAAGCCGACTGGGAGCTTGCATCGAAAACCCTGCGTAAACCTTTTGAGCTATAACAAAATAATGTATTATGGAATTGTTTCTCTTTTATAGATCTACAAAAAAGTCCGCGATGGCATATGTCTATCTTATAAATTCTTATATATATACCTTGCTATTACCCATTATATCTTCTAAAAAATTGGTCACGTACAATGCGGTAACTTGGAAGGCTATTTAGAAGGATACAGTACGTTAGTTACCTTAAGCATTTTATGCTTATCATTTAAATTAATACTTTAGGAGCTGTCGCAAAAAATAGGTAACGCGCGCGAAAATAAATTCAATTAAGCGCGTTTCTTCACCGATGACTGGATGGGACTCTTGGAGCGAATGGATGCGGCGACTGTAAGGGAGTTGGTTTTGGGTGTTGTTGCAAGGTTGCATTTGGCAAAAATAAATAAATTAAAAAAATATAAAAAACACGACTGCCCTGCCAAAAACGAACTAAAAAGTTAAATGACAAGTCTCATTGCAGTCGGGGGACCGTTTTGTGGAACCATTTTTAATTAAAGAGGTCCCCCGACTGCAATAACACTTGTTATTTAACTTTTTAGTTAAGTTTTTGGCAGGGCAGTCGTGTTTTTAATATTTTTTTAATTTATTTATTTTTATTTCACACATTTTAGTGACAAATTATATAGTTTTGAAATGTGCTCATTAAGGCTTTTCATTTGATGCCCATATTGTAATAATTGAAGAAAAAAATATTTTTTTTCACTTTTGAAAATGGCGTCGTACAGTCGCCATATTAACTTTTTTCAAAAAAAAATATCCAGTGTCACTTGGAATGATGTAAGGATTCTAACGATACCCCATTAATCCAAATCCGTTGAGCCATTTAGAAGTTATGATGGAATAAAGAAACTCACATACCCACAAACATACATGAACCCTGAACACATATACACTCCTTTTTGGGCAGTCGTGTAAAAAAGGAAGGATCCGAAGCGAAGCGAGGGCGGGTCGCTAGTTTCTAAATAAATAAATGTTGATACCGCGAGCCTGGGGTTGGGCGGCGCGGCGGGGGCGGGCTCGTCGGCGCGCGGCGCGCTCGGGCCCGCCTCCGGCTCCGCCTCTTCGCGCTCATCTTCCCTCTCGTTCTGACGCTCCGGTGACCTAACGATAGAACCAAAAATTAAGTCCATGTACCTACACACTATGCAGTAAATTAGTACGAGGCATAAACTGTGGTGGACTTATAATTATAAACACTTCATATGAATTATGAAAGTTAAGTCCACATACAATATTCGTGAAAATTTTTCAATATTTCATAACCATGCAACAATATAGCCATTCAAATAGAATACTCATAAAACACATTAAAAAAAAAAACTATCAAAACTTCAATCACAAAAAGAGTTTAAAGCATACATAGCTTATTTTCTGTTACTGGCGGCTTGGACGCCTAATTAGAAAGTTAGAAACACTTTAGTAAAGCATCCACGGCACATCCATTTTTGAGATTGAAAAAAATATATCTTCTTTCTTAGCTATTTCATGGCTATTTCTATCGTTTTTGCGGCAATTGAATGTTCAAAATGGGCAAAAATTAATGTTATGACGCGTTAACTAGGCAAATAATTGTTTATTTGCATATCGACCAAAAATGGACGTACAGAATAGCTGATCATTTAAAATGTTCCGTAAGAAAGTTTTTAATACTATTGACCATTATAAAAGACACGGAACTATTGAAAATGTTCTTAGGAAGGCTCGACCGAGGAAAATTTCGGCCAGAGAAGATTTGCTAATTACGTATTGCTAAACAAGTTCAATTTAAAGGCTCCAACCAGATTAAAAATTAAGATTTTTCGCCTCATGACCCTAGAAACGTCTCGTCAAGACTGGTACGCCGTAGATTAGCGGTAGCAAAATTGTTTGGGAGGGTTTCTCGAAAGGTACCGCTTCTTACCACATGAGTAAAAAACGTGTGTTCTTACTAAGCAACATCGTGAGAAGCGATTATTATTCGCTAAAAAGTATTATGTCAATTGGACGGTGCGAGATTGGAAAAAAGTCTTATTCTCAGATGAAACTAAAATAAAAATGGTAAATTCAGGCGACAAGTGCTACGTTAGACGTCCAACAAACCATGATTTTAATTGAATCGATAAATTCAAAAACGACCAAAGTAACACATTTTAAATTTTACAGGAAGCGAAAAAAACTGACGGTGTAAAAAATAGTAGATTATACAACAAGTGAAAAAAGAGGGAATTTAGTTCTAGGGACTAAGTTGGATCCCGAGAGCAGCGAAGGATTCTAGAGTTGAATCCCGAGCGTAGCGAGGGATTCAAAAGTAGAATCCTGAGCGAAGCGAGGGATACAAAGGACCGAGATGAAATTATTTTTTTCACGAGTTGTGTACTCTACTTTTTACCATTGACTGCGAGAAAACAAATAGCAGCACTTATACCTATAGTATTTATAGTTATTACATTTTTATTATTTAGGTAGGTAATCAGTAATATTTAAACATAAGAAAATTGTTGAACTAGATATTTTCCAATGACATAAAACAACCACGCTAAGAGGGAAATTACATGATCGGTCAGGCATCAGTCCATTTCATCTGTTTGTATAAACTTTGAATTTTTACAGTGTGAAGATCGTACCAGACCAGACTCATGGAATGGATTGATGCAATAATTATGCTAACATTAATAATGCTATCCGTTTTGTCTTTTGCCTTCGCAAATATGATCACGTTTCATCGTACAGATCTCAGCTTAAATGGCTTCCTATCCGTCAACGCAGACAGTTGCGGCTGCTCTGCACTCTCTATTCCATTCTTTACCCCTAATTCTCTCTCTTTCTCCCTAATTCTCCCAATTACTTAAAATGCAAGTTTCAGCATCTCTGTGACTCTCACGACCGTCGCCCTCACTCTGCCAATTCTCTTTCTCTATTTACTCCTCTCTTTCGTTCTGGGTATATGTCCGACTCCTTCACACTGCAAGCGACGCGTCTTTGGAACGGTCTCCCCGATTCTATTAGAAGAGCTCCCAGTAAGTTTTCTTTTAAGAAACAAGTTCATGCACATCTGTTGGAGGGCTTATGCCCGTGACGTGGAAGGGTCAACGTCACTACTTATCTTAACTCGGTATATGGTGTATATATATTTATATAAGTATATATGTTACCGGCAATGTATGAAATGCAGGCATTGTATACAATGCCTGGCCCTTTTAGGCAATGTATGAAATATAATGAATATTGATATCTATTTCACACATTACCTAGGCAGTGTATACAATGACTAGGCATTGTATAGAATGCCTGCTGGTCCACCGGCAATGTGTATAATAAAAAGATTTTCGAGAATAGATTCGAGGGGGGATCGAGGGGGGCTTGGGGAAAGCTCGAGGGGGGGGGGGCTTGAGGAAAGCTCGAGGGGGGGGGGGCTCGGGGAAAGCTCGAGGAGGGTTCGATGGGGGGCTCGAGGGGGGCTCTTTGGAATCGAACCTGTTTTACTCCTGTAGGTCCCGCGTATAGGTTAGAAATTTAAGGCGAGCGCGGAGCGCAGCGGAGCGTGAGCCTTAAATTTCGAGTTTATTTTTTTATAACAGACAACAGAAATTTGAGTTTGGAATCGAACCTGCTTCACTCCTGTAGGTCCCGCGTATAGGTTAGAAATTTAAGGCGAGCGCGAAGCGCAGCGGAGCGTGAGCCTTAAATTTCGAGGTTATTTTTTTATAACAGACAACAGAAATATACTTATTTTACACATTGCCGGTGGACCAGCAGGCATTGTATACAATGCCTAGGCAAAGTATAAAATGAATTATATTTCATACATTGCCTGATCGTTTTAGGCATTGTATACAATGCCTAGGCATTGTATACAATGCCGGATTATACACATTGCCGGTAACATATATATGTATATTTTTATTTATTTATATGTTGGTATATTAATGTTATATGATTATGTAGACATGTATTTATTAGTTTTGTATGCATGTAAATATCATTCTTCTTTGATTGTGCCGCATTCGTGTTTATCTGTTTACTGTTGGTTGACTGGTAGAGAATGCTCTTAGCATTAAGTCCGCCATTTGTACCTTACTTTATGTATTTGTGCAATAAAGATTTATAAATAAATAAATAAATAAAATGCAATGCATCTAATCTCCTTCAATTATATAGAAAAGAACCCAAAGATAAGACACTAAAAAGAACCTAATTAATTTGGCGGGATATTTTTTAGAAAATAACCCAAAGATAAGACTAAGACACTAAAAAGAACCTAAATAAAATTGGCGGGAGGCTTTATCTATGGAATAGCTCCATACTTTCAGCAGGTTTTATTTTTTTGTACATTGCTCCAAATTCAAAATATTTTTATTCACTCGGTGAATAAAACAGCATTTTATTCACTCTTATCGTTGAATTAAACGCACTTTTTCGAGTGGCGATGGTAAAAAATATATGAAGAGATTTATTTTTATTTTTTTAATTATTGTTTATGTTATTAGGTATGTTTTAAAGTAGTTATCAATTATTTTAAATTTACTATTTTCACATAAAATTCAATTATTATACTATAAATAATTAATATACCGCAGACGTGAGCAGACGTATCGAAAATTTATTAAAATAATTAATTAATCACTGGCAAAATCGTGACCTCGTTTTTGACCGATCATCAGTAATCACAAACTGTGTCATTGTGTTAGGTATTATATACATTATAAATTATTTAGTGAATTAGTGAAAATGTTTAGTGCATAGGAGATTAGATAAAAGATGGATAGTAGCCCATTTAACCGGGGTGGCAGGACCGCTCGCACCCCGCCTCCAACACCCTCGCCCCGTGGCCTGGAACATCCGAGATCTCAAGACCAAGAAGAAGAGCCCCTGGAACTTATACCAACTCCAGAAATCCAGAACTGGATGACGAATAAAGAGCAGTGCCTTAATGAAGTTTGCCATATTGCTTCAGAGGGTAAATTAAACTCGGACCAAAAACTACGCATAAATAATCTATGTCGTAAAGTGAGCCACGGAAGTTCGCAGATGGCTGTACAGTATCAGTCGCTGAAACTGAAAACCGTTCAAGCCCATACGAAGATTCAAACCCTTAACGCCCAACTTGATCTGTCACAGCAGTTACAGGACCTCAAACTAAGCCTTAAGGAGACACCAAAAACTGATACAGGAGTGTCCTTCTCTGACATGGTCAAAAAGGGCTCTAATAATTTTATTAAGACCTCAAATGTAAGTGCTGTCGCTATTTACCCAAACGACAAAGGAAAATCAAGTGAGGAGACAAAGTCCCTTGTGCAAAAAATTATCTGCCCCGAAGAGATGAAGCTGCAAGTTAGAGGTTTGCGCAAAACCAAAAACGGGGGTATTATAATAAGCACCGAGACCAAAGACGACATTGAAAAGTTGAAAAAATCCTCTCAACTAGCAAACTCGGGCCTTTCAGTCGATGAACCCCATAAGCGAAAGCCCAGAATCGTAGTTATCGGGGTACCCGTGACCATGCAAGAAAAAGAGGTATTTACTTGTATATACCAACAAAATTTAGCTGACCAATTGGAAAACTCGAGCCTCGAATCGTTCCTGACCTCGATTAAACTTAGCCACAAGTCGGGCAAGAAGGAAGCCGAGACATGCAATTATGTCATAGAAGTGTCCGCCGAAATACGAAAAGCCCTTATATCGAAAGATAGGATTTTTGTTAATTGGTCATCTTGCCCTGTAAGAGACTTTACTTTGGTCACGCGATGTTATAAGTGTCAGCAGTACGGACACGCAGCCAAATCTTGTCGGGAGCTGATCTACACCTGCGGTCATTGTGGTGAACAGGGACACTCAATAAAGGAGTGCACAAAGAAAACTGAAGAACCAAAATGCGCTACATGTTCAAGGTTCAAAAAACCTAATGGTCATAACACAGGTAGCGCAGACTGCCCTGCAAAATGTTTAGCCGAAAAAAGGTATATTAATTCTATCGATTATGGAGGCGCCTAGGAGCGCCGCTTACAAGGGTATTATCAGCCCTTCTTAATTTAATTTAATTTTCATTTTCTTTAATCTATTTTTGTAATTAATTATCTTCTACTTTTAATAATATATGATAAATAATTTAATTGATGAGTTAGACAATCTCTCTGTATCTGAGTCTAAGTTGTGTGAAGTAGAAAATTGCAAACAATATCTTTCCGTCTACAATAATTCACTTACCATACTAACACAAAACATTCGTAGTATAATTAAAAATTTCGATAGTTTTAGTATTTTTCAACAGAGATTAGACATTAATTCCGACGTCATCGTTTTAACCGAATGTTGGTTAGACAAACATTATAACCTTCCCTTATTACCAGGTTATAACATATATAAGACTAATAGAACTCATAATCAAAATGATGGGGTTGTAGTCTATGCAAAAAATCAATTAAATGTGTCTACTGAGGAACTCAACATTGATGAATGCAGCAATTTACTTATTAAAATTGGATCTGAATTTGCAATATTAGCTTTATATAGACCATCCGCTTTTAAAAATACAACTAACTTTGTTGATTCTCTAAACAATATACTGCGAACTTTATCCCCATTTAAAAATATAATTTTAATTGGAGACATTAACATTAATATAGATCCCGAAAAAATTGACTCAGCTGCCCAAGATTACCTCAATGTATGCTCATTTCATGGCTTGCTTCCCGCGCATACATTTCCTACTCATCAAAGTGGTTCTTGCTTGGACCATATCATGCTTAAATCAAATTTTTCTTCACTTGCACTTGTTACTAACTCGACAATAACCGATCATAGAGCTGCCCTACTAACCTTAAATTGTAAACTACCTAGGTTAAACAATAGTCGCACAGTCACTAAATTAAATGTAAATAATCTAGAAGTTGACTTACGTAACATCGATTTTTCACCAGTATATAATTCCGCTGATCCGCATTTTTGCATGTTATATTTAGTACAAAATGTACAGCAAGCGATTCAGAGAAATACATCGAGTGTTAAATTAAATAACAGAAGTTTTAATATAAAACCATGGATCACTCCGGGTCTCATTAGATGCATGAAACATAGAGATAAACTGCACACAAATGCAAAACGTAATCCTAATAACCCGATATTACAATTGTCATATAAAAGATACCGGAATTTTTGTAACAATATATTAAAAAAGGTTAAATCTGAGTACGAAAAATCAGAGCTAGAATCAGCGGGAAAAAATAATAAAAAGATATGGAAACACATCAAAAATATTACCTATACCTCAAAACAACATGACTCATCATTATGTTTACTTCAAGAGCACTCGGCGTCACATTTAATTTCCGCAAACAACGCCAATAATTATTTTGTCAATGTTGGTAAATGTCTCGCAGAAAAAATCCATAAAAATGTACAGTATCCAGCACTTGCCTCTCCTGCCTGTAGCGCTTCCTTAAAATCCTTTGCATTGCTTGATACTGACGAATCTGAGGTTGAAAAAATTATCATGTGTTTGAAAGATGACTGTGCAGTTGGGTGGGACAATATATCTAATAAAATAATCAAGCAATTCAGGCATATTTTGGTGCCTCCTTTGACTTATATTTTTCAAAAAACTTTATCTACAGGTATTTTTCCCAAGTGTTTAAAAAAAGCCATAGTTGTTCCTGTATATAAATCTGGATCAAAAAGTCAAATTTCAAACTACAGACCCATATCATTATTACCATCTTTATCTAAAATATTGGAAAAAATTATTAATAATAGGTTAGTTCAATTCTTAGAAGAAAAAGCGATTTTGTCTGAGTATCAATTTGGGTTTCGACCAAAAGTATCAACTGCTGATGCTGTACATCACTTAACAGATTATATTGTAAATAATTTGGACAGAGGTAATCACACAGTTGGCATTTTTCTGGATCTAGCGAAAGCTTTTGATACGGTGTCTATCCCTATCCTTTTGCGCAAGCTTGAGACTTTAGGCATAAGAGGTACACAGCTGAAACTTTTCGAAAGTTATCTGGAAGAACGTACCCAATGTGTGAGGATTGGAAGTGTCCTCAGTGATGAGCAGGATAATACATCCTTCGGAGTTCCCCAAGGAAGTATTTTAGGACCTACCCTGTTTCTGATTTATATCAACGATCTTTGTAATATGAAACTAGACCATGGGATGATAATATCTTACGCTGATGATACTGCACTCCTTTTCGCGGCCGACTCGGAAGAACAAGTTTACAAGCATGCGCAACGAGGATTCAGTGTTGTAAATAATTGGCTTAAAAATAACCTTTTAACACTAAATGCCGAAAAAACTAACTATATTAAGTTTTCTGTGCGTAAACAATGTTTTCCTAACACTAGGCCAGCACTTCAAGCTCATTATTGTAGAGTCCATTCGGCTAACCAATGCATGTGCCCCAAAATTAATCAAACAGATAAAACTAAATACCTGGGTATAATATTAGATGAAAATCTTTCATTTAAGCCACATATTGCGGCTTTAAATAGCAGATTACGTAAGTTAATATTTGTATTCAAAAAGTTACGACATATTGCTGAGCCGACAATAATAAGGCAGGTGTACTTTGCCCTATGTGAATCAATATTAACTTACTGTATCACGACATGGGGAGGTGCATGTAAAACATTGTTATTAACCACAGAGAGAGCACAGAGAGCGATTCTCAAAGTGTCAACTTGCCGCCCTTTTCTATTTCCTACTAACCTTTTGTATAAGTCCTGTAATTTGTTAACAGTTCGACAATTATTTATAATGAACGTTGTATTAAAACAACACTCAGCACTTTCATTTAGCTCTGACATAATTAATAAAAGACGCAAAGATATAGTTTGCACTCAAAGAGTTTCTACTAATTACGCTTTTACAAGAAAATTCTATTTATTCCTGGGCCCGCTGCTGTACAATAGATTAAATCGTACAGCAAACATCTACCCACTTAATTATAGAAATTGTAAGATCAATTTAAAAAACGTCCTACAAAGCATGTCCTATGAAGATACAGAGAGACTATTGGTTGTATTAAAATAGTATTGTAATTTTATTTAAGTTTTAATCTAAAAATAATTGGTAATGTATGTATACTTTAAACCTTTATTGTGTAAAAATATTTTTTGCTTTTCTAAATAAGTTAGTGATTTACTAATTTTGTGAATATTATTTGCCTAAATCGCCTGAAACACAGGATTTCCTAGTTCAGGCACACGTTATATACTGTTCCTATGTAAACCTTGTACAAAAACATTGTATGTGCACTTATTGAAAATAAATAATTATTCTATTCTATTCTATTCTATATAATTAAAAATATTGAATTTGGTTGTTTTCAAATTAAATGTATGGATAGTTTGAAAATAGCTAAAGTAACCTATTTGAGCTGTTTTTAAACTAAAGTAGTAAGTACCCAAATAATTTTTTACCATCGCCACTCGAAAAAGTGCGTTTAATTCAACGATAAGAGTGAATAAAACGCTGTTTTATTCACCGAGTGAATAAAAATACTTTGAATTTGGAACAATGTACAAAAAATAAAACCTGCTGAAACTATGGAGCTATTCCATAGATAAAGCCTCCCGCCAATTTTATTTAGGTTCTTTTTAGTGTCTTATCTTTGGGATATTTTTTAAAAAATATCCCGCTAAATTAATTAGGTTCTTTTTAGTGTCTTTATCTTTGGGTTCTTTTGTATATAATTGAAGGAGATTAGATGTTCAGTCTTGCATTGCATCAATCCATTCCATCAATCTGGTCTGGTACGATCTTCAGACTGTAAAAATTCAAAGTCTATACAAACTGATGAAATGGAGTGATGCCTGACCGATCATGTAATTTCCCTCTTAGCGTGGTTGTTTTATGTCATAGGAAAATATCGAGTTTCACTATTTTCTAATGTTTAAATATTACTGATTAGGTACCTACCTAAATAATTAAAAATGTAATAACTATAAATACTATAGGTATAGGTACTGCTATTTGTTTTCTCGCAGTCAATGGTAAAAAGTAGAGTACACAACTCGTGAAAAAGAAAATTCATCTCGGTCCTTTGGATCCCTCGCTTCGCTCAGGATTCTACTTTTGAATCCCTCGCTACGCTCGGGATTCAACTCTACAATCCTTCGCTGCTCTCGGGATCCAACTTAGTCCCTCGAACTAAATTCCCTCTTTTTTCACTTGTTGTATAATCTACTATTATTTTTTTATCAACATTTTAGTAAAAAAATATGTATCTATTTCTTCTTCCTCTCTTGCTTTATACTCCGGGCAAGGAAAAATACTTTGTTCGAAAAAATCACAATAAATCCTACAGAGGTGATTTTTGGAAACATGATTAAAATAAGTTTGTCAATGATAAATTTCAAGTTTTCCCCAAAATATCTGGGGTGCTTTTTTTACAACGGTGGTTTAAATATTGTTTTTGTCTTAAAACATCGAGAATAAATCGTACACAAAGGGAATTTCCTTTATGAATTTCTTAAAACCATTAGAAATGAAACCTCAAAAATCACCACTTACATTTCAGAGGAATTTGCAAAAAAGGCTAATAAATAAAAAAAAAACATAACTCAGAAACAAATATTAAAAAAATCAGTGATTTTGCAGTATAAAGTTTCTTATAATTAACTATACTAAAAACAAAATTTTCACTCAGGTGACTAATATAGTTTTTTTTTAAATGCGTTTTATTCATTTTTAAATATGAAGCATAAATTCTACAGTCGTAAAAGTTCAATAATATATAGTGTAATAATTAATAACATCTTAAAATTAAGTAATCCCTCAATTCTAAGTAGAGGATTTCTCGAAATTTACGAAAATATCAGCAAGACGGAGCGTAATATAGAGTGGTGAGCGAGCACGAATGGCAGGCACTCTGTACCTACGAGCGATGATGACGCGACGGCGCGCGGCGTGTCATGAGTCTCCGGGCAATGAAAAATACTTTGTTCGAGAAAATCACATTATATCCTACAGAGGTGATTTTTGAAAACTTGATTAAAATAAACTTGTCAATGATAAATTTCAAGTTTTCCCCAAAATATCTAGGTTGTTTTTTTTACAAAGGCGGTTTAAAGACTGTTTTTATTTTATAACATCGAGATTAAATCGTACATGAAGGGAATTTTCTTAATGAATTTCTTAAAACCATTAGAAACTAAACCTTACAAAATCACCACTTATATTTCAGAGGATTTTTTCATAAAGGCCAAAAAAAATAAAAAATCCTAACTCAGAAAAAAATATTATAAAATAAGTGATTTTGTAGCATAAGATTTCCTATAATTACTACACTAATAGCAAAAGTTTTCACTCAAGTGACTATTATAGTTTTTTTTATTGCGTTTTATTAATTTTTATATAGGAAGCATTAATTCTACAGTCGTAAAAGTTAAATATTAAATAAGTATTTACTTTTAAAAATTAAGTAATCCCCCAATTATTCCCAAAGGATTTCTAGAAATGTACGAAAATAAATATCAACGAGGTAGTGCACGGAAGGACGGACGCGCGTAAGGTAGGTAATCGGCGCGTGGCGGTGGGTGGCGCACAGTGACGCGAGCCGGTACAAAAGGTTACGAATATTACGATTATTTCGGTAACTTTTCAACATTTGTATAAGTGATCAAAAAATTGTTTCGATGATCTATCGGAACAAAATCAGGGTTACTCAAAGTGGCACCATTTTCGCGACAAGATATAATTACCTGTAGTAAATAAACAAAAAAAAAGGTTTATTTACGTTGAGTTTGGTCAACGAAAGATGAGACTCGATTGGAAATGGAACTAATTTTGCGCCTTATTTTAAGGTCAATTTCCAATGACTTAACCTCTAAACGTTAATTAAACAGGGAAAGTGGCGCCACCATTTCAATCTCATCTTTCGTTGACGTAATCTATAGGAAAAAAAAACGAATTTTCGAAATTATTTTTAGATGAAAAAACCCATCAAGTGCAACACGGACTTCTCGGACTCGACACGAGTACTGAGTAGGGTGACTTGCCCAATACCTGGCTCCTATTTTACATACAGGACAATTGTAAATTACAATGACAATTTTATGTTCGTTGTGGTATCTGTGCGTTATGTAGTTTGGTCAGTATATTTTCTAAATTCAAATTAGCTGACGCCATGGACAGCAAATTGTCATTGTCACTTACAATTGTCACGTCTGTGAAATAGGGACCTGGCCTTTTAAGGAAGTAATTGACCATGACAACGAAGAGATCCTAAGATAAGAGTAGGTATCTGTTTTTCCTTTTGAGGTACCCTAAAAACAAGTAATTGAGGTAAACCGTTGTTAGGGCAGTAGGGGTAAGGGTAAGACAAGGTACCTAACAAAGTAATTTAAAAACCTTTTATTGAAATTACCTCACATTAGTTATGTAATTTAAGATAAATTAGTGGCTAAGTGAGCTGTAGTGTAGACCTTGCATTGAAAAGTAAATTGTTAAAAAAATATAGATCTCGCCCTCTCGCCACGAGGTTTTCAAGCATATAGTGGGGTTCATGCTGTTTGGTATATTAAGTATTTGGTATATTCGCAGCTAGATGGCGCTTCTAATTTTGTATTTTCGAAATGTGTGAATTATTTATTTTTTTAGGTTCAGTTTTTCGAACTGTATCCAATATTTCAAAAAACTGGCCTGACAAAAAAGCCTATATAATTTTCAAACCTGCTCACAATATTTCACGAGAATCGGTTGAGAAATGAGATCTGTAGAGGAGAACAAACCGCGCCGAAAAACAGGGCAGAAATACGTTTTTTTTTACATATCTCGGCCATTTTTAAGAAATCAAAAACTAGCTTGACGATAAAATTATATATATTTTTTAAATCTGGTTACAAAATTTCACGAGAATCGGTTGAGAAATGCGACTTGTAGAGGAGACGTTCGAGAAAATCCTTAGGGAACCTTTAACCAGGATGAAAGTATTCTATGTTTTAACGTCCTGCTTCGCTACGCAGTACGCTTGGTGTAGATGAACCTCGCAAGGCAGGGCGTTTGCCGCTTGCGTGGTGGCAGGCCTCGCGCTCGACATCGCACTCACGCTCACCCGAGGCCTGCCATGCGCGAGGTACGTTCACACCAAGCGCGCTGCCTAGCGAGGCAGGATGTTAAAACATAGAATACTTTTATCCTGGTTAAAGGTTCCCGAAGGATTTTCTCGAATGTCCTTGCGAACGAAGTCGCGGGCGGAAGCTAGTAGAAAATGAAAAAAAAACAAAAATGTTTATTTTGTTCACAAAACATTGGTTTTCAAAACAGCAGGTTGGGACTGCCTAGTGAGTATTACAATACTTGTGACAGATAGCCCCGCTCCATCGTAACACTTACATACTATGTATGAATATGAACAACTAATTAGTTACGTTATATAAATATAATCAAAATTATTTTTTAAATTACATATGTTAGTGTGTGTGTTTAAAAATAATATAATAGAAAGCGGGCTTTGATTTTACTGCATGCATGTGCATTTTGTTTCTGAGAAATTACAATAGACCCAAAACTCCACACGTTTTTGTTTACTTTTAGCCATTGACCATTATTCTGTGCCAGATGTGGATACACCAGCTGGTCGGTTTTTCTAACAGTATAATTCCCGAAGATATTATTACAACAAAAATTCATCGTAAATTTTAAATTAGTTTAACTTTTGATTCAGTGAACCAATTGCGATGAAATAAAGATTTCATTATTTTGCAAGATACACCATATATTTGTATGTAAACATTATTTAGTATTAAGTTAGCGCTTTTTACATTTTTAGCGCACCAACATACAGACAAACACACAAAAATTAAAAAAATGTTATAAATGGGTTCTACTGGTAATTATTAAACACTCCAATCACTTTTTTTCAAAATATTTCCTTTGTACAGACTCAACTTTTCTACAGATTTATTATAAGTATAGATTAAGAATTGTAAAAATGGCAGTAAGCAGTCATATGGTTTGCACTCAGTAACGATCTGACCAGTGACCTACGTTGTTGTGCCACGCATTGTACCATTTTGGTGTCAAATTCTAGTTACGAGCAAGTTCTGGGAAATAAATTTTTAAATACTTTTACTATTTAAATACTTACTGATTTCTCAATCCATTGGCATTTATGTGATAAAACCTTAACCAAAGAATGATTTGAAGTGATATTTTTTCATATATTTTTATTAGTTAATTAATAAAAGCTTGTTCAAAATCAGGATTCAAAAAACCGGCCAAGTGCGAGTCGGACTCGCGCACGAAGGTTTCCGTACCAGAAAACAGCAAAAACACGTTTGTTGTATAGGAGCCCCTCTTAAATATTTATTTTATTCTGTTTTCAGTATTTGTTGTTAAAGCGGCAACAGAAATACATCATTTGTGAACATTTCAATTGTCTACCTGTTGTCGTTATTAATATCGAGCAGAAAACGGCAAGAAACTCACGTTTGTTGTATGGGAGCCCCCCTCAAATATTTATTTTATTCTGTTTTTAGTATTTATTGTTATAGCGGCAACAGAAATACATCATCTGTGAAAATTTCAATTGTCTAGCTATCACGGTTCATGAGAAACAGCCTGATGACAGACAGACAGACAGACAGACGGACAGCGGAGTCTTAGTAATAGGGTTCCGTTTTTAACCTTTGGGTACGGAACCCTTAAAATTAGTCAAAAATCTAAATTCGGCCGTTTTTGAAAGGGTAGCTGAAAATAGAATAAATATGATCTTATATTCGGACAACGGTCAAACTTGATAAAAGTCTTATATAATTATTTTTATGATTAATAATAATTATTATTAAAATTATTGAAAATACAAATAATAATACTAATAATATAAAATGATTTAAATTTAACTCAGATCTCATATAGGGTAGGTGCACCAGTGAATGAACCCTTAAGGCGATTTGATACTTTAAAAATTACGAATATCTATTTCTGGATGACTTTGCTATAATAATGGCACTACATACTATTCAGAATTTATTAATGTTCAATATAATATCTTCAGTATTTCTGAAATGCTTATAGTTATTTAGACAATCCGAATTTTACACAAAAGCACCCCACCCAAATCACCAGTGAATGAACGGCAAAATCCAGTTAACGAATGTTTGAAATCCGATAAATGAACTACTAGTTTCATAAGGTGGATGTAAACAGAAATCGTTAATTTATGTCTGTACACGATATTTTATAGCATAACAAACTGGTAAAACATATAAAATTTCAAAAGAAACCTAAATTCTAAATGGCGCACGATACCCAACCCACTGGCATATGCCTCTCTTGAGGCTTGCCTATTTTCTTTTCTGGAATCCTCCGGATGCTCCTGGGGCTGTGTATGACCTGTATCCTCACTTTATGTCTCTGTTTCATGAGTTGAAGAGTCAGGTCGAAGAGTTTATTTAACTTAGGACAGCCAATATTAAAAAAATTAGACCTAAGTATTTACCACCATATTGCTTTATAGTTCACATCAGCTATGTTATTCTAATTGTTTTAGAAGTGGTCTAAAATTAAAAACAAAAAAAATAATTAATGTAACAATTAAGAAATGTATAGTTCATTTACTAGTTTTTTAATAATCAGTAAATGAACTAGGCATTTACTATAGAAGAATCTTAAAATTTTAAAAACAAATGAATGAAAACCCTAGTTCGAATACTGGTCCAAAGATTGACAATGATTTACTATAGCTATCTCCTAAATATGAACAAACTCCTTTAAAAGTAAGACACAAAATAAGCCTAAACCAAAAAATACGTTAGATCCTATGAATGAACACCTGGTTCACTAACTAATTATTTCTCAATTTTTTAATCCAGTACTCGAACACCCCTATATTTTGTTTAAAATAATGAAATTCTTTACAATCTGCTTTCTATTAGACGAAATAATCATTATTACATCTAAGAAACTAATTTTCTTTGTAGAATGAATCATATATCAACTTAAAAGCTATTATCAAAATATGTTGTCGCACCATAGTTCTTAGTGTTGGTCCATAGAAACAGGAACACTACACAACGTGTCTACTTTGAGCAATCGCCATTTAGAAAGTACGGAACACACATAGTCGTCTGTGCAGCCAGTTAAGGTAATAAAGTATAATTTTCATTAAAAAAATCTGTTGCGTGTAGAAAACAAAAGATTTCTTATTTTATAGAAAAATAACACATTTGTCCCTTCACTGGGGGGGTGTTCATTCACTGGTGCACCTACCCTACTTATCTTTTTCTATAATAGATTACTGCAAAAGAAATTTATAAAACAAATATTATAAATATTGCTGACATCCAATCTTATAAAATTCTTATTACATTACAATATTTATAGATAGATCTAAATGAAAAAACTCTCCACTCCAAAAAAGAACTTAATTATTTATAATAAAATAAAAAATATCCTTAATAAAATAAAAATAAAACAAAAATTAAAACTTTTGAATAACTTAAAATTAATTTAATTTAGATATTTGATACCACAAATCAACATTTGAATTTATTTTTAAAATTATAATATTTAATTGTAATCAATGTAATATTAATAATAAATATTCACGAAAAACTTCTGAATAAAATCTATAAATTCCTAAATAACTATTATTAATATATTAACTGATAAAAATATAACTACCTAGCATTAAAAATATTAGTGTGAACGTGACTGTATTCATTATGTTTATTAATTTTTGATAAATAATGTTTTTGATAAACATTCATAATTTTGATATGATTGTTGTTATACTCATATAAAGAACAATATATAGCCAACAATATTTTTGTTGATTTTGAATAAGCCTAAAATTATTAATGTTGATAAATATACAATAAATGCATTCAAGTATTAGACTTGATATAATTTTTTATTTAAGCTTATTTTTCGTAGATTTTTGTTATGCCTAATATGATTAATGTTGATCGGAATAATAATTATGCTAATTATTTTATTTGAATGTCAATAAAAACAATTGAAGTTCCTAATTAACATGCTTATTTCACCTTAGCCGAATTTAGGGGAAAATGGGTCGAATGAAGGGCATGCACGTCAGAATTTAGGAAAATTGGGTCACTCGTCATATATTATTTTTTCTTAATTTTACTATTATTGTTTCCTTGATTTTCTAACAATTATTATAAAGAACAATCATGTAGCAATCGTAAATAACAAAAATTACAATGCTGTAGTTCAATTTTAATATAAATATTTTAGATTTAATCTCTAAAATTGCTGACGTGGCCGAATTTAGGGCATTTCACCCTAGGAATGAAAGAGAGCACCAAACAGGCGAACCGACCCCAGTCGGTGAGGGAGCGGGTGTAAATGAGACAACTACATACACGTCCGTTGGTGCGTAATGAGGCCCCGGTTAATCACTACGGTTTCGAGAATACCTGTGGCCCTACCATGAGTTGATGCAAACTGTTTACGTTACAGTAAACTATCGGATATACTGCTCACAGTCAATACGAGTGAAAGAGAGAAAACGATAGTTTACTGTAACGTAAACAGTTTGCAACAACTCAAACTTGCACCGGTTTGCGCGACTAGTGATACTCGATCGTCGTATTTACGCCGCTGTTTCTTAGCGGACCTTAACTTATCTACTAACCCGAACTTCTCGCAACTCGATGCGAACAGTTCAACCAATTTAGTGTGAAAAACGATCAAGTGGTAGGAGTGGCAGACAATAAAACTTAAGAAACCCGCCAAGCGATAAAACTATTATGTATTGGGGACGAAATGACATTTTCGATCTGTCACTTGACTCCGTCCGATTGATGCGCAATTCAACTACAGCTATTAATGGCTAAAACTTCGTATGCTACTCATAAAAGCTGGGGATTTTTTTTATGAGGGTTTATTGCAAGGGTAAAAACGAAGACGAGATAAAATATTTGGTGTAGGATTTTTTGTTGGCTAAAATAAATGGCAAAAATCACGTAAAAACATAAAAATCACTAGATATATTAAAGTCACTGGAGTGAAAACTTAAAGATGCTCCTGGATTAAGCTTAAAAACATGTTATAAAAAAATCACCTTGTGTACGATTTATTAAGATACATTACTATACTTTCTCCAAAAATATGATTGTAACGCACTCTATCTCCTTAACCTTAAACATGAAATCAGTGATTATTTTTTAATTAAATATTAAGTATGTAAATAAGCAAACGCATCATAAATCTCCACTGTAGAATTTTATGAACATTACTTTCCAGAAGTTAGGTATTTTTTTCCTATATCTCAGAACGCTTATGGTGGAGAGGAAAAGCAGCCATAGTACGATGTTATAATAACCCTAATCCTTATTTAGAAAAACGAAAATGAACTGTAGGATTTAATGTGATCAAAATTTTATTTTGCCTGGACTATTAGTAACCCATTCAATAATGTTACGCCCCCAAAATTAATTTTGTTCTTCTGGAATATATGTTGTTATTTTTTTATTTATATAGGTATATATGTTTTTTTCATTTATTGGTATTTGGTTTTCATTCTTATCTTTTTAATTTGGCATGTTAGGAATGCGGAATCTTTTAGTTAAGTAGAAATCATTAATCATTATTTTTATTTTATTACTATTACTATTAGCCAGATGACGAAGCTGAAAACTGACGACGGACGCAACATCTCATCGAAGCCTGAAATCCTGAGGGAGATCGAGAGTTTCTATGAGCAGTTATATTCCACGCAGACACCTGTTGAAAGCAAGGCTAAAGAACCCCAGAGCCAAGCTTACCCGACACTATACCCAAGATATCCCGGACGTCAGCATGTACGAGATTAGTATGGCTCTCAAACAACTGAAAAACAACAAGGCGGCGGGTGACGACGGAATCACTACAGAACTTCTGAGAGCGGGCGGTAAGCCGATACTCAAAGTCCTCCAGAAGCTTTTCTATTCCGTCATCGTCGAGGGCAGAACGCCGAAGACATGGAACATAAGTGAAGTGATTTTGTTATTTAAAAAGGGTGATAACTCCCTCTTAAAAAACTACAGACCCATCTCACTTCTGAGCCATGTCTAAAGTTGTTTTCGAGAGTCCTTACGAATCGTCTCGCTCGCAAGTTCGACGACTTCCAACCTCCCGAACAAGCCGGGTTTCGAAAAGGCTTTGGCACCATAGACCGCATCCATACGCTGCGGCAGGTTATACAGAAGACCGAAGAGTATAATCTGCCACTATGCTTGGCGTTCGTGGACTATGAGAAAGCCTTTGATTCGATTGAAACCTGGGCGGTGCTGCAGTCTCTCCAAAGGTGCCAAGTGGACTATAGGTATATCGAGGTGTTGAGGTACTTATACAAAAATGCCACCATGTCGATCCGAGTACAGAACCAGAGCACAAATCCTATCCAACTGCAGCATGGTGTGAGACGGAGACGTTATTTCTCCGAAACTGTTCACAGCTGCGTTGGAGGACATCTTCAAGCTCTTGGACTGAAAAGGACTCGGCATCAACATTAATGGCCAGTACCTAACACAAGGTGTGTTAGGTACTGGCCATTAATGTTTTGCCGATGATATAGTCCTTATGGCTGAGACCATGGAAGACCTGAACACAATGCTCGAAGATCTGCGTAGTGCTTCCCAAAGATTGAGTCTCAGAATGAACATGGATTAGACGAAAATCATGTCAAATGGCCATGTTGTACCCTGTCCAGTTCATGTTGGGAACACTACACTTGAAGTTGTTGACACGTAGTGGGTATACTAGGGCAGGCAGTCCAGTTAGGTAAGTCCAACTTTGAGAAAGAGATCTCTCGTCGAATCCAACTCGGGTGGGCAGCATTCGGGAAGCTTCGAAAAATCTACGCTTCCGACTTACCTCAGTGTCTCAAGACGAAAGTCTATGAACAGTGTGTGTTGCCAGTGATGGCTTACGGCAGTGAAACGTGGTCGCTAACTATGGGTCTCATAAGGAGGCTCAAGGTCACCCAGCGTGCAATGGAGAGCCATGCTCGGCGTTTCCCTGCGTGATCGAATCAGAAACGAGGAGATCCGCAGGAGAACTAAAGTAATTGACATCGCTCGAAGGATTGCTCATCTGAAGTGGCAATGGGCAGGACACATAGCGAGAAGAACCGATGGCCGTTGGGGCGGAAAGGTTCTGGAATGGCGACCGCGCACCGGACGACGTTCCGTGGGTAGGCCTCCGACAAGGTGGATCGACGATCTGGTGAAGGTCGCGGGAAGCCACTGGATGCGGGCAGCGCAGGACCGATCGTCGTGAAGATCCTTAGGGGAGGCCTATACCCAGCAGTGGGTGTCGTGCGGCTGATATGATGATTACTATTACATTCCCTTTATATTTTTCAGCATTAACACAAACTTTGTTTTTCTTAGTCGTGGTATTTCTTCATCAGAATCCATTATTCTTAATATTATCCCAAAAAACTAACCTTACAGGTAACTTTTCAGAAAAGATATTTTCAATAAACTCAACTTAACCGCTCATTACACATAACTACTGCGAAACGTTCCGTTTAATTTGGAAACGACCAACCGCCTTTGGTCTTTGGTCATTTTCAAAGTAAACAAAATATTCCGCGGCTGATTTCTCTACGTGGAATGGTCATATATTGGTTTTTTTCACACGAATCGACGCGTTTAATATTGAAGAAATATTTTCCATAAAAATAAAGTATTTCATAAAAATGATGACTTTGGTCGTTTTCAAATTAATCGATTCAATTATAAATACACTAGAAGCATAGTCAAGCACGGGGGCGGCAATATCAAGGTATGAGGATGTTTTTCCGGATGTGGAGTTGGACCCGTTCGAAATATTGAAGGTACAATGGATCAACTGCAGTACAAAAACATCTTAGAGTGACAATGATTCCCTACTCTGACGACAATTTGCCTGTAACCTGGATCTTTCAGCATGATAATGACCCTAAACACACCGCCAACGTCAACAGTGTAAAATATTTTCTTAAGGAACAGCGTATTTCCGACTCCGTCTTAGACTGGCCTGCAAATAGCCCTAATGAAAATCTGTGGCAAGTCGTAAAAAAGAAAGTCTTAAACAAACGTAACTTCAGTCACAACGAACTCTACGAAGCGAATCATGGAATTCAATCCCACTAGAAAAATGTATGAAATTGCTTGAATCAATGCCACGTCGTTGTAGAGCTGATACTCAATATAATATTAATTATAAGTTTAAGTAGCCTATTACACACAGTATCTACTACCTAAATAATATAATGTTAAATAATTTAACCTATAAATTATTCATCTTTTATTTATTTTTTGTATTGTTTCTAATTAGTTGTCCATTATTGTTGGTACATTAAAACTCATTTAGTTGTTTGTATGATTTTCAATATTGAATCGATACTTGTTTAGTTGATATTCTGTAGTTTTTTTCTAATAAATGATAAGTTATTGAACATATTTTATGCTATTTGTTGTTTCATTTCCAAATAAAAAGTATTAGGGTCAAATATCTTGTTTAATGTTAAGTTCTGTTGGTAGTGTTTCTAATTATATGTCCACCACTGTATCTTGAAATCGGGTGGGGATTGCGCGGAACGCGTATTTTGGGCATGCGTAGCGGTGAGGGGTGCGGGCGGCGGGAGAGGGGCGCGCTCACAAGGGCATATGCGCGAACTTATCCCCACTCCGTCGAAAAAATTTCAAGATAATGCCTCGTACTGTACAAATACAGAAGGGACACTCCGCAAAATCAATTAAATTATAGGGGTTAAAGTATGGTACGGCAATTTCATACTTGAACCCCTAATAAACAGCTACTCTTGCTCCTACACAATAAAGCGTTATTTAGGTTGCACTGCGCTCCCTTCCCCACAGTAAGTGGACCAAATGCGCCTAAACGGTCTTGCTTTAAATGAACTGCGTCACCATCATCACCATCATCATACCCACTGCTGACTCTATACCCAGCAGTGGGTATGATGATGGTGACGCCTGAGATCCCTGGGGAAGGCCTATGTCTTCCCCAGGGATCTCCAAATGAACTGCGTAGCAAATCATAAAAGGAAAACGATTGTACACATATCAAAAAAAGTTTGCGATCGGTTTGATAAATCGAAATCTTTTCCACATATTTATCATGATTGTTTTCTTATAAAAATGTTGATAATAAGTTTTTTTTATTTAAAAAAGGGTCTTCTTATTTAAAATATATTCCATAAACACATTTTCTTG
Organism: Agriphila geniculea; assembly: GCA_943789525.1. NCBI lineage: Eukaryota > Metazoa > Arthropoda > Insecta > Lepidoptera > Crambidae > Agriphila > Agriphila geniculea. The sequence continues at coordinate 18,777,152 of OX038883.1, read as the reverse complement.
ATAAAGTTACGTTATAAAAAATATATGCTATTGCTAGTGATCGCAAACTTTTTTTGATGTGTATTATGGTATAAAACCAAACAAAAATATTGGAATATTTTTTTAATTATCTTAAGCAAAACTTACTTGGCGCGCGACCATACGCGACGCGGCGAGCGTGTGAGTAAGAATAGAACTAACGTGTTTGCGGCCGGCGCGCGGCAGCCCTCTGCGTTGGCCCAAACGGTCGAGCCCGCCGCGTACTTATAGCTTCATACCTAAAGTGCGGAGTGTCACTGGCCTGATCACACTCTCTTTAAATATTTGTGGTAGTGTCGTGCGAGGTAGGTTTCCTAAAATATAGTTGAGCGAAGCGATGGCTGGTTTATACGTCATGCTCGTGAACGGGTGTCTAAAGGGGCGCGCGCAGACGGTGCGCGGGCTGCGACTCAACTGATCAGTTAGGTGATTGCGTAAAGTCAATCGTATTCATTTGACAGATTATAATGTATCATAATCTATGTCATCCCATACAAATTGCAGCCGATGGAATACGATATGAACTGTCAAATGAATACGATTACCTTACGCAATTGCACCTCTGATCAGCATTATAAGAGCTGTTTAGATATGTTTGGAAACCGCGAAAATAGCATGAAAATGTATGGAAATCCTCAAAATTGATCCTTACAGCCATGGGCGTACCCACGTTGAGTTTCACGGCTTGGAGCGCGCGGCGCTCCGGGCCGTGCGATATGAACCGATATGAACTGTGTAGCATATATCATAATGTGAAAAATGACAATTGTTTATTGGTTTTTTGATTTAGACATCCGTACACGGCACAGTAAAATGTCGATTCGACATTGTTACTATTATAAAGAGACAGTACCTACTTGGGCAGTAAGGTGCCGCGCTTGTACACAGGCGGGCGTGTGGCGGCCCTCTGCTCACTTGTGCCTCCGTAGGAACGGCTAGCGGTAGGTGTTTATCGCGCGACCTTGAGCGAGTGAAGGAGGCCTGGCCCCTATTTCACAGACGTGACAATTGTATATTACAATAACAATTTGATGTACGTTGCGGTATCTGTAAGTAGTTTGAGTAGTATGTTTTCTAAATTCAATTTGGCTGACGCGATGGACACCGAATTGTCATTGTCATTTACAAATGTCACGTCTGTGAAATAGGGGCCTGGTAGTACTGACTGTGAGGTGGCGGGCGCGGGCGCGGGCGCGGGCGGGGCGTGGCGCGTGGGGCGCGCGGGGCGCGGGCGCAGGCGGCGCGCGGGGCGGCGCGCCAGCACGCGGCGCGGCGCGCGCACGCTGTCGCGCGTCGACTTGTCCGCCACCTCCCACTCCGAGTACGGCTGGATGTCGTGGATGCACGACCACTGACCGAAATATATAGTATCAACTACGAAATAACACTAATATTTGATTTGATCACAATCAATTTAAGGAAAATTAAAAAAAATACAATCTTCAACTATCGTTGTTCTGTCGCACGAAGTCCGTTCGGCTATGAATGTTTTTAGGTGTGCGTCTGCACTCTCTCGTATCACGCACACTAAAATAATGTGCATGTGCTCGCCTAACCTTCATAACCAAACGGAAGTGAGATAAAACAACTTATAATACAAATATCATTGTTTTATGAGTTTTTGAGACCTCATAAAATCTATGATAGAAATATACAACAAAATATGGTAAAGGAACAAAATAATCTTTTTAATATGTTTTACTAAAAAATACGTAAAGATTGAATAATAAGGTCCTTATTAGTTATAACTTATCATGAGCTCTGAAATTAGTGACAATATGAATAACATAACATGATATGATACTTTTAAAATGTAGCCTGTAGAACATTTAAATCACCAAAAAGGTTACCGTTTGCCGTTGTGATATAGTTAATTTTTACGAAATTATAGATACTTTAACCCAAGTTTTACAGATCGCAACCCGCCGCCACCGTAACCTATATATGCATATCTCCAAAATTGATATTTTTTTTATTTTTTGAGGTTTACCACATAGTTTAGCTATTGTCGTGTTTTACAGATTGGTTTGATTGCCACAGATAAAAGTAAGACTATAAAAAGTAGTCATACAAAGATTTAAGACCTGATGAAAATGGTTGGATTTTATCTGGTCTTAAATCTGTGTATGATCACTTTCCATAGTCTTACTATTATCAGAGGCAAACAAACAAAGCTGCAGAACACGACAATAGCTAAACCATGTGGTAAACCTTGAGAAATAAAAATTATCGTATTTGGAGATATACAAATATAGGTTACGGCGGATTGCGATCTGTAAAACTTGGGTTTAAGTATCTATAATTTCGTACTAAATAACTATATCACAACGGCAAACGGTAACCTTTTTGGTGATTTAAATGTTCTACGGGCTACTGTACTAAAAATTCGTAATGAAACCCTTCAAAATATTACATTTACCTTTATGACTATTTGAATTAAGTCTAAGAAGTCTTTTAAAATAATGAAGAAAAAACAACAAAAACAACATCTCTGTTTATCTTTACTTGTCGTATTTGGTAAACAATCTTCACCGTTTGGGGTCTTTATTGAAAAAAAAAACAATAAAATTATAAAATACAACAACTGGTTTACCATACATAGATTACGAAAGAGATTACTAATTAGTGACAAGTTGATTTAATAAGTCAAACAATTTTTAAATAACATTTTTTTAAAAGATGTATGATAATCATCAAAAGCTGATAACTAAATAGGACAAGTAAGAATAAACAGACTATAGGCTTATAATAATAATGTTATCATAAGACTGTATGTAATAGTTTTATTTAAACTCACCTCAGACCTGTCGTCGTGGCTTATATTTCTACTTAATGCACTCCAGCCTTGAGGGTGGATCTGTGAACAATAATTATTATATTCTTACAAATTCCTTGACTTACAACAACAATGAGAATCCTTGGAGGTGATCAAATGCAAATTGGTCTTATTTTGAATTATCATAATACTAAATAATATACTAGAAAAAATACGACTCTTTCTAAAACCAGTTACAGCTCAAAGATTTTATCCAAATATACAAAAAATATTCTACAAGCTATTCTAAAGCTGTTTTTAGGAAGCGATAACACCGAAAAAAAGAAAATGACCCACATATTATTTTTTAAACTTAAATATCTCAAAAACTGCCCATGATAGACTTACGCTGTAGATGATTTTTTTGCTTATTTGGATAAGATCTTTGAGATGGAAGTGTTTTTTGGAAGCGACATTGCCAAAAAATTTACCTGAATATAATTTTTTAATCTTAAATATCTCAAAAACTGCCCATGGTAGACTAAAGCTGTGGAATATGTTTTTGCTTATTTGGATAAGATCTTTGAAATGAAAATATTTTTTGGAAGCGACACTGCAAAAAAAAATTTACTTATAATTTTTTAAACTTTAATATCTCAAAAACTGCCCATGACAGACTTACACAGTAGAATATTTTTTTGCTCATTGGGATGAGATCTATGAGATAAAATAGTATTTTGGAAGCGACATCGTAAAAAAAAGTTGACCCACTTATTACTCATACGGCTCATACCCCTTTGTAAGTTATATTTTTTCAAGTCTTCATTATATAAGCTCTGTCAACATATTTTTTGATTGCAAATAAGAACATCAATATAATATTTACGGTGACTTAAAGTAACAAAAAATGTAGTTGAAAATATTGGTTATTGTGTAATGTTTAGGAAACTTCTTAATAAATTGCTTTTTTTATACCAGAAATAAATTCTACGTCACTGATTTATCCGAAAATGATACCAAACTTGGCATAGTATCTAAACTTAGGCAGTTATTAACCTCGAACTTCGTTAAGGCAGAATTCCCCCCTCCATCCACCTGCTTTAAAAATCCAGGTGGCTCCACTTCTTACGAAAAGTGGAGCTGGAGGGTTTACTTACACCCATCTTAGGAACACAAGGATCAATCCTACCGAAGGAAATCTTTGATTCACGTATAGCCGTATTCTTCATTTTTTTGGCTTGTACGAATGGGGCTATAAGCAGGTGGTGCCAAATCCCTTTGGCATCACCTCCATTCTGCTGTTACTTTCGTACATTTGTGAAGTCGAAGAGACTTTTATTTTTTTTCACGCAACCGAAAATTCTGAAACTTTTTCTATTAGTAAGGAAGCCTATTCCTACCTATAAAAAATATTCCGCCGTTTTGATTATTTTCAGACATTCCCCATTGCTAGAATAGAAACTGATCTATAGTAGATTTAACTTTTACTGACGAAAGGATATAAGAATTAGCCACATATAAAAACTGCAACTAGAAAGAATTTAAAGCCATTTACACATAGTACCTGTAAAGATCCCACGACTTTGGCGTCATTGCCGTCGGGGAAGTCGGAGACGAACTCAATACGGTTCTCTTTGCGGTTGCTGTCAAACAGGTGATCATACATGGCCGCGATGGGAATCAGTTGCTGGCTCATCTGCATCAGCCTGTACAGGTTGGGCTGCAACAAAAGATAAAAATGATGATTTAAGGAAGCATAAAACTAAAATTATGTCACAGACTGGGTCACACCGTCACACGACAAAGTGACTGGTGTGATGGCAAGCGGTTTCTTTTATTATTATTAGGGTTGGACCACATCTATCAGCAAACATCGCCTTTTTCCGTCACCCTATCTTTTCTGTCGCTCAGAACCGCTATTTGCTAGAGCGAGAAAGATGACAGAAAAAGGCGATACCGTGGCGACAAATGTGGCCAACCCTTCAAGGCCGAAATACTTTCAGCATCACTACTTATTAAGAATTCGCCAGTCGCTCTGTTGCGTGGTCAGGCCTTGTTTGTTTAGCGATTTTTAACCATACCTTAAATCCATGCAAATGCTGAGCCAGCGTTGACAGGTTGAGATCATGAACGACAACTAGCAGCCCCCCAGTGGTGCACATGACCATCTGGCGTGCGTCGGGGGACAGCTTGCATCGCATCAGGCCAGACGCATGGAACACCCTCTGATATACTAAGTTGTACTCTACAATTGAAAAAACTTTATGTAGCAATCTAGAACTATTTGTAGTAAAGCTAGCTTGAAACAACAACTTCTATGACCACATTAATCAGAAGGGAATAGTCAAATAGAAACACAAATAGTACCTACAGTCAATCTGATACTAAATCAAAAATGTGTGTTATATTACACACATATTATATTATCTTAAAAAAAAGAAACAAACCTGTATAAGAATTAATGTCCCAAGTATAAATGCTACCCTCTAATCCGGATGTTACTAAAAGTTTGTCCTTAAATGAAAATTCAATATTCTTCACCCAGTTTGAGTGACCTAGTAGCGACCTTATCTTCTTTTTCAAGTTTCGAACATCCCACAATGCAACTGTTGTGTCGTCTGAGCAAGTCGCAAACATTCTTCCATCTAGAAATCTGTAATTGTAAATTTGGTTTATGGCTACTGATAGAAATTTAACTAATAATATACATAACATTGGATAACTTTTCGAAAGAGTCGGTCGTGGGATGGGTGACCAAAAATTTACTATCTCAAGCTCTTCTGTGGTTTAGAATGCACGTTATTATTATTATTTAGAAGGGGGGACGCCAGCGAAGCCGGGCGGGTGATCAGTCACCTTGATTGGAACCATTTCACCCATTTTCCCAAATCCCCGGAGAAGGCACGTTAAGTCGTTGGTCCCGGCTGCATTTGCAGTCGTTAACACCCACCAATCCACATTGGGCCTGCGTGGTGGATTATGGCCCATCCTCCTTATCAACCGATAAGGAAGGCCTGTGCCCCAGTAGTGAGGACAATTAAAATAGCTGATGGATAAACCCTTTAAAGAGCAGTCCATAGAAATTAGCCAGTAAACTGCACAGTCACTTCAAGACTAAAATCTCAAAGTCTTCTGCAACTAAGTCAAATCTAATTTTGATATTACACAGTTCACTTTTGCCTTTCAATTTGGATGAAGTGACTAAATTGAATTTTGTAAAACACAAGTGGATCAATTTGGTCGAATTGTATAATATTAGCATAATGAAGTAGAAATAGGCTTGTTTCTATATAAAGGGCACAAGGTTAGAATGATGAGCATCCATTCTTAAGGTTATTGAGATTAGCTGAATTGAAAATGTTAAAATTGAAAAACTCAGCATTTTAGCAGTTGCAATGTGTTTGTATTTTCTTCAAACAAACTCATGACTCTCATCTTTAAAGCATTTGGTTTATTGACAAAAAACTTGTGGAACCACAGACAATAAAAAAAAACTGTTTTTGGTTCCCCATCATTCTAGCCTTGTACCCTTCATATAGAAACAAGCCCTATTTCTACTTCATTATGCTAATATTATACAATTCAACCAAATTGATCCACTTGTATGTTTACAAGATTCAATTTAGTTGTTCATCCAAATTGAAAGGCAAAAGTGAACTGTGTAATATCAGCATCAGATTTGACTTAGTTTTAGAAGACTTTTATTGATTTATATAAAGTGATTAACGAAGTGTATACTTGACACAGTTGACACAGTCCGAGTGGGCTCCATGCACAGAATGGACCCTCTGATGTGTGAGAGGGTCAAATATCTGAATGCACTTCTTCTCACAGGCGGCTACCAAAAGAGATCTACAAGAAATTAAAATCAGTAAATTAAAATGGTAAACAATTTTATTTATAATTAGAAGACTCACTAGAACAGAAACAAAATAATCATAGCATAAATTGTCTGATAAAAATAACAATCTGTATGACAGGAAAACTATTTATGTTTCCTAACAAAATTGAATCCTCCAGAACTTTGATCAGATCTATTCCTGTATACAAGGTTATTTTTAGTATACAGGGTGGATTTTTGAGACGTACATTAAGGGCAGGTACCTTAACCCTCATAGTTACAGGAAAACGTTCCAGAAACGACAGAAATCGCCAAAAACGTTTCCCATACATTTTGTACTGAAAAACGATAAATCAACTCGAAATATTTTTTATTGCCAAACGATCCTATTTCTTACTGTGATCAAAATACTCTTTAAGGCCAACTGAAATTTGAGTACAGAAACTTTTTTTTATCTCATGTTGTAAAAAAGGTGTGCCTGCGTGTGAAGCCGGTGTTGTGACTTAGGTACTGTAGTTTCTGTACTCAAATTTCAGTTGGCATTTTGATCACAGTAAGAAATAGGATCTTTTGGCAATAAAAAATAATTCGAGTTGGTTTATCGTTTTTCAGTAAAAAATGTATGGGAAAAGTTTTTGGCGATTTCTGTCGTTTCTAGTACTCATACCTTAAATGGTCGCATAGAGTCTTTTGATCCCCACACGAAATAGGATCGATTAGCATAAAATATTTTTTTGGTATTTTAGCATTTTTTTTGCTAACGGTAATTTTTTTCTAAAATCTGTGAATGCAGTTCAGAATATCTTAAAAAGTTATGGATGGTCTCTTAGGAACGTTTTCCTGTAACTATGACAGTTAAGGTACCTGCCCTTAATGTACCGTCTCAAAAATCCACCCTGTATACGAAACCTGAAAACTGTTTAGAATCAGTAATAGAATCGATTGTAATATTTAATTTATATCATGTTATAAACCCCTACTAAAATGTCTTGTACGCACAACACAAAAAGCTTGTAACTTCAGTTTTTAAGGTATCATTATAATTTTTTTTTTACTGATTCTGAAAATGAAAATACGTGACCGGTGTTACGGCTTTCATATATACAAAAAATAATGTTGTATATAATTAATACTTTTAATATATGTACCTACCTATTTCCATGGCAATGAAATTAATTTACACATCAATGTTAATTAGGTGTTCTTACGGTTAGTGCAAAGTCAAGGTAACTTAAATATTCATACCCTTCCGGAGAAAATTCAAGGTTGTATACCCCACCAGTGGGCAGGCTGTTCGACTGCTCGCTGTCCCAAGATGCTATGGGTTTCATGCCGCAATATAGGCTCTTGGCAAGAGCATCTCCTCCACCAACGGGTGTCCCATATCCAAGTTCTTTCCTCCACAACCGATAAGGGTTGAATGCGGAGTTTCTCGCCATAAAATCTTCGTTGGCCATTGTGATAACAAAGATAGGTCAAATCACAAAAGTTTTAATTAAGTACACAACATAGCAGTGATAGTAAATATTAATTGTTAGAAGATTACTGATTTATAGCTACATGCTTAATCTCCATGATAAAATGGATTTACAAAACTAATTAAGAGCCTTTTTTATTTAAAATACTTTTTTTTATTTCATGGTTGATGTGATGACTGACAGACAGACATTTGACATAACTGACAGTGACAACAGATCAACAGTGTTGCCAGTAAATTTTTCAGTTGACGTGCTGTAAAAAAAAACCCAAGATCGGCAAAAACCGCAAAAAATACCTTTTACATTAAGTGCAGAAAAAAATTGTTTCTGCACTTAACGTAATATGACCTGAAAACTGAGCCCATGCTGAGTGAGACTGAGCTATTGTGGTTATTAGTAATTGTGGTGAGTGACTGAGTTATTGTGACTAAGTGACTAAGTCATAGACTGAGTTAATAAAATAAAAAAAAATACAAAAAAAGTTTCCTCAATTCATAGGTAGGTACCTACTTTACATACGAGGACTCTACTTCTATCTAGCAATGAAATATCAAAAAAAAATCCTTGCTATCTAGTTCATAATAAATTCGCTTACGTCCGCTTTTGGCTTGACAGGCTCTGGATGGACAAGTCCTTATAGCTTGACCATAAAGAGTTGACATAAATTGAGGGCGCCACTTTCTATGTAAATACGTCAAAATCACGAATAATTTGGCAACACTGACTACATTTAGTACTAAAAAATTTTAGTTCCATTTTATTTAATTTCAACTCTTTATTGTCAAGCTGTAACTTACTATCTACAGCTTGACCATAAAGAGTTGAAATTAAATAAAATGGAACCATGGAACCAAGAATCTTATATTCATATTCTAGCTAGAACTAAAATTTTTCAGTACAAAATATAGTCAGTGTTGCCAAATTATTCTGTGTTTTTACGTGTTTTTTAACACGTTAAAAACACAGAATAACGTGTTTACATAGAAAGTGGCGCATGGCGCCCTCAATTACGTGCCGGACTACAGCTGCGCCACAAAAAAAAGTTTGAAATCTGACTTTTTGACTATGCCATGATGAAGTCTTTAGTTTGTCGGAGTTTGTAGTCAAAAACCAGAGTTTGTCGGTCTTCCGTTTAGGAGATACGTGTGGCTCAGCTGTAAAGACGTCTCTACAGCTGCGCCACACAGATCTCGAAAACGGAAGGTCGTAGCAATAATCTGATTACTCGTATGTATAGCCGTTAGTTTGTCGGAGTTTGTCGCACAAAAACCAGAGTTTGTCGGTCTTGCGTTTAGGAGATCTGTGTGGTGCAGCTGTAGAGACGTCTCTACAGTTGCGCCACACAGATCTCGAAAACGAAAGGTCACAGCGAAAATCTGATTATTTGTGTGTGTAGCCAGTAGTTTGTCGGAGTTTGTCACCAAGACCCAGAGTCTGTCGGTCTTGCGTTTAGGAGATATGCGAGGATACGCTGTGGAGACCTTTCTACCTGGATCTTGAGAACGGAAGGTCGTAGCGAAAATCTGATTACTCGTGTGTGTAGCCGTTAATTTGTCGGAGTTTGTCACCGAGAACCAGAGTTTGCCGATCTTGCGTTTAGGAGATATGTGAGGATACGCTTACGACCTTTCGTTCTCGAGATCCAGGTAGAAAGGTCTCTATAGCTTATCCCCACATATCTTCTAAACGCAAGATCGACAAACTCTGGTTCTTGGCGACAAACTCCGACAAATTAACGGCTACACACTCGAGTTATCAGATTTTCGCTACGACCTTCCGTTCTCAAGATCCAGGTAGAAAGGTCTCCACAGCGTATCCTCGCATATCTCCTAAACGCAAGACCGACAAACTCTGGTTCTTGGTGACAAACTCCGACAAACTACCGGCTAGACACACAAAAAATCAGATTTTAGCTGTGACCTTTCGTTTTTGAGATCTGTGTGGCGCAGCTGTAGATACGTCTCTACAGCTGCGCCACACAGATCTCCTAAACGCAAGACCGACAAACTCTGGTTTTTGTGCGACAAACTCCGACAAACTAACGGCTATACATACGAGTAATCAGATTTTCGCTACGACCTTCCGTTTTCGAGATCTGTGTGGCGCAGCTGTAGAGACGTCTCTACAGCTGAGCCACACGTATCTCCTAAACGGAAGACCGACAAACTCTGGTTTTTGGCGACCTTAGAGTAAGACGGGCTTCTACAGAAAGAGAAGCCATACGAAGCGTTCCCCTCTGCCGAAGTACAAGCCCAAATGGGCATACGCATTAGTAATACCAGTTGCGCCCGGATTTCTTTCTAGACCGAGTCCAGTCGCGCATGTGAACGCTGCTGTGTTTAAAATGTCGAATTTATGAGTTTTTGCTGTTAAAAGAGGTCTTGAACATCAAGTATACAAAAAGACGGTGTTACATTTCACATAAAAGTAAATTTGTATCGTATTATTGCTATTTGTTTACATTTAAACATTAAATTCGTATATTTTATTCTTGATAAGTTGTCAAATTTGTTCAGTGACATCGGGTCTGCTAGTCCATGGCTCGTCCGTACAAATTTCAGATCTGTCACTAGATAAATCCGAGTTCTCGCCGATTGGCAACTTAGTGATGTTACCGTTAAATATTGTTTGTCGATAAAGTGTTGGTCAATTTGGCCCTGATTATGCGTCAAATTCATTTGCGAGATTTTTGCATGATTTGCTCTGCACTGATGTCAGCGCGACGCGCGCGACAGATATCGCGAAATAAATGTCGAAATAGTAGATTATACAACAAGTGAATAAAAAGGGAATTTAGTTCGAGGGATACAAAAAACCGAGATGAATTTTTTTTTTCACGAGTTGTGTACTCTACTTTTTACCATTGACTGCGAGAAAACAAATACGTACCTAGCAGTACTTTATACTTAGTATTTATAGTTGACCATCAGCCATTTTTAATGTCCCCACTACTGGGGCACAGGCCTTCCTTATAGGTGGGAGGATGGGCGATAACCCACCACGCGGGCCCAATGCGGATTGATGGGTGTTAACGACTGCAAATGCAGCCGGGACCAACGGCTTAACGTGCCTTCCGAGGCACGGAGGAGCTCGAGATAATACATTTTTGGTCACCCATCCCATGACCGTCCCATGCGTGAAACTAGAAGTTTTCCAATGACATAAAACAACCACGCTTGATGACGGATATTTTTTTTTTTTTACATATTTATAGTAGGTACAATCTTTATTCTTACGTAAAAAATATTTATGTCGTCAAATAACTTATAGATTATGAGATATAACGTGTTTTCTTGTAGTCAATTTCTCGGTTTTTCACTTTCTTAGATGTGATAAAAATACACGTTAATGAACTTAAATTCGAGATTTTCTTAATAGAAGTTCAATTTCAGGATATGCCCTTTCAAATGAATACTTATTACTTTCTTGCCTAGTAATAATTATTGGTGTAAAACTACTTCAAAATTGAGCCTTCCCGCATCATCTAGAAATGGCGCTTTCGAAATCCGCTGTTTTCGTAGTCAATTATCCTATTAAAACGAGTTTTGGTTAATAGAGTTTTAATAAAAATCTATGATAATTATGATGTGTCGCGAATTACGGTATCGCGATGTCTCTAACTATCAAAGTAAATACATTGATTAAACATAATAACAATTAAATGGCAACACTAAATCAGACAGACAACTCACCACTTTCGCCCTTCCCTAGCGCGTATGCGCTTGAACTAATCTGTCATTCTAACCTCATAAAATGAATGTGATGATCTTCTTCAACACCAGTGTAATCGTAGTTAAAGGAGGCCGAGTTTGCAGTAGCACCGAGGATTTCACAGCTAAGTCACATACTTACTTAATCTAGATTTATAGAGTATCGAAAGCAATACTACTGAGCCAAATGTTCGATCCTGGTCGTGATAGGATCGACTGAACGTGGCCAGGCCTGATCACGTAGTTCGCCGGTGGTGGATGCCTTAGGCAAGCAGAAACCATCGGCGGCGAGATGTATGCAGTCCCAAGAATAAGCCTTTACCTAAATGTGTTCACCGACGGGTGGCCAGGTCCGGACACTTAAGAGGGAATGAACAACTGCATACTGGAGGCTAAGGCGAATGAGGAACGCAGGGTCCTGATTCGATTAGCTCCTTGATGTAATAAACATATTAGTAAAGTTTGATAAAGTGAAACAATGAAAGAACAGCGCTGGAAGGGGGCTGCCTGTCACAGGCAGCCATCTTCCAGGCTTGATAAGAAAGATTGGCAGTAGTACATGTTTATAAAGTAATATCATAAAGAATAAAAGACATAACAGCGTTGAATGATTTAATAATACATATTAAAGTTAACAGTATAAAGTAAATTGTCTTATTAGTATCTGATAAACTAGAGAAAGTAGGTGTGTGCTTAGCCCAGATAAATATGGGACATTATACTTACAGGTGGGACATAAATAAGATGAAGAGAAGGAAACAGTAACGGATAATACAAGTATACCACTTCAGTGCCCCCGGGACTGGAGAATATGGAAAGGTTGGTTGAGAGGACGACATCCTGAAGGTATGTGTCTACACAGTGTCGCGCTGGATACCCTTTATAACCTTAATGACAATGCGAAGCACCCCATAATAATAAATTACTAAACTATATATTGACTAATTATAAATATGTAAGTAGTTCACTGAGAGAGATTATAAAGGGTCCCGGTCTGGTCGCGACAATGGTGGAGGTGCTGGGATATAGAAGAATCCCGATCAAGCAACCCAAAGCGAAATCTCAACCAAACTTTCCATTGGTAAAATTCTCAGAAACAATTAAATCCTATTCCATTTCTGTAAAACTGAATAGTAGTGACATCTATGAGATATTTTTGGTACTGGTTCCTTATAAGCAAAACCACATGAAAGCTACTTAAAGGCGCCAAAGTTAAATTATACCATCATTGTAAAAGCATGGTATAATTATTCATGTACGGCGCACAAATAAATGCTAAATTGAAAGTTTCTTAAAGATACCTTAAATTGAAAGATTATAAAACGAGTACACATAGAATGTATAGCGTTTGGAATTAATTGAAATGTCCACCTCGTAGTTTGGTGTGTATTTGACTTCGCGCTAACAGCGCTGTCAGCGTGATTCGGAACGCGGCCTTTATTTGTCAAATGAAAATGAACCTTAACCGGAAGTGATGTAAAAGACGTCATCCGTCATGTAAGAGGGCAAATGAACGCACTCTTAATAGATTTCAATTGGAAACTGTATTTGATTTAAGAAATAAACTATGTAAAATTCGGCAACTAATTTACTTAATGATGTTGTAAACAATTACACTGGATAGGTTGAAGTAAACAAGTTACGCGTGGTCTCTTTGAAGACAGGGAAGTTCTTTCGTACTTTGAAGATGGCGTCTTGGGAAGGTGTTGAGAAGTCTGCCTGAAAAGGATAAAATCCTAAATAGTACTGTTTATTTTCCACAGGAGCGTCATAATTCAGTAATAAAATTGTGATTAAACGACAAATTAGTCTCAGGTAGACTACATAACTAAGTACTGGTTGACGTTGGAAAGGTCACAGTTGTGGCAAAGAAGTAAGAAGATTCCTATGAGAAAATTACCTACCTTTAAGTGCATATTTCCAAATTGAATGAAAGGTCTGATTGAATTGATGATCAGGATCGACAAGGAAGATAGCAAGGTAAACTATTGACATTTTAAGCTGTGGTAGTTACCAAGTCAACTCATATTCTGTCAAGTCTGACAGTAAAATTATTCTAAGGGTTCTGTAGGCAAGCGATTGTGGCATGAGGTGAGATACTCATGTATACCTAACAATAAGGTTGTATCATCTGAGTTTATGTAAAGATTACTAACCTAAAGGTTGATATTTCTAAATAGGTGATCGAATAAATATTAAATCAAGTCGCTGATGACTACATAGGTACTTAAAATTCATAAATAATAAACTAATAGAAAGAACTAAGGTACACATTTTCTTATGTTCATGATAGGTATAGTAAACACAAACTAAATAATATTTGCAAAACAAAATTAAACCAACGGATAAACATGTTTCTAAATGAATATATTCAATTTGATTGTATTTCATGCAAAACAATAGTCCCATTTGACCAAAGTACCTCTAATCTGATTTGGTACTCGTTTAGATAAATATTATGTTAATACATGGGGAACGTAGCATTCTTTGTGGATGCATACACAAATAATGTTGGTTCTTCACATGTGTAAGTATGAGTTACAAAAATAATACCAATATTTTCATATGATCTGAAAGGGTATACTGGGGTAAATTGCAGAGCATGAAACACTTTTAGAAATTTAAAGTTTTGAAACTAAACTGATGAAATGAACCTGCTTATCCGTCAATAAGGATGATAACTGATGAAATAAAATCTGAATTCAATTGAATTCTAAAACAATTATAGAAATAATTTTAAATGAAGGAATTTATATTACAATTACAAGTTTATGGATGTGTTCGACTCAGAGAACACACCGCTTTATAGAAAATAACTTATTTCTCACATCTTGATGAAAATTAAAAAATATACAGGGTGTCAGTTTTTGGTATGCTACTTATTAGGGAGGGTACCGACAGCTGACACGCCACAGTGTATACAGGGTGTCAATTGTTGAAATGTTATTTGTTTGTGTGGTTGGTCGACGGTTGGCAGACGGCTCATTTTTGAGGTGCAAACTTTCGACTCGTGTTTTTAACATACAGGGTGATAAATAAAAAACTTTTTTTTTCTAAGAAATATTACATTACGTGTATTAGGCGATTTGAAACTAACACTATATAGGGTGTAGGGTTTTAGAAAATCAAATTATATGGTATAAATTTAAAATTTTTTGATTTCCAGAAACATGGAAAAAATTATTCTAAATAGGCTAGAGTCTATAGCTAACGCCATAGAAAAGCTTACCTTAGAGGCTCTCGAGTACAAAGATAATATTAACCTAAAAGATGCTGAAAACGTAGAAATATTGCTCACAAAACTAGACAATGCGGTAAAGAGGTTTGGTACAGAATTAAATCAGTGTTTGTCGATAAATGAACTAGGATCCTTCGTGGAAGAGATCACTTCGTTCAGTGAGATACAACTACGGGGCGAAGAAACTTTCGCAGAATTAAATATCAAGCTGAAAAGAGTAAAAGAAAGTGCTACACCTGCAGCAACGCCTGGTAGAAGTATCGCATTGACCGGAAAGTTACCTAAACTACAATTAGCAGAATTCTCAGGAGATATACTAGAATGGTACCAGTTTTGGGATCAGTTCAGTTCCAACATAGGGAACCGAGATCTGTCTGATGTGGATAAACTATCCTATCTCAAGGGTTCTTTGAGAGGCGATGCGAAGAGGATCATCGATGGACTTGAAATTACCAACAAGAACTACGAGGTAGCTGTATCTATTTTAAAGGGGAGGTACGGCAAGGAGAGTCACATAGTGGACGCACACTACGCAGCTCTACATAAGATTCCTAAGGCTTCTAAGGGTAGCATAAAGGACCTGAGGGAGACCTTTAGCCAAGTTGAGAAGCACCTTAGAATTCTAAATTCATTAAACCAAAATATCAACCATGATCATCTGAGATTTCTCATCTTGGAGAAGATGCCTTCGGACGTAGTCTACGAGCTAAAGTTGAGAGCGAATACTGAATCTATTGAGGAGATCCGGCAACATTTGGAAGTGATCATTTCGGCAAGAGAAGATGCGCAGAGAATTACTTCTGAAAATGTAGAAGAGTACACTACTCAATCTCTACACGTGAATACGTACGTAAAAGGAGGGAAACCAGGAAAACCCAACCGAAGCCAAAGAGATTTCAAGAGACACAAATTTATACAACAAAGGCAAGATATTAAGAAGGAAGATAGATTCAACGAACCTGGATCATCTCACAAATACAATAACTACAACAGACTTCCATTGAAAAGGAAGCTTCAAGAACGAGAAAATGATAGGGATGCTCCACCGGGAAAGAAAAGGAGAGGGCAATGCGTTTTCTGTCAAGGATCACATTTTAATGATCAATGCGATAAATTCAAAACCATAAAAGAAAGGAAAGGAAGATTAAAGAACAGATGTTATCGTTGCTTAGGCCTCGGCCATAAAGGAAATAATTGCAAGAGATCTACTTTCTGCGTTCACTGTAAAGAAACTAATCTTCACAATAGAGCACTTTGTTTAAAAGGACAAACATCTAACTCTGAAAGTGTCACAACTCTTCACGCCAATTCCATTAACTCCACTATACTGCAAACAGCAATAGTCAAAGCCCGACGTGAAAACGATGATACCAAAGAAGAAACTTGTCGAGTTTTGTTAGACTCTGGCAGCCAGCGTACCTACATCACACAAGAAATAGCTTCTAAACTAAAACTGCCCATAGAAGAAGAAAATACTCTATCAGTTTTCACATTCGGTGCTAAAACTCCTCAAATCATTGAAAGTCCAATAGTTAGGCTACAAATGAAAACCAGAACAAACGATATTCTGGAAATAGAAGCAAACGTTGTCACACACATATCACATGGAGTTCCTTATTCAAATATAGACTTAAGCAGAAGAGAAGAAAATCTAATTTTGGCTGATGACGGCTCACTGTCACCGAAAGTAGATATTCTAATTGGAAACGACTTCTATTTTTCATTCATACTAGGAAACAAAATCCAACTGGAAAATAATTTATACTTGATTGAATCAAGATTTGGTTACATATTGACCGGAAGAACCACGGCTAAGGATGTGGACCCATTATCGGTGATAACGTACTTCCAAGGAGTAGAGAACAAATTAACTCCGCCTGACTTACCATTATACAATGGAAGCATCAAATGTTTATGGGAATTGGAATCTATAGGGATATGCGATTCACCAAATCTAACTAGAGACGAAGAAGTCATCAATCAATTTAATGAAACAATAGAATTAATAGATGACCGATATACGATCAGCTGGCCATGGATCGATTATCCACCTGAACTAGAAACCAATTATGGTCTTGCAATCGGTAGACTAGTAAATTTATTGAAGAAACTAGATTCAGAAGCATTAAAGTCATATAACGCCACGTTACAAGAGCAGTTAGAGAAAGAAATTATAGAACGCGTACCCGATCAAGAAAGGTGTGATATTGGTATAGACCATCCTATCCATTACCTGCCACATCATGGAGTAAGTCATCCAGGAAAACCTACACGTATCGTATACGACGCGTCAGCGAAAACAAAGAACAGCAAAAGTTTAAATGAATGCTTACACTGTGGTCCACTCATGTTGGGAGACCTGACAGGAATGTTGTTAAGATTTAGGTCACATCAAGTGGGAATAACCGCGGACGTAGAGAAGGCATTTTTGCAGATCGCGTTACACAAAAAAGACAAGGACGTGACTAGATTCCTATGGCTAAAAGACATAGAAAAGGCAGCCACGGAAGATAATATTCTACATTTACGGTTTTGTCGTGTTCCGTTCGGAGTGATATCGAGCCCATTCCTGTTAAACGCTACTTTGAAACACCATCTACTGCGTTCCAATGAAGAAATCCTGAAAAGGATAATGAACGACATTTATGTGGATAACTTAGTTACGGGAACGGACTCCATCCATGAAGCAATTGAAATGTATGAGTCATGCAAATTTGCGTTCAAAGAAATTTCGATGAATCTTCGGGAATGGAGTTCTAACTCCAGACAATTCTCAAAGGAAATAGATCCAACTGACGTTTGCCAAGACATAGAAGTGAAAGTACTAGGTCTGAATTGGAATACAGAAGAGGACACTATCAGTTTAAGGCCAAAGAAAATAACAGAGGCTAATACGAAAAGGGAAATATTAAAAAACGTAGCTTCAGTATATGATCCATGCGGATATGCTGCGCCAGATCTGCTGCCAGCAAAACTTCTACTTCAAGATCTATGGGTAAACAAATTTAAATGGGACACTCCTTTACCAGAAGAGATAACTAAAGAATGGCAAATTATTAGAGAACGACTAGAAAGAACAAAGAATATTGTCTTACCTAGAAGATATTTCAAACAAAAGGGCAATGAAGACATTCAGCTACATGCCTTTACAGATGCGTCGACCAAAGCATACGCAGCTGTAGTATACATTTCTAACGGAAGAGAGTTAAGTTTCGTGATAGGGAAATCAAGACTAGTACCCATCAAAGATCAAGACAATCTCAAAATTCCAAGACTTGAATTATTAGGACTTCTGATTGGTAGCAGGCTACTGAAGTATGTAAACAAATTTCTGAATTTCGAATCCAAAAAGAATACTATATGGACGGACAGTCAAATAATAATCGATTGGTACTACGGCGGTAAGCTATTACCACCATTCGTAGCGAAAAGAATAGAAGAAATAAAGGGAAATGTGTCAGCAACGATAAGGTATGTACCCACAGAGCTAAATCCAGCTGATGTAGCGACTAGACCCACAGATTCTGAAAAATTCAAGCACAAATGGTTATCCGGACCAGATTACCTGCTAGAAGACTGCAAGAAATGGCCAAAGAGTCGTAGGAGGGAAGTTTCTCCGCTTACTCAAGATGAAAGTGTACTGATTGCCACGCATTCCTCTGTGGATCGTCAATTTTCTTTTCCCATTGGGGAGGGTCTCACGAGTGGAGAACCAAGCTCACAAAATCAGAGACAACAATTAAATGAAGAATTGCAAAAGAATCCCTCAGAGAAATGCGAGGACGATACACTGTCATACGTACAAAAAATCAAAAGAATCCAAGCAAAACATTTTCCTGAAGAAGTAGTAGGTAAAGATACAAATTTAAAGAGAAATTTAAACGTGTTCACTGACGTTGACGGAATCCTACGTTGCAAAGGAAGACTACAAAATGCTGACTGGTCTTATGACAAAAGATATCCAATACTGATTCCAAAGGACTGTGAATTTACTAACACCGTGATCTTAGAAACACATAAAAAGAACTATCACGTAGGTGTTAACCACACTCTAAGTCTGATCAGATTGTTATATTGGATTCCTCAAGGAAGAAGTCAAGTTAAGAAAATACTTAAAAAATGCACAAATTGCGTTAAGCATGGAGGAGGTCCATTTAAACTACCACCACCTCCTGCGCTTCCAAAGGAAAGGGTAAATTATAGCTCACCATTTACATACACCGGCATGGATTACTTAGGTCCTCTCCAAGTAAGGACCGACGGTAAAACAGCAAAACGATGGATATGCCTGTACACTTGTTTGGTAGTACGCGCTGTACACCTAGAAGTTGTCAAAGATCTTACAGCAGAAGAATGCTTATTAGCACTACGAAGATTTATATCTTGTAGAGGCGTACCGGATAGAATAGTTTCAGATAATGCACTACAATTCAAACTGACTGCAGAAATACTGTCAAGCAATTACTGCATCACTAACGAAATAGACTGGAAATTTATTCCACAACTAGCTCCTTGGCATGGAGGATTCTACGAAAGACTAGTTGGACTAGTTAAACATTGTCTCAAGAGAACACTCACAAAGAATCTATTGAAAGATAATCAACTTAACACCATTATAAAAGAAATAGAAGCGGTGATAAATACGAGACCATTAACTTGTGTAGGATCTGATCTGGAAGACATTCTTAGGCCTTCAGATTTTCTAACCTTGAACAGATGCATCACGACAACACCTTCGGATGCTGAATTTCCACAAGAAGGCACGGTGACAAAACAAAACCTAGTAGACGGTTGGAAAATAGGACAAAACATGTTAAAGGAATTTAAAAGGATGTTCATCGAGCAATACCTGCCGAGTTTAAGGGAAAGATATCGTCACGCTCTGAAAGAACCAAGGATTACTAAGTCAGAAATCCCAAAAATAGGAGACATAGTACAAATTAAAGGAGATACGAAAAATAGAGAAAACTGGAAAGTTGGAAGGATCACATCTCTGCTTAAGGGAGCAGACGGTCAATGCAGGGTGGCACGAATAAAGGTGAACGACACGGAATTCACGCGCTCCATCGCTCATCTTTACCCATTGGAAGTTGATGAAGAAGTACCTGGAAGAGAAGAGGTTATGTTTGAATTCGAAAGAGAAGACGTAACAGCAACGTTAGACGACTTACCTCTGTTAGAAGAATTAGACATAACTAGTCTCACCAAAGATATCTCTTCAGCTCCAAGAACCACAGAAGAACTCGTCGACAAACCTGAAACAGAAAGCAGACAAACAAGTATAATAGAAACAGTAGACCAAATACCTCATAGAATACTTACCACAGAAGATGATATCCAATCAGTACATGATGAAGGACGTGATGATAAGAGCACACCTAAAAGCATCAACATTAATGAAAACACACAACCCGAAGAAGTGAGAGAAGTAAGAGATGCGTCTTTAAAGGCTCGTGAAAAGATACGCGAGTGGACGCGTAGATTAATGGAGAACATGTAACTTCTGTCGTCGTCGGGAGTGTCGCGAATTACGGTATCGCGATGTCTCTAACTATCAAAGTAAATACATTGATTAAACATAATAACAATTAAATGGCAACACTAAATCAGACAGACAACTCACCACTTTCGCCCTTCCCTAGCGCGTATGCGCTTGAACTAATCTGTCATTCTAACCTCATAAAATGAATGTGATGATCTTCTTCAACACCAGTGTAATCGTAGTTAAAGGAGGCCGAGTTTGCAGTAGCACCGAGGATTTCACAGCTAAGTCACATACTTACTTAATCTAGATTTATAGAGTATCGAAAGCAATACTACTGAGCCAAATGTTCGATCCTGGTCGTGATAGGATCGACTGAACGTGGCCAGGCCTGATCACGTAGTTCGCCGGTGGTGGATGCCTTAGGCAAGCAGAAACCATCGGCGGCGAGATGTATGCAGTCCCAAGAATAAGCCTTTACCTAAATGTGTTCACCGACGGGTGGCCAGGTCCGGACACTTAAGAGGGAATGAACAACTGCATACTGGAGGCTAAGGCGAATGAGGAACGCAGGGTCCTGATTCGATTAGCTCCTTGATGTAATAAACATATTAGTAAAGTTTGATAAAGTGAAACAATGAAAGAACAGCGCTGGAAGGGGGCTGCCTGTCACAGGCAGCCATCTTCCAGGCTTGATAAGAAAGATTGGCAGTAGTACATGTTTATAAAGTAATATCATAAAGAATAAAAGACATAACAGCGTTGAATGATTTAATAATACATATTAAAGTTAACAGTATAAAGTAAATTGTCTTATTAGTATCTGATAAACTAGAGAAAGTAGGTGTGTGCTTAGCCCAGATAAATATGGGACATTATACTTACAGGTGGGACATAAATAAGATGAAGAGAAGGAAACAGTAACGGATAATACAAGTATACCACTTCAGTGCCCCCGGGACTGGAGAATATGGAAAGGTTGGTTGAGAGGACGACATCCTGAAGGTATGTGTCTACACAGTGTCGCGCTGGATACCCTTTATAACCTTAATGACAATGCGAAGCACCCCATAATAATAAATTACTAAACTATATATTGACTAATTATAAATATGTAAGTAGTTCACTGAGAGAGATTATAAAGGGTCCCGGTCTGGTCGCGACATGATGATTGTAGTCAAAAAAAGCTAAAACGGTACTTTATGTGACCAAAATCGCTTCAAAAACTCTCAAGTTCTTGATTTACGTATGAAAAAAACGAAAGGCCTCTTAATCTCAACCCAATTACCTACACTCTCGAGCTTTTTGTATAAAGCTCGAGCGTATAAAAATGACCTCTTTGTTGAATGAAATGAATGAAATGATTGAGTTTGTAACCTTTATTCCTTTTTCCGTATCGATATTGCTGCATCGACATTGAGCCCAGCCCTTTATGTCAAAAATGTGTCATATTTTGATGTGTGACTCATCCGTACACAAATTTTTGCTGTTTTGTTTTATTTTTTATGTGTGAGTGTCGTCATTACAGTGTTGTTTTTGTATGTGGGTATGCGGAACTGCACTTGTGTGCATTTCCTCCCCCCGCAAAAAATGCCAGAACAATTTGAATAGAGTAATAATCGCTAAGGCTTCTCCCTTCGTGACGAAACGAAGCCTTTGTTGCTCGAAGTTGGCGACAAACTATAGACTTCATCATGGCATAGTCAAAAAGTCAGATTTCAAACTTTTTTTTGTGGCGCAGCTGTAGTCCGGCACGTCCCTCAATTTTTGTCCACTCTTTATGGTCAAGCTGTACCTATCATAGAAATTCCGTTTCATTTTGTTTTAAGACAGATGGTACTACTGTCTCAAAATATACTATATCTATGGTCTCAAACACAGAGGTCATAAGTCGGGGTAGTACATAGACCTCTCCTTCCTTCCCTGACCAATTTTCTTAAATTCAATAGTGTCCATCGTTCTGGCAGCGCCACGGTCTCCGATTTGCGTGAAAAAAATTCACCATGTAGGCCGATTTTTTGCCAGTCGGGAAAAAATAGGTTTGATTTTTTCCCTCCACTGGATCCGAAGATATACGAGGTTTTTTGTGGCGCTGCCAGAACGACGTCGTCCTGGCAGCGCCACGGCTATATCTCATTAATTACAAAAGCTAGAATAAATCTAATTACACACAGATTTTTGGCTTTTTTTTTCCATTTCACACAAGCTAACATCCACCCGTGAAGGTCAACAGATACAGGAGTAATCGTGGGTCATTCGTGGCGCTGCCAGAACGACTGCCAGAACGACGTCGTTCTGGCAGCGCCACGGCTGAATCTCAGCAATTTGATTTTTTTCCTGGAAACGGTGTGGGTATATATTTAATACCTTCGTCATAAGGCACGGAAAAAATGCATTTCTACATTTCATCGTGGTTTAAGGATTTTATAGGCATCGAGAAATTATAACCTCAAAAAAAATTTTTTCACTCTAACGCCTTTAATTGATGTATTAATTAACATTCGCGCATTCCCTTATCTTCCTATAAAGGGAAAAAAATAAACCACCATCGCAGCATTCGCCGTTCCAGAGAAATCATAGGTTTAGATTTGGTTCATACATTAGGCATCGTTCTGGCAGCGCCACACCCAGTGCAGCATGATCCAGGGTACCTGTCGCCAAACTGAGTATGCCAATATTTAGTACCACCATAGCGAACACGGAAACAAATCTGATAACGTGTATAACATAGCTACTTTCCGAGAAATAAGCCTTTGATTCAATATGCCATACAATTGGTATATTCGAGTAGAAAAGTTTTAAATTGCTTTTTATTTTAGCATTTTAAGTATCTGATCTGGTGCCCAAAACCAGTTTTTACTATACATGGTGTTTGGTAATAGCTTTATAAAGCCGAATATGGTAGATAGGGACCATTATAGGGATATTTTGTTTATTAATTTTTGTATGAAACAGCTGATTTTTTTTCGCGATTTCAGAGTTGGTTCCATAGTAAAAGTTGTTCAGTTTTATGGTCTCTATATCTACAATATCCGGCTTTATAAGGTAACGCTACCAAATACCAACATACATGAAAAGTAAAAAATAAAAATAAAAATGAAAGCGGGCTACAGCTGGCTAGTCAAGCGGGAAAGTGTGAATGAGGCGTTAACTTAGTAAGCTGTGAAGCTGTCAATTAAATGGCATACATAAGTCACGCTCGTCTGATGCTGTTTGGGCTACCTCACGAGCCAAATTGCGACTAGTTTTTCGTATTTTGCGATAGTCTCAAATTGGGCGACTTCACAAATTTTTGCGCGATTTTTGGGCTACTTCATTTCGCTGGCAATGGCAACTTTTACTATGGAACCAACTCTGAAATCGCGAAAAAAAAATCTGCTGTTTCATACAAAAATTAATAAACAAAATATCCCTGTAATGGTCCCTATCTACCATATTCGGCTTTATAAAGCTATTACCAAACACCCTGTATAGTAAAAACTGGTTTCGGGCACCAGATCGGATACTTAAAATGCTAAAATAAAAAGCAATTTAAAACTTTTCTACTCGAATATACCGATTGTATGGCATATTGAATCAAAGGCTTATTTCTCGGAAAGTAGCTATGTTATACACGTTATCAGATTTTTTTCCGTGTTCGCTATGGTGGTACTAAATATTGGCATACTCAGTTTGGCGACAGGTACCCTGGATCATGCTGCACTGGGTGTGGCGCTGCCAGAACGATGCCTAATGTATGAACCAAATCTAAACCTATGATTTCTCTGGAACGGCGAATGCTGCGATGGTGGTTTATTTTTTTTCCCTTTATAGGAAGATAAGGGAATGCGCGAATGTCAATTAATACATCAATTAAAGGCGTCAGAGCGAAAAAAATTTTTTTTGAGGTTATAATTTCTCGATGCCTATAAAATCCTTAAACCACGATGAAATGTAGAAATGCATTTTTTTCCGTGCCTTATGACGAAGGTATTAAATATATACCCACACCGTTTCCAGGAAAAAAATCAAATTGCTGAGATTCAGCCGTGGCGCTGCCAGAACGACGTCGTTCTGGCAGCGCCACGAATGACCCACGATTACTCCTGAATCTGTTGACATTCACGGGTGGATGTTAGCTTGTGTGAAATGGAAAAAAAAGCCAAAAATCTGTGTGTAATTAGATTTATTCTAGCTTTTGTAATTAATGAGATATAGCCGTGGCGCTGCCAGGACGACGTCGTTCTGGCAGCGCCACAAAAAACCTCGTATATCTTCGGATCCAGTGGAGGGAAAAAATCAAACCTATTTTTTCCCGACTGGCAAAAAATCGGCCTACATGGTGAATTTTTTTCACGCAAATCGGAGACCGTGGCGCTGCCAGAACGATGGACACAATTCAATATACCTACATACTGAATAAAAATAAATATATACTCAAGTAATACTTTTGAAACCACTTGAAAATAAAACTAAATAAAAGCACAATAATATTGATTACCAAATACTTTTTATTAAATTTATTTTACTTAAATGTCATATAAACAAGTGATCTTATTACATTACATAAAAAATATCAAAATCAACCTAAAATAGCATTCTCTTAATTCTAAAAAAAAATAGGATGTTATCTACCAAGTGTTAGGTGGTAATAACCCACTGGGTGGAGTTAAATGACCATTTTTTAAAACATTTTGTAAAAATACTTCAAGTCTTGTCTTAGGACCTCCTTCATCAATATTTTCTAAAATTTTCAAATATTCTGAAGTTATCAGCTTTATTATCTTCGTAAATTGTTTACCATAGTACTTAAAAAATTCAGACCCACAGACACTGAAGAAATCATGTAGTAATGTTGCACTGATATCCGGCTCGGGTCTCAAATTGATGAATGAAGCTAGCCATGCCCAACCATGATTGAGTCCGTGTGGATTTATTGAATTTACAAATCTTGGAGTTTTTGTGATCCAAATAGCACAATGAAGTCTAAATACTCCTGACATTCTCTTTAAAAATTTGTCCTGTTTCTCTACTACACCTTCATCATTGTATGTATATCCTCTTGATAGGTAAAATTCTTTATCAGTTTGACCTTCTTTTTGAGGCAAGAACATTGGGACTAGGTAAGGGCACTGCCTATGGAAGTTGGCTTCTAACAGTTTTCCAAATGTTGGGAATTGAGACCACAGTGCAACTGTCACAGCTGCAAGTGGGAAGGCGGCTTCTGGATTGCTAGAAACTAAAAGGTCTCCTTGTCTCACAATCTTTTTAGCTAGCAATGCAGTGCAATAATACAATCCTTGAGGGTGTTGGGTAGCAGTTACATAGGTATCCAATACTTGAACTCTTTCTCCTTTCAGTAATTTTGACAATTTATCATACTTATCTCTCATATGGTGTCCACTGACCGAGGACAATGCATTGACTGGTGTGTTAACAGCTTTCTGACAATCAAATCTAAATTTCTTCAAGTTTGTATTATCTAAAAGTTCCTTGTATTGATTTTCATAGCTTTCAAGGAAATTCTTTAGTTCTAAATAATAGTTGTAGTTTTTAGAGGAATAAAACAATGGTCTACTGGGAGCATATTGATTCTTTTGGCTGGCTAAGACCACAGCTTTTGCTTCCTGTTCTTTCTTTTTTTCCATTTCAAGTTTCTCTTGTAATTCATTCTTTCTGGCCTCTTCTATTTCCTTTTCTTTCTTAATTACCTCTTTTTGTTTTAAATCATCTATTTCACTGAGTATCTTATTCTTTATGTTTTCAATATTCAAAGCCATTATTTCAGACTGCTTGACTTCCTTGTCGGTGATAGCTCCAGACTTACAATATTCCATGATTATATTAATATTTCCAATAACCGTATTTATGGGTGTTAAGTACTTATCATATACATTCTTTGCATGCGGTTCTGTAAGTAACAAGTCTGTCAAATCATTGTAATTAATGCACACTTTTGTGTGGCTATCTGTTATAGCAGCAAAGCGGGCGGTAGCTTTGTTTTGCTCTTCCAGTATTCTGTTCATGTTTTCAATGGTTTGTTGATTATTTATTTGACTTTGTTGCTCATCTAACTTAGCTTTCTCTAACACTGACATGTTGTCATTATCTTGAAGTCCTTTTAATAGCATGAGTTTTCGTCTCCTATATTCCAGGGCTCTTTTTTCACACTCTTCACTTTGCTTCTTCCAGTATTTGCTCATGGCCTCTGCTCGGTTAGCGATCATTCTTTCTATAAGATCTTTAAATAACTCTTCCGTGCTCTCCTGTAGTTTTATATCATATTTTTTTCTAAGCAGTGTGTACCGCAGATCATCTCTACACAAGTCCTCTGTAAAGTCTTCTTGGCTCTTTTCGACGCTCTTCTTTATAGGCTCTTCAACAATTTCTTCTTTTTTAATCGGGCTATTGGGTCCTATAGTTACTTCTTTAATGTGGGGGCTTATCTCAGCTGCATTTGTGAGTGCCGAAATACGAAGTTTTTCGAAATCCGCTAACTGATTGCAAATACTGTCGTCCTTCTTCCAACTGTTGTTGAACGAATAATCTTCGTAAGTATCATCAAATCTATTGTAGGAGTTATCCATGTCGAAGGGCAACTCTTTACTTTAAAAAATGCTGAAATTACATACACTTTTATTTTGTTTTTCCTTAGGTATGGTATATTTGTATCTATCATTTCAAACCTAGACACACACAAATTATTAATTCATGGAATATGTAACATCAACTATATTTTTCAATAAAATAATTTAATTCATTTCAGTCAGTTGAATAAGTTGAATTGAACCAAGAACCTTTAGTCATATAACGAAATTTGACATTAGATAAATGTCATTTTTTATTTTTGCTGCATTCCAATAGACTAATCGCTGAGTCATCGATCGCAATAGAGTAAATTTTAACCATGTGTTTGTTCCGTGGCTTCGCTCGAGTGTACTCGAGTACCATCAGCAAGTAAGAAACCATCCTTGAGCCGCACCCTGATTAACCTAAATATAAACTATTTAGCGACTGGTTTCATTTGATATACATTGCTACTTTTCTTTGGTATGTTTTTTTTCACCCCAAAAAGAAGTAGCAATGTATCACATTCATCTGTCAAATGAGACCGGTCGCTAGGTGGTTTCTAATTAGATAATCAGCCTGCCGATCAGTTCAAAAGCAGGCCTTAAACATGACTGCTTACGACCTGCTTTTGAACTAACCTTTGAGGTCATAGTACGATAAAGTAAGGCAGTTCAATATAAGTCCTGCTATAAGAGCTCATAGTAAGACCCCTGGCGTGAACCGCAACGAATGTGGAACTGTGAAGCAGTTTTGCCGTAATTCACGCGCGAGTGTGACCTCTCCACCTTGAACGTGAATTGTCTTCTATCAACTTGGTTGAGAGTTTTTTGGCGCCATTTGTCAAGTTCGGTTCGGTGTCTATTTTAATTATTTGCAAATTGATTCATAGTGGATATTGTATCTTAAAATTGGTGCAGTTTTGTGGTAAAAGTGTCTCCGCAACTGAACAATATATGGGATAATTGAAATAGGCGCGATATTGGTTGTGTGAAGCCGAGACTTTTACTGTAGTGGTGGCTACCTCGGCAGAACTTACCAAGTAAACTGTCTTGATATACTTGGTGCCAAATGCTCCAAGCAGCATTGGAATGCGATGCACCCGCATTTAAGGCGATTCTCACACTGGCGCTGCGCGCCGTCGCGGGGTGCGGTTTGGCGTTTCACGCGCGCGGCGACGGCGCAGCGTGACGCCAATTCGGGTGGTTTTCGACGCGCCTCCGCGCCGGTCGGCGTCAGACGCGGCCCCGCGCTTACGTACAAAAACCGGCACGATACTATGGAGCTCAGGTGTTGTACCCCGCGATTTCCGTGCCTATTGGCGCGGCCTCGGTGTGTTGGACCAAGCGGTTTTCTATACAAATTGATGTACTTACATACAAAGTAAAACACGCGCGCGGGAGCCCCGCGACCGCGCGCGTTGCCAGTGTGAGAACCGCGGGCTGATTATCTAATTAGAAACTACCTAGCGACTGGTTGCAGTTCATAGATGATAGTGATCCATTGCTACTTCTTTTTGGATTAAAAAAAAACATACCAAAGAAAAGTAGCAATGTATGTGGAATGAAACCGGTCGCTAAATAGTTTCTTTTTAGATAATCAGGGTGCCGTCTTTGGCTGCGGTCCGCATGGCAATTACATCGATTACGGCGTTTACAACGCTCACACGAGGTCCGCATTCGATATCGCGCTCAAATCGATAAAATCGACAAATGACAGTTGGCGAATGCGAACCGCTCGTAAGCGCGCTAACGTTTTATTCTAACCTCAAATACAAGATGGAATAATTGCTACGTACTGCTTTTGCTCTCTAAAGCGATGATAATGATGAAGAACGTTTGATTGTTGTGCACCCAACATCTTTTTTTTCAACTTTTTTCATCAACCACCTTTTTGGATAAGCTCCAAATTAATATTAACAAAATATTAACCAATATAATGCTCTATCCTTTTGTTGTGAAGTGAGGAAAAGATCGTTCTATAACGAACTCTCTCATTTTTTGATTTTTTGACGAAATAAAATACTGACACCTGTTTCGTTTGACAGTCACTTATAACTTTTGACAGGACGTTCACAGTGATTACGCTCCGAGGCATGGTCGCTGTAAGCCCAAGATGGCGCTGGTAATGACGTCATGAGTGACGTCACGTTAGATATTGTAAACGCGCTAACGTGCATGCGGACCGGCTGTTATCGCGATAATATCGATATTATCGCTATGCGGACCGCAGCCTTAATGTAAACCACAGATTACTAATTTGTTGATGTAAACTGAAACAATCTAACACTAAAATATTTAACACTTGACACTGGCAAAAATTAAATCCGAGAGGAAAGTAGATTGCCAAAACAAAAATAAGAAGAAAGAAGATCAACTTGGTTGCGTTCAGTCTATGTAGCTCCTTTTTCTCTATTCTTGTTCTTCTTGTCAATGGTGAAAACGGCGCGAATTTTGACAGTTCTGACAACTGTCAAAAGATGCAAAAAAAAAAAATACAACAGATGATTTCGATTTCGAAAAACAGCAAGCAAAATCTCAAGTTTTAAGTGGAATGTGATGTGGATTTAATTTACTGATTCTCACGATGGTTTTACAGAATACTGGAAAATATAAGTCAGATCGAGAAGATGGATTTAAAAAAGATGGAAGCTCTTTCTCAGGCCCAAGGTTTGTCTCTTCTCATTTCGAAGCTATTTTCCAAACTTGTGTAGATGTTCTATTGAAACTTGATAATTTCTTTATTAGAGAGGAATCATCGGAATCACGCATCCGGAATGCTTTAGAAAACGATCGAATAGATTCTAAATATGGATTTGATAGAGTACGAGATGCTAAAGAGAGGGCAGGCTATCTTATCAACATGCACACGGTAAGTTATTTTCAGTAATTATTCACAGGGAGAGAAGCTTTTTAATATCCCCTCAAATTGCTAATGCAATTGAACTATTATTATTATCAATAATAAAGGGTCTAGATATATAAAAAAAATTCAATAGTATTTCTTTTTTAAAAAAAAGGCCACCAGCAGCTCAATTTGTGGGGATTCAACTTATTACGCTTTTGTCGTTAAATCTTCCATCACCACACATGCTTCTTTTTTAGGCTGAAATATTGGATGAAGATAAACGATTGGTGGGTGCAATGGATTATTATTTCATAGAGATGGACGGTAGCAGGTTCAAAGTGTCACTTATGTTCCAACCGTATTTCCTCATAATGGCCAGAAAAGAATGTGAACAGGAAGTTATACAGTATTTATCTAAGAAATTTGCTGGAACTATACACAAAATTGAAACCATTGAAAAGGAAGACTTAGATTTGGTAATATTTTTGATTAATAATACCTACTTTATTAGTAATGAGAACCAATTTTGTATGTATAAGTAATTATGTGTGAGACTTTTTATTTTTGCTTTCAAAAACAGCTGCATAAATTGATTCTTTTTTATTTATTTATTAGCCTATATTAGCAAATTTATACAAAACTTAAAATTAATACAAAACAAATTATTCACAGTATTTTTAAACACAAAGGGCATCTAGCATTTGCCTGTTTTCTCTAACTGTTTGTAACACTCAAAAAATATTCACTTATAGCTTAATCATTTATCTGGCTTGAAACAAAGCTACATAAAACTTTCTTTCATGACTCAAAATGAGTTAATGAAAGTAAGAAGGGAAATATTAACCGCTGTCAATAAAAACAAAGAGAGAGAGAAGAAAGATGCCATTTATGCTGAAATGTTAACCAACGCTTTAACCAGCGCTGCTGCTCTGGAACACGCTAAGAAGACCACAGACCACATGGAAAATATTTTGGACATCAGGTATTAAAATTCTGGTTACAAAAATGCATTTGTCACAGAGTTTGGTTCTTGTTACAGTTAAGATTTGGGGACAATTACACTAACTATATAATCCTCTATTCTTTAACACCATCTAAAATTAAATCAACAAATGTATGGGTGCCGGCATATAACTTGGCAAGATATAGAAGAGATAAAAAATGCACCCAGTTTAGTGTTTGTAGCTGCAGGGCATCTTTTGTCTCTTCTTTGTCTTGGCAGGTTATGTGGCGGTATCTGTAAGACTTTGTTAAAAAGCTGATACTGACTCTTAAGGAAAGCGAGACATACAACATAACAGCTTTAGTAATACATTTGCTCCCTTCTTCCCCACGACACTACCAAGGCGCACTACTGGTAGTGTCGTGGGTAATTTTTTTTCCCTTCTACACTACCGGCCCAGTAGTGTCGTAGGTAAATGAAATATTCCATACATATGCATTCCCCACGACACTACCAATATTTTTCCTTTTTTCGTTAAATGGAAAATTCTGGAAACAGCTGATTCTGGAATTTCGTGACAACAATACATGTATAAATAACAAAATCAGCACAAATTCATCTTGAACTTAAAATAACTTGACTGACCTGACTTGATTACTTTTAAGACTAATGCTAGAATAATGTATAGTGCAGAGATGTATAAAAGGATTGTCATTTACTTTTAACCTGAAGCTATTATTTCTATGTTTATAGTATTTTAAATATCTGTTACTATCTTAGGTCTAACATCTTATGAGAATGGTAAGTTCTAGAATGGGCTAGTTATCATTAGTACTGTTTGAGCCTCTGTTCTGTTCTGTGTAATTAACTAATGTGTGAATAAGCTAATCTTGTTTTTCAGAGAGCATGATGTACCATACCATGTGAGGGTAGCTATAGACCTGCAAATATTTTGTGGTACATGGTACACTGTAAAAAGTAGAGGCACCGACCCACCAATATTCACGAAACGAGATGACATCCTTGAGAGACCAGATCCTATAGTGTTAGCTTTCGATATTGAAACAACAAAGCTGCCGTTGAAATTTCCTGATTCACAAACAGATCAAATTATGATGATATCATACATGATTGATGGACAAGGGTATCTCATAACTAATAGGGAAATCATATCAGTAGATGTTGAAGATTTCGAATATACACCTAAACCAGAGTTTGAAGGGTATGATTTTCTGTTTGATTAGGTACTATGTTCTTATGCTGTTTTCAAGCTTCTAATAAAATTTTAATTATTATGTTTTGTAAGAACATAGATGGAATTCTTTAAATCCTTAACCAGAAGATAGGGATTCTTATTTTTTTTTATGTTTCAGCCAATTTATAATATTCAATGAATCCAATGAGCTGGCTTTAATCCAGAAGTTTTTTGACCACATAATGGATGTCAAGCCACATATTTTTGTTACTTACAATGGTAAGCTAAATTTATTTGTTTAGTGGTACATACAATCATCTTCAAAAGTACCTAGCTAAGAAATTAAGAACTAAGTCACGCATTTCGTCCTTTGTAGAATCTGTCCTTTTTAAAGAAATGAAATATAATGCATTTTTTACTCTACTCCTCTGTACTTCTTACCTTACCGGCTCGAAGGACCATCCATGTATAATATAAGTCTATGTGTAGAATCTATGTAGATCTTTTGAGAAATTAAAATGCAATTTTGTTTTAACAAATTATAAAAGAAATGTCATGCCATATCACTAGTCTCAGTTGCGTGAGAAAAAAAGAAACAAAGTAACGGCATTGCCATAATACAAAAATGCTTTAGCAGTATTCATGCAGTATGCAAGTTGCAACTTATTTAACAAGTCTAAAATATGGATTGGATATGGTACTAAAGTGTTCAACTACTTCGGCATCAGCCATTTATTGTCCCCACTGCTGCGGCACAGGCCTTCCTCATGGGTGGATAAGAAGGATGGGCCATAACCCACCACGCGGGCCCAATGCGGATTGGTTAACGACCTCAAAATGCAGCTGGGTGTGGGACCGACGGTTAAGCGTGCCTTTCGAAGCACGGAGGAGCTCGAGATAATAATTTTTTTGATCACCCATCCCATGACTGACCCTTGCGAAAGTTGCTTAACCTCCGTAGGCCAATGCGTGAACCAGTTGCGCCATCGAGCTCATTTAGTTCAACTACTTCTGACTGATGAATACAGTAGTATAGGTAGGTACCATACATTACATTGCTTGAAAAAATATGTAATATTATTTTAGGTGACTTCTTCGATTGGCCGTTCGTGGAGGCGCGCGCGGCTATCCTGGGCCTTGACATGAAGCAAGAGATCGGCTTTAGTAAGGTTGTGGCCAGAGACAACACCTACGCATGTCGGCCTGCCATGCATATGGATTGCTTATGGTAACTGCATAGCTCTTATTATAATACATTCGGCGTCAGAAAATCGCACCTTTTCAAAAATTTCTTCAAAGTTAATTTAATCCTATCTAATTTAATGGTAAGTGTTGTTATATACTTCTTCCCCTTCGGACATAGCCAACAGTCTCTAGAAACCGTTGGAATAATCGTCGATCGGAATCAATGACTGAGATTCAGTTTCCGAGCAACATTACATTGCCTCATTTTTTTGCAATTCGAGAAAATTCATGGGCAATAGTATCCATCTTGGGTATTCCTTTTTTAATTGAACTGTTTAAGTGAGTTTCTCCATCATCTCGATAGCGAGTTTACCCGCATTTCCTGAATTGACCCTATTTATTTCCCTTTTATTGCGGCGCAAGCAATAACGTTTCAAGCGTTTAATTATGGTAACTGTCATGTTAATTAAATCAAACGATTTTTAATTGAAAGCTCATTAAATGTACTTTCAATTGATATCAACATTTACAGACGTCGAGTGTAGTCCATCTGAGACAGCGAACTAAAGCTATGGAATAAGCATTCCGCTCAAAAAATGGCACCACACGAAAAGTACAACTAACTGGATAGAGTTAAAAATGCTGGCATTTAATTATGCAGCACAAAGCGTCTAAACACTGGTTGCATATTAGCGACCATAATTTGTATACTTATAGATTATTTCTGCATCTTTTTACTGCCTTCTTTGCATCTTTTACACCATTTGACTATAAAGGACGTCATTTCTAATAAACTCTCCCTTTCTATCTTTTCTCTACAATATAAAGTGCAATTTATTAAAAAGAACACTAACGTCAGTCACTGGGTGCGTGGCTGGCCCGACTAAAGCTGAGCGGGTTGTGCTTTTTCGGTCCCGTGGTGCCATTTTTAAGCAATATTTGTTTGCAATTATTACACTTCCATAGATTTTAGTTCGCTGATCTGAGACTTGCCTTTTCATAATCCCCAAATTGTATTTCATTCATACACCCTAGTTGTTATGTGCCAAATGTGTAGATAATTAGCCATGTTTACGCCTGTAGCACACCTCCGCGAAAATCAGAGCCGATCGGGCGGAATCGCGCGTGATATAACGTGCATCATGGTTAAATCTATGTATTAGAACAGGCTGTTTCGCATTTGTTTCGCTCGACGTACAAATGACAAGTCATGGCGGAACCTACTGCGGTGTTTTGCGGCGGTGTGCTACAGTGGCCCTACCATGAGTTGATGCAAACTGTTTACGTTACAGTAAACTGTCGGATATACTGCTCACAGTCAATACGAGTGAAAGAGAGAAAACGATAGTTTACTGTAACGTCAACAGTTTGCAACAACTCATGGTAGGGCCACAGGCGTTAGTTCCAAGATTATTATTATTATCTCAGAAAATTTAAGTATTTCTGCCTAACCTTTATATTTTATTTATTTGTATCTTTCTTAATTTTTATAGTTGGGTCAAAAGAGATTCGTATCTTCCAGTAGGTTCGCAAGGTTTGAAAGCAGTAGCGAAGGCGAAATTACGATACGATCCCGTTGAGCTGGACCCTGAAGACATGTGTAGGATGGCAGCAGAGCAACCACAGGTATGACCAACTACATTAAAAATCTTGAATGGAGAATACCACTGATTTTTGGTTACTGTCGTATCCAATAGCTTATACCACATGAATAACTGTGAAGAATTTTTCGCTATATCTCCTAAAACAAATAAGTTATATGGTCTAGAAAACTGATAATTTTGATGAACCTTACGTCATACGTAATAAAGCACATATTTCAATATGCTTGGCATTTCCTTCAAACCCTTGTTACTTAAAGACTGCTCCTTTGCTTTAAATGGAACAAAAACAGATGTATTGCTAGACTTTTAGCTACATGGTCATAAGGTTTCAAGTGATTTAGCAGACCTATTTGATTTAGCAGGCCTTCTCCATTCTTCTCTCGAAACTGGTTTCGTAACTCAGTTTTGAAAACGGTCTCGGGGTCGAGAGAAGACGTTTCTGGCAGTCTTCTTTCGGATAATAGAAAATATGCTTTATTCAGTTGACATAAAGTAGTGATAAAATCTATCAGAAATGTATGCTTTCGACGGCCAAACCAAGTACATCCATAAAAAAAAAAACTTTAAAACATTTATCCAACAAGGAATAATATCCAACAAATGTTGAAAATTAATTCTCAATGTGTAGGGGGCCGTTCAAATATTACGTAAGCAGATTTATTACAATTATTTACCCCCCATCCCCCTTGTCAGCAAAAGTAAGCAAAGCTCTTACCCCCTCCCCCCATGCTTACGTAAACATTTTTCAATTATAAATGTATTTTTTTCTTATATTATAAATATAATGTTATAATTATAATTTTAAAAATAAGAAAACAGATTTAGTATAGAAAATGCGTTTCGTGTTCAAGCATAGACAATGTGAGGGTTGCCATTCGTGTAAAAAGTAAATAACTACTGATGACGTAATCATCATCTAGACTCCCCTACCCCCCATGTCATCCAAAATAAGCAAAACAAAAACCCCCCACCCCCCCATTGTGTTTACGTAATACTTGAACGGCCCCTAGGTAGTATAACTAAAACTAACGTTTTTAATTTTCAGGTGCTATCCAATTATTCTGTGTCTGACGCAGTGGCGACATATTATTTGTATATGAAATATGTTCATCCGTTCATATTTGCCCTGTGCACTATTATTCCTCTGGAACCAGATGAGGTAAGTTATATTGTATGGTACATCTCTTTCTATGTTGTTTGCTAGAAAAACAACAAAGTACGTAGAGAATGTATTCAATTTTCAACCATAAAAGCTCCTTTCCTCCGTGATTCGGAGCTATGTTAAGCCGTTTTTGTTAATACCCACCAAATCGCATTGGGCCCGCGTGGAAGGTCATGGCCCGTTTTACTTATCTACCCCCCCTAGCATGACTACTGAAACGCGATATGAAATAGCGGTTTATGAGGTTTAACCGTCAAAAGACAATGGATTTTATTTTGACAGTTAGTGTCGATTAAACGTTATATCACGTGATATATTGTTTCGGTGGTCATGCTAGGGGGCCAGCTGGACATTAAAATTTTTGCATTATATACTATACATGTTTTTTTGTTAAATTCTTTTAAGTTTTATCACGCCTATATAATGTGATGATAATATTACCCAGGTATTACGTAAAGGATCGGGCACCCTATGCGAGTCATTACTAATGGTGCAAGCGTTCCACGCGAATATCGTGTTCCCAAACAAGCAAGTAGAAGAGTTGAACAAGTTGACTAGTGACGGACATGTGTTGGAGACCGAGACTTACGTCGGAGGACATGTGGAAGCACTGGAGTCAGGTCAGTTGTTGGTGTGATGTGCTTATTCTACCCAAAGTGTTAAATTTATTATTAACAATCATCATCATCATACATATCAGCCGCATGACACCCACTGCTGGGTATAGGCCTCCCCTAAGGATCTCCACGACGATCGGTCCTGCGCTGCCCGCATCCAGTGGCTTCCCGCGACCTTCACCCTCACGTCGGTCCACCTTGTCGGGGGCCTACCCACGGAGCGTCGTCCGGTGCGCGGTCGCCATTCCAGAACCTTTCCGCCCCAACGGCCATCGGTTCTTCTCGCTATGTGTCCTGCCCATTGCCACTTCAGCTGAGCAATCCTTCGAGCGATGTCGGTTACTTTAGTTCGCCTGCGGATCTCCTCATTTCTGATTCGATCACGCAGGGAAACGCCGAGCATGTCCATCAGCCATTTTAATATCCCCACTGCTGGGGCACAGGCCTTCCTTATGGGTGAATAAGGAAGACGGGCCGAGCATGGCTGTCTCCATTGCATGCTGGGTGAACATGAGCCTCCTGATGAGACCCATATTTAGCGACCACGTTTCACAGCCATTGACTTATTATAAACAATACCTGCATACAAAGGCACAAAACAGGCAGTTTAGATGGTAAGCAGTATAAATTGTCATATTGTGGTAGATTTTCCTCAATGTAACTTTCATTCCACGTTACAAATTATTTGGGTCATATCAGGAAGGCATCCACACTATATTTTAACGTTCCAGACCTCTAGGAAATAAGGGTCAAAACTGGCAACTCCTATTTAATATTCTAGTAAACTGCTCAATTTCAGACTACCTGCTGTGTACTTAGTTATAGTTCATTAGTTCGTTTATTAGTAGCCTCAAATACAATGTGCAACATTGCAGCCAACTACTACACTTACAAATATAATATCTCATTATTATAATTTGTTGTACAATAAAGTAACTGCGTAGTGTCAGTCGACCTTTATCATTTCCTTGCATCATCCTACGGATACTCCTTGACATCATTTGACACTTATTGGTCGAGACTAGCAGTTCTTTCATTTTGGTCCTTCGAGCCGGATGTAATTCTGTGGACATACCCAGTAGGGGACATACCCAGTACTTATAATATAAGTATAAAAAATTTGATTTCCAGGTGTATTTAGAGCAGACATAAAATGCAAGTTCAGAATAGTGCCATCTGCAGTAGAAAACCTAATGGACACCATAGAGAAGACGATGAAACACGCCATAGAGGTGGAAGAAGGAGTGCCCCTAGAAATGGTGACTAACTTCGACGATGTGTGCGGGGAAATCCGCGCCAAGTTGCAGCATATGAAGGACCATCCTAGGAGGGATGAGAACCCCCTTATTTATCACTTGGATGTTGGCGCTATGTATCCTAATATTATTCTCACTAATAGGTGGGTATCTCTTGTGTGATTCATTATTTTTTCATTTTAAGTTCATGATTTATTGAACAAATTAAATTTTTTTTGAACTTTGACTTTATTTCTTTAGTCATTAAAACTATTAATTCCACTATCTAGAGCTATTGTAAATGCGATAGAAACTGTTTGTTAGTTACATAATTACATACGACATAAAGTATTACTGTTAACTTAAACCTATTATTGGCTATACTAACTAACATGTACCTAATGTCAAGTAATTTTGTTAATACGCTGTTGGTTTTCTCAATAAAGTAAAATAAAAAATAGTTACGCTTTCACGCCTACCCGTTGTAGCAATTTTCAATTTAATTTTGACCCTATTTCTCTTGTTAAAGCTGTTAATGCATTGTAAATGCAAAAATCTCAAATTTATAAATTATATAGCTATTTCATCTTAATCAATTGTTAAAATATCTGAAAAGATATTTCAATTGAATGTCGAGGTAATTTCTCACATTGGTGAAATAACGCTGGCTTACAGCGTAAGAGTTTAGGATATACTAGGAAAAATTCGACGATGTCACTAGTGACTCGGTAGCTCAGCGGTCAGAGCATTGGACCGGATATCCAAAGGTCGCGGGTTCGATTCCCGTCTGAGTATTGATCTGGTGCGAGTCGTATTTTTTCTAGTATATTATTTAGTATTGTTTAAAGCTGTTATCTTTATGGTTTTAGAATGCAGCTAGCAACAATAGTTAACTTTAGGATTTTATTGAATTTCGACTCTATTCCATTTTTTTATGCACAACGGGGTAGTGCTTGGCCTTCACCTCACCTGATGTTAAGTGACGATAAGGCCGAAGGTGGAAGCGCACTACACCCAGAATCCTCATCACTGAGGAATTGGCTATCTTACCTCTAACTGCCGGAACACAACAATTTTCAAATTGTTATGGCGTCAGACTTGGTAAGATGGTGGTAGCTAGCCAGGTGGACTTGAAATAAGCCCTACCACCAACCAAATCGAGTACGAATTGTACACCCCTGGGAATCGAACCCGGGACCCCTTCGTCTTACACGGGTGGGCGAACCACGAGACCATAGAGGTGGTCCATCCGGTTCCATTACTCATTAGTCTGCAGGCACGAAAAGGGCGACGGCGACAGCGGGGCGGGGCGACGAGGAGAAATATACCCCCCGCCACCGCCCGTTTCGTGCGCGTCATCTATACTGTCCATATTGTTGTATGCATCGCCGTCGCCCCGCCATCGCTCGGCCGCCGTCATTCTTGTGCCCGCAGACTGAGAGTTATCTTTATTGTTACAGACTGCAGCCTTCAGCAATAGTAAACCCCAGCATCTGCGCAGTGTGCGACTTCAACAAGCCGGGCGCGACCTGCCAGCGGCACATGGAGTGGATGTGGCGCGGGGACTATTGTAAGTGCCAACATTATACAATAGTAAATTATGGTAATTTAACAATCACACCCCGGACACTCCATACAACCGCGCTATTTTATAACATAACATAGACGTTTCTGTATGTACACGCGCAACTAGTGTAGGTCTAGGGCTACCGTGCAGTTTGTACTGTATGAGCGGCGTTCAATTCATAATTTAAACTTTTTGGTAAATAAAGTTACAACTCATTGCTTTGAATATCAAAATAAGTTGACTTTTGTCAAACACGACTAAACGTCTCTCTAGTATAATAATGTACTCTATGACTAAACGCATACGATTCGGCATAAGAACTGTGGGGTGAGGTAATTGATTCTAGGGCGGGGCGGAAAGTGTCCTTTCCGTATGTAGTACTTATATCTATTCTATGGTAACAATATTTTTATCCACGGCGGATGAAACGGAATGAAGGCGGTATCTGCGTTTGGGTTTAGAAATTGTGTGTTTGTATGTGTCTGTTACCATTTTCCTCGGAAACTACTGGGCAAATTTCGATGCGTTTTTTTGCATTCAAAAGATTTCTTTTCAGAGCAGGTTCTTAGACATGTTTCATGGTGGTAGACCACCAGGGGGCGCTGCAGCATCTAGATAAGTCGCACTTGAAAAGGTCTCAATAACTGATTTCTGATGATGTGACTTACCATATTTAGCCTTTTAGCTTCTTCGACTTCTGCCAATAGATTAGTGTTCTCAATAAGCTGTTGTATATTTTTTTATCATTGCATTAACTGCGTTTCAATAACGACTCCGATCGTTTTATCGTATATTTTTAAATAGATACTTGTTAAAATCATGTGTTGACATCAAACATATATTGTGATATTGTCACACGCAGTACCGGCGACTCGCAGCGAGTACCAGCGCATCCAGCAGCAGCTGGAGACGGAGAAGTTCCCGCCGCTGCACCCCGGCGGCCCGCCCCGGGCCTTCCATACTCTGCCTAAGGAAGATCAGGTATGTATGATCCTGTACACACACCTTTATATGATGCTCATGGATGTTGATAAAAACTCATTGCAGAGGTAAAAACGTATATTTTCACTAAGAATTGTATAAACTTGATAATGTGATAATTTTAAATATGCGCGGCGTCGGTACTCAGTAAATGCAGTTTAAACGAAAATACAATACTTGTCTTGACTTGACTTCTCTAGTGTATACTCATCTTTTGTTTTGCATTAATTTCTCTTAGTGGAAACTGTGTTCATAATGCTTTTCATTCATTTGTACCTATTATATTGAGCTGTATGTTTCTTTTACTCAATAAAATGAAAATAAAAAAATAAATAAAATTTTAATGACACCACGGGGCTAAAAAATGGCAACTGGCACAGCATTTAGTCGGGCTAGCCACGCGCCTTGTGACAGACGTTAGCGTTCTTTAGAATAATTGCAGTTTGGATTTTAAAGAAAAAAGAGAGTTTTTTAGAAAAGACATCCTGTGTAGTCAAATGATGAAAAAACGCAAAGAAGGCAATAAGATGCAGAGATAACGTATCATAAGTACTATGGTGCTCAGCGAACTATAAGCATTCTGCTCGAAAAGTGGCAACACACGAAAAGTACAACTAAGTGGATAAAGGTAAAAATGCTGGCATTTAATTATGCAGCACAAAGCGTCTGAACACTGGCTGATTATTAGCGACCATAATTTGTATACTCATAGATATTTTCTATACTTAAACGAAAAAAAAAAATTAAAACCCGCCTGCCTAAAAAGACAAGTCAACGGAAAAGATGGAAACAAGATTAAATATTAAAGGCAACATTATAACATGCAGTCGGAGGCATGCATAAAGAAAGTGACATTATGAATGATTTGAGTTATATGCATGCATAAAGAAAGTGACATTATGAATGATTTGAGTTATATGCCTCCGACTGCATGTTACAATGTTGCCTTTAATATTTAATCTTGTTTCCATCTTTTCCGTTGACTTGTCTTTTTAGGCAGGCGGGTTTTAATTTTTTTTAATTTATTTTTTATTTATTTATTTTTAGTTATTATTTATATGATATACATTTTTGAAATCATTATAATAAGCCCTTTAATTTGACACCCATATTGCAGTATTCTAAAAAAAAATTATTTTTCCACTACGTATAATAGCACCGTACAGCCGTCATGTTGGTTTTTTTATAACGCCACCTTCTTAAGAACACTTGGGCTGACGAGACAAATCTAACGATATGTTAATCATGGAAATCTGTTCAGCCGTTTGAAAGATATGAGGTAATAAAGAATATTACATACAAACTTACATACAAGATACGCGCGAAAAACATAACCCTCTTGCAGTCGGGTAAAAATAAGATACGTTTTTTTGCATCTTTTTACTGCCTTTGCATCTTTTACACCATTTGACTATAAAGGACGTCATTTCTAATAAACTCTTTCTATCTTTTCTCTACAATACAAACTGCAATTTATTGAAAAAAAAACTAACGTCAGTCACCGGGTGCGTGACTGGCCTGACAAAACCTGAGCGGGTTGTACTTTTTCGGCCCCGTGGTGCCATTTTTAGGGTTCCGTACCCAAAGGGTAAAAACGGGACCCTATTACTAAGACTCCGCTGTCCGTCTGTCTGTCTGTCTGTCACCAGGCTGTATCTCATGAACCGTGATAGCTAGACAGTTGAAATTATCACAGATGATGTATTTCTGTTGCCGCTATA
The DNA here is from genome assembly GCA_943789525.1 of Agriphila geniculea. Classification (NCBI taxonomy): domain Eukaryota; kingdom Metazoa; phylum Arthropoda; class Insecta; order Lepidoptera; family Crambidae; genus Agriphila; species Agriphila geniculea. The sequence continues at coordinate 18,735,027 of OX038883.1, read as the reverse complement.
ACAACAAATACTAAAAAAAGTATAAAATAAATATTTAAGGGGGGCTCCCATACAACAAACGTGTTTTTTTTGCCATTTTTTGGTACGGAACCCTACGTGCGCGAGTCCGACTCGCTCTTGACCGGTTTTTTTTTAATCAATATTTGTTTGCACTTCACTTCCATAGATATTAGTTCGCTGATGGTGTTAGTGTCAGTGTTGCATATAAAATCGCCACTTGCGCTCATTCTCACAACTGACAACTGAAAGACGTTCTCAATAAAAATCTTAGAAGTAAAAATCTAGATGTAGTTTATTATGACAAAGTTTTTAAAAGTCTTATTTAAAAATGACCCTTTTAATAGCAGAGTTTTGTCTAGGTGAGTTATTAAACTCTGCTGATGTATACCAAATTTATTTTTGCTTTGTTCAGGCAGCATACGAGAAGAAACGTTTAGCTGATTATTGTAGGGTAGCTTACAAAAAGACCAAAGTCACCAGGACCGAAGTGAGAACCACAACTATCTGCCAAAAGGAAAACTCTTTCTATGTGGATACTGTAAGGGCGTTCAGGTAAGACTACTAATCATTAACAAACACGTGAGTTAATTAGCCAGTAAGCACGAACTTATTAGTATACTTAGTATCAAGTGGAAAGAAGGCATATGAAAAACTTTATAGGGGAAGGCAACTGTCAAAATGGCGCTACGTACCATGGCCAACAGCGTCGCTTAACCACTGCTAAGGTTAAAATTGCTTGCACGCCGCGTACGCTGTCACATACGTTTTGTTCGTGCAGGGGCGATACGCGCGCACACGAATTTTGTTGCAAACTGGTTAAGCGACGCTGTTGCCCATAGTACGCTTGTTCCAAGAAAACTATCAAAACAAAGACTTTTACTTTAAAAATCGTTTTATAGCTTTAAAATAATCAAATTCTGTGTAATAGGCTGTAAAAATGTTGGCACTTACAAATTTCTGAAAAATCATAAATTCTGTAAGAATAAAAACGTCTTAATTTGACTTTCAATTCCTGCACTTGCATTATAGAATAGTCTTCTATATCCATTGGGTCAACGGGCTTTTTCGGTAAAAAAAATACCACAAAATAAATACCTATTTTCCTATAGTTTTGTTCCGAACCTCTACTGCCTTAGAAACAAGCGTACGCAGCGTAATCTACAATTAGCTTTGCGTTGCCATCCCATTCCTGCTCATTGTTTTTTTTTTTTTACAAAAGTACAGTTACTACAGGTTTACAAATTTCCTTAAATGATTTTAAACCTTAAAATTTCTGATATTAGGTTCAAAAATCATAAATAATCTGGTAACCTGATGTCAGTTAAAAAACAAGTTCCAGAAATCTTTTTTGCTTGGCTCTTAATCTCAATTTTAGTCTCTTGAGTACTACTAATAATAAATTAATGTAAAAAATGTTTTTAGGGACCGTCGTTACGAGTACAAAGCTCTAAACAAGCAGGCAAAAGCCAAAGTGGCTGAAGCCGTGGCGAGCGGTGACGCGGCCGAAATCAAATCTGCAAAAAACAGAGAAGTTCTATTCGACTCGCTGCAACTCGCGCACAAGTGTATTCTCAACTCGTTCTACGGCTACGTCATGAGGAGGGGGTACGTAGCATACAACGATATTGAGACGATATTAATTGACCGAGCGAGCGCAAAGCGCGAGCGAAGCGTCTCCGTTGCGGCTTTGGCAAAAATACTTTCGTATGTCCGGTTGTCTGTTTTCTCATCTACAGGTCACATTTCTCAACCGATTTTCGTGAAATGTTGTGAGCGGATTCTGTAATTAAATAGTTTTTTAATCGATACAGTTTTTCGCATTCTTTCAAAATGGCGGTGATATGGGGAAAATCATATTTCAGCAAACGCGAGGTCTACAGCTCTACAGAGCCACTAGTTTAATACAGAGTTTTGAATGTGGAGTGCAGAGTTTTGTCTGAAGAAGGCAGTTTAAGCTGTCGAGTGCTCAGATTGTTGGAGGCAGTTTTGTCTCGAAATCAGAGTTTTATCTGTCGATTGCAGAGTTTTGTCTGGCGAGCGAGAGCAGAGTTTTGTCTGTCGAGTGCAATATTCCTTTACGAGTGCAGTCTTGTCTTACGAGTGCGGAGTTTTTGAGTCTCCCTCTGTACCTACTAGAATTTATAGTGCCTTTATTTTTTTTCAGTGCCAAGTGTTTGTAATCAAAACAATCAGCCAACACCGATTAAAATAAATGTAATGTAATGTGTGTGTGCAGCGCGCGGTGGCACAGCATGGAGATGGCGGGCATCGTGTGCTACACGGGCGCCAACATCATCATGAAGGCGCGCGAGATCATCGAGCAGGTCGGCCGCCCGCTCGAGCTCGACACCGACGGTATGTAATGTGTGTGTGCAGCGCGCGGTGGCACAGCATGGAGATGGCGGGCATCGTGTGCTACACGGGCGCCAACATCATCATGAAGGCGCGCGAGATCATCGAGCAGGTCGGCCGCCCGCTCGAGCTCGACACCGACGGTATGTAATGTGTGTGTGCAGCGCGCGGTGGCACAGCATGGAGATGGCGGGCATCGTGTGCTACACGGGCGCCAACATCATCATGAAGGCGCGCGAGATCATCGAGCAGGTCGGCCGCCCGCTCGAGCTCGACACCGACGGTATGTAATGTGTGTGTGCAGCGCGCGGTGGCACAGCATGGAGATGGCGGGCATCGTGTGCTACACGGGCGCCAACATCATCATGAAGGCGCGCGAGATCATCGAGCAGGTCGGCCGCCCGCTCGAGCTCGACACCGACGGTATGTAATGTGTGTGTGCAGCGCGCGGTGGCACAGCATGGAGATGGCGGGCATCGTGTGCTACACGGGCGCCAACATCATCATGAAGGCGCGCGAGATCATCGAGCAGGTCGGCCGCCCGCTCGAGCTCGACACCGACGGTATGTAATGTGTGTGTGCAGCGCGCGGTGGCACAGCATGGAGATGGCGGGCATCGTGTGCTACACGGGCGCCAACATCATCATGAAGGCGCGCGAGATCATCGAGCAGGTCGGCCGCCCGCTCGAGCTCGACACCGACGGTATGTAATGTGTGTGTGCAGCGCGCGGTGGCACAGCATGGAGATGGCGGGCATCGTGTGCTACACGGGCGCCAACATCATCATGAAGGCGCGCGAGATCATCGAGCAGGTCGGCCGCCCGCTCGAGCTCGACACCGACGGTATGTAATGTGTGTGTGCAGCGCGCGGTGGCACAGCATGGAGATGGCGGGCATCGTGTGCTACACGGGCGCCAACATCATCATGAAGGCGCGCGAGATCATCGAGCAGGTCGGCCGCCCGCTCGAGCTCGACACCGACGGTATGTAATGTGTGTGTGCAGCGCGCGGTGGCACAGCATGGAGATGGCGGGCATCGTGTGCTACACGGGCGCCAACATCATCATGAAGGCGCGCGAGATCATCGAGCAGGTCGGCCGCCCGCTCGAGCTCGACACCGACGGTATGTAATGTGTGTGTGCAGCGCGCGGTGGCACAGCATGGAGATGGCGGGCATCGTGTGCTACACGGGCGCCAACATCATCATGAAGGCGCGCGAGATCATCGAGCAGGTCGGCCGCCCGCTCGAGCTCGACACCGACGGTATGTAATGTGTGTGTGCAGCGCGCGGTGGCACAGCATGGAGATGGCGGGCATCGTGTGCTACACGGGCGCCAACATCATCATGAAGGCGCGCGAGATCATCGAGCAGGTCGGCCGCCCGCTCGAGCTCGACACCGACGGTATGTAATGTGTGTGTGCAGCGCGCGGTGGCACAGCATGGAGATGGCGGGCATCGTGTGCTACACGGGCGCCAACATCATCATGAAGGCGCGCGAGATCATCGAGCAGGTCGGCCGCCCGCTCGAGCTCGACACCGACGGTATGTAATGTGTGTGTGCAGCGCGCGGTGGCACAGCATGGAGATGGCGGGCATCGTGTGCTACACGGGCGCCAACATCATCATGAAGGCGCGCGAGATCATCGAGCAGGTCGGCCGCCCGCTCGAGCTCGACACCGACGGTATGTAATGTGTGTGTGCAGCGCGCGGTGGCACAGCATGGAGATGGCGGGCATCGTGTGCTACACGGGCGCCAACATCATCATAATTTTGTTGCTTAAGATATTTAACAAAAATGTGCCAATGTTTTTATAAGCTTTTCTTCGACCATATTGTGTAGAAGTTTTATGATATGCTAAGCAATTCATTTAAAATTGTTTAAAAAACAAAAAATCAACTTCAAAAACCTTTCGGGTGGGGCTGGAGTACCTACTACTTCCTTTTTTTATTCTAAAAGCCCCACCCTACTTCAATAGACGTGTTTTTATTATTAGGTACAATGATAATGTGTAAGTATCTAGTAATTTGAATATTATTTCTTGCTTTTTAGAGGTAGGTTTTTTGAAGTTGTTTTTTTGTTTTTCAAAAATTTATTTTTATTTTTAGTGTAAGTACTTTTAAAGATTTTTTTTATTTTTTACTTCTTGTAGTAAGTATGTAAGCGCGTAATATTTTTAAACATTATATATTTTCAAAAGGCCCATAACTGAGTTGTTGTCGCAGACCATTGTTCAGTTTGTTTTGAATTGTCATACCTACCAAAATCTCCATTACTATACAACATCCTATTTGAGTTTGAGGAGTTCCCTTGGATATCTTCGAAGTCCAAGGTCCAATGTCAATGAAATTAAAAGTACTACACTAAAGGTATCCCTTTTCCAACAAAAAAAATCATCTAATTCGGTTCATAAATAACCAAGTCGTCACAAAGTAGTTAATGCGAAATCATAGTATTTTCAGAATTACTTGAAAACTACTGAACCGATTTAAAAATAAATTCTCCATCCATCTCGCAAGAAAACTTAATCAAACAAAAAAAGAATCATCAAAATCGGTCTATAAATGTCGAAGATACGCGCAAACAACGATGAAAAAATATATACAATTGAATTGAGAACCTCCTCCTTTTTTGAAGTCGGTTAAAAAGAAAATAAATAATAAATAAATAAATAAATAAATATTTGACAACATCACATACATTGCTCCAATCCCAAAGTAAGTAGCTATAGCACTTGTGTTATGGAAATCAGAAACAACGGTGGTATGACACACACCCAGACCTGAGACAATATTGAAAAGTTCATTTTCTACATTGACCCAGCCGGGGATCGAACCCGGGACCTCAAGAGATGGTGACGCCTTGAAAACCGGCGTGCGAACCACTCGACCACGGAGGCCGTCAAACAACCTGTATTATAGAAAGAACGCAACTTCTAGGTGAATATAACTGTAGGAAAGGGAGCGCTGTGCGATCTGAATTGTGATTTATTGTGTCGGGGACTCGAAACAAGGGTCGCTATTTATCTAAATGATTTTGCGGAGTGTCCCTTCTGTACTTGTACTATTATACACATCAACTTTGTCTAGGGATACAGGTGTTATTTTCATACAAACGAGGTAATTTTGAAACCTTGGTTTTCTGCCAGGGATGTATCGTGCTGTAATCTGATGATGGCCATCCAGGGAGTGAATGGAGTAGATTCAGATCGCTATACACACCCAACTGATCTGATCAGCATTCTAAAAAATTAATCGGTCAGAGTTCTCAGTTTGAGGATTTCCATATATTTTCATGCTATTTTCGCGGTTTTTTTAAACATGTCCATTACGTTTTTAGAATGCTGGTCAGATCAGTTGGGTGTGTATAGCGATCTGAATCTCCTCCATTCACTCCCTGGATAGCCGTCATCAGATCACAGCACAGTACATCCCTGGCAGGAAACCAAGGCTTCAAAGTTACCTCGTTTGTATGAAAATAACACGTGTATCCCTAGACAAAGTTGATGTGTGTGACTATGACAAAATGACTATGACAATGAACTTTGACAAAAAATTCATGTGTAGGTAGATACCGTATCACTCACTAATGAAAGCCAACGATTGCTAAGTTTACTAACAAATATTTTGCTTCAGGTATTTGGTGTATACTGCCTTCTTCATTCCCTGAAAACGTAACCGTTCTTACAACACACCAAAAGAAGAAAAAAATAAACGTCTCTTACCCAAATGCTGTCCTCAACGCCATGGTCAAAGTAAGTACAAGCGATTAAACACTTTATTTCTACTGTTTTACGAGCTATAATCCGTTAACACTTATACCGGGTAATGTAACAAAACCCTCAACGAAGCCGAAGTCTACGTATTCTGCCCATCATCAGGACCTTTTCTGTTCAAAATTATTGCTGGGACACGATTTTAATTTTTGGTGTTGAAAAAGCATTGCAAAAATTACCACGCATGTAACGCGTACAACAGACCGCGCCAGCGAGTGTATGCTAAACAGTTGCGTGCGGCCGAGTTGAAATGCAGCGTTTATGTGCGTGCTCATGAGATACTGTTTTTGATTACTGATGTTTCTTTGGACAAAAATTAGGAAATAACGAATAAAATAAGATTTCATAAAAATTTTGAATAACATTTTTTTACTTTGACCCTCAATAACTTCGTAGCTATTGGTTTCCTAGGTATAGTCTAAAAGTCAAAAATTATCTTGATGGTGGGCGGAATACGTGGACTTCGACTTCGTTGAGGGTCTTGCTTGTTACATCCGTTATTTTTACTCCTAGGATCATTTCACAAACGACCAGTATTTCGAGCTAGTTGATCCAGAGACACGAAAGTATGAACAGCGCGCAGAAAACTCCATATTCTTTGAAGTCGATGGTCCGTACTTGGCTATGGTGCTACCAGCGTCTAAAGAAGAAGGCAAGAAGTTAAAGAAGCGATACGCCGTGTTTAACTTCGATGGATCTTTGGCTGAATTGAAAGGTAAGTGAGCTGTCACCAAAGTCCTCATGCTCTTATTTCTGAGTTAGGCAAAAAATAAAGTGCAATTTTTTTTATTAGAAATTACAGTCGGAGAAAATCTGTCTAGCGACCCACCTACCATTCAATGCATCCCGTCAAAAAATATCAATTTTGTTATTAATTGTAGCCTGTATTGCCAAAGGATTGCTTTGTTCTTTTTTACGTATTATGATTTACAAATCTGACTAAACTCTGAATTAGACATATGGATCTATAGTAATCTATACAGGGTGTTTTTTTATTCACTCTCCAAATTTTTAGGATGTGTTCAGTCCATGAAACTGAATAACTTTCTCCATGAAACGTGTGTCGAAATAAGCAAAAAAATTTTGGTCATCCCTTACTAAACTGATCACGTGATTTCTTTGATTTGTATGGAAAGTAATTTTTTTTCTTACATATTTGACCCCATGTTTTTTGAGAAAGTTGTTCAGTTTCCTGGACTGAAGACATCCTTAAAATTTGGAGAGTGAATAAAGAGACACCCTGTATGTACTATTAAATGTGTTACAAAAATAGCCTAAAGCCGAATATAGTAGATTAGATAGAAACCATCAAACTAAACAACTTTAACAAGGGGCCAACTCTGAAATCGCGAAAAAATCTGCTGTTTCATTGTATTTTTTTCGCGATTTCAGACTTTCAGAGTTGGTTCCGAAGTAAAAGTGGTTTAGTTTGATAGTCCTTATTCAGCTTTACGATTTTTTTGTAACACATTGTATACAAGATTGCACACTTATCTCAGGATTCGAAGTGAAACGCCGAGGAGAATTGCAGCTGATCAAAATCTTCCAATCGTCCGTATTCGAAGCTTTTCTGAAAGGCAACGACTTGAAATCTTGCTACAGCGCAGTGGCCCGTGTGGCTGACTACTGGCTAGACGTTCTATACAGCAAAGGTTCCAACATGCCTGATTCAGAGCTATTCGAACTGATATCAGAGAATCGGTCCATGTCAAAAAAACTGGAGGACTACGGTGGACAGAAATCTACGTCGATTTCAACGGCGAAGAGACTGGCGGAGTTTTTGGGAGATCAGATGGTGAAAGATGCTGGCTTGGCGTGCAGGTTTGTTATTTCTTCTTTGCGTTAATTTATTACTCATCTCCAAGAAATATTTTCTTACTAAGGCAAAAAAAATGTTTTAATAGGTAAAGAGCAGTTTTGTATTCACTAAGATTTGTATGCTACGTTAATGTCTATTTAACTAAATTGTATTTAAATAAAAACCTTATTCTGTCTAGATTCATAATATCACGAAAGCCAGAAGGCGCTCCAGTAACAGAGAGAGCGATTCCGCTAGCCATATTCCAGTCTCCAGCCGCGGTGAGGCGCCACCATCTACGTCGCTGGCTCAAAGACAACAGCGTTACTGAAGACCTGGACATTAGGGACGTGCTGGACTGGGGCTACTACATAGAGCGACTCAGCGGCGCCATACAGAAGATCATCACTATACCTGCCGCCATGCAGGGGGTACGTGTTATATAGTTGTGTACAAATACAGCAACGTTACTGAAGACCTGGACATTAGGGATGTGCTGGACTGGAGCTACTAGAAGAAGAAAGCTACTAGAATATCATCACTATACCAGCCGCTATGCAGGGGATTCTTATTAGATTATTATCAACAATGATAGTATTATGTGTACAACTACAGCAGTGTTACTGGAGTCCTGGACATTAGGGATAAGCGACTTACTCGATTGATCGGTGTTCCTTTATTCAAAATCGCTGATTTAGGTACCAAACGAGACTATAGCGCAAACAGAGAAACGCTTGCGTGCAAGCAATGAAGAAGCAAGGTACAACTCTCAGAGCTACCTTATGTCCTGCAGCCATAAAGTTACTAGTTCATACACTAAAGTACTACAACCAGCGTAGATAAAGAATGGGATTGAAAATGGCGGTTCACCGCGCTTTTCACAATGGCTCTGAGTGAGAGAGCGATAGGTGTGGCGTTTAATGTGTGAGCGAGAAATAAATATGAACGACGCCTTTTTTAATCCCATCCTTTATATGTGCGGATTGTATATTATGTTATAGTTCATTCACGGCAGGACTGGAAAACCTGGTTAAAATTCGCAACCCGGTTTCGCGCAGCTTGATACATTTTGAAAAAAGCATTTTGAGAAAATCGAAATAAAAATATTTCGATTCTGCTCGTCGAAACTGGTATTATTTCTGGTTAAGCTCGTAGACCGTTTTGGTTCTGATTCCGCTCCCATAACCTTGTTAATACCAAAATGATTTTGTTCGCTCCGGCCACACGATGCAAAGCAACGAAACGAAAGACGAGAAGTTCCAACTAAAAAAAGTTCCCGCCCGCAGATAAAAAGAGACAAAATATATCGCTGCACTATTCACGCGCGTCGTGGAATTAACCAGGTTTATCCCAGAAGCAATATCGCTCGCGAATCGGTTCCGCTCCGAGTGAACACTTACGAAAAAACCTGTTTGAGATCGAAATTAACCTGGTTAGTTAGAAACCGGTTTCCAGCCCTGATTCACGGTGCTTAGCTTGCCTACGTCTTAGTCTACCCTAACTATCCTTATCCTGATGTTTTGTGATATTATACGAATGGGGCTAATAAGATCCTTTTTAGACTCTAAACATTAAGGCCTGGTTTACATTAGTCAAGTAGACGACCGAGTCGAGTAGCGAGTAGAAATACATGGCTTGTCATGTTCGTCGATTTTAAAAGAACGTCAAACACACCACGTAATGAACTTCTACTCTCCTAAAGCACTCTACTAAAGACTAAGATAATGTAAACCAGCCCTCAATCTTGGTTGTAGCTAGATAATCCAGTACCCCGCGTGCAGTATCCAGACTGGCTTCACAAGAAAATGCTAGCGAAACAAGACAAGTACAAGACTCAAAAGATCACGGACATGTTCAGCGCGCAGCCCAAGGAGCTGAGGGAGAGGGACGAGGAAGAGGCCTCGGGGAGCAACCGACCAGATGCTATGGTAAGAACATGATCCCTTGATCATCAGCGGAGCCAGGATTTTTTTCAGACGTGCAAAAAATCAATAATAATTTTAATTAGTAAAGTAATCATTTTTAAAGTATTTTTTTATGATAAGAATATTATAATAAAGTTTTTAACTATTAATAGTTGTCTATGATGGTCATTATTCGATATAATATCAAGCTATTGATGAATATATTTTAAATCTTAGAAGTAACGAAATTCTCTATTTGTTAGAAAAAATCGCCAATTCCATAGGTGAAAACCCTTTGCAAGCTGAAAACAGACAGTCGCTGCTAAGCAGTCTGATGTCACAGTACCAACCAAATAATTTGAACAGCAAAAAGGCTTGATACAACATCTTTGTGCCCACAGGATACAGAAGTTGACATTGAAGACATAGGCAAAGAGAAAAAGACTAACAATGACGTCATCAGACCTGTAGTTCACACAGTTAAACGGAAACGAGAGGAATCGCCCGTCAAAGAAGCTGCCACTTGGCGCGAAGCTCTCGGGAATCCCCCACCCTTCGGGACTACTAAGGTATAGCCATTTTGAACTCTAAATGTATTAACTGTAGAGGTGAAACTACTATGCATCAAATATTTGTCTGCTTTGAAGCGGCCGGCAGCTTGCATTTATTTAAAGTTAATACAACTTTATTGGCTTGTATTGTAATACAGTCTATTTCATATCAGTTAACATTGTTTGAACATTTAATTTACATTTTTGTTTGAACATTTAATTTACATTTTAGGAAGAGAGAAGAGCATGGATACTCTTCCAAAAGAAGAAATGGATGTGGCAAATGGAACAGCGTGGCCTGCGCAATCGCAGCAAACGAGGTATTCAACGAAAATTTTATTTGAGATTCACGCTATCAAACTTATCTCTTTTCTGTCCTTCATATAAAACGAGTTAATGAATGAACCCAAAATGGGAAAACCGTTTCATCGGACCATAAAACTGAACAACTTTTACTATGGAACCAACTCTGAAATCGAGAAAAAGAATCAGCTGATTCATACAAAAATTAGTAGCGAAAATAGACAAATTGTCGCGTTACGGAAGGTAACGGAGCAGAATTTGGAAGAAAGCTAAATAAAAAAATAAAGTTGAAATTCAAGAGTTTATTTTATAATGACACGTCCTCGCACAGAAATTTGGATAACAACTAAGGCGGGTAAAAACTAGGTAGGACTAACAAAGTATGACTAGGGTGGGACGTAGACGGGAACAGGACAGGCACGCAGAGACGTGGATCCAGGTAGCAGGGGTAACAGGAAGCAGGCAGGCAGATATGGAGTCCCGGCGGAACACAGGAGGGCACGTGGTTCAGCACGGACGTGGTTCAGCGTGACGGCGCAGGGGTGGCACGCAGTCAGACTCCCGACGTAGCACCGTAGCGTAGTATTAGCGGGGCGCGCTGATGGGCACGGGCGCGCGTCCGTGTAGACCGACGTCGATGGTGGCGCGGATAGTGCACGGATAGTGCACGAAGCAGGCAGGCAGATATGGAGTCCCGGCGGAACACAGGAGGGCACGTGGTTCAGCACGGACGTGGTTCAGCGTGACGGCGCAGGGGTGGCACGCAGTCAGACTCCCGACGTAGCACCGTAACGTAGTATTAGCGGGGCGCGCTGATGGGCACGGGCGCGCGTCCGTGTAGACCGACGTCGATGGTGGCGCGGATAGTGCACGGATAGTGCACGAAGCAGGCAGGCAGATATGGAGTCCCGGCGGAACACAGGAGGGCACGTGGTTCAGCACGGACGTGGTTCAGCGTGACGGCGCAGGGGTGGCACGCAGTCAGACTCCCGACGTAGCACCGTAACGTAGTATTAGCGGGGCGCGCTGATGGGCACGGGCGCGCGTCCGTGTAGACCGACGTCGATGGTGGCGCGGATAGTGCACGGATAGTGCACGAAGCAGGCAGGCAGATATGGAGTCCCGGCGGAACACAGGAGGGCACGTGGTTCAGCACGGACGTGGTTCAGCGTGACGGCGCAGGGGTGGCACGCAGTCAGACTCCCGACGTAGCACCGTAGCGTAGTATTAGCGGGGCGCGCTGATGGGCACGGGCGCGCGTCCGTGTAGACCGACGTCGATGGTGGCGCGGATAGTGCACGGATAGTGCACGAAGCAGGCAGGCAGATATGGAGTCCCGGCGGAACACAGGAGGGCACGTGGTTCAGCACGGACGTGGTTCAGCGTGACGGCGCAGGGGTGGCACGCAGTCAGACTCCCGACGTAGCACCGTAACGTAGTATTAGCGGGGCGCGCTGATGGGCACGGGCGCGCGTCCGTGTAGACCGACGTCGATGGTGGCGCGGATAGTGCACGGATAGTGCACGAAGCAGGCAGGCAGATATGGAGTCCCGGCGGAACACAGGAGGGCACGTGGTTCAGCACGGACGTGGTTCAGCGTGACGGCGCAGGGGTGGCACGCAGTCAGACCCCCGACGTAGCACCGTAGCGTAGTACCAGCGGGACGCGCTGATGGGCCCGGGCGCGTGTCCGTGTAGACCGACGTCGATGGTGGCGCGGATAGTGCAAGGGCCCAGGGGAGAGCTCCCTCTGCAGGTCAGGCGGAAAGGTGCACGACGTCCAGGTGGGTCGAGGACACGTCCGGGATTTATTGAAGTTGTTCGTGCCGAAGGTCGAAGGTCGAGGACCGTGCCCCGAAGAAGCCGCTATTTACAATTATAGAATAATAGGACGTATATTTTTTTATAGTTATAGAACGGCAGCTATAATAAAAATAACTGGACAAGCTCGTGGAAAGACTGACTCACCTGAGCTGCCGACCGCGCTTTTATACCGTCGGTATTTATTTTTTTAAAATTCTACTCTACATTCAAATATGAGAACACAGAACAATATTGTACAAAGGTTCTTATCTATAGCTAGGCTGAAGACAAGCTGGAAATCTATGGCTTTGACATTGAATTAAAAAATTAGCGCGTTGCTATGGCAATTATAGTGACAGACATATGTTTACAAATAAATAATTTTCTCAGCAAAGAATAAAAATTGTGTTAAATAAGATTCAAACCGACATAAGAATACAAAATGCAATGTGAAATTATCGCGGGAAAAATATCACGGCCCTATAATGGGCCGTTCCTATGATACAAGCCCTTTAAGGTACATATTCTTCCTCACACCGTTTCTTAGCTTTATTTACACTAGATTACCTATTTATCTTATTTATACATATGGTTTTATAGTTTCCTTCAGTTTACGTTCCTGGGAACGTTTGCATAGGACCTCCTAAAAGTAATAACATTACAAAATGTATGAAATAGCAGATTTTTTTGCTATTTCAGAGTTGGTCCCATTACATAGTAAAAGTAATTCAGTTTTATGGTCCGAAGAAAGGGTTTTCCTATTTTGGACTTATTCATCTACACGTATACAGGGTGTAAGAAAAACGCTTCCGTATGAGACTCGCGCGGGTCAGTAGCCGCCGCAGCCGATCAGTATATTTATTTTCTTTACATTAGTTAGTTAGAAGAACAACATTTTTTACTTATACAGGGTGTCCCAAAACTTTGCCACACGAAGAGAAACTACCTTAAATATTGAAGATAGGAAATTTTACTAAAAGAAGACTTTATTTTGTTTTTAAAAAGAAACTGCATTTAAAGATTAAAAAAAATTGCATACGATTCCATACAAATTGATACAATCCATCATAAATAAAAATTTAAATGTTAAATTACAAGGTCTTCCTTTTGTTTAAGATGCTGTGTTTCGAAAATAAAATATTTTTTTGCTTTTTTAGTGGGTTCGATTCCTGGTTAAGGCAGGCGATTTTTCAAAAATCTTTGAATGCAGTTCCTATTATTTTTAAAACTCTTCTTTCACTAAAATTTCATAATACCTTTAATATTTAAGGTAGGTACTTTCCCTCCGTGTGGCAAAGTTTTGGGACACCTATATATAAAAGTCATTGTTGTAGGTTTGTTTCACGTCATTGCAGTTGAAAAAATGTGTATATTTTATTTTAAAATATTTGTAATGCTATCTTATTCAGAATTAGTAACTCTACATCCTGCCTTTTTTGGAAGCCCCTTACACTCTATATTGAATGTCTGTTTATGATCTCTTTGTCTCCACTATCTGTGTACTACTTATACAAAAGAGTCTTTTTTCCTGTCTTGTAGGTAAAATGAATGACAGTAATGCGATGCCGGCTCCCAAGTATTCAGGTCCGACTAACACGCTCGGTGGGTTTATAAGGAAAGCTCAGCGGACACTACTCAATACGCCTTGGCAAGTCATTCAGGTAAGTTACTTCTAATTTGTGAATAATTAAATTCTTATTCGAGAAAGAACATAGTATACAAACAGATATTGCGTGTTTCTTTTGTTGATTATTAGATAATTATTTATATACATTTTTAAGTAAGGATTATAAAAAAGTAATGGGGGTATCTCTTCTCCATTTTAATCAAGTATGTGCAAAGAAAAGTTTAAACATTTAATAATCAGTCAAGATATTGAGGTTTGTGACCCAAAATTTTACTGATTTTTGAATTTAGAGCTCAGTCATAGACTTTACACGCGCTTAATAAAAAGAGAGGGCACATCAGTTTTGTTGCTAACTGGTTAAGTGACGCTGCGCTGTTGCCCATACGTACTTACTGTAAGAACGCACAAAGTGTATTGTTAAATAGTTAGAAATTAGTGTGAGTATTACAACCTCTTAAAACTTGCTAAGTTTATGAATTGCTACGGTTACATCTCTTTCTCGCTGTATAGCAAATAAAAAAAACGTATTGATATCCATTCAGAAAACTAGCAAGTTTTAAGAGTTTGTAAAATGAGGGCTGAATCAATGGCGGGATGTCACAAAAATTATCCTGCTTGGTGGCGCTACTGATGCTTTTTGGAGACCTTTGTACGGACATTTATTCCCAATTTTCCCATTTATTTTAAATTATATCTAAAAATGAGTGATACTAATAAATAATTATTATGGAAAGAGACAGTTAACGAATTAAAGATTGAAGAAAACCAAAATGTTTGCGTAAAATCGCTTTCAACATACAAAAATTTATAGCAAATTCATAGACAACAACGAAATGACAGGTCTACATCTACACTAGCGCCAAGTTAGTGGTAGTGCGCCGACTGGTGGACGATTTGTGAATCAGCAAAATTATCCTGTCATTCAGAAATCCTAAAAACAAAAATTCATCGTAGGTAGCGGAAACAGCTGAACCCGGTTTATTCAAACTGTGGACCCTAGTCGGTTCCGAGCTGCATCAAATCAAGCTCACAGTCCCTCGCATCTTCTACGTGAACCAGCGCGTGTGCCGGCCCGCCGACAGCGGCCAGTACTGGCGCAAGTGCAGCAGGATACTGCCGCGCGCGCACCCAGTGCTGCACCTCTACCAGTATACCGTGCCCGAGCAACTGTACCGGGAGCATCAGGAGTGAGTATCACTATGTATATCTTAGACAGTATTTTTAAATTATATTCGTCAATGAAAACTATCGTTCTCTTTTACTTGTCCAACTTTTTAAACATAGTTATTAGCATAACAGTATATATTTTATTCGGATAATAGTTGTACCTTTTGATACTTCCTTAAATATCTCCTTTCCGTTCCATAGGGAGCTAATGGGAGAGCTGTCTACTCCAGAAATAGAAGGCATATACGAAACACAGATGAGTTTGGAGTTCAGAGTGCTCGTCCAACTCGGCTGTATTTGTGCTGTGGACCAACAAGAGGCGAGGCGGTATGTTAAACTTACACCATAAGTTAATTTCCATTTGTATTATTCATATAAATTTAATCTATACACGTTTTAAGATTTAATTTTGCTTGTACAGTCGGTCATGAAAGAAGTATCCCACTTCTGATAAAACTTCCTTTGTAACCAAAATAGCGGTAAGTTTGACATTAGTAAAGCCGGAAACATATATCTGGACTATGAAAATACACTGAGGTGTGCAAACTATCGGGCGTAAGTCGCGGACGTAACCATAGACCAATATGAAACTCGGACGTCCGATAGCTGTCAGGTGCGCTGGATGTCTTATGACTGCACAGTTATCAGTCGCGGCTGTCAGCCGCGTCCGACACTGTTTCCATCTTTACTGACCGAATATTAATGCAATAGAAAATCAACTTTGTTGTTTTATGACATGCAAATGCCCTTCAACCTTAGGGACCATATTTTTGACCGATCTGTACATTGTACATAATGTTTCAGGCTTATCCAATTTGGCTCGAACAATATGGATTCATTTAAATTGAACCAACTTCAATTTAAGAGCGTTGCACATCAACCTTACTTACAAAAGCAGGTAAGATTTTAATCACTATTTTTAATTTTTAACTTCTTTCAGCATTTTTTCACGAAAATCACGAAAAAAAAGCTGTTTCCTAAATTTTTGCAGTTTGCTATTTGTTATACATCATGTATCACAAAGAACCTTGATCACCTCTCTGTACCAAGAATTCTAGCAATTTAGCGATAAATATCGTTCTTCATACTAAACTGTCGCTATTATTACATCGTTCGCGTTTCATAATACACCGGGTATTACAACATAAAATTACGAATCAGTAGGACATCTGCAAAAAAAAATTTAATCATCATTCATGTTTTATTTTTATTCATCATTTAAAATATTTTTTTTATTGTTAATAATAATATAGCAAAATACCTTCCAATAAGTTAAAAACTAAATCAATTAACCCACTAAATAATACCCTTGTATTTTAGTTGGTCGTGAGTCGTGACTCTTCTCGTGAATGACGTCAGCGGTCATTCGATGCAGGAAAATACGACGGCAGTATGTTCCTTTTTGAGTTGGGGTATTATTTAGTGGGTTAATTGATTTAGTTTTTAAGTTATTGGAAGGTATTTCGCTATATTATTATTAACAATAAAAAAAATATTTTAAATGATGAATAAAAATAAAACATGAATGATGATTTAATTTTATTTCAGATGTCCTACTGATTCGTAATTTTATGTTGTAATACCCGGTGTATTATGAAACGCGAACGATGTAATAATAGCGACAGTTTAGTATAAAGAACGATATTTATCGCTAAATTTCAAGGATTCTTGGTACAGAAGAGGGCAATGACCGTTTATTCACGTTTATCTGGCACGAACTGTACCATATTCGCTTTAAGGTTTTTTTTTGTAACAAGTTGTTTAATAACGGTATACAGGACGGCGTCCCCCCCATGAAGCACATCTACCTATACCAGCACTCCGCGCTGAGCTCCACGCGCAGCATGTGGGCGCTCGTGCTCGCGCCGAGCAAGCGCGCGCACATGTTCGTGCTCGACACCGTGCGCACCAACCAGCTGCCCAACCTGAACACGCTGTACGCCACCGAGAGGACCGCCAAGTAAGGATATAGTGACGAAAACAGTGAAGTTCCGGCATTTACGACAACTTTAAAGACTATTTCTTACTGTGACATGAAATATAGTTTCTTACTGTGACATGAAATATAGAAGTGGCTTTGGAAATGAAATTGAATATTTTTTTATCATCATGTGGTACATGATAATATGATTAAGGTGAAAATTTAATATCTTGCAATTGCTATTTGTCTTTGAACAATATGTTTTTCACTCCTCTTGCTCAAAAAGTCCGTCATTGTAACGTACAAAAGTCGAGATAAAATAGCATAATTACCCCTAGGGGATAAAGTTTTTTCTTTTTTAATGTTTGTCTATTACCAATGAGCTTACTAAAACGAAAAAGTTTTTATTCATAGATAGAATAATTACGAATAAAGACTCGCTCGACTTTTTGAAAGTGGAACTAAATCTCTTCGGTGAAATCATAGACTTATTTATAATTTGTGACTTTAAGTTTAAATCGTAGAATGCGTGCATTGTGTTTCTTAGCTGCTACAGTAGACATTAAAAAAGCATGGCGCGAAATCTTTTGAATTTTTCACTAATTGCAAACTGATTGTATTGTGTGACTGTAATAGGAAAGAAATAGTTTTAATCTTTTGCCGTCAAGCACAAATTATATTGTATGAAAAGTTTATGAAGTGAAGGATAGAAAAACGAGTGGATTCGTTTACGGAAGTATAAACTAGGTATTTATTATTGTATTTTATTTTCTCGCAATCGTAGTGAAAAGTAGAGTGTAACACACGACGCTAAAAACCCATTGTAACTCGGTTTCTATTTATTCCCTCGCTAAAGCTCGGGAATAAAACTACCTCGTATGCAATGGGTCATTTTAGCGTCTTGTATAACAATCTACTATTCTTCATGATAGATTTTATTTTTAATTTTTTGTGGGCCTTTTTTTATCAGGTGCCGGATAGCACTACCCTTTAATTTTATTTCAACGTTATTATTACCTCACAAACAATGCCTAATTCAAATAAAGCTCTACACTTTTGCAGAATAAATCTAGGTACAGATGAAAGTACTTTACCCGGGGCGGAACTAACGTGGGAGGTATCGGTAGAGACAGAAGCGAAAGCGGTATGGCGCGGGATACAGCGCGCGTTACAGCGGTACCGCGACGAACGCTGCGGGCCCACGCTGCTGGCCGTACAGGCCGCGCTCTCTGTACCCGCTTTGTTGGCGCTTATGCCTGGTAAGTATGTATGTATGAGCGTATGTATGTATGATGCAGTATACAGGACATGTTACAACACCAACGAACGCTGCGGGCTTACGCTGCTGGCTGTACAGACCGCGTTGTCTGTATCCTCTTTGTTGTCGCTTGTGCCCGGTAAGTATGTTTGCTCAGCATATTGTCTGTGCAGTGCCCGGTACTGATTAGCGAAATGTTAAATTTATATTATATTATTAATGCCAGAATTTATTTTAATTTTACACTTCACTAGTCTACATAAATCCTCTCAGCAAACTATTCTATTATATTTTCAATTAATACTTTAATACAAGAATAGCAACAATTTCGCAGGCTTGTCGGACTTTCCCCTGGTGCCCCTCCACGTGCGGGACGTAGAAACGCTCTACAACACGCTAGAATGGCAGCGCATCGGCGCGCGCGCTATCATGCGCCACTACTTGAACCTGGAATCTGTGCTGCAACTCACCATCGAACAGTGCCGGTATGTTTTGTATTCTATTTCAAATAAGGTCTAAAATAGTTTGAAAAGTGTAGAATACTGTTTGTTAAGTAACTTTTTTTTTCAATTAATGTTTCAAATAATAATTATTTTGAAGTTTGTTACTCTTTTCATTCAAATTTTATAGTCAATGTTGCTGTCGGTACCGCTACATCCAGACCGGATAATCCATACGTTAAGATTACCACGATACAGGCTAAGCCTAGTGTGGAAATTTAAGTTTTAAGAATTCCTACATTCAAAGAATTTTATTAAAAAAAAAAATCAAACAGTTTTTATATGATAGATCAAATATCTAATGAAAATATTGTCAATTTTCCAAACGACTACCTTACCTACCTCTCTCTTAAAGAAAAAAATACGAAATGCTAAAAACATGTTGCTAGTTTCATTCAACGTGTTTGTTTTAGCGGGCTACTCAAAACCCTGCTAGCAGGGTCGATATTGGGCCCTGCTTGCACTGCCACTGCATGTAGGGCATTGTGTGTAAGCATGTAGGGCCGATATTATAGATTTAAAAAATCTTATGATATCGATCCTGCATGCTTACACAAAACGCCCTGCAGGCAGTGAGGCTTTGAGTAGCCCGCTTTCACAAATTAGATTGCGTCTAGATCTCTGCACCGCGCCACGAATGTGCTCATTTTGTACTGCGTGCGATCTGCTCACGCGCCGCGAGCGTACTGTACGCATTAACGCACCCTATCGTTTCTCACAGATACTTCCACGTGCCTCTGGGCAACATGCCAGCGGACCCCACTCTGTTTGGCGCGGACTTATTCTACGCGCGCCACTTAATCAAGCACAACTTTGTGCTGTGGTGCTCCAGCCTCGAGCGACCTGACTTAGGGGGAAGAGAGATGGATGATAATAGGTGCGTTAGAAAGTATTGCTACGGAAATAATTTAGTGATTTTAACTTTTGCTTGTACACGTAACTCCTCTTTTGTCATTATCTTAACTTAAAATTATCTAAATTAATCATATAATTAAATCAAATTCACGTGATCAATTTAGTATGGGAAGTCCAAAATATTTGATGTTATTAGATGTATGAAGGAAAACTTGTTCAGATACTCGCACTAAACATATTAGGTATATGTTATTATGAAGAAACTATATCTGTTTAAATATTTCGGGGTTTGCGAATACCACCAATATATACAGTGTGAAACAAGACCCTCAACGAAGCCGAGGTCTACGTATTCTGCCCATCATCAGGACCATTTCTGTTCAAAATTATTGCTGGGAAACGATTTTAATTTTGGTGTTAAAAAAGCAATGTAACGCGTACAACAGACCGCGCCTGCGAGTGTATGCTACACAGCTCCGTGCGGCCGAGTTGGAAGGCAGCAGCGTTTAAGTGGGTGCTCATGAGATACATTGAGTGATGACGTTTTGAAGCCATTGTTTGTTACGAAATACTTACAATTTGATGTTTCTTTAGACAAAAATTAGGAAATAACGAATAAAATAAGATTTCATGAAAATTTTGAAAATATTTTTTTTACTTTGACCTTCAATAACTTCGTAACTATTGGGTTCCCAGGTATAGTCTAAAAGACAAAGATGATCCTGATGATGAGCGGAATGCGTGGACTACGGCTTCGTTGAGGGTCTCTTTATACCCCTTATGAATCTCAAAACCAAACAAAAATGGGAGTTAAAAGTAACCCCACCCCAGTGTAGTAAAAACTACATTATGCAATTTTCAACCCTAACACAGACTCATGAGCGAAGTAGAAGAGCTATCTGGGTGCAGCCACAACGCGAGCGGGGCGTACGGCAGCGTGTGCGTCGAGCTAGAGAGCGACGCGTTGGCGGTGTGCGCGCTGCTGCAGGCCGCGCACGTGCTGCAGGCGGAGGGCACCAGCTGCGCCACCTCCTTCGGGGCCGCGCCCGCCTCCATACACACGGCCATCTCTAGTGCCGGTACTGTACATATGTAGTTGTAGCGGTGTGTTGTACTAGCACGTGCTGCAGGCGGAGGGCACCAGCTGCGCCACCTCCTTCGGGGCCGCGCCCGCCTCCATACACACGGCCATCTCTAGTGCCGGTACTGTACATATGTAGTTGTAGCGGTGTGTTGTACTAGCACGTGCTGCAGGCGGAGGGCACTAGCTGCGCCACCTCCTTCGGGGCCGCGCCCGCCTCCATACACACGGCCATCTCTAGTGCCGGTACTGTACATATGTAGTTGTAGCGGTGTGTTGTACTAGCACGTGCTGCAGGCGGAGGGCACTAGCTGCGCCACCTCCTTCGGGGCCGCGCCCGCCTCCATACACACGGCCATCTCTAGTGCCGGTACTGTACATATGTAGTTGTAGCGGTGTGTTGTACTAGCACGTGCTGCAGGCGGAGGGCACTAGCTGCGCCACCTCCTTCGGGGCCGCGCCCGCCTCCATACACACGGCCATCTCTAGTGCCGGTACTGTACATATGTAGTTGTAGCGGTGTGTTGTACTAGCACGTGCTGCAGGCGGAGGGCACTAGCTGCGCCACCTCCTTCGGGGCCGCGCCCGCCTCCATACACACGGCCATCTCTAGTGCCGGTACTGTACATATGTAGTTGTAGCGGTGTGTTGTACTAGCACGTGCTGCAGGCGGAGGGCACTAGCTGCGCCACCTCCTTCGGGGCCGCGCCCGCCTCCATACACACGGCCATCTCTAGTGCCGGTACTGTACATATGTAGTTGTAGCGGTGTGTTGTACTAGCACGTGCTGCAGGCGGAGGGCACTAGCTGCGCCACCTCCTTCGGGGCCGCGCCCGCCTCCATACACACGGCCATCTCTAGTGCCGGTACTGTACATATGTAGTTGTAGCGGTGTGTTGTACTAGCACGTGCTGCAGGCGGAGGGCACTAGCTGCGCCACCTCCTTCGGGGCCGCGCCCGCCTCCATACACACGGCCATCTCTAGTGCCGGTACTGTACATATGTAGTTGTAGCGGTGTGTTGTACTAGCACGTGCTGCAGGCGGAGGGCACTAGCTGCGCCACCTCCTTCGGGGCCGCGCCCGCCTCCATACACACGGCCATCTCTAGTGCCGGTACTGTACATATGTAGTTGTAGCGGTGTGTTGTACTAGCACGTGCTGCAGGCGGAGGGCACTAGCTGCGCCACCTCCTTCGGGGCCGCGCCCGCCTCCATACACACGGCCATCTCAAGTGCCGGTACTGTACATATGTAGTTGTAGCGGTGTGTTGTACTAGCACGTGCTGCAGGCGGAGGGCACCAGCTGCGCCACCTCCTTCGGGGCCGCGCCCGCCTCCATACACACGGCCATCTCTAGTGCCGGTACTGTACATATGTAGTTGTAGCGGTGTGTTGTACTAGCACGTGCTGCAGGCGGAGGGCACTAGCTGCGCCACCTCCTTCGGGGCCGCGCCCGCCTCCATACACACGGCCATCTCTAGTGCCGGTACTGTACATATGTAGTTGTAGCGGTGTGTCGTACTAGCACGTGCTGCAGGCGGAGGGCACTAGCTGCGCCACCTCCTTCGGGGCCGCGCCAGCCTCCATACACACGGCCATCTCTAGTGCCGGTACTGTACATATGTAGTTGTAGCGGTGTGTTGTACTAGCACGTGCTGCAGGCGGAGGGCACTAGCTGCGCCACCTCCTTCGGGGCCGCGCCCGCCTCCATACACACGGCCATCTCTAGTGCCGGTACTGTACATATGTAGTTGTAGCGGTGTGTTGTACTAGCACGTGCTGCAGGCGGAGGGCACTAGCTGCGCCACCTCCTTCGGGGCCGCGCCCGCCTCCATACACACGGCCATCTCTAGTGCCGGTACTGTACATATGTAGTTGTAGCGGTGTGTTGTACTAGCACGTGCTGCAGGCGGAGGGCACTAGCTGCGCCACCTCCTTCGGGGCCGCGCCCGCCTCCATACACACGGCCATCTCAAGTGCCGGTACTGTACATATGTAGTTGTAGCGGTGTGTTGTACTAGCACGTGCTGCAGGCGGAGGGCACCAGCTGCGCCACCTCCTTCGGGGCCGCGCCCGCCTCCATACACACGGCCATCTCTAGTGCCGGTACTGTACATATGTAGTTGTAGCGGTGTGTTGTACTAGCACGTGCTGCAGGCGGAGGGCACTAGCTGCGCCACCTCCTTCGAGGCCGCGCCCGCCTCCATACACACGGCCATCTCTAGTGCCGGTACTGTACATATGTAGTTGTAGCGGTGTGTTGTACTAGCACGTGCTGCAGGCGGAGGGCACTAGCTGCGCCACCTCCTTCGGGGCCGCGCCCGCCTCCATACACACGGCCATCTCTAGTGCCGGTACTGTACATATGTAGTTGTAGCGGTGTGTTGTACTAGCACGTGCTGCAGGCGGAGGGCACTAGCTGCGCCACCTCCTTCGGGGCCGCGCCCGCCTCCATACACACGGCCATCTCTAGTGCCGGTACTGTACATATGTAGTTGTAGCGGTGTGTTGTACTAGCACGTGCTGCAGGCGGAGGGCACTAGCTGCGCCACCTCCTTCGGGGCCGCGCCCGCCTCCATACACACGGCCATCTCTAGTGCCGGTACTGTACATATGTAGTTGTAGCGGTGTGTTGTACTAGCACGTGCTGCAGGCGGAGGGCACTAGCTGCGCCACCTCCTTCGGGGCCGCGCCCGCCTCCATACACACGGCCATCTCAAGTGCCGGTACTGTACATATGTAGTTGTAGCGGTGTGTTGTACTAGCACGTGCTGCAGGCGGAGGGCACTAGCTGCGCCACCTCCTTCGGGGCCGCGCCAGCCTCCATACACACGGCCATCTCTAGTGCCGGTACTGTACATATGTAGTTGTAGCGGTGTGTTGTACTAGCACGTGCTGCAGGCGGAGGGCACTAGCTGCGCCACCTCCTTCGGGGCCGCGCCCGCCTCCATACACACGGCCATCTCTAGTGCCGGTACTGTACATATGTAGTTGTAGCGGTGTGTTGTACTAGCACGTGCTGCAGGCGGAGGGCACCAGCTGCGCCACCTCCTTCGGGGCCGCGCCCGCCTCCATACACACGGCCATCTCTAGTGCCGGTACTGTACATATGTAGTTGTAGCGGTGTGTTGTACTAGCACGTGCTGCAGGCGGAGGGCACTAGCTGCGCCACCTCCTTCGGGGCCGCGCCCGCCTCCATACACACGGCCATCTCTAGTGCCGGTACTGTACATATGTAGTTGTAGCGGTGTGTTGTACTAGCACGTGCTGCAGGCGGAGGGCACTAGCTGCGCCACCTCCTTCGGGGCCGCGCCCGCCTCCATACTGAAAACTTGCTATTTGACTAGTAGATTGAAAACTATACTTTTACCTAATTGTATAGTATTTGAAGACTATACGCTGTGTGACTTAAACTGACTTGGGACAGAAATGAAAGATGTGCATTGTCTCAAGGCCTATGTTTTATTTGCTTTTTAACATGTTTTGATGATACAAAGTACACAAGGATTTCCCTCTATCCGATTATGATGGTAGGTACTTAATTAGTTTTACAACATCCTTTCTTCTTTAAATTTAAGGTACTAACCAAATACAAATCAAGTGCTATGAGATGTAGGTATTTAAGAAAGAAACCCTAGTGGAGAATATATCACTATTTCAATCTAAGCGTTGCAGACGTATAAGACCGGCTGGGTCGCTTTAATGTTGGTTCGCGATCATGATTAAAATCATCCCAATTCACAAAAGGTAAATTACTTAATAAATGACTCTAAATTTAGAAAACGACTGTCAGCCTACCAAGAGCTCCCAGGCGGCAGCGGCTGGGAGAGAATCATTCTATAAGACGGTCCCAGCGTCTGTCGACTGGATGAAGTGGTGAACTGACCTTCAGGAATCCTTGGTGGAAACTCGGTAACGGCTTCATACCAACAATCTTTCAACACGGGTACCTTCCTTCTTTTGGTAATTTAGTTTTACTTGCGTTATCATCTCAGCATGTGATCCATCGCAGAAGGTTAGTAGGTAAAGAAACTAACCTGAAGTTAAACTATATCCCAACTAAATAATCATCGAAAAAGAGTAAAAAAGAAAGTAAAAATGATGACCCAATCTGAAAAGAATATTGCCTTGGTTAGAATCAAGAACATTGTGTCTATACCAAATTTCGACAAATTTAAATATCAAAGTACATACCACGGAAACGGCATCTTCTTTATTAATATTTCTTATAAAGTGAAGAATGCCAGCATGACTGTCTCCGGGACATTCCCTCCACCCTGAAAAAGCACATGTCGAAACCACGATCAGTATTTTGGTTTTCTCAAAAATACATCGTGTGGGCAGATGGTTTACTTACCAAAATTAAATTATAAAACGGATTACTACATAATTCCCCGAGCGATAAGCTGATGCTCCTTGATTTAAAATACTTTTAGCTTCCTCATCTCTCACAATTAATTTCCACCTCCTCTCAACCTTCCAAAGCCAAAATCTGAAGTCAAAATGACATTTCTCTTGTCCGCACTGACAGCCGTCAACGTCAGTCGACATTTTACTTTTTAAAACAAAATGATTGTAACCAGAGAGAAATCTGTGTTTTATTGCAATTTCAAATACAGCTAGCGCCATCTCTTGCAAGATCTTAGCACTAACTCATTTCAACTAACGAGTCTGTAGAAAAATGAATAACTATTTTTAAAGAACTGTAACGTTAAAAAAAATGCAACGTTACAATACACCCCTTCCAATGTAAGTTTCGAACGTAGTGAGAAACTAAGCTGCCCTCAGCGTCAGTAATTAAAATCCTACCGGAGGATAGTGCAACTATTTACTGGAAACATGCAAAAATCAAAACCTGTGGTGATGAGACAAAAAACTTAACCTAAAAATCTGCCTTGGCATCGCCAGGACTCCAAAGAGACACCGACACACAGAAGTGGCCTACGGCACGGCGGGTGAACGAACAACTTACCAGCTAAAATCACCATAGCCATAAACCAAAAAAACAATCACCACACTAGTGGCCTTAAGCGAAACCTCCACCTAAGAAACAAACCTATCAACAGATCCCTACATCACTAGCGAGTGTTACGATACGTCGCTGTCTAAAAACACAAATGCAAAATTTTATTTGAAAAAAACACATGCAATAAAAGCTTGATCAATAATATCAAGAACATTTGTTTACACCAGGAGTGTAAGATCGCTGGCTAAACACAAGCATGCAAAAAAGTTTTTAAAGTTTGAGACAAAATATGAAAAAACTTAACCTAGGGGTTTGCCTTGGCATCGTCGGAGCTCATGCGAGACACCGACACACATTCCGTGGCCTACGGTAATGGTTGATACGACTTAGGTACCATTTAGACACCATCACTACAAAAGGAGACCACATAAACCAAAGCAAAACTACCTTGACTTACAAAACAACAAAATATTTCCAACAGCTTTGACGTTAGTCCAATCTTTGATAATCAAAACCCCCACCCTGCCAACTTCAGGACCATAGTATAACACCTTCTGTCCGGAACACAACATTGATTCACTCACATACTCCTTTCATTCATCTAACTTTCTTCCATCACCTACCGAGCTCCTATCAAATCTTATCTAATATCCATCATCTAACCTAACGTAGCAACAAGTTTGTTTACTTTCGCCACCCCTTGCAATAACCCCAAAGTTTTTTATAGGAGATACTCGTAACTCCATACTTTCTGAAAATGTAGGACAAAACAAAAAGTTTTTTTCCCTAAAAAAAAAATTATTGGATTACCAATATTAATTAAACTCATCAACCGTCTTCAGGAGAACCTTCGGGTTGTTAAACACAGACTTACAAATAAACTTACTCAAAGTTTTATTTATCTAAGTACCCATTTAAATACAAAAAAACTAATACTAGAGGTTTAACGCTCTAGTGCGCTTGAGCACGCATAAAAACCTAAAACTAACCTAAACCTAGGGTTCGCCTTGGCATCGCCGGGTCCCGTGCGAGACACCGACACACTAGAAGTGGCCTACGGCATGGTAGGTTAGTAACGCACCTTTATCTTCGAAATATGCCAAGCACCTAGTGGTTTTCCATCTAGTGACACCAACTCATAAACAAGAGGAGAAAGGACTTTGGCCACTATGCACTTTTCAAACTTCGGCGCGAGTTTGGAGGCTTTGTATTTCACAGCATCGCTTTGGACAAATGTCTGCTTCCACACTTCCTGACCAACCCTCAAGGTCAAAGGTCGTCTGCGGGTGTTATAATACTTCGCATTTGTCTGATGCGCTTTAAGGATCCTTTCTCTGACCTTCTCAAAGACCTCTTTTAAAATACCGAACTCGCCCGCATATTCCTCTCTAGGCATTGTTACTTCATAGTCGCCCTCTTGCGACTTTTTATAAAATGAACCATTTATAATCGGCTCCCTACCATGCACTAAAAAGAATGGCGAAAACCCTGTGCATTCATTTACAGCGCTATTTAGCGCGAACTGTATCTTGTACAGATTCACGTCCCAAGTCCTATGATCATCCTTGACATAAGACGAAACTGCTGTCATAACCGTTTTATTGTAGCGTTCGACTAGGTTGACTTGTGGCGTGTATCTTGGGCCATAATGGACCCTGGGGATGTTATAACGTTCTAGTAACCCACGAAATTCCGATCCCGTAAATTGAACCCCATTATCGGTAATTACGGTTTCAGGAACCCCATGAGTTAAAAGGACAAAATGTTCAAACGCCTTAGCCACTAAAGCGCTAGTCGCACGACGCAAAGGAAAAAGCATAGTATACTTGGAGAAACAGCAGGTTACCACTAGAAGGTGTACAAAACCCGAGCGTGACTTTGGCAAGGGACCCACCAAATCGCACGAGAGGACTTGCCACGGCCTATAGCACTGTTTCGGTTGACCCATGAGACCTGGAGTTAGTCGGGTGGAGTGCTTATATGCGGCGCAAGTATTGCAGTTTTTTACGAATTCCACCACGTCACGGTACATTCCTGGCCAGTAAAACTGCAGGGAAAGTTTCCTGTGAGTTTTAAACACGCCGAAATGTCCGAACGTGGGTGGTTCGTGGTGATCAGCAATCACTTTTGCTCGCTGTCCTTTGGGCACAACCACCTTCCAATCGAACTCCTGAGTCAAACTGTACTTAGATTTACTAAACCGATACAGCGTGCCATTATCCACTCGATAGTTCGGAAAGTTTTGCGGATTATTTTGACAACCTTTAAAAATTCGGTCGTACCAGTCGTCATTACTGTCAACGCCATCAACCGCTTCGACTGGTAGGAGACGTGATAACGCGTCTGGTACGACGTTGTCCTTACCCTTCCTATGCACGACCTTAAAGTTGTATTGTGATAACCGGCATCCCCATCGTGCCAAACGACCAGTAGGGTTTTCAAGACGAAGGAACCACTGCAACGACGCATGATCCGTTACGACAGTGAACTCGCGAGTCCCTAAATAGGGTTCAAACTTTTCGACCGCGTAAATCACTGCCAACGCTTCGCGTTCCGTCGCGCCGTAGTTTCGCTCGTTTTTATTAAGAGACCTACTGATATATGCAATTGGATGCTCCTCCCCGTTCTGTACCTGTGTTAACATAGCGCCTATTCCATAACTTGAAGCGTCACAGTGTACAGTAAAAGGTTGGTCAAAATCGGGACAGGCCAAAACTGGAGCAGAAACTAGAGCGTTTTTGAGTTCGTTGAAAGCGGAGTCTGCCTCCGAGCTCCAATTAAACTTGACCTTGGCGCTCGTTAACGCATTTAAAGGAGCAGCGATAGTTGAAAAATTCCTAATAAATCTACGGTACCACGAACACGTCCCTAAAAACATTTTTACCTCTTTAGGGTTCGATGGTACTGGAAAATTCAGTATCGCGCTCACTTTATCCGGATCCGTTCTCAAACCGCACTCATCCACGACATAGCCCAGATATTTGAGAGAGCTCCTAAAAAACTTACTCTTCTCAAAATTGATGGTTAAAGACGTACTTTTAATCCTCATGTAACCTATTTAGCAACAGAAGATGCGTCTCGTAATCCTCACTCACAACGATTATGTCATCAACATAACAGAAAATCATGCCCTTTGTGACGTCGCTACAAAATGGATGACCGAAGAGCATATCCATCAGTCTCTGCTGTCTAGCGGGAGCGCCACAAAGTCCAAAAGGCATAACTTTAAATTTGAATAGACCTCGTCCGGGAACAGTGAAACTAGTTTTTTCCTGTGCCGTTTCTTCTAAAGGAATTTGCCAGAAACTAGCTTTAAAATCAACGCTGCTGATAAACCTAGCGTTTTTCAGGCTGTCCAGGATCTGCGGAATGTATGGAATGGCGTAAGCGTCACCTTTGGTAATAGCGTTCAGCTTACGGCAGTCCAGACAAAAACGCCAGGAACCGTCGGATTTCGGAACCATCAGCACAGGATTGTTCCACGGGCTCTCACTTTTGGTGACCACATCCAATTCCAACATCTTGTCTAACTCCTTGCGGAGTTGACCTAACTTTTCCTGGGACATTGGATATGGTCGACACTTTATGGGAGGAGAATCACCGGTGTCAATCGTGTGCTGAATCAAATTAGTCCGACCCAACCCCTTACGTTCGAAAGAGATGTCCTTAAAACTTTCTATCATGGAATCCGCCAATTCCCTCTGGTGTAAGGACAGATCCTGAAAAGATTGGACAGAAGTTACCGGACCATTCAAATTTGAAAGATTCACTAAAAAATCAGGAGGTGAGTTAACGTACGCAATGCTCTTAAATATTTCCGGCATTAAATTAAAAGCTTTCCAGAAATCTACGCCTAATATTATATTTGAGACGATAGATGGTATTACATGAAACTTAATTATCTTGGTAACGTTATTAAAAGTAATGGGCAATGTCATGAAACCGATAGTATTACACTCTGATCCATCAGCGACGGTTACTCTGGAGTCCGTGGAAGATTCCACCGGATAACCCGCATTCACCAATCGTGTGTGAGCTCCGTTACCAATAATGGAAACAGCTGCGCCCGAATCTAACAGACCACAAATTGTCAAATCCAATAAATTTACATTTAAATATGGCCGTACATCACTTGAATGTGGTTCAAACAAAACCGGGGCGACGTTATGTGATTTAAAATAATTCACCACTACCTCTTGCCAGTATTTCCAATCTTCAGGGTCGGACTTCCCTGAAGTGGTTCCGCCGCGGTTTAAGCGGTTTAGTTTTTTTGGCTTGGCATTACACTTCGGACACGACCTCACGGTGTAACCGAGCTCACCACAAATAAAACACTTAACCCTTTTATCCTCAGCCGGACACTGTGCTCTGGTATGAGTGTTTACCTTGCATCGGTCGCAACCCCAAACCTTTTTGTTTGAATCATAAGTCCTAGGTTTATTTTCCGGAGGCTTAACAAAGTTGTTCTTGTTCAGTTGTCTATTATTCTGTGTAGGTTTATTCCCTACGACACTGACCGGAGTCTTACCTTTACCCTTATAAACTAACTCGGGATTCAAACTTGAGGCCTTGGGTGGCTCAGTAAACAAACTTGTTTTTTGCCGTGCTGCCTCTAACCTACGGCATACCGTTTTTAAATCAGTCACTGTTTTAAAGTTGTGTAACGCCAGCTGTTCTGTAAAAGTCGGCCTAACATTGTGCAACAAAATTTCCACTTTCTCTTCCTCGGACAAAGGTTTCTTGAGTCGCGAAAATAAGCAACTCATAACTGAGAAATAAATATGAATCAGTTCATCTTGACCTTGGGTCCTAGACCGAATCTCCCCCATCAGTCGATAATCGTAGTCGACGATGTCAAATTCCTCCAAAAGCAAAGAACTGAGGTCTTGCCAAGAGGAGATTTGGTCTTTGACGCCTCGGTACCAGATCAGACCCTGATTTGAAAATAGCGAGAAAGCAGACCTAAATAATTTTTCTTGCGAAACATTGTACGCAATTGCATGTTCAGCAACAGACTCTAAAAAGCTACGGGGATTTCCCGTGCCGTCGAACTGTATTTTCCACTTGGCGACGTTGGAGTCCGCTGAGCAAGTGGTTGGAGATGAGACAGGCACCTGAGGATCGATCGCCTTGTCATTTGCTGGTGGTGATGAAGATGAGGACGATGAACCAGATTCATGCGAATCCAGACGCTGACGCAATTGTTTGAGGGCATCCTTGATACTGGATTTCACCGTGCTGTCAGCTTCTGCTTCCGCATTCACCCTATCCAACCTAAACCACAAATGACAGAACAAAGCCTTAGCCCTAGCCAGCAGACTTCGTTCACCTGAGGACTCAAAATCGCCGATGCGTTTCCGAAGGTCTTTTAATTTGTCGCAGATGATCGGCAACTCTTTCGCTGGAAGCGCATCGTCGTCACCTAAAATATCTTCAGGCTTAAAGTCTTTTATTAAATCTTTCAACTGTTTTCTTAATTTGTGGACTGTGTCCTCAGGTGTTTCGCCACGAATAGAAACCTCGTAAATCAGCTCGTCGCGATGCAGAGAATAAAGGTGCACTGTGTTCAATTCCATTTCAAAGAAAAAAATTTTTTTTTTTCAAAAATACCAAAAAAAAACCTAAGTTTAAAACAAATATAGTTTAGTTATATTATTTTAAAATTATTAATCGTTATTAAATTCTCCACTAAAGTTGAACAAAACAAAAAAAAAAATTGTCCTAAAAAATTTTTTAATAAACTGATGGTCACCCTACTTCATGAATAAAAAATTATTTTTACAAGTCTTTGTGACCAATAAAGGAAATATCCTTAAACTGTTATGTTAACACTAAATACTTAATTATTGTTAAAATGTATGCATTAACATGTTAAATTCCTTACTTAAAGTTAACATTCAATACTTTTTTAACAAAACTTTTAACAAAAGGCGTTACTGCCAGTACTATGTTAGTCGACGTTGTTACTAAGAACCGTAAAATTTATCCATATAAAAGGTACAGAAACAATCACCTTTTAAATTCTAAAAATAGAATGGTTAATTCTATTAATCAAAAATAACACAACATTTTGTTGACTTGAAATTACTACACACTGTTATAGTTTGTGAACAAATAAGACAAAACCTACAAAAAGAAATGGTTTTAGGTTTGTCGCATTACAAATTTTACAAAATTAAGTTTTTGTTATTAGGTCGGTACCAATTTAATAAAACAAAACAAATGATAGGTACCAATCAAAACCAATAACAAATGTCCACAAACCATGCCTTGCTGAGTTTACTGAACAAAAAAATAATACAAATTTCAAGTTTACGTTTAAAATTGACTATTTTAATACCAAATTATTCACTAAAATTAATTGAATTGGGATTTATTTAATCACAATAAGGGGCGCCAGTGAGAACTTAGTTATTTGACTAGGTATTGAAAACTATACTTTTACCTAATTGTATAGTATTTGAAGACTATACGCTGTGTGACTTAAACTGACTTGGGACAGAAATGAAAGATGTGCATTGTCTCAAGGCCTATGTTTTATTTGCTTTTTAACATGTTTTGATGATACAAAGTACACAAGGATTTCCCTCTATCCGATTATGATGGTAGGTACTTAATTAGTTTTACAACATCCTTTCTTCTTTAAATTTAAGGTACTAACCAAATACAAATCAAGTGCTATGAGATGTAGGTATTTAAGAAAGAAACCCTAGTGGAGAATATATCACTATTTCAATCTAAGCGTTGCAGACGTATAAGACCGGCTGGGTCGCTTTAATGTTGGTTCGCGATCATGATTAAAATCATCCCAATTCACAAAAGGTAAATTACTTAATAAATGACTCTAAATTTAGAAAACGACTGTCAGCCTACCAAGAGCTCCCAGGCGGCAGCGGCTGGGAGAGAATCATTCTATAAGACGGTCCCAGCGTCTGTCGACTGGATGAAGTGGTGAACTGACCTTCAGGAATCCTTGGTGGAAACTCGGTAACGGCTTCATACCAACAATCTTTCAACACGGGTACCTTCCTTCTTTTGGTAATTTAGTTTTACTTGCGTTATCATCTCAGCATGTGATCCATCGCAGAAGGTTAGTAGGTAAAGAAACTAACCTGAAGTTAAACTATATCCCAACTAAATAATCATCGAAAAAGAGTAAAAAAGAAAGTAAAAATGATGACCCAATCTGAAAAGAATATTGCCTTGGTTAGAATCAAGAACATTGTGTCTATACCAAATTTCGACAAATTTAAATATCAAAGTACATACCACGGAAACGGCATCTTCTTTATTAATATTTCTTATAAAGTGAAGAATGCCAGCATGACTGTCTCCGGGACATTCCCTCCACCCTGAAAAAGCACATGTCGAAACCACGATCAGTATTTTGGTTTTCTCAAAAATACATCGTGTGGGCAGATGGTTTACTTACCAAAATTAAATTATAAAACGGATTACTACATAATTCCCCGAGCGATAAGCTGATGCTCCTTGATTTAAAATACTTTTAGCTTCCTCATCTCTCACAATTAATTTCCACCTCCTCTCAACCTTCCAAAGCCAAAATCTGAAGTCAAAATGACATTTCTCTTGTCCGCACTGACAGCCGTCAACGTCAGTCGACATTTTACTTTTTAAAACAAAATGATTGTAACCAGAGAGAAATCTGTGTTTTATTGCAATTTCAAATACAGCTAGCGCCATCTCTTGCAAGATCTTAGCACTAACTCATTTCAACTAACGAGTCTGTAGAAAAATGAATAACTATTTTTAAAGAACTGTAACGTTAAAAAAAATGCAACGTTACAATACACACGGCCATCTCTAGTGCCGGTACTGTACATATGTAGTTGTAGCGGTGTGTTGTACTAGCACGTGCTGCAGGCGGAGGGCACCAGCTGCGCCACCTCCTTCGGGGCCGCGCCCGCCTCCATACACACGGCCATCTCTAGTGCCGGTACTGTACATATGTAGTTGTAGCGGTGTGTTGTACTAGCACGTGCTGCAGGCGGAGGGCACTAGCTGCGCCACCTCCTTCGGGGCCGCGCCCGCCTCCATACACACGGCCATCTCTAGTGCCGGTACTGTACATATGTAGTTGTAGCGGTGTGTTGTACTAGCACGTGCTGCAGGCGGAGGGCACTAGCTGCGCCACCTCCTTCGGGGCCGCGCCCGCCTCCATACACACGGCCATCTCTAGTGCCGGTACTGTACATATGTAGTTGTAGTGGTGTGTTGTACTAGCACGTGCTGCAGGCGGAGGGCACTAGCTGCGCCACCTCCTTCGGGGCCGCGCCCGCCTCCATACACACGGCCATCTCTAGTGCCGGTACTGTACATATGTAGTTGTAGCGGTGTGTTGTACTAGCACGTGCTGCAGGCGGAGGGCACCAGCTGCGCCACCTCCTTCGGGGCCGCGCCCGCCTCCATACACACGGCCATCTCTAGTGCCGGTACTGTACATATGTAGTTGTAGCGGTGTGTTGTACTAGCACGTGCTGCAGGCGGAGGGCACTAGCTGCGCCACCTCCTTCGGGGCCGCGCCCGCCTCCATACACACGGCCATCTCTAGTGCCGGTACTGTACATATGTAGTTGTAGCGGTGTTGTACTAGCACGTGCTGCAGGCGGAGGGCACCAGCTGCGCCACCTCCTTCGGGGCCGCGCCCGCCTCCATACACACGGCCATCTCTAGTGCCGGTACTGTACATATGTAGTTGTAGCGGTGTGTTGTACTAGCACGTGCTGCAGGCGGAGGGCACTAGCTGCGCCACCTCCTTCGGGGCCGCGCCCGCCTCCATACACACGGCCATCTCTAGTGCCGGTACTGTACATATGTAGTTGTAGCGGTGTGTTGTACTAGCACGTGCTGCAGGCGGAGGGCACTAGCTGCGCCACCTCCTTCGGGGCCGCGCCCGCCTCCATACACACGGCCATCTCTAGTGCCGGTACTGTACATATGTAGTTGTAGCGGTGTGTTGTACTAGCACGTGCTGCAGGCGGAGGGCACTAGCTGCGCCACCTCCTTCGGGGCCGCGCCCGCCTCCATACACACGGCCATCTCTAGTGCCGGTACTGTACATATGTAGTTGTAGCGGTGTGTTGTACTAGCACGTGCTGCAGGCGGAGGGCACTAGCTGCGCCACCTCCTTCGGGGCCGCGCCCGCCTCCATACACACGGCCATCTCTAGTGCCGGTACTGTACATATGTAGTTGTAGCGGTGTGTTGTACTAGCACGTGCTGCAGGCGGAGGGCACTAGCTGCGCCACCTCCTTCGGGGCCGCGCCCGCCTCCATACACACGGCCATCTCTAGTGCCGGTACTGTACATATGTAGTTGTAGCGGTGTGTTGTACTAGCACGTGCTGCAGGCGGAGGGCACTAGCTGCGCCACCTCCTTCGGGGCCGCGCCCGCCTCCATACACACGGCCATCTCTAGTGCCGGTACTGTACATATGTAGTTGTAGCGGTGTGTTGTACTAGCACGTGCTGCAGGCGGAGGGCACTAGCTGCGCCACCTCCTTCGGGGCCGCGCCCGCCTCCATACACACGGCCATCTCTAGTGCCGGTACTGTACATATGTAGTTGTAGCGGTGTGTTGTACTAGCACGTGCTGCAGGCGGAGGGCACTAGCTGCGCCACCTCCTTCGGGGCCGCGCCCGCCTCCATACACACGGCCATCTCTAGTGCCGGTACTGTACATATGTAGTTGTAGCGGTGTGTTGTACTAGCACGTGCTGCAGGCGGAGGGCACTAGCTGCGCCACCTCCTTCGGGGCCGCGCCCGCCTCCATACACACGGCCATCTCTAGTGCCGGTACTGTACATATGTAGTTGTAGCGGTGTGTTGTACTAGCACGTGCTGCAGGCGGAGGGCACTAGCTGCGCCACCTCCTTCGGGGCCGCGCCCGCCTCCATACACACGGCCATCTCTAGTGCCGGTACTGTACATATGTAGTTGTAGCGGTGTGTTGTACTAGCACGTGCTGCAGGCGGAGGGCACTAGCTGCGCCACCTCCTTCGGGGCCGCGCCCGCCTCCATGCACACGGCCATCTCTAGTGCCGGTACTGTACATATGTAGTTGTAGCGGGGTGTTGTACTAGCACGTGCTGCAGGCGGAGGGCACCAGCTGCGCCCCCTCCTTCGGGGCCGCGCCCGCCTCCATACACACGGCCATGTCTAGTGCCGGTACTGTACATATGTAGTTGTAGCGGTGTGTTGTACTAGCACGTGCTGCAGGCGGAGGGCACTAGCTGCGCCACCTCCTTCGGGGCCGCGCCCGCCTCCATACACACGGCCATCTCTAGTGCCGGTACTGTACATATGTAGTTGTAGCGGTGTGTTGTACTAGCACGTGCTGCAGGCGGAGGGCACCAGCTGCGCCACCTCCTTCGGGCCCGCGCCCGCCTCCATACACACGGCCATCTCTAGTGCCGGTACTGTACATATGTAGTTGTAGCGGTGTGTTGTACTAGCACGTGCTGCAGGCGGAGGGCACTAGCTGCGCCACCTCCTTCGGGGCCGCGCCCGCCTCCATACACACGGCCATCTCTAGTGCCGGTACTGTACATATGTAGTTGTAGCGGTGTGTTGTACTAGCACGTGCTGCAGGCGGAGGGCACTAGCTGCGCCACCTCCTTCGGGGCCGCGCCCGCCTCCATACACACGGCCATCTCTAGTGCCGGTACTGTACATATGTAGTTGTAGCGGTGTGTTGTACTAGCACGTGCTGCAGGCGGAGGGCACTAGCTGCGCCACCTCCTTCGGGGCCGCGCCCGCCTCCATACACACGGCCATCTCTAGTGCCGGTACTGTACATATGTAGTTGTAGCGGTGTGTTGTACTAGCACGTGCTGCAGGCGGAGGGCACTAGCTGCGCCACCTCCTTCGGGGCCGCGCCCGCCTCCATACACACGGCCATCTCTAGTGCCGGTACTGTACATATGTAGTTGTAGCGGTGTGTTGTACTAGCACGTGCTGCAGGCGGAGGGCACTAGCTGCGCCACCTCCTTCGGGGCCGCGCCCGCCTCCATACACACGGCCATCTCTAGTGCCGGTACTGTACATATGTAGTTGTAGCGGTGTGTTGTACTAGCACGTGCTGCAGGCGGAGGGCACTAGCTGCGCCACCTCCTTCGGGGCCGCGCCCGCCTCCATACACACGGCCATCTCTAGTGCCGGTACTGTACATATGTAGTTGTAGCGGTGTGTTGTACTAGCACGTGCTGCAGGCGGAGGGCACTAGCTGCGCCACCTCCTTCGGGGCCGCGCCCGCCTCCATACACACGGCCATCTCTAGTGCCGGTACTGTACATATGTAGTTGTAGCGGTGTGTTGTACTAGCACGTGCTGCAGGCGGAGGGCACTAGCTGCGCCACCTCCTTCGGGGCCGCGCCCGCCTCCATACACACGGCCATCTCTAGTGCCGGTACTGTACATATGTAGTTGTAGCGGTGTGTTGTACTAGCACGTGCTGCAGGCGGAGGGCACTAGCTGCGCCACCTCCTTCGGGCCCGCGCCCGCCTCCATACACACGGCCATCTCTAGTGCCGGTACTGTACATATGTAGTTGTAGCGGTGTGTTGTACTAGCACGTGCTGCAGGCGGAGGGCACTAGCTGCGCCACCTCCTTCGGGGCCGCGCCCGCCTCCATACACACGGCCATCTCTAGTGCCGGTACTGTACATATGTAGTTGTAGCGGTGTGTTGTACTAGCACGTGCTGCAGGCGGAGGGCACTAGCTGCGCCACCTCCTTCGGGGCCGCGCCCGCCTCCATACACACGGCCATCTCTAGTGCCGGTACTGTACATATGTAGTTGTAGCGGTGTGTTGTACTAGCACGTGCTGCAGGCGGAGGGCACTAGCTGCGCCACCTCCTTCGGGGCCGCGCCCGCCTCCATACACACGGCCATCTCTAGTGCCGGTACTGTACATATGTAGTTGTAGCGGTGTGTTGTACTAGCACGTGCTGCAGGCGGAGGGCACTAGCTGCGCCACCTCCTTCGGGGCCGCGCCCGCCTCCATACACACGGCCATCTCTAGTGCCGGTACTGTACATATGTAGTTGTAGCGGTGTGTTGTACTAGCACGTGCTGCAGGCGGAGGGCACTAGCTGCGCCACCTCCTTCGGGGCCGCGCCCGCCTCCATACACACGGCCATCTCTAGTGCCGGTACTGTACATATGTAGTTGTAGCGGTGTGTTGTACTAGCACGTGCTGCAGGCGGAGGGCACTAGCTGCGCCACCTCCTTCGGGGCCGCGCCCGCCTCCATACACACGGCCATCTCTAGTGCCGGTACTGTACATATGTAGTTGTAGCGGTGTGTTGTACTAGCACGTGCTGCAGGCGGAGGGCACTAGCTGCGCCACCTCCTTCGGGGCCGCGCCCGCCTCCATACACACGGCCATCTCTAGTGCCGGTACTGTACATATGTAGTGGTAGCGGTGTGTTGTACTAGCACGTGCTGCAGGCGGAGGGCACTAGCTGCGCCACCTCCTTCGGGCCCGCGCCCGCCTCCATACACACGGCCATCTCTAGTGCCGGTACTGTACATATGTAGTTGTAGCGGTGTGTTGTACTAGCACGTGCTGCAGGCGGAGGGCACTAGCTGCGCCACCTCCTTCGGGGCCGCGCCCGCCTCCATACACACGGCCATTTCTAGTGCCGGTACTGTACATATGTAGTTGTAGCGGTGTGTTGTACTAGCACGTGCTGCAGGCGGAGGGCACTAGCTGCGCCACCTCCTTCGGGGCCGCGCCCGCCTCCATACACACGGCCATCTCTAGTGCCGGTACTGTACATATGTAGTTGTAGCGGTGTGTTGTACTAGCACGTGCTGCAGGCGGAGGGCACTAGCTGCGCCACCTCCTTCGGGCCCGCGCCCGCCTCCATACACACGGCCATCTCTAGTGCCGGTACTGTACATATGTAGTTGTAGCGGTGTGTTGTACTAGCACGTGCTGCAGGCGGAGGGCACTAGCTGCGCCACCTCCTTCGGGGCCGCGCCCGCCTCCATACACACGGCCATCTCTAGTGCCGGTACTGTACATATGTAGTTGTAGCGGTGTGTTGTACTAGCACGTGCTGCAGGCGGAGGGCACTAGCTGCGCCACCTCCTTCGGGCCCGCGCCCGCCTCCATACACACGGCCATCTCTAGTGCCGGTACTGTACATATGTAGTTGTAGCGGTGTGTTGTATTCCAAAACTTGGCTATTCCGTGATAGTTCAATAAATTTTGTCTAAATTTTTATTGGACATAAAATAATATTTTTAAATTCAAGAACATGATAATGGAATATATATTACTTACGTTAAAGTATGTTAGCATAAAAAGCATTGCCTGTAAATTGTGTATACAAACAATTATAATTAACAACTAAAAAATCAGGTAAATCCGTGATACTAGACTAATTATGTGATATCATTCTGATTTAGCCGTGATATTAAATATTGGAATGTAAAGTGCAATAAAACTAATTCAAATATATTTATGAAAAGTGGCATTTAAGTAGAACCATTTGTTAAAGTCTCAATAAATTTATATTAATTTACTTAAAATTTTAATAGTACAATTTTAATCCAATATCTAGCTTATATTATTGATAATATAATATATTGTTATTAATATAAGTATATTATTTATATTTTTATATTTTATATATATTATTGTATTAACAGTGTTCTACATTTTACTTTAGCTTACCGTTAATGAATAATTAGCGATTTATAACTTAAAACCATGACAAGAAAACACTTGGTTTTGTTGTGTTGTGATACAAATTTGAAATAATTTCATTAGAACATTAAAATTTTCAACACAGATCTTAAGCCCTAGATTGAACAAAATAACAACTTTTGCAGCAAACATTTTATAAAATAACAAGTAAATCTATACCTTTTTATCAGTATGATCAGGTTTTCCCATTGTAAACCAATATTCGAAAAAAATATGTGTTTCCGATAGCTTCCACTTTGAAAACTAAATTCCTAAGAATACTGTCACACACAAAATAAATTTTGGAGTTGTTAATTTTTTCGGTATATCACTCAGAAACGTGGCGTACCAATTTCGGAAGCTCATTGTTAGCGCCATCTATTGGCATTGTTAAAAAACAAGTAAATAATGCAATAACCGAGCTATAAAATGCACTTCCAGTATCACCGAGTTACTATATATCACCGAATAGCCAAGGTTTGCCTACTAGCACGTGCTGCAGGCTGAGCTCTGTCTTAATGATGCGCGATTATTACTAATTTCAATACGAATTAACTATTCACTTCTCAAGCTTACGCGCTCACTAGACATGAAATAAAACAATTTTTAACGGATATTAGCGCGGTTTTATTGAAAACACTTTGGTAATTAGTTGGTATTTGGTTTGATTTTTGGTTTTCCCGACGTTTCGGCAACTTTGCAGCTGCCGTGGTCACGGGGGACTGAAGCTACCCGTGAGTCTACCCTCAAGCGATGAATTTTTTTAGACGTTCAGAAATTAAAATTTTAACAAAATTTTTAAATGTTTTTTTATGTTGATTTATAATTTAATTTTATGAATTATTTAGTGCTAAAAAGAGAGAGAATCTACTGAAGCTACCACCATTTCATAAAATTGGGAGGCCCCTCCAAGAAAGAAATGGCGAAAGAAAACTTGGAGAGGAAAACCGACCTCCGTCTTTTATATTAATTTATTTATTTGCAAAAGGAACTAACTGTATCATTAGATCTTACAGTGTGTGTGAGGGGCTTAAGCACACGGCCATCTCTAGTGCCGGTACTGTACATATGTAGTTGTAGCGGTGTGTTGTACTAGCACGTGCTGCAGGCGGAGGGCACTAGCTGCGCCACCTCCTTCGGGGCCGCGCCCGCCTCCATACACACGGCCATCTCTAGTGCCGGTACTGTACATATGTAGTTGTAGCGGTGTGTTGTACTAGCACGTGCTGCAGGCGGAGGGCACCAGCTGCGCCACCTCCTTCGGGGCCGCGCCCGCCTCCATACACACGGCCATCTCTAGTGCCGGTACTGTACATATGTAGTTGTAGCGGTGTGTTGTACTAGCACGTGCTGCAGGCGGAGGGCACTAGCTGCGCCACCTCCTTCGGGGCCGCGCCCGCCTCCATACACACGGCCATCTCTAGTGCCGGTACTGTACATATGTAGTTGTAGCGGTGTGTTGTACTAGCACGTGCTGCAGGCGGAGGGCACTAGCTGCGCCACCTCCTTCGGGGCCGCGCCCGCCTCCATACACACGGCCATCTCTAGTGCCGGTACTGTACATATGTAGTTGTAGCGGTGTGTTGTACTAGCACGTGCTGCAGGCGGAGGGCACTAGCTGCGCCACCTCCTTCGGGGCCGCGCCCGCCTCCATACACACGGCCATCTCTAGTGCCGGTACTGTACATATGTAGTTGTAGCGGTGTGTTGTACTAGCACGTGCTGCAGGCGGAGGGCACTAGCTGCGCCACCTCCTTCGGGGCCGCGCCCGCC
This sequence comes from Agriphila geniculea, assembly GCA_943789525.1. Taxonomy (NCBI): domain Eukaryota; kingdom Metazoa; phylum Arthropoda; class Insecta; order Lepidoptera; family Crambidae; genus Agriphila; species Agriphila geniculea. Next base: position 18,693,679 of record OX038883.1, on the reverse strand, counting down.
TCCATACACACGGCCATCTCTAGTGCCGGTACTGTACATATGTAGTTGTAGCGGTGTGTTGTACTAGCACGTGCTGCAGGCGGAGGGCACCAGCTGCGCCACCTCCTTCGGGGCCGCGCCCGCCTCCATACACACGGCCATCTCTAGTGCCGGTACTGTACATATGTAGTTGTAGCGGTGTGTTGTACTAGCACGTGCTGCAGGCGGAGGGCACTAGCTGCGCCACCTCCTTCGGGGCCGCGCCCGCCTCCATACACACGGCCATCTCTAGTGCCGGTACTGTACATATGTAGTTGTAGCGGTGTGTTGTACTAGCACGTGCTGCAGGCGGAGGGCACTAGCTGCGCCACCTCCTTCGGGGCCGCGCCCGCCTCCATACACACGGCCATCTCTAGTGCCGGTACTGTACATATGTAGTTGTAGCGGTGTGTTGTACTAGCACGTGCTGCAGGCGGAGGGCACCAGCTGCGCCACCTCCTTCGGGGCCGCGCCCGCCTCCATACACACGGCCATCTCTAGTGCCGGTACTGTACATATGTAGTTGTAGCGGTGTGTTGTACTAGCACGTGCTGCAGGCGGAGGGCACTAGCTGCGCCACCTCCTTCGGGGCCGCGCCCGCCTCCATACACACGGCCATCTCTAGTGCCGGTACTGTACATATGTAGTTGTAGCGGTGTGTTGTACTAGCACGTGCTGCAGGCGGAGGGCACTAGCTGCGCCACCTCCTTCGGGGCCGCGCCCGCCTCCATACACACGGCCATCTCTAGTGCCGGTACTGTACATATGTAGTTGTAGCGGTGTGTTGTACTAGCACGTGCTGCAGGCGGAGGGCACTAGCTGCGCCACCTCCTTCGGGGCCGCGCCCGCCTCCATACACACGGCCATCTCTAGTGCCGGTACTGTACATATGTAGTTGTAGCGGTGTGTTGTACTAGCACGTGCTGCAGGCGGAGGGCACCAGCTGCGCCACCTCCTTCGGGGCCGCGCCCGCCTCCATACACACGGCCATCTCTAGTGCCGGTACTGTACATATGTAGTTGTAGCGGTGTGTTGTACTAGCACGTGCTGCAGGCGGAGGGCACTAGCTGCGCCACCTCCTTCGGGGCCGCGCCCGCCTCCATACACACGGCCATCTCTAGTGCCGGTACTGTACATATGTAGTTGTAGCGGTGTGTTGTACTAGCACGTGCTGCAGGCGGAGGGCACTAGCTGCGCCACCTCCTTCGGGGCCGCGCCCGCCTCCATACACACGGCCATCTCTAGTGCCGGTACTGTACATATGTAGTTGTAGCGGTGTGTTGTACTAGCACGTGCTGCAGGCGGAGGGCACTAGCTGCGCCACCTCCTTCGGGGCCGCGCCCGCCTCCATACACACGGCCATCTCTAGTGCCGGTACTGTACATATGTAGTTGTAGCGGTGTGTTGTACTAGCACGTGCTGCAGGCGGAGGGCACTAGCTGCGCCACCTCCTTCGGGGCCGCGCCCGCCTCCATACACACGGCCATCTCTAGTGCCGGTACTGTACATATGTAGTTGTAGCGGTGTGTTGTACTAGCACGTGCTGCAGGCGGAGGGCACTAGCTGCGCCACCTCCTTCGGGGCCGCGCCCGCCTCCATACACACGGCCATCTCTAGTGCCGGTACTGTACATATGTAGTTGTAGCGGTGTGTTGTACTAGCACGTGCTGCAGGCGGAGGGCACTAGCTGCGCCACCTCCTTCGGGGCCGCGCCCGCCTCCATACACACGGCCATCTCTAGTGCCGGTACTGTACATATGTAGTTGTAGCGGTGTGTTGTACTAGCACGTGCTGCAGGCGGAGGGCACTAGCTGCGCCACCTCCTTCGGGGCCGCGCCCGCCTCCATACACACGGCCATCTCTAGTGCCGGTACTGTACATATGTAGTTGTAGCGGTGTGTTGTACTAGCACGTGCTGCAGGCGGAGGGCACTAGCTGCGCCACCTCCTTCGGGGCCGCGCCCGCCTCCATACACACGGCCATCTCTAGTGCCGGTACTGTACATATGTAGTTGTAGCGGTGTGTTGTACTAGCACGTGCTGCAGGCGGAGGGCACTAGCTGCGCCACCTCCTTCGGGGCCGCGCCCGCCTCCATACACACGGCCATCTCTAGTGCCGGTACTGTACATATGTAGTTGTAGCGGTGTGTTGTACTAGCACGTGCTGCAGGCGGAGGGCACCAGCTGCGCCACCTCCTTCGGGGCCGCGCCCGCCTCCATACACACGGCCATCTCTAGTGCCGGTACTGTACATATGTAGTTGTAGCGGTGTGTTGTACTAGCACGTGCTGCAGGCGGAGGGCACTAGCTGCGCCACCTCCTTCGGGGCCGCGCCCGCCTCCATACACACGGCCATCTCTAGTGCCGGTACTGTACATATGTAGTTGTAGCGGTGTGTTGTACTAGCACGTGCTGCAGGCGGAGGGCACTAGCTGCGCCACCTCCTTCGGGGCCGCGCCCGCCTCCATACACACGGCCATCTCTAGTGCCGGTACTGTACATATGTAGTTGTAGCGGTGTGTTGTACTAGCACGTGCTGCAGGCGGAGGGCACTAGCTGCGCCACCTCCTTCGGGGCCGCGCCCGCCTCCATACACACGGCCATCTCTAGTGCCGGTACTGTACATATGTAGTTGTAGCGGTGTGTTGTACTAGCACGTGCTGCAGGCGGAGGGCACTAGCTGCGCCACCTCCTTCGGGGCCGCGCCCGCCTCCATACACACGGCCATCTCTAGTGCCGGTACTGTACATATCGACTGTTTACTGGCAATAGGTCCTATCTGATTTTTTTGGGTTTTGAGATTATTACTGCAATCGATCCTATCTGACTCCCTTGTTCAGAGGAGATTCTAAGCTGGTATTGGTTTATTTGAAATTCGCGCTAAAATCAACGTCGAACATAACGTCCTATCAGAGCCCTATTTGAAGTAAGAAGCAACAAGTACTATCTTCATATTTCACTTGTTAATCGCGCAGTGTGTGTAGTGCTCGTTAGTATTTGAAGAAAACAGAAATTTTTCGTTCGCTAAATGTGATTTTGATGAATGCCAGTGATAGATAACTGTGTTTTACTTCATCTGAAACAAAACAAAGGTAAGATAACTTGTGTTATAATATCAAAATATAAGTTTAGAAAAAAAAATTAAGATAGGACTAAGTAGAACTTACTTTTACAGACGAAATATTACAGATAGGACTAATTACATCTAGCAAATGTATGAGATTGTCTGTTTTTCACTCACTTTTGTTTTATAAATGTGCTAACAATGTACAATGCTAACATTTTATTAATTTCTTATAGGCAGCAATGTCACGCAGTGGTCGCGGCAAGCAGTTACTTGCCCTGTTTTTAAATACTGCTGAGGGAACAGAAGGAAATGAGACTAATAAAGAAAATCAGGCAGATGAAAGGCAGCAGGTAACTATCTACCTGCTTAATTTATCTTACAGCTTACTAGGTACTTACTTACCTTCTCCTGTATCTATCTATCATTACGTACCTACTATTATTATTCTGTACACCAAGCACCAACATACCTACCTACCTACGTCCTACCCACCTACATCCTACATCCTACCTACCTAAGTCCGGGGCTAGGTACCTCCATCCTACTTGCCTACCTCCTTTTTTATCTACCATTGTACCTAAACTCTTACGTACTTACCTACCATATCAGCTTGTTTACGTCCACTGCTGGACATAGGCCTCCCCCAAGGATCTCAACAGTTGTGAGAACTATTGTATGGGGGTTATGGGCCTTTACCCACCACGCTGGTCCAATGCAGGTTGGTGGGTCACCAGAGCCATGTCTGTTGGTCGACAGGGTGAACCATGAGCAGGAAAGCTTGGCTTGAGCCCCGAAAGGTGTTGTACGTACTTACCTCTTTAATACCTACTATTTCTATCTGTGTACCTATCTAGACTATCTACCTAAGTACTAGCTTAGCTTATTATCCACATTCCTAGCTTATCATTTTAGTAGGTATGTTTTTTTAAATGCAGGCAGGTACTGCATTAGGTGTGATTTTCCGTGACCACCCTATGCAGTTTCTAGTACAAACGAAGGTGTCTAGGTAAGTAGGTTGGTAGATACTCGAATTTGTGTGAAAGGGTTCACCTTAACTACTTACTTACCTACCTTTACCTGTATCTACCTATTGATACCCTATTTGTGTACCTTACCCAGCTACCTATATTCATGCTGACTTTGCTTACTATCTATTTACCTTTCTATCTAATTACTTCTGTAGGTATCTTATTGGAACTAACTTACCTATTTACTTACCTGTACATACCTACCTAGGTACTTTGTTATCAATCTACTCTGGAAAAAATAACTATCAGATTCTAGGATATTTGATTTTGATAATAATTGATGATAATAATAGTAGTTTTAGAGTAAGTAGGTGGCTCTTACCTGTATTTTACCAATGTTTTTTCACTTTATATAACATAATTAAAATATGTATCTACAGCTAATAATGTTATAATGTTTAATATTCAGGTAAAAATCATTAACCAAATTGAAGAGTGTGAGACAGCTACCCTAATGGTATTAGAAGGTGATTCCCTGAACACAACAAATTTTGATCCAGAATGGTATTAGAAGGTGATTCCCTGAAAACACAACAAATTCTGATCCAGAAGTCAGTAAATATTCTAAATAAGGATCTAATCTTACCTGAAGACATAGGATTTGTAAGCCACAATATGTCCTATTGTGTACAGAATTTTCGTGTAATTAGTCCTAAGTAGCGCTCAGAAGACTGCCTTAAAGATATAAAAAAGTTTTATATTACGTTCAATAAAGGGTCTAAAATTATAAATGACGTGTTTTTTTATTTATCCCCTACATACCACAGACAAATATAAAACACATTTATGTCGCTCCTGAAAAGTTGGTGAATATGACTTAGGACCTTTTGCCAGTAAACAGTCGATATGTAGTTGTAGCGGTGTGTTGTACTAGCACGTGCTGCAGGCGGAGGGCACTAGCTGCGCCACCTCCTTCGGGGCCGCGCCCGCCTCCATACACACGGCCATCTCTAGTGCCGGTACTGTACATATGTAGTTGTAGCGGTGTGTTGTACTAGCACGTGCTGCAGGCGGAGGGCACTAGCTGCGCCACCTCCTTCGGGGCCGCGCCCGCCTCCATACACACGGCCATCTCTAGTGCCGGTACTGTACATATGTAGTTGTAGCGGTGTGTTGTACTAGCACGTGCTGCAGGCGGAGGGCACCAGCTGCGCCACCTCCTTCGGGGCCGCGCCCGCCTCCATACACACGGCCATCTCTAGTGCCGGTACTGTACATATGTAGTTGTAGCGGTGTGTTGTACTAGCACGTGCTGCAGGCGGAGGGCACTAGCTGCGCCACCTCCTTCGGGGCCGCGCCCGCCTCCATACACACGGCCATCTCTAGTGCCGGTACTGTACATATGTAGTTGTAGCGGTGTGTTGTACTAGCACGTGCTGCAGGCGGAGGGCACTAGCTGCGCCACCTCCTTCGGGGCCGCGCCCGCCTCCATACACACGGCCATCTCTAGTGCCGGTACTGTACATATGTAGTTGTAGCGGTGTGTTGTACTAGCACGTGCTGCAGGCGGAGGGCACTAGCTGCGCCACCTCCTTCGGGGCCGCGCCCGCCTCCATACACACGGCCATCTCTAGTGCCGGTACTGTACATATGTAGTTGTAGCGGTGTGTTGTATTCCAAAACTTGGCTATTCCGTGATAGTTCAATAAATTTTGTCTAAATTTTTATTGGACATAAAATAATATTTTTAAATTCAAGAACATGATAATGGAATATATATTACTTACGTTAAAGTATGTTAGCATAAAAAGCATTGCCTGTAAATTGTGTATACAAACAATTATAATTAACAACTAAAAAATCAGGTAAATCCGTGATACTAGACTAATTATGTGATATCATTCTGATTTAGCCGTGATATTAAATATTGGAATGTAAAGTGCAATAAAACTAATTCAAATATATTTATGAAAAGTGGCATTTAAGTAGAACCATTTGTTAAAGTCTCAATAAATTTATATTAATTTACTTAAAATTTTAATAGTACAATTTTAATCCAATATCTAGCTTATATTATTGATAATATAATATATTGTTATGAATATAAGTATATTATTTATATTTTTATATTTTATATATATTATTGTATTAACAGTGTTCTACATTTTACTTTAGCTTACCGTTAATGAATAATTAGCGATTTATAACTTAAAACCATGACAAGAAAACACTTGGTTTTGTTGTGTTGTGATACAAATTTGAAATAATTTCATTAGAACATTAAAATTTTCAACACAGATCTTAAGCCCTAGATTGAACAAAATAACAACTTTTGCAGCAAACATTTTATAAAATAACAAGTAAATCTATACCTTTTTATCAGTATGATCAGGTTTTCCCATTGTAAACCAATATTCGAAAAAAATATGTGTTTCCGATAGCTTCCACTTTGAAAACTAAATTCCTAAGAATACTGTCACACACAAAATAAATTTTGGAGTTGTTAATTTTTTCGGTATATCACTCAGAAACGTGGCGTACCAATTTCGGAAGCTCATTGTTAGCGCCATCTATTGGCATTGTTAAAAAACAAGTAAATAATGCAATAACCGAGCTATAAAATGCACTTCCAGTATCACCGAGTTACTATATATCACCGAATAGCCAAGGTTTGCCTACTAGCACGTGCTGCAGGCTGAGCTCTGTCTTAATGATGCGCGATTATTACTAATTTCAATACGAATTAACTATTCACTTCTCAAGCTTACGCGCTCACTAGACATGAAATAAAACAATTTTTAACGGATATTAGCGCGGTTTTATTGAAAACACTTTGGTAATTAGTTGGTATTTGGTTTGATTTTTGGTTTTCCCGACGTTTCGGCAACTTTGCAGCTGCCGTGGTCACGGGGGACTGAAGCTACCCGTGAGTCTACCCTCAAGCGATGAATTTTTTTAGACGTTCAGAAATTAAAATTTTAACAAAATTTTTAAATGTTTTTTTATGTTGATTTATAATTTAATTTTATGAATTATTTAGTGCTAAAAAGAGAGAGAATCTACTGAAGCTACCACCATTTCATAAAATTGGGAGGCCCCTCCAAGAAAGAAATGGCGAAAGAAAACTTGGAGAGGAAAACCGACCTCCGTCTTTTATATTAATTTATTTATTTGCAAAAGGAACTAACTGTATCATAAGATCTTACAGTGTGTGTGAGGGGCTTAAGCTTGTGAATGATGGGGTCCCAAGCTGGTGGAATTTTCCAACCATCATCTCTATTGAAATTAGGGTATTTATTTATTTCGATAGCCTCGCGGAGCATTCTAGGAATAAATCTACGTTCCCTAGCAAGGATTTGGCAAATCTAATATAATGGTTGGGCCCCTCAAAGGCGTGTTCACTCACTGCAGACTTGTTATCGCGCCTATGTTTCATGTCAGCTACATGCTCTTTGACGCGGGTCCCTATGCTTCTCTTTGTTTGCCCGATATAGGAGAGCCCACAGTCACAATCTAGTTTGTAGACGCCTGCGGCTTGAAGGGGGATATTACACTTGACAGGTCGTAAGAATTGGTTGATCTTCTTCAAGCCGCCGAAGAAGATCAACCAATTCTTACGACCCCATCATTCACAAGCTTAAGCCCCTCACACACACTGTAAGATCTAATGATACAGTTAGTTCCTTTTGCAAATAAATAAATTAATATAAAAGACGGAGGTCGGTTTTCCTCTCCAAGTTTTCTTTCGCCATTTCTTTCTTGGAGGGGCCTCCCAATTTTATGAAATGGTGGTAGCTTCAGTAGATTCTCTCTCTTTTTAGCACTAAATAATTCATAAAATTAAATTATAAATCAACATAAAACATTTAAAAATTTTGTTAAAATTTTAATTTCTGAACGTCTAAAAAAATTCATCGCTTGAGGGTAGACTCACGGGTAGCTTCAGTCCCCCGTGACCACGGCAGCTGCAAAGTTGCCGAAACGTCGGGAAAACCAAAAATCAAACCAAATACCAACTAATTACCAAAGTGCTTTCAATAAAACCGCGCTAATATCCGTTAAAAATTGTTTTATTTCACGAATTAACTACTAATTACTTATTTCAATAATCAAATGTAAGATTAGTAATATACTAATTTCAATAATCGAATAAGTATTACTAATTATTATTAATACTTTTAAGAAGTGGCTCCAGGCAGAACTATGCCTTAACTAAGCATAAAGTTCATTATCGCTTGGCGGTCGCGAAAGTTAGTAATCCAAATGAGTAACTCATTATTATCGATGATATTGAAAGAAAGTTGTAAGTTTATACAAAACTCAAAATTAAAAAGGCAGTTGCCTCCTTTTACACTAACGTACCGCAGTATTGCCGTGGCGCTAGTATCAAATCAATACAATATAATATCTACACTACTAATTAGTAATACATGTTAATGGTTATTCGAATGATTGAGATAATCGAATTATTATTTATAATCGCGCATCGCTACCTGTCTCAATCGACACTCGATTTCCCTTGTGCACTGTCGACTGAGTGAGCCGCGAGCAGTAGCTCTTCGTTCAAGCGCGGACTGAGACCCCCTGCTTATACTTATGATTTTGAACCACACAGGAGCCAACGCGCCAGTGAACTACGATGAGACGGCCCAATGCAGTGCCGCGTTCAAGATCCTGCGCACCATGATAGCGTCGTGGCTGCGAGACGTCACGCAATACAAGAACGTGTTTGCAGACTTCCAGATATCGCATTTCTACAGGTACTAATTAGCCACATAAGTTAAAGACGTGAAGATCTAATTGGCTGTCTGTTTTTATGTAAAAAACATCACACCCGTATTTACAAACATTTATGTGGTCTCACAGTGCCCGCGGTCGCACAGCGTCCCAACTACCAATCACATGTAATACGTAAAACTAACGAACCAATCGCAGACCTTTATTTCAACGCAGTGCATTCGCATAGGGAGGGGTCGTTCTATGCGCACTGTTGGTCTTCCGAAGATTAAATAAATAAAAAGATATTAACTTTCAAAAATTTTGTAAACATTACTCTCATCTTTGCAACGTTTTATTCTTATTATTTTTTCATTTTGTGAATTACCTATTTGTATCGCCAAATAAACATTTTAAATGCATTAATGCAATAAATTTTTAAAAAACTCGAACACTGTAGAGATATTATAAAAAATCGACTGTTTAGCCTCTATTAGACTTAACAATTTTCCGACTTATCGCTCGATATTCAGAGTCATACAGTGTTACTCTTATTATTCATCACAGTAAGACTTAAGTCTGAATATTGTGTGATCTAATAAGGACTTTTGTCAGGCACTTGTCTGTTAACGGATTAATTCTATTTCGTACAGGTGGTTGAAAACCCCCACGGCGTTACTATACGACCCGGCACTACGTCGAACGCTGTACAACCTGATGAAGAAGCTGTTCCTCATGCTCGTGGCAGAGTTCAGACGGCTAGGCTCCCTCATAGTGTACGCAGACTTTAACAAGATCATACTGTGCACTAAGAAGAGCTCTGTGCTCGATGGCATCGGTGAGTGTAGCAAGTAGATTGATATTAGTGTACGATTGCTAAAGAAGCTGTTCCTAATGCTAGTGGCGGAGTTCAGGCAGCTAGGCTCCCTCATAGTGTACGCAGACTTTAACAAGATCATACGAATGCCGGCATATACAAGGTCATTTTGTATCCACCATCCAAATTTTGAGGATGTGTTCAGTCCATGAAACTGAACAACTTTCTCTAAAGAATACATGGTCAAATATGTAAAATAAAAATCGACTTTCCATACAAATCAAAGAGATCACGTGATCAATTTAGTATGGGATATCCAAAATTTTTTGGCGAAATTTGACACATGTTTCTTAGAGAAAGTTGTTTAGTTTCTTGGACTGGACACATCCTTTAAATTTGGATGGTAAGTTCAAAATGACCCGATATATTGGCAAGAGAAAGAATGAGACAAAAGATGCGCAGTAGCTATAAACACTAAGTTTATGGTTGCTGCGCATCTTTTGTCTCTTTCACTCTTGCCAATTTATATGCCGGGCAGTATACTATGCACTAAGAAGAGTTCTGTGCTTGATGGCATCGGTGAGTGTAGCAAGTACATTGATATTAGTGTACGATTAACAAAGAAGCTGTTCCTAATGCTAGTGGCGGAGTTCAGGTGGCTAAGCTCCCTAATAGTGTACACGGACTTTAACAAGGTCATACTGTGCACTAAGAAGAGTTCTGTGCTCAGTGGCATCGGTGAGTGTAGCAAGTAGCAATTGATATTAGTGTACGATTGATAAAGGTGTCCCATGCTAGTGGCGGAGTTCAGGCGGCCAGGCTCCCTTATAGTGTACGCGGACTTTAACAAGATCATACTGTACTGTTAAAATCGGTGAGTGTAGCAAGTAGATTAATATTGTTGTACGATTGACAAAGAAGCGATTCCTAATGCTAGTGGCGGAGTTATGGGGGCTAGACTCTCTCATAGTGTACGATCGGTGAGTGTAGCAAGTAGATTGATATTAGTGCACGATTGATAAAGTAGCTGTTCTAATGCTAGTGGCAAGAGTTCAAGCGGATAGGCTCCCTCATAGTGTATTATTGCGAGTATAGCAAGAAGATTGATAATCTTATTTGTCGGTTTGAAAACTTTTGTTACACGTAACTAATTACAAGGTTTGAAGATGGAGTCATATGACCATTTGGTGCCCGCCCCGTAATATGCTGTAATATGCTATGTAAATCCTCTAAGGTTACGTGGAGTTCGTGGTGCAGAGCATCCGCAACAAGGAGCTGTTCCATGGCATCGACATCCGGTACAAGCAGTGCTGGGCCTACCTGCTGTGGCTCGACGAGGCCAACTACGCGGGGATACAGGTCACTGTACACACTACATACATACACTACACACGAGGAGCTGTTCCACCATCGACATCCGGTACAAGCAGTGCTGGGCCTACCTGCTGTGGCTCGACGAGGCCAACTACGCGGGGATACAGGTCACTGTACACACTACATACATACACTACACACGAGGAGCTGTTCCACCATCGACATCCGGTACAAGCAGTGCTGGGCCTACCTGCTGTGGCTCGACGAGGCCAACTACGCGGGGATACAGGTCACTGTACACACTACATACATACACTACACACGAGGAGCTGTTCCACCATCGACATCCGGTACAAGCAGTGCTGGGCCTACCTGCTGTGGCTCGACGAGGCCAACTACGCGGGGATACAGGTCACTGTACCACAGCATAAATAATAGTATCTAGGGTACAGAAGTTGCACTGCTTTGATCTTGAAGAAAGCCGACAACTAAACATTACGCAACCAAGTTAAATTGCACCTAAACACTACGCGTTAACGTATGTTATTGATCTTCTCGACGCGACGGACTCGAACAGCAGGGTTACCTACATCGGCGAGTAATCATAAAAGTATTACCGATATCTACTTACATTTAATATTTTAAATTAATGACTTGATTAAAATTGAGTATAATCGACAATTATTTCATTTTAATGTAATTTATAACTCTATTAAGTAAATAACATAAAATAAACGTTGAGTTTTTTACAAACAAATATGTACTGTGCGTAAAGTCTGTTTTTGCTGATTTGTTTTATTTCATCATACAATGTTCACAAAACCTGAACCAAAAATGCCACTTAGAAAATAAATCTTTTGTAAAATGAGATCAATTCGGACTTACCACATCAATTAATTTAGTTCCTAATAACAAAGATAATTCAAAATCCTTTATAGGATTCAGCATATTTATAAATATTAATCTTTCTTTACACTTAAATATCAGCTTAAAAATCTTAACTTAAAAATCAGCTGAAGTGGCAATGGGCAGGACACGTAGCGAGAAGAACTGATGGCCGTTGGGGCGGAAAGGTTCTGGAATGGCGACCGCGCACCGGACGACGCTCCGTGGGTAGACCCCCGACAAGGTGGACCGACGTGAGGGTGAAGGTCGCGGGAAACCACTGGATGCGGGCAGCGCAGGACCGATCGTCGTGGAGGTCCTTAGGGGAGGCCTATATCCAGCAGTGGGTGTCGTGCGGCTGATATGATGACACTTAAATAAAAGAAATGAAAACGCGGGAATCGTCAAACGCTATGAAACCGCGCTACAGATATTCCGAGAGTGCGACGGACAGCCCTGCCGATTTTGTCCACGCTGAGGACGCCAAGCGCTAGGTACTTTTCTCATACCTACGCGCGGAGTGATAGAGCCCTGACTGTACACACAACATACATACACTCTTTAGTGTGTAGTGTGTATGCGACTTTGTCGCATTACTAATTTCCCAGCAAAAATGTAAACAAAGAAACGTCAATGTGAAATTGACAAACTGACCCTGATAGTGAGATTTTTAGATATTAAAAACCTTTGGTCACTTTTATAACTTTTTAATTTGTTTATTATATTGAGTCACAATAAATATAATGTCACCCAGGGTAATTTTAAAGTAGGATGGTAATTACAATTTTTTTCTTTATAACCTATCATAATTTTTGTTTTTAAAAGTTCATGAAACGAGCTGATAAGAAATCTTTACTTGACTGTATGTAAACTATCAAAAATACGTAGCATCTTCGCCAGTTCCCCTCAATACCAAAAGACAAAATGTTACTTCCACAGGTACTAGGTACTCGTAATACAAATTTTTATGAAATTGTATAAAGTGACCAAAGGTTGGTGTACGGTTTGCAGTTGATGTGTGCACAGCATCATAAAAATGTTTTCTACTATAAATCTATTATTATGAAATATGAAATTATATTACTGTTTTTGCTGCAAAAGTCATGATTCAGAATATTCATCTAATCTATTTTTATTAGGTTTGTAATGAAAAAACATGTAAGTGTGTTTATTTCTTGACTTAGCAATATTCTATTTCTTTTTGTGTTGTTTGTTCTGGCAACACCTTTGTTTACATTTTTGCTGGGAAATGAGTAATGCGACTTTACACACAAGGAGCTGTTCCACCATCGACATCGTGAGGCCACAATTGTACGTTATGTAGTGTCTGCTTGGACTTTGTATTTATAAAACACATGGTTTCGTAGCGTAAGCTTATGCTACATATTAATGGATAATGTATTACTAGAAGTAACATTAGGTTTTGTATTTTATAGGGAAAATTACCTGATGGCTTAGTGGAAGTCGGATCTTCACAAGTACCGTCGTCTGAAGAAGGTGAAGATGATGAGGTAATTTGTTCTGATTTATAGATACAGAATTTCATCGTCCGTTTTTTACCCCAACTTTAATGCGGATGGCTCTTTATTTATTATTTTTTGGAAACTACAATCTGCATACGTTTGGTGAGATATTTATTACAAAATATTTTGAAATAATTCTAATATTATAAATGAGAAAGTCCGTTTGTTTGTTTGTTACTCCTTTACTACTCCTTCACACTACTAAACCGATCATGACATTTTGCACACAAGTTGTCAAGGGTACAGAAAAGGACAAAGGGAACAATTTATCCCCAAAAAGGAATTGTTCCCCAGGGATAGACAAAATAGGTACTATCCACGCAGACGAAGTCGCGGGCGTCCGCTAGTTGATAATAAAATAGGTACAGCAAACGGCCTATTCCTGTTATCCCCCACTGTTTGTCCACCACTGGTGGATATCGAGAAATAAAGTATGGACGGTCTATTCCCGTTGCCCACCACTAGGGTATATTTCCCGATATTCGCCTCTTTGCGATGACAACGTGACATTTTTGAAATCGCTATTTTCCAGGTGGTTATTTCCAAATAATAAAGACAAACGTTTTTAACTAGATGTCACGTTGTTATCGCAAAGAAGCGAAGCCTCTGCGATGACAACGTGTTGAAAACTTTTTATTTTTTATTATTTAGAGTAGCCTGGAAGGTTGTGGATTTTTAAATGTCACGTTGTCATCGCAAAGAGGCAAATGATTTCCCGAAATGTATAAAAAACCGATGTCCCCCAGTGGTGGACAAAGGTGGGCGACAGTGGGAATAGATAGACCCAGTAAACCATGGCTTCTATTTGCGACTAACATAAATGAATATACATACAGGAGGGCACAATAACAATGCAGTGGACTCTCGCTCAATTCATGCCGGCCGCCGTACGCGAGCAGCTGACGGCGACCGTCGCCGGGTTCTTGAGCGCGGCGCGAACGAACCCGCAGCGACTGCCGCAAATGATCAACGGGGAAATCGCGCAAAAGTTGTTCCAGTCAGTATTCACATTCACACACACAAATACACTAGTTTGCGCGCTGATGTACCCTAAACCAGGCTAGGTGCACTCCGCGTTTTAGGTACAAAGCTACAAGTAGCCGGCGGGTCCGTCCGGACGGACTAATTTCAGAGGGCTGAGTATTTCGCCGTGTTCGCGTATTGCCGTGTCGTTTGTTCGCACGTTTGTGATATACATATAACCAAAATGAAGGCATCGCAATAGGCTGCCTTAATACTAATAAAAAGGATCCGAACCTCACGTTTTCACACTTCCAAAAGTTCCAAACGACATTGAAACGTAAGAAGTGCTTGTCTACTACCTCGTTAGTATCTGTTTATTCTTAGGTACTTACTTGTCTTATTTGTTAAACAATCTTCACCCATCTATTAATTAAAATAATAATTTATAGATTAGGTATAGGTAGGTACTTTCTTACCTACTTTCGAAATAAAGTTAATTATTAATGACAATTTGATTTCGTAAGAAAGCAAATTGCCTCAAAGTTAGCATGTATTGTCTGATGTGGCGCTGACTGTACCTAAACTAGGTTTTTTTTAAAGTATTTAAGTACACATTTTATTTCTCAAACACATAACTTGTAATAAATTAAGTACCTATTATTTAATTATTATTTAAAGGAGGAAACCCTGAAGTCGTTAGAAGAGATAAGAGCTACTCGATAGAAAGAGAGGCAACTTCTAGGTGAATATAACTATAATAGTTCAGTAAAATTACGGGTTCGCAAAACATTAAATGGTAATAAGCTGTAATTTTGCAATCTGACTTTGATGTGATTATAAAACACTAATATTTACGAATCCAACTAAATTTACGAATACAAAAAAAATACAGCGTAGTTGTTACTTTTTTTGTTGGATTTACATTCACAATCAAATTATAGTTCCAAATCAAGCAAAAAGTAAAGAAAGTATGTTATTAGCAATTTTGCTAAAGCAATTAAATAAATTAATATTTTAGTCTAGTAAAGTAAAAAAAAAATGTGAAAATAGTTGGATTCATTTACAAAATGACAGCTAGCTATTTAATCTAACGATCAAAAGAAGAAAGACCGCTATTGCAAATTATTTCTATTTCGTCATACTAGCTCCCGTAATTTTACCGAACTATAAGGAGGGAGCGGTATGCGACCTGAATTGCACTTTATTGTGCATGGGATAAAGTCGCTATTTATTTAAATGACTTTGCGGAGTGGATCTTCTGTACTTGTACTATTATGTATTCTGTGCTTAAACACATAAGTTTAAAGTCCCTTAGCGCGAAATCATTGCCATTCAAGAGCTGATAGGAACTGATTAGTGCCACTGACATTTAACTTTCTTACTATTTTAAACCAAGTTAATAATAAGACCGGCCACATACAGACGAAATTCTGATTCGGAATTCCGAACGGAATTTTGATAATGTATGAATGTTCCATACGGAAGAATCCCGCATGTGTGTGGTAGGTCCATAGATTTGTATGGATTTGCTGCGTTCGGAATTACGTATGTACGGAATTCCGTAACGGAATTGCACCTGTGTGTGGCCAGTCTAAAAAAAAGCTATTTTTTAACCATGTACGGGAAAATGCGGCACAATTAGGATATTTTATTGTTGTCCAACCTCATGTAGCTGCCTCGCATTTGATGAATTAGGTGTCGAACATTTGAATAACTTATGTCGACTTTTCATTGTTTCAAGACGTACTTTTGACTATTGAATTAAAATTGCCCCACACATAGAGTGACGGAGAAGATCCACACGCGCATGCCCGTGCTGCGGGCGCCGGACGTGGGCGCGGCGCCGGGGCTGCGGCCGGACGCGCTGGCGGCCGGCGCCACGCCCGCGCTGCTGTTCGTCAACGCCGTCTGCAAGGTGTTCTCGCTGGACGCCTCGCTCGACAACGAGGTAGCACCCGAAAAAGCACGACCCGTGGTCACACCAACTTAGGGAACGTACCCATACTACGTGACCCGTTAAGGGGGGGGAGGGGGGTCTTTAAAATACCACGCTTGGTCACAGGGGGGGGGGAGAGGGGCTTATGTTTTGTCACGTAGTCAATATTGTCAATGGAAATCTGGTTCTTTTTTTTTCAAGTTGTATTCAAATATGGCACGCAGCGAAATTTTTTTTCTTCTTGATAAATTTTTTCACTTGTAATTGTATGTAAAATTATAATACACACTCTTGGCATTACGTGGCAAGCGCCTTACTAATGAAAAGTCAAAAACGAGCAAATTTTTTTAGATTTTTGTTGAAAATAATATAAAAACATTATCTATGAAATACTACGTGAAAACCAGGGGGGAGGGGGGGGGTCTTGGCATATACTACGGGTGGTCACCAAGGGGGGGGAGGGGGGTCAAAAATGGTAAAATATGGGTCACGTAGTTTGGGTACGTTCCCTTACCACACCAGTGTGACTGATTACGGAGGTTTTTTTACCCGTAGTCACATGTAATAAGCTTGTTCCAGAATATACGACGTTTTACAAAAAAACCCCTAATACCGAATACGATAGGTAGGGACCATCAAACTGAACAACTTTTACTACGGAACCAACTCTGAAATCGCGAAAGAAAAATCAGCTGTTACATACAAAAATTAATAATGAAAATATCAAAATTTATGAAACGATTTTTTTTTCCACAATTTCAGAGTTGGTCCCATCAGAGGCGTCTCTAGCTCATGTAGCGCCCGGGTGCAATCATTACCCTAGCGCTCTCTAGTGCGTGCTGAGCAGCGCCGGCTCGAAAACAGCTGGAACGGAACGGGGGGAGAGGGGGGGGGGGGGTTGCACTTTCTTGGCTCCGGGCCATGCGACGATTTAACTCAGTGGGCAGTTTCCTGAAATATATCTTTATAAACACTTCTTGTATAGACGTCTAGTCGCGGCATACCAAGCGCGCCGAGCGCGCCGATCTGTGCGGCGATTTACCTCTGCCCCACGCTTAATTTTTGTAAAATTACACAAGTGTGCATTTTCCTGAATATACCTTTATACTCACTTCTTGTGTAAGCAAGCTTGAATAGATTCGAAAAATAAATGATTAAGTACCTACATGAGTCACTCTTTGCATAGCCGCACACAGGGAGTCAAAGAGGCGCATGTGGCCTTCCGAGCTATGCGGTTTGTCGCTTCGTCCACAAGTGGGTACAAAAATAAAGGCATCTTTCAAGAAAATCTTACAAATCTATGAAGAAGAATCTAGGAAGACTTAAAATTAAGTGGGATGGGTATTATGAGGATATTATAGGCTTTTTTACGTAGGTTAGGTTAGGATCGGGCCCAGCATTATGAGTTGCGGGTGCACCGCACACCCTTTTTTTTTTTTTTTTTTTTTTTTTCCCGGGGAAAATGCCTTCGCATACCACCCCCGCTCGGGGAACACGGGGGCGGTTATGTGGTGCATCCACTAAAAACCCCGGGGTGTTCCTTCCGCGCATTGGACGAGGACAAGCGGGATCGGTGTGGCAGTCACCGTGTCCCCGCCCTGCGCCGGTCCCTTCGGACTCTCTCTTCTTGAGCACAAGCATCTCCTACGGTGTGGCACTCGGGAACACACGAGTGCTCTTCCACCTCCAGGGCCTAAGTGAACGACAGAATTCCCCGTTCTGCCGCCCTGACCCTGAACTACTACTAGGGAGGGATGAGATGCGCATAGCGCCTTCTCCTTCCCCCCGCTCTCCGCCGACGTATCGGGTCTGCACCCGTATCCGCCTCGCGGACCCTCTCGGCGATCTCCTTCTGTGACATGATGTCTTCACAGAAGGAGGTCACCGCCTCCCACTCTCTGTCACCTCTCAGCATGGCAGCTGCCACGCTGGGAAGCGAGAGGTCACCCCCTATCTCGTCCCTCAGCGCTTGCCGCTGGGTTGACCACGCGGGGCATTCTGTGAGGACATGCCGCGCGGTGTCCTCTGGTGCGCCGCAATCGTGGCACACCGGAGCAGCCTCTCGCTGAATCCGACACAGGTACCGACCGAAGCAGCCGTGCCCGGTCAGCACCTGTGTCAGTCTGAAAGTTAGGGACCCGTGCCCCCTTCTCCTCCAGTCTCTTAAAATTGGCCGAACAGCCTCTACTGTCCTTGTCCCCGCGATGGGAACCTCCAGTTGCCGCTCCCACTCCTCTAGGCACCTTTCCTCCGCGAGCCTTTGAATATTCGCGCGCTCCTCGGGGGCTAATCGGTCGCCCCTTTCTTGCTCCTCCTTACGCTTTCTGTACACCTCTGAGAGCACTTGGGCCTCTAGCTCCCACGGAGGTGTACCAGCGAGCACGCAGGCAGCCGTTCCGGAAACCGTGCGATACCCCCTTATCATGCGCGTCGCAACAATCCTTTGGGGGCGCACCGCACACCCTGCACCATAGGCAAAGACGCCTCTGGGTCCCATAGTAAAAGTTGTTCAGCTTGATGGTCCTTATCTACCATATTCGGCATTAGGGTTTATTTTGTAACACGTAAGTATATAGAAGAGGTTGCAAATTTGAAGTTTCAGCCCCTGGGCATAACAATTACAACGAATATTTAATTGGATTACTAAAAGTATGGAAAAGTAATTCTCTAAAATTTACTATAATGAAAATAATTTTATGATAATTATAGCTGTCAAGTTAGAATCTAAAACCTATGAAACAGGTTCTCGGTTCTCTTTACGATGACGATGACGAAAACACATCCAATCGATATAAAGAAATAATAAATAAATGCAATGATTACCGTTTTGTATCCTGATATTTAAAAAAACGATAACTTTGATTTTGACACTCACAACTTCTTCTAATCAGCTTATAATTTTGGATTTTTTACTGTTAATGCGATCTAGACTGCGGACATTAAGTACCTAATTAAATCGCTGAATTCATCCAAACCATAAACAAAATTACAAATTTTTATACATTTTCTCCACTTTATTACTGAAAAGGTGACCCTCCTCCGTCGCAACTTGCTCCGGCTGATCGGCGTGGGCGAGTTCAGCAGTAAGGCGGAGTGGCGCGACCCGTGCGCCTCCTGCCCGCTGGCGGAGGTCATCTGCAAGGTGTGCAACCACTGCAGGGAGCTGGACTTGTGCCGCGACACGCATCGCGCCATACAAGATGACTGGTGAGGATTCATATACATACCGGGTGGAACAAGACCCTCGAAGCCGAAGTCCACACATTCCGCCCATCATCAGGATCCTTTTTGACTTTTAGACTATACCTGGGAAACCAATAGCTTCGAAGTTATTGAAGGTCAAAATAAAAAAAAAAAAAATGAAATATTATTTATTATTCGTTATAAGGGAGCTCGGTGGCGCAGTGGTTTAGCGCCTGGCCCAGCGATTGCGGAGGTTAAGCAACGTTCGCAAGGGTCGGTCATGGGATGGGTGACAAAAAAAAATTATTATCTCGAGCTCCTCCGTGCTTCGGAAGGCACGTTAAGCCGTTGGTCCCGGCCTCCCGGCTGCATTTGCAGTCGTTAACACCCACCAATCCGCATTGGGCCCGCGTGGTGGGTTAATGGCCCGTCCTCCTTATCCATCCCATAAGGAAGGCCTGTGCCCCAGCAGTGGGGACATTAAAATGGCTGATGATGATGATTCGTTATTTTCTAATTTTTGTCTACAGAAACATTATCAAAATTGTATGTATTTCGTAGCAAACAATGGCTTCAAAACGTCATCCATCACTCGATCTATTTCATGAGCACGCACATAAACGCTGCCTTTCAACTCGGCCGCACGCAGCTGTGTAGCATACACTCGCAGGCGCGGTCTGTTGTACGCGTTATATTGCGTGGTAATGTATGCAATGCTTTTTAAACACCAAAAATTAAAATCGTTTCTCAGCAATAATTTTTAACAGAAATGGTCCTGATGATGGGCCGAATACGTAGACCTCGGTATACATATAGGGTCATTCAGAACTTACCATCCAAATTTCAAGACAGTGTCCAATCAATGAAACTAAACAACTTTCTCTAAGAAACATGTGTCGAATTTCGCCCTAAAATTTTGGTCATCCCATACTAAATTGATCACGTGATCTATTTGATTTGTATGGAAAGTCGATTTTTATTTTACATATTTGGTCCTGTGTTCTTTAGAGAAAGTTGTTCAGTTTCATGGACTGGACACATCCTCAAAATTTGGCTGTTGAATACAAAATGACCTTGTATAACGTGGAACCAAATGAAGTGATTATACTGACATAGGTGATAGTGATGCTAAAACTGAACAAGATTCTCCAAGGAACATAGGTCGAAAAACTATTTTGTTTTCGCCTTTCTATAGTGAACTAAGTCGGTCAGCTGACCAATACATTTTGTATGGGAGTATGATTTTTTTTCGTTTTTCGACCTATGTTCCATGGAGAATGTTGTTTAGTTTAAGCAACACTATCACCTGTTTCAGTAACATCACATCATTTGGTTCCACCTTATATATTTCACAAACAAATCTTCATATATTGTATCTAAGGCGGTGGTCTGCAACAAACGCCGTAGGTCGCGTCCGGCGTAACGCTGTACGCGGCCTACGAATGCTTACTATGGAAATGTACTAGAGTAGAGTGGTCTCTCTCACACGCCTGACGCGGCGCACGAACGCCGTGCGCCGCGTCCCTAGGTCGTACGCCGCCCGCCTACGCAGTCATTTTGGAGCATTCTGGCGTACACGGACGCCGCGTTTTAGTCACGCGGTCACTCTGGAAATGAATGGTAAAATCTAGGAAATTTAGGTACGAACAAGACGGAGTACTAATAGAATTAGTTAAATGAAACATAGTTTCATATTATTATGATGCCAGCAATAAAAACAATGTGTTGGAACACAAACGTTGGGAAGAAATTGCTGGTCAACCAGGTGAGAATCCGTTTTATTCACTTGCGTAGGTACCTACCTATTTTGTTTTTGTATTGTGTAGGTACCTAGGTACTTTGTTTTAAGGCTTTGTATTTATTTATTTACCTTGCGTAGGTACTGTGCGATAAAAATTAACTATATTTAAATACTGACATTCATTACTATCTTCACATTGGTAAGTACCTAAAGTGGGTATGCAGGTCATCCATATTTTAATCGCTCACGTTTACATTAAGCGTATGCGAAACCTAAAAACAGTTCCGAGTGACTATCGCAGTGACGCTGGAAGCCGCGCCCGACGTCTGGGACGCTGGACGCGTTTGTTGCAGACCACCGCCTTACAGTAATGCAATCCATGCGCCTTCTGTCCGCTGTCAAGTTCAATTTATCATCATCATCATATCAGCCGCACGACACCCACTGCTGGGTATAGGCCTCCCCTAAGGATCTCCACGACGATCGGTCCTGCGCTGCTCGCATCCAGTGGCTTCCCGCGACCTTCATCCTCACGTCGGTCCACCTTGTCGGGGGTCTACCCACGGAGCGTCGTCCGGTGCGCGGTCGCCATTCCAGAACCTTTCCGCCCCAACGGCCATCAGTTCTTCTCGCCATCAGTTATTTCAATTTTTAATATTGCTTATTTTGTTTTTGGCAGCCCTGTATGCGTGTGTCCTACTTGTGGGACAGCGTACGATAATCAAGAATTGGAATGGCGACTGATCGAGATGATGAACAGGCGGGCGATGGCGTACACGTTGCAGGATCTCATCTGCAGCCGATGTCATCAGGTACAGGAAATCCTTCTATTTTTGCTGCTAAATTACAGTGGACTCCTCACGCCGATCACAAACTCGTTACTACAATTAAACATTTTATTTATTTATATTATACTAGCGGCCGCCCGCGACTTCGTCTGCGTGGAAACGTTTTTTGCTATCCCTCGGGAACAATACTTTTTTTCGGGATGAAAGGTACCCTATGTCCTTCTCCTGTACCCCTGCCAACGTGTATGCAAATTTTCATGATGATCGGTTTAGTAGTAAGACGTGAAGGCGTAACAAACAAACAGACTTTCGCATTTATAATATTAGTAAGGATACCTCTTTCAGACACCAGTCTCTCCCTTTATTAGGTATAATCTATTAAGATTGTGTGTATAATTCATTGTAAATGCTTTTTGTGGAGAGATAATTGTTTTTTTAATTTAAAAAAAATGGTTGAATTTTATGAATGTCATAGCGACAGGTCCCAAAAACAAAATCTTATGGAAATATAAGACGTACATTTTGTTTATTAATTAGCGCTATCGCACACGGGCAACTTAGTCGCCCAGCAACTGTTTTGTCTCTCACATCAAGTCCACGGGTTTATATGGAAGCGCGCACACGAAGCGACGCAGTCGTCGGCAACTTTTCATACAAACCATGTGAGAGACAAAACAGTTGCTGGGCGAGTAAGTTGCCCGTGTGCGATAGCGCTTAATGTATTTATTATCAAGCTATACCTAATGGAATGTTCTAAATCATTTTTTAACTAAGTAGCTGACGATTTTAATTGCACGCAACGCAGCAGAGTTCTGGCAATTAGAATTCTAGTAATACGACTTTATTCTTCGGACCCGTTGATAGGATATTCGTACAAATCAGATCTTCACAAAAATCTTAGTATGTTTGCAGAAAACCAGATAATTAGAATCTGAGGGAGATTTTTACAATCGTCTGAGTAATGTTTAGGATTTTTACAAAAAAATATGCTCTGGCTAATGGCTACTTATTAGTCCTATTAGACTGATTTCATCATCAATGTTTCCAAATCCGAAACACTGGGATTTTTACAAAGATCCTAAAAAATTATCAGATGATTGCGAATCTTGGATTACAATTTATCCGGTCCTTTACAATCGACCTAGGGTATTTACAAAAATCCGGATTACACGATTATCCTACGACATATGCAATTTAAACTGCAGTTTCGAAGTGTGGGCGATTATTTTTCTTGACGTGCCGTTGGCAGTGGAAAATTAGTATCCAAAGATGTACAATATCAATAATATGTAATTTTTTCATTGTGCAGGTAAAACGAGAGAATTTGTCAACCGTTTGCGACTGCGCCGGCGATTTCTCGCTGATGATGCCCGCCAAAGACATCCATACACAACTAACCACCTTCAAGTCCATTGCACAATACTACAAAATGTCTTTGCTGCTTGAATTAATTGAGTTCAATCTGGCCAATATGTGATAAAATTTGTTATAAAATTAGATTTAAGGATAGATAATAAATGTTTTTTACTTAAAATTGGGTTTTATTAACTTTTTACTTATAAAATATTATGAGTTGTGTACAGTTGCAGTTGTGATGAAATTCAAAAGTAACTATTAGAAACATATATTATTGACCGCTATTTCCATTCGGATCAACTGAACCGGTTCATCAACTGGAAACTGAACAACTATTTTACTTCCCAACAGGACAACTATTTGGTTGATCGGCTGGGAAGGAAACGAATCAACTATTTTAGTTCTCAACAGCTCAACTACTAAGTTCGTATCGTAAAAGGTATCATAAAAAGTTTTTTTTCTCATATTTGGTGGGTTCGATTCCTGGATAAGGCAGGCGATATTTCAAAAATCTTTGAATGCAGGGCCAATCATTTTTAAAATCAAAATGAAGTCTTCTTTCAGTAGTATCCCTACCTTCAATATTTAAGGTTCTTTCCCTTCGTGTGGCAAAGTTTTTTGATACTCTTAATATATTGAAAATATTTATAGAAGTTAACCTTCTCTAGATTTATGTGACCCTGGTACTTAAAATTGGAAAATTAGTACTACTTCAGGGTATTAATTGTATAAAAAAGTTAGGTAACTTTCTCTAGATTTATGTGATCCTGGTATTTTTTATCTGCGGCGGTTATTTCCTATAAATTAGATCCCACTAGAAAAACATTTCTTTATATTTTTACTCCCTCTATTTTTACCCACCATTCGATGCGTCTATGACACAATGTGTTATCGTTTAGTTGTTCCATTAGGAACTTCAAATGAAATGTCAATATCATCATTTAATAGAAAAGTCAAATAGTTGATCCGATAAGAATAAAATCGCATACAGGGTCTCAATGGCACAACTAGTTGATCAGTTTAGTTGATCGGAATGGAAAAAGGGGTTTGACTTGATAGTGAAATGAGTATACTATTCAAAATAATACTATGATTCTAAATAATTAACAGAATTTATTAAAGTTATAAATTTTACATTACATACTAATACAAAATAATTACATATTTATATCATTTAAAATTATAAAAGGAAAATCAAAGAGTGCTTCTTTCTTCATTAGGTGTTTGGCCCAATCCTTTGGCTACTTCACTTATGCATAACCACTGCCCATCAGCACTTTCTTTCCAAAGGCTTACTTTGTTATCCCCTCCAGAAACTGCCAAGATATTTCCTGTCAAAGACCAGCTCAAGCTCCAAACAACATCATCAAATGTGTTGAGGATTGTAGGGGTCCAGGAGACATTGTCATCACTAGTCCAAATGACAACTCTTTTATCTTGAGAACAGCTTGCTATCATGGAACGCTGCAGACCGAGGGACGGTGCCCACGCCACATCTCGAACCCAGTCCATATGCATTTCCAAACGGTTCTCTTCAATCCACTGGTCTCCTTGTTCTCTCCATATCTTAAAATAAAATACAGTTAATTTTAGAAAATAATATTGCTTATAAAATACTTGTATTTTAGTGTCTAGACCTTTTGCGAACCAATGGCACACTCCACAATATTTTGGGCACGTCACTGATCACTAATCATTATGCGACGATTTGATGGCACGACTATGATCTCATTAAACATAAACTTTTGGAAAAATGGCACGTTGATACATAAAGGTTTGCCATCCCTAGACACACTATGCTGAAGTTACACAACTGAAGATTGGCGGCAACACTTTTGATAAGAAAAAATATATATATAATTTATGTAATTTTTGGCAGATGTGTTACTAGCCATTCACAAAGCATTGCAGGCGTAACTAGGCCGCACTTCGGTCGCGTAACTTACGTGCCAGACTACAGCTGCGCCACAAAAAAAAAAGTTGTAAATCTGACTTTTTGACTATGCCATGATGAAGACGATAGTTTGTCGGAATTTGTCGCCAAAAACCAGAATTTGTCGGTCTTGCGTTTAGGAGATACGTGTGGCGCAGCTGTAGAGAGGTCTCTACAGCTGCGCCACACAGATCTCGAAAACGGAAGGTCGTAGCGAAAATCTGATTACTCATGTGTGCAGCCGTTAATTTGTCGCACAAACACCAGAGTTTGTCATCTTGCGTTTAGGAGATCTGTGTGGCGCAGCTTTAGAGACGTCTGTACAGCTGCGCCACACAAATCTCGCAAACGGAAGGTCGTAGCGAAAATCTGATTACTCATATGTGTAGCCGGTAGTTTGTCGGATTTTGTCACCAAGAACCAGATTTTGTCGGTCTTGCGTTTAGGAGATATGCGAGGATACGCTGTGGAGACTTTTCTACCTGGATCTTGAGAAAGGAAGGTCGTAGCGAAAATCTGATAGCTCGAGTGTGTAGCCATTAGTTTGTCGGAGTTTGTCACTAAGAAACGTGCCGGACTACAGCTGCGCCACAAAAAAAGTTTGAAATCTGACTTTTTGACTATGCCATGATGAAGTCTATAGTTTGTCGGAGTTTGTCGCCAAAAACCAGAGTTTGTCGGTCTTCCGTTTAGGAGATACGTGTGGCTCAGCTGTAGAGACGTCTCTACAGCTGCGCCACACAGATCTCGAAAACGGAAGGTCGTAGCGAAAATCTGATTACTCGTATGTATAGCCGTTAGTTTGTCGGAGTTTGTCGCACAAAAACCAGAGTTTGTCGGTCTTGCGTTTAGGAGATCTGTGTGGCCCAGCTGTAGAGACGTCTTTACAGCTGCGCCACACAGATCTCGAAAACGAAAGGTCACAGCTAAAATCTGATTTTTTGTGTGTGTAGCCGGTAGTTTGTCGGAGTTTGTCACCAAGACCCAGAGTTTGTCGGTCTTGCGTTTAGGAGATATGCGAGGATACGCTGTGGAGACCTTTCTACTTGGATCTCGAGAACGAAAGGTCGTAAGCGTATCCTCACATATCTCCTAAACGCAAGATCGACAAACTCTGGTTCTTGATGACAAACTCCGACAAATTAATGGCTACACACACAAGTAATCAGATTTTCGCTACGACCTTCCGTTCTCAAGATCCAGGTAGAAATGTCTCCACAGCGTATCCTCGCATATCTCCTAAACGCAAACCTCAAAAACCGACAAACTCTGGGTCTTGGTGACAAACTCCGACAAACTACCGGCTACACACACGAGTAATTAGATTTTCGCTACGACCTTCCCTTTGCAAGATCTGTGTGGCGCAGCTGTAGAGACGTCTCTACAGCTGCGCCACACGTATCTCCTAAAGGCAAGACTGACAAATTCTGGTTTTTGGCGACAATTCCGACAAATTATCGTCTTCATCATGGCATAGTTAAAAAGTCAGATTTCCAACTTTTTTTTGCGGCGCAGCTGTGCACGTGCGTAACTTCGGCAGGCTGATTATCTAATTAAAAACCACCTAGCGATCGGTTTCAGTTCACAGATGAATATGATTCATTGCTACTTTTCTTAGCTGTCTTTTTTACCCCAAAAAGAAGAAGCAATGTATCATATTCATCTGTCAAATGAGACCTGTCGCTAAATAGTTTTTAATTAGATAATCAGCCTGCCGGATAGTGTGTCTAGACACTTACACCCAATTGCACTAAACTTAAGAATCTCCTAAGTCTTTTCTTAACTACAACTCGACCAAGTTAAGTAGGCGAATGACAGCTACATGACCGCTAAGTTTGACACCGTTTTAATTTGGTTGTGTTGTAGTTAGGAACAGACTTAGGCGATCCTTAAGTTTAGTGCAATCGGGTGTTAGAATCATCAGAATATGAAAATTTATGTAATTGTGTTTGCATAAATAACATTAGTTAATAACTTACCTTTATTAAGTTATCGCATCCTCCAGTAACTATTCGCTTAGGTGCCTCTTTATTGCTGAGAGGGTCTAGATTCAGATCAGCTGATATGGCTGGGCACCAGCTGATGGAATTTACACCAATAGCATGAGCAGCTGGAATTTTCTTTACATCCCAGTTGCCACTATCTTGCATATATGAAATGATGGAAATAGAACCGTCAGAGCTGCAGCAGGCTAGGATTAAACCATACTCAGCCGGTGCCCAAGCGATCGAGTTGACAGAACTCTCGTGACCTGTGTATTCATACAATTTCGTCCATTCTCCTGCTTCTTTCCATATTATAACTTTTCGGTCGTATGAGCAAGAAGCGAGTAGATTACCATACTTAGGATGAGCCCAAGCAACTTGCCATACTGGTCCAAAATGACCCTTCAGGTCAGCAGCCAAAGTTTGAGTACCACTTTTGATATCGTATATTTTCACTGAATTATCGGAAGAACACGTAGCTAGCCTCAGCCCGTAGTAGTCGAGTTCTGCGTCGTGTATCATATCTTCATGGCCAGTATCAATAGTATTCAGAACGGTAATCATTTTGGAAAAATATTCAAGCTTCCGATAAAATTACAAAAACTGCACCAAACAACTGTCAAAATGGTTGACGTGGAATTAAATGTTGCCAGCAGCGGTCTCGAACGTCTCAAAATGCGAAATCGGTAGAGTTGCCAATAACTATTGGTAGATTCGTTCGTACCCAAAATCGGTATATTGTGATTAAAACCATAAATACCAAGGACCACCATAGGGTTTTCCATACAAACGAGCTAAGTTCTGAATGGTTTTTTATCGGCAGAAATACCGAAAAACGATTTTTAATATTACCATATCGGTAGAAATGCCGAAAAATCGGTAGGTTCGAGACCACTGGTTGCCAGTAACAAATCCACAGACCACATAAGAGCCCCGTAAACGTTCAAACGTGTTTGTCAAATTTTACGTTTTTGACAGGATTGATTACATTCTCTATGGTTTTGTTTGTACGTTTCTCAGCGCACACGTTCAAACCAATGTTAAAAAACGCATTTGACAAACAAACCATAGACAAAAAAACTTAGTTTTGTTTATCAAACACGTAGTTTTTGCTCGCAGATGATCAAACAGTTTGACAAACACGTTTAAACGTTTACAGGGGCCTTACTATGAGCTCTTATAGCAGGACTTATATTGAACTGCCTTACTTTTTCGCACTATGACCTCAAAGGTTAGTATGAAAGCATGCCTTAAGCAGTCTTGTTTAATTTTTCGCAAATTGATTCATATTGGATTAAAAATGCTTGAAAAATTAGTTCATGACGCCATTTACCCTTCTCTCCATAATAACATCATAGTTAATCAACATGGTTTTGTGAAGAAGCGATCGACTGCTACTAATTTGTTGCTGTACGTCTCACATTTATTTGAGAGCTTAGGTGGTAACAAGCAAGTAGACAGTATCTACACTGACTTCCAGAAAGCTTTTGACAGGGTTGATCACAGGATTCTTCTGGAAAAACTATCTTATAACGGAATTCGTGGAGATCTATGGCGTTGGTTTAAGTCATATATCACAAATCGAACACAAAAAGTGGTCTTGAGTGGGTATGAATCTGAACTTGTGCCAATAACGTCTGGAGTACCCCAAGGCTCGATTTAGGGTCCTCTTTTATTCATAATATTCATAAATGATGTAGGCAGTTGCTTTAAGTTTTGTTATTTTCTCTTATACGCCGATGATTTAAAAAAATTCCCCACTGTTGAACATATAGAAGACCACATCAAAATTCAGGAAGATCTTGATCGTTTCTCTGAATACTGTGTCAAAAACAATCTTTGTCTTAGTTTGACCAAATGTAAATATATATCTTTTACAAAAAAGAAACACAAAAGTGACTTTAAGTACAAACTATGTGGTGTCCAGTTGGAAAAGGCAGAATCTTTAAGAGACTTAGGAGTCACACTTGATAGTAAATTACACCTCGATGAACATGTTGATAATGTTATAAATAAAGCCTATAAAATGTACGGCTTTGTTATGCGCTCTAGTACGAAATTTACTCGGCACTCAACTTATTCTTGTTGTCTCAACTTAGGCTTGTATAAGGCCCTTGTTCGTTCTCAACTTGAATACGCTGTGCCCATTTGGAACCCTTTTTATAATAAATATATAGATGCTTTGGAGGCTGTTCAAAGGAAGTTCTTGCGTTGTGTGCAATATAAGTGTTACCGCAGCAGGTTATCGTATGCGGAGCTTCTTTGTAAATTTAATTGTACAAAATTAGAACAGAGACGTACAATTCTGGAAATGATGTTACTGTATGATATCTGTAGTAACCGATATGACTGTATCCCATTAATAAACCAGCTCAGATACAAAATTCCGATTAGGACACACTGCCGTTACGCTTGTAAATTGTTTGCTGTCGCCTATTGTCGCACTAATGCTGGCAAAAGGTCACCGTTATATCGAATAACCAATACTTACAACAATAAATTCATCTCGGTAGACATGGCGACAACAAGCAAAAGCACATATAGGAAGGGCTTACTGGAACTGTTGTAGTGTTGTATCCTGCTCTCTTCGTTAGCCCAATTAGTAGATTAAGTATTAAGTTAGTAATTTGTGGTAAACGGTGCTGTTGGTACACTTATATATTTCATGTTCTGAATTTATTAGCTTAATTATAAATATTGTGCCATTGTTTGTTTACCTGAATAAATTAAAAAAAATGGATATTGTGTCTTAAAATTGGTGCAGTTTTGTGGTACAAGTGTCTACGCAACTGAACAATATGTGGAATCATTGAAATAGGCGCGATCTTGGTTGGGTGAAGCTGAGACTTTTACTGTAGTGGTAGCTACCTCGGCTGACCTTACCGAGTAAACCGTCTTGATATACTTGGTGCCAAATGCTCCAAGCAGCATAGGACTGCGATGCACCCGCATTTTAATGTAGGTATACTGAAACAATCTACCACTGAACTATTCAACACTTGACACTGGCAAAAATTACTTCCAAGAGGAAAGTAGATTGCCAAAACAAAAATAAGAAGAAGAAGACTATTATTATGGGGTCCATAGACGTAACGCGACTTTCTTGCGGTTTTTTTGAAACCACTGATTAGGTTTAAGCTAACGTTGTCGTGTTGGCAACAATTCAGTCATAGATTTAAAAAAAGTAAAATGTTAATTGTCATGTCAATGTCAAAAGTTTGTAAAAAGAATTTCTTAAATCTGGAAATATTGATGAGCTAATAAAAAAATAAATAAATTATGAAAATTTGCTCAGATCCCAAATAACACCATGTCGATTGAAAGAGAAGGCGTCATCCAGAGTTTAACAAATTTATTGCAACAAGATTATCGTGGCGTTAATGTTGGTTATATACTTTCTTGGCAACAACTTTGGTTATATTATGATGGTGTGATAAAACTCTCTTCTTTCACAGATAGCCGTTTATGCCCTCGCCACTGCTGGACTCGCTGTATCTATACATAAAATTCGGCCGGTAATCAGTTAGCTTCATGTTATTTACTAATATAAGTAATTATTACATAACTAAATAATTAGGTGTCTTTTATTGTTATTAGTTGAGCAAGTTTTCTAAAGCGACTAAAGTCCCGGATCATTTCATACGCAATCATGAGCCGCTGAGAGGTGTGTATGCAGGCATACAACATTCACCAGTGCGCTTGTTGGTGAACCACAAAGCTCCAATATATTTACCATTATGGCATTCCAGTAAACCCCCTCTACCAGTGAAGGTTGGTTTTTATCAATAAGAACAACTGTTATGTTTAGCTATACAACTGTAGAAATGTAGATGACTTAACTCTTTTTGTAGCTTTGGGGTGTTGATGTTGTGAGTGGCAATGCTGTAAATTGGCTGGAGTGTGTAGCCCGGGGGCAAAAAATTACTTTGAAGCCCATTGCAAGAGAGGAAGATACTCTTGTTTCAACTGTTTTGCTGCATTTACCACAGCCTAAGGTATTCCATCTCCTTATTTATAGTAAGAGCTGGAATTATGCCAGAAGTCCAGAAAAATAAATCCTTTTTTATAATTTTCAGACTAAATCAGTTGAAACGCTTGATGTTGGACAAAAACTGGTGGAACTGGGTTTTGCAAAGGCTTCCGTACCCAAAAATATTGCAAAGAACACTCTAGAGTCAGAATTGGCTCCTGCTATTTTATCTGCTGAAGCTCGTGCCAAAAGCTATCGGAATGGTGTCTGGTCGGACATCCTTCCACCCCTGCCACTGTATGTGTTTTATTGGAGAAAGAGCTCGAAGCTTACAGTAGAGCTTATTACCATCAGTTTCAAGAAGATGATACAGATTTTGGGAATACTGTCCAAAAGTGCCTTAGTAGGTGTCAAAAAACTCGCCCTCCTACCCTTTAAATCGAAACCTAAACAGGTACAAGCAACATAACAGCATTTATGAAATTGTTACTTAAAATTTCTTTAAGGTACCAAATGCACTACAAAAAAATTGTAATGATTTAGGTACTAATTTATAAAATAGTTGCATTTGTTTAAAACAAAATTGTATATAATGTTGGTTAATAAAGTTTTTAAAAGTTATGTGTGTGTCGATTTACAATGGATGGTTATAAAACTAAAATGTAAGTTGTTTGTAAAAAAGCACTGTTTATTCAAATTAAATAGTATATATTACAATAAAATATATAATAATTATCTTAATAAAATTGCAAAAGGAAAAGTACAGCTAAATAACCTATTGAAAATATCCATTGAAACCATATAAAAAAATTAACACCGAGTAATTTTCCCTAAAAATAATGTCACTTTTAAAGTAATAAAAATTTACATTTATGACAAAATACTGTTTTAAATTAACTAAGAGATGAAATGATAAGGTAAGTTGCGGATATAAAAATACAAAAAGCAAGTCTCATCCCCATTCGGAGTTGACGCACCAGTTAAAAAGATGTTAAAAAAATATAGTACAGGTGGGTTGTATTTAGGATCCACTTTAGAGTTCCGGCGAGCGTGGTGCGGGGCGGGGGCGGAGGCGGGGCGGCGCGCGGCGGCCGTCAGAGCAGGCTGCAACGCGACAGCCAAGACGTTGGTTTACGCTGTTGCTCGTTCGCACGCAGCTGGTGCGCACCAGTTCTCGGAGCAGGATTATTTGCTTCCTGTTTCATAACAAAATTATAATTATCATATCAACATCATTAATTTAATTAATTATAACATTTGATACGCTTATCACTCATTTTAAAAACCATGTGATGTGTATTATGAGTTTAAGCTTTTTATACTTGATAGCAACTGTAGTTGATATGTTTATGAAAACTTTTAGTTTAGTGTTACCGCCAAAAGTGCTGCGCCTTTGTACAAAATTGCTTACTACAGTTTCCATCGATTATAGTCAAGTTTTCAGTCAAGCGTGCGTTAGAGCGCAGTGTATGGGTACTATTGACAACTCTTCTGCTTTACCACTACTAAGTTTAAAATCGCTTGCACTAACATACGTTTAGTTCGTGCAGGGGCGATACGCGTGCACCACAAACTAGGCGCGCACACGAATATTTCTGGTGGTAAAGCACGTGAGTCCGATCGTACGGCACCAACGCGCGCTAAACGCAAAGCGCCGCATCTAATACATTTGGTCTTTTATTTTAATACTAATCTCACTATTTTGCACACTAGTAATCTAAATCAAAAAACATTACATTACATACACAAAAACATGCACTGTTAAATCTCAATAAAAATGTATGGTAAAAATCAAACAACTTCATGAAATATTTCTTAAAAGGCATACAATAATAATATGCGATGATACACACAAACTACGAAAAACACCATAGCAATCTTTACCTTCTGTTTTTGTAAGGAATCATGAAACAAAAAAGATATAGTAAATTTATTGAAATTACACACATTATAGTTATTGGACTTCATTCCTAAAGGATTTAATAGTTTGGCCACATAAATATTTCTAAATAAGTCTTCAAACAAAACAGACTTTAGTGCTAAGTGCACACAATTTTCCATTTGTAAGTGGCACTACTAACAGTTCATATTCATGAATTTGTCCTTGAAACAATTTACAGTAGCTGCAACAGCAAGTTTGTTTAATGTAAAGTAAAAGAAGTCTACATGCCTGCTGTTGAATGGTATTTAAAAAGTTCAAATTACTGTCAAAAACTTGAGGCAACTGTGATTAACAACAATAATTAGTGTGGTTAGTGTATAGAACTTGAGATCTTACCTGTTTCTTCTCCATCTTAGCTTTAATATCTCTTGCTAGAGTGAAGAATGCATACTCGACATTTAATGAATCTTTTGCTGATGTCTCTACAAACTTTATCTGGTACTCTATAGCTAATTGTTCTCCTCTTTCTTTTGATACCTGAATTACATAAAAAGAATCCATAAAAAATAATATACTCATAGATAAAGGATATAAAGCACAAAATTCTTTGCAAATTACCTGTCTTTTAGCATCTAAATCACACTTATTTCCAAGTATCATTTTTTCTACATCCGCACTAGCATTCTCTTCAATGTTCCTAATCCAGTTTTTGATATTTTCAAAACTTTTTTCATTAGTAACATCATACACCAACATAATGCCCATTGATCCTCGGTAGTAAGCTGTGGTTATTGTACGGAATCTTTCTTGGCCGGCTGTGTCCCTGAAAACAGAATAACAATGCTGAAAACATAAAAAGAGACCAATAATCTAATTAATTCTTCAGCACTGCTTGTTGCTTACTATACTCAAACATTCATGGGTTATTACAAAAGATTTTTAAACACCTGTTTAACTTGGACACTTTTTAAATGTAGGTAATGTTGTCTCAAACAATATTGTCAAAAAAGTGACAGCATTACATTTAAACAGTGTCTAAGTTAAAAAAATGGTTTAAAGATCTTTTGTAATAACACCGTCAGCTTTTAAGCAGATGCTTTGGTTAGTAATCTAACCAAAGCATCTAAGCAAAGATCATGGGATTCACACAAAGATAAATTAAGTTAGTTGCAAATTTGTTTTGAACATAGGCAAAAATACTGAGATACTTACCATATTTGTAACTTCACTTTTTTACCATCTAGGTCTATTGTCCGAATTTTGAAGTCGATACCTGGAAACAGCAATTGTTTGTTTCATTTTGTGGGTCACTTAATTAGTAAGAATGATGTCATGAAGAACTCATTCATTAATTCGATAAGGGCTCCATTATTAGGACGCCGCGCCCTTCCCGTGGCAAATCTGCATGTCTCATCAAAAAGCTGCTCTCAGAACAATGAAACAAAAAATCTGTTCCATGACAAATTATACCTAAAAAAGAAGATATCTAACAATAACCTTTGGTATAGATTGAATCACTTACCAATAGTAGATATAAATGATATATTGAACGCATCTTCAGAAAATCTAAATAGTATAGATGTTTTGCCAACTCCTGAATCACCTATCAAGAGTAATTTTAATAAATAATCGTAGGTTTTTGCCATTTTTCAACACAATCTGATTACAGAATAATCCTACACAGTCCATTCATTTGGCATTTTTGAGGTGGGTTGCCAGTTTACTATTATTAATTGTACATATTTCTTTGTGTTCAATCATTTTATTCTTTATTTATTATTCGTGTTTTCATGATTATATAGGATTTTTGATAATTTTATTGTTGTTTTAGTTTCACATTTCAGGGAACACCGAACATGTAGAATATAAATTAACCTTTCAGCTGTGGAGCCATCTTTAGCTGATTTTGCGCATCTGTGGAACCGATTCCCGGTATAACCACAGACAAAGCGTTAACCGAATGCCGGTATGGCCACAGACAGGGGTTATAACTTTCTTGTTGGATTATTTCTAATTCTAATAAGAATTTTGCTCAATTTCTATTATAATAATACTATTATTTATGTGTTCTTTTTATATCTTAAGGTTTTTTTGCAGAATTAGTATTGAAACGCAAGTAAAACATAACATTTCCTATGGGGTTGTCTTAATGGTTACTTATTTATCTGATTTAAAGAAACAAAACAATAGTTCAATAGCGTATTTCGTTTTATTTACACCTTAATATATTTGTGATCACATACAATTCAAACACAACCATGTATCCATACATTTTTTGCATAAAACAAGCATTTATTATTGGCGCAAAAAAAGAACACCTTCATTTGTCATAAGAAGTGGCCAATCTATTTCATTGCTATTCTTAATGATCCCTGGCACTAAGAACAAAGAGCCTTTGTTTACAGAAACTTGAGCTGTAACACCTGACCATAACAAAACTGGTACAACGGTACGCACGTTAGATCTTCAGTATGAGTTGAACGAAAAAGGTACTTAACGTTAGTAGAAAAAGTAGTAACTATAAAGAACGTTTATTGTTGACAGAAATATTCTTCTACTAAATTAAAAATACTCTCATTGACTTCGGAATGAAACAAGGAATGCATTTAACACAAAAAAACACTATGCTTCTAAGAACTATTTGAAAAAAAAAGCTCTTGAAAGAGTGCGTTTTTTGGGTACTTTAGACCCAAAAAGGCTACAATAGTATGGATAAGACTGGCTGGATATTAATTCCCACCCGGAAAAAAAGAAACGTTATAATTATAAGATTAGTGTTTGTTCTGTTTATTAACCGACTGAGATACTTGATACGTAAGGATCTTTTTTAACCGACCTTTTAAAAAGTAAATGTGGGTTGCGAAGTCGTGTCCATACTATCGTCAAACGCTGTCTGTGGTAATAGCCGGGACCCGGTATGAAGGTGTGTTACTATGAAAATGTTTGAATTTAAATGAAATTAAACTGCTTTTCTAACTTAAAAGCACGTCCAACTTAAATTTATTAATTGACTACCTCAAAATTCAATGGAATATAGCGGTTTATCATGTTTTATTTATTGAATTAGCCGAAAACAAAATCATGTTTCTTATTGGGTACAGTAGGGTCTTATCAAAAATATGTTTTTACTTAAAATGTAAACTACACAATTATTTTTTTTATTTAAAATGAAACATTACTTACCTGTTCATTTTATTCTCAATTCGTCGCACAATAATCAACAACACAACATAAAACAAACTTTGCACGAGTTCTGCAAACTATAAGTGACAGTTGAAGTATTTCACAGGCTAATACCTTCGTTCTTTAGTATTGAACCCGTTGAAGCCAATGAATCACTAGCTATCTCGTTTCTTCCCGAACATTTAACAATACGTTAAAAAAGGATAGAACGTCTATAGTGCTTGCATTTACAACAAAAGCGAGCGCCCTTATCTTGCCCGATTCCCGGTATAGGCCACAGATACGATTGTTTTACGTCATACCGGGATCCGGTGTGGCCACACACAAGAGGTTAATTAAGTAATTTATGTTTGATCACGCTATATAAATAAAAGTTAAAGATTCTTCTGGTTGGTTTGTTCTGTATCTATATTATACTAGATTACTAGAATAAAGCTGTCTGTCTGTCTGTAAACGTGGCATGAATTTGGAAAAGGAACTAGAATGCGTTTCATCGGTTATTACCTATGGCGTTATGTTGGTACCCCGGAAATTTATTATTATTGCGATGGAATAAGGTTCAAAATTGAATAAATTTCCGGGTACCAACAAAACACCATAGGTAGGTAATATAGAATAGAATATCTTTATTGCTTTAAACTGTGTTACAAGATGTAAAAGATAAAATTAGAGTAGGTATCAACAGTTTACCTTATCAGGCATGCAACTAACGATTCAATTTGTCTTAAACTCTAAATATTCTTTTAAGCTATAAAAAAACATTATTATATAACCATGTTTTTAACATTTGTTTAAATTTAAAACCTTCTAATGTTTTAATCTCTGTTGGCAAATGATTAAACACTTTAATACCATAAATAAAAGTACTTTTATAGTACACGTTATTTTTGACAATTGGAAAATTTAAATTATGTTTATATCTATTGCGTTGGTTACGAAGAGATTTTGTACAGTTAAAGAGTTCCATATTATTTTTAATAAATATACAAATTTCAAGTATGTAAATATTAGTGACAGTAAGAAATTTCTTTTCTTTAAATATTTCTCTTAGCGTTTCATCATAATACATGTTATAAATAATACGAATACATTTTTTTTGTAGCAGGAATGTACTATGTGATTCGACAGAGTTACCCCAGAATATAATTCCATATGTTAAAAGAGGATACACATTACCAAAATAAGCAGTTCTAGCTATTTCAGACGAGGAACTTTCTGCCAGTATAGACAATGCATAACAACAACTCGAAATCTTTCTATTTATGTTTTCTATGTGAGATTTCCAGTTCAAATTGGCATCTATTGAAACTCCAAGAAAATTGCTTTCGTTAACTTCTTTTATTTGTGAGTTAGATTCATAAATTTTTAGTTTATACGAGTCTGACCTGTAATTGCGAAATTGTACAAATTTCGTTTTTGTGGGATTAACTATAAGATTTAGGGTTTTAAGCCAATCAACTATATCTTTCAATGCTTTATTTATTTCATTTTCAAAGTCACTTCTACTTTAATTTTCTTCAGAAATAAAGATTGTCATATCATCTGCAAACATAACACACGAATGATTAATTACATTAGGAAGTTCATTTACATAAACCAAAAAGAGAAGCGGACCCAGAACACTTCCCTGAGGCACTTCAAGAATAACTTTACCAAATTCAGAAAGTACTTCATCGACGGTTCTGTTTTTATCATTAAAAGTGTCTATTACTGTACATTGTTTTCTGTTTTTTAAGTAGCTTTCAAATAGTTTTAAAGCTATACCACGTACACCGAGGTTTTCAAGTTGAGAAAGTAGTATGTCATGTTTCACACAGTCGAATGCTTTTGACATATCTATATATAAGCCCACACAAGCTGTTTTATTGTTGATAGCTTCTCATACCATCTTAAGAACTTTAAATATGGCTGAAGTAGTAGACTTTTTCTTTTGAAACCCAAACTGATTTTGGTTAAGTAGATTGTTATATATTAAAAAGTTGTAGAGCCTAGTATGCATGACTTTCTCAAAAATCTTCGAAAAAGAGGGTAATAGTGCTATTGGTCTATAATCACTTACATTGGATTTCGATCCTTTCTTGAATAAAGGTTTAATTTTAGCTTTTTTTAGTTCATCAGGAATTGTTCCAGTTTCTAACATTAAGTTTATGATATAGACAAGAGGTTCACAGATTGATTTTATTGACTTTTTAATAACATGCATCGGTATGCCATCATGACCACAGCTCTTTTTATTTTTCAAACTTAGTACAATAACCGATAATATAATAACCGATGAATGAAACGCACTCTACCTTTTAATTTTATATGACAGCTTTAACAGCCAATGACTCAGGCGCGGTCGCAGCCTGAAATTTTGGAGGGGGTCACTATACACACAATAATACAATTGCTTTTTTTTATTTTGTTAATTTATAGAAGCAGTGCCGGTTTAAGCACTACCAGCACCCTGGGCGATATTTCTACGGGACGCTCCCTACTTACGCAATTCCAAGATTTTCAATTTTGCCTGTTAGTCAAAAAACGGCCGCGCAGCGCGATTTTTTAGTCAGTTTCACCTACTAATCTTGTAATCTTGCTTGTTTATGGTAAAAAATGGCCGCGCAGCGCGATTTTTAGTCAGTTTTATCTGCTAATCTTCTAATTTTGCTTATTACTGTAAAAAAATCGGCCAAGTGCGTGTCGGGCCCCGCGCCGTAGGGTTCCGTAGTTACCTTATACCAAAACAACCACTAACATTTTTCGTCTGCAAAAATAACTTTGTTTTTCACAGTGTTGGTATGAATGACAAAGTTATATTTCCGGTTTTGGAAAATGTGTTCTATCTCAAAAACTACAAGATATATGTCGTTCAAACCATTTTCGTTGAAAGAGTTTATTAAGATCTACAGCATATATTTTTTTTAGATTTTTTGCTCTCTTATTTCAAAAGTTAAAGGGGGGGACACACATTTTACCACTTTGGCGGTAAATACCTTTCAAACGGTTGACTTTGAGAAAAAATTGTCTTAAAAACCTCGATATCATTTTTAAAGACCTATCTATAAACACCCCGCACGTATTGGTTTGAAGAAAAAAACTTTTTTAGTATCGGTTACATGTATGGGGAGCCCCCTTTATATTTTATTTTTTTAAATTTTTGTATTAAAATAGTTAAGCGGTTAACAGAATACGTCTATCTACCAATTTTCAACTGTGTAGTTTTAATACTTTCGGAATAAAGTGGCTGTGACATACGGACAGACAGACAGACATGACGAATCTATAAGGGTTTCTTTTTTGCCATTTAGGCTACGGAACCCTAAAACCGCCATCAGTTCCATCTACTAATCTTGTAATCTTGCTTGTTTATAGTAAAAAAAAACGGCCGCGCAGCGTGATTTTTAGTCAGTTTCAACTATTAATCTTGTAACCTTGCTTGTTTATAGTAAGAAATGCCCACGCAACGCAGTTTTTAGTCAGTTTCATCTTCTAATCTTCTAATTTTGCTTATTACAGAAAAAAACTACCGCGCAGCACGATTTTTAGTCAGTTTCATCTACTAATCTTGTAATCTCGCTTGTTTTTAGAAAAAAAAAATAGCCGTGCAGCGCGATTTTTAGTCAGTTTCATTGACTTATCCTGCTTGTTTATATTAAAAATGGCCGCGCAGTGCGATTTTTAATCAGTTTCATTCGTCGCTTCGTCGCTCATCACCAGGCAACAATACGATTGATAGTCGACCGGTGGTCGGGCGTTTTCGGCGCCCCACATACGAGGGCGCCCAGTGCAGTCGCACCGCTTGCATATAGAAGATTTTTCTATTTGACGTGTACCATTTTGGGGGGGGTCATGTCCCCCGTGACCCCCCCCTTCGGACCGCGCCTGCAATGACTTCGCTTTATTCATCATCTACATTTTGTAAAAAAATTCACAAAATAGTACAAATATTAAAATAATATTTCTACTGGCTACACCATTCGTCTGTGATCTGTGGCCTCCTCACACATTTGTCACTGTCAGTGGGTGCATTCCAGCAGGCTTATCGCTGAGTCACCGATCGCCATAGAGACTGCTTTTAAAGTCTGTCCATCCTATGGTAAACAATCTTCACCCAACTCTTTATTTAAATAATCATTTATAAAATAAAACAAATGGTTTTCCACACATAAATTACGAAATGAATTGTTAATAAATTAATAATAATTTCATAAACTTACTAACATATTTTTAAATAACGACTTAAGTTTAAAAGACGTATGATAACTGTCAAAAACTGTTTACTAAATAAGACAAGTAAGGATGAACAGACTTTAAATAGACAATGATCAATGAGTAATGACACAGCGGTTAGTCTGTTGGAATTCACCTGGTAGGCTGACAGCAAATTTTTTGTGCCGATTTGAAAGTCACCATATTGGCACTGAGAGCAGTAGATTCCAGTAGATTCTATACTATAACAGTAGTGAGCGTGTACTTGGAACTAATTAGTTCCATTCCAAGTACACTCACTACTGTTATAGTATAGAATCTACTGCTCTCAGCGCCAATATGGCGATTTTCAAACTCGGAACAAACGACTGGGTTCGTCTGTCCAGCGTACTTGTATAATGGACGTCAATGTTCCATGATTAAAATGAACGCTTAGCCACCGATGACTCAGCGATTAGTCTGCTGGATAGCACCCACTGTCACTTTGATTGAATTGACAACCCTGAAAGTGAGGTTATGCGTGAAAAAAGAAAGAAAGCGTCCTTTTTATTTTGATTGAATTGAATTAAAGTTATTAAAAACAATGTTTATTTTATAAAAAGAAACTTGGAATTCAATAAAATATGCGCTTTTAATTACACCCCTCAACATTATGTTTTACCATGTAAGTAGCGTAAATATCTTCGTTGAAAATAAGTTTCTTTCATGTAAACAATAAATTCTTAACTATTGTGATTTTCAGTTATCTCTGGAACATGAAATTTTGTTGCATCCGCGATATTTCGGTCCGCAATTACTAGATACAGTCAAACAAAAGCTTTATACTGAAGTTGAAGGAACATGCACTGGAAAGTAAGTGGACACTGGCTTTACCGTTGTAAATACTTATTTGATGATTAAATATATTATAACCGGCTCTGTGGTCTAGTGGTTCGCCCACCCGTATAAGCGCAGGGGTCCCGGGTTCGATTCCCAGGGGGGGTACAATTTGTACTCGGTATGGTTGGTGGTAGGGCTTATTTTAAGTCCGCCTGGCTAGCTACCACCATCTTACCTAAGTCTAACGCCATAACAACAATTTAAAAATTGTTCTGTTCAGGCAGTTAGAGGTAAGATAGCCAGTTCGTCAGTGATGAGGATTCCGGGTGTGTGCGCTTCCACCTTCAGCCTTATCGTCACTTAACATCAGGTGAGGCGAAGGCCAAGCACTATCCCGTTGTGTATAAAAAAAACATGTTTTGTCTTTAGTCACATAGCAAAGTATAATAACCTATTTTTAATGTAATATTTGTGTGTAAACCATAATAACTTATGTTTTTTTACAGGTATGGGTTTGTCATAGCGGTTACCACCATAGATAGCATTGGTGCAGGGTTGATTCAGCCTGGACAGGGGTTTGTGGTATACCCAGTAAAGTACAAGGCAATAGTGTTCCGACCTTTTAAGGGCGAAGTGCTAGATGCAATTGTTACTCAAGTTAATAAGGTGTTGTTTTTCTCTTTTTATTAGTTACTTTATTTATATTTATTACCTCTGTTGTCGTGTTGTACAATTAGAAACTTTAGATCAATGAATCAGAGTTTGATTTCACTTAAATCTCTCGACTCATAGTTTCTAATAAAATTGTACAACATGACAATGAAAAGCTACAGAGCAGTGGTCTGGTCGCAGCATTAGAGTTTCAGTAAGGTTTAGGTAATTATAAAATAGATAAAACTATTTTATTCTTTATGAATGCATGCAAAATTCATTCAATTTATACATAACTAGCAGCCGCCTGCGACTTCTTCTACGTGGAAAGGTTTTTTTGCTATCCCTCGAGAACAATACTTTTTTCGTGATGAAAGTACCCTATGTCCTTCTCTGTACCCCTGACAACGTGTATTCAAAATTTCATGATGATCGGTGCAGTAGTTAAGACGTGAAGGCGTAACAAACAAACGGACTTTCGCATTTATAATATTAGTCAGGATTTGATCTGCAAAGTGTGAGAGGGGTGGTTGATAATTATTTTTTTATTGTTTAACTGGCTTTGCAATTATTTGGATACTTGCAGTACGAGGCATATATCCAGCCGCCTGCGTACCTCACTGCTACGCATGCCCAAAATACGCGTTCCGCGCAATCCCCGCCCGATTTCAAGATATTTGCCTCGTACTGTACTTTGTCGTCGTAAAATCTATTAATTTTTAATGTTCCTGGTTGAATAATATTATTGTGTTTGCAGGTTGGAATGTTTGCTCAAATTGGTCCATTGAGTTGTTTCATTTCTCATCATGTAAGTTTAAAAATATTTTTTTAGGTCTGCCAATGCCTGACTGCATTGTGTCATTTGTCTTGATGGCTTTTTAGATTAAAAAAGCCCTCAATGCACAATTTAATTTAAAGTAGAATAAACATTGGAATTCTTTGATAAACACTATTTATAATAACATAATATGTCAAACTAAAGCAAGTAAGATTTTATAGTGATAGAGCTAGAGAGCCCCTCTCCAGCAACCCCAATGAATTCACAAAATTGTGTATGGAAACCTAATTTTTCCATAAAAAAGTATCTGAAAATAATGGGGAATGTCCGAGAAAAATCAAATTAGCTGAATATTTTTTTATAGGTTGGAATAAGCTCCCTTAGTAATAGAAAAAAGTTTCAGAATTTTCGGTTCCGTAAAAAAAAATAAAAAAATAAAAGTCTAAGGTATAAATTCCATTCTGCTGTTACTTTCGTACATTTGTGAAGTCGAAGAGACTTTCATTTTTTCAAGATTTTTTACGCAACCGAAATTTCTGAAACTCTTTTCTATTACTAAGGGAGCTTATTCCTACCTATAAAAAAATATTCAGCTAATTTGATTTTTTTCGGACATTCCCCATCGTACACTTATTTTTAACAAGGAACTTGCTAGCTAAAAAAATATAATAATAAAATATTGTGTATACTTTTATAATACACAATGCAATGTTGTAAATGAGTTTGTACTTAATATTTAACAAAATCCTTAACATCCTACTATTATAATTATTGTAAATATGAAAGTTTGTGACCTTGGATGTTTGTTACTAAATCTTGCAAAGACAGCTAAACGGAAAAAATGATTTTAAAAGAATGACCAACAATAAATTCTTGACTGGCAAGTGGTGTGACCACAATTTTATTTACCATTAGTCGCACTTTAGATCTCTTGTCTCAAAATTTCATAACTTTATGGGACTTTTATAGTTTTTTCCTGGATTTGTTAACCTGACAAACAACATTATGTAAGGCTGAAGACAAGAAGCAGTATGCAGAAAATAATTGTGTAAATTCGATTGCAGTCCATCCCAGCGGACATGGAGTTTTGTCCGAATGTAAATCCACCATGCTACAAGAGTAAACAGGAAGATAACGTCATTCAGGAAGAAGACGTCATCCGGTTGAAGATTGTGGGCACGAGAGTCGACGCCAGTGGCATTGTGAGTTTATATTTCCATTGAATAATGCTATTTAATGAACACGCATGAACAACAGTTAAAACTTATGACAAATTGACTCAAGTAGTTGTTGCCTTATTTAACTCAATGTTACTCTGCGATTTCCAAAGTCAACTTAACAACTTTATTAATTTGAAAATGTTATTTTATATGCTAACTTCATATTTTTTCTTTCAGTTTGCTATCGGCACTCTAATGGATGACTACTTGGGACTTGTGACACAGTAGTTTTAGGGTATTTGATAAAATATGTAATTTAAGAAAAATAAAATGGAATAAATGATCAAGCACTCAATTTCAATTATCATTTATTTGGCATTCTAAAAATGGGGTAAAGTTCCATAAGTAAATGTAACAAAAATATCAAAAAGAATAAAATATTTGGACATACTCAGTCTATTTGGGCAGTATGTGGTGGTTTACTCTGAAACAAATCTATCGATTATTAGCATCCTATACATTCAGTACAAAAGCAATTCAAAAAGCACAGTGTAAGTGAAAGTATTATTCAAATACAATTACACAGTCATTCAATAGGTATTTATAAATATTATATTAATACAGAATAATACAATAGTGTCATCACAAAATTTATCCTAGAAAGCAGTTTACTGAATGCCAAATGTTGCAATAGTCCATAATTTAGATCTAACGTCAAAGAGTATTTCACGTCAATGAGTATGCATTTTTATTATGATTCTAATATGTACAAATTACAATTCAATTAAAGCAAATTTAATTGAAAATAAA
Source organism: Agriphila geniculea (assembly GCA_943789525.1). Lineage (NCBI taxonomy): Eukaryota > Metazoa > Arthropoda > Insecta > Lepidoptera > Crambidae > Agriphila > Agriphila geniculea. Next base: position 18,649,043 of record OX038883.1, on the reverse strand, counting down.
AATAATATATCCAAAGGGACAATTTAAGTCTTTGGTTCACCAATTATATACAAAGTCATCTTATAAAATACATAATGTTTAATAAATAAATTCTTACCAAATATTGCTTGCTAAACACAAAATTATGGCATCTAAATAAATAATACTCAATATGAGATCAGATACTCAAGATAAGCAAAAAGTGTTAGTACAAGCACCAAATAAGTCTAATTTATTTCAATCAATGATTCGAGCTATTGCCTCCTCATTTACATATATTCATTCATATACATATAAAGGTATATGTTTAACTAGGTACTAGACGCAGGCAGATCTCGTCAAGCTACAAATGTAGGCATACCAATTCTATGTCTACATTATGAAATCATTTTTTATTATAAAATATGGAGACATAACATTGTGCAATATAATGTAATATGCATGATAGATGATATATAGAACATTTCAAACAATTAGTAATTATTTTGTAGTCACAATAAGTTTGAATAAATTGCTCACTGAGAATTAACAGTTAGGTATGCTTGGAATAATGAACGCTGGTAAACCAATTTTCGTTAACCTTAATAATTTGATGTTGATTCACTTTTTTGGAAGACTCTACCAGCAACATTATTTCAGCTCACAAGGCACAAAATAAGATTTATCTAGGTATTTTATAAAGAGGAAGGGAAGAAATAATTTGAGCAAAAAGTTTTGTAAAAAATTAAGGGCCCTACATAGAAAGTTTTAGGGAGTTACTAAACAAAATGGGATCGGATTAGCACTAATTAATTTATATCGACATTTTCTAATGAGATATACACAGTGTAGTATACTGTGTAGGCCTTAAGTCTTTGCAGATATATTATACTCTAAATTTTACTCTAGCGATAAATCGTACAATATATTGAATTAGCTAAGCAAAATATTTAAATTCCTTAAAATGAATGAAGATGTCGACATAAATCAGAGGGGTTACCCCCGATGCGATCGAGATCAAGTTCAAATCGAGTAAACGTCAAAACGGTACTATGAAAACCATTTTAAGTACCAAAATAACGGATGTTTGATGTTTATTAGATCGGAGAGTAACCCCGCTGGCCTTAAATGTTAACCATAGACTAGGGGGGGATAAGATTGTTTAAAATTACTATCTATTTAACTTGAAACATCTTAAAATTTAACGTTCAATATGACTAACCCACAACATGTAACATTAATTTTTAACAGCAATAATACTGACACTGATGTAACTTTGTAAAGAGTGGAATATATTTCTATTTTAAATGTTCGATTAATTTGCTGAATTATTTACTGTTGTCTACTTAATATGGTTTATTTTTGCTTCCCCGTCATCTGGCAACTGAAATCGTCCATCCTAACACTCGATACCGAACAAACTTGCATCTGACCCGTTGTTTGAAGTACACTGATTTGATATGCTTAAATACATTGATATAAAAATAAATGTCAACTAAAGAGACTTTGAGCCATATCTGCCACACCCGTATGCATTTTTAACAGTCTACTTCGATTACTATACTATGTCAGTTGGGCGTCCTCATGTTATTCTTTTGGGCGCGAGCGATGGAATTGTACATCTATAAATCTATATCTAGTGGTTATGTATTGAGGTTATTATTGTCTAAAGGCTGTTTTTTACATGCTCCTACGTTTTCTAAACAGTCGTTTAGTTGTATTTTAAAATAGTTTGGTATTATCTCGTGGCTCGCCGAATCTTAAAAGATTTGAAACATTTGTTAATAGTTTTGATAAAACTTAATCTTAAATTATACTTAATAATAAGTTAAAATTCGATATGGATTTCTAGACCGTTTAGAAATTTCCCAGTCGTTTCTAGTCGCTCGCGTCCAACTTTCGATTCACATCCAATTCACCCGTAAATCGGCGGCAGCAGCTATGTTACTCCGTTCCGTTGTTATTGTTCTATCGTCCGAGTAACGAGTTTCGTGAGCTCTGAAATACACAGAGTAGTAGCTAGTCTATCAGTCCATCTTTCTGATATATCATATAAAAGTCAAGTTATCAAGTCGTGACAACTATTTCTTTTACCTAAAGGTGAGTTTCACCTCAGTCAATCTGCGTGCTTCGGTAGCTAGCAAAAGCTCATATAGATCAGAAAGGGAAGTATTTAGAAAACTTAATTTATTTTGTACGACGCAAAGGGAGAGCGAGAGAGGATAAAAGAGAAAGGGAGCCGAAGCACGCCGATAAGTTTGTATCTCAAGCGGGGTTGGTTATTCGTTCATCATCGATGTAAACAATGGCTATGTTTCAACCTACATATGGTTGGCAATTATCACGGTCATGTTTCACATTTTTAAATCGACCCTAACATACGATCAACTGCAACCTATCACATTCTATCACGACTTATAACTCGATCTATTCTGCCAGTTTATCACACTGCAACGTTCGTATCACTGCTGAACCTCATAAACTAGCTGGTGTATAGCCGCTGCGTGGCCCGTTAGCGTTGCCCGTATAGCTAGCTGGCTAGCTCACTGCCTGACGTGGAAGCACTGGCACTAGGCGTGCGGGTGTCACGAGGCGGGCGGCGGCGCCGCGGCCGGCGACACGGGCCCGCGGACCGCCTCGATGTAGTCTTTGATCAATGTAGCGATTTGGTATGCCTGCGGAAACATTCAACATTTAGGCCGGCCACACACAGACGGAATAACGCAACGGAATTCCGTACGTACGTGATTCCGAACGCAGCAGTTGCATACAAAATCTATGGGCTGCCACACACAAGCGTGTTTTTTCCGTACGGAATCTTCATACATTGTCGAAATTACGTTCGGAATTCCGTTACGTGATTACGTCTGTGTGTGGCCGGCCTTAGACTTTGCTTGCAACTACCATTGATATGCGTCTGTAAAAATAGTTCACACAGTTACATAAATTATGTAATCTTTAAATGTTATGTGGTATTGTTGATGGTGTATCTAATAAATAAAATAAAATAATGAAAAAGGTGGGTTGTTAAAAAATGTGACAAGAGAAGTTAAAAAAATATAAACAACATGTATAGAATGTAATAAATTCTAGCTGCTAAATGATATGGATTATGAAGAGGAAACGTTTTATAAGGATGAGCAGGTAAAGTTAATTTATAGAGGTAGGTAGTCTAAAGAAACTGATTTGTAAACATTAAAATAATGTTGTATTGTATTGGGCTGGGCTTCATATAGTTATAGATGGCATCGGAGTCAGATCGTCACCAAGACATCAGTGAAGCATTCTATAGGAGCCAATTGAGCTATTTTAATGAGGGTCCCGTCCGGCTCCGGTCTAGCTACACGAGTCATGAGTGTCATGACGTAGACGGTTCCTAAGTAGGACGAGACGGCCAGTGAGGGAGTGAGAGGAGGGGGGGTTGCAGTACACTATTATATTATGTATTCTGTGACTGTAGCACAGAATAACTAATAGTACAAGTACAGAAGCAGCATTTGGCGAAGACATTTAAATAAATAGCGACTTTTGCACCGACACAATAAAGTGCAATCCAGGTCGCGCAGTTCACCTAGAAGTTGCCTCTCTTTCTATCGCGTGCTCTTACCTTTTCTGACACTGCGTAGCACATCTGTACACGGCCCAGTTATGTCGATCCGACGTTGTTACTATTATAAAGAGGCAATATCTACGCAGGCAGTAAGATGCCGCGCGACTACACAGGCGGGCGTGTGGCGGCCCTCTGCTCACTTGTTCGTTCGAACGAACGGCTAGCGGGAGGCGCTTATCGCGCGACCTTGAGCGAGTGATGGAGGCCTGACTGTAGTACCTGGTCGGTGGACAGCACCAGTTTGGCGTGCTTGCGGTCGGCGCGGGTGACCAGCAGCAGCGCGCGCGGGGCGGGCGACACGGCCAGCAGCTGGTCGTGGTCGTGCGACACTAGCGCCGCGCGGGATCCTCGCCGCAGCAGCGTCAGGCCGCGCGCGTCCACTGCCAGCCACAGCGCGCGCGGCCAGTTCGATGTGAACGATTGCTAAGGAGAATAAACATTCGATTTGTATTTTTGAAATCGATACTCGCGACACTAAACAATGAGGGCTTTTCAAAATGACAAAAAACTGTAAGCTCGATAGATGGCGTTGATAAAAATGTGTCAATGTATTTTTTTTACTAAGCTTCGAAGAGTAAGAGGTAGGCAGGCAGATGCTAAGGGCAGATGTAACCCTAAAATTTTTCTCTTTGGGCAGATGTCAGCCAGCAAGCGCTTACTTTCTGCTTTGGTACAGGTCGTTTATTTTTAAAAGCCAATTTTGACACTTCTCTGTCCATCAACGCCATCTAGTGAGGAAAATTTTTTAATGTGACTTTAAAAAACTTCATTACAATTTATAAGAAATAATTCGTAGAAAAGAAAGAAAAATTTTAGAAAATCGAAATAAAATGAGAGCTTTTCAAAGTGATATTCAAAATTTTTTTAACTATTTACCTTACTAGATGGCGTTGATGGAAAGAGAAGTGTCAAAATTAGCTTTTAAAAATAAACGGCTTGTACCAAAGAGGCAAGTAAGCGCTCGCTGGCTGACATCTGCCCAAAGAGAAACATTTTATGGTTACATCTGCCTGCCTACCTGAGTACTTTTCGAAGCTTAGTAAAAAAATCACATTGACACATACATTTTTATCAACGCCAGGGTAGTAGACCTTCTCAGTAAAGTAATAGGTTTAGAACACGACGAAAACGTGCAGATGTCGTCACACGTGTCAGTATGTTAGTGTGACTCACCATGACGTCATAGATGGTGGCGCGCGCCAGCGGCCAGGAGGCGGCGAGCGTGAGCGCGCGCTGCATGGCGGCGTGCGGCGCCGTGCCGCGCAGCGCTAAGTGGTGCAATCGCACGGCGGGCGCGGGCAGCGCGGGCTGCGCGAGCCGCGGCGGCAGCACGCCGCTGGCCGACACCGCGCACTCCTCGCCGCCGCCGAGGCAGTCGCCGTTCACTACTTGCGCGTGCACGGCTGCCAGCATCACCTGTTATACGTTTTCTCTATCAGTATTGTTGTTCTACTACATAAGTTTAGTACAAGACACGTCAAATCATTATTTTTAACGCCAGTAATTCCACTCGAACCCCTATACGGACGATTTATTGTCTACGTATACGTGAAACAAATTTTTTTAATTGGTTTAAGATTTTGTTAAATATTAATTTCTAAACGCAGCTTGTCCCCCGTGACCACGGCAACTGCAAAGGTGCCGAATTGTCGGGAAAATAAAAATTCAAACCAAATACCGACTAATTACCAAAGTACTTTCAATAAAACCGTGCTAGTATCCGTTAAAAAGTGTTTTATTTCATGTCTAGTGAAGGCGTAAGCTTGAGAAGTGAATAAGTTTACATATCAAACCAATAACAACAGACGGGTGAAATCATGTAGGTACTATCAATCGCATCTTCTAAATTGTAAAATGTAGCACTTATCCCGAAGATATAACGTACCTACCTACATTGTACAATATTTTATAATTTATACGATTAACTCTTAAGTACAAAACAAAATTACGTGTTAAATCCTCAAGCCTAATTTGGCAATAACATAGGCGATTCACACACTAGCTCCGCGCCCAGCCGCGGAATGGCAGATCACGCGCGCGGCGACGGAGCAGATTGCTCCGCTCCGCGCCGCCGGGTGGCGTTGTAAGACAGCCCCGTGCTTACATACGAAAATTGGCACCATACTATGAAGCTCAGTGTGTTGTAGCTCGCAGAGCGCTCCGCGCCTCTACGCCTAGTGGCAGAATCTACTAGCGGGGCGCGCTCCCGCGCCGCGTCGTCTTTTTGGTGTGTTGGACGAGGCATGTTTTCTATACTGATTGATGTACTTGCATACAATATTAAAATCTGGCGCTAAGCGATGGAGCGCGAAGCAATGTGTGAATCCACATAGCTCAACCACCCAATAATAAATTGAACTGACCGCTTCGTCGGTCTCGATGGGCAGTCGGTCGTGCCGGACGGCGTGCAGCACCTGGTAGTAGAGCAGCTCCATCTCGGCGGCGCACGCCGTGTGCAGCGGCTTCTCGCCCAGGAACAAGCGCTTCTTGAATACTAGCCTACAGATAAATAACTTGTTTTAACATTCAGTATCCAGCTCGAAGGACCATTATATAACCAATTATTTACTAAAATAAAACGAATATCGACAGCGAACCGGCAATTTGTCGCATCTTAAAATTTTGAGCTAAACACTTCTTAATGGCATTTGGTACTATTTCCTATTATTTACCGTTTTGAAATGTAATATCTACTAGAAAATATGAATTTACCGCCATAATCTAGTTGATTCAACTTATCCAACCTAAAGGCTGATTTACATTATCTTAGTCTTTAGTAGAGTGCTTTAAGAGAGTGCTTTAGTGGAAACATGTAAACGGTCGTCTTATGACTAAAGAGAGTAACGTTCTAGTAGCCTTTCTACTCGCTGCGAGCCCTGTTCTATCTGCGCGCCCGCTCACCCCCCGCGCGATATTTTACTCGCACTCGCACTGGAAGCATGTAAATCGACATTTTAGTAGCGTCTTTAGTAGAGTGCATTTGCCGGTGAACGGGTGACGTGTAATTGAATTAAATAATAGGTTAGGTATGACGAAAATGACACTCTACTGGAAGCGTGTAAACGGTCACTGGAAAGGCACCAAAACTACTAAAGCACTTGCATTCGAATCTACTCGCACGCTACTAAGCACTCTACTAAATACTAAGATAATGTAAACCAGCCTTAACAGCAGGCGCGGTCCGAGGTGGGGTCACAGGGGCCATGACCCCCCCCCCCCCCCCAAAATCGTACACGTCACATAGTAAAAGCTTCTAAAAATTTACAGAAAAGCAATTATTATTATTAGTGACCCCCCCCCAAAATTTCAGGCTGCAACCGCGCCTGCTTAACAGCGCTCCCGCTTGAACTGCGAGCAGGTCAAATTGCCGGTTCACAGTCGATATGATATTTTGTTGTTGATGTACTTGTACTATTATGTATTCTGTGATGCAATGTTCTTATTAGAACAAAAATTACCTACAAGTAATAAAGCAGTCATCTTTTCTGCGATCTTCCTTTTACTTTCCAGCCATCAACTCCATTAGGACGCTGTTACACAAGGAGAGTCGCGCACGCGAGTCTCGCATGCGAGTGGCGATTTCTAAAATAGAAGAAAAATGTCACTCGCGTGCTATACTCTGCTTGTGTAACAGCGTCCTAACTCTTATAGTAACATGCCTTTCATCCCTTTTCATAACATGCCCACACCAAGCCAGACGACTCCCTTTCTCATTCCTAGTTCTCATTGATGGGTAATATTTTGAAAAACATATGAGAAGTGGTCATCTAGTTCGAGCACAATACCTGCAGGCGGCAGCGGTGGCGCCGGCCTTCTCCCACCTCGCGAGCACATCCCCCACTCGCTCGCTGCCGGCCAGCGCGCGCTCCCCGGCCCCCGCGCCGCCCGCGCACACCTCGTACAGTGCATAACCTGATAAGGACAATAACATTGGATTTAAAAAATGCAAATAAAACGTGATCAGTAAGGGCTGCGCTAAGATCCCGAATATACATTATTTAAAGCAATTTTGATTTGTTGGTTTGGTTTTTTTTATTTTCCCGACGTTTCGGCACCTTTGCAGCTGCCGTGGTCATAGTATCCGTTAAAAAGTGTTTTATTTCATGTCTAGTGAGCGCGTAAGCTTGGAGGTGAACTTTGACTTGAATAAGTATCTAATGTTGTTTCTAAATATTATGAAACTTTAGACTTTCGAAATTAAAACTGTATCGAGCCAAAAGCATAATCGTGTTTCTGGTTCAATATGTGTCTGGAAAAAGATATAAAGAAATTAATATAAAAAAATAAAATAAATAAATCTTTATTGAAATAATCTTACATCACACTATTACAACTATTCTTAACATACGTATATATACTTAATATCTTAATTTTTAGATCCCTAGGATCTTTCAATGACCTATGGCATTTCATCAAAAAGTATTAATTTTCTTTGAAGAGACGGATAAAAACTCTGCAGCTAAAAAATTACTATGACTAAAAAACCTACAGAATCCTAGAAATAAGATTCTCTAAAACACTGAGCTGAGTTCCTTTTCAGACTGCATACTATTTATCTTAATCAATGTCTTAGTTATAAGTTTTCTCTTTTTTGTAATGCCTGAAATGTTTTGGTGTTGTTGTGTGTTGTAGTAGTTTCTAAATAAATCTAAAATAATAGGGATGCTGAAAAAACCCATCACCAGTAGCTGCGTCGCTAAGGCCGATCTTCTCCCGCAGCATGGCGCTGAGATGGTCGGCGGTGGCGGCGGGCCCGAACACCAGTCCGTGCTGCTTGCCGTCCAGCAGCAGCACGCGCACGTGCATGGGCCGCCGCGCGCCCGCGCACAGCACCTCCTCCTTTGACGGAGCGGCTAGCCGACGAGGGACTTGGGCGGTGCTTAGCGCCACCTGGTTAGAAAAAAAGATTTTTTTACGTCACAGAATAGATATAAGAACTACCGTACAGAAAGGAAACTCTCCACCCCGCCCCACAATCAATTACCTCACCCCACCGCGCGCGTTCGTGTGCCGAATCCTGTGCTCATTTTAGTCGTGTGTCAACGCTCCGTCCGTCCATGCAGCGCGCGGCGAACTATTGTTCGGCCATCGGCGACGGGCCGGGCGCGCCGCGTAGTCATTAGCCCTAACTTCACGCACACAGTTGCGCTTGTACAATCACGTCATCAAGTAGTTGAAACACGGCGCTTGTCTGGTGTGTCCGGGGTGTGGTTGAGTTTTTAGTTGACAGCTCATGTATTCATGCTTACGGAAAACACAAGAAATCAACTTACTCACTTGATTGATTTTAAAATGAGTAAAATTGTGGTAGTTCAATTGTTGACGAGGCTACTGGCTTCGTGGGCGAACTAAGTACTAGCTTTTACTCGCAACCTTGTTCGTGAGGACATTTTAGAAAATCTTAAGAATTCTTAAAATGCTGTAATAGTAGTTTGTTACACAAGGGATGTAAGTGAGCTATTACAGAACAAGATCCAATTTGGCGCCCGTGCGAGCGCAGCTCGCAAAGGGCGCTAATGGATCGAGTGCACCCGAGATATTTAGACGCCCGAGCGAGCGTAGCGAGCGAGGGCGAATATAGTTCGAGGGTGTAATAGCTACTTACAACCGAGGTAAGCATACTATTTTACATCATTCATGCGAGGTAATAAAAATCAAAACAAAAACATTAAAACAAAAATAAAAATAAAACGTTAAAGGGTTATTTCATTGAAAACTCGTGGGGTTGATCAGACCATTAAACTGAACAACTTTCAGTATGGGACCAACCTCGAAATCACGAAAAAAAATCAGCTGTTTTCGCTTTGCAGAATTTTGCATACCTAGCTTGAACTGAAATTAAATACCGCCATTGTTTTTTTTTCAGCCAAAAGTTTCGTCAGTTTATAATAAAAGAAAAGAGATTGGTTCACTAAGGAGTTTTAAATGCTTGAATTGTAAAGTAACTTTACAGTTAAAGCATTCTCCATCCTTGAATTGTAAAGTGATTTGAAAATGGAACGTTCTATCTAAACAATGCACTGTGTTGCACATGCCAACTTACACAGCCTCATACTATATAAGTAAATCCTAGTTACCGAGCAAGTATGATGTAAAAGACGTTTACATCATACTTGCTCGGTAACTAGGATTTACTTATGTAGTATGAGGCTGTGTAAGTTGGCATGTGCAACACAGTGCATTGTTTAGATAGAACGTTCCATTTTCAAATCACTATTACTATAACACTACTATAACATCATACTTGCTAGGTAACTAGGATTTACTTATATAGTATGAGGCTGTGTAAAGGTCACAGCACACTATAACGGCACCGCAACTGCACAGCAACAGCACGGCGTCACCTCGAATTTAGGCTACGGCTAGCCGCCAGCGCGCCGTAAGCACGCGGTCGGCGCGCCGTAAGCGCGCGGTCGGCGCGCCGTAAGCGCGCGGACCGCGCGCCGTCCGCGAGGTGTAAGCTATTTTGCATATGATGTTGTTTAGGTGGCGACTCGGAGTCACAGCGCGCTGTTAGCACGCGGTCGGCGCGCGGTAAGCACGCGGTCGGCGCGCGGTAAGCACGCGGTCGGCGCGCGGTCCGCTCGCTTGCGGCGAGTCGAGTCGTATGGTAGCGGTAAGCGCGCCGACCGCCCGCCGTTGGCTCGCCGTCGGCTTTTTCTTATTGACATTATAAAATATATTTTACGAAACATGATTTAAAGCTCTAATTTGAATGACAAATTAATTGCTGGGTTGGAGCGGTGCTGTTGCGGTGCCGTTATATGTGCCATGACCTTAAGTTGGCATGTGCAACACAGTGCATTGTTTAGATAGAACGTTCCATTTTCAAATCACTTTACAATTCAAGGATGGTGAATGCTTTAACTGTAAAGTTACTTTACAATTCAAGCATTTAAAACTGCTTAGTGAAACAATCTTTATTATAAACTGACGAAACTTTTGGCTGAAAAAAAAAACAATGAAAATGGCGGCATTTAATTTAAGTTCAAGCTAGGTATGCAAAATTCTGCAATGCAAAAACAGCTGATTTTTTTTCGTGATTTCGAGGTTGGTCCCATAATGAAAGTTGTTCAGTTTAATGGTCTCAACCCCACGAGTTTTCAATGAAATAACCCTTTAACGTTTTATTTTTATTTTTGTTTTAATGTTTTTGTTTTTATTTTTATTACCTCGCATGAATGATGTAAAATAGTATGCTTACCTCGGTTGTAAGTAGCTATTACACCCTCGAACTATATTCGAGCTGCGCTCGCACGGGCGCCAAATTGGATCTTGTTCTGTAATAGCTCACTTACATCCCTTGTGTAACAAACTACTATAACGTCCCCGTCCAGACTTAGGTCCAGATATATTAGTATCACGTTCGCGTTTCCCTTCCCCTATACCCTTACATGTTCACTTTCACTTACCGTCCCTGCCCCCCCTCCCCCTTCCTCTTCTACTTATAATTTTTAATCGCAGCCTAAACACAAAATTTGACGATCCTAGTTTGGAATGTAAGGGACTTCCATATTTTTTTTAATCCCCTATTTCATCCCCATAGGGGGTGTCCCAATATCTTTTCTTAGTGCTCACCTATACCATAAAGGGTACCCCCCCAAAATGGTCTCTCTACTTTCAGCCGTTATGGCTCTACGCGTATTCCAACAATCATTCAATTAGAGTTTTATATTGTACCTGTTCTGCACGCCTCGCAAACTTTCCGTCTTCCCCAGTATGTAGCGCGGCGCCCCTGTACCGCAAATGCGCCAGCAGTAACCTCCGCACCGGCTTCGCGGGCGGCAGCGCCGCGCCCACCGCCGCGCACAGCAGCGCCCAGTGGCGGCCCGACACGCGCGACGACGGCTCGGGGTGGTCGGTTGTCTGGTAAGAATAGACACTTTTTAGGACAGGGGGTCTATTACGAAAAGTTTAATGCGATACACGCAGCTGCGTCCGTGCTACGTTTTGATTGTTTTCTATTACAAATCACTTTCGTATGCGATTTTTTTTTATTATTTATTTAAAGGAAACAGACAGTCTTATAAAGGTATTAACTTAAGTAAAAAATGTCCACAAACAGACCTAGAGTTCCATTTAAGTTCAAAAAATGTTTTGAGTATGAATTAACTATTAGAGCCTTAAATTAAGTACAATAAGTTTGTAAATAAAATTTAACAAGCATTACATTTAAGTTACAGTTTTAGATAAAGTGAGGGTTAGAGCAATCAAAAACATTATGAGGCAGATTTAAGAAATAACTTTCGCAATTTAGATATTACGAAGTGGTTGCGTGAGTTTGATAGTTTATCTCTAGCGTATCCGACATCGTTCGTTCAGCAGTCTATGGCCTACGATAGCCAAATTCAAAATGTTTGTTACAACTACGACCAACGAACTACGGACGACTATCGTGGCCAAGTGACTGCGTTCGTTATTTTTGTAATAGGCCCTCTGGTTACATAAACAGTGCCTTTGGTCTTGAACTAGCGATAATTTAAAGGCGTGTAATACACCTAATTTTATCGACAAAAACACCCACATGTTGGGGTATATCCCCACTCCTGTTGGAATGGCCGCCATTTTAAATTTGACTTTTTATTTTCGAAAATGGACATAATTACAAGCATTTTGAACATATTTTAAATTAGGTTGATAATATTATCTGAATACTAATTTCACCAAATGATAAAATCTAGTTTTTAGGAATTTTGATTTTTTTTATTTTCGAAAATAACCATTTAGTACTTGTAAGGGTCATATTCAAACATCAATAGCTCTCGAAATATGCAACATAGAGCAATAAATTTTTAAGTCGTTCTGTAGATAATATCCCCGTGTATTTGAATAATGTAAAAAAAGTGAACATTAATGTCCTAGAAATGTAATAAAAAGTCAAAAAAATCGCACAAATTTCGTATAAAATTTTATTTCAGTAATTTTTTATGACGTATTTAAACCAAAAATTTAAACATTTTATTTTTTAAATTGATAGATGATATTATTAGCTTTTGAACAGTATTTTTGTTATAACTGTAAGACTTCTAAATCCGGAGAAATTAATATTTTTCTGCAGGGTCATCTAAAATAAAAAGTCAAATTTAAAATGGCGGCCATTCCAACAGGAGTGGGGATAGACCCCAACATGTGGGTGTTTTTATCGATAAAATTAGGTGTATTACACGCCTTTAAATTATCGCTAGTTCAAGATCAAAGGCACTGTAGATAAAACATACGAAGCGATTGAGAAGTTTTAAAACTGAGGGTCATCAAGTCTGCTAATGTTTTCGTCATAATCGTAGTTCAATGGTGTTTGAATGGTAATGCTGAAACCAATGCCCAAAACTGAAACACATTGTGTTTCTTAAACCCAAGACGGAAACATATTGTGTCTTGATTTTGGGTTTAAGAAACGAGAACTGTCTCAAAAAGCATTACCATTAGAACACCATTGAACAATAATTTTGACGAAAACATTAGTAGACTTGACCCCCTGGTCTATTTCTATTATCAGTACAAATTAAAAAATCCCGTAACGAGTCTTATTTCTACTTTACTCGTATTTTCGCATTACAATTTAAAACAATCAAATAATAAGCTACTCTCGCCGCACGGCATGTACAATTTCAAATTGCACAGCGCTGTGTGCCAATTATTATAAGCCCCTCCGAAGTACTTCTGTTTCTGTCACGTAGCTCTGTCTCAACCGACACATGACATCCCTCGTGCGCTGGCTCGACTGAGTCTGCCGCGAGTAGTAGGCTAATATATACGTTTAAGCGCGGAGTGAGAATGGTTTTAAAACTATAGAAAAATGTGCAAATAATCAACAAGTTTGTATCCCACGTCAATATTCGTTTGAAAGACCATTATTATTAGAGACTACAATACATTTTCAGTAAATGTTGAGTAAGCGTACCTGTTTTATAAGTTGCACGTAAAGTTCGCATAGAAGAGTATCCTTCTGCAAACAGCGCTGCAGCAGCGATTGTGCGAGCGAGACGCGGTCGTCGCTCTCGCTCTCCTGGCTGCTCACGCTGTTGTTGTTGGCGAGGTTGCTGGTGCTGCCCTCGTTCGTATTTAGGCCCGCGTGACTCATTATGTCCTGGTACAAGATAAGATGTATCAATTAGTGATCAATACTAAATCAACGTAAACTAATAAAAACCGGACAAGTGCAAGTCGACGAAGGGTTCCGTACCAAAAAACGGCAAAAACGAAATAATACGTTTGTTGTATGGGAGCCCCCCTTAAATATTAATTTTATTCTGTTTTTAGTATTTGTTATTATAGCGGTAACAAAAATACATCATCTGTAAAAATTTCAACTGTCTACCTATTGTCTTTATTAATATTGAGCAAAAAACGGTAAAGAGCGAGTCGGACTCGCGCACGAAGGGTTCCGTACCAAAAAACGGCAAAAAAATTTACGTTTGTTGTATGGGAGACCCAGTTAAATATTAATTTTATTCTGTTTTTAGTATCTGTTGTTAGAGCGGCAACAAAAATACATCATCTGTGAAAATTTCAACTGTCTACCTGTTGTAGTTATTAATATCGAGCAAAAATCGGCAAAAAAAATCATGTCTGTTGTATGGGAGCCCCCCTTTAAATATTATTTTTTTATTCTGTTTTTAGTATTTGTTGTTATAGCGGCAACAGAAATACATCATCTGTGAAAATTCAACTTTCTAGCTATCACCGTTCATGAGATACAGCTTGGTGACAGACAGACAGACGGACAGCGGAGTCTTAGTAATAGGGTCCCGTTTTTACCTTTTGGGTACGGAACCCTAAAAACAAGGTTTCGTTTAAATTGAAATATCTTATTTTGGTAACGATCGTTAAGTTCCTATTCTAAGTGTAAGCTCTGTAAATAATTCAGTGCTATGGAAGTCACGTACTATGGGCAACAGCGTCGCTTAATCAATCTGCAACAAAATTCGTGTGCGCGCGTATCGTCCCTGCACGAACTAAACGTATGTGACAGCGGGCGCGGCGTGCAAGCGATTTTAACCTTAGCAGTGGTTAAGCGACGCTGTTGCCCATGGTACATACACATCTATTAAATCAGAATCAGGGACAGTTAGTAACCTGGATATCCCAGTTCTGATATAAATAGTAAAAATCCTCATTCTAAATACAAAGCACGTTTAGAGGCAATAAATCAGTGATAATGTTAGAATATCTTGTCACTGAGCTCCCTAATTTTCTAAATAACATTTTATCGTGTGATTTGATGATTTATTGCAATGTTTTTCCTGGTTTACCTTAAATATCTGCATGGCGGCCACTTCCTCTGCCTCGTTGAGCTTGGTGAGGCTGTGGGGCAGCGCGCGCGACCAGCACCAGTAGCCGGCCGGGAACCCCTTGTAGCACTCGCCCTGGCTCTCCGCCGCAGTATCCAGGCGGATCTTCTCTAGACGATGCTTGCTTAATCTGTTTGGACATTTGAAATAAGTGAGCATGTCTTTACAAATAAGAAAGAAGGTAGTTAGGATTTATATAGGCTGCGATTTCATCTGCTAGAAAATTTCGACACACCGACATGTCTATCGTGAAAACACTTGCTACAGTTGCAAATTACTGTCTGACAAACTGACGGACACTTCTTGCAGAAGTTTTCTCGCAAGTGGAAATACATTTTTAATTAAGTTCTATCGAAACATCATTTAGTGAATTTGGAGACAATAATTTAATTCCTTTATGTTAAGTTATCTTTCCTTCGTCTAGCACCAGACTTACTATAGACCTATGTAGGTACGATTCACACCGACTGGCGCGAATCGGTCCGCGCCGGAGCTGAAGGAAATTTAAACTTCTATAAAGATAGTCAAGTACTATATTTGGTTGGTAAATTCCAACCAACCGGCTCCGCGCACACGCGTCGCCAGTCGGTCAGCTCCATCCGCTTGTCTGAATCATACTTACATTACCTCCTTAAAGTATTCCTCAAGCAGTTCCCAGTAAACAGTTCCGTAGGCCGCCTGAGCATGCCCGATTCTACCAGCACCTGCCAGCCTCTACCTTTCTGAAGCAGGCGCGGCCCATTGAGTCTGTTAGCTAGTACTTGGCTTAGGCCGCTATAAACTTACCTCCTTAAAGTATTCCTCAAGAAGTTCCTAGTAGAGAGTTCCGTAGGCCGCCTGAGCATGCCCGAGTCTACCAGCGCCCGGCGCGTGCTCTTCAAAGCACCCGCCAGTCTCGACCTTTCTGAAGCAGGCGCGGCCCATTGAGTCTGATAGCTAGTACTTGGCTTAGGCCGCTATAAACTTACCTCCTTAAAGTATTCCTCAAGAAGTTCCTAGTAGAGAGTTCCGTAGGCCGCCTGAGCATGCCCGAGTCTACCAGCGCCCGGCGCGTGCTCTTCAAAGCACCCGCCAGTCTCGACCTTTCTGAAGCAGGCGCGGCCCATTGAGTCTGATAGCTAGTACTTGGCTTAGGCCGCTATAAACTTACCTCCTTAAAGTATTCCTCAAGAAGTTCCCAGTAGACAGTTCCGTAGGCCGCCTGAGCATGCCCGAGTCTACCAGCGCCCGGCGCGCGCTCTTCAAAGCACCCGCCAGTCTCGACCTTTCCGAAGCAGGCGCAGCTCTTCGAGGAGGCTCGTCGGCTAGTCCGTTAGCTAGTACTGGGCTGTATGCCGCCATTAGCCACGCTGCTTCGTTCTTTTGAGCAGATTCTAATACGATACATCTGAAAAATAACCTTACCATTTATTGACACTTTTATTGATGGGGGGGTTTGTTAGAGTAGTATTTATCCCAAGATGGAGTCAAGGAACATTTACACTGTTAAGGTACTTTCCAAGGCATATTTTTTTATTGGTAACTGAGCTGGCATTTGACCTCCATCTTGCTTGGTAAAAATAGAAAATGACCTCACTTTAAATGTGGAGGTCATTTTCCAATGTTGACGACTCTGTATGAAATATACAGGGAGAAAAAAGCAGCCCTTGACAAGTTTCAAGGTCTCCCGCTTAGGGTTTTGCGAACCGATGGCGTAGCTTCTATGACATTCACAAGTGATTGTAACAGCCTAGACTGAATAAATGAATTTGAATTTTGAAAAAAAAAACAAGATGTGGTCTAACTAAGGTCACACCCCGGGCACTCCATACAAGCGTCGCGTTTCAACTACCTATTACATAGACGCTACACAGTGACGTTTTTGCACACGCGCAACTGTGTGCGTGAAGTCTAGAGTTATTGAATGAGCACACGGATCGGCACACGAACTCGCGCGGTAGGCGCCGGTGGGGTGAGGTAATTGATTGTGGGGCGGGGCGGAGAGTTTCCTTTCTGTACGGTACCTATATCTATTCTGTGCTAAGGTGTAGCATGCTTGCCCAGGATGCCTATTCTTCTTGATTCATACCTCGGATGAATTAACCACTGGATACGTAACGTAAGAAAAATGTATGAAATCACGATCAACCAATTTTTGCGGGGTGAGGGGGGATTACACTTGTCAAATAATGTCAATGTTATAGGGTGATTAAGCCGGTTTTCAGCCATAATTGCCGGCCAAATATTATGGATTGTGAAACTCATACATTAAGTTTTCGGCCAGGCGGCCGAAAAGCAAATGACCTCCCAAAAACGCATTTAGTTACCAGGCCATCAAAGGTGAATGCGCAGGCTACATACAAAATTACCCGAGTCCCGGCGCAAATTAATTATCTCAGGTTTAAGTACCTTTTATGTGTATAACAAAAAAAATATGGGACCTCTGTGATCGGTGACTAACATAAAAAACTGCAATTTTTTTTCAGGCGTTAATATTTTACGTAGCTAAAGGTATATTTTAGTATTTAAGTAAGCGCATCACCCAGTGATTGCGACAGTTAAGCAACTTTTCCAAAGGTTTGGTCATGGGATGGGTGATCAAAAATGACCTCAAGCTCCTCCGTGACTTTGAGAGGTACGCTAAGCCGTTATTTATGGCCTATGATATATCATTGTTTTTGGCTGCATTTTCAGTCGTTAAATCAATCATCAATCCGCATTGGGGCCCCTTATTATTTATTTATTATTATTATTAGTTAACGGGAGGCGCCCAATCACATAACTAACATAGTTAACTTACTTTAAGATAAACAGAAGTGGGTAATAGCCGAACACCCTCTTGTATAGGTAACTCAAGACCTTTTGTACTTTTTGACCATTATCTTATATTTCGCTTCGTGTGGATTCCGCACACATGAACTCGTTTCTAATTTTTTATCTTAGTTATGGTCAGTCCTGTTTATCCATCCATAAGAAAAACCTGTGCCCTAGCAGCGGGGACAAAATTATAAAAATAGCTGATGTGCAATCACGTCTGATAATAATATAATAAAAATTAAATTAGAATAACGTCATAACATATTTTTTTATTTATGGTTTTATATTATCCACATACAAGTCACAATTCCTACAAATCTATTAAAATATTATCCAAAAATGAACGTGGATGCGCAAATTCTTCTAGGTTATGTCGAGCTCAACCAAGAAAGTACAAAATGCTCATAACACGAGCGCAACATCCAAGCGTTCGGCGGCCATGAATGCACGAGCAATAATATTCATTTATGGCACCGCGACCCTGTGCTTCATGATTATACAAAATGTAGGTATAATATGTTTTGTAAAAAAAATGTTGCTTTTTGTTGATTATTTTATTATTGGCTTTTGTATATAGATATCTCTTAATAATATTAACTATTAAAAAAAATGTGATATATTTTGTTTAAAATTATATTATGAAAATATTTTTGGAAAGTTTTTCGAAAACGTCAGCTCCTGGTGGCAGTACGTCTCGTAAATTGTTTCTAATTATATTTTGTATACGTAATAAATAAGTGTATTGGCAACTTTTAATAACACCTCGAAAAAGAAATTTCACGAAAAATTTCTTTCATACATTCTTACATTTTCCGTAATGGCCGAAAACCAAAGGGGGCCGGCAAACCGGCTAAGTCACCCTACTTTGTTTACATACCAAATTTTATTTATTTTGCGAAAAATAGCTACTATAATAGGTTGAAATTGTGTTTACGCGTGAAGGAAACATTTCTTGATTGCCCGCTATTTTTTTTTGCTGAACAATACGAATCATTTTGCCCATTTTTGTACCAATGTTTCGCCACGAGCTCTAGCATCACACTGACAACGCGATATCGTTTACTGAGGCTATCGGTCACAGTAAGTGGCAGAGGGGTAAAGGCGAATATGGCTGTCATTTCGCGTCCAGTGGTTGATTCGTCCAAGATTCATACCTATGGCCGTCGTGTTGTCCATGGTGCGTGAGGCTGATGGTGAGGCCGTTATCCACGGGGTCCATGAGTAGTGCCGCGATGTTGCTGTACGGGTACTCGGCTAGGACGACCTTGTCCGAGGGCCGCACCAGCACTACGCCCTCTGACCCAACTCCCAGGAGTACATTCGGACCTACAAACGTTTTGAAATATGTTAATACCGCGCCAAAGGCCAATTTATAGGTTCCAGTTCAGTTCCAAATAATTAACTGGATTGATAGTTTCATAGAAATATGGAAATAAAATATGGCCCTTGGAAACATTTTTTAATCGAACCAGAAGATTAGCGCTATCCGGAACCTGTGGAACAGGCCCTAAATCTATCGTGTTATCATATCAGTCTTCGAAAAAAGAAATGTCACGTAAGTCAAAAGATACGTATTGCTAAAACGTTTAATCACTTAGGATCGTAAAATAGAATCAAACTCAAACTAAAATCTATGCTTGAGTACAGTTAGAAAGGGATGGTGCTATACATAGCATATAGCGGCATCTCTTTCTTACTGTACTCAGCAGAAATTTGAGTTTGAGTTTGATTCAATTATACGAGCCAGTATCCTCTTAGAGCAATAATAGATGGATTGATTATAATTGACACAAATTAAATAAAAACTAGTTACTAACAAAAATGTTTAACTTGAATGGACTTAGTATTAATTTTCTACTAACGAAGTTGACAAGTTTTTACTAACCTATGCATTTTTTTACATTTTTTACACACTAGAGACCTCACTCACCATGTGCCCAGTATCCTTTATAGGTGACAGGGAACAGCGTGACCCCGTACAGCGGGTACTGCATCACGCACGACAAGTATAGCGCTTTTGCCGTCAACTCTGCGCGCCCGGCGCCATACTGGCGATGCGCCTGCGCCAGGATTGTTGCCTGCCACACGAATGTAGGTTATTATTGTTGAAATCTCACACGAATGCGCTCTTTGTCGCTGCGAGTATAATTCCGGAGCGAGTATTTGGTGTGTGATAGCGCAATCACATTCGCGCGGGTGGCAAAGAGGCCGGCGAGGCAAATGAGCTCGCAATTGCATATGTACAGGGAGCTTACCATCAGCAAATAAGAAACCATCCTTGAGCCGTTCAGTTCAAAAGCAGACCTTAAACAGGACTGCTTAAGGCCTGCTTTAGAACTAACCATTGAGTTCATAGTACGAAAAAGTAAGGCAGTTTAATATAAGTGCTGCAATAAGAGCTCATAGTAAGGCCCCTGTAAAGACGCTATTCGCCTCGTTACTCCCGCACTCGCGTTGGAAGCAGCATTTCGGAGGCGAGTCAAAGGGCACGAGCGGTCCTTACGAAGGAAAATATATTCTATGGTCTCGTGCGAGCGTCCAAAATCATTTCGTCGAATGATTCGCGCGAGCGGAGAGTTAAGTATAAATGTGTGCTTGCAGCATGAAACCGAGGCTAAAGGCGATTACGAGGAGACACGCTAGAGACAGTGTGCGTCACTGGGGACTACTGGCACACTCACCCACTGGTGCGGGGGCCGGGCGCGGGCCACTCGCTGCGGCAGGAACTGCTCGGGGTGCGCGTAGTACGCGCGCGTGTTCGGCGGCATGGGGCTGGGCGGGGCTCGCTAGAGACACTGTGCTGTAGTACAGCACGCTACTGGCACACTCACCCACTGGTGCGGGGGCCGGGCGCGGGCCACCCGCTGCGGCAGGAACTGCTCGGGGTGCGCGTAGTACGCGCGCGTGTGCGGCGGCATGGGGCTGGGCGGGGCTCGCTAGAGACACTGTGCTGTAGTACAGCACGCTACTGGCACACTCACCCACTGGTGCGGGGGCCGGGCGCGGGCCACCCGCTGCGGCAGGAACTGCTCGGGGTGCGCGTAGTACGCGCGCGTGTGCGGCGGCATGGGGCTGGGCGGGGCTCGCTAGAGACACTGCGCTGTAGTACAGCACGCTACTGGCACACTCACCCACTGGTGCGGGGGCCGGGCGCGGGCCACCCGCTGCGGCAGGAACTGCTCGGGGTGCGCGTAGTACGCGCGCGTGTGCGGCGGCATGGGGCTGGGCGGGGCTCGCTAGAGACACTGTGCTGTAGTACAGCACGCTACTGGCACACTCACCCACTGGTGCGGGGGCCGGGCGCGGGCCACCCGCTGCGGCAGGAACTGCTCGGGGTGCGCGTAGTACGCGCGCGTGTGCGGCGGCATGGGGCTGGGCGGGGCTCGCTAGAGACACTGTGCTGTAGTACAGCACGCTACTGGCACACTCACCCACTGGTGCGGGGGCCGGGCGCGGGCCACCCGCTGCGGCAGGAACTGCTCGGGGTGCGCGTAGTACGCGCGCGTGTGCGGCGGCATGGGGCTGGGCGGGGCTCGCTAGAGACACTGTGCTGTAGTACAGCACGCTACTGGCACACTCACCCACTGGTGCGGGGGCCGGGCGCGGGCCACCCGCTGCGGCAGGAACTGCTCGGGGTGCGCGTAGTACGCGCGCGTGTGCGGCGGCATGGGGCTGGGCGGGGGCTCCCCTAATGACACTTGTGCTTGGAGACCCGCTAGTTGGAGGGCCACTTTTTCTGATACGGGGAACTCGTCCAACTAACAAAAAGATAATACCGATTTAGCCTCAAGTCAGTATTTAGTTTCATCATAGTAACTACTTGCAATAAAACAACAAAAACTTATATCATGGACAATTTATGAAAGGAAAATAACTTTTGATCTAGAAGTCACAGCTAACTTCACTACATATAGTATTCTTATCAATGGGTATGGCATTCAGGCGCGGTCCGAGGGGGGGGGGGGTCACAGGGGACATGACCCCCCCCAATATCGTACACGTCACATAGAAAAAGCTTCTAAAAATTTACAGAAAAGCAATTATTATTATTAGTGACCCCCCCAAAATTTCAGGCTGCGACCGCACCTGATGGCATTAAAACACTACATGTTTTAATGCCATCAGGTGCGATAACTCATTCTCGACCGTATTCTCTTTACAATAAGGTCTGTATGGTTCATTCACCGCACACTGTTTTGCATACATCAGCGCGACTTGCGTTATAAATGTTATTGTTTGTTACTAACTTGGCGCACTCGTTATACTGATTTACCGCGAAACAAATCAGCATCCTAACTTACAACTGTATTTTTACTTATTTTATACTAGCGGCCGCCCGCGGTTTCACCCGCGTGGTTCCCGTTCCCGTAGGAATATCGGGATAAAAAGTATCCTATGTTTTAATCCAGGCTATCTTCTATCTGTGTGCCAAATTTCAACCAAATCCGTTCAATAGTTTTTGCGTGATTGAGGAACAAACATCCAAACCCACAAACTTTCACATTTATAATATTAGTAGGATTTATTACAAGTTTTACGGGAATCAGCGTTTTCATTCAACTATAACAACTCCGAGTGTGACACAACTACTCCTTACAACAACAACTCTCATGTATGGGCTCATTAGAACACAAATCTAGCTGCTCACACATAGTGGTTCCGGCGAAGGACCACTATGTGTGAGCAGGTAGGTTTGTGACACCCACCTTGACAACGCTGTGCACGGCTTGCGCGTACAGTAGCGCCACTTCGACAGGGTCGTGCGGCAGCTCGCGCCCGCCGCGGAACAAACGCCGCTTGAACACGAAGCGGTTGTCGGCCGACCCGCCGCCGGGACCTTGTTGCCTAGTAATATTTCGTTAATTAGATTGGCTCAGGGAATGTTAACGTTATTTTTAAATGTAACGTTAATTTTTACTCTTATTACCGTAAATTTTAACATTAACGTTATGTCAATAAATAACGTTAATTTGAGAAATAACGTTAAATTTAACGTTATTTACTGAAATAACGTTAATTTTAACGTTCATTTTAAAATTAACGTTATTCCAGTTAATAACGTTATTTTTTTATCGATAATTATACCGGTACTAAATTTAACGCTATATTTAACGTTAATTTTACCGGTAAAATATTTTTAACGTTATTTTTACCGGTAAATTTACCGATAAAATGTTTTAACAGTATTTTTAACGTTATTTTTATTTTATCGTTATTTTTTTTAACGGTATTTCAATCCCTGGATTGGCTTACTCAAATCACCTAAAATATACAGTTGTTTTATCTTACGAATGCGGTTCGACTATGAATGTTGTTAGCAGGGATTGGTTGCGGTTGTAAAATTTCGGTATGTTTTACGGTTAATATAGCGGTACCGAAATATTCTACCCTTACTTAGGATACCGATAAATTTTATTTCGGTATAAAACCACCGAAATATAGAGGTACCGAAATTACGGAACCTATGTTGAAGTACCGAAAAATTAAGGTATCAAAATATGAAGGTATAGTTTTAAATAGGTATGACGTCATACCGATATAAAAAGGTACCGCAATTTTCCGGTATATCTGTTTTTCGGTACCTCATCAAAGCGGTACCGCAATTTTTAATTACTCAACCCAAACCCAAATATAACGGTACCGTTATATTAACGGTACCGTTAATATAACGGTACCGTTATATTTGGGTTAGCTTAACCTCTTATAAAGGTATTATATCGTGTTTTGTCGTTCATCTTCATGCTAGGGGGGCTGGGGGCGGTATTACAAGCTCTTAAAACTTCAATTTTCTGAATGGCTATCATTGCGTCTCTTTTATTACTGATAAAACAGACGCAGACGATGATTGATGATTACTCCTTACAATATTAATTACAGCCCAATCCTCAAATTTTTATAGGTACCCTTAAAAAATATACCTACCAAAACAAAAAAAAAATGTGTAGTACATATTTCACATACACGGTCATTTGATTTACTAGCTAGGCGAAGCCTGTACTATGGGTGATAGATACTGATATAACCTGACTGATATATAATATCTGACTGACAGATATCCGTCGCGTCGGGGCTTCCATTACCTGCGTCGAAATGAACTAATATTTTGTATTGGGAACAATATTGGGAATATAGGTACTTTTGAAGAACAGAGAGATGGCAATTGCAGACCCGATGATTTTTTTTTTGAATAGGTGTGTATGTATAGGTTAATACTACAGTACTAGGCACGTATCTTGAAATTTTTTCGACGGAGTGGGGATAAGTTCGCGCATGTGCTCTTGTGAGCGACCAATGGCGCGCGCCCCTCGCCCACCGCCCGCGCCCCTCACCGCTACGCATACCCAAAATACGCGTTTCGCACAATCCCCACCCGATTTCAAGTTATATGCCTCGTACTGTACATTAATGTGAGTCAGGAGATATTTTCGTAAAAATTATTTAACCTTTTTAGGGTTCCGTACCAAAATGGAGTCCGTTACGCCAGCAAGAAAGTAGCTTCTAGAGGGAAGCGAGTTTGATGAATAATTTGTGCGCAATTCGGTGTAAATGTGCGCCAAATAAAAAAATTGTGGGCCTTATAGTTTTGGAATAAAACGGGAAAAACAATTCTGCTGGGGTAACGGTACTCCAGCAGGAAGATTCTAAACTAATGATCGGAGAGAAATAAAAGATATATAGGCGGGTAGCTTGATACTAGCAAGAAATGTGCGCCAAATATATAATTTGTGGGCCTTATAGTTTTGGAGATATTTGATTTCCTGCTGGCGTAACGTTTTGCCAGATCCCAGATCTCGGAAACTACTAAATGTGCGATCTTACAGTAAACATATAGAAGTAGCCCCTAATTTGTGCTATTGGTGCGGTAGAAAACATTTCAAAAATATTCACAAATTTTGAAGTAATCGGGCATTTTCTGAAAACAGAAAAAAATATCTAGCGCCTTAACTACCACATAAATAAAGAAACTAAAAACGGTGTTCTATTCTTCTTATTATTTCTCATTACCATAAAAATTTTGAAAACCGCACACATACACGTTTTTGAATAATACCCACATGAAGGTGAGACCGTCCATGTCATGACTTTGACGGTCAGCAGGATAAAAATATCAGAGATTATTTAGATCTTGGCCCAATGAATAATCTGTGCGGTTACTGAAGTACATGCTCTGAAATTTTCAGCTTCAAATTCTTCGTATTAAAGGAAATATCAATTAAAATCCAAAACAACTCTCAGTATTCCGATTAACCGACCAAATTCGATAGACCACAAAAAAGCGACGCGTTCATACATATTGATGACCTTCTTTAATGTGTCGTATTATACAGAAACATTGTTTGTACAGTTGCGTTCATAACTTCTTATTGGCAAATGTGGGTAAATAGTGTTTTAACATTTAAATGGTTAGTTAGAGCCTGCATTTATACCAATACAATGTGGCGTTGATCTGTTACATTACACCCAGATTATATATTTTGCGGACGGCACTCTTCGAACACGTGACTATGAAACCAGCTAAATTTCTTAAGTTACTAGAAGATCTGTTTACTTCTTAGTGAAATATACCAGAATCATTGTTGTCTAAACATCAATAGCATAGCTGTTTTTATTTTCAATAACAGAAATAACTACCTAGCTGTCTTAGGTAGGTATATGTTTATAACTTCATTCGAACCGGAAAGAAGTACTAAAATCAGTTAAACGGGCACTTCACTCGCGTATTATTATTAAGGTAGGTATTTAGTTTTGGTGTAACAAGTAGGTATTTATTGTAATAACATTTTATTAAGGTACCTAAGTACTTACTTAAAATGCAATTAATTTTACAACAGAAGATAGTGACCAACTTCATAGCGCTTGTGCTATAAAACGACGTTTTTTAATCTGTAACATTTTATCTTTTCCATAGAGACCACTGACGTCCATTATACAACTTGTATAATGGACGTCAGAGGGCCTAGTACTAGTTGTGTTTCTCACCTCACTTTACAAATAGTATCGAGTGAAAGAGAGGAAATCATTCGAGTGAGTGAACGAGTGAAAGAATGAAAACGATAGTTAACTATTCGTAAAGTGAAGTGAGAACAAAAAACCAACTCGTACTAGGCCCTCTGTGAAGAGACCTACATCCATGTAGAAGTTGCATGCAAGGGATCACTGTCTATTGTCAATTTAATCGCATTGTAGGTACATTAAGTACCTAGTTAGGTATAACAAAAAAAAAACGAAATAAAATTACAAAACATCCTTTATTTTTTTACTAAAATAATGTTAAAATGGTTAAAATTCTTTCAATTCAAGTAAAAAATGAAATGTAACAGAAATAACTTCATTCGTTATTTAAATAAAAGCACTCACTCAAATCACTTTTTCACTTAAATGTACGTAGACGTGACGTGTACAATCCTGTTCGACAACAAAGTTAAGGAGGTCATCAATATGTATGAACGCGTCGCTTTTTTGTGGTCTATCGAATTTGGTCGGTTGATAGGAATACTGACAGTTGTTTTGGATTTTAATTGATATTTCCTTTAATACGAAGAATTTGAAGCTGAAAATTTCAGAGCATGTACTTCATTAACTGCACAGATTATTCATTGGGCCAAGATCTAAATAATCTCTCATATTTTTATCCTGCTGACCGTCAAAGTCATGACATGGTCGGTCTCACCTTCATGGGTATTATTCAAAAACATGTATGTGTGCGGTTTTCAAAATTTTTATGGTAATGAAAAATAATAAGAAGAATAGAACACCGTTTTTAGTTTCTTTATTTATGTGGTAGTTAAGGCGCTAGAATTTTTTTACTGTTTTCAGAAAATGCCCGATTACAAAAATTCGTTAATATTTTTAAAATGTTTTCTACCGCACAAATAGCACAAATTAGGGGCTACTTCTATATGTTTACTGTAAGATCGCACATTTAGTAGTTTCCGAGATCTGGGATCCGGCAAAACGTTACGCCAGCAGGAAATCAAATATCTCCAAAACTATAAGGCCCACAAATTATATATTTGGCGCACATTTCTTGCTAGTATCAAGCTACCCGCCCATATATCATTTATTTCTCTCCGGTCATTAGTTTAGAATCTTCCTGCTGGAGTACCGTTACCCCAGCAGAATTCGTTTTTCCCGTTTTATTCCAAAACTATAAGGCCCACAAATTGCGCACAAATTATTCATCAAACTCGCTTCCCTCTAGAAGCTACTTTCTTGCTGGCGTAACGGACTCACCAAAATGGTAAAAAAAAGGAACCCTTATGGTGTGACTCAGTCTGTCTGTCTGTCACAGCTGGATATCTCGAAAACTACTAATGGTATCAACTTGAAATTTGGAATAGTTTAAGATGATATTTGTCCAACTATTTTGCAAATAAGAAAGAAATAAAAAAAAAAAATTTTACAACAGGTAGGTACTGAAAAGGATTCTTAAAAATTTGAAGTGAGGTGACTAGGTAATGTGGGGTATCATATGAAAGAGCGCTGTTTGCACATTATAAAACATTTTTTTCCTTTTTTTTAGGACGCATAGTTTTCGACTTATGATGAAAAATGTAAAAAAAATTCCTCCCCCCCCCCCCCCCTTATCTCCGATGTTTGCAAAGAGAAAAATCTGAAATAATTCTATGTGATAGTAGTTTATGTAAGGATTACAGGAAAAACAAAACGATGCCTCAATATAACACAATTTTTTAGAAATTCAAAAAACAAACAAAAAAATATAAGTGCCACTACCAGTCAACAGATGGCGCTGACCTAAGAAGAAAAAATAGTTCCACTATTGGTCAAGAGATGGCGCTGACCTAATACTACAATAATAATTGGTGGCTGGTTCTAATATAATTACCTACGACTGTCATTCTGAATTTCGACAGTCAATTATTTCGACAGGGTCTGAATTTCTAAAAACAATAGTGCGACTACTACTGCTTTGACAGAACATATTTCGACACACACTACTACGAATAACACTACTTCGACGGAACATACCTTCGAAAAAATACTACTCTGAAATGTGACAATAATTATTGAATTCCGCTTTTTGGTTTAAGGTACTTACAAAATAAAAACATAAATAATAATCAACCATTTTTTAATAATTATAACAATCATATCTTCAGATAATATAGAGAATTTAAATTGAAATAAAACACTTTTTAACGGATACTAGCGCGGTTTTATTGAATGTACTTTGGTATTTAGTTGGTATTTGGTTTGATTTTTGGTTTTCCCGACGTTTCGGCACCTTTGCAGCTGCCGTGGTCACGGGGGACTGAAGCTACCCGTGAGCCTACCCTCAAGCGATGAATTTTTTAGACGTTCAGAAATAAAAATTTAACAAAATTTTTTAATTATTTTATGTTGATTTATAATTTAATTTTATGAATTATTTAATGCTAAAAAGAGAGAGAATCTACTGAAACTACCACCATTTCATAAAATTGGGAGGCCCCTCCAAGAAAGAAATGGCGTAAGAAAACTTGGAGAGGAAGCCGACCTCCGTCTTTTGTATTAATTTATTTATTTGCAAAAGGAACTAACCGTATCATTAGATCTTACAGTGCGTGTGAGGGGCTTTAGCTTGTGAATGATGGGGTCCCAAGCTGGTGGAATTTTCCAACCATCATCTCTATTGAAATTAGGATATTTATTTATTTCGATAGCCTCGCGGAGCATTCTAGGGATAAATCTACGTTCCCTAGCAAGGATTTGGGGTTTGTCAAATCTAATATAATGGTTGGGCCCCTCAAAGGCGTGTTCACTCACTGCAGACTTGTTATCGCGCCTATGTTTCATGTCAGCTACATGCTCTTTGACGCGGGTCCCTATGCTTCTCTTTGTTTGCCCGATGTAGGAGAGTCCACAGTCACAATCTAGTTTGTAGACGCCTGCAGCTTGAAGGGGGATATTACACTTGACAGGTCGTAAGAATTGGTTGATCTTCTTCGGCGGCTTGAAGTAAGTTTTGATTGACGCTCGCTTCAGAATGTTTCCAATCTTGTCAGTGACACCCTTCAAGTATGGTAGGATGGCAGGTTGACGCTCTACTGTGGCTGGTTTGGCGCGTTTTCTGTGATTGAGGTGTGGTACTTGCAACTTGTTGTTACGCAGTACTTGTTGGACGTGCTGAAGCTCAGCAGTCAGGTGTTGTTTGTCACAGATTCCGCGGGCTCTCTGAAACAAAGATTTCCCTACGGTAGCTAACTGTATAGGATGATGGTGAGAGTCACCATTAAGGTATCTGTCTGTATGGGTTGCTTTACGATACACTGTGTGGCTCAAGGTTTGGTTCGGATTCCTGATAATGAGAATGTCTAGGAAAGCTAGTTTATTGTCTGCCTCTAACTCCATAGTAAATTGTATGTTGGGGTTTATGGAGTTAAGATGGTTAAGAAATGCAGGGACACTGTCTCTAGGTAGTATTGTGAAAGTGTCATCTACGTACCGTTTGTAGAACCGGAGAGTCACTGGTGCTGTGGCTAGTGCTTTCTCCTCAAAATCCTCCATGAAAATGTCAGCAACGATGGGGGATACTGGAGAGCCCATTGCTACGCCGTCTACTTGCACGTAGAACTCCTCGTTCCATAACAGATAGCCAGATGTTAGGCATAATTCTAGTAGTTCTGCATATTCAATTGGCATGTTGTTGTCAACTAGCTTTTTCCTGATGATATCAATGCAGTCCTGTACTGGTAAGCATGTGAATAAGGACTGAACATCAAAACTAACCATAGTTTCATCATCAGCGAGATGTAGATGTTGTATCTCACTGACAAACTGGTAGGAATCCTTTACAAAGGCTGATGTGTTACCTCTCAGTGGTGTAAGTGTTTTTGCTACGTGTTTAGCCAATTTATAAGTTGGTGAGTCAATTTGGCTTACAATCGGACGCAGCGGAGCATTGTCTTTGTGTATTTTCGGTAACCCATACAGTTTCGGCGGTGTAGGGCAGGATGGAATAAGATAATCGACATCAAGATCTAACTGTTCTGAATATTTTTTGATGAGTTCACTCGTTTTCTTAAGGATCTTGGCGGTTTGATCACAATTTACTAGTTTATACGTTTTCTCATCACTTAAAGTTCTTGTATTTTTGTGTTATAATCCGACGTATCCATAACTACCGTTGCGTTGCCTTTATCAGCTCGGAGGATAGTTAATTCGGGTCTAGTGCGTAAGTTCTTCAACATTATTTATTTCATGTCTAGTGAGCGCGTAAGCTTGAGAAGTGAATAGAATTTAAATTATTAATAATAGTAATAAG
This sequence comes from Agriphila geniculea, assembly GCA_943789525.1. Classification (NCBI taxonomy): domain Eukaryota; kingdom Metazoa; phylum Arthropoda; class Insecta; order Lepidoptera; family Crambidae; genus Agriphila; species Agriphila geniculea. Next base: position 18,619,123 of record OX038883.1, on the reverse strand, counting down.
TCTTCTTGATTTTTTTATTACACATGTTAGTATTAATAGGTCTTTCTTATGCTAATAATAAAGTGGAATTCAATAAATATTGTCACATTTCAGAGCAGTATTTTGTCGAAGGTATGTTCCGTCGAAATAGAGATCCGTCGAACAAGTGCATTTCGAAGAAGGGTTCTGTCGAAGTAGTGTTATTCGAAGTTGTGTGTGTCGAAATCGAAATATGTTCTGACGAAGCAGTGAGTAGTCGCACTATTGTTTTTCCAAATTCACCCTGTCGAAAATTCGAAATAATTGATTGTCGAAATTCAGAATGGTCATTACCTACTATCTGCCGTACGAATAAAGAAAAATAAGTTCCTACTTAGAATAACCAATAATATTGCTTAGCAATATTATTCCTTACGTTTAATTCATGAACGCCCGAGCGGCCTCCTGGTCCCGGATAACAATGGAATATCTATTGTGTCTCTTTTTCCGGGCGTTGAAAGGTTAAATCGATAACATTTCATCAGTTTGTGGAGTGGCTGAAACGTTTTTCAGTCACCATAAGCAGCTGTGGTTAAGATTTGTAAATTAACTGTCCGCCTGTTCGCCCTTCCACCTGTCCGCCGTCTATCCTACTTTTTTAAAGACTGTAGGTACTAAAGTAACATATCAAAATATATTCATGATTGTACGGAACCCTCGGTGCGCGAGTCCGACTCACTCTTGACCGCTTTTTTTAATTAAGAATACCTACCTATTCCCGGAAAATTAGAGTAGTGAGACACAAAAGATTTCCCATTGTCGGGCCGCTCAGGGATTGAAAGATTAAGAATAACTATTTTAAGTGACGTGGGTTTTATTTATTTTTTTATTTTGCTTTTTATTTTAAACTTTTTAAATAATTCATACTTTATCTATTTAATAACCGCTTCCAAATCGGTCAAACCGATTTATATACATAAGTATAGATAAACATACAGATTTATTTCCATAATATTTTTTTTCTTTCTTACATTAATTTTTATTTAAACTTATGATAAATGTATTTTTTGTAATAAAAACGAACTGTAATTTTAGCCTCGGTATAACATTAAAAATGAAAAGAACATAAAAAATTTATTCAGAGCCCAAAGTGCACATGCGCGACCTTTCCCCCACTCCGTCGAAAAAATTTCAAGATTAATGAAATGCCTCGTACTGTACTGAAGTGTACACTGTACACCGGAGTCTCTCTCTACCGTCTGTACCTACTCGCGAAATGCACGGAACTTGTCGGTTCGTGTTCAATACAGTGCATTTCGGTACCGAAATAAAATAACGGTTAAATAGCGGTACCTCAAAATAAAGGTTGTCATATTTCGGTACCAATATTGAAGTACCGAAAAATTAAGGTATCGAAATTCGAAGGAATAGTTTTTAATGGGTATGACGTCATACCGATAAATAAAGGTACCGAAAAATTAAGGTATCAAAATATGAAGGGACAGTTGTTTTAATAGGTATGACGTCATACCGATAAATAAAGGTACCGAAAAATTAAGGTATCAAAATAATGAAGGAACCGTTTTTAATAGGTATGACGTCATACCGATAAATAAAAGTACCGTAATTTTCCGGTAAATCAGTCCCTGGTTGTTAGGCGTGCACGTGCACATTATTTTAGTGTATGTAATACGCATGTGCACATTGAGTGAGATAAAACAACTGTACCGCGTTGCCGAATTATTAGGTATCTCAAGTAGGTATTTTTGTAAGTTTCTGTGTTCTCGCGGGACTCGCGGTCCGCACAAAATGGGTCGGCGGTCCAGATGCGGATACAAGTACTGGGTGGCTCTAACATGTTCTTATTGACCCCTCTCATCTTTCTGCTGATATACCGCCCATCCAGATCTAGATTGTGCCAGCCGCCGTGATGTTCAGCCGCCTGCACGTCTATGGCTTTAGTGCGCACTACAAGTACTACTGGACTATTTTACTTACATCTCCCAGGCAGCGATGACGTCATACAAGTACTGGGTGGCTCTAACGTGTTCTTCTTTTCCACCTCTTTGTTGATACACCGCCCAGCCTGATCTAGATTGTGGCGCTAGCCCCAGTTTGTCCGCCAGTCTGGCCGCAGCAGCTGCCGCGGTATCAGCCGGATGCACGTCTATGGCTTTAGTGCGGCCGTCCAGGAAGAAGAACCGGCATACTATGGTGCCGAGACGACGCATCGCCTGTGTGGAGAGAGCGAATTTGATATTAGTGAAAAATAACACAATAAGTTGGTAATAAAGAAGAATGAAATAAAAAACAAAGACTTGATTTCTGTCTTTGCTTGTGATGTTCGAAGCGCAAGTGTTTAGCATAATGTAATTTTTTGATTAGTATTTTTTTAATATATAACATTGTAAGTAAGTTTAGACATCTTGATGAGTTGGCGAATGACGTCGTGGAAACGTGAAAAACAGACGACAGTAGTGGGTAGTGATCTCAACGGTGGTGCTGGGTAGTAGCGGAGTATATAGCTAGCACAGACAAAATTATCACCAATTAAACTGAGGAAATGACTTCTCCGCATCGTTAGGTTAGAGTCAAGCGCTCGCAGCCAGCTGCAGTAGTGGCGGGACTACAGTAGGCGGGTAGTTACCGCGATCTCGACGGTGCTGGGCGGCAGGTGGCGGGGCGCGGCGCCGCGGCAGTTGTCCAGGCACCACTGCGCGCAGTGCGCGGCGCGCGCTGCAGTAGTGGCGGGACTACAGTAGGCGGGTAGTTACCGCGATCTCGACGGTGCTGGGCGGCAGGTGGCGGGGCGCGGCGCCGCGGCAGTTGTCCAGGCACCACTGCGCGCAGTGCGCGGCGCGCGCTGCAGTAGTGGCGGGACTACAGTAGGCGGGTAGTTACCGCGATCTCGACGGTGCTGGGCGGCAGGTGGCGGGGCGCGGCGCCGCGGCAGTTGTCCAGGCACCACTGCGCGCAGTGCGCGGCGCGCGCTGCAGTAGTGGCGGGACTACAGTAGGCGGGTAGTTACCGCGATCTCGACGGTGCTGGGCGGCAGGTGGCGGGGCGCGGCGCCGCGGCAGTTGTCCAGGCACCACTGCGCGCAGTGCGCGGCGCGCGCTGCAGTAGTGGCGGGACTACAGTAGGCGGGTAGTTACCGCGATCTCGACGGTGCTGGGCGGCAGGTGGCGGGGCGCGGCGCCGCGGCAGTTGTCCAGGCACCACTGCGCGCAGTGCGCGGCGCGCGCTGCAGTAGTGGCGGGACTACAGTAGGCGGGTAGTTACCGCGATCTCGACGGTGCTGGGCGGCAGGTGGCGGGGCGCGGCGCCGCGGCAGTTGTCCAGGCACCACTGCGCGCAGTGCGCGGCGCGCGCTGCAGTAGTGGCGGGACTACAGTAGGCGGGTAGTTACCGCGATCTCGACGGTGCTGGGCGGCAGGTGGCGGGGCGCGGCGCCGCGGCAGTTGTCCAGGCACCACTGCGCGCAGTGCGCGGCGCGCGCTGCAGTAGTGGCGGGACTACAGTAGGCGGGTAGTTACCGCGATCTCGACGGTGCTGGGCGGCAGGTGGCGGGGCGCGGCGCCGCGGCAGTTGTCCAGGCACCACTGCGCGCAGTGCGCGGCGCGCGCTGCAGTAGTGGCGGGACTACAGTAGGCGGGTAGTTACCGCGATCTCGACGGTGCTGGGCGGCAGGTGGCGGGGCGCGGCGCCGCGGCAGTTGTCCAGGCACCACTGCGCGCAGTGCGCGGCGCGCGCTGCAGTAGTGGCGGGACTACAGTAGGCGGGTAGTTACCGCGATCTCGACGGTGCTGGGCGGCAGGTGGCGGGGCGCGGCGCCGCGGCAGTTGTCCAGGCACCACTGCGCGCAGTGCGCGGCGCGCGCTGCAGTAGTGGCGGGACTACAGTAGGCGGGTAGTTACCGCGATCTCGACGGTGCTGGGCGGCAGGTGGCGGGGCGCGGCGCCGCGGCAGTTGTCCAGGCACCACTGCGCGCAGTGCGCGGCGCGCGCTGCAGTAGTGGCGGGACTACAGTAGGCGGGTAGTTACCGCGATCTCGACGGTGCTGGGCGGCAGGTGGCGGGGCGCGGCGCCGCGGCAGTTGTCCAGGCACCACTGCGCGCAGTGCGCGGCGCGCGCTGCAGTAGTGGCGGGACTACAGTAGGCGGGTAGTTACCGCGATCTCGACGGTGCTGGGCGGCAGGTGGCGGGGCGCGGCGCCGCGGCAGTTGTCCAGGCACCACTGCGCGCAGTGCGCGGCGCGCGCTGCAGTAGTGGCGGGACTACAGTAGGCGGGTAGTTACCGCGATCTCGACGGTGCTGGGCGGCAGGTGGCGGGGCGCGGCGCCGCGGCAGTTGTCCAGGCACCACTGCGCGCAGTGCGCGGCGCGCGCTGCAGTAGTGGCGGGACTACAGTAGGCGGGTAGTTACCGCGATCTCGACGGTGCTGGGCGGCAGGTGGCGGGGCGCGGCGCCGCGGCAGTTGTCCAGGCACCACTGCGCGCAGTGCGCGGCGCGCGCTGCAGTAGTGGCGGGACTACAGTAGGCGGGTAGTTACCGCGATCTCGACGGTGCTGGGCGGCAGGTGGCGGGGCGCGGCGCCGCGGCAGTTGTCCAGGCACCACTGCGCGCAGTGCGCGGCGCGCGCTGCAGTAGTGGCGGGACTACAGTAGGCGGGTAGTTACCGCGATCTCGACGGTGCTGGGCGGCAGGTGGCGGGGCGCGGCGCCGCGGCAGTTGTCCAGGCACCACTGCGCGCAGTGCGCGGCGCGCGCTGCAGTAGTGGCGGGACTACAGTAGGCGGGTAGTTACCGCGATCTCGACGGTGCTGGGCGGCAGGTGGCGGGGCGCGGCGCCGCGGCAGTTGTCCAGGCACCACTGCGCGCAGTGCGCGGCGCGCGCTGCAGTAGTGGCGGGACTACAGTAGGCGGGTAGTTACCGCGATCTCGACGGTGCTGGGCGGCAGGTGGCGGGGCGCGGCGCCGCGGCAGTTGTCCAGGCACCACTGCGCGCAGTGCGCGGCGCGCGCTGCAGTAGTGGCGGGACTACAGTAGGCGGGTAGTTACCGCGATCTCGACGGTGCTGGGCGGCAGGTGGCGGGGCGCGGCGCCGCGGCAGTTGTCCAGGCACCACTGCGCGCAGTGCGCGGCGCGCGCTGCAGTAGTGGCGGGACTACAGTAGGCGGGTAGTTACCGCGATCTCGACGGTGCTGGGCGGCAGGTGGCGGGGCGCGGCGCCGCGGCAGTTGTCCAGGCACCACTGCGCGCAGTGCGCGGCGCGCGCTGCAGTAGTGGCGGGACTACAGTAGGCGGGTAGTTACCGCGATCTCGACGGTGCTGGGCGGCAGGTGGCGGGGCGCGGCGCCGCGGCAGTTGTCCAGGCACCACTGCGCGCAGTGCGCGGCGCGCGCTGCAGTAGTGGCGGGACTACAGTAGGCGGGTAGTTACCGCGATCTCGACGGTGCTGGGCGGCAGGTGGCGGGGCGCGGCGCCGCGGCAGTTGTCCAGGCACCACTGCGCGCAGTGCGCGGCGCGCGCTGCAGTAGTGGCGGGACTACAGTAGGCGGGTAGTTACCGCGATCTCGACGGTGCTGGGCGGCAGGTGGCGGGGCGCGGCGCCGCGGCAGTTGTCCAGGCACCACTGCGCGCAGTGCGCGGCGCGCGCTGCAGTAGTGGCGGGACTACAGTAGGCGGGTAGTTACCGCGATCTCGACGGTGCTGGGCGGCAGGTGGCGGGGCGCGGCGCCGCGGCAGTTGTCCAGGCACCACTGCGCGCAGTGCGCGGCGCGCGCTGCAGTAGTGGCGGGACTACAGTAGGCGGGTAGTTACCGCGATCTCGACGGTGCTGGGCGGCAGGTGGCGGGGCGCGGCGCCGCGGCAGTTGTCCAGGCACCACTGCGCGCAGTGCGCGGCGCGCGCTGCAGTAGTGGCGGGACTACAGTAGGCGGGTAGTTACCGCGATCTCGACGGTGCTGGGCGGCAGGTGGCGGGGCGCGGCGCCGCGGCAGTTGTCCAGGCACCACTGCGCGCAGTGCGCGGCGCGCGCTGCAGTAGTGGCGGGACTACAGTAGGCGGGTAGTTACCGCGATCTCGACGGTGCTGGGCGGCAGGTGGCGGGGCGCGGCGCCGCGGCAGTTGTCCAGGCACCACTGCGCGCAGTGCGCGGCGCGCGCTGCAGCGGGCCGGGCGCGCGCTCGCAGCCAGCTGCAGTAGTGGCGGGACTACAGTAGGCGGGTAGTTACCGCGATCTCGACGGTGCTGGGCGGCAGGTGGCGGGGCGCGGCGCCGCGGCAGTTGTCCAGGCACCACTGCGCGCAGTGCGCGGCGCGCGCTGCAGTAGTGGCGGGACTACAGTAGGCGGGTAGTTACCGCGATCTCGACGGTGCTGGGCGGCAGGTGGAGGGGCGCGGCGCCGCGGCAGTTGTCCAGGCACCACTGCGCGCAGTGCGCGGCGCGCGCTGCAGTAGTGGCGGGACTACAGTAGGCGGGTAGTTACCGCGATCTCGACGGTGCTGGGCGGCAGGTGGCGGGGCGCGGCGCCGCGGCAGTTGTCCAGGCACCACTGCGCGCAGTGCGCGGCGCGCGCTGCAGCGGGCCGGGCGCGCGCTCGCAGCCAGCTGCAGTAGTGGCGCGAGAGGCCGCGGCTCGGCTGCCACGCGACAGCGCACAGGCATAGTACTAGCCATAGGCGTTCAGCCCACTCTTCTACAGGGCACTCGCTTATCTACACAAACGGTACATCCCAATATTTTTATTCACGACAACGAATTCAACAAAAAATATACTGATTAACCGTCTTAAAGCCGAATCTGTCAACTCTCGTAATAAAGAATCAGAAAAGTTTTACGCCTCTCATTTTTTCCTCAATTACTCTTTTTATTGGCTAACTATACTATATTAAGAGCCATTTCGAATTAATCGGTGCTGTCGCAATCATTAATTTATTGAGAACTTTTGGGAAAAAACGTAATTAAATTACCTAAATTAATTAAACTAACCTGTCTGACACATTGCACTAATATCTCGTCCCGTAGCTCCTCGCGTTCCAAGCCTTTGGCTATGATAGATTGTATCACTTGAGTTTCCTTATCCGGCGTTAACTCGCCCCTCATGTAGCGGCACAATTCCTAAAAATGTATGACTGTTTAGTGTTTAGTTAGAACAACAGAATAACTACTTGCATAGGGTACTGCATAGATTTTAAGGGTCCATGATAGGAAAACATGGTTTGCGGGAGTCATATTTTTATACAAGAAAATGTAAAGTTGTAGCCACAAAAAAAACATACCACAAACTAAAAATATTCTCTAGTAGCTATAAACCTCACAGATGATTGTAAAAAAATCGGAATAACATCAAAAGTGCTTGCGTAGGGTCATATTTTTGGCGTATATAATAGCGCAAACATATTGAATTCTACATTAAAATACACTTTAACGTACTGTGAAGTAGCTCCAATAACTTTTATTCAAGAAAGATAATTGTGCTAAAGATAATGATGAAAAAACAACGAAAAACATCGAAAAAGTGCAGAAGTAAGATTATTTTCCATACTCTTAACACGTAAAGAAAAAGACAGAGACAAATGTTTCCACATAACCGAGACCTATAGAGTTTATTATACGATTCAAACTTTATGACTTCTGTGAACATCGCGCGAGACGCTACGCAGAACACAAATTCGATGTGAGTGTGTGAAAGCGACGTGTTGTGGGACAAGGCTACGCGCATAGTTACTAACTTCACAGAAGTCATATAGTTTGAATCGTATTATACCGATCAACGATCTCTTTGATTAGATGTGACACCACTTACCCTGAATATGTTGACAGCAGTGGTAACGCTATCCGGGTCGTGCAACTGTATGTGTGACGTAGGAATGCTGTTGCCCTTGTAGTATGTGATCATTTCTTCTTTGGTCAACACCTCCATGGACTTGCTCTTGCGAGTTAGAGTCGCCATTATTGTACCTGAGGCAATCGCGATGAAACACTTTGATGAGTATTTGCAGCTGACAACGACAGTGGCCCTACCATGAGATGATGCAAACTGTTTTCGCTGCCGTAAACTATCGTTATCTCTCTTTCACTCGCATTGAGTGTGAACAGTATTTACAATAGTTTACGGTAGGGGAAACAGTTTGTATCAATTCATAGTAAAGTTTTCCTAAGAAAACATTAGAGAAAGAAAGAATATGTATAAAGAAAAAGAGTTCAAGAATGTCGTACACTTACAAAAATAGGTATTAGGATTTATTGTTCAATTCGAATTTATAATACATTGACAATAAATATTTTACGAAATCTGAATCGTATCTAAAATAGAAGTAGAACGAATTACACCTTCAAACTGTTGTAAATTGGATCCTTAGATCTTGAATTTTTTATAATAACGACGCCCTCGCTTCGCTTTGGTTCCTTCCTTCCAACAATATTCAAAAAGAAAACAAATACCTTCCAGTTGTCACCTCCATTCGCTCCAAAAGTATGTTTATTATACACCTAAACCTTTCTCGGGAAACCCTCTTTCAATTGGTGAAAACCGCATGATAATCCGTTCAGTAGTTTTTGAGTTTATCGCGAACAGACAGACAGACAGACGCGGCGAGGGACTTTGTTTTATAATATGTAGTGATATGATAAGCGCTTTCTTCTTCTTATTTTTAGTTTGGCAATCTATTCTTCTCTTTAGTGAGTAATTTTTGCCAGTGTTTAAGTGTTGAATAGTTCAGTGGTAGATTGTTTTAGTTTACATTAGAATGCGGGTGCATCGCATTTCAATGCTGCTTGGAGCATTTGGCACCAAGTATATCAAGACAGTTAACTCGGTAAGTTCTGCCGAAGTAGCCACCACTACAATAAAAGTCTCAGCTTCACACAACCAAGATCACGCCTATTTCCATTATCCCACATATTGTTCAGTTGCGTAGACACTTGTACCACAAAACTGCACAAATTTTAAGACACAATATCCACTAGGTATGAATCAATTTGCAAATAATTAAAATAGCCACCGAACCGACCTCGACAAAATGGCGCTAAAAACTCACACCGATCCTCTTAGAATGTTAGCAAGATAAGCGCTTTATTTAATCCTGTAATTTGTTTGTTTCTTACCTTCAGGTGATCTCGGATGGTCATTGAAGTACAGTTTGGCGAATTCCGAGAGGTCCTTGACGGCGTCGGCGGGGGGCGTGGTGGGGGGCAGCGCGGTGGCGGGGGGCGACGCCGCCGCCTCCATCTGGTGGAGGCGCCGTTCAACGCGCTCTTTGCGACGGGCGTTGCGATCTGTGCTCTGTATGGACGTGATAAGGTTGATTTTAGATTAATTAAGTTTATATTTTTTTAGAGAGATTCAAATGTTTCTTGCATGAGATGAGGGATCAGTTTAATAACAATAGATATAACAATAAATAAATAAATAAATACAAGGCTCAGCAATCTCGGCATGTAACTTTAGCGCTGCCAAAAATATTTACAATAATTATATAGGTACAATAATTATTGGGGTCTCATTGGCGGGAGACGTGGTGCGGGGCTACTGCAAACAAGCACAGTAATCAATCCCCTCCAATTTCTATCACCGCTAAACTTACGTGCTGGGGCATATACAGTAGCTGGCAAACATCTTGAAATTGGGTGGGGATTGCGCGGAACGCGTATTTTGGGTTTGTGTAGCAGTGAGGTACGCGGGCGGCGGGAGAGGGGCGCGCGCTATTGGTCGCTCACAATATCCACATGCGCGAACTGATCCCCACTCCGTCGAAAAAGTGTCAAGATGTTTGTTTCATACTGTACTAACGATATGAAAGACCGATAGCTCTGCACTCCTATTCACATTTTAAAGAGTACTTATGATTTTAAAGCTACATTTCTTGTTTATGGTAAAAAGGCTTTCACAGATTCCGAATAGGTAGCACCTAATTTTTGGTAAAATTAAATGGAAGAAAGGGGGTATTACAACCTTTAAAACTTGCCAGGTTTATGAATGGCTATAGTTACCTCTCTTTCTCGTTGTATAGCAAAGACAAGAGACACATTGATAGCCACTCAGAAAACTGGCCAGTTTTACGAGGTTGTAATACGGGGACAATATTTTCTTATCAAGAATAAGTGCTTGTATAAAACAATTTTGCTATGAGTACTTACGGTCAAGTCTCCATTGAGTGTAGGCGGCGGGCTGACGCACGTGTCCATAGGAATGGGGGGCGGAGGGGGAGTGGGGGTTTTAGTGCGCAACGAGAGCGGCACGGGGGCAGGGGCGGGGGCGGGGACGGGCGCGGGGGCGGGGGCGGGCGGTAACGGCGCGTCTTCTAGTTCAGGGTCAGACTCCTTTGATGGGAACCTATGGAGAAACAGTTGGTAATCACATTTCAAGTCGGCTACACCATAGAAAGACAACAAAAGCTTAGTACAAATTACGCGCGCTCGAACAACGCACACATAGACACTTCTCACCGATAAGGAATCTCTGCTACACTCAAAACAGTTCGAGTGCGTGACGCAGTATCGTCGTCGGTTGGTGATAGAGTCTGTGTGTGTGCGTGTAGTGCTAAGCTTAACTTCTGTAGTTTCTGTATTTTGTGCCTGTACGCTATGCAACCGGCAGCGATGCGACTAGCGAATTCATTATACAGAAGGAAGACTATGAAATTTAACATTAAAATTTTTATTATTACGGATTGTATCAATTTGTATCGAATCGTATGCGATATAAAAAAATATCTTTGAATGCTGTTCCAATTATTTTTAAAACCAAAGTGAAGTCATATTTCAGTAAAATTTCTCATCTTAATATATAAAATTGTAAACTGAATGACTGACTGACTGACTGATCTATCAACGCACAGCCCAAACCGCTGGACCTAGAGACTTGAAATTTTGCACACAGATACCTTATACAGTGTAGGCATCCACTAAGGAAGGATTTTTGAAAATTCTATCCCTAAGGGGATGAAATAAGGGATGAAAGTTTGTATGAAAGTCCCTCAGTTTTGAAGCTAGGATCGTTAAATTTTGTGTTTAGGCTGATGATTGAAAATTAATAAATACGGGTCTCAGCGTTTTTCAAAATTCTACCCCCGAAGGGGTCAAAAGGGGGATGAAGTTGTGTAATGAAGAAAATCCTTTATTTTCGAAGTCAAAATTGCTAAATATATATTTTATGCTTATGGATGGAAATCTAACGCAACGTATATTGTTATTGTTAGTATTTCGATCCCTACGGGGATGAAATGGGGGTGAAAAGGGGTAAATAAACCTAAAAATGGATTGGATGTCGTTATTGGGGTTTTCTGGGATGACGATTGCAAAAATGACATTTATTTTGAAGTCCAACACGGTGGACATGATCTAACCCTCAAGGGGTGAAAATGGGGTTCAAATTTTGTATGGAAAAAAATATTAAATGGCCATTACAACTTTAAACTTCGTAGGAGCACGTCTAAAAATAAATAAGCAAACATAAATTTTGTGATTTTGAAAATCAACCCCTTAGAGGGTAAGGTATGGGGTGAGTAAACATAAAAATCGATGTGGAGGTCGTTCTTGAGGTTTTATGGGATGGTGATTACGAAAATGAGATTTATTTTGAAGTCCAACACGGTGGACATGATTTAACCCCTAAAGGGGTGATAATGAGGTTCAAATGTATGGAATAAGAATATAAAATAGACATTACAACTTTAAAATTCGTAGGAGCATGTCTAAAAATAAATAGGCAATCACATATTTTGTTATTTTGAAAATCGTCCCTTAGGGTGTAAATGGGGTAAGTAAACATGAAAATCGACGTGGATGTCGTTCTTGAGGTTTCATGGGATGGTGATTGCGAAAATGACATTTATTTTGAAGTCCAACACGGTGGACATGACACATCATGGACCTGTACCTGGATATGCACATCCAGGTAACGGGAATGAGAACAGGCACGGGCACAGGAACAGGAACGGGAATGGAAACAGGACGAGAACGGGACGGGAACGGAACGGGCCGGAGCGGAAACGGAACGGGAAGGGAACGGGAATGAAACGGGAACCGGAAAAGGAACGGAATGAGAACGGGAACGAAACGGGATAGGAACGGGAATGGAACGGGAAAGAGAAAGGGACAGGAACGGGACGGGAACGGTACTGGGAAAAGGAACGGAAGAGTAAGGAGTACGGGACGGGAATGGGACGCGAACGGGAATGAAACGGGAACGGAAAGGGACGGAACGGAATGAAAATGGAACGGGAACGAAACGGGAATGATACAAGAACGGAACGGGAATGAAAACGGGACGGGAACGGTAAAGGAACGGCACGGGAACGGAGGGGAAAGGATCGGGAACGGAATGGGAACGGAATGGGACGAGTACGGGACGGGAACGAGAACGGGAACGGGAATGGACGGGAACGGGAACCGGACGGGAACGGGACGAGACGGGGACGGGAACGGAACGGAACGGGACGGGGATGGGAACGGGAACATGAACGGGAACCGGAAGGGGTACGGGACGGGTACGGAACGGGAACAAGAACGGAACGGGACGGAATTGGAACGGAACGGGAACGGAACCGGAATGAAACGGAAAAGAAACGGGAACGGAACGGGACGAGAACGGTACGGGAACGGGAACGAGAACGGGACGGTAACGGGACGGGAACGGGAATGGCATCGAAAGGGGTACGAGAACGGGACAGGAAAGGGACGGGAACGGACGGGAACAGAACGGGAACCGGAACCGGAAACGTAAAAATGACTGGTCAGATCCTGGTTGAAGGTTCTCTAAGGATTTTCTCTAACATCCACGCGGACGAAGTCGCGGGCAGAAGCTATCTTCAATATTTAAGGAACTTTCCCTCCGTGTGGCAAAGTTTTGGGACAGTCTGTATATGGCGTGTGATGCTAATCATTATAACTGTGTGATAAGCGTTTCAACCCGGGCGGGGGTTATTATTGAAACATTACCGCCACGCTAATACAGCGTGGCGGTAATGTTTCAATAATCTACCAGCCTCAATAACAGTAGTAGAAATATTTTAAGTGACGATAGAGTAATTATTTTAAGGCATGGCTGCACAGACTTACTGAACCATGGACCGCTTGAGCAAATGATGAACTAAAATTTTTTTTTCCTTCAAATGCTTGACACAATATTTTTGCTGGCGGGACACTGGCATATTGCCGGGGGTCGCTTAGTGCTCGCGGGCCGTGGTCAGTCTGTTTTAAGGGTTAGTATTAGTAAATATAATAAAAGTGCCCAGCAGCGGTTCAAAAGCACTCATGTTTATAAGGTTTTTTTAATTAACGATCTTGTTTAATTTAATACGACTCCATACCCGTTGTTTTCCGGGGGCGGGGGCGGGGGCGGGGGCGGCGTGGGCAGCGTAGTTTCCTTGGCGTCTCTCGGCGCGGGCTCGGCGCGCGGTATCACCGCCTCGTATATCGGCTCCTTGCCGTTGATCACGGACAGCTTGCCGTTCGGGATCACGCCGTTTGTCAGCTCCGGAGGGGTGGAGTCTGGGAGTACAAGTGAAATTATGTTAAAGCCTTTTTATTGTCTACGCAATATTTGACGTGAAAATGAAGAGCAATATGTCGCTCAATCATTGGTATGTACTCATCAAAGAGTAGATTTTTGTAGTGGGTTACGCTCAATACAAGGTGTTTGGTAAAAGCCTTAAAAGCCGAATAGGGTAGATAGGGACCATCAAACTGAACAACTCTTTCTATGGGACCAACTCTGAAATCGCGAAAAAAACAGCTGTTTCATTAGATCTTCATTACATATATTTTGATATTTTCGTTATTAATTTTTGTATGAAACAGCTGATTTTGTTTCGCGATTTCAGAGTTGGTCCCATAGTAAAAGTTGTTCAGTTTGATGGTGCCTATCTACCACATTCGGCTTTATAAGGCTTTTACCAAACACCTTGTATATTAAGAGAGGACAACGTCACGGGAATTATATAATAATAACGTTTTTAGTTAAGGCTGTAGACTCGCATCACGTTCCATATTTAAATTTTCAATACAAATGATCAAAACAACTCTGCGCGAGCCGTAACGAGGGCGAACTTTGAAAATTCATATTAAATTATTAAATAGATATAAGTATATAGGTGTAGGAATAGGGAACATGCATAAGTCACCGATTTTGATAAATTTGAGCTAGATCGCTGCGTACACGTATAAAAACATGATGGAACAGAAAAATAAAAAATAAAATGTATTACTTTAGTTTTATCACACACGGGAAAATAACGAATTTTTTTTTTCGTTTTCGGATACAATACACTTAACCTTTAGGCACGTTAGGTCCTTTTACCGGAATGTCCAGTCGGGTCATTAGGTCTATTTCACGGAACGTCCATTCCCCAAATGTCCACTTACCTGAACGTCCTCTTCCCTGAACGTCCACTTACCTGAACGTCCATTCCCCGAACGTCCATTTACCCGAATGTCCTTTTCCCTGAACGTCAATTCCCCGAAAGTCCACTTCCCCAAACGTCGTTTATTACAAACGAATTTGGTCGATAAATGTCAAATCTCTAGCTTACGCGCTCACTAGACATGCCTTAGGGTCTAATTTCTGTTACTAAAAGTTGCATTAGAATAGAATTATTTCTTTTTAAAAACAAAATGAAGTCTTCTTTCAATAAAATTTCCTATCTTCAATATTTAAGGTACTTTCCCTCCATGTGGCAGTTTTGGGACACCCTGTATATTTATAATTCTCTATGCCTATAAAGTCAAATTCTCTACGATTTAACATTTCCATGAAAAAAGAAAAAAAATCGGCCTTAACCGAGGGAACCGTTTGACCAGGTTTTGTCTACAAGAACCGGCTATCAAATCCTGGCACCGGACCCAGTTCTGCATGCTCTAGTCGCGACCCCCAGGGTCACGAACTTTACTCTAGCTAGGGGTCACAGGTAAGTAAAACAAACAGGGGAGGTATTGCAATTGCCAGGTTTTTAAATTGCTAGTTACCTATCTTTCCCACTGTATAGCAAATAAAAGGCACGCATTGATAGACATTCAGAAAACTGGCAAGTTTTAAGAGGTTGTAATACGGGGGCAGGTAAGTATTTTAGGTCCTATACTACAATCTAAAATATAATTCAGTGAATTCAGTGAAGTGAAAATTTATATATGGGCGAAAACAAAGTAAAATCGTATTATTTGATGTCATTTTAATATGATTTAATTATTCATAATTGGAAGTACGTGATAAAAAGAGGTTAATACGCAATAAATAACGGGCAGACCACAACCACAGAATATATATTATTTGAAATAGGTAACTAGTGTATACTGTGCCATAACACCGCTTTACGTCTTCGAAATCGAGGAACTTTCATACAAACTTTCATCCCCTATATCTACCCCTTAAACTCTTATTTCGCAATAAAAGGTAGACGTGACAGCTTAACAGACAAAAATATTCGGTTCAGTTGGAGCGAGAGGTCTCACCACATTTTAGTGGACATTCAGGGAAGTGGACCTTCAGGGAAGTGGACATTCAGGGAAAAGGACATTCGGGTAAATGGACGTTCAGGGAAAGGACGTTCCGGTAATTGGACGTTCAGGGAATAGGACGTTCCGTGAAATAGACCTAATGACCCGACTGGACATTCCGGTAAAAGGACCTAACGTGCCTAAAGGACACTTAACAGTCGGATAGAACATCAAATAAGAAATAATATTTTGTAATACACATATGTACTCAAACGCAATATTTAGGGAGATATTTGAAAATTCTTGGCTAACTCCATACTAATGCACTGAAACGTCACATGAGTGACGTCACAAATGTTGACCTTTTTGTATAGAGCGTTTTCGGCGGGTGCTGCTGCGTGCTAACTTCAAGTAACTATATCACGAGAAAAAAACACAAGAGAAAAGTTTTAATATTACAGTTGATTTTCCACGCATTATACTTTTGATTTTAATACAAAAAAAATTGATGCATGTTCCCTATTGTAGTAGGTTAGTATGGAGAGAGGGTAGCCACTAGTAGGAAGGCCAAAGTGGAAGATCTTCCTCCGGGCTGGGTGATATTAGCCCGGGGACCGCGGTCCAACCGATGATGGTTGGAAGTTGTATATATAGTTTGGCGGCTGAGAAAACTCCGATAGCGAGATGTAGGTTTCTCCATATATTCTTCATACTACGAGGTGTTATTCCTTACTAATCTTTGTGTTCATTCGTCACTAGCGCCATCTAGTAACTTGGTTGAATCTTGTTGTAACCGTGTTGCTATGTGCGGCGGTACGGTAGATGCCGCTACATAGGTATGCAAAACACGCAATACATTAGACAAATACCTCATTATTCCTAAGAAAAATTAAAAATTACTTTAGATTCTGTAAATACCAGTAAAAAAACATATCAAAGTGTACCAATTTGAGCAGTTTTTAATATTTTATTTCTCTGTGATTAAAAAGCATTTTTTTTTAATTTTCTCTCTATAGGGAACTCATTGACAATACAAACAATAAGTGAAAAAATAAATATGAGTCATATTCTTCTTTGTTACAGCTGAAACTTTTTTGAAAAATACCTCTGACAAGCAAATTTGAAATTCCACTTGAACAGATTGTCTTCGTTTTAAAATACCTGACAATTTATAATGTTTTTCTTTCTATACGGCACTAATTTATGAATTTTGATTCCTAAAACTAAAGATTACATCAATAATAATGCTTTCATTCTTTAGATAACTTCATTGGAAAAACATTAATTTCGTTGAAATATACAGCCAGCGAATGTACAATTCGAGACGAGCGTCAAAGTTCATTTGACATTATCGCTATCATTGTTTGACGCGGGCGGACTGTGATAAGTGAGTGTGTGTGTAATTTGACAATATAAGCTGTGGTTCTATTATAATAACAATAAAAATGATGTAATTTTTAATATAACACAAAATAGGCAGGAAATACGTCGTCAGAGGTAATGTCAGCGATGATGTCATCTTGACGTCATCACGTCCCCGCTCTACAATAATAACACTCAGTCGCTCCTACCTTTCCCGTCGGGCAGAGGAGGCGGAGGGCCGGCAGGCGGGCGCGTGCAGCGTGCAGGCGGGCGCGGGCAGCGTGCACCCGGGTGGCGGCGGGAATACTGGAGACTCTTCGGTGCACGCCTCTACGGGCGGCGGCGGCGGAGGTAGTGTCAGCGATGACTTCATCACGTCCCATTCTACAGTAATGACACTCATTCGCTCCTACCTTTCCCGTCTGGGGGCGGTGGGCCGGCGGGCGCGGGCAGCGTGCACCCGGGCGGCGGCGGGAATACTGGAGACTCTTCGGTTCACGCCTCTACGGGCGGCGGCGGCGGAGGTAGTGTCAGTGATGACGTCATCACGTCCCACTCTACAGTAATGACACTCAGTCGCTCCTACCTTTCCCGTCTGGCGGCGGTGGCGGCGGCGGGAATACCGGAGACTCTTCGGTGCACGCCTGTACGGGCGGCGGCGTCGGAGGTAGTGTCAGCGATGACGTCATCACGTCCCACTCTACAGTAATGACACTCAGTCGCTCTTACCTTTCCCGTCTGGCGGCGGTGGCAGCGGCGGGCTGGCGGGCGCGGACAGCGTGCATGCGGGCGGCGGTGGGAATACCGGAGGCTCTTCGGTGCACGCCTCTACGGGCGGCGGCGGCGGGGGTAGAGTCAGCAATGACGTCATCACGTCCCGCTCTATAGTAATGAATGACATTCAGTCAGTCCTACCTTTCCCGTCGGGCGGCGGCGGCGGAGGCGGGCCGGCGGGCGCGGGCAGCGTGCAGGCGGGCGGCGGCGGGAATACCGGAGACTCTTCGGTGCACGCCTCTACGGGCGGCGGCGGCGGAGGTAAAGTCAGCGATGACGTCATCACGTCCCCGCTCTACAAGAATCACAGTCAAAGCACAAAATAGAGAGACTACAGAAGTTTAGTACTCCGCGCGCTCGAGCAACGCACACACACATAGATAGCTTTCACCGGCCGTCGACATTATTATTATTAGGCCCGTATTTATAAACCGCTCTCAACGTTGAGAGCTATCTTGAGATCGTACCTAAGATGCTGTTCCTTTATGAACATCTCAAGTATGATCTCAATATGACTCTCAACGAGCGGATTGTAAATACGAGCCTGAGTCGCGTACTCGACTCGTTTAAGATACCGTTTATAGTGTCGGTGAGAGGTGTCTATGTGTGCGTTGCTCGAACGCGCGTAGTACTAAGCTTAACCTTAGTACTACGCGCGCGTAGTTAGTAGTTAACTACTGTACTCTCTCTATATTGTAGCCAAAGTCACTCCAAACGGCTAACGAAACATAACGGGAATGAATGACGATATAATTCGACAATGAGCAATTTTAAGTAGACCTTACGCCGCATGATCATGACAAACAGATTGTTTCCACAGCAGCACATCGTTACCACAAAATATATAATATATACCATCGATCGATTTATGCCCGGTTCCTATATCCGAGAAACGATCCGTTTTAGTTACGAACAGTAGTTTTATATACGAGGCGTAAGCTAAAACCGTTCCTATAAAAAACGTCTCGTCATGCAACTTACTGACGGCTTGGTACTAAGGGATGGGAGGGTTACCGGTAACGGACGGTAAGCGTATTGTACGGAGATGAGTGTTTGGGGTGTTCCTATAAATATTTTAAACGTCAGTAGACTGTCAAGATTACTATTCGTTATGTCATTTGGTTACCCGTCAATTTCGGTCGGTTATAGTGTGGTTAAAATAGAGTTTTTCAAGTATTTTACTGTTTTCCCTTTTTTATTTTAAATGTCGAGTTCAGATAGTGATAAAGAAGTGTTTGATATTATATCAAACTCCAGTGAGACTGATTCAGAAGAAGATAATAGGCGCGTTAGAATATATAAAGAAAGAATGGATTATTTAGCGACGCTGGATTCTTACGAATTTCAAGTAAGATTTCGACTCGATAAGGAATCTACTGAACAGTTACTTCTTAAAAACGTACAACTATCTAGAAATAGAACAAAATTCAAATAGATGTTATCTGTAGGTACTCACCGGAGTAATATCCATTTCAAACAACGACTTCTGCTTTGTTGATCCTTAAAGAACACTACTGGAACTGTATGTACTGTATATGTATATATATTGTACTACACTTTATAAATACAATACCTACCTACTACATATAACTAAAATTTTTGGCCACAACACATCAAACAAAACAACCGTATTATCAGCGAGTGAACGAATAACTGTAAAGATGGAGAACCAAAGAAACATTTGGTTGCCTGATGCCAAATGTCAGTGCCATAAAAAAGGGCGCGCGCTGAACTTATAACGTTCCCTTCTTGTTGTACGTGTACGCTGCATTCTATTGTATTTGGTAGGAAAATAAAAATAACACGCCTAAAATAAGATGCCTACGATCGTATAGTAATTAACACATCTTACAAAACTTATAGAACTATTCGTATGTAAATTTAACTTATTTTGTCCTGAATTTTGTGTTAAATTCAATTACAATTTTGCTTAAAACGAAACGCACATCTGTGAATGAAGAGGGCTCGGTATTTTAATGACCAACGGATGTTCGTCGACAGCAGGTATAGAAAGTAAATTGTGGAACGGTATTTACGACTCGTAGTCGGTTCTAGAAAAACGCATAGTAGCTTTTATACCATGACGATCCGTTGAATATAGGAACCGGGCATTAGAACATAACATGGTATAAGTTAAGGGTTAAAATCATTTGCAAAAAGCCAAGTTAGTAAAAAAGATTGTGCTGAACAATATTCGTAAACTCAAAATAGGAATTCAAATAATGATTTTACCGAAAGAGAATCTCCATTCGATAGAGGCGTCATTCCGTTGATTGATGTCGTCATTCCATTGTTGATCGACGTTGTCATTCCGTTGTTGATCGACGTTGTCATTCCGTTGTTGATCGACGTTGTCATTCCGTTGTTGATTGACGTCGTCATTCCGTTGGTGATGGATGCTGTCATGACGTTGTTGACCGATGACGTCATGCCGTTGGTCATCGACGACGTCATCGAGGGAGGTAAGGACGGTTGAATAACGGTATGGAGTGGGAGGGACGAGGGGGGTGAAGGGGGGATAGCTTCGGAGGGCGCGCCGTCTGGCTTGCGCTGGGCTTCCGTGTGGGATTTGCTAAGTTCATTCATTTCAGCTGCTAGGACATGCTCCAACTGGGAACAATGGAAAGCGAAGTTTCAATGATTACAAGAAATTAGCACCTTTAAGCATTATGCCATTTCCCGATTTGCCCTATTATTGCACAAAAGGTTGATCTCATAATAGAGCGAGAGAATTTGGATAAGTAACTTGTTTAGTTTTGATTAGCTTTGCAAATACTTCGGAGTTAGGAAGTAATCTAAAGATACCTTCTTAGCATCTTTCGCTCAGAGCTAAAGTGAAGACCTCTTGCGCACGCACGCACTTGGCAAAATCTGTCATTTTTATTTAAATTTGCTTTCATTCTATTTATAAGAACGAAATAGCGTACCTCTTGATGCAGGTCGTCGGCGAGCCGCTCCATAGAAGCGCCGATCTCCGCGATAGTGGGCTGCCGGTCCGGCTGCCCGTCCGGCGCGCCGCGCTGCGCAGGCACCTGGTATTATACGTTTGAAAATAGTATTAAGCCCGATTCACACATATCAGTGAAGTCACAGTTCCGGCACAGTACTGCCACCGTGATAATAATCCTTACTTCCTTACTAATATTATAAATGCGAAAGTCCGTTTGTTTGTTCGTTACGCCTTCACGTCTTAACTACTCAACCGATCATCATGAAATTTTACATATACGGTAAGGGGTACAGTTCTCTGTCCTTCTGGACAGGGTACCTTTCATCCCGAGAAAAAGTATTGCTCCCGAGGTATAGTAAAAAACTGAACGTGTCCAGTACACACTTGTCAGTCTCAGTGAGAATTAGGGTTGCACACTTTTTTTTGCATCAAATATAGTATTTTCAAGATTTTTAGTGTAAAAATATAGTAAATGGGGAAAAAATCCAAAAAAATATAGTAGGTTGCCGTTTTGTATGGAGAATTTTAAGGAAGTTGCATTTTCATACTTGAGGACTAACATTTTCATACATAGTTTAATCACAAACATTATTATGCAATTACTTTATGTGCATATAAGTAATATTTCATTGTTGCTTTTGTTTAATATGTTCACTTGAAAAAATATAGTACTTTTGCCTACTATATATTTTTTCAAAAAATATAGTAGGCGAGCCCTCAATATAGTAGGATACTTGTATAGTAGGATTGGCAACCCTAGTGAGAATGTATGAAAAAATAATTATCACGGTGGCAGTACAGTCCCGGAACTGTGACTTCACTGATTTGTATGAATCGGGCTTAATTCTTTGAAAATTCCTTACGGTGCACTACGTTAACCATGTAGGCGTAGTTATAAACCACTCTCAACATTGAGATAAAATCATACCTAATGCTGTTCCTATAAAAAGAGCATCTCAATATGATCTCAAGATGGCTCTTAACGTTGAGAAGGGTTTATAAATACGCGCCTTAAGACGCTGTTACACAAGGAAAGTTTCTTACACGCTAGTGGCAAAAATTGAGTGCAAAACCTGAAAGGCAAAACTTGTAAGAGGCGAGGCTTAAAGTTTACACTAGGCAACACAATTATTGCCAAGAAAAAATTGCCACTTGCGTGCAAGAAACTTTCCTTGTGTAACAGATAAGATACTCAGTACAACAAGCAATTGAACAAATTTTTAAGGCTGTAGAGTCGCATCACGTTCCCTTTTTCAATACAAATGATCAAAACAACTCTTCGCGAGCCGTAATGAGGGCGAACTTTGAAAATTCCTATTAAATTATTAAATAGATATAAAAGTATATACAAAACACGTAATACATTAGACAAATACCTCATTATTCCTAAGAAAAATTAAAAATTACTTTAGATTCTGTAAATACCAGTAAAAAAAACATGTCAAAGTGTACCAATTTGAGCATTTTTACCGACTTCAAAAGGAGGGAGGTACTCATTTAATATTTTATTTCTCTGTGATGAAAAAATTTTTTTTTAATTTTATCTCTATAGGGAACTCCTTGACAATACAAACAATAAGTGAAAAAAATAACATGAGTCGTATTCTTATTTGTTACAGCTAAAAAGTTTTTTGAAAAATACCTCTGACAAGTAAATTTGAAATTCCACTTGAAAAGATTGTCTTCGTTTTAAAATACCTGACAATTTATTATGTTTTTCTCTCTATACGGCACTAATTTAAGAACTTTGCTTCCTAAAACTAAAGTTTACATCAATAATAATTCACTAATTTCATTGAAATACTTGAAATGCAAATATACAGCCTTAACAGTGAACCCGTATTTGACCCAGCGAGCACGAAGTGCGAGCGAAGCGTTTCTGCTGGGTATGCATTACAATGCCGACAATTCATAATGCATACAACCGAAATATCGACACATAAAATACCTATTTTCAAAATTCCGAACATTTTAAATATCGATATCCGATAGACCGAAACTTGAAAGATCGATTATCAAATGACCGAAAGTTCGAAATCCCGAAAGGTCGAAATCCCGAAAGGTCAAAATCTCGACAGTTAAAATCTCGAAACTTACTTCACCTACACATACATTTATGAAGGTAGGCGTTGCGGTTAATTTGTTTTACTCAAAAATGCTTGTAAAATGGTCATTATCTTGACAAAATCCACCAATCGAGTTTGAAATAGTTTTTTTCTGGCGCTTCGCCGGCCGCTGCCGCTGCACGCTCGCTTCGCTCGCTCGGCTCGCGCGCTGGGTTCATGTCAACCTAACATGCTCGTCGCTACGCTCCTCGCACCTATTTCGTGTCGTGACCTACGGTCTACGGTTTCTAAGTCCCAGTAGACTAGTTTAAATTTACTATAAAGCATTTCCGGCGAAGCCCAAAGACACCTCCACAGCCAATTCGGGATTAAGTAGTTCGGGGTATAGAACTTAGGTATATTAACCTTCGGTATTTTAAGCTTCGGGATTTAGTATTTTAGGTAAAATGTCCTTTCGTGATTTAAAACGTACAGCCAAACAACCATTCGGCCTTTTAATTTTCGGGATTTCGTCCATAGGTATTGTAAAATTCGGTCTACTTAGGCATTGTAACACATACCCGTCTCTGCTTCAGCTTGGGCAAAAATTCTTTCGTGTGTCCTTCCGGCGGCTGTCCGTTTGTTCTCCTCTACAGGTCGCATTTCTTAACCGATTCTCGTGAAAATTTGTGAACGGGTTCGAAAATTATAATAAAAATTTTTGTCGAGCCAGTTTTTCGAAATTTTTCAAAATGACGGAGATATGTAAAAAAAAGACATATTCCAACAATTTCGAAAAATGATCAAAAGTATAACAAACCTTTTTTGTTAGCGGTGCAAAGTAAATTTTGTTTATTATTTTTAATATATTCAAAATTTTAAAATAAATAAGGTTGTGACTTTGTGACAGAACCTAGGACTGTGTATATTATTTGCACAGTATAGATACTTATTAGCTGCAAAACTCATATCTATACTGTGTTATTTGTTTTTAATAAACATACCATTTGAGCTACTTTTTAACGCGAGGTCTACAGCTCACGGAGCCACTAATTTTTCATGTCAGTTACTAATTAGAACAATGACTAACACACATAACAGCGATTTTTTTGTACTAACCTCTGCAAGGAAGTCGAACAAATTGTCCAAGTTGAGCGAGTCCGCCCGCCCGCCGCCCACGCCCAGGCCCCGTAGTTGCTCCGCCATCGTTTCTAGCTCTGCGCGCTCCGCACATACTTTCTCTGCGAGACTACGAAAAAACGACGACGTTTAACTTTGTTGACCAATGTTAACACACTTCTAAAAATTATCGACTGACAAACTTGGACGAATCAACCACCTGACAAAGGATCAAATTGATGGTAAGCGTAACTCAAATCTTTTTTTTTTCTCTTTATTTTTAAAGGAGCTTTTGTAATAAAGTTACATGTCAGCCCCATCGTAACTATAATTTCATATGGGGATATGCACATAAATTAAACTAATTAACATTATTCGACCTCATCCTGATACTTTGTGCTGCGAACCTGTAAGTCAACACAGCTGCTTCAGACGTAGGGTCCGAAAGCGCACTCAGGAACACGCCAACATCAAACTGATTGACTTTCAACTTCCCCCTCTCACCAAGAATGCTATATGAAAGAGGTTACTGATAATATTTTAGTGAAGTAAAAGATTATCTACTCTTTCATATAGCATTCCTGCCTGTCAGATTCGTTTGTATTTTTGACAGTTAAACGTGATAAAACGCTATATCACGCGATATAAATCGGTCATGCTAGGCAGGCAGGAGGAAGAAAAACATCGCGTATCCCACACGCGAGTTTTTTCTTACGCCTTGATGCAAGCAACTAATAGAGAAGTGTTTCCTGCTATAAACGATGGGAAAATAAAGACGGGCTATATGAACTGCACACCAGTTGCAAAATTGGCTATTGCTAACTGCACGTGCTAATATGGTTCTAGTGCAGTTCTAACGACTGCACAGTGGCTATGGCTAGTGTATGTAACCAGTGGGCCTACAGAACAAGTGTTGTCGGCATCGCTATCGGCTTCATTTTACAGATGGATGAGACATATTGCTACTGATATTTGTTAAGTTTTTATTTGTGCCAAAAAGAAGTAGCAATGTGTCACATCCATATATTCATTTCGCTAAGCGCTGCAGCCACTTAAGCCACTCCCTGGCAAAGGCGCCTCTCAAATGCCTTTGTAGCATCAGCGCGGCCACATGTTTGACAATGTGTATTCTGATTTTGTTGTGTATGTGTAGTGTAGTATATCTTACCTGTTTCACTCCTCTCGCAGCTTGATCTCATGGTTGACCCTGTTCATTTCCCTAAGCGCCGCAGCCACTTCCCTCGCAAAGGCGCCTCTCAGACACCTTTGCAACGTAAGTGCCGCTATAATTTTTCTGATTTTGTTGTGTGTGGTGTATCTTACCTGTTTCTCTCCTCTCGCAGCTTGAGCTCATGGTTGACCGTGTTCATTTCCCTAAGCGCCGCAGCCACTTCCCTCGCAAAAGCGCCTCTCAGATGCCTTTGCAAGGTTAGTGCCGCTATAATTTCTGATTTTGTTATGTGTAGTGTATCTTACCTGTTCCTCTCCTCTCGCAGCTTGATCTCATGGTTGACCCTGTTCATTTCCCTAAGCGCCGCAGCGACTTACCTCGCAAAGGCGCCTCTCAGATGCCTTTGCAACGTAAGTGCCGCTATAATTTCTGATTTTGTTATGTGTAGTGTATCTTACCTGTTCCACTCCTCTCGCAGCTTGATCTCATGGTTGACCCTGTTCATTTCCCTAAGCGCCGCAGCCACTTCCCTCGCAAAGGCGCCTCTCAGACACCTTTGCAACGTAAGTGCCGCTATAATTTCTGATTTTGTTATGTGTGGTGTATCTTACCTGTTTCTCTCCTCTCGCAGCTTGAGCTCATGGTTGACCCTGTTCATTTCCCTAAGCGCCGCAGCCACTTCCTTTGCAAAAGCGCCTCTCAGATGCCTTTGCAAGGTTAGTGCCGCTATAATTTCTGATTTTGTTATGTGTAGTGTATCTTACCTGTTCCTCTCCTCTCGCAGCTTGATCTCATGGTTGACCCTGTTCATTTCCCTAAGCGCCGCAGCGACTTACCTCGCAAAGGCGCCTCTCAGATGCCTTTGCAACGTAAGTGCCGCTATAATTTCTGATTTTGTTATGTGTAGTGGATCTTACCTGTTCCTCTCCTCTCGCAGCTTGATCTCATGGTTGACCCTATTCATTTCCCTAAGCGCCGCAGCCACTTCCCTCGCGAAGGCGCCTCTGAGATGCCTCTGCAGCGTAAGCGCCGCGCGCCGCAATCGCAAGAAGGCAGCGCGTTCCTTCCACCCGCGCCACGCCGACTGTAGCACGATCACTGCGCTGCGCCATTGAAGGTATTGTCGGCGTTTTATCGAGCCTTTGTACCACTGGAATTAGACGGTATTATCACAAAATAGAAATATACAGAAGGACCACTCTCGCTGTCCTCGGAAATTGATACCTAAACTTGTCGGACCCACTAGGGTTGCTATTGCTAATACACCAATGAAAAGCCCCATCAATTACTTTACCCCACCGCACCCACCGCGCGGGTTCGTGTGCCGATCCGTGTGCTCATTCAATAGCTCTAAACTTCACGCACACAGTTGCGCGTGTGCAAAAACGTCACTGTGTAGCGTCTGTGTAATAGGTAGTTGAAACGCGACGCTTGTATGGAGTGCCCGGGGTGTGCTACAGCACGCCCTATAGGGCCAACCACGGAATCGCGAAAAAAAAATCTGCTGTTCCATACATTATAGTCGAGTCGATTTTGTACTTTTCTATGGGACAGCTGCTTTAATTTTCGAGATTCCGTGGTTGGCCCCGTAGTAAAAGTTGTTCATTCACGTGGTCTGAAATCCCCATGTAAATTTTAGATATACTTAAAAATTTACGGTTTATACACGCTGAAATTTTAATCATTTGGTTCCCGCCGTGGGATGGTTCCACTCATGATTACAAGCAACTTTTACTATGGGGCCAACTCTCCTGCTCGCAAAAAAAAATCAGCTGTTCCATACATTAAGGTCGAGTAGGTACTGCACTTTTGTATGGAACAGCTGATTTTTTTTTGCGAGCAGGAGAGTTGGCTCCATAGTAAAAGTTGCTTGTAATCATGAGTGGAACCACCCCACGGCGGGAACCAAATGAATAAAATTTCAGCGTGTATTAATTCTTAACTATACAAAATAGTTGTAGGTAGTATGGCGGTACTGCCGAGCGTCTAGTTAAAAAACTTTACTGCAAGTAAAATGTTATTTGGGAATTAATTACTGGCGTCTCTAAAACGAAAACAAATCCAAAAAAGTATGTAAGTGTGTTCTTTTTTAAAGACGAGTCTTTTTCATCACTACCCGCGCTAGCATTCGCGACAGCTGCTCTGTCCAAAACTGCCCGAGAATCCCTGTAAAATCGTATTGTCAATGTGTGCGTGCAAAATGGCGCTTTGTTCGCAGTGGGCTCTCTGTCTGCGGAGCACCCGCCGCCGCTACGTACTTTGTTTATGGTATTATTATTAAAACAAAAGTCCATTGTTTTCTCTGTAAAGGAAGTGATACAAGTGCGGCTACTAATCTGCATCGCACGGATTGCCGAATCAGTTTCATTTGTTTAATGCGATGCGTACATTGTTGACAATGTCGATCAGTGAACGCTTAGCTTAACATTACACAAACGCGAGTCGATAATTTATGATTGTGTAATTTCAATCGATTCTTTGTCTTCACATGTAACAATATTAGGTATTTCAAAAATAATTACAGGCAAGTGACGAGTAAAAATATTGAGGAAAAGGATCGATGGTGAAATTGGGACGTTTCAGGTATAAAGTTCCTAATCTTGTAGTGTTGGGGCGATTCAGGAAAAAAAAATTAGGACAAGTTAAGAAAAAGGATAAAACATTCAAAAATACCACAAGACTTTTTTAAATTTATAAAAACCATAATTTCTAAAACAAGAAACTACACCATAACTTACCTTCTGTACGCGCAAAGCGGATGACTGCAGTAGGAATGTCCTCTTAGCTTCAAGCGGCCCGTGCACAGAACTGCGCATGAATATCTTCGTGTATCCAACCTGCCAGTCATCTTTATGCGCATTTACGACCGCCATTATAGTTCTAGAACAAAGAAAGAAGAGAAGAGTTGAGAAATTAACATATCACAAGCACCTAGCGACAATTTGTATAGTAGCCGATAAACATCTTGAAATCGGGTGGGGATTGCGCAGTACACGTATTTCGGGTATGCGTAGACTGAGGTAAGCGGGCGGCGGGAGAGGGGCGCGCGCTATTGGTCGCTCGCAAGTGCACATGTGCGAAATTATACCGACTCTGTCAAAAAAGCGTCAAGATTAAGATAATTATTTTAATAGAAAAAATACTAGAAAAAATGGACTCACCCGTAGCAGCTCAGACGGGACTCGAACCCGCACCCTTGGGATTCCGGCCCAATGCACTGACCAATTATGCTACCGAGTCGCTAGTGGAAGCGGCGAAATTTTCTAGTACTTCTTACGTTCACGCTGTAAGCCAGCGTTATTTCATCAATGTGAAGAATTATCTTCAACATTCGAATGCAACACCTTTACAGATGTCAGACAATCGATAAAGATGAAACAGCTATATAATTTAGATTTTTTGCATTCATAATCTTAATATAAAAATAGCATTGTGAATGCCTAAAATCGAAAAATTCTAAAAAGCGTCAAGATGTTTGGCGGAAACTATATTATGTTATGTCTGTTACTTGCAGGTTACTTGTAGTCTTTTTTTCAGGAATATTTTAATTAAAGTTCACGCATTTCTGGATTCAGACTTCAGAGGCCTTGGGTGAGGTAGTAGACAGCAGTATCTCACTTTAAAGTGCGGCGCGGGCAAAGTACACGGGATATCCATCACGGCGAATGCGTTCTATGATGTTCATGCCAAGGGAACTTACCTGTTAAGACTATGAAAATAAAAGTAAAAATTACTCACGTAGGCTCCGGGTTGAAAGGCCTCGGGTGAGGTAGTAGGCAGCGGTATCTCGCCTTAAAGTGCGGCGCGGGTAAGTGCACGGGGTACCCATCACGACGTATACGGACTATTTCATTCATTCCGAGGTAGCGCAGTTGTTCTAAGACTAATTGGTCGTCGTATTTGCCAGCTTCTTTGATCTCGTTAGGTTTTATGCAGCGGACGTACCTGTAGAAATTAGAAAAATATACGTGTTAAAAAAAAAACAGTAATGTCGTATATGGTAGATAGGGACCATCAAATTAAACAACTTTTAATATGAAACACACTCAGATGTTTTATACCTTTTGATATTATCGTGATTAATTTTAGTATGAAACAGCAGACTTTTTTCGCGATTTCAGAGTTGGTCCCATAGTAAAAGTTATTCAGTTTGATGGTCCCTATCTAACATATTCGGCAATACAGGTTCTTTGTAACTCTGTATGATACAAGACTGATTCTGAGAGCATTTTAGTAATGTCGTAGTTTTCAATACAATTAAGTTTTAACAAAAAACCGGCCAAGTGCGAGTTGGACTCGCGCACGAAGGATTCCGTTCCGTATCAAAAAACAGCAAAAAAATCAAGTTTGTTGTATGGGAGCCCCCTTATATATTAATTTATTCTGTTTTTAGTATTTGTTGTTATAGCGACAACAGAAATACATCATCTGTGAAAATTTCAACTGTCTAGCTAACACGGATCATGAGATACAGCCTGGTAACAGACAGACAGACAGCGGAGTCTTAGTAATAGGGTCCCATTTTTACCCTTTGGGTACGGAACCCTAAAAACGGTTCAACAGCGCGGTCTCTGAGTACATATAACTTCACATTGATTTATTTATAACTATTGAATGTATTATCTCATGAAATTAAAGTCCTTGTAAATAGATAAGTAATTTACCACACATCTGTAGCTTGTAGCATGTCAACCAAAGATTGCAGCTGAGCCCTAAAGGTGTCCACCACTGTCGGACGGCCTTTGGACGTGCCTCGTTGCGTGGTTCCAGTGGAATTGGGGCTTGAAAGTGAAATGTCCTGCAATGGAGAAATAAAATAGCTTGATCCGGTTCGAAGGACCATAAATGAATAATGACAAAATATTGCACAAAGTGGTTCTTTTTACATTGATGGGGTTATGTGTGCATTTTGATTTAGGAAACTCAGAAATGTTACAAGGAATTAATGGAGAAATAAAATTTAGCTTAATCCGGTTCGAAGGACCATAAATGAATAATGAATAGAATAGAATAGAATATCTTTATTGCTTTAAACTGTGTTTCAAGATGTAAAAGATAAAATTAGAGTAGGTATCAACAGTTTACCTTATCAGGCATGCAACTAACAATTCAATTTGTCTTAAACTCTAAATATTCTTTTAAGCTATAAAAAACATTATTATATAACCATGTTTTTAACATTTGTTTAAATTTAAAACCTTCTAATGTTTTAATCTCTGTTGGCAAGTGATTAAACACTTTAATACCATAAATAAAAGTACTTTTATAGTACACGTTATTTTTGACAATTGGAAAATTTAAATTATGTTTATATCTATTGCGTTGGTTACGAAGAGATTTTGTACAGTTAAAGAGTTCCATATTATTTTTAATAAATATACAAATTTCAAGCATGTAAATATTAGTGACAGTAAGAAATTTCTTTTCTTTAAATATTTCTCTTAGCGTTTCATCATAATACATGTTATAAATAATACGAATACATTTTTTTTGTAGCAGGAATGTACTATGTGATTCGACAGAGTTACCCCAGAATATAATTCCATATGTTAAAAGAGGATACACATTACCAAAATAAGCAGTTCTAGCTATTTCAGACGAGGAACTTTCTGCCAGTATAGACAATGCATAACAACAACTCGAAATCTTTCTATTTATGTTTTCTGAAACTCCAAGAAAATTGCTTTCGTTAACTTCTTTTATTTGTGAGTTAGATTTATAAATTTTTAGTTTATACGAGTCTGACCTGTAATTGCGAAATTGTACGAATTTCGTTTTTGTGGGATTAACTATAAGATTTAGGGTTTTAAGCCAATCAACTATATCTTTCAATGCTTTATTTATTTCATTTTCAAAGTCACTTCTACTTTTATTTTCTTCAGAAATAAAGATTGTCATATCATCTGCAAACATAACACACGAATGATTAATTACATTAGGAAGTTCATTTACATAAACCAAAAAGAGAAGCGGACCCAGAACACTTCCCTGAGGCACTCCAAGAATAACTTTACCAAATTCAGAAAGTACTTCATCGACGGTTCTGTTTTTATCATTAAAAGTGTCTATTACTGTACATTGTTTTCTGTTTTTTAAGTAGCTTTCAAATAGTTTGAAAGCTATACCACGTACACCGAGGTTTTCAAGTTGAGAAAGTAGTATGTCATGTTTCACACAGTCGAATGCTTTTGACATATCTATATATAAGCCCACACAAGCTGTTTTATTGTTGATAGCTTCCCATACCATCTTAAGAACTTTAAATATGGCTGAAGTAGTAGACTTTTTCTTTTGAAATCCAAACTGATTTTGGTTAAGTAGATTGTTATATATTAAAAAGTTGTAGAGCCGAGTATGCATGACTTTCTCAAAAATCTTCGAAAAAGAGGGTAATAGTGCTATTGGTCTATAATCACTTACATTGGATTTCGATCCTTTCTTAAATAAAGGTTTAATTTTAGCTTTTTTTAGTTCATCAGGAAATGTTCCAGTTTCTAACATTAAGTTTATGATATAGACAAGAGGTTCACAGATTGATTTTATTGACTTTTTAATAACATGCATCGGTATGCCATCATGACCACAGCTCTTTTTATTTTTCAAACTTAGTACAATTTTAATCAGCTCATCTGTGTCTACTGGTTTTAGATAAATGCTTTTACAGTTTAGTACAGGGGAAGGTTTATGACTGCCTCTAATCATGTTTTGTGAGTTATTCATAATGAAATGATCGTTAAAAGTATCAGCTATAGTCTTTGGGTCTTCGACGACAGTGTCTTTAACCTTAATGTTATTAATAGTTGGTTTTAGGTCATTCACAGATGAAGTCTGTCGTTTTATAAAATTCCAAGTAGATCTACCTTTGTTTGTACTCTGCTCGATAAATTTGATATTAGATTTCCTTTTCGCTAGTCGAATTACTGACTTTAATATTTTACAATAGTTTTTATAATATGGAATATTACACTTGCTTTTACCATTTTTAATTATTTTATGATATATTTTTCTCTTATTTATACATGCATTACGTATACCTTTACTTTGCCAATTCATTACTCTTTTATGTTTTATTTTTATTTTTTTAACAGGAATACACAAATCAAAAATTGTCTTGTATATTTTAATGAAAGCTTCATATGCCTTATTGACATCATTATGTAAATAAACTTCAGCAAAACTCAGCTCAGAAATATTTTCAAAAACAGATCTATGTTTTTATCAATGTTTCTTTTAAAAATATACCAATATTTCAATTCAAAACTTTTACTACATGGTATTTCAATTGATTGAGCTGAATGGTCTGAAAGGCCAATATGCTCAACTTTTGACTTATATGACTTAAGATTAGTTAAAATATTGTCCAAGCAGGTTTTAGATGTTGGTGTAATTCTGGTAGGTTCATTAATCGTCAATTTGACATTGTATTTTGATAACGTATTTTTAAATGTTTGACGTTTCTTATCATTTTTTAGTGTATCAACGTTGAAGTCGCCAACCATGACTATTTTATGTTTAGAATACCTGCTTCTAAGTGTTACTCTTTGCAATAATAACTCAAGTGCCTTTATAAATATATCAAAGTTTGACTTAGGTATGCTATAAACACAGATAACGACAAGATTCAACTCTGGTATTATAATACCACAACATTCAAAATTAAGTTCCATTGTTAAAGAATTTACACAATCAAGTTTCTTAAAATTAATACCATTTTATATACATACGCCACCTCTAGACTTATTTCGCGATGAAGATGAAGCTAATTTATAACCTGGTATCTGCAATATATTAACATTATCTTTATTGAGAAAAGTTTCACTAAAACATAATAAATCGTATTTTTTTGTATTGACAATTACTTCTATTTGACCTAGTTTGGATCTTATACCCTGTGTGTTTTGATGTAGAATATTTATTGAATATTTATTATTATTGGAGAAAAAACTTTTTAGCTTCAATATTATCACTATTGGAATGTTTTTTTGCAAAGTAGTAAGGTATTGTACCTTTTTTTAGTGTTATATTTGGTCTTTTATTATCTTGCTCTGTCGGAGCACACTGCTGTTGACAAATATGACAAAATATTAGACAGCGGTTCTTTTTGAAATTGATGAAATAATGTGTAATGTAATGTTTGATTTAGAAACTCAGAAAAGTTATTAGATGTCATTTACAAGTAAAAGTTATCACTTGAAAAACATAAAAAAAGCAAATAACAATTACCCACCTGAAATCCGACCTTTACAAACATTGCTTAACATTTAAAATCTAAACTTAGCGGTAGGGAAAGGTGCCCTTTCCGCGCCCAACTTGATAAATCTAGGCCCGTATATATAAACCGCTCTCAACGTTGCGAGCTATCTTGAGATCATACCTGAGATGCTGTTCCTATACGAAGAGTATCTCAAGTATGATCTCAGGATAGGTCTCAAGGTTTAGAGCGGTTTATTAATACGGACCCTAAAGTCTAATTATTAATTCACTGGAGTAATCTGACATTTACGGTTTTACAACCGTTGAACCAGTAAAAAATGTTCCAGTTGTAACCATGAACGCTACTGACTTTGTGTGAGTGAACTGAATCACAATAAACGAAACTAGATTAACTAGACTAGAATTAGATTAGACTAATTAGACTTTAGTTACAGTCAATAATAATAAGAGTAAAGAAAACGAAGACTCACATGTCCCGGCGGCGCCAACTCCTGCACATAATCAGCCAACTCCCTAACAAACGGATTAGCGGATCTGCTCAAATGGTCAATAAATGCATCCTGCTGTGTATCCCGGTTCTTGTCCACGAATCCCTGCACGCTGTACGTGACGGCCCCGGCATAGTGTTGGACCCCGAACTCTTCCTCCCATTTCCTACGAGACCCTTTTACGAAGCTATGGTGCTCTCCGAATTCGCCTTGGATGTTTGTAAGATAGGCGCCGTCCGATCCCTGGTAATATAAAACAAACAGGTTTACAATAAAGTCATCTTTAGATAGAGGCAATTTTGTATAAGTTTTTTTCTAGCAGTACAGAAGCCCATCCGCGCGAGGGCAATCAAATAATAAGCTACTCTTGTGCACAGCAATAAAGTACAATTGCAAATTGCACAGCGTTGTGTGCCTATTACTATAAGCACCTATCCGAAGCGCTTCTTTTTCTGTCGTGTAACTGTCTCAATCGACACATGACATCCCTCGTGCGCTGGTTCGACTGAGTCAGCCGTGAGCAGTAGGCTAATATAAAAGTTTAAGCGCGGAGTGAGACAGCCCTGCTATTAGTAAATTGTTTTCTTGTTTGTTTATTATTAGGTACCTTTGGCATATGACACTGTTCACTCAGCAGTTTGAGTAAACTTCTAGGCGGCTTCTCTAGCAGCTCCAGACAAGCTGCGTTGTCCGTGAACGGAATTTGGTTGTATACTATTCCCTCTTGACGGTACTGAAAATAAAGAAAACTCAATTGCTCATATGTGTCTAGACAAAATTTTCAAAACTAGCGCTTGCGGTGCAAATAGACGTATTTTTATCTGTAAAATTTTCTCTTTTCCATTTATTCTCGAGTTAAGTTGCAACGGATCATTGTCTATTTGTCATTGGGGATGCATAGTATGCATACTGAGAAACTAAGTGCGCTACAACACAAGCGTTTGTGCTAAAATCGTTTGATTGGTTCTTCCAAATATAAAATGTCATTTCTGAAGTATTTTAATTTAATTAACCAATCAAAACCATTGATAGATATCGGTTCACCGCTAGCGCCATCTAGATTAAGCTGTGCGTAGAGATCCCCTTGTACTTCATCAAGTTTGAATGGCTCCCACACTCTGAGACAGCGCGGCGGTAGCTGAGGCCGACCGAGCCAGCACATACCCGGCTCAGTGTGTAGGAGCCAAAATACTTACGATTTCCTGTTCCAAAGCGAACACATAGTTGTTGAAGAACATATGGAGCTTTTCGTTGGCGTAGTTTATGCAGAGTTGTTCCAAGGAATTGCAGGCGAAGTTTTCGAAGCCGAATATGTCGAGGACCCCGAGCGCGCGCGGCGCCTCGCGGCCGGGCGCCGACGTGCTGTTCACGTGGCGCACGAGCCACGCGAACGTGCGCGAGTACAGCGCGCGCGCCATGGCGTGACGGTTCTCACGGGCCTGGGAAATATATTTTTTTTAGTGCTTGGCCTGCAGCATGTGACCCTAGTTGTTTTATCTTCTTCTTCTTATTTTTAGTTTGGCAATCTACTCTCCTCATTTAGGGAGTAATTTTTGCCAGTGTCAAGTAATGAATAGTTCAGTGGTAGATAGTTTCAATTTTCATTAGAATGCGGGTGCATTGCATTCCAATGCTGCTTGGAGCATTTGGCACCAAGTATATCAAGACAGTTTACTCGGTAAGTTCTGCCGAGGTAGCCATCACTACAGTAAAAGTCTCGGCTTTACATAACCAAAATCGCGCCTATTTCAATTATCCCACATATTGTTCAGTTGCGTAGACACTTGTACCACAAAATTGCACCAATTTTAAGACACAATGTCCACTACGAATCAATTTACCAATAAATAAAATAGTCACCGAACTGAACTCGACAAAATGGCGCCAAAAACTCCTTGTTTTATCTCACGAATGCGCGTCGGCTATGAATGTTGTTAGGCGTGCACATGCACATTATTTTAGTGTGCGTTATACGAGAGCGTGCAGACGCACATTACAACAGTGTACATGTACACGCCTAACAACATTCATAGCTGAACCGCATCCGTGAGATAAAACATCTGTACCATAATATATGTTATTTGTTTATTTTTCAACCTTACAACAATCAATACATTGTGGTTGAATCATGACAGTGTATGTATGTGGTGGTAAAATTGGAGGTAGGTACCCGGAATTGGCAGAAACTGGGGAATCTTTTGTTATCAATCAAAGAAAAGTGCGAACGTGGTGCGAACCCAGAATATTTGTACTCAGTTTTTCTTATGACAAATAAATTTTAACGAATTTTTTATTATTGAGAAATGTCACTACTAGTACTTTATTTCAAAGTAGTTTTTAAAATGATAAAAATCGTTAATTACAGTCCCCCTAGCATGAACAACGAAACACGATATATTTCGCGTGATATAACGTTTTGTAGACACTCAACTGTCAAATACCATTGTATTTTGACAGTTAAACGTGTTAAATCGCTATATCATATCGCGTTTCGGTAGTCATGCTAGGGAGCAGTAACTTTATCTATTTGCGGGGCGTGTATCGTTTTTCTAATTTCTTTCACTAGACCTACCTCTGGCAACCGCAGCGGTATATCAGTGACATTTCCTCGCACGTTAATTTGCCGCTCGAGCAACACTCGCTGAGCGGTGGGAGGTGCCAACCCTAGCAAGGCTGCCACCGCGTCTACCGCTTCCGCGTCTTCAGGCGCTAGGGTTGTACGCTCGCCGTCTATATCCTGTAAAAGTATAAATTCATTGAATAAAAAACATGCCTATGAAACAAGTATCGTGTTGGAAAGCACATAAATCCGAC
The DNA here is from genome assembly GCA_943789525.1 of Agriphila geniculea. Lineage (NCBI taxonomy): Eukaryota > Metazoa > Arthropoda > Insecta > Lepidoptera > Crambidae > Agriphila > Agriphila geniculea. The sequence goes on along the minus strand of OX038883.1, from coordinate 18,582,792 downwards.
GAATAAAAATAACATTCGACATCAATAACTAGTAATAACTACAGATAGGTAGTTATACTTATTACCCAAGTTGTAAAATGGGTTCGCTTTTATCATTAAGGGCGTCTGCTGTGTTAAGCGGGATCCCGGCGCGGGACGACATAAATTAGAGCTTAACTCATGCACTGCAAGTATCTATCCTTCAGAAAACCAGCAATCTATATTCCCGCGCCGTGTACCCGCGGCGGGATCTGGCTTAACGCAGCGGACGCCCTTATAACACTTATTTCACGTGCTGCGTTTAAAATAAGTACTTGTTGTATGGTCTGTGGTTTAAAACTACTAAAATACGAAAAGTTTTGTTTGCTTGTTGGCAAGCTAGAAAACACCACAGAAAACATAATAGTACTAACGTACTAAAACGACTTCTATAGGATATCACTTACCTGAAACTGTATGTTCCCGAGCCATAAAACCGCTGCGAGCACTTTAAACAGCCCCTCGCACATGTGCGGCGGCACTTGCAGCACTGTGAGCGCTAGCTGCAGCGCTTCCAGCTTGCCCTGCTCTCCGGGACGACTCCTGCGCGCGTCTACTTCTTCAGGCCTTAGATACTTGTATTGTATATCATCGCGCAGCCGTAATGTTGAGCGGAGTTCTGCGTTGTGCTGCAAAGAAGAATTGATTGAGATCCTAATAATAATATAGCAGATTGTTATCTAATAGTATGAGCTGTAAGGAGCCTGAGAAGGATATATAGAAGATTTACAAATTTCCGTCGGTGTATTGTATTGTATATTGTTTTTCAAAACGCCGAAAAGTTAAGACCCTGGAGATCGAAGGAGACTTTTGAATATTATTAAAGAGCTTATGAACCTACTAGTGACAAGTCACTACGTTGTTCTAGTTGCAAAAGGAGTACGAGGCCTTAGCAATAATAAAATTAGGAACTGCGACCTTGATGAGGCTTTGAATTATCAAAGTTGACCATAAAACCAGACAGAATAGATAATAGTATCTACTAGCGTACAGAAGTTGCACTCCGCAAAAACATTTAAATAAATAGCGACTCTTGGTCCGACACAATGAAGTGCAATTCAGGTCGTACAGCGCTCCCTTCCCTACATTATAAATATTCACCTAGCAGTTGCCTCTCTTTTTATCGCGTAGCTCTCATCTTTTCTGACGTATGAAATTCGTCCTAACGAGAGGACGCCGAGCTCTTCATACTCACGCGCGAAGTGACAGAACCCTGATAAATCATGCAATTGGATGGCGTCTCGTATAATAAGTTAACCTGCACATACCTTAGCTCCCTCCACAAGCTGGTAGAAGACATGATAGTTGGTTTCTTTAGGCGACGGACCAGTGATCCTGGCCCTCTCGAGCAAGAAGTCCCTCAGCACCGCCCCCTTGATGCCACCTCGGTGGTCCAATCGGACTTCGACGAATTTACCAAAACGGGAAGAGTTGTCGTTACGTACTGTTTTAGCATTACCTGCGAATTAAACAGTTACTTAAGTTTCAGTTGTAAAACCCCTTCAAGAACACATTCTGGCCTCTCGCCACAGTCCAGTCTAGTGGTTCGCCCACCCGTGTAAGACGCAGGGGTCCTGGGGTCGATTCCCAGGAGGGGGTACATTTGTACTCGGTTTGGTTGGTGGTAGGGCTTTTTTCAAGTCTGCCTGGCTAGCTAAGCTACCACATCTTACCTAAGTCTGACGCCACGACAACAATTTAAAAATTGTTGTGTTCCGGCAGTTAGAGGTAAGATAGCCAGTTCTTCAGTAATGAGGATTCCGGGTGTAGTGCGCTTCCACCTTCGGCCTTATCGTCACTTAACGTCAGGTGAGGTGGAGGCCAAGCACTGTCGCGTTGTGCATAAAAAAAGAAGAGGCAACACCTTCATTGACTTCAATAGTCATTGTAAATAAACAGAAGCAAATGATATTTACCGAAAGCTTCTAGGACGGTGTTTGCTTCTAAAATTTGCTGCTCGGCCCAGGAGGCCTGCCCGCCCGCGGCGCACAGATACTGTAGAATAAATTTTGTGGTCTCTGTCTTGCCCGCGCCGCTCTCTCCAGATATCACCACCGATTGATTCTTCTCACCATTCTGTTGGTGTTGCACACGGTGAAATGTTAATGTTTGGGGACATTTTGGATATTGGTAGTCCAATTTTATCGAGCTTGGGAAAGGAAAATCTTGACATCGTTAAGCTGTGATATGTAGCAGGGGCGAGGGGTGGAATTGTGGCGAAGGTAAGGCGTTCTACAAAAATGTTATGATCTGCATAGTGGGTCTGTGGAGTGGGATTTCTAAAAGGTAAGCCGATGGGATTTAGCTTGTATGGACCCTTCGCCTCTGAGAGTGAGAGGGTAGTTTACTCATATTTGACATTTAATTTTTATACAAAAAGTTAGTATAGTAGGAATAAAGATTAAATACTTTACCTGCAATGAACTATAAGCTGATTCCGCCAGCGCGAATACATGAGGTGGGAGACTACCAAAAGCTTTGCCCCGGTAATTTTGCATGTTCTCCTAAAACATAACAATAACACAGCATAAATAATGCAAACCTATAAACATACGTACTTATAAAAACACAAGTAAGTTTTAAACCACAATTCTTACCGTTGTGTAACATCCTAGTTCCTTGTAGGGATTCACTGCGACTAGAATTGAACCCGTGTAAGTCTGTGTGCTAAGTTAAGAAAACTCGACAAATAATAAATGTTAGTAACGTCACTTTGTTATAAAATAAAATTTTATTTATTCAAAGATATTATTTTATCCTTTGAAAGAGTGAGAGGGGAGACTATTAATCATCACACAAGCTAGAGCTACCGCTGTCGTTTGAAAAGGTAATTGGCCAGAACATAATGATTTTTCTTTATTTAAGAAAACAGTTTTATCTTTATTAAATAAATGTTCCTGATAGAAATTCTGTTTCAGGAACATTTGGCATATTAAATAAGTTTTGGCTAGACAAATTTCAAATTACCATATTTTGCAAAGATTTTTTTTGTACTGGGAAATTTCTGGCCAGTAGCCAACAGGCGACACGAGGCGGGATGCCCTGGCCTTGATGTTTTTCTATCGTGTGGTATATCCAAGCTATACTTTGGAGTTACATGTGACCCCGGGGATGCCATTAAGTTACAGGGCAACATTTATAAGTCTGTAATAAGGCCAGTAGTCATGTATGGATCAGAATGTTGGGCTATGAAGAAGATGGATGAAGGAAAATTACATGTAGCAGAGCTGAACATGCTGAGGTGAAAATTGAGTATGCTAGATTTATTTATTTTATTTATAGCATTTATTTATACCCCACTGACATCTATGAAATAAAAAAATATATTAAATCTCTAAAATCAACAAACTCGATGGGCTATGATGGTATCTCGACGAAAGTAATTAAGATAGTTACAGATGAAATAGCTCCAGTGTTATGTGAGCTGATAAACAAATCATTCAGCTCAGGAGTTTTTCCTGACTGCTTAAAAACTGCTGTCGTCAAACCGATACCAAAAAAGGGAGACAAAAGAAAGGTAAATAACTATAGACCTATATCACTTATTACTATTTGGGCCAAAATATTTGAAAAAGCCATGCTAGCTAGGTTAGTGTCATTTATCCAAAAGTACAACCTAATTAAGAACGAACAAAATGGCTTCCAAAAGGGCAAATCCACAACATTAGCTGCTTTCTCACTTATTGATAAAATAACTGAATATATGGATAAGCGCATTTCGTTGACTGCCATATTCTTCGACATGAGCAAAGCGTTTGACTTTGTTTCCCATGAACTACTCTTACACAAATGCGAAATTTATGGAATCAGAGGAGTAGCTTATAACTGGATTAAATCCTATCTTCACAATAGAAGGCAGTACGTCGAAATTTTGGGTCAAGACAAACAACAAATTATGAACACTCACAAATCGGATGTTAAAGTAAACAATTACGGCGTTCCTCAAGGCATACTTGGACCATTGCTCTTTTTACTATACATAAACGACCTTCCAGACATCACCAGTTATCCGTGCATACTGTTTGCTGACGATGTATCTCTGATTATACCATGCTGCGATACAGTTGAAAAATACAGAAATGAAATAATCAAAACGGTAGATTCAATAATACACTGGCTAAAACAAAATAATTTGAAGGTTAATATTGCAAAAACGAAATTCATTCAGTTTATAAACAAAAATGGTCGTAAAAAAGATATAACAGTAACTTATGAAAATGAAAAAATATCAGAGGCAATCGAAGTTACATTTCTTGGCATTACGTTGGACGATAAGTGCACATGGGAAAACCACATAAATAAACTTCGGAATAAAGTAAACTCATATGCTTACGCTCTATGGAGGTTAGGAAAGACAGCAGACAAGACAACTGCACTCCAAGCATACTATGGTCATGTTTGCTCAATACTAAGATATGGCATAGTCCTATGGGGAAACTCGTGCCATATAAATAGAGTTTTTATTGCCCAGAAGTCATGCATTCGCGCTATATTTGATGTTGACAGTTTGGTTTCGTGTAGATCACTATTCGTACAATTGAAAGCTTTAACGGTCCCTTGCTTGTATATATTCGAGATGTGTATTTTTGTGAAAACTCATCCAGATTTATTTAAGTCTCTGTATGATGATCCGCGCACTTACAGCTGTAGGCGCCCAAATAGGTTGATCGCCCCAGCGATGAGCACAGCCATGCGATCAAGGAACTGTTATGCAATGTCCGTAAAAATATATAACAGTCTACCAGGCGAACTAAAAGACTTGCAGCTGACTCAATTTAGATATAAGCTTAAAAACTGGTTGGCCGAAAATTGTTTTTATACTTTGGACGAATATTTGGACAGAAAGAAATGACATTTAATTTTATTAATTTTTATTTTGATATTATTTTGTTCTAATTATTTTTTTTTCATTTATTCATTTCATTTAAATTTTTATTCAATTATTTTAGTAGTTATGTAATTCATTATTTTATTATAATCGATGATTGATTTTGCATGCCCTGCCAGGGTGAATGTGTATAGCACTATATACCTAATGACATGTCAGCTTCAATGTACCACATTCTAGCGAAATAAATGTTCTTATTCTTATTCTTATTCTTAGAATGAGTATGTGAGAGGAAGTTTGACACCAGTGATAGAAAAGTTGAAAGGGAATCGTCTGGCTTGATATGGGCATGTTATTAGAAGGGATGAAAGGCATGTTGTTACTAGAAGATTAATGGATATGGATGTTGAGGGCTGGAAAGTAAGAGGAAGACTGCAGAAAAGATGGATGGATTGTGTGCGGAATTAATATGAATTTGGAGAGAGTGCATAAGGAGATGACGAGTGACAGGAATGAATAAAAGAGAAGGATGCACTGCACCGACCCCAAATAAATTGGTAGGGGATGATGACTTTGATCAAGGATACATATACGACGTCATGCCGATACCGCCGCTTGAGGTTGTCGTTGATAGCCGGCTCGGTGATCTGCGGCATCATCGTCATGTCGGGCACCCCCCCGCTCTCCTCCCCCTCGCGCTCCTCCATGGCTCCTGGGGACAAATGTCGTCGTTACAATGGGTATAGATATTGGATTATGATTGCTGGCATGGAACCATAGATTATCATATAAGATAATCATGAAAACTTGCTCGTACGCATATCAGATCTGCGACATACTAACACTACTTAATCTCACATAGGTATTATGTTAATCAGATATTGTTTACGTCTGGAGGCCCTGGGATCTTGCACTCTATTTAAGAACATCGCTTGGGCACTTCAGTTGTGTATGACCATGTATGACGCAAATAAAATGAAAATAAACATTAACGGCTTAGCTTTATCTCAGTATTCTAGCTAGGACAAGACTATTTCATAAATTTTGGGTAAAGGTTACCCAATGAGTATGCTAATTGAAGCATTAGCGTTTTTTGAAGCAGAAAGCACGCAGCGTGCCTTTTCTAAAATATCTAGATACCTATTTGATGAGCAAAGATAAGCCTCTGTCTCAATATTGTAACTTTTCACCTGCTTTACTTTCATCTTAAGTCTCGATCGCCTTTTATAGCTTTAGATAATATTTTTATATCTATTACGATCTCTTAAACATCATAACGATCGTCAATGAAACCCGAGATATCTTGCAGACAGTCGCTCCCGAGAGGGGCCGAGAAGGTTATTTGGATACGAAATGCGATTTCCACCAAGGAATTACCGGTTCAATGATGTACATATCTTGTGTATTAGAACTTTTTCCAATTTTACAGATTTACGGAAAATCTAGTCAACATGTTCTCTCTCTCACTTTATTCAACTCATTTTAGTAATTTAAGGGCGTATTTCAAAGGTTCCGATTAGCATTCTTCTGATTTTGAATAAATGAATAAAACCGGTCAAGAGCGAGTCGGACTCGCGCACCGAGGGTTCCGTACCATCATAATTGCACCATTAAACAAAACTGCAGAGTAGAATAATAAGTATTGCAGTTTTAGGTCAGCGCCATCTCTTGACCGATAGTGGAACTAATGTTACTTTTTTTTTTAAATTTGGGTTCCTTTTTTACCATTTTGGTACGGTACCCTAAAAATGGGAGGGGGCATTACAGTAAAGTTACCTATGATTGCAAAGCTGTGCCCCTGTAACGACAGACGGACAGATAACGGGATGAGACCTCAGATCAAATAAAAAAAGAAGATGGAGCGTTACGCAGTGGTTGCGAACAACTAAGTGAAGCCGGTTTTTGATGGTACATGTGTGCGTACTAGGGGGCGGGCGGGGGCCGGGCGGCAGGGTTCGCCCAATGACGAACGAAAGCCAAGGCGTAGTTTCGTTACATACGTGTGCGTAAACTGTGTATGTACACAGCCAAGGCGTAGTTTTACTGGCTTCACCGTTTTGTCGGAAGACTACGTCTTTACTTTTTTATTTGGTCTGAGGATGAGACTACGAAATGACTGCTGCTAATTTTTGTCAATTTTAGCAATTCAGATCCTGAATTCGCATTTAAGAAAGATTTACCCACACGAAGAGCCTTCAGATGTTAGGTGTAATCTGTAATTGACTTCGCCTTGGGCAAGTCGGGTTGGGGTGACACCCTTAATACGATTTTATCAAGTACATCGGCTGGTAAACGGTTCTATTATTGGTTTAGTGCTGTGTTCACATTGAAATAATAATCTTTATCAACAATAAAATGTACTAGCTTCTGTTTGACATTTTTTTCTGTATTAAACAACTGTAAGAAGAACCATTAATCAAACATCGGTAGTTGATGTAATAATCGCCTTCCCGTTTCATTATCGCGGTTATATTAACTGTAGATCTTTATATAACAGCTGTGGACACGACAATGACTAATGATTGTGGATGAACTGGCATTTTCCGGGAAAAAGTCCACAATCGCTCTTTTTCGAGTTCAACCATCTGTTCATATTGATAAAACAAAACTAGATTATTGCTAACATTGACGCAAAATTGCGATTTCACTACTAAAAGTAAAAACGTCAGATATGTGAACAAAAACTGATACACATTTCAAAACATTACAGCAACAAAACCCAACCGCAGTTGTTGGCCAAGCCAATTACTTGGGTTGGGTACCTCTATAATGACTGTCCATCAGCCATTTTAATGTCCCCACTGCTGGGGCACAGGCCATCCTTATGGATGGATAAGGAGGACGGGCCATAACCCACCACGCGGGCCCAATGCGGATTGGTGGGTGTTAACGACTGCAAATGCAGCCGGGGCCAACGGCTTAATGTGCCTTCCGAAGTACGGAGGAGCTAGAGAGAATAAATTTTTGATCACCTATCCCATGACCGACCCTTGCGAACGTTGCTTAACCTGCGCAATCGCTGGGCCAGGCGCTAGACTACTGCGCCACCGAGCTCCTCACTGCGCCACCGAGCTCCTATAAGACTACGACAGTTTTATTTGGCACTTTCTATAGATCCAGAGAGTACATTAGGCTAACGTAACGTAACTCGGTCTACGCTCTGCCTTAGACGTCTATAAAAACGACAAGAAATTCGCAATACGCAAAAACTCTAGCTTCACAAATAGCCAGCCCTGCCAAGCGTCTGGAGCAGTCATCCATCATTTAATAAACAGCGAGGGTGTGAATCTGATCTCACTGGTTGACTTCGAATTAACTCCAAAAAGAATCTCGAAAGGGCTATTGACAAGGGACAGCGACAGAACGCTACATCGATCATGCAAAAGGCTTATAAGATTACGATTTTTCGACTTTGTCGTAACATCAGTCAAAATATTATGGTAATAAAATCTCTCTCTTGCATAACGAAGGTATGCTGCAGTTATCTTTCAGGGGACACCTGTCATAATACGATTTAGAAGTTATTGAATGACGCTTTAATGCTTTTTTTTGTACGGATATCTCCAGTACACTATTTAACATCGTTTGTTGGCATGTCCCAAATTTAAAGTTTCATTTACAATAATTCATGTGTCTGCGAAGCCTTTTCTTTCTTCAGGCGAAGGGCAAATAAACAGTTTTCTTCTGGTAAATGTCAATAGTATCTCGCAACAATAATATTCCCATTTTGTTGGAAGCTCCAGATCTCATTGAAGTGAGTTGGGTCGTCCTCGTAATCGGCCGGAAATGTCACTCGTGTCAGCTCCGCAGATCGCGAATGGCTAGCTACGTCACGCCCTGCCTCTATTAATGGCGAGCCATTGCTATCTGCAAGCTTTATTTATTCAATCTTTAACTTAAACACGGTAATACTTATATCTATTCTGTGCTTAAACTTAGTCATACGTGTTGTAAATAAATAAGGAAGGTCGTGTTCCCATGGCTTTATAACGTTACCAATTAACAGTAAAAATAACGTTACGTAACGTTATTTTCAATATGATACCTAATTACGATACGTTATTTATCCTAGTAAAATAACATTAATTTAACGTTATATCGGGACATTTTGAACTTACCATGTCCAGTCCATGAAACTAAACAACTTTCTGTGTCAAATTTCGCCAGAAAATTTTGGTCATCCCATACTAAATTGATCACGTGATCTCTTTGATTTGTATGGAAAGTCGATTTTTATTTTATACAGGGTCACTGGAAATATGACGTATTCCTGCTAAGGGGTGATAGATGAGGTCAAAACAAATATTTTTCGTTAAAGAACTTTTTCTCAAAAAATTAATAGTTTTTGAGTTAATTGAAATTAAGTACATTTTTACCAAAAGTACGTTTTCAGACACAAAAATTTAAAATAAAAGATAACTACTCATTCGATTCCGAATTTTTTACTATTTTAGGATAGAAAACAATGTGAGTGTTGATAAAAAGTAAAAAAAAATTCATAAAATACAGTTGTTTATAAAAAAATCAATCCTTAAGTGCATTTATTTTTTAACTTTTTTCAGATTTTTTAGAAATAGCATCAAATATATTTAAAAAAATTCTAGTAACTAAGCGTGCATAATATTTTAAAAACATCACCATCTATTCAGCTTTCAGTTGAGGTATAAAACTTAATAATAACTTTAATAAAAAATGAGAAATTAAGACTTAACTAAATAGCAGTCCCATCTCATGTAGCAAAAATTTCCTACTTCAAGCGCTTCGGAGGTGGCCGTATTATCCTACTTATTCCATAAATGTAAAAGTTTGCTTGTTTGGATGATTCTTAATCAATCACGCAAAACGGCTGAACGGATTTGGATGAAATTTGGCACACAGATAGTTTATAAGCCGGATTAAAACATAGGGATTTTCTCGAATGTAAATGCGAATGCAGTCGCGGGCGGAAACTAGTTTGCCATAAATGGTCGTACTTACTGAAAATACTTTCGTCCGAGTGAGTTTGAGACAGGATTATTTTCCGCCGATGAGTCGAAATTGTATACAAACTGTGTCACAAATAACCATGCATATCAGTTATTTTTAATGCCCCGCTGCTGGGGAACTGGCCTACCTTTTGGCTTGTGGATGGATAAAGCGGACGGGCCATACCCACCACGTGGACCCAATGTGGATTGGCCAGTGTTAACGACTGTAAATGCAGCCACAACCAAGGGCTCAATGTAAGGTACATTGAGTTAACACCGACCAATCCGCATTGGGCCCACGTGGTGGGTTATGGCCCGTCCACTTTATCCCAATAGGAAAGGAAGGCCTGTTCCCCAGCAGCGGGTCATAAAAAATGGCTGATATGCATGGTTATTTTTGATGCTGTCTGTATAAAATTTTGACTCCTCGGCGGAAAATAATTCTGTTTCAAACTCACTCGGACGAAAGTATTTTTAGTAAACACGATCATTTATGGCAAACTAGCTTCCGCCCGCGACTTTGTCCGCAATTAAATTCGAGAAAACCCCTAGGGAACCTTTAACCAAGATAATAGTATCCTCTTATATTTAAATCCTGTTTATAAACTGTCTGTGTGCCAAATTTCATCCAAATCCGTTCAGTCGTTTTGCGTGAATGATTAACAATCATCCAAACAAGCAAACTTTCACATTTATGATATAAATAGGATAATACGGCCACCTTCGAAGCGCTTGAAGTAGGAAATTTTTGCTACATAAAATGGGACTGCTATTTAGTTAAGTCTTAATTTCTCATTTTTTATCTAAGTTATTATTAAGTTTTATATCTCAACTGAAAGCTGAATAGATGGTGATGTTTTTAAAATATTATGCACGCTTAGTTACTAGAATTTTTTTAAAGATATTTGATGCTATTTCTAAAAAATCTGAAAAAAATAAAAAAATAAATGCATTTAAGGATTGTTTTTTTTTTATAAAAACCTGTATTTTTTGTAATTTTTTTTATTCATTATCAACACTTAGATTGTTTTCTATCCCAAAATATTGAAAAAACTGGAATCGAATGAGTAGTTATTTTTTATTTTAAATTTTTGTGTCTGAAAACGTACTTTTGGTAAAAAAATACTTAATTTCAATTAACTTAAAAACTATTAATTTTTTGAGAAAAAATTATATGACAAAAAATATTTGTTTTGACCTCATCTATAACCTCTTAGCAGGAATACGTCATATTTCCAGTGACCCTGTATATTTGACCATGTGTTCCTTAGAGAAAGTTGTTCAGTTTCATGAACTGAACACGTCCTCAAAATTTGGATGGTAAGTTCAAAATGACCCTGTATCAGGTTATGTTACCAGATATCGTTAAAAAATAACGTTATTAGGGTTCCGTACCAAAATGGTAAAAAAGGAACCCTTATGGTGTGACTCAGTCTGTTTGTCTGTCTGTCACAGCTGGATATCTCGAGAACTACTAATGGTGTCAACTTGAAATTTAGAATAGTTTGGGATGGCATTTGCCCAACTATTTTGCAAATAAGAAATAAATAAAAAAATAAATATCTTTTTTGCAACAGGGACTGAAAAAGGGTCTTAAAAATTTGAAGTGGAGCTACTAGGGCATGTGGGGTATCATACGAAAGAGCGCCGTTTGCACGTTTTTAATCATTTTTTCTTTTTGTTTTAGGCCGCATAGTTTTCGAATTACAATGAAAAATGTAAAAAAGAAAAATACCGTTCCCCCCCTTATCTCCGAAGTTTGCAAAGAGAAAAATCTGAAATAATTCTATGTGATAGCGCTATAGAGAAGAGGCCTATACCCAGCAGTGGGTTGATGTGGGCTGAATATGATGATGATGATGATGATAGCAGTTTATGATTACAGGAAAAATAAAACGATGTCTCAATATAGCACACTTTTTTAGAAATTATCAAATTTCTAAAAAAGTTAACATTAGTTCCACTATCGGTCAAGAGATGGCGCTGACCTAAAACTGCAATACTAAGTTTATTATTTTACTCTGCAGTGTGGTTTAATGGTGCAATTATGATGTTACGGAACCCTCGGTGCGCGAGTCCGACTCGCTCTTGACCGGTTTTATTTTTAATGGTAATTTTATAAGTATTGCGTATTGTGTACTTCCACTCTACTACCTAGTATACTGCCCGGCATATATATTGGCAAGAGAAAGAAAGGGACAAAAGATGCGCAGTAGCCATAAACACTAAGTTTTTGGCTACTGCGCATCTTTTGTCTCTTTCATTCTCTTGCCAATATATATGCCGGCATCTGTACCTACCGCAGAGACTGATCACGTCATGGCGGTGTCAGCTAGGGTTGCCAACTTTTTTTGACAAAAAAAACGTATAAAGTGGTTTGGATAGGAAAAAAATAAAGTATTAGGAAGAAAAAAAAGTATTTTTCAAATTTTATGTTTTTATTGCTTTAAACACGTATTTTTGTGTGCTTTTAGCACATGGTAACAATTTTTTGTTGTCTTTAGATGTTTCAAAGCTTGTTTGACAATCACCGTTTAAATTTAAATAAATAAACAATTCGTTTTTAATTAAATTTATTGATGCTCTATTTCTCTCTTCTCGCCACTTTAGATTCATTATAGAAAAAACTCTTTCAGTGAAAGCTGAAGTGGCAGGAATGGAGAGTAGGTAAGAAATATATTTATTTATATTTGGTAAGCTATCAGATGCATTTTTAAGTACATATTGCCATTTTTCTACTGTACTTAATAGGCCTTTCCGATTCACGCCAACAGCGCTGTCAGCGCCAATAATCCGTTCCGAATCAACCGTAAGCGCGCTAATGACAACGCTAACGCTGCCCATGGTCGCGAGCGTAATCACTGTTGGCGCTGTTGGCGTGAATCGGAAAGATCAAAGATGTATTAAAAAAGTTCTTTGGGAAAGATAGGTAACATTTCGTTCAGCAATTATAAATCGTTAAGTACCCATGATGAGTATGTTTTACGCATCACAGTAAAGGTTGAAAATAAAGTATTTTTGCATACTTTATTTGTATGTAAAAGTAAAAAGTATAATTACCAAAAATAAAGTAGGATACGTTATTATAAAGTATGGTTGGCAACCCTAGTGTCAGCGTCAATTACACATTGCTTTTTAATATTTTATACAGTAACATAATAACGTTATCAAGGAACGAAAAATTCACATGAAATTCTGTTTTACCGTTATCAATTTTACCGTTATTAATTTCCAGTTTTTACGTTTTTTTTTTTAACGTTACCTACTGATAATTAGTAAAAAATATTTTTAACGGTATTTGAAGCCCTGCGTGTTAACATTTTCCTCAACTTACAGACTTACAAAATTTCTAATATATTCATTTTCGGACTTTCGGTAATTTCGGTTAATGGATAACATAACAACGGCCACATTATTTTTAATCAACGAACAATGCTTTTCTGGTGTTTTTTGTACTTCCATTCCATTCCATAGTTAACTAGAAATGGATAATAGCCATAATACGAAGGAACTATTTATTCAAAACAATAGATTGCATAAAAAACTAATAGTCAATAGAAGAGAAAAAACTACAACGTCAAGTATAGGTTCAAAGAATTTATATTTATAATAAAACATGAAGTTTACCTGCTCACAAAATTTCACGAGAATAGTATGTATGATAGGTAGTTGTTTTAAATAATTTGGTTCGTTCAGTTAGATTTATTAAAAAATATTCAGCCAATTTGATTATTTTCTGATGCTAACCAAACTGTTTGTGTCCAACTCGGACTTATCATTGTCTATAAATCAAATAAAAAAACCAGACAAGTGCGAGTCGGACTCGCGCACGAAGGGTTCCGTACCAAAAAACGGAAAAAAAATCACGTTTGTTATATGGGAGCCCCCATTAAATATTTATTTTATTCTGTTTTTAGTATTTATTGTTATAGCGGCAACAGAAATATATCATTATGTGAAAATTTCAACTGTTTACCTGTTATCGTTATTAATAGAAAGCAAAAACGGCAAAAAAACACGTTTGTTGTATGGGAGCCCCCCTTAAATATTTATTTTATTATATTTTTAGTATTTGTTGTAATAGCGGCAACAGAAATACATCATCTGTGAAAATTTTAACTGACTAGCTATTACGGTTCACGAGATACAGCCTGGTGACAGACAGACAGACAGACAGACAGCGGAGTCTTAGTAATAGGGTCCCGTTTTTACCCTTTGGGTACGGAACCCTAAAAAGGAAAGGTATGTTGCTAGCTAGTAACACAGAATTTTTATAGTACCTACTTACTAAACGTACTAGTAGTAGATAGATAGTAGCTGTACTTCATGGAATGGCAAATATAATATCCTTTGATGTCACACACTGGAATGCTTTCAGGAACGCTGCAAATGACGTCACGTGTTATCTTTCGTTAGAAAAAACACAGGTGGCAATATATACGAGTACTCGGGTTTACTATTAAGTAGTGGAAATATATTTTTTCTAAGATTTTATTTGAATCCTCTTACATTAAACTTGTGTTAAATGTTTTGGTTGTTAAAATATGTACCTAGCTCATTATAATAAACTATATCGAACACATTATATTCAATGTATGTATCGAACACATTATATGTCGAATATATTCAATGTTTACCTACTTAGATGAAAGTTTCATCTTAGTGAAAACTGTTTATCTTACAGTTAATTCATTGTTATGGAAGAGCGGTGCCCCCTGACGGAAACGGGACTCCGGTAACTTATTTTATTACTTATATCATCTTTTATCAGCAAAATTGAGTCTGCTGCGTCCATCCATTCCATACCATCATTGTTACGAGGTAATTATTAAGTTATTGTTCGCTCAGACAAAGAGCGAGCGGTGCGAGCAACAAGAGTTTTAATTCAAACTTTATTTGCTTACACATAAAGTTCAAAGTGTATTAGTGTTGTAATGTAAGATGTAATTCAATTAGATCCAGTAAGCAGTTCGATTGAACTGATCGTAACGCAGCGCCAGCTATCGATTGCTTTTTGTATTGTAAACAAACGATGAGTTAAAGCAACGATTCTATTGCGTAAATGGATATCTAAAAGCGATATCGTAATTAAATGTTCCGTTAAACGGTTTAGGGTTGTATGTGTAGATTAGGGACTGGTCCCCTATTGATAACAAATCAATATTGTGTTGATAAATATTGTTCGGGCATGAGGGATATTTTGTATAATCATTCACTGCTATCAATGAGTAGCTTTGGAAATAGTAACTGTTGGCCTGAATAGTTATTACTAATAAATTGAAAACCATGTTAGTAGAATTTCACTAATCTAGGTTCCTAATAAGGTCACAAATAGGAAGCTAAATTAATTTATTTAAGTAAACAACGTGTTTCAAATCAACCCCTTAATCCGAATATGGTAGAGAGAGTACAATGCATAAAACCCCGGAAAATTATTATAAACCCTGACTGAAACCGCCAATTTTATAAAAAAAAAAATCTTTTCATGATAAAGTGCATAGTGGCCAGGGAATGTTAACGTTATTTTTAAATATAACGTTAATTTTTAATCTTTTTACCGTTAATTTTAACATTAACGTTATGTCAATAAATAACGTTAATTTGAGAAATAACGTTAAAGTTATTTACTGAAATAACGTTAATTATAACGTAAATTTAACGTTCATTTTAAAATTAACGTTATTCCAGTTAATAACGTTAATTTTTTACCAATAATTTTACTGGTACCAAATTTAACGCTATATTTAACTTTAATTTTACCGGTAAAATATTTTTAACGTTATTTTTACCGGTAAATTTACCGATAAAATGTTTTAACGGTATTTTTAACGTTATTTTTTATATCGTTATTTTTTTTAACGGTATTTCAATCCCTGATAGTGGCAACCCTAGACCTAAATTGTGTTTTGCTTTTGCCCATTATGGGATTGATTATCAAAAACAATAGTCTGTTTGCGTCTAGGATTGTGACTTTGCAGTTTTCCATACAAAAAATAAATAAATTTTACGGGTTATTATATTGTGACACATCCTGTATATGATTAGACAATATCACACAAGTTGCAATAACGACGATACCACAAAGATCCTAACTAGACATTCTCTGGGCTTTTGCCCAAATAATACAAAAAAATAATACCCTACAAAATATATGGAAATTATGCGACATACTACGCTGTAAAGTAATGTAATACGTGTTTCTCCTGTAAATTATCTTGACATTTAAAACGGAAACAAGTATCGATTGACTTTCGTAATGACAAAATAAACATGACAACAGCTCGGAGCAGTTGAGAGACGCCTACGCAATCGTGTTTATTTAATTTGCTTCTGCCGTAAAACGGAATGAACACAAGTTTGAGTTTTAAAAGTTCAGAGCGATTTTTAGAAACTTGGTCTCTGGAGCTGTAAAAGACATTCAGGAAAACTCTCACACTCTCCCCTCAAAATCCTAACAAACATTTCCTACTACTGGGTGTATGGTCCAAGTGCGCCACCTACATAATGGTTTTTCCGCGCCGGATTTTTGCAAAAAATTGAACTGAAACTAAAAATTGTGATCCTTATATCTCTTAGAATGCTGATCAGATCAGGGGCCGTACCGGCTAACGAATCGATTATCGAAAAGTCTGCCGAGTTTCAACTTCAAACAGAAAAATCAAAGTAAGGAATTTCGTCTTTTCTTTCTGTTTACGTAATTTGGAAGATATCGATGTTCGTGTGACATCATGAATTGGGGTTTGCCATTTTGGCCCAATTGGGGCTCGATTTATCTGTTTTAATTTGAAACCCGGCAGACTTTTCGATAACCGATTCGTTAGCCGGTACGGCCCCTGTGGGTGTGTATAGCGATCTGAATCTCCTCCATTCACTCCCTGGATGGCCATCATCGGATCACAGCTAGGTCAAACCTTGGCGGAGAACCAAGGCTTCAAAGTTACCTCGTTTGTATGAAATTCAACTGGTGTCTTTAATTATGTAACCGCCACTGTATATCTATAACCGGCAGTGAACGACGTAATGCTGACATCAAAGATAATGATTAATACAAATAAGTTAATTATTTCTAGGTAACAACAACAGTGCACATAGTATTAATTTATCTTTCTGTAACTTCATTTGCACTTGATCATCTATAAAAAAAATGTGAGCGGTAAAAATGTTTTATTAAATTTACACGCTAAAGCCCTTGTCTCATGTCATGTCACCAAATAGGCGCCAGTGCGATCGTTTGTCGTCTATGGCCTTTCTTAGAACTTCGTGTGAGTACAGTGCCTCTACTCGGATGGAATTATCTTGACGACCGGCGTAACGAACGACCCATTATAGTATAGCAAAGATTATAATCAAAGACCAACTTTAAGGTATAGGTTCCTACCATCTTTCCTGTCTCATTAAAATGAGGATTTGTTATTTAGTTTTATATTTGGAGATTAATTGATAGATCATTTATGAACTTATCGATTGTTACATAATAAGATAGTGAGAAAGTGTACCTAAGCCTTCGATCAAGAATACCCTAGATGTCCGGTCAGTCAGTCTCGAAAATGGCACCTCAAAATAGCGTTTCACTGACAAACTGGGCGCTTATTTTGCACAAAGTAATAAGTTATAAAAGATGTGCTTTTCTTAAAATGTGAGTTTGTACAAAAAAAGTTTGTACATAATCACCGTACAAAAACCAATGTAAAGAAGACCTAAGCAAAACTCTGTAATAAGCAGAAGAAAGCCTTAAATCCGCGAATGAATGTTTATAAAAAACCGGCCAAGTGCGAGTCGGACTCGCGCACGAAGGGTTCCGTACCAAAAAACGTCAAAAAAAATTACGTTTGTTGTATGGGAGCCCCCCTTCAATATTAATTTTATTCTGTTTTTAGTATTTGTTGTTATAGCAGCAATAAAAATACATCATTTGTGAAAATTTCAACTGTCTACCTGTTGTCGTTATTAATATCGAGCAAAAAACGGCAGAAAAATCACGTTTGTTGTATGGGAGCCCCCCTTAAATATTAATTTTATTCTGTTTTTAGTATTTGTTGCTATAGCGGCAACAAAAATACATCATCTGTAAAATTTCAACTTTCTAGCTATCACGGTTCATGAGATACAGCCTGGTGACAGACAGACAGACAGACAGACAGACAGACAGACGGACAGCGGAGTCTTAGTAATAGGGTCCCGTTTTTACCCTTTGGGTACGGAACCCTAAAAATCGTCCAAGTGCGAGTCGGACTCGCGTACGAAAGGTTCCGTACCAAAAACAGCAAAAAGATCACGTTTGTTGTATGGAAACCCAACTCAAATATTTATTTTATTCTGTTATAAATATTTGAGTGAGTAAGTATTTATTGTTGTAACGGGGAATAACGACAGAAATACATCATCTGAAAATTTCGACTGTATAGCTATCACGGTTCATGAGATACAGCCTGGTGGTGACAGACAGAGTGGAGTCTTAGTATAAGGTCCTGTTTTTTTTTTACCCTTTGGGTACGGAACCCTAACAACAAAATTTCAAACCAAACCACGCATCATGTTTTGTAGTTTATCATTAATTTCAAATTTCCACCCTAAAACAACTTGTTAATCCTTTTATTAAATTAAAAAGTTTGAAACTCACTTAACAGATTAAAGTCTTTGTTTTTTTATTACGTTTTTTAGAACACAGGCGTGATAAATCGCTTCAGATTAATACACCTTCATCTCTTTACACTTTGTCTGACCTTGCGCCTGCCGACATTCAGACTGGATGAATGGGTCACCCAGTTATGTCCTTTGAACGAATGAATGAATATTATTTTTGCGTTGTTGGGCTTTACCCATTTGGGGCTTTGGGCTTGAGCTTAATGCAATCAATACTAAAAGAGACTGGCTAGTTAGGCTAAGATTCAACTAATAGGATCCCTGTTATTTGGTTTATTCGTGTGTGTGAACTTGTTTTTATACATTATCAAATGTAAGGGCGAGTTTATACGGGGTCAGAGACTGGACCCAGTGACTCAGAATTTTGGACCCATTAACTGGGTACATGTAGACAGGATCGGCAGTAAGTCGTACTGTGACCGAAAATAAAACGGATGGCTAGTCTTTCTTACCGTATGAGGATTAGTGGCCACCTCTGGTGTTAGAGTTTATCAAGCCGCCTGTAAGGTCTGTGACTTGGCTTCACGACTGTTATCCGATGACAACAGCCGGGACCGACGGTTTAACGTACCCAGGGCACAGATATCTGTGACCCAGGGGGTGGCTAGTCAGCTAGGGGGTATTACAACCTCTTAAAACTGGCCAGGTTTTGAATTGCTATAGTTACATCCTTTCTCGGTGTAAAGCAAATAAAAGAGCCGCATTTATAGGCATTTAGAAAACTGACAAGTTTTAAGAGGTTGTAATACGGGGGCTGGACTGACTTGCGAGCGAGAAGCTGACTTCTCATCCACTGAAACTCGACTGGGTTGAAACTAGTATCTACACGAGCCCAGTAGCAAGTCAGCGTTGGACTGGATTACTGTACAGCCATGTTACTGACCGTATAAACCAGGTTTAAGTTTGTAGTTGTACTTGGGTTCAGTGTTTTCTAGTCTATGTAAATTTTTGTTATACAATCACAGACAAAAAGAATAGAAATAGAAGCAATACATAATTGGCTTTGGTTACAAAATAAAAGGTATTTTTTTATATTTTTTTACTACAGATTAGGCCAATTTAAGAAACTAATTTGAATATTTTAATATTTGGTCCCGTATTTATTTTTTTATAAATATATTTGTCGAGCGGATATGGTCAACCGGAATGACGTCATTAGTGGCATGAAAGTTTAAGAATAAAACCTTTGCCATCTACTTATAGAAAAAGAAAGGCCAAGTGTCATTAACTGTCATAATGACTTTATGGTTGTTTGTAAACAAATAAGTTATAGTTAATATTTCTTCTATTTTATTCATTTAATCCAGTTGTGACGGTTCTAGCCTACCTTCTTAATTTGCCGCAATAATTTTTGAGGTGGTAAAATTATAATAAAAATGCTTACCAGTGGAAACTCTGCTGAAAAACTTTGTAAAAACTGACACGCCCAATCTACCCAAATTGCGAAATGTATTGTATGTATTGTGTCTATTTTGGATGTAGGCTACATGGATGAAATTGTAACGATTGCTTGTGGACTGATAAATTTGCAGGATAACATAATAAACATTGTGAAAATATGTGCATACTTTATTTCTATTTACAAACATTTAATAGTAGGGATGTGGAAAAAATTACGAGATAAGTTCATCGATATTTTTCGGGCGATATTAAATACTCTGATATATCGATAGATGTTTTTACAATAATTTTTCCAAAACATTTTTTTGGTAATTACGTATGGATTCTAATAGTCGACACTATTTTGTCACTGGAGCATTTTGATTTTTTCCAACTTTGAGTCTTAAAAATCATCGTAAAATTCGTCAAATCGAGCCAAAATTTCGCGTAGGGGTTTATTTTGCTATTTTTTATGTTTTACAATACCTTAAAATTAGAATCCATTACTTAGTCATCGTCCCATTTCATCCCATTTTTTTCTGAGAAATATTACCTATATCGATATTTTTTCACTTCCACCTTCCACCATCCCTAATGCCAAGTTCATTGTCAAAATTGTCTTTGCCCTTTTTTCTTTTTTTTTATTATGGCTGGGGGATCTGTATGTGATGACGTCATATGAAGGTCATTTGAAGGTTAAAGCTTTTTATTGAATATTATAAATATCTTTAAAAATATAGACTTATTTTTAAATTTAATTAGTAGACACTGTACCGAAAGCTTATTCCTCGAAATGGTTTTGAGATTTCCAGTCATGTTCAAAAAGTTGTCAAAGCCAATTATTTTCATACAATATCCTACAAATAAAAGCTCCAGGGGGAGCCGTGGTTTCATAAGTTTCGTTTTATACACGCTGAAATTGTAATCATTTGGTTCCCGCCGGGGGGTGGTTCCACTCACGATTACAAGCAACTTTTACTATGGGGCCAACTTTCCTGCTCGCAAAAAAAAAAATCTGCTGTTCCATACATTAAGGTCGAGTAGGTACTGCACTTTTGTATGGAACAGCTGTTTTTTTTTGCGAGCAGGAGAGTTGGCCCCATAGTAAAAGTTGCTTGTAATCATGAGTGGAACCACCACACGGCGGGAACCAAATGATTAAAATTTCAGCGTGTATTGTTATGTATTCGATAACTTTCGTGATTTTCGGTCATTAACAATGATATATTGCCGTACATTACAACACAAATTCATGAAATATTAAAGTACGTGGGAAATGCTACTGACTAACAAAACAAGCCAGTTTATGAGTTTAATGAAACATAAGTTGTAGCAGTAATTAATTAATCATGATATTTTCCCTCCGTAAATTTAATTCACCTGGGTTAAATCACCTAGGTGAATTAAGCAGGCTGATTATCTAATTAAAAACCACCTAGCGACTGGTTGCCGTTCATAGATGATCGTGATCCATTGCTAAGTACTTCTTTTTGGATTAAAAAAAAAACATACCAAAGAAAAGTAGCAATGTATGTGGAATGAAACTGGTCGCTAAATAGTTACTATTAGATTAGATAATCAGCCTGAAGTATACTATTCGTAAACTTTAATCACCTGGGTGCATTAAAATTACTGTCAAAAACTTTATTTACCTTATTCTCCTACTAGGTGCAATAAATATACTTTTTAAGTATAGTTTATTCAATTTTATGAACCTTTTTTACAATCGAAAGTATTTTGTTTTTTAAATACAACCTTAGTTTTCGTCCATGTACAATACCTATGTAGGTAATCTGCTGTATTTTTTGGTCTTTGAGCTTATAAAATACTAAAGTAACAATTGCTTACAAGTTAGAGTCCCCCCAGACCTACCGGTTTCCGTTCTTTGCTTTGCTGTTCGGCAATGGACCGCCGGCCAAGAGGCTCATTTTCAATCTTTCGCATATTTTCAATCTAAGTACATTTCACATATAAGAATGTTCTTGTGAGCTTTGTTCCTTAAACGATCGTTATGAAAACACAAAAAAATAGTTCAGATTGGTAATGATGACACCCACAACCCTGTTCACAATTTATATAAATATGCGATCGATTTATTTTTAGCAATCGGAGACCATGTTCAGGGTGGCATATCTCCCAGAAGCTTCCTACTTCGCAACCCAGACGATGATATTTGATAACACCATGCTAATGGCTATCTTGCCAATTTGGTCTGGTCCAAATATGCGATAGATTGAAAATGACCCTGGTTGGCCGGCGGTCTAAACAGCAAGTAGAACAGCAAAGCAAAGAAACGAAACCGGTAGGTCTGGGGGGACCCTTACTGCGACGTAGGTACAAGTAAATCAGAATTACATGAAAAGCGATTCCTACGTTATGCGTGGGTGGATAACTTCAAACGAGATTGAACAAAATGATTTATTATTACCGTATTATACTATTAAATCTTAGAATTTGCTAGTTTCGAACTATTCGCTGGGCTAGAACGAGAAAGAATTTTCTGAAGCCGGTCTTTACGTGTGGGCGGGGAAGCCAATAAAACCTTGTTCGTTGCTGGGATACACGGTACAGGGAACCTAAAAAGGTAATAAAGTATTTGTTTCAAAAATGGTTCATGAAATCTTTTTAAAAAATATATGAATTGATCATAGGATTAACATAAAACATTGTCGATATCAATGTGATTCCAGTATGAAATGAATTCTATTTTAGGATTTTCAAAGAATTTCTGCTAGATTACCTGACTTAGATTTTTTATTAAGAAATGTTTAATACAATCTTCAAATCTTGCTCTTTTAGATCCCAGCTCGCTTTTTAATAATTATAAATAATAAGTTAAAATATTGTCAAATTAACACAAAACATCGATCTCAATAATGTTATGATTCCAATATGAAATGAATTGCAGATGTTTTATAAATTAATGCCACTATTTCAGGATTTTCAAAGAATTCTGCTACAAATCAGGAAGTAATTTTATTTAAAATGTTTCATACAATCTTGCCTTTTTAGATACCCCGAGCTATTTTGCCAATATCTTTTTATTTCCCTAACAAGACACTTACTTCGTTATTTTGCGTTTCGACTCTCGAATGATAATAAGTTTTGAGTGTTGCTCATTCCTTTTGACTTTGAGAATGTTCAATTATTTCTTGAGTGTTTACTCTCTAGTAAGATAAGCAAAAGACGCCTTTTCTTTTTTGGTATCTCAATAAAATTATGCTATTTCTGATTAATATTAGTCTTCTATAATAATTTAGGATATTTATTTATTGGAAAAAAATACTAACTCAAATAAAAGCAATAAAAACACGTTCGGTCACTATTTTCATTTTCATTGCTGCAATTATTGCAGTTATTGCGAATATTGCAATTATTGCAATTATTGCAGCAATGAAAATGAAAATAGTGACCGAACGTGTTTTTATTGCTTTTATTTGAGTTAGTATTTTTTCCAATAAATAAATATCCTAAATTATTATAGAAGACTAATATTAATCAGAAATAGCATAATTTTATTGAGTATATATATATATATGTGTGTTGTAGTATATATATATGTGGTATATATGTGTTGTATATATATGTAGTATATATGTGTTGTGAAACCACATTCCATATGTGATGTAATTATTACATCACATATGGAATGTGGTTTCACAACAATAAACAAAAACCAAAATTGTATGAGGCTTTTGAACAATATATCATTATCCGGTTTGAAAGGCACAAAGTTGTGATTGTTTTAATTAAGTAGAGTGGCTCTTTGTAGTATTTACCGAAACACGCATCAAATAAAATAGAGTAGGTATGTGACCGTAAAAATCGTAACATACCGTGAAGTCGATAAAAGCGCGTTTATTACCCGTGACGGGCAAAGCAAATATGAGAGAAACAGTGACGGGCTTGAGATTTAAGCACAGAATACATAATACTTACTTAACTATATATAAAAAAACCGGTCAAGTGCGAGTCGGACTCGCGCACAAAGAGAAAAAAATCACGTTTGTTGTTTGGGAGCCCCACTAAAATATTTATTTTGTTTTTTGTATTTGTTGTTATACTGGCAACAGAAATACATCATCTGTGAAAATTTCAACTGTCTAATCACGGTTCATGAGATACAGCCTGGTGACAGACAGACAGACAGACAGAGGATAGTAGAGTCTTAGTAATAACGTCCCGTTTTTACCATTTGGATAAGGAACCCTAAAAAGCTGTTAAGAAAGTAAAGTTATTTGTTGTTATACTAATCATTGTTACGTGAGATATGGCATTAACGATTGTCAATAAATTATAATGAAATTACTGAAAATACTGTTGGTTTGTTTTAGAGTACTTACCTTACGGAATTCCCAGAGTTTGAAAGGCTCTTTTGTAGTATAATAATAAGACATTAGTTTGGGCACTTGGGGCATGTGTATTGTGTGTAGACATTGTGACATTGTGTATGCATTGTGTATGTATTTTGTGCATTGTGAACGTAACGTAATAGAAAGACAAACACAAAGGATTGTTGCCTCTAAATACGTTAAAATCAATTTACCCACAAAAAGAAAATCCCTAATGCGTTCACTGATGACCTGCGCGTACGCATACAACTTTACGCACAAAGCATAGCATTCTCACGGCACGCACGGAGCGTGTCGCCTCTCTGAGAACATGGTTTTCAAACATCATTATCACATACTTTTGATCACAAACGATTACTGGTTTAATTATACGAGTAATACCTGAAAATGACGTTGACGTTTTTATCTTATCTCTGGGTGTCATCGTGAAAATTACGCATGCTTCATTGCGAGGAGAAAATAGCAACTTTTACCTTTTCTTAGAGGAAAAAATGAGATTCTCAAGACAATTATTTTGTTCTAGATGTTATTCTGTTTTTTTTAGGTTTACCCTTTTTTTGTTTGGGCTATAAATTTAAAACAGGTAAGTAATGTAATTTCGAGGCACTCCTTTATACTATGTACTCGTGTAATTTGTGACTTGTTAATAAGAACAATCATTTATAATTGAGATTATGAATGTCTTTACGTGTGCTGTCTTGAATCCGACTTGTCTATAATACAGAACCGTGGTATACTGTAAGTATAATCATGATCAATACTGTGATTTTATATGATTTTCATCTGCGTTTAACGGATGTTAAGTTTGCTCTTTTCCTCACCATTCAGGCATAATCTGACACGACAAAATACATGTGTCTGGTAATCATGGCATGTTTCTGTTTTATTCCCCCTTTTACGCTTTTCTATAACATTCTCCCATCACCGTATTAACAATGTGCTAATAATCATCTACGATATTTCCTGATGCCATGAAAGTTTTAATCGTGATGGTGTATGTTTAAAGCATTTTTATTGCCTATTACATAAAATCAAGCTTAATTTATTGTAATACTAATAACATTAATTTATTACGGCATAATAGCATAGCGTGTTAAATTGTAACAAATCATATCAATATTTTTTTATATAAAAATTCAGAGAGGCCATTTGTCACAATATTTCCTTTCAATTCAAGTTTAATCACGTAAAATATCTTAACTTTTGTTCGAATCATAAATCAAATGGACCTTAGTTAGCAGAGACTTATTACGCTGGCGTGAAATTGTACGGAGAGGAGCCCTCGCCACCTGTCATTATAGGATGACTATAAATCTTTAGGAGCAACATTGCCACGCCTGTGTTGATGTAATATAGCAATAATCTAATAATATAAACGTAGCTTGAAAAAAGCTGAAGTGTTTCGTAATAAATAAAGCGTGTTTTAGAACTTTGTCTGTATGACTTTTTTTGTGATTTCCCTTCCTTTAATAACTAGCTTTCACAAACTTTGACAATGCCAAAAAAAGTCCGTAGGATAGAAAACTATATAAAAAAACCGGCCAAGTGCGAGTCGGACTCGCGTGTGAAGGGTTCCGTACCAAAAAACGGCAAAAAAATATCACGTTTGTTGTATGGGACCCTTAAATATTTTTTTTTGTATTTCTTGTTATAGCGGCAACAGAAAAACATCTGAGAAAATTTCAACTGTCTACCTGTTGTCGTTATTAATACTGAGCAAAAAACGACAAAAAAATCTCGTTTGTTGTATGGGAGCGCCCTTTAATATTTATTTTATTCTGTTTTTAGTATTTGTTGTTTTAGCGGCGACAGAAATACATCATCTGTGAAAATTTCAATTGTCTAGCTATCACGGTTCATCATGAGATACAACCTGGTGACAGACAGACGGACAGCGGAGTCTTAGTAATAGAGTCCCGTTTTTACCCTTTGGGTACGGAACCCTAAAAAGAATAACACGACTCAGACTCAGAGCTTTATTATTTCATTCTGACCTAAGGTAAGGTCACAGAATAGATGGTGAGGTTAAAGTACTAAGATAAAAAAAAATACTTTTATAAGTGGCTCTGTAGAGCTGTAAACCTCGCAGTTGTGACATTTTTGAACATTTTGATTGAAATATGATTTCCCCCATATCTCCGTCATTTTGAAACATATCGTAAAACTTAATCGACAAAAAAAAAGTTTAGAACCTTCTCACTACACAAGAATCGGTTGAGGAGAACAAGCAGACAGATGGACATACGAAAGCATTTTTGCCCAAGCTGAAACAGGGACGCTTTGCAAGAAAGTTTTTTAGAAACTCCACAGTTGTTTAGGTACGCTGGTTTCTTTAATGCATTATGGGGAGGCGTGAGCCTGCAAGATGAGGAGCCAGTCTGCACAAAATTTTATCCGCCATAGTTATTTTGAGGGTTGGCGGACAAAAAAAAAATTAATTGTTTTTATAATAAAAAATTGGATTAGTATTCTGTATAAGAAAATTCGAATTAACAATTTTTTTTTAATTAATCCAAATTTAGAAATCCAAAATTACTGCTATAAACTGAGTCGATCTTGTCCTGCGTGGAAAAAAATAAATACATAATATTGTGTTGCATATTTTTAACGAATCAACAACCTCATTCAACTTTTGTCAATTTGCCAGCGCGTTGCCAGCGCGCGTAACTTCTCGTCTATATATATAAAAAAAACCAGCCAAGTGCGAGTCGGACTCGCGCACGAAGGGTTCCGTACCAAAAAACGGCCAAAAAATTACGTTTGTTGTATGGGAGCCCCCCTTAAATATTATTTTTATTCTGTTTTTAGTATTTGTTGTTATAGCGGCAACAAAAATACATCATCTGTGAAAATTTCAACTTTCTAGCTATTACGGTTCATGAGATACAGCCTGGTGACAGACAGACAGACAGACGGACGGACAGACAGACAGACAGACGGACAGCGGAGTCTTAGTAATAGGGTCCCGTTTTTACCCTTTGGGTACGGAACCCTAAAAAATACTCTTTTGAGTACTTAATAAAATATGAAAACGTAAAATTTTTTGACAACCCTAACTGTCTTGAGAGCCGGACATTCCTTTACCTAACGTGGAAGACAAAGCGGGATTCGGAGTTCATGTGAAAGTTATTTCGGGAATGCAATCTTGCGGCATCAGGGAATGCTCAATTTCATCAGAAAAACAGCCGTTTCGGGAGATCGACTTGGAGACAACGTCGACACTTAAACGAACACGAAACGGCTTTTATAGTTCAATTACTTCTTACTATTATGTATTTTTTATGCACAACGGAATAGTGCTTGGCCTTCACAAGCCCGAAGTACACATTGGGCCAACGCCCTGGCCGCACGCGTTGGGCCAACGCGCGCGGCCAGGGAATGTCACTGTTTACACGTTGGCGCCAACTCCCAACATACCGCCAAGTAGGTCTTTACACGTTGGCCCAACGCGCTGGGCCAACGCGTTGGGCCAATGTGTACAGCGCACTACAGGCGCAGGCGAAGGCAGTACACCCGGAATCTAACACTTAAATAGTTAAACTTTAGTTAAATGTAAATAAATTTCATTTCATATTTTTTTCATAATTTTCATAATTTCATAATTTCATATAAGGGGCCATCCATAAATTACGTCACACGTTAAGGGGGAGGGAAGGGGTCGACCAAGTGTGACATTGTGTGACAAGGGGGTGGGAGGGGTCCTAAATTTCGTGACGTCACATTTTAAAATCATTAAAATCGAAATAAAACTAATTTCTGAACTGCTGTTTTAATTCAATAATTATTTCTAGATGTAAATCTCACAAATGTGACCACATGTGACAAGGACGGAGAAGGGGGTCAAAAATCATGAAATTCACGTGACGTAATTTATGGATGGCCCCTAAAATGCGAAGAAACTTTTCCCCCAACCTATTATTAAAGTTCTCATTTAAAGAAAGTCTTCCATTACCCAGTAAAAAGCTTGGCTATGCTTGTCCCATTTCGGAGACACTTTGAACAGTTAGAGTTCGTTCAGGTGTTGCATAAAATATGAGACGAGGTGGGGTTTGAATGGACAAGGACCTTTGCACATGGGATCCTAAACAAGGTGAATCTTTAACGGCAATCACGTCTTTCAAATGCGTGTAACAACGTGCAAAATGAACAAGTAGGTATCCACGTTTTGTGCTTTGAACAAACGCCGCACGGCCGCACTCCGCACTATTTCATAAAGCTGGGATCCGATCGTGTAATTTCGAATTATAAATCCAAAACCAAACATTCACCATGCATTATATTTACTTAAAAATATTTGGTTTAGCCACAGTATTTTATTGAAATTGGACAAGATTGGCAGGCTAGGCCCCTTGGGCATAATGCTAATAGCTTCTTTTGATTGTGTTGTGTTACTCTACTGTTCTTCTTCCTTTTTCTTCCATTCCCTTAAGAGTTAAGAGACTTAAGTGCAAAAAGCAAATAAGAGCAAAATTCACTTTATTTAGAATCTTTAATGGCAATGACGTCTTAAAAATGCGTGTAATGTGCAAAACGAACAAGTATCCACGGTTTGTGCTTTCAACAAACGCCGCTCGGCCGCACTATTTCATAAAGCTGGGATCCGATCGTGCTAATTTCAAACGATAATAAATCCAAAACCATAAAGTTGTCTTGTATGTTCACATTTACTTAAAAATATTTGGTTTAGCCCTGTTTAGCCACAGCATTTCATTGAAATTAGGCAAGATTGGCAGGCTATGCTTCTTGGGCATAATGCTAATAACTTTCTTTTGATTGTGTTGCGTTACTCTACTGTTCTTCTTACTTTTTCTTCTGTTCTCTTAAGAGTTACGTGTAACGAGTTGAACTTGTTTGGTTTATAAATCCAGTTTAGCCAGTTAGATTAGATAAAGTATGTATAGCTACTTGTGGCCATGCGAGAAACACTATAAAAATCAAAGATTATTCCAGTAAAAAAACATTCAGCATAATCACAATATGATAATAAAATAGTAGCAATAATGGCTAATCTCAAGCGACTGCCTACAGGCTCGTTTCTCCATAATCCCATGGAAAGTCGAGCGAGCTTCATTGCCTCAATATTATCATGAATTCCCGCCAAGCCTTTGATATCCAGTAAATAAGGCCCACGGGCTACATAACTACCCATTTCACGACTATCAAAGGCAGATGCTATCAATAAATAAGGCGTGACGTCGCTGATATATTATTTAAATTTTAACTATGGATATTAGATGAAACGAAATGATATTTCCCAGAGATTTGTTGATTGCTTTTGTGCGAAAGCATCTTTTTTTCTTTAAAATGACGTCACTGATTCGCATTCTCTTACTGATCGACAGTTTTCATTAACTTTTTTTATTACTTAAATAGATTAGAAAGCGCTCAAAACTCTCTAAAAGCGTACGTAAGTAACACAAGTACAATCACTTAATACACGAAGAAATCTTTTATATGAAAATCCCCAATTACCCTGAATAGCAGTCGGCTGAGCGAAATTAGGTTCCCTCGAGGATGTTTTGCAAACGTCCGGGGTTCTATCTAAGATATTTTGTTTGCCTGTTGCATAATACTTTTATTGGGCAAGAATGTTTCAGTGGTGTTTTGGGAGACGAACGAAAAAAACAAATGAATTAAACGTAGAGTTTTATTATACTTACCAAATTTGGGAGAGATTGTTTTCAATTTTAAAATAACCTTGAAAATGCCTTTGAACATAAACGAAACACAAATTTTAGAGCGAATGTCAGTTTTATCTGATTCAATACATAGTAACATAACTATTGATATAGATAAAAAACCTATTTTGGAAACGTACATCAAATCTATTCCGTATAGAATTTCTAAAGATCGAGAAAAAATCTCCAGAATTTTTCTATACAAATATTTTCTTTAGAGAAAATTGCAGTGGGTGGAAGGAAAAGATCAAAGCTAAGAACTTGTATTGCAAATCTAGACGTCTCGCGCGTCGTAGTAGTCTGGATATCCTGAGAGAGAAGCTTATTTCCTTGAAAGTTTATAACTGAATATAGGTAGGTAATTTATTTTATTTTATTGATTCAGAAAATACAAACGTAAAGTAAAAGAAACGTGGTGTCCTTAACTTTTTGACACTTATTTCGCGGCTATTTCAATTTTCATTATTGTTTTGTAACCAAGGAAATTGTAAGTACTTTGTAACCTTTTTTTCAGTCA
Source organism: Agriphila geniculea (assembly GCA_943789525.1). Classification (NCBI taxonomy): domain Eukaryota; kingdom Metazoa; phylum Arthropoda; class Insecta; order Lepidoptera; family Crambidae; genus Agriphila; species Agriphila geniculea. The sequence goes on along the minus strand of OX038883.1, from coordinate 18,552,409 downwards.
GTTCGATACGTAAAAATTTAACATAACACGTTAATATGTAATTGAAAATGCTAGCTACAGCTATTTAAAATCAATACAGAGTTGTTAAAAGAGCCTGGATAATACGCTATAACCTTCTGCCTTCTAGGTTCCACTGCTGTCGGAAGAACAACATGGCGTCAAATGGGAATTACTTCCGCACTGCACCCTTGCTGATGCATTCTAGGTTGTGGCGTGCTCTAGTTACTGGTTCGACCCTAATTTATAAATTGAAGTAGGTATATCCGAAGCAAATAGTAGTAGGAAGAAAGACAACTACTTTTGAAAATATACCTCTACTTCACGTGAATAATAATGACCCGACACATAATAACTTTGAAGAGTCAGCATACAGCAAGCAACAGAAAGTCTTGCATCGATTTGCGAATTGCTGTGTTTGATCGTTGTATAAAAATCTTGTACTTATTATTAATTTGTAGCTATTAAATAGCTATAATAGCACAGAATACTGTTATAGTTGGCTACAACAGGCCGACAGCATCTTTTTGGAAAGCGAACTAAAGAGAGACAATTTTTTGGAAACTAAAAATGTCGATGCCAGTTAAAGCTTTTGTGCTTCAGCACCATTCACCAGCATTTCCAATTTTTATTTCAGAGGTAACAGAGTTCATGATATGTGCCTTTTTTACTGGAAGCTGTTTCATATCCTGTACAATGGGGATGGGGCTTCATTTCCTCTTTAGGTATGGTTCGTTCGTTCGTATCGCTCGTAGCAGTTCAGTAGTATGCTTGCTTCGATAAATCTAAGGTTGCTTGTGAAAATATACAACCTTCGTGTTGCACTTTTGAATTTAATACCACACACAAAACCATAATATGATTTGAATTATAATTTAATTCATAGTTTAAACTTTATCATTGAAATCACTCTAAATTACGCACGTTATACAGGTTTTAATGCAGTTGCATTATTAAAAATGTTACAGGATAGCATGTATTTTTATAGTAGCTTTTTCGATCCAAACCACCGGAAATCACAGCGACGTTATACAAAATGTCGTAACGCACGTAAAATATATTCCGTTTATAGATTTCCTTTTTATAGCCAAACATCCGACGGTTTCATATTCATCACTATAAAGATGCCAAAGCACGTGCGCGCGCGCTGCCGAAGTTCCCTAATACCCTATTTAATTGCCGTAAAAACAGGCGCGTGCGGTAAAAAGATACCGTAGAAAATTGCCTCCCTTTTTGTAAGGGACCGTTAAGTCAATAAAAATAAGGTCGAAAGTTTCGTGATGAAACAATAGCTTAAACTAAATCGTGGGATTGTTAGGATAATTGATACTAGGAGTTGTGGTTAGGCAGTTGATAGATTTTGGACAAACAATTTGTTAGTGGTTTTGTAAGGTAAATAAAAGTTGACAGAATTGATATGATGTTTTTGATTTTTTTTCTCTCTCTTTCATATTAATGATCGTCTGAATCTGTAATCTGTAGGGCCTACGGATTACAGTGTTGACACAGGTGTAGGTCAATTTACTTTTATGGTTCAAATGCAATGCAACCTGCGAGCGGTGGAAAACGATAGAAAAAAGAATAATTTATTGCATAAATGAGGATTATCATTTATTTCTTCAGAAGGAACTCAATGAGATTTACATAATTATATTACATGCATACAAAACAATTTGGCATGCATTCGGTTTGTCGCATTGTGTCGCCAACGCGGGCTGATTGATATCGTTTTGAATTGAGCTTTCTCATTGTTCGAATGGCTACGTCATCGCAGTCATACATATTAGTGGTAGGGTCCCATAAATACAGGATTTGTTACAATTCCAGGCGATTCTACGTAGAGCCTAAAGGTATGATTCCGATGTCGGCAGTAAGCAGCAGTGTTGCCACAGCACTGCTGCCGTAGCACTACTGGTCCCCATACATTCTCATATGAGATTACATTCCAGGCAGCAGTGCTGCGTAGCTCGGAATGTAATCTCATATAAACCTTAAGAGAATGTATGGGGACCAGTAGTGCTGCGGCAACACTGCTGCTTGCTGCCGACATCGGAATCATACCTTAATTGTGCAGGGAGACCTACATACTTGTAATATAAAAAACGCACAGTCGAAAATTTTTGTGACGTTTACGTAACAAGTTAACAACGGACAACTTTTTTGCTAACAAGCTAAAAAGCATCCATCGATGTTCGTTAGTTGAATTAGGTATACAATATACCAAAAGAGTTAAATACTGACATTACTTCATTTTAGGTATAAAAACGGTTTATGAAATAAGATGTCTGTTAAAAAAAATAACATTCCAACCATATAAAAGCAGCATGACTATCCTTTAGTCTAATCTATTCTAATAAAACGAATATTATCTCACGACCTATAAAATAGCACACAAACTATAATAGAAAAAAATGATCTCAGTTCCTACGTATGCCCACGTTCGTTCTTTACTAGCTTTTAATAGACCGTGATAAGGTTGGTAATATGTCAGCAAATATTAAATTGAGGGTTGCAATGAGTGAATAGCAACAATTGCGTTGGCGGTCGCAGATTGAATAAAGTGTTTAACCCGTGACTTGCGGCAGATTAATATGGCCAGCACAGGGTTGCCAATCTATGCTTATGCGGACAATAATATATAATAACAAAAGTAAAATAAATGCATAATTTTTTTTTGTATCAAAATCAAAAGTATAATTCGTGAGAAAATCAACGGTAATATTAAAACTTTTCTCATGCGTTTTTTTCTCGTGATATAGTCACTTGAAGTTAGCACGCATCAGCTCCCGCCGAAAACGCTCTATATACAAAAAGGTTAACATTTGTGACGTCACTCATGTCACGTTTCAGCCGCAGTTAGCCATTTTCAAATATCTCCCTATATATTGCGTTTAAGTACATATGTGTCGTACAAAATATTATTTCTTATTCGATATTCTATCCGACTGTTAAGTGCATTATATCCGAAAAAGAAAAAAAAATATTTCGTTATTTTCCCCTGTGTGATAAAACTAAAATAATTATTTTTTTATTTATTTTTCTGTTCCATCATGTTTTTATACGTGTCCGCAACGACCAAGCTCAAATTTATCAAAATCAGTGACTTATGCATGTTTCCTATTGAACCTGGTAAAAGTTTAAAATAGATTTATCGTGATGATGATGAACCTTAATCTTTATTTTATTCACCCTTGCACTGATAGATACGGAAAAAAGGCTGTTTTGCATAAAAATATGTCGAAAATGAAGGAGACAAAGAAACTAAAAAAGAGAAAGACGTAACCACATTGCACGCAAGAGCTAATGCATTACATTGCTCTTGCATGCAAGAAGCTTTGGCTTCTAAATTCTAAATAGCAGCGTGTGAAATTTTAAATCGATTTATGAACAAATTGAATGAATACGTACTTAGTATTTAAATAAGCATGCATTTGCCAAATAATTTTTCGAAACTGCTGCATGCTGTAAATAAAGTAAAAACAAATTTCAGTTGCAAACTTTAGTTATCCGTGGTGCAATAATTTGACGCATTGCATGCGTGAAATTGAACAGACAAGTTTGAAGTTACCTTTCTTGGAGTATTTACGATTGTTATTAATGGCTACTTCTCGGTCACGTTGGCGAGATTAATAGTAATTGATATTAAACTGAGTTAACGTCAAATATACCAGTAATACTTATTTATGTGGAGCGAATGAAATGGAAAATAAGGTAGCAGTCGTATTTCACGAATGGCTTAAGGGTTTGCTGGTAACACCTTAAGTAATAAACGGCATTCGAGCTAACTACTTTTCGGACGACTTTTCTTCAATATTTGTGCAAAAGCAAACTATTTTAATGTTTTCTGTATCAAAGAAACATTTATCTACACTTTGCTAACAATGACGACTAATCAAACTTTAACACGAAAAAGTCACCAAATAAACTTTTGAATTAGCTACAATACCATAAACCAAAATATTATGAATTGTTTATAAAACAAAATTAAGCCAACAAAATAGGTAAACAATAGAGATTTTTTTTAAGTAAAATGACTTTTTATTTATCATTAACCTAAACGGCGCGGAAAAAATACAGTAGTGTATTATAATTTTGTACTTTACTTAGTATAAGAGTACGCAACAGTGAAACAACAGTCTATTTCTAGACGCAGAGAGATGACTGAGTAAAACCTCAGCGGTGAATAGGGAAAAAAGCAAAGGCATGGATGGGCTTGCGATTGCGACACAAAGGGTTCGTAGACGCGAAAATATTACTTAGCGAGCGAAAGGAAAGAGTCGTGCGAAACGAATCTTTATGGCGACTTTTAGCCGTATCAAGGGAAAGAGATTTTTGATGCGGCGAAGAGGATAGAATAGAAAAGCATTTATTAACAACACACAGTAGGATTAAGAAAAGAAAACAATAAGGTGCAGTGAATTATCGCAGAACAGAAGACAGATGAAAAGCAGGGCTTTATAACGTTACCAATTAACAGAAACAATAACGTTACGTAACGTTATTTTCAATATGATACCTTGATAACGTTATTTTTTTTAACGATACCTAGTAACATACAAAGATGTAACATCTTTGGTAACATAACATTATTTTAACGTTATATTAAGGTTATGTTACTAGATAACGTTAAAAAATAACGTTATTTTTAATGGTAATTTTACAAGTATTGCGTATTGTAGGTAGGTACCTCTACTACCTAGTACCTACCGCAGAGACTGATCACGTCACGGCGGCTTCAACGTCGATTACACTTTGCTTTGAAATATTTTTATACAGTAACATAATAACGTTATCAAGGAACGTAAAATTAACGTTAAATTCTGTTTTACCGTTATCAATTTTTCCGTTATTAATTTCCAGTTGTAACGTTGTTTTTTTTAACGTTACTAGTTTTTAACGGTATTTGAAGCCCTGATGAAAAGGATAAAAAGTGTGCTGTTAAAGAAAAAAGTAAATTAAAAGTTTAATAAAATGCATAAGAATTTCAGCTAACTCAGTGATGAAATATCAAGAATGTTCTACGACGTAGTATGTTTTTGAATGGTCGTAGCCGTACTAACTACGTAGCATTTCAGAGCTGGCGGCAATCAGCTATTTAGTCCAGCCCTCTTTGTCTAGGCAGACAATAAGCCTAAGACGGGATAGGATAGACAATGCGCATCTCCTTCTAATAGTTGGAAAGTTTGCGCTTACAACTATTTGAGTTATTCGGTTAGTCGATCTGAAGCTGTTTTTATGCATCAACAGAGAAAATATTGTACAATGGGATCTTCTTGTCGCCTGGACGATTTCATTTTCGGTCTGATCTGCCCCCTACTCAAAATGGCCAACATTCTATGCGATTTACATGTCATTGTTTTGTGTTCTGATGATTTGTTTTGTGGTGTGATTGTCATGTGATTTACATGTCTATTGCTCATATTTGAGTTTTGAAAGTAAGCGTAGTGTTCAACGTATAGAATGTTTGGCCATTTGAGTAGGGGGCAGCTTGGGAGCAGGTTTGAATGCGATGCTGGCTTGAAACGAATTATGCCGTTCGTGCAATTTGCTAATACGCTTTAGTTAGAGGTTAACTTATTTTAGTAATTTATTACGCACAATATTAGCAGATGATTAAAATACGCAAGTAAAGATGTAATTTCTGATTTTATAGTGCTTCGCGCTAAAACTCAATATGAACATAAATCAAATCTTTATTTGACGCAAAATGCAAAATAGCAAAATAAGTTAAGGCAAATTCAATCTCAATATAAAAATCCAAGAGCTTTTTGTTTTCTCACATGATGAGTGAGAGTGATTTAGATGGTTGGTTTAAAAGCCATAATAAATTATACCAAGACGGTTACTACATTAGATACTTTATGAGAACACTCATTTGGAACACTTGAACGCATAAATGTAAACTTTATGGCCAACAGATAGGCAGACCATAAATTTATACATTTTTTTATTTAATTTAAAATCCTAATAACTTAAAATTATGAATGAGAAAGTATGTTTGTTTGTTTGATAAGTTTGTTTGATACGCTTCCACGTCTTAACTACTCAACCGATTATCATTAAATTTTGCATACACGTTTTGTCAGGGCAGGCAGGGGCACAGAAAAGGACATTATAGGATTTATAGGGTACAATTCAGAAAAAATACAGTACCCGAGGAATAGAAAAATACTTTTTACTCATTTTATTGAATCAGGCGTCACTTGGCGGAAGTCCCAAACCATTTTGAAAGAAGAAATACAGGGTCATTTTGAACTTACCATCCAAATTTTACGGATATGTCCAGTCCATGAAACTAAACAACTTTCTCTAAGAAACATGTGTCATATTTCGCCAGAAAATTTTGGTCATCCCATACTAAATTGATCACGTGATCTCTTTGATTTGTATGGAAAGTCGATTTTTATTTTACATATTTGACCATGTGTTCCTTAGAGAAAGTTGTTCAGTTTCATGGACTGAACACATCCTCAAAATTTGGATGGTAAGTTCAAAATGACCCGATATATGTTGCTTACTTCCGCAAACAAAGTAAGCTACATAATCATATATTTCTTCTTTCAAAAAACTTTTTACTCAGACGAAAGCCACTTGTACAAAATAGAAGAAATTTAATTAATGAAATAAGCTTTTTATAAATTAGTATACGTAAATTTTATTACTGAAAAAGAGAAAAATGCAGCGATCTACTAACCTAGTAACCTCTGACCCGAAAAGGATCTTTTAATATTTTCCTCCTAAAATGTGGGTCACGCACGATACTTACGATGAATAAGGTTGTATTGAGAAAAGTTATCTTTTGTCTTCAATTGTTTATTTGTAAAAAAAAAATATACGCAACGAATAGATAACCTCCTCCTTTTTAAATTTTTGATGAAGTCGGTTAAAAAAATGAGGATCTAAATAAGCTGTTACTTTTTAGGCAATGATAAATGCTCAAAGTCATCAACTTAGATTACTTAGAAAATACTGCAAGCTGCAAGCAAATTACTCACGGTTAAGAATATTATAATTCTACCCTTAGAATAAAAACACCTAGAACGATAGTCAAAAGTGAGCCAACTAAGACAGCCAAAATGGCCCCGTTTTCAGATTTTTATTCTCCATTAAGTATTACCTAATCATACCAAATAAGTACAAAACAGTTTCAATTTTCCTTTATTTATTAGATTAGTTACTATATTATTGGGTTTTAATAACGATTAGGTAACGTATGAAGGACATAAATCTGAATACTAAGCCATTCTAGCTTGGTATTGCCTCACTTTGCCTACAAGGACCCGGTTTCTAGGTGTTATTATTCTAAGATTCTACCTAAGTGAAAATTAAGTCTTGGTACAGTACTAGGCACGTATCTTGAAATTTTTTCGACGGAGTGGGGATAAGTTCACGCATGTGCTCTTGTGAGCGACCAATAGCCCGCGCCCCTTACCGCTACGCATACCCAAAATACGCGTTTCGCGCAATCCCCACCCGATTTCAACTTACATGCCTCGTACTGTATCCAACGTTAAAAAATTATCTGTTCTTTGAAGATGTTTTAAAACATTATTTTTCTTTGAAAACATTATTTTTCTTAAAAGTTTAGGCGTTAATAAAGTTTAAACTCTATTTAAAGAGAAAAGTGGTTACCGTTATAGCTACATATATTGCAGTTAATTTTATTCTGTACTGATTATCCTAACAACCAAGGAAGCGTACGCGACGCGCCCAATGCACCTAAGACAGATTTTTTTATTTAATTTATTTTGGCAGCAAACAGTCATCGATTATGTAGAATAGACCTACAGTGCCCAAAAGCTAGAATAGAAAGCTAATTATATTTACTTTTTGTAAAATAGGGTAAATTATATTACTATTATCACGCTAATTGATTTAAAAAAAATTTAGTCGAGCATAAATCAAGGACTATTCGTCGGAGAACCCGTTTATTGAATGACGTCACATAATAACGTCATTTACTGGTAAAAAAATTAGGTCGACATATTAAAGTAATTACAATCCCAAACACCACGCCTGCTTACAGCACGAATGGCTTAAATATGACATGGCGATTCGTTATGTGTGGGAATTGATAAATTATTTGACTAATTTCATAAAACAATATCATAGAATACAAATTGTTTTGGACAAAGTAAAAGTTTCCTTACATCACTGAACTATATTACAAGAGTGCATAATAAATACCTCACTCATATATGTATTCAAGTTAATTTAGTATGACTGTTTGAAATTAATAACTCTCGCACTGGCTGTCCAACTTATCGAGCAACTGGTTTAAAAGGCAAAAGTTCTGGAATTAGGTCGGGAATGTAGAGGTCTTGCCAACCCTTATCGGGACAAGCGGTTAACGGCTACACAAACATAACACAACTTTTCACATTGCTATGTCGGTATGAAAACTGTTGATTCACAGAGCAAAGCGATTTATTAAACAAATAAAAGGTCACGATAAGCATAATGGGTAATAAAAAGCTTGTGTAATATGAATGAAACCTAAAAAATTAAATTATCTTCATCGATTCCTATGTGCCTATATCAGTAAAAAAAAAACTAACACTATGTCTATTTTTTATGATAGCTGCCGCCTGCGAATTCCGTCTGCGTGGAAAGATTTTTTGCTATCCTTTGGTTTTTCGGGATATAAGGTGGGTTTTTGCTATCCTTTGGTTTTTCGGGATGTAAGGTACCTTACATCCCGAAAAAATGAATTCTTAGGGGTACAGAGAAGGGCATAGGGTTATGCCCTTCTCTGTACCCCCTAAGAACGTGTATGCAAAATTTCATGATGATCGGTTCAGTAGTTAAGATGTGAAGGCGTAACAAACAAACGGACTTTCACATTTATAATATTAGTAAGGAGGTATGTAACCTAATTCTGTATGTTCAAAATTCCTCTATTTTTTATGTAACTTATAGAGGAATTTCGACGAAGTAAAGAGAGGAAACTGTTTAACACAAAATTTAATGAAATATTATGAGCAAAATACTTGTTCAACAAGTAGGGCGACTAGTGGGAGTATCATGTCAGCTCAGCACTGTGAAATAGGTCGCATCTGATCGAGGGCGGGCTGTGAGCCCCTTGACGAAGTCCGATGTGATGGCACTTACAAATGAACAGCTATGTACTTGTGAGATCATCGCCTTTGGTCCCGTTGTCAAACCACAGATAATGAGCTATTTACATGGGTCGATTTTAGTCACCTGTGACGGCCGACTATAGTCACCTAGCAAGTCGCTTCCAAAATTGAATCGCAGGTGATGGCATCGCTGTCGTCTGGTAGTTGATGGCGTAACCTAGGTAACAATAATAATATATAATAATAACTGTACCCAATTATGTTACTATAATTTGATTAAAAGTGATCGAAAAGAACAAATATTCAGCTACTGAATAATAGGTCATAATGTAAGTTATTCAGTCATAAAAGATTATTCAGCATCAAGCAGTATATAGTAAACTGATACCAAAGTTATACAAACAAATACTGCCACGCCAGCAAAGTTATACAAACCAATACTGCCACGCCAGCAATTATGCAGCTTTTAGCGGTCTCGTCTGCCTTAAACTGAATAACGCATCTTTAATAGTTCTGCCCAGAACTTATATTAAGCTTTAAGCAAGAAAATCAGCACTATACAAAATTTATTAAGCTTAAAGTGTTATAATAGCCCAAAAATCATTCAATACAGCATTTGGCTATCTCGTCAGCTTTAATACCCATATAATAAAGCTATAAACTGATTATAAGTGAATTTTTATATTGTTATCTGGCTTATGTGTTGCTTGGGCAGTTTTGGCCATCGGGTCCGATAATTTTGTTCAGTCACCTGCGGCTAGGGTTACCATCTGACCGGATAAATCCGGTCTAGACCGGATTTTAAGGGCTCAGACCGGACTCCGCCCGGATTTCATTCGAGACCGGATTTTTCAAAACCAAAATCATTACACCATAATCGATTGTAATGATTTTGTCACCATAATTGATTGTAATGATTTTGTCTAACTAAACCATCATCGCCGGACAGCTCGAAACGCGCGGCGCGCTACGCACGCCGCAACTAGGCTCTGTAAATGGGTAGTTTCCTGAAAGATGCCCATAATTTTCTTATAAGAAACCACCCACTTGTGTAAAATTTTGCAAAAAGAAACAGATAATTTTAATTTGTCTTTGTGCGTGCCTAATGTGAATAACCTATTCATTTTTTTTTAATTTGAGTCTAAGACCGGACTTTTGTCCAAAAATCAGGATTTTCAACCTTTTGTGACCGGATTTCTGAATTTTGGTCCTGGTAACTCTACCTGCGGCCTAGGCCGAATTGCCATTTACACGGTCGATTTTCGCCGTGCAGCTAAAGTTGTGCGGCTTTAGTCACCAATGTGAATACCACATACATAACATACAAACTAAAGGAAAAGATTTTGTATGGAAGAGCGTGTATATCACAGCTTATATATTCACTTTTAATATTCTGAGGAACTGACATTTAAACTACAATATTTATTTAAAAAGGCAAGATAATGTTTGTGAAATTTTAATTAATATGTTTGACACACAAATTTTCCAATAACCCGCCGTAACTGACGTTTATAGTTATTTTATTGTCAAATTTTACGTCCTTATTATCACTGCAATAAATCTTTTAGATTTTAAGTGCTCTTAGTAACTCTTCAAAGTTTTATTGCTAGCACTCATTTTTAATAAGAATTCTATTATAGATTGGAAGGCATACATAATGATGATTCAAGTAAGAGACACGATAAGCTTAAGATTCTTTGCTGTGAAAAGTATTAATGAACACCTACTTACATGATGGGACAAATTAGGCGAAGAATAATGTATGAGGTGTGTGTTCAACCTAATTGGGTCGTTCCGATTCCAAGATGCTAATTATAGAGCACAATAAACGCCGACGCGGCTGTCGAGCTCCATGTCTCATGTTGAGTGCACAATGGAGAGGAATCTCTGAGGCGCGCGAACTGGGGCAGACTCGAGGGGTGGACGGGATGCTGGCTGCAGAAACCATTATGACGAGCCGACATGTATTCGTGGGCTTATTTCTTTTCTATGAATATACCAGTTTGCTGGCATCACATTTCATGTATCCGGATACTATTGATCTTGAACTCTTCTACAGAAGTGACACGCACCACGGCTAAATCGAAAATATATCTTTGGTGTGTTGAGAAACATACACTAGGTAGTGAATATCGAAAAGTTTTGCTGCATCCTGATCCACCAGCCTGTGGTGTACCATTATATATTTTGTGGTGGTGGCTCAGCATTGGCTCATAATAAAAGTATCATGTTGAATTCATAATGGAGAGGAATCTCGGAGGCGCACGAACTGGGGCAGACTCGAGGGGTAGACGGAACGCTGCGGATACCATTAAGACAAGCTGACATGTATTCATAGGCTTTTTACTCCATGAATTTACCAGTTTGCTCGCATCACATTTCAAATGTATCTGGATCTTGAACTTTTCTCCAGAAATGACACGGCTAAATTGAAAAGAAATCTTAGGTGTTGAGAAACATGCACTTAAGAATATTGAAAAGTTTTGCCGCATCCTGCATCTACCAGCACTGTGATATCTTACTACTATACTTTATGAGGCATTTTGTGGTGGTGGCTCAGTATTGGCTCATAATGAAAGCGCATCATATCGCAAATCTCCTTAGATTTGCTGTGCAGCTGAGCTGTTCGCACCAATTTTCCAGTACTTACTAGTTAATAAAAGGTTATTAACTAGTAAGTACTGGAAAATTGGTGCGAACAGCTCAGCAAATGCTTTATTTTTCATATTTTGGTATGAAGGGGTAATGGTAGTCGTAAGAATTAACCAATAGGCCGCATTTTCCTTCAGAAACTAAAGATGTTGAGGTTGGTTCTAATCAAATCGAAACAGCTTTTCTCACTACCGTTTAAGGTTTTTTTAGCACTAACAAACATTATTTACTTACTCGCGATATAATGGACTGTATGAATTAAAAGCTCTCTTCGATATTTTCTTCTTTATTTGGGTCTTCCTGTTTACAATGTTGCGTGGTTGAACTGCGATCTCGAACTGTGCTCAGACACTATCCGGCCCTATTTTTATACCTGCGCGCACCGAGCGCCCGGCCGGCTCCGGCCAATCACAAGTCCTACATTTATTGCCTGACCAATCGCAGGCCCTACTTTAATTTCTAAGCGCTGTCTCGTTCCTACCGGTGCCTCTCTGTCTCGCAGTGTTATCTCTGTCTAATATATACTTTTATTTCTTTCTTTCTAATTTGTCCTACCTCGGATAGTGTGCTGAGCTTACAATTTTTAATTTGAACTTATCTAACAACAATATCTTACTATGCGTACTTATGCCTATTTTTACATATCTTACTTACTAAATATCATGTTTATTTACATTGACAACATACTCATTTTTTATTTATTACATACTTAATATTTCCTATTGATAACATGTTAAATATTGCCTACTTTATCGTAATTTCATACTTATTTGTTTCCTAGCTATTACAAGTCTATTTATTTCCTACTAATTACCTACTTTTCCTACTTATTCTTACTTATGAGCTAAATAAATGTGAACACCGTTTTGGAATTCTTTAATAGAAACTCTTACGATCTAAGTTTATACATATAAAAAAAAACACGTGCTATTTATTTACATGTTTGCTAAGCTCGTCGTCCTCAACATCCTCCCCCCGGCGTAGCTTGCGTAGCCTCTTCCACCGGGAGCACGGCGAGTTTACTGGCGGGACGCTTGAAGACCCCAGTCCTAGTCTTGACTTCGGCCACTCGTACACCGCCGTCTGGTCCCTCGTACACCCGCTCGATGATACCCATTGGCCACACGTTGCGGGGCAGCGTATTGTCCACCACCACGACGACATCACCAGGTTGCAGGCGTCGTCTCATGTTTGTTGCTTCGCCTCGCGGGATCAGGGTTGGGAGGTATTCGTGAACCCAACGCCTCCAGAAGTGATCCGCTAAGGCTTGGCTGGCTCGCCATGTCCTTCTGTCGGCTTCGTCGCACGGTCCCGTGGAAGGCAGCCCAATCGATGAGCCCAACAGGAAGTGGTTGGGTGTGAGCGCCTCCGGGTCGTCTTTGCTCACGCTGACGTGGGTCAGCGGTCTGGCGTTGATTGAGAACTCCGCTTCGGTCAGCAGAGTCCCCAGGACCTCTTCTGCGGGCGCCTTTTCACGCATGGTGACGCTAAGCGCAGCCTTCACCGAGCGTACTAGTCGTTCCCAGGCTCCTCCTTGGTTTGGAGCCCCTGGCGGTATGAATCTCCACTCCATCCTATGTAGCAGCCCTTCCTCATGCAGAGCTGGCGCCCATTCAGTGTAGGCAGCTCGTAGCTCCTGGTCGGCCCCTCGGAAGTTTGTTCCATTGTCCGAGTACATCATCTTTGGCCATCCTCTTCTGGCCGCCATACGTCGTAGCGCCATTATTGCGGAGTCCGTTGAGAGCGACGAGACGAGCTCTATGTGGACGGCGCGCGTGGTGAGGCAGGTGAAGATCGCTCCCCATCTCTTCTCTCGGCGGCGCCCTATTTTAACCATCATTGGCCCAAAATAATCCACGCCACAGTTAGTGAATGGGCGGTGAAAAGGGTCCAGGCGGGCACGTGGGAGGTCCCCCATCGTCGGTGGTCTTGGTCTTGCTTTCTCGATCTTGCATTTCGCGCAGTCTCTCTCGATGGCTCGTACTGTGGGTCGTAGGTGGATGACCCAGTACCTTTGTCGCAGGTCGTTGGTCACGCGTTCTCTGTTGGCGTGACCTGCAGCACAGTGTTCCCGTAGCACGATGAGCCTCGTTATTCGATGACGTCCGTCCATGATTATTGGTTTCTTCACGTGATCGGGCGCGGTGGCGGCTTGGATTCGACCGCGCACCCTTATGATGTCGTCCTCCAGCACTGGATCTAGCTGAAACAGGCGACTGCTCCTGGTTATCGGTCGTCCCATCTTCATTTTCTTAATGTCTTCTTTGAAGCTTTCACGCTGTGCTCGCTTGATGAGCTCTTGTTCTGCTCGTTCTATGTGCTGATGTTCCATCCGCTTGGCTTTTCTTTTGCATATGTCGATGAAGGCCAATACCCTTGCCGTCGCACGCACCAACGTTTCATACTTCGAGAAGCGTGCGGGGTCTGGTGTCCATTCTTGCTCGTGTTCTTCTTCGGTCACGTGTAGGACTTCGGATTCTTCTTGTTCTTCTAGGGCTTTTGCCATAGGCCATTGCTCCTCTGGTTCATATAAGAATCGAGGTCCTTCAAACCATCTGCTGTTGGCACTTATTGGTTCGTCCGACAGCCTGGTAGCGTCGTCTGCGACGTTCTCCATGGTCGGGAGCCATCGCCATTCTTCATGATGTGTGAGCTCGGATATTTCCCCCAGTCGATGAGCCACGAATGGGGTGTATCTCTTTTCATCGTGACGTATCCAATGGATCACCGTCGTCGAATCGGTCCAATAAGTCGTGCTTGCTATCTTCAACCGATGTTCGTTCTTGATCTGCTCGGCGAGCCTCGCTCCGATGACCGCGGCTTGAAGTTCTAGCCTTGGTATTGTTTGCGTTCGTCGTGGCGCCACTTTGGCTTTGGCGGCCACGAGAACCACTTTGATCTGCCCGTCGCTGCTGATCATCCTCCAGTAGGCCGCAGTTGCGTATGCTTGTTCGCTGGCATCGCACAACACGTGTAACTCGATGCGCTCGTACTTCTGCGTCGAGTAGCACCTTTGAAGCCGTAGTTTTGCTATATCTTCCAGGCGCGCCAGCCACCTTGAGAATTGTTCTTGCTCATCCCTCGGGATTGGTTCGTCCCAGGAGATCTTTAGGCTCCACAGGCTCTGTAGTATTATCTTCGCTCTTATGGTGAAATGGCTCAGCAGGCCCAGCGGGTCGTAAATGGACATGACCGCACTGAGGGCTTCCCTTTTGGTCGGCGCGCGCACTTGTCTTCTTACTTCTTCTGGGACCTTGTTCATTGAAGTATTGAAGCCCAGCTCGTCGTTTTCCGAGCTCCACATCAGCCCGAGGATCTTGTTTTCTTGTTCTCCCCCCAGTGGAGTAGGGGATGTGGCATGTAGCTCCGTCGGCACGTCACGTAGCACTTCTTGTCTGTTGGTACTCCATTGCCGCAGCGTGAATCCTGCTGCTGCGTGCACCTTCCTTGTTTGGGCTATGGCGGTCCGAGCTTCTTCTTTGTTTTCATAGCTCGCCACATAGTCGTCCATGTAATGTGATGTTGTGATGGCTTCCAGCGCCAATGGACATTCCTCTTTATGTTGCTCGGCGTTGAAGTTCCTCACGAAGTGTGCCATGAATGGTGAGCTTGCCGCGCCGAATATCATGCTCGTCATCTTGAAGTGTCTTGGTGGGCTTATTCTATCTTCACCGCGCCATAAGAATTGTTGCGCGGGCTGATCTTGCTGCCGTATCTTGATTCTTAGGAACATCTCTTGGATGTCTGCTGTGACGGCGACTTCATTTTCTCGGAATCTGAACAGGATTCCAGGAAGAGAGAGTAGCAGATCAGGTCCCTCCAGCAGGTGGTCGTTCAGGCTCACTCCTCGGCTCTTCGCTGCCGCATCGAAAACCAGTCGCTGCTTGCCGTGCTTATTTGGGTTCTGCACGGCGAAGTGTGGGAGAAACCAGCAGCGGGAATTGTTCATCTCTGACCCATCACAGGGCTCCGCGTATCCCTTCTTCAGTAGGTTTTCCATTTGCGCAGTGTACTCGGCCGCGAACTCAGGTGATGCGTCCATTTTCTTTTCTATACTTTTCAGTCTTCGGAATGCCGTGTCATAGCTCGGTGGCATCTTGATTTGATCGTGACGCCATGGCAGACCAACTTCGTAGCCCCCGTCAATTTTCTTAATTGTCTTCTCCACTGTTTCGATGGCTCGCTGGTCCGCTTCACTTATTCGTGGTTTCTTCGAAACGCCCAGTGCCTCAATCTTGAAGTGGTAGTCGACGAGGTCGTGGAGTTGATTGTCGCGTCGCTCATCGATGTTCGAGTGCCGCTCAGGTTCATAGATGTGTAGCACTCTTTCGCTTGTCTTCATGATGACGCTTCGTGGTACCGTTCCGTGTACCACCCAACCAAGTTGTGTTTTAGAAGCAGCTGGCTGGTCTGGTCCCCCGGTCCTTAATTGCCTGGAGACTATGTTTTCCCAATGGTCGGTGCCCACTAGGATGCCTGGCCGCGCCTTTTCATAACATATTTCTTCTTGTTTCATGTCTCGAAGATGTTCGTATTTCAATAGCTCTTCAGGTATAGTTTGTTGATGTAGCCTCAAACTCTTCATGGTTCTGGCGTTCAACTTGTAGGACTTGTTTTCGTTCTTGCCCCGGATTCTTACTGTGACTATCTTGCTATTGGTGCTTCTTGTCATGTTCACGCCGTGTAACTGCAGTGTATGTGCCGGTCCCTCAGCTCCAACTTCACTGGCTATGTCTTCGTCGATGAGGGTGATGGTTGCTCCTTCATCCAAGAGTGCGTAGGTGTGCACCTCCCCCCGTGGTCCGGCGACGACCACTGGACACATCTTCAGTAGCACGGCGCGAGGGTCCGTGGCTTTGTTGGTAGCCACAGACAACACAGTTTCATTGTTCGACGGTGCTTGCGTGTTCGGTGTCGCTTGCGTGTTCGGTTGTTCTTCTTGTTTTTCAGTATGCAGAGACTTGTGATGCGGACGCTTGCATTGGTTCACGCCACATGGCTTGGCGCGACAGTTCCCTCTTCGGTGGCGGGAGCAGGCACACTTGAAGCATATTTTTCTCTCTTTCAAGAAGTCCCATCGCTGCTCCGTTGTCATATCTTGATACTTCGGGCACCGAGGAAGTGCATGTGCTTGTCCACAGTTCGGACATGATTCATTATCTTCTGTCTTCTCTGACATGTTGTAGACGGTACCGATCTTCTTTTTCGGTTGCAGGACAGCAGGTCGGAGTTCCTTCTTCGTGTTCGTACTTGTAGTCGGCGTCGGAGCGTAGGTGTATCTTAACGCTCGGTCCGCCTCTCGCATAAGGAAACGCGAGAGCATGATGATTTCAGGTTCCGCCGTCCCTTCATACTGGCTTGCGAAGTCACACCATCTCGATCTGATGTGTGGGCTCAGCTTGTCTAGCACTTCTCTTGCTAGCATTGGGTTGTAGAGGTAACCGCGCTGGTCGATACTCTTCAGGACGCAGACGGTGTTTTGAAGGCGCACAGCGAAGCTATTTAGGTCCGTCGCTGATGAGCTTGGTTTCGGCATCTTCTTCAAATCTTCAATTGCCCGATCGATGATGATTTCTGGTCTTCCGTAGCATTGCTCGAGCGTGCGCATGATAATCCCAGGGTTGGTGGCCGTGTGTAGTAATGCAGACACGACGTTTCTTGCTTCACCCTTGAGACAACTTCGAAGTCGCTGTAGATTTTCTGCCGCCGATATTTCATACATCTTCGTGCTGTCATCCACTGCAGCCTTGAACGGTAGCCACTCGTTGACGTCACCACTGAATATTGGCAGGTCAATGTGACGTAGTCTCGGCCGCGCCATCTTCTCTAATGTTTCGGCAAGTTGTTCAATTCCGTTCCGATTTCTTGACGGCGTGTGCGATTGTGATTGCGATCGCTCCTTGCTGACAGGTACTTCGAAGCGTAAATGTCTTGGTTCTTCCCGTTGATTCGTTGCTCGTAGCCATTCATCAACTCGTTGTTCTTGAGGTTCTTCGTGCAGGCTGTCGTTGTCTTCTTGAATGATTGAAACCTCCGCAGCCAATCGCTTCTTGACTAGATCGGCTTCGATTTCAAGTTCTTTTCTTCTCAATGTAGCGAGTTTCTCAGCCGCTTCTAGTTCCGCCAGACGAATTCTCGCAGTTGCGCTGGCTGTCGACCGCTGAGAGCGCACAGAGTGTGCCGGTGACCGCGCACGTGGTGTTTTTTCAACGGCGCGTGGTAATTCTTCAACGGCACCCGCACGTGGTATTTCTTGAACCGTCGACGTTCTTGCAGTATTCATGTTTCGTGGGTTTGCTTCGTTTCGCTCTGTACTTTGTTGTCTTGAGCTCGGCGAGGCTGGTGGGTCTAGTGATAGCCGCCTTTTTCGTTCGTAGTCGATCCGCTGCCTTTCATGGTCTCCGGGTGCTGCGGCGTGGGCCCTTTCTTGAGCGCGGCGTTGCTCTCCGGCATCGCTTTGGCTCCTTGTGATCATGGCTGGTACCGTAGCGTGTAGCGTTCTTCCTTTGCTTCACTTCCGGGAGGCAGGAACCGAGGTTGCTTGATGTAGCGGTTTCTTGATCCGTTGATCCGGCTCGAAGGACCACAATATAATGGACTGTATGAATTAAAAGCTCTCTTCGATATTTTCTTCTTTATTTGGGTCTTCCTGTTTACAATGTTGCGTGGTTGAACTGCGATCTCGAACTGTGCTCAGACACTATCCGGCCCTATTTTTATACCTGCGCGCACCGAGCGCCCGGCCGGCTCCGGCCAATCACAAGTCCTACATTTATTGCCTGACCAATCGCAGGCCCTACTTTAATTTCTAAGCGCTGTCTCGTTCCTACCGGTGCCTCTCTGTCTCGCAGTGTTATCTCTGTCTAATATATACTTTTATTTCTTTCTTTCTAATTTGTCCTACCTCGGATAGTGTGCTGAGCTTACAATTTTTAATTTGAACTTATCTAACAACAATATCTTACTATGCGTACTTATGCCTATTTTTACATATCTTACTTACTAAATATCATGTTTATTTACATTGACAACATACTCATTTTTTATTTATTACATACTTAATATTTCCTATTGATAACATGTTAAATATTGCCTACTTTATCGTAATTTCATACTTATTTGTTTCCTAGCTATTACAAGTCTATTTATTTCCTACTAATTACCTACTTTTCCTACTTATTCTTACTTATGAGCTAAATAAATGTGAACACCGTTTTGGAATTCTTTAATAGAAACTCTTACGATCTAAGTTTATACATATCAAAAAAAACACGTGCTATTTATTTACATGTTTGCTAAGCTCGTCGTCCTCAACACGCGAGTAAATTAGTTCTAAAGATTACACTGACTAGGGAGTGGCGAGGGGTGAAATTATGGCTAATGTAAGCCGTTCTACAAAAATGTTATGATCTGCATAGTGGATCGGTGAGCCGATGTATGGACTCTTCGCCACTGCTGCGTGGATGTAACTTAATTTTGAATTTTGATACGATTTATTTCTAGAGGTATATTTTTTTTAAACTTTAGTACCTAAGTTTGTTTTTGGAAAATAGAATGACCCTCCATTTTCAGTCTCATAACAAAGTGGACATCTTAGGAAACGCTTAAACTAGGGCGGAGTCAAGTGGTTGGACGCAAGCTCCCATTATACCCCTGACGAGAGGAGGCCAACGAACTGTTATATGTAGGTGGTACATTATTGAGGTCAAATGTTTTCCCGTTAATGGGTTACGTGATGAGAACTGTTTGGGGTGTTTGTCGCAAGCACCTTGGTAATTTTTTATCCGCATATTTTTAATTTTGGTCCGCTGTTTGTACTAGTAAAATGAATGTGATATGGTACTATTGTAGCTTAACAACAATATTAATGTACTTAATGAATATAGCCCTATTTATCATGTTTTCCTGAATTAATTATTATTTAAGGCTCCGCAGAATACCAGCGTTGCAGGTGTTTATCATGCAGCAACTCGATGCTGAGTGGTGACCTTTTCGGTTTCATAATGTACCTAACATAAGCTCTGCTACTTATTCTGTACCCACCAGCCACCTACCCATAATTGTGGAATCGAATAAAGTTTTTTGTATTTGTATTATATCGAAAAGCTTTCGTCGCCAAAACGATATCTTTGTAATGATTGAAATATTCAAATAATCAGTGTTAGAATGTGTGGTAGGAGAAATAAAAACTACCAACAGTATTTCACCCTAGGACCATACAGCAAAACATCCATTACGCAACTTATTGACTTGCGTAAAAGTCGTAAGGAAGTTGGCATGACACCATTCTCCAGGATGACGAATCAATTCCAAAGGAAGTAACTAACGTTATGGCTTGAACGTTCTAACGCGTCCTGTAACCGCCTACACAAACACACCATACATTTATATCACCAATTCACCATACAACAAACGCCATCGTGGTGGGTCAAATACTTTAACTTCCAATAAAAACGTAATGGTTTTTTTACTATTCGGTTGGAAAAACGGTTTACTCCAACTTACATAAAATCATTGCCTTACAACTATTTAGTGTAGAAAAATGCCTACCTACGCCTTTTTACGAAATATTGATAGGTGAAAGAAATAGACAACTGATTATATAGATAGATAGACTATAGACAACATGGTGAAATTAAATAAACCAGTTGTATGGTACAGCTATTTCGAAATTGGTATTTTGAGATTTTATATCATTTTAGGAAAATTGCTGAGCGGGTCTGCGTTTATTAACCAAAATTTCTGCTACATCATTATCCAGATATATAGATACAAGACCTACACATTTTTCTTAAAATTGCATTTCGTACATTTGGCCTCTTGGCCAAATGTACGAACCTACAATGTTACTGATTCGTGAATCAAAATAAGGCACTCCAGCAGACTAACTACAAAAGCATTTTCTGAGACCAAAGTCCAAATAAACTCCAATCAGCTGGCAAGTTGTCTCTTGAAACGGTAGGCCCATGCTACACGAGCAGTTTTCTCGCCGCGGGAATCCGCTCCAAAACCACACTAGGCACAATTTAGTATGGAAGTTGTATGCTGCATACTACACTGCGCGGTTTCCCGTCGCGGTTCACGGGTGAGAGAAAATCTACCGCCGCCGCATATGGCGTTAAACCGCCGCCGATAACCGCTACTTCAAACTACACGATGGCGGTTTCCCGCTACTGCATCATTATGAGCGGGAGCCTGTGCAGTGCAAGGGCGCGCTCGTCGCGCATGGCTAGTTAATTATGTTTGATGAGTTCACAGACATCTGTAGTAAGTGAAGAACTTGTGAGTTATCTCTGTATTCAGTGAACATTGAATGAAATATTCCCGAAGTTAAACGATGACTTAACAATTAATATAAGAGCTGCAAGAGCAGTGATCATGGGTGGATCCATGTTGAGTATCAATAAAAGACTGCGATAAACCGCATTCTGTGTAGTTTGATGGTTTACGGTAGCTTTCTTGAGCGATTTCCCGCGGCGGGAGAACCGTCCGTGTAGCCAGGGCCGTAGCTTGCATACGATGCACCGGTCCGACATGACCGAACACATTCGCGGCGCCTGCTCCTGCATACAAACACCCATTGTCTATTGTGTGACCGCTTATGCGCACGCGCACCTTTATTGCATAAGGGTATGTATGTATCCTACATGGCTTTCGAGGAGATAGGCGCAGCTTTAACGACTCACCTGCTAGTTTTTAGTCTGGAAATCTTAAACGAAATAATTTCTCGAGTCAACGTTTCTATTATGTTAATGAATCGTCAAATATTTTGTTTTTACGACATTTTTACGATTTTATAAAAGGATTCTTATAAAAACAGCTTTAATTAAATAGATAAATGTCTCCGTTAATTAAATATAATATTATTTAAATGTAAACCACTTAGATAAAACTGACAAGTTTATCCTATCGAAAACAGGTAGGTATACTGCTCTAATTTAAATTAGCATGCCATTATTTTATTACTCATCTAACTTAAAGTCCGAAAACATCTTAACTTGTACCACTTAACAAATACATGTACATGTGATGCCACCCCACTCATCATGTCCATTGTAATCCAAGAAGGATACCTATAAACCAGAATGAGATCGAAAGGTACGTGCTCAAAATAAATAAGTAGGACTGAGTTGGGCAGGTGAACACCCATCAGCCCTACGACACCTGCTGTTAGGATTGATAGGACAATGAAATGGATTTGAAGCGCTTATAGCGGGTTGTTGCATTATCTTTTATTGTTAAGGAAATTTATGATGTGTCAGAAATTGTAACTATCCACTAACTAAAGCTTTTTATGGTGTCTAATCGGCTGTTTCGAGATATCAAAATGTGTACCTAGTAAAGAAGAGTAAAAGAAAATAAACAAAGATAATGTAGTCAAGTCGTCATATTTAGCATTTTTAAATTTAAAACTTCGCATTATAAGAAGCAGTACTGTATCTGAAAACCACACATGTATCTACTCTGTCTTGGTTTCTTTATCCGGTAACCGCGCGAACGCTGCGTAAGAGCTAGGCTATAAGAATCCATGACTGCGATTTTTCACTAAATATCAGTGAACAGGTGTTCCGTATCGAACACTGTCACGTTACACCCAAACCACTTAGTTTACGCACCTGCTGTCCGCGTCTCGTGCACAAAAGTTATGGCCTCATCCTTCTGAGATCTGAAAAAGGTAAAAAAACTGTTAACTCGTTTGAAAGGTGTTAAAAAGAACAAAAAAAATGTTATTTACTTTCTAGCTAGAGATAAGGTATGATTAGATTGTAGCAGATATCTAAATTATAGTCACTGTATCATTTAGACATGTATCATCATAATCATCATTATAGAATCTTATACAATAGGGCGGAGCTTTGAGTTAGTTAAGGATACGAAGGTCCAAATTTTACTTCTTATTGAGCAGAGTTGCGAGACTTGCGAGTTTAAACGCCTGTCTGGGAGGTGATTCTCGGGTATCTCGAAAAAGTCAAGAAATCGTAGAGATTGCAAAAATTTTCGACTTGTAATGTCGAAAATCACTGAGAGTAAGTTTTTTGGCTGCAATAGAGATTTTAGTGACATTTTTAATAGAGATTTGTGAAATGTCGCAGTGCGCAAGTATCAGCCCCCTGGACCTTTCAGGCAACAGGAGTTCACTGTCGGAAACAGACCTTCCTATGGAACGCTGTGTAGTTTGCGGTTCTGAACGTTTTGCAACCAATGGGTTACAACCCACTTCCCTCAATATAATTGGTCCTTTTTTCCTTTTAAGGTACCTACTATGGCCAACAGCGTCATCAAAATTCGTGTGCGCGCGTTTGGCCCCTGCACGAACTAAATGTATGTTTGTGACGGCGCGGCATGCAAGCGATTTTAACCTTAGGGGTGGTTAAACGGCGCTGTTGCCCATGGTACGTCACAGATTACCATATAGACACTTGTTACGTGCCTTGCCTACCTTCATTTATATTTCAAATATAGCAATTAAGAAACCACGAACGAAGCACAGCTCTAGTAGTCCCTTAGGAATTCAATCTGTCTGGGAAACCATAAAAGACGTAGGAACCGCTAGTTAATAAGATGTAAATCAATATGATCTTCATTGGAGAGTCTTCTTAATCAAATCATATACGTGACAGGCAAATCAATACACCCATTGAATCATATACAATTACTTTAATTAGCAGTCGAGTGGTGTGCTTCTCTCATTTGTAGGCTCTCCGCGACTCGCAGAAGCAAAATTTAATATTCATTACACAGTTATTAGGTAAAAATATTTTAATTTTGTCGACGACAGCCTCTTTTTCGGCGGAAGGAAACAGGGTTGGCAGATGAAATTTTTGCTTAATTAAATATTTAATTCTTTGAATAATAGCACATAGAAGCCGAGCCCTTGATAAAGTAAAGCAAAAAACGAGTCAAAATGGGTCAGTTTTCAGATTTATATCCTTCATATGTTACCTAATCGTAACTAAAATCCAATAAAATAGTTACTAATCCCTTAAACTAAAGGTAGGGAAATAGAAACTTTTACGAATACTTAACGTGTGAAGGATACAAATCTGGCTCAGGTTTAATTGCCTCACTTTTAAGAGTGCGCTTTGTAAGGAACTATCGTTCTAGGTTGTTTTATTTTAAGCATGAAATGGGTTTTTAGAAGGGAAATACTAAATAGTACGTCTCAAATTCTCAATACAGCATACGTAAAAAAGAAAAATCTGATAAGGTGCACGAGAAACTTAAGACAGCCCTACCTAGTACAGAAACATACTGGTTTTGCCACATGATGATTCTATATTTCATTCCTCCATGTGTACATGTTTCGCCGGAATATAATTACTTCTAATAAAGAAAGATACATCGCTCCTAAAGTTAGCAAAAGGTTTTCGAACTTTGCGATCTACACGTGACTCTAATTTAAATTTCAAATAACTGTGATCGGAAGTTAGCTGTATGACATACTATAATTTTACGCACCGCCAAACACATCAGAATTACGATTAAGTTATTAAACCATTCATTGAAAAAAGATGGTGTGTATTTTTTTGTGCTCAGAAAGATACGTTTGAGTAGTAATGCTAGTAGATAGACTTTGTAATCCTTTTAGATTACATGAGCTTGTACGACTCGGTTTTATAAGGTACACAAACTTTTTGCATACAAAATAATTCCGATTCGTCCCCTTCTTTGGTCAGTCAGTAGACTCAGTAGCTACTCTAGCTACTGATCCCGATCCCATAAAACATACTTTAGCAATAATTTTTTTTTAGAACGAAGCATCATCATCTCCTTGCCTTTTTATCAGTTTTATGGTGTTGACACAGTACATATTATTCTCTTCCATTTTTTCCGATCACCCGTCATCTCCTCACCCTTCACCGGTTCAGTAGATTCTAAAGACAATAAAATCTAACAGTTGGTAAATAGGTGTCGATATTTCAATTTCGATTTAAGATTTTCTCTCCGCTCTAAATCCATCTTTAAACTGAGTTTACGCTCCGTTGGACCGTTCGATCCAAGAAATTGTGTAAATTTTGTAATTTTACGGAAACATGTACTTTTCCGATAAAGCACGGGTCGTAAATTTTATCTATTTTACTCTATAAAAAACATGATGCCACTAAGACATAAATTCTATGTTCTATGTCAGAGAATAATAGTGAGAGACGTTGTAAAGTATTACCCTTGCAATAGTTTTACCTGCTGGAACAGATTACAGGTTAGTATCATAGCTATCCGCACCGTACCACAAATATTAGTTGTAGATTTCTCCCGTTGTTTCGAAAAAGAAACACAAGATGGTTGCAAGATGGTCAAAAGTCAAAGAAAGAAACCGTAAAAGACTTTCGACGACTTTTACGGTGAACCTCCTCCTGGCAAATTCCACATTGAATTCGGAAGTGTAAGAGCATTTTTCTTCGGCATAAAATATGGGGTCAAATAACTTTTCTACACGGTTCGGAGCAAGATGCAAATTAGCCGATTCAATGGATCCTCGCCAGGAAATGAAGGATAGGCACGGAACCATCGTTTTGGTGGCGTGAGCAGATTACGATTTGCGGCTGTCGGCTTAGAGGGGCACAAGAACGATTGCCTCCATTAGCACCGACGCTTCCATTTTGGAAGTAAATTAAAATGTGCCTCCGATGGGGAAAGATCACGATTAGTGTGTTTTGTTAAGAGGCTTGAGTAAACCGATTATATTTTGCAAAGGAAAGAAATTCAACAAGAATTTTGTTTTAAAAGGATGTTTAATTATTCGTATATTGTTTGAGTTAAACTCATATTTTAGTCCCTACACCTTTATTATTACAGAATGAAGTTCTAATAGCAGGAAAAAGAAAATATTTTTCATAAATAACTATAACATACCATGCAGTAATTACTCATTAAGTTATCATTAGGGAAGTTCTCATTAAAAGTGTGGGGCAACGAGCAATTTCCGTCGGATACTTGGGAAGAGTGCAAGCGGATACGGATTCAACTTAGTTTTATTGCAAGAAAACAATAGAAGTTGTACCGAAAAAGTCACTTACGTCACGACGTCACAATATTACTTTAGACGACAAAATTTATACCATTTTAGTTTGTGTAATACTCATATCTGAAAAAGTTAATGTTTTCATTCAACAAAAACAAACTGCTATAGGTACAATGCATGCGCTAATAGAGCGTCTAGACACCTTTTTTGAGAAGACGAACATCCAATTATATCGGTCTATAACCTAATCATCTATCTATACACGTGCCATAACCTTTTTCCCAAAGAGGTAAACTTGGATGGGCTCCAAATCGGAACAACCATCGTCACGGGTCATCGACCATCTGATTTACGATTTTTACTCCCGAAACGCAAGTTTATGCCCACGCAACTGTAACAATGAACAGAAGTCGGTAATCCTGTTTTTGTGGAACAAAACAACGTCTGTGAGTCTGGTAATAAACGGATGAAGCTTTTGAGCAGACTACATAAATGTAGAGAATGTCACACGATGGCATGGCAGGCAACATTATAGTTCATTTGATGTGACTGCAGACAGTAATTTGCAAATGCACTGCATTGCTCTGCTCGAGATGAAGAACAAAGTTCCATTTTGAATTAATTGAACTACAGAAATGCGACGGTCAACAAAATGTGTTTCAGTAGCAAACAAAATTTTTTTAGCATAAGCTATCGTAGGCAATTCTATAGAGCAAAAGATTTGATAAGAAAAGTATTAAATAGGAAGTAAGTTGAAAAAGTAAAATATTTTTATAACTTGATACCAAAGAATTTGTCATAATTAACCGACTTCCAAAAAAGGAGGAGGTTCTCTGTTCGTCTGTAAATTTTTTTTTTTGTGTATGTATGTTACCGGCAATGTGTATAATCCGGCATTGTATACAATGCCTAGGCATTGTATACAATGCCTAAAACGATCAGGCAATGTATGAAATATAATTCATTTTATACTTTGCCTAGGCATTGTATACAATGCCTGCTGGTCCACCGGCAATGTGTAAAATAAGTATATTTCTGTTGTCTGTTATAAAAAAATAACCTCGTAATTTAAGGCTCACGCTCCGCTGCGCTTCGCGCTCGCCTTAAATTTCTAACCTATGCGCGGGACCTACAGGAGTGAAGCAGGTTCGATTCCAAACTCAAATTTCTGTTGTCTGTTATAAAAAAATAACCTCGAAATTTAAGGCTCACGCTCCGCTGCGCTCCGCGCTCGCCTTAAATTTCTAACCTATAAGCGGGACCTACAGGAGTAAAATAGGTTCGATTCCAAAGAGCCCCCCTCCTGCCCCCCCGAGCCCCCTCGAGCCCCCCTCGAGCGCCCCTCGAGCCCCCTCGAGCCCCCCTCGAGCCTCCTCGAGCCCCCCATCGAACCCTCCTCGAGCTTTCCCCGAGCCCCCTCCTCGAGCTTTCCTCAAGCCCCCCCCCCCCCTCGAGCTTTCCCCAAGCCCCCCTCGATCCCCCCTCGAATCTATTCTCGAAAATCTTTTTATTATACACATTGCCGGTGGACCAGCAGGCATTCTATACAATGCCTAGTCATTGTATACACTGCCTAGGTAATGTGTGAAATAGATATCAATATTCATTATATTTCATACATTGCCTAAAAGGGCCAGGCATTGTATACAATGCCTAGGCATTGTATACAATGCCTGCATTTCATACATTGCCGGTAACATGTACACCGATTAATCAAAGACGGTTGGATCGATTTAAATGATTCAAACGTTATTACATTAGGTGTATTCCCAAGTTGGTCCCACTTTTTAAAATTTGGAAATCGGTTCAGTACTTTTCAAGTAATCTTGAAAAAAGCACGAAAATAGTATGATTTTGTGTAAACTACCTCGACGATCAGTCGTATAACTTCTTTGTTTATGAACTGAATAAGATAATATTTTTTTTGTTGGAAAAGGGATATCTCAAGTGTAGTTCTTTAACCGACCTAAAAAAGGAGGTTCACAGTTTGACCCGTATGTATGTATGTTTCTCCGCGATTAACTCACGTTTGGATGAGCCGGTTTTTCTACCTAAATAATATACCTACACTATCTAATACAGAAGGTACCTACACTAAAAATAAATAAAAAAAAAATTGTTTAAAAAACAAAAATCCGACTTCAAAAAGCCTACCTCTAAAAAGCAAGAAATAATATTCGTAATAATAAAAACACGTCTATTGAAGTCGGGGTAGGGCTTTTAGAATAAAAAAAAGGAATTTGTACTCCAGCCCCACCCACCCGACTTCAATAGACGTGTTTTTATTATTACGAATATTATTTCTTGCTTTTTAGAGGGTAGGTTTTTTGAAGTCTGCTTTTTGTTTTTTAAACAATTTTTTCTAAGCAAAGTTTCTACTAGTTACCACGGGTACTAAAAATAGA
Source organism: Agriphila geniculea (assembly GCA_943789525.1). Lineage (NCBI taxonomy): Eukaryota > Metazoa > Arthropoda > Insecta > Lepidoptera > Crambidae > Agriphila > Agriphila geniculea. The sequence goes on along the minus strand of OX038883.1, from coordinate 18,524,312 downwards.
TCGAAACTAAGATGTACAAGTTTAGTAGTACATATAATATGTAAAAAATCGGTAAAAATACAAACAAAATAACAATTATGAAGCAACGTGGGTTCTTCAGAAAAAGACAACAATATCGTTACATGAGAGATTTGGTATCGAATCTTCAAACACAAATAATAGCATTATCAATTATTTCTAAATATAATATTTTTAGGTACCGCCAAGCATAAATAATATCAAATTATCCTTATACCAGTATTTTCATATAAGTTCACGATTTAATAACATTCGCAGCCGGCAGCTGCAAGGTTATTTTTGATAATGTCTGCATTCTGTCCAGCTACGGAAAGGTGCGTTCTTTAGCGGCTTCAAAATATTCATTTGAAGTGGAAACTCTATACCTACTGACAATATTGTAATCAATACCCTAACGACAACATAACCACATGATCGTATAAAGCACTTTTTAAATTCAATACTGATGTGTGTGTTTAGTTTTTAATTGTGCGTTAACAACTTCTTTTGTTGATACGTAGACTAAAAAAATAATCATGAAATAATATTGTAATTACAAGGAGACAACTTGTAAATTTCAATTTTGTGGAAAATACAATGTTCCTCGTACCTTCAACATTTAACTCTTTTGGCGAAAGAACACCGCATCGCTGACAAATGTTTCGTACGAAAAAAGTGACAAATATTTCAATAATCGATATTATATCGATACCGACCGACAGCAGTTACATTTCATCCCTATTAAACAGGTGTTGACGCATTTGCATAGCGTGTTTCACGCAAAAATTGCAATTTTTCTAATATGCTTTCTTCCGACTATTTTAACCAAGCATGACTAAACTAGAATATGTCTGAGAAATTACAACCAAACAAATTGGTTTATTATGAATGAGTTTAAATGAAAACTAACACGAAGTCTATGCTATAAAATACTTCGAAGATAACTGAAGATTATGAAGTTTAGCTGTGGCTAACGAGTGGCAAAAAGTAAGACTATGGAATCCCACCAAAAACATATTTTTCATGTATAATGTTGCTAAGACTGTCAAAACGTTGATCAGGGGGGGTATTACAACCTCTTAAAACTTGCCAGTTTTATGAATTGCTATAGTTACATCTCTTTCTCGCTGTATAGGAAATAAGAGGTCATAATACAGCCCCTGGGGCCGTATTATGACCTCTTATTTCCTGGCAGTTTTCTGACTGGCTATCAATCTATCTCTTTTATTTGCTATACAGCGAGAAAGAGATGTCACTACAGCAAGTTATAAACCTGGCAGGATTTAAGAGCTCGTAATACGGCCTCAGAGCATCTAACTCTACGCTACGCGCCCTAACCTAACTCTACAAGCCCTAACTGAAACGCTCATGGCGGAACTTGACAGACTTATCGTACTCGATCACGTTTGTTGAGCAACGCTCGGTCCGGCCAGGTGTCGGATGGGTGACCGTTAAAGTGGCATTACAACTGAGCGCTTCCGTGCTTCGGAGGGCACGTTAAACCGTCGGTCTCGGCTGTTGTCATCTGATAACAGTCGTTAAGCCAAGTTAGAGGCCTTACAGGCGGCTTGATAAACTCTAACACCAGAGGTGGCCACTAATCCTCATTCGATAAGAAAGAAAGAACAAGCCCTAACTTCAAAGACTATGGAATATCATAACATAAATTGTGTGAAATAGGAGCATTCAAATCTGAAATAATCTGGAATAATTTCTTCGTAAGTAGTAAAATATGAATGACTCTAATGTTTTGAAGATTTGTAGATGGCGTGCCAAGTAGGTTATCAAGATCACTATTCTATGATTATAAATGTATAGACTTTACTATCGTTTACTATGAATCGGTGGTAAGCACGCGATAAAACAACCATTATGTAACTTTGAAGCCTCCTTATTGGTATTAGCTTCGGTAAAGCTCTGCAGATATATTTGACGAAATGAGGAGTCAAAACCTTAGTAAGTCAAAGAACATAATATTGATGTTAATCGACCAATGTATAAAATACGAAGAAGAAGAGATCTAAGCAAAAAAATAATACGATTTTCTATTCAAAGGATTGATTTGATACGGATCAAGAAAACGGTATCGCAAAATCGCAATCTCCACGTGGATTTTTTTTAGTCTTATTTATTCCTACAATATTCATCAAAATTGGTTTCGATATCAGCCCATTTTAATGTCCCCACAGACAGCTGGGGCACAGGGCACAGGCCTTCCTTATTGGCCTGAACCAACGGCTTAACGTGCCTTCTGAAGCACGCAGGAACTCAAGATAATAAATATTTGGTCACCCATCCCATGACCGACCCTTGCGAAAGTTGCTTAACCTCCGTAATTGCAAGTCCAAGCGCTTAACCACTGCGCCACCGAGCTTCTAGAAAATTGGTTAGGTAGAGGTTTAAATTTACCCTGAAGGAAGACTACTAAACAGTGTATTGCTCAGTTCAGCCTCAGTAGTGAAGAGCCTGTACTCTCGACATGACGATGAAGTTGCGCTTTTCATCACTGCTGTTATATCAACATTCACGACAATTTTGTTTTAATTGTCAACAATATTTAAGGTATTGTTACGGACGCGGAGTACCGGGATTGGAAGGAAAACGACTCGGTTGCAGAGACGACGCTTTATTACCAAAAACACATCCACATACTCTGAATGTCGTGGTCCGCTCTTCTGTGTGGTGTAGTCTTCTTGCGAACGACGTAGCCACCCAGCGCTGTTACACGATGACATTCCCACTACACCTCTTCCGATGTCGCAGTCCACCTTGTCCAAGTAGCGTCACGTCCTAACAACGTAGCCTCTCGGCGCTGAACCCGCCGACATCCACTTCTACACTCCTCCATGCTAGCACCAACTACTGCTAGACCTCACCTCCAAACTTCTCTTCTTCACCACTTCTTCATCTTCTACTTCTTCACTACCGCTTTACAACTTCTTCATCTTCCTTCTTCTTGTTCCTTTCCCTTCTTTACTGAACTACCACTTCTTAACTACTTCATCGATTGTGCGTTTCGCCGCTGCTTATATACCCCATAGAACCTTCTAGTAACTCTAATTTCGATAGTCATTTCGTTATTCTTTTCGTTTGTCTTTTGTAACCATTTCCCGTCCTTTTTCATCTTTTCCATTATTTCCCGACGATACTAGAATGTTCTATTTCTCTATCAAATATGTAAATAAACTCTGTATAAAGATGTAAACATTCTAGAAATATCGTAAAAACCATCAAAACACTTTGATCCGACGGAGGATCGAACCGCGGGCTCACGTGTATAAAGCGAGAAGCCACACCATTTCGCCACGGCGACTTGACAGCCAGCGACTAAATTGGTCATCGCTTGATGCTGTCTGTCTCAACTACGTAATGTGACGTCACGGCCGTCACAGTATTAAGCCCGCCGGTAACGATCAATTGCGATTGTCAATTTTTCCGCCAATGCCATTGTTGGAGCAATTGGCAATCGCTTCAATTGCACGCGTAAACGTTCAATTTTTCCGTCAATGGGCGTCAATTGCGGAAAAATTGACAATCGCAATTGATCGTTACTGGTGGGCTTTAAATAATAGGCCATCCATCTTTTTTTGACCGCAGCGAAGGTTGCTCAGCTCTGGCGTGGTTGGCGCCACAGTCTTGATTAAACGATGGGGCGGGCGTGTCAAAAGTCAAAGTGAAGGGCGCACAAAGGGCGGACGCTGTTTGAACAGGACCTGTTGTTGAGCCTGTGTAGTACACTCGACTGGACGATAAACGGTTGTGCTTTCCATCACTGCTGTAATATCAACATTGACGATTATTTGTTTTAATTGCCAACAATATTTAAACCGCAGCGAAGGTTGCTCAGCTGTAGCACCACAGACAGTCTTGATTAAACGATAGGGCGGGCGTGTCAAAGTGAAGGGCGCACAAAGGGCGGGCGGGGATTTGTTCAGCCTCGCTGTTTGTTTGGACTTGTTGTAGAGCCTGTGGAGTACTCTCGACAGGACAATAAAGTTGCGCTTTTCATCATTGCTGTTATATTAAGATTTATAATTTTGTTTTGATTGCCAACAATATTTAAGGTATTAAAAATAAGCCACCCATCTCTTTTTGACCGCAGCGAAGGTTGCTCAGCTCTGGCGTGGTTGGCGCCACAGCACTGAATATATAATAGTACTAAGCCACAGTCTTGATTAAACCACAGGGCGGGCGTGTCAAAGTGAAGGGCGCACAAAGGGCGGGCGGGGTGTTTGCTCAGCTCTGCCTTGCTGTTTAGACAGGACTTGTTGTAGGGGCTGTGTAGTACTCTCGACTGGACGATAAACGGTTGTTCTCATCACTGCTGTTATATCAATCAACATTGACAATAATTTTGTTAGAAATAAAACACTTTTTACGGATTACAGCGCGGACTAATATTGGTTGATTCAGATGTTATTTTAGAATTATTTTGATTTGTTGATTTTTTGGGTTTCCCGACGTTTCGACACCTTTCCAGGGGCCGTGGTCACGGGACCGACTGAGGGAATCATTGTTTTAATTTCCCACAATATGTAAGGTATTTGGTGTAAGGTTTTCTAACGAAGTTACATTACATCCAGCAATAGCATAATTACCTTTATTTTATTAAATTAGTCGTTTTCTGTGTCTGTCTATGCCTATAACAAATTCTCAATAGTAACTTTATTTTTATTAAAAAAATATTGTAAAATCGATAAAGTCTGCGTGCTAAGCTTACGCAATGAATTATGAAAAGTAGATCATGCAAAAGACAAAAGACGATAGTCAAATAAGAAAACATCCATTACAGCAGAAGTTCCATACTTGACCTCGATACGAAATATGTAGCCAGCAAACATAAGCCTTCAAGAGCAATCACGATTCTGAACAAACAACTAGATCAAACGCATGTGTTTGTCAGGTTCTTGGGTGGTGGGGTCAGTGACCTCACCACGTGTTGTCCAACATTCATTAGGTATATAATTTGGGCAATTCGGCAAGTCTATTTACCGTAGTACCTATTGAAAGGTATTATTAAGGCTACTCATCTCGCTATTGAAATTAAGTAGGTACTTTTTGTAAATATTTCAATAGAAAGTGTTATTGATTTTGTAGTAAGCAATCATCCCTGATGACCCCTACTAATTCTGATTTTGAATTCCGAACTGAATATTGATAATGTATGAAAATTCCATATATGGAAAAATCCCGCATGTGTGTGGTAGGTCCATAGATTTGTATGGATTAGCTGCGTTCGGAATTACGTACGTACGGATCACATACGATTTTTCCGTACGGAATTTTCATACAGTATCGATATTCCGTTCGGAATTCCGAATCGGGATTCCATCGTGTATGTGGCCGGGCTTATAAACTTTTAAGATCAAAGTTAAACTAGCGTTAAAACAAAAAGTGGAACAGTAACACCAAAGTGACTATAACAAACTAGCATAGACAAATTAGTTCAAAATCGTAAAACGTTCACACATCGTAATGTCAGCTTTGTTAAAACACACACTGTATCGACATCTCGAGATGAGATGTGAAATTCAAACAATGAAGTAGGTACTCAAGTACAAAAGTGTTAGATCTTGTGCGTGAGAAAATCAGGTGATTGAATGAAACTTGTAGTTGTATGTATGACAAGTATGTGACGAACTGTTAACAAACTATGCTTGCTGAATCAACTAGCTATTAACACAATGGTGTGAAGATATAACCACACGACACGATGCAGTTTGATTATAAATGTAACATACAAAGGCTTTGAATGTGATATTTACTTTATGATTATGATATCAAATTATGATCTGCCATTATCATGACTTTCTTTACTTTCACAGGAACTCCTTTTACGGTAAAGTATGAAAACTAACTTTCCTAAATTACCAAAAAGGTTATTTGATGTATGGAAAATCTTAATAGGTAATCATTATTTATTCGTTTAAGTTCTAAAATAAAGTAGGTACCTACTTATTTATTTGTTCGCGTGTTCCGCGTATTTCTTGAAAGACAACTGACAGTAACAATAATGAAAAAGATTTTCCTTTCTATTGTGTGTGACGGAACCATTCTAGAGCTCTCCAATTCGCAATCAGATTGGAGAAACAAACCGGTAATTTTATTTCGCGTGCCTTCCTTAATTAATAGTGCCGGAATTAACAAATTGTTCAAAGTTGATATTACCAATTGTTTCAATTTTGGATCAAAGGATTGGTTTGGCGTTTGTTTATCATAATGATTTATTATGCCCTTTGTTTATTTATTTATGCCCATTGTTTATGATATTGACGCGGGATTTGATTAATTAATACATTGGTCGCTTAAGTCGTCGGAACGGGACAGAGGCACAGAATATAATAATAGTACCACATAGTACTGACTGACAGAGGCTTAAAATTTCCTTGTAGTATCATTTTTTACATACGTCAAAAATAGCTAACAAATACACAAACCATTTTGCAAGTGAACATGCCCAATGGAGATCGCAGACAATGGAAATACTTACATATTAACACTTTAATAAGACTTTAATATACACTAGCGACCCGCCTTCGCTTCGCTTCGGTGTAGTGTGGAATTTGACACCATGTATTACACATAAACCTTCCACTTGAATCACTCTATCTATTGAAAAAAAACCGCTTCCAAATCCGTTGCGTAGTATTAAAAATCTAAGCATACATAGGGACAGACAGCGGGAAACGACTTTGTTTTATACTATGTAATGTAATAATAATAATAAAATTATTTATTTGTCCCAGAAAAAAAAAAGAAAAACAAATAACACGTAAAAATAACTCTAATTATTACAATAAATTATGAATTCAATGTAGTGATATGACGACGTCATGATCATCATGTAAGGCATGTGTTGAGATAGTAACAATCTCCTCTGCTTACTGTTTTGGCATAACACTTTATCTACTTCCCTCTAATTATAAATACAGTGCATACAAGGTAGGTAAGTGACAAGTTAACCTTTATCCCTCCAAACCAAAGCTTGATAAGAGAGCGTCACTGCCGCTCGGTGGCAGTGACGCTGATAACACTTACTGGATGTCCGGCGCAGGATTGTTTAATGGCAAATAACATTGTTAAATAAGGAGTTTAATAAGCAATGTGAATGTGAGGCCAACTACGTGGAAAAAACAAGACAATTTAAGACTATAAAAAACTTCACCTTTAAAATACTTAATGACAAACGACTTCGTCCACGTGCACCGCGACAGGGCATTCGGAAAATTCCTAGGGAACCTTTGATCGAGATAAAATGTGTCTTATGTTTTAAATTAGGCTATAAGTCAGTATAGTATAAGCACCGTTTAACAAGTATAAGTATGTGAGCCAAATTTCATCCAAATTATTTCAGCCGTTTTTGCGTGACTGAGTATCAAAACTTTCACATTTTATAATATTAGTAGAAAGTTGGATGGGAGAAAAGGGGAATAAAATCCCCAAAATGAATATCTCTATCGTAAATGTTAACTAGAAAATTGTAAATTGTGCAAAACGAATGTAAAAATAAAAATCTATTTTTGGGAATGCCCTGAAAACGGGTTGGATGAATACCTTCAAGGAATCTTACCTATTGGTACTTATCTCAAGGAAGTCTTTTCTATTGTCATAGTTGATAGTTTAAAAAAATGTACCTATGTATGAAGAAACGTGAATAGTTGCTACATCTCTTCCAAAACTTTATGTAAACCTTAGTAATCAATATACATAGGTATGTATGGCCAAAGTATTATAATTATCCGCCTAGTAGTGTCAAGCAACGTTAGTGTTTTCCGCATATTTGCAATGCTGCAATTGGTAGTTCTACAGATAAATATGCTATTTTAAATACACTGGATAAAGTGTTTACCGCATACCTTAGTCTAATGCTTGGAAGTCGGGTATAAACCGGCAAATAGATTATTATGTAAACTATTCAGGAAGTAAATATTAGAATCTTGATTTATTTTTAAGTGGAAAATCCAGACAGCATTTTACTTTATGGTGATTTTTTCTATGAGGACATTTTGCTCATAAAGCGAGCTACTCGAAAAGCAGGGGCCGGCCGGGCCAATGCATACAGGGCTTTGTGTAGATGCAGGGCCGATGTCATAGATTAAAAAAATCTATAATATCGGCCTTGCATGCCTACACAAAGCCCCGCATGCAGTGGCACTGCAAGGAGGGCCTAATATCATCCCAGCAAGCAGGGCTTTGGAGTAGCCCGCTTAAGACTACTAATCCGAATTGGTTTAAAAGAGCTATCTATTCCTAAATCACCAAGTCAATGCAGGAAATGCAATTTAATCGGACACCCCGTGCCAAACATCGACATTTAGAAAGTATTTATTAAAAAATGAGTCTTTGTTTTAATAAAATCATTGCTTATTACAAAGTAAAACTCGACTCGACCAAGATATAGGCGCAATTTTGATTTGGTTGAGTTGTAGTAGCAGAGTTGTAGTTAGGAAAAGACTAGGCGATTCATAAGTTTTGTGAAAACGGGTGGAAGACTATGTATATGACGCGTTTCGGTTATTCTGCCGTAACTTCGTATATCGATTGCTATCTCGTGACTTGACTTTAAAAAGTAAGAAACCTTATTTACTTGGCAGTTCCACAGGAGTAAAGAAGTTCTAGGTAGTGTTGAGTCAACATTTTCTAGTAACGAAAGAGACTTGGGACTTGGATAGTCGAATCTATGGGATGATGAGAATTAATGAACTACGCTACGTAGAAAAAAATCTAGTTGAATTTTGTATTAACCAAAAATTATACGTAAACTTGATTTGATTTTGCAGACAAAAACTGGGTTATAGGTACATTAACTTTATGCAGAAAATAAAACCGGCCAAGTGCGAGCGAGTTGGAATCGCGCACGAAGGGTTCCATTATCTATAGTTAGTAAATAATAAGTAACTTTACGACATATTTTTTTAACAGAATTGATTGGAGGTGTCCCTGAATGCGGAAGTGTTTCACTCACTACGGTGGTCGACAATGTTTCAAGACGGAGACGGCGATTTACAACGCACCATGAAACAATTTGTCACTGTGACAAATGTGATGTGGTTGTTTGGCCATTCATGCAATACATTCTTATGTCTACATGAACTTGACCAGAAAGTTGCTCTATCATCTCAAATTTCCTTACTGTAAGTCGGTCCCTAATTAAAACTACATGAACTAATGAGAGGCAAGCAACAGAAAAAATGTTGCGCTGATTACGTGTCATAAATGAGCATTATCATAAAAAACCGGCCAAGTGCGTGTCGGACCACGCGCAGTAGGGTTCCGTAGGTACATTATACCAAACCATATTTTAACACCACTATCATTTTTCGTCTGAAAAAATAACTTTGTTTTTCACAGTGTTTGTATGAATGACAAAGTTATATTTGCGGTTTTGGAAAATGTACTATATCTCAAAAACTAATTACTGTATCTCATTCAAACCAATTTTCGTTGAAAGTGTTTATTAAGATCTATAGCTTTTATTTTTTTTAGATTTTTCACCCTCTTACTTTAAAAGTTAAAGGGGGGGGGACACACATTTTACAACTTTGGCGGCATATATCTTTCAAACGGTTGACTTTGAAAAAAATTGGTCTTAGGAACCTCAATGTTATTTTTAAAGACCTATCTATAGACACCCCACAAGTATTGGTTTGATGAAAAATAATATTTTCAGTTTCAGTTCCATGTATGGGGAGCCCCCCCTTAATCTTTCATTTTTTATATTTTTATGTTTAAATCGTAAAGCGGTTCATAGAATACACCTACCTACTAAGTTTCAACTATGTAGTCCTAATACTTTTGGAATAAAGTGGCTGTGACATACGGACGGACAGACAGACAGACAGACAGACAGACAGACATGACGAATCTATAAGGGTTCCGTTTTTTGCCATTTTGGCTACGGAACCCTAAAAACCAGATACTTACGATCCTAGTATAGGTCAGAAACAACTATTTTAAAATTATAAATATAGCTTTAGTTTTAAAATACAAATTGCTAAGCTACTTTTAGGGTAACAGGACAGCACCATAAGAATAAATAAAACTTTTATTTATTCTTATGCCACGTCCTTCATTAGAGCATTCAATTACTTATGTTCAGGGCAGTTCGGGAACTTGCAGTTTTGTTATTTCCAAATTACTTTCTATTTCTTACAATGCCATTTCTCAAGCATTTCTCCCCTCTCAATACTTCGAGGGAACAATTTGTTCGTAGAACAGTATTTAGTAAAAAAAAAACAATACAAAGAACTACCTTCTTACTCAGCATTTATATTTTTTTAGAATTTTTGTATAGTTTATTTTAAACTAGCGGCCGCCCGCGACTTCGTCTGCGAGGACAGTTATTTCTCTATCCCTCGGGAACAGTACCGTTTTTCGGGATGAAAGGTATGTCCTTCTTTGTACCCCTCACAACGTGTAAGTAAAATTTAATTAAGATCCGTTCAGTAGTTAAGACGTGAAGACGTAACAAACAAACAAACGGACTTTCACCTTTATAATATTACTAGCGGCCGCCCGCGACTTCGTCTGCGTGGAAAGATTTTTTGCTATCCCTCGGGAACAATATTTTTTTTCGGGATGAAAGGTACCCTATGTCCTTCTCTGTACCCCTAAAAACGCGTATGCAAAATTTCACGATGATCGGTTCAGTAGTTAAGACGTGAAGGCGTAACAAACAAACAAATAAACAAACAAACAAACGGACTTTCGCATTTATAATATTAGTAAGGATATGCTTGGTACTTTATCTTAGCAGTTTATCCGATATAACAAGTGTACCTAAGTACTAGCTATGTTTAGCGAGGTACATAGCTAAACTTCCGTTGTATAAATACGAAGCACAAACATTCAGGCACGAAAAACATAGAAAACGTGCACATCGAAACATTTATTTAATACTAGCTTCCGCCCGCGACTTCGTCCGCGTGGATATTAGAGAAAATCTTTAGGGAACCTTCAACCAGGATCCGTCCAGCCGTTTTTACGCGATTAGGCGGGTCACCACCAAGCGCGCTGCCTCGCGAGGCAAGACGTTTGCCAAGACGCAAGGCGTTTGTAGCACGAGCTCGCTCGCTCGGTGGGGACCCGCCTAATCGCGTAAAAACGACTGGTCGTTCCCATTCCCGTTCCCGTTTCGTCCCGCTCCTGTTCTCGTTCCCGTTACCGTCCCGTTCCGTTGCCGTCCCGTCCCGTTGCCGTCCCGTCCCGTTCCCGTCCTGACCCGTCCCGTTCCCATTCCCGTACCCATCCCCGTCCCGTCCCGTTCCCATCCCGTTCCGGTCCCGTCCCGTCCCATTCCGTTTCGTTCTCGTCCCCGCTCTCATTCCGTTCCCGTCCCATCGCATCCCGTTCCGTTCCCGTTCCCGCTATCGTTCTCGCTCCCGTACCCATCCCCGCCCCGTCCCGTCCCGTTCCCGTCTCGTCCGGTTCCCGTTCCCGTCCCGCTCCCGTTCCCGTTCCCGTTTCCGCCCCGTCCCATTCCCGTTCCCGTTCTCTTCCACTCCATCCAGTTCCCGTTCCCGTTCTCTTTCTCCCCGTCCCCTGGGGCTGAATCATGCATGCCCACCGAGTTGGACTTCAAAATGAATGTCATTTTCGCAATCACCATCCCATAAAACCTCAAGAACGTCATCCATATTTAGTATTTTATGATTACTTACCTGATCTTACTTATGATCATTTACCACACAAGGGGTTGATTTTCAAAATCACAAAATATATGTTTGCCTATTTATTTTAAGACGTGCTCCTACGAAGTTTAAAGTTATTCTATTTTATATATAAGTTTTCCATACAAAATTTGAACCCCTTTTTCACCCTTTTAGGGGTTAAATCATGTAAATCGTATTGGACTTTAAAATAAATGTAATTTTCTCAATCACCATCCCATAAAACCTCAAGAACGACATCCATATCGAGTTTTATGTTTACTTACCCCATTTACCCCCTAAGGGGTTGATTTTCAAAACCACAAAATATATGTTTGACTATTTATTTTTAGACGTGCTCCTACGAAGTTTAAAGTTGTAACGTCTATTTTATATTCTTTTTCCATACAAAATTTGAAACCCATTTTCACCCCTTTATGGGGTCAAATCATGTCCACCGTGTTGGACTTCAAAATAAATGTCATTTTTGCAATCGTCATACCAGAAAACCCCAATAACGACATCCATCTCTATTTTTAGGTTTATTTACACATTTCACCCCTATTTCATCGCCATAGGGGTTGAAGTACTTACAATATCAATAAACGTTGCGTTAGATTTCCTTCCATAAGCCTTTACTATAAATTAAGTGATTTTTACTTCGAAAATGAAGGATTTTTTTCTATACACAACTTCATACCCCTTTTCACCCCTTCGGGGGTAGAATTTTGAAAAAACGCTGAGACCCGTATTCATTAATTTTTAATCTTCAGCCTAAACACAAAATTTGAAAATCCTAGCTTCAAAACTGAGGGACTTTCATACAAACTTTCATCCCTTATTTCACCCCCTTAGGGATGCAATTTTCAAAAATCCTTCCTTAGTGGATGCCTACACTGTATGAGGTATCTGTGTGCAAAATTTCAAATCTCTAGGTCCAGCGGTTTGGGCTGTGCGTTGATAGATCAGTCAGTCAGTCAGTCAGTCAGTCAGTCATTCAGTTTACGATTTTATATATTAAGATTATAAGGTTACACGTGTCTTGTTTATAAAATGAGGCTTTTAGGTAAGGTGTCTTTTAAAGTACCTTCCTAATATTTATTCTGAGACCATCAGCTCGAGGGCCCCACACTTGACTTCGACGAAGCATTCCCTAAATTCCCTTTGATGTAAAAGGACGAGGGTTTTCGGAACTTAAAACGATGAAGATGGGCACCAGATGTTTTGTGAAGCGGCAACATTGCTACTTTATGCTAGTATTAGTTGTATGATCTTTATTTTAACATTAGATTTTGGATATTTTATTTATCCTTACTACCTTACTAATATTATAAATGCGAAATTCCGTTTGTTTGTTTGTTACGCCATCACGTCTTAACTACTGAACCGATCATCATGAAATTTTACATACACGTTGTCAGGGGTACAGAGAAGGACATGACATAAAGTACCTTTCAGATAGCAAAAAAAACTTTCCACGCAGACGAAGTTGCGGCCGGCCGCTAGTTTATAATAATTATATTTAGTTTTGTTACAACTGCTTTGATTGTATTGGAAGTTTTAAAGCATTTCTACATTATATTGTAAGTTAAACTGCAAAAAAACTATTTTTTTCAAAATCAATATAAAAAAAAGATTTTTTAGTGCATAATAGCTACCTATAATGTTATCAACGTTTCGCAGATTCCTTGACATAACCATACCTATTTAAAAGAGCTTGCACCTGAAAAGGTAACATTTCAAAACCAGAAACTCGTTCGAAAATTGCAAATTGATGTCTGGGCTGTCGGTCCGCAAAAAATTGCGAATCCCGCGCAGCTGTCTTTAAACGGTCGACCTTCGGAATGTTGATTAAAATCGAAGCAACAACCAAAACAACATATCATCACATCACGGAACAATCATTAAATTAAGTCAGTTAATGAGGATACATTGCTGGGCAACAAAACCTACCCGGATATGGGGTCTAGAAAGTTCTGGAGACCTTAATATGTATTGGATAAATTCAAAAATCCTCATTTTTCCTTAAAACCTGTAATTTTTTTACAGTTTCGTATTCACGTAAACAGTAAAAGTAGGTAGTTTTCCGCGATCGAACAAGAGCATTTCTTTTAATAAACTCTACACATAGGTACACACACACACACACTTTTCGGAATCGGACACAAATGAGTGTAACCGTATTCAAGAACAATACTTCTCCATATCAACAAAAACCGGCCAAGTGCGAGTCGGACTCGCGCACGAAGGGTTCCGTACCAAAAAACATGGTTGTTGTATAGGAGCACCCCTTAAATATTAATTTTATTCTTTTTTTAGTATTTGTTGTTATAGCGGCAACAAAAATACATCATCTGTGAAAGTTTCATCTGTCTACCTGTTGTTGTTATTAATATCGAGCAAAAAACAGAAAAAAAACACGTTTGTTGTATGGGAGTCCCCCTTAAATATTAATTTTATTCTGTTTTTAGTATTTGTTGTTATAGCGGCAATAGAAATACATCATCTGTGAAAATTTCAACTTTCTAGCTATCACGGTTCATGAGATACAGCCTGGTGACAGACAGACAGACAGTCGGACAGCGGAGTCTTAGTAATAGGGTCCCGTTTTTACCCTTTGGGTACGGAACCCTAAAAAAGTGACATTTGTAGAATGTGACGTTTGTAGACTTAAACCACTTAAACGACCCTTGCCTATACGAACGCACTGCGTTGAAATAGAGCTCTGTGATAGCTCATAGTAGGTAATGTTTGTAAGAACTGGTGTAACATTAACAAGTCAATTAAATACGAATGGACCACACTCCACACCAGGTAATGATAGCTATTAGTCCAAGTCAGGTTGTGTACTTAATTGCCTGACAATAACAAACATTTATCTATAGGTCAATGACCCATTCCGACCATTGATCATAAAACCATTTGATTAATAACCGTAAAATGACCATGGCACACCAGTAAACGGCAAGATAAAAAAGCTTACACTTTAAAATTCAATAAAAAAAGGTTTGTGAGACAGCAATATTTTATGTGAGGTGTGAATGAAATAGAATACTTACAAATAAAGGGGCACGAGACCACTATTTATTGCCACCATGCGTTACAAAAACACCCTGGCTGATTAGAGATTAAAAAAAATACGGTAGATACCAACTATTTAATTCAATGTAATAAAATTGTACTCTAATGCCTTTATTCTCATAAGGACAGATTGACAGATTCTCATAAGGACAGAATAGTAAGTTTAACTTCTATAATGTTTGTTTTTGGTGCTATTTTTTAATTCTGTTAAATAAAATCCCTATTTGAGAAGCCATCGCTTTACAAAGAATATTAAAAGTATTAAAAATCTGTGATAAATTAGAAAAAAACTTATAGACGGGATTGACGATAAATAATGAATCAAATGTTATATTTTTTAGGGTTCCGTACCAAAATGGTAAAAAAGGAACCCTTATGGTGTGACTCAGTCTGTCTGTCTGTCTGTCACAGCTGGATATCTCGAGAACCACTAATGGTATCAACTTGAAATTTGGAATAGTTTAAGATGACATTTACCCAACTATTTTGGAAATAAGAAATAAATAAAAAAATAAATACCTTTTTTACAGCAGGGCCTGAAAAGGGCTCTTAAAAATTTGAAGTGGGGCTACTAGGGCATGTGGGGTATCATATAAAAGAGCTCCGTTTGCACGTGTTTAATCATTTTTTCTTTTTTTTCTAGACCGCATAGTTTTCGACTTATGATGAAAATTGTAAAAAAAAATACCGTTCCCCCCCCCTTATCTCCGAAGTTGGCAAAGAGAAAAATCTGAAATAATTCTATGTGATAGCAGTTTATATAAAGATTACAGGAAAAATAAAACGATGTCTCAATATAGCACACTTTTTTAGAAATGATCAAATTTCTAAAAAAGTTACCATTAGTTCCTCAGTCCTCTATTGGTCAAGAGATGGCGCTGACCTAAAAGTGCAATACTAATTTTATTATTCTACTCTGCAGTGTGGTTTAATGGTGCAAATATGATGGTACGGAACCCTCGGTGCGCGAGTCCGACTCGCTCTTGACCGGTTTTATTTATTATACCTATAATAAAAAACATTTGAATGCAATAAAAATAAACAAAACATGTGCAACCTAGAAATGAAATAACTTGTATCAGTACCTGCCTAGGTACCTATTAACCATGTTTTAGCAAATAAAGATATTCTTTTTGTCAGCAGGGACATATTGTTGTTTTAATCAGTCGTCATCTCCTCATCCACTCCCATCACATTCATATCATTCTGCACAAAATCCATCCATCTTTTCTGCAGTCTTCCTCTGACTTTCCAGCCCTCAACATCCATATCCATTACTCTTCTAGTAACATGCCTATTGCCTTTCATCCCTTCTCTTAGCATGTCCATACTAAGCCAGACGATCCCCTTTCAACTTCTCTGTTACTGGCGCTACTTTCAAACTTCCTTTGACATACTCATTCCTAATTTTATACATTCTCGTCACACCACACATCCACAATTGTTTTTCCACTAACCTTGATAAATACCTTTCTCATTATTTGCTACTTGAAACTTCAACCCATGATTGCAGCTTAGACTATTTTTTTGCTACAAATGAAGTGCATCGTATTACAAAACCCGATGCGGTCTGACTTCATAACGGAGTTATAATAAGCTATAGCCAGTGGTATCGTAATTAAACATTATAGTGCAATTATAAGAGTCGTTCAAACGTTTTTTCACTTTTCTTACGAAACCCAATTAACGCCTGAATCGCATGATACAGTTTCAGACGAAATGTTTACATCATTAAAGATATTGTTTACTTAAGAATTCTACAAGCTGTTTGTTAAGAAAGAAAAAACATCTTCGTTTAAAGGAATCTATCTGTACCTACTTATAAATACTTTAATAAGTAATGTACGCTAATTATACGATCTTACGAGCTTATTAAAAACAAATCATTAGGGGGTTTACTCCCGACACGACGGGATCGAATCGAATAAACGTCAAAAGGTGCCTACCTACACTACCTACTACGAAAACCGTTTCCAAAGTACTAAAATAACAGGTTTTTGACGTTTATTCGATCCGGGAGCAACCGAGTAACCCATCTATCCATGAACAATAGTTTTTTTTCCGATGTGTTTTAATGGTGTCAATAAACTGCATATATAATAGCGTTTGTTTATATCAACTACAAAGGCCATTAAAACAACATAACTCGGTACATGGCTACATACTGTCACAAAAAGACCACACAAAATCCCTCCAACTCATCCAAGGCACAAGCACGAAGCATTTTCATAACGACTAGTCTTGTCTTATACAGCCCAATAATGTTAAAGGCGATTCTACAAAATGGTTGTCAGCGTAAATATAATCGCAAGTCATTGTTAGATCTTATCGCATAAGGTTTAAGGTTTTAAATGGGCAGTGTCCACATAAGGTACAGTAAAGTTCCCGAAGTGGACACGATGTGACCCTTCTCGGGGCATTTGCCCTTGCTATCACGACGTGTAAGTATAGCCACATTGTATTGCATTAAAGGGTTTATAGGCATCAAGCGAACTAACTTGTCTATAAAGATAAAGGAGTGTTGTTCTAGTCGAGACGAACACTTAATTTGATAAAAACATTAAAGTCTTAAATTATAGTTATTACTTGTTACTTGTCCGTAAATGTTGTCTATAGTAATCCAGGCTGTTTTAAAAAGCTGTTGTTTGAAAACAACGTAGGCAGACAGGTACTATTATTTATTCTGTGGTAGAGCTTTGTAAAGGATGAACGTGAACAACGTGATTTCAATTACAATGTACAGGTAATGGATCTCGCTTTATTTATCGTTATTTTATTTGAAAGGTTCTGTCTTCAAAGGTACTTAAAATGACAAAATAAATCTGTTAAGAGTGAAAAAAAAACAATTTGGATTATTTACAAAGTAGTCAAATTATGAGCATATTATCATTTAGTATAATCCTATATCGGTATATATAAACTACACAATCTTTTGGGATAATCACAGGAATATGTTTTTATCTCGCAACTAAAACCCAATCCGCCTCTGTTCCGTCGGGGTATAAAAAAGAGCTTAATTAAGCCCTGAGAAATATGGCATTCGGTCACAAATCCTATAATGTTTAATATCATCATCATCCACTGCTGGGTATAGGCCTCCCCCAAGGATTTCCACGACGATCGGTCCTGCGCTTCCCACATCCAGTGGCTTCCGGCAACCTTCACCAGATCGTTGGTCCACCTTGTCTCTATGTTTAATATACTTAAATAAAAAAACCACAAACGAGCTATCTAGTAAGAGCAAGTGACGTAACAGAAATACCGTTAGTCAGAGAACTGTCCCATTCCGAGAAACAGGCGGATCTTATCGCGATATTCGTGATGCATCATCGTGTCGCAAATATCGTGCATAATCCACTTCCGACTCGCTCTCGGTATATCGTACGAGGACAAAGTTGGAGTATTTTGTTATTCACAACGGGATAGTGCTTGGATTTCACCTCATCTAATGTTAAGTGACAATAAGGCCGCAAGCGTAAGCGCACAGCCGGAATCCTCACCACTATATTTCCAACTATATGCTAATGTTTCTAGGCGACATGTCAGAGCTAAATATGCCCATAATTTATATCAGCCTCGGTGTCGGAAAGATATTTATAAAAGGAATGCTCTTAATATGTGCATACAAATCTATAATAAGTTACCTGACAGTATTAAAATATTGAATGGGAATATGTTCAAAAGAGACCTAACGAAATGGCTGAAGGAAAAATGTTTTTACAGTGTAAGAGAATACATGGATTTTGAAACAAAATAATAATAATAAAATTTACTAGTAAATATTATATTTATTTATTTAAAATTAATTTTAGATAGGATTTGTTTATTTTTAATTTTGATTTTTATTATACATGTACGGATTATACTATACCTACAGAACTTAAATGATTTTAAAATATTTGCACATCGATTGTTTATCGATTGAATATGTTGGACATAACTTAATTTAAGAACATTTTGTAACCATATTTTCGCAAATAAATAATTTACTTACTTACTTACTTACCACTGAAGAACTAGCTATCTTCTAGCTCTAACTGCCGGAATACATCTTTTTTTTAATTGTTGTTATGGCGTCAGACTTAGGTAAGATAGTGTTAGTGGTAGGGCAGCTAGCCAGGCGGACATGAAATAAGCCCTATCACCAACCAAAACTAAGTACAAATGTACCATTTTCCTGGGAATTGAACCCGGGATCCCTGCGTCTTATATGTGTGGGCGAACCTTAGGCAGTCGTTAGGGACTCAGAGTCACTGTTCGCAAGCTGTGTCAGGATGATTCTTCAGATATGCGTGACAGGTCTATGGCCAATGTTTAAGGTCTATCGGCCGATAGTTGGCCCGATAGTTTTGTATGAAGAATCGGTCGATACCAAATTGTTGTAGTGTGCGCACTTGCTACTTCTTCATACTGATTCCAACTATCGGCCGACAGATTGGTCTTAGTTTGCAGGGACTCTTTGTCCTCATTGATGAAAATTCAAGTTCGAATTTTCACGATCTGAATGAAAGTGATCTGACGCTTCTGAAGTACCACCCGTTCTACGTTTTATTCTAGTTATTCTTCGTATTTGCGACTTGCGTGCGATATGAATCAGTATCAAGTTACATTGCTAATAATATTGCAATGCAAATACTCGTACAGGTACCTAGGTGATTAGGCCTCTCGGTCTGTCTCACTTAGTGGAACTTCATAGCTCCCGTTTCGTATCGAGTTTCTTCAGAGGCGGCCCGAATATTTAAATAGAACAATTTAACCCGCTTACACATCAAAATTACATTTAGTAGGCCTACTTACGGCAAGTTCTGTGTTAAACAATGCTTTACTTCCACGAATGTTTGTCAGCTACCTAGTTTGATAATACTTTACTCATAGACAGAATAAATTATAGTAATAATACTTTAGTCCCAAAGTAATCAAAATGTGTGAAAACTCGAATCGAATCTATTACTTACAAGCTTACAAGCTGATTCGTTCATAACAACTTGCGTCAAAAATCACTAACGCGCCTTTTTAGTGCCATGTCACGCCAAATATTGCGTTCATCTGAAATCTTCTTCTATTTTCTACTGAAATAAAAACTGAACAAGAAAAAATGTTTAAGTGATCAGCTACTTGCTACTTCCAAGGATGACTGTTCCAATAACTCTATTATAAGACGTTAAATTTGTTGATCAGGTGACCGCGATAATAGGGATTCCACCGAGGTCAAGACATGACTCACGATAATGACAAAACGATGTCCGACTCGGACAGATCTCATGGTTTCCTTTCATCTTAAAATACCTTGGATAATACTGTCTGACTCATGCTTTTATATCTTTAAAGAATGTAAGCCTAATGACCTGTTTATGAATATTGACAAATTACTCTGGAACGCCATACATCATACAGATAGATCATTGAATACATCGATTTGTTTGAAGATAGCGATTGAGTTTTTAGGTGTTTCGTCATTCATTATCTTAAAATTAAAGAAAGGCAGAAAGAAAGGCTAACCTATTAAGGTATGTCACAGGATGACGGGACACAAACATTTGCAGTTTGTAGTATCTAGATAAACTTAAATTAGGTTTTTAAGATACTATTAACCATTAATGTTACATGTTTATTGGCAAATAAATAAATAATAAAAATAATAATAATAATAAGTTGGTCTACGGGTATGACGAGGTATATTCTCGTGTTTACCCTACTTACCCTACCCTACCTTAAAAATCGTATTTTGTGTTTCTATGGCGCAACATTAACAACAAGGCAATGATGATGAGTAGGTACCTATAGTGCGAATCACGAAAGATGACCACAAATGGCGCTCATCTTCGCATCATAACTCACGAAGAAAAGAATTAAGACAAAATAATATTTCGTATTTACAAATTTTTATTTGTAAAACACCAACAACCTCGCAGGAGAAGATTAGTAACATCATATATGTACTTACAACGAACTTGTTCTACGACTCTTCTAAAAACAGACAAAAAAATTCGACAGTTCATACAAAACTTGATCAGCTGTTCGGACATTTTGTATGGAGAGTTTGGAGAATCGAATTTTTTTGTCCGTTTTCGGAAAAGTTGTAGAACAAATGTTGTTGTTTATGATGATAGTAATCTACTCCAATGAGGTTGTTGGTGTTTTACAAATAACCCTGTAGATATAATACTATTATATAAAATAACATTTTGTCTTAAGTCTTTTCTTCATGAGTTATGATGCGAAGATGGGCGCCATTTGTGATCATCTTTCGTGATATGAACTATACCTAGAATTTGTGAAGTGTGATAGATGCACGAGGTCTTCACAAAGGTTCGGTCGCAGCCGGGATCGGATGGTTTGTCGTAGATCAATTCAAATGATCACCGTTTTTAAAATCAAGCTTACATTTAAGTACGATCAAATCAAATAGTGATTGTAGCACAGATTAACTTAGTAGCTATATTAGTTAAAGTTATATCCTTATTTAGGGCTGTGATGAAGAAAATAATAGATTTTGAGATGGGCCATTTAGGAATTTACGCGGGCCAAGGAACATTGATTTATTATTTTGACGTGCTGGGACGGTGTGGTGTGCCAGATGAAATTTTGACTGTTTATTAATGAAATTGGGTCCCAAGCACAAAATACATTCCCCAAGTTATTACCTGCTTGAAGAAATACTCGAAATGTTGGTCCCTTGGTCAGTCATTTTTGTTTTTAGGGGAAGGGAAGAGGAAAGGGAAAGCAAGGGCAGCGCGCTTGGTGGGGACCCGCCTTGTAACGCAAAAACGGCTGATCGGATTTTGATGAAATTAAAACAAAGAATACTATTTATCCTGGTCAAAGGTTTCCTATGGATTTTCTCGAATATCCACGCAGACAAAGTCGCGAGCGGAAGCCAAATTATAAATGCGAAAGTCAGTTTGTTTGTTACGCCTTCACGACTTATCTACTCTACCGATTATCATGAATTTTTGCATACACGTTGTCAGGGGTACAGAGAAGGATATAGGGTACCTTTCATCCCGAAAAATAGTACTGTTCCTGAGGGATAGAGAAATAACTGACCACGCAGATGAAGTCACGCTAGTTATTAATATAATAACCACTATTTAAAACTTTGATAATCACACTACCACAATCACAAACCTTCTGGTGAATTGGGAGCAATTTATTCCTAATTCATCACCAGTGATGAAGTGGGTTTTTCAACTAACTATGAATGACCTTTTAAAAATAATTAAAGCCCATTTTATTAAATCATAATTTAACCACCATAAAAGTTAACCTTTTCCATAATTTATGTGATCCTGGTAGGTACTTTGTTGAGTGATTGAAAATATTTAATTTTGAACCAAAGCGAAGCGAGGACAGGTTGCTTTTATTATAAATACAAATGACACCGAAAATTATAGTTAGAAGTAACCTTCTCCGTATTTATATGATCCTGGTACTTCGGAGACGTAAGTAATTCAAAATATAAAAAAAGTGAAACTCCTTGTTAACAGCAGAAGTTGAGAAATAATCATTATCACAGTCAGAATTGAATATTTTATAAATATAATAATAATTTTTGGTTTGGTCACCAGTGGCGAAATGGGAGTATAATGGTGTTATTTGGTCACTGGTAGTCAGTTGAGAAATTGAAGTGCCAACCAACCACTGGTGGTAGGATTTGGTGGTCACATGGTCCGGAAGGTGTTTTTTGAGCTATGCACGGTTAAAGTACCTATGCAGCACAGCTCATTTGTACCTACCTAGTAATAGTAAGTAAGAGTAGAAGGAATGGTAGCTGCTATAGAAAAAAAATATTTGACCTAAAATAATGACATTATAAAATACATATGTGGCCCTTGGAAAGCCTCTACGCCTCCCCTTGGGGGCGCGCCCCCCACTTTGAAAAGCCTTGCTCTAGCTAGAGTCTTTAAAATATTTTGGAATTAGAGAATTTTTTACAGTGAAATCTTCAAGTTTTTAAGAAACTATAATGTTTACGAAAAAAAAGTCATGAGTAAAAGTTCCTTAATTTTGTCTAATCTAATCGACAAAATCATAAAAAGTACACAATATCATAAAATATAAACCTCTCCAAATTACGACTATCTCTTTTTTACAGTGAAATCTTCAAGTTTCTAAGAAACTATAATGTTTACGAAAAAAAAGTCATGAGTAAAAGTTCTTAAGGTTTGTTCTATCTAACCGAATCAATCATAAAACGTACAGAATATCATAAAACGAAAACATCTCAAAATTATTTTAAGTGTTTTTTCCTGCACCCCCTTTGCTACACCCTAACCGAGCAATGTCCATTGATTTGTAATAATTAATAAAATCTAGTATATACGTCAATAATTCAATATCTCAATACTTTGCCAGTAATAATAACCATCAGAACAACTCCCAACTAAGTGTTCCTTCTGAATTAATTACAGTATACCTACCTACCTACGTAGAAATAACACGTCCCCACTGCAATAAAAATCGTGTAGCGAGACTTGGTCGAAATAACCCTCGCGATATTCCGCTAGTGCGCCAACTAGGGGCGGTTTCGTGCGCCAAAAATGGGCCGTACCACAATGCGATAACGAATTTTAAACACAATCTAACACATAACAATGCAAAATAAAATAACTTTCATTCATACATACCCTCAAAACGGAGAGAATTCGCAAAATAATATCGATCACGTGTGTACACAAATAATCGAAAAAAAAGTCCGCTAATAGAGTAACACTCGCTTGCTTTATTAATTGAAATTAACAAAACACTACACTATTACTACACTCAGATTAATTAAACTCACAAATCAGTCCAATAAATTCCAAATGCAATGATTTATTTGATTATTTTAGTGCAACGAAGTAACATAGCACTTCACTAGCAATCCCAAAATGATACTGACTGACTGAACTGAATGAGAATGAGAACGAATGAAAGTGCTGTTTATTCTACAGAATGAATGAACGTACGGTAGGGAACGAACGACGGTGCTCCCTCCCTCCCTCCCTATCTCCGAGTGGTCAATGAACCTTGTAAACTTCCCTGCTGATTGGTTGTAGTACCGCGAGTATGCTATCTATGAATGAATATGTGAATTTCTACATTACACGATCAGAGTTTTTAACGCCATCTATAAAAAAGCAGAAGAATTATTTCGTTAAAGTACTTTCGATTCTCGTTTAGTTTTCACTAGATAGCGGTAGTAGTGTAGTAAGTGAAGTGCTTGACTTTGTTGTGATCCGTTCCGATACACGTAAAAATTGACAAGAAAATAACCAATGTTTTTTGTAATAAAAGGACATCAGGCACATGAGACCCAAAAGTGTATAAACATAATTCTGTTATCTATAAACACTTTATGTTACTAGAATCATAAAACAGTAGCAACATTATTTTTTAACTCCTTCATTTGGCGTTAATTAATTATTGAAAAAAAAAAACAAAAGCATGTCAATGAAACGGACATCTTTGTTAGCGATTTCACAAGTCTCCCCTGAGTATATTTGTTCTGTGGCACAAGTGATTGCGCATTAAAAAAAAAGTCTGCCGGCACCCTGCACCCTGATTATCTAAAAAGAAACTATTTAGCGACCGGTTTCATTCTACATACATTGCTACTTTTCTTTGGTATGTTTTTTTTTAATCCAAAAAGAAGTAGCAATGGATCACTATCATCTATGAACTGCAACCGGTCGCTAGGTGGATTCTAATTAGATAATCAGCCCGCCGATTATCTAAAAAGAAACTATTTAGCGACCGGTTTCATTCCACATACATTGCTACTTTTCTTTGGTATGTTTTTTTTAATCCAAAAAGAAGAAGCAATGGATCACTATCATCTATGAACTGCAACCGGTCGCTAGGTGGTTTCTAATTAGATAATCAGCCCGCGGATGTCAGTCAACTCAACTGTCAAAAGCGTTTTGTTACGTGCGACATATGCACAGATTTTCCGTTTGATCGGTTCGAACTTGTACATTGTGGTGCTAATCTGTATCACTAACGCAGCTAACGAAACGTGTTGTCGTGAAACTGGTGTTGCTATTTAGTGTCGGGGTTACCAAAAAAAGAACTTTCAAACGTAAATAACTCTTAAAACATAAATCTTCGTAAAAATCTGAATATTTTCTATGACTTACTAATTACATGCCTACATTTTGAAAAAAAAAAACCAGAAACGTTATAAAAAAAAACCAGAAACGTTATACATTCTTTGGTTTTTTTCTATGGGACTCTGCCTGATGTCCTTTTGACTTGTTTTTTAAATATTTTTTTTGCATGCACGAAATTCTTAATGACTTGGTTACTTTGTCTTTGAGGTCAAGATGGTTAGCAACAAAATTCGTGTGTGCGCGTATCGCCCTGCACGAACTAAACGTATGCTGGCTGGCTGTGTTGTAGTTATTCTGTGGTGTTGTGACGGTACCGCGGGCGTTCAAGCGATTGAAGCGAACTTTATGAGTGATTAAAGCCGCGATTACATATCTAGCATCCTAGTTAGGAACCAATTTAGATTTGCCACCCGTATAATAAGTTCAATTTTAACAGTGACTTTGCACAAATAACGAAGAAGTAAACATTGTTTTTGATTTTTTATTTTCGATTCTCATCTCCAATCTTTATAGAATGTTTACCTTTCCGTTATAGTGTAAATTCACTTTTAAAATCGAACTTATTATATAATATTTTATTGTCAAGTACGAGTGGCAACCCGAAATTGGTTCCTAACTAGGATGCTAATCGCGGCTTAAGCGACGCTGTTGCTTATGGTACATATATCACTAACAATATTATTATTATGCATGTATACTGCCAGGCACGTAACTTGGCAAGATAAAAACGAGACAAAAGATGCGCAGTAGCCACAAACAATAAACTCGGCGCATCTTTTGAAATGAAATGAATTTATTTGCTTTTGAATAGGGTAGAATAGGAGTATAAATGGCTTACAAAAACCTTATAACAATGGTTTCACCTACTCAGCTACAGACAATAGCATGCAAATAATAATTAATATTGAAGCATAAATAAAAACATTGACATAGCGGTATCATTAAAAATTCATAAAAATAAAATATAAAATAAAAATTAATTAAACTCACATCACAAAATGTCAAAATAAATGTCTCAAATTGAATCGAAATAAATTACATAGGTACTAGTTAAAAATATTATTAAAATAAAATGTCAATTTAGTAATATAATAAGTCTATGATTTAGTGTCCAACTTATATGCCGGCATCGTTCCTGGCATGGCACACTTGCATTGCATGCAAGCTCCTTGCTCGTGCCACCTACGTTTTATAACATTATTATTTAGTCCAGCCGGCCCTTAACGCATACACTTTTTAAAATGAACGGATAGAAACGGAGTGGTCGTGGATTCACGTGGATGTAATGTAGAACTAGCTCTAGCCTATAAATGTAAAATGAATGGGTTCTGATCCGAGTTCCGACCGACTACAAAATGTTCCGACGTGCCCAGAACAGCGTACGTGTTCCACGTGTGCCTAATGTAGTTCCCGCTTAAGTCTTTATCATTGTTTAAGGTTTGAATGAAACTTTTGCGGAAATAAAGTAGAAATCTCTACACATTATTAAAAACAATGGTCCATTCAACCCAATCACTTGTACGGATTCGTATTGGCCGCGTGATACACACACACATGCCAGTGAATGAAATGCGCTGGTAACCTGGCGTGCTCGATACTGGCATTCTTTGACTTCTTTGTTCAACTGATACACATGCAATGCAAACTGATACATAGCATGCATGCCAATTACTAGAAAGGCTGTTAACGTGACAGTGATTTTATAAAGCGGAGAAGAAGAATTCTACAAATACGGTTGAAT
This sequence comes from Agriphila geniculea, assembly GCA_943789525.1. Taxonomy (NCBI): domain Eukaryota; kingdom Metazoa; phylum Arthropoda; class Insecta; order Lepidoptera; family Crambidae; genus Agriphila; species Agriphila geniculea. The sequence continues at coordinate 18,497,754 of OX038883.1, read as the reverse complement.
GTTCGCGATACAAAAAAAAAGAATAACAAAGTGTTTTCGTCACCTCACATAAAAAACTGCGGCTTGCTATGTAGTTTGTAGCAAACACGTTTCATGTGCCTGTATCTGGAATGCGAGTTTCCCTCCCCCACTTTCCCACAAGAGGAAACAATCCTGGAATGCTTTGTACTTGTACGTGAGCTACAGGTAGAAGCTTGAATGTCATCTGACGGCGTGTTAACACGTGTTAACGCGTGGCGTCAGACAAATGTGCCCGCACCTTTATAAGCATGAATGCTTGTATTCGCGTGAACGCGCTGATCTCAGCTCAAGTACGCTGTACACATTGGCCCAACGCGTTGGCCGAGCGCGTTGGGCCAACGTGTAAAGACCTACTTGGCGGTATGTTGGGAGTTGGCGCGAGCGTTGGCCGGCGAACCGAGTATTGTCGGTTTTTCGTGCACACATCAAAGGATCTTGGCGCGCGCGTTGGCGCAGCGTTCACACGTTGGCGCCTTTTTAACCGACTTCAAAAAAGGAGAAGGGTCTTAGTTCATCAGAATCTTTGTTTTTATGTATGTTACTCGAAGACGGCTGGATCGATTTGAAAAATTCTTTTTTTGGTTGAAAGCGTATACTTCCAAGTTGGTCCCATTGTTATAAGGTCAGTGTCTAATGATGGGATATTAGAGATATCAAGGGAAATGTTCAAATATTATAGGGGCACCTATAGCGATTTTGGTATTTTCTTCAGTAGCTTGTGCATTTGCATATGGAAAATACCATTATGGTGAATCCGATGATCATCTATGGTCTTCATCATCAGTTTGATGATGAAGACCATAGATGGTCATCGGATTTATTCAATACTACCTACGTGTTTCACTAGTGCGATACGATTAAGTAGGTACTTGAATTTGGTTGCTAGGCTTTTTATGTTCGTTATAACATAATACATATTAAGGTGAACTGGAGCTGATAGTAAGGAGAACTCCTCAACAACTAAAGCCCCTGCGTCGGCAAAACAGTATTTTATAAAAGGTGATAATCCGTTGATATAAGGCTATTGTAACTTAAATAATATCGTCACTAAATAGACCTACTACAAAAAAGTTTATAAAAATACAAAACCCCCTTCAAAAACCTTAAAAATAACCAAACAAAAACAGCTTCGAAAATAAACGGCTCTAAAAAGCAAGAAATGAAATATTCAAATCTGCATAATAACTAACTCGAAAGTTTGTACGCATATCTAATATTAAACAACGTATTATGAAGTCGGGTGGAGTTTTAAATACTGAAATGAACAAATAATATGGAATCCAAAGCATAATATGCTTTGGATTCCAAATTATTGCCTTCTATTATTTATTAAACGCACTTCTATAACAAACATAATATTCAATATAAAAACAAAATACGTTACTAAGCTAGATAAATAAAACATATTTAACGTCAAAGATGTTTAGTAAAGTTATAGAAGTGCGTTTAATAAATAAAGAAACCAAAATACCTCAGTATGTTGGAAGAAAAATTTATATTCACGAAAAGTTTCAAAAATTCTATTGAGATTTCTGAGCTAGGCTGAACTAAATACATTATATTTTAAAACTGAAAATATTCTTTGAAAATTTAACCGATATATCGATATTTTTTTTCACTTTCGACATCCCTACACCAATGTGTAAACAGCGACATGCCCTGGCCGCGTTGGCCCAACGCGCGCGGCCAGTCGTTGGCCCAACGGTTGGCCCAACGCGCGCGGCCAGGCGTTGGCCCAATGTGTACTTCGGGCTTCAAGTGCGCTGTACACATTGGCCCAACGCGTTGGCCGAGCGCGTTGGGCCAACGTGTAAAGACCTACTTGGCGGTATGTTGGGAGTTGGCGCCAACGTGTATTTTTAAGCCCGAAGTACACATTGGCCCAACGGTTGGCCCAACGGTTGGGCCAACCGTTGGGCCAACGACTGGCCGCGCGCGTTGGGCCAACGCGGCCAGGGCATGTCGCTGTTTACACATTGGTGTAGGGATGTCGAAAGTGAAAAAAAATATCGGTATATCGATACATCGATATTTATAAAAATATCGATATATCGGTCAAATTTTCAAAGAATATTTTCAGTTTTAAAATATAATGTATTTAGTTCAGCCTAGCTCAGAAATCTCAATAGAATTTTTGAAACTTTTCGTGAATATAAATTTTTCTTCCAACATACTGAGGTATTTTGGTTTCTTTATTTATTAAACGCACTTCTATAACTTTACTAAACATCTTTGACGTTAAATATGTTTTATTTATCTAGCTTAGTAACGTATTTTGTTTTTATATTGAATATTATGTATGTTATAGAAGTGCGTTTAATAAATAATAGAAGGCAATAATTTGGAATCCAAAGCATATTATGCTTTGGATTCCATATTATTTGTTCATTTCAGTATTTAAAACTCCACCTGACTTCATAATACGTTGTTTAATATTAGATATGCGTACAAACTTTCGAGTAAGTTATTATGCAGATTTGAATATTTCATTTCTTGCTTTTTAGAGCCGTTTATTTTCGAAGCTGTTTTTGTTTGGTTATTTTTAAGGTTTTTGAAGGGGGTTTTGTATTTTTATAAACTTTTTTGTAGTAGGTCTATTTAGTGACGATATTATTTAAGTTACAATGGCCTTATATCAACGGATTATCACCTTTTATAAAATACTGTTTTGCCGACGCAGGGGCTTTAGTTGTTGAAGAGTTCTCCTTACTATCAGCTCCAGTTCACCTTAATATGTATTATGTTTAACGAACATAAAAAGCCTAGCAACCAAATTCAAGTACCTACTTAATCGTATCGCACTAGTGAAACACGTAGGTAGTATTGAATAAATCCGATGACCATCTATGGTCTTCATCATCAAACTGATGATGAAGACCATAGATCATCAAGCTACTGAAGAAAATACCAAAATCGCTATAGGTGCGCCTATAATATTTGAAGAGGTTCCTTGATTTCTCCAAGATCCCATCATCAGACATCCTGACCTTATAACAATGGGACCAATTTGGAAGTATATGCTTTCAAACAAACAAAGAATTTTTCAAATCGATCCAGCCGTCTTCGAGTAATCGAGTAACATACATAAAAACAAAGATTCTGTTGAACTAAGACCCTCCTTTTTTGAAGTCGGTTAAAAAGGCGCCAACGTGTGAACGCTGCGCCAACGCGCGCGCCAAGATCCTTTGATGTGTGCACGAAAAACCGACAATACTCGGTTCGCCGGCCAACGCTCGCGCCAACTCCCAACATACCGCCAAGTAGGTCTTTACACGTTGGCCCAACGCGCTGGGCCAACGCGTTGGGCCAATGTGTACAGCGCACTTTAAACAGTGACATGCCCTGGCCGCGCGCGTTGGCCCAACGCGCGCGGCCAGGCGTTGGCCCAATGTGTACTTCGGGCTTTATCAATATGACCACAAGTTTCGCCCGTGCCCCGTCCACTCCACTCGCCCCGCTACCCCGCTAGTGAAACGATAAGATATTAGTTTATGGATGGTTCCTTATTATACAGTAGTTCAAATCAATTGGCACTCAGAAGAGAAGTAGATCAGTGTACCTACACATAATACTTTTAATTTGATCACTAAACAGAAATAGTTATCGTACTTGTGTATTTGTGAATAATTTTTGATGTGATGTGTAAAGTGTAACCGAACGTAACAATTGCTTTGAATGAATCGTAAAAAAAAACCTTCAAGTTCCTTCAATGCTGTCATTTTTTCATACGTCAAAAATGGAGGAGGATCGTCTCTTCGACGAAAGGGTTTCAATAAGAGAATCAGCTCGACCTTTAAAAAAATATGGTAGTACGTGTAATCACATGAAAAGGCACGAAGAATACATCAAACATGTAATGGCAAAAGGCGATACTTTGCAAGGGATCGCCTTAAAATATGGTGTAACTGTAAGTGTGTGAATATCATTAAAAGTGTTAATATCTTGTTTATTTCATGGAATTTTACCATGGATATTTACAATTCGAGTTTCCTTAATGGTTTTAGATGGAGAAGATTAGGAGAGCAAATCGGTTATTCGCTACAGACAGTTTGTTTTTAAGAGAGTATTTATTGATCCCTGTGACTAAAGAATCTCCTTTCTATGAGAACGGAGAGCGTGTAACTGAACCGCCTTTGCCGAGCCATCGAGCCTCCATCGGCGGGATGCCCACAAGAGATTTTTCTCCAGGCAGTCCAGATGAGAAAAAGAGTTTTGATGAATTTTTGAACAGACTGGACTCGTCACTAGCTGATATAAAGAAGCACGTAGAAAAGACTAAGGAAAATAGTGAGTGAGTACCACCTTCTTTTTGGAAGTATTCTTTTACCACACATAATTAAGGCGGTCACATAATTTAGACACCAGTAGATTTTCATACAAACGAGGTAACTTTGGCCGCGTTCCGAGTCATGCTGACAGCGCTGTTAGCACGAATTCGACCAAATTAAATAGTCACAAAATATTACATAAATAGGGTATTTGTATACCTACTTCATTAATGGATTATATGCTAACAGTGCTGTTGGCGTGGAACTAGGCATTTGAAACTTTCGTTCTCTGCCATGGATTGACCTAGCTGTGATCTGATGATGGTCATCCAGGGACTGAATGAAAGAGATTCAGAACGCTATGCACATCCAACTGATCTGATCAGCATTCTATGTAAATGGAAATCCTGAAACTAAAAACATTTCACAGTTTCCATACATTTTTATACTAATTTTGTGGTTTTTTTTAAGCATATCCTTGTAACTTTTAGAATGCTGATCATATCAGTTGGGTGTGTAAAGCGATCTGAATCTCCTCTATTCACTCCCTTGATAGCCATCCTCAGATCACAGCTAAGTCAATCCTTGGCAGAGAACAAGGTTTCAAAGTTACCTCATTTGTATGAAAATCAACTGGTGTCTTTAATTATGTGACCGCCTCCACTATACATTTAGTACGTAATTATGTTTTATTGGTGGCACTAGCCTATTGGATATAAAGTTATACCCATGTCGAACTATAGGTAGTTGGTTGTTGGCAGTTTACTAAACTTGAATAGATATGAGGGTCAATAGTAAGCAGTTAAACTGATATTGACTATATTAGGTTGCGTCTTACTGTTGAGATAAGTTTGTTTTCTTTGTGCCTGATAAGACGCAGATACTCAAACAGTAGTGCTGTTATCACAAGGAATTATTTGTTTGGAAGTTTCTGGGAATAAGAGATATTCTCATAATAAACATAAGCTATAAACTTACAATTATGTAAGTATAGTGCAACTATTTGAGTTGTTTCAGTACCTTTAAAGGAAAATAAGGGTTCTTTCAAATTTAGTAAAAAAGAACAAAGCATTAATATAGTGAGAGAGAGTCCTTAGTTTTGTCTTTACTGTTTCCATATTTTTTTCTTTAAATTTTTAAAATTATTTATTCTGCCTAGGCGTTTACCAAACTTTGGTCCAAGAAGCTAGACCATTGGTTTAAAAAGATACCGTTTCAGGGGTTACCATCTATCTAAGGGAGGATGCCAGTCTAGGATGCACAAATGCCTGATTTTTCAGAAAATTGCATGTTAATGGTAAAAAGCTAATTATTTTATTATAAAAATGTATGGAAACTGTGAAATGTTATATCATATGGTATAGGCTTGACTGATTGGAGCATGTATGCAAACTTTCAAATTTCAGAGAGACCCGTTAAATTAAAAAAAATCCTGTCTCAGCGCTAACGCGCCGCCCGCACGCCTGTCTACACCGTAAAATGTCTGTCAAATGTGGCAAATGCCTGTCAGCTGGTTACCCTAACCATGGCAGATCTTGCAAGAAAAACTTACTGGCAAGATATTTGTCAAAAGCTGGCTTTTTCTCTGGGGCTTATTTCGTACAGAATTTCTTGTTTTCAAGTGTTTTGGATGGGTTCTCAATTCCTTAATACTTTTATACAGTGTGTCCCTGGATAAAGTGCAATCCCGAAAGAGGGCGAAACTAGACTAGAAATGAGTAATAAAAAAATACAAAAAAAAATTCAATCTAATTATTTTTTTTTAGAATTAAGATTTGTAATTTTTACAATGGACTCTATGTACAAAAAATAATATTTCTTCAAAAGTAGTGAATGGATTTTGTTAAAATAAAAAACAACGTAATGCCAGATACTTGTTAGTTCAGATAGATTGCAAATAACTCACAAAAAAGTGATAATCATGACTTCAATTCAGCTTTTTGTAAAAAAATGCATTTCTCTAACTCTTTTTTTCATTAATCTCTAAATTTTTCAAAATTTCGCCCCCAATACTACAACGTTTTATCTTTTATTTATATTTTTTATCATATTAGCTTCCAAACAACAACAAATATATGCACTCACTAAAAATAACACGCCGGCTATGGGCTAAAGTTAATCACTAATTCAAAATTTCAAAGTTAACCAATTTTGAAAGCTCATGAACAATCAAAGCAACTGAGTGGGCAACTATTATACCAATAAGGTAAACTGTACAACTGATTTAAGCTGCCCAACATGGTATTTTTGTCTTCTCGATTAGGATAATAGTCACCTTTTTTAAATAAAATATATGCCAAATTTAAAATGTTTTGTGTGCCCTAAGGTTGTCGCCCAAATAGTAATTTGGTCGCCCGTTCTGAATTACTAGTTACTCAATTTGTATTTTAAAGTCACCCATTTTCAGCATTTGTAGTCATTCAGTGTTTTTGATACCCAAAATAGGAATTTATTGTTACCCAATTTAATACTAGGTACCCAATTCTTAATAGCAGTAAGCTCAGATCAAATAAAAAAGTAAGATGGAGCGTTGCGAACAATGAAGTGAGGCCGGTTTTTGATGGTACATGTGTGCGTACAAGGGGGCGGGCGGGGGCCGGGCGGCAGGGTTTTAAATGGAAAGCCAAGGCGTAGTTTCGTTACACGTGTGTGCGTGAACTAGTACACAGCCAAGGCGTAGTTTTACAGGCCTCACCGCTTTGTTTGGAAGACACCGTCTTACTTTTTTTATTTGGTCTGAGGCAGTAAGTAGAGAGGGCGGTGACTGCAAGATGTTCTGTATCCTCCTTTGATCTCATCAATGTATTTCAATTTAATGTTATGTAGCCTGGATCTTAAGTTAGTAATGAAGTCTAAATAAGTTTATTATTATTACAATCTTGGTACCAGTATCGACTTCAAACATAGTTACAACATGTAACAATGGATAGTTATTTAAACAAAAGAATTAAATCAACTTTTTACTTTGTTTTCAATAAGTGGTTGAACTCTTATCAATTTTTTGTTCTGAATTGAAGAGTACTTTTGCACTTAACTCTTTTAGAATATTTAGTGAAATATTTATGTTTTTTTTGACAATTTAATGAAGTTATCTGTATAATTACATAAATAGTTAGTATTTATCAATATTGTATAGCAACTCTATTATGTAGAGATGTGCGATATGCTAGAGTCTAACAATTTATATGTGCACAGTGCACACCACACAAAATAAAGTATACTTATAGTTACAGTCTAGCAGCTAGACTTTAATTATTTTCTGCCAATGAACTGCCAGTATTTTTTGAGCAGTCTAACTAGCTACCTCACTATAAGTATCTATATTATATTCTATACCCAGCTTATACTTAACCCGGCGTCATTGTGGCGGAAAAAAGTTACACTAACGTTGAGGGGGGTCATTATGACCCTGGTTACAATTGTTAAAATTTGGCATAGTATAAAATAATTTTTTATTTTAAACATTTTATATTTATTATAAATACTGTATTTATAATCAGTAGCAGCAATAAAACACATTGGTAATGAGTGAAATAATTTTTATTTTTAATTTTTCCTATAGACTGTTAATTATACAACAAAACTGTAACTCTTTTCTTAATTTTCTTTTATCAACAAAAAACAATATCGTTTTTAACAAAAATGATACTTAAATCAAATTTATACTACCTAACCTCTCTATCATTAGAAGATTACGAACACTAACATAATCTTTATATAAAATATATAAAAAAGTATATGGCACCAAAACAGCAACGTCACCGTTGAGCTGGGTAATAATTACCCTGTCGCAGGTTTACACACGTTTTGCTCCTTGCGCGGGTGATGGACGAATGAAGTGAAGTACGTGGCGGGGAGGGGTGATCCTTAGCTGCAGCTACTGAGACAGACAGTTGTGTGTGGCAAATATTTCTAAGCATTTTTTCATATGCAAAACATGCAGGGTCATGTTGACCCTGCATCAATGACGCCGGGTTAAGTGGCGCATGTTTTGTAAAGTCCTCTATTTCTTATATATATGTTAATTCAACCATTATTTCCATTAGTTATTGGATAAGTCCTTTCAGTATGTCTGTCTAATATTGGATTTGTTTTGGAAGATGTTATTTTTTTTACCCAAAACTGATACAAAAAACCCTATAATCCCGATTAAAGAAGATAGACCCAAAAGTCCTAAAAAAATAAATGTTTTAGGATTTTAACAAGCACCCTATATTTTGATCTTAATGGAAATATTTTTTTCTAATATAACTTTTCGTACCCTAATTTTTCAAATATCTGCGTGGCTTAGGTACGCTAATTTGATAATACGACGATGAGAAAAAGAGATGGTGGGGTTCGTTTTGTAATTTGTATTCTGCCTTTTAGTTTCAAAATTCGTATCCGTAACATATGAGTTTGTTCGTGACACACAAAAGCCACAAAGTAAAAAGTTAAAGTAATATACGAAAATGGCTTGTGATTGGCTGCTGGTCGGTGTATGGCGTCACGGTTGTTGTGCTACACTTTCTAGCCATCACATGACTTAGGCTATCTTTTCTTGTTGCATAAATTAAACGCATATTCATATATGTATACTAATATTTAAGATAGCCTCCGCCCGCGACTTCGGCCACGTGGACGACAGTAGAAAAATCCCCAGTAGGTATCCCTTTTGCGACCATAAGGCGACCAGTTTAATTGATCTTCTTAGTGTATGAAAGCTATTACTACGGAGAGTTCAAGCTGTATCCCTGCCCTAATTCTCAACTCAAATTCGGGTGGGTACACGAGTTAGATAAAACATAGCTTAGGTTTTAAGTTGGACCCCAAGCTACCAAACTGTGAAAGTTTGTGCGAGATGTTTTATATTATGTAGGTATAGACGCGAGCTACTTTTTTCTGTTGCTTTTAATTGTTAAGCTGAACTAGCCTTGAGTTGAAGAATGATAAGTACGACTAAGAAAATGTTAAAGGTTTTATAGTATAGTGCCAATAGTAGATTGTTTGTCACGTTTGCTATGGGTACAAACATTGTTTGTCACGTTTGCTATGGGTACAGCACCTATTGGAAGCTTTATCGCAAAAAAGATGTTTCCTTAATTATGAATTTTAATGTTTAGTTAGTTTGATCACTGTGACATACCTAGTTTTTTTTAAATGAAATTATTGTATTCACGAACCTAGTTTTTTTTAAATGAAATTATTGTATTCACGAATCTTTTCCATCGATCAGGTAACTCTAGTTATTTGAGTTATTGGATGTTATTTATCTAACAATGGAAATTATTTTTTTATCCCAAAAATGTTTTGAAACCAAAAAGTAATTGTTGTTAAAACAATTGCTTTGGTTCATTTCATCATAACTCTAATTTAATTTATTAGAGTTATTAAATGTGTGATTTGATTTTTTACCGTAGTAACACTGAGTAAAGAAAGAACTTCTTTACTCATGTGGTAGTAAACTTATAAACACAAAGTTGTGCTTATAAATTTATTTGATATCACGAGAATGTTGCAGGGATTTCATATTTCATAATGGGGAATGTCCGAAAAAAATCAAATTGGCTGAATATTTTTTTATAGGTAGGAATAAGCTTCCTTAGTAATAGAAAAAAGTTTCAGAATTTTCCGTTGCGTAAAAAAAAATAAAATAATTAAAGTCTCTTCGACTTTACAAATGTGTAAAAGTAACAGCAGAATGGAGATTTTACCTTTGCCACCACATGCCACTACGACAACAAGAATAAAAAAGAAAAAGTTTTGACATTTTGACATTTGTCATTTTTGAAACTTTTTTTTAATACCATGTTGTGGTTGTGGCAGGTGGTGGCAAAGGTATAATTTCCATTCTGCTGTTACTTTTGAATATTTGTGAGGTCGAAGAGACTTTAATTTTTTTTAACTTTTTCACGCAACCAAAAAATCTGAAACATTTTTCTATTACTAAGAGAGCTTATTCCTACTTATATAAAAATATTCAGCCAATTTGAATTTTTTCGGACATTCCCCATTGTATTCCGGGTGTAGTGCGCTTCCACCTTCGGCCTTATCGTCATTTAACATGATATGAAGACCAAGCACTATCCTGTTTTGTATATAAAAAAAAATACGTAAATGCTAAGTACGTATTTGCTACGAACGAAATAATGATTGGATTCAAAGTAGCGTTTTCCTGGTTTTCCCGCGAGTTAACCATAATTACTTATCACGTACCTACCATAAGAATATTTATTCTTATGTACCTATTATCCCCGTCAATTGGTAATGCGCTGGAACCTTGTCACATTAACATCGACATTGACGTGATCCGCAACTAAAAATGTTATGAAACAAGAAAATTCTAATAGGTAATCTAATATATTAATAATTAATTATTGAATTATTAGTTTCAATAAGATAGGGTCTAGGTATATAAAAATTTTACAATTGTTTTTCGTTTTTGAGGTTAAAATCATGTCCGCCAGGCCCATTACCAATTGACGGGGATAGTACATGTCTAGTTTGTTGCTATAAAAATCTTCCCAAGTTAGTATGTTGTATTGTCGATATTGTAGTGGTAAGACGTGCCTGGCACCGTTCGCTCGCTCCACAGTTTAAATCGCAGCAGTTTTTTTGCTAGTCCGTCCTTGAGGCAGTTCTGACCAATTGACTCAATTTGGACTTAATCAAACAGTTCTATATCCAGTGTACCTATGTATTTATACCACTTCCTTTCTCTAGCTATATGTGCTAAGAAACTATTTGGCGACCAAGAATATTAATCCCTGTGTCCCAATAGCTAACAAGGTTAAGGTTACCTTGTTAGCCATTGGGATACAGGGACATCGTCGTGCATGTTAGATAGAACCCTGTTTTATTATTCGCTACTTTTTGACTTCTTTCTCTTTGTATGTTATAAGAACATGTTTTTATAGGATCTTCTCATTTGAAAAATTGTGTATTTCTTAATACTTGATCGTGATCAGGAGCAGTTCTTTGATTTTCCATCGACGCCATTCCAATAAAGGTTGAATGCATTCCACGAATAAAAATAAACTATTTTCCTCTTCTCATGTTTAGATTATTTTTTTATCTTCTGTTTAATAACAAATTTTTCAAACATTTCTATTCATCTAGTCTAGTTAAGAGTTCATGATCTCGTAAATAGATTCCTCGAACATGAAAGGAAACAACTTTAATCTTATGGCTCGACCAATAGCGCGCGCCCCTCTCCCGCCGCCTGCGCCCCTCACCGCTACGCATACCCAAAATACGTGTTTCGCGCAATCCCCACCCGATTTCAAGTTATATGCCTCGTACTGTACGAGTATTCCTGTGTAGAGCATTAGTTATTCTGTGGTAGAGCGGTATTCGTCTATATTCGGCGAAGAAGACACGGCATTACTACAAAGACATCAGTTCGATAGTTTCAAGTGTTTTTTTTCCTCGATAACGATAGAGATAATATTGTGCATTTGAATGTCATTGTCACAATTTACTCCCAAGTGCATTGCTGGTTAAATTTTTACATCCTTATAAATTCCTTTGTCAGTCTCTTACTTAAGTCACTTTAGTAAGCTACAATTTGATCTCATTCTTTTATCACTTTAAAATAAGTTTTCAGTTTAGGGGTGAATGCAGTTTCTCAAAGATGTTACCTATCGATCGATACCAAAAAGTTACAAAATAAATAATCGAAAATAAGTTTTAAATTTCGTCCATCCACCATTGAGATAGAATAATATGTAGGTAAATGTAAACCTCTTTATCACCACAGAGTTTACAAATTATATGATAGTGGAAGTAATAACTTCATGTCTGATAGGGGTCACTGGCCCTGGTCCGTTTGATATCGTAACATAACATTATATTATTATATGATACCAGTAAAGGCCGTACGTACCCAATATTAATATTGCCTGTACCGAAACTGCGTAGGTGGTGTTTTTTAGTCAGTACAGCTTATTAGTACATTCGCCGTCAGATAATTTTAGCAGACAAGGCGACCAAATACTTCTGAACAGTTTAAATTCAATACACTACAAGATACCAATAATATTTGAACATTCACTACTTCATTAATATCTGAATTCTGAGCACATGCATGTCACTAATTTCTATACACACAATTATTTGTTTGGTTTTTGTGTGTTGTGTTTGTGTTGGGTTTGTGTAAAGAAATTATTGACATGCATCTGCTCAGATATTAATAAAGTATTGAATGTTCAGATATTATTGGTAACTTGTAGTGTATGGAACTTATTGACATTTTAAACTGTTCAGAAGTATTTGGTGAACAATATATATGACGGCGACTGTACATCTACACTGACAACCTTTCCTCTTACACACTAACAACCTTTCCTCTTATATTTTAATGATTAAACAAGGCTTATTATAGAAACTAAATTAATGTTTCTGCCTAGCTACAATTACTAATTGAATTTTCCTTAAAGTCCCATTTTTACTTCAGCTAAGTACTTTATTAACATGTCACTCAAACCTATAGACTTACTTCAGAAGACCCTAACTTAGTAGTACCTGCTGTATACAGATTTCCGGGATAAATCCTTTAGTAAGTAATTGTAATAAAGTCCTAATTCGAGCGAATTGTTTGCGTCCGGTTGACGCCAGGATTATTCCGTCTCTCGTCTAAAAATAATATTTCGTTGAGTAAACTGAATGTATAATTTTGTAAACAAACAACGATTCCTTAATGTTGAGTCAGAGTAGCCTAATTTCGGATTTCGGATATATTATTCGGTTTGTAAGGCAGTCATTACATGGTCATGCAAGCGTCAGTCAAATTCCATCAGTCATGAATTACGTTTGACTGATTGACTGATGGAAAGAAGAAATCACATCATGCAACCATCAGTCACTACATTACACGGTAGGTTAATCGTCAGTCACAGCCCGTGACTGTGGTTAAACTGACAGCAAAACCTACCGTGTAATGGATGCCTAAGATTAGGAATGGAAGGGGGAGTTTAAAAGGAACATTTCAAAACAAGATAACACTTGTTTACGATTTTCAATAGGTTCTGAGAATCGTGATCACCGGCTGCTTTTACGTTTTGCCTCCATCGGTCTCGGTCTATGGTTGCTCTCACTGCTTAATGGAATTTGCTTGAGGAGGTTGCTTCTCTTACTTGGTAAGACCATCTGGTTGGCGAACGACCTCGGGCTCTCTTGCCTTCTATTTCACCAACCACGACCAGCTTTTCGAGACTCTCATCTCCTCTTCGCATTATGTGGCCAAAGTATGAGAGTACGCGATGAAAGCAAAAAGTGGACAGCCGAGTCATTTTATCACATTTTAATGTTAACAATAGGTTCTAATCGCCGTTAATTACGTTTGAAATTCACACTCCTGTACATTATAATTAGAACCTAGACCTAGCTATCCATAATAATATTTAAGTATTTACTTATTAATGGCTATATAGCCAATCGCTATGTTTTCCTCAAGTTCTTTCTGGTTATATTTCAAAAACTTGTAAAGATTTTAATTGAAATTTATACTTGTGGAAGAAAGACAATTATTATTTTTATTACATTGTAATCTTTATAACACCAATTATTGCATACCTAATTTCGAAAAAAAATATGATTTGAGTAGTTTACGAAGCACCTTAGTTAGGAGGTGTTTTTTTATGTTTCAGTTCCAGAACTTCTAAGAACACATCATCGAATGACACATAATAATATTCCATATAAAAACTGAATAAATAAGTCTAAAGACTTATGTTGGTTTTGCTTTGTAACTTGCTTATAAGTAAATGATTCATTGGCTCAAAGAGAATGGGAAAATAGTAAAAAAAAACCTCAGAATTAATTGTTTGTAAAATAGTAGTACGATCGTATCACTCAACCGTGTCACAACTAATAAAAAAACTCAATTATATAGTTGAAAATATTCCTTCGAAACAAGTAGCAAACAAAACTATGTCTTTTCTTTCATGAAATAAGGTTTAAATTTAATTTCTATGGCGTAAACTCTAACGTTACTTGACCTAGTGTCAGATTATTTTAGTCTGGCAATGCCTAATGATAGTAACATTTACTGAAAGGCAATAAATTAGTGTAATATAAATGGTCCGCTGTCACTCACTGTTGACCTTTTTGTCTTTTTTTTTTAATTTTAATTGAAATTGTTTGCTTCATGAAATACTCGTATCAATATTAATTTGCGAATTGGCTTGATGTGTGTGCGAATGTGCCCAGATATTACATTTATATTCCAATAATCAAGTCACAGTTGAAAAGAAGGAATTTTTAGAATATAAAATGCAATGCCCACAAATCAATATTCCAGATGGAATGGATGTGAAGTGTGAAGAAATGGACGTCAATGGAGGCTCCAGTAAGCAATTTTGTATGCAATTTGGCACAGCGCCTCTGGCGGTCATATAAAAATAAAAGTTGTCATACTAATGTCAACTACACTACATACACACATAAAGACTGCTCTCATCGCTGCGTCACGTACTCGTACTGGTTTGAGATTGTTTTCAGATTCCGGTTATACAGTGTCGGTGAGAGGTCTATGTGTGCGTTGCGCGAGCGCGCTGAGTGCTAAGCTTAACCGGTGCCCACCGCGCGAGTTCGTGTGCCGATCCGTGTGCTCATTCAATAGCTCTAGACTTCATGCACATAGTTGCGCATGTGCAAAAACGTTACTGTGTAGCGTCTGTGTAATAGGTAGTTGGAACGCGACGCTTGTATGGGGTGCCCGGGGTATGCCTACAGCACCACGCCTCGATATATGTCTGTGTACAGCATTCTCAAGTGTTAAGGTGTAGACCCACCATAAATGGAAAAAATCACGTTTCCATCTCGTATTGCAGGTTCGTTAAAGACTTCGGAGACGACTTCGTGCGGCACCGGCCGACGGCGCGCTTACGGCAGTCGGCATCGATGGGAGCGTCTACGTCGTACAACGAGGTGATCCCGCCGCCGCTGCCGCCGCCGCCCGCGCCCGCCACGCTGACGCAGGGCCGCCGCGTCGACTCCTCGCTCAAGCGGCTCGAGAGGGCGCACGACGACCTGTTCCAGTTGTAGCGGCCGAGGCAGCGCAGGTACTTTATGCATGATTCTTGATGATTCGGATAACGCTCCGAACCTCAGCAAGTCTGCCGCGATTTAAATTAAAACATAAATCGAGCCCCAATCAGGCCAGAATGGCGAACCCCAATTCATGATGTCACACGAACATCGATATCTTCTAAATAACTTCGGCAAATAGTACAAATACGAAATTCCTTACTTCGATTTATTTGTTTTAAGAAGAAACCCGGCAGACCCGCCGAAGTTCAAAGAGTTAGCCGGTAGAGCCCCAGGCCATAGTAATTCAGTACTGTGGCGAGAGTTGACCACTAGAAAACTAACAGTCTAACCGATTGTATACATTACATGGCACCGGAGTTCTTCAACCAGCCATGGTCTGTCATGGTCAGTCATTATTATTATTTATTATTATTTAGAAGGGGGGACGCCAGCGAAGCCAGACGGGTGATCAGTCACCCTGGTCGGGACCATTTCACCCATTTCCCCGAATCCCCAGAGGGGGAGGCGGGTTATCATTTACCCCACCGGCGTGGCGGACCCTCGAACCTACCTGTTCGCTTACAGTATCTACTGAGTTGACTTATCGTTAACTGCTTTAGATCCTCTTCCTTAAGCTTGTCCGCTCCAAAGAGCTCTCAGCGCAGTGATGCGTACATCGGGCATTCTGCCATGAAGTGGTAGTTTGTTTCTTCTCTTTCTTTGCATTGCCGACAGATGGGATCCTCTGTCCGTTTGATCACAGACAGATGTCTGTTTAGTGGACAGTGTCCTGTCAGTACTCCTACAGGCGTTCTTATATTTCTTCTGCTTCGTTTCAGCAACTCTAGTTTTCTTCTTGTCAACTGATTTGATGAAGATCTTAGACTGTCTACAGTCTTTTTTTTTCATCCATCGTTGGTTGGTTTCTTTGATTGTTCTAATTTCAATAATGTTCTTAGTGATTCTATGTGCGATTGGCAGCCTTGGTTCAGGGCCAATGAAAGGTTCATCAGCCCCAGTCCTGGCTAGTTCATCGGCTTCCTCATTGCCTTTGTTACCTTCGTGTCCAGGTACCCAGGCAATTTCCACCTCAGCCAAGTTTGCAAGTTCCTGAATGCTTTGTTTGCATTTCCTTCGCCAAGGCTGAGGTAGTCTCTATTCTGTCAAGGGCTTTGATGGCAGCTTGACTGTCGCTATATATTATTACTAGCGGCCCGCCCCGGCTTCGCACGGGTGCAATGTAGTTACTAAATGTAAAACTGTGTTAATGTGGTGTCAGTGTAAAGTTATTAGATTATTATACTACAGGATACATATACCTATACCACATACATACGAAAGGGGTGTTATAATATAATTGACGTGTGTGTGTCTGTCTATCTGAGGCAACCTAGCTCCCAAACTTATGGATCGATTTTAATGCGGTTTTTATGCATAGTTTAAGAGAAGCGTACAGACGGCGGGAAGCGACTTTGTTTTATACTATGTAGGTATAGCTTTTGCCCGTGGCTCCGCCCGCGTGGGAGTCGGTAATCGTTGTAAGTCTTCCCTTGGAAACCAATGATCGGGATGAAAAGAAGCCTGTGTTAAGTATTCCAGACTTTAATCTAAATCTGTGCCAAATATCTCCTAAATCCGTTCAGACGTGATTGAGTATGATATGATTGAGAAGGTAACAAATTATGAACAACATCCAAACTTCAAAACTTTCACATTTATACAATTTTGTGATTATATAGGTAATAGCTGCACCCCGCGGTTTTACCCGCGCAGTCTGTCGATTCTGTAACCAAACTCGCATCTCACTTCACTTCGCGTGAATTTGTTATTAGACGTTTGTTTACTAAATGAGTAATATCTAAAATCTTTTGTGATAGAAAAAAATATTATCATTATCTTATTTATGATTTGAAATTCCCGTGCAGTGAGATTCGAAGTGGGGTTCGAGTTTGGTTACAGAATCGACGCCCTGTTAACGATTCTGTATTAGGTAGGTAGGTACTTAATAAAATTTCTTAGCGGTAAGTAATTTAACAAAATAAGTATAATAATATTGTTACATTTAATACCTTATAGTTAAAAATTCTAATATCTTCGCTTATAGTTATCTTCTTTATAAATAAAAATGTATGTATGTTTATTTGTTTCCTTTGCACTCCTGAACCATTATTCCACATCTGATTATGATGTCTGCTTACTACTAAAAAGATTCCTGGCTAAAAAAACGTGACATTGCAACGCATGCCGGGCAAAGATTTATGCCGGGTGCAACTCGGTGCAAGTAATATTGTGCATTATTATCAGGCTCTCCATCAAAACACTTCTCTATACACCACATTCCTTGTCAGATATTTGCCAGATTTTGCCACGTTTTAATTGACTAATATTTCGTAAAGTAGTGAAAATAGGGAAAACGTCAGCTCATGCGATGACAACTTTTTGCTTTCTCCGTGGTGAACCAACGAACATAATAATTATACTCTCAGAGGAGGTGACAACCTGACAACTGACATTTATTTTTCTTAATCGTACAAATGCACTAAGAAGTTTTGATTCCGATATCGAAGTCAACCACCCTAAAAATAGCTTTCTACCCCTTTTCAACCCTGTTAGGGGATACATTTCAAGAAAATACGAAACACGTATTCAATTAATATTGTGAAAGAATGTCTATGCCAAATTTCAAGTCAATCGGGCCAAGGAATCGCTTTCTCCCATACAAACTTTGTCACCCTGTTTTACCCCCTTAGGGGTTGAATTTAGCAAAATCCCGTCTTAGTGAGCACCTACACCCTAAAAGGAACTCCCATGCAAAATTTGAGACTCCTAGCACTTGTAGTTTCTGAGATTTCGTGATGAGTCAGTGAGTGATTTACTCTTTTATATATATAGATTTTTCCTACGTTATGGTTGCTCATCTCACTTTTAATCATGTGCGCACACTCCAGTATCGCGAATACTTCCGCCTGGAATACGCTGGCGTATCTGCCCAGATTGAAAGTAGCTTTTTTAGTGTTGGGTTTAGCTATGTATACCCCTGCTCCCGATAGCTTAGTAGATTCTTTTCTGGACCCATCAGTGTAGCATACTGCGGTGCTATCCAGATCGTCTTGTTCTAGGTTTCAGTCTTCTCTGGATCTGATGCTTATTCTGTACTTTTTGTCGAATATCCTTTCCATTTTTATTAGGTCATTATTAACCAGTATCATAGAAAGGTTCTCTTCGTACTTCTTCCCTATTTCTGCGTGACCTTTGTCAGTGTGCCTTCCTATCCATAGGTTAGTGCTTTTCAGCTTAAACCATTGTTCCGTAGCTCTCTTTTCGATTTCAAGATCTATGGGACTAAGGCCTTAGCCTAGTATCATTTCTAAGGCGGCCGTGGGAGTTGTTCTCATGGCTCCTGATACCATGATGCTAGCTAGTCTTTGTGCTTTTGTGAGTTCTTTTCTGTTTCACCATACTAGTGCTCCGTGGAGAATTCTCGGTAGGATGATTGCCCTATAGATCCATTGGATGGTCAGTCATGGTCAACAGCAGCTCTGGTCCGGCTCTGTTCTGCTCCGGTCGGGTTTAGGTTGATCTCCGATCAAGTTCCGGTGCCATCCCTACACGCTCGCTTACAGCCTGGCCACGGATTATAGCGATGATTATTATGTTTTTCAATAAATGTTTATAACGGGTGTTTTTTTTAGAGGTATAGAACTTAAGTTGGCATATGACTTTTCAAGATGGCGACCGATTTGACAGCTGTCAAGTGATTTATTCTCAGTTTGGTTTGGCAATTCATCATGAATAGACTCACGCCTGAACAACGCCTGCAAATTGTGCAGTTTTATTTCGATTTATTGAAAGACACGTTTGGTGACTGCCAAATTTCACGTTTTGGACCTGTGAATTGGCCTCCAAGATCTTGTGATTTGACACCGCTAGACTATTTTCTGTGGGGCTATGTAAAGTTATTGGTCTATGCGGATAAGCCACAAACGCTTGAAACGCTTGACCATTTGAAAGACAACATTCGCCGTGTTATGCCGATATACGGCCACAAATGTTAGAAAAAGTCATCGAAAATTGGACGTCCAGATTGGACTACATCCGAGCCAGCCGTGGCAGTCATATGCCAGAAATCATATTTAAAATATAATGCCACAAGATTATCTTTCGAATAAAAAAAAAAATCATGGCAATCGAATAATCCATCGTTGTTTTATTGCAATTTAAAGTTCTATACCTCTAAAAAAACACCCTTTATTATTAATATTTTCCATACGCGAATACGTGTTAATAGCTAATGCCCGCCGACAACGATTCATCGTTGCGATTTATCTGTGCAGTCCGTTTGCACAGTTTCATCGAACGTGTGTATGTATGTCGCTATTGACTGCGCAAATGAAATTATCTGCAGCGATTTATCATACATACGTTCGATAAAACTGTGCAAACGGACTGTACATATAAACCGTTGTCGTGTGTAGTCGGCATAAGTAGACTATTTTTTTTAACATAATGTATCACTGTTGTTGGTATTCCAAATAAAATAAATATGATTGCGATAATTCCAGGTACGCGCGGTTCCAATGAACGCGGCGCCTGCGCTCCGACTGCCGGCGAGTTTCCGTCGCGCGGCGATGGGCCGACTCCGCGCAAGTACACCGCAGTGAGCATGTGAGCACCGCACAGATAGACTAGCCACATACCGGCATAATGTGAGGTTAATACTGGTATTGCAACGGAAAAGTACCGGTACATCGCTCCGACGTGCCCCGGCGAGTCTCCGACGCGCGGCGATGGATCGTCTCCGCGCAAGTACACCGCAGTGAGCATGTGAGCACCGCACATATAGTCTAGCCACATACCGGCGTTATGTGAGGTCGATACTGGTACTGCAACGGAAAAGTATCGGTACATCGCTCCAACGCGCTCCGGCGAGTCTCCGACGCGCGGCGGTGGACCGACTCCGCGCAAGTACACCGCAGTGAGCATGTGAGCACCGCACAGAGAGTCTAGCCAGCCACATACCGGCGTAATGCGAGGTTAATACTGGTATTGCATTGGAAAACTACCGAGACATCGCTCCGACGCGCCCCGGCGAGGCGATGAACCGATTCCACGCAAGTACACTGCAGTGAGCATGTGGCTACCGCACAGATCTATTGAGATTGGCCACGTACCAGTGAGCGAACTAAAGTCTATGGAAGTGTAATTGCAAACACATTGCTTAAAAATAGCACCACGGGGCTAAAAAATTACAACCCGCACAGCATGTAGTCTGGCTATGCGCCCAGTGACAGACGTTAGCGTTCTTTACAGTAAATTGCAGTTTGTATTTTAAAGAAAAGAAAGAGTTTAGTCCTGTGTAGTCAAATGGTGTAAAAGACGCAAAGAAGGCAAAAAATATAAAGAAAACGATGAGTATAAAATATTTTGTCGTTTAAGTTTAGAAAATATCTATGAGTAAGTATACAGAATATGGTCGCTATTGTACAACCAGTGTTCAGTCGCTTTGCGCTGCATAACTAAGTGCTAGCATTTTTAAGCCCCGCCCGCTTACTTGTAATTTTTGTGTGGTGCTATTTTTTGAGCGGAATGCTTGTTCCATAGATTTTAGTTTGCTGGCGCAAGAACACCGAAGTGAGCATGTGAGCACCGTACAGATCCATTGAGATTAGCCACGTACCAGTATAATGTGGGGTTGATACTGGTATAGCAACAAAAAATACTGGTACAGTCCTGGTGAAATAATTATCGTCTAGATAGACATCGGTTTTAATTTCGGTAAATACCGGTACTGCATTGTAAAAATAGCGGTATAAAACGGTATGCTAAGTTTCTTTTTTAACTTTGCAACTACCAAACGCAAAATCAAAATCTTAGCAAGTAGCAACCGACGCCGACGGAACTGACTTTGAGTAAGTAATTCGTTGTTCCGTCGTCAGTTGCTGGTGGCGCTAGTTTCTATGTCATATTTGTGGCAGAAATTATATCACTTACAAAATAACAAATAAGCGACCTTTTTGAAATTATATATAGCTAGTTATGAACGAGCCTCGGTATAACATCGGTGAAATGCTTGTACGATTTCGGTCAATACTTTTTAGAGTCCAAACTAAAATAGATTAAATAGCTTGTTAGTTAGAGCAAAACACTTATTGTAAAAGGTTGTGGGTTCAATCAAATCTCCCTGAACAACAATAGTTCTACATAATAAATGACATTTTAAATAAAAAAATGGCAAGTATACGTTTTAAGGACTGAAGTAATATAGCTGAACAATTTAAAATTTAAAATCAACTCGTATTTACCGTACCAGTAAAATAATTAAAAAAACGTATGTAGTGCTCAAGTTTCTTAGTAATCAATCATTTGAATCATTACACATTGTGTGGAATTTTTAGCACATTTCCCTATTTTGTCCTTTTCTAGGCTTTTTTTAGTCAAAATAAGGCATAACTCGACGCCCGTTCAATAGAGTTCAAGAGCGAGATCAAGTACATATTATTTAGAAAAGGATAGGTTAGACATGTTTTTTGTAGTTCTTTTCTTTGTTGACATTCTATCTAACATCTCATCAAAATCGTCTTTAAACGGTAAAAAAATGCGGTTCAACCAAAACTCACTCACAGTAAAAATACCGATCCGTTTTATTTACAAGTGAAGTACATATTATTTAGAAAAGGAATTAGATATGTTTTTTTTGTTCTTTTCTTCGTTGACATTCTATTTAACATCTTAATCAAAATTAATTAAAAATATATCGATTCGATCTTATAAGTAAAAATGCGGTTTAGTCAAAACTCACGAGTTTTTGTAATCTCATACTCGCATGCCTCACTGTGGATGTCTATCACATACATAATAATTATAATCGATATTAGTAAATACGTTATGTAATCGATTAGTTAATTAAACAATATGCTTACTAAAATGAATTCAAAGGAGTACGTCATATTTTTTTGTGAGTGAGTGAGTGACGCAAAATTTTGTGATTTATGTTGACTTGAAATTGAAATGGATTTTTAACGAATTTTGAAAATGGTTTAATGATAAAAACCTTTATTTTAATAATTCCATCATATTTAATAAAACCGCTTCAGAATCCCGTAAAAACATAAATAGCAAAAGCATTTTATTTAAAAGTTCACCATTATTTCCTTTTTCGTAAACAAATCTGTAGAAAACTCATTATTTCGAAAATATGTCGTACTTCAGCGATAAGATAAGGTTCTTTATTACACTGGTAATAAAATGTTTAGCTATTATAGTTATCTATATCTCTCATGCTACTATAGTGTGTAAAGTACATGATTCAAGATAAATAGTTGTCAAGTGTCTTTTATCTGACATAAATCTATTAAAAATTGCCGATTTTGAATGCCATTGATACCCCTTACCTATTCTATAATAACATTGCATAAACATTGTATTATCATTGTTACTCCAATACAAATTTACATTTAAATGACTTATATAAAGCTATTAATTATTTATGAAGAAAGGTATACTAACTGAATATGTACTTTACTCTGTCACAATAAAACAGTAGTAAAGCGCATTCACTTAGATAGTGTCGCCCTTTTATCGCGCCGCCTTTGCACGTGCCGCTTCTTGTCAAAGGATGCCGCCGCATAAACAAAGGATACCGCATGCGGCGTACACCCGCAAGTCAATTTGTATTTTGGCAATTTGCATCGAAGCGCCGCCGTAGTGAAAACTTGTGTTTGTTGACTCTGCTACGTATACTGAAAATATTTTTTCATCCTTGGAAGGACAGTTAAGTGCCTCAAGATGAAACTAAAAGTGAACCAACAAAAAAATACGGGTGTTTTGTAAAACATGTAAACAACTTATGATCAATGTCCATCGGCATTGCGTTGAAAACAGGTTTGTCTGCACCTATCAGAGATACTTCAAAAATAGTGGGGATACCTTGGTATCCCCTAGTTCTAGTTCTTGAACTAGCGTTGGAATAATATTAAAAATAGGCCCAAAAAACTTAAAAACGGAATTAACACCAAAAAACGTAAAAATGGAAGAATCCCATTATCGAAAACGGACGACTTTGAATGTGATGTATGTAGTACGTCCGAACAGTATACAGATTTTATGCTAATAAAAAACTTCCGACACTAGACACGAGTCTGGAAAATTTACAAGCTACTAATACTGACTTTCCGTATGAACGTACGACTCTGCGAAATGTCAATACATTTCTAAAACTTGGATTTAAGTATAAAACACTTAATAAGCTAAAACTATTGCTTGAATCATCGCTATTTTTGACCGTTATCAGTAACGTTATTTGTATAACGTTACCAAAATTTACCGGTATTCCTGTCTCTGAACACAAATGCTTGCGGGTGTACCGACACTATCTAAATGAATGGACTTTACCTACGTATACATTACGTACCATGGGCAACAGCGTCGCTTAACCACTGCTTAGGTTAAAATCGCTTGCACGCCGCGCCCGCTGTCACATACGTTTAGTTCGTGCAGGGGCGACACGCGCGCACACGAATTTCGTAGCAAACTGGTTAAGCGACGCTGTTGCCCATAGTACATATGTCCAGAAGCTAAGAACTGAAACTTTATGTATTAATGGGTGTTTTCTAATAAATGTCATAATTTATCTAAAATATAAACTATGAAAATTTTATTGTAAATATTAAGCTTGGCCTACACAATGCAAATGATCATTGAATAGCTTAAAGTTAAAGCAGTGGTTCCCGAATGCTTATGGCTACGGAACACTTTTTGGTTCACCATTTTTGGGCGGAACCCTTGCTCAAGTAAGAAGTAAACTAACTGTAAGATTGTTTTCATCACGTGAAATCACACCATACTAAGGCGTTTTGGCTTGGTGTTCGCATCTTGTAAGTATAGTTTGACTTTAAAAGAAGGGACTTTTTGAGATAAAAAAAATTACTTTAAGATAAAAGGATATTTACTTAACTCTTGAATTCTCGGCGGAATACCATTCGAGAACCGCTGGCTTAAAGAACAGAGTAAACCGTAGTACCTATGTATAATAATTATATGCATAATGTTTATGTTATTGGTTACAAATACGGAGTAGTGAGAAAAAAGAAAATTGATATGATGTGTTTTTACAACTTTAAAAAAATGGAGGAAATTAAAATTCATAATAATATATAAAATAATAAATAAACTTTAAAATTTAAAAAAATATTTAAAAATTAAAAATTATATTTAAAAATTTAAAAAAACATTATTTATAAAAAAAATCTGTGTGAAATAATATAGATTAAAAATTCATTTTTTTCTTAAATACTTTACAAGAGAGATCGTGTTCATTAGTGTAGACCAAGCTTTACAGTTGTGATGCTATTGACTTTGTTGAGGCACTAATTATATCTGTATGTTATATTGTAATATAAGTTGCTCTGTAATATGTATATAAACGGACAAACTATGATCATGTTATGAATATCTTTAACAATTATACGAAATAGATTATAATGGCATAAAAATCATATTAAAGTTGTTTTATAGCTACATGTCACAATTAAGTTTAATACCAGTAATATATTTGATTTTATTTGAACATGTTGTTTGAGGGCCACTGTTGTTAATTGATTAGTAAACCCAGCGAACTAAAATCTATGGAAGTGTGATTGCAAACTTATATTGCTTAAAAAATAAAGGGGCACAACTCGCTGTAACTCGCACAGCCAGCATTTAGTCGGGCCAGCCACGCGCCCGGTGACAGACGTTAGCGTTCTTTACAGTAATTGCAGTTTGTATTTTAAAGAAAATACAGAGTTGCAAAGATAAATAAGAGAAACAAAAAGTTGCAGAGATAACGTATCAAGTATTAAATATTATTTTGTTTAAGTAAAGAAAATATCTATGAGTATACAGACTATGGTTGCTATTATGCAACCAGTAGTGTTCAGTCGTTTGGCGCTGCATAACTAAATACCAGCATTTTTAGCTCCGCCCACTGGATTGTAATTTTTGTGTGGTGCTATTTTTTGAGCGGAATGCTTGTTCCATATATTTTAATTCGCTAGGTAAACAATTCTAGTGTAAGTAGGTTCAAAGGAACACATTAAAAACGAAGGAAAGTTATCCTTATAGTTTAGTAGTTAGTATGTCCTTTGCGCACTTGTCCGTGCTTTTAATTTTGCACTGTATATTTATAGTATAAAGTAATTTTTTCAGTGTTCCTAGAAAATTATCTGTTCTGCTCATTAGTTGACAAATATGCTAAAACAGTGGCCTTCGTTGACATATCTGTCAAGTATTTATTAATATTACTATGTAAGCAAATGGTCACAATTTGATACTGTCTTATATTTATAAATGTATGCATTTTCACTGTAATTTGTATGTCGATGTGAATTTGTCTTCAAAAAGATATATTTTAAGAAATAAGTGATAAATGTTCCATTAATAATCAACAAATTCTTTCGTTTCAACTTTGAATTATGGTTTTAAAGTGTAATATGAACAGTCACGTCTAAAAATATGTGTACAGTTTTAGAACTTTGTCACTTCGTTGTAGTGGTCATTAATGTCATTGATTTCTGTTCAAAAAAGAAATAGCTCTTAGAGTGACAGATTTCTACATTTTAGGTATTACTTTGTAACGCAATCGAGATTAAAACTATATATTCCTTACTTCGTGTAAGTTATTCTTGTAAAAATGTATAGTGTTTCAAAATTTATCATTGTTCGTATTTATAATATATCTATAAGCGTGTGTTGATGTGTCAGTGTAAGTATGTAAGTATGTAGTGTGCGTAAGAAGTAATATTTCAGTGCCTTGTGATATGCCCGTTTTACTTCCAGTGTGTGTCTGCCCTTTTCATTATATTCACGGCTACAACATTTATTTTCTAAGTTAAAAGGGTTTATGGAGCACACTAGCGCTGCTAATAGAAAAAAAATCATTGTAAAGTGGCCACTTTTAGCTATAAAACTCCATTAAACTAAACGACAGGGCTAGAAAATATTGTTTAAGCGATAAAAAGTACCACAAAGCTTCTTCACAGTGCACTATTAGAACACAATTCACAATTTGTCTTTGTTTAAAGCACTATGATATTTTTCCCATGGCGGCGCTAGTGTGCTACATAAACCCTATTAAGGTGGAACCCTGAGCGAAAGTGGCGCCGCGGTGAATTTTATTTAATATTATAATTCTAATACACAACTTTGATAATGTTTTACGTGGAATTGGGCCCACAGTCTAGTATTTTTAGACGGTATCGTTACATCCATCGTAGGCATTGCTAGAAGTAGATAGCAAAACTGCTAAAATAGGCTGTTTTTGACACATTTGCTATCTACTTCTACGAGTACCAATGACTACGAGGGAATGTAGTGATACCTTCTAAAAATACTAGACCATAGGCCCTAAAACTCCACGTAAAACATGATTAAAATCTTTTTAAATTAATAACTTATTAAATAAAAACCTCTGAGGGCGCCACTTTCGGTCATACAACCGCCTTAAATATGTAAATCTCAACGAAGCATGAGCTAAAATATAATTATGTAGCTTCTGCAAAGGACAATACTGTCAGTCTGATAGTGTCAGATTGTATTAACCCTTATGGCTAATAATAATATGGGTCTTTGTTGTTTGCTTAAAGTTAAACTATCTGGTGCTATATTTTGTTTGTATGTAATCAATCAGATATAGCAATAGAACAAACCATTTTATAGCGTTTCTTTTCTGTAAAGTTGTAATAACCGATTATAAAATTGTAAAAAGTATGAATTTATATATTTAGTGGAACTACTGTGTAATTTCCATTTTAGATAGGTACCATTATATATGTTATTTATGATTTGCTTATAGTATTCGCTTTTATTTTTGTAAATTATCCTCCATTAATTTATGCTAGTTGAGCTTTAATAAATAATATTTTATTACATGTTGAATACGACTTTCATTTAATAACCTCTGTATAGAAAACCCTCAGATTTACACAAAAAGTACCCACCTTTATTTTTTTTATCGAGTCTAATTTTTTGACCACTAAGCCCTTTTTCCATTCCGATCAACTAAACCGATCAACTAGTTGTGCCGTTGTTGAGACCCTGTATGCGATTTTATTCTTATCGGGTCAACTATTTGACTTTTCTATTAAATGAGACGCATCGAAAGGTCTCTAGTAAAAATATAAAGAAAACATTGTTTTTCTAGTGGGATCTAATTTATAGGAAACTAACAGGCCGCCCCGGTTTCGCTCGGGTATTTAACAAAACTTTCAAAAGTTATAAATTTTAACATGCACATATTCATGTCGAGGGGTAACTAAAAAAGAGTACATAATATTTTAGAGTCCATATTTTAAACAGTTATAACTTAAATACGAATAAAAAATAAACAAATTCAATTTCAAAATAAAATTTCAACATAAAGATTGAAATTATTTAGTCCATATTTTAAACAGTTATAACTTCTTGTTAATACACTCGGCGTCAGAAAAATCGCACCTTTTCAAAAAATTTATTCAAACTTAATTCAATTTTATCTAATTTAAGGGTATGTGTTGTTTCCTTCCCCTTCGGCGATAGCCAACAGTCTTTAGACACCGTTGGAATACTCGTCGAACGGAACCAATTACTGAGATTCAGTTTCCGAGCAACATTACATTCCCCAATTTTTTTGCAATATTTGTGCAACTTCATGGGCAATAGTATCCATCTTGGGTATTCTTTTTTTTAATTGAACTGTTGAAGTGTGTTTTCTCCATTATCTCGATAGCGAATTTACCCGCATTTCCTGAACTGACCCCTTTTATGGCGGCGCAAGCAATAACGCTTAAGTGTTTAACTATGGTAACTGTTATGTTAATTAAATCAAACTATTATTAATTAAAAGCTCATTAAATGTAATTTCGATCGATATCAACATTTACGCAATAAAACGTTAGCTAGCAATAGCAGTTGGCTAAACTCATTTACGAAGAGGTACGATTTTTCTGACGTCGAGTGTAGTTGACGCGAAAGATGTTTTTACCGAAATTTATCAGTTAGGATCATCGGTATCCTTGGTATATGAGCTAGTTGACCAGTTGCTGGGCCGGTGATAATGGTCGCAAGCAGCCTCGTCCCATTGCACATGCTCAGGGGGCTTAATTTTCTCAAAAGCATGATTGGAATTCCGATTTTTAATGTCAATTCGTATGGTGGCAGTCCAGTAAGGTTCAGTGAATTTAAAAATTCCTCTGGATAATGCACTGCGTCTTCGATATTAGTGACGGTGTCGATCGATTTGTATTTTTCTATTTGGCCGGGGACTTTTTGAATAACCAGTTTATTTATTTCGTTGACAGTATCATTCCTAGGTGACACAATACCCAAGAACACAACCAATAAAAGTCCTTTTCGTGCGCAAATTCTCGATGTCATTCTCGGTGTCTCATTATATTACTAGTGGTGAAAGAATTTTTCAAATCGGTCCAGTAGAAAGCCTATTGGTATCAAACAAACAAATCTTTCCTCTTTATAATATTAGTATAGATAACCGCCGCAGATGAAGAAAAAATACCAGGATCACATAAATCTAGAGAAAGTTACCTAACTTTTATACAATTAATACCCTGAAGTAAAAAGTATAGGTAAAACATATTTTTCAATTTTAAGTACCAGGGTCACATAAATCTAGAGAAGGTTAACTTCTATAAATATTTTCAATATAATAAGGGTATTAAAAAACTTTGCCACACGAAGCGAAAGAACCTTAAATATTGAAGGTAGGGATACTACTGAAAGAAGACTTCATTTTGATTTTAAAAATGATTGGCCCTGCATTCAAAGATTTTTGAAATATCGCCTGCCTTATCCAGGAATCGAACCCACCAAATATGAAAAAAAAAAAACTTTTTTCTGATACCTTTTACGATACGAACCTAAGTAGTTGAGCTGCTGAGAACTAAAATATAACGGTTTTACATAACAATAAAACCGATATTATGTGCCGAGAAGGAAAACATACAGCATTGTTTATGAAGAAGCAGTGTGTACTTAGCTTTATGTTGTTAGTCTGTGGCGCAAACCATAGACAAACTCGTACTTCCGGTTGCTGTCAGCTAGGTGTCGCCACTGTCACCGGCAAGGTCGGCCGCCGCCATGTTCGCAGCTCATAGTCTTCACCAGGAAGGACTTCCTGCAATGCTGTATGTTTTCCTTACATAATATCGGTTTTATTGTTATGTAAAACCGTTATATTGATGTGCCCCCGGAAAACATACAGCATTGTTTATGAAGACGTGTTTGTTATCTGCTGGTGAGAGTGATTAACACAACGCTATGATGATTATTTGTATATATGTATTACATACTTTGATAGTGTAAAATATAGAGAGTTTTAACAACAAATAAAACTTACCTATTATTTTTTCATCAATATCCGGAATCCATCTTGAGTCAAGCACCTGTCTTTCTACCGTTTAAGTCAGCCTTTCCGGTTCCTCCCCGATTGTGGCGCCCTCTATTTCGTAATTCGGAACTTACTTGCTTGTGCACCGGGTGATGGTCCGCCATTATAGATCTCATGATGCGCCAGGTAGCACTTACCTGGATTCCGGATATTGATGAAAAAATAATAGGTAAGTTTTATTTGTTGTTAAAACTCTCTATTATTTGTTTTGTATCAATATCCGGAATCCATCTTGAGTGACTTGTTTGTTATCACCTGGTGCAAGAAGCTTAAGACGTAGTAATTCCTTCTGATAGTAATTTTTAAAAGTATGAACCATTTTCCAATTTCCAGTAGAGAGTATTTGATCAATAGGAAAATTTTCTACAAAATTAAGGGACGCCACTGCTGATCTCACAGATCCCGGAGTAGCTTCAATACCACTTTCTTTTAAAAGGGACTTAACCCAACCTCCAATGACTGTTCTGGATGCAGGCTTTATCTCACCTCTAGCAGTTATAAATAAACTTTCAAAATTTTCACGACGTTCTTGAGAAAGTTTTAGTAATTGCTTTATCCAAAATACTGCATCTAGTTTGTGAATAGGATGTTGTTTAAGCCTCCATCCAGACTGCCTATGGTTGGAAGTGTCAGTTTTGGAACCAAAAGCTGGCCACAATAATATACTAGTATTATCAACTATTAAATTTTTATCACCAACACGAAGTAAAGTTAAATCGTGGACTCTACGTCCAGAGTATAATAACAACAATGTAGCAGTGTGTCTTGAGACTTGGTATAGATTACTTTCGTCTAAATCGTACGAACACAAAAAATCTATCAACAATTTAGGATTCCAAATAGGTGGTTTGGCAGGCTTTTCGCGGGCAACAGATATAGCTTTAATCATATGTTTCACAAAGAAGTTTGAAGTTAAGTCAACGCTAGATGTTAAATGTGTAAAGGTGGAAATTACCGACTTATGAACCAAAATTGTTCTATAGGCAAGACCAACATTGCAGTGTAAATGAGCTAAATTACGAGCTACTTGGTCAGCAGTAGGGTATTTGTAATTAATTGAATTAGCCTCACACCAGTTCCTCCATCTGTTCCACGCTGGCCTGTAGGTGTTGATGGTAGATCCTCGCCAGCTCGACATAAGCAGAGCTTGCTCTTCAGCAGTCCACTCTGTCAGCATGTCCTGCCACCCGAAATCAGCCATGCCTCCAGCTGCAGATCCTGTATTTCGGGTGGGTGCCTGCCCGTCCTTGTGTCTATGAGAACTTGTGCTAGGTCTGGAATCAGAAAAGGAGGTTGGAGCGCACGACGTTGAAGATCGGGTCGCCAAAATACCTTGTTCCATTTCGGCGCAATCAGAATGTAATGACCGCTGGATTGGTTCAAATGGCTGAGGACTCTGGGGATGACGTTCGGCGGCGGAAACAGCCACGCTAGCTGGTAGTGCCATTGGTAACGGAAGGCATTGTGGTGTTGTGCCTTCTGTTCGCTCACGTCCATCGATACGTACCTTGGTACCACATGAGCTGTTTTCGAGGCGAATAGGTCTATTTCTGGCGTGCCCCACATCTGGAAAATTTTGATTGTCGCAGTTTCTGTCAGATGCCACTCTGGTTGGGCTTTCCGACGTGACAAGGCGTCCACTTCTGCATTGAACCTGCCCGGAAAATACTGCGCTACTATTTCTATATTCAGTGAGTCTAGAGTCTGAATCAGAAATTGCGTTTGTTCTAGAAGTTTCATTGATTTTGTCCCTCCTTCTTTGTTTATGTAGGACACCACTGTCCGGTTGTCTGTCTGGAGAAGCACTTGAGCATCTTGTAAGCGATAAGCTTGATCCAGTATCGCAGCGAGAACGGCGAACATTTCCTTTTGATTTGCGTGCCACGATTGCTGTTGTGCTGTCCAAGTGCCTTCGATGCTTATGTCGTCGAGCTGCGCGCCCCATCCTATGTCGGATGCGTCTGTCGTCAACAAGTGAATTATTGCTTTTGGGTGTAAGGGCATACAATTTCCCAACATTTCGCACCACCATTTCATCTCTAGTCGGACTTGTTCTGGAATGATCAACTGACGAAATGGGTAATCTTTGGGCAATTGACGACTGAAGCATTGCAGAGTGCGGCAGTGAAGACGCCCCCGTCTGGTTACGAACGAGGCGAAGTTTAGTCGCCCCATTAAGGTCTGGTATTGTCTGAGGGACCACTTGCCTTTCAAGAGCTGCTGTTGAAGTGCTTTGCGTAGCGATAGGCACTTCCGCTCCGACAGGGACTTTGCGTTGCGTTTTGTGTCCCATGTGATGCCGAGAAACTCGAGGCATTGAGTCGGAGCTAACACAGACTTCTCGTAGTTTATCACCCAACCGAGTGCTTGCATGGTTTTTATTGTGAAAGCTATGTCGTCCTGCAATTGCCGTTTGGACTGATTTGCCAGAAGGAAATCGTCCAAATAAACCACACACCTGATCCCGTGACTCCTCAGGTATTCCGCTATCCAATTGGTGATCACAGCGAATGTCCTCGGTGCCGATGAAAGGCCGAACGGTAAGCATGTCATTTGCAGCAGTTGGTGTCGATGTGGATCGCGGTGATAGTTCAGCCTCAGGAATCTGTGATGCTGCTGAGCAATCGGCACGTGAAAATAAGCTTGACTTAGATCTAGTTTCGCCATCCAGTCCTGATCCTGCAAAAACTCTGGTATCCGGAAATGACTGAAGAGTTGAAAGGGCTTTGCCAGTACAAACCGATTCAGCTGCTTGAGGTTGAAAATAGGCCGAAACGTCCCATCTGGCTTGGAAACCAGAAAGAATGTTGACAGGTAGCTGGGACTCTGCTCCGCTTCTTCTAGGATACCTGCTTCTATCATGGATTGAATCTGTACAGACATGTGGCAAGACGATTTGGTTCTGTAAGATTTCATGACTGTTAGGCTCGGAAATATTAGTGGCGGCTTCAGTATAAAAGGTATGCGTACACCGTTTAGTAGTTGACAAATTTCTTTTGGTGCCCCTAAATTGCTCCAAACATACTGAAATTGTTTCAGACAGCCGCCTCGAAAGTGACTCGAGTCATTCACGACGTTTACCTTTAAAAGTGGATCGCCCTTGCTGCTTTTTAACCTTTTGTCCGTCACGGTTGTTAAAGGAACTAGTCCTTGATTGGTGGCGAGGCGCGTGGCGAGGCGCGTGCTTGCCTCTTTTTGAGGTAGGCTCCCGACGAAAAAATTTATCATCGTACTGTTTATTAGTCGAGGGTCTTGGATTTTGATAAACCGTATCTTTCGTTTCAGCTTTAGCCGTTGGATTTCGCAATGAGGATAACTTTTCGGGCCCCCCAATTTTTTGAAGGTAATCTCGAAGCAAATTTTCATCAAAAAGTGATCCCGAACTAGGTGGAATTTTAAACAAGACATCACGATGGTACCCCTCAGAAATATGCCGTAATAAGGTGTCTCGACGTGTAGTGACGAGATCCGCTCGCCTTCCACAAACTATTTGCAACAAATCATCCGTTACCTTACTGTATGCAGAATCTTTAGAAAACGTGGTTTGTATTTTTTCAAATAATGAACTAGGCGTTAACGCCTCTTTGCAACCGTATGCCCAGTCGACAAGAGTTTGTAATGACTTTTGCAATTCTTCTTTCTGGGTAAGCAAGGCATTAGTCAATCCAGCAAACGATCGCTCTAATAAATATGAACGTGAATCATCTTTCAACATTGCGCCCTCAAAACGCTTTAGTTCGTCATTAACATTTAGTTCTACAAAACCGGGGGTAGTTAAATATTTTTTCTGAGCATCGGTAAAACGAATAGCGTACCAATCATTACAATTGAAACGTTGTAATTCAACCAATTTCTTCAAATAATCTTCGTTTGATTTGGCATAAACGGGATCTTTTACTGTAGTACTTACTTCAGATAAAATGTTAAGCTTAGTAGTGCTTTCTGACTCAGGACGTCGTAAATTTAACTCATTTGAAGTAACTGTTGAATTTCCAATGTTCGTGTTCGAGTTTTTATTTTCTAAATTCGCGGTTATAAGATTCGTCAAAAGCGAGACTTGTTGCGACAGGTATTCAAAATGTGCATAACTTACAGTTTGAGAATCTTTCCTTGCCTTACTTTTCGGAGGGCTCGAGCTTTCGCTCGCAGACGAGTCGTTATCATCGCTGCTAGAACACGGTGATGGCGAGCGCACACGTTTCCGCGAATTCGAATTTTCATTTACACTTTCTGAAACTCTTTTTTCACTTTCCTTAACCTGGTTCTCCATTATAACGGAGAGGAAACCGACTTAAAATACTTAAAATCACTTTTTCGCGATAGTAGATAAATAAGTTGACTGACTTATTGCACGGCGCGAAAAACGACGCTATAATGGCGGACCATCACCCGGTGCACAAGCAAGTAAGTTCCGAATTACGAAATAGAGGGCGCCACAATCGGGGAGGAACCGGAAAGGCTGACTTAAACGGTAGAAAGACAGGTGCTTGACTCAAGATGGATTCCGGATATTGATACAAAACAAATAATAACATATTGGGTAGTAAGATTAATTTTGTTTATAGTATTTTCTATAAAAATCTATGTTAATCTATGTAAACGAGAAGGTGGGTAGTGATTTTATCTGTAATTGATTCATACTTGGCGTTTCCCTGCGTGATCGAATCAGAAATGAGGAGATCCTATTGGTGCTAATTATGAAGTTAACAAAAAGGCAAAATTAATGGACATCTATCAAATTAATCACGATAAAGAATAATTTCAACTAATTTAATTATTAAGAATAAGTTCCACTTATCACTGGGAAGATCGATCAAAATCAATCGTGGGTTGGATTACCACCTGAGTGCATAGGTACAAAAAGAATGCTCTTCTCTAGTGTGAAATATAGCATTGAAAAATAAATATTTCATGCAAAGGTCTTAATCTGAGACCAATCAATATACTTGCTGCTTTATACTGTAGTAATTAAAAATAATATTTTATTTTTTCAATGCTTTGTTTGAATGTAACTAAAGTAATGTAATAATAGAAAAACTCTGTTGGTTTCCTAAGAAAACAAATAAATGCTTTCCAATAGTTTGGTCCTCGTACCAGCCTAAAACGGCCACAGCACAGCACATCTGCATCTTCGGGTTGCTTAGACTCCGCTATCTACAAAGGTGATACTTACCTAATTTCCTATTACGATAGGATAGGGGATGCAGCTTTTATGGCTTCACATACTGTGATAAAATTATTTATCAAAGTACCTGATTAATTTAGATCTTCACTCGTACATACTATTCATCGAAATAATGCAGGTCTCCTAGAGAGAAAAAAAATGAGTAAGTAACTTTTAAGCAGTGTTGGTACCAGGAAATATTTACCTATGTATTGGAAGACAGCATCCAAGTTAACTGTCTGTGGAAATGTGTCAGTTTTCAAACTGAAAGGTAAATATAAAATTAATATTTGGTCACAGTCAATACTGTTATTAGAAACTTTAATAGAGTGATTTGTGGACTTTTCACCCAGACGCTAGCGGTAACATTATTTGTTGTTTTACAAGCGAGGTTCATAAGTGTTTCTTTGACTTAATTGGATTAAATTGGCTAAGAGCCATACAAGAAACATATAGTTTTATAGAATTAATAAAAAGATTTATTGATTTAATATGAGGTACGCAAAAAAAAAACCTTTTTTTTTTGTAAGTAGGTACTACAATAGTACTGTAGGTTAGTTTACCTTTATCTCAACACTGTTACTAAATAGATAAGAAACGTTTTACGACATTGGCAAGTTGAGCGTGTTTCAAGGCACATGTCATGTGGTCAAAGTGGCCAATCAGGGGGTACAATCAAAGTTGTCTTTTTAACTCTGTAAAGTAATTTATTAGACAGTATTTGTGCCAAATTCCTCGTACCCTTACTCACCCGACGCCTCTTCTTCTGAGCTTTGTTTTATTTGACTGCCTCCCCCAACTTTCAAAACGTCCAGGATGAATACTTTCACCTGTGCATATGTCGTGTGGGTCATCCAGCAATGCAGATACTCGGTCCCCTAAATCTAAACGGTCCGAGGTAATTCAGGTTAATCTGGTGCGACTAACGGGTACGTTCTCGATACAGTTAGGTCAATGTTCAAATATTACACAACATCATGAGGAATATGCTGGTTGATGGAGCTACTTAGGCTAAGTGGTATCTCCAAGATCTGCCAAGAAGCTGAAGGCTTATAGTTATAATTGTAAAAGAATATAGTTCGCTGATGGAACTCGGCAATCTATGAAAACATGTTCTGAATAACATTGCCTTTGGTTGTGCAATCTCTTATTATGCAAAAAAGTCTTAAGAAGACTTGTAGTTTCTCCGAGCTAGAGATGCCTTTTCGCTGGTAGTAGTTCTGCTGACAAGCGCTAGGCGGTATGTTATTTTCGTTTCTGTCGCCTTCATATCATGTCGGAGAAAGCTAGTATTTGACAAGTCTGCCTTCAGTTTACTGAGAAATAGTTCTTTATTGTCCACATGCCTGGAATAAACGTTCTATCTACATCTATGTAGCACCACATCTTGAATCCAAAACGTCTGTAGTGATAAAGTATAATTTTCGGAATGATATGTGGCTCTGCGTCACCCTATCATGTCATGATGTAGGTACTTAGCTTAGTACCTATCTGCCAACAACAACCGATTGAGGTGTATGTCGTGGTCGTTGCGTGTCGAGCCACTTAAGTGTGTAGTAATGCGATTAACGGCTGTCAGGTCTGCGTTGCGCTATGGCGAACCCAAAATTGGAAAAGTTCAGTTTACCCGGGCGATTTAGGAGCCGTTAAAGGGTTTGATACATCTTTGTGGCAAGGTAACTTGATAAGGTTAACTTGTTTGTGAGAAAGCAAGGTCATTGTTTTTTCTATCGTTAATACAATGTATATTTTAAATCTTTTAAAATCGATACTGAGGTAGTTTCCAGCCCCAAATTTTCCATATGTCTCATGGATTCCGTAGCCTGGAAGAATAACCTGTACTGGTCTAGGTGAGTCCTGGCTTCCGCAGCCTGAAGTCATAAGTTATATTTGGTTCAAGAGTCTCACTTGGTGCATAAATCAATAAATAAAGTATCTTACTGGTCTAGGTGAGTCCTGGCTTCCGCAACCTGAAGTCATAAGCTATATTTGGTTCAGGAGACTCACTTGGTGCATAAATCAATAAATAAAGTGTCTTACAGCTTTCGCAGCCTCCAGACAGCATGACTCACGGCTTCCGCAGCCTCAAGACATAGCCTGTATTGGACCAAGTACCTCACAGCTTCCGCAGCCTGAGACATAACTTGGTTAAGTCCTGAAGGACCAAAAAGGAAGTCGTCTAGGCAGACTAGCACTCGACAACCTTTTGCATGCAAGGTCTCCGCGACCTAGCATGTTCCTGATGAAAAGAAGTGAAATGTTGATGACCCAAGGGATGCATGTCATTTCGAGTAACTGACCTTGACAACAGACCTTGACAACAGACCTTGACTGTTGACCTTGATATCTGATTTTGACAATTGACCTTAATAACTGATCTTGACAATTGACTTTGAGAAGTGTCCAACTTTGTCATTCAATACTAAGATTGAAGGGACTCAAATAAATGTGAAATTGTTCAAAACGACTAGGTTTTAATGAATTTCGTTCAAGTTCCGAAGTCAAAAATTGATCGCTTATGCTTTTCTTCCGCAGAAAAAGCTTGCAAATGAACCAAGGGCGTCTGTAACGCCGCGCCGGTCGGTTATTAAAGGTCGTAACGTTGTTAGTTCCTTGTGGTGCTCGATAATTTCCAGCATTATTAACGATTGTTTTTTTTTCTTTTTTTTACTTTGAAAAATACTAAGTAACTTTTAGTAAATTCTTTTCGAAAAACAACTGAATTATCGTACTGATCACAAAGCAATCTGAGCGACGATAATTTCAAAAAACATCTACTCCACAGTAAAGTATTATCTCCAAAACGAAAATAAGGAGCAGAGGAAATTTCACGAAAGAAACCATTTCGCTGCTATCATTATAAAAAAACTATTACACTAAAAAACTGAGCATTTGAATGTTAAGGTTGTTGTTATTCAGTACCGTCAGGTCTTCGTGAGCCAAATCAATGATGCCTTGTGAGTTTGAATATAATAATTCTCTCAAACCGGAAAAGTATTTATTAGAGCAGCCATGACTGTTTCATAGGTACTAAAATGCCATACTTTTATTGAGCCGACATAACGCATCGTTCAATTTTAGATTGTAGAACCCGGCCGGGCTATCATATGATGCAAATTAAACAATGTTGCCTTGTATTGTAGGC
This sequence comes from Agriphila geniculea, assembly GCA_943789525.1. Lineage (NCBI taxonomy): Eukaryota > Metazoa > Arthropoda > Insecta > Lepidoptera > Crambidae > Agriphila > Agriphila geniculea. Next base: position 18,459,727 of record OX038883.1, on the reverse strand, counting down.
GAGTAAAAGCAAATACTATAGAAACTTCTATAGTATTTGGTAAAAGGCTCTTACGTCTTTGGCGGATCTTTTTACGTCAGCAGGTCTAGAGAATTTAAAGAAATTGTAAGCAAAGTGGTGCGACCGTCGACGGTCTTTTGCTGATTGAACAGCGTTAAACGGTTTATATACAATAAACACCATTTGTTTTAAGCAAACAAAGATTGAAACTCAGTATTGGCATTATTGGCTTGCTCAGAAAACTCCATAAGTATTCATTGGTGCATAAAAATAACACAATTATATTTGAGGGTAGACTGACCTGATTGATTACTAACGTGTCAATCCGAGGATCGTCCGTTACCTGTGGATTTGCTGCTGCTGCTTGCTGCTGTCCCTGCTTGATGCTGCTGCTACAATCTCGTACGCTGGATCCTTCTCTGGTTTCGTTGTGCGTCAGTCGTGTGCTGATGACGCCATACTTTTCACAAAAACCGTATAAAAAAGGTGTAAATTAAAAATAAACTTATTTTTTAAATTTTGAGCAATCATTTATACGAACAACCGAGCTCAAAACGCGTTCATTTTATACGATTGAGTAGATATAAACGGATTTACGTCCGCTCGCGGCAAAAGTACACAACGCTATGAGCTGCGAACATGGCGGCGGGCGCCTCCCCGACCTTGCCGGTGACAGTGGCGACACCTAGCGGACAGCAACCGGAAGTACGAGTTTGTCTATGGTTTGCGCCACAGACTAACAACATAAAGCTAAGTACACACTGCTTCTTCATAAACAATGCTGTATGTTTTCCGGAGGCACATCAATAGTTGATTCGTTTCCTTCCCAACCGATCAACCAAATAGTTGTCCTGTTGGGAAGTAAAATAGTTGTTCAGTTTCCAGTTGATCGGTTCAGTTGATCCGAATGGAAATAGCGTCCAAAAGTTGTTGCACAATCATTTTCGAACCTAAGTTGGTCACCCATCTTGTTCTGGGCTTCTCATAACGTTGCTGGATAATCATTATCGAGTTTAAGTTGGTCAGGAAATAAAAACTAAAAAAGTTTTTTTTGTTCCGTAGTTTGCGATACAATATGGATCGGCTCATGTTCTGACGAAGCTAAAACAAAGATTATGTGCCTATATTATTGGATGTTGAAATATATTGAAAATAATAAAATGAAGTCTAAGTAGAAGTACCAGGACTACATAATTACAAAGGAGGTACTTGACATCTTTTTAATTCAGCTTACATAAGTATGTTGAAAATATTTTATAAAAGTTAACCTTCCCTAGATTTATGTGACCCTGGTACTTTTTAAAAATAATTGTAAACTAATCGTTTTTCAAAATGTGTTACCAAATAACCTAATTAAAAGCTGATTAGTATTAAGATAATTTAATAGAAATAATACTAGAAAAAATCGACCCGTAGCAGCTCAGATTGTTTTTTAGTATTTTTCTATCAAATTAATTAACTTAATTTAAAAAAGGGTAGTCTGCGCATGCGCAAAGCAATTTCAGAGCAAGCTTAAAGTTTTTCACGAATTTATACAATGTTTAAAAAAATATCATATTTTTTTTGAAAATATCGATATTTTTAAATTTTGCAATTCACTTTCGCTCTCAACTCTAGTGCAGTGGGTCGAACGGTAAACGCAATTTACCCGTGGGTGGACCCACCAGTAGGTAGTGCCGATGGGTCTACGGGTCGTGAGGGATTAATACAAAATAAAAATAACTTAATAATGATAATAACCCATTAGTTTCTTTTTCATCGACTGTACTTTGGCTATTTTGAGAATCTGTTATTATAAGAATCTCATATTTTGCAAATCGGCTTTTGCGTTTCTGATATGCGCCTAAAGGGGCCATCCATCTTGTTTTTGGCCACTAAAAAGTTTTTGCACAAGCTATCGAGCCTTAGTTGGTCACCCATCTTGTTTTGGGACACTCAAAAAGTTGCTGCACAATGTTGGTCGAGCCTAATTTGGTCACCCATCATACTGTTAGCCACTCAAAAATGGCGCTTTTCCCGCAGAACGATCCACACTGAAACTAAGAAAATACTTCCCACCTCGATAGGTATAGATAGATAGGTAGATATTTAGGATAGGTTTTCAAGAAACTAGGCCTAGATAAATAACAGACAAAATCAATAGTAAAAAATTTATTGTAAATAAAAATATATTGTACCCGATTTAACGTAAAATAGAATTTATTCAGAATATTAAACATATTTACATATTTTTATATTTACAATTATAATACCTACCGGCCGATGTACTACTAATCACAATATGATAATGGGCGACCGGCCTTAAACTATTATTGGTAACAAAATTCTTAGGTAAGTATTGCGTTTTCGCCCGACCAGAAAACAACGGAATAAAATATAACAGACATAAGACAGCCAGCGTCAAAGAGAGCTATTAAAATTACATTGTAAAATCTCCCTATGAAAACTGGCTGTACCTACCGGTAAGTATATAAACCTACCGATAAGATCATGATTTCTAAAAGGCATTAACTGCCTTATGAGACCGTAGTCTGCACACTAGCGCCGCCATTTATTTGCTAAAAGTGGCCACATTTAGCAAATAAACTCCAATAAACTAAACAACAGACTAGAAAACTATTGTTTGAGCGATAAAAAGTATCACAAAGCTTCGGAGTGTACTATAGAGACATAATTCACAATTTCGTCTTTATTTCAGCACTATGTTTTTTTCCAACGGCGGCGCTAGTGTTCAGACTACACGCTCTTAACTTTTGACTCTGATTATTATAGTTGTAGAAGGAGGTATGTTATTTGAAATAAGTATTAGCCTAAGGCGTGAAATACACAGAAGAGATGCGGCGGAGATAAGGCGATACGTGTATTTGATTGGCCGAACGAAATCATCCGAAAGTCTCACATCTGCACCGTATCGCCGCCGTATCCGCGCCGCGTCGCTTCTGTGTATTTCACGCCTAAGGGTGCTTCAAGGGTGCTTAGACCCCTAGCTAGGGAATTAGGTACTTACTGATAACTTAGAAGGTACTATGTTAATAGTGTGGCTGATTGGATTGGACATAACTTTACTATTTCTAAACACCCTTCGCTAAAAAAACGTTACAGTTCTTTGACAAAGGTTAATACTGACTTATGTTATAGAATTTTATTAAGTTTCGATGATACAGTTTTTTTCCCAACAATATAAAGTTAAGTAAATAAGTAAGTACATTTATAAATGAAATAACTAGTTACTTAATTTGTTAGTAATTTATAGAAAAGCTCGTTATAATTAAGACCATAAACAAATTTAATGTTTATAATTTGTTTTTTTTAATGGACAGAATTATTAACAACTATCACAAGTACCTGAGAAGTACCTGCATGTTTTACTCGTTTATTTTTAAAATTTCCAAACCTTTAGTAAACAATAATATTGTTTTTTTATTTTCGATACTAATTATGAGGAAATATTGAAAACAAATCTCCACTTATATATTGTTAATAAATAGTTCTGTTCTATAAAAATAATATCACATTTTAATAAAATAATTTCGTTAAATTTTCATAAAAACCTGTATAATTCGATAATAAATTTTGACGTGTCGGATTCGTATCCTAATACAGTTTAAAATGCTAATAGGTTTAGGACTTAATGCACAAAAAAGTACCTAATTCTACATGTATATGTTTTTTATTAAACAATCTGAATAACAAAGAGGAAATCAAGGAGCAATTTTTCTTTTATGGGTTTTCAAATGGCCTTTAAAGGATTATATTTTAGTCCGTATCGAAATTACCGTAATGTGATTTTTACATGGATTGACTTGGCAGGCCACTTTAGTCAATTAGGGCTTTTTATCGACAATCAATTGTAAAATCTAATCGCCGCCTCATTGAAAGAGGTTTGCGAATTAGATTTTACAAGCGATTTTCGATGAAAAGCGCTAATTGACTAAAGTTGTTTGCCAAGTCGCTCCAAATAAAATAAAAAAATACCCCATGACCCAAACTTGTAGGGTTATATCACGATTGTCGGAAATCTACTCGAAAGCATTCAATTCGAATCCGTATCCTCCGATATTACAAAAATATAGCTATTCACAAATACATTCGACTGGCATTCGATTCACTTTCCGACGGGAAAGCGCAATGCATTTACAAAGTTTGGTAGCATAAGCACAGAATAAATATGGCATAAGGTAGAAAATAACGTGTTAATAAGATAGAAGATAGACTTTCCGATTCGATTCGGAAAGATGGTTTCCGAAAATCGTAAATAACCCTCTTTGAAGAATGTTTGAAGAACTGATCGAGAAAGATTTTCTCTAAAACATGGGCCGAAATAAATTTTGACTATTCATACAAATTACGGTAAATCCATGATTCCTTAACATCATCTCTCATCCACCTTATTCATACACATGGAAGGCTGATACCCTAGCAGTTGGGACGCTTATGTGGCTGAAACCCTATTAGCATTTTATACAGATTTTGGATGTCTAAAATAAAATTCCATCGGCCACCACTTTACCAGCCACCTGATTATGTAACTCGGTTACTAACAATTCTTGTTTAAAATTTAATTGAAACCGTTTGAATTCTTTTGAAATTTTAGTTAAATTTAATAACTAATGGCCGATTACTCAAACGCTAATTAACTTTGAGGGGCTCTCAAACGTCGTCCTGTCGCATTAAATGTCAAAGATATGACAAAGACAGCATGCTGTTTGAGAGCCGCTCAAAGTTAATAAGCGTTTGAGTATTCGGCCATAATATAATTATAGCACTTTGTTATTAAATGAAACAGTCGGGCTGAACCACTACTATGCCAGAACTAGGGTGACCCTGTGTGCTCATTTTAGAGTACAAGCGATTTAAATTTGTAAATTTAAAACGCTTGTACTAGTTAGTCAGGACAGGATTAAAAAATGTCCTATATTTTCCTTAATAAAATACAGGACATGGCCAAAATGATAGGTAGATGAAAAACGGATCGTCCTGTAAAATACAGGACAGTTGGCCACCCTAGCCAGAACCTTAAGTTAGTTTGAGATTAGCCCGTTTTAGTTCACGTGTTAATAGGTACTTACAATATTTATGATGAAAAAATTAGTAATAACTTTAATTGCAGTTCAAATATTGTTTTACATAAGTACATAGGTTCCTAATACATATTGCCTTTGACTAGTTTGTTGTGATACATTGGATGATTTGTACAAAATACCTAATAAAACAAAATACCTAAAAATAATACAATACACCAAAAAAATTAATACAAGGTTCATAAAGTTATTTATCACAAAAACTTAACACGATAGTAAAATGTTCTTTTTCAAATCAAATTATAATGTTCATACTCTACTTAGGTGGACATTCATATAAAACTAAATTTGTTTAAAAATATTTAACTATTTACTTATTTCTAAACGAAGAAATAATAAAGTCGCATTAAAATAAATCGTTGTATTAAATTAAATTAAAATAAATCTTAGGTAAATAATAAAGTCAAGAGCAATTAAATAAAAACCGTATACGATAGGACCATGTCACTTTTCAGTATATAATATTCTTTCATTCTTTAATACCGACAGACACTGTTTACTGTTTATAAGAGCTTGATACATAGTGCGATATAGTTCTTTAAATGTTCATGTATTTCTGTGAAGAGTTAGTTCTTTAACTTCATCAAAATATAATTAAGTATCTTTAGGCGGTAAAAAACGTTTCTATCATTAAAAAAACAATCTTTGGGTACCTTAATAATCTTATATTGTTTTAAATTTCCATGGTTATTAACGTTATTTAAATATACTGTATCGGGATTTTCACCATGTACATAACCCTCAGATCATCTCAACAGAACGCCACTACATACCAAGAATGGTCAGGGAAGCGATTGAAATTACCAAATACAAAAATTTCAATCGTGATGATGGGTTTAAATTGTCGAGTGTCTGGAATCCAGTAGTCCGGCTGTGTCAAAACAACAAAAATAAAAAAAGTGCCGTTCCGCGTACAGTACAGTGAGTGTCGTGTGTCGAGAACAGATTCGAGTGAATAGTGAGTTTGCAGACAGTGGTACCGGTACCGACCGTAATAAAAGAACTAGACGGAGGGTAGACCGATTCGTCTGCCAATAACATCTACCCGCACGTGACAACCGACAGTTCTTCCGTGATCATAGCGCATGCAACTGCGCCGAAATATCGGAGTCTCAAAAATAAAAAGGTACATGGTGAAAATCCCGATACAGTATATTTAAATAACCTTAAAGGTATGATTCCGATCTCAGCAGCAGCAGCAGTGCAGCCGCAGCAGTGCGCTCCAAATTAAACCGTATTGTTATAATAAAAAGGCTCAATTTGAAGTGAGCGGAGAAGTGTCGCGACTGCATAACTATGCGGTCAGATACTATGCGGAGATCGGAATCATACCTTAATAATCTTTATCTCACTAAGAAGATAATCACCAATTCACCATACCTACAACATTATCACATCTCCATAAAAAATGTATTTACATTTAATTATTTTTAATTAATTTATCTAACGTTGGCATGTCGCACCCCTGTTTCCATGTTATTCGTTTTAGTCCAGTAATCAGGTAATTTTGCCTGGAAATAATCAAGGAGTTTTGATTTCTTGTGTATCAGATAGCATCAAGGCCTGTTAATAATGCCTACGTTAATTTGCGACCTTGAAAACTGCGTTGAAGTTTAAAAAAATACAAAATTGTGAAGGAGCCCTTGTATTTTTGATAATATCTGAACTATAAAAAACATATGTCCTTAAAAGAAAAAATAATGTAAGGAAAGCAAAGGGGGACTTTGGTAACAATTTATTATACTACAAACACAATCAACATTAGTAAGTTCTTATTACTGATGTTTGTTTGTACGTTGTTTATAAGTTGTCAGTGTTGTCACTCTTCAACTATAGATTGTATCAAAATGTTGTTGTACAATAAATTGTTGCAAATTTCGTGTGTTATACTCCGTCGCAGTACCACGACGCCAAATAAGTGCAAATCCTACTTAAAATAAATGTACATTAATTGTTCGTAATTTGTACGACATTAAAAAAATTGTACGTTACGTATTTTAGTCTCAAAAAAATGTCGGTGTGGTACTGCCAGGGAGTATGCTCTGCCGCAGTACCACTCGTTTTTCTCACGAACCCGAGACAGTTTGCATGGTTTTTTTGGGTGAAAAAAATGTACATTAATTGTACGTTCTAGTATAATACAAGAAAATGGCCAAGTGCGAGTCGAATTCGAGCTACAGGGCATTTACAGTTTTTCAAATATACCTCAATCGTTTATTGTGGGGAGATGGGATAGGAAGAGTTGTTGGATTGGATTGCATGAGATTTAAGTGTTTGACCTAGCTACCCTAGACGTAGGTAGGTATACAAATCATGTAAATACAAAAAGTACACTGCATTTAATTATTTTAATAACAACAACTTCACATAACAATATACATTAGAAGATGACATTGAATTTGTTGATTTAATTTTGATCTCGTCACTTTTTTTGCCATATCATCATAGCATTCCCATTTACCGTTTCTCTTGCAGTGCGCTCGATAATGACCAATGCCAGTACCACACGCATTGGGTAGATGGTGCATTTTTTAAGTTTTAGCTCGTTGACTAAAAAGCAGAAAATAAGAACTTGATAATTTACTGAAAAAATATTCTTATAAAAACACGTTTTTGAAACAGCTAAAAAGGAGGTATAAATCTCTCGTAAAGATTTATAATCCTTTACAGATTTAAACCTAAAAATGTGGGGAAAATGCAAAAATCATCCTTATTAATATTATAAATGCGAAAGTTCGTTTATTTGTTTGTTACGCCTTCATGTCATCATCATTAAATTTTATATACACGTTGTTAGAGGTGCAGAGAAGGACGTAATAGGTTACCTTTCATTCCGAAAAAAAGTATTGTTCCCAAGGGATAGTAAAAAACTTTCCACGCAGACGAAGTCATTTAAAAGTTCTGTATAGGTTCATAAATATTTACGCGAGAAATTATTTCATACTTTTTAGTCCGTTTAAAAGGTGTTTTGCTTAAATTTTTTTTCCATAAATTTTGTATTTGTATTGTATAAGACGGTAAGGCTTATACAATTCGTGTAATCTACTCCATCCAACAACTTTTCCTCCCCAACTTATTTTTTTGTTGACGATTTATCAAGTTGTATTTGGAAAATTGTAAATGCCCCTGTAGCTCGAATTCGACTCGCACTTGGCCATTTTCTTGTACGATACTAGAACGTACAATTAATGTACATTTTTTTCAGCTAAAAAAAACATGCAAACTGTCTCTGGTTCGTGAGAAAAACGAGTGGTACTGCGGCAGAGCATACTCCCTGGCAGTACCACACCGACATTTTTTTTAGACTAAAATACGTAACGTACAATTTTTTTAATGGCGTACAAATTACGAACAATTAATGTACATTTATTTTAAGTAGGTATTTGCACTTATTTGGCGTCGTGGTACTGCGACGGAGTATAACACAATTTCGTCCCCTTTGCTTGCCCTAACATTACTTTTCTTTTTAAGAAATTTTTATTTCTGAGTTTACATATTATCAAAAATACAAGGGCTCGATCATAATTTTGTTTTTTTTAAATATCCACACAGTTTTCAAAGGTCGTATATTTAATGTATAATTAACAGCCCTTAGTGATACCTGTCGCACAAGAAATCAAAACTCCTTGAATTATCTCCAGTTAGAGTTGAAAATACCAAATTGATTACTGGACTATTTGCTTACGCGTCTAACTTATAGCTTAGGGTTGCGTCTAAGTAGGCGCTTCCTCTATTTGATCTAGCACGTTTTTGCTTTCCCTCGTCCTGTTTAGAAGGAAAGCTAAATCATCTGATATTTTGTGAAGCATTCTGTCCGCGTCAGGCGAGTCGTACGCCTTATTCCATTCTCTGTTCACCTGTTCGATGTCCGATTTAGGTTTAGGATCTTCTATGGCTTCAGGTAAAGAAGTGCTAGAAGAGAAATCTTTGGAGGTCTTTTTGAGACAACTTTTGATGGGTGGGGATGGAATTTTGGAGATATCGGGGTTCGATTGGACGCAGATAGAGCAGTCTTTTGGGGGATGGAAGTTTGGGTGGTACGGTTGGAAGTTTATTGAGCAGGCGAGGGGAGGGGGGCAGGAGAGAGTCGGGTGGGTTAGTGGAACCCTTTCTGCTGCGCGGGGGATGAGGTCGCATATTGCTTGAGTGGTTGTTACACATCGGGCTTCGTATTGGGGACTGAGCGTGCCATCTTTGTATTCTACGCAACGGACTATGTCTGCTCGGCTGTCGGGCATTGATTGTCTCCTGGGGAAAACAAAAGAAGCTTGAAGGCGCTATATCGGTAAAGCGAGATAGCAATGAAAAAACATCGCGCCCCGGAGCGAGAATTGGCAGATTAGGCGAAAAAAGTACGAAATCTATTCGTAGTATATAATGATAGCGATTAAAGAGAAATGCGATTCCCGATTGTGAATATTTATGATACAAATTTTATTAAAAGCAATTTCGACTTGAACACCTAATGTAGTTTCTAAATAATCTCAAACTTTAGACTTTTAAGAGGTATTTTCTAAATTAAAATGCATCGAGCCGTACGTAATACGTGTCTGGATAAGTATAAAGAAATATACAACCTGTTAATATGGTAGATAAGGGCTATCAAATTGAACAACTTTTACTAAGGGAACAATTCTGAAATCGCGAAAAAAAGATGTTTCAGACGTTTTGATTTGATATTTTCGTTATTATTTTTTGTATAAAACATCAGATTTTTTTTCGCGATTTCAGAGTTGGTGCCATAGTAAAAAAGTTGTACAGTTTGATGGTCTCTCTCTACGTGCTCTCTACCATATTCGACATAAGGGTTTTTGTAACACATTGTATACACATCAAACTTTGTCTAGGGATACAGGTGTTATTTTCATACAAACGAGGTAATTTTGAAGCCTTGGTTTTCTGCCAGGGATGTCCATCAGACAATTTAATGTCCCCACTGCTGGGGCACAGGCCTTCCATATGGGTGGATAAGGAGGACGGGCCATTACCCACCACGCGGGCCCAATGCGGATTGGTGGCTGCAAATGCAGCCGGGACCAACGGCTTAACGTGGCTTCCGAAGCACGGAGGAGCTCGAGATAGTAAATTTCTGGTCACCCATCCCATGACCGACCCTTGCGAAGGTTGCTTAACCTCCGCAATCGCTGGGCCAGGCGCTAAACCACTGCGCCACCGAGCCTCGCCAGGGATGTACCGTGCTGTAATCTGATGATGGCCATCCAGGGACTGAATGGAGTAGATTCAGATCGCTATACACACCCAACTGATCTGATCAGCATTCTAAAAGATTAATGGGTCAGAGTTCTGTTTAAGGATTTCCATACATTTTCATGCTATTTTCGCGGTTTTTTTAAACATGTCCATTACGTTTTTAGAATGCTGGTCAAATCAGTCGGGTGTGTATAGCGATCTGAATCTCCTCCATTCACTCCCTGAATAGCCGTCATCAGATCACAGCACAGTACATCCCTGGCAGGAAACCAAGGCATCAAAGTTAGTTCGTTTGTATGAAAATAACACCTGGTATCCCTAGACAAAGTTGATGTGTGTATATCTTAAATTACAGATGCGTAGGATCCTTCAACAACCTATGGCATTACATCAATAAGTGATTTTTTTTAAAGATCGGTTAACGTAGGGCGACTTGCACCAGAAGAATACCTGTGCAGCCTTGTAGGGCTCCCTAAGTCCGGCGCTCTCCAGTACGAGGAAAGGGGAGACACGGGAGACGACGACGACTCGAGTGTGCCGACGCCACCTCTGCTTTCCACTTCACCCCCTTGCTTTATGTATACTGAAATAAAGTTACAGAGATAACTTTTCTGACAACTCTTTTCATAACAAAATATGTAATTAAGAACTGTAAGAAAGTTGTTCAGTTCCATGGATCAACACATTCTTAAAGAGAGCAGGTAGTTAAAAAAACCGGCCAAGTGCGAGTCGGACTCACGCACGAAGGGTTCCGTACCAAAAACAGCAAAAAAAATCACGTTTGTTGTATGAGAGCCCCCCTTAAATATTCATTTTATTCTGATTTTAGTACTTATTATTATAGCGGCATCAGAAATACATCATCTGTGAAAATTTCAACTGTCTACCTGTTGTCGTTATTAATATCTAGCAAAAAACGGCAAGAAAACACGTTTGTTGTATAGGAGCCCCTCTTAAATATTGATTTTATTTTGTTTTTAGTATTTGTTGTTGTAGCGGCAACAGAAATACATCATCTGTGAAAATTTCAGCTGTCTAGCTATCACGGTTCATGAGATACAGCCTGGTGACAGACAGACAGACAGACAGACAGACAGACGGACAGACGGACAGACAGACAGACAGACAGACAGACGGACAGCGGAGGCTTAGTAATAGGGTCCCGTTTTTACCCTTTGGGTACGGAACCCTAAAAACATCTTGTATAAGCAAAGTTTGCAGGAGTCCGCATTGTTGGATGGAAAGAAAGAAAGAAAGAGCAGATAGTACCGCATTGTTGGAAAGGGCTTGTGGCAAGCGACAGTCATCTAATGAAAATACACGCTCTACACAAAAAATACAGAAGACTTGTAGACATTTAATTTTTGTTGTTGACATCTTATTTTTTTAGTGAAAATGAATTGAAATCTCTCTCTCTCTTTCTTTCTCCTGCAGAATTATAAATCCCACATGATGGTTGGGTCTGCCATCCATATCTTTTTTAACTTCGCTCAATTTAGGATGACGTCCTGACCTCATTTCAAACAATATCTCGAAACGACATCGTGCAAACAGTTGCACCAAGTCCAGAAATCTTCTTTTTGACCTGTCTTTCTTTCTGGATTCGAAAAGGTTAACTGAGTTGCCAATAAGTAATAGGGATAATAAGGAATTTATATTTCGCTAATGTGACTAAATCAGTTAGAGTGCAGATGAACTAGTTAATCTGCATATTATCGCCATAAAAAAGTCAAGAGTTCATTAGACTGCGACCAAAAACGCGCGTGCTGAGCGAGCGGAGCGAGCATGCTGCACCAGCGCCATAAAGCGCCGCCAGTAACGACATTTTGTAAAATTTACTATCAATAAAGGTCTTTAACTTAAATTTCCTAAAGCCTTGGCCATTTCGCTCACGGTTTTCCGTGGTGTAAAGTAGGGAATGCAAACCGGTTTCACCGAAACCGAAAAAACCGGTTTTTCGGTTGATTTCACAAGCAAAATAAAATCGGGTTTTTAAACGAAAAACCGGTTTTAACCGGTTTTTTTTAAATTTAAATTTCATGCTCTGCAATACATTACAAAGGGAGTTTTTGGCGCCATTTAGTCGAGATCGGTTCGGTAACTATTTAATTATTTGCAAATTGATTCATAGTGAATTTGTGTCTTAAAATTGGTTTAGTTTTGTGGTACAAGTGTCTACGAAATAGGCGCGATCTTGGTTGCTGAGACTTTTATTGTAGTGGTGGCTACCTCAGCAGAACTTACCGGGTAAAGTGTCCTGATATATTTGGTGCCAATTGCTCCAAGCAGCATTGGAATGCGATGCACTCGCATTTTAATGTAAACTGGAACAATACCTACTACTGAACTATTCACTTGACACTAGCAAAAATTACTCCCTAAGGAAATGAGTATCTACTCATTTCCTGAGGCTGATGGCAATCTTGCCAAGCCAAAAATAAGAAGAAGAAGAATACGTACAAATCAAAAATGCACCGCCACATTTTGATTGAATGCTTTAAATAGTTCAGTTCAGTGACCTACTTCTGAGCGGCTGAACGGGTTGAATGTTTTTTTTTGTTTTTATAGCGAGAAAGTAAGTAAAATATGCATATTATTATAAATAAAGCAAAAAAGTTCTTATTTTATATTTATAGATAGATATTTGTTAAATACAATTTTATAATACGTAAATAAAAGAAAAACATTTTTTGATTTAAATAACTAACTAAACAAACAAAATAACATAATAATATTTCAGATAGGTACAGTCTCTCAAGAAACTCATAAAATTAATTAGGAGCCACTTTATTCTGCACTTGGCGTTATTTATTAGATAGTATAGGTATTTTGAAGGTTTTTTAATATTCATATAAAATGGAGTATGTATCGAGTTACTTATATAGTTAAAAAGATTTCTTTTACAGTTCACCCTGGAATATACTAAAAATATTAAGTATTTTCAAAATAAATCAAGCGTATGGTGTCAATTTTTAAGATACCTATTAATGGTGATTACTCTTAGAGACCTCCTTGGCCAAATGTTTATTTTCAAATAAGAAGTTTAATTTTTGTTAGATTTTGATAACAGTTTTAATAGATACTTCAGATAGCGAATTGTTCAGTTATAAAAGACACGTTTTGTTTTTGTTTTACTTCTAAGAAAATAATGAGATTTAATATAAAACGTTAAGACTTGTTAGCTAGAAGCTTATTACGTCTACGTGATCATTTATCTTTTATTTTATTTTTTGTATTTCAGTTTCACAAATTCTTTTCTCAGAGCTAAGACCTGAAATTATTTTCTATGAAATGTATCGGAAAAGGTTTTTTTGACCATTTTCTTGTTGATTGTACATTTTTTTGATAAATTGTGCATGGGGATGCTCTTGAAATTGAAAAAATGTTCACCAAATCAATAAAAATGTATTATTACCCATGTTCCAATACTTTTCTTCAAAACCGGTTTAAAACCGAAAATAAAACCGGTTTTCATTTCACTCCGGTTTTGCATTCCCTAGTGTAAAGGTGTAGCATCCGTTGATAATGTAGTTTAACTAGGTAAAGTGTAAAAATCTTTAATAAAAATTTCGCACTTTAACGTATCGTATCCCGTAAGTTGCAGATGCGTATTCCGTACTCTAGCGATAACATAATACCTATAGATAGTACGAGCCTGTTAGATAATGTATTATGTCTCTAGTGATAATACAGCATTACTTACAACTCAGCGACGTGTCCCCGGCGGGCGAGTCCTGCCAGTCGCGCGGCGCCAGCGACAACGCTCGCCGCGCCGCGCGGAGGCACTCCTCGTCGCGCACCACGTAGCATATTACCATCGCTAGACCCTGGGAAATCAATGCGTAGGTACACAAAAATAGAATCAAAATCACTTAAACTCAATGAGATAGGCTTTTATTCGGTCAGCAAATATCATTATCATGCAGCGGTAAACATGCTACGCTACCGAGGTAGAAATTTGGTCGAGTGGTAGACTGACCAGGATGAACCGCCTGCTCATCTGCTATGGGGAGTGCGGTTTAGGACTTCAGTGTCTAAGATTTTTGAGAACCAACTTTAAGGTTTTAGAGTTTTTATCTTTTTAAGGAAAAAAATCGATGTGTTTTGGTATGTAGTTTATTTCGTATTAATGTTAAGTTTTTAATATTTTAATATGTAAATGCATACTGACATTAGCTATGGCAGCGACCGAGAGCGCGGCCACTTGCGGCACTTTCCTCTCGCCGGGCTGCGCGTACACGACGCCCGCCGCCTGCGCGCCCGACGTCGACACCAGCAGCACGAGCGTGTGCCGGATCACGCGACACCTGTTGGTAATAAGCGAAGATAAGCAACTTTCGCTTTGGTCGGGTCTAGGATGGACTGAAAATTATCTCCGTGATAATTTTTGAAGTTGAGCTTTAGCACAGAATAGATGCTAAAGCTCAACTTTTCCGTCAATGCCATTGTTGGAGCAATTGACAATCGCTTCAATTGCACGCGTAAACGATCAATTTTTCCGTCAATGGGCGTCAATTGCGGAAAAATTGACAATCGCAATTGATCGTTACCGGTGGGCTTTAGGCCTTAATTCCAGGGCCATCCTCTAAGTGCGAGGTACGCCCGGATAATCCGCCTGGCCACAACGTGAGCGTCCAATCCAGATCCTGCTCGTCCAGGATAGTCTCAGAGGGCATAGTAAGGAGTTTAGTGGGTATGGCTTCTACCGGAGCGAGCCCCACATAACCCCCGTTGCTTGCCAGGCACGGGGAATGTGTAAAAAGCATCCTCCCTACAAAAAGGCCTTAGTTCCGAACAGCATTAACCCTCCTTAATCGAAAGTATAATCTGTAGTGATTTCATCTACAACTGTGACACAATCACACAATATACTTACAACGTTTGACTGAAATCCTAAATGAGATTTCTAATGGTTTTCAGTTTGTGCGTTGTTTCTGTAATTACAGTTTGTGTACCTGCCGTTTTTCTCTTTGTTACTCAATAGTAACAAAGAGAAAAACGGCAGGTACTACAGTGTAGGTCATTGGTTTCTAACCTGGGGGTAATTAACTCCAGGAATGGCACTATGGTTCATTTCAAATAACATTTCTTTAATCTTCAATGACACTATTTGCTATGCACAGTGCATCCGCTACCGCAGTGGCTAACGGTAATCCCGACCGGTATTTTGTATGGCATTTTCGCAGCTGTTGCGAAACCGGAACCGCATACCGGATGGGTACACGTTACGTACCGCGTGTTCAGCGTTTTGAGCGGAATGCTTGTTTCATAGTTTTTATTTCACTGAGGATAAACTACCTGTCTTTTAAGTAGTTCCTCCTCTCAGCGGGGACCTTATGCGTGATAGTCCGCAGCCTGGCCGCGGCACAGGTCGCTAGCGCCAGGCACAGCGCCGCTAGTAAAGAACAGCCGGCCGCACAGACCACTTGTGCAGCAGACCCCACTTGTAAGGGCGCTCCGCCCCACAGCCGGGCTGTTAGCCACGATAGGGTACAAACACCTGAAAAAGAACGATGATACGATGATCTAGATGAATGTAAAATTTGTCCATTTTGATGGTGATAAAAAAATACCTATACAATAAGATTTTCAACGCTAAAATCTGCAAATACTATTTGAGAAAATTTATATTAGAAAAAATTGATTAACTCTCCATCTTCTTTTCTACATTTTGTCTTACTTATAAACTGTGTGCAGAGTAACAAAAGTCTGCAACACAGGTGCAACAATGTCCCTTGTGCTGTAGACTTCTTCAGGGGCCGTACCGGCTAACGCATCAAGCTTCGGCAAGTCTGCTCGGCTTCAAATTAAAACAGATTAATCGAGCCCCAATCAGGTCAAAATGGCGAACCCCCATTCATGTTGTCACACGAACATAGATAATCTTCTAAATAACTTGGGCAACTATTTGCCCAAGTAAGGAATTTCGTATTGTACTACAGTGAAACCTGGTTAATTGGGATTTCAAGGACCAAGACATATGTACCAATTATTGAGGGTTTCCAATAATCCAGTTTTCCAATTAAGCAGGTTTAAAATTATAGTTGTCTTACTTACAGATGCCCCCGCTTACAGAGGTCGAAATGTGCCGTCATTCCATTTTTAGAGGTGGAAATGTTAATAAAAATGCGTAATTTGTCTCACTTATACTATACAGGTAATTGAGCTACAGTCTCAATTATAGAGGTAAACTTCGAAAAGTCCTAAGACTTTTTAGAATTCAAATCTCATTTAACCAGATTCAAAAAGTCCCATTAACAGAGGTAATTTAACACTCTCACTTATCCAGGTCCCACTTAACCAGGGGGCTAATTGTCTAATTCAAAAAATCTATCGCAATCTCTTTCGTTTGACAAATGGATGTGACACATTGCTGCATTTCTTTGGTAAGTTTTTATTTGTCCTAAAAAGAAGCTTCAATGTGTTACATCCTGAAAGCAATTGCGATAGATTTTTAAATTACACAATAGAAAGGCAGGTTTCACTGTATTACAATACGAAATTCCTTACTTCGATTTATCCGTTAAGTTAAAGCTCGGCGGACCCACCGAAGTTCGAAAAGTTTGCCAGTAAAGCCCCTGCTACCCACGCATTAACGGGTACCTTGTTCTCCATCATTACTTTCTTATTACTTCGTGTTTAATACGTAAAAATTAAAGCACAAAACTTGTTCGACTTAGTCCCTATCTACCACATTCGGCTTTATAAGGCTATTTCCAAACACCTTGCATATCCTCATTAAATGCCAGAGTGTTACCAGCTAGTATCCCAACGGAGGGCCCGCGCTGCGCCCGGCCCGCTAGTTCGGCCTGCAGCAGCAGCGGCTGCGCGCACAGCGCCGCGCACCCCGCGCACCAGCACGCCGCGCACACCCACCCCAGCGCGCCCGGACAAGCTTCCTCCTGTGTAGTGAGTGTTTGCTTTGAGAATGGATTCTACTTTTAAGGCACGTGACTCGCTATAATATGCGCATAGCGTGGTTTCCTGCCCCCCTACTCAAATGGCCACTTTTCTATTCGTTCGCTAACTTCTAGCTTAAAAAGCTTAAAAATAAGCAATTAAACGATCATGTCACACGTCGCAAGCTTATGTAAACCACAGACATTGTTGTATTGTATATTTGTATAGAATTGGCAAGCCTACGACACGGAGTTAATGGCTTATTTTTAATTTTTAAGTTAGCGAACGAATAGAAAAGTGGCCATTTGAGTAGCCCCCCTGGTTTCCCAGAATTTTAGCTTTTACACAATATATGTTAGCGTATTCCAACAACAGCAATTGTTCACTATGAACTATGTTGCCAAAGCAAAATTATCTCATTAAATGCAATATGTTTGTAGTATTTGCCGAATACAACTTTAGCGTGTACTTACTTATTCACTTATTTGTAGGTACGTCACACTAAAGTTGAATTCGGTAAATATTACAAGCATATTGCATTTAATGCAATAATTTTCCTTTGATAACATAGTTCATAGTGAATAATTGCCGGTAGTCGCTTTCACTATGCGAAATTTTGGCTCGATTTGACGAATTTTACTATGATTTCGAAGATTCCAAAGTTGATAAAAATTAAATTGCTCTTATGACAAAAAGTGTTGAGTATTATGGGCTATTTATGTGGGTTGATTTTAGTCACCTTTGACGGTCGACTTTAGTCACCTGGCAAGTCGTTTGTAAAATTGAATCGCATTCGCAGTCGCAGGTGACACAACACATCGGTGATGGCATCGCTGTCGTCGATGTAGTCGATCACGTAACATAAGAATATGTATAACGTAGTTCCAGTTTTGGCCACCGGATCAAATAAGTTTCCGAATCAGTCGCCTGCGTGCGGCCTAGGCTAAATCGCCATTTACACAGTCAAAGTCGTGTGGCTTTAGTGACTCGTGTAAATAAATACCACATTAAAATCCATTTGTAATTACAAAAAAATCTACTTTTGAAAGGAATAATTATGGGGTTAAAATGTTTACTATTTAATTAGGTAAGTTCTGGATTGTTTAACTATCATTATGCTTGATCCAATATCGTTTACCTGTCTAGTATCACATTCCAGCAGAACCAGCATGGCGGCGGAGTGAGTCCCAGCGGTGGCAGCTTTGAGTAGGACGGGCAGGCGCGCCTTCCTGCCCGGCACCAAGCTGAGCAGCTGCAGCGCGGCGGCCGCCAGGCACATGGCGCCGCTGAGGCTCACCGTGATCCTGACCACTCCACGAAGGTCCTTCTCTACATCTGTCTGGAATTATAAGGGAAGATTTGAAACAGTTGACCGGAGGGCCTATTACAAAAAAGCATCGCCATAAGCGTAAGATGTTCGTCCCACTCCGTGACATTATTAACTCATGCATAAGGTTTAAAATCAAACAAATTGATTAACGAACATCTTCGACTATAGTGATTATTTTTTGTAATAGGCCCTCAGAATACTATACATACAATGCATTCCTTCATTTTTTCACGACTTGCGCAATAATAAATCTTGTAAGCTAATAGGAATTGTGCGCATTTGCTGGCCACATGAGTGGTATAGCTAGTTCCGATGCACAGTTACCCCAACCTTATCAGCGTCGAGCGTGATTTTTTGAAAACCAGAAAGAAAACTTATCAGCTGTTCCATCGAAAACATCAATATCTACTCGACCAAAATGTATGGAACAGCAGATTATTTTTTTTGCTCTGATTAAGTTGGCCCCATAGACAATGTTGTTCAGTTTGACGGTCTAAGAGCACCACATGTCAACTGTTTTCGAATACACCCTGTAGACTGTAGATCTAGAAAGCGAGCCTTATCTCCCGCTTTCTTTGAAGTCTAAATACTCACTAATGTCGACCTAGCGACAGTGAAGAGTGCGTATGTCCCGAGTCCCCGACATCGACATGCCACGTGTGTCGCCTCCGGGATGCGAACCTCACACGCCTTGGTGCTCCAAGCTCGTGGTTCCTCCTCGGTGCGCAGACCACAAGCCAGTTTCGACGCTGGAATTAACACACTATTTGTATCAACTCTATTTTTAAAATTCAAGAACATCACACATATTGCTTTAATAGCAAGACAATTTAAGCAACTTCTAAACAACAATATAATAATAAACAGTCTTGCAATGGAATTCAATAAATAAATTGGAAAATGAAAACATTGAATATAACGACAAAGTATTTTTTTTCGTAAGATGCGAAAACTCTAATAAAAGTTACGTTACGTTTAGTTAGTAAGATTTTCAATGCTATAATCAGTAAATCTTGGACGTGGTTAATCCGTCCAAGCTGTAAATACAATTTAAGAAAACTTATACTAGATAAATTAGATTAACACGCCGTCTTCTTTTCTTGATCATGTCTTGCTCGTAAATTAGTGAGCCTAATCTACGATACAGGTGCAACAATGTTGCTTGTGCTGTAGGCTTCTCCTGCTACCCACACATTAACGGGTACCTTAGATCTTTGTATGTGTACGGAGAGCAACAAAAGTCAACAACACAGATGAAATATGTTGTATGTTGCTTGTGTAGTAGACTTCTAGTGTTATCCTCCCGCACAATGACTAATGGTACCTGTTAAATGTAGGTCCTTTGACATGTGTAAAATTAATCAATCTTATTTTATAAATAAATGGTTTTCTGTGGTAATACCATAGAAATAGAATGTCAAAGAACAACAATGTCAATAAACAGGTGATCCGAAAACGAATGCATACATTTTATATGAGATACGTAAAATATGACTTGGATTCATAAAATATGACTATATACGGCAAAGGAAATTAATAAACTATGTTCCATACTGTTTTCTTCGTCGATAAACGAATAAATGTAGAGAAATTTGGTTTTAGAGAAATGTGTGGCAATATCTTATTTACCTATGAAAAGTGTGATTACTTGGATTATTTCTTTTTATCTCATCACAATTACTTAGAGCACAAGAGACCGTAGCTCCACGACACCTTTATTTTAAATTATAATTAAGATTAACAAATATTTTAAACAAACTGTGATTGCTCATTTGCTAGGCGGGACGCTAGGGGCTCTTACTGTAAAAAATGTTGGCACATGTCACTTGATCCTTTGTCTCTTTTTTACATAGACCGTGTCCGTATGATGTTAACTTCTCTTTTCCACGCTTTGTTGGTCTTCTTGAGCGCAGCCAAAATTTTTCTATGTCTATGGGTAATACCGAAAAAAGTTTTTTCTTCTTTTAATTTCGCTGCCGCATATGTAAAGACAAGTATCACTTTGAATAGGGTATTTTCCAAATTTTTGAAAACTGCTTTGTGTAAATCATAGAGTAAATTGTAGCACAGACTACAAAGGTGTTAAATTGTTTACATAAAGTTGACGTCACACAGTAGACATCAACGAACCGAGCGTTTTGGCAGTAAATTCAAAACCATTAAAAATAAATTTGATTTTAATTGATTTATTGGAGAAAAAATGTGTTAAATTAATTTATTTTTATTTTTCTGTTGAATTGTTCGTCCCAATCTTTAAATATAAGCAGTTTTCAAAAATTTGGAAAATATCCTATTAAGTACTTCTATATAAGATGTGGGTGGGTCGTATTTTGCAAAATGTTGCAGACCAAAGGTCTCTTATCAAACAAAGTTTAATTATTGTTGACTCGTATGAAAAAAACGCCTCTCTGATTTTAATTTTGTAAAGTGATATACAGCCCGCGGCACGGATCTTGAGCGGTGAAATTTAATGCGCAAGAAGTATAGCCGTCTCTATTACTACTCCCTACAATAGAGGCCTGCTCTCTATCCTTCTGTGCATTAAACACCGCTCAAGAACCGTGCTGATGCCTATAACAGAACTTACCAACTGCGCTGTAGTTCTTGACATGCGAGAAGAGAAGCGTGACAGTGTGCTGTAGACTCCTGTCGACTCCCGCGCCGCTGGCCGACAGCTGCACCTGCTGGGATGCGAACTCGTACTCCGTCTCCCGCCCGTTCCTGTAAGGAGACTGGCTACAACCACCGTTGTAGGTAAAAATTAAAATAAATAAAACGAAAGATAAAAATTAATGACAACTTAAATAGAAAAAAACCGGTCAAGAGCGAGTCGGACTCGCGCACCGAGGGTTCCGTACAATCATAAATATATTTGGATATGTTACTTTAGTACAGTCTTTAAAAAAGTAGGATAAACGGCAGACAGTTGGAAGGGCGAACAGGCGGACAGTTAATTTACAAATCTTAACCACAGCTGCTTATGGTGACTGAAAAACGTTTCAGCCACTCCACATTGCAAACTGTTTATATTACTAAGTAGGAACTTATTCTTCGTTTATTCGTACGGCAAATAGTAGGTAATTATTTTAGAACCAGCCACCAATTTATTATTGTAGTGTTAGGTTGCGCCATCTCTTGACCGATAGTGGAACTATATTTTTCCTTAGGTTAGCATGCTTAGGACAGCGCCATCTGTTGACTGGTAGTAAAACTAAAAAAAAATTGATTGTTTTTTGAATTTCTTAAAAAGTGTGTTATATTGAGACATCGTTTTATTTTTCCTGTAATCTTTACATAAACTACTATCACATATAATTATTTCAGATTTTTCTCTCTGCATTCTTCGGAGATAAGGGGGGGAACGGTATTTTTTTTACAATTTTCACCATAAGTCGAAAACTATGCGACCTAAAAAAAAAGAAAAAATGTTTAAAAACGTGCAAACGACGCTCTTTCATATGATACCCCACATGCCCTAGTTGCCCCACTTCAAATTTTTAAGACCCCTTTTCAGTCCCTGTTGTAAAAAAGATATTTATTTTTTTATTTATTTCTTATTCGCAAAATAGTTGGACAAATGTCATCTTAAACTATTCCAAATTTCAAGTTGATACCATTAGTAGTTCTCGAGATATCCAGCTGTGACAGACAGACAGACAGACAGACTGAGTCACACCATAAGGGTTCCTTTTTTACCATTTTGGTACGGAACCCTAAAAATATATGGAAAGAAATGCAAATAATAAATTAGAATAAAGTAATAATAACACAACAGTAATGTGTAAGAGGCAAGATGGAAGTGGAGTAGTGGAAAGGAGGAAACGGAATCAGAAAACTATTAGTGGAAGTGGGGAATTTCAAATGGCAATATTGAGTTATGGAAGTCAAACTAGGGAAATGGATATGGGTAAGTGAAAGTCCGGAAATGTACGGGGAAGTGGGAAAGTAGAAGTAGGATCAGAAATAAATCAGAATTGAATTTCCCATTTCTTCAATCAGTCATAATTGAAGTAATGGGAAAGAAAGATTGCGAAAGCGGAAATAGGTAAGCAAGCACAGAAGGGGAATTGAAATAACAAACTCACCTAAATTCTATAGATCGTCTCAAAGATGGCAGTCTCGCAGCCAAATTGTGATAAAGAACTGATACAACAGTGGCGTTCCCAGTTCGTCCTACAAGTTCTACGCCCACCGAGGTGAGAAGCCATTGCGGTCCAGCTGTGGGCCACTCGACAGTGCTGTGCAGGTCAAAATGGGCTGCATAATCGTCCAGCACCGGCTTCGACTTTACTGTCATCTCTTGCAACCGAATGTCTTCGTTGGATCTCATACCAGCTGTATCGACCACAGCGTTTTGGAGTTCGTACACTTTCTGTTGGAAAGAAGTTTTTTATTTATACATCAAACTTATTTCTACTCATGCTCATATTAACTATGCTAGTATGCTAGACTAGGCGAAATTATGCATCTCCCACCCACAATTTAGCAGGTAGTTCGTAAGTAGGACTCAACGTAGGTGGCTCGCTGGCATGACACACTACTATGACACTACCCTCGAGGTGATGAGACTTCGGGGAGGGGGCCATACCCATAATTAGGAACATTGAGAGGTACAGAGTTTTGTCATTTATCGCTAATGAAGTACAAGCTGCCAAAAAAAATAGGTGGCCATAATCAGCAGGATCAGAATTTTCTGCAGAATCTGCACAGCTATTTTGTCCAGTTCTGCTATTGGCAGCTTCTTTTGTCGATTGCACAGAACTATGAGTCGTTAGAGAGTTCTTGCTGGGTGACCGTTGTATGCTGAGTGTCGTTGGGGACACATATCTATCGTAAACACTTCGATATTACTCGAATCGCTTCCTTTCCTAGACACAGACGTGCGGTTTACAAACCTCTTCATCCAAAAATGCATCCGGGTGCTTCAACAGCGTATCATAGATCTTCAGTAAGTGCTCAACGCTGTCGAATCTGTCCTTTGGTTTCCCTACAGGAGAGAGGAGATATTGCAGCATGTTCCGAGAGTGGAGGAGAGGAAAAGTTCCCTCTCCTGGGTGCATGGGGAGGGAGCGGAGTACGGAGCCGTATTGATGTGCAACGTGTGATACATTAGCCCATGAGTATCCGTAGGAGATGCGGCTGAACTGGAAGCAAGCAAGTCGGGTGTTACATAGGTACCTATCTGATTTGCAAAGAATATCTTCCGGCTTAAGAAATATTTTGATATTTTTTATCTTACCTGTTCGTAAATATCTTTCAAGGAATCTGCAACGCACCCGGAGAAATCAGGTAGTTTCCATTTTACACCATGTTGGATAGTCTTCGGTTCGCAAAATCTAGCAATAACAAACCAGTGAATGTACTTAATGTGTTTGTAATATTTATTAAGAAAAACTTCATAATATTTAAAGCTACATTTTTGTTTCAGCTGGAAATTCTGAAGTCACCTTGTAGTTTCTCCTGTATGTCCGGGAGGACAAGACGCAGAGGCATGAGCTCCTGGAGCAGTTCTTGGCCAGCGAAGTCCATGCGAAGCTCCTGGCTCACAAGAGTCATCGGCTAGACCCAGGGCCCACATCGACACACTTTGCGCATTCGTTCCAGCTACTGAAGAAACTTGGCACCGGAATTCAGCAGATTTCTTTAAGGAAAAGATAGGTAAATAAAACTACAATATTCTTATTCCACGTAATAAAACCGTTCAAACACAACATACTTGGACGTTGAAGAGTTTCAACACGCTACCAGCTGGATAAAGGTCTTCCCAAACTTCACGGCCAGGGTTCAGCTTAAGAAGGTTCTTTTCCCTCGTCCAACTAAACCCCAGCACACCATGAGCTCTGCCAGCTCCCGCTAAGCATGTGATGCTTACATTGTCTCCCTGGAACATAATTAAATTTTAAGTAAATCTGTTTAGAAGACCTTTTTATGTTAAAAAAAGTAGGAAAGCGCTTGCCCGCTATCACGCCTGCTGGTAAGCGATGATGCGGTCTACGATGAAACGCACTTGCCTAGGTGATATCTAGTCACTCGCGACTTGAAGGCCCCCAGATTGTACCTATCGGGAAATAGACTAAGGCAAGGAGTTCCACTCTCTAGCTGTACGGATGATAAAATTTGAAGTTAAACACTTCGTTTTTGAAATTACACCGTTTTTTGGTGGTTTTTTGGGTGGTAGAATATTCACTTAAACACGGTGGCGCTGATTCGTACGTCTGGTTGTCCGATGGAAGAAGGGAGATGGTGAAATTGGGTTGTGGAATTCCACTGCACACTCATCTCACCGAAATGTATCCGATAAACTGACTATATCAGAAGCACAAAAGGAGTATCACCAACCGACCTTATTCACTGTGAGCGTAGACGGCACAAGACGAATGTCAGGTGGCCTTAAGATGTCCAGCCTCAAAGCTCTGCATCTTCTCCTGCCCACGTCGTTAGCTGAACAGGACCACTTCCCACTGTCCGATCGCTGGGCTTCTGACACGCCTAGCACAGACATTCGACGGCCGAGTGCGTCTTCTGCTACAGTCCGTGTCCATATGTCTCTAAAACCAGAAATTGATTTGTTCTAGAAGTCCTAAGAAGCAAAATCCTTTTGTAAGCCACATAAAACAAATAAGTATTGAGTTCAAGAAGTATCATTTATTAACATTTTCTAACCTGGTTGTGCCTTCGAAGTTTACTCGTACGCCATCTTTGTACCAGCTGAAGGTAATCTTCGGAGACCCATAAGCCATACAGCTCAAGATGAACTCTGAGCCCTCCCATACTCCCGGCCGCTGGTTCACAACTAATGCCTGGGAACAACACGTAGTCATATTTATTGCATCGAATAAATCAATCCAGACTTTCTGAACCCGCAAGGATGCGCATGGAGCCTAATTAGGCCGGCCACACACATACGGAATCTCGTTACGGAATTCCGTACATACGTGATTCCGAACGCAGCAACTGCATACAAAAATCTATGGGCTGTCCACACACATGCGGGATTTTTCCGTACGGAATCTTCATACATTGTCGAAATTACGTTCGGAATTACGGCGCGGACGGATCGTCGGCATTTGTCACTTACAGTCAGTCAGCAAGAACGATCTTTAAAGTTAATGCTTCATTAAATGTATCGCCATCTTTTTCTTCTTTTAAATGAAGTAAAGTACGGTGATACCTTTAATGACGCATTAACTTTAAAGATCGTTCTTGCAACTGACTGATAGTATGGATTTCTATGGTGCAGAAATGCCGATGTAGTGCACGCAGAGCCATAGAAATTCATACAAAGCAAAAAAAAAAAATATAGTTCGCTCCGAATCCGATGCAGTGGACGCGCACCTTAATAAATAAATTGTGTTGATATTATGTAGGAAATAGTTTGGACGTTCACAGCGCACTCTATAGTGACATCGAGGAAAAACGTCACAGATATCTACGTTCGATAGTGTTTCGTTAGATGGAGCTCGATTTTAGAAAATAAAATAAAATAATTAAAACTGGGAAATTCGAATTACAAGAGATCATTTTAAAAACAGTAAGTTTCATTTAAAAAATAAAAATAGGAACTATTTGCATCACTAGATGGTGTTGATGGGAATGGAAGTGTCAAAATTGGCTTTTAAAAATAAACACTGTACCAAGGACAGTGCTGGATTAACCCTTAAACAAATTAACCAATTACTTAACCAAAGCATCACGTCTGGGGGGCACCATAATCGGCACCGAAAAAAAATCGAAAAAAAAAACCATTTAGTTCAAGTTAATTTGTGTGGCCATGTAAAATGACTTACTACAAGATTAGTGGATGGAACTGACTAAAAATAGCGCTGCGCGGCCATTTTTTTACTATAGACAGTGAATGAAACTGACAAAAATCGCGCTGCGCGGCCTTTTGTTTTAGCAAATAAAGATATTCTTATTCTTTTATTTAAACTGAAAACTGGCATTTTTCTGAAAAAACAGGAATTTTGTGCATATCTTAGACAGGCATTTTCCCTTACGTAAATGGTAATCCTATATAGGGGGCCCACAGGCGTATCCCCGCCTACGGATGCCTACTAAGCAATCCTGCTTAGGGCACCAAGCTGTCTTAATCCGGCACTGACCAAGGAGTAAGCGCTCGCTGGTTGACAACTGCCCAAAGAGAAATATTTTAGGGTTACATCTGCCTGCCTACCTAGGTACTCTTCGAAGCTTAGTAAAAAAAATACATTGACACATACATTTTTACCAACGCCAACTATCGAGCCTACAGTTTTTTGTCATTTTGAAAAGCCCTCATTACCAAAAAGTGAAAAAAAAATCACCACAATTAAGGTTCCCCTTTCCAGTATCACTTATCCTACATAGTACATACATCTTTAATGTTAAATTATTGAGCTTTATGCAGCCTTAATCCTTCATCAAAAGCAGGAAGGAAGGCATCCTCGTTAGTTTGATTGAATGTAACCTTTCTCACGTAAACCCTCCGTCAGGCACCAATCTAATTTTTGATGACATTCTGTTATGAGAGAGTCTATCTATAATCTATAATTACGTAAAGCTTGAAAAACGGAGAACGCAGGACTTGCGTTATGTTATGATGACGTAGAGAGAGAGTTTTTGAAAAAGGAAATGTTTTGGTCGTCGAACTTTTTTCAGTTTCTTTTGTAATATCTTTGAAACACATGCAAGAAAAGGACTTGCAAACGTTGCGACCATGGTGTGTGTGTAAGAGAGACAGGTACCTATATTAATTTGTTATCATTTATTTTATAGCTTTTTGTTTCCTATGAAATTAGGAAACAAAAAACTGTAAAATAAATGTAAATCAGTATGTATTATTACCAGACCCCGGATTTGCGGTAGCAAGAATAAAATGACGTTTAATAGTGCGTGGACAACTTGATTGTCTATTTGTGTAATTTATCGATAAAAAAATTATAATTATGCAACGTGATATATAGACTTACTGTCGGAAATAGTAGAAATTACCTACCTACATTAAGAAAAGTGAAAATCGTGAAATGTATAAATAATAAAATTTACTGCAGTTTTTCTTAATGCAAAGATAGCAAAGTCAAAGTGAGTGAAGTAGAATGTAAAATTTTTAAGAAATACATGCTCCTTGGTAAAATACAAAAAGTAAACACAGACGCGATCAAAGAAGTTCCACTTCAAAAATATTTTCAAAACATCGATATATAAAAATATTTACGATAATTTGGTAATCACTAGCAAGTTTGTATTCTTGCCACCGCAAATCCGGCCTTTAATTATTACTAATAAGAAATATAAATATGTATTAATAACTTATTATACCAGCATTTTTTTAAGGTTAAGGTAAGGTAAGTAAAGTTTGGATCGGAGTTTTATAAGGTTTTACAGTTGTTGCTGTTTATTTTTTGGACATTTTGTTATTAAGGAGGTTGTATGACCGATAGTAGCGCCGCGGTGAGTTTTATTTAATTATTATTATTAATTTATTTATATTGTAATACTAATACACAATTTCAATAAAACTTTACGTGGAATTTTTAGGGCTCATAGTTAGTCTAAGTATTAAAGACTATGGGCGTTTAAAAATGTTTTAATCGGTATCATTGCATTCCCTCGTAAACACTGCTAGAAGTATAGCAAAACTGCTAAAAGTGGCCGTTTTTGACACATTTTGCTATCTACTTCTACGAATGACTACGAGTGTGATACCTTCTAAAAATACTAGACATGGGCCCTAAAAATTCCACGTAAAGATTTATTAAAATAATTTTCTATTAACAACTTATTTAATAAAAACCCCTGAGGGCGCCACTTTCTGTAGTATAACCACCTTAATTAAATGTATGTAATTAGTCACATCAAGGTAGCAGGTCGTTCACTTACTCAGTAAGAAAACATTATTAGTTGACAGTAAGTAAATACAAGAAACATGGTAAGTTATTACGAATTCATTTCGTAGTAAATGAGCGTTTTAATTAATACAGCCACAGAAATGTGTTCTTAAAGTGAAAATAAACCGAGAGCAAGTGAGTTTGCTTCCGACAGGAAATTAGTTCCGTAAATCAAATCTAGTAAAAGTTGTCTAGTATTATATTTACTCGTTTTTCAATCTTCATCTTTTCTGAAGCAGTAGTGGCTAATCCTTCGCATTTAAATGGATTTACCCTAACAATGCTGAAGAATGCTTATTTCAGCAGACTTACGGAGCGAAGAAGTTTGGTTTTTTTGTTTCTCATTTCGCGTAGACGGTAAGAAAATTCTCTTTTATGAAAAACTAAACAAGAATTTTTATAGCGGAGTTTTCGAATTGAAATGAAGGAATGAGCTTTATATTTCCAAAACCCATTTGCATGCGAAAAAATATTAAAAAATCGACAGTCACAATGAATGACTAACTTTAATTAGAAACGCGAATAATTCTAAATTTTTTTTAAACTTGCACGTAGGTATTCATTCGCGATATCCAGATTTATCATTAACGTGTAACGAAACGGTATTTTTTAGGTAACGTAAGTATCGAATTATTAATACAATACTATGTTTTGCACATTCAACAAATACTTTTTTGCTAAAGGTGCATTCAATTTTAGCCGCCATAGTTAATTATCTTATCGCCTGCCAATTTCCTCGGTGTTAATTGCAACTCGAAACTATTTTAAGCGTTTTTGTGACTGACTGAATGACTTTAGTTAGTCATATTTAAATCTTTAAGCGTTTAAGGCATTAAGAGTGACAGATGGGTCGGTTTCTTTAGAAAACATTCAGACATCAGCGACGTCGATAGAAATAAGTGTTACGATCAATAAGGCGTGGAAAACAAATAGGTCCATTTTTCTTTTGTCTCACCTCACTAGGGTGACGAGCAATTGCTTTTCTGTTACAAGAGTAATATTTACTGTGAACATTTCCAACAGGCATTTTTTTATTAGCCTAAGTTTTCTTTATTTTGGAACTTTCTCAAATAATTAAAACTTGTCGGTCAATCCGTAAAAACTTAGAGCAACGCGGGCTTGAACGGAAGCCCGCAATGCTCTAAGTAGGCTCTAAGCGTAAAAAAAATAAATGTGACATTATATAACTTCAAAAAGTTTGACAAGTCCAAAACTCGCTAAGATTATCGTCTTTACTTGAGCTAAAGTAATTACTTAAGGCGGTTGTATGACCGAAAGTGGCGCCCTCAGAGGTTTTTATGTAATACTAGCGGCCGCCCGCGGTTTCACCCGCGTGGTTCCCGTTTCCGTGGGAATATCGGGATAAAAAGTACCCTATGTTTTAATCTAGCTAGGCTATCTACTAGATAGTAAAATTTGGCACACAGATGTGTGCCAAATTTTAATCAAATTCTTTCAGTAGTTTTTGCGTGATTGAGGAACAAACATCCAAACATCCAAACCCACAACTTCCACATTTATAATATTATAGTAGGAAGTTGTTAATAGAAAAAGATTTTAATAATATTTATCGTGGAGATTTTAGGGCCCATGGTCTAGTATTTTTAGAAGGTATCACTACATGCCCTCGTAGTCATTCGTAGAAGTAGATAGCAAATGTGTCAAAAACGGCCACTTTTAGCAGTTTTTCTATCTACTTCTAGCAGTGATTACTAGGGAATGTAAGGATACCGTCTAAAAATACTAGACTGTAAGCCCTAAAATCTGCACGATAAACATTATTAAAATTTTGTATTAGAATTATAATATTAAATAAAATTCACCGCGGCGCCACTTTCGCTCAGGGTACCACCTTTAAACAATCTTCCAAAAAGTGCGAAAGAAATTTTTAAATCCAAATCGGTGTTCTAAGACACTGATAAAATATACGAGCCCATTTACAAAGAGCCGCAAAGGGGAGAACTGCTAAAAAATCTGTTTGCAAACAAAGACGATCTTAGGAAATTGAAACTCCTGATAGCATCGGACATTAACCAGACTTCCTGCACCACAAGTAGGATGGGGTAACAGCTTCAATCAATAACAAGAACTTTATCCGGGTGTAAGGAATTGGCCCATTTTTCCCGACCCGCCTCTCTGGTGAGGACTTTAATTGTTTGAAATGTGATCTCGTGCACCAGTAATGGATAGCGGACGTCCTCCGACTGCGCGAATGTTCTCTTGAAACTAATCAAGTAGAAGAGGGTACGTGGCCGAGGCTGATTATTTTCACAATAGTGGTGGACTTCTCTAGATAAGTGAATTTGTTATTATTAAAACTCTAGGTTGGGCTAATCAATCTTTTGATAAACAAGTTTTATACCTTGTTATCGTAGCTTTTTATTTACAGTGAAAAACGTTGCGGTCATGTATTAAAAAAATCGGGTTACGTAGTGACTACGTCTTTACGTAGTAACTATGACTGTCGTAGTTCACAAGTGCATTAGGTACGAAAGCGCTTATTGGCTGTCATGCGGGGGTAAACCCTTTATCTATGCAACACGCGTTGATGATGTTGTGTTCAACACCTTCAAACTGAGCGCGGGCTGTATGTCAAAGTGAAGCGTGGCTGGCAGTAAGTGATCGGCGGTGCTTACGCACCAACCACGTAAGCGTGTAGCGGCTAGGCGGGCAAACGTCCGCCTCTATGCTTTGTCCAAAAGAAATAGTGTTTCTTCCTGTAAGCTGAGCGCGGGCTGCATATCGAAGTGCAGTGTGGCAGGGCAAACGGTCAAAGTGTGCCTGCCTCTATGCTACGTCCTAAAGATGTAGTGTTCCTACCTGCAAGCTGAGTGCTGGCTGCATGTCGAAGTGCAGTGTGGCAGGGCAAACGGTTAAAGTATGCCTGCCTCTATGCTACGTCCTAAAGATGTAGTGTTCCTACCTGCAAGCTGAGCGCGGGCTGCATATCGAAGTGCAGTCTGGCAGGGCAAACGGTCAAAGTGTGCCTGCCTCTAAGTACTTGTTGTATGGTCTGTGGCTACGTCCTAAAGATGTAGTGTTCCTACCTGCAAGCTGAGCGCGGGCTGCATGTCGAAGTGCAGCGTGGCGGGCAGCAGGCGCAGGCGGTCGGTGCGTGAGCGCGTGGCGGCTAAGCGAGCGAGCGCAGCGCGCAGTATTCCTGCTTCACGTCTCGCACCCCATATTCGCAAAAGCACAGTGCGCGCGCCGTTCATGTCTGTTGAACTAAAAACACGACTGCAATAAGTTTGTGTTTATCATGCATAATTCATAGGATTTAAATCACTGCACCATGTAGATCAATAAAATTCAGATTAATTTCTCTAATTCCACCAAAAGATGGTCGGTTAAAAATTAATGTCAAAGCCTAGTGAGTTTGCCGAGTGGTAATAGTAATGCAGACAAGCGAGTGAGAATAAAATCAATATAACAATTTCATGAACTTCGATGTGAAACGAGGAGCTGAAAAAAGAAGAGTCTCGAAGAGTCTTTTCTTCAAATCTATTTAGATATAACTACTCAAAAAAAATAGGGGTCACTATATGGTTGTGGGTGAAATGAGCTAACTTTGCAAGGTTTCTTTAATATTAATTCAATCAGATTTTATTTGAATTAGATATTGTTCGAAGGCTCTAATAAGCAACTTGCCGTGAGTCAGTTACAATAACAAGAAAATGGAGTTTGAAAAACACGCAAAATTTTACATTTTGCAATTCTGACATATACGATGAATAGGAGAAATTATGTAGTAAATTCGACGGTTAAGTCCATAAAGTTGACCTCTTTCGAAAAATATCAAATCCAAATAAAATCAGATAGTATTTATATTAAAAAACCAGCCAAGTGCGAGTTGGACTCACGCACGAAGGATTCCGTACCAAAAAACGGCAAAAAAAATTACGTTTGTTGTAAGGGAGCCCCCCTTAAATATTAATTTTATTCTGCTTTTAGTATTTGTTGTTACAGTGGCAACAAAAATACATGATCTGTGAAAATTTCAACTGTCTACCTGTTGTCGTTATTAATTTCGAGCAAAAAACGGCAAAAAAATCACGTTTGTTGTATGGGAGCCCCCCTTAAATATTAATTTTATTCTGTTTTTAGTATTTGTTGTTATAGCGGCAATAGAAATAAATCATCTGTGAAAATTTCAACATTCTAGCTATCATGGTTCATGAGATACAGCCTGGTGACAGACAGACAGCGGAGTATTAGTAATAGGGTCCCGTTTTTACCCTTTGGGTACGGAACCCTAAAAAACATTTTTAAAGTTAGCTCGTTTCTATGGAAAATCATTAAAGGCCCCTATTTTCTTTTCAGCAGTATAATATATAAATATTATATTACCATAATACGAGTGTGAGCTATTTCATTTTAGACTTTCAGCTGTCAAAAAGACAAAAAGGTGCCAATTGAAAATCAGCGTCGGGTCTTACAAACACGACACATGCTGAATTGGCTTCCTAATTTGATGCAGCCGTGAGATTTATTTATTTTCTTTTTTCTTTTATATTTGGTTTGTTTAAAAATCAGTTTTTTTCCCTTTAATGTACCTACATAACTAAGTATAGCATGTAAATTTCATCTCATGTCTGTGTCTAATAAATATATTTTCTTTCTTTCTTTCTTTCTTTCAGTATATTTATAAATAAAACAAACGGCTTGGAATAGCTACGTGACGTAGCTTATTTATAGCCGTTCACTTTATAAACGCAATTTCTATCAAGACTACAAACTTAATATATTTCAGCTAAACAAAGAAGTTCCTACAATATTTGTTTACAACAATAATTATCTCTTGAACAAAATTGGATTTCCTTACCTTATGTTTAAGATTTCAATTTCGTCCTCTAAAGTGATATTGGACGCTCTTAAATAGCTCGTTATCTGAAAACAATAGTTATAAACTTTTATTATAGACCTCTTAAAGAAACTAAAGACTAGGGTTTGGTCACGTTGGTGCCATTAAAATAATTTAATGAGTTTGGATTTGTTCTTTGAAAAAGAAAACGGAGCGACTTTAACATAAAAATTTGAGATAAGAGAAAAGCACGTTTAAGAATTCTTTAAGATAATAAATAACGTTAAATGTATTTTTACCCGACTGCAAGAGGGTTATGTTTTTCGCGCGTATCTTGTATGTATGTTTGTTTGTTTGTATGTAATATTCTTTATTACCTCATATCTTTCAAACGGCTGAACGGATTTCCATGATTAACATATCGTTAGATTTGTCTCGTCAGCCCAAGTGTTCTTAAGAAGGTGGCGTTATAAAAAACCAACATGACGGCTGTACGGTGCTATTATACGTAGTGGAAAAAAGTTTTTTTTTTAAATACTGCAATATGGGTGTCAAATTAAAGGGCTTATTATAAGGATTTCAAAACGGTATATCATGACCGTAATATATAATAACTAAAAAGAAATAAATAAAAAAATAAATTTAAAAAATAAAAACCCGCCTGCATAAAAATACAAGTCAATTGAAAAGATGGAAACAAGATTAAATATTAAAGGCAACACTATAACTTATAACATGCAGTCGGAGGCATATAACTCAAATCATTCATAATGTCACTTTCTTTATGCATGCCTCCGATCCGACTGCATGTTATAAGTTATAATGTTGCCTTTAATATTTAATCTTGTTTCCATAATCTTTTCAGTTGACTTGTATTTTTATGCAGGCGGGTTTTTATATTTTTAAATTTAATTTTGCAGGATTGAATTATGTTTATTCAAAGACTGAAATCACAATTCGATTTAATTTCAGACATAATTATGTGGAACACTTTTGACAGGAATGGCTGCATCACATTGATTCGCATAATAGATAAATTCTCATGAGAGGTTTATGAAAGATATACGAAAAAAACCTGTCAGCAACCTGAATGTTTACGATCTAAATATAACCCATAGTAATCTATGGTTTTCTGACATTGCATCAATTTTCTTGCGATCTGTACTAAAGGCATATAATATCAAAATACTTGTAAGTAAGTATCAGGCACTTTACTAGATCTCGCATTTCTTTAGAAAATGTCCAACAGCTTTAGGAGTGATATTATAAAGCTTTGTCCAGACTTGTATCATTTTGGCGTATCAGATCACCGTATCTTTACCATACATCGCTAGTTTGGTTGGGCGTGCGTTGATATTACTTCAACTCACGCCCAACCAAACTAGCGATGTATGTTAAAGATACGGTGATCTGATACGCCAAAATGGACTAGTCTGGACAAAGCTTAAGATGTCTCATGGTTTATTCGTCCAAGGGTGTCTTATGAATGTTAGACACTTTCGCGTTTTGTATTTGAATTATTCGTATAATATTTGTTGCTCAGTTGAGACAGTATACTTATTGGGATTTCTCTTCTGAAAAAAACTGTAAGAAACTTAGCTAGACCCATGTTTTTCATTTCATACAGACGCGTTATTTACGCGCTCCAAAAATATAGTAGTTGTATCTATGAATAATTATTTAATGTCGGTGGTAATATGACTATAGATCTGACGACAAAAACGTACGTGAAAACACCGCAAGCACTGACATGAAATTTTTTTTCCGCAAGCCCTGACATGAATTTTTTTTTCTTGCAAGTCTTGGTCAAATCTGTAATTTTCATAATTAGTTTCAATATATTAAGTCTATGGTTTCAATTCAAGCATGAGAATAATCATCTTATGCCCTTCTTCCCCACGACACTACCAAGGCGCACTACTGGTGCTGGTAAAAAAATGGTGTCGTGGGGAAGGCATATGTATAGAATTTTTCATTTACCTACGACACTACTGGGCCGGTAGTGTAGCAGGGAAAAAAAAATAGCCACGACATTACCAGTAGTGCGCCTTGATAGTGTCGTGGGGAAGAAGGGCATCTTATGTCTTGATAAAGCAATATTGGAATTACAATGGAAAAACATACATCATTTTCTAAGTACAATCGCAGAAAGGAAGGTTAGTCCGTACGCTGTTGCGTGAGGTTGTGGTTAAGCTAGGGTTTACTAGGATGACGGTGCCGTCATATTACGGCCGTAATTTAGCGGCGTAGAACGTTGTCTATGTAAATTACGGCCGTAATATGACGGCACCGTCATCCTAGGAAACCCTAGCTTTAGCAATAAGGTTGCTTTTTGTGTGCTATCTTTCTGTAAAGTGTTTTTGTCTTATTGTGCTTTAGAGCGTTTATTATTATATAGGAGCGTCTATTAGCCGTAGCTAATAAATAGATGTTAAATGTTTTTTAATTCTATTAGGGGACAAATATTAGAATTCATAATTTACCTGTTTAATTATTTCTTGCGATATGTTGACGTTGGGTTGGTCCATAATCTGAAGACTTATTTCGAATCGTGCAGTGGCTAAAAAATATAAGTTTACATTTCAATAATATGGGTTTGTATTAAATTATCTCAGTTTGTAACAAATTAAAGACAACAGTAGGTACCTATATTCAACAGAGACACCGTAATCTAAATAATGGTGACATTCGTAATGGAAATGATACCTAGGTACAGGTACTTACTAAAATCTGAGTCCCTTGGGTTGCAATCACAGGTGGCGCCTTCTGTACAGCCGTCTGAGCATTCTTCTATACCACACTCTGAAATTAAATGTTAACCTGTTTATTAACAAAAACAATGTTATTTTTTATTCATACAAAACTTGAACTGCCGTACAAATATACGAAGAATAAGTTTATACCTAGTTTAACCAAAAATATTGCTCAGCAAATTACTCCTGTCCTTACGTTTAACGTCTCAAAGCATCATATTCCTAAACAAACTTTTTGGTTATTCTAAGTATAAACTTATTCTTCGTTTATTTGTATGGCAGGAAAACTTTCTTTAATATTCATTGTTGTAAACATTTCCTAACTAAAGTAAGAAGTACCTAGTAATACAGGAGATTTTCAATAAGAGTTAAGTTTAATTTAAAAATAGGACCAGCCTTTCTATTGTCTAATTTAAAAATCTATCGCAATCGCTTTCAGGATGTAACACATTGAAGCTTCCTTTTGGGACCAATAAAAACTTACCAAATAAATGCAGCAATGTGTCACATCCATCTGTCAAATGAAAGCGATTGCGATAGATTTTTTGAATTAGACAATTAGCCCCCCGATTTTTCACAAATCTGATGAAAAATTAAAAAAAAAAAACAGAAAAGCAAGCTGATTGAAGTATATTTCGTCGAACCTCACGATGTCACGCCTCGTTTAGTCCCAATCATTTGAGCTCGCCCATCTTCAGTGGACTGGCCACTTTGCATCCAAAATCCTTATTAATAGCCCCCGAACGGATGGTAACCGGCATAATTGGGAAATGGCTAGGATAATGGCACAGGAGACTGCAGAAGAACAGAGGCGAAGCAAAGGAAAGCTTTCCTTTTGAATTTGAGATAGTGTTTTGATAGGAGTATACTATTATAGCTTGTTAGATATTTAAATGTGAGCGATGGAAATTTAATGAAAATAAATGGATAGTGCTGTATCTAGATCATTTCATTTTGAGAATCGTATAATATACATATTCGACTTTGTACATACATTAAGATTGAGAACCTACCGATTTATGCTTTCACCTACAGGATGAAATCGAAAACAGTCGACAAATGTGATGTGGCTTAGACTGTCAAATAACAACTTTGCCTATAACCAACTTAATCAGGGCAAATTCGTTCGACATATGGCTCTATCTCGAACATTTGAGTCATATGACAAACGAAAATCAGTCGAAAAGAGCGCTCGACTGGCTTCGAGCGATTCAAAACTAGGGCCCCTGAAATTTTTTCCATATTTTAGAATCGTTCGTTTCCGGTGGTGCCAACATAAACGAAATGTTGGATTTTATCCGTTCCATGCAGAATTTAGAGAAAACAGGTAACTACCGCAACGAAAACGAAACGTAATATTCATGTTTCTATTGGCTGTTACAAAAAAATCTTTGCTTTTTAGTAGAAAAGAATATCGCTCGCCGTACCGTATCGCTCGACTGCAAACGAATGGGTGAGGGCACTCGTTGCGGTCGAGCGATTCAAAAATATGGAAAGTCAAAATGTCGAACGAAAATCAATAGAAAAGAGCGCTCGACTCCAGTCGAGTGCTCGTTTCTACTGATTTTCGATCGACATCTCATTGTTTTGAGTCATATGTCGAACGAAAATCAGTAGAAACGAGCGCTCGACGCCAGCCGAGCGATTCAAAAATAGGGCCCCTGGTCGCCGCGGCCAGCGAATGGTTTTGGCCGCGTGTTTGGTCGAACACCTTGTGGCCAGGGGACCTTTTTTTTGGAATCGCTCGGCTCCAGTCGAGCGCTAGTTTCTACTGACTTTCGTTCGACATCTCATTGTTTTGAGTCATATGTCGAACGAAAATCAGTCGAAAAGATCACTCGACGCCTGCCGAGCGATTCAAAAATAGGGGCCCAGATGTTCTGCTCCATACATTTTATTGTCATTTTTATGGAACAGCTAATTATTTATTTGCTCTGATTAAGTTGGTCTCATAGACAAAGTTGTTCAGTTTGACGGTCCTTAGACCGTCAACCGTGGCTTAACACACCACAAAATTTGTCGAGTGTTCAAAAAATCACCCTGTACATTTAAATAAAAATAACTTGAATACTTATTTTAATTGTGCCTAAATTGTATGATAGTATTGAGCATTCAAGTATTTTTTTTTTACATTACTATTGACTAAGCTTATGAATGAGGCTCATTTTGTGGCAAGAACTTTCCCCAATTTGTATTGAATGTGAAATATCGTAGCGGGAAGGGCAAATGGCTTTTCCATATTTTTTTATAATTAAGCTAATATGACGCCCGAGGTAGACCTGAATGTCATGAAACAGAAGTTAAATTATTTTTACTAAAACACGTGGTTGTTGCATTACAGAAGTAAATAACTTTTAACAATAATTACAAAGTAAGTAGTTTATTGAATTTCTTGAAAGACTGTATGCAACAGCCACATGTTTTTAGTAAATAATTTCACTTCCATTTCATGAGATTCTGGTCTACCTATAGGTATATCATGGCTTCATAGGTATCACGATGAAAGTATTCAGTGAACAGAGGGACAACCGGCGGAATACTTAAAGAAGCATCTGTTAAGATTTGTCTCTGTTCCTTTACTTCCTCTCTATGATAATGGTGAAGAATAATGGCCGCAGTTATAGCCGAGGCTGAGTCCTATTATGAGAATCGTGCCGGTTCTGCCGTCAGGACTTTGACGTAAAACGGCATCTTGTTAACAAGTGCATTCAAAGAAGCTACATTTTAAGTTGAATAGAGGAAGATAGCTCGTTGTCGTATAACTTTGTTTAAATTTTCGTTTACAGCCCGTTTTCAATTGTGCTTTTGAGAGTTATAATTCTACTTTAATTGAATGTTTTCAAAGAACTTCGATCCGAATCGTTCTCGGAGCACAAATTAAATAATAGAGTTCAATACTACTCTACTAGTATCAATCAGTATGGCACTTCTTACTCAAAACATAGAATTAATAACTAATCCTTGTTTTGATTTCTCACTTTTTTATTGCTAATGACCAAAATGATTATTTGGCTTTCGTTATCACGATGTTTTCGTATTTTTTGTCTATAGTTTTGTAAGTAAAGGCCTATGAAAAGCTTTTGGATATTAGTTTTCAATTCAGTGCCTTAGGATCGGTAGCCTAAGTATGTCATGCTCTCTTTAATCATTTCTGCGGTGGTGTCGTGTGGGGCGGGTCATTACGTTCCCTCAAATATGGTTGAGCGAAGCGATGGCTGGTCCATGCGTCATGCTCGTGAACGGGTGCTGCCAGTGGGAATGGGTCTGCTTCTGAGTACCTATCTTAACGCATATTAAATTGTAAGAATTGCGTTTTTATTTTTATGTCTTGTATCAAGTGTTTTTTGGTTAGAGTAGCAGACGGAGTGATTTCTAAACTAGTTGAAAGTTATTTACTCTCACGATTACCTATCTGAATGTAGAAGATATTTAATGTTAACCTACCTACCCATTGTGTGTAACCTTTTGATAATTATTGTGATGGAAAATGACCTCACTTTAAATGTGGAGCTCATTTTCCAATGTTGACGACTCTGTATGAAATATACAGGGAGAAAAAAGCAGCCCTTGACGAGTTTCTTGCCGGTTCTTCTCGTTACAAGGTCTCCCGCTTAGGGTTTGCGAACCGATGGCGTAGCTTCTATGACATTCACAAGTGCTTG
Source organism: Agriphila geniculea (assembly GCA_943789525.1). Taxonomy (NCBI): domain Eukaryota; kingdom Metazoa; phylum Arthropoda; class Insecta; order Lepidoptera; family Crambidae; genus Agriphila; species Agriphila geniculea. Next base: position 18,420,123 of record OX038883.1, on the reverse strand, counting down.
TAACAGCCTAGACTGAATAAATTATTTTGAATTTTTTGAATTTTACTTTGCTGCTAAACTATTTAAACCTAGTTTGGCGATTGCAAGAATACTGAAATATTTTACACAATTAAAAAGCAAATGCAGATATTATTTCTTCATTATCATAACTATAAAACACAAATAAACTGTTAACAATTAAGAACTTTTGTTGTATTTGAAAAAATAGTTTTCAATCATCGATATGTTAATGTTTTCAATATTATTAATTCATATGAAATAAAACATTTACGAAATTATTTATAAAATATGTACAATATGAAAGTTTTACTAGAAACACGATGTATATGTTGCTGTAAAACCCCGGATTTATGCAAATCCTAAGATTTTCTAGTAGAATCTAAGACTTAACTCTTAGTTCGATTAAGGGCAAAAGTTCGAATTGTAATCACCGTCCATTTCGAACTTTTACCACCATTCACTTGGTAAATCTTAGGTTTTACCATAGAGACGCGGTAATACTAAAAATTATTTATTTTGAAGGTATTCTCAATTATTATTTACTAATAAATTCATCAATTCATAATAAGAACAAGGGATTTTGTCTCATGGGTTAATTTATATGTTATATGATAATAATACTCCTAAGATAAATAAAAATAATAGAGAAGGCTAAATCAAAATGATAATGAAAAATATTAAAGGATTTTACTGATAGGTAGGTTATGATAGGTTATTCACTGTTTTATTTTAAAAATCCAAAATTTACCAAACGTCGCTCGTTGGTAAAACCTAACATATCCCAGTAAAAGCCCGAGATATTGTCTTCCTTTTATAAAACACTACATTTACCAACTCCTAAGTTGGAAATTTTCCAGTAAAACTTAAGATTGACCAATGTACGGGTTTTTCAGTAACATTTACACAAACAACTTGCATTAACATGACAAAGCAGATAGCATCTTATCATGTAAGCGCCTCCACTTTCAAGAGATTCTATGTTGCGAATATTTTGCGAGAAAATCTGTTTCTTAAATTATAAGAGAGTGTCTGTGAGTTCAAATTCCATGTAGAGTCACAGAATACATAATAGTACAAGTGTTGAGTGGGAATTACACACACATAGGACTTAAGTACTTTTTATTAGTATTATATAAAAATAGCCTAGTCACTAGGCTATTTTTATATAATGTTAAATAAGTACATTTTATAAAAAATAAGTATACCTAATATAACTATAGCTATTTACTAATCCTAAAAGTAAGTATAAACAAAGCTATCAAAATTTTGTTATTTTTCAAGTGTATTTAAGTTGAAGCGTAGGTATTATACAACGTGTTACAAAATGCCGAATATGGTAAATAAGGACTATAAAAATTTAACAACTTTTACTATGAGACTAACTCTGAAATCGCGAAAAAGAAATCAGCTGTTTCATACAAAAATTACAAATTGTATGAAACAGGTGATTTTTTTTCGCGATTTCAGACTTGGTCCCATAGTAAAAGTTGTTCAGTTTGATGGTGCCCTATCTGCCATATTCGGCATTAATAGGGGTTATTTTGAAACACGTTGTAGAGTTAGCACTATTTTCTATGCAAAGTGCCGATTCTCCTTTGAAAATTTTCTTATGTTCATTTTTCATGCTTACGCGAACGGATACTAGTGCGGTTTTATTAAGTTTTTTTATGTCTTTTTTTGAAAGCTTACCTGGTTCAGCAATTTGCGACTCGCAAAGGTCGCCAGTGTACCCAGGAGCGCAGATGCAACTGACTGCCGCGGGGCCCATCTGTCTGTAAGCAAAGAGACACTAAGACTTAAGGCTGGTTTACATTATCTTAGTATTTAGTAGAGTGCTTAGTAGCGTGCGAGTAGATTTGAATGCGAGTGATTTAGTAATTTTGGTGCCTTTCCAGTGACCGTTTACACGCTTCCAGTAGAGTGTCATTTTCGCCATACCTAATACCTATTATTTAATTCAATTACACGTTACGCGTTCACCGGCAAATGCACTCTACTAAAGACGCTACTAAAATGTCGATTTACATGCTTCCAGTGCGAGTGCGAGTAAAATATCGCGCGGGGGGTGAGCGGGCGCGCAGGGGGTGCTACTGGAAAGCGAGTAGAAAGGCTACTAGAACGTTACTCTCTTTAGTCATAAGACGACCGTTTACATGTTTCCACTAAAGCACTCTCCTAAAGCACTCTACTAAAGACTAAGATAATGTAAACCAGCTTTAACAGATAGGTAAATTAGTATGGAAAATACAATTTCTCTCCTTTATACAAATATGCTCGAGGAGCTCAATGGCACAGTGGTTTAGCGTTAGGCCCAGCGATTACGGAGGTTAAGCAACTTTCGCAAGGGTCAGCCAAGGGATGGGTGACCAAAAATTTAATATCTCGAGCTCTTCCGTGCTTCGGAAGGAACGTTAAACCGTTGGTCCCGGGTGCATTTAAGCAAAATCTAACTCTCGAGTTTTGATGGTGATCCCTGATTGGTCAAGGAACTCAGTAGTTAGGTTTTGCGTGCAAACTCTAACTCCCCAGTTTCGCGCTAGTTCGATAGTGATCTCTGATTGGTCAAAAAACTCAGTAGTTAGGGTTTGCCCGCAAACTCTAACTACTGAGTTCACATCTTTATTTTTTTTGTCAGTAGTAATGTATAGCGCGTAATTGTTTAACTGATTTCAAGGACTTTGCTAGTTTAGTTATAACAAGACGTTTTGCAATATATTTTCATCAGTAATTTATGGCACTTAATAATGATTAGGAAAAAAATTTATTAAATTTTGTTCAATAATTTCCGTTGCTGGCTGTACCTACTGAAATAAAAAGATGTTTACAGATAAACGATAAACCAAAAAAATACGTTAATGTGTAAAGAAAGGCGAATACCTTCAAACCATTTAGCCTTATAAGAATATTGAATTGAAGAAAAATTTATTAAGAATGTTTCTGTGCAATAAATATTTATTTTGTTGTATATTAAGTACCTATTGTTTTATTCTCAAAAGTTTTAACCCAAACCACAGAATAAATAATAGTACAAGTACAGAAGCAGCACGCCGCAAAGTCAGTTAAATAAATGGCGACTTTTGCACCAACACAATAAAATGCAATTCAGTTTTATTTTATTCATTATTTATCAGTTGCTGGATATTACGGCTATATAACTATCAAGTTGACGGCTATGCTTATAATTGGATGTAATTTGATTGTTCTGATAAATAATTGAAGTGACTTCTTTTTTTGGCAAAAATGACCACTTAATTTGTTGTAACGTAGCCTAAACTTATCTTTTTCGAGTAAGTTATGTTCCCTAGGTTATTTTAATATTCAAACATTTGTACATACAGGAAAGTTTTGTAGCAATAGCATTCACAGTTGTTAAATAAATTGTGAAAAATGTTGAAATAGAAAATGCAACTTGTCAAAAATTCTCCATACAAAACGTCAATTTCATTCATAGGCAAGGAATACCTATTTAGTTTAGCAGAAAAAAAAGCTTTTGCGTTCAGATCTGGGTATACTGGATTATATTCGCAAAAACTTGGAAGATTAGAAATCATTTTTAAAAAATAAAATATTTTACCACTGTTGTGTTCAAAGACAATGGGGAATGTCCGAAAAAAATCAAATTGGCTGAATATTTTTTTATAGATAGACCGAAAATTCTGTTTTTTTTTCTATTACTAAGAGAGCTTATTCCTACCTAAAAAAATATTCAGCCAATTTTATTTTTTCGGACATTCCCCATTGATAACTGAATTTTGAAGCTCGCTCATTGGTGGATGCACACTCAGTAGTTAGAGTTTGCGGGCAAAACTTAACTACTGAGTTTTTTGACCAATCAGAGATCACTATCGAACTAGCGCGAAACTGGGGAGTTAGAGTTTGCGCGCAAAACCTAACTACTGAGTTTCTTGACCAATCAGAGATCACCATCAAAACTCGAGAGTTAGATTTTGCTTATATGCGTCCCGGGTCCATTTGCAGTCGTTAACACCCACCAATCCGCATTGTGTCCGCGTTGGCTTCCTCCTTATCTACCTATAAGGAAGGGCTGTGCCCCAGCAGTAGGGACAATAAAAATGGCTGAGGGCCATACAAATTACTATGCGGTTAATTTAACAATGTAGGTACAACAGAAGTGATTAACTTCAGAGAGTTTGCGTTACCAAACCACGTATTTTAAACTGTAAAATTGACTCTTTTTAGTTTTTTTTTAAATTAGTTGCAGCGGATCACTGTCTATTGTCAATTTAATCGCATTGTATGTACTTATATAGTTATTGTTTAAAAGCGTTAACACTTGGGACCATCTTGGGGACACAAAAGTACTTAAAGTTCCAACAATAAATAATTATAAAATTTTACACCACATTTAATACTTAAATGAACAATTTATTAGAAACTAGCGGCCGCCCGCGACTTCGTCTGCGTGGAAAGATTATTTGCTATCCCTCGAGAACAATACATTTTTTCGGGATGAAAGGTACCCTATGTCCTTCTCTGTACCCCTAAGAACGTATATGCAAAATTTCATGGTGATCGGTTGAGTAGTTAAGACGTGAAGGCGTAACAAACAAATAAACAAACAAACAAACAAACGGACTTTCACATTTATAATATTAGTAAGGATAAAGTTAATGAAATAAAACTCCGATTAATGGCGCCAAAAAACTCCGTTCTGGCATTGGTTAGCAGGCAAACTCTTTTGTTTTTTTTAACTTGACGACTTGGGCGACACCTATGTCTTTGTTAATTTTGGTAAGTCCGGAGATTTTGTTAGGAAAATTATCAGCTGTTGTATTATAAAAAAATTATTAAAGCTTTTTTACGGGATTGGGATCACATTAATTATCCAAATCCTTAAGTCACATCTCACACGGACTTTTTTCTAAATGCACATATACTAATCACTGTATACGCGACAATCCGTCCGAGTGTCTATTTGTGAGTCAAATTAACTCGTCTCTCCTGAGTGTTTAGTGCTAATGACTGTTTCATTCCTAGTTACAAACTATACTGGAATGCTAGCACACACTTCGCTTATTTACATTTATCTAAATTCCTTTATCCTTCCTTCCGGATACTAGGCTCCCATGACTTCGCTCCCATGGGATCCACTTCATTACATTTTTCAATAGTTCTTTCACTTTCCGTTGCACGAAAACATGGCTTGATAGAGCGAGAATACCGCTTTGGCTCACCGTCTCCGAAGAGAGCGGCCCAGTAGCGGTCACATATAAAAGACACCACACCAGTCTATTTTCATACAGACGAAGTAACTTTGAAGCCTTGGTTCTCCGCCAAGGATTGACCTAGCTGTGATCTGGTGATGGCCATCCAGGGACTGAATGGAGGAGATTCAGACCACTGGTACACACCCAACTGATCTGATCAGCATTCTAAAAGATATTTTTTTTCTTGTATCTCTTAGAATGCTGATCAGATCAGTTTGAGTGAATATAGCGATCAGAATCTCCTCCATTCACTCCCTGGATAGCCATCATCAGATCACAGCTAGATCAATCCTTGGTGGAGAACCAAGGCTTCAAAGTTACCTCGTTTATAAGAAAAGTACCTGGGTGACCGAGCTTTGCTCGTTTATTACTATTTATTGTAATATGGTGATGTTTAGGTGATAATCTACATTGTTATCTCAAACATTAATACATTTTTTAAAACTTGTCTAAAAACAATGAAAATTAAGTATTATATATAAACTTGAACATATAAAAAAAACAAAGGTAAGTCACTGAGCGGGTTTCGAACCCGTAACACTCGTTTCTTGCCACCCGCTGGACCAGACGGACAGTGGCCGGCAGGACGAAACCATATTCTGTGTCGAAAGAAAAACACATGAAAACTCGAAAACACGCGTTTTCCCAAACATAAGACTAATCTAGATCGATTGTTTACCCTAGAAAACCCCCATATATCAAATTTCAGCGAAATCATTAGAGCCATTTCCGAGATCACAGAAATAAATTTATATACAAGAATTACTCGTTTAAAGGTATAAGATTTACTGGCGTCTTTAATTATGTGACCGCCACTGTATGTAATTAAAAGAGATAGAGAAATGAAAAATTCTGTTTCATGAGTTTAAAATTAATTGTTTTAAGAGTTTTGTTTCAGTCCACCGTATTATCCTTTGTCATCAGCTCGTTGTTTTATTTTTCCTTCGGGAGAGTTATGATAAATTGTCACAGACCGGTGAGCCCTTCCCCAAATCAATAATGGTATTTGACCTTTTTTGAAATTCATCCTTTTCTGTATGAAAATAAATGAGGTGACCGGAGGGTAAGAAAGGCGTTACTTAAATTCAATCAGGTTTGTAAATCAATCTTTTGACATACACTATTTCCTGTCCCAAATTTTGTTTAAAGATAAATTGTGGGACGTAAACGTTATCCTCAATTTTATTCTTGTTTTGGAAACAGTATGTGTTTTCAACGAACATGGCGGATGTTATTAATGTTATATGTATAAAGTTTAAAATGTTATTTATTACTTAAATACGCTAACAATACTAACGTAGGATTAAGTAAAAATTGTTACTAACATATTACTAATAATCTATGGATGTTTAAACGTCCGAAATAAATGTTTTATTATTATATTATTATTATTAAAAAGAACCTTAGATAGAAATGCCTTTATTAAAAGCAGCTTCAAGTAAGTACTTGATCTGTAAAATTACCATGGATTCATTACTTTGTTTAATAATCAGTGAGCACACTGTTGTTAGGAAATTCTTTATTCATAAGGGCGTCCGCTGCGTTAGGCGGGATCCCGGCGCGGGGCGACATAGATTGTTTATATAGATTAGACCGAAGTTGAGCACTTGCGCAGGTCACATGCTCCGCGGGTCCAGCCAGGTTCATATGTACACCCGCGCAAGTAACCCGCGTCACAACGTGCGCAAGCTACATGCACCGTGTCGAAGCACCCTTACTAATGCACTGCAAGCATCTCTGTCCGACTGAAAACCAGCAATCTAAAGTCTGTTCATCCTTACTTGTCTTATTTAGTAAACAGTTTTTGACAGTTGTCATACGTCTGTTATACTTAAATCGTTATTTAACAATATGTTAGTAACTTTATGAAATTGTTGTTAATTTATAACAATTTATTTCGTAATCTATGTGTGGAAAACCATTTGTTGTATTTTATAAATGATTATTTCAATAAAGAGTTGGGTGAAGATTGTTTACCATATAAGACAAGTAAGGATGGACAGACTTTATATTACCGCGCCGTGTGCCCGCGGCGGTATCTCGCTTAACGCAGCGGACACCCTAAGAGCGACATGGCTACGTTTACTTACTCTAATTTCCAATTCAATGCAGTTTTTAAATAAATTCTAAAAATTACAGGTTCGCTTCTTCATATTTTGATTAGTTTCACATATGAGAAAACAGTCAAAACTGAATCAGATTTTAGGAAGCCAAAGCTTCATAAAGTGTGTTATGTTCAAAACAAGTCTGCGGTTCACATTGCAGATAAAATTAGACGCGACATTGTTGGCATATCGAGCAAGTTATTGCAACTTCAAAAGCGTTTACGGGCTAACCGAAACTATGGAGAGGGAGAAAATTAAATAACCTAAAGTAGAAAATGTTAGGAGTTGTTCGGAACTGGTCGAATGTGCAACTCACTTTAAGCAATTGAATTAACTTGGCAGATGCTGTGAAATTTGAAACTGCTTCGGTGATGCAAAGGCTCTTCAAATTTGATCATAGAGTTTTAGCAGCGAACTTAAATCTATAGAAGTGTAATTGCAAACAAATATTGCTTAAAAATGGCACCACGGGGCCGAAAAATTATACAACCCGCATAGCTTTAGTGAGGCCAGCCACGTGCCCGGTGACTGACGTTAGCATTCTTTACAAAATTGCAGTTTGTATTGTAGAGAAATGAGAGAAGGAGAAAGTTTATCAGAAATGACGTCCTGTGTGGTCAAATTTTGTAAAGGACGCAACGAAGGCAGTAAAAATATGCAAAAATAACGTATCATATTTTTTTCGTTTAAGTATAGAAAATATGTATGAGTATACAAATTATGGTCGCTAATAAGCAACCAGTGCTCAGACGCTTTGTGCTGCATAATTAAATGCCAGCATTTATACCTCCAACCAATTAGTTGTACTTTTCGTGTGGTACCCTTTTTTGAACGCAATGCTTGTTCCATAGATTTTAGTTCGCTGGCATAGAAGTACCCGACCTAAATAATTTACGGGTGAATGTAGAAAAGGATTCTTTTTGTATTGTCTCGATTTTTTGTAATATGATTACAACCTTATCACAATCTTTAGCTTGGAATCGTAGCGTACCAAGAAGAAAAAAACACATTATAAGTTCAATCTTCCTTAAAACTCATTAGCTATTTACACACTAGCTTTCAGTTCAGAAGATATTTTCAATTTCAGTATATTCGTTGTTTACATTATTTTCAGATTTGAATTTACTATAGGCAATTAATTCCGTAATTTCATCATATAATCTTCATTGCTTTTGATTGAAACTGGAAATTCCCTAAAACAATCAAACTACTTATCTAGAATCGACTCGCAAAATTCAAACTAACTTCAATGGAACGTCCGATCGTGAATCCATTACGTTAGCGCAAATGTTTTAATTAAAAACAAAACAACATCAAGAGCTTTCGTCTTTCAAGCTAAAGTTTGAATTTCGAATTTCGAAATAAGTAAAGCCAAGTAAAATAAAACATGCGGCTGGAATAGCGTGAACGTTCCGAAACGAGAAGACGTCGCTGTGTCAGCCATTTCGAGCAAAAGTTAAATAGGACGGAACCGCTCGACAGTAATGCGCATTTAACTTGTAACGAGCGAAAGTTCCTCAACAAATATCGGGTGGAATTCCGTTGTGGTTGGTGAAATTCGTTATGCCGAGAAGAGATATGATAACATAGAGTCACTGAAACTTGTTTAGGTACATAATCCGCCATTCAAGCTCTATGATTTTCAAGGATATAATGGTCCGGGCTTAAAACCTATAAGCTGGTTCAAAAAGTTGGGTTGGAATGTGGTAATTAAATTTATTGCCGCCAAATTGGCGCTAATGCCTCAGCATTGCATTTGCACTCAAACGCTACTTAACTTTGAGCGGCTCTCAAACAGCATGCTGTCTTTGTCATATCTTTGACATTTAATGCGACAGCACGATGTTTGAGAGCCCCTCAAAGTTAATTAGCGTTTGAGTATTCGGCTATTAGTTACGCAAGATCATCACAGGCATCATATCATAATTTATCGAATCTTAGTTGGCAGTGATCTTGATCTTGACATAATTAAAAACCGGCCAAGTGCGAGTCGGACTTGCGCACAAAGGGTTCCGTACCAAAAAACAGTAAAAAAACACGTTATTTGTATGGGAGCCCCCCTTAAATATTGATTTTATTCTGTTTTTAGTATTTGTTGTTAAAGCGGCAACAGAAATACATCATCTGTGAAAATTTCAACTGTCTACATGTCGTCGTTATTAATATAAAGCAGAAAACGGTAAAAAAACAAGTTAGTTGTATGGGAGCCCCCTTAATTTTTTTTTCTTAGTTTTTGTAATAGCGGCAACAGAAATACATCATCTGTGAAAATTTCAACTGTCTAGTTATCACGGTTCATGAAGTACAGCCTAGTGACACAGACAGACAGACAGACAGACAGACGGACAGCGGAGTCTTAGTAATAGGGTCCCGTTTTTACCCTTTGGGTACGGAACCCTAAAAAGTAGTTTAACATATTTCATCAATGAAATTGGTTTGTCCCTCGCCAATTATTTTATATTTGTTGTCGACAGATGAAAAGTAAAATGTAAAAAGAAAGATTGCATTGCAATATAAGACAATAATAAATCCTAGAATATTACCTAACCTAGGTCCTGAATTAAGAATATGCTATTGAAAGGGACAACAAGAAATGTTGATTGTAAACAAAGAAGGAAAGTTTAATCCGTACCAAAAAACAGTAAAAAAACACGTTATTTGTATGGGAGCCCCCCTTAAATATTGATTTTATTCTGTTTTTAGTATTTGTTGTTAAAGCGGCAACAGAAATACATCATCTGTGAAAATTTCAACTGTCTACATGTCGTCGTTATTAATATAAAGCAGAAAACGGTAAAAAAACAAGTTAGTTGTATGGGAGCCCCCTTAATTTTTTTTTCTTAGTTTTTGTAATAGCGGCAACAGAAATACATCATCTGTGAAAATTTCAACTGTCTAGTTATCACGGTTCATGAAGTACAGCCTAGTGACACAGACAGACAGACAGACAGACAGACGGACAGCGGAGTCTTAGTAATAGGGTCCCGTTTTTACCCTTTGGGTACGGAACCCTAAAAAGTAGTTTAACATATTTCATCAATGAAATTGGTTTGTCCCTCGCCAATTATTTTATATTTGTTGTCGACAGATGAAAAGTAAAATGTAAAAAGAAAGATTGCATTGCAATATAAGACAATAATAAATCCTAGAATATTACCTAACCTAGGTCCTGAATTAAGAATATGCTATTGAAAGGGACAACAAGAAATGTTGATTGTAAACAAAGAAGGAAAGTTTAATCCGTACCAAAAAACAGTAAAAAAACACGTTATTTGTATGGGAGCCCCCCTTAAATATTGATTTTATTCTGTTTTTAGTATTTGTTGTTAAAGCGGCAACAGAAATACATCATCTGTGAAAATTTCAACTGTCTACATGTCGTCGTTATTAATATAAAGCAGAAAACGGTAAAAAAACAAGTTAGTTGTATGGGAGCCCCCTTAATTTTTTTTTCTTAGTTTTTGTAATAGCGGCAACAGAAATACATCATCTGTGAAAATTTCAACTGTCTAGTTATCACGGTTCATGAAGTACAGCCTAGTGACACAGACAGACAGACAGACAGACAGACGGACAGCGGAGTCTTAGTAATAGGGTCCCGTTTTTACCCTTTGGGTACGGAACCCTAAAAAGTAGTTTAACATATTTCATCAATGAAATTGGTTTGTCCCTCGCCAATTATTTTATATTTGTTGTCGACAGATGAAAAGTAAAATGTAAAAAGAAAGATTGCATTGCAATATAAGACAATAATAAATCCTAGAATATTACCTAACCTAGGTCCTGAATTAAGAATATGCTATTGAAAGGGACAACAAGAAATGTTGATTGTAAACAAAGAAGGAAAGTTTAATCACTCTATAGCCGTATACGGCTACTATGAATGATGAACGGTTATGAAAAAGAAAACGAAACAAAGGACAGTCATCGTAAAAATTAAATTTTTCTTACCTGCAAGTGCCCCCGTTTTTGCACATGTTGGAAGCCCGCGGGCAGAGGGGACCCACGCCGCAGTCCGGCCCTGAGTAGCCCTCGAAGCAGGAACAGTAAAATTCCCTGCGAAAAATATTGTGGGCATATACACATACAGTTATATCATAAATCTCTCGAAATACTGCGCGGAAACCACCGACACTATATGAGTTGGATTTTTACCGTATTTGTAAACAGTGAATGATGGCACTATATTCAAGTATCGTCGCTTGTCATCGGCTCTATCGAACCCACTTTATTCTGCTTTTCCACTAAATTTTGCCGCTCTATTGACACTGTTAATGGGTTTTCAGGAGAGATTTTTCGCTGATAAATCCGTCCCATTAAATACAAAATATTCGCGAATTTTCAACGCTCGAAATATCTGATTGAGTAAAGCGTCGGATTTGCCTATTATGTGCATTATCCAAAATTTGCTCCGTTTATTGCCCATAAATTGAATTTTGATTTCAACCAACAAGGGAATTTAAATTTGTACCTGTTATACATCACATTGTTTCGTGATGTGGTTTGATTGAATGCAATTTGTCATGTATGATTGAGCATTATTCGAATATTAACTGATTTTCCAGTTTTGGCTTGGAAGCTGTGTAGTAAACTTAAAAGCACAACAAAAGTCAGAAATTAATCCCTATTTGAAAAGTCCACGGGTTTTAGTAATTTTATTATGTAATAAACTTTATTTATATCAAAAACAATGTTACTTGGTGTACGTTGATCTACGTGAGTTTCTACGTGTAAACAGCTGTTTATTACATTTTAGCAAAGATTTCTAACAATTTGTTACAGCTGATTTTTTTTCGCGATTTCAGGATTTCTTCCATACAAAAAGTTGTTCGTAATAATTAACCCTGGAGGAACGGAGGAAACAGGCGACAACGAAACGTTGATTTTGTCAACTTTATAAGGAATTTTTTAATTCTCTCGACCGTGCTGTTTCCTCTTAAAGTGGCTTTACAATTCTGCCCTGCTAATTGCACTTGCAGTAATCGACACTTTTGGGATTTTCACTTTTTTGCAAAAATGACATCTTGAGGGCTTAATCTATATATAAAAAAATAATTTTCATTATTTTTTTTATTGTAACTATGTTTTTTATTTAACGCAAAACACAGTACTTGCACAAAAGTATTGCTCATGCTAACAAGATCTGCAGTATTCAGCATGTACTAAAAGGTTGTGCAGTACTTGATACGTTTACTGCAGTTTCATTTAGCATATAATTCTTTAAAAGTAATAGAAACTAAAGACAAACGCAGTATTCGACAGTACTGTTTTTTCAATAATTTGTTTATTCAATGTTCAAATGGTTTTGGTAAGTTTTATTATTTTCTTTATTTAAGTAGGTACCTATCTAGTTCTGGTGTAGGTCGCATGTTCAACTCACTATGGAGTTAGAGGCAGATAATAAACTAGCCTTCCTTGACATTCTTTTCATCAGTAACTCTGATCAAATCTTGAGCCACACTGTGTATATCGAAAAGCAACACTTACAGATAGATACCTCAATGGTGAATCCCACCACCATATTTTACAGTTAGCTACCTACCGTAGGGAAACTTTGTTTCACAGGGTAAGCGGGATCTGTGACCAACAATTACACCTGACACAGCTGTCAGGCTCAGCAGCTTCAGCATGTCAAGAAAGTTCTGCGAAGTAACAAACTGCCAGTACTACGCCTCCATCACAAAAACCTTATCAAGCCAGCCACAGTAGAACGACAACCTGCCATTCTACCTTACATGAAAGGTGTCACTGACAAGATTAAAGGTATTCTGAAGAGTGCTATCAAAATCTACTTCGAGCCGCCGAGGAAGATAAACCAATTCTTACGACCTGTCAAGTGCAACATCCCTTTTCAAGGTGCAGGCGTCTATAAACTAGATTGCGACTGTGGGCTCTCTTACATCAGGCAAACAAAGAGAAGTATAGGGACGCGCATTAAACAACATGTAGTTGACATGAAGAACAAGCGCGATAGCAAGACTGCAGAGTGTGAACATGCCTCAAAAGGACCCATCCATTACATTAAAAATGATAAACCACAAATCCTTGCCAAAGACCAAAGACTCATTCCCAGAATGCTACGCGAGGCCATGAAATCAACAAGTATCCAAATTTCAATAGAGAATATGGTTGGAGAGTACCACCAGCTTGGGACCTCATAATTCATTAAACTAAAATCCCGTACTAAATCACAACTGCGGGATCTAAAGATACAGTTAGTTCGTTTTGAACATAGGGATCAAAAGAGAGATCGACACAACCTCTATGAGTTTTCTTCCACCAGTTCTTTCTCTGAGAGTAACTGGCGGTAGATTCAGTAGCTAGTTCTTGTTTTCTGATTAACTTTATATGAACAACTTTTTTACTTTAGTCCTCCCGTGACCACAGCCCCTGGATAGGTCTTGAAATGTCAGGAAGGTACTAATTAATTCTAAAATAACATCTGAATTAATACCAATAATATTCTCATTGTAATTCGTAAAAAATGTCTGTACACGCAGATGTCTTAGGCAGCCATTACACACGTCAATCTGGTTTCAATCTGATCAAAACCGCAGATTGATGGAATTTGATGCGGTTGGTTTGCGACGTTACACGGTCAATCCAGCAAGATCTGGATCGCAGTAGATCTTGGTAGATTGACAATCTACCACGATCCACGGTGGTCTTTGGTAGGGTTGCCAACTTTTTGCATTAATTTTCGCGTGATATCGATCGATGACCTCAGTGGTGCAGTATTCAACATGCCAGTCTACCACGCAAGAGGTCCCGGGTTCGATCCCCGGACGAAATCGAAATGATAAATTTTAATTTCTGAGTGACGGGTCTGCGTATAATAATTACATATCTATTTCGAAAAGTTAGTACCTATTAAAAACCCAAAAGCACCCATTTTATGCCTTGGTTAGTTTAGGGTTAGATGGCGCTATGTGTGTAAAATCAAATATCGATATTTATAATACTATTTTACCAAGCTATGAACTATCTGAGTGCCAAATTTCATCCAAATCAGTTCAGCTTCAGAAGGCTGAACTGATTTTGATGAAATTTGGCACACATACATATACAGTTATAGCCTGGTATAGTAATAATAATATCGAGGTAAAAAAGTATTTTTCAAAACATTGCAAAAAATATAGTAAGTAGACTTTTAGGAAATTTATGAAAAAATAAAGTCCTCATTTATTTTAACTAGCTTCCTTTAAAAAATAAAAATAGGGTACATAGGGTAGGTACTTCCTAGGGCACCAAACTAACTGTATGCCAAATTTCATCATCTTTCACTGCAATCCAATTTTTTTAACCGACTTAAAAAATGAAGGAGGCTTCTGTTCTCTTCATCTGTATATTTTTTTGCATGTAGTCATGGGCGGGAGCTAGTTAAAAATAAATGTGGGCTATATTTTTTATAAATTTCTCAAAAGTACTTACTAAAGTATTTTACCCTAGGGTACCTTTGACCAGGATAAAAAGTATCTTATAATTTAATCCAGGCTATAAACTGTGTGTCAAACTTCATTCAAATCATTCAGCCTTAAAAACTAATATACAGACGAACAGAGAAACAAGCTCCTGCTTTTTTGTAGTTGGTTAAAAATATTTGATCGCAGTATATTGTGCTAGATTGTCAGTCTACCATGGTAGATTGACAATCTACCGCGATCCGATGCAAGCAGATTGTGGTAGATTGACAATCTACCGTGGTAGACTGACAATCTACCACAATCTAATGCGATTCGATATTTTTAACCGACTTCAAAACAGCAGGAGGTTGTTTTTTTGTTCGTCTGTATGTTTTTTTTTTAGGGTATTTTTCAAATGTCCACCCGGATGTGGTCGCGGGCGGAAGCTAGTTAAAAATAAATATGGGCTATATTTTTTACAAATTTCTCAAAAGTACTTACTAAAGTATTTTACCCTAGGGTACCTTTGACCAGGATAAAAAGTATCTTATAATTTAATCCAGGCTATAAACTGTGTGTCAAACTTCATTCAAATCATTCAGCCTTAAAAACTAACATACAGACGAACAGAGAAACAAGCTCCTGCTTTTTTGTAGTTGGTTAAAAATATTTGATCGCAGTATATTGTGCTAGATTGTCAGTCTACCATGGTAGATTGACAATCTACCACAATCTACCGCGATCCGATGCAAGCAGATTGTGGTAGATTGACAATCTACCGTGGTAGACTGACAATCTACCACAATCTAATGCGATTCGATATTTTTAACCGACTTCAAAAAAGCAGGAGGTTATTTTTCTGTTCGTCTGTATGTTTTTTTAGGGTATTTTTCAAATGTCCACCCGGATGTAGTCGCGGGCGAAAGCTAGTTAAAAATAAATATGGGCTATATTTTTTTTAAATTTCCCAAAAGAACTACAAATTAATTTCAGTGATTTAAAAAATCTCTAGGGTACCTTTGACCGAGATACAAAATATCATAAGTTTTATCCAGACTATAAACTGTTTGCCAAATTTCATCTAAATCAGTTCAACCTCCATAAAAAAAATTACAACGACCAGAGAACCTCTTCCTTTTTTGAAGTCGGTTAAAGATATCGGATCGCAGTAGATTCTGCTAGATTATCAGTCTACCGTGGTAGATTGACAATCTTCCACTCTACACACAATCACAATCTACTGCGATCCGATATTTTTAACCGACTTCAAAAAAGGAGAAGGTTCTCTGTTCGTTTGTATGTTTATTTTTTTAAGGGGATTTTTCGAATGTCCAACAGGATATAGTCGCGGGCGGAAGCTAGTTAAAAATAAATATGGGCTGTAATATGTTTTTATAAATTACCCCAAAAGTACTACATATTAATTTCAATGTTTTAAAAAATAAAAATACCTTTGATACCTTTGACCGAGATAAAAAGTATCCTATGTTTTTATCTAGGCTAATTTAGCGCACAGTTTGTGCGCTAAATTTCATCTAAATCAGTTCAGCCTTCAAAAAACATGTGTACGATAGCAGCAGTAGATTGCGATGAGCAGACTGCAAGTTCTCTGTTCGTACTTCGTTTGTATGTTTGTTTTTTAATGATTGTTCGGATGTCCACCCACGCGGATGTAGTCGCGGGCGGAAGCTAGTTAAAAATAAATGTGGACTACATTTTTATAAATATCCCTATAAAATGTTTAATTGTTTTGAAAATAATACTATTACCTCGAAAAAAAGGTGCCTACCCTAAGCCAGACCAAGCCAGATTGACGTAGATTGACAATCCAGCACAATCTGATCACGCCAGACCGCGCCAGATTGAAACAGATCGCGAACAACGTTACACAATCAATCTCTGTCAATCTTTGTCAGTCTGGCACGGTCTGGATTGTGTGTGTAATGGGTGCCTTAGAAGTGTATAAAACTACTTTTCTGGTAATAATTTGTTTTATTTTGTTTACCTACCAAAAATTCGTTTTATTTTGTTTCTTCACTACTTAAGTATCTGAAGCTAACACTTTTAACTAGTACCATGCATAAAAATAGTACATAATTGCTAGTTAGAAACGCAGTTTTGAACACATGCTAGGTAATTTTGCAGTAATAAACACAGATACTGCATTTGGCCTTAGTGATAGTAATGCCCACAATCCCAAAATGGTAGATAAAAATGCAGTATTCCGCATTTTATTTAGAGGACACCGTTAAAGTAAAAGAAAAAATATGTCAATAGAAAGCTTGATTTTTTTCTTAATTTTTAGGTAGACTTTAAATGTTGTATAACATAGACTTGTTGCATAGATATCAAAAAATAGGTTTCCCGCGTTTATCTCGAAACCGCCAAATTGCAAGTACTGCATTTGCAATAAGGAGGGCAGAATTAGCGGTTTTCTGACAGCAGAGAATTTTAGTATAATTTTATATCGATAGATGGCGCTACATCAACTAGGTAGATTTTTTAAATATTATTTTTCACTAATGGTTATATTGGTCATAGAAAAGTTCTTCGTAACACGCCAACGGATAACCAACGTACAACCTAACCAACCACATACTCAACAAACATATAAAAAAAGTAATTACATTTCATATTTTTCATAAATAGGTACCTACTTAGTTCAACGACATCTAGTTCTTTATTATGTATTACTTTTTTTCTTAAACTGCCTTTTGAAAACCGCTCATTACAACTGAGCGCTTCCGTGCTTCGCAGGGCACGTTAAACCGTCGGTCCCGGCTGTTGTCATCTGATAACAGTCGTTAAGCCTAAAACGTAGTGATTATTTCCTCTATGGTTAAGCTAAGCCAAATTAGAGGCCTTACAGGCGGGTTGATAAACTCTAACACCAGAGGTGGCCACTAATCCTCATTCGATTACAAGAAGAAGATTTACTGGACTTACTTATAATCTTGCTGCGCATAGCAGTGTCCAAGGAGTCGGCATTCGATAGCACTACAGGAGGGGGGCCCAGGGTCGCTGGCCGGGGCCCGGACAGCGTACGTCATGTTGAAGCCGAACACCGACAGGAGCCCCAGGGCCCTCAGCTGAGTGCCCTCCAGCCGGTTGAGAGTCAGTTCCACCACTAGCACTGGACTTTGCACCTGGAGACAAAATGTAAATTTTAGACATTTATCGCAAAAAAGTTACCACTGTATTAAAAAAAACAACTAAAATATAGTTACTTATAGTCAGTTTTGTTAAAATGATGTTAAGGATTATTAAATGTAATGAAGTTTTTAACATAACGCATAGCTTTCCGTCCGCAGCTTCACCGCGTGGACTACAGGTTAAGCTTTGTCCAGACTTGTATCATTTTGGTGTATCAGATCACCGTATCTTTACCATACATCGCTAGTTTGGTGGAGCGTGCGTTGTTATTATTTCAACGCACGCCCAACCAAACTAGCGATATATGTTAAAGATACGGTGATCTGATACGCCAAAATGGACTAGTCTGGACAAAGCTTTATATCGTGCGGGCGGAAACCCGTGCCCAGTAGTGGGATAAAAAGTAGCCTATGTCCTGCCCAGGGTTGCCACCTTTAGGAACATAAAAGTCGGGACAAGGGAGCGGGGTGAATCTTGCAATTCAGCTTTCATTAAATTTACAGAGCAACGATTTCTGACATTAGATCATTTAAGCGTCATATGGGAAAATACTCGCTCAACAGCGAAGGCGGTATACTTAACGAGATACAAAGCAAAAATAATAACTTGCTGCCCTTTATGCTTTTAAATATTTCGACCCATTTTTTATCAATACTGATTTTGATTGCGTGTTCTCATCAAAAAACGGGACAAAACTGATGGATCGTCGGGACGCAGGACAATTCCATCGATATCGGGACTGTCCCGGCAAAATCGGGACGGGCGGCAACCCTGGTCATGGTCCCATATATATATTGTCCATCAGCCATTTTGAAAGTCTCCACTGCAGGGGCACAGGCCTTCCTTATGGGAGGATAAGGAGGACGAGCCATAACCCACCACGCGGGCCCAATGCGGATTGGTGGGTGTCAATGACTGCAAATGCAGCCGGGACCAACAGCTTAACGTGCCTTCCGAAGCATGGAGGAGCTCGAGATAATAAATTTTTCGTCACCCATCCCATGACCGACCCCTGCGAAAGTTGTTTAACTTCCGCAATCGCTGGGCCAGGCGTTAAACCACTGCGCCACTGAGCTCCTCATCCGAGATCTACACATTATCCGTACCAAATTTCGTCAAAATCGGTCCAGCGGTCTAGGCGCGAAAACGTGACAGACAGAGTTATTTCGCATTTATAATATTAAGTATGGATATTAAGAAAATGTATGTGTCGCAGGCGTATTGTATATTTAGCCGTATTACATAGCAACTAGCTGTTTTAGAAAACGGCGCCGTATTGTAATACGGCGAGTCAACGATACGCCAGATTGACAATGTGATACGTTGTTCAATACGGCGGAGCACGTTTAGCCGTTTTGAATCAAAGTTCTATTGTAGAGTGACCACACTAACAAAATGAAACAGTGCTTGATTGAAAATGAATTTAATTTTAATAATTATGAAAAAAGGTAGGTTTAAGTAACTTCTAAAGCACCTAGTAAAGGTTAACGCACATTTAGGCGGGTCGCAACGGGGCGGGCCGGGCCGCAGCGCATCGCAAAATGCTCCTATAGCACACTGTGACGGGCCGGGCCGCATCGCATCGACGGATTTTGAGTACAATGGTGCCAGCTTAGGGTAATTTACCCTAGATTTAGGGTAAAAATTATCCGGCAGGGTAATTACCCTAATAATTATTAGGGTATAGATTTTCCTACTCTCTTGTGTTAACTTTACTCTTACAAAAACAATGTTTGACAAAAGAGACCCGGCCTTTAATGCTAAAGTTGTATACCTTTTAAAATCTTTAATCTGTGATTCATAATCTGCTGTACTTTTTAGGGTTACGTAGCCCAATGGCAAAAAAACGGAGCCCTTATAGAATCCTCATGTCTGTCTGTTTGTCCGTCCGTATAGTCACAGCCACGTTATTCTAAACGATTACACAGTTTAAACTTGGTAGGTAGATGTATTCTGTGAACCGCTTTACTATTTTTAGACAAAAATAAAAAACCGGCCAAGTGCGAGTCGGACTCATGCACGAAGGGTTCCGTACCAAAAAACGGCTAAAAATCAAGTTTGTTGTATGGGAGCCCCCCTTAAATATTTATTTTATTCTGTTTTTAGTATTTGTTGTTATAGCGGCAACAGAAATACATCATATGTGAAAATTTCAACTATCTAGCTATCACGGTTCATGAGATACAGCTGGTAACAGACAGACAGACGGACAGCGGAGTCTTAGTAATAGGGTCCTGTTTTTACCCTTTGGGTACGAAACCCTAAAAAGATTAACCCATACATGGAACTGAAACTGAAAAAAAAATGTTTTTCATCAAACTTATACGTGCGGGGTGTAAATAGATATGTCTTTAAAAATGACATTGAGGTTCCTCAAACCATTTTTTCTCAAAGTCAACCGTTTGAAAGATATACACTTCAAAAGTGGTCAAATGTGTGTCTCCCCCCTCTAACTTTTAAAATGAGAGAGTGAAAAATCTAAAAAATAATATATGCTATGACAAAGTTTGTACTCCTATAAGAAGTTATTTTTGCTGATGAAAAATGATATTGGTATTAAATAAGGTATGGTATATGGTAACCACGGAACCCTACTGCGCGTGGCCCGACATGCACTTGGCCGGTTTTTTATTTCTGGCTGTGGTATCTGTCAACCAAATGACAGATCAATGCCAAATCAAAAGTCAAAATAAACACTGCGTTTTTTTAATTTCAAAAAAGGAAAATAGTGGCTTTATTTTAAGACCAAATTTAATTTAATTGTATACAAGTTAAGTATTTTTTCTATAGCGAGTGCCACTTCTAATAAATGTATAACAAAAAATATAGTGATGCAGAGGATCACTAACGACGTCCATTATACAAGGACGTCAGTGCAGAGGATACTTTCATTGTTATGTGCTATAATAATATTGAAAAATATTCATAAGTATTTTTTTTATTTCTAAAGGAAAAAAACAAGTAAGGAATTTTCATTAAGGGTATTTTTACAAAATTATAGGATATCTATAGATATAAATATAAAAAATTAAGAAAGTCAAAGTCAAAGTCAAAAATAGCTTTATTCAAATAAACTTAATTATTAAGTACTTTTGAATCGTCTATATTTTCCTACCACCCGTTCAAGACTTTTTTAACTGACAAGAAGAACGGGCGCAAGAAACTCATCAGTTTTAATAGCAATAAGTAACGATATTTACAAACTTAAATATATCGTTACCAGATAATTACAACAGGGTGACAGGATTATTGGCAACAAACATAGACTTATTATATTGGCAACAAAGTACTTATAGTAGTTATGTGTTACATCATTTCCACGCATTTTGATCTTTAAGATAATCGTCTACTTTATAATAACCTTTACCCATGAGCGTTTTTTTAACATGGTTTTTGAATTCATGCAAAGGAAGATCAATTACTTGTTGTGGAACTTTATTAATAAATGCTATGCCTTTCCCCCTAAATGAACCTCTAGTTTTTGCAAGCCTAAATCTTGGAACGGCAAGTTTATCTTTATTTCTTGTATTAAACTGGTGAATATTGCTGTTCTTAGCAAATGAATCATAGTGTTTCCTTACATAAACTAAATTTTCATAAATGTATTGGCCTGCCAAAGTTAAAATATTTATTTCTTTGAACAATTCTCTCAAGGTATCTCTTCGCCGTAGATTGTATATGGCGCGAACAGCTCTTTTTTGGAGTACAAAAATATTTTCAATACTGGCAGCTGAGCCCCACAATAGCAGTCCATATGACATTACACTATGAAAATAACTAAAGTATACTAACCTTGCCGTTTCAATATCAGTTAAAAGCCTTATTTTCTTAACAGCGAATGCCGCTGAACTAAGTCTACTTGACAAGGCTTCAATATGTGGATCCCATTGCAGTCGAGAATCTAGTGTGATACCTAGAAATTTTGTACTTTCAATAAACTCGACTTCATCGTCATTCAAATTAATATTTAATTCTGTCTGCTCAACATTAGGCAATGAAAATTTTACACATTTAGTTTTTTTGGGGTTAAGTGCTAAATTATTACTATTAAACCAGTATGAAACTTTAGAGAGGTCACTATTTACTTCGTCCGAACAGTTATTACCTCTGTTTACTTTGAAAACTAAAGAAGTATCATCCGCAAATAGTACTGTCTCACATAAATTATTCGCGTAGTTGGGAAGGTCATTTATATAAATTAGAAACAGCAATGGGCCCAATATTGATCCCTGCGGCACACCCATATTGATGGGGGCTCCAGTAGATTCAGTTTTATTTATCACTACTTTCTGAGTTCTATTGAACAAATACGATTTCATAAGGCTAACTGATTTATCAGAGACACCATAATGTTCTAGCTTCTTTAATAGTGTTTGGTGATCAACGCAATCAAATGCCTTAGAAAGGTCACAGAAAATACCAATTACATCTTGCTTTTCTTCCCAAGCGTCAAGAATATGTTTGAGAAGTGCAATTCCAGCATCAGTAGTATTTTTACCCTTGGAAAATCCAAACTGATTTTTATGAAGTATATTATTGTATGTGAAGTAATCTAATAATTGGGAATATATAATTTTTTCAAATATTTTACTAAGTGCTGGAAGTATTGATATTGGCCTAAAGTTAGCTGGGTCACTTTTATCCCCAGATTTAAAAAGAGGAATCAATTTACTATTTTTCATTAAGTCAGGAAAGATCCCTTCATCAATACATTTGTTAAAAATAAAAGCCAAGTAAGGGGCTAGTATATCAATAATTGATTTAATAATGCTTGTTGACATGCCCCAAAGATCTTCTGTTTTTTTAACATTAATTGTTTTAAAAGCTTTAATGATATCTGCACTATTTATATATTTAAAGGAAAAAGCTTCATTGCACTTATCAACACTAGACTCCAGGAGGGAGACAGCGATGTTGGGACAAGCACTAAGAGTACTGGTAGTTTCTGCTGGTATCCTAGCAAAGAAATCTTCAAAAACTTTGGCGACCTCATTGTCAGACTCAAAAGTTTGATTACCAGATTTTAAACAGAAGGAATTTATATTGGATTTTGATTTGCCCGTTTAAAAAGAAAAAGATATAGATATCTTTTTCTCAATCTTTTATACGACAAAAAAGTTTTGGGGTATTTTCGGATGACTCCCGATCGATAAATCCGCTTGCTATAGCACACTGAGTCGGGGCGCAGCGGGGCGGGGCGGGCCGCATCGCATCGCAACAAAATGCGCGACGGATTATGCGGCTCGCTCCGCCCCGGCATAGTGTGCGATAGTTCATATAAAATGTATGGGAGCGATTTGAGCGGATTTTTGCGATGCGACCCGCCCCGCTGCGGCCCGCCTAAGTGTGCGTTAACCTTAAATAGTAGGAAACATGTGTTCTTTTTATTAGTTATAAGGAATGTATATGGGTTGTTCCCAAAGCTCCATATTTATGGAGCTTTGGGAATAACATTTGTATGGGTAAGTACTACTTCTATCAAATAAGTAGGTACGTAACAAAACGGTTTGGTTCTTGTTTGTAAAATTGTAATATTTTAGACTTACTAGAACATTAAGCAATTTTTTTTTGGTTTAAATAATTTTAAATCCTTTTAAAGTGTAACTTTTTTGTATATGTACCTAACCCCTCGTTTTCACCAAGAAACATGTTAAATACTAGTCTCATACAAAACTTGTAGAATACTCGTTGTAAACTTGTTGTAAACAAGTATTTGTTTTATACATGTATTGCAACAGTCTCAAACGTTCTTCTCGTTCACACTGTATACGAACGTGTGTGTGTTTGAACGAAATGAAAGTAGGCAATTACAAGTACATTACAAGTTTTGTATACAACATGTTTTATACATGTATATAAATGAGAACAAAAATCAAAACAATTGCATAAAACATGTATTATACTTGTATTATACCTTGGTGAAAACGAGAGGTAAATATTGTTCTTTGGGCACTGCCCATAAAGTAGGGTTTTCTGAAATATGTTTCTTTAATCTTCACTGACTACACTCATTACGTTGTATTTTTTACACCAATAATATTGCGAAGGATTCCGCACAACACCAGAAACCATTGCCACCTTAGCAGTTTTAATCTCGTTCTTTGATCCCCGGCTTTTTCACACTTCCACATTGAGCTGCGTAGAAACTATTTAACTGCACATAAAAGAAATGTCCTTAAAATAATTATCTGTACACATTTGGCACGTTTTCTTCATTTAATTCATCCATATTCTTACTTATTTTCGATGCAATATCCGCACTTGACGCCATTTTTATTGTTATAGTAGGCAGCGCCGCGAGTGTTGATAATTAGTACCAAAAACTAACGGAAAAGTGGCTTATAAACCGCCCAATTACATTATGGCTAGCCGTATTGAAAATCGCAAAGCGCTCTATTCAATGCGGCGTACTTTTGATCAGCCGTTTTAAATACGGCGTATCTTTAATCCGCCGCATTACAATACGGCGCCGTTTTCTAAAACAGTAATAACAGTAATACAGCTAAATATACAATACGCCTGCGACATATGCATTATATTATTTTAGCGTTATTGATGTGCCTCCGGAAAACATACAGCATTGTTTATGAAGAAGCAGTGTGTACTTAGCTTTATGTTAGTAGTCTGTGGTGCAAACCATAGACAAACTCGTACTTCCGGTTGCTGTCCGCTAGATGTCACCACTGTCACCGGCAAGGGCGGGGAGGTGCTCGCCGCCATGTTCGTAGCTCATAGCGTTGTGTACTTTTGCCGCGAGCGGACGTAAATCCGCCTATATCTATTCAATCGTATAAAATGAACGCGTTTTGAGCTCGGTTGTTCGTATAAATGATTGCTCAAAATTAAAAAATAAGTTTATTTTTAATTAACACCTTTTTATACGGTTTTTGTGAAAAAAAATGGCGTCATCGGCACACGACTGACGCACCTCGAAACCAGAGAAGGATCCAGCGTACGAGATTGTAGCAGCAGCATCAAGCAGGGACAGCAGCAAGCAGCAGCAGCAGCAGCAAATCCACAGGTAACGGACGATCATCGGATCGACACGTTAGTAATCAATCAGGTCAGTCTACCCTCAAATATAATTGTGTTATTTTCATGCACCAATGAATTCTTACGGAGTTTTCTGAGCAAGCCAATAATGCCAATACTGAGTTTCGATCTTTGTTTGCTTAAAACAAATAGTGTTTATTGTATATAAACCGTTTAACGCTGTTCAATCAGCAAAAGACCGTCGACGGTTGCACCAATTTGCTTACAATTTCTTTAAATTCTCTAGACCTGCTGACGTAAAAAGATAAGTGCCTTTTACTCGCCTACAATAAAAGGCAATATTGTTTAATTTGCATCATATGATAGCCCGGTCGGGTTCTACAATCTAAAATTGAAGGATGCGTTATGTCGGCTCAATAAAAGTATGGCATTTTGGTACCTATCAAACAGTCATAGCTGCTCTAATGAATACTTATCCGGTTTGAGAGAATTATAATAATTAAACTCCCAAGGCATTCTTGATTTGGCTCACGAAGGCCTGACGGCACTGAATAACAACAACCTTAAAATTCAGATGCTCAGTTTTTTTAGTGAGATAGTTTTATATAATGATGGCAGCGAAATGATTTCTTTCGTGAAATTTCCACTGCTCCTTATTTTCGTTTTGGAGATTATACTTTACTGTGGAGTGGATTGTTTATTGAAATTATCGTCGCTCAGATTGCGTTGTGATCAGTACGATAGTTCAGTTGTTTTTCGAAAAGAATTTACTAAAAGTTACTTAGTATTTTTCAAAGTCAAAAACAATCGCTAATAATGTTGGAAATTATCGAGCACCATAAGGAACTAACAACGTTTCGACCTTTAACCGGCGCGGCGTTACAGACGCCCGTGGTTTATTTGCAAGCCTTTTCTGCGGAAGAAAAGCATAAGCAATCAATTTTTGACTTCGGAACCTGAACGAAATTCATTAAAACCTAGTCGTTTCGAACAATTTCACATTCAGTTGAGTTCCTCCAATCTTAGTATTGAATGACAGAGATGGACACTTTTCAAAGTCAATTGTCAAGATCAGTTATCAAGGTCAATTGTCAAGGTCAGTTGCCAAGGTCAGTTGTCAAGGTCATTTGTCAAGGTCAGTTGTCAAGGTCAGTTGTCAAGGTCAGTTGTCAAGGTCAGTTACTCGAAATGACATGCATCCCTTGGGTCATCAACATTTCACTTCTTTTCATCAGGAACATGCTAGGTCGCGGAGACCTTGCATGCAAAAGGTTGTCGAGTGCTAGTCTGCCTAGACGACTTCCTTTTTGGTCCTTCAGGACCTAACCAAGTTATGTCTCAGGCTGCGGAAGCTGTGAGGCACTTGGTCCAATACAAGCTATGTCTTGAGGCTGCGGAAGCCGTGAGACATGCTGTCTGGAGGCTGCGGAAGCTATAAGACACTTTATTTATTGATTTATGCACCAAGTGAGTCTCCTGAACCAAATATAGCTTATGACTTCAGGTTGCGGAAGCCAGGACTCACCTAGACCAGTAAGACATTTTGTTTATTGATTTATGCACCAAGTGAGACTCTTGAATCAAATGTAGCTTATGACTTCAGGCTGCGGAAGCCAGGGGACTCACCTAGACCAGTACAGGTTATTCTTCCAGGCTACGGAATCCATGAGATATGAGGAAAATTTGGGGCTGGAAACTACCTCATTAACGATTTTAAAAGATTTAAATTATACATTGTATTAACTACCTATTAGAAAAAACAATGACCTTGCTTACTCACAAACAAATTAACCTTATCAAGTAACAAGACCTCGACCTTGCAACAAAGATGTATCAAACCCTTTAACGGCTCCTAAATCACCCGGGTAAACTGAACTTTTCCAACTTTGGGTTCGCCATAGCGCAACGCAGACCTGACAACCGCTAATCGCATTACTACGCACTTAAGGTGGCTCGACACGCAACGACCACGACACACACCTCAATCGGTTGTTGTTGGCAGATAGGTACTAAGTACCTACATCATTACATGATAGGGTGACGCGGAGCCACATATCATTCCGAAAATTATACTTTATCACTACAGATGCTTTGGATTCAAGATGTGGTACTCTATGTAGATAGAACGTCTATTCCAGGCATGTGGACAATAAAGAACTATTTCTCAGTAAACTGAAGGCAGACTCGTCAAATACTAGCTTTTTCCGACGTGATATGAAGGCGACAGAAACGAAAATAACATACCGCCTAGCGCTTGCCAGCAGGACTACTACCAGCGAAAAGGCATCTCTAGCTCGGAGCAACTACAAGTCTTCGGAGGACTTTTTTGCATAATAAGAGATTGCACATACAACCAAAGGCAATGTTATTCAGAACATGTTTTCATAGATTGCCGAGTTCCATCAGCGAACTAAATTCTTGTACAATTATAACTATAAGCCTTCAGCTTCTTGGCAGATCTTGGAGATACCACTTACCCTAAGTAGCTCCATCAACCAGCATATTCCTCATGATATTGTGTAATATTTGAACATTGACCTAACTGTATAGAGAACTTACGCGTTAGTCGCACCAGATTAACCTGAATCACCTCGGACCGTTTAGATTTATGGGACTTTGTATCTGCATTGCTGGATGACCCACACGACATATGCACAGGTGAAAGCATACATTCTGGACGTTTTGAAAGTTGGGGAAGGGGGCAGTCTAATAAAACAAAGCTCAGAAGAAGAGGTGTCAGGTGAGTAAGGGTACGAGGAATTTGGCACAAATACTGTCAAATAAATAACTGACCAGAGTTAAAAAGACAACTTTGGTTGTACCCCGTGATTGGCCACTTTGACCACATGACATGTGCCTTGAAACACGCTCGACCTGCCAATGTCGTAAAACGTTTCTAATCTATTTAGTAAAAGTGTTAAGGTAAAGGTAAACTAACCTACAGTACTATTGTAGTACTTACAAAAAAAAAAAAACAATCACAAGTTTTTTTGTGTACCTCATATTAAATCAATAAATCTATTTATTAATTCAATAAAACATCATGTTCCTTGTACGGCTCTAAGCCAATTTAATCCAATTAAGTCAAAGAAACACTTATAAACCTCGCTTGTAAAACAACAAATAATGTTACCGCTAGCGTCTGGGTGAAAAGTCCACAAATCACTCTATTAAAGTTTCTAACAACAGTATTGATTGTGACCAAATATTAATTTAATATTTACCTTTCAGTTGAAAACTGACACATTCCCACAGACTGTCAACTTGGATGCTATGTTCCAATACATAGGTAAATATTTCCTGGTACCAACACTGCTTAAAAGTTACTTACTCATTTTTTTTTTCTCTAGGAGACCTGCATTATTTCGATGAATAGTATGTACGAAAGAAGATCTAAATTAATCAGGTAATTTAATAAATAATTTTATCACAGTATGTGCATCACCTATCCTATCGTAATAGGAAATTAGGTAAGTATCACCTTTATAGATAGCGGAGTCTAAGCAACTCCGAAGATGCAGATGTGCTGTGCTGTGGCCGTTTTAGGCTGGTACGAGGACCAAACTGTTGGAAAGCATTTATTTGTTTTCTTAGGAAACCAACAGAGTTTTTCTATTATTACATTACTTCAGTTACATTAAAACAAAGCATTGAAAAAATAAAATACTTACTTATACTTTTTAATAACTACAGTATAAAGCAGTAAGTATATTGATTGGTCGCAAATTAAGACCTTTGCATGAAATATTTATTTTTCAATGCTATATTTCACACTAGGGAAGAGCATTCTTTTTGTACCTATGCACTCAGGTGGTAATACAACCCAAGATTGATTTTGATCTATCTTCTCAGTGATAAGTGGAACTTATTCTTAATAATTATATTAGTTGAAATTATTCTTTATCGCGATTAATTTGATAGATGTCCATTAATTTTGCCTTTTTGTTAACTTCATAGTTAACACCAATAGTATTACATTAAGATATATTTTTATAGAGAATACTATAAACAAAATTAATCTTACTACCCAATATGTTATATCTTACACTATCAAAGTATGTAATACATATATACAAATAATCATCATAGCGTTGTGTTAATCACTCTCACCAGCAGATAGCAAACACGTCTTCATAAACAATGCTGTATGTTTTCCGGAGGCACATCAATATAACGGTTTTACATAACAATAAAACCGATATTATGTGCCGAGAAGGAAAACATACAGCATTGCAGGAAGTCCTTCCTGGTGAAGACTATGAGCTACGAACATGGCGGCGAGCACCTCCCCGCCCTTGCCGGTGACAGTGGTGACATCTAGCGGACAGCAACCGGAAGTACGAGTTTGTCTATGGTTTGCACCACAGACTACTAACATAAAGCTAAGTACACACTGCTTCTTCATAAACAATGCTGTATGTTTTCCTTCTCGGCACATAATATCGGTTTTATTGTTATGTAAAACCGTTATATTATGTTGTCGTTCTGATGGATGCATAGACAAAACAGGCAAATCTATTGACTGTTAGGGATCATTCACACAGCTCAGTCACGTCAACGGTCAGTCTTTCAAAAGTATTGAAACTTGACTAACGTTGACGTGACTGAGACGTGACTGAGCTGTATGAATGATTCATTATCCACATCTTCCGAAGTATCTGTCATTAAAATATGTCAATATGTTGTATTGACATAAAGTGAACTTCAATCAGCTGTTATGTTGTTGTAAAATGGGGATAAAATAGGCAGCGCAGCACCCTTCTTTAACTTTATTAAAGGTTTATGAACGTTTGTCGTTATTGACCGATTTTCAAGAAATTCCTTATAGGCCTACCATAACTTTATGATTTTATCACTAGACGCACGTCAAACTGTTTTGAAATCGGTTATGTCAAATTCGTTGATAAACATACGTGAAACTAAATATCACTGACATGATTATATGCAGGTCAATGCTAAATATACAGTGCCTTTGGTCTTGAACTAGCGATAACTTAAAGGCGTGAAATACACCTAATTTTATCGACAAATACATCCATATGTTGAGGTCTATCCCCACTCCTGTTGGAATGGCCGCCATTTTAAATTTTGACTTTTTATTTTATTATTTTATCACCGGGCCGAAAAATATTAATTTTCCCGGATTTAGAAGTCCTACAGTTATAACAAAAATACTGTCCTATCAATCAGTAAGGGCCATATTCAAACAACTATAACTCTTGAAGTATGCAACAACATTGTCGCGTTACGGAAGGTAACGGAGCACAATTTGGAAGAAAGCTAAATAAAAAAATAAAGTTGAAGTTCAAGAGTTTATTTTATAATGACACGTCCTAGCACAGAAATTTGGATAACAACTAAGGCGGTTAAAAACTAGGTAGGACTAACAAAGTATGACTAGGGTGGGACGTAGACGGGAACAGGACAGGCACGCAGAGACGTGAATCCAGGTAGCCGGGGTATCAGGAAGCAGGCACGAAGCAGGCCGGCAGATATGGAGTCCCGGCGCAGCACAGGAGGGCATGTGGTTCAGTACGGACGTGGTTCAGCGTGATGGCGCAGGGGTGGCACGCAGTCAGACCCCCCGACGTAGCACCGTAGCGTAGTACCAGCGGAACGCGCTGATGGGCCCGGGCGCGTGTCTGTGTAGACCGACGTCGATGGTGGCG
Organism: Agriphila geniculea; assembly: GCA_943789525.1. Lineage (NCBI taxonomy): Eukaryota > Metazoa > Arthropoda > Insecta > Lepidoptera > Crambidae > Agriphila > Agriphila geniculea. Next base: position 18,389,572 of record OX038883.1, on the reverse strand, counting down.
CGGATAGTGCAAGGGCCCAGGGGAGAGCTCCCTCTGCAGGTCAGGCGGAAAGGTGCACGACGTCCAGGTGGGTCGAGGACACGTCCGGGATTTATGGAAGTTGTTCGTGCCGAAGGTCGAAGGTCGAGGACCGTGCCCCGAAGAAGCCGCTATTTACAATTATAGAATAATAGAACGTATATTTTTGTACAATTATAGAACGGCAGCTATAATAAATATATCCGGACAAGCTCGTGGAAAGACTGACTCACCTGAGCTGCCGACCGCGCTTTTATACCGTCGGTATTTATTTTTTTAAAATTCTACTCTACATTCAAATATGAGAACACAGAACAATATTGTACAAAGGTTCTTATCTATAGCTAGGCTGAAGACAAGTTGGAAATCTATGGCTTTGACATTGAATTAAAAAATTAGCGCGTTGCTATGGCAATTATAGTGACAGACATATGTTTACAAATAAATAATTTTCTCAGCAAAGAATAAAAATTGTGTTAAATAAGATCCAAACCGACATAAGAATACAAAATGCAAAATACAAAATGTATGGGAAAAATCTCACGGCCCTATAATGGGCCGTTCCTATGATACAAGCCCTTTAAGGTACATATTCTTCCTCACACCGTTTCTTAGCTTTATTTACACTAGATTACCTATTTATCTTATTTATACGTATGGTTTTATAGTTTCCTTCAGTTTACGTTCCTGGGAACGTTTGCAAAGGACCTCCTAAAAGTAATAACATTACAACATAGACCAATAAATCTTGAAGTTGTTTTGAAGATTATATCTATTATATTATATCTATATTATTATATTTATAGTGTATTTGAATATTGCAAAAATTGCATATATATCCTAGTTTTTGATATATGTATAGAAAAACTAACAAAAAAGCGAGAAAAAAGCATACAAATTTCGTGTAAAATTTTACTTCAGTAATTTTTTATGACGTATTGAAGTTAAATATTTACACATTTTTTTTTAAATTGATAGGTGGTATTATTAGCTTTCAAACAGTATTTTTATTATAACTGTAGGACTTCTAAATCCGGAAAAATTATTTCGGCCGGGTCGTAAAATAATAAAATAAAAAGTCAAATTTAAAATGGCGGCCATTCCAACAGGAGTGGGGATAGACCCCAACATGAGGGTGTTTTTGTCGATAAAATTAGGTGTGTTTCACGCCTTTAAATTATCGCTAGTTTAAGACCAAAGGCACTGTATACATAAATTATACAAACAATATTAATCATTATTGCAAACCACCTCAATTTATTTTAATAACTTCAATTATTAATTTTTGTCGTAATTTATGTGTACATTTAGTGTCCATAGCTGTAGAACTGTTAGCAATTTTATTTTTACGATTGCTCCAAAAATCAAAGAAAAGAAATTCGTAGACGAATCGTACAAATTAATGTCGTTCCAAGGAAAGGTAGCAATTTTTAATAACGAAGATTTGCGAAGTGGAAATCCAGGTTAATACCTAGCGCCTTTACTTTAACCCAATTCTAAGGATTTATACGCAGGTAAAAATAAAGCATGAAAAGATTTAAATTTATAAAATCTGAAAGCTGTCTGTTTAATTACGTATACATGAAGGTTAGACCACTGGGATTTGAATTCAGTAGCAGTTATCAAAAGAAATTCAGATTTTTGTAAAATATCACAAAGAAAATTGTCACTTTTGAAAATAAGAATACAAGAAAACAGATTGTTAGCTTTTATGGCTCCATAATTTTTACACGACTGCCCAAAGCAAAAAGAGTGTATATGTGTTCAGGGTTCATGTATGTGGGTATGTGAGTTTCTTTATTCCACCATAACTTCTAAATGCCTGAACTGATTTGGATAAATGGGGTATCGTTAGAATCCTTACAGCATCCCGAGTCACACTGGTTATATTTAAAAAAAAAATATGGCGACTGTACGACGCCATTTTCAAATGTGAAAAAAAAAATTTTTTTCTTCTATTTTTACAATATGGGCATCAAATGAAAGGCCTTGATGAGCACATTCCAAAACTATATAATATGTCACTAAAATGTGTGAAATAAAAATAATTAAATTTAATAAATATTAAAAACACGACTGCCCTGCCAAAACTAACTAAAAAGTTAAACAACAAGTGTCATTGCAGTCGGGGGACCTCTTTCATCAAAAATTGTTCCATAATATGGTCCCCCGACTGCAATGACACTTGTTGTTTAACTTTTTAGTTCGTTTTTTACAAGATGCGCGAATGATACAAGTTCTATACAACTGTACCACCATATGAGTATGTACTAGTGAAATTATTAGCGTTTAGCAACTACTTTCATGTCACTAAGTTATATAGTTATCGGCAGCTTAATAGACAGATATCTAAGTCTTTGACGAGCGACCTTCGCCAATTTAATACGAACCGTATTAAAGAGGCCATCGAGCGGAATAAAGGCTCCAAAGCGTTCGCGAGAGATCTGTCTATTGGGCAAAGCCAGATGACGAAGCTGAAAACTGACGACGGACGCATCATCTCATCGAAACCTGAAATCCTGAGGGAGATTGAGAGTTTCTATAGGCAGTTATATTCCACGCAGACACCTGTTGAAAGCAAGGCTAAAGACCCCAGAGCCAAGCTTACCCGACACTATACCCAAGATATCCCGGACGTCAGCATGTACGAGATTAGTATGGCTCTCAAACAGCTGAAAAACAACAAGGCGGCGGGTGACGACGGAATCACTACAGAACTTCTGAGAGCGGGCGGTAAGCCGATACTTAAAGTCCTCCAGAAGCTTTTCAATTCCGTCATCGTCGAGGGCAGAACGCCGAAGGCATGGAACATAAGTGAGGTGATTTTGTTCTTTAAAAAGGGTGATAAGTCCCTCCTAAAGAACTACAGACCCATCTCACTTCTGAGCCATGTCTATAAGTTGTTTTCGAGAGTCCTTACGAATCGTCTCGCTCGCAAGTTCGACGACTTCCAACCTTCCGAACAAGCCGGATTTCGAAAAGGCTTTAGCACCATAGACCACATCCATACGCTGCGGCAGGTTATACAGAAGACCGAAGAGTATAATCTGCCACTTTGCTTGGCGTTCGTGGATTATGAGAAAGCCTTTGATTCGATTGAAACCTGGGCGGTGCTGCAGTCTCTCCAAAGGTGCCAAGTGGACTACAGGTATATCGAGGTGTTGAGGTATTTATACAAAAATGCCACCATGTCGCTCCGAGTACAGAACCAGAGAACAAATCCTATCCAACTGCAGCGAGGTGTGAGACAGGAAGATGTTATTTCTCCGAAACTGTTCACAGCTGCGTTGGAGGATATCTTTAAACTCTTAGACTGGAAAGGGCTCGGCATCAACATTAATGGCCAGTACCTAACACACCTTCGTTTTGCCGATGATATAGTCCTTATAGCTGAGACCATGGAAGACCTTAACACAATGCTCGAAGATCTCCGTAGTGCTTCCAAAAGAGTGGGTCTCAAGATGTACATGGATAAGACGAAAATTATGTCAAATGGCCATGTTGTACCTTCTCCAGTTCATGTTGGGAACACTACACTTGAAGTTGTTGACCACTACGTATACCTAGGACAGGCAGTCCAGTTAGGTAAGTCCAACTTTGAGAAAGAGATCTCTCGTCGAATCCAACTCGGGTGGGCAGCATTCGGGAAGCTTCGAAAAATCTTCGCGTCCGACTTACCTCAGTGTCTCAAGACGAAAGTCTATGAACAGTGTGTGTTGCCAGTGATGACTTATGGCAGTGAAACGTGGTCGCTAACTATGGGTCTCATAAGGAGGCTCAAGGTCAGCCAGCGTGCAATGGAGAAGCCATGCTCGGCGTTTCCCTCCGTGATCGAATCAGAAACGAGGAGATCCGCAGGAGAACTAAAGTAACCGACATCGCTCGAAGGATTGCTCAGCTGAAGTGGCAATGGGCAGGACACATAGCGAGAAGAATTGATGGCCGTTGGGGCGGAAAGGTTCTGGAATGGCGACCGCGCACCGGACGACGCTCCGTGGGTAGGCCCCCGACAAGGTGGACCGACGATTTGGTGAAGGTCGCGGGAAGCCACTGGATGCGGACAGCGCAGGACCGATCGTCGTGGAGATTCTTAGGGGAGGCCTATACCCAGCAGTGGGTGTCGTGCGGCTGATATGATGATGATGATGATGATGAAGTTTCTATAATTACATCAGAAACTACTTTTGGGAACAAAGAACTCTTCGACCGACATCGACATTGCGGACGATCAATTTTATTGCGATTGTGAATTTTTACGTAACTGACGCTCATTGATGTGAAAATTGATCGTTTATAGGTATATGCAATTGAAGCAATTGGGATGTTGACTAATGAATAAAATAACGAAATACTAACAAAAATCGTAAACATATTAAACTTTTGGAGTAGCTTGTATACCTCTTGGTTTTATATATTGCATATTATTTGATCTATAACCCTTCAAAGTTGGGTGGACAAGTCCATTTAAAAAGTATAAAATTTATTAAAATAAATGATACCTTTAATTAGTTCGTAAAATGTATAGCAAAGTCTAAGAAACCATTTTGATAAACACAATATTTAATATAGCTGCTGAACAAATTTCCTACGCGTTGCATACAAACTACTGAGGCGTGACGTCATAATTCAATAGCCGTTAGTATGGAGCGTTTTTGGGCGAGTCCATTTGTATGCATTTCACACTGTGATATCTCGGGCAGTTTTCAAGCTAGCGAAATAATTATTTTACCAATGTTTCTTTTTTTGAGAGGTAATTTATGTAATCTAAAATAAAAAAAGTTGTCAACATCCCAATTGACAATTCCTCTAAAAATGACACCGGTGGCCATTACACTGATGGTATTTAGTAACTTTTTCAAATCATAATTTCCAGCATAAGGTTTGCTGTATGAAGCCACATTCAGAACATTCCCACAGGTTATTGTTGTATGTTAATTAAATCATTCCCCGGTGCGTATTTGAAATTCAAGAGACCAATTTCCATGGCAGTCATGGTAGTGAGCCTGCAAACTAGATTCTGCATCTGTATTACACAGCTAAGTTATTGTAACAACTGCCTTTTTATTACAATATTATTTGGCTTTCAAATTTAAATTCACTTTTATAAAAAAGTAAAAAAAAAACCATTGTGATTGTTTGGTCATTTGTTAAAATAATTATCAAAAATATGGTGCTATCTAATATAAATGTAACATACATAATTTAATAATATAAAAACTAGAACCATCATTGTAAAATTTTTCGTTCAGTAACTTAGCTTGTTACTTGTTGCTTTTTAGTGATGACAATCATTAGCGTTAGTAAAATTCTTTAGAGCATCGTAGACGAATAATTGTCCCTAATCTTGTCAATTATTTTATTTCTTTTTTCAACTCTCTTTTTGCGGTTGAAAAGCAGTAAACTAGTGGAGCCGGCTCACCGTCACGCTCGGCGGTTCGGGAAATTGGGTGGTTGCCCGGGTGTATGAGGAAAAGTTTAAACGTCAGGTTTTCAAAGCTTTTTATCGCCACGAGAAGAAAACTCTCGCAACTTAATTGTCTAAAGTGCGGCCTTCTCCTATTTAATATCCCATTAAGTATTTAAACTTAGCAGTTTATAAAAATGCTATTTTTTCAAAACAAACATGTCCATTTTACATGTTGCTGCCGATTTAGGATTTAGATAAGTAATTAACATTTCTATTTAACCAGACGAACTTTTGACGACCTTGGTGTTGCCATCTTTGAGGTCCCGGGATCCATTCCCAGCTGGGTCACTTTAGTAATGAACTTTTCTAAATATTCTATCAAGTTTCAGTTTATTTCCCTAAAATAAACTTCTTTCTGGTTTGGATTCGGAGCAATGTATGTTTTTTTTAATTGTTGTAGGTATTCATTTCTTTAGTTGTAAATTGTATACTTCGATTTGATTGAATCAAAAATAGTTAATTTTTTTTAGAAAAAAGTAATGACTACGATTCGGAACGTCAGAAAACTTGATCAGTAAAAATCCATTTTACTTTATGAATACCTGAAACGGTAACGAGTAAAATAAAGGTAACATGCCCATTAAACACAATATTGTTACAAAGTTAGAAATTCACTAGACTCCTGAAATAACACAACTGGCGGGATTTTTGTTTAAGAAAAACAAATCAATGTTTTTCTTCCGCACAATTAGATTATGTGGGATATTCAGGGAGTGTTTTCTTACACGCTAAGTCAAAGCTTATTTCTTTCAGAGAAATGAAATATTTGGGAAAGAGAATATGGGAAAGAGCTAAAATAGCAATGGGGCTCCAACACTCAATTTCGGCCCTTTCATTGAGAGTAAAGCACAATTAGCATCTACAAAGCTTGGCGTTCTGTCAAAGGTGAGAAGGTACTTCACGCCGGAACAGCGGAATCTATGCCAAGCGCAAGTCTTTTCTGACAAGGCAATCTTTTAAGCTCAAGCCTCGAGCATAGACGCAAGCTTGCAAGTTTATCGGATTTTTTATCGGATACATTTTGGTGAGTGTGCAGTGGAATTGCACAACATAATTCCCACATCTCTCTTCATCCATCAGATAACCAGAAGTACGAATCTGCGCCACCAAATTTTGGTGGCTATTCCAAAGACTCGCAACACTATAGTTTTGCTGGTTTTGCTTCAACTTTTACCATCCGTACCGCTAAAGAGTTTAACTCCTTGCCTGAATCTGTGTTTCCTGATAGGTAAAACCTGGGGGCCTTCAAGTCGCGAATGAATGAATTAATGAATCTTCTAGGCAAGTACGTTTCATCGTAGATTGCATCATCACTTAGCACCAGGCGTGATAGCGGTCAAGCGCTTGCCTATCTTACATAAAAAAGGTATGGTACTGTAACATTCTACCACAATATTAACGCACTACCTAGAATATCAGGATACTTGGTAAGCGATTTTCACATTTACTGCGTACCAGTGGCGAGGGGTCGATTTATTGCGAAGGTAAGCCGGACCAGGACCACAAAATAAGGTAAAAAGAAAAAAAGATAATACAAGAAAACTTACATAATAATCACTTTACTAAACAACGATAATTGTGGACACATGCTACTAATAACATTAAATTCATTCCTTCCGACCACATCCAACATCCCTTCCGAAATAAATAGAACAAAATTATACTTCTAAACAAAAATATCTAATTTGCGATGTATTTTCTTCTATCATTCTTATTTTGTTTATTTATTTTTTATGATAATACTTATTCGTCTCTCCAGAACACAAAGATAAAAGAAACTTTAATATCGCTTCAAATAGAAAGAGTGAGAAAACTTAAGCCGGCCTGCAGCGGGTTGCCTCACAACATTTTCAACCGAAAGGCACCCGACTGTGGTACATTGGTGAGAAAGAGATAGAGTAATAACAATCAACCGTTACCCGTGGCAACCGCGCCAAGACACAGTGCGAAAAGTAAGCTAAAGGAAGTCGGTTTGCCTCGAGGTTTTGTACGAAAACGGATTTGATACTCCTTGCGTACGGCGCAGCGCGCGAGCGTTTCTACACTTAGAAACCCATAAAAAATAATCGTAGGCATTACCGAAATGGTGAAAATTAATTAAGTAATGACAAGTATGATAATAATATGAACTGCATGGTGGATCGGTGGGGTGGGATTTTCAAAAGGTAAGCCGATGGGAATCGGCTTGTATGGACCCTTCGCCACTGTTGCGTACGCATAATTTGAGAAATACTTAGAAAGATACTTAGAAATTCGGCAATTCATTTTTTGTAATCCGACAATATTTTTCTTTTGTATTTCTTTTTAAGAAATTTATAATATATAGTTTATAATGTGCATTGTTAGTTGTTAGGCATATTCTTTAATCTAACTAATAGTACTTCTATTCTCTTCTTCTTGTAGATGTCGTTAGTTATTAGTGAATTTGTGTGTGCAAATTTTTGTAAAGAAAAAGTAATTATATCAGAATTAGTTTTTAAACTTATCTAAATTTCTTATCAAGAGTGCAAAAGACAAAAAGTGCCGCTTAGACAAATTAATATTACCAATTGCACGCATCACGAATGTCAAATAAATCCCGTAGGACGTCGGCATTATTTATGAGCTTATCATTTGATCCGGGAATAACTCGGGTCCGAAATTCCGAATAGAAATTACGCTCTGAGGAGCAAATGGGATTTGGCATATCTCCAGTCGGACGAATTATCATTTTTTTTCCTTTTCGCGGACCGAAGAAGTCTTTATGACGGTTCGTTTGTGAAAAAAAATATAAGTTGATGATCTTTCATCTTGCTTTTTGTAACTAAATGAAGAAGTTTAAATTACAAGATTATTTTTTAGTCGTCATCCAAATTTTAAGGATGCGTTCATTCCAAGAAACTGAACAGGCCAAATATGTAAAAATGTTTTTATTATCCATACCATCAAATCAATGAGAAAATAATACATGATCAGTTTAGTAAGGGATGATGACTAAAATTTTGTGGCATAATTCGACACAATGTTTCTTGGAGTTTGTTCAATTAAACAAACTTAATGTACTGAACCCATCCTTAATATTTGGATAGTGACTAGAAATAAACCTGTTTATTAATTTTATTCGTTATGCCATATACATAATTATGGGGTTCTAAAAATATTGGAAACATTATTGAAGGGCACATAATAACTAATCAGCCTGGAGGCAGAAAAATTGACTTTCCTTTTTTAAAAAAGTTTGAGAGAGACAGGAAAATATAGACGATTCAAAAGCGCTTAATAACTAACTTTATTTGAATAAAGATATTTTGACTTTGAAAATAAGCATACATTTGTATCCCATCTGTGAAATCAGAGCCGTCGTATTAGCAGTTCCACACTAAGCTATGAGCCTCCATCGATTGAGCCTCAAACGCACACCTTGTGCCTGGAGATAAGCGTTGACGAGCTCCGGCGATAGATCGCGAACTCCATTCGTAAGCCACATACAGGACTTCGGAACGCAAACAATATTGGAATAGATACAAATAGCATTGTGAATGTTAAAAATCTAAATTGAAACACCTATCTTGAATGTGATTCCAATATGAACTGAATTGCAGATATTTCATAAACTATGTCACTATTTTAGGGCTTTCAAAGGACTTTCCGCTACACATGATTAAATGTTTCATCCACAATTTTGTCCTTTTAGATCCCTTGCTCTTACTTACACATCGATATGTACTCTACTGTATATATGTACTCGCTCTTTGTTCGGAAGTGCGTACATAGCTTTATATTGCGGTCTTAGTGAACATTTGTATTGAAGATAAGATTTCGGAGTTTGAGATGCGAGCTGACAGACAGGGCTTTGTTTGTGATATGAAAACGTATTAGATTCGCTTGAAGTGGCTTTTCTAAATCAGTAGAATATAATTAAGGGATGTTTATGCCACAGCGTAAATAGACTGTGCCTAAACTATGAAGAGGTTTGTAAAGGATTTTGAGATAGGATGCCTAGAAGCTATATGAAAATAGTTCTTAAATCTTACGAATTAAGGTTGACTTTCGTAGATTCATAGCACATGGTACAGTAAGCAAAACATTCCCTAAATAGATTCGATTGGAGTATTAGAAAATTATGAAATGAAACAACCTTAAAACATATTTCTAAAAATATGACCACCATAACGAGGTGGTAATTCCAACCTTATAGTGTAAGACATAAAATTGGTTTCCATGTTACGCATGATATGACACCCACGTTCTAACATTTTGTTATTTTTGTTATGATATGGGAAGTTGGCGAGAGCAGGTGTTTAGTTCGGGTCGCTTTAGAGTAAGTGGCGATTTATATCAACTTGCGACTGGGTGAATATGGCTTTACAATATTTTACACGGACCCGGGAAACAGCATTGTATTGAAAAATATTGCCCACTAAAAGTCCGCTCTGTTGTTTATTTTGAGATAACATTTTTCGTAAACTTTATACTTTGAAACTAAAATAAGTGGGGCTAGAAACTTTAACAGTAATAGATTGGGACATGGGTTTGAAAAACCTATAGCGGTGAGTGTCCCAAAACATTGCCACACGATGGGAAACCTGAAAGTAGAACATTTTACTGAAAATAGACTTTATTTTGATTTGACTGCATTCAAAGATTTATGAAAAATCGCCAGGAATCGAACACACCAATATGACATGAAATATGATATGAAATATGACTTGAGAAGTGAATACACCAATATGAAATAAAATCAATATTTTAAATTAACATACCGATCGAAAGGGGTTACTCATGATATTTTTTTCTTGAATAGCACAGCATCTTAAACAAAAGAAAGACAGATCGTATCCTATACGACTATTCCATGTAAGTAATTATTTTCCTTATAATATAAATGAAATGGATATCACACACATATAAAGTTTTAATGACGTAAGTATATCTCATAATTATACTAACTCTCGGCGTGTGTTTCGGCAATAATTTTCCTAGATTCTGCCGCGTATTGGCAAAACTTTAATTAAATAGCAATACGAACGTGTCCAATTAAAATAGTTAAAGACAGTTTCTCACTAATTAATTCAAGGCAGCCTTACCAGCCTACTGCGACCCTTTTCAGGACCCAAAATGTCAGAGGGAAGTTTTAATTCAAAAATGGCTTTTGCGGTTACATGACACGTTACTTAGTTATTTGTGTAAACAAATGAGCTTTTAGTTGTTTTGCTATTTAGATTATGAAATGTCATTATGACTGCATTACAAATACTTCTCTAAGTACAATTTCATTCGGCAGTATTATACAGTGTGTTTTTTTAAAGTGATCTAATTTGGTGGTATGGCTAGTCTATGATCAAAAAAATATTCAGCTGTTCCAAAGAAAACATCAATATCTACTCGACCAAAATGTATGGAACAGCTGATTATTTTTTTGCTCTGATTAAGTTGGTCCCATAGACAAAGTTGTACAGTTTGATGGTCTAAGCCACACCACAAAATTTGATCACTGTTTAAAAAAACAAAGTATAATATTGCCGAATTAAATTGTACTTAGATAAGTAGGTATTTGTATTGTTGTATTTGCAGGTCAAATAATTGATAGAAATCTTCCTATAACAATAACAAGAGATCTTAATATTTTTGCAGTAACAGACACCGACGTCCCAATTAGTGGTACGCGTACTTAAAGGAGTACACGAGGTTGCGTCAGGACAGGACGCGGAACATCTTTTACTTAAGTAAAATTTTATATTAGTATCCTTGCAATCATAGTCCAAATGGGCTAATGATGTTTTGTAATATGAAAGTAGCTTCCCAGTTAAGTAGCGCTGAAACAGCTTTGTCCTTGTTTCCTCAAACATAAATACTTAATTGCTCTTGTAAATATTAACATAAAATCTCAAAGGTATAAGTGCTGTACCAAGTTTCGACAAATGTACACTCCACGTCTTGAAATGTTACTTAATTTATTTCGCATGTTCCCGACGAACATAATTCATGGCAACTTTTGTAATTAGGCACACTTAAGGAGTACCGTATACTGTTCCCGTTATGTGACACCTATATAGGGTGTTAATTTATTGCGGATACAGAATGTTGCTATACTAGAATGTACGCACTTTGAGTTACGAGTGTATACGATTTAGACTTTTGAACAAGTGTGGGTACTTTGAATAAAAATGCTAAATCCAAATCTGGACTTGTCCAAATAAGTAATGATTGGTGGATCTTACTTGTTTTCAAAAAGCGCTATTGTTTATAATAACAATTGAATTTAAAATTGATAAATAGTACTTACTATAATGACTCGAACATGGGTTAGGGTTATGATCATTACAATATGATTACAATACATTAAAACATTATCAAAATTCAACAGAACAATATCAAAAAGCAATTTAGCTAACATATTCAAAAATGTTTATTCAATGTCCAATGCCCTCATTACGTATTTACTAAGTCATAATCATAACAAACGAATTTCATTTACATTGCTACTCGAAAATTCATAAACAAAATGCCATTTGAAATTCAAAATCGACGGGCATTCCACGCTCGTTTCGTACGGGCTACCGAGAGAATCATTCGCTAAAAACACTCGCTTTTTACCTTCGCTTCCGACGAGAGATCTCGAAAGCAATTCCGAATTTCCCGCTAAATCCTGGACAGAGAGGAGCGGTTAAGTTTTATTTCGTGGACGCTTGCGTTCAAATTAACGCTAAGCGATAATTGCGGAGGAGTGGTAGGCTGTTTTCAGACTGACGGTAGGCCTTTTATAGTTTCAGCGTTTAAATAAATTCTGTTTGAACACTAAAAGGTAGGTCTCGATAGAAATAGAATTAGGTATGCGGGCGCTTGGACGAAGTTTTCATACATTTTTCTTACGTTTCGTGTCCAACGAATTATGGATGATACAGCTCGCGCAACATAACTTGAACGAAGTCACAATGAAGCTTTCGTAGTAGCAATTTCCAATACAAAAATTGTAGTGCGAAGGTCACGTGGTACTAAAAAATTCGGACTAAAAAGATTAAAACGGACTACTAAAAACAGACTAAAAAGTAAAAAATAAATTCTTCTGTTAATATTTATAACCCTATACCCACAGAAATTTTAAACCTAAAAACGTGGGGCGCATGCTAAGGACCAATAAAATACTCGTTAAGACGATTCAAACGAGCTCGATCTCGATGGGGTAGCGTGGTTTGATTAAAGAGTTCCTGTGTCCTTCTTCCGGCTCCATCATCAGACCCTGGAAACTATTTTTCAACAAAGAACTCGTCAAGACGATTCAAATGAGCCCAAATTTGATGGGGTTGCACGGTTTCAATATTGAGTTCTTATGGCATAGCTTAAGCTAGGTTTCATCATCAGACCCTGGACCTCATCTCCCATTAGAGTACTCGTTAAGACGATTCTAACGAGCCCAAACACGATGGGGTTGTATGGTTTCATCATAGAGTTTCTGTGGCTTTCTTCCGACTTCATCGTCAGATCAGCTCAATAAAACCATAATATTGCATTGCCTTCTAGTTCTGACCTATATTCAAAGTTTCAAGTCTCTAGCTCATCGGGAAGCTAGTATAAAATCGTTCGCAAACTTTGTGGAAATACAAAGAAACAAACAAATGAACGAACGAACACGCAAACGAGAAAGCAACCTATTAAAAACGTGTTAAAATTGGGTCAAGTTATGTTGCGCGAGCTTGTACATTCCGAGTCACCTACATTATTTTATCAATTTAAAAAACTTTAAAAGCGTTTGTCGCTAAAGAAAGTTGGATGATAGTTAATTAAATCTCTCATGATTTTAACGAAATAGGAGTTGGAACTAAGTACTAAATAAAGTGACTGAAAAATACTAACCAGTGATTGTGCGCCAGTGAAAAAAGCGACGTTTTTCAGGTGACTCACTGCGTTGCGCCGGAAAACAAGCATGGTTCTGTATTTTCAACCTTTGTAAACGTAGACCTATGACCGGCCTCCGCGCAAATTCTAAGCCAATATTTTTGTTAGGCTACGGAATTACGCGGCCGTTAATTGTAGCTGTAAAGAGGTATTAGAAAAGACATAGTCTAAATAGTATGTTTATACTATTACTAAAAACAATCAGCTATGCTTATCTTTTGAGCTAAGTAGCGCTAAATTTATTGCTACGGCAGCATGGCAGTGGTATCAGGAACGCTTTGGAATCTTTGTTGCCTATTGACTTAGTATTGGGTTGGGTGTAATACTTATGTCAGTAGCCCGATGGATCGAAGATTGACAGTGAAATTGTATTCTTGAGTAATATAAATGTGAAGCGAGCCTTAATCTAGGGCTGCGCTAAAAGCATTCCGTTATTGTTAAGTGCGAGAGTGTGATGCTTAAGTGCCAAAATTAGGCAATTTTAACAGAAAGCATGGATTAATTACAAACAACAACACTATCTCAGATGTTGTAGAAATTAAGTTACATTACGTAAAATGTATCCGTCATCAAATCGATCCGCTTTATTGCCTGCACATTTTTCACTGTCACATCCTCTATGGTTGACTGGGACAGAATGCCTTTTAGCATTAAGTCCGCCATTTGCTGTATTTTTTATATAAGTATAAGTAATAAAGATAAAATAATAAAATAACCTAAAATATTTATTTACCTATATCATGGAAAAGAATTACATATTTACTAGAGGTGCTCGGTGGCGCAGTGGTTTAGCGTCTGGCCCAGCGGTTGCGGAGGTTAAGCAACTTTCGCAAAGGTCGGTCATGGGATGGGTGACCAAAAATTATTATCTCGAGCTCCTCCTTCACCAATCCGCATTGGGCCCACGTGGTAGGTTATGGCCCGTCCTCCTTATCCATCCATAAGGAATGCCTGTGCTCCAGCAGTGGGGATATTAAAATGGCTGATGAACAACATATTCACTATCTTTTGGGGTACGTGCAGCATAAAAGAATCTTCTTTATATTTATGATAAATAGAATATGTTCCAGATTGTACTGACATATCACATTATTAATCACCCAGCTAATAGCATTTTACAGTCACTTAAGAAGCTAGTATCGTAGAGTCAGTGCGAATAACAGGCATTTTTGCTGTAGCTGGGTGCGAGCCAACGGGATCAGCATTATTTAGCCGGAAGGAAGGAACGGGAAGAATGCTCGGAACTCTTAAATTAATATTGGACGGAGAAAGAATATTAGAATTAGGTTGTAGGCTTTTGGCGACTTTTGGATTACGACTGTGGTTTGTTAAGTTATTTATTGGATTATCATTAATATATGGCTTAAAATGTATATATCCGTTTAACCTGAGGTTTTATTAGTTAAGATGTGTGTGTGTGGCAATGACTCTCAGTCGAGTTACAATGGAAACCATGGCAACCTTTTTTTAAAGTACCAAAACAACAGTTTTTTGACGTTATTCGATCCTGATATGAACTTGACCCCGTTGAGAATAGGGGGACAGCTTCTAAAGTTTAATAAGTCATTGGCAGTATTATGTAACACTAGGAAAATGGAGACCCAGACCAGGTAATGATAAATACCATTACCAACCGTGCCCAGACACAGTATTTAACGTACCTACCTAGACTTATCAAAGCACAAATATATATTGAAAAGACATTATAGTCTTCCAGTTAACAAAACGAATTGACCGACACAAAATTACCTCAAAACAGACAAACCCCTTTTTAGTAAACAGAAACAAAACCTTTGTTGTTCCAAATAGCGCGGCAAATAACTTCGCAATTGCTTGCTTACGGTTCATCGGAAAGTCCCTTTTTGAGAACGAGAAATTGGAGACAAAAAAGCTTCAGGGACATAACGCGGAAGGAATTATATTCGGGAGCAAATGAACCGATGCGACGATAATGGTCCGGAGCGCTCTGAGACGGAATTGCGCTGCCTCTTTGCATTTATAGCACCGAAAATGAAAGACCGCGAATGAAAAATGGAATTTGAGGTAGAGTGATGGGTTGTGTGAGGTAAGGAATATGGCATGAATGGTTCAGTAACTGAATTTTAATCGTTGCTATAACTTTAGAAGCGGAAGCAATCAAGGGTGAGGTTTCGACTTAATTTTTATTACACTTAAGCTAGGGTAAGAAAGCGGTGCCGTCACATAGCGGCCGTAATTTTACGAACGTAAAAAGACTATTTGACTTTATGGTGTCCAGCATCGCTTTTAGGAAACCGCGCCGTATTGTTTACATAGGTAGACAACGATCTACGCCGCTAAATTACGGCCGTAATAATCCTCGGAAACTCTAGCTTTACCCCCTTATTCCAAAACGTGGACTAAAATAAAACCCGTTTTAAAACTTGTGCTGCCATTCCTTCTACCTGCTAAATTAACGTTCCCCAACTCTCATTAATATAATTAAAATTTCACCTTGACTTAAGTACGAGTATATCCGCCACAACATCACTAAAACTAAAACAATATGCTTGGGAACTATAGTGACATTAATTATACATAAGGTCATAAGATAAGGTGTCACCTTTTTCTTCTAAGAATGCCTATTCTTAGAAGAAAAAGGTGACACCTTATCTTTTGTCTGCCTAGACATCACCCTTAGGAGTAGACAAAGACTTATTATTTCCAGTTACAACCATTCTTATCAGCTTGCTTTGCTTTATCAGCTCTACATGCCCGCCGATTTCGCAACTTCAGACTTTAAAGGCATTTTATACCAAAAGTATTCGCGTCGAGTCTCAGGCTGCCAACTCACGATCCAACATCACTACTGACGAGGTAATAGAAACCGAATCACTGCTGAACAGACCACACACTGCATACAAATATAGATTTATGTGAACGTGATTCCTGATTCACGTCGGAGTAATTCCGCGTGAATATACGACCGATATAATAATAGCACACGAATAAGGAGAATTTTTCTATTTCCGGGGATAAGATTTTCCTAGAGAAATCCCGTACCAATAATATGAGTTTCTTGTCAATGCACGAGAAGAGTCTTTCGTTACAAACTAAACTCAATATATACTCGTTTATAAGCATATGACCCCTCTGATACTAAATTATCTCCGTTATAGCTACTTGCAGAACCTCGGGTATAATTCAGTTTGTCAATTTTTCCTCAAGTAGGTATCATCCCAAAAATGAGTAAATAATAATCTTAAAAAGTGGTTGATCGACGTACGAGCCTATAACGTCGGTTTTACTCGCGGCTCGTTGGTGCTGATCGACTAGCGAGTAAAATAGTCGTATATGAATTAGAATTGAGGTAACATGCCTTGTTCGGAGTTTGAAGCTTTGTGTTATCTTGGTAAATTAAGAAAAATAGTGATTTTTTTTCTGAACACCGGCTACATTCGAATTCGGTTCATATTTTCTTGCAATCTCCACGAGTTTATTATACGCTACAAGATTTCTCTTGCAGCGTATATTAAATTGCCCTTGTTTTTATACTCGGTTGATTTAGTTTGCCATAAACAGGAATAGTCTCGGAAGCCATTTATAAATTCTATTATGAAAACGTGACTGTGAATTCGCAGATCCATTATTAAAAATGTGACGACTCTAGCGATGTCGTCGAAAACTGGCGACTTGGCTCGCCAGTCGTAATCGTCACACCGTTTTACACGACGAGCCGAGTAAAAAATTAAGCAAACATGACGAGCCGCGAGACAGGCTCGTCGACTCACAAAACCGTGGTATTGCAATGATACACCAGTGAGCTTTACCGACGAGTCTCGGTAAAGAGCGAGTCAAACCGCGGTCTTATACCGCGGTTTGACTCGCTCGTTGATCAGGGCCTTAATGAATTCATAAGTAATGAAAAAACGCATTCCTCCTATGCATTATTTGAGACAAAATCGTGTCATCACATAATCAGGTCAATTAAATAACTGGAGGTCAAAACTCAAAACCGTGGTTAAAGTGGTGCTGAACTAAAGGTTACTTAGGTAATGAGCACCGAGGCAAAAGTTAACTTGCTTGACCTATGCTATGCCTCGTTGGGAAGGACCGTGGGTTCACTCACATCACAGTTCACACATTTAAGCCGATTTACTACAACTCTCCTACATTAACAAATCTAATATTAATATTTACATAAGGAGAAGATAACATATTTTTTCCTTTTTAATTTTTACATTCGTAATATATTGACATTTTTCATAACGCTATTTCTCTATTCCTCACTATATGTAGCTAGATAGAGTTTTTTGGACGTTGTCTGTAATTTCCGGCGCTGTGGCGGGCGCGGCGGGCAGACGACGACGAAAGCACTTGGGATATCGTCCACACTAAACCACACACGTCACAAATAATAATATCACTTGATAACTCTCAGTTAGTGGACTGTAAACACTAAAATAGGCACTTAAAACACTTCATAGGTTGATCGCCAGCTGGACGAGGAAGGCGGTTGAACACTTGGTCAGAAAACACTATTACGGAACACACAATCAGTCACAGAGTTCATAAGTTAATGTTATTTCACTTCACAGTTGTTCGTATCACTCACTATTAACTTTATAAAATGTCACACCAACGTACAACACAAATACTTGTTCAATTTAACACTTATAATTCACTATTCACCACTGTTTCATAGTCGGCGCACAGTCAATGTTCGTAGCACGACTCGTAGCTTCGTAGCAAACTCGTAGTCCGTAGCACTTGACACTATCTCACAATCCGAACATAGTCACAGATACTAATTTGCCACACGAAAGCACTCAAACACTTATTCGAACACTAAAACATTAACTTGCCGCGCTTTTTGTCAGAACACACTAACTTGGACACTAACTATTCACTTTGACTTCATAACTAACTTTACTGGAACCTTTTCTTTATAATGAAACCACCATTTACTGTTTCTTCTTTTATTTCTTCCTTTTTCTTCTTTTACAAAGGTATCTTCATTATCAGAAAACTATATCAGAAAACTATGCGCTTACTTCGACCTCTCCGATTTATATATCGATCGATAATTAATACTAGAAAATTCGGAACCAATCAAATTACTTGGAATTTTCTTGAAAATCAATCTAGAACTTTCTACTCTTTCTAGAACTCGGACCTCTCTGTCTTACAATATGTCTGTCCTGTTCACGCGCAACTGTCTTTGTCTAATTCTAAACAAAACTATCTCTATCTCTTTCTAACATCGAAATAAGCGCTTGTTTTTACAAATCTTTGACAAGACTAACATAATCTTAATTTCTAAAGATAGAACTATGAAAATATAATCGAATACTAACTATTTTATAACAAAGCTTCAATTATTTCAAAAGATATTTACCAAAAACTTTCGGGGGCTTTCTATGTGGTATTGCCCCTTTGGTATGCCTAATTTACAAAATTGGGGCTTTGTCTACAAGGTATTGCCCTATCGGTATACCCTAACTTTTACCCAAACATTTGCTAAAACCTTATCTATTTACTATAAAAACAATGAAAAATTACTTAAGATATTGCTTAAAACACAAATCCTACTTATTAGATAACAACAAACAGAACTTACATGATATAAGAACGTAAGAAATATACAAAGTCTTAACTACCTATCTTAGATAACAATATTTATTAAAATATGAATCTATCTCAAACGAATCTTAAAATATTAATGTCACTATTTACAAACCCTGATCACTTTCACTTTGTTTTCACATCGTGTCTTTAGCACTTAATCACTTTCATATCATATTGTGTCACTATCACTTATCACTTTACATTGCGTCGCTAACAATCTCCCCCCGCAGTGCGAAGCACTTCATCCATTTGGGGGCGACGCCGCTGCCGGGACCAGAACGATGACTCGTCGCGTCGGTCGTCGAAGTATACCTCCTGGAGTTCGCACGTCCAATATCCTCACTCTTCCATCGGGCCCTGGGTATACTCGTTGCACTTGACCGCGAGGCCACGTGTTTCTGGGTAACGTGGCGTCCATGATGACTACAATGTCTCCGACACGTGGATCTTCAGTTTCCCTTCCAGTTATCTTTCGCGGCATCAGCGTTGGTAGATACTCTGCCACCCATCGCTTCCAAAAATGGTCTGCCAGTCGCTGTGCTGTTCGCCAGGTAGCCTTTCCGACGAGCTCGCTGTCTTCGAATTCCCCTGGAGATAGGGCCCCACATGACCTTCCCAATAAGAAGTGGTTAGGCGTGAGGCTTTCTTCATCTTCGGGATCTGCGCTGACATCGGTAAGTGGGCGGGAGTTGACGACGTGTTCCACCTCAGTGAGCAGCGTGTGGAGTACCTCTTCTGGCTTTGCTTGACGAGTTCTTCTTCAGCCCTCTTCAGCTGAGATGCTTCAATTGGGATGAGGTTCATCTTCTTAACTTCAGGAAGTGGATTTATGGTCATCTTCTTCTTGGTGGTGCGCTTCTGAGGCTTCCAGTCTTCATCGTTCTTGGTAGCGGTGACGGTTTCTTTCTTCTGGCTCGTACGTTTCTTGAGTTCTTCAATGAATTGAAGTACGCGAGCTGTACACCGTACCAGGCGCTTCCAGCTGGAGAACCTTTCATGACGAGGTAAGTATGGTTCGACGGTCTTCACTGCAGCGACGACTTGCGTTTTCTTCTCTTCACCGGTTTCCTGGATGTCCGAGGCTCCAAAATGTCTAGTTGGCCACGATTCTTCATCTTCATATAGGAAGCGTGGACCTCGAAACCATCGCGCGGTGTGGTCGAATTCGTTCGGTGTTCCCCTGGTAGCGTCGTCTGCTGGATTTTCCTTCGTCGGTACCCAACGCCAGTCTTGCGGTCTTGTCAATTCCTCAATCTCGGCGAGCCTATGTGCGACGAAAGCCTTGAATTTTCGAGGGTCGGATTTGAGCCATTGAAGTACTGTGCTAGAGTCCGTCCAGAACACTTTCTTCTCGATCTTCAGGCTCGTCTCGTTCTCTACGGTGGTCGCTAATCTGCTTGACAACAGCGCCGCTTGTAGCTCCAGACGTGGAATTGATACTGGCTTCGTAGGTGTCACCCGGGCCTTTCCTGCGATCAGGGTGATGTGGACTCTTCCGTCGGGTTCGACCGTCCTCCAATAAGCTGTCGCAACGTAAGCTTCTTCACTCGCATCGCTGAATATGTGAAGCTGGCCTTGATCTTGACTCGGCGACAGACACCTCGGAATCCTCAGTTCTTTTAAGATGGCCACCTCCTGTAGATACTTGGTCCAGGTCGTCATCTGTTCGTCGTTGATTTCTTCATCCCATTCAACCCTAGTCCGCCAAATATCTTGTATGAGCTTCTTTCCTTGTATCAAGACTGGCGTGGCGAATCCCATAGGGTCGAAAGTTGACATGACGGCGCTGGTGACTTCCCTTTTTGTTGGTTTTCTTCTTGCTTCTAGCACTTCTGATGGGGTGTTACGAAGGCCGACGTTGAAGGCTAGCTTATCTTCATTTATCAGCCATCTAAGTCCGAGGGTCTTCTCTTCTTCGGCCAATTCTACGACCTTTTCTTCTAATAATTCTTGGATTCCCTCAAGTACTTCTGGTTCGTTGCTTCCCCATCCTCTTAGGTTGAAACCGGCTTTAGCATGTATTTCCTTAACTTCTTTAGCCAGTTTCCGTGCTTCTTCTATTGTCCGGAAGCTTTGTAGATAATCATCCATGTAGTGGTTCCTTTCAATGGCCTTGACTGCTGCAGGGTATTGCTCCTTGAAGTCTTCGGCATTCTTGTTCATGACGTAGATTGCTGTGGCTGGTGACGACGTGGCTCCGAACACTACTGATGCCATGCGATATTCTTCAGGTTTGCCTTGTCTTCTATTTCCGCGCCACAGGAACCTTAGGCTGTCTCTATCTTCTTTCTTCATTTTAATCCGAAGGAACATTTCTTTGATATCAGCGATGACAGCCACTGGTCTTTCTCTGAATCTTATAAGTACACCGAAAAGTGACTGTAGCAAATCTGGTCCTGGTAATAGCGCGTCGTTCAGACTTTTTCCGTTGAACTTGGCGGCAGCATCGAGGACTATTCTTGGTTTCTTCTTGACTGGATGGATGACGGCGAAGTGTGGCAGGTAGAACGTTCTTCCTTCGGTCGAGCTTGATGGGGCTTTCTCCGCGTACCCGTTGACAATCAGTTGGTTCATCTGTTCTTCATAAGCCTTCTTCAAATCTTCATCTTTGTCCAGCTTCTTTTCAGTGTTGATGAGTCTTCTATAGGCTTGATTGTAGTTATTGGGCAGCGTTTCCTCTTCACTCTTCCATAGCAACCCTGACTCGAACCTGCCGTCTTGCGTCCTCTTCGTTGTCTTCTCCAAGACGTCGAGCGCCCTCTTGTCTGCGTCGTTGCTTGGACGTCGCGGCTGAACTCCCAGTGATTCTATTTCAAAGTGTTTCCTTACCAAGACTTCAGTTTCATCTTCACTGGAGTTCACGTGGTTTACGAACTTCACCGGAACCGTGTCTCTTCCATCGCACCCATGCAGTACCCACCCTAGGCTGGTGAGCGACGCGACTGGTTCGGAGGCCTTACCCTTCTTTATTCTTCTTGTGATAATAAGCCCCCAGTTATCTTGCCCTATGAGCAGCCGCGGTTCTTCTTTTGCATAGATAAGTTGGCTTCCGATTTTCTTCAAATGTGAGCATTTTTCAACTAATGCGTCGCTTACTTCTTGTTTAGAGAGCTTCAGTCCATCGATGGTCCTAACTTCTATCTTCTTCTTATCTCGTCGATGAACCCCTTTGATGTGGAGGGAGACCCTTTGGGAATTTTCTTTCTTCATATTTCTTCCCCCGACCACTTCTATTGACAGAGCTTCCGTCTTTCCTTTGGCACCTATCTTCTCAGCGATGGCGGAGTCCAGTAGCGTGACCGTGGATCCTTCATCCAGCAGAGCTAAGACCTTAATAGAGCCCCCTGGACCATAAAGCATCACCGGAGCCATCTTCAAATATGCCTTCCCGTCGCTGGCGTTATTACTTGTATGCACGGAGGTGACGACTTCTTCGACTGGATCTTCTTCCTTCTGGACAGCGTTGCATCTTGGCTTGTCTTCTTGCTTTACAGGAGGAGCGTCGGAGTGCAGAATTGTATGATGCCACCTGGAACACTTCTTGCATACTGGTGCTCTGCAGTTCTGTCGGGCGTGTCTGAAGCGAAGGCACTTGAAGCATATCTTCCTCTTCTTAGCTATCTCCCACCTTCCGTTCACGTCGGCTTCCTTAAGCTTGCGGCACTCGATGAGCCAATGTTGCCCGTTGCACTCAGGACATTCCACTTTGGCGTGAGTGTCTTCTCTATCTTGCACGGCGTGGACGGGTCTCTTCATAGTATTCTTCCATGGCGCCTCTTGGGGTGCGTATTGCGGACGGGTCCTCTTCATCTCCCAAGACACTTCAGGTGGAGCGAAGTCACCGCACATGTCCGCTTCCAATTCCAGAAACTCGCTGACAGTGATGAGCTCCGGCTGTTCCTCTTCACGCTTGGTTCGGTGGAAGATGTACCACCTGTACTTCATCGAAGCAGGCATCTTTTCAATCAGCACCTTCATAGTCTCTGGTGAACTTAAGTAGCTTGTCTTCCCCAGTGCCTTGATAGTAGCCACGGAGTTCCTTACTTGGCTGGCGAAGGTGCACACTTCAGTAGGGTTTTCGGCGACGCGCGGCAGGCTCTTAAGTTTCTCCAGTTCAGATAACGCCAACGCGCCCGGTCTCCCGAACCTTGCCTCCAGCCCCTTCATGACTTCGGCAGGATCTTCCGCGGTGAACAGCAGGCTCTTGACTGCGTCTCTTGCTCTTCCTTGCAGCGTTCGTCGTAGACGAGCCAAATTCTGAGTCGGCGTGAAGGCGTAGGCGGTATCGTTGTATGACCGCCTGAAGGCCAACCACTCCTCGCTTGCACCGTTGAAGAAAGGAAGCTCGATAATTTGCTTCGACAACGTAGTTTCCGACGCCTTCTGTGAGAGACTCGTGATAGCTTGAGCCAAAACTTCGATATCCGACTTCTTACTTTCTTGACTCTGTTGCGGCGGTGCTGGCGGCGGCTGCGGATTTGATCGGTTGAACCAATCTTCAATGTTCTGCTCCCGGTATACCTCCTCTTCTTCTTCTTCCATCTCGGAGTCCGCTTGAATCATTTCCAGTTCCGCCTGGGCTATCTTCGACCTGGCAACGGCCACTTCCAACTCTCGCTTGGCGATCTGCATCTTGGCTTCGGCCTCGGCGCGCCTCCTCGACGACCTTACTGAGCGCGTGTCTGGCTTCTTCATTACTTCCCTCGGTGCGTGCTGTACTCGTCTCTTGTCGACTGGTGCAGGAGAGACGAAATAAGCATCTTCTTCAAGTCTAGCTTGCCGTTTCCTTTCGATCTCTGCGATGCATGCCATCACTTCATCATGCATCTGATCCGTAGTAGGAAGAGTAGTGGGGTCCCTTTGTTGAATAGTTTCACCGGCGGCGGCGCGCGTATCCCTTCTTCCCGTCGGCGTGGCGGTGATGTCTCCCGGTAGGCGAGCGGGTGACGTACCTCCTTGGGCTCGAGCGGCTGGTCTAGCGACGTCCCCTTCAAGGCGTGAAGGTGACTCGACTCCAGTAGGGGGGCGCTGCGGTGACATCCTCTTGGTGTGCGCTGACCTCGTTGTTACCGTAGATGCAGTGGCAGTTTCCGATGGTGTGTTCAAACTCCAATCTGAGACGGATGGTTCCGCAGTTTTCTCTGTTGCTTTACTTTTCGCCTTTTCCGACCTGGTATTAGGCATCTTCCTCGATTCTCACTATCCGGCTCGAAGGACCAGCAATTGTGGCGGGCGCGGCGGGCAGACGACGACGAAAGCACTTGGGATATCGTCCACACTAAACCACACACGTCACAAATAATAATATCACTTGATAACTCTCAGTTAGTGGACTGTAAACACTAAAATAGGCACTTAAAACACTTCATAGGTTGATCGCCAGCTGGACGAGGAAGGCGGTTGAACACTTGGTCAGAAAACACTATTACGGAACACACAATCAGTCACAGAGTTCATAAGTTAATGTTATTTCACTTCACAGTTGTTCGTATCACTCACTATTAACTTTATAAAATGTCACACCAACGTACAACACAAATACTTGTTCAATTTAACACTTATAATTCACTATTCACCACTGTTTCATAGTCGGCGCACAGTCAATGTTCGTAGCACGACTCGTAGCTTCGTAGCAAACTCGTAGTCCGTAGCACTTGACACTATCTCACAATCCGAACATAGTCACAGATACTAATTTGCCACACGAAAGCACTCAAACACTTATTCGAACACTAAAACATTAACTTGCCGCGCTTTTTGTCAGAACACACTAACTTGGACACTAACTATTCACTTTGACTTCATAACTAACTTTACTGGAACCTTTTCTTTATAATGAAACCACCATTTACTGTTTCTTCTTTTATTTCTTCCTTTTTCTTCTTTTACAAAGGTATCTTCATTATCAGAAAACTATATCAGAAAACTATGCGCTTACTTCGACCTCTCCGATTTATATATCGATCGATAATTAATACTAGAAAATTCGGAACCAATCAAATTACTTGGAATTTTCTTGAAAATCAATCTAGAACTTTCTACTCTTTCTAGAACTCGGACCTCTCTGTCTTACAATATGTCTGTCCTGTTCACGCGCAACTGTCTTTGTCTAATTCTAAACAAAACTATCTCTATCTCTTTCTAACATCGAAATAAGCGCTTGTTTTTACAAATCTTTGACAAGACTAACATAATCTTAATTTCTAAAGATAGAACTATGAAAATATAATCGAATACTAACTATTTTATAACAAAGCTTCAATTATTTCAAAAGATATTTACCAAAAACTTTCGGGGGCTTTCTATGTGGTATTGCCCCTTTGGTATGCCTAATTTACAAAATTGGGGCTTTGTCTACAAGGTATTGCCCTATCGGTATACCCTAACTTTTACCCAAACATTTGCTAAAACCTTATCTATTTACTATAAAAACAATGAAAAATTACTTAAGATATTGCTTAAAACACAAATCCTACTTATTAGATAACAACAAACAGAACTTACATGATATAAGAACGTAAGAAATATACAAAGTCTTAACTACCTATCTTAGATAACAATATTTATTAAAATATGAATCTATCTCAAACGAATCTTAAAATATTAATGTCACTATTTACAAACCCTGATCACTTTCACTTTGTTTTCACATCGTGTCTTTAGCACTTAATCACTTTCATATCATATTGTGTCACTATCACTTATCACTTTACATTGCGTCGCTAACAGGCGCGGCCACCGGTCCGCTAACGAGTCTGGCCGCTGCGCAAACACCGGAATGCTCTGAATAGTGCAAACACTGACTGAGAATAGTGCACGGTAATGCGAGATTCACATTTAAATTGGAAACAAATGCGCAACTTTGTTCTGTAACAACACCACTAACAGTTAAGGCACTTGTGGTTTTAAAACAAACTATATAGAAAAGCCGTATTAGTAGGTATGAACCTCTATACAAAAAAAAGTTGGGAGTTACAAGTCGTGATAAAGTTTGGCCACATGATAGAAACTGATCTGAAGGCTGTTTCTAACTAATATTGAGCTGGGCCAAACTATCCTTACATACGGTTCCATAC
Source organism: Agriphila geniculea (assembly GCA_943789525.1). NCBI lineage: Eukaryota > Metazoa > Arthropoda > Insecta > Lepidoptera > Crambidae > Agriphila > Agriphila geniculea. The sequence goes on along the minus strand of OX038883.1, from coordinate 18,363,550 downwards.
GGCGGCAGGTTGAATAGCGCACTTTTCCCGGCTCTATTCTAAAAACTATAACAATTCAGGTTTAACTAAAAGGTCAAATGTGGTATCATTTTCGGATAAATCAATAACGTAGAAATTATTTCTGGTATAAAAAAATGCAATTTATTACGCAGTTTCTGAAAAATTACACAATAACCAACATTTTTAAACTTTTTAATTTTATTTTAGGTATTGGCACTTGTTTTAGTATTTTCAAAAAACTACCTTAAAGAAGCGTTTTTCAGGTTAATTTGTAATATGTTTTTGTTATGCTAACTATATTTTCTACAATTTGCGCCTAACCCAAGTAGTTGAGGTCCATTGTTTGCGGAGACACAGCTAGTCAAAAATATGCATTTTTTCACGAAATAAAAGGGGTTTCCGTTTCGTTCGGAAGCATTTCTCAGATTTTTTGTTTATATTTCTGTAAAGTTAATTAAATTTTCTACAATTTGAGCCTAGCTTGAGTAGTCTAGGTTTACTGGTTGCAAAGACACAGCTAGTCAAAGATAAGATTTTTTTCAATTAATTTCAATAAAAAGCCCATTTTTAACCAGCTATGTCTCTGCAACCAATAGACCTAGACTACTCAAATTAAGCTCAAATTGTAGAAAATTTAATTAACTTTACAGAAATATAAACAAAAAACCTGAAAAATGTTTCTGAACGAAACGGAAACCTTTTTTATTTCGTGAAAAAATGCATATTTTTGACTAGCTGTATGTCCGCAAACAATGAACTTAAACTACTTGGGTTAGGCTCAAATTGTATAAAATATAGTTAGCATAACAAAAGCATATTACAAATTAACCTAAAAAACGCTTCTTTAAAGTAGTTTTTTTGAAAATACTGAAACAAGTGCTGATACCTAAACTAAAAAAATGAAGTTTAAAAATGTTGCTTGTTGTGTAATTTTTCAGAAACTGCTTAATAAATTGATTTTTCTTATATCAGAAATAAGTTCTACGTTATTGATTTATCCGAAAATGATACCACATTTGATCTATTAGCTAAACCTGAATTGTTAGAGTTTTTAGAATGAAGCCGGGAAAAGTACGCTATTCAACCCGCCGCCGTATGGAACTGTATGTAAGGATAGTTTGGCCCAGCTCAATATTAGTTAGAAACAGCCTACAGATCAGTTCCTATCATGTGGCCAAACTTTATCACGACTTGTAACTCCCAACTTTTTTTAGTATAGAGGTTCATACCTACTATATAGGTTTCAAGTAGGTATGGTATCCACAGGGGTGGCCAACAAGTCAATCTCGGGAGACAGTGCAGTCGATCGCGAGAGACAACAAAAACTGCTTTGCTTGTGGTAGCAAAGCAAGTAGCAACCGAACGGTGCGGAAGGCGAGTGCGGCAGTTAGTAAAAATACCCCAAAAATGAAAATGCTTTAAATCGATCTCAATAGGCCAGGAATTTTTAAGTAGATCGCAGCCCTAGACAAGTTGGCCACCCTTGGATAGCCCTTTACCTCTCATCCCGTGAGTGTCATAATATTATGCTGACTCAGTCAGTGGACGGGCAGCAGCATCTTTTGAAAATGTTGACCTCACTGCGATCGCTAACCCGTCAACCAAGAGTAGGGTTACCAGATGAAAAAACCGGTCAAGAGCGAGTCGGACTCGTGCACCGAGGGTTCCGTACAATCATAAATATATTTGGATATGTTACTTTAGTACAGTCTAAAAAAGTAGGATAAACGGCAGACAGGCGGAAGGGCGAACAGGCGGACAGTAAATTTACAAATCTTAACCACAGCTGCTTATGGTGACTGAAAAACGTTTCAGCCACTCCACATTGCAAACTGGTTATATTACTAAGTAGGAACTTATTCTTCGTTTATTCGACTAGTCACACACCAAATATGATAGAACTGATTAAGTACATTATGGATTACGGCTTATTTATCCTTCTATGATATTGAATTGTACTGTATCTTATTGAATATTCTAAAAGTCCTGAGATTTCCTGAGATTTTCAAAATCCGGCTGCAATCCTGAGAAATGTCCAAAAATCCTGAGATCTCAGGACAAATCCTGAGATATGGTAACCCTAACCAAGAATGGTGATTATGGCAAACCTTATAAGATTTTTTTATGCACAACGGAATAGTGCTTGGCTTTCACCTCACCTGATGTTAAGTGAAGGCGGAAGGTGGAAGCGCACTATGCTCATCACCGAGGAACTGACTATCACCTCTAACTGCAGGAACAAAACAATTTTCAAATTGTTATTATGGCGTCATACTTAGTTAAGATGGTGGTAGCAACCAACCAAACAGAATGGAAGATATATTCATTATCATGGAGAAGCCATTGCCCATCAGTGGGTTCTTAATGTTCTTATGGCTGATATGATGATGATGAATACACATAAAATAAGTAAGAAAGTAGGTTTGTATGGTCGTTCAACTGAATATGAATGGGTGAAAAGTAGTCCACGCGACATCCATCACAGATTTTTGCAATAACCAGTCATCACATTTGTTTAGTTTCAAAATATACTGGTGGTTTTGCAAAAAAGTTTTTCTCATATCGCGCAAACCCAGAGCCGTACCGGCTAAAGTTAGCCGGTACGGCTCTGGCTATGGCTCATGGCTTTCGTAATCGCTTTCATTTGACAGATGGATATGATTCATTGCTACTTTTCTATGGTAAGTTTTTATTTATGCCAAATATAAGTAGCAATGTGTCACATCCATCTGTCAAATGAAAGCGATTACGAAAGCTATGTAAGTTAGCCGGTACGGCCCTTGGTCAGATTACATTTCTGCTGTTTGGAATCTGATTTTTTATACATCTACACTAACAAAGAGACGTTTTTTGTTTGTTTGTATGTAAGGGGTAATATCTGGAATTACTGAACTGATTCCAAAAAATGTTTCACTAATAGGAAGCTACACTATCTCCTATTCCGGACGGGCATAGGTTACAATAAATTTTCACTGGAATTCTCCTCTATTACTAATAACTTACTATAACCGACAAACCGCTCTATCCACTTTGTGGGAGGGACGGTTAGTAATTTTTTTCTTAAGTCATCCCACATGAACTAAATTCCACGCGGACAAAGTCGTGAGCAGAAGCTAGTACTACTTTGTAATAACTAACTTGGTTATTCTATTTTCGAATATTTACCCAATACTTGAAACGAATTTGAAATTAATTTAATTTGTGGGTGCTGCGATGGAGTCCCATAAATTGAATTCTCTTTTATAAGTGTAAACATGCTTTATTGGAAAAGACCGAGAAGTGTTTACTGTTGTGTTGATATTTCAAAGAACGAGTATAGTGAATGGATAGTGTAATAACGTTGTTGGCAGCTATAGAAACCTTAATGGTTTCGCTTCCACTGGATCAATTATTTTAATTTTTAGTCATTACGCACTTTTGAAAGCGCTCATGGCGGAGCTTGACTGACTGATCGTACTCATCACGATTGTTAAGCAACGCTCGGTCCGGCCAGGTGTCGGATCGGTGACCGTTAAGTGGCATTACAACTGAGCGCTTCCGTGCTTCGGAGGGCATGTTAAACCGCCGGTCCCGGCTGTTGTCATCTGATAACAGTCGTTAAGCCAAGTTAGAAGCCTTACAGGCGGCTTGATAAATTCTAACACCAGAGGTGGTCACTATTCCTCATACGATAAGAAGAAGACGCACTTTTGTTTTTATTTTGTGGTCCTGAAGTCGTTTTTAATATATTTACACTAGCGGCCGCCCGCGACTTCACCTGCGTGGACATTTATTTCTCTATCCCTCGGGAACAGTACCTTTTTTGCGGGATGAAAGGTACCTACTATGTCCTTCTCTGTACCCCTGACAACCTGTATGCAAATTTTCATTATGATCGGTTGAGTAGTTAAGACGTGAAGGCGTAACAAACAAACAAACTGACTTTCGCATTTATAATATTACTAGCGGCCGCCCGCGACTTCGTCTGCGTGGAAAGGTATTTTGCTATCCCTCGGGAACTATACATTTTTTCGGGATGAAAGGTACCCTATGTCCTTCTCTGTACCCCTGAAAACGTGTATGCAAAATTTCATGATGATTGGTTCAGTAGTTAAGACGTGAAGGCGTAACAATCAAATAAACACACAAACAAACGGACTTTCGCATTTATAATATTAGTAAGGAAGTAAGGATCTTATTATTATGTACTTACTTAAAAAACTTACCAAAAGCAAAATGTCATAAGTATATATATATATATATATATATATATATATATATTTACATCCTACATTCTTTTTGGCGTCATGCACGTCGTGCATCATTACGACGTCCCCCAGTTCCCCTTACTTTTTTTAACATGTCTTAATGAATATTGCTTAGTTTTTTGATTTCCAGGTCCGTGGGATACGTCATTTTCCGATAATTTTATTTTTAGCGATATTCGTCTTGTAGTCATGCCCGAACATTTTTGAACCCCTAACCATGGTGATAAATTATAGATAGGCATCCTAGATATATTGATCGTAATTTACCTATGGCATCGATTATTTAACGTCCTCACAGGATGGACGGTATTTGAGAGTGCGACGTTGCCAGCTTTAGGTTTATTATCTCTTTCTTTTTCTATCGCTTGTCTGTAGTACACAGTTTCAACATTTAATTTGTTCCAATATTTGTAAGGTCTATACATATACGGATGCCCCATATGTCATTTAAAGCCGCTGATGAAACAGCGACGTTCAATGAAAAGGCTAAGCCCAGGGTTGGAAAAAATATGATTTTTACGAAAAAAATAATCACTGATTTTTTGCAATAAAAACGGAAAAATCCAATATTTTCGATTTTTTGTTTGAACCTTTAAAATCGACCTAAAATAGTGCGTGAAACTACAATACACGTTTGTTTTACTTATTTGACACTTTAATTCGGAAAAACACTAGTAAAGACTAAAAAAATAGTTGAAAATATCTTATGGAAGATATAAGGACGGACGATTTAGCAGATTTTTAGGAAAAAAACTGTAAATATTATGTAGTAAATTTAAAACAAAGTTACCGTTAACATTCATTTGTATGTGTTCATCCACGATATAAAATTAATAATTTATTTTTTTTACGCAAATATGAAAGAATAAAAGCAATTTGATTTAATCAGTGATTTTTATTCAAAAAATCACTTGATTTAAATCGTTTATATGTTAAGACAACCGTTTACAGCTATTGGGCGTCCGTGTATGGCAATTAAGCGTCCGTATACAGCTATTGGGCGTCCGTATATGGCTATTGGGCGTCCGTATACAGCTATTGGGCGTCCGTATATGGCTATTGGGCGTCCGTATACAGCTATTGGGCGTCCGTACATGGCTATTGGGCGTCCGTATACAGCTATTGGGCGTCCGTATATGGCTATTGGGCGTCCGTATACGGCTATTGGGCGTCCGTATATGGCTATTTGGCGTCCGTATACAGCTATTGGGCATCCGTATATGGCTATTGGGCGTCCGTATAGGCGCGGTCGCAGCCTGAAATTCTGGGGGGGTCACTAATAATAATGTAATTGCTATTTTGTAAATTTTTAGATGCTTTTTCTATGTGACATGTACGATTTTGGGACAGTCATGTCCCATGTGACCCCCCCCCCCCCCCTCGGACCGCGTCTGCCGTATTCAGCTATTGGGCGTCCGTATATGGCTATTGGGCGTCCGTATACAGCTGTTGGGTGTTGGGCGTCCGTATATGGCTATTGGGCGTCCGTATACAACAATTGGGCGTCCGTATATGGCTACTGGGCGTCCGTATACAGCTATTGGGCGTCCGTAAATGGCAATTGGGCGTCCGTACAAAGTACAAAACTTTACGTCAGTTTGTTGATACCAAATAACAAATATCAATACCGATACCAATACTGAATATATCATCACAGTCGGCATAGTGGTTATACAAACTTTCACCCCTTTTTACCCCCTTCGAGGATGATTTCGTGGATAAAAACTATCCTATTTCAGACTATCCTCATACCAAATCTCATTTTTTTTTTTTCTTTATTTACCATTTTAAAAAACATGTTAATATTACATTGTTTACAATCACAATTTTAAACCACTAAGGTTTGTTTGATGCGATTTCATTCACTAATAAAATTAAATTAAAACTTGAACAAAATTAAAAAACTAGGAATTGGGTAGGTAATACTCGTAAGTGTAACAAGTAACAACAAATGACATTAAATCGGTTAAGCGGATATATTTTCTATACAAACTTCTACCATGCTATTTACCCCTTTAGGAGATGATTTTGGGGACAAAAGTATCCTATGTTTTCTAAAATCCAATGTTCAATAACTGCACGTGAGTTTATTTGTAATTTGTATGTCTGTTTGCGATAACACAAAAATTACTGAACGGATTTTCTTGCACTTTTCAAGAAATGAGTGATTCTTGAGGTAGGTTAAGTGTGTAATAAGTTGGGGTTTTATGTAAATTGGCATAATATGGCCATTAATGTTGAAGATGTCGCCAAAAATTAAGCCGTCTGAAAGCTTGCATCGAAAACGCTACATAAACCATTTTATCTATTACAAAATAGTTCTAGATGGAATTGTTCCTCTTTTTACCGACTTCAAAAGGAGGGAGGTACTCAATTCGACCCGTTTTTTTTTTTTTTTGTTTTTTGTATGTACACCGATTACTCGAAGACTGCTGAACCGATTGAAATGATTCAAACGTTATTACATTAGGTAAACTTCCAAGTTGGTCCCATTTTTTAAAATTGTGAAATCAATTCAGTACTTTTCAAGTAATCTTGAAAAAAGCACGAAAAAAGTATGATTTTGCGTGAACTACCTCGATGATCAGTCGTATAACTTCTTTGTTTATGAACTGAATAAGATAATTATTTTTTTGTTGGAAAAGGGATATCTTAAGTATAGTTCTTTAACCGACTTCAAAAAGGAGGTTCTCTGTTTGACCCGCATGTATGTATGTTTCTCCGCGATTAACTCACGTTTGGCTGAGCCGATTATTCTAACTAAATAATAAATATACCTACACTACCTAATAAAAATAAAAAAATAAAAATTGTTTAAAAAAACAAAAAACCGACTTCAAAAAACCTACCTCTAAAAAGCAAGAAATAATATTCGTAATAATAAAAACACGTCTATTGAAGTCGGGTGCTTTTAGAATAAAAAAAGAGAATTTGTACTCCAGCCCCACCCGACTTCAATAGACGTGTTTTTATTATTACGAATATTATTTCTTGCTTTTTAGAGGTAGGTTTTTTGAAGTCGGTTTTTTGTTTTTTTAATATAGGACTACAAAAAAGTCTGCGATGACATATATCTATCTTTTATGAATTATATCCATTTACTTATTACCATTATTACCTATTTATTATTATACCCATTATATCTTCTAAAAAATGGTCACATGCTATGTAGTAATTTGGAAAAATATTTAGAAGAATACAGTATTTTAATCCTTATCAACTTTAAAAGGTAACTTACGTATAGTTTATTTTAACCGTTGTATGCACATTATTTTATCCTCTTACACCATACCTTTTAAATGAATATAGGGTTGGGTAAATTTCACGAAAAATTTCGGTCTGTAAAATATTTAGAATAAATTTCATTTTGGTTTGAAATATTTCAGTTTAGAGTGAAATTTATTTTTAAGTTTCATCTGACCTAAATAAAACAAAATAACATGCATTTTGTCAATATATCAACATAATTATAGAACAAAACAATAAACAAATAAGTTGGCTTAAATTACGAATAGCTTTGGCTATTTTATAACTTTTAATAACAAAATATTCAATGTCTGTTTCGATTGTCGGCCACGATGGCGTAAAAGAAAAACGACTTCATCAACATTACGAAGGAATATGTAGAAAACTAACAATAAAAGTCGCAAAGTAGGACCAGTATTCAGAAAATGGTAAGTTTAACCGATTTCACGACCTACGACCTACAATAGGTTAAATGCTATGGCCGCGCCATAGTCCGCGCGGTCACGCAGTTCTCTTAAACGGAGCTTACTAGGGGTCCTATTATTTTTGCTAATCGCTGATACGATTATGTAGAAAATATAGACAGTCCAAATAAAGCCCTAATGTTTGGACTTCACGACCTGCTACAGAAATTAAATGCTATGGCCGCGCGGTCGAAACGTGCAGAACCGCGCGGCCATGCAGTTCTCTCAAACGGAGTTTAATAGAGGTCCCATTCTCTTTTATAATCCCTGATACGATTAGGTAAAAATAGTAGACAGTATAAATAAAGCCCTAAGGTGTGGATTTCACGACCTACAGAAAAACGTGGTCGTAAAGTCCAAACATTAGGGCTTTACTTATACTGTCTTAATTATCTACGAAATCGTATCTGCGATTTAGCAAAAATAATGGAACCTCTATTAAGCTCCGTTTGAGAGAACTGCGTGGCCGCGAGGTCCTCCACGTTTCGACCGCGCGGTCATGGTTAAACTTTCTGAATATTGAACCTACAAATTTGCGACTTTCATTGTTAGTTTTCTACATATTCCTTCGTAATGTTGACGTAGTCGTTTTTCTTCTACGACACCGTGGCCGAGCAATCGAAACCCCTTTTTCCTCACTGCTCACGAGGTCTTTCAAAGCACAGCACATAGTAGGTTAGATATATTATTTGGTTACGTGCTGTTTGGTATGTTATTTGGTAGCTATGCGCAGCTAGATGGCGCTTCTAATTGTGAATACTTATTTTTGGAAATGGGTGATATTTTTGATAAATTTCAACTAGCTTGACTTAAAAAATCTATAATATTATCGAACTGCTCGCAAAATTTCATGAGAATCGGTTGAGAAATGGGACCTGTAGAGGAGAACAGACAGCTAGAAAGTCAGACTAAAATATGTTTATGTATATATCTCCGCCATTTTGAAGAATTAAAAAAAACTGTCTCGGCAGTAAAATTCTATATAATTTTTGAACCTGTCCACAAAATTTGACGTGAATCAGTTGAGAAATGCGCCTGTAGAGGAGAACAAACAGTGCTGGAATGGCGGACTGAAATGTTTCTTTTACATATCTCCGCCATGAAAAATTTCGAAAAACAGGCTCGACAATAAAATTCTATATAATTTTCTAACCTGCCCATAAAATTTCACAGGAATCGGTTGAGAAATGTGACTTTTAGAGGAGAACAAACAGCGCCGGAAAACTGGACTGAAATATGTTTCTTTAACATATCTCCTCCACCATTTAGAAAAAAATCGAAAAACAGGCTACAAAAAAACGTTTATGTTATAGGCAAACGCCGAAGCTCAGGCACTCCTAGGTTTGTCTAGTCAAACCTCAGGTTTGACAAGAAGCCTTAGTCAAAGCCCAAAATAAAATCGTGTTTCGGCTTAAAGCCCAAAATAAAATCGTGTATTGTCTTAAATTCCTAACCTATCACCTGTCCTATAGTAGTAACGCAGACTCTTTGACTAAACTTAACCTCAAGATTATGAAAAACATCATTCATTTCCGATGTGATATTTAGTCAAAGCTGCCTTACTCCTGTAAGTCACGTGATAGATTAGAAATTCAAGACAATCGCGAAGCGCAGCGGAGCGTTCATCTTAAATTTCGTGGTTTTTTTCTTTTAAACAGACAACAGAATTTTTTTGTTTACCTACAGGAAGATAGTTAATTTAGTTAAATTTTCACTCTACACAGGGGTGGCCAACTTGTCTAGGGCTGCGATCTACTTTAAAATTTCTTGGCCTATTGAGATCTACTTAAAGAATTTTCATTTTCGGGGTATTTTTCACTACAAAACCGTCGCACTCGCCTCCTGCACCGTTCTGTCGCTACATGCTTTGCTACCACAAGCAAAGCACTTTTTGTTATGTCTCTTGCGATCGACTGCACTGTCTCCAGAGATCGACTGGTCGATCGCGATCGACTTGTTGGCCACGCCTGCTCTACAGAATGTAATTTTCATAATTGTACAAACAAAATATCAAATTCTGTGCCTAATTTAAGCGTGACTGGTCAAACCTCGATTTGATCGTAATCGTAAAGTAATCGTAAAGTCTCTCCTAGGTTTGGCCATAAATTCGTCAGTCAAAGGCCGAAATATGCCATTGGTTTTGGACTTTGACTAAGCCTTCTTGTCAAACCTGAGGTTTGACTAGGCAAACCTAGGAGCGCTGGGACTTCGGGGTTTGACTATAACATTTATATGATTTTCGACCCTGCTCACAAAATTTAACAAGAATTGGTTGAGAAATGCGACCTGTACAGAAGAACAACAGCGCCGGAAAACCGGACTGAAATATGTTCTTGTACACAACTCCGCCATTTTGAAAAATTTCGAAAAACTGGCTCGACCATAAAATTCTATATAATTTTCGAACCTGCTCACAAAATTTCACGAGTATCGGTTGAGAAATGCGACCTGTAACCTATAGAGGAGAACAAACGGACAGCAGGAAAGACATACGAAAGAATTGTTTCCCAAGCTGAAGCAGAGACGCTTCGCTCGCGCTTCGCGCTCGCTCGGTCAATTACCTAAGCCTTTAAATTTCATTTAATACGTTAAAATAGTAAACTTATTCAGAAAATAAGGGATTTCTAGTACTGGAAATAAATTTCACTCAAAAGTGAAATATTTCAACCCGTTTTGAAAGATTTCATAAATTTCATATAAATTTAATTTTCGTTTCATTGAAATTTTCACTGGACCCATCCCTAAATGAATATCTTATGAGATATTGCAAAAAATAAGGCGTGCGGAAATAAATTCAAGTGCGTTTCTTACGCCGATGATGAGACGGGACTCGAACGGGACTGAAACAGACTTTTGGAGCGAATGGGTGACGACTGTAAGGTATTTCTTTTTTTTTTTGGTGTTGTTGGAAGATAGCTTTTGTCAAAAAAAGAAAGAAACCGAAGCGAAGCGAAGGCGGGTCGCTAGTATTAAATATAAACAAAACTTAAATCGGGCGCCGAATATTATGCAACGCGTACGTGACCGAAGACGACATATATTGTTTTAATTGCGGTAGATATTATTTGAGCTATTGTCACTGATATCATGAGAAAGCTGGCAACGTCGCAATGGTGGACGCCACATACGCGAACTCGTGGTCAGAAATTTCTCTCGATATACAGTGTGAGATATACGCGCTGCAGCAGCGCCTCACCTGCGCTGAGATTTCTTCGGGAACTTTTCGATATTTTATTGCAGCCATTTTAAACGACTTTTGACTTCCGTCGATATTTGTACTACGGCTAGCTAGGACCAATAGGACCTAAGTGCCACCGGCTAATAAAGTGGCGTCCGGTATGCGGACGCCAAAAGCAGGTGGACGCCAGTTTAAATGCACTTTCGCCTTCAGGGGACGGCCATTTGTTTGCGGGAGGATAAATATATATATATATATATATATATATATATATATATATATATATATATATATATATATATATATATATATATATATATATATATATAAGTAATATAAAGTTAATTTGAAAAGTACATAGTACACAAAGAATCAAATACCATACTGAACTACGACTTAATGAAAAAAGGTCACTAACTTTATTTACTATTGTCAAGATAAATTCTTTGATAAATTAAATTTAGTATCAAAGCGAGACGAGACCCGATACGAAGCAACAATGTTGTGCCGGATTCCAAATATCAGCGAACTATTATACCCAAGGAAATTACTAAAAGTTAGTGAACTGTCTGCCGTTGACTGGGGTTGGGTTCCGTAGGCGGGTGGTGTACGTTTTGACGTTTTTCTCTGGAGTTCCGGAGTTCCTGATATTAAGTTATAGTTATAGCACAGAATAAATAATATGGTTATAGTCAGAACAGAAAATTGTAGAATCCCGAAGTTTATCAAATTATCCTGACAAAATGTACAATACACACTTTGTTGTTGTCGTGTCAATCTTTCGATTTCATTAACATCAGTATCGTGGATTGAATCGACTTGATGTTTTTCTTGAAAATGTGTTACATCATGCAATAAATGCATTTAAATTGCGAGTTTTTCACGACCAACCCGTAGTAGGTATGAACCTCCAAACCACACCAAAGTTGGGAGTTACAAGTCGTGATAAAGTTTGGCCACATGATAGAAACTGATCTGTAGGCTGTTCCTAACTAATATTGAGCTGGGCCAAACTATCCTTACATACAGTTCCATACGGCGGCGGGTTGAATAGCGCACTTTTCCCGGCTTCATTCTAAAAACTATAACAATTCAGGTTTAGCTAATAGGTCAAATATGGTATCATTTTCGGATAAATCAATAACGTAAACTTATTTCTGATATAAAAAAATGCAATTTATTAAGCAGTTTCTGAAAAATTACACAATAACCAACATTTTTAAACTTCATTTTTTTATTTTAGGTATTGGCACTTGTTTCAGTATTTTCAAAAAAACTACTTTAAAGAAGCGTTTTTCAGGTTAATTTGTATATGCTTTTGTTATGTTACCTATATTTTATACAATTTGCGCTTAACCCAAGTAGTTTAGGTCCATTGCTTGCGGACATACAGCTCGTCAAAAATATGCATTTTTTCACGAAATAGAAAAGGTTTCCGTTTCGTTCAGAAGCATTTTTCAGGTTTTTTTATTTATATTTCTGTAAAGTTAATTAAATTTTCTACAATTTGAGCTTAATTTGAGTAGTCTAGGTCTATTGGTTGGAAACCCCTTTTATTTCGTGAAAAAATGCATATTTTTGACTAGCTGTGTAATTTTTCAGAAACTGCTTAATAAATTGCATTTTTTATATCAGAAATAAGTTATTGATTTATCCGAAAATGATACCATATTTGACCTATTAGCTAAACCTGAATTGTTATAGCTTTTAGAATGAAGCCGGGAAAAGTGCGCTATTCAACCCGCCGCCGCCGAATGGAACTGTATGTAAGGATAGTTTGGCCCAGCTCAATATTAGTTAGGAACAGCCTGCAGATCAGTTTCTATCATGTGGCCAAACTTTATCACGACTTGTAACTCCCAACTTTTTTTTGTATAGAGGTTCATACCTACTACCGTGGTCACCCCGTTTTACCACACCGACTCACTCTTGACATGAAAAATTACAATGATTTTTTTTGTTAGTTAGTGCATATTCTGATGACTTTATTGTTATGTGTTGTTTTTTTACACTTATGTACATTATACAAACATCGCGTAGTCTTATAGACGTACAAGTTTATATTTTTTGTTATTTGTCCGATTATTTAGTCCCAAATTAGGCAGAGCTTGTGGGTACTAAATAACGTATAAAATACATAAATAAGTAAAAAATAAAATAAAATAATCTTTATTTCTCTCTCCAACAGTTACAATTGTTAACTATATTAAGTTATAAACTATTTTAAATAAACTAACATTGGAGAGAACTGCTCACTGATTTTGTAACTTTGTTGCAATCAACTCTGATAGAAATCGCAGTTACATTGCTGCTTTAGTTAGAACCAATGTGACAATTATATTACTTAAAGCAGCACTGCGATTTCAATCGAGAATTGTTAGCATCAGAGTTACATGATTCGGGGTCAGGTGCCTGAACTAGGTAGGGTCTGACCCCCCTGTATGACAGGTCACCAGGCTCACTCCACCCTTCAAATTATAACTAAATTATGGTCGAAAACATTGTTTAACACTGAGTGTTCAGATTATAAGAATAGCAGGGTTCGAAAATATCAGATATTTATTATAAATATCAAAGTATCGGATATTTATGATATATATCCGATACATATCAAAAGTGTGATATATATCCGATATAAAAAAAAAACATATATTATCCATTTTTTATGACAACCATATTACTATTTTATTGTATTATGATGTATAAGTACTGTTTGCATACATGTTTTATAAACATAATCAATTATTTTAAGAAAACTAGAATATTTTGTTTTATTTAGGTACTTATTTTACAAATTATTTAAAAATCAGGAAAAAAATCATTAGTATCACCATATGAGTGTTTGAAAATGTAGAGATAATAAAATTTTGGATTAAAAAAAAACTTTTACACTACATTTTTTAATATACTTTTTTTCATTTAAAATGATATTTATATTAATCACTCACCTCACCACCAATAGGATAGTGGTATACAATATAGTCAGCACACACGTCACACATCAATTTCATCAAATTTTCTTGGTATTTTTACGTGTGAAATTCAAGTTACAATAACTATATACAGCAAAACAAAACAATAGCATGTTTTAACATCAACGCCATCTAAGTAGCAATATAATAACAAAAATCTACATAGTATTGTCAAATTTTTAAACTATTTTTATATTGATATATATCACAAAAATTCGTTTGATATATATCGGATATATATCATGATATTTATCCATTGATATATATCCTCGAACCCTGAAGAATAGAGAGATTAAACTAGTTACATGGGAATAAAGAAAGTAATTTAAAAATAAAAGAAAACGAGTATTTAATTAATTAATGAACTATCGCAAGCAAGGTTACTATATGCATCAACTTATAGAATTATGTCGTATACCTACATGTGTGCGTATTCGTGAAATTATAATACTTTATGGTATGTGTATGTAGTATATGAACGACCATGATTATCAGGAACAAATGCTTGTGCTCATCACACTATCATCTGCCCCTACCAGGGTTCGAATCCAAGATCTTTGGCGCAGAAGGTAGGATCACCTACCATTGCATCAAGTGGCCGTTAAATTACTTCTATATCCTAAAAACAATACTACTTTAACAAGATAACAAGATGATTGTCTGTTTCAAAATTCCTACAATTCCTGTGACAATTCCGGATTAGAGCCTGCACTGGCGGTCAGCCAAACTGCACTTTTATACAATCAGCGTTGCAGCGCTGCAGACCTTCGCCACATGCCTCCGCGCTAGTTGTGACGTAAATCGTGGCATTTGCTTTTATTGGCGCTTCAATCGCTTAATGTGTGTGACACACTTTACTATTGGGTATGGTAAATTAAGTTTTGAAGCTCATTTCGGCTACCAGGATACCTAAGCCCGATGCCTAGGGGATCCCCGTAAACTCATCTTTTCATTAGAATCACAATCCCCCTTTAAATAAAAGTAAAAGACAATATCACAGTTTTTTTAGAGATTGAAATAAAGTGCGGTAAATGCCGTGTGAATATGATACAACTACGGCATTTCTTTCAAAAAGTTCCGGTAAAAACTGTTACTTCAATATTTATGAAGTAAAAATTACAAATTCATGGGTGAACATGAGTAGGTATGTTAACCCATGAATCCCACAGATAAGATTAAAAAAGAACAGCGAAAATGACGATGTTTCGTATGGGTAAAGTGGCACTAAAAATTCCACGCGGTCTATGGGCTGAATGGCTCATCCGATTAGTTGGATATGTTTTAAGATCTGGACCTCCTACATTCACTATCTGAATAGCCATCATCAGATAATCCTCCGATTAATCCCTGGTGGTAAACCAAGGCTTAAAACTTACCTCATTTTTTTAATATAGACTGGGCAGGCATTTGACCACCATCTTGCTTGGTGAACAGGATGTGGTCTAAGGTGTAGCATGCATCCCCGGAAATGCCTATTCACTCTTGCCTTGAAAAGACCAAGGTTGTAATTATCGAAAACACATGAGCAGGTAGCGCATTCCATTCTTAAGCAGCTCGCATAAGAAATGTATTGGCAAAGCGCTTGGTACGGACCCTTGGAGTATCTACTATATAAGGGTGATATGCTAATCTGCGTCTGGTATCCCGATGGTGGAAAGGGGCTGGAGGAACAAGGTTGTGTAGTTCCCTCGCACATTCTCTAAAGTGTATTTTATAAAAAACCGATAAACTCTGAAGTTCTGCCGTGGCCAATGTTGAGTTGCCTATTAGCCTCCTGGCACGGTTTTCAATCGATTCAAGAAGTTCAAGCTGATATTTAGCAGAACGATCCCACAGGTGAGAACAGTACTCTACTCATTTATATGAGAACAGGCCTTGTGACCTCTTATTTTTGCTCGCGAGTGTATTTTGTAAATGCAGTTAGCCTAAATTAACTGTATTGTGTAGATTTTATTTTGTCTACTACTACTGTTATTTCTTTCTATTCATGATGAAAAATAGTTGTTTTTGTGAAAACGTACAACGTTGCAACAGCTCACGTCTTTACTAGTTTTTCAATCTCACGAAGATGGTTCGGCCATTAATGTTATTAAGTCTGTCTGCACGCTCTCGTATTACGCATACTGAAATAATGTGCATGTGCACGCCTAGGGTTGCCAGGTCGTCTAACCTAAAAGCCGGATAGACTAGTCAGTTTGGCCGGACATTTGGGTAAAAAAGCCGGACACCCTAAATTATTAAGGATTTTGTGTCTTATTAATAATAGGACAATTTTTTTACGTAAATCTAGGCTTTTTTGATGCTCAGTGCTCGCTTTCTCGCTCTCATCCACGCACGAGTCGCGAGGTGCGAGGTGAAGTTCGGTGTGGGGCAGAAACGACGAAGCGCAGCGCCGCTGCTGCGCCTCGCCTCGCGCCACTCGCTCGAACGACCACGTGCGTGAGTGAGTAGTAAATGTAAAAAGCCTAACAAAAGCTGGACTGGCCGGACACCGTTTAATTTGGCTGGACACTGAATCAAAAAGCCTACCTATGTCCGGCTTTAGCCGTCCGGCTAGGGTTGCCAGGCGTCCGCCTGGAAACCCTATGCACGCCTAACAACATTCATAGTCGAACCGTCTTCGTAAGCAACTAACTTTCGTGAGAGAACAACTATACCAACGCTGATTTTAGCTTATCCATCATCAGGCAAAATTGTCGAGTTTCACGCATTATTTATTTATACGTTCCGTACCACCAAAATAGTATCATCTAGCCCTAACCAATTTGTTTCCCTCTCCCTTCGTCGCATTGCGAGAAATGAAAGAATTGATTACTTAATCCAATTCTTCGACGCTTTGGACTCGATTATTCCAATCCCATTTTCTTGACTGCCTTCGGGAACATTGTAGTGATTATTTGTCCCTGTTTTTCCCGGGATGTGTAGGAAGCCATTTTATATGTGTTTTCGCTTTGTAGGCTGTGTTTTTTTTATCTGAAGCTTTTGTGGATACTGCGAACGTACATATTACGCTCTCGAACTAACTTTGAGTTCCGTACTTCAAAAGTTTCATTGTAGCTGAGCTCTTAAGAGTTGAATCTTGAAAGAGACTCTTTGAAATTTCGAGACATAATGCCTATAGTCAAAGATCGGATTCTCAATGGTACTCCTATTTCATCTTTGCCTTTCTGAGCTATTAGATCGTACTAATATTATAAATGTGAAAGTTTGTGGGTTTGGATGTTTGGATGTTTGTTCCTCAATCACGCAAAAACTACTGAACGGATTTGGTTGAAATTTGGCACACAGATAGAAGATAGCCTAGATTAAAACATAGAATACTTTTTATCCTGATTTTCCCACGGGAACGGGAACCACGCGGGTGAAACCGCGGGCGGCCGCTAGTTAGATTATAAAATGTATCTGAATATATTACCATCACATAACATAATATTAAACAAAATATTACCAAGTTACATTTTCACCTAACCTATTGCTATCATCAAAAGTGAGATTGTTATTTTATTTGATGTATGACAGCTACTTCATACTAAAATTAATAAAATGTTGATATTATCATTTATATTAAATTAAAATGAAATTGCGATAATTTTGCAAGAACCGAGTTTTGTTACTACAGCGGGCCCCAAACACAGGCATTTATGTATAATAACAATAATCGTAAAACAGCCTCAATGAGATATAACTTTTTATTTAGTTCGATCAAATGAATACGTAACCGATATTATAGCTGATACATTCAACCTAGTATACTCACAGGGGAAATAATCACTAAGTATACTCTTTTAGTAAAGTCCGCCGGTAACGATCAATTGCGATTGTCAATTTTTCCGTCAATTCCATTGTTGGAGCAATTGACAATCGCTTCAATTGCACGCGTAAACGAACAATTTTTCCGTCAATTAGCGTCAATTGCGGAAAAATTGACAATCGCAATTGATCGTTACCGGTGGGCTTAATGTCTTGTCTAAATTGAAATTTTTTTCATGTCAGTGCTAAATTGTCATTTTATTTCAAGTTTTAAGGGTTGATAGTTGCGAGAATTTTTGTTTATCAAAAATTTTTAACAATTAGATATCTCCGTATAAAACTTCTTTTTAACAGCTCAAAGTTCAATATGCTTTGTTTTTATTCCTTCCATAAGTAGGTCATAATATTTTGATTGTGCTATGCTCAATTGATGGCCAACATGAATAAATTGGTACTTTTTTTGACTGAGCGAAATTTTATTTTCTAACATACACAATTGGCACAAATCAGAAATGTCTTGCAGAAATTGTGTACTACTAAGCTTTTGTTTTAATAAAGCGCCGTATATTTTATATTTCTTCATTGCGACGTCCGTTGCAATGCTTCTAAGAGAATTCATGGGAAATTCGTTTTAATCAACGTAAGACCATTTTAAGTCTCTCACTTCACTTCTCATTAGCTCGCCAAATTATCATCCATCAGTCATTCGTTTGAAATTTTTAAGGTTTAATTTATAGAATTCCATTGCATTGCGAGCCAATGGAATGGGAGTCTTTGGATTCAATTTACTGTAATGAAATCTATCTCCGTTTTTTCAACAACCCTCAATCATGCTCTTCAAAACACTTAGAATCCACTCCGATTATTATTTTTTGCTTTGTTCCTTCTTTCGTAAAAGAAGTCGAAAGAGCGATAAAATGCCTCATTAATTGCCACGTATTTTTCTAGAGACCTTATGAATGACGAATAAAATCTTGATCGCAAGTGCGGAAACAAATTAATTTGTCTGACTACGAGTGTAACGTTAGTATAGCGATTTCATTTACATTCTTTTTTACAGATTGCAGCGGAAAAGCAATTTAAAATCGCATTCTCGGTTGTTCAAGCCTGTCTGGCTAGCTACCACTAGCTCCATAGTCTGTCGCCATCAGCGTTTGCTGGTTTCCATAGAGGTAACAACTTGAACATTTTTGTGTTCCGACAGTTAGATGTAAGATTGCTAGTTCCTCAATGGTTGAGGATTCCAGGTGAAGTGCTTTTCCACTTTCGGCTTTATTTAAGTCATTATCAGGTAAGATGAAAGCCAACTGGCTGTTGCGAATAAAAAAATAAAAAGTAACCTATATTTTCATTGCTCACTGAAGCGTTTCGACCCATAAAACTCGTTGTAAATCTCAAGGTTTGCACTGTTCAGTTCACAGTGGTTTTGCAAATGAAAGCGTGTCTTTGTCGTAATTATTCTGCCTGTTTTAATATCCTCAAAGGTTTTACTCAAAGGAATTTCAATCAGACGTAATTTGTAATTTTAGGTTGCTTTGTTTATTATATTGAATTTCTAGAATGTCATTTTCTCAGTCTAATAATTATTTTCCACAGACAGATATCCTTACTAATATTACAAATGTGAAAGTCCGTTTGTTTGTTTGTTGCGCCTTTACGTCTTATCTACTGAACCGCGATCATCATGAAATTTTACATAGGGTAAAACCCGGATAGTCGCCTCGGGGGTATAGTAGCCTCGATTGCAATTACTCTGTTTGACGAATTAAACACATGGTATTTTATTTATCTATCGAGAGTCTCTGCAACTACAACTAAGTTGACCGTGTTGCATGTCTTTGTGCGATCGCATGGGACGGCTAGGTGCGATAAAAGTTTTTGCAGGATAAATGTCCTCTGTCGCGACGAGGCATCTATCCTAAACGTAATTTATATAGATTTGGCAACTATCCCCTATATGGGATAGTTGTCACAAAATTTAGAGGTCAGCAAAAATCGCCAATACTTTGGAAATATCAAAGATAATATTTATTCCTTTCATAAATTTGAAGATAATAAACCAAAGTAGCTACCCGTTTAACAACTAAAGAATCTCGCTTTTTGTACTAAGAGATATAAAGTAATTTCAAAAAGTGGGGCAACTATCTGGGTTTTACCCTACACGTCGTCAGGGGTACAGAGAAGAACTACTTGGCTACCTTTTATCCAGAAAAAGTATTGTTCCCGTGGGATTGCAAAAAAACTTCCTGTAATAATGTGCTGGTAAAAAAAATATGCTTCCTTATATGTACGCACGTTTGACAGTTCATCAACCTTTATGCCTTTGTAAGAGACAACATCATCACCTTTCCTCTGTCCTTCGAATCAAACTCGCGATCTTTGGAAGTCCGGTCGATCTTTGGGGTTCCGTACCTAAAGGGTAAAAACGGGACCCTATTACTAAGACTCCGCTGTCCGTCTGTCTGTCTGTCTGTCACCAGGCTGTATCTCATGAACCGTGATAGCTAGACAGTTGAAATTTTCACAGATGATGTATTTCTGTTGCCGCTATAGCAACAAATACTAAAAACAGAATAAAATTAATATTTAAGGGTGGCTCCCATACAACAAACGTGTTTTTTTTGCCGTTTTTTGCTCGATATTAATAACGACAACAGGTAGAGAGTTGAAATTTTCACAGATGATGTATTTCTGCTGCCGCTATAACAACAAGTACTAAAAACAGAATAAAATTAATACTTAAGGGGGGCTCCCATACAACAAACTTGATATTTTTGCCGTTTTTTGCTACGGAACCCTTCGTGCGTGAGTCCGACTTGCACTTGGCCGATTTTTCTAGTATATCCTACTCTTTTGCCGCAAGCCATAAAAATAGCATTATGAATGCTGAAATCGCATTATGAATGCTGAAATCTCAATTTTAAAAAGTCAACATTCTATCATACATAAGTGTTAACACAAGTATTAATGAACTCGACTGTACCATTCTACTCTGCTGAGTGTTACATGTTCGTCGGAATATTATTTTTGAAAAATGAACATTGTTTTATTTAACAAATCATGAAGTTAGCTTGTGTTTTTTAAAACGAAGAAAGAAACCATCAATGAATGCTAACATAATTCAGAAATAATATAACTTGTTCCTTGATTTAATTTCGTTTGTGAATTCCAAAGATCTCAGAATTCTGTCGCTTGCGAAAATAAAGTGCAGATTTTATTCCGTTCCGTTGTTATTTTAACTGTGAAGTTTAGTACGGCGCTGTGAGAATGTTTTAATTACGTTAGTTGATCTAGTCGGTAGCCAGCGGGTGTTCGGCCATCTAACTCATTTAATAATTAAAGTGATTTTAATGAGCTTGATACAGAGGTATTAAACGTCGAGGAACCTTTAGAAATATCTTGCATTTCTAAATTTGGCTTTAAACAGGTTTTCTGTACTAAATTTGTTATTTGATTGCAAGTTGTATTGTTTCCTGTGATCATTTTATCAAAAAAAAATTTTTTACAGATTGTAAACAATAGTACATTACAACCGAGAACTGAGAGAAGCCGAGAAAGGAAGACATTGTCGAGGATGGTTTGAAGTCCGAGCGTAGCAGGCGTGGCGTAGATCTCATGCTACGGGCGTAGCAAGCGGGGCGTAGATGACATGCTACGAGCGTAGCAAGAGTAGCGTTACGAGGGTATTGGCGTGGTACGGTCGCCGGCGGTGGAGGGCTAGCGCTTTTCGTTGCAGTATCGGAACTTCCTTATACGTGTGAACTCTGGCGCCAGCACCGGCGACCTTGAGATGCATCGGGACTAGTTTTGTTGCTCTCTATTTTGTGGTTTCGTGTATTTCGTTCACATCATGCGCGACTCCTCGGAGTCAATTCCTCGCTCCGATAGTTCCGCCGCACCCCCGCGCTCACCCGCTTCACTTACACATAGCCGCGAGCACAGACATATATCTCGATATATGTCTGTGGCCGCGAGCACTTTTACAGCACACATGCGTAAGTGTCGGTTCTTTCGCGTAGTGTCTAGTTTGACGAGGGCGTAACAACTGATTTGTAAAGTTCTTTGAATTGCTTAGTAATAATTAGACAGGAGGGGCTGTTTCACAGGTTCCATATTGTACCTACCGATCTCCTAGCCTGATTTCAAACAGAAAAAAAAATGAAATTATCTGATATTTGGAATATATCTCAACCCGTGACACTGCCCTTATTGTTTTAAAAAAGAACTAAGGAGTTACAATTAAGATAAGTGCGCTTCGTCATAATTTTTGCAGTACGATTGGACCAGGCTGGTTTTTGATTACTTGAAATTGTTATCTATAGATATACTCGTAGTTTTAGTAGGAGAAATAATACCCCTGAATCTATAATGGGAGACGGGAACCAATTTTTGCTCTCCAATAGTTCCGACAGTCGTAAAATCTATTTTTCTTTGAAACAACATCGTGGGCAGGTATTAATCCTTAAATCAAACCGAACTTTTTACATCGGAAAATTTTGTTGTAGAAGGACGAATAGCTTTATTGTATTTACATCAATGTGTCTTGAAATTTATTTTGTTGTAGATTGACTTACTAATGGTAAATAAAAAAGCTTTATTCTTTGGCATACTTAAAGTTAAATTAATTTTTTGCGTGTTTTGAATAAGAACTGAGTATTTAACATATAACTTTAAAATTCACGGCAAATGGATCAAATGAACACCAAATTCTTAGTATGTATTTTGTATGGAACAGACGCTTTCTGCACAAAATAGAGAGACTAACAGAAGTTTAGCTTAGTACTACGGGCGCTCGAGCATCGCACACACACAAAGACAGCTCTCCCCGCTGCGTCACGTACTCGAACTGTTTTGAGAGTGGTATCACAATATAGAGAGAGTACAGTAGTTGAGCTTAGCACTTGCGTGCTCGAGCAACGCACACATAGACATCTCCCACCGACACGGTATAACTGCAATCTCATACCACTCTGAAAACAGTTCGAGTACGTGACGCAGCGGGGAGAGCTGTCTTTGTGTGTGTGCGATGCTCGAGCGCCCGTAGTACTAAGCTAAACTTTTGTTAGTCTCTCTATTTTGTGCAGAAAGCGTCTGTTCCATACAAAATACATACTGAGAATTTGGTGTTCATTTAATCCATTTGCCGTGAATTTTAAAGTTATATGTTAAGTACTCAGTTCTTATTCAAAACATGCAAAAAATTAATTTAACTTTAAGTATACCAAAGAATAAAGCTTTTTTATTTACCGTTAGTAAGTCAATCTACAACAAAATAAATTTCAAGACACAATGATGTAAATACAGCTATTCGTCCTTCTACAACAAAATTTTCCGATGTAAAAAGTTCAGTTTGATTAAAGGATTAATACCTGCCCACGATGTTGTTTCAAAGAAAAATATATTTTAGCACTTGCGTGCTCGAGCAACGCACACATAGACATCTCCCACCGACACTGTATAACTGCAATCTCATACCACTCTCAAAACAGTTCGAGTACGTGACGCAGCGGCGAGAGCTGTCTTTGTGTGTGTGCGAAGCTAAACTTTTGTTAGTCTATTTTGTGGTGGTATGAGATTGCAGTTATACAGTGTCGGTGAGAGATGTCTATGAGTGCGTTGCTCGAGCGCGCAAGTGCTAAGCTCAACTACTGTACTCTCTCTATATTGTGCTTTCTGTTTTAACTTGAAACGGCGAAAACTGAAGTTTCAAAACTATATTTGCTGCACGAGAGAAATTTAAAACGATTTACTAAGTTTGAGTTTAAGTTAAGAACATGTGATAGAATATTATGAAGGTAACTACTCTACGGTTGGAACTTCTGGAGAATATTCATCTCTCAAGCTTACTCGCTCACAAGACATGAAATTAAACACTTTTTAACGGATACTAGCGCGGTTTTATTGAAAGATACTTTGGTAATTAGTTGGTATTTGGTACGATTCACGAGCAGTTTCAGTCCCCCGTGATCACGGCCCCCTGCAAAGGTGCCGAATCGTCGAGAAAATAAAAAATCAAACAAATACCAAGTAATTACCAAAGTACTTTCAATAAAACCGCGCTAGTTTTCGTTAAAACGTGTTTTATTTCACTTCTGGAGAAATTTGAAATTGACCATCAGCCATCATAACCCACCACGTGGGCCCAATGCGGATTGGTGGGTGTTAACGACTGCAAATGCAGTCGGGACCAACGCTTAACGTGTCGTCTGAAGCACGGAGGAGCTCGAGATAATAATTTTTGGTCACCCATCCCCTGACCGACTCTTGCGAAAATTGCTTAACCGCCGCAATCGCTGGGCCAGGCGCTATACCATGTGTTTAAATAATGATAATGGCATCCAATTAATTCTACAAAATTGTACGTCAGGAGCCGTTCGTCCACTTTGGTAACTAAAATTAGCCAATCAGTTCCAAAAGAAAAATTTTCTTCCGCTGTTTGGTATCTAGTCGGGAGGGAAGAATTATTATTATCCCACTTTTTATGCACTATGCCTCAGACCAAATAAAAAAGGGAAGACGTAGTCCTCTGAACAAAGCAGTGAAGCCGATAAAACTACGCCTTGGCGTGTACATACACTGTTACACGCACACACATGTAACGAAACTACGCCTTTTCTACACAGCCAGCGTGCGAAGCGGACGTACCAAGACGTACTATTAAATTATAAATTTCACCAAAGAAAATGCCGAATTGTGTAGTGAGAAGGTGTAAAAACCAATTTTCGACACATAAAAAGCAGGATGGAGTCACATTTCACACGTAAGTAAAATTGGAAACTAATATTTTCACAAATTCAAAATAAACATTAAGGTATTACTTGAAACACAAAACCTCAACACAAGTGTTGCCATGCCAAACTTTCTATTTTAAACCTGTTATTGGGTAACATGGAAAGTAACGTAACGTTATTTGTTTCTTGTTAAAAATAACGCGTTAATTATTTCTGTTTCTGGACTGTTTTTACCCACGACGGACGGAACGGGATGGAGGCGGTATATGCGTTTGGGGTTAGAATACTGTGATCCATCAGTATTTAATCAGGGGCTTATTTCATAAAATATTAGTAAATTTACTATAACAATTTACCATTGTTGTTATTGGGGTAGAACTGTTTCTTAATAATTATAAAACTTAATTTCTACCCCAATAAACTACTACAATGGTAAATTACTGTACTTTTTCATAGTTTTATGAAATAGACCTCTGATTAAATACTGATGATCTCAGTATTTACCACGCGTGTAGCCGTCGCCTCAGAGGTTGTTTGTTTGTTTGTCTATGTCTGTTACCATTTTCCTCAGAAATTACCTACTGGGCCGATTTCAATGCAGTTTTTGTCGTTTTTTCAAAAATTACTGAACCGATTTCGCTACGGCTTTCTGTAATGGTTTTTGGCGATGCTTCTTAGATAAGTGTTATAGTATTTAGCCGCTAGAGAGTGCTGCAGCATCATGTTCTCATTTATCTCCATAACGGTTTGACCGATTTAGATGCTGTTTTTACCCGACTGCAAGAGGGTTATGTTTTTCGCGCGTATCTTCTATCTTGTATGTATGTAATATTCTTTATTACTTCATATCTTTTAAACGGCTGAACGGATTTCTATGATTAAGATATCGTTAGATTCGTCTTGTCAGCCCAATTGTTCTTAAGAAGATGGCGTTCTAAAAAACTTCTTAAGAAGGTGGCGTTCTAAAAAACCAACATGGCGGCTGTACGGTGCTATTATACGTAGTGGACAAAAAATTTTTTTTTAGAATACTGCAATATAGGTATCAAATTAAAAGGCTTATTATGAAGATTTCGAAAAGGTATATCATGACTGTAATATATGATAACTAAAAAGATATAAATAAAAAAATAAATTATATAATTAAAAACCCGCCTCCATAAATCCATCGCCCAATCAAAGGATTCAGAAAGCTGTTAAAGATTTGCGAGAAATATGCAATAGAACACGACTTAACATATAACGTCGGGAAAACGGAAATGGTGGTATTTGAGTCAGGAAAGGGACCCCAAAATATACCGCCGGTATACCTAAATGGACAGGTTGTGAAAATTGTAGATCACTTTAAGTATCTTGGCCACATCGTGACATTCAAACTAAAGGATGATATGGACATTGACAGACAACGTAGAGCACTATATGTCGTAGGAAATATGATTGTGAGAAAGTATGGCAGATCATCGTCTGACGTAAAGCTGACATTGTTTAGGTCTTTCTGCCAGACGTTCTACACATGCCAGCTCTGGACTGAATATACCAAAAAGACCCACGACAATATACGAGTTGCCTATAATAACATCTTCAGGCAACTAATGGGTTTGAAACGCTACTGTAGTGCGTCCGAAATGTACACAGAGGCTCGTATAGACTCGTTTAACGCAATACAGCGAAAGAGAATAGCGTCGTTCATGTCCAGAGTTCAGTCGTGTAACAATTGTATTATTAGGGGACTGGCGGAAAGACTTATACAGACATCAGTATATAAACGATGGGTGGAAATTGCCACTTGATGTTAAAAAAAAATTGTATATATATATTCTTAAGTATTAAATACTTAGCAGATTATATACGTTGACTGACTAAAATCTAAGTAGATTTTATTGTTTTGTATTGTCGTTTTGTGTATATTGTATATGGATACTGTGTCTGAAATAAAGAATTATTATTATTATTATTATTATTATAAAAAGACAAGTCAACTGAAAAGATGGAAACAAGATTAAATATTAAAGGCAACATAATAACATGCAGTCGGATGTATATAATTCAAATAATTCATAATGTCACTTTCTTTATGCATGCCTCTGACAGCATGTTATTATGTTGCCTTTAATATTTAATCTTGTTTCCATCTTTTCAGTTGACTTGTCTTTTTATGCGGACGGGTTTTTTTTTAAACTAGATAAAGTATGAATTCTTTAAAAAATTTAAAATGAAAAGCAAAATTTAAAACTTTGAAAAAACCCACGTCACTTAAAATAGTTATTTTTAATCCTGCAATCCCTGATGGAAATGGAATATTGTATCTCATTTTCCGGGCTTAAAGGATTAAGTGAAAAAAATAGGTATTCTTAACAAAGGTAAAATAAGCAGTTTTACGAAAATATCTCCCAACTTAAATTAATTTAGGTAGGGTACTATACATATTGAAGGAAGGATGTCATGAGTTTGACTAATTGACAGATGGAAAGAACAAATCACATCATGCAACCATCAGTCACTACATTATACGGTAGGTTAATCGTCAGTCACAGCCCGTGACTGTGGTTAAACTGACAGCAAAACCTACCGTGAAATGGATGCCTAACATGTCAGAACAAACATCTTGCCTTAAATACACGAAATTTTAGTATTCGTTAGTTTTATTTTTTACATTTTTCCTATTTCCTTCCTACTTCCGCCACTACTTTTAAAGCGAGCTACTCACAGCCCTGCATGCAGGGCTTTGAGAAGCTCACTTTTTCTATCTATCATTAGGCGACGGCTACACGTGTGGTAAATACTGTGATCCATCAGTATTATTTATCAGGGATCTATTTAATAAAATAATGAAAAAGTACAGTAATTTACCATAGTGATAGTTTATTGGGGTAGAATTATGTTTTATAATTAATAAGAAACATAATTCTACCCCAATAATAACTGTGGTAAATTATTATAGTAAATTTACTAATCTTTTATAAAATAGGCCCCTGATTAAATACTGATGGATCACAGTACCAGGCGTGTAGCCGTCGCCTCACACCCGAGTCAGAATGGCTGAATGCCTATCATAGTCTGCGTCTCTTTCATCAGTAATGAATAAAAGAGACGCTTTGATAGCCATTAAGAAAACTGACAAGTTTTAAGAGCTTGCATTACCCCCCTTGGGACCGTATTATAATCTCTTGAATCCAGGCAGTTTTTTGTTTTGATTCTGATATGTGATAAATAACGTTATTATTTCATAACGCGTTATTTTTATAACATTGGGGTAATATGAATTACTATGGCAACACCGGCTCACACACTAATGCATGAAAAAACTGGCTTCAGTCCCTTGCTTGGAAGACTCCGTCTTCCCTTTTTTATTTGGTCTGGTTTCTTGATTTATTTTATTTGGTCAATAATCAGACTAACAGTGGCGAGGGGTGAAACGTTCTACAAAAATGTTGTGATCTACATAGTATATCGGTGTGGTGGGATTTCTAAAAGGCAAGCCGATGGGGATTGGCTTGATTGGACCCTTCGCCACTGCTGAATAATAAATTTCCACCTAATTTAAAAAGAATAAGTAAAAATTAGGAACAAAAAAGAAAAAAAAAGAAAAGGAAGTGGATGTCTGTGGCGTGTACAAGTGCCTCATCAACCCACATAAACTTTTTACTGTCTCAGAAATACTAAGTAAGTAAAAACAAAATTAGGTCTGTTTTCTTAAAGAATTTATTGAGACGTACCGAAACGAGTTTGTTTCTTTTTTTTATTTATATTTCGCTTAATAAGCGAATTCGTTGGAGAACTCTCCTAATAGGAGAGTTCTCCAACGAACCGACCTAACAAAACAACCAATGAAGACTTTGGGATAGTTAAAAGACGATCAGTAGAGTAAATGTAAAAGGTGTTAGAAATCAGCAACACAACTAAGAGGTAAACCACAGAATAAATAAGAGGTAGGTATATTTTCAGGCTCAGAAGTAGGTAGTACCATGTCCCACCTACCACCTACCAATGAGTGCGTTCAGCAT
Organism: Agriphila geniculea; assembly: GCA_943789525.1. Lineage (NCBI taxonomy): Eukaryota > Metazoa > Arthropoda > Insecta > Lepidoptera > Crambidae > Agriphila > Agriphila geniculea. The sequence goes on along the minus strand of OX038883.1, from coordinate 18,334,958 downwards.
TCATTATGGACATAGGACAGTTAAAGTAAGTCGTGGAGGGAGCCGCAACGCTGAATGTCGTGGTCCCCTCCTGGCGAGTCCCACATATCCCCTCCCCGATCACTTGCGGTGGGGGAAGCGCGTAAATACGTTTTTACTCAGCAAAAAAAGGACTGCTAAAGTTTGACCTATTTCTAGGTCGACGGGTTTCAATAAATTGAGCCGTATGCTTATTGAATTTTAAATATAGCATAGCACCTATTTCATTTATGTGAAGTAATTGCTTAAAAGGTGAAGTAATGTCTTTGACTTCCTTATTGATATTACTTTAAGTAGAGAGAGGTCTAATTCTTTAAAAGTCTAGTTTCTACCACCTCTGTGTTTACTGTGTAGTGTAAATATTTGAAGCAATCTACCTTTTCGGTACTCGAACGGTCGAATTGGACCCATTACCTGGAAACAGAAGAGGACACTTAGAGTTAATTTTATATTGCCTTCATGACCACACTTTTAACTCTCGTTCACAGCTGGCGTAGGTAGAGATACTCCGTATAAGATAAAACTGTAGCTAAATGTCTTTGCTCTTATCTCTGAGTATTTTTTGAGCAAATGGTTGAGCCAAGTACTCTATAATATTTATGCCCAATAATGACCAGTTGTAGTAATAAGTGGTGAAGGTGTACTATTTATGTTATTTTTACTGTAGACCATCATAATATACCAAAATCCATCAATTGACTAAAAACTTGCCCCTAATGAGAAATAGTTCCAAATGAAGGCAATAATCATGAAAAATTTCGAATGATTGTCATTATTTATTAAAAAATAGAAATAAAACAGCATAATTCATCGAAGCCACATAAATAACGTTTCGGGGACCAAATTTGTAGACATATTTTATGAAAAACAAATAATTGAATATTCCCCACAGTGGAAGGGTCAGTAATTAGTAAATAATTCGGAGGGACCTTCTCTCATGTAATATTCAACAGCCGTTTGTGGCATCTTCATGTATCTGAGACTTAAGTGGTGCCGACCGAGATGTGGGTTGTATATCGAAATTAAATAGTAATATGGGTCGCTAGTATGTTCCGGGAAATGATGTTAATAATTTCTTTAAATTTAAAGGAGCAGTATAAGTAAGTACTTCTATTATGAAAGAATAATATTAATATAGTGATATCAAAGTATTATAGGCATTCTAGGAGAATCTCGATGGTAGCATTCTGCTTGCGATTATGGCGGTTTAAAGTAATTCTCTGACCAAAAGTGGCGCCCTCAGAGGTTTTTATTTAATAAGATGTTTTTAGAAAACAATTATAATAAAACTTATTTTTGTGGAAGGAATGTAATGATACCGTCAAAACTATACTACGGGCCCTGAAAATTCCACCTGAAGTTTTATTAAAATTGTGTATTAGAATTACAATATTAAATAAAATTCACCGCGGCGCCACTTTCGGTCAGAAAAGCGCCTTAAGCAACCTTTCGCAAGGGTCGGTAATCAGATGTTCGAAGCTGTACAGTCGTTAGGGTATTAATCTGCATTGGGCCCGCGTGAAGGGCAATGGCCCATCACTTTTATCCATATTCCATACATAAGGAATAGTGCGGCGGTAATCTTAAAAAAGACGCTTAGAAAACACTTTTCGTACAAGTCATCTCAGAAATATGAAAATTTGGTATCGATGCATTCAGTACGATGCCCTGTTTACAAATATATAAGATGACAAGTGCGAAAGTGGTGGGGGTAGAAACTGTGACGTCATAAAGTTTTCAGTACAAAGAAAATTTTTTTTCATACTATGTGGTATATCAAATGAAAGGGCTTTGTGAGTAGATTGCGAATATATAACACACTATAACATTTTCACTACTTGGTCTAACAAATTATTAGCAAACGTCGAAAAATTTTGCAATTCAGAGTCGCCATTGAACCGGTCTAGATTGAAAACGAGTGAATTGATTTTTACAAAATACATAACAAATAACTCTGCACATACTCTTTTCGAATGTCTAAAGGTAATTGACCAAAGATATTTAAAAATAAGAAAAGGACATCAGTTTTAATGACAGCATAATTTTCTGCTTTTTCCAAATTCTCAGATTCCTTTAATAATTAATAAAAAAACAAATAAATAAACTTTCGTATGTTAATCATTTCTTGTCCTACTTAGTAAACAGTATTTGACAGTTTCCATGCTTCTTTTAAATTTAAATCACTATTAAAAATGTGTTAACAATTTCTTTGGTTTTCAATGCGTGGAAAACCATTTGTTGAATTTTATACATGATTATTTCAAAAAAGAATTGAGCAAAGTTTGTTTACCAAATAGGACAAGTAAGGATAACTAAAAGTAATGACAAATACACATGGAAAACACACACAGTTGCTCGGAGACCTAAATAACCTGACGAAACTCAATAGGCAAAAGTTATTTAGAAAAAAACAAAACAATACACAAAAATCACAATCTTTTTAATGAGTGTAAAAAGGGGTTAACGGGTATAAATAATCATTCATAAAATACAACAAATGTTATACCACGCATAGAATACCAAAAATATTGTAAATTGTTAATAATATTTGATTTAATAAGACAACATATTTTAAAAATAGTGATTAGGTTTACAATAAGTATCTAAAGTGTCAAACTTTGGTTATTTAAACCTTCGTCTGTTTATCCTAACTTGTCATAGTAAGGATAAACAACGAAAGTTTTTTTTTTTTTTTTTTTATTAATTATTAAAGGAATCTGAGAATTTGGAAAAAGCAGAAAATTATGCTGTTATTAAAACTGATGTACTTTTCTTATTTTTAAATATCTTTGGTCAATTACATTTAGACATTCGAAAAGCGTATGTGCAGAGTTATTTGTTATGTATTTTGTAAAAATCTATTCAGCCGTTTTCAATCTAGACCTGTTCAATGGCGACTCTGAATTGCGAAATTTTTCGACGTTTGCTAATAATTTGTTAGACCAAGTAGTGAAAATGTTATAGTGTGTTATATATTCGCAATCTACTCACAAAGCCCTTTCATTTGATATACCACATGGTATCAAAAAGAAATTTCTTTGTACTGAAAACTTTATGACGTCACAGTTTCTACCCCCACCATTTTCGCGCTTGTCATCTTATATATTTGTGATCAAGGCATCGTACTGAATGCATCGATACCACATTTTCGTATTTCCGTGATGACTTGTGCGAAACTAACCTCAAACCTTGTTTTACCGCCCTACTAGAATGAATGTGTGTGTCCCAACAGCACGGACAATAAAATGACGTATTTAATTTAACATTATTAGTCAGTGATTTAACAGAAATACCCAATTCTAATATCGAAGGGATCGTTTTTACAAGGACATTTTGAAGTGTTATCTTAGTTCTGTGTGGATGAACTGAATAATGTTTGATTTGTAAGTGGTTGCGATAAATTATACAAGCAAAAAAACCTTAATCACATTTAGCAAATCGTTTTATAAGTAAACGAATATTACGCGAGTAGATCGAAGAAGCCTATTATCCCCAAATTATCTCTTCTTGTTTGTTGTATGCAAAATGTCTGTATCAATAATGTCATGCCAGTAATACCTTTACTTGAAAGCAAGGACCGGAACCGCTTACCGAGGGGTTTTTGATTGGGTATTTCATAGACTTGTTTTCAAAAACCCTATCAATACAGTAACCCTATCGAAAGGTTAACCCAAGTAAGGACTTGCCGAATACGAAAACATTATCGGGAAACCCTATGAAGGCTTTATGAAGGGGTTTTAAAACGTGTTCAAGCAATTTATACCTAGTTCCACCTGGGCCGAAGTACCGGAACCGCTTCCTACCGTTAAAGGAGTTTTGATTGGGTATTTCATGAACCGACCGGAACCGCTTACCGTTATAGGAGTTTTGATTGGGTATTTCATGAACCGCTAACCGTTAAAAGTGTTTTTGATTGGGTATTTCATAGACTTATTTTCAAAAACCCTATCAATACGGTAAGCATGACGTCGACTAACCCTAACGAAAGGGAAACCCAATCATTTTAGTAATCTTTGTAACAGGGTTTCCCTATCAATTGGGATAACCAAAAAAGGGGTTTTCCGGTCCCTCATCATCATCATCATCATCATATCAGCCGCACGACACCCAATGCTGGGTATAGACCTACCCTAAGGATCTCCACGACGATCGGTCCTGCGCTGCCCGCATCCAGTGGCTTCCCGCGACCTTCACCAGATCGTCGGTCCACCTTGTCGGGGGCCTACCCACGGAGCATCGTCCGGTGCGCGGTCGCCATTCCAGAACCTTTCCGCCCCAACGGCCATCAGTTCTTCTCGCTATGTGTCCTGCCCATTGCCACTTCAGCTGAGCAATCCTTCGAGCAAAGGAGATCCGCAGGAGAACTAAAGTAACCGACTTACTTTAGTTCTCCTGCGGATCTCCTCGTTTCTGATTCGATCACGCAGGGAAACGCCGAGCATGGCTCTCTCCATTGCACGCTGGCTGACCTTGAGCCTCCTTATGAGACCCATAGTTAGCGACCACGTTTCACTGCCGTAAGTCATCACTGGCAACACACACTGTTCATAGACTTTCGTCTTGAGACACTGAGGTAAATCGGACGCGAAGATTTTTCGAAGCTTCCCGAATGCTGCCCACCCGAGTTGGATTCGACGAGAGATCTCTTTCTCAAAGTTGGACTTACCTAACTGGACTGCCTGTCCTAGGTATACGTAGTGGTCAACAACTTCAAGTGTAGTGTTCCCAACATGAACTGGAGAGGGTACAACATGGCCATTTGACATAATTTTCGTCTTATCCATGTTCATATTGAGACCCACTCTTTTGGAAGCACTACGGAGATCTTCGAGCATTATGTTCAGGTCTTCCATGGTCTCAGCCATAAGGACTATATCATCGGCAAAACGAAGGTGTGTTAGGTACTGGCCATTAATGTTGATGCCGAGTCCTTTCCAGTCCAAGAGCTTAAAGATGTCCTCCAAAGCAGCTGTGAACAGTTTCGGAGAAATAACGTCTCCCTGTCTCACACCACGCTGCAGTTGGATAGGACGTGTGCTCTGGTTCTGTACTCGGATCGACATGGTGGCATTTTTGTATAAGTACCTCAACACCTCGATATACCTATAGTCCACTTGGCACCTTTGGAGAGACTGCAGCACCGCCCAGGTTTCAATCGAATCAAAGGCTTTCTCATAATCCACGAACGCCAAGCATTACAGATTATACTCTTCGGTCTTCTGTATAACCTGCCGCAGCGTATGGATGTGGTCTATGGTGCTAAAGCCTTTTCGAAATCCGGCTTGTTCGGGAGGTTGGAAGTCGTCGAACTTGCGAACGAGACGATTCGTAAGGACTCTCGAAAACAACTTATAGACATGGCTCAGAAGTGAGATGGGTCTGTAGTTCTTTAAGAGGGACTTATCACCCTTTTTAAAGAACAAAAATTCCGGTCCCTGCTTGAAAGTTATTGCTGGCGACATTTCTACTAAGTATTTGCATATTCCTGTTTCCATCAAGTATTCACTTTCCGAACTTCCGAAGTAGTTTTGAAACCACATTATTCAATCTACAACTATCTTCATCGAACTGAGAATCCTGATAGGTACTGTTCGAGGTCCTGGCCTCGATTCTGTTTCAATAGTATTTTTTTTGTCAGAGTTTTTGTCACTAAACGTGTGATGTGATATTATCACATCACACAAATTATCACATTACCTACATACTTCGCCGCACCACTATTCAGGTAGTCAGACGCCGAATTGAAAAAGTACCTTCGTGAACCTTAAATCAAATACAGAGCACCTTAAAAATATAGGAACTAATTAAAGTGGTCCGGCCAGGAAGTAGTACTTCCCAGCGGCGCCACCCTGTATCCCAAAAAGTAAATAGGTAATTAAATTCATGGCAGTTATATCCTAAAATATTTTTGCATAAAGCCCATAACATAGCATAAAGCCTGATTCACACATATCAGTGAAGTCACATTTCCGTCACAATTCCGGCACAGTACCGCCACCGTGGTACCTAAATATTCTTTCATACATTATACGAAGGCGTCCACTCCTGTCAGTGTCAGTGACGAGACATTGCTCTCAGTGTCAGTCAACACAAGGTCATAGAGAATGTATGAAAGAATAATTATCATGGTGGCGGTACTGTGCCGGAGCTGTGAAGAAACTTTGACTTCATTGATGTGTTAAGCGGGCTTTAAGGCGTCATGAATAGTGGCGCGGCTAACGGGTTTCACACCACTCAAACAATAAAAGAAATACTATTTAAACACCATTGATACTACGATAACATTTGCAGAATCAAGATCCAGTGCTCAGTGACAGGCGAATGAAAACCTAGCCTTATTTATTACTGAGATAATGTAGCTTGTTTCTAGGGAAAACGTCAGTTTGTTGTTCCGGTAAGGATTTGGAGCGAAATCGAACTGAGGCTTGGATGAATTAACCACTGGATGCGAAATGACAGCCATATTCGCCTTTACCCCTCTGCCACTTACTGTGACCGATAGCCTCAGTAAACGATATCGCGTTGTCAGTGTGATGCTAGAGCTCGTGGCGAAACATTGGTACAAAAATGGACAAAATGCTTCGTATTGTTCAGCAAAAAAAATAGCGGGCAATCAAGAAATGTTTCTTTTCACACGTAAGCACAATTTCAACCTATTATAGTAGCTATTTTTCGCAAAATAAATAAAATTTGGTATGTAAACAAAGTAGGGTGACTTAGCCGGTTTGCCGGCCCCCTTTGGTTTTCGGCCATTACGAAAAATGTAAGAATGTATGAAAGAAATTTTTCGTGAAATTTCTTTTTCGCGGTATTATTAAAAGTTGCCAATACACTTATTTATTACGTATACAAAATATAATTAGAAACAAATTACGAGACGTACTGCCCCCAGGAGCTGACGTTTTTGAAAAACTTTCTAAATATTAATATTTTCATAATATAATTTTAAACAAAATATGTCACATTTTTTTAATAGTTAATATTATTAAGAGATACTTATACACAAAAGCCAATAATAATCAACAAAAAGCAACATTTTTCTTACAAAACGTTTTCAAAATCATGTTTGACTTCCGTTAATTTTCGTCTTGAAAGTCATTTCGCGCAAGGAACTGCTGTTAACACTGGTAATAGAGCCGGAATTATCAAACTGCTTGAAAACAAGCTGCAACGTCCTCTTCAATGGCTAATATGTCAACTACACGCAAATGAGTGAAGTTTAAGACATCTTTTTGAATACTTAGACGGTAGTACTACAGGGCCGAAAAGCTTTAGTGATCCGATAGGGAAGGCACTTAATAATTTTGAATGTCTTCCAGTCAAATCATTTACTGCCGTAAGCTATTGTTTGCACAGATATAACGAAGAGCCGTGATGATTTAAGTACAGACTAACTGTATATTTTAGAAATGTGTCCAGCAGTCAGCAAGGGCGAGTGTGATGAAAAATTGGCGACACATAAACTTGGTAAAGTATGTTATTCGAGGTGGTTTACCACGGCAAACAAAATTACCCACGACACTACCAGTAGTGCGCCTTGGTAGTGTCGTGGGGAAGAAGGGCAAAAATTGAACAGGGTAGGTGTGTCGTTAAAAGTAGCAAAAAAATAGCATAATCTTATTTTTAGTACCGGATTGTGGTATTTTTATTTAATATGATAAAAAAATTGTCCTCCAGAATTTAACGTTCTAATAAGATGTAAAATTCAATCGAGGCATGTGCGGAGCAAAACATATTATACCTACATTTAGTATAATCATGAAGCACAGGGTCGCAGTGCCATAAATGAATATTATTGCTCGTGCATTCATGGCCGCCGAACGCTTGGATGTTGCGCTCATGTTATGAGCATTTTGTACTTTTTTGGTTGAGCTCGACATAGCCTAGAAGAATTTGCGCATCCAGGTTCATTTTTGGATAATCTTTTAATAGATTTGTAGGTCTTGTGACTTGTATGTGGATAATATAAAACCATAAATAAAAAAATATGTTATGACGTTATTTTAATTTTATTTTTATTATATTATTATCAGACGTGATTGCACATCAGCTATTTTTATAATGTCCCCGCTGCTGGGGCACAGGTTTTTCTTATGGATGGATAAACAGGACTGACCATAACTAAGATAAAAAATTAGAAACGAGTTAATGTGTGCGGAATCCACACGAAGCGAAATATAAGGTAATGGTCAAAAAGTACAAAAGGTCTTGAGTTACCTATATAAGAGGGTGTTCGGCTATTACCCATTTCTGTTTATCTTAAAGTAAGTTAACTATGTTAGTTATGTAATTGGGCGCCTCCCGTTAACTAATAATAATAATAAATAAATAATAAGGGGCCCCAATGCGGATTGGTGGGGTGTTAACGACTGAAAATGCAGCCAAAAACAATGATATATCATAGGCCATAAATAATGGCTTAGCGTGCCTCTCAAAGTCACGGAGGAGCTTGAGGTCATTTTTGGTCACCCATCCCATGACCGAACCTTTGGAAAAGTTGCTTAACTGTCGCAATCACTGGATGATGCGCTTACTTACTGCGCTATTTAGCTGGTCCGTCGTGATTATTACCTAATATTTTTTGAAAATATACCTTTAGCTACGCAAAATATTAACGCCTGAAAAAAAAATTGCAGTTTTTTTATGTTAGTCACCGATCACAGAGGTCCCATATTTTTTTGTTATACATATAAAAGGTACTTAAACCTGAGATAGATTTAATTTGCGCCGGGGCTCGGGTAATTTTGTATGTAGCCTACGCATTCACCTTTGATGGCCTGGTAACTAAATGCGTTTTTGGGAGGTCATTTGCTTTTCGGCCGACTGGCCGAAAACTAATGTATGAGTTTCACAATCCATAATATTTGGCCGGCAATTATGGCCGAAAACCGGCTAAATCACCCTATGACATTGACATTATTTGACAAGTGTAATCCCCCCTCACCCCGCAAAAATTGGTTGATCGTTATTTCATACATTTTTCTTACGTTACGTATCCAGTGGTTAATTCATCCAAGAACTGAGGTCGTTTAGAATGCCGTCAGACTAAATATAGAATTTGTAAGCCAAAAGCCTCGTATTCATGACTTCTCGTGTTCATTAACACAAAACCAATATCAAAACCTAAAAGCCTTTACCAAAACAGCCCTTCATTCGCAAAAGTTTTGTTTATGTGTAAGTAATATTTATTTAAATGTTTTTTAACTTTAAAAACTACCAAAAGGCTTTTATCATTCATAAGTACAGTGAAAATGGATGCGTTTATTTTTAACCGACTTCAAAAAAAGGAGGAGGTTCTCAGTTCGTCGGAATCTTTATTGTATTTTTACACAAAGAAATCTGAAGACTGCAGTTTCGCTGTAAGTTTTTATCACTTCCACTTGGACTTTTATTGTTCTACCAGTGAATAGGGTTTAAAAAATCTTCAAGGAACGGCTTGGGGGCAATCAGGCTAATTTTGAAGGATAAACTAAATGTACTGTGAAATTATTTGTTTCCCAAATAAACTAAAATAAAATAAATAAGTACGACGCTTTTCTCACGTCCTCCGTGGTATTCATGGTGTCGCCATACCGGTCCATGATTAGAAACTATACAAAGTAAACTTTTTAGCAACACATTCTTACTAATATTATAAATGAGAAAGTCCGTTTGTTTGTTTGTTACGCCTTCACGTCTTAAGTACTGAACTGATCATTGGTACAGAGAAAGACATAGGGTATCTTTCATCAAGAAAAAAGTAGTGTTCCCGAGGAATAGCAAAAAACCTTTCCACACAGACGAAGTCGAGGGCGGCCGCTAGTAATACAATAAACAAAAGCACTTAAACCTAAATAAAATAAATAACATATTGTGCAGTGTAAACTTAACAAAGTGATGCTAAAACTCACTTCAATTGGTTTAATCACTACAAAAACCCCAATGGTTTTATGTGGTACCTATTCTGTAAGCTGACTCAATTTCTAGTCGTGAATTAAAGTTTATTCGATAACTAACAGAACTAGTCAGTGTGTCAGCTCCCTAACTTGTCGTATAGAGAGATATTGGCAGCCTGGGGCACCTGTAACAAGTGTTAGGGCTAAACCGACGTCTCTCAAATATATTGCCTTAAGGCTATGCTTTGTCCTATGTACATTACATGAGACTTTCTAGAGATTTGAAATTGAACCACGAGACCACATGGAGAAATTGACTGCCTGATATTTTTTCTTATTATTATTTTTTCCAATAAATAAATAATCAAACATATCGGCGCACAGTCTAACTAAACAATTGGGTCTAGGAAATTAAAATTCTTTTAGAAGAGGGCAGCTTCGGAAAAACGAGAAGCCATTTGGTCCAATACGATTAAACCCATTTTTTCCTTTGTTTATTTTTACTTTTGCTTGTTAGTTCTGCTGATAGATTTGACAAATAAGCGGGTAAAGCAAACGGAAAAAATCTCGTGGATTGATATGTTACATAGGAACTTTTGCCCAGAATGCTTCGTTGTAATTGTGAATCTAGTACATACTTATCTATTGATATCAGATAGATTTTAGATTGTGACCAGTTGAAAAAAATGGTAGGTAAATGTATTCTTGAAAGATAAAGGTTTATGGTACATACATATCATATCCATAAAAAAAACCTAATAAAAACAGTTGAAGCTATTCGGAATGCCGGTGCATCGAACTTTATCATTGAAAGAAAACGTAACAAATAAAACTATCAAACAGATAAACCACAAATTATTTTTATAGCTTTTGTTTATTGGTCCAATGTCTCCGACCGTTTTATGGAAGGAAATAAAAATGGCTGACGCCGTACGTGAGTATCACAGTAGTTCCTGAATTAAAAAAAAAACAACAATATTATAGAAAGTTTAACAAAGGATTTTTCGCTCAACTGCATCACACATCATCTTTTGACACAACTTTTCTGTTGTTTGTAGGGTTATAGTTTTCTGAAGTCGGACGCAATTAAAGCGTTGCCAAATCTATGTTAATAAATAACTATAATAGTTGTCGATTTTTATAAACCTATCAACCGTTCATCGGGTGTTTCAAAGTAGGTACCTTGGTCTAATTTAATAATATTGACATATCAAATACAAATGACTTTTATAATTCATTAGAAACAGATTATATAAATTAAAATAGGACACTTTCCAATGAAATAAAGAAGCAATTTATAAACGTCACCACGCATCGCTTACTTTTTCACATTACGCTGACAACATATAAGAAAAATGAAATTTAGCATACACGCGTTGGAGAAAATAAAAATATCACGCGCCTTGAAAGATTACGGAGCCTTATAAAAAAGATGCGAACAAGGTTAAATTGCAAAGGGTCACGTGGGAAATCGTACCATCTCGGAATAGCACGAATGTTAACAATTCAGAGCCAGATGTTGAGTAACGAAGACAATCGACTCGATTTTAGACGTCACCTAGGGGAGAAGGAATGCTTGTTTCGAACCAATTCTGGGTTAGTGTTGTCGGAATTAAAAATATAATGCGTTGGAAGTTACAAAGGTTCTAGTGGTTTTTACACGAAACAGAGAATTATCTCTGTTTCGTGTAAACAAGTGGTTGTTAAACAGTTTTCGCTCATTAGAGCGAAAACTGTTTAACAACCACTTGTAACTGTTTGAAGCGCGTCATCTTTGAATCACCTTGGAACCTTTGTACGACATTGGCTTGTGTTGTGCAGATAGCTTCTTAAAAAAAAACCAACCCCTTTTTTGATAGTCAGCACCTTTGTATCTTCCACCCCTCAATTTTATTTCTCCTTTAGTCTTAAGCGTTAATTAAATTTAAAGTCATTTAATTTAACCGTATTAATAATAATAAAAACCGGACAAGTGCGAGTCGGGCTCGCCCACCGAGGGTTCCGTACAGACCTACATCTATATATAAAATAAAGCTATAGAAAAGTTGTGTCGGTACAAAGGAAATATTTTGAAAAAAAGTGGTTGGTAGTTATAAGTTTTTTTTTATATGAAAACTGTACTACGGCGAGTTCAAGCTTCATCCCAGGTTCTACCTACCGGAATTATGTGAAAAATTGCTTAGATTATAAGTTGGACTCCAAGCTACCAAACTGTAAAAAAATACCATCAAAATCCGTTCAGCAGTTCCCAAGTAACAAAATTTGGTACTATAAAAGTCCTGAGAACGCTTTAGGACGTGCTAATTAGTTTCAAGATAAGCACTATAATGGTATTGTAAACCTTTACAGAACCACAAATAGGCCCTAGTTTTATCACTGATTAATTCTATAAACATTACATAAAGCCTCTCACGGTAATAAATCAGCTCTATACTTGAAAACCAAAATATGTTTATAGTGCTATTTTGATCTTTTTATCACACTATTGTTCGCCATTTTGTTCGTGCTGTACTCATGTCATCGTGAGTGTTCCCCAAGAAAACAAAATGTCATTCGCTATTACAATTTGTAATACAAAAGGACATTCTGCAAAACATCACCTTTGATCGACCATTGACCGTAACTCCACCGTAACTTGCACTTGGGAAAATAATTGTATCGATAAAATCACTATGCTGATTTCAAATTTGACAATGCGCCCTCATAATTTCCGTGATTTAATTAAATTTAAATTAATAAAATAAGGACTCGTCCCGACTGTGGCTGCTATAGTACACATTGGCTCCAGCCGTGCTACTAATGTGCTATCATGGCATAAACAGCAGCCATATTTTCATCGAAAACGGATTAGTCCATTAATTATTCATTTTAGTGCTTTTATCTCACGCTTTAGTCAGGTAGCAGTAACACAAAAAGTTTAAGTTATTTAGCAACTGCACCAGAAGTCGCTATGATACTATTTAGTACCATAGAGAGTTTTCATGACTTTTACAGAACTTGCCCCATAGCGATGTTGAGGGAGCATTCAAGAAGCTAAACCGTGACATGATGGTTGTGCAAAGTACTTTTATAGTGCAGATTGATTCTGTAATAGTGTTTTCGATACTGCTACAATACTAGTACTGTAAAAGTTATTTTGACGCAATATTAGTGCAAAATAGATACATAAAAGTGACAGTAAAGTCGTCTATTAGTACTAAATAGTACTATAATCGCTTTTTTCATATCTATTACAGTGCAACACTTTAAAGATACTTTAGTATGTCCTGTAAGTGTTCTAAGAGCTGCACCATAGAACTTAAATGCTCTTTAATATTATAGAACCAAAACGCTCTGTGGAAAACCTTTATAGCACAAGCAGTCACAACGGTTACCATTTAAGGCCTACTATATCACTGTTTGGTGATAAAACCCCTTGGTTATAGAAACTTTTGTTACTTGGGTTCTTAAGTGATTCGCGCAAAAACATTAGAATTGACTGCTATATATAGATAACTATTTGAAATCCTTTGTCGCCACGTAGAAAATAACCCTTCCAGGGATTACGACAAAGAACTGACCACGGGCGAAGGTTTGAAATGGAATAGTACATTACTGCAGCGGCACTCAAGATAGGCATTGAAGAACATACGTGAGTCCATCAATGCCTAGTTGCGGCCAAGGCTTCTATAGTATACTTTTCTCAAATAATGCGCGGAAATTCAAACCAAGTAGCTTATAAACTTTTAACTTTTTAGTTTTAAAAGTTTTAAGCTTTTTATTTTTATTTTAAATTACAGTAATTAAAAAAGAAAATGGAAAGATTTTTTTAATCTTTTTGGAATGTGCACATAAAGGCCTTTCATTTGATACCCATATTGAAAAAAAAAATTTTTTTCTGGTTTTTTTCATTTATTTCCAGTATTTCATTTTTTTCAGTTTTTTGGAAAGTGCTCATCAAGGCCTTTCATTTGATACCCATACTGCAAAAAAAAAATTTCTTTCGTTTTTTTTTTTTTTTTTTTTTTTTTTTTTTAGTTTTTTGGAATATGCTCATCAAGGCCTTTCATTTGATACCCATATAAAAAAAAAATATTTTTTTTCGTTTTTATTTTTTTTTTCATCTTTTTGGAATGCGCTCATCAAGGCCTTTCATTTGATACCCATATTGCACCAAAACATATTTTTTTTCGTTTTTTTTTTTCAGTTTTTTTGGAATGTGCTCATCAAGGCCTTTCACGTGATACCAGTATACCGAATATTAAAAAATATTTTTTTCTCGCTCATCAAGGGACATTTGATACCTATAAGTATTTGTGTTTCATTGAAAAATTCGCTCCATATCTGAATTACACGTGTGTAATGAATTTTAATAGAAACATTGCCGGACAGACGCCGGCAATTTTTGTATAAAAATCCATTATTACACGTTAGTAATGGATTCTCATACAAATATTGACGGCGCGGATTAGGTCTGTCCGTAAACTCCGATTTAGCACGAAGAAGTTTGTCAAAATAATGTTCGAATTTCCAAGCATGTTTGAGAAAAAATAAAATAATTACAAACCCACCGCACCTGTATAAAATACAAGTACTGCTAATTGTCAACAGATGGCGCTGTATATCAATAGTACACTGTATAATGTTCTGTGAAATGGTGTTATTAGAGAAAATGGGTGTATTCCAACAAGACCCTTCCTCCGAAAGTCGGTTTCCATCCCGTTCGAGTCACGTCATATCGGTGTGAAAAACGCGCTGATTGTTATATACCTACTCTGTGGTGATAGCTATTGGTCTGCTGGAATGCACCCCGTTGATTGTTTTACTCTTTGACCCCCTGGGGTGCGTTCGTAAACGAGGCTCGAAATCGGACCTTCACTCCAAGGCGTGCGACGTTCGTCATCCGACGTTTACGAACGACACTGCATAGCTGTCACTGTCTTATTTGTTAATTTTGATATTAATGAAGCGCGAAATGCAACAAACAATAAAATGAAAATTAATGTTTATAAACAAAGAAGACGTGTCAACTGTCAAATAAAACGTCAGAGCGAATTTCACCCACCTACTTCGTGGGGTGACCGGTGCGTTCGCCGGGCGTCGTTTACGAACGGCTATACCTAGTGATCGTCGGGCGATCGCCCAGCGGGCTGATTATCTAATTAGAAACCACCAAGCGACCGGTTGCAGTTCATAGATGATAGTGATCCACTGCTACTTCTTTTTGGATTAAAAAAAAACATACCAAAGAAAAGTAGCAATGTATGTGGAATGCAACCGGTCGCTAAATAGTTTATTTTTAGATAATCAGGGTG
This sequence comes from Agriphila geniculea, assembly GCA_943789525.1. Taxonomy (NCBI): domain Eukaryota; kingdom Metazoa; phylum Arthropoda; class Insecta; order Lepidoptera; family Crambidae; genus Agriphila; species Agriphila geniculea. The sequence goes on along the minus strand of OX038883.1, from coordinate 18,319,771 downwards.
CCGGTGGTTTTAGAACGCGGACATGTCGTCGAGCGTCGTCGAGCGAGCTTTACGAACGCACCCCTGTCATGCAGCGTGACATACCGCCATGTTGCGAAAATATTTAGAGCCAAATTTATTACTTTTTAATTTTATTTTTAAAAGTAATTAACTATAACAATATTTGAAAGGATTTGAATAATTAATAATAATAAATATTGATATTTTAAAAATAATTAGTAGCGCGATTATCACAAAAGTAATTAGAAGTTAAGCTATGACCGCGCATACCGTTGTTTCACCAAGATGATTAATAATTTCGTATTTTAATGACCATATTTTTTATGATTTAATTACAAATATACAGTTTTCAGATTTATTCCTGTAAGTGTAGTATAAGACGCTATTACCTGCCAAATTTCATAGTCCTAGGTCAACGGGAAGTACCCTATGAATTTTGATTCCTTTGAGAGTATCGAAAATGCATTTTTTGCGCCCTAAACAGCAGTATCTTTTTTTTACGCTAACTTAGAAGTTTGATTTTTTTACAGCTTCAAGGGACCGTAGACCTTAGTATATGGTTTAAATTTCAACTCGATACCTCCACGCGTTCCCGAGATAAAGGGTCTTGACAGACAGACGGACGGACAGACAGACAGACGGACAACAAAGTGATCCTATAAGGGTTCCGTTTTTTCCTTTTGAGGTACGGAACCCTAAAAAATGGAAACAGACAAAGATTTCCTGCGCATCTAACTTAATGAAAAAGTATTCAATAGCACGGATCTTAACAATTCGATTTGAGACGTCACTCGGGGAGGACGAATGATCGATTTGAACCGATTCTGGGAGAGTGTTGTCAGTATCAAAAAAAAATAATAAGGTGATATTATTTCCCTTATGCTAAAACGTGGATAAAAAGAATTGCTTTAACGCTGATGCTGGCTTTATCTTCCATGCATTATGCAAATGAATGTGAAGTGCGAAAAAGCTTGGAATCCTCTCAAAGGTTAAGCGTTACTTCTCCCCGGATCAGCTGCTTCAACTTTACAAAGCGCAAATCAGACCAGTAGAGTAGCTAAATACCAAAGTACATTCAATAAAACCGCGCTAGTATCCGTTAAAAAGTGTTTTATTTCATACGAGCTTGCTGCTCTGGACTCGGTCGAGAAACGGGCTAAGCCCTATTGGAGACTTCGAACTCGCGAATGCCAACTAAGTAGCCTCGACCATCGCCGTAGAATAGATTGTTTGTCGGTATTATACAAGATGCACTTCGGAGAGTGTGCGAAGGAAACACGAATTAGTTCCACCAACCCATTCCACCATCGAAGCACTAGACAAGAACTCAAAAAGTGAATTTCGACACACTTTTATGCGACAAGATTAAACTCAGACGATTCGGATCTTTGTTACTCAATTCCGACAATACACTACACCGATATGTCTTAATTTCGATACTATGGTAGTCCGACAAAATATTTCTTCGACATGACTTAACTAGGAAAAGACGCGTGTTCGACGATATTCTACTCCGACAGTAACTCTATTCCGACATGAGCAATACATGCTTTGTATCGACACTGTGTTAAATCGACACTACACAATTTAGACACGAATGTTATTTGGAAAATATTTTAAAAAAGAAGGAAAGACTATAGAGGTATGTAACATTTTTTTTTCTCATTTGGTCTTTGTTTATCACGTTTTATATTATTACCTATATATCATCAGCGTCAGTGCAGGACTATAACCTTAAGAATATACAATCAGTCAACGGAAGCGTCTAGACTCTAGCTAGACAGAGCAATCGTGCGGGGTGGTCCGGTATAGGAGGGGGTTGGGAGATCCCGAGAGGCCATACTTTGGCAATGTATACAACTCGGGACCTATCCCGACAGGGTTTATGCTTTCGGTTTGGTTAAAAATAGTATATGTAAGTTTGACAGCTGTCAAACTTAAAACAGCAATATCTCGAAAAGTACTAGCTAAAAGCTCTAACTAGCTTCCGCCTGCGACTTCGTTCGCGTGGATATTCGAGAAACTCCCTATCCCATTAACCAGTAATAAATAGTATTCTATGTTTAAATTCCATCATAATCCGATCAGCCGCTTTTAAGTGATTATTTGGGTCCCCACCAAGCGAGCAGCCTCGTAAAAAATAGGTTGAATTTTCGAAAAGCCTTTCTTAGCGGACGTTTACGTCTTAATGACTATATATACAGATAATTGTATTGCTTGTCAAAAGTAAAAAAAATCCATGAAACCTTCTTGAAATCTATCTCTGAGGAAAACGTCTTTGAAGTTAAAGAATCGAAATAGAAACCAATACGACAAGATTTCCTCAATATTGCATCCAATATGGCGGGCGAACTACAAATGCTTTTCCCTGGGAACAGAGGCGACGAAATCCCATCGCTCTGAAATCCCCAATAATGCTTCAAAGATTTTTGTTTGACAATTGAAACAACAATTGAAATGGATACTGCGTAATTGCCGTCTGGGGAAAGAAGTGGAGCGAAGTTTTTAATTAAAACAGATGTTTCGAATTAATTTCGCGTGAAAATTTTATGAAAGTTTGACGATTTTGCAGACAACATTTTGGGCCCTTTGTTTGTTAGAACAAATTAAGGTCAACCCCGGATAGCAGTGGAGAGATTAGCTTTTTATGTTAAGGTGGTACCTTGAGCGAAAGTGGCGCCGCGGTGAATTTTATTTAATATTATAATTATTCTAATACACAATTTTAATAATGTTTATCGTGGAGATTTTAGGGCCTACAGTTTAGTATTTTTAGACAGTATCGTTACATTTCCTAGTAGTCACTGCTAGAAGTAGACAGAAAAACTGCTAAAAGTGGCCGTTTTTGACACATTTGCTATCTACTTCTACGAATGACTACGAGGGCAGGTAGTGATACCTTCTAAAAATACTAGACCATGGGCCCTAAAATCTCCACGATAAACATTTTTTTTTACTATTAATAACTTATTAAATAAAAACCTCTGAGGGCGCCACTTTCGGTCATACAACCGCCTTAAAGATTGTTTCGTTAGTTTAGGTAGAGTAATTAGTTTTTTATACATTAAAAAAAGATGCTAACTAACTGAGAACCTCCTCCTTTTTAAGTCGATTATAAAGTAAATAAAATAAACTTACTTGGAACCCCAAAGGTGGCAAACAGACTTCAGCTGCTGTCAAAACAACCATTAAATAATGTGCATCTTATGCTGACAAACAACAAATTGGCGTCAGAATAATAATCTGATTTTGCTTATGCTACCGTTGGATTGATGGTGCATCTAATAAAATAGTTAAAAAAAGACCCGTCAACATCTAATCCCAAAAAAATGCTCTTAAAAATATTAAACTAAAATTAGATCGTTAAGTAGGTTCTTTTATTGCCAATCATAATGTCAATAGAGGAAAACTAGTTTTATGTGTTTCCTTATTACAATTTTCCCCTAGTTTTCCCGAACTGATAATCCTAGTAACTTGGCTTGATTAGAGGCTCGTTGCGTCGCCAGCCGCTACTTCCATAGACAATTATTATCCTAATACAATTTCACAATTAATTTACTTAATAACCGTTTTACTTGAATTTCCGTTACGCGTAGAACCAATTATGTAATTTTCAGGTAAGAGAATTGTTATTGTAGTTTTAGAACTTTAATTGGAATGGAAAATATCAAATATAACGGTATACAAAGTAGGGGCTGCCAGAATACTAAAGAGTAGATAATAGGCACAGTAATATTTATTTCTTAATTCTGTAATATTTTTCTACGGAATGCAAACAACTGTCAGTCTTATTTCTATCCTTGTCTATCTTATAGTGTTTTGTCACACTCTCTCAAGCCCGGATCCCAACACACGGTGTAGGATTTAAGGTTAGAAACGTAAACAAAAAAGTGCGTGCGTGCAAAAAAGCAGACATAATATGTCTGCTTGCCACTCAGGACTAATTTTGACAGCTGTCATATTCTGTTTGACTGCCACCTCAGACGAAGGATAAGTAGGTGAAAGCGTTGACGATATGACACTAATTAAATATCCTTTAACCACAAATAATTAATGAATATTTGTTGTGGAAATGGTGTAATATTTATTTCTTATGAAAGAAAATGAAAATGTAGGATTCCTAAAGTTTTGTAAACGCCTCAACACAATAATAATTTGTGATGAATAAGTAACGAAAGACGCAGGGCATAGTTCCTTCGTTCTATCTATCTGTTTTCGACTTAACTCTAGAGAGAGAAAAACTTCTCGGAAGCCGTCGCACTCTTCGGCATCGATACCGAACGGTATTCTCGCTCTACCGAACGATGTTTCTTAATGGCAGATAGAGATAGAGCTATTTAAAAAAGTGGAGCCATGGGGCTAATTTTCTAATTTCAAAATCTATTCGCAATCGCTTTCATGATGTGACACATTGATGCTTCTTTTTGGTACAAATAAAAACTTACCAAAGAAATGCAGCAATGTGTCACATCCATTCTGTCAAATAAAAGCGATTGCGATAAATTTTGAAAATTAGACAATAAATAGGCAGGTTATTCAATATAGTTTTACCTTTATTGAAAACCGAACAGTATGTATGATGGAGCTTAAATTCTGTCTTACAATTTGAGCGACCGACGACGTTACTACGTCCATATTATAGACTACGTGCCAAGAAACACTTAGTTGGCATGTGACATTAAAATTATTGGAATTGTAGCCAAAATTACACATTCAGGATAAATGGAAAGCAATTCCGAGGGTGGTTCGGGGATAATGCATCGTTGATTAGGGTGGTGACACAGAGCTGTATAGGGCGGTTTTGATGTTAGGCACTTGTTTTTAAAAGCCTTCCTGATCACACTGCCTAAAAATCAAACTGTCACGAATGTTGAAATTTTTATTTTATTTTATGTTACATAAATTACCTCTCAAAAAAAGAAAGATTGGTAAAAGAATTTATAGGCATGTTGAATTTTTTTTAATTTTATGTTACATTAATTACCTCTCAAAAAAAGAAACATTGGTAAAAGAATTTATAGGCATGTTGACAATTTATTTTATTTTATGTTACATAAATTACCTCTCAATAAAAGAAACATTGGTAAAAGAATTTATAGGCATGTTGACAATTTTTGTATTTTATGTTACATAAATTACCTCTCAAAAAAAGAAAGATTGGTAAAAGAATTTATAGGCATGTTGAATTTTTTTTAATTTTATGTTACATTAATTACCTCTCAAAAAAAGAAACATTGGTAAAAGAATTTATAGGCATGTTGACAATTTATTTTATTTTATGTTACATAAATTACCTCTCAATAAAAGAAACATTGGTAAAAGAATTTATAGGCATGTTGACAATTTTTGTATTTTATGTTACATAAATTACCTCTCAAAAAAAGAAACATTGGTAAAATAATTTTTTCGCTAGCATAAAAACTGCCCGAGATATCACAGTTTGAAATGCACACAGATGGACTCACCCAAAAACGCTCCATACTAACGGCTACTCAATTATGATGTCACGCCTGAGTAGTTTGTATGCAACGCGTAGGAAATTTGTTTGGCAGCTATATTAAATATTGTGTTTATCAAAATGGTTTCTGAGACAATTTTGCTATACAGTATAGTAGTTCTGAATATCTCAAAAAGTTATGGAAGGTCTCTCAGGAACGTTTTCCTGTAACTATAACGGTTGAGGTACCTGCCCTTAATGCACCGTCTCAAAAATTTACCCTGTACATATTACGGACTAATTCAAGGTATAATTTATTTTAATAAATTGTATACTTTTTAAATGTTGCCACCTTTGGGACGGCTCAGCGAAATATCAACTTGCTGCACTGGACTCGGTGGAACGCAGAGCCAAGAGATTAATAGGCGATGAAAAACTGGTAGCAGCTAAGCTTCACAGTTTGGCTCACCGCCGAAAAGTTGCTTGCCTATCGGTCTTTTATAGATTGTACTTCGGCGAGTGTGCTCAAGAGCTGCATGAGCTCATTCCACCTTCTCCTTTCTACTATCGGACATCCAGACGCACTGCGGGCTATCACTCGTTCTTGGTTGATATACCTTTTCTGCATACCAAGCGCTACTCCACATCGTTTATAATGCGCACAGCTATGGAATGGAATTCCCTGCCGGCGTCTGTGTTTCCGAGCGCATACAACCTGACTCTATTCAAGGCCAGAGTGAATAAGCACTTTCTGGGCAAGCTCGCTCCATCGTAGGCCCTGTCTTTGCTTTTGGGCTAGACTGGGGTCAAGAGCAAACCCATTTAAGATAACAAAAAAAAAAAAATGGACTTGTCCACCCAACTTTGAAGGGTCATAAAACAAATAATATGCAATATAAACCAAGAGGTATACAAGCTACTCTAAAAGTTTATTAATGTTTACGATTTTTATTAGTATTTCGTTATTTTATTCAATAGTCATCATCCCAATAGTTGAAATTCAATTTTATATTGCCGGTTTATGTATAGGATAAATAATGTTCTGATTTCAAAATAAATAAATTTATTGACTCTATTGTAGGTTGCGCCGCTTTTGCGCCGGTATAACATTCAAATGGGCCACGCTTTCGCATTACCGCTTGTCAAAATTTGTTTAGAATGATTGACATTACCGTCTTCTCGGTCTGAAAAATACTCGCTAACGACTGCGGCTTGCGAGTACCTATTTGCGCAATAAATATTGAAAATAGTAGCTAAACTAAGTAGTCTTCAAGGATCTGAGTCGTCCCAGCAGCTTCCGTCATATTGTAGAGCCACGAGGCGTTCAAGGTACGTATACGTTTCGCGTATTTAATTATTTGTACTTTTTACAGTCTGATGCTCAATTAAATCACCCACACAACGAATTTGTAATGGCTGGGTGAAAACTCATGATTAAAACTATAAATTAGTCATCTGACACGCTTGCATCTACATCATTAGCTGGCATTTCCGCTTATCGCTCCGCTCGTCAACTTAACCATTAGTGCAAGGTAAGAGGTGTAGTTGTAGCGGTGCTCTTAGGGTTGCTGCCTGTAATCCAGCAGTGGTGCCATCTAAGATCATTAGGATCTGGTCCTCCCGTTCAATTCCATTATGCAGAACATTCTACTTGCAGGAATATTGTTTGAAATCTTGGACGGAATTGAGAGAGGTGGTATTCTCGTGGAATATTTAGCTGACCACCTATTTGGCTGCGATGTCACAGTAAGGCGATTATCACACTGGCTCCGCGCTCCATCCCACGGGAGAAATTTGTGCCGCTCCACGTTCCGCGACAGGGTGCGGAGCCAGTGTGAGAATCACCTTAATTACACTGTTTAATTTGTTATAAGAACACGTTTTCGCTACTTTTAGGCTAAGTTCATATGACCGTGATAGATTTTGAAAGATAGAGCAATATTTAACCTAAAACTAACCTATCGTCTATTATATCTCTTAAGTTTAAATTGCAATTAAGGTAAACTATTGAATTGAGTCTAGACTATTTAACTGAATGAACTGAACTATTTAACTGAATGTAGGTAGACTATTCAACTGAATGTAGACTAACTAAATGTAGGAAAACTAAGGGGAAATACCATTTAATAAAACGTAAGAAGTCCTTCAACAATTTGTTCAAATAATTTATTATTTTAAATAATTAACACAATCGGAACATTCATTAAGCAACAATTCTATAAACCAACTCAGATAAGTAACACATTTACCATAAAAGAACGTTCATTAAGCAACATTTCTATCAACCACTTCAAATAAGTAACACAATTAATTTAATAGGAACGTTCATTATTCAACAACTAATCGACCAGATCAAATAAATAACACAAGCAATAATGGATGATTGAATGGAATATAATAGTCTAAACAGCAGAAATAAACATGTTAGAATAATACTTAACTTTCTGTTCCACAACCTTTTCACTTGACTCACTACTGCAGAATGTGTCTAAAAATATACTATGCTCGGCAAGAACAAGAAACATTCCGCCATTTTTAAGCAACCAATGAGCATTTAGCATTACAGAAAACGAGTCTGCCACAATGGCGCCAAACGATCAAATCAATACTTTTATACAAATAACTTTTAATTTAATAAACAACCTGTGACAATTAAAATGTAATATTATTAACATTATTTATCATTGAATTAATAATAAAGATATCTATTTTATACTTATTTTAAAATGATCTTTGAATAAAAGGAAACTGTAACAAACGGACATGAATCAAGTAATCAAATCAATTCCTTTTTATAACAATTAGCAACAAATAATCAAATAACAGGAAACGGTAGCAAATCGTCATGGATCAAGTAATCAAATCAAGTAATTTTAATAAACTTAGTAACAAATAATGATTTAAATATTACATAAACTTACAAACAAATCATAAACTTTACATCAATCATTGTAATTATGACATTACATTATTTTCTATAGTTTCATTTTCACTATATCTATTACGGCCAGACTGACAGTACTTCGTCCTCGAAGGACATTAAAGTATATATTAAAATATACAAAAAAGAAAAAAAATACAATGTTTGTTTTATTCTTCATAACCTTATTGAAATACACATATTTAAGTATGTTTTGAACATTGTTTCATAATGTCAAGTAATTTGGTACTTCGATAAATCTCACGAGTTCCGGCCACTTCCGGTTAGTAATAATACCAACACTTTGAATCTAAGAATTAAGAAAATTAAAGAAAACAAAATTAAAAAAGAGAAAAAATAAATAAAATTAACTATGAAATTATTTGTTAAGAAACTTAACAGGAACTTAACCGGAATCCGTGAGACACTTTCTTTTATCAATTAAATACGTTACTCCACTTTGCCTTTTTATTAATTAATAAACATTTTATTCCATTTTTATTTTACAACACAACATTTTTAGTAGGTATTGCCAGACACCTAGACATGCCAATAACATTCACTCGCTGCTGGTGAGAATAACTGACACCAAGCATCTGACCGACCAGCGAATACCATGTTTCTTAATATCAACATAACTTATAGGTAGGTATTGCCAGACACCTAGACATGCCAATAACATTCACCCGCTGCTGGTGAGAATAACTGACATCAAGCATCTGACCGACCAGCGAATACCATGTACCGAGGCCACGATTGCCAAATACATAGACATACTGATCACATTCACTCGCTGCCAATGAGATCAACCAGTACCAAGCATAAGGCCGACCAGCGAATATCGTGTACCTGGTATACCTATAACATTCATCGCCAAATCATACATAGACATACCGATCACATTCACCCGCTGCCAGTGAGATGATTCGGTACCAAGCATGTGGCTTAACAGCGTTTTAAATATTATACAAAATGGAATAAATATAACTGCCAAATCATACATAGACATACCGATCACATTCACCCGCTGCCAGTGAGATGATTCGGTACCAAGCATGTGGCTTATCAGCGTTTTAAATAGTATTACAAAGTGGAATTCACGTAGACTTGAATACAGGTAAGGGTATAATTTGGTTCTATCGCTATCAGCAATCGCAAAGGTATTAAAACCAGTGGATTTTTGAACAGTGCTCTGTTGTACTTTACACAAACCGTTTGGCCAATCTGACTTTAAACAATAGTACCTAGGTTAGGTATTATAATAATAAAATATAAATAGTCCTTAAAAGAACATAATAAAACAGTTATATGACTGTCTTGTGTCTATATTATAATCAAAACCACTACCCATTCACAACAACAGACAAAGTCAAACCCTGGACTGGGCAAAAATAGTTCAAATCAACATTTCCACACCTAAAAACAGTCAAAGCACTAGACTAAAGCACTATAGGTAGGTACTTATTACTAATATTTACAATTAAAATCAATATGTATAATTAGAAAAGAATTCTATTAAAACAAAAATGTGGTACGATATCATGTGGCTTCATCAGTTTGCGAATAAACAATCATTATCATTATCATAATGATGAATCATTACCATTATCAACATCATCATCAACGTCAATACTAGCATCAAGACCAGCATCAAGGCCAGCATCAATGCCAGCGTTAATACCAGCATCAATACCAGCACCAATACCAGCATCAATCCCTGCATCAATACCATCATCAATACTAACATCAATACCAACATCAATACCAACATCAATACCAACATCAATACCAACATCAATACCAACATCAATACCAACATCAATACCAACATCAATACCAACATCAATACCAACATCAATACCTATATCGACTCCTAAATCAATACCTACATCATTACCAAAAAGGATTTGAAGTCAAGGCATCCGATAATATATTTAATTCCTACAACATGAGAATTCCAAGAATATAAATTCTATCAGAATCTCGTAATAGAAACTAAGCTTTTAGTTTGTCTAACAATATAGTTATCAGACCAATAGAATACTCTTTGCCTGGAACAACTAAAAATATTCAAAAAATTCGTAGGTATGACCATAGAATATGAATATAAGACTCTTGGGTATGACCTAAGTTTTTTTCTTACACACCCGCGAAGAAAGTTGTCAAAGAAATGTTCCCGATAAGTTTTTTACATTATTCAATAACATGAAAAAAATAACACTAATAACTGAATATACATAATATCAACCTTGTCACAGATTAGGTAATAGTACAAGTACCTTGTGTTTTAATAAAAATAGTGTTTATCTTATCACGCCGTTCTTCTTTCAAGTGGTAACCGGTCACCAAAAGTATCTTTACTTAATACGTTTTTTGTAGACTAGTGCGAAAGTGAACAATTAAAACTATAATAAAATAGATCTCAAGAAAAACGGGAACATTTAAATAAATTATAAAAAGTTAAATATATGTAGTTGATACTTAAATATCACAATTACGAAATAAATTACCCAAAAACATGGTCTAATCAGTTGATAGATTTAAACTTATTGGGGTAGTTAATAAATAGTAGTAGTAGTAGTATATAGTAGTAAATAAATAATATATAGTAGTAGGTACTACTTTCTATATATATCCTATGAATAATAGTAGCACAATAGCAGCTAATAGATTCATTTAAGGGTCCATGATAGGAAAACATGGTTTGCCGGGATCATATTTTTATATAGAAAACTTAAAGTTGTAGCCGCAAACAAAAAAAAACACACGACAAGCTAAAGAGATTCTCTAGTAGCTATCAGAATTTAATTGCGTATAAACCTCACTGATGATTGTAAAAAAAAACCGAATATCATCAAAACATAACGTGCTGTGCAGTCCAATCTCCAAAAAATCTTTCAAGAAAGATAATTGTGCTAAACATAATGATGAAAAAAAAAACAACGTGAAACATCGAAAAAGTGTAGAAGAAAGGTTATTTTCCATACCCTTTACACGTAAAGAGAAGACAGAGACAAATGTTTCCGCATAACCGAGCCTTAAGGCTAGACGAGTTTACGGTCTGACGAAAAGATTGATATTTTAGTTTTCAGTGTGAGGACATTATTTAAAATTCCTCTACACAAAACAAATACTATCTACTAACAAAAGAATCTAAAAAACCCATTAACCGAACAGAATATTGGAAAATGGCTTGGTAACTCAAAAATAAAATCGTAAATATCATCATAAGAATAAAGTTCCACTTGTCAGATTTTGTAGTATTCAAAGACAAGTGATATGATGTTTTATACAAAAAGTTTTAAATATAACTTTTTGCTGTACACAATACCGGGTTTACTTTTTTTTTTGGTCCAGTATTTCAGGAAATCGATTAAAAGGTACTAAATTTTGTCAAATTTCTGGCAAAGTGACAAATAAAGCTATGCAGTGATCCACCATATTGTACAGAGATAGAGAAAGAGTAGATTTCGTGAACTGCCTGGCCAAAAATTGGAAAAAGATAACAACTCAACTATACTCAACTCAACTCAAAATTATTAATTTAATAGATTAAATTAATAATTAGTCTAGCCTAGAGGCTGTTAAAAGCATTTGTTAATTTCATAGCATCTACGTCATCGATTCGCAAACGCTATGCGGTAAACCTTGTAATGACAACAATAAATCTAACCTATCGTATGATTAGAAGTATAGATTTATGTAGTAATAGTAACCAGCAATAATAAAAAAAATTAAGAATGAAAAGGCTAAAAACCATTGATACTAATACTTCGATAAAGGTTAGAATATTACTGCTTTCGTCAAATGATTTTATTATTACTTTGCAAATGATAACCAAAACGTCTATAATGTTTAAAATATGATCTACACAAAATACATAAATAATATTACTTCAGCAAGTTATTTCATAGTGTAGAATTATAATAACTACCTAGTGACGAAAATTATTTGCTTAACCCAAACAGTCACCAGTTTCTATGCACTTCAAAAAGTTTGGACGTACAATACCTATATACAACCATTGTACATACTTAGTAAAATCTGCCTACCTACTTGTGAACCTATATTAAGTGAACAAATATTTTGTTAACCTCATTTTGATTTCATTATCCTACTATACGCCACTAATGACACCACATAAATGTGTACCACAAATACCATCACATATCAGTTTTTTTATAAATATCTTTAGATGATATCGATTACTAATCTTTCTCTTCAAATTTTACGACAATAATTCGCTAAATTCAACTAACTGAATAGCAGGTTTTATGAATAAATCACAGAAATCGTAAAAAAAACACAGCCACCGAGGGCCTTACCGGCCTTTGCAGCAGGGAACGAGTCCGGTTGTTTTTCTTCTTTTCGAAGCAAGGTACTCGAAACTGTTGTGTCAGCAGCTTGTATCCCCGCCGATGCAGTTTTCGGGATCAGGACCACACAACGGCAGCGGAGCGGAGTCATCTGGCCGATCACATCAGCATCCACCCTGAAAATTATTAGGAAACGGTGTTCATATTTTGTAATGGACAGAGACTATCCCACTTCTGATGATAGATTTTGAAAGATAGAGCAATATTTAACCTAAAACTAACCTATCGTCTATTATATCTCTTAAGTTTAAATTGCAATTAAGGTAAACTATTGAATTGAGTCTAGACTATTTAACTGAATGAACTGAACTATTTAACTGAATGTAGGTAGACTATTCAACTGAATGTAGACTAACTAAATGTAGGAAAACTAAGGGGAAATACCATTTAATAAAACGTAAGAAGTCCTTCAACAATTTGTTCAAATAATTTATTATTTTAAATAATTAACACAATCGGAACATTCATTAAGCAACAATTCTATAAACCAACTCAGATAAGTAACACATTTACCATAAAAGAACGTTCATTAAGCAACAATTCTATCAACCACTTCAAATAAGTAACACAATTAATTTAATAGGAACGTTCATTATTCAACAACTAATCGACCAGATCAAATAAATAACACAAGCAATAATGGATGATTGAATGGAATATAATAGTCTAAACAGCAGAAATAAACATGTTAGAATAATACTTAACTTTCTGTTCCACAACCTTTTCACTTGACTCACTACTGCAGAATGTGTCTAAAAATATACTATGCTCGGCAAGAACAAGAAACATTCCGCCATTTTTAAGCAACCAATGAGCATTTAGCATTACAGAAAACGAGTCTGCCACAATGGCGCCAAACGATCAAATCAATACTTTTATACAAATAACTATTAATTTAATAAACAACCTGTGACAATTAAAATGTAATATTATTAACATTATTTATCATTGAATTAATAATAAAGATATCTATTTTATACTTATTTTAAAATGATCTTTGAATAAAAGGAAACTGTAACAAACGGACATGAATCAAGTAATCAAATCAATTCCTTTTTATAACAATTAGCAACAAATAATCAAATAACAGGAAACGGTAGCAAATCGTCATGGATCAAGTAATCAAATCAAGTAATTTTAATAAACTTAGTAACAAATAATGATTTAAATATTACATAAACTTACAAACAAATCATAAACTTTACATCAATCATTGTAATTATGACATTACATTATTTTCTATAGTTTCATTTTCACTATATCTATTAACCGCGTGGAGCCGCGCGGCAGTGCCATCCGCGCGGTACAAGATCATACTAAACTGTGTTATATCGCTTACATTACCGCGCGATGCCGCGCGGCAACGCGCGGCGCGCCATGCACCGCGCGCAAGATCTTGTGCCGCGCCACAGCCGCGCGGTGCCGCGCGGTTCAAGATGTACAAGCCTGCATTGACTCGTTCAGTTGAGCCGCGCGGTTTTAGACGAACGGATCTAGTTAGTTAGAAAAATAAGTATTGAAGACGAAATTTCTATCGATGTGCTTATCGACGAAGTCGAAAAAAGAAATGCCATTTGGAATCTTAACTCCAAATGGCATTTCAAATAAATTTTTAGAGAGGTCTTGGGAAGAATTAGTTTTAATTTTCACCTATAATAATGATTCTGTAAACAAAAGAATATCTTGAGTAAGTTTAATCATCTACAAATTAGTTTTATTTCTTTGTTAAATTAATCAAACATAAAATATTAAACATACTTTGTTAAAATAACTTTTTATATATAAACAAATCGATGAATAAATTGCTTCAGCCACGTCCATTCTTAGTGATGTTGATGCCAGACTGCCGCGGGTGCACGCTATCATGTGAATGCTCCTACCGCGCGATGACGCGCGGCACCGCTCGTTCATATAAACTTAGCCTTATCGTAGTTTTTGTTACAGTGATGCGAGATTTTCCTCATTTCTAGATTCTCACTCATTAAACGAACCGTCCAAGTCTGTCTTAATGAATATATTCCTTTTGCAAAATATTCAATTTCCACTTTGAAAATCCCTTTGTATTGTTACAAACTTTACAAAGTGACAGATTGCTTAAGCAAATCGTGTTATACTCAATGACTACAATAGATAGTTCCCGGACAGCCATATTGAAATAAATCTGGGAGAAATCTGAAGGATTTCCATTAAGTGCCATCTGGACTGGGAGATGTCGGTCGGTCTGCATAATTAAACATGGAACGTAATATCTGTTGCTTGTTACTTCATTATGAAATTTATCTGTGACTGTGTTTGTTATTAAGTTTTAATAGTACATTATGATACAAGTTAGCTTAGGTTACTTATTGCATACAAGGCTGTGGGTTGCAGCCCGAGCCGCAGGCGAGGGCGTGACTCAGCCGAGTGTGCAATAAGTAAGAGCTCACGAGTTTCATACGACGTTTTTCAACACATTTGCGAGGAAAAAACAAAGTAATTTACCACACAGCAACAAATACGACAAAAACAAAATGATAATCATGATGAAAAAGGCGCGCAGGTTTTTTTTTGTTTTTTTCACACGCCCAATGCAAGAATATTTAGCGAACAAAGGGGTTAGTGAGCATACAGCCAACTTCAAAATTATAAATTTAGGAGATAAAATGCTAATATTTTAATATTTTTTAACAAAATATTGTAAATAAGAAATAATTTGATAATAATAAATATTTGTTTGACTTGATTAGGGACTTACACATTTATTTATTCCAAAAATGCAAATGATTTTTCAGCGGCATAAAACCTCTTTGTTGTTACTAAAAAAATAACTGTATTACCCGGTTAAATTGAAAATGCTCTATTTACTCGCATAGAACTTGCAGTAAGGTACCTATTTGACTTTGTAGGGACAATTCTATAACCAACTAGTGTTTTATATATTATTGCACGCGTTTGTTATAGTTCGGTTTATGGCCCTAAAAGCGATGTATTAGGGCTCACTTTACGAGCAAGTGTGTTGAAAAAATTAATTAGGTATCTACAACCGATTTTAAATGTTTTGTTATTATATTAGTTATTTATTAACAGGGTAAACAAATATTTTGTTTTTATAATAACGACATTCCCATGTCAAATAATTTGTATAAGAAAAGCTTTCTAAAACCTTTAATTAAAAAAAACTTCATTAGTTACCTAAATAAAAAGAAAAAATACACAAGTTAACGCAACGACAGAAAGTCAAGTACCTAGCACCACTTTGTCATTACAAGTTTTTTGACATATTATATCCCAGTTTGAAACATAAACAATAAAACCGGTCAAGAGCGAGTCGGACTCACGCACCGAGGGTTCCGTACAATCATAAATATATTTGGATGTGTTACTTTAGTACAGTCTTTAAAAAAAATAGGATAAACGGCAGACAGGTGGAAGGGCGAACAGGCGGACAGTTAATTTACAAATCTTAACCACAGCTGCTTATGGTGACTGAAAAACGTTTCAGCCACTCCACATTGCAAACTGTTTATATTACTAAGTAAGAACTTATTCTTCGTTTATTCGTACGGCAAATAGTAGTTAAGTTTGTTTTTGGAATTTCTAAAAAAGTGTTATATTGAGACATCGTTTTATTTTCCCTGTAATCTTTACATAAACTACTATCACATAAAATTATTTCAGATTTTTCTCTTTGCAAACTTCGGAGATAAGGGGGGGGGGGGGGATATTTTTTTTTACATTTTTCATAATAAGGCGAAAACTATGCGGCTTAAGAAAAAATAAAAAATGTTTTAAAATGTGCAAACAGCGTTCTTTCATATGATACCCCACATGCCCTCGTCACATCACTTCAAATTTCCCAGTCCCTGTTGTAAAAAAAAAAAAAATTTTTTATTAAACTATTCCAAATTTCAAGTTGATACCAATATTACCAATAGTAGTTCTCGAGATATCTAGCTGTGACAGACAGCCAGACAGACTGAGTCACACCATGAGGGTTCCTTTTTTACCATTTTGGTATGGAACCCTAAAAACGTTACCATAGAATTCAATGCGATTAAATTGACAGTAGACGGTGATCCTCTGCAACTTCACTCGAGAATTTATGGCAAATAGTGAAAAAAATATACAGATTAAAATACGCCGTTCCGTACTCTGAAGTAAGTCACTTCTGTTGTACATTGTTAAATTAATCGGATTGTTATGTTAGTTTTTTTTTCAAATAATTTATCCTACCACATCCGATGAATAACATTTGTAAGCTGACTAACGACACTGAAAATCAATTTTATTCAATCAAGCATTCGATTCAAGCTATAAAATCGA
The DNA here is from genome assembly GCA_943789525.1 of Agriphila geniculea. Taxonomy (NCBI): domain Eukaryota; kingdom Metazoa; phylum Arthropoda; class Insecta; order Lepidoptera; family Crambidae; genus Agriphila; species Agriphila geniculea. Next base: position 18,302,736 of record OX038883.1, on the reverse strand, counting down.
TTGATTAAACCTTCCGGTTACAGCGATCGTCCATTTTCTTGACGTCATTAACAATGTTTTGGCTACAAACAGCTGTGCTGTAACATCGTTTTCTTTACCAAAGTTAATAGATTTTGGATAAGCAGTCTAGTGGTTAATAATGATCTAAATTAAATGATTCTTTAAACATCAACCTTAAGAGATAAAGTTACTTCTATCGAAATTATAAATCCCACCAAAAATATTTTCATGTATACTATTGCCAAGACTTCAATATGGCTCGCACTGTCAAAAAGTTATCAGACCTCATGTAGAGCCAAGCTTCTAACTCTACGCGCCCTAACTCTACAAGCTATAACTTCAAAAACTCTACACCTTAGTTAATATATATGGCTTGGCCATTTCGCTATATGGAAACCTTTCTGATAAACAATAGTTCTTGTAGTAACGAAACAGCCAAGCCACATATTTTGACTAAGGTGTAGAGTTTTTGAAGTAAGGGCTTGTAAAGTTAGGGCGGGTAGAGTTAGAAGCTTGGCTCTACATAAGGTCTGATAACTTTTTGACAATGCGAGCCACACAGATATGGCGAGCCATATTGAAGTCTTGGCAACAGTATACATGAAAATGTTTTTGGTGGGATTTCACTTCTTTTTTGTGAGTAACTATCCATAAACCGGAAAAGCAAGGTGGGGTCAGAATTGTGGTCTAAAATCGTGTAAAACTCGCTCAACATCAACCAGCGTACTTGTACTGTTATTTATTTTATTCTGTGGTAGAACTAATTCATTTATGCTGTGATGTTATTTTACTCGTTGACGGGATGTGACAGTGCAAAGAGCAAAATAAATTCTGCGTGAGGCAAGGAAAGTAAAAGTACATACTTCGTACAACAGTACTTATAATTTCCTTGGCGTGAGGTTTGCGCCACGAAAAAAGTACCTAGGTTAGGTACCTAGTTTTGAAATAAACACAATTTCTATTTTATGAATATATTTTTTTTCGTTGCTTTAACAGTGATTTACAAAGTCTTAAAAATAATGACTAAATAAGTATTTAAAGATTTTTCAGATACATATTTCAAATTTTTTCAGACCTCTAATATCAAAGTTTTCGGAAGTCTCATAAAAACTTCCATCACCTACTTTAAGGGGTTGGGGGTGGGGGGTAAAAGTTCTAAGTTTTATATTTTTTTTGCAGTTTGTGTACTAATACTAGCGTACATACCAAATTTCACCTTTCTAGGACTTCAGGAAGTACCCTAAGAATTTTGATGATTATCAGTTAGTTTTGACGAAATCGAGGTTTTTTATATATCAATAGTGAGAGTATTTAACATCCGCCAAGAAAAAAACAACTCTTTAAAATCATTACATTTCATACGGCTTTAATTTTTCCTGTTAGTAAAATGTTACATCTGCCATTTAACATCTAAATACACGTTTCAACTTCCTACGACATGTTCACAAGCACCGACCAACATGTCTGCCTGCTAAAGGAGAGATTTATGAGCCCCGCAGATCAGTGGTTGAATGCAAGTTTAATGCCTGTCTCCATCTGGCCCAGTGCCAAACGAAGATTTGGACTGAAAATCAAAGAAAAACTCACAACGAATGTTTTAGCTTTTGTGACAAGTTATGAATTTATAGTAAATGTAAATTTTTTACAGTATTTCGATACGGAAGTACAGTAGGTATGGGTACGTATTGGCATTCCTCTAGCCAAGTCTTAGAGTTTTTTTAGAATAATTTAACTTTTGGCGTATCTCGATGGATGGCGGTTATAACTGGCCGTAAGTCGGTCAAACTTGTACACAAAGGAGACCCGTCAATTTGTGCTCTATTTGAATAACTTTTTATTTTTTTTATCTGTGATTTTATGTATCTGTCAACCAAATGACAGCTATCAATGCCAAATTGTTTTCTTAACATAAAAAAAGAAGATTTAATGTCATTGACCTGCCTATATAAAAAAAAAATTCATGTCAGTGTTTGTGTTTCCTCATCAAAAATATTCATCATTAAATTACTCTTTCTGCATAAACTAGAAATAAAACAGAACTTGATTCATGCATCAAAATATTATTGGCTATATTTTTTAAGGATAATTTCAATCGTGTACAAGTTTAGTATTTTTTTATCGAATGAGCCGGTTCTCCTTTTGGCACATTAGAATTTATATTTTCAAGTTTATCCAGCTTAAATATGTGATTGTCCATCAGCCATTTTTGATGTCCCCACTGCTGGGGCCTTCCTTATGGGTGGATAAGGAGGAAGGGCCATAACATAACCCACCACGCGGGCCCAGTGCGGATTGGTGGGTATTAACGACTGCAAATACAGCCGGGACCAACGGCTTAACGTGCCTTCCGAAGCACGGAGGAGTTCGCGATAGTAAATTTTTGGTCACCCATTCCATGACCAACCCTTGCGAATGTTGCTTAACTTACGTAATCGCTGGGCCAGGCGCTAAACCACTACGCCACCGAGCTCCTCATATGTGATTACGAGTTATTTAATCAGTTAGTGCATTTTTATTAACATAGCTAGTACTTTTAATTTCAAACTCCTAAAATTGAAAACCGCTTGAAAATATTCACCACAAAAAGCTCAACGTACAAAAGCTTTCGTTCATAAATTAAAACACAATACTTAGGGCGTGGTGACACTGTCACGAAGAATTTTTGTACCATACAATTTTATCATGGTGTATGCGAGTTAGCGCGAGCCCGTTAGCGGGTCGCCAAGCCGAGCGACAGTTTTTAGTGAAAAATCGAATGGAAAAACTGTATGGGGAAATTCGGAAGGCTTCAGCGTTTGCGTTTATAGTTGGGGAATTTAAGACTACTTTTAAGTACAGCTGTTTATGGGAAAGAATAAAACGTCTAAAAAATGGAAATATAGAAAGGCTAAAAAATGCTTTTGGTAGTTCCACATTCGTAAAGGATTACCTTTGATTCTGATCTGAACTTCTTCTTTTGAATTATCGTCATTTAACATTGAAACATATTTGAAACACTAGTATTTTTTTTCTGGGGCAAATCCTCATAGTTTTAGTTCTGTAGAAGATTTTCGAAAACAAAATTGTAGAGAAAACTCCGCCGCGCGACACAAAGCATTTTTTAAACACAGTTACTAGACAAACAAGAAATACTTCGTTTATAGAAAAGTTAATAAACAATACATCACTTATCTGTGACCATGGATTATTGACTTGGGTTATTAGACTTATTAAAAAACGTTTTTTTTCTGATTTGCTATTAAAGACGCTCAAAATTAAGTGATTTTTCACACCGATACTACCACTCTATTAGAACCGGCACAGAAAAATAACGAATAAGACATTGTAAGGCATTGCAAACTGGCTTAGCCTTACTGCCAGGGCGTCCAGGTGAATAATGCATACTGCAGTCAGCTCGGACAGGCGACCTCACGTGCAGTCGCGGCCATGTGAACCGGCTCCTGAATAAATATCATCGGAATAAAGATGGAGTAGCTTGAAAATGAGCTGTTGAATAAAAATTACTGGGAAACATAAGACGGAGTAGATTCAAGAACAGCGTGCTGGATAAATATCCCTAGGAAACAGAAGACGGAAGAAAGAAATTATTTTAGTAGAATTTACTGAATACTTAAATGTTACCAATAGTAGGTATGAACGTCTATACAAAAAAAATGGGAGTTACAAGGCGTGATAAAGTTTCGCCGCATGATGGGAACTGGTCTGTAGGCTGTTCTTAACTAATATTGAGCTGGGCCAAACTATCCTTAGATATGAATCCAAACGGCGGCGGGTTGAAGTAGCGTTCCGCCCGGCTTCATTCTGAAAATTATAACTGTCCCGGTTTAGCTTATAGGTCAAGTGTGGTATCAATTTCGGATAAATCAATAACGTAGAATTTATTTCTAGTATAAAAAATGCAATTTATGTAGCAGTTTCTGAAAAATTGCTCAATAACCAAAATATTCAACTACATATTTTTACTTTTAGTCACCGTAAACATTAAACTGGTGCATTTATTTCCAAATAAAAAATACTTTTTAAATTTAAGATTTTTGCATTTACAATGCTATTTTTAAACAATACTAAATAATATACTAGAAAAAATACGACTCGCACCAGATCAATACTCAGGCGGGAATCGAACCCGCGAGTATTGGACCGGATATCCAAAGGTCGCGGGTTCGATTCCCGCCTGAGTATTGATCTGGTGCGAGTCGTATTTTTTCTAGTATATTATTTAGTATTGTTTAAAAATAGCATTGTAAATGCAAAAATCTTAAATTTAAAAATTATATAGCTATTTCATCTTAATCAATTGTTAAAATATCTGGAAAGATATTTCAATTGAATGTCGAGGTAATTCCTCACATTGGTGAAATAACGCTGGCTTACAGCGTAAGAGTTTAGGATATACTAGGAAAAATTCGACGATGTCACTAGTGACTCGGTAGCTCAGCGGTCAGAGCATTGGACCGGATATCCAAAGGTCGCGGGTTCGATTCCCGCCTGAGTATTGATCTGGTGCGAGTCGTATTTTTTCTAGTATATTATTTAGTATTGTTTAAAAATAGCATTGTAAATGCAAAAATCTTAAATTTAAAAATTATATAGCTATTTCATCTTAATCAATTGTTAAAATATCTGGAAAGATATTTCAATTGAATGTAGAGGTAATTCCTCACATTGGTGAAATAACGCTGGCTTACAGCGTAAGAGTTTAGGATATACTAGGAAAAATTCGACGATGTCACTAGTGACTCGGTAGCTCTGCGGTCAGAGCATTGGACCGGATATCCAAAGGTCGCGGGTTCGATTCCCGCCTGAGTATTGATCTGGTGCGAGTCGTATTTTTTCTAGTATATTATTTAGTATTGTTTAAAAAATCCTTTATTAATGCCTATTTAATGCAAATTTGAAATACCATAACTTTGAAGTACCTTTACAAACCATAAATAGCGGAAAAAATATTTAATCGTCGCGCGCCGAGAGCCTAGAGTTCACTTTCGAAATAAATTACCATCTTTGACTAGCTATGTCTCTGCAATCAATGGACCTAGACTACTCGGGTTAGGCTCAAATTGTAGCAAATGCTGTTAGCTTTACAGAAGTATAGAACAAATTAACCCGAAGAGTTATGAATCTCCATATAAATTAATCATGGGTGTTACAAGCCCTGACAAGTCCTGATAAAATTTGGCCACATGATGAAAACAGTTCTGTAGACTATTCATAACTTGTGTTGAGCAGGGCCAAACTTTGTCGAATAAATTATTATTTTTAAGATAACTCAAAAATAATAAGTGCTTACAAAAACTTTATATGGCAATTATGTTACAAATAAATGTTCTATTACTTTGCTTCTCATAAAATTTTGGATAAATCTAATAGTTCATGAGATAAAATGATTTACAATATGGCGTTTCTTTCTGAAACGATAAGAAAGAAACGCCATATTGTAAATCATTTTATCTCATAAACTATTAGATTTATCAAAAAAATTACAAGAAGAAAAGTAATAGATAAATTCAGTAAATTCTACTAAAATAATTTCTTACTTTCGTCTTCTGTTTCCTAGGAATATTTATCCAATCCCTGCGAAACAGAAGACGAAAGTAAGGAATGTTTTAGAAGGATCTGCTGAATACCCAAATGTTACTGAAAGAAGAGTCTGGTCAATAAATATTACTAGGAAACAAAAGACTGAATGGGTCCTAGAATAGGCTCCTGAATAAATATCACCGGGATTAGATATGGAGCAGCTTAAGAATGAACAGTTGAATAAATATTACCGGGAAACAAAAGACGGAGTAGATTCAAGAACAGCGTGCTGGATAAATATTCCTAGGAAACAGAAAACGGAAGTAAAAATGTCTTTAGAAGGATCTGCTGAATACCTGAATGTTACCGAAAGAAGAGTCTGGTCGATAAATAGTACTAAGAAACAGAAAACTGAATGGGCCCTAGAATAGGCTCCTGAAAAATATCATCGGGACTAAATATGGAGCAGCTTGAGAATAAGCTGTTGAATAAATCACTAGCAAACAAAAAACTGACAAGAGTAAAAATGGGCATTGAATCATTATAACCGAGAATAAAATAAATAAAAGTTAAAAATAAAATTTGTTTATTTCAGACTTCCAAGGGTCCATATATTGTTAGTAACAAACAGCTTACACATTATGTTAGTAAATCAAATTGAAAAATTATAATAATGAAAACAAGCTGCACCGATTAACATTTTTGACATGCAAATTGGTGAACCTTGCAAACAAAGGAGAGTCCAACCTCTCCGATAACATCCTCAGAATGCCGTTAGAGCTTCCCCGTATTCTTCTGATGATGGAATAAGATTTTTTCCGCATCAAAGCATAGAAGTCATCAGTTCTAGCATCGGCGAACATGCCAGATGCACTGCAGAAACGTGGGAGCCCCAACAAGGATCTGACGATGTTATTGTATAACACACGCAAGGCATTGTAGGCACGCTGGGTAAAACTGGACCACAGACCACTGGTGTAAAAATTTTGACTGGTGCAGTATAAAAGACAGAGCAGATTCAGGAATGCAGCAGGTATTCTGTATTTAGCTGAATAAATTATACCGAAAAGATTGAGAAGGCCCTACTGGATAATTATTACCAGGAAATAAAATAAGGAATGGCTTTACCAGGAAAAAAAAGTCGGAGTAGATTCTAAACAGGGTACTAAATAAACATCACGAGCAAACATAAGATCGAGGAGATGGGAGAGTGAACTGTCGTTGATACATTATCATCGGAAAACAAAAGGCGAAAGGGTGATTAAGAAAGTGCGTCACTATTTCTCTGTTGGAGCTGTTGAATGGCGTTTGCTACTGTACGCTGCGTGTGGCTGTGAAAACTGGCATAGCCAGCTAGATGTATCAGACCATACACAAGGGGTGACTTCGAATGCAGTCACACTTTAAGACCGGATTGCTGATTAGATCCATCGGGGATCAAAAGACTGAAAGCGAAGGATATATCTTTGTTACTAAATATCGCATTCTGATTGCCTTTCGAAGAAAAAAGCAGTATACCAAAAAACAACTTGAGGCAAGCAGTAAATAAAAAACCGTCTTCAATTTGAAAAGTAGGTATACACTTAAATTGCCCCGAATTGCACCACTTGATACGGAACGTGTCCGTACGAAGATTGAGTCTGGGAGTGCTAGAAGAACCGGGTACCTATATCCATTTCTATCACCCGCGGATTTCCGAGAGCACTTGCAAAAGTTTGGACTACTAATGGTAGACTTGGCAAATACTAGAATGGAGTTCTACTATTATTGTTTTTACTTTTCCACACTCGTTTCGTTTTCCCACGCTTTTTAATACTAAAGGTATTATCGATTTAAAAATTCTCTTTGAAATGCATTAACAGAAACAATTTCTGTTTTTTGAAATAATAAACAGGGCGACAAAGTACCTAGTTATAAGTGAATAAAGTAAAGTGAAATGAAAAATAAATTGTTAAGAATAGAAAAAAACCTACTCTTAGGATTTGTAACACAAACTTAATTTAGTTGGTTTGTGTGTCATCATCATTTCTTAATCTTTTATTTCGTGTGCGTAGTAAAAGCACTACTTTGTTTCGAACTAAACTAGAGTCTCTGTGAGCTGTAGACCTCGCGTTTACGAAATTTTTTTTAAATAATACTTTTTGAAATGGCTTAAATATGGATTTTTTTTTCGTGAAATTTAGAAAAACTGAATCGACAAAAAAGTGTAAACAATTAAAAACATGTTCATAAAATTTCACGAAAGCTATTGAGAAATGCGACCTGTACCCTTAGCACGAACAGCTATCGAGAAAAATAACGCGCGTAAAATTACTCTATAGAGAATTATCTATGGAAATTTTAATTTCGCTATTCGGCGGTAGATGGCGTTGTACAAATTTCCAATACAAAATTGCACTATCGAATAATTTTACGCGCGTCAATTTTTTCGATAGCTGTTCGTGCTACGGGTACTGTTGTCGAGGAGAACAGCCGGACAGACTGATTTTTGTCCAATACGAAACGAGACATACGAAAGCATTTTTTTTGCTTTTTGCGCATTTTTGATATTTTGGAATGGTTAGGGAATAATTTTGCACGAATTACTTTACTTACACCGCAGGCTGTCTACGCTACATCCATCTTATGAATTTTTGATCAGGGTCACGTGACCCTGACTGACGCGAGTTCAACATTTTTTCCCCATTACAAAAAAATTGTACAACGCCGCTAAAGAAGTTTTCACTTCAAAATATTCAGTAAAAATGTGTTCGTGTCTAGTAATTACGAGGTCTGCGAATCGCCAGAGGCTATTATACAGGTTGCACTCCCGACTCTTTGATCGGTGAGTGTACTCGGTGCAATTGACAACTCGACTCGATTTAAATCGATTATCATTCGTTTATTTGCCATTCAATGCTCCGGAAAACAGACTTCGCAATGTTGCAGTTTATCCGGTCAGTTGTTTATCGCATTCGGAGAAAATTGGTCGTTAACGAAATATGGGATCTTTTTACGCAATGTTCGAAGTTTTGTACCTATATGTTTCGTTTCTAAAGCGATTGTATTACAATTAGGCACCAAGAGTAACAACTATTATGGTTATGTAAAACTTAGGTATTTAAATTAATACAGTAAATGAGCCAAATAGTGCTAAATAAAGTAAATTTTAACTAATTCGATCAAACTTCGGTACCTGGAAAGTGACGTCATTGAGGAAATTTTTAATTTGAAGACTTTGTACGAAATTAAACATTGAGGGCTCTATGTCCCGCTTCCCGCTTAAGCTTGGGTTTCCTAGGATGATGGTGCCGTCATATTACGCCCGTAATTTAGCGGCGTGAAACGTTATCTTTGTAAACAATTCTGTGCGGTTTCCTAGAGTGCGGTGCTGGACACCGTAAAGTCAAATAGTCTTTTTACGTCCGTAAAATTACGGCCGCTATGTGACGGCACCGCTTTCTTAAAAAACCCATTAGAGTTTGTGAATCGACAGCGTAGCATCTTTGACTATGCAAGACTTTAAAACTAACAGCATTTGCAGTTACGAAGAAGACTAGAGTAAACATACACATTTTCCTTAATTGATTTCTAGGTTCCTTTTTCCCTAAAACTAGCTAATTTTAGCTAAGTACCAGGAAGGCCATGAGGACTGAATGATATTTGCGAGGGAAGAGGGATTGCATTCCTCTTTTCTCCGTAATAGCTTCCGCCACTGTCGGGTTTAGGGTACCGCATGAAGAATATAATTGAAGAAAAAAAGGAAGAGTTTATTTTTCTGGATTGTATTATGTAATCTTTAGCATCACCAAAACTATAATCAAGTTTACAGCTTGCATTCTGTAAGGCAGTCCGATAATAAAATATCACTCGAACAAAGCATTTCAAAACTACTTGATTGTTAACAATAAAATAATCTAGACACTTCGAAATACATATTTAATTAATATTTTCACAAATTAGTACACGTCTGTCACTTATAGCAAGCTCCGGGAACTGAACTGTCGTGGACGCTCCCAGCGCCCCGTTGTCTTCCTGCATGACGTCACGGCTCATATTCCTAACACGGCCATACTGACGACTGCTTCGCCCTCGGAGCTCTAGCTACAATAAAATGAAATACAGGAGAGGGGGTTATAATCCTCTCACCATCTGCCTTCTGCCTGATTTTAGTCAGATATTTGTTCTGCCTGACTTTAGTCAGATATTTGTTCTGCCTGACTCTAGTCAGATATTTTTCTGCCTGACTTTAGTCAGATATTTGTTCTGCCTGACTCTAGTCAGATATTTGTTCTGCCTGACTCTAGTCAGATATTTTTTCTGCCGGCCAACTTCTCATATTTGCAAAAGTGACCGTCACTCTGTGAGTTTCCATTGGCCATGCTGCCATTGGGTTTCGTTCCCAATACTTCAAATCGAGTGTTCTTTAAAACTTTCGTCACTTTGTACGAAATGCTCCGGAATCTGCCTTTTAACTTTTTGTATTCCGGATTCCCTTCGAACTGATTCGAATCAACACTATATCCCCAGTTTTATAAGGAGATTTCACATAGCGTTTGGCATTAAACCGCCGCATCTGCCGCTTTTGATCCTCATCCAAAAGCTCGCGAGATTTTGCTCTTGTGACTCTCAGGTCCAGCCTCTCACCTGCCTCTGTGAGGTTATTTATCAAAAGCGCCTCACACACCGCTGTCAGCTTATAGCCGAACAGCAACTCGTTTCAAGTTCTGCCAGGGACCCTGTTCACCGAATTATTCAACCTGCAGTTAAAAGCTCCCGTGCTATCGCACGTGTGACCCTCAGGTCCTGCCTCTCACCAGCCTGCGTGAGATTATTCACCCGTAAAGCCTCACACAGCGCAGTTGGCTTATAGCCAAACAAACATTCGGAGTTCTGCCTCAGTGACCATATTCACTGCGTTATTCAACACCTGCTGTGTGGCAGCCAGAGCTTCACACCAGTTTTCTTCTGGTTGAACTTTGATAACAGCGTTCAACATCATCGTCCTGTTGAGACGCTCTACCTGCCAATTTGCCATAGGCAGATTAGTGAATTTATTACTAACTGAATCTCATTTTCATTACAGAAGCCCTTAATGGCCCTCGAGGTAAATGCTGTTCCTCGATCGCAAATGAGTCTACAAGGTACTCCGAACAAATACGTCATAGCCTTTAAGGCTTTCATCACGACATTCACGACATTGGTGCTCGTTTCAACCATGGCTTCCAAAAAGCAGTATTTAGTAAAACCATCTTGTAAAGCGATTATGTACTGGAATCCTTCCTTGCTTTTTACAAACGGACCAAGATGATCAGCATGTACCACTATAAATGGAGTTTCACCCTTTGGTATCGGATGTAACAGCCCTGGCTTACGGCCAGTATCACTCTTGCCAATCAAACATTTAAAACAATTGCGGTCGTATTTTGTTACAACCTTCCTCATCCGGGAAACCAGTATTTACCCCGAATGGCAGCCAGTGTTCTATCGACACCTTGATGCCCACTTTCATCGTGCATAATTCTTAACACACCCTCATTTTGCATTCCGTGGTACAGCCCATTTGGATTCTTCCGGCGTTTTCCTGTAGAGATGTCCTTCTTTAATCTCGTAATCATTAAAATATTGATTACAATCTCCTTCGTCATTTCCTTCTTTCAGTACACTGACGATTCTTTACAATTCTTCATCAGCCATCTGACATTCAAGTAAATTTTCTGCCGTTGCAAATTCATAAATCAGACAAACAGGATTACGGCTCAAATAATCAACGTGTGGCACTCGTTTACCCGGACGATATTCAATATCAAAATTGTAGTCCACCATCGAGCCACTCGTGGATTTATTTCCTTCTTAGTCATAGTAGCCCTGACAGCGCTACAGTCTGTTACCAATTTGAATTGAATTCCAATCAAGTACACTCGGAAATGTTTAAGTGCTTGTACGACTGCTAGAGTTTCTAGATCATAAGAATGATACTTGCTCTTATCCGGTGACGTTCGCCGACTGTAGTAAGCTACCGGATGTAACTTGCTATTTCATCTTTTTGAGGCATCAGTGTGAACTTCAGTTTGCGCCGCAGGATCATAAATCTTTAGAACCGGCCTTTGGGTAAGGATATCTGTTATTCATTGGAATGCTTTCTGACAATCTGAATTCCAGTCAAAATTAACGTCCTCCTTCAACAGGTTGTACAGTGGATTGACTTTTTTTGCAAAGTTATAATATATATCGCCTGAAGTAAATTGCTAGACCCAAAAACTGTCTTAGCTGGTTTGTCGTCTTTGGCGGTAAAGCCCTTGTCAAACAATCAATTTTATGGTTACTAGGCTTCACAGTTCCAGCCATTATCTCCCTTTCCAAGTATTATACACTTGTCTTGAAGAATTGCTATTTTTCAATGTTTAGATAGTGTTAGTTCAGCTTTGTGCAGACGTAACAGCACTTCTTCTAATTTTTTCAGTGATATTTCTTCACAATTTCTCTTAATTTGAGGCAATCTGCGAGGACTAGTAAATACTAGTTTTTATTAAGAAATAAGTTTTGTTTCTAGCTAAGACACCGTTGAACATCCAATGTCTTTTAATGATGTTGAAACGCGATCTCAATATCAGTGCATCAGTTCTTAAAAATCTATTACACCGTCCTTGGATAAGTCACCAGTTTCAATGTCATTCAACTGAACCAGTAACACGATATGATTCACATGGTTAGATTGTTCATACTTGACGTAGACGCCGTCCTTGTTAGCTTCTATCTGAACACCCGGATATTTTAATATGTCCCGGTCAACTACACCCTACACTAATTAATCTACAATCTGTTTCTCCAACTGCTGCTACAATGCTTCGATTTATTCCGGTCAAAAGAGCTGTAGTTGGTCTTCAGTGCAAGTCAAGTCTTTGCGCTACTTTATTTCGAATTAAAGTTACAGAGCTTCCTGTGTCAATTAAACTTTGAATAGGCATATTATTCATATAACATGTGCTCGTAGTCAACATCTGTACCACCTTATCAGTGCATAAGTACACCGGTTATAATTTATTCGACTGTATGTCCGTAGCGATGGCAATGTTTACATTATCGGCCCATTGTTTATGTTAGAGTCGAGATTAAAGGCGGCCTCTTTCTGATAGTTTCGTTTGGTCGGAATGACCTGTCGCGTAATCGTTAGTTTCGACTTACATTCAAACGCCTATGTCCCGGCTCGCCGCATTTAAAACAAGACACCTTTGTTTTATAATCGCCCAAATGACGCGAGCGAGATTTGTACTCGTATTTATTTTTAGATTGTGAAAAACTTTTTTCATTATAGTTTTTAGTATTTTTGAAATAATTGAACGTGCTACCATACCTGTCAAGGTTTCATAGCTCTCAAAAACCACGCTAACAATTCTAACTGTGATTCCGCCTAGCATAATATCCATCTTCTGCCTTTCCGTTAAGTTCACACTTAGCAGTCATACTTCCGGCATATAAAAACTAAGGAATCTGCTTGGTCATTTTTCTAACTTATGTTTTCCATAGCACTAAAAAGTTTGCTAGCCTTGGATATTTGTGACGAATAAGTCCTTCTGGGATAGTGTCCAACAATCCTCTTTTTTGGTAACCAGAGATCTAATCAAGCTTTTCCTTTCCCTTGTAACGCCTGGGTTTCACGAAATAGTTGTCGCCGTTCACTCCAGTTACAGGCATTAGCAATAGCAACATTTTCCACTTGCTGTAACCACTTTTCAACATACCTGCCTTCCTTGCTAGGATCAAATCCAAGTACAAACCCCAGGTCGGGAGTTCGTGAGCGTGATGTGAGCGATATCGCTTACGCACCTTCCGGGATGGGGTATGATGGCCCGCCCTTGTCGACTCGGATGACTCCGAAGAATCACTGGATATACTTCTGTCCGTAATCCATGGCTTTGTCTTTATCCACTTTCAAAATTAAGTTTTATTTTCAATTAATTATCAGGAAACTTCACAATAAGTCCACTTTAGGCGGTTAATGGGAAGTATCCCACCGCTGTGTTAACAATAAAATAATCTAGACACTTCGAAATACATATTTAATTAATATTTTCACAAATTAGTACACGTCTGTCACTTATAGCAAGCTCCGGGAACTGAACTGTCGTGGACGCTCCCAGCGCCCCGCTGTCTTCCTGCATGACGTCACGGCTCATATTCCTAACATGATATACACTACAAAATGTCACTTTGTCCCTCACTCAAAAGCATATAAATCGTATTCTGTTCGGTTTTGTTTGGATTATAAAAGGTATTGAAAAATTTATCTTAAATCAAAATTGATATTTTTTATTTAATGGGGAACATGCATCAATTTTTTTTTGTATCAAAATCAAAAGTATAATGCGTGAGAAAATCAACTGTAATATTAAAACTTTTCTCTTGTGTTTTTTTCTCGTGATATAGTTACTTGAAGTTAGCATGCAGCAGCACCCGCCGAAAACGCTCTATACAAAAAGATCAACATTTGTGACGTCACTCATGTCACGTTTCAGTGCATTAGTATGGAGTTAGCCAAGAATTTTCAAATATCTCCCTAAATATTGCGTTTAAGTACATAAGTGTTTTACAAAATATTATTTCTTATTTGATGTTCTATCCGATTGTTAAGTGCATTATATCCGATAACGAAAAAAAAAATTCGTCATTTTCCCTTGTGTGATAAAACTAAAGTAATACATTTTATTTTTTAATTTTCTGTTCCATCATGTTTTTATACGTGTCCGCAGCGATCAAGCTCAAATTTATCAAAATCGGTGACTTATGCATGTTCCCTATTCTGTGATTTAGCCTTTACTGAAGCGCACAGCTTGTAAATATATGCATATTTACATAGACTTTTAAGTAACTAGTGGATAATGAAGTTGGTTATACAATAATATAAGACGACATTATGTGTAACGCACAATTAATTGTAAGATGAAAACACATTGTATAACTGTTTTTTGTCCCAAATAAAATAAAATACATTTATTTTTACTTCATTTTCAAATAAATAAATATATCAGACAACATCATAAACATTGTTCTGATTCCAAACTAAGTATCTAAAGCTATTTCTGGAAATCAGAGACAACGGCGGAACTACAAACACCTGAGCCAATATAGAAAAATCGTTTTCTAAATTGACCGAGCAGGGAATCGAATCCGGGACTCAGAGATGGCAACACCTTGAAAACAAGTACACAAACCACTCGACCACGGAGGCCGGGCTTCAAAATCCAAACAACGAAAACGACGTTCGAAATTGAGGCAATCGTAATTCCCGCCAAATCTTCTTAGTAGAATAGACCTTTTTAGAATATTTCTAAGAAGTTCCTTATCCGGAACCTTAAAAGACATGTAATTGGTTATCCTCCCGCAAGATGAAAGTGTGCTGGTATTTGCTGGCCCGCGGGTGAGTGTCAAAGAGTCGACATCAAAGTAATGTAGTGTACACACCGGCTGATGTTGATGTAGTTAGCCTCGAGGGTGTTTTGCTAAGGAATACATTGGTACGCGTAATCACCCGTCTGGAGTATTTGGTGGAAAATGGTTGAGGCAAAAAAAATGCGATCACATATTGTTGATTTTTTATAGTTGGATGTACCAAAATTACTCTCTTCGTCATCAGCCATTTTTAATTACCTCACTGCTAGGGCACACATGCAATATGGCAGGGCGTAGGCGCTAATGGGGTATTTACATGGGCGACTAAAGCCGCACAACTTTCGCCGCACGGCGATAATCGACAGTGTAAATGGCAATTCGGCCTAGGCCAAAGGTGATTAAACTAAATGATCTGATCCGGTGGCCAAAAACGTTATTACATATTGTTACCTAGGTTACGCCATCAACTACATAGACGACAGCGACGCCATCACCTGCGATTAAATTTTGGAAGCGACTTGCTAGGTGACTAAAGTCGACCGTCACAGGTGACTAAAATCCATAACCCATATAAATAACCCATATCCCACCGCGCCATCGAGCTTTAGATTATGGTCACCTATGATGGTTAAATTTAGTCACTATCAAGTCGTTTGTAAAATTGAATGACAGGTGACACATCGGTAGCGACGGCGCTGTCGTATGGCGTTACTTAGGTAACAAATGTAACAACAGTCTCAGTTTTTGCCACCGGATCAGATAAGTTTGTTCAGTCACCTGTGGCCTAGGCCGAATTGCCATTTACACAGTCGATTTTCGCCGTGCGGAAAAAGCCGTGCCATCGCACATAGGGGTATTTTGCGTTTCTAGCCGGTAAAAAATATTTTTGAATTTTTTGATGATGTACTACTATATTGTGATTTGAACTGAAACAAGTTATTTTCAACATACAGTGACATATTTCTTTTTATTTTTATTTGTGTAAAAAAATTTGTACAAAAAATTGTGAATAAAAGATTTTATGTTATTTTTATATGGTTTACAGATCATATCATGCATTAATCAGATGATAGCAAGGTGCCCCTACAACAAAATAACAATAATGTTAATAAATAATTGACGAAAGTTAAAAAAAAATTTCATTACTGTCACTACTAATGTGTAGGTAGGTTGAAAAGGGGCAATAAGTGGCACCTAATTTCTATAACAGCATAATGTTGATGGACTATTCTATAAAACACCATAAAAAAATTTGCTCGGAAATAGCCCGAAGTATAACTAATAGACTCGTTAACATAGAAATATGATAAAAACTATTCAAAAATAGTGAATGATTCAAGGCGCAATTAATAGTGATAATCAAACAGAAAACAATATAAAATTATGACACAGATACGGGATCTTACCTGAACTAGAACAATCCATAGTTTTTTTTTCTCCTTAGACTTCACCAAATAACGTATTATTAACTTATGTATTTGCGAAAATTTTTCACAAATAAGTCAAACGAGCACGAAAAAACGGTTAACTTTAGACAAGTTTTGCAAGACGAACGACTGACGCAGCGGAGTGGGAAGAGTTGCCTATTGCTCACTAACTTCTTGGCTCGTAGCAGGTTTAGCGGAGGTGGTGTGGTTGCGAACTCCGCCAAATTAAATAGTCTGTACTGGTACTTAGCTGTAGGGCTGTAGTAGGTAGCCGGCGTAAATAATCCAATAGCATATGTATGTACAGATCACAGTTTATTGGGTACACGAGCACAGAAGAAACAGAAGGAGAACAGAGCACAGCAGAGAAGGTAACAAGCACAGGAAAGTATAGCACAAGCAACATAAACAACAGGCTAGGTATTGGCGCGAATCGTAAACAAAAGGCGGAGCAAATTGTCGTGCGTCTCGCGTCGAGCTTAGATTCCGACTGGTGTGGGAACAATGCGCGGCGGCACGCTGGATGCGCGTGCACACCGGTTTCGAGAACAATGAGCCGCTACTCGATTGCGCATTTCCATTCTACCGGGCGGCCAGCCGATACGTGACGGATAAATGTCGTATGAATGACGGATGACATAATAAATTATATTTGTGAATGTATTGTGCTTGTGATTTGTGATCAATGTAATAAATATAATAGTTATGTAAATAATATTTTGTACATATGTAAATAAATATATTTAAAGTTTTATATTAAATATAGATTGTGTGTTAATATATATTATATAATATTTTGTGAATTACAAAATAATTATATAATATAGATAGTGGGTGAATC
The DNA here is from genome assembly GCA_943789525.1 of Agriphila geniculea. Classification (NCBI taxonomy): domain Eukaryota; kingdom Metazoa; phylum Arthropoda; class Insecta; order Lepidoptera; family Crambidae; genus Agriphila; species Agriphila geniculea. The sequence goes on along the minus strand of OX038883.1, from coordinate 18,285,579 downwards.
CCCACATCACTCCCCCCCCAGAGACCTGGTTAGGGTCGATAATAATCCGGGAACCGGACGTGTCTTCCGGAGCGTGTGATTTTATGAGGTTGAAGTGATGCAGGTGTGTCAGTTGTGTTTGGAGGTGTGTTAGTGCGTATGTTTGTAGTGTTTGGAGGTGTGTGAGTGTGTGTGTTATGTAGCAGGTCCTCCTCGTCTGTGAGCACGAATGCAGGTTTTAGGCGGTCGATGCTAACCGTGACAGGTTTGCCCTTGACCAGGATTTTAAAGACCTTGTCACTTCTCTCTAACACCTTGTGAGGTCCAGAATAGGCTGGCTGAAAGGTCACGTGCGAAGCGTCTTCACGGAGGAAGACGTGTTCGGTTGTGGCTAACTCTTTAAAAACAAACACCTTGTGATTATTATGGCGAGAAGCTGGGACTGGCTTAAGTTTCTCGGCGAACGAGCGTAAGCGCGCTGTGAAGTCTGACAAGTCAGATGTACAGGGTGTGCTCGGATGGAAAAATTCGCCGGGAGCCTTAATGGCTCGCCGTACAGCAATTCTGCCGAAGAAGACTGCAGGTCTTCTTTGAAAGCGCTGCGGATGCCAAGCAGCACAAAAGGTAACACTTCAATCCAATTTTGTTGCGCATGACAGGTGATGGAGGCTTTTAGTTGTCTGTGAAAGCGCTCCACTAGGCCGTTGCACGCCGGGTGGTAGGCGGTTGTGCGTTTGTGGATGAACCCGATGGTCTTTGCCAGATATTGGAACAGCGCGGACTCAAACTGTGCGCCGCGATCTGTTACAATATCTAATGGGCAACCGTAACGGGAAATCCAACCTGAAATCAACGCCTTTGCAACCGTTTCGGCGGTTATATCAGGTAGCGGTATGACTTCCGGCCACCGTGTAAACCGGTCTATGGCTGTCAGGCAATATTTGTAGCCTTGGCAAACAGGTAAGGCCCCAATGAGGTCGATATGGACGTACTTAAATCGCGCACGAGGCAAGTCGAAAGTACCTAAAGGTGCGGATACATGTCGGCTTACCTTGGTGCGTTGGCACGGTATGCAAGTTCGAGCCCATTCGCGGCAGTCCTTTCTGACTCCGGGCCAAACAAACCGTTCAGCAACGAGTTGTGCGGTAGCTGTGGCACCGGGGTGGCTAAGCGAATGGAGGCTTTGGAATACCTGTTTACGCAAGTCTTTTGTGACGAATGGCCTGGGAGTCGGTGTGCTGACATCGCAGTACAGGGGTGACGGACTTCCAGGGTATTCGATTTTTTCAAGTCGGAGAGATGAGCCCTCAGACAGATACTGGGCTAGTTCTGTATCCGACTCTTGGGCTTGAGCGAGGTCGACGAGACAGGCTGGAGCGCTCAGTTCATCGACGCGAGATAAGGTGTCGGCCACGACGTTGTTCTTGCCGGAGATATGCCTTATGTCGGTCGTGAACTGAGATATGTAGTCCAGATGTCGGAACTGTCTTGGCGAGCAGTTATGCTTCCGTTCGTGGAAGGCATAACTGATCGGCTTGTGGTCCGTATAGACCGTAAAATGTCTCGCCTCAAGCATGTGTCGAAAGTACTTTATTGCCTCGTAGATTGCGAGAAGCTCGCGATCGTACGGTGAGTACTTTTGTTGCGACGGGCTGAGTTTGCGGGAGAAAAACGCTAGGGGTTCCCACACGTCGTCCTTTAACTGCTGCAGGACGGCCCCTAGAGCCAGGTCTGATGCGTCTGTAACCAACGCTAGCTTGGCTCGGCAATCTGGATGTGCCAAAAGAGCTGCGTTAGAGAGGCTTTCTTTGGTCTCTGAGAAAGCCTTCAGAGCATCACCGGCCAGGGTGATAGGTGTGGACCCCTTTACTGCCCCCATGAGTAAGGCGTTTAAAGGCGCTTGGGTTTGGGCGGCGTTAGGCAAGAATCGCCTATAAAAATTGGCCATGCCCAAGAACCGTCTGAGCGACCTGACGTCCTTTGGAGGGGGGAAATCGCGGATGGCTTGGACTTTAAGGTCGAGTGGTTTGGTTCCGCTCTCCGAGATACGATAACCCAAAAAGGTTACCTCGGGAGCCCCGAAAACACACTTGGACACGTTGACAACCATGCCGTAGTCCCGAAGCCTGGTGAAAATTTGCCTCAGGTGGTCTTCGTGTTCTTGGTGGTTCATACTGAAGATTAAAAAGTCGTCCAAGTAAGTGAACACGAAGTCTAGCCCGCGCGTCACCTCGTCGACAAAACGCTGAAAAGTTTGGCCAGCATTACGCAGACCAAACGTCATGTATGGAAATTCGAACATACCGAAGGGAGTGGTTATGGCGGTCTTCGGTATGTCCTCCGCGCAGACAGGAATCTGTTGGTACGCCTTTTCAAGGTCGATGGTGCTAAAGACCTTGCAACCCGAGATGTTGTGGGTAAAGTCATGGATATGACGTATTGGGTACCTGTCTGGGATGGTCCGTGCATTGAGCTGCCTGTAATCACCACAGGGGCGCCAACCGTTGTCCTTCTTCGGCGCCAGGTGTAGCGGAGAGGACCATGAGCTTTCAGAAGGCCTAGCTGTGCCATTTGCGAGCATAGCATCGAACTCGGCCTTCGCTATTTTTAGCTTGTCAGGAGCTAAACGCCTAGGTGCAGACGAAACTGGAGGACCTGGTGTTGTGCGTATGTGGTGCTGTGTGTTGTGTGGTATAGTGCGTTGGGTACCAGCTGGTCGCGTGATTTCTGGAAACTCACGTGACAGTAAATGATGATAACGCGACTCACCAGTCAGAACCTTAACTGAAAGAACATTATTACAATTAAAAGCCAGTGAAGCTGGAGTGGAAACAGTTGTTAAATTATCAGTAAGTTTCTTATTTTTACAGTCCACTATTAAATTGTAGAAACACAAAAAATCTACACCGATAATTGGTTTAGTGACGTCTGCCACTACAAAACGCCATGGATAGGTACGGCGTAGGCCTAGGTCCAGGTTAAAATGCGCATAGCCATAGGTGGAGATGGAAGTCCCATTGGCTGCGGAGAGTTGGTAGTCCGTTGCTGCGCGGCGCTCTCGAAGTTGGCTGCGAGGGAAGACACAGAGGTCGCTGCCAGTGTCGACCAAAAACTGAGTCTTCGTGGTGCGGTCGGTTACGAAGAGGCGACCTGGAGAGGTGAGGCAATCGTCTGTCGCCATTACCGACTGCCTGCAGCGTTTCCCGCCTTGAAATCGCATGGAGTTTGGCATCTCTTCGCGTTCGAGCCAAACTTGAAGTGGTACCAGCAGAGAGGGTGTCGTCGGTAGCTGGAGGCTGATCTCGACCGAGAGCGTGAAGATTCACGACGTCGCTGAAGAGGTCTCGAACGATTGGGACTGCGCGACGAACGTCTGTACTGGTCGAGTTTCATGGAGAGGCTCTCCACCATCCGACGAAGCTCGCTCATCTCGCTCGACGTGCTGTGGCCGGCAGGTGCTATGCCAGGCGAAGAGGTAGCTGCGACTTGTCCAGGTGCTGTTATCTCCTGGATGCGGTCGGCCAGGTCTGCCAGCTGCTGCAGAGAATGTGAGGGCTGAGACGCCAGTACCGTCTGAATGTTCTGTGGCAGGCGACTGGTCCAGATGGACTGAATAAATTCCTTTGGAACGTTTGGCCCAGCCAGGTCTTGCAGGTGTCGAAGAAACTGCGACGCCTTGCGGTCTCCCAGCTCTTCTTGGGTTAGCAACTGCTTGACCTTCCTTTCGTGGGAGGCGGTGAGGCGCTTGATCAGCTCACTCTTGATCGTCTCGTAGCGGTTTTGAGCCGGAGGGTTCATAATGATGTCCTTCACTGCCTTCGCGTGGATCATATCGAGGTTCGTTATGACGTTCGTAAATTTGACAGCATCTTCTGTTATGCCAAAACTGTCAAATTGGCCTTCTAAAAGCGCGAACCAAATCTCTGGGTCGTCCGGTGAAAATGACGGAACCTTCATGGTATACGGTTTAAAGTCGGATGACTCGTGACGTGAGACAGTGCAAACGCGCTTTTTTGTTTTGCGGCGGGTAGTGACGTTCTCGTTTGCGCCTTCGTTCAACTGCACGGTTTTCGCCGAATCACTGCTATCGCTCATTATTGATGTTCAAGGAGGTCACCAGTTTAGCGGAGGTGGTGTGGTTGCGAACTCCGCCAAATTAAATAGTCTGTACTGGTACTTAGCTGTAGGGCTGTAGTAGGTAGCCGGCGTAAATAATCCAATAGCATATGTATGTACAGATCACAGTTTATTGGGTACACGAGCACAGAAGAAACAGAAGGAGAACAGAGCACAGCAGAGAAGGTAACAAGCACAGGAAAGTATAGCACAAGCAACATAAACAACAGGCTAGGTATTGGCGCGAATCGTAAACAAAAGGCGGAGCAAATTGTCGTGCGTCTCGCGTCGAGCTTAGATTCCGACTGGTGTGGGAACAATGCGCGGCGGCACGCTGGCTGCGCGTGCACACCGGTTTCGAGAACAATGAGCCGCTACTCGATTGCGCATTTCCATTCTACCGGGCGGCCAGCCGATACGTGACGGATAAATGTCGTATGAATGACGGATGACATAATAAATTATATTTGTGAATGTATTGTGCTTGTGATTTGTGATCAATGTAATAAATATAATAGTTATGTAAATAATATTTTGTACATATGTAAATAAATATATTTAAAGTTTTATATTAAATATAGATTGTGTGTTAATATATATTATATAATATTTTGTGAATTACAAAATAATTATATAATATAGATAGTGGGTGAATCCCCACAGCAGGTATGTGATTTTTCTCTCTGTGATTTTTGAGGAATTGGACTTTTTACCGGCTAGAAACCCGAAATACCCCTATGTGCATCGTGCGGCTTTAGTCACCCGTGTAAATCCTACATTAATGAAAAGCAATTAAAATTAGCACATTAAAGTAATACATAGTATACACACCGGCCGATGTTAACATAGTTAGCCTCAAGAGTGTTTTGTTTCATTACGTCATTAGTATTTTTCTTGATGGGCAACTCGTACATTTTTCGGCAACAATAATATTTTTTGTGTTCAACAATTTCACATTAACAGGTTTCAGAGGCTTTCCTCCAGTAGCCTTTAACGTTTGTCGTTTGTTGATAAGGCAAACAACGAAATATTTCGCAGAGTAAAATAAATTTTAACACCATTGAAGGCGAGACGGTTCTAACTTAATAATTTTTGCCGTCTCTTTGATACGACACAGCGCCTTTGTTGAAACTCCCGTCTGAATTTAATATATACAGTTAAGATTTATATTCGCAACGTCAAAGTGCATTCCGTATTTTATGAAGTAGTATTTCAAAAACAGTAGAAAGGAAGAAACTTAAATTTTATTACTACTGAAAAATCGCATAATAATATAATACAACAATTTTATGTACAAACTTTTTGGATATAAAATCCCGACACTCACAAACACAAAATCTTTTATGAACGCACAATCCAAATAATCTTGTAAACAGCTTGAAAAATTATGAGGAGGTCGAAAACGCAGTTACTATCCCCACAAATTGACATCAATTTTTTATTGTATTATTGTGTGTATTTTTTAACATACCTAGACCCTATCTTATTGAAACTATTAATTCAATAAATTGTAATAGGTAGTTTAATATATTAATTATTGACAGAGCGAGCGCGAAGCACGAGCTGCTTCGACAAAAATTCTTTCGTATGTCCTTCCTTCCTTCCGGATGTCCTTCCAGCTGTCCGTTTGTCCGTTTGTTCTCGTCTACAGGTCGCATTTCTCAACCGATTCTCGTGAAATTTTGTGAGTAGGTTTGATAATTAAAAAAAAAATCAGCCGAATCAGTTTTACGAAATTTTTCAAAATGGCGGAGATATGTAAAAAAACAAACACATTTTAGCCGTTTCGAAAAATTATCAAATACTGTAACAAAACTTTTTGTTAGTGGCAAATAGGCTATTTGACTAATTTTGGAAAACCATTTTAAATTATTCCTTATTACGTAATAAGCGCACCACATTGATATTTCAGGAAAAATCAATGTATTTCATTTAAAAAAAACAGTGTTCAAGTTTAAAATTTTAAAACCGCGCCAAAAACGCTATGGCTCTGGACACGTGACTTGTTGACGTCACTAGCCTGTAAACAATTGTAATACCCTTAGCCATTTGACAGCCATCAATCGCGGATCCTTAGTCTATGGTCGTGTCAAACGCCTGAAGCCATATTTATTTACAGGCAAGTGACGTCATAGTCAACTTAGAGCGTTTTCGCCACAGCAAAAAATTCAAAAATTATTGAATTTTTCTAGGTGAAATTAATCAATTAATAGACTTAATTTAGTCTATAATAGTTAAATATGTTTTTTTACGCCAATATCTATTAGGATGACCACAATTTGTAGTATATTTTCAATGTTGTCAAATACCCTATTTTGTTGTTTATTTTTAGAAGACTTAAAAGTTCATCAATCAAAACTGAATATAAGGTTCTTGATCAAAACATTTCTGGCCAATATTCGAAATTTGAAAATAAATAAGGTTGTGACTTTGTGACAAAACCTATGACTGCGTTTGGACTGCGTATATGAAAATTTTTCTAAGTCTATGGGCCTATGGCGTATACATAGGTATAGTATTTGCACAGTATATTTAAAATTAGTTTTTTCAACTAATAAGTAATGTGTTATTTCTATTCTGTGTTATTTGTTTTAGAAAAACATACCATTTGAGCTACTTTTTAACGCGATGTCTACAGCTCACGGAGCCACTAGTAATTAATATATTAAACTACCTATTAGAAATTTATTGTTACATGTCATTTTTTATTGCGGATGACGTCAACAACTTTGTCACATTAACAACCTAATGTGACAAAGTTCCATCGTATTAACAATTTGCGGGAATAATACTTAGTGCATTCAGCCCGCGATTTAGGTATTTGCGCTACGGTCAGTCATTGGTATCTCAATCTCCCCCCGTGCTAAGAGAGGCACGTAGCTTTTGGTCCTGGCTGCGCCAGCAGTCGTAACACCCACTAATCCACATTGGGTCCGCGTATTGATTATGACCCATGCTCTATATCCATCCAAAAGAAGAGCCTTGCCTTTAATGGCAGTGGGTATATTAAATGATTAATGATGAGAATGTTAAAATGTGTGAATTGAGTTTAATTTTTGTCTACTATCTCTAGATTTACAAAGGTAGCTGATTTATGAGCTACATTTTTTGGGACTTTCTTACTTATTTTCTCTAGTAAAATTAAATAGGAAAATAATCCATGACAGTTTTAGTTTAACTGAAAATAAATAAGGGAGGTATTCCTCGAAGCGTACCCATTTTGATATGCACCTAATAAAGCGCACCTAAACTCTTCCTCATAATGCACTTAAATAGGTAATTTGGTTTTGTTAGGTTACCTAGGTGCCTGCTAAGGTGCGCTTCATTAGGAGCATTTCAAAATGGGTGCGTTTTTAGGAATACCTTAAATAAGGAAGAACTTTACAAAAAGTATTTTATTGGTACCTACTTCGCTACTGCATGCTACACAGGTTCTGTTCTGTCTGTCTTATCTTGTGTTAGTTCTGTCTGTCTTATCTTGTGTTAAGCCACAGATAAACTCAAAGTTGAGTCCAGACATGTATTATGCAGTAAGCACGCGAGTTCAGTTCAGAACTATGAACGTCTTATGGCACCTTCATAGCTGCGTTTATTGTTCTGTAGGAGGTCCAAGTTGAAATTTATGAAATAAGTTAGAAACATTAGAAATAAAACACTTTTTACGGATTACAGCGCGTATATTGATTAATTCAGTTGTTAATTCAGGTGGAAACCCAAAAAAACAACAAATCAAAACTATATAATTATATAATAACATCTGAATTAACCAATATACGCGCTGTAATCCGTAAAAAGTGTTTTATTTCTAATGAACTAGAGGTATATTAAGGCGTGAAATACACAGAAGAGATGCGGCGGAGATAAGGCGCAGATACGGCGGAGATAAGGCGCAGATACGGCGCCGATACGAGTATTTCCTTTGCCGACCGTCTAATCTAAACCGTACAAAGGAAATACACGTACATCGCCGCCATCTTACTTATCGTGTCAAACGCCTGAAGCCATATTTATTTACAGGCAAGTGACGTCATAGTCAACTTAGAGCGTTTTCGCCACAGCAAAAAATTCAAAAATTATTGAATTTTTCTAGGTGAAATTAATCAATTAATAGACTTAATTTAGTCTATAATAGTTAAATATGTTTTTTTACGCCAATATCTATTAGGATGACCACAATTTGTAGTATATTTTCAATGTTGTCAAATACCCTATTTTGTTGTTTATTTTTAGAAGACTTAAAAGTTCATCAATCAAAACTGAATATAAGGTTCTTGATCAAAACATTTCTGGCCAATATTCGAAATTTGAAAATAAATAAGGTTGTGACTTTGTGACAAAACCTATGACTGCGTTTGGACTGCGTATATGAAAATTTTTCTAAGTCTATGGGCCTATGGCGTATACATAGGTATAGTATTTGCACAGTATATTTAAAATTAGTTTTTTCAACTAATAAGTAATGTGTTATTTCTATTCTGTGTTATTTGTTTTAGAAAAACATACCATTTGAGCTACTTTTTAACGCGATGTCTACAGCTCACGGAGCCACTAGTAATTAATATATTAAACTACCTATTAGAAATTTATTGTTACATGTCATTTTTTATTGCGGATGACGTCAACAACTTTGTCACATTAACAACCTAATGTGACAAAGTTCCATCGTATTAACAATTTGCGGGAATAATACTTAGTGCATTCAGCCCGCGATTTAGGTATTTGCGCTACGGTCAGTCATTGGTATCTCAATCTCCCCCCGTGCTAAGAGAGGCACGTAGCTTTTGGTCCTGGCTGCGCCAGCAGTCGTAACACCCACTAATCCACATTGGGTCCGCGTATTGATTATGACCCATGCTCTATATCCATCCAAAAGAAGAGCCTTGCCTTTAATGGCAGTGGGTATATTAAATGATTAATGATGAGAATGTTAAAATGTGTGAATTGAGTTTAATTTTTGTCTACTATCTCTAGATTTACAAAGGTAGCTGATTTATGAGCTACATTTTTTGGGACTTTCTTACTTATTTTCTCTAGTAAAATTAAATAGGAAAATAATCCATGACAGTTTTAGTTTAACTGAAAATAAATAAGGGAGGTATTCCTCGAAGCGTACCCATTTTGATATGCACCTAATAAAGCGCACCTAAACTCTTCCTCATAATGCACTTAAATAGGTAATTTGGTTTTGTTAGGTTACCTAGGTGCCTGCTAAGGTGCGCTTCATTAGGAGCATTTCAAAATGGGTGCGTTTTTAGGAATACCTTAAATAAGGAAGAACTTTACAAAAAGTATTTTATTGGTACCTACTTCGCTACTGCATGCTACACAGGTTCTGTTCTGTCTGTCTTATCTTGTGTTAGTTCTGTCTGTCTTATCTTGTGTTAAGCCACAGATAAACTCAAAGTTGAGTCCAGACATGTATTATGCAGTAAGCACGCGAGTTCAGTTCAGAACTATGAACGTCTTATGGCACCTTCATAGCTGCGTTTATTGTTCTGTAGGAGGTCCAAGTTGAAATTTATGAAATAAGTTAGAAACATTAGAAATAAAACACTTTTTACGGATTACAGCGCGTATATTGATTAATTCAGTTGTTAATTCAGGTGGAAACCCAAAAAAACAACAAATCAAAACTATATAATTATATAATAACATCTGAATTAACCAATATACGCGCTGTAATCCGTAAAAAGTGTTTTATTTCTAATGAACTAGAGGTATATTAAGGCGTGAAATACACAGAAGAGATGCGGCGGAGATAAGGCGCAGATACGGCGGAGATAAGGCGCAGATACGGCGCCGATACGAGTATTTCCTTTGCCGACCGTCTAATCTAAACCGTACAAAGGAAATACACGTACATCGCCGCCGCATTTCTTCTGTGCATTTCACGCCTAAGTTAGAAACACTTTTTTGAGTTTTGAAAACTAAATATTGAAATCATTTGATGATCAAAAAGAAAGTAGTTACTAGTATTTGTGTTTAAGGAGGCGGATTTTTTTTTATTGATATTATATTATTTTTCATTTTCGATTTTAGATGGAAAGAAAATTAGACTTTTATAGCGATAAGTAAGCGACGTATTTCAAGGTAGGCTGCGGTTGAGGTGAGTTTGAGTTGAGGTCGGGTCGTGTGTTATCGTTTGAACGCAGCCTTAGGCAGCCATTACATGGTCATGCAAGCGTCAGTCAAATTCCATCAGTCATAAATTACGTTTGACTGATTGACTGATGGAGAGAAGAAATCAACTTCATGCAACCATCAGTCACTACATTACATGGTAGGTTAATCGTCAGTCACAACCCGTGACTGTGGTTAAACTGACAGCAAAACCTACCGTGTAATGGATGCCTTACTGTTTTCATAGACAACGTTCTACACCGCTAAATTATGGCCGCAAATGGACGGCATCGTCATGTTAGGAAACGCTAGCTTAATTCGTCGCGCGCTGGCGCGGGGAGGAGTGCGCCATCCTCTCGCTCGGCACCCTGATTATTTAAAAAGAAACTATTTAGCGATCGGTTTCATTCCATATACATTGCTACTTTTCTTTGATATGTTTTTTTTAATCCAAAAAGAAGTAGCAATGGATCACTATCATCTATGAACTGCAACCGGTCGCTAGGTGGTTTCTAATTAGATAATCGGCCCGCAGGTATAGTAATGTTGGCAGTAAGCTAATCGTTTCAGAATCCTTTAAAGAGGATTTAAAGCATGGGTGTACTTAGATAAAAGAGCATTACTGATCTTACCCTACTAGTCGATTTTTAAGATTCTTCTCTTATTTATAAATCATACGATTTTTTAAATGTTATGTACAAAACTGGAGTTTATCAAAGAGTTACTGATTTCCCAATTCAATAATAACGGGACGCTCAAAGCGAAACTGTAAAGGAACGAAGTTTATTAGTTCTATTGATGTTGAGGCAAAGGACCCTTGATCATTCAGGTGGAAACACCAGTTCTCTTCAGACTTGGAAACTGAAAGATCACAGTGTGCCCTCGGGACGTCGGCACACCTGTTATTTGAGATATAGTGATTTCTAGTTTTACTAAAGGAAGATTCAATTAGTTACAGAAAACACAAATCGGGGACCTAAGAAAGCAAAATAGTATGTTACTTATTCTTACTTTTTCTTATTACATACTTCATTTTCAGTTTTCAAAATCTTTGATATATTCATGAATCATAGATGTTTCATAGTCAAGTTAAAGAGAGATTTGTTTATCGAATAAGTAATTAAGTATTTTCGAACTACGTTTTATACCAAATCATAACCGTGTAAAAATATGCCCTATAATGTTCGGCCGTTCTTCTTATCTATAAGGGTATGGGAATTACAGGATTAAAATACAATTTAGTGTTTGCTTTACAGGCATGAATACAGAAAGTGCATTGCGTACCATTGACATGACAGATGTCACTGTCACTTCGCCTATAGTCTGCATTCACGTCTATGATATTTATTGGATACATTACATGCCCATTTATTTTTATTGGTAAATGATACGAGTACAATTTATGTTAGTTAAGTTATGCTATATAGGTGTAGTGTATGAAAATTCGAAGAGATACATCGCCTATACCCAATAAATGTTAGCTCTTTTTACTTCTACGTCATAAATTATCTATCTAAGCAATTCAATGTGAAATTCAAAGATATTTTTTGTTAAAGTGACGCGGAAATTCTATAAGCAGCATCCCAAATGGCATGTCTGGAGCAGAAAGATCATAAAGCTCCCTCGGGCGCTTCTGTAATGTAGAATTCGGGTTGTGCTTTCTTGTTTATGTAAGGCGTAGTGCAGGCTTTAAACACGTCCGACTGAAGGCGTTGATAATGTAAAACATGTTCTTATTAATGTCTAAATGGTCAAAGACCTGGTTTTGGTTTGTCAAGAAACACATCATAAAAAGTAATCTAAGTATTATTTTTTTACCACATTTTAACAAGATCTTATGAAAAATGTTGTAATTGAATTGAGTTACTTATGCATTTGTAGTACATTTTTGAAAGCCGAGTACACACCAAAATGAAATTGCTTAAATGGAAAAAAAATATGTCTCACGAATCGGTGATCGATCAATCACAATCGATTATCGATTTTTGGCTCTAGATACGGAAAAAATAATAGTACCTATTTTTTTGATTATTATGTTCCTTTCTTTTGTAAAACACAATTTGACAAGAAAAACAGTACCTTCATTACAGGTGAGCGCGGGAAGTTAGCATTTACATTGTCGAGGATGGTTTGAATCCTTATTTGTTTAGTTGGTTTGTATTGCCGTCTGAAACGATCAGTCATACAGCCATAAAGTTTTATAACAATAACGATAGCTGATGAGTTCTACTGTTCTGAATTTGAAATACTACTTCCCGCACTAGTGCAGGAGTTTTAGTAGTGAAATCAAGTAAGTACCATTTGGATTTGGAATCAACTTTTTAAGTGTTATTGTAGTAACTAAAGTACCTATATATGAAACTTTTAATCTCAATTACCTTTCCAACGTTTTTCCCGCGTCGTTGTTGCATGGGTCTCACAACTGAAAGCACAGAAAAAATAAAAGTACCTGAAAGGCATTCGATCTTTTGTGTCGTTCTCGAAGCAATTTGTAAAGTTAAGCGTAGTTCGCTATTTGTAAAACGGCACTATCACAACTTGATATTAGATTTTTTTCTCTGGAGATAGTTTCTGCGTTTTGTTCGGTCTTCAAATCAGAATATTGTAAATTTAATTTAAGACTCGTTTAGACCGCTTTCGCCCAATTGTGCCAGCTTAACATGAGATGCAAGCTTAACATGAGATGCAAAAATGTTGTTTTTTTTTTGGTTAGGTACAGAATATGATTCGTCTTATTTTTTGGAATGAAACGAAGCAAACTTAGTTTCGCTTATTGCACCCAGATTCGGTCCAACGTAATCGAGCACGAAACTTTGTCTTATCAAGTACAGCTCGCGCAACATAACTTGAACCAAACCATAGACAATGGAGCTTGCGCAGTAGTAATTTTCAGTACAAAATTTGTAGTACGCAGGTCCAGTGGTACAAAAAATTAGGTCAAGTTATGTTGCGCGAGCTGAACCTAGGTACGAGTTCAGTCAACAGCACGCTGCAAAAAGGGTTATCATTTTCAACCAATTTTATACTATCCGAACACATAGGTTCAAAATAAATTACAGATTTTGTCACTTTGTACTGACGTACTGCTGACTGTACAAGTTTATTCTGTTAACTTTTTTATTTTTACTTTCAAATATCAATACTTGTGAAATCACTCAATTCGATTGAGTTTGTTTAAATTTTGTGATACGTTTTTTGTTAAAACATCTTTAGAACTAGCGACTTCATAGTTTGCGTTTCTTTAATCACGAACGTCAGATATAATTGATCAAATGTATCAACTAGCAATAATTAACCGCTTGTGCGATTTCCATTCCAATGGGAAATGTAAATCTCAATTTAGACATAATACTCCGGTTAATGACATAGTTGGAAATGACTTAAGTATTAAGACAGGCAGTCTCGAATAAGTATAGTTCCAATTCAATGTTAATTTAAATCCAAGTCCATTGAATTCGAGAATGCCTTTACCACGATTTTAATTCATAAATTAGTTAAACAAAATAGGTCCACAAAATAAATTGATGAGTTAAAATTTCTTGATACTTATAAAAGGCGCGGCGCGGTCCGAGTTCCACTGAGAAAAGTTCCCGCGAATTTTCCTCTTTAATAGGTCCGACCCATTTCTGGCGCGCGTCCGACCGAGCCGCAAAATTGTCCTACAAATGTACTACGAAAATAAATAAACTCCACCAAAGTTTAAGGAAACGAATTTTGCAAAGGAGTGGCCCGTGAACTCTTCCTTGCTAATTTATGCTTTCCTAAAAACAATTTATGGCCCAAAGGATGGAGATATCATGTTTCAGCGGGTGGTTAAGTGTGATGGAAGTTGGTGCTTTTTGTTCGCTTGTTGGATTCTTTTATGAGTGCTTTTGAAATCATCTTTGTCTTTAAGACAGTTTGTTTTACTTTGTGTTTTGGCTTGTAGAAAGTTTACAATGCAATTTAAATGCCGGGTCTGAAGAAAACTGTATCTATTTATGATGATACCCTTTTTTCTTTTATGTGGATTACTTACACTGTCAGTTTATTACCAGCAGCAGTTGAACTATGATTTGGTGACTAAAAATGAATAGAGTATTTACATAAATAAATAATATAAAAAGGTCATTGGGCATTTTGTTTTAACATTTGACCTACGGCGTACACAAACAAAATAGGGCTAGATATGTAGATAAATGTATCTGCTACTCAGTGGTATGGCTCGTATTCTTGCAGGCCATGTTTCTTTTATTATCATAACATTTCAATAATAAATAAATAAAATAATACATACGTTTATTATGCTTGTACCGCACATATTCAAAATGCTAAAAGTAAAAACTTCTGTCTTATTAACAGAAGTTATTAACATTAAGCAATACCTACTCACACAAATACTGTGAAATAACTTTTTTCCTGCCGGTCGGTACATAAAAAATAATACATATTTTGAGAAGTGGGATTGAATTCTTCAATTTGTGGACCAAACCAACTGGTTTGGTTTCTGTGTTCGGTTACGCGAACTTTCATCAAGTAGGTAGGTTAGAGGTAGTGGATTTGATTTTGCCCTTGTAGCAATACGACCTCAAGAACAATTAAGCCTACGTAAAAAGGTGTGTCTGTTCAGAGTCGCTTTTTCCCGTTTATCTTGGGCATTCAACAGAGACATGCCTCATTGAATTTCATTGCGCATACCGTATTTTTTTTTTCAAAAAAACGTCTAATTTAAATGGCAGAAAGTTGAAAAGAAAACCGCATGGTTTAGAGGTAATATTTGTAATTATTGCACGTGACGGATTTTAAGTAAAGCTTTCGGTGTTATTTTCTAATAATTGTATTTTTGGCTGTATGAACATTTGCCTTTGCCTTACACTTCAGACAATTAATGTTTGGTATTAATATAATCAAATCATGTATTGTTTAACATTTAATTTTGATTCAGTTCTTATAAAAATAATCTAAATATCTTATAAATACCTTAGCAAGTTTTAAAAGAGTTACCAATTATTATATTTAATAATATCAAGATAGTTAGTTGTAACTCTTCTCATTGGCTGAACGTATTTTTGAGATTTTAAGCTAGTAAGACTACAGTAATGAATATAACAAATTATTGTTATTTATTAGGATTTAGTTTCAACAAGATTACAACGTAACTGTTTTATAAAATATTATCTCTAAGATTCATTTTTCGTACAAATAAAATAGCCGATTATGATTGGTTGAAAAATGGTGGAATGGGTAAACATTTGGTGTCTAAATTTGGTGGGTATAAAAGGAATGTAAAATTTAGAATATTTTCACTTTTAAGTTTGGAGCACTACGGGATTTAAGTTAAGTAAATTCTTCATTGTTATTGTGTTATTTTTAATTAATCGTTTTGTGTGTGACTTAATTGTTGTTCAAAAGCTATCCGCTGTTAATTTTCATCCCCAATTTTATGATTATTCTGATTATTTGTAGTAATAATAAGTAAATTACATTATAGACAGATTTCTTTTGCATTTGCTTGGTAACTAGTATCATAGTGCAGTAACTAGTAGACAGTGCTTATAGTATCGATAATAGCTCTAATGGTAATTATATTGGTATTAGTCCTTTCACTACAAAAGATGTTTTGTTTGGCATTAACAAGTTGAAACCTAGTAGCGCTATTGGACCAGATAATGTCCCATCAATAGTTGTTAAGCAAGCAAGGAAACACTTGTGCATTCCTTTATGTCATATATTTAATCTCGCATTGGCAACTGGTAAATACCCACCACAATGGAAAATGTCAAGGGTGAGTCCAATTCCAAAGGGCTCAGATAAGTCCAAAGTGGAAGATTTTCGCCCCATTGCTGTTCTGTCCGCTCCAGCAAAAGTATTGGAGAGTGTTATTCTTCAATAAATTTATGCCCAAGTTAATGTATTTCTGTGCAATGAACAACACGGCTTCAGACCACGAAGATCAGTTGAGACCAATTTATTAACAACTAGCTTCCGCCCGCGACTTCGTCCGCGTGGATATTAGAGAAAATCCTTAGGGAACCTTCAACCAGGATCCGACCAGCCGTTTTTACGCGATTAGGCGGGTCACCATCACCACCAAGCGCGCTGCCTCGCGAGGCAAGATGTTTGCCAAGACGCAAGACGCAAGGCGTTTGTCGCACGAGGCTTGCTCGCTTGGTGGGGACCCGCCTAATCGCGTAAAAACGACTGGTCATTCCCGTTACCGTCCCGTTCCATTGCCGTCCCGTCCCGTTGCCGTCCCGTCCCGTTCCCGTCCCATCCCGTTCAGTTCCCGCCCCGTGCCATTCCGTTTCGTTCCCGTCCCCGCTCTCATTCCAATCCCGTCCCATCCCATCCCATTCCGTTACCGTTCCCGCTCTCGTTCTCGCTCCCGTCCCGTCTGGTTCCCGTTCCCGTCCCGTTCCCGTTCCCGTTTCCGTTCCCGTTCCGTCCCGTACCATCCCGTCCCGTCCCACACCATCCCGTTCCCGTCCTGTCCCGTTCCGTTCTGTTCCCGTACCGTCCCGTCCCATTCCGTTCCGTTCCCGTTCCCGCTCTGTTCCGCTCCCGTCACATCCCATCCCGTACCGTTCCCGTTCCCGCTTTCGTTCCTGTCCCGTCCGGTTCCCGTTCCCGTCCCGCTCCCGTTCCCATTCCCGCCTCATCCCATTCCCGTTCTCTTCCGCCCCGTCCAGTTCCCGTTCCCGTCCCCATTCCCTTTCTCCCAGTCCCCTGGGGCTGAATCATGTATGTCCACCGAGTTGAACTTCAAAATGAATGTCATTTTCGCAATCACCATCCCATAAAATGTCAAGAACATCATCCATATATAGATATTAATGATTACTTACCCTGTTACTTACCCCTTAGGTGGTAATCATATTAATGATTACCACCTAAGGGGTTGATTTGCAAAATCACAAAATATATGTTTGCCTATTTATTTTAAGACGTGCTCCTACGAAGTATAAAGTTATAATGTCTATTTTATATTTTTTTTCCATAAGTTTTCCATACAAAATTTTAACCCCATTTTCACCCTTTTAGGGGTTAAATCATGTACATCGTGTTGGACTTTATAATAAATGTCATTTTCGCAATCACCATCCCATAAAACCTCAAGAACGACATCCATATAGATTTATATGTTTATTTACCCTATTTACCCCCGAAAAGGTTGATTTTCAAAACCACAAAATATACGTTTGATTATTTATTTTTAGACGTGGTCCTACGAAGTTTAAAGTTGTAATGTCTATTTTATATTCATTTTCCATACAAAATTTGAACCCCATTTTCACCCTTTTATGCTTTTAGAGGTTAAATCATGTACATCGTGTTGGACTTTAAAATAAATGTCATTTTCGCAATCGCCATCCCATAAAACCTCAAGAACGATATCCATATCGGTTTTTATGTTTACATACCCCATTTACCCCCTAAGGGGTTGATTTTCAAAATTACTAACTATATATTTGCCAATTTATTTTTAGACGTGCTCCTACGAAGTTTAAAGTTGTAATGTCTTTTTTATATTCTTTTTCCATACAAAATTTGAAACCCATTTTCACCCCTTTAGGGGGTTAAATCATGTCCACCGTGTTGGACTTCAAAATAAATGTCATTTTCGCAATCGTCATACCAGAAAACCCCAATAACGACATCCATATCTATTTTTAGGTTTTTTTACCCTTTTTCACCCCCATTTCATCCCCATAGGGAATGAAATACTAACAATAACAATATACGTTGCGTTAGATTTCCATTCATAAGCCTAAATTATAAATTTAGCGATTTTTACTTCCATAATGAAATATTTTCTTCACTACACAACTTTATCCCCCTTTTGATCCCTTCAGGGGTAGAATTTTGAAAAACGCTGAGACCCGTATTTATTATTTTTCAATCTTCAGCTTAAACACAAAAATTGAAGATCCTAGCTTCAAAACTGAGGGACTTTCATACAAACTTTCATCCCTTATTTCATCCCCTTAGGGATGGAATTTTCAAAAATCCTTCCTTAGTGGATGCCTACACTGTATGAGGTATCTGTGTGCAAAATTTCAAGTCTCTAGGTCCAGCGGTTTGGGCTGTGCGTTGATAGATCAGTCAGTCATTCAGTTTACGATTTTATATATTAAGATAGTAGATTTCATCTCGAAAGTTTTGGATCGTGGGTCCCAAGTGGATGTTCTCTATTTTGACTTCCGGAAGGCGTTTGATAGGGTTAATAATGACGTATTGTTGGCTAAACTTGGAAAGATAGATTGTACTCCAAACCTTCTACACCTTATCGCAGACTACCTTTGCGATCGTAGACAATACGTCAGGGTTGGTTTGTATGAGTCTCACACCTATCACACTCGTTCTGGTGTAAGTCAAGGCTCTATACTCGGCCCTCTCTTGTTTTTGCTAATGGTAAACGATCTCCCTGCCGTTCTCAGTTCTACACGATGCTTACTATATGCAGATGACCTAAAACTCTACGTGGAGGTTAAGTCACCAGAAGATTGTATAGCCCTTCAGCGTGACGTTGATGCCATATACCAATGGAGTTTGAGTAACGGCATGGAATTCAATGCTGATAAGTGTCATGCGATGACTTTCGGTCGATTGCGATGCCCAGTGGCTTATGAATACAATATCAACGGGGATACGATAACTCAGCTCACCACTATCCGAGATCTGGGTGTTGTTTTTGATCGAAAGTTAACGTTTCACGACCACATAACCGCTCTTGCAAAAGAATCTTTTCGGCGTTTGGGATTCATTCTTAGAAATGCAAAAGATTTTCAAAATATTCAAGTCATAGGACTTATTTTCATGGCGTTGGTACGTAGCAAATTGGAGAGTGCCATGTGTGTATGGAACCCTCATGAAAGCTCGTATGTCCTTATGTTAGAGAAGGTGCAAAAAGCATTTCTTCGATATTTGTACAAACGCGTGAATGGATACTATCCCTTCATGTATCCGTCCAAGTTTTTGCTGGGTTGTCTAGGCTATAATTCCTTGGAGGTTAGGCGAATGAAACACCAACTCGCAACTATGTGCAAAATTCTTAACGGTAAGATAGATGCTCCTGACTTGCATAATGAGCTGTGTCGACTTTTTGTACCGAACAACTACCGCCGCAGTAGAAGGCACCGGTTGCTTGCCGTGCCATGGGGCCGTACTGTGGCACGTGCTAATTCACCTATACCGCGCTCCCTTTCCGCGCTCAACTCTCTCCTTGCCAACAACCCTGAATGTGACTTGTTTGCGGATGGATGGATGAAATTATTGTCAGAATGTTTGCGTTATTGTGAAAGTATGAATGAATAGTTGTTGTTGAAATTGTGTTAGAAAACTGTATTAATTATGTTCTTTAATTATTGTAATTGGTGTGTCCGTTATAATTAAAGTAAAAAAAATAAATAAATAAAATAAATAAATAGTTTAATAAAGAGATTAACTGATAAGTTTATATTGTTGTAGTTTGTAACGATTTAATTGTAAATATCTGATTTGATAAAGCTGACGAGTTACTTTCGCCTGTTCTTCTCTCAGCTAAAAAAAAGACGTCCGAACAGGTGGTAGGTTAAAAGAAATTGGACGATTCAATTTAATAAACATTACTGTTACGGACAGCTTCAATCGCGTGAAACTAGTGAAAAAAGTGATTAAAATGTGTATAGCAAAAAGACTGTTTAATGGACCGCTAAGTGCGTTACTAGTGATAGAATCTGTGTTTGTGATTATTTCATGTAAGTACTTTGATTTGTAAACAGTAGCTTGTTATAACTGATTGAGTCATTTAGTTTGTGTTTTTAATTACTTTGAAGTTTATTAATATGTAACGTTCTATTTGGTTTTAAATTGTTGCATATAAAAAGTTCTGTAAAATGAGATATTTAGCATAGCTGTAAGTTTTATAGTTTGTGAAATATTTAAGTTTTAGTAATTCAAATAGGTATTGTTTAGGCATTTAGGTATCCTATGGATTAAATGATATGAATGCTTGTGTTTTTACTCATACTACCTGGTAAAGGTTTTGAGGTAATGGGCTAGGTAATATAGGTCTAGGAGGTGGTAGTTTCGACCTGAAATGTGTCTAGGTCATACGCCAACCTTTGTCCTATAAGCCCTAAAGGTTTTGATATGGTACTAAGAGGTAAGATTATATAAATAAAGGCCTCTTGTATAGGTCTCTGATAAAGGTAATGAGAAACCTAAATACCTAAACCTCGTATTGAAAGGTAGCCAAATAATAAATTAGGTAGGTAATCTCGTAAAGAGCCAGGAGTGGGGGTTTGCTATCCCCACCACCGCTAACAATTTATGGTAACGTAGGGTAGTAATGATTTGAGTTTTGTAAACTACCTAAGTTAAGTAGAAAATGTAAGTTTTTGTATTAGTGGATATTTGCTATCGTACAAAATGTTACCTTAGGGACGTGTGATCGTAGGAAATGTTGTAAGCTCGCACGGCCCAATTCGTTATAACCACAATATATGGGCATATAAGAAGAAAGTGTTTCATTCTGTTCCTGCTTGGCGAATCATCCTATGGTGCAGTGTTGAGGTTACCGACATCGGTAACAGTACTGCGTGGTCCTTCAGAGCAGCGGATAAGAAGATTCTGCGCGTCAAGCGAGAAGAAAGAAGCGAAGCATCACATTAACATATATACGTCCAACGATTATTGAAGAAAAGAAGCATCACAGTAAACATAATACGTTCACTGAAGACTGAAGAAAAGAAGCATCACAGTAAACATAATACGTTCACTGAAGAAAGAAGAATCACAGTAACTAGTTTCACTACGCGGGTGGACCGCGGCTCACACTGCCACACCCTAACGGTGCCAAGTGTGGTTAGTGTGAGTAACGCCATTCAAGGCGGTGCAGTCTGACGGACACGGCTGCCAGCCGCCTTTTTCAAGGCAGCTGAAATTGTCCGGCTACGCCGGTAAGGGTTGTGTCGCACTGAGGGCCGGTCTGTAGGCACTGCTGACGCTGCCGGGCGTTCCTCCCGGTAGCCGAGCACCTCGGAGTTGCACACCCCCTCTGCCGGGTAGTTCCTCCCTTCCACTCCTGCTACAACCTCCATCCTCACCTGGGCTCCCCTCGCTAGTGTGCCCGGGCGAGATTGTTAGGAGTAGACATCAAGAAAGAAAAAGATGCCAGTCACGAGAAGCCAATCTGGAGGGAAGAAGAGGGAGGCAATCACATATGATGAGCCACCGGCGTCACCGTCGACGATCGCGCCACAGCCACCGCCACCACCACCGTTATTGACTACAGTCGCGATGCAAGAGGCCACAGAAAGTGGTACAGAGAGATCGTTACCGCCGCCGCCCACCAAGGAAGTTGACGATGGCAACGCCGCCGCCGCCGCCGCCACCGACACTGGGGCTTTGAGACGTAACCCGCCGTCAGTGTGTTCGTCGAGTGTAGCGGCGCGCGTCCGGCAGGCGCAACTTTGGGCCGCGGAACAGTTGGCCGAGATTAAGAGACGAGAAATGGAATTAGAACGTGAATTAATTCAACAAAGGTTACAAGTTGAAATGGATACTATTATGGAAGAAGAAACCCGTGCGAGCTTACCCGCCGAGAGCGTCCCAGAGAGGCTGAAAGAATGGTTGGATACCACAGCCGATCCTCGGTGTCGGGTAGACGAAAATTTAGAGAAAGACAGAGATATCGTTCCCGTCGTTTCACAAGAAAGAGACAGAGATATCGCTCCCGCTATCGTGCAAGACAGAGACAGGGATATGAAGCGCAATGAGGCGCGCGCCTTAGAAACAGATAGTAGGGCGGTAAAACAAGGTTTGAGGTTAGTTTTCGCACAAGTCATCACGGAAATACAAAAATGTGGTATCGATGCATTCAGTACGATGCCCTGATCACAAATATATAAGATGACAAACGCGAAAATGGTGGGGGTAGAAACTGTGACGTCATAAAGTTTTCAGTACAAAGAAATTTTTTTTTCATACCATGTGGTATATCAAATGAAAGGGCTTTGTGAGTAGATTGCGAATATATAACACACTATAACATTCTCACTACTTGGTCTAACAAATTATTAGCAAACGTCGGAAAATTTCGCAATTCAGAGTCGCCATTGAACAGATCTAGATTGAAAACGACTGAATTGATTTTTACAAAATACATAACAAATAACTCTGCACATAATCTTTTCGAATGTCTAAAGGTAATTGACCAAAGATATTTAAAAATAAGAAAAGTACGTCAGTTTTAATAACAGCATAATTTTCTGCTTTTTCTAAATTCTCAGATTCCGTTAATAATTAATAAAAAAAAATAAAAAAAAAACTTTCGTACGTTTATCCTTACTAGAACAAGTTAGGATGAACAGACGAAAGTTTAAATAACCAAATTTTGACACTTTAGATACTTCTTTTAAACTTAATCACTATTTTAAAATATGTTGTCTTGTTAAATCAAATATTATTAACAATTTACAATATTTTTGGTATTCTATGCGTGGTAAAACATTTGTTGTATTTTATGAACGATTATTTACACCCGTTAAGCCCCTTTTACACCCATTAGAAAGACTGTGATTTTTGTGTATTGTTTTGATTTTTTGTAAATAACTTTTGCCTATTGAGTTTCGTCACGTTATTTAGGTCTCCGAGCAACTGTGTGTGTTTTCCATGTGTATTTGTCATTAATTTTAGTTATCCTTACTTGTCCTATTTGGTAAACAAACTATACTCAATTCTTTTTTGAAATAATCATGTATAAAATTCAACAAATGATTTTCCACGCATTGAATACTAAAGAAATTGTTAACACATTTTTTTATAGTGATTTAAATTTAAAAGAAGCATGGAAACTGTCAAATACTGTTTACTAAATAGAAAAAGTAAGGATAAACATACGAAAGTTTATTTATTTATTTTTTTATTAATTATTAAAGGAATTTGAGAATTTAGAAAAAGCAGAAAATTATGCTGTTATTAAAACTGATGTACTTTTCTTATTTTTTAAATATCTTTGGTCAATTACCTTTAGACATTCGAAAAGAGTATGTGCAGAGTTATTTGTTATGTATTTTGTAAAAATCAATTCAGTCGTTTTCAATCTAGACCTGTTCAATGGCGACTCTGAATTGCGAAATTTTCCGACGTTTGCTAATAATTTGTTAGACCAAGTAGTGAGAATGTTATAGTGTGTTATATATTCGCAATCTACTCACAAAGCCCTTTCATTTGATATACCACATGGTATGAAAAAAAAATTTCTTTGTACTGAAAACTTTATGACGTCACAGTTTCTACCCCCACCACTTTCGCACTTGTCATCTTATATATTTGTGATGAGGGCATCGTACTGAATGCAACGATACCAAATTTTCATATTTCCGAGATGACTTGTACGAAAAGTGTTTTCTAAGCGTCTTTTTTAAGATTACCGCCGCTCTAAGATAGAAACCGAACGTTTAGTATAAATCCAATGGAGGCTGACGCGAGGCCCGTAATCGATACGAAAAAGGGCTACGGGGTGGAAAACCTCGCTGAAACATTGGACAGGGTTCTAACTAGACGACCGATGCCGCGGTACGCGTAAGAGCTGCCCGTGTTTAGTGGCTCACCGACGGAATGGTTGTTATTCAAGGCCGCAGTGCGTGATTCCACACGATTATATAAGTTCACTGCAGAGGAAAATCTAGCAAGATTACGCGTGAGCTTAAAAGGGGAGGCGAGAGAGAGTGTGTCGGCGCTATTATGGAGTGCGACCGACCCCGATCGTATTATGACCACACTAGAACAATGCTACGGCCGCCCCGAAGTGCTTATAGATAGAGCGCTCGAAGATATGAAAAGTTTACCGCGTTCCGGTACGAGTGCTACAGAATTAAATACCCTCGCTGTGAAATTGCAAAATATAGTTTGCGTAATTCAAGCGGTTGATGACCGAGGGTACTTACGAAATCCGCTATTGGTTCGAGAAGTAGTCAAGAAACTCAGCCCACATTTGTTATCGAACTGGGTCGCCTACGCCGAAAAGAATGAATCGAGCGAGCCTGAAATAATTATTTTATCTCGATTCCTTATGAAAGAGGCCGACTGCGCGCTGCGTTTTGCATACGTACCGACTACGTCACAGCAAAGAGAAAACGTCGCTGTAAAAAACCGTAGCGAGAAACGCACCGATAAAAAGAAAAATGTAGCAAGAATATACACTTTGGGCCAGAAAGAGACGCCGCCAGCGCCGTGTTTACTATGTGGAAACGATCATGAAGTACCCCACTGTAACAAATACAAAGCCATGACGGTAGATGAAAGATGGCAGTGGGCAAGAAATAATGGAGTGTGCTTTCGGTGTGTAAACAATAAGCACCGGAGGTTCCGCTGTACACACAAACTATGCGGGGTGAACAACTGTAATGCGCGTCACCACGCTACGTTGCATAAGGACCACTCAGATCACTCGCGCGCGCGCTATTGGGAGTAGACGTGTTACTGGTTATTTAAAAATTGTCGTAAAACAGTTAATAGTAATTTCGACGTTATTACTCTAGTGCTAAGTGTTGTTATCAACTGCAACATCATTTTTGATAAACAAGTGTTAGATAATTGCTATCTCTTTTCGGCATCGCTACTCATTGTCGCGACACAGCGGGGACTTACCTCGCCTCCGGAGATTGAGTGACAGAAATATATTTTTTACTCTCTCGTACGCACAAGAAGAATTGTAACGATGTCCCTGTTGCAACACACACCACCAAAGTGTGCATCAAATCCTGATTTACCAGCGGCTTCGAAGATGGCGGTAGTGGAGGATAACATTTTTATCAACTCACGTAAACGAAAGCAACCAGATCAAGATGACTATGATAAACAATTGAAATTGATGGAACAGAAATTCGAAAATCAGCTTGCCACACTTCCTAATAAAATCGATCAATTAATCTCGGAAGCAATTGCCAGATCTTTAAAATCGGTAGTCGCCAGCGAATTTTCTAAGATCTCAACTTCATTAGATACTCTAAATGATACAGTTAAGGGCCTGCGTTCCGATAATGATTGTTTTAAAAAATCGCTTACGGATATTAATAATCGCCTCACAGAGATGGAAAAATCTTTAAATATGGCTGACTCACGTCAGGACATATTTGACAAGCAATTACAAACGTTAAAAAGTCAAGTTCAGCAGACCTGTGGCCTATCTCAACACGTCCTTGTACTGGAAAACAAACTAGCCACTATGGAACAACAGGCTCGAGAATGCAACCTGGAAATAACCAATCTACCTGATAGGCGTAACGAGAACCTCATTAACATAGTCATGAACATCGGCTCGGCCTTAAAACAACAAATACAGGCGGCGGATATTGTGGCGGTTCACCGTGTACCCCATGCTGACCAAAATGACAAACGTCCCAAAAATATTATTGTTAAGTTATCTACCAGAGTACTACGTGACAACGTCATTGCTGCAAGCCGTTCTACCAGATCTCTCAACACGGAGCAGCTGGGAATGACCGGAACGTCTCAGAGAGTTTACATCAACGAACATTTAACCATTAAAAACAAGATCTTGTTTCGAGAATGCCGCAATAGAGCAAAAGAGCAAGGTTACAAATATACATGGATTAGGCATGGTGTTATTCTCATTCGCAAGTCTGATACGGCACCTGTGCTGGCGGTACGCTCGGAACAAGATTTGGTCAAAATTAAATAGCCTGCCCATGTGCTACTTTTTATCTCTTATCACTTTTTATAGCCTATTGCATGCATGTGGTAATAATAATAATAATGATTCTCATAGATGCGTCTTAATTTTTGTAGCCTTAATCATGTGTAAATCGTTTCAATATGCAATGTATCATTTACATTGGTACAATGTATGTAAATGTGTAATATTCTGTGTGGGTAAACTTATAACAATAACTTCCAAATGTAGTTGTAAGAAAGTATTTTTTATTTACCATAACTCACCTACTAATAACGAGAATGTCTTATTTCTATACATGAATGATCTAATATGTTGTATAAGTATGTGTATTATGTATTGTCTGGGAAAAGTCATTACAACAACCTCAAAAGCGAAATATCTGAAAGCTAATTTACTTCACCTCCTGTCGTCAAAAAACAACAGGTATCTTTTATTTATATTTATAAAAAATAAATGTTCAATATTTTTATCGGCATTCATTAATACTGACTATTGCATGTCCCCATTGGAATGGTGTACTCTGCGTCATATTGCTCTAAATATTTATTCCATCCACAGACCATACAACAAGTACTTATCCATCACATTTTTAAATCTCTCGGCTCACTTTATTCACTATAGCACTACTGTGACTTGGTCTAAAAATGCAAACAACTTTAGTACCACAAATGTCAGTTTAAGCGTCCCAGTACATAAGTCAACGATTAGTCTGGCTTGCCTTTCAGAAACAGTAATCACAGTAAAACTGTTAATGGTTGGTTTTAAAATTCAACAATGCTGATGATAAAGTTTTATCTATTTATTACCAAAACTGCCGTGGTCTGAGAACAAAGCTAAACACAATTTATATGAATATCCTAGCGCACACCTATGATATAATTATACTAACCGAAACATGGTTGCATGCCGATATAGTAAATAATGAGTTCGTGGACTCCCGATACGTAGTGTACCGTTGCGACCGCAACCGAATTGCGACTGATCGACGTGATGGCGGCGGAACATTAATAGGCGTGTCGCGCTCGCACCGCGCCGTGCTCTGCCTATCGGAGCCCCCCGACGCCCCTCTCGATTTTCCATCGATAATCGATCATTTGTTAATACAAGTATATATAGGGAAAAGCAACGACCCGTATCTTATTGGTGCTGCATATATTCCCCCGAAAACAAATTCAAATACTTACCTTACGTATTTTGATACCTTAAGAGAATATATTCAAATGAAGGGCATCGTTAATTTTTGCATAATCGGAGACTATAACTTACCCTATCTCGAATGGCAAATTGATGGCTGTCTAGCGAAACCTGCTCAGGAAAGTGCTCAAAGACCACCTCATACTTATGTCTTAAATTTTATGTCTGTATTTAACTGTGTTCAAAATAATATTTTCAAAAATAATAATAATCGGCTGCTGGACCTATGTTTTACAAATGAATTAAATACCAGAGCTTTTTCTACGCCTATTACACTAGTTCCAATAGACCCCCAACACCCACCATTTTATATTCTGTTGCCGGTTAATCAAGTAAGCAAGAATCTGCGCCAAAAGGTACATATGTCATTTTGTTTTAAAAGCGCAAATTATGAGGAAATTAATAGGGATATATTGGAACTGGACTGGGACAAACTGTTTCAAAGTGTTGGTGCGGAACAGAGCGTTGATATTTTCTATGAACAAATTTATGCGATTGTTCGGAAGCATATTCCATCAAAAGTCTCTAGCTCCAACTCAGGTTTTCCTATTTGGTTCAACTCTTCTTTGAGACATATTTTTAGAAACAAGAATGCAGCATGGATAAAATGGAAACAGTACAAAAACCAAAGTGACTATTTAGACTTTTCCAAGTACAGAACTAGATTTAAAAAAGAAGCAAAAAAATGTTATGATTCATATATGAAGAGCGTGGAAGACAGCATTAGAGACAATATTAAATATTTCTGGAACTATATTAGCAATCGAAAAAATCAATCTGATATCCCTAGTAGCATGCATTACCTTGGTTTAAAAGCTGACAGCCCAAGTGAAATATGTAATTTGTTTTCAACCTTTTTCCAGTCCGTATTTCAACCTTCTGAGGTTACCGATACTTATAACATCAGTGACATAAGCGACTTAGACTTAAAAACCTGCACAGATACTCTAATTAGTAATATAAACTTATCAACCAACAGTATATTAAATGAGCTAAAGTCATTGGATTGTACTAAGGCGTCGGGCACGGACAATTTACCGTCAGTATTTTTCAAGAACACGGCTTTGACCATATACAAACCAATACATATAATTTTCAATAAATGTCTCGAGGAGGGTGTGTGCCCAAAAGTGTGGAAGTCTGCAAGGATTACTCCAGTGCACAAGGGAGGTTCAAAGACGGATGTAGCCAATTATCGTCCTATCTCGATTTTATCTGTCTTAGCGAAGCTTCTTG
Organism: Agriphila geniculea; assembly: GCA_943789525.1. Classification (NCBI taxonomy): domain Eukaryota; kingdom Metazoa; phylum Arthropoda; class Insecta; order Lepidoptera; family Crambidae; genus Agriphila; species Agriphila geniculea. Next base: position 18,257,273 of record OX038883.1, on the reverse strand, counting down.
AGAGACTTATACACAGCATCTTGTACTCTCTTCTTCATAGTAGTATACTTCCACAACAACACGGTTTTGTCGCCAAACGTTCAACAACTACCAATCTCATGGTATATGCAGCCGAATTATTTGAAAATATAGATGCAAATAAACAAACAGATGCTGTGTATACAGATTTCAAAAAAGCATTCGATCGCGTGGACCACAAAATTTTGCTACAAAAAATTGCTTTTAATGGTATTCGGGGAAATCTCTGGAGATGGTTCAAGTCTTACATAAGTAATAGGACCCAAAAGATAGTAATTAAGGGTCATGAGTCTGAAATTATTACGGTAACTTCTGGTGTACCCCAGGGGTCGATAATCGGACCCTTGCTCTTTGTTATTTACATCAATGACATTAACGAATGTTTTAAAAATAGTAAATTTTTGTTATATGCTGATGACCTAAAAGTTTATCGTACTATAGAAAATGTTAATGACCAAAATAAAATTCAAGACGATCTGAACCGATTAACAGCATATTGTAATAACAATAAACTTAGTCTAAGTCTAGATAAATGTAAATGTATATCTTTTACAAAAAAGAAATCATTATTTACTTATAATTATTCCTTGTGTAATACTTATCTTGAGAGGGTACAAAGTATTAGAGATTTAGGTGTTATAATAGACGCTAAACTGACTTTTGATGTACACATCGAAAAAATTTGCAACAAAGCTTATAAAATGTTCGGCTTTGTTGTCCGAGCCAGCAAAGATTTTAAACTCCCCACTACTTTTATACATTTATATAAATCACTTATTCGTTCACAGTTAGAGTATGCCACTTCCATATGGGACCCTTATTATAATAAATATTCAGACCAACTCGAAAAAGTACAAAAAAAGTTCTTACGGTATATGCAATTCAAGTGTTTTCGAAGTCGTTTATCATATCCGGTACTTTTGAAAAAGTATAAATTACTTTATCTTAAATCTAGGAGACTACAGTCTCAGGCAAAGTTGTTGTATGACTTTTGTCACAATCAATATGATTGCAATGACATTGTGAATAAAATAAGTTACCATGTGCCAGTCAGACCGCAAAGACGTGCCTGCCGAACTACTAAACTTTTTGTAACAAGCACATCGCGAACAAATGCAGGCAAACGTCTACCCATATCCCGGATGGCTGACACTTATAATAAATATTTTCAGGATATAGATATTTTTGTTACGAGTATTGGCTCTTTTAAGAGATTAATTGTAAAGAAGTTATATGAGATCGACACTATGCCTAATTAAATAACCTTAACATAAGATAAAACATATAAAACTTTGTATTTAACCTTAAAATATTCCCATTTCTATGTGTAATCAGTGGTTAACGATGTTGGTTCCACATTTACTAATTTTCTTATGTAAGTTAAACTGTTTATTAAGCACATTGTGAAACTGTTTGTTAAACCCCAATAAACTAAAAAAAAAAAAAAAAAAGGACCGTGCCGCCAGTAATGAAGAGACGTTGGTGCGAGAGTCGCAGACTGAGACGATCGCCACGATTAATAGGGCCAACGTCGCGGCGAATGTCATGTTAAAGGTGTGTCCAGTGACAGTTAAGGGACCCGGCGGCGCCGTACAGACATATGCGCTGCTGGACGAGGGATCGACAATAACGATCATTGATCAAGTCCTGGCGGACGAAATAGGTGCGAAAGGGCCTGTAAGCGACTTGCGTATATGTAGTATAAACGCGCAAGGGAGCGTAGCGAACAGTGAAGACGTAAGCCTAGTGTTAGTAGCAAGAGATGAAAGCACCCATCATGTTCGCGCCAAAACGATGACAAGTTTGACGCTCAATCATCAAACAGTTAGTGAAGATTGCTTACAGTACGCACACTTAAGAAAATTAACGGCTAGTGACGTGTGTTATGACAGAGTGAAACCACGTTTACTGATCGGGGCCGATAATTGGCATTTGATTGTGTCACGAAAGTTGTTAATGGGCAATCAGAGACAACCGGTAGCGTCGCTTACGAAGCTAGGGTGGGTCATACATGGAACGGCGCCTCGAATTACGGCGCTAGAGGGCGCGTCTAACGTATACAAGACGGAGCTCATCGCACCCGAGGTTGAATTGCACGACATGGTGAAACGTTACTTTGAAATAGACGCACTCGGTATCGCTAGGAGGGAACGCGAAAACCCAATGGAAGTGAGAGCGATTAAAGCGTTCAATGAGAGTATTAAACGAGTCGGCGGCCAGTGCGAAGTACGACTACCGTGGAAGAGAGACGACGTCACGCTACCACCCAGTTATTATAACGCTGTAAAACGCTTGAAGTCTATAGAACGCAAGATGGACCGGTCAAGCGACTTTGAAAAAGCTTATACAGCACAGATAGAAAATTTATTCACGAAAGGCTACGCGGAGCAGTGCAGTGGGAAAGAGACAGACGATCCACGATCATGGTACCTGCCTCACTTCGCGGTTACTAACGTGAACAAGCCGGGGAAGTTAAGATTGGTTTTCGATGCGGCGGCAAAAGCCGATGATGTTTGCCTCAATGATGAGCTTTTAGAGGGGCCCGATTTATTACAAGATTTAAATGGGTTGCTTTTGCGGTTCCGTGAGAAAAGGATAGCAATAACAGCCGACATTCAAGAGATGTTTTTACAAGTGAAAATCGCACCTATAGACCAACCGGCACAGATGTTTCTATGGAGAGGCGGCGATAGAGATGGACCGCCACGAAAATATAAAATGACGTCGATGATATTTGGGGCAAAGAGTTCGCCATTCTTAGCACATAGTGTGCGTGACTGGAACGCGAGAGAGAGCGCCGACGAGTACCCGCTAGCATTTCAAGCGATAACTAGCAATCATTATATGGACGACTGGGTGGACAGTTTTGATGATAAGGAACGGGCAATTACTACGATGAAACAAGTGATTGAAGTGCACAGGCGAGCAGGATTCAAGCTGACAGGCTTCAACTCAAACGAAGCTAGAGTCTTAGCTGAGCTGCCATTAGAGAGCCGTGCTACGTCATCGCCCAAGCAACTGGGGTCCAACCTAGACGATTGTGGTCGCACGCTGGGGTTACTATGGGATGCGGTGACCGACACACTGGGGTTCAACACGACGCTTGCGAGGGTACCGGCTGAAGTGAAGACGTTAGCGAGGCCGCCGACAAAGAGAGAAGCGCTAAGCGCCGTGATGTCGGTTTTCGATCCGTTGGGCTTACTAAGCTACTACACCATTCGAGCGAAGATTGTATTACAAAACATTTGGAAACTAAACGTAGAGTGGGACGAGGCTTTACCAGGGCCGGAGGCCGAAGAGATAATCCAATGGCTTAGAGACATAGAAAAGCTACGAACACTAAGATTACCGCGCCTCTACGCTCAAACGGGGGGAGAGCCGAGCCGAGAACTACATATATTTTGTGATGCAAGTGAAGTTGCTTACGCGACCGCGGCTTACTGGCGCGTCAAGAATGAAAATGGTGAAATAGAAGTGACATTAGCGGCCGCTAAAGCACGGGTAGCGCCAATGAAACATCTTAGCGTACCAAGACTCGAATTACAAGCGGCTCTGATTGGGACGCGTCTGGCAAGCTCTATCAAGAGACAGCAAGGCTGGGAACCCGAGAAAACTGTATATTGGACGGATTCGCGTACCGTGTGGCATTGGATACGGAATGATAGCGTGCGTTACTCACCATACGTAGCGCACCGCTTAGGAGAGTTAGCCGAGACTACGGACGCTAGCCAATGGAGATGGGTTCCGACAGCGCTGAATGTGGCGGACGACGCAACGCGCCCTTATGTAGAGATGAAGACGTGTAATGACAGATGGTTTAAAGGACCCAAATTTTTATATGAAGATGAGGCTTTATGGCCCACGTGTGATATCGTAACGGAAGAGGACACGGTAGAGATAGTGCTCACGACAATGGGAGAAGCAAACGATAGTGTGCCCCGAGCCGAGCGTTTTTCCTCATATGAACGCTTGGTGAGAGCGATGGCGAGAGTATTACTATTCGTACGCAAATGTCGTGACCGTGCCGCTACGATGAATGTAGAACTTTTAGAAGAGGCTGAGATGAGACTGCAACGAGCTTCGCAGCGCCAATGTTTCGCTGAAGAGATAGAACGCATCACCGCAAAGCGAAACCTCAGAGCAGGAAGCCGGCTACGAAAGCTAGATCCGTATTTGGACGAACAAGGTGTGCTGCGTGCCAGGGGACGGATAGGGGCAGCGGGTGTGTCTGCCCCCGCTACTCACCCCGTAGTACTGGACGGCAGGCACCCGTATGCGCGGTTGCTACTATATCGTGAGCACCGTCGCGCCCACCACGCACACAATGAGCGCGTTGTGAATGACGTCAGAGCCAAATACTGGATACTACGACTGAGACCGACGATACGTACAGTCGCTAGCAAATGCGTGTTTTGTCGCGTACGAAAGGCACGTCCTGTGGTTCCAGTGCACGGAGATTTACCTAAGGCAAGATTACAGCCATTCACGAGGGCCTTCACATACTGCGGGGCCGACTATTTTGGACCTCTAACGGTGACGGTGGGACGGCGGCACGAAAAACGGTGGGGCGCACTATTTACGTGTCTCACGACGAGAGCGATACATATAGAATTGGTGGCGTCGCTATCCACAGACTCGGCAATCATGGCTCTAAGAAGAATGGGCGCGCGCCGCGGGTGGCCGCGCGTGATGTACTCAGATAATGCAACAAACTTCAGAGGCGCCGACGTAGAGTTGCGTCGTGCGGTAGAAGAATGGGAACCGGCGCTACGTGATTACGCACTAACGGAGCGTATGGAGTGGCGCTACATCGCTCCGGGCGCGCCACATCAGGGAGGCGCGTGGGAGAGGCTCGTGCGCTCGGTCAAAAGCGCGCTACGAGTCACACTGAACGAGAAGTCGCCGCGAGAAGAGGTACTAGCTACGCTGTTGGCGGAGGTAGAGCACACCATAAACGCTCGCCCGCTAACCCACGTACCAGTCAGCGAAGAAGATCCAGAGGCGCTCACCCCAAATCACTTTCTGTTGGGGGGTTCGCGCGGCCTGCCACTCACTGGGCCGTGCGAGCCAGCTTCGCGCAAGGCATGGCGTGCTGCGCAGGCGCTGGCCGACGAGTACTGGCGCCGCTGGGTGCGCGAGTACCTGCCCGAGCTCATTCCGCGCGGGGGTGCGCGTGACGTCACGGGCCGCTCACTTAAGCCCGGTGACGTCGTCATCATCGTCGACTCCAGCCTGCCTCGCAATGTGTGGCCGCGAGGCGTCGTGACGGCGGTGTATCCGGGACCAGACGGCGAGATTCGCAACGCTGATGTCAAGACAAGAGGAGGAGTTTTTCGTCGCCCGACAGCGAGATTGGCTGTCCTCCCTACTGAAGAAGAAGGTGCCGCGAGTGCTGCACCGGGGGGAGACTGTTACGGACAGCTTCAATCGCGTGAAACTAGTGAAAAAAGTGATTAAAATGTGTATAGCAAAAAGACTGTTTAATGGACCGCTAAGTGCGTTACTAGTGATAGAATCTGTGTTTGTGATTATTTCATGTAAGTACTTTGATTTGTAAACAGTAGCTTGTTATAACTGATTGAGTCATTTAGTTTGTGTTTTTAATTACTTTGAAGTTTATTAATATGTAACGTTCTATTTGGTTTTAAATTGTTGCATATAAAAAGTTCTGTAAAATGAGATATTTAGCGTAGCTGTAAGTTTTATAGTTTGTGAAATATTTAAGTTTTAGTAATTCAAATAGGTATTGTTTAGGCATTTAGGTATCCTATAGATTAAATGATATGAATGCTTGTGTTTTTACTCATACTACCTGGTAAAGGTTTTGAGGTAATGGGCTAGGTAATATAGGTCTAGGAGGTGGTAGTATCGACCTGAAATGTGTCTAGGTCATACGCCAACCTTTGTCCTATAAGCCCTAAAGGTTTTGATATGGTACTAAGAGGTAAGATTATATAAATAAAGGCCTCTTGTATAGGTCTCTGATAAAGGTAATGAGAAACCTAAATACCTAAACCTCGTATTGAAAGGTAGCCAAATAATAAATTAGGTAGGTAATCTCGTAAAGAGCCAGGAGTGGGGGTTTGCTATCCCCACCACCGCTAACAATTTATGGTAACGTAGGGTAGTAATGATTTGAGTTTTGTAAACTACCTAAGTTAAGTAGAAAATGTAAGTTTTTGTATTAGTGGATATTTGCTATCGTACAAAATGTTACCTTAGGGACGTGTGATCGTAGGAAATGTTGTAAGCTCGCACGGCCCAATTCGTTATAACCACAATATATGGGCATATAAGAAGAAAGTGTTTCATTCTGTTCCTGCTTGGCGAATCATCCTATGGTGCAGTGTTGAGGTTACCGACATCGGTAACAATTACTTTATTTAAATTTATTTATTTTGTTTTAATTCTCTCCATGTTTCTTACCATTTTTGACACACGCGTCTGACGCAAGTTGAATTGAACGTTGAAGCGACTTGGTGGAAACCAGACCATTGAACATGACATGACGTAGACGTCACAAATGACATGTCGTAGACGAACCCTTTGCTTTACTTACTGTCAAAAATGACATTTAAAGAGATAGACAAATCTTTGTTGTAATCCAAGGGGGTTCCATGTTTGTACTTTTTAAGGGGGTGATCCATTTGTGAGCAAAACCGCCGGTAAGCTAAAGAACTCGCGAGCCAAAGAAAGGTCTAAACCGCCAATGGAGCACCTAAAAGTCTGCAGACTTTTTTTTATGTATGGACTGTCTGCGCGTTTGTCCTCACTTTCACCTGATGGGAAGTGAAAAGGAGGACTAAGATGGAGCACGCACAGTCAGTAAATGCCTATTTACTCTGGCTTTAAAGACGCCCAAGTTATATTGTTCGGGGAATACAGACGCAGGGAGGTCATTCCACACCTTAGCTGTTCGAATTAAAAAGTTGGAACCGAAGCGTTTCGTAAGGGTATGTGGAATGTCAACAACATAGGGATGGTAAGCCGCCCTGCGCCTGGTAGTCCGAAGATGAAACGGGGAAGGAGGTATGAGGTTGTGTAACTCCTGAGCACACTCCCCGAAATGTAACCTATAGAAGACCGATAGGCAGGCTACCCTTCGTCGGTGCTCTAAACTTTGAAGCTTTCGGTGGACCAGATCATCGTCACCAATCAGCCTTTTTGCTCGACGCTCGATAGAGTCCAAGGCAGCTAACTGGTATTTGGCAGTTGGCTGGCAGGCATACATTGTGACCTTGTAAACCATGGAAACAATAAAGGATTAAATTGAATTGAATTTGTCGGGTTAATTCTGGCTCGATATTCTATGTCATGAAGTCTTTCGTAGAATAGACAAGATCGCTACTGTTTCTCTAAAAGCCTCTATTGACGTATGAAGTCTTGGTCGGTGTCAGTGATTCGGTATTGAATCCGCATCCACTGGTTTCGTAGCTGACTAAACATGTGACGTCACAAACCGTTACATTATTATTATTATTCTCGATATACAACCTTATGTATACAACAGAACTACATGCTCTGCTTTGTTTGCGACTAAGTGATCCTTGTTCCGGAACATAAATTATTCAATATTCGATATTCCTATTATCCATGAGGTATACGAAGTCCCGTATTGCGCTCATTAGATTGTTCATTAGAGGTTCTAATCTCTCTAGAGCTCTAATTAACAATAGGCAAACAATAGTGATTTTACAAACTAAGGTATACCGTTCATTCTTTGGATCACCATATCAATGTATTTTGGACAATGATTTGACCAAAGTATTTTTTTCCCACATTGATTCTTTCAACAAAAAATGGAGTTAAAAACTGTTAACTTAAAATAGACACTGCTATACGAAATAGCAAAAAAATAAGAGTCTTTGAAACTCTTTTTATCAAATCAATCAATAACTATCAATAACATTCAAATCAATAACATTCAACATAAACAGGGTTATTTGAAAAACATCAACAACCTCGCAGGAGTAGATTACTTACATCATAAACAACAAAATTTGTTCTACGACTTTCCCGAAAACAGACAAAAAAATATCGACTTTTCATAGAAAACCCGATCATTTGTATGGAGAGTCGATTTTTTTGTCGGTTTTCGGAAAAGTCGTAGAAAAAATGTTGTTGTTTATGATGTTAATAGTAATATACTCCTGCGAGGTTGTTAGTGTTTTACAAATAAACCTGTATTGCGAATAGTTAAAAGAGTTTTATCCTCTAATAACAGTATTAACTCTACTCAAAAACTACATAAGTCATTCGTCCCCATTCGTCCCATTCAACCCCAATCACAGACCATACAACAAGACCTCAATACATCATTTTTAAAACTACTGAACGTAGGTATATATGTGGCTACAATAGTACTTACATTTTCCTGTCTCACATACATACACACGTTCATACGTATCAGCCACATTGGTTCGTCTGATAAAAGCAAAAATACGTGCCCCGTTTAACATCAAAAGGGTAATTTGTGGGTACCATCGCTAGCAAAAGTTTGTTTCCATTGCGATGTCATGAAAAATGATCAGTAATATAAGTTTGAAGATCAACTTTGGAGAATCATTTGATACAATACTAAATAATACTACTAGAAAAAATTCGACACGTCACCATAGAATTGTCTCAGACGGGAATCGAACCCGCGACTTTTTGAAGTCCGATCCAATGCTCTTTCAACTGAACCACTGAGTCATTGAGTGACTCAGTTTTAAGAGCTTTGGATTAGACCGGACTTTCAAAGGTCGCGGGTTCTATTACCGCCCGATATAATTCTGTTTTCTAGTACTTATATCATTTAGTATTGTATAAAAATAGCATTGTCAATGCTAAAATCTCAAATTTTACAATAATTTGATTTTATTTAGTCTTATACCTACTAACACCCGTATTCAAGAATAATACTCAAACGACCCCTGCTTATGCGAACGCACTGCGTTGAAACAGATTGCTGTGATTGGCTCGTTTATTACGTGTGATTGGTAGTTGGGTCGCTGTGTCCGCACTGTGAGACCTAATGTTTGTTTGCTTTTTGTGCTGCATTTGAAAAATAAAGTTCCATTATCAGAAAAATATATACCATTTCGAAAACAAGCGATGTATTAGGAAAAGTCTGTATTCTAAAATCAAATAGGATCTTATTATATTTTACTACATTGTCGGCCTGGCACTGATCAGTCGGCCTGGCATACATGCCACGTTGATTTGTCCGCCTCACAGAGGGAGATTACACGATCATTCAGACTGACACCAGACTGATACAAGGCACCAGAATGAAACATAGAAAAAACAGTGCAGTTGGCAGCCTTGCATCAGTCTGAACTATTAAAAAAAAAACCGTCCAAGTGCGTGTAGGGCCACGCGCCGCGCCGTAGAGTTCCGTAGTTACCTTATACCATACCATATTTAATACCACCTATAATTTTTTGTCTGCAAAAATAACTTTGTTTTTCACAGTGTTGGTATGAATGACAAAGTTATATTTGCGGTTTTGGAAAATGTGCTATATCTCAAAAACTAATTACTATATCTCGTTCAAACCAATTTTCATTGAAAGTGTTTATTAAGATCTACAGCATATATTTTTTTTAGATTTTTCAATCTCTTATTTCAAAAGTTAAGGGGGGGGGGGGGGGAGAGACACACATTTTACCACTTTGGCGGTGTATATCTTTCAAACGGTTGACTTTGAGAAAAAGTTGTCTTAGGAACTTTAATGTCATTTTTAAAGAACTATCTATAAACACCTAACACGTTAAGCGGTTAACAGAATACATCTACCTACCAAGTTTCAACTGTGTAGTCTTAATACTTTCGGAATAAAGTGGCTGTGACATACGGACAGACAGACAGACATGACGAATCTATAAGGGTTCCGTTTTTTGCCATTTAGGCTACGGAACCCTAAAAATGGTGAAAATTATGCCAAACGTATACGGGCTTTTTTGTAGATTTCTGTCGTGAATTTTTACTGTTAGGTACTGTTTGTGTATGTACCTTCGTAAGTGATTTCTATGTATGAGGGTTGATTGATCGCTCGGGTTCCGCAGGTGACAAGACTTCAACATTACTGTCGGTAATGGGAAAACTGAAGCATGGGAACTCCCCTTACAAATATTTATCTGATGGGATACAAGATTGAAATGCTTGCGTTGCGTAAACATTACGCTCCGAAGGTAAACGACGCACGACGTCTGTTTAATGATATCTTGTGCCTTTACAACGATTTGTACTCAAATATTTTTATCTTGATTGAAGATAAATATATTTTTGTAAACAAAACACTCGTTTGATGTTTTAAGGAGACAGGTAGCCTATTCAAATCTTAATCCCGTTACGCATCGTCAAAAACAACACACAAAAATCAGTTTTATTTGACAGTATTTCTTCATACTGTAGTTTAGGCACTGTGGTTTAGGTCAATCTAATTCACCACAGTATGAAAAACGTACCTATTGAATATGAGTCTACCTTTTATGGCAGAACCTTTTATGTCATAATTTTACTATGCATAACAACTATTGGCATAAACTTCATGTCGCAGAAAATCGTTTGGCATACACTCATTTATCATACACTTAAAACGCATAATTTTGTAAGCCTGAATCATCTTTTGGCATACATTTCATATCCATAATAATTAAATAGTAGAACCATCATATCGCAGAAAGTTCACAGTCAGAACCATCATATCGCAGAAAGTTTATAGTCAGAATCATCTTTTGGCACACATACATTTAATAGAAAATTCATATCTAGAATAATTTTGTATTTCTTACACGCATGTTTCATGCTGCATGCATCCTTACATGTAGACAAATAAACATGCATGCAAGCAAGCATGCAGCATGCAAGCAAGCATGCAGTATGCAAGCAAGCAAGCATGCATCATGCAAGCAAGCATGCAGCATGCAAGCAAGCATGCAGCATGCAAGCAAGCATGCAGCATGCAAGCAAACATGCAGCATGCAAACAAGTATGCAGCAGGCAAGCAAGCATGCAGCATGCAAGCAAGCATGCAGCATGCAAGCAAGCATGCAGCATGCAAGCAAGCATGCAACATGCATGCAAACATTGTGGAGCTCCGCTCGCTTCGCTCGCTCCGCTGCGAGTGGTCAAAACACTAACCTAACCTAACCTACTGGTAGGTGCAATTAAAGGTTTTCTTTATAGCGGGGGGCCCCCCTGCACCCCCCGGCAAGCATGCAAGCAGCATAAACAAGCATTCAAGCATGCATGCATGCAAGCAAGCAAGCATGCATGCGAGCAAGCAGCATGCATGTCGGTTTTGCAGCGATTCGTTCTGTTGTTGACTTTTGTAGCACAACATGATTGTAGCACAAAAATTCAACATATTGACTTTTTAAGACAAATATTTAATTTAATTTAAGGTTAAATGCAATTTTTTTTGAGATCACAATATGCCTAATGACATTATTCTTAATGAAATTCTGCCATATTCGTAGTATACCATGTGAAAATTAAGCTAAATAATTGTCGACTAAATAAACGTTATGCCAAACGAAATTCTGCGAATAAAAATTTTGCCAAAGGTATTTATGCCTAATGAAATTCTGCCATCTGAATAGTATGCCATTGTTAATTCGGACATGTAAACATTCTGCCAAACAATAATTATATTAAACAATTTTTATGCCTTAAAAATATTCGTTTAAAGAAGATTCTGCCAAGTGTGTTCTGCCAAATAAATTTCGGAGTATCAAGTTTCTGCCAGATAGAGGTAACCCATTGAAAATATTAAAAACTAAAAAGGAAGGGGTTTGAAGCTTTTGCTCTCCGGATGGCAATATTTTTTCATCGATACTCGGTATCGAGTGAACATACTAAGAAATATTGTACCCATCCAGCTTACCAACTGCTCCCAACTTAAATAGTATCCATTACTTATTGTTCTAGAAGTTTCCCAAGTTTTCCTTTTAAAATGCAACTTTGCGAGCTTCCTGCGCCGGAAGTAATATAACAAGTGGAATGTATTAACATAAAAATCAAGTTTTGTTAAGTAAACAAGTAAGAATATTTTGTTAGGCTCGTTGCACAACTTTTGTAAGTATGATAACTTTTTGAAATGACGCATTTGCCGCATTTTTCATAAAAGTTTAACCTATCATGAAACTTTTGATGAGGCTGATAAGTTTCTTGCCAGCAAAAAAAAACGTCCCGAATGGGTGGGAGGAAAAAACTGGACAATTTAAAAGTACTTATAAATAAGTATATTAAAAAAAATATATTTCTATTTCTATTATTTTCTATCCCATGGTCAAGAATGACCATCACATCCTCAAGTTGTAGACAAAACTAGGAACTATTTTTTGAGGCACACGGTTCAAATTAGCATAAAATTACCCATCTAATCCGCCATCTGCATATTCATCTGCAAAAACTCCCTCGCGACCAGATCCCGGCGTACGAATATAAATCGTGCGCTTCACCATACGGGTTCGCGGACCGTTTGTTTTTATTAACGCTTACACAGTCTGCACTTGGCCGAATAGCGGCTTACGTATAGTGAAAGATGGTCAGTAAAAAAATTTTTTTTTTGATGACCTGAACATAATGCTCGATGATTTCCGTAGTGCTTCCCAAACAGTGGGTCTTAAGATGAACATGTATAAGACAAAAATCATGTTGAATGCCCATGTTGTGCCTGCTCCAGTTCATGTTGGGAACACTACGCTTGAAGTTATTGACCATTATGTATACCTAGGACGGGCAGTCCAGTTAGGTAAGCCCAACTTCAAAAAAGAGATCTCTCGTCGAATCCAACTCGGATGGGCAGCATTCGGGAAGCTTCGATAAATCTTCGTGTCCGATTTACCTCAGTGTCTCAAGACGAAAGTCCATGACCAGTGTGTGTTGCCAGTGATGACTTACGGCAGTGAAATGTGGTCGCTAACTATGGGTCTCATAAGGAGGCTCAAGGTCACCTAGCGTGCAATGGAGAGAGCCATGCTCGGCGTTTTCTTGCGTGATCAAATCAGAAATGAGGAGATCCGCAGGCGAACTAAAGTAACCGACATCGCTCGAAGGATTGCTCAGCTGAAGTGGCAGTGGGCTGAACACGTAGCAAGAAGAACCGATGGCCGTTGGGGCGGAAAGGTTCGACGACGATCTGGTGAAGGTCGCGGGAAGCCACTGGATGCGGGCAGTACAGGACCGGTCGTCGTGGAGATCCTTAGGGGAGGCCTATAACCAGCAGTGGGTGTCGTGCGGCTGATATTTTGAGTGGTGCAGTGGTCAACATATCGATCTATCACGCGAGAGGTCTTGGGTTTGCTTTCAATTTGGCAAGAATGCTAAGTCCATTGCTGTAGCATTACTAGGCACTGTGACAGACTGTCTTTGAGACTCAGAGATGGATGTACTATGGGCAACAGCGTCGCTTAACCAGTTTGCAACAAAATTCGTGTGCGCGCGTATCGCCCCTGCACGAGATAAACGTATGTGACAGCGGGCGCGGCGTGCAAGCGATTTTAACCTTAGCAGTGGTTAAGCGACGCTGTTGCCCGCCCATGGTACATGATTGTCAAATTAAAAGCGATCGTGATTGATTTTGAGTTAAGCAAAACCCTTGGGACCTCAGAACCGGTAACACCATGAAAAGTAACGTATTGTCACTCGACCAAGAAGATCGTCTAATACACTATCTTCTGCCAATGACTTCATCCACGTCGTATTCCACTACCCGTGGGAATTTAAAAAAAATAGCGGATGCATAAATCATAAGATCTATCTTTAATATTTTTTATACCGATCCATCGAGTAGTTTTAATTGTGCCATGATAAATAAGTCAATTAGGACTCAGGAGTCAGGACACTCTATACTTATTTATAAGATGGAAAACAATTCAAAAGTTAAACCTAAGGGTAAGTACATAGTCGTGGTTTTTTTCGATTAATATAAAAATTTGGAAGAAAAACATTCTTATAACATAGGCCTATCCTGTTATCCTGTAAAATCAACAAGGCAAATTAATTCTAAATAAAATACACAGATTCATAGACGGATTTGCGGAATCGATTATGTGGGAGAACGTTTACAAAGCGAACCATTGGGCACTTATCTTCTTAACATAATAAAACAAATGTTTATTCTTCTATAAATTGAAAGGATTAATTCAAGTGCATACTTAGCGTACGCTCTTTTAGAAAAAAAAACATCGATTTAAAGTAGGGCCACTTTAATAGATCACATTTGACACTTTATCAAAATTCAACAACGCAACCTTCTAACGCACATAATATTTTTTTAAGGACACAATTAGGGACTTAAAAGTATTTTTAGTTAGTTTTATTTATTGTAATTTAATTTATAATTTTAGTTTAATTTATTTTAATAATCTTAAAAGAAAGCTTACGATTTACTTTTACAAATAACACTATGGACTGATGTCAAATGTGATCTACTAAATTAGCCCTACTTTAAGTACTGCTTTATTTTTCATTATGGTCACCGTTCACTTTTTTGTTAAAGAAAAATCTCTGGTGTATTTTTTATTTTCTTTATTCGGGTTTGGAGTGGTGGAAGTTTTTGCTCGCAATTTCCAAGGTCTCAGATTAAGGTTTGGGTTCCAACTTTGAAATATAAAAGCGTGGAACATTGTTTCTGTAAGAAACACTTGTTTAGACAACCGTTTGTTACGTATTTTTATTATTATCTTCAAGATAATGCTACTTCTATGGATAACCTCGGATTGGATTATTTAAATGAAAATATGTTTTGATTATTAAAATAAATAAATAATTTTAATGTCGTCACAAGTAAGCAGTGTGTACCTCTAAGTACGTTGCCTTAACTGGCCTTAACAGTGTAATTTGGTCATAAATTTTAAAAAGCCACTAACTGTAAATGTAATCGCATAAAAATCTATGAAAAGAAGATAATATCACTCAAAATTTTCATAGAACAAGTACCAACTGTTTCACACATAGAAATAGAATGTCAAAGAACAACAAAGTCAATAAACAGGTGATCCGAAAACGAATGCATACATTTTATATGGGATACATAAAATATGACTATATATGGCAAAGAAAATTAATAAACTCTGTTCCATACTGTTTTCTTCGTCGATAAACGAATAAATGTTGCGAAATTTGGTTTTAAAGAAATGTGTGGCAATATCTTATTTACCTGTGAAAAGTGTGATTACTTGGATTGTTTCTTTTTGTCACATCACAATTACTTAGTTAGAGCATAAGACACCATAGCTCCACGATACCTTTATTTTAAATTCTAATTAAGATTAACAAATATTTTTAACAAACTGTGATTGCTCATTTGCTAGGCGGGACGCTAGGGGCTCTTACTGTAAAAAATGTTGGCACATGTCACTTGATCCTTTGTCTCTTTTTTACATAGACCGTGTCCGTATGATGTTAACTTCTCTTTTCCACGTTTTGTTGGTCTTCTTGAGCGCAGCGAAAATTTTTCTATGTCTATGGTTTCACAATTTATTCTCATCAATCGTAATTTAATGGAAAATTAGATTGATTAATGGGGTTGGCAACGCATAGCCAATTGTAGATGTCACTGCGTACGCTTGTTCCTGAGACAGTAGACGTTCAGTACGAAATGTATTGGAAAATAGGTATTTATTTTGTGGTATTTTTTTTCCGAAAAAGACCCATTGACCCAAAATGGAAATAAAAGACTATTCTACAATGCAAATGCCGGAATTGAAAGCCAAATTAAGACTTTTTTATTCTTACAGAATTTAATCATTTTAAAGCTAAAAAAAACGTTTTTTTTAAATAAAAGTTCTTTGTTTTCATAGCTCTCGTGGAACAAGCGTACGCAGCGCCATTTTGACAGTTGCCTTCCCCATTGAAAAACCGCCGCAATGCGACAGGAAATTTACCATAGACAATTACTCTATCGAATAGGTTACTTACGAATCGAATAGGTACCTTTACGCGAGTTTTTTTTTTTAAAAGATGTTGTTGCCAGGGTACTGTTCACAATGATTTTTTTTTAAGTATTTTGGCTTTTGAAACGGAAAATCGTTACAGATTCACAACGATTGAAACAGATCAAACTGAATCACCGTTCCTGTACTGTACCGTATTTTCGACGCAAAGTAATTAAGTCCGCAGATTTCGATGAATCTTTAATGTTCGTACGCAAAAATCTGACTCAGAAATTAAAATAAGCAATTATTTCAGAACGGCATTTCCGTGAAGTGAAAGATTTAATTCGTTTCAGAAATAATTTTAATGATAACGTTTGGAAAAATATCAAATAGCAGAATAAAATAAAGCTAGGCCAAAACTTACTTAGTTAAGAAAGTAAATATTCGCCCGAAATCGAAAGATTGTGGATTTCATTTTCGCCCGAATAGATAAAGATTTTCCGCTTTTCTCTATAGTTTACATAGGTATAAAATATTATAGTGACAAAAAGGATTTGAACTTCAGAAACAATGGTGTTTTGCTTATACCATCCCTTATTAACTGTATCCTCTAACCCGCTCTAATCTGTGTAATTTATGGCCATAAAAAGAGACAGGCTCGAGGACAGGACCACATTGTTTTTCCTCACTACACTCTATGCAAAGGATTTAAATCTGTTCGGCTTTAACAATATTAACGGTTTTTGTTCGAGATACTAACACAACAAAGTACTACGGAGGTTTATTGGTGAAGTAGGTGGTACCTACTTTTGTTTGTCAATACCATATTTTTTATTATTTTTTATTCACAGACAACAAGATCCATATTTTTGTTAGTAACAGCCATAGAAATAGAATGTCAAAGAAGAACAAAGTCAATAAACAGGTGATTCGAAAACGAATGCATACATTTTATATGGGATACATAAAATATGACTTAGATTCATAAAATATGACTATATATGGCAAAGGAAATTAATAAACTATGTTCCATACTGTTTTCTTCGTCGATAAACGAATAAATGTAGCGAAATTTGGTTTTAAAGAAATGTGTGGGAATATCTTATTTACCTGTGAAAAGTGTGATTACTTGGATTGTTTCTTTTTGTCACATCACAATTACTTAGAGCACAAGACACCATGGCTCCACGATGACTGTATTTTAAATTCTAATTAAGATTAACAAATATTTTAAACAAACTGTGATTGTTCATTTGCTAGGCGGGACGCTAGGGGCTCTTACTGTAAAAAATGTTGGCACATGTCACTTGATCCTTTGTCTCTTTTTTACATAGACCGTGTCCGTATGATGTTAACTTCTCTTTTCCACGCTTTGTTGGTCTTCTTGAGCGCAGCGAAAATTTTTCTATGTCTATGGTCACTACCTTTTAAATGAATGTTTTTTTTTAATTATTATATTGTCTTCTTCTTCTATTTTTCTTTTGGCAATCTACATTCCCGTTGGAAGTAATTTTTGCCAGTGTCAAGTGTTGAATAGTTCAGTGGTAGATTGTTTCAGTTTACATTAGAATGCGGGTGCATTGTATTCTAATGCTGCTTGGAGCATTCGGCACCAAGTATATCCAGACAGTTTACTCGGTGAGTTCTGCCGAGGTAGCCACCACTACAGTAAAAGTCTCGGCTTCACACGACCAAGATCGCGCCTGTTTCAATTATCCCACATAATGTTCAGTTGCGTAGACACTTGTACCACAAAACTGCACTAATTTTAAGACACAATATCGACTATGAATCAATTTGCAAATAATTAAAATGGTCAACGAACCGGGCACTCGACTAAATGGCGCCAAGAACTCCTATTATACTGTCGTAGACTGCGTGTGTATGTCTGTTCGTTTGTTCTCCTCTACAGATCGCATTTCTCAACCGATCCTCGTGAAATTTTGGTTGATGGTTTGGTTTGGCAGGTTAGATAATTATATAAAATTTTTTTAGTCGAGAAAGTTTGTCGAAAATTTTCTAAATGGCGATATATGTAAAAAAACATATTTTAGCCGTTTCGAAAAATTATTAAAAATGTACCAAAATTTTTTGGTACAAAGCGGTGCAAAAAATTTGTTTTTTATTTTTAGAAGACTCAAAAGTTCAAAATCAGTCAAAACATTTCTGGCCAATATTCGAAAAATAAGGTTCGGACAGAACCTAGGACTGCGTATATTATTTGTTTTTAAACAACATACTTTTTAACACGAGGTCTACAGCTCACGGAGCCACTCATAGAAATAGAATGTCAAAGAACAACAAAGTCAATAAACAGGTGATCCGAAAACGAATGCATACATTTTATATGGGATACATAAAATATGTCTTAGATTCATAAAATATGACTATATATGGCAAAGAAAATTAATAAACTATGTTCCATACTGTTTTCTTCGTCGATAAACGAATAAATGTTGCGAAATTTGGTTTTAAAGAAATGTGTGGCAATATCTTATTTACCTGTGAAAAGTGTGATTACTTGGATTGTTTCTTTTTGTCACATCACAATTACTTAGAGCATAAGACACCATAGCTCCACGATACCTTTATTTTAAATTCTAATTAAGATTAACAAATATTTTTAACAAACTGTGATTGCTCATTTGCTAGGCGGGACGCTAGGGGCTCTTACTGTAAAAAATGTTGGCACATGTCACTTGATCCTTTGTCTCTTTTTTACATAGACCGTGTCCGTATGATGTTAACTTCTCTTTTCCACGTTTTGTTGGTCTTCTTGAGCGCAGCGAAAATTTTTCTATGTCTATGGAGCCACTAGTTATGTTGAATTTAT
This sequence comes from Agriphila geniculea, assembly GCA_943789525.1. NCBI lineage: Eukaryota > Metazoa > Arthropoda > Insecta > Lepidoptera > Crambidae > Agriphila > Agriphila geniculea. The sequence goes on along the minus strand of OX038883.1, from coordinate 18,238,553 downwards.
TCACTTTTTCAATTTGTCAATACAAACCAATCAACATGTTTGCAATGCGCTTAAATGCTTATAAGAAAGCTTATACTCAACTAACACTCACAAAACTCAGAGTGTACAAGTAAATAAACATACGAAACCAAAGTTCCACAGACAATAGTTGTTTGAAAACCTTCGCGAGTAGGCGAAGGAACTGCACTTGAAACTTGGCATTTTCAACTCTGCATTTGTCTAAACTTCTGCATACAGGAAAGGAATTCTCTATTCAGGAAACAAAACCCTCTTTGGTGAACTGTATGCAGCGTATTTTTTTTTCTTTACGACTACATATTCGTATAATAAAATAAATAAAAATAAAATATGTGTTCAGAGTTCATGTATGTTTGTGGGTATGTGAGTTTCTTTATTGCACCATAACTTCTAAATGACTTAACAGATTTGGATGTATGTGGTATCGTTAGAATCCTTACATCATTCCGAGTGACACTGGCTATATTTTTTTGAAAAAAGTCAATATGGCAACTGTACGACGCCACTTTCAAATTGAATAAAATTTTTTTTCTTTAAATATTACAATATGGGCATCAAATGAAAGGCCTTAATTAGCACATTCCAAAACTATATAATTTGTATGAAATAAAAATAAATAAATTTAAAAAATACAAGTGTCATTGCAGTCGGGGCACCATTTGTGGATCAGTTTTTATTCAAAGAGGTCCCCCGACTGCAATGACACTTGTTATTTAACTTTTGAGTTCGTTTTTGGCAGGGCAGTCGTGTTTTTAATTTTTTTTTATTGCTGTATTATGCCTTAAGCGGCCGCCCGCAACTTCATCCCCGTGAACTTTGTCCTAATTGGCGTATCAAGATTATCCTTACTAATATTATATGAGAAAGTCGGTTTGTTTGTTTGTTACGCCTTCACAACTTTACTACTAAACCGATCATCATGAAATTTTCCATACACGTTGTCAGGGGTACAGAAAAGGACAAAAGGTACCTTTCATCCAGAAAATACGTACAGTTCCCGAGGGATAGCGAAAAAACTGACCACGCAGACGAAGTCGCGGGCGGCCGCTAGTAAGATTTTAATATAGGTACACCAGATTTAGAGACTCTCAGAAATATAACTGTTAAAACCGCATTCAATTTGGTGCAATAGTTTTTGCGTGATTCGCGTACAAACATACAGACAGAGAGACCGACTAAAAAAAATTTGCTTCTAATACCTTACTTAAAGACCCTTAATCTAATATAAAGATTTTCTAACTTCCTTCTACCTAAATCAGCTTGCGTAAAATCGAAAGAATTGTTTAAAAAAAATGCAAAGCTCAGTAAGACCCGATGGAATAATTTGTGGATTCCTTGGAATTCGGTCGTCCTATTAACAAAATTAAACGAAGGATTGCAGAGTTAGACTCTAATGAAGCGATCAACTTCGGTGTTCGGATATTAAAGTCACATTGAAGTTAATCTGGGCAAAGAATTAATTAATTTAATACGTGAAAATTGCATAAATGAAATCCGAGAAAAGAGAAAGTTCAGTGGCATCGACATTTTGTTTCTGAAAAGAAGGTTGGTTGGAGGATTAATTAACTTAATGCGTGAAAATTGCTTGACAGAACCCGAGGAAAGAAGAAATTCAATGAAAGAAAGCTAGAAATAATATGAAAAGAATATTAAATGAAGTTAGGTAAATTGAATATTAGATCTGAACCACTAGGATTTGTAATAAAACTAGTAGGTTCCAAATTCGGTTATCGACTACCTAAGTATGATACTAACACTTACTATTTTTATGTTTTGGCAAAGTTTATACTGTAGCATCGCGTTTTTACAGCAAAAATACATAATTGCATCACATTAATTCACAAAAAAATACGCGTGGCATGGCACGAAACTATACTGTAAAACTAGACGTGTACAACTGGGGGCCTATTACGAAAATAACGTACGCAACTGCGTAACGCAGTCACTTGGTCACGATAATCGTCCGCAATCGTTGGTTTCAGTTATAACAAACATTTTTAATATGGCGATCGTAGCCCATAGACTACTTACAATTTACGATAGCAAAAGTAAATGTTATAAATTTTAGTATGCAAAGTAAAAAAATATTTATATTATATATTATTATATAAAATTAATTTAACTATAAAGTAAAAAAAAATATAAGAATCAGACTTTATATTTATGCCATATAAAAATAATTGTCAAAAACGTTTCTGACCTCCTCTTTTACCCCACACAACTAAGAATAGTTACTACTGAAAAACCGCTACTGCCACTTGCACCTACCAATTTTTTTATTATATTAGAATGTAAAGACGCATCTACGCAGAAGCATCCTTTCTACTTCCTAAGCATTGTGTTTTGAAGCAGATACGTCTTTTTATGAGCGAGAATTTGTGGGTTGCTGTCACAATTATGAAATGAAAAAAATACTAGTAAATGCGTCTTTTTTTTACTGATTGCGAATATGCATGTAACTCAATTTTGAAAAAAATGTTAGATACGTCTTTTCTTTTTATGACGGCAGAATTTAAAAATTGTTGTGTTCCGGCAGTTAGCGCTATCGCACACAGGCAACTTAGCCTCCCAGCAACTGTTTTGTCTCTCACATCAAGTCCACGGGCTTATATGGAAGCGCACACACGAAGCGACACGGTCGTCTGCAACTTTTCATACAAATCACGTGAGAGACAAAAAAGTTGCGGAGACAAAAGTTGCCCGTGTGCGATAGCGCTTAGAGGTAAGATAGCCAGTATTCCGGGTGTAGTGCACTTCCACCTTCGGCCTTATCGTCATTTAACATTTGCAAGCACTATCCCGTTGTGTGTAAAAAAAAAATCCTACATTAGCAAATTCCGTTAAAAACGAATGGTTTTAAAACCAGCTAGATAAAACTATTACCATATAATTTTACAAAAAGTTGGAAGACGTTAACAAATTGCATGAAGCTTCTACAGCATACTACGAGTATATTCGTTATAAAAAGAGTTTCCGGTAAAAACAAACGGTAATTTAGTAGGTGTCGCTTTCCAAATGGCCAACAACACTTAACTTTTACAAATTACTTTGGAAAGTTTTTTTATCGGATCGACTGCTTTTTAGCTACAGGAAGCGTGCAACAGCGTCAGGGGAAAAGTTCGAAAGTTAACTTTTAATGTTTGCTTTTTAAATATAGAGAATAGGCAATTTGACTAATTTTGGAAAACCATTTTAAATTATTCCTTATTACGTAATAAGCGCACCACATTTATATTTCAGGAAAAATCAATGTATTTTATTAAATAATCAATGTTAAAGTTTAAAATTTTAAAACCGCGCCAAAAACGCTATGGCGCTGGAAACATCATTTATTGACGTCACAAGCCTGTAAACATTGTAATATCCTTAACCATTTGACAGCCATCAATCGCGGATCCTAAGTCTATGGTCGTGTCAAACGCCTGAAGCCTTATTCATTTACAGGCAAGTGACGTCATCAGTAAGTTTAGAGCGTTTTCGCCACAGAAAAAAAATCAAAAATTATTGCATTTTTCTAGGTGAAATTAATCAATCAATAGACTTAATTTAGTCTATATAATAGTTGAATATGTTTTATACGCCATTATCTGTTAGGATGACCACAATTTGCAGTACATTTTCAATGTTGTCAAATACCCTATTATTGGGTTATAGAAAGTGTACAATGTACTAATAATTTATTGGGTTTGAAAATATATTAAATTGGTACTTAGTTGACTTAGTAAAAGATCTAATAGCCTAATGCCTACTGAGCACTTTTTTTGAGATAACCTTTTGAAATTTTCAGGCATTTTTTCATAGGACACATTTATCTTTGAAAAAAAAAGCACGTTTGTTGTATGGCAGCCCCCCTTAAATATTTATTTTGTACTGTTTTTAGTATTTATTGTTATAACAACATTATCATCTGTGAAAATTTCAACTGTCTAGCTATCACAGTTCATCATGAGATAGGTACTGGTTACAGATAGTTAAACAGACGGACAGTGGAGTCTTAGTAATAGTGTCCCGTTTTTATCCTTTGGGTACGGAATAAGCAATAATTTAACTTAAAACCAAACCATTCTTGTCATTAAAATGTAGTGATTATTTCCTTTGTGGTTACCGTAGTGATTAATTCCTCTGTGCTTGCCATTAATAAAAATATTTGGGATTGAGTGACGTCAAAATATGTTTTAATCTATGTACTTTGGGCAACGTTTGCAACAAAATTAGTGTGCGCGCGTATCGCCCCTGCACGAACTAAACGTATGTGACAGCGGGCGCGGCGTGCAAGCGATTTTAACCTTAGCAGTGGTTAAGCGATGCTGTTGCCCATGGTACATGCAAAATACATTTTGTATTTTGAGCCAAGTGGAAACGCAGACAACCAACATCCCAGAAAGCATTATTAAGTCCGGAGGTAATCCAACCCGCACTCAACTATCATTTCGCAGGCACAAGAATTTCTATCGAAGGTTCACAGTTCATTTAGTATGAAAGTGGTCCTCAAACTATAATGCCGGATCGATAGTTCCGCGCGTAATGGCTGCGATAAATTTATTCAACTTAGTCCTCGTGATGGCCTGGAAACTGTTATAACATTGCCGATAAATCTTGATTTCTGGATACTTAAGAAGATGAAGAAAGTCCGTAGTTTTTTTTGGGGTAAAAGTTTTGGTGCAGGCGTTAATAATTAGTTAAAAAAGGTTAAAAAAACATTTTTAATTGTAAAAAGAGAAGAAGTTATTTGTAAAACACTAATAATCTCGTATTAACATCATAAACAAAAATGTTTTTAACACACTTGCTCGTAAAGTGAGCCCTACCTAATACATTTTATAAGGGCCATAAACCGAGCTATAACAAACACCGTGCGTAAAAATATTATACACTAGTGCGTTATAGAATTATACTTCAGGATTCTTCCTTCGATATTAGTACTATTAACACATGTAGTATCGCTTGCATGTATCACCACTTAGCACGTTATTTTAGAGTAATAACCTAAAAAACCTAAAAAGAGAAGTTATTTGATTTAGAATTGACAGATACTTTGACATTTCCGGCTCGAAATCTCCTCGCCGCCATTCGGCGCCAACCTTTTCATTCGCTTTTCGTGCTTCGCCACGGACGCACGCATACAATCTCAAAGTGAGAATTCTTCAGAATTATATTTTATACAGTGAAAATTTAATTATACTTAGTTAAAATACTTCGTGCAGAAAGGAAAAAAGATTTCAAGACGGAAGAGGACAAGAAGAAGAATACAAGATGGAGAAACACTATTAAATGCGTAACTGCCATTTTGGGCTTTTACCGTTTACTTGGCTTGAATGCGTAACTGCCAGACTGGGCTTTTACCGTTTACTTGCCTTAACTGCATAATTGTTTGCTTACCTTTATGAATGCGTAACTGCCATACTGGGCTTTTACCATATATATTTATTTAACTTTAATGTACATGAGTACAATAAGAGCGGACTTAATGCTAATAGCATTCCCTCCCAGACAACATTGTTTGCTGAGATTTAAAAATGCGTAACTGCTACACTGGGCTTTTACCATTTAATTATTTAATTTGTCTGACACGAACTTACCATACTGGGTACTTTCTGTCATGAGGCATGTGTCTAATAAGGCATGAACCAATTATCTTTTGCACTCGAAATAGTCACACTGGACTATTTCACCGCATAGATAGGTCAGACAACGCAACTGCAACAAGTGCAGCAACTCAAAGTGCCCCTGATGACGCGACAGTGTAAAAAGCAAGCTGCCCTCAAAGGTTACCATGTTGGAACCGTTGCCGAGCACCAATCGGGTGACTCCGCCGTCCGCCGAATTCGCCGCCATCCGCTTCCCAGCCAGGCGGCTGCTCTGCTGGAGCTGCAACAGCAGCCCTGACAACAGCTTAGTTCATCAGGTATGAATTTTGATATCATAGATATCCTTGGTGTTGCGTTGATCCCAACGGAATAATAGAGTACCATCGGTACTGAGATAAATTTTTGGCTTGCAAAATTTATATAACATAATTATGTATGATTTTATTATACACATTGTTACAACTGTAACGAAAAATTGCCAGTATAACGTTCATAAGCAGAGCTATAAATAAATGCTAAAATTTATCAACTTCATGGAACCAGATAATAAGTTATACAGCAACTAGCTGATACCTGATATTTCACAATTTTTATGTGAAATAGCTTCTATTAATATAGGTACGCCTAACATGAGCCTGCTGATAGATATTTCAATAAGAAATTGAATAATAGAATCCATACATTTTGTTATCCATAAATGCAGTAAGTGTTTATTACTGTGTACCACAGTTTTAATAAGTAAAAACTTTAAACATTTGCCTTAACTAGGAGATCCTATGTTTCAGGCTTATTATTTATGTTTAATCACTAACTAATTAGTATGTTTATTTCAAAGCTAGGCCCTTGTAAAAAGTAAAAATTACCTGTCTATTAATTTTCAAATTGAATTTGTGTGTGTAAAAACATAAATTGATTGATCTTAATGATAAAATGATTCTGATGTGTAGAAATTATTAGCCAAGTGAATATATTATAGTGATAATGAAGCTTAAGGAGCAGCTTTCCAATATAGAACACCTTTTTTATGACAGTAATTTAAGACAGTGTTTTGCACTTTATACATTATACAATGGGGCATTGCAACATTCATTTGTTGTGCACAACATACATTTTATTATAAACAGAAGGTATATGGTCAACTCAAGTGTAATTGATGCTGTCCACTTAAAAGGCCACCAACAGTTGAGTCGAATATGAATGATGCATTAGCCACAGGCCTGAGGTTAACGATATTGATCAACGAAAAAACTGTAAGTAAACCGGGCGCAGTACTTAAATAAAACAGAAATTTTAAAACTGATTTACATATTTATTTGCTGGTACATTTTGTTTTAAAACAATTTAAACTTGAAAACAACAAACGAAACATGCAGCCAGGTATACCATATGCTTAATTCCGACGGCAAACGAATATCCAGACGCGGCGACGAAGCCCCATCAACATTTTCTTTCGTCGATAGCAGCAGACCCGCAGGCGGCCTTTACGGTCCATCGAAACAGTTGCCGAGGAATCGAGGATACATTCGTCAACATTCACATTCGATCATCGTACGCGGGGTAAGGATACTCGTAAGGATCTGGTGCAGCATTTATCTGTATTCAGCGAATGCAGGCAGTGGTCGCCAACTATAGGCACATAGGCGTCCACATAGTTGTTTGGTCTAAATTCGACATGTGTGAAAATACTATTTTCACTGCGCTAGGACAGCACCAAGATTATTATTATTTTCTTTTATACTCACTCGTACTCACTTGTGCCATCTCCAGAGATATATATTAAATTCTAACACTAATTTGACTAAAATTCGGGCGAAATACATAACAGCCACATAATACGTATGTATTTTAGTGACAGACAATAATTTGTCAACTACACATAAGTTGAAGGTTCAACATCTCTGTTCGAAAAAAAAAAAAAAAATGTTTTATCAGATTGTCATATCGGGTTTAGTTAAAATCTAACAGAAGTCATATTAGTATAAACTGTAAAAACGTTATCCTATAATAAGAATAAAAAATGCTTATTGTTTATAACAAAACACATTCTAGAAATCCCAGAAGTCGCATTATTATAAACAGTATAAAAGTTAACCTATATTGAAAATAAGAAATGGTTATTGTTTGTCAGAAAACAAGAATACAACACAGAAGTCTTTGCATTTTAGAAATCCCATCAACTCTTTGGTTTTAATATTGGAAAAGTAATAGAAATATACGAATTTAAATTCTTAACTTTTGGGTATTGTAGTGCCCATATTTTTACAAAATTTATGCCGCCAGCTACGACTTCTTAGACAGCATTATCTCCCTGTTATATTGGACATAATATTTACTCTAACAATGTGTCTCAGAACATTTTTTAAAGAATTGAGATACACAATAAATTTAAACACATTTTTTTATACAACTACCTTCACAACTTTCCATTAAGGTCTTTTACAAGAAAAACATTCACAAAACTGCAAAATAAATTATAACTATCTTATGAATGTATTAAACCTGTAGATACCGGTATAATATTATATTTTACTTTATTTAGTTGAATGTCATCGATACTTACACCGACTTAGAGAAGACATAGTTGTGGAATATTTTTCTCTGGTACCTCTCAACAACGGGGTAGACTGGGGGACACTTGTGGCCAGGAATCAAAACATTAAAAAATTATTGCATATAAATTATCTAGTTAGAACATGTAGCTTATTATATTTTCATTGCTTTTTTTATTATTGTATTCGGTGTAAAGTATTCTAGTCGTTATTATTTGATTTACTTATTCAAAAAATTATTACCAGTTTTGGTATTTTCGGATTGAAATTGAGTAAATTCGAATGCAAGTCGAATTAGGTAGTAGAAATAAAATAAAGTTTCTTTATTCCTAGCATTTGGATCCCAAAGCGATTATTTTTTAATTTTAGATAAATTCACAACGCTATTTTTGTTTAGTGCCTATTTTATTTACAAAGACAATTCTGTCACTATCAATCGAACAAGCTATTATTTTTATTCTTTTGTACCAGTTTCTTAGTGTTACAATTCTGCCATCATGATCGTCACAATTTTAAGCCTTGATACCCATTGTTTACATGTAATATAGTGTCTATTAAAGTACTAACATCCTATAACTTCCAATTCCAGGGACGGAAATTCATCGTACAAATAGACTGGTTTGTACAACATTATCAAGGTGATATTATTTTACAGGTATATTACTATGTTATTTAAGCTTGTATGTCTGCTGATACTATCAGAAAGTACAGAGCTTGGTTATAAAAATGGTTCGATTATTCACCAAATAACAATATAGACATAATAAACACAGAAGTGTGTAAGACAATTATTAGTATTATTTAATATTGGATTCATTGTTGATTTCACAATATGAGCTAATCTCAAGGTTTAGTATCGAATTTAACTACGCCTTGGCGTAGACTTACATTGCTCAAATACAATGGATATCTTAGATTTCTTATTACTATTTATTAAATATTTTCCAATTAGTTTTTTTTCTAACTTTTCTAACTTAAAAAAAAAAGTGTCACATTGAGGTACCTTGCCTATTGCACATAGAATGAAAACAATTTAATCAGTTAATTATTTGTTTAGTTTATCAGTTAAGTATGAAACATGAATTCTTCTTAGTTTGACATAAACCATTCTATAATTACCTTCTTTTTCGAGAATGCTACATATTATTATTATAAAAAACATTTCATAATCACTTATTTTTATTTATAAATATAAAATAAAAATAGTAATACATATTATAAAAAAAAAAAAAAAAAAAATGATATACTTATATGTAGAATAGATAATGGATTACTGAAATGTAAAATTCAATGATAGTGGAGTAGACTCAAATCTATGGTAACCAGTTTTAGCACTCGACGTACGCCGATACCTATATAGGTATGTTATGGCTATGTAGCTATAACATTTATTTTTTTATTATAGAAATTCCACGTAACACGGTGGAATGGTAGATAATTTCACTATCTTTGCAAGATATCATCGATTAATGATAATTAAACTGAATTTTCCTAACGAATCTTGCTTATTTTTTTTTTTTGGTTCCAACCATCTATATGTACCATATTTGCTACCAAAACATTAAGAATTATGTTAAATGTGACTGATTTTCTTTTTTAAATTTAAAAGACTAATTACACAAGAGATGATATTTCCATTTTCTTATATAATGCTTTAAACATCTACATGTGTTAATAGTACTAATATCGAAGGAAGAATCCTGAAGTATAATTAATGATTAAACGAACTTACCTGTAAGTGAAGTTCTATCATAATTATACGAAGGATTCTTCCGAAGATATTAGTATAGAGTCCCACCCTCCCTACTGCTTATTGTTAATTACAATAAGTGTTCACCCACTGAAGAAAATGAGGAAATATCATACGATTTGGACTTTAAACTAAATGAAAAGGTTGGCGCCGAATGGCGGCGAGGAGATTTCGAGCCGGAAATGTCAAAGTATCTGTCAATTCTAAATCAAATAACTTCTCTTTTTAGGTTTTTTAGGTTATTACTCTAAAATAACGTGCTAAGTGGTGATACATGCAAGCGATACTACATGTGTTAATAGTACTAATATCTTCGGAAGAATCCTTCGTATAATTATGATAGAACTTCACTTACAGGTAAGTTCGTTTAATCATTAATTATACCTTCAAAGTTACATTAGTACCTTACTGCAAGTTCTATACGAGTAAACAGAGCATTCCCAGTTATTTTTTAGTAACAACAAAGAGGTTTTATGCCGCTGGAAATTCACATACATTTTTGGAATAAATTAACGTGTAAGTCCTTAATTAAGTCAAACAAATATTTATTTTTATCAAATTATTCATAATTCATAATATTTTGTTATAAAATATTAAAATATTTGCATTTTATCACTTAAAAATTACAATTTTGAAGTAGGCTGTATGGTCACTCACCCCTTTATTAGTAGGCTGTATGGTCACTCACCCCTTTATTCGCAAAATATTCTTGCACTGGGCGTGTGAATAAAAACCTGTGCGCCTTTTCCCATAATTTTCATATTTTGTTTTTGTCGTGGTTGTTGCTGTGTGGTAAATTACTTTATTTTTTCCTCGCAAATGTGTTGAAAAACGTCGTATGAAACTCGTGAGCTCTTGCTTATTGCACATTCGGCTGAGTTACGCCATCGCCTACGTCTCGGGCTGCAACCCACAGCCTCGTGTGCAATGAGGAACTTAAGCTAACTTGTCTCATAATGTACTATTGTTTTACGACTTTTCTGAAAAAGTAACTCCTGCGAGGTTATTGGTTCACAAAATAACCATGTATGTCCAGTCGAGTTCAATAATATGTATGCACCTTTGATAGTTCATCGATCTTTTTATGTAAGTAATAAAAGTCAACATCTGTCAAAACTGCTTACATATTTTCAACACACTTGCTCGTAAAGTGAGCCTTAATACATCGCTTTTAGGGCCATAAACCGAACTATAACAAACGCGTGCAATAATATATAAAACACTAGTTGGTTATAGAATTATCCCTACAAAGTTAAATAGGTACCTTACTGCAAGTTCCCTGCGTGTAAACAGAGCATTTTCAATTTAACCGGGTAATACAGTTATTTTTTTAGTAACAACAAAGAGGTTTTATGCCGCTAAAAATTCATTTGCATTTTTGGAATAAATGAATGTGTAGGTCCTTAATTAAGTCAAACAAATATTTATTATTATCAAATTATTTGTTATTTACAATATTTTTTTCACAATTTCAGCATTTTATCACCTAAATTTATAATTTTGAAGTAGGCTGTATGTTCACTAACCCCTTTGTTCGCAAAATATTCTTGCATTGGGCGTGTGAAAAAAACAAAAAAAAACCTGCGCGCCTTTTCTCATCATGATTATCATTTTGTTTTTGTCGTATTTGTTGCTGTGTGGTAAATTACTTTGTTTTTTCCTCGCAAATGTGTTGAAAAACGTCGTATGAAACTCGTGAGCTCTTACTTATTGCACACTCGGCTGAGTTACGCCCTCGCCTGCGGCTCGGGCTGCAACCCACAGCCTTGTGTGCAATAAGTAACCTAAGCTAACTTGTATCATAATGTACTATTATGAACTCGAATATCCCTAAACATTTGGCTCCCTCCCACTTGTAAAATCAGCGTCAACTTTGACTGACAAACCAAATCGGTTGGAAATAATAATGTTCTTTTGTTGTAATATTTTTAAGTCGAAACATTTTTTTCTTGTTTCCTTTCATTCATTAATAATTAAAGAAGTATAAGGAACAGCGCGAGGTCAAGAGTTTTGAAGCGAGTTTTGAACTTTTCAAAATGGGATGATATGTCCTCTGTTTCATATTGCTATGTAGTTATTGCTTTCTCTGTGGATATTGCTATCTCTTTGATTTGTAATTTTTATAAGACTGCCAAAAAAAGAGGACTGCCCAAAAAAAGAAAAATGAAAAATATAATGAAGTGTAATGCGTTCAGACTTCATGTATGTTTGTATGTGAGTAGTGCTGTAACTTCTAAATGCCTCTACAGATTTGGATATATCAGGTATCGTTAGAATCCTTACATTACCCCGAGTGACACTGGCTATAGATTTTTTTAAACAAGTCAATATGTCGGATGAATAAATGACGCCATTTTGTTAAGTAAAAAAAAAACTCTTCTTTAGTTATTACAATATGGGTATCAAATGAAAGGCCTCGATTAGCACATTCCAAAACCATATAGTTTGTTACTGTTGTTATACTGTTGTTATGAAAAAAAATATAAAAATTATAAAAATAATAAAAACACAACTCCCCCTCCTCAAATGGTGAACGCTATTTTTATTGGCTTGCTGACTGTACTTTAACTTTTTATTTTATAAGAATAAATTCAATGGGATGAATCGCAGAACAACCAAATTCATTTTTTTAATTCAGAGAACGGTAATTCGGTAATTCGGTAGAATATGCGGGAACCATGTGATTGAAATCTGTATTGTACCATATTCAAGCAAATAAATGATTTATGATTATGATTATGATTATGAACGTCTGGTGGGACGAATCACTGAATGACTCACGCTTAAAAGCAATCCTACTAATATTATAAATGTGAAAGTTTGTGGGTTTGGATGTTTAGATGTTTGAATGTTTGTTCCTCAATCACGCAAAAACTACTGAACGGATTTGGTTGAAATTTGGCACACAGATAGAAGATAGCCTGGATTAAAACATAGAATACTTTTTATCCCGATATTACCACGGGAACGGGAACCACGCGGGTGAAACCGCGGGCGGCCGCTAGTAAACTATAAAACTAATATGGTAAGCTTGTCAATTCCATACAATACACCAATGGAAAGTCTGTGATTTACTTAAGTTTTCAACATATTATTTAATCAATATTGCTCATATTTAAGTTTCAATAGTAAGCTTAGCCTTCAAAAGCATAGAATTTTTAAAAGTATTTTAGTCACTTATCATGAGTTCAGTGAAATTTCGAGTTATTTAATGTTACTCATATTTCTAATCCCTTCGGATCCAAACCGCATGTTATGCTTACCCATCTCAAAGCCTAGGTTGCTAACTAGCATTTAGAATGACCTTAATACCTATCTGTTCTCAGGTAAGTCTAGAAAATCGATCATCTGTATTCGTTTGAAATGAAACTTAGCTGTTACTTAGACCAACTTGGGCACTTCTTGGCGGCTAAATCTCAGACTTATTGAAGTAGAAGTTTGGCAAAGATGCTAAGTTAATTCATCTTTGTAAGTTATATTCAGTGAAATAAACAGCAAAACAAAGCAGTTAACGATTCATTGTAACAATTCTTTTGTAACAAAGTTGGGATCTAGAAGTTAAGAACTTAGGGAATTTATTTATCTGGAAAGTGGAATAATTTTATTTTCACTATTTTAACTTATTTTATATCATTTAAATATTCACTATATCTATTTACTTATTACGTTGGGTAGTTTAATAATCATATTAATGTAACGTGTTAATAATCAACACATTTATCCTTACTAATATTATAAATGCGAAAGTCCGTTTGTTTGTTTGTTACGCGTTTACGTCTTAACTACTGAACCGATCATCATGAAATTTTGCATACACGTTGTCAGGGGTACAGAGAAGGACATAAGAGGTACCTTTCATCCCGAAAAAATGTATTGTTCCCGAGGGATAGCATAAAACCTTTCCACGCAGACGAAGTCGCGGGCGGCCGCTAGTAAATCCATATTCTTGAAATAACCGACCAATTGCGAGTCGGACTCGCGCATGAAGGGTTCCGTACCAAATATGGCAAAAAAATCACGTTTGTCCCAGTCAAATATTTATGTTATTCTGATTTTAGTATTTGTTGTCATAGCGGCAACAGAAATACATCATCTGTGAAAATTTCAACTGTCTAGCTATCACGGTTAATAAGATACAGCCTGGTGACAGACAGACAGACAGACGGACAGCGGAGTCTTAGTAATAGGGTCCCGTTTTTACCCTTTGGGTACGGAACCCTAAAAAAGTAATTGTGAATTATTCCGACTTTTGTCATTAAATAAGTACCTAGTATACTTATACGTAGCAACAGTAATTTTTCTGCACAAATAACCCCCCATTACTATATTTGCGAAACGACTCGTTTTGCTTACGGATGGTAGAATTTCGACACATTTTACTATGGATTTTATGTAAAAATAATACCATCTGTAAACAAACCGAATCATTGGCCGCCTTTATACTAGCTTATCAAAGCTTTAATTAGCTGGTACAAAAGCAGAAACTTACATTATGGTTGTTTACAGGTTTCAGTAACAGTTTCATAAAGAATAGTTAGGTAAAACCGATCATTTTGTCAATTTTTTGCTAGCATATACAAGCGTGCCTCAATAATTTCCATCACCTATAAAGACGATGAAGGCGACATACAAATTGGAAAAAAAAGTTTTTTTTATTAACGTCATGAAATTCAAATCAATCTCTTACCCATCGTAGGTGCAAAATGATTACTTGCTTGATGGGTCTTCGAAGAGCTCATTTATCAAAATAACCGTTTAACGCATGTTTACCTGAAAAAAAAGACGATGGTGAGACATAGACATATTGCTCTTATTAAATAATGTTTTTAAGACTTTCTGAAAAATTTCGATTGGTCGCATTTAATCAGTTACATTTTTAAAGTTCTTTTGAAAATCTACTTTAGTATAGTCAGCGATACGTAGGAGACAGCCAATGCCCCATTAGTATGATGTAATGTTTTTCCTATAAGAAAAGCAAAGGAATCTTAGTCCATAATGCCAAGTCTTCAGTAATATTATACAAGTATTATTTAAAGTCAGAGCTTACTAATGCCACAGAATCCATAATAGTACAAGTCTGACATCCAACGTTTTCTCTTATTCCCACCAAATGTCAAACATGATCTAAACTTTATAAGCAAACTGCAGCTACAGTACCTTTCTTCATCTTATACGATGAATAAGAAAAAACAAATTACCCGATTCGTTTTTGAAAAAAAAAACTATTTTCTAAGAAGACAAACTAGTATATTATTCACTTTATACAATAACGGTCCCATTACATCAGTCAGTATCCATCTTACTCAACGTTAAGCTAGCTCAACTTCACATTTTCTTTTATAACTTAAAATGTATGATATTATACTATCAACAGTAACTTACCATAATAAAGTTACAATTAGGTACTTGAAAATGATGATACTTTTTACATTAACTTATCATTTATAACTCGTCCTTGGTGGTTCTAAACTCATATTTTCCTCAACATAAATTGAAGATTACTTTCATAAAATTTAGTACCACATTTTACGACCTTATATTGTATGCATTCTGAGTACGTGCTTGTTAATAAATATAAGTAATAAAATGGAGGCTTATCTCCAAGAAATACATGAAAGAAAGGAAGAAAGGAACACTCGTTGATACAACAAATAACCAACGAGTAAAGAAACAAACAGATTAAAGTGATAATAAAAATGACAAGGAGAAAATGAAATAAACAGTTTAGTTGACGTTAACTGGTTAAGTTAAGATATTTTTTGGTTATCCCCGTTTCTGCTTACTCATACTTGAGGTTAAATATTAGCACGTGACTCGCGATTGTAGGCACTTAACGTGGTTTCCCAGGATTTTAGCTTTTACACAATATATTTAGCGTGTCCCGTCAATTAACGACAGTAGGCTATTTGACTAATTTTGGAAAACCATTTTAACCATATTGATATTTCAGAAAAAATCAATGTATTTTATTAAAAAATCAATGTTAAAGTTTAAAATTTTAAAACCGCGCCAAAAACGCTATGACGCTGGAAGCGTCACTTGTTGACGTCACAAGTCTGTAAACATTGTAATATCGTTAGCCATTTGACAGCCATCAATCACGGATCCTAAGTCTATGGTCGTGTCAAACGCCTGAAGCCATATTTATTTACAGGCAAGTGACGTCATCAGTAATCTTAGAGCGTTTTCGCCACAGAAAAAAAATCAAAAATTATTGAATTTTTCTAGGTGAAATTAATCAATCAATAGACTTAATTTAGTCTACATATATAATAGTTGAATATGTTTTTTTTTATGCCATTATCTGTTAGGATGACCACAATTTGCAGTATATTTTCAATGTAGTCAAGTACCCTATTCTTCACTATGAATGTTATTAAAGCAAAATTATCTCATTAAATGCAATAATATGTTTGTAGTATTTGGCGAATACAACTTTAGTGCATACATAATTATACACTTTTTTGTAGACACTAAAGTTGTATTCGCCAAATGCTTTATTTAAGTACTTTTAAGTTAAAGAAGCACAAACATTTCATCTTATTCCCTGTTTCCTATTCAAAATCGATGATACTAACAGCTCTATAACTCTCCATAATGGACCAAACGAGGTATCCAAAATACATTACGGTGTGGTAGGATTTCCATTTCTTTGTTTCCCTACTTTGTAACATATAGGATAGGTATAATCGGTACATTAGGACAGTTCATTTTAGTACCTATGGGTTCTTTTATGCCGGGTTTACAGACAAAAGGAGTTTTGGGATTTGACGCTTATCACTGTTATATTTGCCTTTAAATGAGGTTTAATGGTTTGACATGAAACGCTGCACGCTGTGGGTGTGCTTCTTGCATAGATATAGTATATTTAAGGCTTCTTGGCGCACATACAGGTATTCGATAATGCGGGGGACACACTATAGCATAATTTCGCACCGATGATGGACTTCAAAATACATATGTATGTATTTTGAAGTCCACTTTTCGTGATGATGAAGCTAAAGTTAGTTTCATCATCACGAAAAGTAGTCTTGTCGTGGCCAACATTATGGGTTTCTCGTAATATGTTGGCTTGAGGATCTCTTCAACTCCACACATTACGGCGGCAGTGGGGTATGCCATCTTCTTTTCTATAAAAGTGAAGGGGTGACTGACAGACTATTGCTCAGCCCAAACCACTGAACCTAGAGACTTGAAATTTTGCACATAGATACTTTATTGAATGTAAACACCCACCAAGAAAGGATGTTTGAAAATTTCACCCCTAAAGGGTTGAAATAAGGGTTCAAAGTTTGTATGGAGAAAAAAAATTAAATAGACATTTCAACTTGAAACTTCGTAGGAGTACTTCTAAAAACAAATAAACTAACACGTGTTTCGTGGTTTTCCGAAACTCCACCCTTTAGGGGGTAAATGGGGTAAAAAAAGCCCAACATCGATATGGGTGTCGTTATCGAGGTTTTATGGGATGTTGATTCCGAAAATGGTATTTATTTTTAAGTGGTAGACATTACTAAAGCCCTAAAGAGGTCAAATAGGGTTCAAACTTTGTATGGAAAAAATATTAAATAGAAATTTTGACGTGAAATTTCATAGGAGTACTTTTAAAAACTAACAACTTTTAAAAGCAAACACGTATTTTATGATTTTCCGATAATTAACCCCTTAGGTGTAGATGGGGTAAATAAACCCATAGAATAGAATATAATTTATTTGCATTTGATAGATTTATTTGCATTGCAGATCTTTTAAAGACCTCCCGTGTACCCTACACGGGAGGTCTTTGAAAGATCTGCATATTCAACCATTAACAATAGCATGCAAACATTATTTTATATTAACATTAACAAGTACCTACTTATACTTTTTTGGACACGGTGGACATGACATTATTCAACACCTAAAGGACTGAAACGGGGGTTAAAATTTTATATGGAAAAATAATACGGAAAAGGGAACAGGAATGAGAACAAGAACGGGAACTAATTATATTATAAATGTGAAAGTTTAATGTTTGGATGTTTGTTACTCAATCACGTAATACCGGCTGAACGGATTTGGAATAGCACACAGATAGTTATAGCTTGTGGTAAAACATGGATAATTTTTATCTCAGTCAAAGGATCCCTAGCGATTTTTCAAATATCCACGCGGACGAAGTCGCGGGCAAAAGCTAGTATATTATAAACGCAAAGTTAAACAAATAAGAATCGCGAAAGTAAAGCGGTTCTTATATGCACAAACAGATCATAAAGTGCGAGGATTACATCACAATATTAAAATAAAAAATCACACTTCACTATGCAGTGCTCGTGAATGTGTAAAGGAAAGCAGCTCATATTATATTTTGTCATTTTTATTCCTAACCCTTTCTTCTGCAAAATTGAAGTGGCAAAGCTAAAATGGCAAAGACTTTTTCGTTGAATGCAGCCGTTTTGCTTTCAATTTATAACCGCATGTTCACAAAGGGGTAGATATCTTTGATTCCGTATTTTATTTATTTTGAACCGTTCCATTCCAAGATTGCTAGGAAATGTTTCGCGCTCCTATTGGGGAACAAAGGTGTTAGAAAAGTAAGTTAGATTTTTAGATAACGTTGGACTTTGTGAAACAGCTAGGCGGTAATACCTGGTATTGTAGATTTTCTGAGAAACGGCGTCCATTTCGAAAGCGGATTTAAAGAGAAAACGAAACGGATTTATTCCGATCCGATCCTTTTCATGTAAATTGAGCTAAGTATAAAAATAGAAAAATCAGATTTTTTTCTTAGGAATCCAGTAGATTTGTTATGAATTGGATATAGAAGCAAGTTCCAGATGTTCCGGGTATAAATAAATAGTTTCTTCTTTTCTCCTCAAAATCTCCAAACTAGAACACACAGGCATAATATTTTGTGCAAAACCTTGTTATTAAAGAATCTACTTTGGCTCAGATGCTTTTGCAATAAGTTTCACTAGTAATTGGATTATTAGTGTAACTAAGTTAATCAAATGACATTATGATTTATGAAATAAAACACTTTTTAACGGATACTAGCGCGGTTTTATTGAATGTACTTTGGTATTTAGTTGGTATTTGGTTTGATTTTTGGTTTTTCCCGACGTTTCGGCACCTTTGCAGCTGCCGTGGTCACGGGGGACTGAAGCTACCCGTGAGCCTACCCTCAAGCGATGAATTTTTTTTTTTTTTTTTATACGTTCAGAAATTAAAATTTAACAAAATTTTTAATTATTTTATGTAGTCCAGGCAAAATAAAATTTTGATCACATTAAATCCTACAGTTCATTTTCGTTTTTCTAAATAAGGATTAGGGTTATTATAACATCGTACTATGGCTGCTTTTCCTCTCCACCATAAGCGTTATGAGATATAGGTAAAAAATACCTAACTTCTGGAAAGTATGTTCATAAAATTCTACAGTGGAGATTTATGATGCGTTTGCTTATTTACATACTTAATATTTAATTAAAAAATAATCACTGATTTTATGTTTAAGGTTAAGGAGATAGGGTGCGTTACAATCATATTTTTGGAGAAAGTATAGTAATGTATTTTAATAAATCGTACACAAGGTGATTTTTTTATAATATGTTTTTAAGCTTAATCCAGGAGCATCTTTAAGTTTTCACTCCAGTGACTTTAATATATCTAGTGATTTTTATGTTTTTACGTGATTTTTGCCATTTATTTTAGCCAACAAAAAATCCTACACCAAATATTTTATCTCGTCTTCGTTTCTACCCTTGCAATAAACCCTCATAAAAAAAATCACCAGCTTTTATGAGTAGCATACGAAGTTTTAGCCATTAATAGCTGTAGTTGAATTGCGCATCAATCGGACGGAGTCAAGTGACAGATCGAAAATATCATTTCGTCCCCAATACATAATAGTTTTATCGCTTGGCGGGTTTCTTAAGTTTTATTGTCTGCCACTCCTACCACTTGATCGTTTTTCACACTAAATTGGTTGCAACTGTTCGCATCGAGTTGCGAGAAGTTCGGGTTAGTAGATAAGTTAAGGTCCGCTAAGAAACAGCGGCATAAATACGACGATCGAGTATCACTAGTATGAGCTCGCGCAGACCGATGCAAGTTTGAGTTGTTGCAAACTGTTTACGTTACAGTAAACTATCGTTTTCTCTCTTTCACTCGTATTGACTGTGAGCAGTATATCCGACAGTTTACTGTAACGTAAACAGTTTGCATCAACTCATGGTAGGGCCACAGGTATTCTCGAAACCGTAGTGATTAACCGGGGCCTCATTACGCACCAACGGACGTGTATGTAGTTGTCTCATTTACACCCGCTCCCTCACCGACTGGGGTCGGTTCGCCTGTTTGGTGCTCTCTTTCATTCCTAGGGTGAAATGCCCTAAATTCGGCCACGTCAGCAATTTTAGAGATTAAATCTAAAATATTTATATTAAAATTGAACTACAACATTGTAATTTTTGTTATTTACGATTGCTACATGATTGTTCTTTATAATAATTGTAAGAAAATCAAGGAAACAATAATAGTAAAATTAAGAAAAAATAATATATGACGAGTGACCCAATTTTCCTAAATTCTGACGCGTATGCCCTTCATTCGACCCATTTTTCCCTAAATTCGGCTAAGGTGAAATAAGCATGTTAATTAGGAACTTCAATTGTTTTTATTGACATTCAAATAAAATAATTAACATAATTATTATTCCGATCAACATTAATCATATTAGGCATAACAAAAATCTACGAAAAATAAGCTTAAATAAAAAATTATATCAAGTCTAATACTCGAATGCATTTATTGTATATTTATCAACATTAATAATTTTAGGCTTATTCAAAATCAACAAAAATATTGTTGGCTATATATTGTTCTTTATATGAGTATAACAACAATCATATCAAAATTATGAATGTTTATCAAAAACATTATTTATCAAAAATTAATAAACATAATGAATACAGTCACGTTCACACTAATATTTTTAATGCTAGTTAGTTCTATTTTTATCAGTTAATATATTAATAATAGTTATTTAGGAATTTATAGATTTTATTCAGAAGTTTTTCGTGAATATTTATTATTAATATTACATTGATTACCATTCAATATTATAATTTTAAAAATAAATTCAAATGTTGATTTGTGGTATCAAATATCTAAATTAAATTAATTTTAAGTTATTCAAAAGTTTTTATTTTTGTTTTATTTTTATTTTATTAAGGATATTTTTTATTTTATTATAAATAATTAAGTTCTTTTTTGGAGTGGAAAGTTTTTTCATTTAGATCTATAAGTATTGTAATAAGAATTTTATAAGATTGGATGTCAGCAATATTTATAATATTTGTTTTATAAATTTCTTTTGCAGTAATCTATTATAGAAAAAGATAAGTAGGGTAGGTGCACCAGTGAATGAACATCTCCCCAGTGAAGGAACAAATGTGTTATTTTTCTATAAAATAAGAAATCTTTTGTTTTCTACACGCAACAGAATTTTTTAATGAAAATTATACTTTATTACCTTAACTGGCTGCACAGACGACTATGTGTGTTCCGTACTTTCTAAATGGTGATTGCTCAAAGTAGACACGTTGTGTAGTGTTCCTGTTTCTATGGACCAATACTAAGAACTATGGTGCGACAACATATTTTGATGATAGCTTTTAAGTTGATATATGATTCATTCTACAAAGAAAATTAGTTTCTTAGATGTAATAATGATTATTTCGTCTAATAGAAAGCAGATTGTAAAGAATTTCATTATTTTAAACAAAATATAGGGGTGTTCGAGTACTGGATTAAAAAATTGAGAAATAATTAGTTAATGAACCAGGTGTTCATTCATAGGGTCTAACGTATTTTTTGGTTTAGGCTTATTTTGTGTCTTACTTTTAAAGGAGTTTGTTCATATTTAGGGGATAGCTATAGTAAATCATTGTCAATCTTTGGACCAGTCTTCGAACTAGGGTTTTCATTCATTAGTTTTTAAAATTTTAAGATTCTTCTATAGTAAATGCCTAGTTCATTTACTGATTATTAAAAAACTAGTAAATGAACTATACATTTCTTAATTGTTACATTAATTATTTTTTTGTTTTTAATTTTAGACCACTTCTAAAATAATTAGAATAACATAGCTGATGTGAACTATAAAGCAATATGGTGGTAAATGCTTAGGTCTAATTTTTTTAATATTGGCTGTCCTAAGTTAAATAAACTCTTCGACCTGACTCTTCAACTCATGAAACAGAGACATGAAGTGAGGATACAGGTCATACAGAGCCCCAGGAGCATCCGGAGGATTCCGAAAGGAAAATAGGCAAGCCTCAAGAGAGGCATATGCCAGTGGGTTGGGTATCGTGCGCCATTTAGAATTTAGATTTCTTTTGAAATTTTATATGTCTTACCAGTTTGTTATGCTATAAAATATCGTGTACAGACATAAATTAACGATTTCTGTTTACATCCACCTTATGAAACTAGTAGTTCATTTATCGGATTTCAAACATTCGTTAACTGGATTTTGCCGTTCATTCACTGGTGATTTGGGTGGGGTACTTTTGTGTAAAATTCGGATTATCTAAATAACTATAAGCATTTCAGAAATACTGAAGATATTATATTGAACATTAATAAATTCTGAATAGTATGTAGTGCCATTATTATAGCAAAGTCATCCAGAAATAGGTATTCGTAATTTTTAAAGTTTCAAATCGCCTTAAGGGTTCATTCACTGGTGCACCTACCCTATATGAGATCTGAGTTAAATTTAAATCATTTTATATTATTAGTATTATTATTTGTATTTTCAATAATTTTAATAATAATAATTATTAATCATAAAAATAATTATATAAGACTTTTATTAAGTTTGACCGTTGTCCGAATATAAGATCATATTTATTCTATTTTCAGCCACCCTTTCAAAAACGGCCGAATTTAGATTTTTGACTAGTTTTTAGGGTTCCGTACCCAAAGGTTAAAAACGGGACCCTATTACTAAGACTCCGCTGTCCGTCTGTCTGTCTGTCATCAGGCTGTATCTCATGAACCGTGATAGCTAGACAATTGAAATTTTCACAGATGATGTATTTCTGTTGCCGCTATAACAATAAATACTAAAAACAGAATAAAATAAATATTTGAGGGGGGCTCCCATACAACAAACGTGAGTTTCTTGCCGTTTTCTGCTACATATTAATAACGACAACAGGTAGACAATTGAAATGTTCACAAATGATGTATTTCTGTTGCCGCTTTAACAACAAATACTGAAAACAGAATAAAATAAATATTTAAGGGGGGCTCCTATACAACAAACGTGTTTTTGCTGTTTTCTGGTACGGAAACCTTCGTGCGCGAGTCCGACTCGCACTTGGCCGGTTTTTTGAATCCTGATTTTGAACAAGCTTTTATTAATTAACTAATAAAAATATATGAAAGTATATCACTTCAAATCATTGTTTGGTTAAGGTTTTATCACATAAATGCCAATGGATTGAGAAATCAGTAAGTATTTAAATAGTAAAAGTATTTAAAAATTTATTTCCCAGAACTTGCTCGTAACTAGAATTTGACACCAAAATGGTACAATGCGTGGCACAACTACGTAGGTCACTGGTCAGATCGTTACTGAGTGCAAACCATATGACTGCTTACTGCCATTTTTACAATTCTTAATCTATACATATAATAAATCTGTAGAAAAGTTGAGTCTGTACAAAGGAAATATTTTGAAAAAAAGTGATTGGAGTGTTTAATAATTACCAGTAGAATCCATTTATAACATTTTTTTAATTTTTGTGTGTGTTGTCTGTATGTTGGTGCGCTAAAAATGTAAAAAGCGCTAACTTAATACTAAATAATGTTTACATACAAATATATGGTGTATCTTGCAAAATAATGAAATCTTTATTTCATCGCAATTGGTTCACTGAATCAAAAGTTAAACTAATTTAAAATTTACGATGAATTTTTGTTGTAATAATATCTTCGGGAATTATACTGTTAGAAAAACCGACCAGCTGGTGTATCCACATCTGGCACAGAATAATGGTCAATGGCTAAAAGTAAACAAAAACGTGTGGAGTTTTGGGTCTATTGTAATTTCTCAGAAACAAAATGCACATGCATGCAGTAAAATCAAAGCCCGCTTTCTATTATATTATTTTTAAACACACACACTAACATATATAATTTAAAAAATAATTTTGATTATATTTATATAACTTAACTAATTAGTTGTTCATATTCATACATAGTATGTAAGTGTTACGATGGAGCGGGGCTGTCTGTCACAAGTATTGTAATACTCACTAGGCAGTCCCAACCTGCTGTTTTGAAAACCAATGTTTTGTGAACAAAATAAACATTTTTGATTTTTTTTTATTTTCTACTAGCTTCCGCCCGCGACTTCGTTCGCAAGGACATTCGAGAAAATCCATCGGGAACCTTTAACCAGGATAAAAGTATTCTATGTTTTAACGTCCTGCCTCGCTAGGCAGCGCGCTTGGTGTGAACGTACCTCGCGCATGGCAGGCCTCGTGTGAGCGTGAGTGCGATGTCGAGCGCGAGGCCTGCCACAACGCAAGTGGCAAACGCCCTGCCTTGCGAGTTTCGTCTACACCAAGCGTACTGCGTTAAAACATAGAATACTTTCATCCTGGTTAAAGGTTCCCTAAGGATTTTCTCGAACGTCTCCTCTACAAGTCGCATTTCTCAACCGATTCTCGTGAAATTATGTAACCAGACTTAAAAAATATATATAATTTTATCGTCAAGCTAGTTTTTGATTTCTTAAAAATGGCCGAGATATGTAAAAAAAAAAACGTATTTCTGTCCTGTTTTTCGGCGCGGTTTGTTCTCCTCTACAGATCTGATTTCTCAACCGATTCTCGTGAAATTTTGTGAGCAGGTTTGAAAATTATATAGGCTTTTTTGTTAGGCCAGTTTTTTGAAATATTGGATACAGTTCGAAAAACTGAACCTAAAAAAATAAATAATTCACACATTTCGAAAATACAAAATTAGAAGCGCCATCTAGCTGCGAATATACCAAATACTTAATATACCAAACAGCATGAACCCCATTATATGCTTGAAAACCTCGTGGCGAGAGGGCGAGATCTATATTTTTTTAACAATTTACTTTTCAATGCAAGGTCTACACTACAGCTCACTTAGCCACTAGTTTATCTTAAATTACATAACTAATGTGAGGTAATTTCAATAAAAGGTTTTTAAATTACTTTGTTAGGTACCTTGTCTTACCCTTACCCCTACTGCCCTAACAACGGCTTACCTCAATTACTTGTTTTTAGGGTACCTCAAAAGGAAAAACAGATACCTACTCTTATCTTAGGATCACTTCGTTGTCATGGTCAATTACTTCCTTAAAAGGCCAGGTCCCTATTTCACAGACGTGGCAATGGTAAGTGACAATGACAATTTGCTGTCCATGGCGTCAGCTAATTTGAATTTAGAAAATATACTGACCAAACTACATAACGCACAGATACCACAACGAACATAAAATTGTCATTGTAATTTACAATTGTCCTGTATGTAAAATAGGGGCCAGGTATTGGGCAAGTCACCCTACTCAGTACTCGCGTCGAGTCCGAGAAGTCCGTGTTGCACTTGATGGGTTTTTTCATCTAAAAATAATTTCAAAAATTCGTTTTTTTTCCCTATAGATTACGTCAACGAAAGATGAGATTGAAATGGTGGCGCCACTTTCCCTGTTTAATTAACGTTTAGAGGGTTAGTCATTGGAAATTGACCTTAAAATAAGGCGCAAAATTAGTTCCATTTCCAATCGAGTCTCATCTTTCGTTGACCAAACTAAACGTAAATAAACTTTTTTTTTGTTTATTTACTATAAGTAATTATATCTTGTCGCGAAAATGGTGCCACTTTGAGTAACCCTGATTTTGTTCCGATAGATCATCGAAACAATTTTTTGATCACTTATACAAATGTTGAAAAGTTACCGAAATAATCGTAATATTCGTAACCTTTTGTACCGGCTCGCGTCACTGTGCGCCACCCACCGCCGCGCGCCGATTACCTACCTTACGCGAGTCCGTCCTTCCGTGCACTACCGCGTTGATATTTATTTTCGTACATTTCTAAAAATCCTTTGGGAATAGTTGTGGGATTACTTAATTTTTAAAAGTAAATACTTATTTAATATTTTACTTTTACGACTGTAGAATTAATGCTTCCTATATAAAAATTAATAAAACGCAATAAAAAAAAAACTATAATAGTCACTTGAGTGAAAACTTTTGCTATTAGTGTAGTAATTATAGGGAATCTTATGCTACAAAATCACTGATTTTTTAATATTTGTTTCTGAGTTATGATTTTTTTTATTTATTAGCCTTTTTTGCAAATTCCTCTGAAATGTAAGTGGTGATTTTTGAGGTTTCATTTCTAATGGTTTTAAGAAATTCATAAAGGAAATTCCCTTTGTGTACGATTTATTCTCGATGTTTTAAGACAAAAACAATATTTAAACCACCGTTGTAAAAAAAGCACCCCAGATATTTTGGGGAAAACTTGAAATTTATCATTGACAAGTTTATTTTAATCAAGTTTTCAAAAATCACCTCTGTAGGATATAATGTGATTTTCTCGAACAAAGTATTTTTCATTGCCCGGAGACTCATGACACGCCGCGCGCCGTCGCGTCATCGTCGCTCGTACGTACAGAGTGCCTGCCATTCGTGCTCGCTCACCACTCTATATTACGCTCCGTCTTGCTGATATTTTCGTAAATTTCGAGAAATCCTCTACTTAGAATTGAGGGATTACTTAATTTTAAGATGTTATTAATTATTACACTATATATTATTGAACTTTTACGACTGTAGAATTTATGCTTCATATTTAAAAATGAATAAAACGCATTTAAAAAAAAAACTATATTAGTCACCTGAGTGAAAATTTTGTTTTTAGTATAGTTAATTATAAGAAACTTTATACTGCAAAATCACTGATTTTTTAATATTTGTTTCTGAGTTATGATTTTTTTTTATTTATTAGCCTTTTTTGCAAATTCCTCTGAAATGTAAGTGGTGACTTTTGAGGTTTCATTTCTAATGGTTTTAAGAAATTCATAAAGGAAATTCCCTTTGTGTACGATTTATTCTCGATGTTTTAAGACAAAAACAATATTTAAACCACCGTTGTAAAAAAAGCACCCCAGATATTTTGGGGAAAACTTGAAATTTATCATTGACAAACTTATTTTAATCATGTTTCCAAAAATCACCTCTGTAGGATTTATTGTGATTTTTTCGAACAAAGTATTTTTCCTTGCCCGGAGTAATGTTGATTTATAATTTAATTTTATGAATTATTTAATGCTAAAAAGAGAGAGAAATCTACTGAAACTACCACCATTTCATAAAATTGGGAGGCCCCTCCAAGAAAGAAATGGCGAAAGAAAACTTGGAGAGGGAGCCGACCTCCGTCTTTTGTATTAATTTATTTATTTGCAAAAGGAACTAACCGTATCATTAGATCTTACAGTGTGTGTGAGGGGCTTTAGCTTGTGAATGATGGGGTCCCAAGCTGGTGGAATTTTCCAACCATCATCTCTATTGAAATTAGGATATTTATTTATTTCGATAGCCTCGCGGAGCATTCTAGGGATAAATCTACGTTCCCTAGCAAGGATTTGGGGTTTGTCAAATCTAATATAATGGTTGGGCCCCTCAAAGGCGTGTTCACTCACTGCAGACTTGTTATCGCGCCTATGTTTCATGTCAGCTACATGCTCTTTGACGCGGGTCCCTATGCTTCTCTTTGTTTGCCCGATGTAGGAGAGTCCACAGTCACAATCTAGTTTGTAGACGCCTGCAGCTTGAAGGGGGATATTACACTTGACAGGTCGTAAGAATTGGTTGATCTTCTTCGGCGGCTTGAAGTAAGTTTTGATTGACGCTCGCTTCAGAATGTTTCCAATCTTGTCAGTGACACCCTTCAAGTATGGTAGGATGGCAGGTTGACGCTCTACTGTGGCTGGTTTGGCGCGTTTTCTGTGATTGAGGTGTGGTACTTGCAACTTGTTGTTACGCAGTACTTGTTGGACGTGCTGAAGCTCAGCAGTCAGGTGTTGTTTGTCACAGATTCCGCGGGCTCTCTGAAACAAAGATTTCCCTACGGTAGCTAACTGTATAGGATGATGGTGAGAGTCACCATTAAGGTATCTGTCTGTATGGGTTGCTTTACGATACACTGTGTGGCTCAAGGTTTGGTTCGGATTCCTGATAATGAGAATGTCTAGGAAAGCTAGTTTATTGTCTGCCTCTAACTCCATAGTAAATTGTATGTTGGGGTTTATGGAGTTAAGATGGTTAAGAAATGCAGGGACACTGTCTCTAGGTAGTATTGTGAAAGTGTCATCTACGTACCGTTTGTAGAACCGGGGAGTCACTGGTGCTGTGGCTAGTGCTTTCTCCTCAAAATCCTCCATGAAAATGTCAGCAACAATGGGGGATACAGGAGAGCCCATTGCTACGCCGTCCACTTGCACGTAGAACTCCTCGTTCCATAACAGATAGCCAGATGTTAGGCATAATTCTAGTAGTTCTGCATATTCAATTGGCATGTTGTTGTCAACTAGCTTTTTCCTGATGATATCAATGCAGTCCTGTACTGGTAAGCATGTGAATAAGGACTGAACATCAAAACTAACCATAGTTTCATCATCAGCGAGATGTAGATGTTGTATCTCACTGACAAACTGGTAGGAATCCTTTACAAAGGCTGATGTGTTACCTCTCAGTGGTGTAAGTGTTTTTGCTACGTGTTTAGCCAATTTATAAGTTGGTGAGTCAATTTGGCTTACAATCGGACGCAGCGGAGCATTGTCTTTGTGTATTTTCGGTAACCCATACAGTTTCGGCGGTGTAGGGCAGGATGGAATAAGATAATTGACATCAAGATCTAACTGTTCTGAATATTTTTTGATGAGTTCACTCGTTTTCTTAAGGATCTTGGCGGTTTGATCACAATTCACATGTTTATACGTTTTCTCATCACTTAAAAGTTCTTGCATTTTTGTGTTATAATCCGACGTATCCATAACTACCGTTGCGTTGCCTTTATCAGCTCGGAGGATAGTTAATTCGGGTCTAGTGCGTAAGTTCTTCAACGCGACGTGTTCATCATATGGAAGATTGTGTTTGGGCAGTTTACTACGTCGTAAAACGGATGAAATATCTTGACGTATAGCTTCACTATCCTCTTTTTTGAATTGGTTTTTAACTAGACAATCCTCTACGTTGCAAATAATATCCTCATACGGTATTCTGCGAGGTGTTACCGCGAAATTCAGACCCTTATTTAATACTTTTAAAGTCGGTTCATCCAATATTTGTTTTGATAAATTGACAACTGCACGAGTTTGACATTGACGGGTGTCATCTTCTACTCTATGGTTCGTATCGGCATGATGACGTTTGTACAACTTCTCATATTTAGAAATTTGTCTATGCTTACATTCGTTGTACACGGCTGTTTCGCGTTTATTAAGTATCAGAATGTAATGGTAATATCCCCCTTCAAGCTGCAGGCGTCTACAAACTAGATTGTGACTGTGGACTCTCCTACATCGGGCAAACAAAGAGAAGCATAGGGACCCGCGTCAAAGAGCATGTAGCTGACATGAAACATAGGCGCGATAACAAGTCTGCAGTGAGTGAACACGCCTTTGAGGGGCCCAACCATTATATTAGATTTGACAAACCCCAAATCCTTGCTAGGGAACGTAGATTTATCCCTAGAATGCTCCGCGAGGCTATCGAAATAAATAAATATCCTAATTTCAATAGAGATGATGGTTGGAAAATTCCACCAGCTTGGGACCCCATCATTCACAAGCTAAAGCCCCTCACACACACTGTAAGATCTAATGATACGGTTAGTTCCTTTTGCAAATAAATAAATTAATACAAAAGACGGAGGTCGGCTCCCTCTCCAAGTTTTCTTTCGCCATTTCTTTCTTGGAGGGGCCTCCCAATTTTATGAAATGGTGGTAGTTTCAGTAGATTTCTCTCTCTTTTTAGCATTAAATAATTCATAAAATTAAATTATAAATCAACATAAAATAATTAAAAATTTTGTTAAATTTTAATTTCTGAACGTATAAAAAAAAATGAAAATTCATCGCTTGAGGGTAGGCTCACGGGTAGCTTCAGTCCCCCGTGACCACGGCAGCTGCAAAGGTGCCGAAACGTCGGGAAAAACCAAAAATCAAACCAAATACCAACTAAATACCAAAGTACATTCAATAAAACCGCGCTAGTATCCGTTAAAAAGTGTTTTATTTCATGTCTAGTGAGCGCGTAAGCTTGAGAAGTGAATATGTCAACCAGTACGGACTGGCTATTGCAAACAAATTCCGTCGGTTGGAAGATCTTATGACGAAGCGCGCAAGAAGAATAACATCATTAAACTTCTTGAAGAGATGCCGTGATCAAGATCTCATCCCGCACTGTGTCAGGATTTCTCCAAAACATGACATACGAGGGAGCGCCAAGATCCTACAACAGGCAAGCAAAAAGTTGCTCGTGAGTCTAATCCGCGAACATCGTTCCGAATCAGTAGCATTAAATCAACAAATAGATCGCTTATCCAATGATTTGAAAATAAAACTTGCCACGGCGGACTTTAACCATTACATTCTGATACTTAATAAACGCGAAACAGCCGTGTACAACGAATGTAAGCATAGACAAATTTCTAAATATGAGAAGTTGTACAAACGTCATCATGCCGATACGAACCATAGAGTAGAAGATGACACCCGTCAATGTCAAACTCGTGCAGTTGTCAATTTATCAAAACAAATATTGGATGAACCGACTTTAAAAGTATTAAATAAGGGTCTGAATTTCGCGGTAACACCTCGCAGAATACCGTATGAGGATATTATTTGCAACGTAGAGTTTTGTCTAGTTAAAAACCAATTCAAAAAAGAGGATAGTGAAGCTATACGTCAAGATATTTCATCCGTTTTACGACGTAGTAAACTGCCCAAACACAATCTTCCATATGATGAACACGTCGCGTTGAAGAACTTACGCACTAGACCCGAATTAACTATCCTCCGAGCTGATAAAGGCAACGCAACGGTAGTTATGGATACGTCGGATTATAACACAAAAATGCAAGAACTTTTAAGTGATGAGAAAACGTATAAACATGTGAATTGTGATCAAACCGCCAAGATCCTTAAGAAAACGAGTGAACTCATCAAAAAATATTCAGAACAGTTAGATCTTGATGTCAATTATCTTATTCCATCCTGCCCTACACCGCCGAAACTGTATGGGTTACCGAAAATACACAAAGACAATGCTCCGCTGCGTCCGATTGTAAGCCAAATTGACTCACCAACTTATAAATTGGCTAAACACGTAGCAAAAACACTTACACCACTGAGAGGTAACACATCAGCCTTTGTAAAGGATTCCTACCAGTTTGTCAGTGAGATACAACATCTACATCTCGCTGATGATGAAACTATGGTTAGTTTTGATGTTCAGTCCTTATTCACATGCTTACCAGTACAGGACTGCATTGATATCATCAGGAAAAAGCTAGTTGACAACAACATGCCAATTGAATATGCAGAACTACTAGAATTATGCCTAACATCTGTCTATCTGTTATGGAACGAGGAGTTCTACGTGCAAGTGGACGGCGTAGCAATGGGCTCTCCTGTATCCCCCATTGTTGCTGACATTTTCATGGAGGATTTTGAGGAGAAAGCACTAGCCACAGCACCAGTGACTCCCCGGTTCTACAAACGGTACGTAGATGACACTTTCACAATACTACCTAGAGACAGTGTCCCTGCATTTCTTAACCATCTTAACTCCATAAACCCCAACATACAATTTACTATGGAGTTAGAGGCAGACAATAAACTAGCTTTCCTAGACATTCTCATTATCAGGAATCCGAACCAAACCTTGAGCCACACAGTGTATCGTAAAGCAACCCATACAGACAGATACCTTAATGGTGACTCTCACCATCATCCTATACAGTTAGCTACCGTAGGGAAATCTTTGTTTCAGAGAGCCCGCGGAATCTGTGACAAACAACACCTGACTGCTGAGCTTCAGCACGTCCAACAAGTACTGCGTAACAACAAGTTGCAAGTACCACACCTCAATCACAGAAAACGCGCCAAACCAGCCACAGTAGAGCGTCAACCTGCCATCCTACCATACTTGAAGGGTGTCACTGACAAGATTGGAAACATTCTGAAGCGAGCGTCAATCAAAACTTACCTCAAGCCGCCGAAGAAGATCAACCAATTCTTACGACCTGTCAAGTGTAATATCCCCCTTCAAGCTGCAGGCGTCTACAAACTAGATTGTGACTGTGGACTCTCCTACATCGGGCAAACAAAGAGAAGCATAGGGACCCGCGTCAAAGAGCATGTAGCTGACATGAAACATAGGCGCGATAACAAGTCTGCAGTGAGTGAACACGCCTTTGAGGGGCCCAACCATTATATTAGATTTGACAAACCCCAAATCCTTGCTAGGGAACGTAGATTTATCCCTAGAATGCTCCGCGAGGCTATCGAAATAAATAAATATCCTAATTTCAATAGAGATGATGGTTGGAAAATTCCACCAGCTTGGGACCCCATCATTCACAAGCCAAAGCCCCTCACACACACTGTAAGATCTAATGATACGGTTAGTTCCTTTTGCAAATAAATAAATTAATACAAAAGACGGAGGTCGGCTCCCTCTCCAAGTTTTCTTTCGCCATTTCTTTCTTGGAGGGGCCTCCCAATTTTATGAAATGGTGGTAGTTTCAGTAGATTTCTCTCTCTTTTTAGCATTAAATAATTCATAAAATTAAATTATAAATCAACATAAAATAATTAAAAATTTTGTTAAATTTTAATTTCTGAACGTATAAAAAAAAAAAAAAATTCATCGCTTGAGGGTAGGCTCACGGGTAGCTTCAGTCCCCCGTGACCACGGCAGCTGCAAAGGTGCCGAAACGTCGGGAAAAAACCAAAAATCAAACCAAATACCAACTAAATACCAAAGTACATTCAATAAAACCGCGCTAGTATCCGTTAAAAAGTGTTTTATTTCATGTCTAGTGAGCGCGTAAGCTTGAGAAGTGAATATTATGATTTATGATCAAACGCATTATAGTCTATCTAATACTAACTATGGCAATCATTTTTACAGTTTAATAGTTATTTATGCAACTGTACTGTAACATAACGAGGGTTATTCGCCTCGTGTGATAATAGTATCACATGAGTGTTTTAATACCTAATTATGTACAGTTGCAACAATATTTTTTCTTATTTTTATTAGGGAAACAAACAATATTTTAATACATATGGATTAAAAACACCCATGATATTTATCTAAACCCATGATATGTATCCTCTATAAAGGTTTTGACTTTGACTTTGTCTTTGACTTTGACTTTCCTCTCCCTCCTCGTCATTATGTCTTCCGCAAGAGTGTTATAATGTTGTACTGAATTTCATAATGCAACGGTCGCGCGTGGGCGCGCGGCGCTGCAGGACCAGCTCTCGCTCGGGATATTGTAATGATGGCAGTAAGCTAACTGTTTCAGAACCCCTTACAGAGGATTTAAAGCATGGGTGTAGATAAATACTTACACAACATTGCTTTGCCTTTCACCGTTTGTCCACCAACGCCCCGTCATCGTGACGTCAACGGGATGGGATTACGAGGCGCAGCGGTACTTTCATCAGCCTATCCACTGAAAACCCACCGTCATCTTGATGTCATAATAAAACTTCGGCGCCCTCATCCGTCCCGTTGACGTCCCGGTGCAGATGACGGCGTCGGTGTGGTGGACAAACGGTGACAAACCTTTAGAGCTGAATTGCAATTAATAAAATAGTAAATATTGGGACTACTAAGATAATGCAATTAATAAGAAAGTATTTGGACTCCCAGACCCAGCAATTTACTAAGCTCACAAATCTGTTTCTCATCGAATATTATTACCTACATGGAATAATGCCTCAAGGCATTATTGTAACATGCCAAGCGGTCATCTCCGAACATTTTAACTGAATTTCGACTGTCGCCAAATTGCATTTCAGGACTGGCAAATTGCTTTAAGTTCAATCCCTTCGGTAAAGTCGGTAGACCATTAATCAGGACACTGAGTAGTTTGGCAAGTTAAATTTAAGTTAGAGATGCATGTTACTGCAGAATACCAATCATAATATTTAATGCCGTGTTTTTGGCAGTTGGAGAGAGAAGAGTGAGGAGACCTGGGTAAAACATGTTGTGAAGACACTTTGCATAATGATCGTTTTGTCATTATCTAATAATCTTAATACTAACTAATACTCCTATCTAATACTACTTGAATCTCAACTTGAACTTAACTGAATCTAGCTTAAAATTATATCGGGGTAGTTGGTAAAGTTTTTGGGTGTAGCATGTAGGTAGTATTTTATTTTAAACTGACATTTCACATGCCTTTTCTATGGCAAGGCAGAGAACTGGGGCCCTATTTTTGAATTGCTCGGCAGGCGTCGAGCGCTCTTTTCAAATGATTTTCGTTCGACATCCCATTGTTTTGAGTCATATGTCGAACGAAAATCAGTAGAAACGAGCGCTCGACTGGAGTCGAGCGATTCAAAAATAGGGCCCCAGGAATGTAACCAATAACAACTGTATGCACTCTGTTTTGAGTGAATAAAATGATTTGATTTGATTTGAAAGTACTCATTCTATTTACACAAATTCTTGAGAGGCGTAATGCTATATTTGACTAAACCGTTTCGTTGTTGGCGTCTTTTCACTCCCCTCAAAGCTATGGCTTTTCACTGAATAGTTTAAAATACCGAAGATCTTCCGTCAAAAGATTTTTCTTATAATCACGACGTTATTAACATGTGACAATATTTATAAGAACGAAAAACTTGTATGTTTTTAATAACTTAATTATAACTTTTATTGTAATGTAATGTAAAGTGACACTGAAAATTAGCACAAACCGATAACCAGTTAGCTGTCGATAACTACATTAGTTTAATCACATTTCAGTAAGTACGTCGGTTGTAGATTAAGCGGCCCACACACGATGCCGCCCCAGTTATCTGATTAAGTTCTTCAAACTTCTGGGTGAGCTAAGTTAGATTACACGCGGATTGAGACAACACTGTTCAGTGTTGACTTTGTTCCACACCTGGGAAAAGTGGAAGTTCCATCTCAATATCGATCAGTGATTGTTTATACAGTCCCTTTAACACGGTAATTATATCTATCAGTATTATAACTTAATACAAAAGGTCGAAATGCGAGCCGAACCTACGTGCCTTGAGTTCGGTCGGCACTCAGTACACATAACAGTCGCGAATGCGCCGCAGTGACGAACGAACGGTGGTTTTGTTTTATTTGTCAACAATGTTTAAAAGTTACAGAAGAAAAATTTGTGGAGGTTGCATAGCTGAGAGTATGCAACCTCCTTTTATTGCATTTAGTTTATAATCATTACAATAGTCTTTTGTCGACAGGGTCGAGTTAGAATAGGTACCTACTGTAAAGAGATAACATTACCATCTATCTGTGATATTACCGTGCCTTTAAGCGCTTTTATTTTGGCATTATATGATTTAATTTATTTCATAACGTGTCTTTTGCAATTCAAAAGGATTTATCTTCTATAATACCGCATTTTGATTACAAGAGTGATTGGATACGATACAAAAAATCTTTTTATTTCAATTTTAACAATTACGAAATGAGTATCTCGTTTCAAAGTGTAGACAAACATCAAACATTTGATATTACTTTGAAGTGGTGAAAATGTATACAATGGAACATTCTTTTTCATTTTGGAATAGATACTTTGTAGTCCCGTCACTGGCAAAGCAATACAAATATCGGACATGAGAATTAACATGTCAAAGGGTAATCTTTCAGTATTTGTTCACGTTATCTGAAAAAGGACCGCTGATGATTGATTGGCACGAATTTGTATTACGAGATTAATGTATTATCAGCTTTATTCAGTAAACAATAGAATTATGAATTAATGCGAGTCCTACTTTTGACAGAATACGAGGAAAAAGGCATCTTTTATATGAGTCAGATTAGAATAATGATTATTAGGTAGATCGTATTTTTTTTTACTGTATTTTTAAATTCATTCTTAGAATATGCTGACAACAGTGCCTTGTAAAAATAACTATATTTTACCTAAGTCTACTTTCCTTTCAATATTTTATGTATTTACTTATTTAATGAGAAACAAATTGATTTAGAAAACCAATAGTACGACTTATGTTCGAAGATACATTTAATATCAAGAGAAGCGGAATAAAAGGCAATTACAAATTCAACAAAGAATTAAACTAGTTTTAAAGCGCGAGTTCAAACATCCATCTTCATTTCCATTCTCCCAGCTGCTAACAAAAAATGAGAAAAAAAGTCTTGGCTCGCCGCCCGTTGTCAAATCTCGCATGTGCTTCGTTATTCACGTAGACAATGCGAAAGGCGGGCAACACTCATTGTCATTCCACAAGACGAATGTTGCCACATCGAAACAATTTATGGGGTCCACGGTGGATTGTAAAATTTTAACTAAGACCATTCGTTTACGTTTTCTCGCAGTTTTCTCGAGGGATATTCGAGGTTTTATTGAAAGTATCTGAACGCAGTAAAATAGATTACTTTCTATGAAACTTTTTTTTATTGAAATTGAATGAAACTAGAAAGAAGAACATTACAATATGTGTTTCAGCAGCAAGTATAAATGCTGTAATGTCACAGTTTTATTATATTTGTAATAAAGCACTGATATCCGACCTGAGGTCGTCACGTCAGCCAACACTCAATCTTTAAGACAAACTATAAAGTAATAAAGGTATTTAGTAACTATTCTGTACCCTTACAACGAACAATTATCGAGAAAAAAACGAGAATACAATTACTCGATATAATTTAATCTATGGAAAAATTTCTTTCGATTTCGGCGGTAGACGGCGCTGTACACATTTTCCATACATTATCGAATGTTTTGACGCGTATTTTTTTCCTGATAGATGTCATCGTACTAGGGTTACTGTGCTGTGCCTGTGTTATAAGTTTGCACAGTTACGTTTATTAAACTCGATAGCAACCTGGGGCCCTATTTTTGAATAGCTCGGTAGGCGTCCAGCGCTCTTTTTGACTGATTTTCGTTCGACATATGACTCAAAACAATGAGATGTCAAACGAAAATCAGTAGAAAAGAGCGCTCGATGCCAGCCGAGCGATTAAAAATAGGGCCCCTGTAGTAAGCTATTTTGTGTGCAATTTTGGGCAGTGCCTCTCGCAATTACTCTACGTAATTAAACTAAAAGTTGTCATACAAATGTCAACTACAGTCACTATCGAGTTCTTATAGTAAACGTAACGCCTACTGATAATGTTCTGTTTGCACTCAAAGTAGTATATTACTATAGGTATCACAAGTAAATTAATGTACCTATATCAGTTCAGGTTCAAGCTCATTACGCCACGGTAATCTAATTACAATAGATTGTTATTAACGACACAATATAATACTAATTAATACTATAGCAATGGCATTAATTGACTGTGACACCGACAAGAAATAGGAGGTCAATAATGGGAATTTCTATCACAAGGCCTCTCACGTATATTGTTGGCATGGAATAGAATAACTTTTATTTTTTATATCGGCACACTACTAATTATTAGAGACAATGTTACAAAGTTATTATTTTAGCTATGTACACATTTTTCTGGCGAGTCCCACCACGTACGAACTAGAGTTGCCACTTTTTTTCGACTAATAAAGTATATTGGTTGCTAAAGGTAGAAAAAAATTACATTGTATGGCAATTGGCAATCAAGTATTATTCATTTTAACCTTTAAAAACATACTTTTGGCAATATTTAAACAAACCATGTGAAATAAAGTATTTTCATGTACTTTATTTCTCTCATCAAGTATAGACTACAATTATCCAGAAATAAAATATATACTTTATTATAAAGTACGAGTGGCAGGCAAACCTAGTTCGGACCAATGACGAACCGCTTGATCACCTGCAGGTGGGTGATGCATGTTTCCCCAGCAAACAAAAAAGGTAGTAGGTACTGTGGGCGCGAAACAGTTTAGGGAAGGAAAATGTAGATAGGTATTATCCCCGTCAATTGGTAATGCGCTGGAACCTTGTCACATTAACATCCACGTTGACGTGATCCACAACTAAAAATGTCATGAAACAAGAAAATTATAATAGGTAATCTAATATATTAATTATTGAATTATTATTTTCAATAAGTTCTAGGTATATAAAAATTTTGCATTTGTTTTTCGTTTTTGAGGTTAAAATCATGGCCGCCAGGCGCATTAGTAATTGACGGGGATAGTACCTGCGAGCTGAGTCTTCCTTGGCGCCTGATACAAGTAAAGACTAAACCAAACAGAACATTGGCTTTATTTAACATTAAAATATTGCATGTTAAAGATACAGAATTGAAGGAATAACACAATTGACAATGTCATAATGTAAACACCATAAACTAAGGTTGACCTAAACAAGGAGATCATATCATTCACCCCCTCTATGTAGTGACGTAGTCTTGAAGGTAGACCGGTGGTCTCCGTTCTCGAGCAGATCGATGAACACTCTCCACTTCTGGATTTGTAGTAACTTCATTGGTAGGAGCTTCTTCCGATCGTGGTTGCTCTTCGTCATCGGACAGGTCTTCGTCATCATCAATGGCCCGTGGTAGTGGTGCTAGAGATCTATTCGAGACTGTTGTCTCGCGTCCATCGGCCAATCGAACGTAAGAGTATTCAGGATTACTTTGCAGTAGCTGAACCTCTTCTACGGCTGGATCATATTTTGAGTTCCTTACGTTCTTTTTCATATAAACTGGTCCAGGTGAATGAAGCCAAGTTGGCAAAGACTGGCCACTCATAGAGCGGCGAGGATGATTGAACATACGCTCATGGGGCGTTGCGTTTGTTCCCGTGCACAAGAGAGACCTTATTGAATGTAATGCCGGAAGCAAAGCCTTCTCCCAGTTAGCGATATCTTCGTTATTTGATCTGAGTTCTAATTGGATAGTACGCCACAATGTACCATTCAGACGTTCAACTAAGCCGTTCCCTTGGGGATTATAGGGTGTGGTACGACTGCAAGATGTTCCAAGTGAAGTTAGAAATTGCCTTAGCTCGTCTGATAAGAATGATGTTCCCCTGTCGGAATGGATGTAAGCCGGAGTACCAAATGTGGAGAACAAATCCTTAAGGCATTTTATGACCGTCCCAGAGGTCATATCTTTACAAGCATAAGCATAAGGAAATCGACTATATTCATCGATTATCGTCAAGATGTAACGATTTTGGGTGTTGGATGGAATCGGCCCTTTAAAGTCCAAGTTTAGTCTTTCGAACGGTGATGTTGCCTTTATAAGTTTCCCTTGGTGCTTCATGTAACGCGGTTTTATTTCAGCACAGATAGGACATGCTGCCGTCATTCGTTTCACTTCTTCGATGGAGAATGGTAAGTTCTTTGATCTGACCCAGTGAACCATACGAGCGACCCCAGGATGGCAAAGAGACCGGTGTATTTCAACAAGCTTAGAATTAGAAGATGTAGTATCTATATGCATACAAACTCGAGAAAGCGCATCAGCAGCGAGATTCTGTTTCCCGGGTCGGTAAACGATGTCTTATTTGAAACAAGAGAGTTCCAGACACCTCTCAATTTTTTCGTTTTTGATTTTATTTGAATGTGTTTGATTAAACATGAATGCGACAGATTGTTGATCAGTTACGAGTAGAAAATGCCTTCCAACCAAGAAATGTCTCCATTTGCGCAAAGCTTCAACTATGGCGCTAGCTTCCTTTTCAATAGAAGATTGTATCTTTTCAGAATCATTGAGTGAACGTGAGAAGAATGCTACAGGGCGCCCTTTTTGTGATAGTGTCGCTGCGATAGCAAAGTCAGAGGCATCCGTTTCGACAGAAAATATCTCTTTGTCATCTATTCCGGTTAAGGCTGATTTAGAAATATCAATCTTTAGATTGTTAAAGGAGTTGATAGCCTCTTCAGATAAAGGTAAAGTAGCTTCGATCAAGGGTCTGATTTTAGTCGAAAAATTGTTTACCCATTTTGAATAGTGAGCAAATAATCCGAGTGCCCTTTTCAAAGTAGCCTTATCTGTGGGGATTGGAAGATTTGTTAGTGGTTCTAATCGGGACTTGTCTGGTTTGATAACGTTCTGATGAATGGTATAACCGAGAAGATTGATAGACTCTGATTCAAACGTGCATTTACCCATGTTTAGAGTGAGTTTGTATTCTTCAGTGGCTTCCATGAATCTGCGAAGGTTGATATCATGATCCTGCTTATTTTTCCCGCAGACAGTCACATCATCAAGATAAGCGTATGTACCTTTGAGTTTTTCTGAATCGATAATAAACTGTAAGGTTCTTTGAAAAGCCGCAACACCATTTGTAACCCCAAAAGGTATTCGGGTGAACTGATATAGATTGCCGCATGCCTCAAACGCAGTGTATATCTTTTCCTTTTGGAGAATGGGAACCTGGTGGTATGCACTTTTTAAATCGATTTGGCTGAAAACATTGTACTTAGCGACTTGCGTTACGATAGAATCGATGCTAGGTAAAGGATAGGCGTCGAGGGCCGTGAACCTGTTTATGGTTTGCGAATAGTCAATGACAAGGCGCTTGCGGTGATGACCTCCCCCAGCTACGAGCACTTGTGCTCTCCAAGGCGAGATGCTAGGTTCGATGACCTTGTCTTTGAGCAAGTTGTTAATCTCATTAGATATGAATTCTTGGTCTTCTCGACAATGCCGTCTAGAGCGAATAGCTATGGGCTTTAGATTTGGAGAAAGATTGGTGAAAACTGAAGCCGGTGGGACTGATGCCTCTAAAACACTGCATACTTTTAGTGGCTTCTTGTCTCCTCCGAACTGAAGTTCGAGTGACGAGTGTTTGCTTAGTATATCGTGCCCGATAATGATGTCCGCACACAGGTTGGCGACAATGAGCAGAGGCTGATGGCGATAGATATGTTCACCAATCTGGATCGTCGCATAACATAGTCCTTCCACGTAGGAAACATTGTTAAGAGATGCCAAAGTAATCGCTTGTCTACATGGTGTTCGTTTAAGATTCATGGTAAGAGAGAGATTCTTGTCGATGAAGCTGATAGAACTTCCTGTATCGACTAATGCATCTGCGCGACAGTTATTCAGTTTGATAGGAGTGGTTGCTTTCCGTAGGCTCGATGGAGCAGCAGCAGAGATGGTTAACAAGCTAGAGTCAGTGTCAGCGACATAGGATTGGGAGTAGTCATCGTTAGTAGCAGCAACATTAGCGGTGCGTTGGCTTGGCCCCGAACTACGGCAAACGTTAGCAAAGTGACCCTTTTTGGAGCAAAGTTGACATACTGCATTGTTAGCGGGGCACTTGATCCTTTGATGTATATTGCCACCGCAAAAGAAGCACCGACGTCCACTTTGCGTAGTGCGATTGGGTTGGGATCTGTTTTGGGTATTTGTTGCCGCTAAGTTTTGTTGTGATAGCTGTCCTTGAATCTCAGATGCTGCGTTGACGGGGACAAACGAAGTAGATGGTGAAGACACAGAAAGTATCTGCGTGGTGCTCTCAGCAGACTCTAAGGATATGGCTAAATTCAGAGTTTCCTCTAGTGTCATTGTAGATTTTTCTAAGAGTCTTTCTTTGATTTTCAGTGATGAAAGCCCGGCGATAAACGTCCCACGAACGGTTTCATTTTGATATTCGTTACCGGTAACATTTTTAAAGTCACATTCACGAGCGAGTATGGTAAGGGCCCTCGAATATTCCGCTAACGATTCACCTGGCTGTTGTTTCCTGGTGGTCAGGCGATGCCGAGCGAGGGTAATATTACGACGTTTCTCATAGGCAGTATTGAGCGTAGTAATAGCTTCTTCGTACGTGCGACAGGCTTGAATGAAATTGAATATTGATGGCGAAATGTGATTGACAAGGAGTTGATACTTAAGCGTGTCGTCGGCTGTAGTGGCTTCCCGAGCGATAAAATTTTCAAACGAGTATTTCCAATGGGCCCACTTGAGGTCTGAGCCGGCCATCGCAGGTTCTACGTCAAAGCGCTCAGGACGTAGGTATCGCGACATTGACTTTCCATCGGGTTTTACATCAGTCATGACTGAACTCAGTGATACACAAAATTAATGTTAAATAAATTGATACAAGTAAAGACTAAACCAAACAGAACATTGGCTTTATTTAACATTAAAATATTGCATGTTAAAGATACAGAATTGAAGGAATAACACAATTGACAATGTCATAATGTAAACACCATAAACTAAGGTTGACCTAAACAAGGAGATCATATCAGCGCCTAAGAGCAAAGCGTCGCGCACACACCTTCTGGCGTGGGCTGATGAAATGGGCTGGTAAAGGATGGATGAGCACTCGATATGAATTTCACTTTCTTCACTACCTTTTGCACACGAAATGAATACCGGCAGGCCTTTGGTTAGATTTCGAAATTTTCATACACGCGCGAGCAGAGAGAAATTTTTGTCTGACAAGACGAACTGTCATATATATCTTCTTCTTCTTATTTTTGTTTTGGCAATCTACTTTCCTCTTGGAAGTAATTTTTGCCAGTGTCAAGTGTTGAATAGTCCAGTGGTAGATTGTTTCAGTTTACATTAAAATGCGGGTGCATGGCATTCTAATGCTGCTTGGAGCATTTGGCACCAAGTATAATCAAGGCAGTTTACTCGGTAAGGTCAGCCGAGGTAGCCACCACTACAATAAAAGTCTCAGCTTCACACAACCAAGATCGCGCCTATTTCAATAATCCCACATATTGTTCAGTTGCGTAGACACTTGTACCACAAAACTGCACCAATTTTAAGACACAATATCCACTACGAATCAATTTGCGAATAATTAAAATAGTCACCAAACCAACCCCGACAAAATGGCGCCAAAAACTCCGTCATATATATCAAAATGTGACAGCTATCCGAAATGACGTCACGCGGGTGCGTTCCGTTACTACGCGTGAACAGGTCAATATAATTATTGACCGCAATGTTTTGCTGAACATGAAAATCGATGTACATATAACAAAACTACTTAAATAAAATCTGAATC
Organism: Agriphila geniculea; assembly: GCA_943789525.1. NCBI lineage: Eukaryota > Metazoa > Arthropoda > Insecta > Lepidoptera > Crambidae > Agriphila > Agriphila geniculea. Next base: position 18,195,435 of record OX038883.1, on the reverse strand, counting down.
AATTAAAAGGTGTCAAAGGTATTATGCCGAGTTAAGAGAAAGACCTTAAAACTAATACAACGTGAAGTTTTAATTATTTGGTTCCCGCAGTGGGTGGTTCTACTCATGATTACCATTAACTTTTACGATGGGGCCAACACTAATATCGCGAAAAAAATGTTCCATACAAAAGCGCAATACCTACTTGACCTTAATGTATGGAACAGGTGATTATTTTTTTCGCGATATCAGAGTTGGTCCCTTAGTAAAAGTTGCCTGTAATTGAGTGGAACCACCCCACTGTGGAAACCAAATAATTAAAACTAAAGCGTGTATAGCGCTCATAATTATATTACAAACTACGAACTAAGCAATCCTGAAAAATTGTGAAAAAAAAATTGCTGATTCATAAAAAGTTTGCGGAAATGTATTTGCTTCCTTACAAAAAGTTTTATACATAAAAACGAGCCCTATGGAGTTTTTGGCGCCATTTTGTCGAGTTTGGTTCGGTGTCTATTTTAATTTTTTGCAAATTGATTCATAGTGTATATTGTGTCCATCGATATACATTTCAGTGATTGTGTCTTAAAATTGGTGCAGTTTTGTAGTACAAGTGTCTGCGCAACTGAACAATATGTGGGATAATTGAAATAGGCGCGACCTTGGTTGTGTGAAGCTGAGACTTTTATTGTTGTGGTGGCTACCTCGGCAGAACTTACCGAGTAAACTGTCTTGATATACTTGGTGCCAAATGCTCCAAGCAGCATTGAAATGCGATGCACCCGCATTTAAATGTAAACTGAAACAATCTACCACTGAACTTTCAACACTTGACACTGGCAAAAATTACTTCCAAGGGGAATGTAGATTGCCAAAACAAAAATAAGAAGAAGAAGAACGATCCCTATATAACAGTTTAAAGGTTTTTCTTTATTTCAAAAACACGTTGTATTTAATGGAAGTCGATTTAAAAAAAAATATGCACATTATTTCGCAATTCATTGTCTAATTACTTAAATAATGGTCTTTAAGCGTAACGAAATAAAGTTGATATTTCTCAAAGCCTTTTAGAGTATACTTATCTATCTATTCTGTGGTGGATCAATCTGTTTTGAAGTCGTAACTTGCGGCTACGGTCGGCTCCATCGGAGGCCGCTACTAATTACTGGCCTGTGGTTTAAGGCCGGAGTTCGGAACTTCGGGTAATTTTAGAAGATTGAGGTTTTGTAAATAAATATAGGGCAGAAACATACATTATAAGATAGGTAACCAAAGCTCTTATGGTCTGTCTTCACCGAGTCTCTTCAACTTTTAAGTCAACTTGCGTCAAACGCATGCAATATTGCTTTTAACGTGCGCTTTCCCTTTCAATTTTCAAGTCAACTTGCGTCAAACGCACGCATTATTGATTGCTCCCAAACCGTGCGCCGTGCGTTTTTTTAGAAGATAGGGCATGCGCTATGGCATGCGCTATTGTATGCGCTATTGATTGCGTCAGATCAAAGTGAAAGGCAACAGGAAAGCGATCGTATGAAGACACAACTTTAAGGTAATTAGAAACAAGAAATAAAACAAATCTAAGAGATTAAAATCACAGGTATCAAACGCGTTTTTAATTAGGTAGGTACTAAACTAAACTTTTTCCCGACGTTTCGACCAAGTTGCATCGGCCGTGGTCGTCGAAACGCCAGGAAAAAAATAGGCGTTTAAACAGTTTAAACAGTTTAGTTTAAATACGTAATGTTACTGTAATAAAATGCAACGCGAAAGTTTAAAAGTGTATAAAACTAATGTAGTTTAAAATAAACAGTGTTGTTGACACATGACAATAAGCTATGTTTTACTAGCATTTTTGACTTTAATAGAAGCAAACAACATTTCTTCTGAGTATGTATTAGTTAAATTAATCAGAATAATAACATTTTTCACAAATAAAAATAGCACCTATTAGGCTTTTTTATCATTCGACGCCATCTATGAAGCAAAAAATAATTATTTAAATCGGTTCATAAATAAAGAAATTATGCCTGAAAACCCGTAAAAACTCGTGCGATGGTAATCTAAAAAAATGATAGTTTTCAGGATTAAGAAAAAACTGCTGGCCAGAACTCTGTAAAATAAAATGGAACTAAACCTGAAATGTTCTTTCAGATAAAAAAAGAATTATTAAAATCGGTTTACAACTGGCGAAGTTGTGGTAAAACATACATAAAAAAACAAAAAAATTACTCTCGTCTTGATTACCTCCTCCTTTTTTAGAAGTCGGTCAAAAAATCTGAAACATTCTAATTAACTTATTTTCTAACCAAACTCAGTACATTTTCGTGGTCGCAATAAATCAAGATCTTGCATCTAACAGTGAGAGCTGCGAGCTCGAGATACGAACAAAATCTTATTTATTTCCTTACTTGAAAGGTTAACTTAGATACCTTTTACACTGACGTCTTTACAATTTGCTTTACAAATGGAACGTAGAACGGCGTGTAAGCGCATTTTACAATGCTCAAAGATTTTGCAGCGTATCGTTACGTACAAGTAGAAAGTAAGTAAGTAATAGGTAATATGCAAAGATTTCTATGTGTGTAATATGTGGTAAAATATAGCAAAGAAGAAAAATACGACGTGTTACAAAAATAATATGGTAGATAGGACCGTAATTACGAATATGGTAGATAGGGACCATCAAACTGAACAACTTTTATTATGGGACCAACTCTGAAATAGCGAAAAATAATCAGGTGTTTCATATAAAACTTAATAGGTAAAGAAAATATCAAAATGTACGTAACAGCAGGTTTTATTGCAACTTCTGAGTTGATCCCATAGTAAAAGTTGTTCAGTTTGATGATCCCTATGTAGATAGGGCATTTTCGGGCATTTTCGGCATTACGGTTTTTTTGTAACACGTAATATTTGGTATCACTTTATTCTCTCATTTTATGTCTGACGCCACCATTATACAAGTTGTAAATTACATTATTGTAATTTTTGTCAATATGATTTTTTGATTTTTTTAGATTATAGGCATTCACAATGCTATTTTTACATTAAGCTAATAAATTTAATAGAAAAAATACTAGAAAAAAACGACTCACCCGTAGCAGCTCAGAAGGGACTCGAACCAATGCACTGACAAATTTATGGTACCGAGTCGCTAGTGGGAGTGGATTTTTTTTTTGTTTTTTATTTATGACAAACTCTTTTAGAATTCTAGATACGAGTATTGTAGATAAATATCTTTCAGAAAAAGGAAAAAAATAATTTTGTTCATTTACATACAGGACATGAAGTTTAGATGAAAATTGCGCTGTACAGCGACAAAAAGGAAATCAGATTTCGTCAGTATATAGGGTCCCTTACCTACGTTGCAATTTCGATTCGCAATTCGACGGTACACTTGTTTTGAGTTATTGCTGTTGTAAAGGTGGGATTACTCATCCAGCACAATTGTTGCTTAAAATCACATAGGTGAGTTTGAAATATTGTCGGTAAAATATTATCTTTATAGAAAACCGTAAAACTCATAAGGCACACTTTTCAATATGAAATGACTGCTAGTTAATAAGTAGAACCAACGAGATAAACATAATAACATACCCAAATTAATATTTAAAATGATAAAATATATTAGATAGTTGACAGACACAGAAAACCAAGTCCTTTAAATTTAACGTTAAATTTAACGTTATTTCTCAAATTACCGTTAAAATTAACGTTATTTATTGACATAACGTTAATGTTAAAATTAACGGTTAAAAAAGTAAGAAATTGCGTTATATTCAAAAATAACGTTAACATTCCCTGGTAATAAGAACGTTCACGAATGTTCGCAACCGGCCGCACTGCGTACTAGGCACCTTAAAGCTTTGTCCAGACTTGTATCATTTTGGCGTATCAGATCACCGTATCTTTACCATACATCGCTAGTTTGGTTGGGCGTGCGTTGATATTACTTCAACTAGCGATGTATGTTAAAGAAACGGTGATCTGATACGCCAAAATTGACTAGTATGGACAAAGCTTTATACATTCAGGACTCAGGAGACTTACTAGAGCAGGGGTGTCAAACTGACTTTTCAAAAAGGCCATTTTTTAGTTAAGAGTGTTAGCGGGCCGGACTCAAAATTAAAAAATCAAACATACCTACTAAATTAAGATATATTTTTTCACACAAAGGTAATAAAAACCGGCCAAGTGCGAGTCGGACTCGCGCACGAAGGGTTCCGTACAAAAAACGACAAAAAAACACGTTTGTTGTATGGGAGCTCCCCTTAAATATGTATTTTATTATGTTTTCAGTATTTGTTGTTATAGCGGCAACAGAAATACATCATCTGTGAAAATTTCAACTGTCTAGCTATCACGGTTCATGAGATACAGCCTGGTGACAGACAGACAGACGGACAGCGAAGTCTCAGTAATAGGGTCTCGTTTTTACCCTTTGGGTACGGAACCCTAAAAAGGAGTTATCTTGAGCTTGAGGATCCAGATACATGAGGTCTCATATTTTATTATCTTACAATAGGTACGTAGTGGCATTGAATGCCGTCTTAAATCCTCACTGGATAGGTTCTGGTCGGGGGCCGTATTGAAGTAGCTTGCGGGCCGGATGCGGCCCGCGGGCCGTAACTTTAACACCCCTGATCTAGAGAATGTATCGTAGGCGCGAGGCTTAAAACCAAAGACTATGAGACCAAGGCGACTACCCTAACGGCTCAACTACCAGTGCGGTCACCAAGTAACCTGGATATCCAGGCACCAATCTAGGCACCCGTGGGTGTGTTCACAGTCTAACAGTTAGGTTTTTAGTTTAAGTAATGGAAACCTTAAAGCTAAATTATGGTAAATAGGATATCATGCATACAACCTCGGAAAAATATTATAACCCCTACTATACACCACTTCCTATTTTTTCTTTTCATGATAAACTGCATATAGCAGGGCTGGAAAACCTGGTTAAAACTCGCAACCAGGTTTTGCGCAGCTTCATACATTTTGAAAAGAAAAATTTATTTCGTTTTTCTTTCGATTCTGCTCGTCGAAACCGGTATTATTTCTGGTTAAGCTCGTAGATCGTTTTGGTTTTGATTCCGCTCCCAAAATCTGGTTAATACCAAGATGATTTTGTTCGCTCCGCTCACCCGGTGCAAAGCAACGAAACGAAAGACCAGGGGCTGTATTATGACCTCTTATTTCCAGTCAGTTTTCTGACTGGCTATCAATCTATCTTTTTTATTAGCTATACAGCGAGAAAGAGATGTCACTACAGCAATTTATAAACCTGGCAGGATTACGGCTCGTAATACGGCCTCAGGACTGGAAACCGGTTTCTAATTAACCAGGTTAATTTCGATCTCAAACAGGTTTTTTCGTAAGTGTTGAACCGATTCGCGATAGATATTGCTTCTGGAATAAACCTGGGATAAATCCCGCCCGCAGATAAAAAGAGACAAAATATATCGCTGCACTATTCACGCGCGTCGTGGAATTAACCAGGTTTATCCCAGAAGCAATACCGCTCGCGAATCGGTTCCGCTCCGAGTGAACACTTACGAAAAAACCTGTTTGAGATCGAAATTAACCTGGTTAATTAGAAACGCTATTTACTTATTATATTTTTACAATTATAGAACGTAGGGTAGAAATATGGCGGCAGCTATAATATATCCGGACTATTCCGGACAAGCTCGTGGAAAGAATGACTCACCTGAGCTGCCGATCGCGCTTTTATGCGCCCTGGCATATAGTAGCAACCTTAGACCTAAATTGTGTTTTTCATTTGTCCATTAATGGGATCGATTATCGGAAACAATAGTCTATTTGGGTCTAGGGTTGTCACATGGAGTTATCCATACAATTTTTGACGGGTTATTATGACACATCCTGTATGTACAACTATGATTACATCAAAAAGGTTGCTCTTAAGTAAGTAAGCAGTTAATGTACTGGTAACACCAAGATGATGTGCAAAGGTCGAGTTCGCTTAGCGAATTTACAAGCACATATACCGCTATTTGGCGATTAGTCAGTAATTACGCAAAACGGGCCAGCCACCCGGATTAACATAAGCGTAACACGTGCTCAGCCCGGATGAAATACGGGCTAACCGGGTTTGTACGAAATTATTTATAAAAATTTAATTATGAACATTACCCTCCTGAGTTGCAATTACTGCTGAATTTTAAGTCTCGGTTGGAAAGCGAGGTATACCTAAGCTACAATGTTTTTATTAATTCAGTTGGGGTTTTTATTTAAATTTTTGCTAGCAACATTTTTTTATTTATTAGGTATTAAATTAATTACTAAGTACGTTGTCCATCAGCCATTTTTGATGTCCCCACTGCTGGGGCACAGGCCTTCCTTATGGGTGGATAAGGAGGACGGGCTACAACCCACCACGCGGGCCCAATGCGGATTGGTGAGTATTAACGTGCCTTCCGAAGCACGGTACTAAGTACCTACCTAAACCTAATAATGAATTTATACACAAATTTTAATGAAAATATGATACTTACATTAGTTATCAGTATATTCATATATAAGTTCCTTCTTAAATAGTACACAAAATTTTAAGGGGTCAATGTACTCATGCATACAGACAACTTATACTATGGTACCAACATTGCAATCGCGAAAAAAAATCAGCTGTTCCATAGAACATTTAAAACCGAATAGATCGAAATGTATCGAACAGCTGATTTTTTTTTGCGATTTCAATGTTGGTACCATAGTATAAGTTGTTTGTATGCATGAGTACATTGACCCCTTAAAATTATGTGGACTATTTAAGAAGGACCTTATATAGTATTAATTTGCCATCTAATAAGTTTTTTCTCTCTTCTTCAATAAAAGTACCTACAAGTATTTCATCTAAATACTGGCTTCGTGTGTTTATCGGAATTCTCTATAAAACCAGGCAAAGCTAATTATTTACAAAGGCGGTTCTCGGTTGATGTGGTTTCGAGAAAAGCTCGAAAAGTTAGATTAGTTCGGACCACAACTCTAAGACTCGAATTTGCCACTTACGTATAATGTTAATAGATTTTGCCGCTTACGTATGTAAATCGAAAAACATTCGTATAGGTATAGTTAAAGATTCCCGGTGAGAGGAATTTCTATTAAGATAATTTATTTGCACAACCTATTACGGTACAAATCCTAAATATAGTTCCACGTCTTTTGCCAAAATGTAATGGCACGGTATTATATTATAAACCACACTGTGGTAATGGCGTGTTTATTTAATCTTTAACGTAAAAATATCACATTGTTACTAAGATTATTAATACAATTGATGAGATATTTACACATTGATGAGATGGCGCTGGCCTACAGCGGAGACGTGAAAGATATTAGAAAATTTCGTCAATCCTGCTAGCGACTCGGTAGCATAATTGGCTAGTGCTTTGGGCCGGAATCCTAAGGGTGCGGGTTCGAGTCCCGTCTGAGCTGCTATGGGTGAGTCGATTTTTTCTAATATTTTTCAATTGTATTAATAATCTTAATATAAAAATAGCATTGTGAAAGCATAAAAAATATAAAAGTTTAAACATTGTTACTAGTTATTTAAAATCAAAATAGTCATACTATGACGTCTCTATTTATATACCCTACTATACAAAGTGTTACAAAATAACCCCTAATATCGAATATGGTAGATAGGGACCATCATGAACAACTTTTACTATAGGCCAACTCTGAATCGCGAAAAAAACTAAAATTAATATTGCAAATATCAAAATATATAAAACAACTGATTTTTTTTCGCATTTCATAGTTTGTCCCTATCTACCATATTCGGCATGGGGAGTTATTTCCTAACACGTTGTACAATACCAGTAGCCGGATCCCGATCACTCTATTGAATTATCAGACGGTGTTATTTGTTCAGAATATTTATTTATTTTATTTACAATAGCTAAATGCCGCATCCTCTTAACTCAGGTCTATGGCAAGAAACTATGTTAGCTTTAGAAGCACTTCTGATTGTAACTAGAAACTGAAATGCCTGTAAAGCAAGCATGTGCCTGAGTGGTCAGGTATTTGGGAAAACGCTTCGGGAATATTGTCCTAGATAGTCACTGAGATTTCAGTGATGCTTCGTTGGTAAAATTATTGTGTTGTTGGGTTGGTATTGTTGAAGTTATTTATGTAGATGTCATTATTTCTAAGATTTAATAACAAAAATTCAAGTTATTTTATGATTTCCTTCGTCAAAAGGAAAACAGGTCTCAGGGACACGTAGGGATAAGCATCAAGTTCAATTAAAATAACTTACATCAAACATTGTGATCCATGGTATAAAAATAACAAGTTCCAGTAATTTAATCATCATTAAAGATTTAATCAAGTATACCGAATATTTCAAATAATATAGTACAAGAAAAATCATAATAAAATCTGGAAATTGGTAAAGAAGTAAGTTTCATTTTCAAGGTCTCGAAATTGTAGAAAAATTCCGCAAATCGTTATATTGTATATGTTACGGCTAATACCCGAAGTGCGGCTAAACCTAGTTTTAGCCGGCTAAAATTAGGTGTAACCGATAGCTGTTGGCTTAAACTAGGTGTGGCCGATTTGCTCGCGCGCGGCTAATACTATGTGTAGCCGGCTAAAACTAGGTGTAGCATGGGGTATTAAGAAAGCTATTTGTTGTCTGTTAAAAAAAAACAAGTGCGAGTTGGACTCGCGCACGAAGGGTTCCGTACCAAAAAACGGCAAAAAATCACGTTTGTTGTATGAAAGCCCCCCTTAAATATTTATTTTATACTGTTTTTAGTATTTGTTGTTATAGCAGCAACAGAAATACATCATCTGTGAAAATTTCAACTATCTAGCTATCATGGTTCATGAGATACAGCCTGGTGACAGACAGACAGACAGACCGACAGACAGACGGACAGCGGAGTCTTAGTAATAGGGTCCCGTTTTTACCCTTTGGGTATGGAACCCTAAAAAACCTCGAAATTTAAGGCTCACTCTACGCTGCGTCGCGCTCGCCTTTTTCTTACCTATATTCGGGACCTACTGGTATAAAATAGATCAGTTCACCTAGTTTTAGCCAATAGCTATCGGTTTACACCTAGTTTTAGCCAATAGCTATCGGCTACACCTAGTTTTTTTATTTTATTTTATTTATTTGGGATAATAAACAGCGTTCACAATATCTTATGATCTAAATATTTAGTAAAACAAATTTGCTAATTGCGAAGCCCACATCATCATCCACGGGTTAATTATGTGATACTCATTACTAACTAATGTGACAAAAGCTAACAAAATAATCTTGCCACATAAACTAAAAAAAGGATTAAGTATTATTATTATGATTTTTTTTTGCCGACACTAAGGCACGAGTTACTAGTTCTATTAAAACTAACTTAAATGAATGCGACAGGCAAACTTACTTAATGAATAATTATATAGTTATTAATTTAATTTTAACTGGCTTAGTGGCCCTGAAATTCGTTATTTACTGTCCAATAAATTTAAATTAACTGAACCTATAAAGCTTTGCAAAGTTTGTGACTTTGGTAAAGACTTTTAGAACTGTTTGCTCGCAAATAAAAGAGAAGTTTGTTTAGGTCTAGATTAGATAATTTCTCTTAATTTTGAGATTTTAGCATTCACAATGCTATTTTTATACAATAATTAATAAGCAATTGATTGGCTTACGTGACGGAATTATCGTTATTGCACGCGGGGACAGATTTCTATGAAAATATGTCGATGGGAATGACGGCGTTCAAAACACCTTTTCATTTACAGTGGGAGAAGGAGCATCGCAGAGCGAAGGCGGCAGATTTGATTTTGTTAATTTATGATAGTAAGTTACTTTTAGAAAAAAACCGGAGATATTATTGTGTCCCGGGAGCTCGGGAGGTTAACCATTATTACCGGAGACTCCCGGGATTTCCGGGAGGGTTGGCAACCCTACTTGCAGCGTAAGAGCAGGATACCTTACCTATACTAGAAAAAAAATTGACGATGACACAGTGACTCGGTAGCTTAGTTGGAAGAGCATTGGACCGGACATCCAAAGGTAGCAGATTCGATTCCCGCTTGAGAATATGATCTGGTAACGAGTCGATTTTGTCAACAAAGCCGAGGTCTACGTATTCTGCCCATCATCAGGACCATTTCTGTTCAAAGTTATTGCTGGGAAACGATTTTAATTTTTGGTGTTAAAAAAGCATTGCAAACATTACCACGCAACGTGTACAACAGACCGCGCCTGCGAGTGTATGCTACACAGCTGCGTGCAGCCGAGTTGAAAGGCAGCGTTTATGTGCGTGCTCATGAGATATATTGAGTGATGACGTTTTGAAGCCATTGTTTGTTTCCAAATACTTAAATTTTTGATAATGTTTCTTTGAACAAATATTAAGAAATAGCTAATAAAATAAGATTTCATAAAAAATTTTTTTTACTTTGACCTTCAATAACTTCGTCACTATTAGTTTCCCAGGTATAGTCTATAAAACCCAAAATGATCCTAATGATGGGCGGAATGCATGGGCTTCGGCTTCGTTGAGGGTCTTGTTACACCCGTTATTACGTGTATTTAGTAGAAAAGGTCATTGGGCATTTTGTTCGGCCATTTGACCTACGGCGTAAACAATCGAAATATGGCTAGGTATGTAAATAAATGTATCTGCTACGCAATGGTATGGATCGCATTCTTGCAGGACATGTTTAATTTTTTATCATTATATCATAGCATTTCAATAATATTTAAAATAAATAAATTAATAAAGACAATGAAAACGTTTATTATGTTTGCACCACATTTTCACAATGCTGAAAGTAAAAAGTTCTGGTTTTTTTTAACAAAAGTATAATAATATTAAACTTTTACTCACACACATAATGTGCAATAACTTTTTTCTGCCGGTTGGTACATAATAAAATAATTTAAATTTTGAAAAGTGGGATTGAATCTTTCAATTCAAAACTGGTTTGGTTTATGTACGCGATCTTTCATCAAGCAGCTCAAATACGCCCAATGACCTTTCTAATTATTATTCTAATACTGAAGGTTCCGTACAATCAACATCGAAAGTCATACTGCACACTTGCTATGTCATAGCAACTTTTTGACAGATGTCTCATACATACATACATACATACATATACTCACGCCTGTTTCCCATGGGGGTAGGCAGAGACTATGGATCGCCACCTGCTACGATCCTTGCACACTTCTTTCGCTTTTTTCGAAAGAAGCAAAAAAAGCGAAAGATGCCTCAAAGATAATTAATATACCTACTAAAAAAATCGATTCACCCATAGCATCGCAGCTGGGACTAGAACTCGCATCCTTGGGATTCTGGCCCAACGACCAATTTATGCTACCGAGATGTCTCATAGTTTCAAACTTTAGATAAAAAAAACTACAAATACTAACTTTTGTTTACGACTTTCGTTGATGACCTTACCGACCATCTTTTTTAGTTCTTTAAACTACATTTAGTTTAACAGAAGTAATATTTAGTCGGGCGGGGTATAGCTGCAAATAGATCTTCAAAACCACCGCAATAGTGGCGACACGCTGTCATTCGGTAAGTTATGACGTCATAAATATCTCGATTGTCACCAAAGCTGAATTCCAAATATGGTGGAAGCGTGTCAGTTGTCGAACTCGGCTTGTGTCTTATGCAGCATACATACGAGTACTTCTATATTCATTATATCCTTTACAATGTTGATAAATTCGGCTATTTCTTTTGTCCTACTTACTTAAGTAATATTAGGTATGTGATTACACATGTCGATTGCTAACGTAAAGATGATAAGAACTTCGCCCGCGTGGAAATTTGGAAAATCCCTAGGGAACCTTTGACTGGGATAAAAACTATTCTGTTTTAATGCAGGCTATAATCTGTCTGTGTGCTAAATTTCATTAAAATCCGTCCAGCTGTTTAGAATAAGTAACACACACACACACAAAACTTGTAGCGAACACATAAATGGTTCGAATTTTTTTAATAGGTAGTTAAATACTTACCCCCCCTTACATGATAAGCTAGAAATATGATTTTGCTGCTTTACACGGGTCAATTTACCAGGCGACTTACTGGCCGATTTAAGTCGACAAGTGCCTGCTTTTTATGGACGGTCGCTTGTAAAATCTAATCGCAAACCTAATTTCAACGAGGTGGCGATTTGATTTTACAAGCGATTGTTGTTAAAAAGCGCTAGTCGACTAAAATCGACCAGCAAGTCGTCTGGAAAATTGACCCGTCTAAATTCCACATAATATTTCACTCGATAAAGTTGCAATCGTAAGTTTGCCACCTGCTTGCAATCCAGAAATAATATGTTACTTACTCTAACTTTAACTGAATTTTAAAAACGCTGCAGACAGCTGTGCATTGGAATTCTCAGCAGTGACTTTGTATACATAGGCTGTTTCGAAAATTATTTTCTGATATTATTTTTATTAAGCGGCGTAATTAAATAAAAATCTCCGCGGTGAAAATCACTGACCATACGCGTGGTTATTTTTTATATTTCTTTAGAGGTAATTGTCGCTTTTCTTTTGTGTTCACTAATGGACGTCTCCCAGAAACCTTTTTTTTCATAGATGCTGAACCGATCGACTTTTTAACAACTTTTTGGAGGTGAAATATTAAAACCCCATTCTTCACAGAAGAGTCCATCGAAGAATTCAGGCGATCCCTAAGGACATGTTACGACCTTCCGTAAGATGCGTTTTTTTAATGTTTGAAAGCTGGTGCACCCAAATTCGTAATTGAATTTAGGCAAGGAAAGGCAGGCAGGAAATTTATTTTTTCTATTTTATTTTCACGCATTCATTTTACCTAGTGGAACAAAAAAGTAAATTTTACAAGGAAATCATTTAGCGCAGATAAGACAAGTAACTAATAAGGCTAATCAAATCAACTATTCTCCGAGTGTTTGAATACATAATATAATTTTCAACACACTTGCTCGTAAAGTGAGCCCTAATACATCGCTTTTAGGGCCATAAACCGAGTTATAACTAACGCGTGCAATAATATATAAAACACTAGGTTGTTATAGAATTATCCCTACAAAGTTAAATTAGTACCCTACTGCAAGTTCTATGCGAGCAAACAAAGCATTCCCAATTTAACCGGGTAATACAGTTATTTTCTTTTTATTAACAATGAAGAGGTTTTATTTAGCTGTAAATTCATATTCATTTTTGAAATAAATAAATGTGTAAGTCCTTAATTAAGTCAAACAATTATTTATTATTATCAAATTATTAATAATTCACAATATTTTGTTATAAAATATTAAAATATTTGCATTTTGTCACTTAAAATTATAATTTTGAAGTAGGCTGTATGCTCACTCACCCATTTGCTCGCAAAATATTCTTGCATTGGGAGTGTGAAAAAAACAAAAAAAACCTACGCGCCTTTTCCCATAATTGACATATTTTGTTTTTATCGTATTTATTGCTGTGTTGTAAATTACTTTGTATTTTCCTCGCAAGTGTGTTAAAAAATGAAACTCGTGAGCTTTTGATCATCGTACACTCGGCTGAATTACGCCCTCGCCTACGGCTCGGGCTGCAACCCACAGCCTTGTGTGCAATGAGCAACCTAAGCTAACTTGTCTCATAATGTACTATTGTATCTTGTAATATAATAAGTCTATGCTTATTTGATAGACAAATTGGTCTACCGTATAATAGACCTAACATTAAAAAAACTCAATGTGTTTTCATCAGCCTTACATAGGCCCAATAAATAAAAAGAAAATCAAACCAGCACTTGGGCCATACTATGGTTGTATTCGTTGTGGCGTAAAAACTGACTATGTCACTTATAGGTAAGTTATTATATAATTATCTTTTGAACATAGAAAAAACAAAGAGCACGAAATGTTATTCCCGAAAATGTTTGCAAAAAGGCAACAAACGTCACTACTTAAAGACTCCATGCACCACACTTCCCAACCCAAACACCACATTCCAAAAACGATCCAACTTTCAATTCACGTTTTACTGAAATCTTTCCGCCCGCCCACTTACAGTTCGCTATCCCATAAAAGTCCGACAAAGTTAACTTTACGAGCTGTAAATATAAGTTTGTTGGTTTATCACTTTGCTTGGACGTAAAGCAGTTTATGGGTACGGACGGGCCAACCCGCTAAATGGCTGTCAAACGTTAATAAACGAAATGGGAAATAAATAAAAGAAGGTATCGCTGGTTTGATTCGTAGTAAAAGTTTACGTGTGATTTGTCCCAATACTGTTACGTGTTATAAAAGATTTTGTGACAGTGTTTTGTATTAAACTGTTTTTTTTTTGTTTTTATGTCGGCCAAGTTTATTTTTATACCTTAATAGGCTCGTCAAGTTCACGGCTATGAATCGCAAAGGTGAACAAGCTTTTGGATGAAAGTTAATTATTCAATATTCTCATCACTTTACCAGAAAGGGAATTTAAAAGTAAGAAAATATCAATATTTATAATAAAAAAACGTTTTGTTCGATCCACTTACCCCAGAATACCTGAAATCAAGATTTCAGTTTCTGGGTTCGTCTCATGAACGTGATCTTCGGTCTAGTGACAATCTTCTCTTGAAAATTCCTGCTCATTCATCTGCCTTCGTTTCCTACTCTTTCACCCTTACGGCTATTCGACTCTGGAACGCCCTACCCACGAATAGGGAAAGCCCCTAGCAAGTTCACTTTTAAGAGACTGGTTCGAGAACATTATCTTGAATCTTCGGTGAATTATCTTGAATTTGAATATTATTATTTTTCATATTCGCTTTATTGCCTGCACATTCTTCACTGTCACATCCTCTCTGGTTTACTGGGAGAGAATGCCTTTTTAGCATTAAGTCCGCCATTTGCTGTATTTTAAACATAAGCAAAAAAGATTAAATAAATAAAAAAAAAATGTTTTTGCCACATCTCAAGCTCAATTTTAATTTAGACATAAAGTTTAATTAATTATAATTAATAGAAATGAAAATAACGCAAAGCCTAAACCATATGCGATTGTGTGTGCATTTATTTTCTATCATATTTCTAGCGTTTTATACAGTACTTAGCTTTGTTCTCCACTTCGCACGCATGGAATTTTTCATTGCAGTACCTAGTGAGAAAGTTTCTATAATATACACTTAGAAAGTTAAACTTTAACATACGCAACTTAAAGTTTGTAAAACTCATATTTGAACATACACAACTTAAGGTTGTGAAACTTAAATGAGAGTCACCTAGGTTTATTTTGTTATTTCAAAGAAACACTGAACTGAAACTGTTTGTTTTAAAGTTTGAAGTAAACTAGGGTATAAGGTTTCAAAGTTGTCGACTATACTCCGTGACTAAAGTTCTGGAGCCTCCACGGAGCCTCCTACAAGTTCACTAGTGACGCTTCTGCAGACAGCTGATAACGAAAAGGCTGACTAACTTCGAAGGTTTGAACTATTATCGGTATAATTATAAATAAGATATAGGTTAATTGCCTGCAGGAAGTTTTAGGAAGAAGAAATGGATCAGTTACATCAAGACTAGACTTCGATTGAAATTGATAAAACAATTATGTCTTCAATCTCTGATAAATCTATTGGTATAGTTAAAGATCTTAGCATAGTATTGCTAAGTCCTATTATTTCATCGTATGGTATATTTAGGGTTTTTATTTTATACCACTTTAGTACCCACTATTACTATGTTTCAAGGGCACACTTGCAATTTATACTTGACGTTACATTACATACATACGCATATATTAGTTTGTTAGTTGATATATGTTTAGTTATTGACCTACATACTGATTGTTTGATTCCCTACTCCAGGGAATAGAGAACATTATTAGTAATAAGCAACCATACCATAATTAAGCACTATATCACTTGATAGCTCTTGATAGTGATATAGTGCTTGATAGTAAGTGGTCACCATTACGAATATCTACTTTTCAAATCTGCTTCATTGAAATCTGTGTTTAGTCCAATAAAACTAGCTTTATCTGGACACTAGCGGCCCGCCCCGGCTTCGCACGGGTGCAGTGCAATGTAGTTACTAATGTAAAACTGTGCTAATGTGGTGTCATTGTGAAGTTATTTGATTATACTACAGGATATCTACATATATACGATGTACGCAAGGGGTGTTAAAATATAATTGAACTGTGTGTGTGTCTGTCTGAGGCCACCTAGCTCCCAAACTTAAAGATCGACTTTATTGCAATTTTTATGTATAGTTTAAACCATTATTATTATTATTTTATTTTCAGAAAACATGTTCCACAATTTTACAAAATTAATAAATTAGTAAATAAATAAAATAAAGATCAAAATAGGATAACATTATTTGCCTGCACATGTATCATGTCACAGTGATACAGGTACTGGCAGTCAAAGCGCTCGGCAAAAGCTCGCAGGAGACTGTTCGGGCTGGTCCACACCCTGCGCACCAGGGATGTGCACCTCTTGCGCATGGTTGTGGAAAAACAATCCACGCGCGCTTCAGCAAACATCACTGAGGCGCTACAGAATCGAGGCAGCCCCAACAGAGTCCTGAATGCATTATTGAATTGGACGCGCAAGGCGCCGTACTGCTTCTGCGTATAACTCACCCACAGACTGCTCGTGTAGAAGGAAGTGCAAAATGCCCTGAACAGGGTTATTTTGACGCCTCTAGAACAGCGAGCAAATCTGCGGGCTATCATATTCGCACGAACAGAAAGCGCCCTACACTCCCTTTCAATATCCGCATTGTCCCTCAGGTCCGGGGTTAGAATGTGCCCAAGGTACTTAAATTGTTCTACTCTATTGAGAGGGCAACCATACAGTCTAAGTTTGGGTGCTTGTCTCAGGGACCTTCCCCGAGCCTGAAAGATCATCCACTCGCTTTTCTTTACATTATAAATCAAACTATGTTGTTTAGCATATTTTTTGCAAATGTCAAGCAGCTGTGACAGTCCACATACAGAGGCACTCAGCAGCACCATGCCGTCCGCGTAACTAATATTATTAAGGCAGACTCCACCAATATGGCAGCCGACATGTGTGCTGCTGAGCTCCTCCACAAGTGCGTTTACATACAAATTAAAAAGTTTTGGCGATGTCAGCCCCCCCTGCCCCACGCCGTACTCCAATCTGTATGGTGTCGAATACGCCCCCGACCACCGGACAACGTTGACCTGGTTCCCGTACCAATATTTAAACGTACGGATTAATTCCTCGGGCATCGAAGTTTTGTGAAGTTTTTGCCATAGAATATCGTAAGAAACCAGATCAAACGCTTTCGATAAATCAAGAAAACACGCAAAAATGGGCGTATTTTTGTCCACATAGCACTTGACAGTTTGCTTCAGACACAATATAGCCGTTTCAGTAGATAGACCCGACTTGAAACGGAATTGGTTGTCGTGTATAAGTAAGTGTTTATCAAGCTGAGTGTTAAGCAAACTGTCAAGCACCTTCGCGATAATAGTGGCCAACGAAATCGGACGATAATTACATTTGTCGCTAATGTCATCCGTTTTGTTTTTGACAACTGGTACCACCACAGTCTTCATCATCGGCGCAGGCAAGTAGGAATGTCCCACACACAGGGAGTAGAACATCGCCAGTACTCTGGGCAGATGATCTACTCCCTGTCATTAATCGTGAAACTGGTAAAACTAAAGCACGGGAAAATAGCCTAACGCATAATATTAATAATGAATTAATAAAATCAGATAAAGAAATTGCTAACATTTTTGATAAGTTCTTTGTAAACATACCAGTAGAAACTACATCAAATTTGGATTCCTCACCAGCGGCTGCTGTATCTATGCTAAAGAGACATGTGGCTGAAAGTGATTCATTGTTTAATTTTAAATGTATTAATGCTTTAGATATAATAAAAGCTTTCAAATCTCTAAAAATGAAAAGCTCCACTGATTTATGGGGCACATCAGTTAAGGTTATTAATAATATTGTGCATACTATTGCCCCTTATCTTGCTCACATTTTTAATCGGTGTATTGATCAAGGAATATTTCCTGATCTTATGAAGTTTAGCAAGGTAATACCATTGTTTAAATCAGGAGATAAAGAAGACCCTAGCAATTACAGACCAATATCGATATTACCTGCCCTAAGCAAGATTTTTGAAAAAATAATACTTGAGCAATTATTAGGTCATTTTAATGTAAATAAACTTCTGCACAATAAACAATTTGGCTTTACTAAAGGTCGTTCCACAACTGATGCTGGGGTTGCGCTTTTGAAGCATGTCTTTGAGGCTTGGGAGGGGTCTCAGAATGCCCTTGGCATTTTCTGCGACCTGTCCAAGGCTTTTGATTGCGTGGACCACTGGACGCTGCTGTTGAAGCTAAATCATTACGGTGTAAAAAATAATGCCCAAAAATTAATACTGTCGTATCTCAGTTCAAGGACTCAAACAGTTAATATCAATGGAGTAAGTTCATCAGGTTCTCATGTAAAAATGGGCGTTCCGCAAGGCTCCATTTTGGGCCCTTTTTTATTTTTAATATATATAAATGATCTACCCTTTTTTGCAGAGAGGTTCTGTGATATTGTTTTGTTCGCAGATGATACTTCTTTAATATTCAAAGTTGACAGGAATAAAACTGATTTTGACGATGTGAACAAGGCACTCTCGCAGGTTCTTACTTGGTTTAATGTAAATAATCTCCAGCTTAATGCTAAGAAAACCAAATGTGTTAAATTCACTTTACCTAATGTACAGGCGTATCCCACTGAAATTGTAATCAATAATGAGAAATTAGATTTGCTCGATTCAACAGTTTTCTTGGGTGTTACTCTTGACAGTAAACTTCAATGGAATATGCATATCGCAGCTCTGGCTGGCAAGCTCAGCTCTGCTGCCTATGCTATTAGAAAAGTTAGACAGTTAACAGATGTAGAAACTGCTAGATTAGTGTATTTCAGCTATTTTCATAGCATCATGTCATACTGTATTCTTTTGTGGGGGATAGCAGCCGATATAAATACTATTTTTGTTTTACAAAAACGAGCAATAAGAGCTATTTATCAACTAAGTTCTAGAACATCTCTTAGGGATAGATTCAAAGAAATTGGTATATTGACAGCAGCATCACAATTTATATTAAACTGCATACTTTTTGTGCGTCGCAATATTAACTTATATACAAAAAATAGTGATTGGCACAATCGGAACACCAGAAATAAAGACAAACTTGTAATGCCTCAGTATAGATTAGAAAAAATCCGTGGTTCTTTCATAGGTCTTGGTATAAAGTTTTATAATAAAATTCCAAGTAATATTTTGGATTTACCATTTGAAAACTTTAAGACTCATGTAAAGAATTGTCTTCTTAAAAAAGGATACTATACCGTTAAAGATTACTTAATTGATAAAACAGCTTGGTCGTAGATTTTTCTATTCTATGTGAAAATTGGGAGAATTGTCCTACCTACTTAAAATGTATTGTAAGCTTTTTGACTCGACGCCTTAATGCGGGTAGCTTTAGTATGTCATGCTCTCTTTAATCATTTCTGCGGTGGTGTCGTGTGGGGCGGGTCGTTACGTTCCCTCAAATATGGTTGAGCGAAGCGATGGCTGGTCCATGCGTCATGCTCGTGAACGGGTGCTGCCAGTGGGAATGGGTCTGCTTCTGAGTACCTATCTTAACGCATATTGAATTGTAAGAATTGCGTTTTATTTTTATGTCTTGTATCAAGTGTTTTTTTTGTTAGAGTAGCAGACAGAGTGATTTCTAAACTAGTTGAAAGTTATTTACTCTCACGATTATCTAACTGAATATAGTAGATATTTAATTTTAACCTAACTACCCATTGTGTGTAACCTTTTGATAACTATTGTGATGGAAAATGACCTCACTTTAAATGTGGAGCTCATTTTTCAATCTTGACGACTCTGTATGAAATATACAGGGAGAAAAAAGCAGCCCTTGACGAGTTTCTTGCCGGTTCTTCTCGTTACAAGGTCTCCCGCTTAGGGTTTGCGAACCGATGGCGTAGCTTCTATGACATTCACAAGTGCTTGTAACAGCCTAGACTGAATAAATTAATTTGAATTTTGAATTTTGAATTTTGATATCCCGCGTACCTTAGGTGTTCAATGCTCAGGTCATCGTGGCCGGGAGACTTACCCCGTGGCATTGATTTTATGGCCTGCCGGACGTCTTTGGCCGTAAATCGGACGCTGACTTCCCGACCACTACAACCATCATCGCTCGCCGACTGTGTTGGACCCAGTGGTGACTTTACGGTAAAATGGTCCCTAAATATGTTTGCTATTCCCGGCAGGTCACAAGCACCGTCGACACTCACAGGAAGACCTGGCTTACAATTAAGTTTATTCGTAGACTTCCTGCGAATAAACTTAATTGTAAGTAGAAACTGCGGAAGTCGCTCCTGGAATGATGCGACGCAAGGATGTCCATTTTAATTTGATCAGTATGATTTTGACACCAGCGTAAACGCGATTTGAAAATCCTCCGACTCGTCTGCATTTCATCCCACGCGCGACCTTCCTCCGGCCTGCCGTACAAAACCCACAACTCAAATTTTTCCCTGGCCGCCCTGTGCGCGCCACCCACGTGCCTGTTCCAACCGGGTATCGGCCTCCTATGTCTAGGCACTTTGGACGAATGACTATCACAAGCTGCGCGCCTTAATAAGTTTAAGAGAAGCGTACAGACGGCGGGAAGCGACTTTGTTTTATACTATGTTTAGCTTTTGCCCGTGGCTCCACCCGCCCGGGAGTCGGTAATCATTGTAAGTCTTCCCTTGGAAACCAATGATCGGCATGAAAAGAAGCCTGTGTTAAGTATTCCAGACTATAATCTATCCCTGTGCCAAATTTCGTCTAAATCTGTTCACGTGTTCAAACGTGATTGAGTAACAAAATGAACAATATCCAAACATCAAAAATTTCTCATTTTTACAATTTTGTGATATGCAGGTAATAGCTGCACCCCGCGGTTTTACCTGCGCAATCTGTTGATTCTGTAACCAAACTCGCATCTCACTTCGAACCTAACTTCACTTCGCGTGAATCGTTATTAGAAATTAGCTAACTAAATGAGGAATTTTACCGATTACAATAAATTTAGGTAGCTATCTAAAATATTTTGTGATGAAAAAAAAAATCTTATCATTATCTTATTTATGATTTAAAGTTCCCGTCAAAGATTTAAATCTTTGGTTCCCGTCCCGTGCACTGAAGTGAGATTCGAAGTGGGGTTCGAGTTTGGTTACTGAACCGACACGCCCTACTGTTCATAGAGGAAATAATCACTACGTTTTACTACTATACTGTTCACGATTTTGTATTAGGTACTTAATAAAATTTCTTAGCAGTAATATAACAAAAAAAGTATAATAATATTATGTAACATTTCATACTCATACTTAATAGTTTGGTAGGTATCTTCTTTTTAAATAAAAATCTATGTATGTTTATTTGTTCCTGGTTCCTGGCTAAAATAACGTGACATTGCAAATTATGTCGGGTGCATTGATTTCAAAAGGAAGGATGCGCCCATCCGAATGTTTTGCTTTATAATTCCTTCATACCAGCAAAATCAGCGACATCTTTTAGAACCTACTCGAACTACTGCGGTATTAGAGGTGGGCAAAAAAGATTACTGAAGTGAACGATTTAGTTCAATTGGAGTTAAGAACTAGATCACTCATCTTTAGGTCGCTAGAACTTTTAACTATTTTTTAATTATTTTTATTTTTGTAATTATATCAGTTTTTCGATGGTATTAAGGCCATAAATAAAAAGTTAACATAACAAAATCACAATCATGTTTATTTCAAATTAGATATTTTTGTGATTTTTCTCAGCTATACTAAACTAATATTATAAACTATAAATTATTGAATATAAAGAGATTTATTATTAAATATAAAGAGAAAAAATTTGTCTGTTATTTTGATTGTTTGTAATGCATAAACTTAAAACTGATCAGATTTTAAAATTCTTTCACATTTTGAAAGCTTTTATCAGCGAGTAACATTAGCAGTATTTTATCAAAAAAAATAGAGATCCCTATGAAAATTGGAATAATGAAACGAACCCACAGTATATTTTTTTTCTATAAAAGTAATAATTATTGATTGGAAGATGATGACGTTCGTATCACAATCCTTATCCAACTAAATAATGACATTGTCAAAATTGATTATTTACATGCAAATTTCTCTTAAAATTTAAGCATCAATGTAGGTACCTACCTAAGGTTTTTTTTAAAAGGTATGTATAAAAAACTTTTTATTGATTTCTATGTATAAAATGTATAAAATCTATGCATAAATCTGCTAAAAATGCATAAATCTTTATGTATAAAATCTATAAGTAAATTACACTGAAGCGAAGCGAGAGCGGGTCGCTAGTTGATTATTTTTATTTTTTATTTTATTTTATTTATTTGGACAACCAACAAGTACATACACCCTTACATGCTAAAAATTACATTATTTATTTGATGATTACATAGTGTTGACTTAATTATAGGTTGCCACGGAAAGCATTAACTGATTTATTATCGTTGGGTTGAGGGCAGGAAGCATCCCCTAAATTATATTGATTATACCTACTTACCTAAATTACTAATCTTATTATAAATATAGGCTGTTTAATATGTCAGAGATACAACAGTGATTATTTTATCCTAGGTTTTTACACAAGGAATAAATCTTAAAGCAAAGCTGCGGCCGGTCACTATACTGCATATCCTTACTATAATATTATAAATGTGAAAGTCTGTTTGTTTGTTTGTTACGCCTCCACGCCTTAACTACTGAACCGATCATCATAAAATTTTACATACACCTTGTCAGGAGAAAGACGGTACATTTCATCTTAATAAAGTATTTTTCCTGAGGGAAAGCAAAAAAACTTTCCACGCAGACGGATTCGCGGGGCTGCTAGTACTGCATAATTATGGGAGGCAGGAGTTTCATTTTCTGAGTTTAGTTATTTTGTTATACGCGTGAATGCAGTAAATATTTCAATCTCAATTCGCGGTATTGCCATTGCTTTCAGCTTCCGTAGCCCAGCTTTTGACATCTGTTTCTTAAAAATTAGCAGAGAATATTCTTGCGTTTTTAGGAGGCTTGAAATAGGGCTCTTTTCGTTATTTTGGAATAATGCGACTCCATATTTCTTTACACACTAGATCATTAGGCAATCTGTAATTATTTGAATTGAAATGTAATGTAGTGTAGATACTTAATAAAAATATTTTTGCAGCGAATATGTTTCATAGGAGACATTTCTGTACGTAGTGTTCGTAATCTATCCTTACCGTTTACTCTCGTTCTTGAAGTTAATTAGCTATGGAACTAAATGAACTAAAGATCTTATATGGACTCAAGTGAATTAGTTCATTTGAGTCATGATGACCCATCTCTAGTGCCTCGAACAATAACTAGTAATAGTAAAATCTTTTATACTTTATTAAAATTGTTAGACACGTAATAAAAATAATGTAAAGCTACTAACCGATGATACGATATTCCATGAAATTTTTTACCTTTGCATCATGTTTTTTGCAATCTTCAAATGCACAATTAGGCATTTTTATGTTACGTCAATCACCATCTGTCTGCCATAGTCTCCCGCGTATGACTGAAATGCGTTGGCCCTAAAAGTGTATTTTTAGGGCCAACCAACTGGCGTCATTTCATAGTGACTTTGACCGGGTCCTTACGCTAGTAATATAATAAGTCTATGGTCGGGTGCAACTTATGTTGTGCATTATTATCCGGCTCTCAATTTCAACTCTTTACACCACATTCCTTGTCACGTTAGATATCTGATATTTACTAGATTTTGCCACGTTTTATAAGTAGACTAATATTTCGTAAAATAGGTAGTGAAAATCAGGATAAAATCTTATACAACATGAAATGTCAGCTCGTGCGGTGACATAATTACAATCTCAGGGGCGGTGACAACCTGACAACTGACATTTATTTTTCTTAATCGTACAAATACACTAAGAAGTTTTGATTCCGATAACGAAGTCAACCACCCTAAAAATAGCTTTCTACCCCTTTTCAACCCTGTTAGGGGATACATTTCAAGACAATACGAAACACATATTCAATTAATTTTGTTAAAGAATGTCTATGCCAAATTTCAAGTCAATCGGGCCAAGGAATCGCTTTCTCCCATACAAAATTTGCCACCCTGTTTTACCCCCTTAGGCGTTGAATTTCACAAAATCCCGTCTTAGTGAGCACCTTCACCCTAAAAGGAACCCCCATGCAAAATTTGAGACTCCTAGCACTTGTAGTTTCTGAGATTTCGTGATGAGTCAGTGAGTGATTTACTCTTTTTTATATATAGATAATTAATAAACTCGTTGTTTTTATTAGTTTATCGGATACTGATATTAAGTGTCAAATATCAATTAGATATGTGATGTAAGAAATCCGGGGTGGTAACCGTTTCATGTAAAAATCATGAGATTTCGTAGATTACCTAGCTTTTTCCTAAAAGCAAAATATTTAACCAAATACCTTGTTAGTATAATTTTATGGTGCATTAAAATGCTATCACCTAATAGCAAAATTAAACTGAATCCAATTTCACATGTTCGTTTTTTTCACAGTATTCATCTGCTCTCAATATCTAGATAAGCCAAAATGGTAACTATGATGCTTGTATCTTATTAAGCTATGATGCGTCTTTTTAGACATTTTAGATAAAAATTAAACATTTATTTTTTACGTTTTAATAATAATGTATTTCTCAGTAGTAAAAAATCGTAACTGTGAAATCTTTGTTTATACACTTTATTAATTAACACACATTATATACCATTCAGTATGACTTATTAAATTACAGTTACCTATAATTTCTGTTTTCTCTTCTTTATTAACAATAGTTCCGATTGATCAATTAGTTTAATTTTGATTTATTTACCTGAAATGCAAGCGTCATAGCATAATACCTATACATGTACATTTACTAAGTTATTTATTATGCTGTTATAATGAAATCATTTTTTTTGAAAATTTAATTTTATATTTTATGAAATAAAATACTTTTTAACGGATACTAGCGCGGTTTTATTGAATGTACTTTGGTATTTAGTTGGTATTTGGTTACCAAAGTACATTCAATAAAACCGCGCTAGTATCCGTTAAAAAGTGTTTTATTTCATGTCTAGTGAGCGCGTAAGCTTGAGAAGTGAATTTATATTTTATTTTATTTTATGCTAAGTTTCGAAATGTTTAATTCCTTTTATTTTAACTATAACTAACACTAATTTATGACATAGAAAAAGAAAATTTCAGTTATCTAATTATGTCCAGAAAAAGCTAGTTTTATTGGACTAGTTATCAATATTATCAATGTGAAAGTTTATATAATTATTACTCGATCACGTAAAACGGCCGAAAGGAAGTGGATGAGAGACACAGTTATAAACTGGTTTATGCTGAATTTCATTTGATATTCAATTTCACAACACAAAAGATCATTACACGCCACTATTGAATAGTATCGGTAACGACAAAATTGTTTCGATATAAATATGGTTTAAATTCACCGAACATTATTGTGTGTACCTGCGAACGCGGATATTCCAGAACGTGCTCGGAACATTAATCAAACTGTGTACCTGCTAAATCAGAATTCTGCAGCAGTGTAAACACAATTGCACTAGTCACAAATATTTCCTGCAACGTATGAACTACAAGATTCAGATGAAAGAAGTCTAGAATCGAACAGAAGCAATGATTTAAAAAAAAAACTATCACGACGCGACACGTCTTAATGAGGTTTGAAACATAAACAAAGCAAGTTTCAGCACAATCCATTGAGTGTCTCAAGTATGCATTGATTGAGTTTGTAAGGGTGATTAAAGTCATTGAAGACGATGTTATAGTGTGTCTGCTACCATGTATATTACACACACGCTTCTCTTCTCATATATAAGCTAAAACCCTTTATAATAAATGAGTTATGATCGCAGTCAGTCTATTATTCATACACCCGAACCGCCAACACTGCAATGTTATGACAGACAAAATGTTGGAGAGTTGGATTATTGCAAGTTTCTGCGGGGTGTAGTGTTAACTGTTATTTGACTACCTTTTACTGTCCAATAATTTTAAATCGTCTTTTACGTCACAAACTTACCTAAGTAGTTCTATAATATGAATATCAATTATGTAGGTACATACAACAATCAAGCTAATACGATAGGATAGCTAATGAACAGAAGGCGAATTTATCCAAACTCGTAAAATTTTTGATTGATTGTTTGATGTTATGTTGGGCATTTTTGAGACAAACCTACTTCATGCAACACGAGTGACTACTGTGCGTAGGTATTGCAATGCAGATCCCGGAAGATTTATCTCTGTACGATTAGATCTTTCCCTATGGACAGAGTGGAAGCGTCAACATGAGTTTTGCGGTAAGAATGCACATACTCTTAGAGTAGTTTTCTTGATTCTTTTGAGTATAAGCATTTTGTGAAATTGGAACGGGTTTCAATGTACTGCATGAATACAATATTTGAAGTATGGTGTTGATGATATTACTCTGTGAGATCTTTTGTTTGTCTGTAGCTCACTGAGAAAGAATATTAAACATTTTATTTACCAACAGGAATAGAACGACATTATGTGGCTCAAAGCTATAAAAGGGGATGGGACGTCTGAAATCTCTCTGCGACTTACACTATAATTATGTAAATGATAGATAAATCATGGGGTGACAAGTAAAACTCACAAAATAACGAAAATAAACAATGGAGTTATTACACTTAGCAAAAAAGTTTTTTTTTCCTGGTTGAGTGGCAGGAAAAATTCACTAAGTATACAATGGAGTAAGGCAAAGTGAATTTTACCTGCCGAGTTTAACAAATACTTGGAAATTTGTAAAGTAATGCACTTATGGATATGATGACCTTTTGCTGGGAAAGGTGTTGATATTTTAATGCACTTAGTGTATAAACAACAATTTTTTTGTACTTAGTGAGTTTTACTTGTCACCCCACGAAATTGTTTATTTCCATCTATTTCCATCCTTCGTAGCTAATACTCTTCTTGTATTTGGAGACGGAAGTGAATTAAGTTAATAAATTGTAAGAAGAAAATAAATGCTTCCTTTCCAAGCAAGATTATGACGTAATCAAATACACCACAAGCGCGACAAAAATAAATAATGTAAGCAGCGAACTAAGGCCGTAAATGTGTACATGGGCGTACCCAGCATCTACTTAGGGGTGGGGCCAAAGTAAGAAAATTCGATAAATAGGTACCTTATAGGAATTTAAAATGCTTTAAAAATAAAACTGACCTTATATCAATAATAACTTCAAGGATTCTGGCAAAATTTCGTTTTCGAATATGTGCCAAAAAATTTTTAACTCTTATGGCTTAGATTTTGTTAATTAATAATTTTGTAAACATCTAGCTTAAATTGCTTAAAGTCAGGGTGGAGGGTGGGGCAGGCGCCCCACCTTGCCCCAACGTGGGTACGCCCATGAATGTGTAACTCTTTTGAAGATTATGATATTCAAAGGTCTTTTATACTTCGAGAACGGAAAAAATACAAGGCTCATAGAGTAACCATGAGTGAATGAATATCGATGGTGATTGATCTACCTTCAAATCTTGAAGTAGCTTAGTAAAAATAACTATTGGCAGGTATCCAAAGAGTCTTTGAAAGGCTTTTCGTTCCATATCAAAGTAAAAATCTGTAGCAAGTAGTCGTCCAGTACGATCAACGGTGGTCTACCCACAGAACATAGAAAATTTTTTTCTTTGTTCTGTGGACCTAAAACGCGCGTTGAAAGTTCCCTTTCGCCCACCACGATTCGTGCGTGTGACTCGTGCGTTTTATGAAGATAAAGTACTTGCCCCCTCTATACTATGCACGTAGCCCTGCGATAAATTGCTCAAGTTAGTTCCAACTTGTTCTCCTGAATAAATTGCTCGTTTATTCAGCTCGTGTCCTCTCCCCCAGTTTCGAGTCATGAAAGTGAAACTTAAAGTTTGCACCGATTACATGAGCTTTGTGAACTAAACCACCTCATTAAGTTATACGTAGAGGTTCATATATAACTACACCAGCCCCCTCCCCCCCCCCCCCTACTCAAATGGCCAACATTCTATACGTCCGAACGCTACGCTTACTTTTAAAGCTTAAATATGAGCAATAAACGATTAAACCACATGTCGCAAACTTATGTAAATCAAAGACTTTGATGTATTGTATGGAATTGACAAGCTTATACGTGTACTTTTATAGTTTACTGCTTATTTCAAAGCTTTAATAGTAAGCATAGCGTTCAAACGCATAGAATGTTGGCCATTTGAGTAGTGGGGCAGCTGTAGTGATTCCATGCGAGGTATTTAATAGTATTTAATCTGCTGCTCTCTGCACACTTAGTGACTACCTAAAAGAAAATCTAGAACTATTGGGTAACTAAAGTCTCTAGCCTAGTGACAGAATCTTATTGATTTTGGAGTCTGAAGTTACCTAAAAAACTTATGTTGATGTTTTTTTATTAGTCATGCCTCCAGGGCTGTACTTACTGTGGTGGAAGGAGGATATTTTATTTGTATTTCTTACTATATCCAAAATAATCTTATTTTTTTATTTACAAAATACAGCAAATTGAGGACTTAATGCTACGAGACTTAATATAAGGTGGACTTAAATATTCTACAAATTAATTTGAAAATTATCTACCCAACTTCCTTATTAAATTAATTTGGTTGTAAATTGAGTTAAGCTTAACATAAACCCAGTCATTATAAGTTTATTTTCCCCGGAGATTGTTTAGAAGGTACTGAGCCATCAAGTCCCCGGGGCGTGCGTTATCATCCTGGTTCGTGGTCAAACTTGTTTGGTGATTGATACGTCCTTTGCAAACACCTTTGAGGCGGCCATTTTGTAGAAGCAAGTTTGGGGCCATTTATCTTTCAGATTTTGCACCTGCCTTTCTTGAAATCGCTCTTGTAGCAAACTTGGGAGAAGATGTATTGCGAAGTGTGTACGTCTTAGCGTAGTTATATGTTATTTAAGAAATTTCAAAAGGCATCCTTTTGTTTCATTTATTAATTATAATTGAAGTTTTGTTTAATTTTACTTAAGTACTTACCTACAAAATTATTAACAAACTTTTAATAATTAGTATGTTTTTATTAAATGGCGTAAAAAAACCAGTCATTTTACTAAAGAAAGTTAACACAATTCAACTTCATTCATTACATTCTTCCGGATCCCCCAATCAAGAAAAAATCATTACAACGAAATAACTATATTGATAAAATTATAAAAAATATGAAAACTAGTATTTAAATATGTTTGTGTAGTTAAAACTTGGATTAAAGCCCAAAGTGTCCACTTTGTGGTACTTTTTAGGGTTCCGTAGCCAAAATGGCAAAATACGAAACCCTTATAGATTCGTCATGTCTGTCTGTCTGTCTGTCCGTATGTCACAGCCATTTTATTCCGAAAGTATTAAGAGCACACAGTTAAAACTTGGTAAATAGGTGTATTCTGTTAACCGCTTAACGATTTTAACATAAAAATAAAAAAATAGAAGGTTAAGGGGGGGCTCCCCATACATGAAACTGAAACTGAAAAAAAATTTTTTCTTCAAACGAATACGTGCGGGGTGTCTATAGATAGGTCTTTGAAAATGACATTGAGGTTTCTAAGACAATTTTTTCTCAAAGTCAACCGTTTGAAAGATATACACCGCCAAAGTGGTAAAATGTGTCCCCCCCCCAACAAGCAAAAACGTCATATAAGTTCTGACTTGTACGACTTTAAGTCGGATAGCAGTCTTATAATAGTAATGAGATGACTGCTAGATCATATAGACGTCTTAAATCTTACTTTTTAGTCGTGCGACAAATATGTCATAATAAACTGGTCATAGTAACGTCGGCACGACTTAAACTATACGACGTTATATTAAAGTTTTAGCCAAAACGTCTGTACGACTTGTAGTCGCATTGGAGTCATGTTTCGACTTTTAAACGACGTTTAACAAAATGGCGGCTTTACTTGGTCTTCAAATAACCTTAAAATGACTTTTTGTCTTTAAAACATCATATAGAGATTAGTGTGCGACAAAATTAACATGGCTGACATTTTTAGAAATAAACAAAATTTTATTAATAGAAATTTTATGTTTCAAACGCAAAACTACGAAGGGGCATGAAAATATGAATTGTATTTACATAGGTATATTATCATAAAACTTTAATTCCCAGACAAACTAAACGGTATAAGAGACAGACACAGTTAGCAAGATATGAAAGTTATGTAATACTCACCTTTTATTTCCTTGTAATAGATTTATTTTGCACTCAGATCTCGAAACATAACCACAAATACGAGTCACTGACAAACATTAAAAATCAGTCGTACAAGTGTTGTTATTTGACTCATATACAACGTTTTCGTCGTTAAAAAAACATCTGTATGACCACAATATAACAAAAGAGTCGTTGTAAAGTTTTGATACGACTACTGTACGATGAAAGTGGTAATCTTGTGACTTTTGTATGACCATTAAACGACAATTTAGGTCGTATAAATGGGGCCCTTTTCGCGTTGAGTAAACGTTATTATAACGTAAGTGTGACCTATCTTTTGTGACCAGTGGTAATAAGATAACGTTTCTACGACCATTGTACGACGTAAAATTGTTAGTTGGGCCCCCTTTAACTTTTAAAATAAGAGAGTGAAAAATCTAAAAAAAATATATGCTGTAGATCTTAATAAACACTTTCAACCAAAATTGGTTTGAACGACATACATTTTGTAGTTTTTGAGATATAGTACATTTTCCAAAACCGCAAATATAACTTTGTCATTCATACCAAAACTGTGAAAAACAAAGTTATTTTTGCAGACGAAAAATGATAGTGGTATTAAATATGGTATGATATAAGGTAACTACGGAACCCTACGGCGCGTGGCCCGACACGCACTTGGCCGGTTTTTTTATAGCCTGTCGTTTAGTTTAATGCAGTTGTATTGCTAAAAGTAGACACTTATTTTAGGTCATTTACTTAAGTAAGGTAGTTGAAGGTCCCCAGATTGTACCTATCGGGAAACACAGGCAAGGAGTTCCACTCGTGATTTACGTTAATTTGATTTGGATCTTATCCAAATAATAGACGATTATCAGTAAAGTAAGTAACATCTCGAACAAATTGATTCAATATTGTCATAATTGCGATCAGATTATGTTGTTTACGACCAACGTTGCTATGGCATTTAAAGTAAACCCTTATGAAGAAGGTTTAGGAGTTTAATTTTGGCCTAATATTTTATTTTTTTGATAAAGAAAGTAAATAAGTAGTTGGAATTCTATGTACTTAACGTAAAGTCGGCATTCAAATCCAATGACAAGAATTAATCTACTTGTGACTTATAAAAATGTATGAACTTAAACTATTTTTAATTACATAGGTACTTACCGAACACAAGTTAGACACATTGTTTGTAAGTGAAGATGTCTTACCTAGAACAAAATAAAAATACATTGTTTAATTCTACATTAGGTTTAATGAGGCTGTTTACAACAGACATAGTTAAAGAATTGGGTAAGAAATCACTGACCTGCATATATTTACACTGGACAGGCTTATGTCAAACTGTTTTTGTGCCTATTTGATTTCCGCCATTTTGGCGCTGTAGGACTTAGCGTGAGCATAGCGTGCGGGACATGGTACTAAACTTTGAAGTCTGGAGAGACCATCACGGCAACCATTTTCATATTGTACGTCAAAATTAGTTCTTTAGACGCACGCTAGTGGCGTTTCAAATAGGCACAAAAACAAATCATACAGACAGCCAGTCCAGTTAAATAAAAAAAAAATTTTCATGTCAGTGGTAAGAAATAAAACACTTTTTACGGATTACAGCGCGTATATTGGTTAATTCAGAAATTTATTAGTTATGAAGCGGGTAATTTCATAAAAAATATGAGCAGCTTTTTACTTCAGTCGTCCTGTGACCACGGCCCCAGGAAAGGTGTCGAAACGTCGGGAAACCCAAAAAAATCGGTTGGCACTCCGGGAGTGCCGGCAGAAGTAACTTGAATATTAACGTTGTGCATTTTTGATATTTTGAAATTTTAATCTTAATCTTAATTTTAATCCTTTGCCGCTGCAAAGGATTCAATTTATTTCTTTCCTATTACTATACAGTCACACAATTCAATCAGTTTGTAATTAGAGAAAAAATCTAAAGATTTCGCGCCAATGGCCTTTTGTACGCATTCTACGATTTAAACTTATAGTCACAGAGTATCAATAAGTCTATGATTTCACCGAAGAGATCGCTGCTATTAGTTCCATTTTCAAAATTAGCGCGTTGCTGGTGACCTTAGAGCATTTTAAATGCTCTAAGCTGGTGACACAAGTGTTTACGTCTTAAAATGACGCGCCACCATTTTCAACACACCCCGTAGAAAGAGAGGGGGATACTTCCGGCGCCAGCTGTCTACTCTCCATCCGTCACATCCGTCTTACGCATTTTCGATCAGCCACGTGATTCTTACTGACGCGAGTTTAGCATTTTTTCCCCATACAAAAAGCGTACAACGCCGCTAAAGAAGTTTTCACTTCAAAAACCAACAAATCAAAACTTAATAATTCTAAAATAACACCTGAATTATCCAATATACGTGCTGTAATCCGTAAAAAGTGTTTTATTTCTAATGAACTGTACGCGTGGAAGCCTTAGAAGTGTATACATTGGCTAAGAGTTGGTACCGTGGTGGTATCTGTTATTTTGCAAGCGGCCGCCTTCGCTTCGCTTGGGTGTGAACACTGACATGAAAAATTTTTTTAGAGGTCGATTAATATCACTGACATGAAACTTTTTTTTCCTTATTAACTGGACTGGCTGTCTGTCTGTATGATTTGACAGCAAAGTTCTTGTGCCTATTTGAAACGCCACTAGCGTGAGTCTAAAGTACTAATTTTGACGTGTACAATGAAAATGGTTGGCGTGATGGTCTCTCCAGACTTCAGACTTTAGTACCATGTCCCTCACGCTATGCTCACGCTACGTCCTACAGCGCCAAAATGGCGGAAATCAAATAGGCACAAGAGCAGTTTGACAGCAGCCAGTCCAGTGTAATAATATAGGTAGAGGTCGATTAATAAGTGGTCGATGGGTGTGAACCATAAATTTTGTATAAAGATTAATCTTTAAAATGTTGCATTTATATTTATAAAAACCTTACATTCATGCTTATAATAATATAATAAACCTATTCCAAATTTCAGCAACCTAGTCTTAGTAGATTTGATTCGTATGGCTGTTCGCTCGCACCACGCATTTTTTATACTGTTATATTTGTTCCAAAACCTTGAATAGAAGTAACTAGCACATAGCATAATATTACGTACTTTTATGTTTTATTTTTACGAGTAAGTAAAATGTTATGGATACGATGTGGACGTGGGCATAACTACATGCAAATAAAGTTAACAACATCAGCTCTCAGCACGGAACAAACCGACAAAAATGTGAAGATTCGGAGTACTAAAGTGTTATAAGTGCTTACAGAGCCACAGTAGAGAACAATATTCAGCAGTAAGCGCTATTGACGCGCGTTTACTTCAAATAGTAAGCAAATGAAACGCGCTGCTAACGCGCGTTGTGAATTTTGGTTACAAAAACGACGATACTGCATGCGCCCGCCGTCTCAACGCGCAGCTGACGGGCTAATGAAACGCACGTCAACGAAAAAAGTCTTCTGTCCTGCCCTAAGTCACTTTCAAGTAGTCTATCTCAACAAGGAAATAGCAACAGACACAAAAAGTTACCGAAATGTGATCATAAAATAGATAGATAACAGGTAAGTAAAATAATGGTAGAATGGTTAGGATTTACAGAAGTTTATGGTGGGAAATAATCGTACCAGGTAAAACGGGTCTTCCGTCGGTTCAAACATAAGCTGTTTGTCCCACAATGGCTCGACGGCATGAAGAAAAAATAAGATGTTACTGCGAACGTGCATCTGTACTGTGCCACTACATCATCTCATAGCTGAATTTCAATGAGGATTTATATTAGATCTGGGCAAAGAGTAAAGTTTGCTTACAGTTAAAGTGTATCTTATCCTGATTGAAATAAATGCTATTTTTCTTTTTGAGTCTGTGTTTTTGTCAAACAAGTAGATAATGCTGTGAAACGTGTACTGTACGTGACTGCTGCCATGACAGTCGTGAAAACTCAACTTTTTGCAAACAGAGTTCTTTTTAAGCTAACAGAACTATAACTTCATCTACAAAACGATTTTTCTTATTGTATTTTTTTTTATATGAGAGGGTTGTTCTCCTCTTTCTCTTCCTGAAAGCGGCAGTGTTTCGGCTATCGTTAGTTTTTAGGGTTCCGTACCCAAAGGGTAAAAACGGGACCCTATTACTAAGACTCCGCTGTCCGTCTGTCTGTCTGTCTGTCTGTCTGTCTGTCTGTCACCAGGCTGTATCTCATGAACCGTGATAGCTAGAAAGTTGAAATTTTCACAGATGATGTATTTCTGTTGCCGCTGTAACAACAAATACTAAAAACAGAATAAAATTAATATTTAAGGGGGCTCCCATACAACAAACGTGATTTTTTTGTTGTTTTTTGCTCGATATTAAAAACGACAACAGGTAGACAGTAGAAATTTTTACAGATGATGTATTTTTATTGCCGCTACAACAAAAAATACTAAAAACAGAATAAAGTTTATATTTAAGGGGGGCTCCCATACAACAAACCTATTTTTTTTTGCCGTTTCAAAAAACCGTACGATGGGCACGATGGTTTCCGTACCAAAGTACGGAACCCATCGTGCGCGAGTCCGACTCGCACTTGTTTAGTTACTCATAACCATCTTAAATGATTATAGATCTAAAATATGAAATTTCCGATTTTTTCTCACACACATATAGACTCTCAAATTATTATCTTCTTTGATGATAAAGATGCTTCAGTTACTTGTTATTATTTTAACATTATTTTTCCCCAGATAAATTTCTCATTTATTTCTGATTTTGTATATGAAATTTGAAATTTTTACAAACGATTTTCTTACTGTTTATTTATTTTTAGTGTTTAATTCAGGAATTGTAAAAATATGTTTGTATGGTGGCAGTTAAAATTAAGAAAATATTAGTGTGGAAAATGGAAATTCTTTTGAATTTTCCACACAAAAAGACAATTATATATTTTATTTGATGTTCGAATAGGTTAATTAAGTGCATTTGTTAGTAAAATTGTAAAAAAAACTGTACATTCTAATAACTTCTCCACAAACGTCAAACCTCTGATTGGAAAAAATTACAAAATAAATAGCAGTTTTCTTTATCTTATTTTATTATAGTGTTATCGGTTCTCAGTTCTACGCAGAACTGTTCTATACTGTAAGGTTCAAAAATGTTTACTTTCTATTCGAAGTTAATGTTCCGAAATTTAAAACTGTCGTAACGTTAAATGACGGTAACATAAAGTGCAGCGACCATCTGTTGCACTGCACCGGTCTGACAATTACTGCACTTGAATAGTTTCCTTACACAGTTTTTATAAGGCTTGCGAATGAAAATATGGTCTATAACAAATGAACTACTGGGAGTCTCTCATTTTCTTGAACGTTAATCTCATCTTATTTTATTGACAACTAGCTAGTTGTCAGGCAGCTGCCTGACTCGGCTTCTCACGGGTGGTGCCATCTATTAGTTATATTGCGATTTAAAAAGACGGAAAAAAGACTAAAACCCTTTTTTACGTCTTTTAGTACATTTTTTTTAATCTTTTTAGATTTACATTCGGTGATTCATTTTTATTTATATAAACTAGCAGCTGCCCGCTACTTAGTCTGAGTGGACGCGTGGACCCTAGGGAATCTTTAACCAGGATCAAAAGTAGCTTATGTTTAACCAGGTCCTAATCATATTTTATCCAAATCCGTTCATCCGTTTACGCGTGCAGTGGTAGTGTTTATAATTAGTAGGATACCCACCCGTACCTACCCGCCAATCCGCATTGGGCCCGCGTGGTGGGTTATGGCCCGTCCTCCTTATCCACCCATAAGGAAGGCCTGTGCCCCAGCAATGGGGACATCAAAAATGGCTGATGGACAGGATACCCACCACACGGTCTCTGCTATTGGTGGATTTTAACGATGCAAATGCGTCTGGGTTTACGGAGGAGCACGAGATAACAAACTTTTGGTCACCCATCCCATGACTGACCGTTGCTTGTGAAAGTTGCTTAGTAGCGAATGCGCTAACCCACTGCACTATTGACATTTTCTACATATATCCTATAAATTCTATTTGAGACTTCTAAGTAAAAGTAAAAATACCATGAACGGACTGGAACATAAAACAAAAGCTATCACTGCTAATTAAATTAGATTTTGGGTGGAACTAAATTATGTAAATTATGTATTATTTAACAGGATTGAAACAATGTAAATTATGTATTATTAAACAGTATTGTTATAGTAATAGTGTAGTGTAACAACTTTCTTCAAGGAACATAGGTCGAAATACGAAAAAAATATCATAATCCTATACAAAATGTATTCAAGTTCAGCTGACCGACTTAAGGGGCCATAATAGGAAAACATGGTTTGCGCGGGCCATATTTTTATATAGAAAACATAAAGTTGTAACCACAAAAAAAAACATACGACAAGTTAAAGAGATTATCTAGTAGCTACAAGTATTAAATTGCGTATAAACCTCACAGATGATTGTAAAAAAAAATCGGAATATCATCAAAAGCGCTTGTCGCGGGCCATAATTTTGGCGTAAATAATAGCGGAAACGTATTAAATTCTACATCAAAATACACTTTAACGTACTGTGCAGTTGCTCCAATAACTTTTTTTCAAGAAAGATAATTGTGGTAAAGGTAATGATGAAAAATCAACAAAAAACATCGTAAAAGTGCAGAAGTGAGGTTATTTTCCATACTCTTTACATGTAAAGAAAAAGACAGAGACAAATGATTTCGCATAACTGAGCCTATTTAAATTTTTAATTTTTTTTATTTTTCCATCTATGGAGATCCAAGGAATGGAGATAGCTGTTCAGTTTAAGCAACACTATCACCTGGGGGCTAATTGTCTAATTCAAAAAATCTATCGCAATCGCTTTTGTTTGACAGATGGATGTGACACATTGCTGCATTTCTTTGATAAGTTTTTATTTGTCCTAAAAAGAAGCTTCAATGTGTTGCATCTTGAACGCGATTGTGATAGATTTTTAAATTAGACAATAGAAAGGCTGTTTCAGTATTGTTAAATAATTTGTTTCCACCTTATTGGGAGGGTGCGAAGGTATAATAATCGATCGCAGCGCTCATGGTGGCAAAAAGTAGAAATAATGAAGGCTCTGTAATCTGTTTGAAAAAGATTTTTAATTTAATAATAGCGATACAGGAATAATTATATATGTTTATTATCACTTAGTAAAATTATTAAAGTAGCTTTATCCTCTTGTTTTACAAAATCTACAACTAAAAAGAAGTAAACAAACCCTGATATAACCAAAATAAAACACTCTTTTTGAATAGATCTTACAAAATAGATAAAAATGATTTCACAACACTTTGTCTACCCAAATCACAGTAATTTTGAAATTTATAATTATAATATAATATTTATAAATATAATTTACAATATGTAAAGTATTTTTTAATATTTTGTCACAATGCCGCCATTACATATCGAAACGTCAAAACGGTCAGGTTAGAGCCAACAAAGTTGCAACACGCTAGGTGGCGCTAAAAGCGTGCACGGAGCCAATACATAGGTATATTTATAAATAGACAAAACTACATCGAATACAGTCCACAAAAGTAATAGATGTTATATTGTGGTCGCACAACTGCTAGTAATTTCTCAGTGTACAAGAGTGTGAAGCTAATTTTCATAGTGCACTCGGCAGATAATCTGCAATTTTGACGCCGCGGTACAACAAGCTTACATTTTACCACAGCCAACACATATATTAAAACATTTACACTCACTGAAATTATGCTCGTGAGAAACGTGAACTTTAAAGTCGCGGAACTTTTTCCCAGTTGAAACCACAGTATTTGTTGCATGGTCTGTGGTTGAAACAAAGTGAATATTTAGTTCGTTAGTGGTTTTAGAAAAAAATATGGTCATTTATTTTCAGTAGTTATTTAATGCATTACTAAAGGTGTGCGTCCACTGCATTGGAATCGGGCCGGACGAAGCGGACTGAGCGTCGTCGGCACTTGTCACTTTGTATGGATTTCTATGGCGAGGAAATGCCGATGCAGTGCACGCAGTGCCATAGAGATCCATACAAATAATCAAATCCAACCGCTGCGGCCGCTCTGATTTTGATGCAGTGGACGCGCAACTTTACTCAACAAATGTTTAAAAAATCCGATGAAAAATCACTTTGTGAAGGGTATATAATATGTTGACTGGATTTTTAGTGTTGGTAATTGAGATTTTCTTATCTTTTGGCAATCTGAAACTAAACCTACAAATAACATAACCGCAAAACTTTTCCTTAAGTGGTCCGATATAAACAAAAACAAGGCAAAAGTTAACCTTTCCGTAGTATCCTTGAAATCCCAAATGTATTGGGTTCAACTTGAACCTGATTTATACCGGCCATTTGCGATGACCTCGCCTATGCCCGAAGAGAAATAGGTTGTCCATTCCTTTGATTTTTCTGGGTATAATTTGCTAGGCTTACGTTTGGGGAATGTGCGGGCAATCTGTCTTTGATCTACTATACTAGGGATTTTTTTCATGCACAAAAGGATAGTTCACCTCATCTGATGTTAAATGACAATAAGGCCGAAGGTGGAAGTGCACTACACCCGGAATCCTCATCACTGAGGAACTGGCCATCTTACTTCTTACTGCCGGAACACAACAATTTTAAAATTGTTGTTATGGCGTCAGACTTAAGTACGCGAATATTTTAATATTGTTATTCACGGGCATAGATTCATTACTAGCTATTATTACTACTATTATTACCGCGACCAGATTCGTACGCTAGTAATATTACTAGACGTATGATTTAAGAATTAAAAACTGCAACGCAAAAAATTGAAACGCATGCCCGGAAAGGGCATGCGTTGCAATGCTACTTACGGTTGAAAGGTGATAATATTAGGAACGCATAGAGAATAAATATGTTTTTTTAAGCCACGCATCTTCGTGCGCTTATGCAGAACAACTGCTTAACGTCACATCACAAATCAATACAACATTATTTTTTATTTATTTCGATGTTTATTTGATAGCACTCAAATATATCTCTACATCTAAATATACACATCAACTTTGTCTAGGGATACCAGGTGTTATTTTCATACAAACGAGGCAACTTTAAAGCCTTGGTTTTCTGCCAGGGATGTACCGTGCTGTAATCTGATGATGGCCATCTAGGAACTAAATGGATTAGATTCAGATCGACATACACACCAAACTGATCTGATCAGCATTCTAAAAGATTAATGGGTCAGAGTTCTCAGTTTGAGGATTTCCATACATTTTCATGCTATTTTCGCGGTTTTTTTAAACATGTCCATTACGTTTTTAGAATGCTGGCCAGATCAGTTGGGTGTGTATGGCAATCTGAATCTCCTCCATTCATTCCCTGGATAGCCGTCATCAGATCACAGCACAGTACATCCCTGGCAGGAAACCAAGGCTTCAAAGTTACCTCGTTTGTATGAAAATAACACCTGGTATCCCTAGACAAAGTTGATGTGTGTAATAGGGGCTAAAGTATGTAATTGCCGATTTTTTCTCACACACAGAGCTTTCATATTTTCTACGATGATAAAGATGCTTAGTTACTTGTTATTATTTCGAATTAAAACGGCCCACTTTCAGCAATAAAAATATCTCAGATTTTTTTCCTGAACGTTAAAAAAGTATCGTCCTGTTTTCGCTAACAGAAATAACCACTTGATTCGTTATAACTTAGCCGACAGGTATTTTTTTTATTCAACAATGTTGCATTAGTTAGCTGCAGCGAACTAAAATCAATGGAATAAGCATTCTGCTCGAAAAATGGCACCACACTAAAAGTACATTTAAGTGGA
The DNA here is from genome assembly GCA_943789525.1 of Agriphila geniculea. Taxonomy (NCBI): domain Eukaryota; kingdom Metazoa; phylum Arthropoda; class Insecta; order Lepidoptera; family Crambidae; genus Agriphila; species Agriphila geniculea. The sequence goes on along the minus strand of OX038883.1, from coordinate 18,155,370 downwards.
TAGAGCTAAAAATGCTGCCATTTAATTATGCAGCACAAAGCGTCTGAACACTGGTTGCTTATTAGCGACCAAAATTTGTATACTCATAGATACTTTCTATAAGTAAACGAAAAAATAAGATACATTTTTTTGTATCTTTTTACTGCCTTCTTTGCAACTTTTACACCATTTGACTATATTAAATTTCTAATAAACTCTCTCTTTCTATCTTTTCTCTACAATACAAACTGCAATTTATTGAAAAGAACACTAACGTCAGTCACCGGGTGCGTGGCTGGCCTAACTAAAGCTGAGCGGGTTGTACTTTTTCGGCCCCGTGGTGCCATTTTTTAAGTAATATTTGTTTGTAATTACACTTCCATAGATACTAGTTAGCTAGTTAGCTGAGTGTTTAAACATTTAACCACCTTATAAGTTTTAAAACATTAGCGTTCATGGTTGTTAAATAAATTAAGATAATGTTAGTCTGGAAAATGCAAATAAAATCTCTAAAATTCTACATACAAAACAGCAACTTCATACTTAAACCCCTAATAGTAGTAATGCTTAGCTGGCCCTTAAATAAATTGCCTACAATACATATAGAGTACCAAAATATACTTTTCTCATAACATTACAAGATATTGTTATTGCCCCCAACAGTGTTTTTCGAGAAAAATGTGTTATTACGGTTCCGTCTTAACGACTCAATTTAAATGAAAAAGCCCCATTCAGAATTCAAGTTGCTTCTTGGATAGAAATGAGAATTGGGTGTTGTTATTTATATTCGAATACACTCGAAATGAAGCCGACATTTGAAATGAGCAAAGACTTCTAAGGGTCAATTTACATGTAGGTACCACAATCGCAACGTCAGGCCTCCTTCACTCGCTCAAGGTCGCGCGATAAGCACCTACCGCTAGCCGTGCCTACGAGGGCACAAGTGAGCAGCGGGCCGCCACACGCCCGCCTGTGTAGTCGCGCGGCATCTTAATGCCGGCGTATGTATTGTCTCTTTAAAATAGTAACAATGTCGAATCGACATTACTATGCCGTGTACGGATGTCAAAATCTATTATTCTGTGGCAACGTGTCGCAGCGAAACAAAGTGGGCGACTACTGGAGGTATCTTTCGTTGCAGATTCTTGCAGTGTATTGTGTGGGCACTCATAATATTTCGCATGCACATGTTGAAGAAATATGGCATTTCATATAAACTTTCAATGAAACTTCATACACAAGCAAAATAATTGGTCTTTAAAGTTAATTGAAAACTTTTTCGAAAAATATTGTTACAGCTAAATTAGACCGATTTTATATTTTCCATTGAAACAGAAATTTTCAATTAATTTTTTTTAAATAAGACATTTCAAAATTTTTCTTAACTAAGTTTCATGACCTATGTATACTACATATGCGTATCAAGTTTCATTAAGATCGGTTTATTCATTTCGAAAAATAACTAACTTAACTAGATACCTACTCGTAATCACTAGGTAGGTAGTTACCAGATGAACATGACCATAACTAAACTCAACTTTGTTAAAAAAAAAACCGGCCAAGTGCGAGTCGGACTCGCGCACGAAGGGTTCCGTACCCAAAACGGCAAAAAAAAAATACGTTTGTTGTATGGGAGCCCCCCTTAAATATTAATTTTAATCTGTTTTTAGTATTTGTTGTTATAGCGGCAACAGAAGTACATCATCTGTGAAAATTTCGACTGTCTACCTGTTGTCGTTATTCATATTGAGCAAAAAACGGCAAAAAAATCATGTTTGTTGTATGGGAGCCCCCCTTAAATATTAATTTTGTTCTGTTTTTAGTATTTGTTGTTATAGCGGCAACAGAAATAGATCATCTGTGAAAATTTCAAATTTCTAGCTATCACGGTTCATGAGATACAGCCTGGTGACAGACAGACAGACAGACAAACGGACAGCGGAGTCTTTGGGTACGGAACCCTAAAAAACAGTTTTACAAAAAAAAACAATCGCCTAATCTAAACCTATTAATTAATCTGGGAGATATACCACCCTGAACATGGTCACCCATCGCTAAAAAAATATCGATCGGATATTTATATAAATGGTGAACAGGGTCGTGGGTGGCATCATTACCTAAACTATTTTTTTGTGTTTTTATATCAATCGAATAAGGAACAAGGATCACAAGCATATAATGTGAAATGTACTTATCTACCCTGACCTAGACGCTTCCTGTAAGCGACGCAAGACTATGGTTTTATATACGCCTGGGACCTGTCCCACTCCTTGAATGTAATTACATGCCAATATGTAATCGATTATTTTTGCGATTGGAGATCATTGTATGGGAGGCCATATGTTCAGGGTGGCATATCTCCCAGAAGCTTCCTACTTGGTTTTATTAAACGATATTTGATAACACCAAACTAATGGCTATCTTGTCGATTTGGTCTGGTCCCAATATGCGATAAAAGATATGAGATCGAAAATGACCCTGGTTGGCCGACGGTCCAAATTCTTTTAGTCGAAAGAAACAAACAGAAATGTACAATTACTACATATTTTACCAAAAGTATATGCGAGATCATGTGACAGCCCTGCTTAACCAAAACTTATATGGCGTGGTTAGGATAAATTAGTTTAACTGGTTGGTACGTTAACTAACTTTGAGTTTGCGCGAGTATAGCGTTTAGTTATTAAAAGTTGTAGGTACGTGGACTTTGAGTTTGCGCGAGTAATATAGCGTTTAGTTATTAAATATATAGTGTATACTCTGCACCTTTCATCCAAGTTTTGAATAGAAAGTCAATATGAATTTTAACTTTTATTAAAATCTTTAGGGATCGTCCTGATAGAACGTGACTGCGGGATCGTCGCAAGTTCGCGAGAATTTTAGTCGTAGGTATGAATCCGCGATCAAAGATACTGGTGACGAATAGGTGTCCTAATTGGCATTCGCGCGATGTGGTTGTGCGACTAAAGTGTTTGAAATCTATTTGCGTAAACTAAGTTCGTGAGATGTCGAATAAGTGTCCTAATATTGGCGTTCGCGCGATAATCGCGTCGCGTTATCGGTACGCTAAGGTCGCGTCGTTAATAAAAATTAGGACAATCCCAAAAAAACTTTTTTTTAAATTTTTATTATGGCCGAGCATAAAAGTATACAACATTCTATGAGTCTATCTTTTCATCGTTAAAATATCATCAGCATTATTTTACACATCACGAATCTTACAATTTCCATTTATGCTCCAGAACAAAAAAAAAATTCACAGATGGACACAATACAAGAAATTTTAAAATATCAACTGAAACAAAATAAAATGAGCAACAAAGCAGCAGTAAAAGGGTTTTCACAACATAAACCGATTCTTTTTTAACCTTCGAGTCGGCTTTGGAATACTGAAATCAGAAAAAGCCATTTGTAAATAGCTCACTTAAAAACAATAAACGATTGCAATATTTTCAACCCCTTGAGAATGCAAACGCGAAAAAAGGCTCCTGTTCCGTTTTAAACTAATAATTGCAACCCTCGAAACTCCATAACTCAGGGAGCGCTAATTGAAAAAAGAGAAAATAACTTTCGTGCGAGTGAAATATTATGATCCCGAAGGATATGGAACGGTCCAGGGTGACGTAATAATGTGAATTGTAATTTGATAGGCTATCTTTGTTACAAATTACATTTCTATAAACAAACATCAAGATTTTAAAGGCAAAAGTGGCTCAGTGAGCTGAATTTTTTTGAATTTTGAATATTGGCCAGAATTGGCTTTGGTTAAAAAATAAAAGGTATTTTTTTTATATTGTTTTACTACAGATTAGGCCAATTTAAGAAACTAAGTATTTGATTGAATCAGGCGTCACTTGGCGGAAGTCCCAAACCATTTTGAAAGAAGAAGAAATATATGTAGCTTACTTCCGCAAACAATGTATGCAAGATGCACCGCCCGCCCGCCCGCAAAAATATGCACATGCACACCACAAAATATCAGTGCACAAACCTGCATTTAGCAAGACAGCAACACACCTTGCACCTTCACCAATTAGGCTACTCTACACCTGTTTCGCCCCAACCCGGAGCATCCTCAGGAGTTAGATCGTGCGTAAACCAGCACCGAATGAGCTCCTAACGCCTCCGACACCGTATTTGTTGTCCCTTCCTCCCCACTCCGCACCGAGTGACTGACGTTTGAAGAATGTTGCCAGTTTAAAATAAAAAGAAAAAAGAAAGAAAAAATATTTTTAATTTAAATTGTGTACAAATAAATTGATATACATTAAATAATGTGTTTTATTAATAAGATACTTATTTTTAAGAATTATTATTATTTGAGAAAATGCGCAGCAATGGCGAGGAAGAGACATCAAGTTGATTGTTAAGTATGGCTCCATCAACATTGTGTTTGATAATTTCTAGGTTTTCCAACACGCTCAGTCGTAGACCTTTACTACAAGTATGTAAAACCTCATAGGAATGACCATCAGATAGCTGATGTCCGGTATTTAATAAATGTTCCGCGAAATGAGATCGCTCTGGATGGCCATTCCTATAGGCAGAAATGTGTTCTTTATAACGTATATTAAAACTACGGCCGGTTTGACCAACGTATACTGAATTACATTGGTTACATGTTAACTTATATATCCCCGACTTCCTGCCAACCTCCGTTTTTTCCTTGCCATTGCAAATGGCACGCCGGACGGTATTAGTAGTACGAAAAGCCACGTGAACGTCGTTATTTTTTAAGAGTTTTGATATTTTATCTGATATTTTACCTACGTAAGCCATACTTGACTGATAATTGTGAATAACGCGTTCACGTGGCACCGCATATAAAAGCCCAGTCACCTGTTTGTTAATTTTACTCCTAATCATGTTATCTATCATCCGCCGATCATAACCATTTGCAACGGCAATATTATAAATTGTATTTAACTCTCTACTATAGGCTTGCCCTGAATTTTTCAAAAAAAAAAAAAAAATTAAGAAACTAATTTGAATATTTTAACATTTGGTCCCGTATTTATTTTTTTATAAATATATTTGTCGAGCGGATATGGTCAACCGGAATGACGTCATTAGTGGCATGAAAGTTTAAGAAGGAAAACCTTTGCCATCTACATATAGAAAAAGAACGGCCAAGTGTCATTACCTGTCATAATGACTTTATGGTTGTTTGTAAACAAATAAGTTATAGTTAATATTTCTTCTATTTTATTCATTTAATCCAGTTGTGACGGTTCTAACCTACCTTCTTAATTTGCCGCAATCATTTTTGAGTTGGTAAAATTATAATAAAAATGCTTACCAGTGGAAACTCAGCTGAAAAACTTTGTAAAAACTGACACGCCCAATCTACCCAAATTGCGAAATGTATTGTATGTATTGTGTCTATTTTGGATGTAGGCTACATGGATGAAATTGTAACGATTGCTTGTGGACTGATAAATTTGCAGGATAACATAATAAACATTGTGAAAATATGTGCATACTTTATTTCTATTTACAAACATTTAATAGTAGGGATGTGGAAAAAATTACGAGATAAGTTCATCGATATTTTTCGGGCGATATTAAATACTCTGATATATCGATAGATGTTTTTACAATAATTTTTCCAAAACATTTCTTTTTGTAATTACGTATGGATTCTAATAGTCGACACTATTTTGTCACTGGAGCATTTTGATTTTTTCCAACTTTTGAGTCTTAAAAATCATCGTAAAATTCGTCAAATCGAGCCAAATTTTCGCGTAAGGGTTTATTCTGCTATTTTTTATGTTTTACAATACCTTAAAATTAGAATCCTTTACTTAGTCATCATCCCATTTCATCCCATTTTTTTTCTGAGAAATATTACCTATATCGATATTTTTTCACTTCCACCTTCCACCATCCCTAATGCCAAGTTCATTGTCAAAATTGTCTTTGCCCTTTTTTCTTTTTTTTATTATGGCTGGGGGATCTGTATGTGATGACGTCATATGAAGGTCATTTGAAGGTTAAAGCTTTTTATTGAATATTATGAATATCTTTAAAAATATAGACTTATTTTTAAATTTAATTAGTAGACACTGTACCGAAAGCTTATTCCTCGAAATGGTTTTGAGATTTCCAGTCATGTTCAAAAAGTTATCAAAGCCAATTGTTTTGATTGAACTTTTGAGTCTTCTAAAAATAAAAAAAATCGGGTTGTACTTCGGGAGTGTCGGCAGAAGTGAAAATTTGAATATTAACGTTGTGCATTTTTTATATTTTGGAATGGTTAGGGAATAATTTTGCACAAATTGCTTTAATTATCAGTATAAAAGTACTATCATTTATGACGTAGAATACAATATTTATTTATTGCGCTATCGTACACTAACATGACAATTTATTACATTAAAAAGTATATCTCCCAGAAAAATTAACCCGCCGAACGCCAAAATGACGCGCCGCCATTTTCGCCGCGCCGTAGAAAGAGAGGGGGATACTTCCGCCGCCGGCTGTCTACGCTACATCCGTCTTATGAATTTTCGATTAGGGTCACGTGACCCTGACTGACGCGAGTTTAACAGTTTTTCCCCATTACAAAAAAGTGTACAACGCCGCTAAAGAAGTTTTACGTGCCGGACTACAGCTGCGCCACAAAAAAAAGTTGGAAATCTGACTTTTTGACTATGCCATGGTGAAGACGATAGTTTATCGGAATTTGTCGCACAAAAACCAGAATTTGTCGGGCTTGCGTTTAGGAGATACGTGTGGCGCAGCTGTAGAGACGTCTCTACAGCTGAGCCACACAGATCTCGAAAACGGAAGGTCGTAGCGAAAATCTGATTACTCGTATGTGCAGCCGTTAATTTGTCGGAATTTGTCGCACAAAAACCAGAATTTGTCGGGCTTGCGTTTAGGAGATACGTGTGGCGCAGCTGTAGAGACGTCTCTACAGCTGAGCCACACAGATCTCGAAAACGGAGGTTCGTAGCGAAAATCTGATTACTCGTGTGTGCAGCCGTTAATTTGTCGGATTTTGTCACCAAGAACCAGATTTTGTCGGTCTTGCGTTTAGGAGATATGTGAGGATACGCTGTGGAGACTTTTCTACCTGGATCTTGAGAAAGGAAGGTCGTAGCGAAAATCTGATAACTCGTATGTGTAGCCGGTAGTCTGTCGGATTTTGTCACCAAGAACCAGATTTTGTCGATCTTGCGTTTAGGAGATATGTGAGGATACGCTTACGACCTTTCGTTCTCGAGATCCAGGTAAAAAGGTCTCCACAGCGCATCCTCACATATCTCCTAAACGCAAGATTGACAAACTCTGATTCTTGGTGACAAATTCCGACAAACTAACGGCTACACATTCGAGTTATCAGATTTTCGCTACGACCTTCCTTTCTCAAGATCCAGGTAGAAAAGTCTCCACAGCGTATCCTCACATATCTCCTAAACGTGTCTGTTCACCGCAAAAAGGAGTCCATTCAACTTAACTCCTACTTTCCGAGGTACATCTATCCAAGTAACCGATACTCTCCAGCTTCTTGGCATGGAGTTATCTTCTGACCTTAACTTCGGCACCTCCATCGAATCCAAAGTTCAAACTGCAGCTAAGAAGCTGAGCATCCTAAATAAAGTCAAGCGGTACTTTAAGCCTGGGCAGCTTTTAACCCTTTATAAAGCTCAAGTCCGATCCTGCATGGAGTACTGTTGCCACCTTTGGGACGGCTCAGCGAAATATCAACTTGCTGCACTGGACTCGGTGGAACGCAGAGCCAAGAGATTAATAGGCGATGAAAAACTGGTAGCAGCTAAGCTTCACAGTTTGGCTCACCGCCGAAAAGTTGCTTGCCTATCGGTCTTTTATAGATTGTACTTCGGTGAGTGTGCTCAAGAGCTGCATGAGCTCATTCCACCTTCTCCTTTCTACTATCGGACATCCAGACGCACTGCGGGCTATCACCCGTTCTTGGTCGATATACCTTTTCTGCGTACCAAGCGCTACTCCACATCGTTTATAATGCGCACAGCTATGGAATGGAATTCCCTGCCGGCGTCTGTGTTTCCGAGCGCATACAACCTGACTCTATTCAAGGCCAGAGTGAATAAGCACTTTCTGGGCAAGCTCGCTCCATCGTAGGCCCTGTCTTTGCTTTTGGGCTAGACTGGGGTCAAGAGCAAACCCATTTAAGATAAAAAAAAAAAAAAAAAAAAAAACGCAAGACCGACAAAATCTGGTTCTTGGTGACAAAATCCGACAAATTAACGGCTGCACACACGAGTAATCAGATTTTCGCTACGACCTTCCGTTTTCGAGATCTGTGTGGCTCAGCTGTAGAGACGTCTCTACAGCTGCGCCACACGTATCTCCTAAACGCAAGCCCGACAAATTCTGGTTTTTGTGCGACAAATTCCGACAAATTAACGGCTGCACACACGAGTAATCAGATTTTCGCTACGACCTTCCGTTTTCGAGATCTGTGTGGCGCAGCTGTAGAGACGTCTCTACAGCTGGGCCACACGTATCTCCTAAACGCAAGACCGACAAATTCTGGTTTTTATGCGACAAATTCCGACAAATTATCGACTTCATCAAGGCATAGTCAAAAAGTCAGATTTCCAACTTTTTTTTTTGTGGCGCAGCTGTAGTCCGGCACGTAGAAGTTTTCACTTCAAAAATAAAATTTGCATTGCACCGCTAACAAAAACTTTGGTTACATTTTTGATCATTTTTCGAAACGGCGGAAAAATGATCTTTTTATTTATCTTCGACATTTTGCAAAGTTTCTCTCGAATAACTGTCTCGACTAAACAATTCTAAATAATTATCGAACTTGCTCACAAAATTTCACGAGAATTGGTTGGGAAATACGACCTGTAGAGGAGAACAAACGGACAGAAAGACATCCGCCGGACATAGGAAAGAATGTTTGCCCAAGCTGAAGCAGAGATTCGCGCTCGCTTGGTCAAACAACATTTTTTTACATTTTATTTAAATTATAAATATTTCATTAAAAGTGCTCATGAGTTATGGACATATAATAAGAAAAAAAATTGGTTGGCACTCCGGGAGTGCCGGCAGAAGTGAAAACTTGGATATTAACTTTGTGCATTTTTGATATTTTGAAATTAGCGGCAAAGGATTAACATTATTTCTTTCCTATTACTTACTATACAGCACAGTACTTGTTGTATGGTCTGTGCTATACAGTCACACAATTCAGCCAGTTTGTAATTAAGAAAAGTTCTAAAGATTTCGCGCTCGTGGCCTTTTTAATTTCTTCATGCATGCATTCTACGATTTAAACTTATAGTCACAGTAAATAAGTCTATGATTTCACCGAAGCGATCGCCGCTATTAGTTCCATTTTCAAAATTATCGCGTTATGCTGATGACACAAGTGTTTACATGACGTCTTAAAATGACGCGCCGCCATTTTCAACGCACCCCGTAGAAAGAGAGGGGGATACTTCCACCATAAACTTAATATTCCACTGGAATAGACGTACAGAGTTCGCTTGGCTGCGACACCAAAAGTGACATGAGCCAGTGTGTGAAAATTTGTAAACGTGTGCGTCAACTTTAGAGATGCCCTGAAGTCCATTTTAGATTGTCGATAACCATAATGTATTATTGCTCTAATAAATAAAACACAAACAAGATTTTGAACAATTTTATTTAAATAATTTCTTAAAGTCTCCTTTGAGGCTCCTAGCCTATTATATTTATGACATTTATCCAGTAAATTAATCACTGGATTTGCAAGAAACCTGGAAATATTGTTAAATTAGTACTTAAGTAGGTATAATTTACCATTTAAAAACTGTCGGTTAAAAGCAGCTTTAGATAAAACTATCAGTGTTCACAAAGACAAACAAAGTTATATTGGAAATCATCGACATGAGTATCGATAATATAATAATTTTTGATCAATCTCTACGCCTTATTTTCTCAAGTTCACGGACATAATATCTTTTTATCTAACACATAATGTTTAGAAATCAGCCTTTATTTAGAAAATAGGCGGTTAATAGCATGATATTAGTGTATTACTTAGTGTGTTTAGGAATATATTCAACTAAAATATGAAATATGAAAATGGTACTTGTACAATCTTATTTACCTGTGAAATGAGTGTTTATTTGGGTTGTTGTCGTAAGTAACATTACAATTCAGTACAGAACACGACACCATTATTGATTTATATAGCTTTATGAGCCAAACCGATCCGATCGCGGTCAAAATTACAAAATAATCGTGTGGACACTTTTTACCAAGACGATAAATGAAGTTAAACTAGGTTCTGCTGTCATTTTCTTTTAACTCTTTCTCGCACATCGCATAAGCCGTAAGAATGGGTTTCTCACTCGCACCATTGTCCGTCTACTTGAGCGTAGCGAAAAATTTTCTATGTCTATGACTTCCACCGTCAGCTGTCTTCTCTCCATCCGTCACATCCGTCTTACGCATTTTCGATCAGCCACGTGATTCCTGACGCGAGTTTAGCATTTTTTCCCCATACAAAAAAGCGCACAACGCCGCTAAAGAAGTTTTCACTTCAAAAAAGATTTTGCACTAAATATGCTATAAAAAGTTTAATTCTATGTGAGTCTGCTTGGGGTTTGTAATTTACGTTCAACCCTGATGAGTGAATTCAGGGCCCAGCCGTCCATCAGGGCTAAAGCTAACCTTCGTAAACGCGCGTCATTTGTTTTCATTCAGTACCGATCGCTATAAATCAGTCATTCTCAAAGAGATCTAGATCGCGATTGTAGGCGCAATACTAGAGATAAAACATTTCAGGAAAGTTTCAAAGATTTTGGACATGTTTCAGATATCAAAATCCGACAAATGATTCCGTACAAATTCTATTCCAGATTTAAACTAAGCCAGAAGATAGGTGAAATGGGGACCAGTGGAACAGACCCTTAAATAGGGATGAACACGTCTTGAAATACTTATGTCAAGTGGGTATTTTTTTGTTTTGATCAGTTGATTTGATCCTCAAGAACTTACACTGACAGCCTGTCAGACAGTAGCTTACAAGTGTTAAATAATAGCAAATGCACTGGCAACATTCGTGGCCTTACGCTGCTATTGTTATAGCTGTTTCACCTTAATTAATTGTCAAAATATCTGGAAAGATGTTTCAATTTAATGTCGAGATAATTCCTCACATTGATGAAATAACGTTGGCTTGCAGCGTAAGAGTGGGATACACTAACGATATATTCAAGTTTGTAAATATCGTTACTTATGGCTGTTACAGCTGATAATTTTCTTGCGCCCGTTCTTCTTGTCAGCTAAAAAAGTCTGGAACGGGTGGTAGGAAAATATAGACGATTCAAAAGTACTTCATTATTAAGTTTATTTGAATAAAGCTTATTTGACTTTGACTAGAAAAATTTCTACGATAGCATTAGTGACTCGGTAGCTCAATTGGAAGAGCATTGGACCGGACTTCCAAAGGTAGCGGGTTCGATTCCCGTCTGAGAATATGATCTGTAGACAAGTCGATTTTTTTCTTATAGGTTAAGTATTGTATGACAAAAGATAAAGGAGGTATTCCTCGAAGCGCACCCGTTTCAAAATTTGAAACGAACCTAATGAAGCACTCCTTAACTATTCCTCGCAACGCATCTATATACGTAAGCTAACAAAACCAATTACTTACCTATTTAGGTGCGTTTCGAGGAATACTTTAGGTGCGATTTATTAGTTGCGTTTCAAAATGGGTGCGCTTCGAGGACTACCTCGAAAATAGAGCATTGTGAATGCTAAAATCTCTGATTTGAAAAAGTAACAACAGTACCTGCTAATTATCAATACAGCTCAATCTACGATAAGATATTTAAGTAAGTCAAAGGACATATCCCATCGCGCCTATGTCATTTGCCTCATCATTCTCAAAAAATGAAAGTCTATCGCGTCTTAATCAAAGTAGTATGACAGAGTAGGTGTTTTACTCTAGAATCAGATTAATAATTATTTTCTGTATTAAAAAGTGGGATTTTTGAGTTAAAACGCTTTAAATCACAATTTTTTATCACGATAGTACTATTTACTTACATTTTTTTCACAAAATACTTCAGAAAACAACTTAATGTTTTTATAATTGTTTTTCTAAATATAAAACAATTCTTGACTGATACTATACCTAAATAAAATGTAATTAGCATTTTTTTAAATTATGTAAGTAATTAAATAAAATGAAACTGGGGCAACGCTGGGACATCTCCTTTATTCTTCGAACGACTGTTTTCCTACCCCATTATATAATTTGTCTGTAAGCCAAATCTACAATAGGTACTTATGATTTTAATTTTAAAAAGCTGGTACAGATGTTCAAAGGACATGTCCGATCGCGCCTATGTCATTTGCCTCGCACCATTCTCAAAAAAAAAACCGGCCAAGTGCGTGTCGGGCCACGCGCCGTAGGGTTCCGTAGTTACCTCATACTATACCATATTTAATACCACCTATCATTTTTCGTCTGCAACAATAACTTTGTTTTTCACAGTGTTTATATGAATGACAAAGTTATATTTGCGGTTATGGAAAATGTGCTATATCTCAAAAACTAATTACTATATCTCGTTCTAACCAATTTCGGTTGAAAGTTTTTATTAAGATCTACAGCATATATTTTTTTTAGATTTTTCACTCTCTTATTTCAAAAGTTAAAGGGGGGGACACACACATTTTACCACTTTGGCGGTGTTTATCTTTCAAACGGTTGACTTTGAGAAAAAGTTGTCTTAAAAACCTCAATGTCATTTTTAAAGACCTATCTATAGATACCCAACACGTGTTGGTTTAAAGAAAAATTTTTTTTTCAGTTTCAATTCCATGTATGGGGAGCCCCCCCTTAATCTTTTATTTTTCTAATTATTTTTGTATTAAATTCGTTAAGCGGTTAACAGAATACATCTACCTACCAAGTTTCAACTGTGTAGTCTTAATACTTTCGGAATAAAGTGGCTGTGACATACGGACAGACAGACAGACATGACGAATCTATAAGGGTTCCGTTTTTTGCCATTTAGGCTACGGAACCCTAAAAATGAACGCTTCAACGCTCCCATCAACCTTAACTCAGATTATTCGTAATAGGGTACGTGCCTTATCAAATTGGTTCTAGACATGAATTGTAAAAGTCGAGCATTAAAATAAATGAAAAACAAGATTAAAATAGTTTCTTCCATTTGTGTAAACGTTGACACACAAGAAAATAAAAGAAAAGCATAGTAGGTTTTAAAATACTTCAAAGCTTTCTTTAGAAAAAGAATGCTGTACTGAATTTTCTTAACCTTTAATCGTGTTCCAGAAAGGGTACATTAAAGGCCGTACCGTGGGTGGGCACAATCGACGACCGCCGCCCGTCATTCCACAGTCATTCATCGCTCGCCATTTGTTCCCATTCTGTCTACGTTGGGACAGACGACTATTTTTTATTCCTAACGAGACCTTTCCAGATTTAACGGGTCTAGGTAAGTATGGTAGGCGTTAAAGTTCTAGCACTTAATCTTTATTGTATTAAATTTTCGATCATATCTGTTTATGGTTGAATCTACGAATAACATTAGTTAAAATCATTCAGCTTTATCTATTTGATTATGTAATCTTTTGCAAGTGACCTTAAATGTGTAAATAGTAAGTAAGTTGTACCTTTTATCGGGCAGTCACATAAATGAAAGAGCACAGACAATATTGATGTTTTTATAAACATACAATTCTTAATTCAATTAAAGCTATCCATAATTTTAATTATTTCAGTAATTCAGTAATCTTATAATACTTTAAAAATATAAATTTAGGTCTATAAAATACCAAAAAGTGATAATTATCCTAATTAATCTATCAGACAAGAGTCAAGGCTAAAGCTTCATTCAGATACTACATCTTAAGGCCCGTCGTTCATCAGGATAGCAGGGCCAGAAATCCTTCACGATCGCATCTCATTTGTTTCAATTCCATGTCAGTGTTAATCTTCTCCTAAAGTATTCTTTTTAAGGTTCGTTATGATAATGAAGCCATATTATCCGATAAGAATTTGAAGAGAAGACTCTACTCTATATAAGGCGGAACTAAATCATTTAACAATACTGAAATAGGTGATATTGTTGCTTAAACTGATCAACTTTCTCCATATGTCGAAAAAAATTTTCTTTTCGCCTTTCGATAGTAAGTTAGTCAGCTGAGCAATACATTTTGTAAGGGAGTATGACTTTTTTTCATTTTTCGACCAATGTTCGTTGGAGAAAGTTGCTCAGTTTAAGTAACACTATCACCTGTTTCAGTATTGTTACATAATTTGGTTCCACCTTATATAGTACCTATACTATAAGGAAATGAGTAAAAAAACGTAAACTGAACAGAGTCCAAGCTGCCTACAAACGGGCCGCTGTAGGTTCACTCATGCATAGCGCGGCGATGTGTGCGTGACCTCTCACCGACGGGTGTAAAAGTAGTCAGCCGGGGTAAAAACTGCTTTGCACCGGCTCTGGCTTGGTATAACCGATAGGGCCGCCATGTGGGGCCGCTAAGAGATAGACTTCAATTCGCTTATTTACTCATGTGCTATAAGCTTCAATCAGGTCTTGCGTTTCGAGTATTATTCATGTATCTTCTGTATACGAACTCAAACTATTTTCTAAACAATTTTCACAGCTTTGAAAAAGATAACAACGGTTGAACCTCAAAAGAGTCGGGCCGTTCGTCAGAGCTGCAGTGATCCTTTACGGACGCGCATCGTTTGTTTCCATTCCCCGGCCGGTGCAAATCGGCCATTCTTATTCCAGCCAATCCGTTTTTCCACTTTACGGCCGTTTGTATACGACCAGCCCTTTGTGAATTAACACGTGGCTATCTCGGCCGGATATTGATGCAAAGTGACATGTTTCATGGCAATCAAATCAAATGAGAAGATCAAAGACAGTTTGAATATTGCTGAAGCTTTGTATAAATCTATTTCATGGATCTGCAGCCGGTTTATTTATAGCTTTTATTAGATTATACTATTGGTGATTTAACTTATTTAAAATGGAAAGTGGTTATTTTTGATAAAAACAATGCGTCTAGATTACCTTTCCAATGAGAAAAAGAGAAAGTATTTCTAATTACATACTTAAATGGTGCTAAAATTTTATTTTTCCCAGAAAGTCTAAAGCGTGTGTGAACATGACGTTGAAAAATACCTGTTTTTAAAATCCCAATTTTAAATTGCCTATATTGTTTTTTTTTTTTGGACAGTTTTAAATAAAGATTTCTCCCGGAAAGATTCCATAATGGAAGCAGGTGTCCAAATGGCACTATGGACAAAACTAATAGATGCCATGGCTCGTATGATGAGGGTCATGTCACGTCCAACTTGTTTCGCAAAGAAATCTAAGGATTCATGCAAATGGTTCTGTTTTGGTTGATGTAGAATTTTATGGGCTGTCGTATTACGTTTGAGTAAGGAAAATGTTTCCTTGGAAACAGTTACTTTTTTATTACTATGTTGGCTGTAATCTGTACTTATTTTTGTAAAAGGTTTTTTTCTGTGTTTCATCATAACCGCCTGTTATAGTGCACTCAGGTCTTACGCCTCTTGCCATAATATCCAAGCTTGACAAGAAAGGTTCGATATTGCAGTGTTGGGACATTTCATCAGAAAACTGATGCCCATTTCTGGTGCACAAAGATGTTAGTTATACAGTGTGAGTCGTTATAAAGTGCACAAATAAAAAGGAGTAAAATAATGCTTAATTTTATATTGTTTTAAATTTCCATGGTTATTAACGTTATTAAAATATACTATATCGGGATTTTCACCATGTACCTTTTTATTTTTGAGACTCCGATATTTCAGCGCAGTTGCATGCGCCATGATCACGGAAGAACTGTCGGTTGTCACGTGCGGGTAGATGTTATTGGCAGACGAATCGGTCTACCCTCCGTCTAGTTCTTTTATTACGGTCGGTACCGGTACCACTGTCTGCAAACTCACTATTCACTCGAATCTGTTCTCGACACACGACACTCACTGTATCTGTACGCGGAACGGCAGTTTTTTATTTTTGTTGTTTTGACACAGCCGGACTACTGGATTCCAGACACTCGACAATTTAAACCCATCATCACGATTGAAATTTTTGTATTTGGTAATTTCAATCGCTTCCCTGACCATTCTTGGTATGTAGTGGCGTTCTGTGGAGATGATCTGAGGGTTATGTAACTCGATCCAGTGATTTGTGTCCGAATGAATTAAATGTTCAGCGATGGCCGATTTTTGCGTATCGTTGTTTTTGACCGCTTTTATGTGTTCCTTTATACGGCATGCTATTGTGCGTTTAGTTTGGCCGATATATGAACTACCACAACTGCAGTCGATCTTATAAACACCAGGTTTCTCCAAAGGAAAACTGTCTTTCGGGGACCGTAGACATTGCGATACCTTTTTTAAAGGAATGAAGATAGTTTTTATGGCGTACTTTTGTAATATATTTGAGACCTTATCCGTCACTCCCTTTACATATGGCAAAAATACTGGCTGTCTATCTACTTCCTGCCTCTGTAATTGGCGCTTTTTCGTGTGTCTGGGTGGAAGCTTTCCTGAATATCCATTGCTCTGCAGGACATGCCGCACGTGTTGTAACTCTTTGTCTAGGTGTTCATCATCACAAAGATTATATGCACGGTTTGTTAGTGATGCCACTACAGAGTTTAGATGCCTAGGATGATGATGCGAAGTAGCTTTGAGGTAACGATCTGTGTGTGTGGGTTTTCTGTATACAGAGTGGCTGAGTGTACCGTCAGCGCGCACCTTAATCTTGACATCTAGGAATGCTAAGCTTCTCTCTGCCTCTATCTCACAGGTTAGTTTAATTTTTGGATGAATGTTGTTTAAATATGCCAGATAACCTTCAACATCCTGTTTGTTTACCTTCATTATGCAAAGAACATCATCAACGTACCTTTTCCATAGTTTGATCTCGGCAGGCGCAGTCGCGAGGGCTTGTTCTTCAAAATGTTCCATCCAGAGGTTGGCTACCACTGGAGCTACTGGACTGCCCATAGCCACTCCATCTACTTGAAGGTAGTACTGACCATTATAAATGAAGTAATTCTTCGACAAGCAGTGATCCAACAATCTGGCGTATTCCATCGGGATATCGTTGTTATGTAACTTGACCTTTATAATTTCGAGACACTCCGCCACTGGCACATTGGTGAAGAGTGATTCTACGTCGAAACTGACCATCAACTCATTCTCCTCGACCTTGTTATGCGACAGAATGTCAACGAGATGACGGGAGTCCTTTACGTATGACGACGTTTGTCCTGCTAACGGCTGTAGTACATTCGAGACATGCTTCGCCAATTCATACGTAGGTGAACCTATTTGACTCACAATAGGCCGTAATGGCACGTTTTGCTTATGTACTTTAGGCAAACCGTATAATTTAGGAGGCTGGACGTTCCTGGGGCATAACAGATGTTTGACAATATCATCGTCTATTGCGTGAGAGCATTCCGTAATCAGCGTGCGTGTGCTTCGATCTGTTCTCGCTGTTGGGTTGTAATTTACCTTTTTGTATGTTTTGTCATCACTGAGTAGCTCTAGGATCTTATTGTCATACTCGGATGCGTTCAGTACTACGGTTGCATTCCCTTTGTCTGCTTTTAACACTAATATGGTCTGATCTCTCCGTAGTTCGTTAAGTGCAGCCAACTCCGAAGCTGTAACGTTCGCCTGTGGTGGTTTTGCATGACGTAATGTCACGGCAATGTCTTGTCTCAGGGTGTCCGCATCAATTGATGGTATTTTGTTACGTCTGATACCTTCCTCGACCGATCCAATTACATCCTCGTAGGGAATGTGCCTAGGTGTGATGGCAAAATTCATCCCTCTTTCGAGAACTGACAGTGCAGCGTCAGACAAGTCTACATTTGACATGTTTACCACCGTTCGAGTTTGGGGTGAGTTCACATGGTAGGGGGTAACCAACTTCTGTTTTTTCTCAAGTAACTCGAATTTACGATGTTGTTTCACAGCACGTAGTTCTCTTATCCGCTGGGCTTGTAAATAGGTAATACGATCGCAAATGTCAAAGTCACTGGCCGAAAGAGACTCACTGCACTCGAGATGTATCCGATACAACTCACTTTGAACTTGATCCAGTTGGTACCTGCAATTACGTATCACTTTCCGTAATAGTTTTACACTCGCACTTCGTAAAACGTTTCCAGTGTGTGTAAGAATAAAGCCCCGCAGTGACATTTACGGTTCCGCGAACGTTTTACGAAGTGCGAGTGTAAAACTATTACGGAAAGTAATATCATCTAAACTCTGTAGTGGCATCACTAACAAACCGTGCATATAATCTTTGTGATGATGAACACCTAGACAAAGAGTTACAACACGTGCGGCATGTCCTGCAGAGCAATGGATATTCAGGAAAGCTTCCACCCAGACACACGAAAAAGCGCCAATTACAGAGGCAGGAAGTAGATAGACAGCCAGTATTTTTGCCATATGTAAAGGGAGTGACGGATAAGGTCTCAAATATATTACAAAAGTACGCCATAAAAACTATCTTCACTCCTTTAAAAAAGGTATCGCAATGTCTACGGTCCCCGAAAGACAGTTTTCCTTTGGAGAAACCTGGTGTTTATAAGATCGACTGCAGTTGTGGTAGTTCATATATCGGCCAAACTAAACGCACAATAGCATGCCGTATAAAGGAACACATAAAAGCGGTCAAAAACAACGATACGCAAAAATCGGCCATCGCTGAACATTTAATTCATTCGGACACAAATCACTGGATCGAGTTACATAACCCTCAGATCATCTCCACAGAACGCCACTACATACCAAGAATGGTCAGGGAAGCGATTGAAATTACCAAATACAAAAATTTCAATCGTGATGATGGGTTTAAATTGTCGAGTGTCTGGAATCCAGTAGTCCGGCTGTGTCAAAACAACAAAAATAAAAAAAGTGCCGTTCCGCGTACAGATACAGTGAGTGTCGTGTGTCGAGAACAGATTCGAGTGAATAGTGAGTTTGCAGACAGTGGTACCGGTACCGACCGTAATAAAAGAACTAGACGGAGGGTAGACCGATTCGTCTGCCAATAACATCTACCCGCACGTGACAACCGACAGTTCTTCCGTGATCATGGCGCATGCAACTGCGCTGAAATATCGGAGTCTCAAAAATAAAAAGGTACATGGTGAAAATCCCGATATAGTATATTTTAATAATGTTTAATTTTAATGATAGAAAAGTATTTAAAAAATCTAACTTCATTGTGAAATTTTATTTTTTGGAAGAATTGATTAAATAAAAACCTTATTTTTTTTTTAGTAAAAATGCATCTAATTGTGGGTTAATATCATAAATTATCCAGCTTATTTCATATTGATAGATCTTTTAGTTCAAAAGAACAAAACGTTTTAAACGTTTGGTTCACAGTAGCAAACAAGAACTTAAAAAAGCATGAAAATATAAACATTTTTTAAATATGTTTTTCCTGTTTTCATTTGTGCATTTTATACAGACGCACACTGTAAGTAGGTACTACCATAAGAATAAATAAAGTACTAGCTCTTTGACACTATGACAATTATGAAAAGTCTCTTAGCCGGAAAGTAAATATTCCGAAGTTTCGCAAAGACAATGCAACTTGCATGTGATAATAGTAAAGAGAGCTCCGTACATAATATTTGCGGAAAACATTTTTCCCATGAGAATATCTCGAAAAACGTTTAATTATTTCTACCCGACTAAACAATAGCCCAATGAATGTATGACCGAAAAAACAATTCAACTTTTTGTTATTTTGCCATTTAACTTTTTACCGACTAAACAATTGACTTTATTTTATTTTATTCCAAATGAACATTAGGCCGTGTTGCCTACATTGACTTACTGTTTAATTCTAAGTGCGAGACTTATGGATTTCCCAACACAAACTAAAAATAAAATATAATTGCTAAATTACAAACTTAAATTATAATTTCTTTCCTTATTTGAGTAATGTTAATACAGCATACATTGAGGAGGAAGATAATTCACAGATTACAAGCTGACTATGCTAAGTCCAAGTACAGGTAACTTAGGAGCATAGTTAGTCAGCTCAAGTTTCATAGCGTACCTAAAGTTTCCTAGCCAAACATAGCACTTAACGCTTTTCATTAGTACGTAAGTATTTAATTGCATGTTGTTAGTGGGTTATTTAGTTTAGTTTATTTATATTTTATTTTAAATAAATAATTATACGATTTATGTAAAGTATATGCTTGGCCTTATACAGGGTCATTTATAAAACACCAACAACCTCGCAGGCGTACATTACTAACATCATAAACAATAACATTTGTTCTATGACTTTCCCTTGAAAGTAGTAGAACAAAATATGTTGTTGTTCATGATGATAGTAATCTACTCCTGCGAGGTTATTGATGTTTTACAAACAACTCTGTAGGTATAGTGCAACGCTTTTTATAGTATTTTTCTTCATATTTCAATATTTAATGTAGGTACGTAGACACACACGTACGTTAAAGTAAGCCCTATTTGTTGAAAAGAAATACTTATTTCATTATTTATTTATTAATAATGAATAATACTTTGCTTAAACATAATTTTATTTGATTGTATTATAACTTATAACAAACAAGGTCGTATTTAACTGCATTGTTCGCGGATCGTTGGTCGTAAATTGTGATAATCCAGTTCTTCGTTAACGAATCTTAACGGTTGATTGGTTTGGGCGGGAGAACATTGCAATTAATAGCAGGCTACCTATTAACGGATTATTTATTCCAGATAGAGAGAGATTTCCTGAGAAGCGCTCATGGCGGAACTTGACAGACTGATCGTACTCGATCACGTTTGTTAAGCAACACTCGGTCCGGCCAGGTGTCGGATGGGTGACCGTTAAAGTGGCATTACAACTGAGTGCTTCCGTGCTTCGGAGGGCATGTTAAACCGTCGGTCCCGGCTGTTGTCATCTGATAACAGTCGTAAAGCCAAGTTAGAGGCCTTACAGGCGGCTCGATAAACTCTAACACCAGGGGTGGCCACTAATCCTCATTCGATAAGAAGATTTATTCCAGACGTGACGAGCGCAAACCGTGGCTTGGACCAGGCGCAGATGAGGCGCGGATGAGGCGCCGACGAAGCGTCAATTTGAAAATTATAAAAAAACAGATACTAAGAAATTACCTACTTACTAAAAAAGCAACTTCTAAGGGCTGATTTTTCAATCCTTAGTTAACAGTCACTCAATTTAAATATTAACCAAATATAATAAATATCATTCTCAAAATGTGACAGACAAATGAATGACAAACACTTTCAATTTGGCGGTATAATACGCTTTCTGACAGATAAAGCTTTTCTAGGCTAATCTAGGCATTGAAAAATCAGCCCTAAATCCTTACTAAACGCGAAAGTCCGTTTGTTTGTTTATTTGTTTGTTTGTTTGTTACGCCTTCACGTCTTAACTACTGAACCGAACATCATGAAATTTTGCATACACGTTGTCAGGGGTACAGAAAAGGACATAGGGTACCTTTCATCCAGAAAAAACGTACGGTTCCCGAGGGATAGCAAAAAAAACTGTCCACGCAGACGAAATCGCGGGCGGCCGCTAGTACACTATAAATAACGGAGAGTTTAGCTCCTAGTCTACTTTAATAATACGCTATTCGATGAAGTGTCGTATATTATTATGTAACTAATTAATTATTTAAATCGTTATTTAATTTTGTGTTGGTAATATTATCTTAAAAAATATTTCTAAATTAGCAGGAACAGCTATCAAAAAAAATAACGCACGTAAAAAAACAACAACATTCGATAGAGTAATTTTGTATTGTATTTGTACAGCGCCATCTACCGCCGAAAAGCGAAGTGAGATATTCCATAGAGACTCTATCGAGTACTCTATCGTTACGAGTACGTTTTTTTCTCGATAGCTGTTCGTGCTAAGGATGCCTACTGAGAAACATGTCAAAGTGAGCATATCATTCTAGATATTTCCTTTTTTACAATTCTCATGACGATTCAAAATCTTAAAAATTTACTAAAGAAAACATTTGATAATTCAAAATTGCTTTCGACACTAATGTTGTCAAAAGCAATTAGTGTTCCTAGTTAAACTCCCACTTTTTTTTGTCATCATAAATTATTCTCTTGCATGAAACTAAAGCCAATCGAAATAATTTTAAACGACATCAACCACAAAGAAAGATTACAAGACTAGCATTAAAAACTTCTTGGATAATTTTCAAGCATTTGTTTTATAACTTTTTAATTCAATGAACATACATCAAGGAGCGAGCTCCAAGGCGGATTCACGAGACGCCATCCATCAGACCTCCTGAAATTACGTGTGAAATATTATTGTACCAAGATCAATAGGTAAGCTGCTTATCAATCATCCCGTAACGCGAGGTAAATGGATCTTTGACACGCAAAGGCTGCGTTCAAACGGTAACACACGATCCGACCTCAACACGAACTCAACCTAAACTCACCTCAACCGCAGCCCACCTTGAAATACATCGCTTACAATTTTGAGTCTTATGTGTAATGTTCAGGTGAGTTTGAGGTGAGTTCGGATTGAGTTTGAGTTGAGTTCGGGTTGAGTTTGAGTTAAGTTCGGGTTGAGCGCGGGGCGTGTGCAGTAACATCTACAAAATATAACGGAGCTTATTAATGTGTCATATAACTCAAAATTGTAAGCGCTGCAATGCAAGGAGTGGTTGAGTTGAGTTCAAGTTGAGTTAAAGTTGAGTTCTGGTTGAGGTTGGGTCGTGCGTTATCGTCTGAACGCAGCTGTGTTGAATACTGAACTAAGTCAAAGTCAAAGTCAAAATTAGCTTTATTCAAATAAACTTAATTATTAAGTACTTTTGAATCGTCTATATTTTCCTACCACCCGTTCAAGACTTTTTTAACTGACAAGAAGAACGGGCGCAAGAAACTTATCAGCTTTAATAGCAATAAGTAACGATATTTACAAACTTAAATATATCGTTACCAGATAATTACAACAGGGTGACAGGATTATTGGCAACAAACATAGACTTATTATATTACTATCATTGGCAACAAAATACTTATAGTAGTTATGTGTTACATCATTTCCACGCATTTTGATCTTTAAGATAATCGTCTACTTTATAATAACCTTTACCCATGAGCGTTTTTTTAACATGGTTTTTAAATTCATGCAAAGGAAGATCAATTACTCGTTGTGGAACTTTATTAATAAAAGCTATGCCTTGTAAGTTGTGGTGAGTACGCTTAGGATTTTATGTTAGGGGGTAGGGTCCCACAATAAATCAAACATTTAAAGGTGAAAACAATTTTATTCCAATTTGAAATCCATACTAATAATATAAATGAGAAAATAACTCTATTTCTGATGTTACTTTCATTGTTAATTAATTTTGTTTATAATTAGGTATTTCTTTTTATATTGTGACTTTTTGTGTACGTGTGATTGGCCAATAAAAGCTTTCATTCATTCATTAACATCGATTTGATTTGATAAATTCAAATTTCTTTTGATGTACGCACGACAGCACGTCAGGTTTTACAGTTAAACTGCGAAAACAGCTTTTATTACATAAGTCATTAAGACGGTCTCAGGGTCAACATGTTAGTCTGAGGTACTTAAATAATTTGTTTATAACTCTCGAGTTAATCTGTATCTAAAAACATATTTTAAGCTTTACATATTTTATATTCCAATTTTTTACCACTTTCAATTACATTAAAATAATTCACTAAGTACTCGTGTTGAATTAATTTGGGAAACATTGTTATTATGATTACACAGTGTCTAACGTGTGTTTAATGTAATTTAGTATTTTCAGTCTGGTAACTTTAGCAGCTATGTTATTATGGTAATTTATGCACATTTATTAGGTACAGTCAATTAAAATTTTCAGAAATCTATTTTATACGGTTTATACGGTTCAATTATCGTTCAAACGATAACACACGACCCGACCTCAACCCGAACTCAACTCAAACTCACCTCAACGGCAGCCCACCTTGAAACACATCGCTTACAATTTTGAGTCTTATGACACATTAATAAGGTCTTGTGTAATGTTCAGGTGAGTTTGGGGTGAGTTCGGGTTGAGTTTGAGTTGAGTTCGGGTTGTGTTCGGGTTGAGTTTGAGTTGAGTTCGGGTTGAGAGCGAGGCGTGTGCAGTTGCATCGACAAAATAAAACGGAGCTTATTAATGTGTCATAAGACTTAAAATTGTCAGCGCTGTATTTCAAGAAGTGGGCTCCGGTTGAGTTGAGTGCGAGTTGAGTTTGAGTTGAGTTCGGGTTGAGGGCGAGTCGTGCGTTATCGTTTGAACGCAGCCAAAAGGTGAAAGTCGAAAGTTCAACCTGTTGTACTGCTTACTGTATCTACTATAATATAATACGCATGTTTCACGAAATTGTGTGTTCTAAGGTGAACTTCATTGGCAGATAAATGGCAGTGCTGTTCAAAGAAATGTTTGTATGTACTTCTAATTTACAGAAAAATATTTTAGTCCCAGCAGATATTAATCATACATAGATATTTTGCAATTTTTCCATATAATTTTAGCTTTTCTACTATTTGCGTTGAAGAGTAGTCACTCGTTACTCTACAGACATATTTTATGCAAATTAAATACAAAATTTAATTTGGTGCTTTCAGGGGAATGAGCGCCCATAATACTTAATGGAAATTTCTTACTGTCGGGTCGTGGAAAAATCAAGAATTGCCAAATCAAACGTCCGTCGGCGACCAAAACATCCTGTTAACATTTTCATAATTTCCGTATACATTTGTAATTTTAACTTTTCATTTTATTTTTTCCGCATAATTCGCAATGCTTATTCAAATCCAACGAACCGTGGGTCTGTGTGATTAGAATTTAAACGGCAGACCGGATTTTCTGAGAGAGAAAAACCCGGATAAGTGCACGAATTTCCCGGTTACGGTCCGGATTATTATTGAACGTTTATCATTTTTCGCCGTCATTTTTACGTTTTTACTACTCTACCCGGCCTAGGGTAAAAAGCCCATTCCTTAAAGAGCTTTTCTTTTTACTGGTTTCTTTATAAGGCACTCTAAGGTGTGTCTTCAGACGATCACTTTCGCGTTCCCAGTCACTTTCATCTGACGCATGCCTCAAGGCATTCAATAACGCAAGCTGACCGTATGTTTTCGCTTTCCTTTTGTGCTTTTAACAGTGGCATGCGTCAGGACATGCAATACCGCGTGCGCTATCTTCTAAAATACCTAGCAAATTTGTATGGCAGAAAGTTGAACGTGAAAGCGCACGGTTAAGAGGTGTAACGTAATCATAAGTACTATGGGCAACAACGTCGCTTAACCAGTTTGCAACAATATTCGTGAGCGCGCGTATCGCCCCTGCACGAACTAAATGTATGTGACAGCGGGCGCGGCGTGCAAGCGATTTTAACCTTAGCAGTGGTTAAGCGACGCTGTTGCCCATGGTACATACACGTTCACACGGCTACGGCTGCGGCGTGTACGATTGCACTTACGTATACGTTACCAAGGGAATTGATTTTTACTTTAATAAAGACTCGACCGTTTTACCGAGAACATACATGTATTTCATTCAATGACTCAAAATAATAATATTTCAGAGGCAACCATATTGCATGCGTTTGACGCAAGTTGAATTGAAAGCGCTTGACTTGGAGGCTATATTGCTCAAGTTGTCTTGAAAGTTGAAGCGACTCGGTGAAGACAGACCATTATGAGTATCAACGTGCAATGCGATTAAATTGACAATAGTTAGTGATCCGCTGGAACTTCACTCGAGAATGTAGGGCAAAGAGTAAAGGACATCATCCATTTTGGTCCAAAATATGAAAGTGCCGGCCAAAAAGCAAAAGTGCTTTATTCTGATAGACTTTGTCCACCTTAGCATTTTTTATTATGGCACCAAAGCTGTAGCACCACTACACTTGATTTTAAAGAAGTTCAAAAAGTCTGACTTTTCATACATTTTGGCATAAATGTAAAAAAGTCGGCCAAAAAGCAAATTCTGGTAGATTTTGTCCGCCTAAGCGTTTCTTATGGCACCAAAACTGTAGCACCGCTGTAATTGATTTTAATTGAGTTCAAAAAGTCTGTCTTTTCATACATTTCGACACAAATGTGAAGCGGTGCTACCGCTTCGGTGCCATAATAAAAAATGCTTAGGTGGACAAAATCTATCAGAATAAAGCACTTTTGTCTTTTGGCCGGCACTTTCATATTTAGACCAAAAATGTATGAAACATGGATGATGTCCTTTTACAGATTAAAATACATCGTTTTGTACTGCAAGCACTCTGAAGCTAGTCACTTCAGTAAAGTTGGACATTGTTAAATTAATTACATTGTAACGGCTCTTAAATCGGAACAAACTTTTTTTAAATATACAAAAAATCAGTTTTTGACCGAAACACGAATTAAATAAGTTTGTGTGTTTACCAGAAGGGTCGCTTGGACCTGTTAAAAAAATCATTAGTTTCGTCTTTTTTTTGTTGCGGTAGGTAATGTGGTAGGTACCTACCAATCCGCATTGGGCCTGTGTGGTGGATTATAGCCCATCTTCTCCACCCATAAGGAAGGCCTGCCACAGCAGTTGAGACTTTTGATTGAGATTTTTGTCTAAACAATCTCTTTTACAGATCAGACAAAAAGGTACTCTAAATTTTTTTACAAAAATACTTCAGTGAATACTGGCCAGTATGAACTGCATTTTTTACCGCTCCGACAAATCAATTTGAAACTGCAATATGTAGTACCACCAAACTGAAATTCTTTTCCGCTAGAGCGTGCAACATAGATTAAAATGCACGTTCCGAAATTGCAACAAGCTATAAACTTTTTTGCCGAGGTGGCTGACATCAAAATAATCTCGTCTTCATACGAGTTAGTTAATCTATTATATTTCTAAAGCTATATTGAGAGAACTAGTGCTAACAAATAATAAATAGTAGGTATATGTCAATTTCTAATATTAGAATATATTCCGTTTTATAGTTTAAAATATTAAGTTTTATATTCACTTCTCAAGCTTACGCGCTCACTAGACATGAAATAAAACAATTTTTAACGGATACTAGAGCGGTTTTATTAAAAGTACTTTGGTAATTAGTTGGTATTTGGTTTGATTTTTGGTTTTCCCGACGTTTCGGCAACTTTGCAGCTGCCGTGGTCACGGGGGACTCAACCAAAACCAAATACCAACTACTTAATTACCAAAGTACTTTTAATAAAACCGTGCTAGTATCCGTTAAAAATTGTTTTATTTCATTAAGTTTTTTATTACATTGTCTTTATTTTGAAGTATTACAAAAGCTTGTTATCTATTTAATAGTTGTAATAACTAGGACAGCAGTGGCAAAGATCCTAAATGTGTACAAGATATGTCAACATTAATTTCTATCTCTTTTGTGTAAGTACACAATGAAAATAAACAAGCTTTTATTAATGAATTTTTAAAAATATTCTATTTTTTTTTTAATTTGTTGGGTTCCATAGTTTATTATTATTAAACGGTATTATTACATTCCCTTGAGTCACTGCTAGAAGTAGTTAGCACTTCTAGCAACAAATTCGAAAGAAATAGAATATTTTTTAATAAAATCTTGTTTATTTTCATCGTGTTCAAAACTATTAAAAGTGGCAGTTTTTGACGAGTCTACCTTTTATGGCAGAACTTTTTATGTCATAATTTTATTATGCATAACAACTAATGGCATAAACTTCATGTCGCAGAAAATCGTTTGGCATACACTCATTTATCATACACTTAAAACGCATAATTTTGTAAGCCAGAATCATCTTTTGGCATACATTTCATATCCATAATAATCAAATAGTAGAACCATCATATCGCAGAAAGTTCACAGTCAGAACCATCATATCGCAGACAGTTTATAGTCAGAATCATCTTTTGGCATACATTTAATAGAAAATTCATATCTAGAATAATTTTGTATTACTTACACGCATGTTTCATGCTGCATGCATCCTTACATGCAGACAAATAAACATGCAGCAAGCAAGCAAGCATGCAGTATGCAAGCAAGCATGCAGCATGCAAGCAAGCATGCAGCATGCAAGCAAGCATGCAGCATGCAAGCAAGCATGCAGCATGCAGCATGCAGCATGCAGCATGCATGCAAGCATTGTGGAGCTCCGCTCGCTTCGCTCGCTCCGCTGCGAATGGTCAAAACACTAACCTAACCTAACCTACTGGTAGGTGCATTAAAAGTTTATCTTTATAGCGGGGGGCCTCAGGCCCCCCGACCCCCCCGAGCACCCGGCAAGCATGCAAGCAGCATAAACAAGCAAGCATGCATGCAAGCAAGCAGCATGCATATCGGTTTTGCAGCTATTCGTTCTGTTGTTGACTTTTGTAGCACAACATTTACAAAAATTCAACATATTGACTTTTTAAGACAAATTTTTAATTCAATTTGAAGTTAAAATGCATTTTTTTAGAGATTACAATATGCTTGATGACATTATTCTTAATGAAATGCTGCCATATTCGTAGTATACCATGTGAAAATTATACCAAATAATTGTCGACTAAATAAACGTTATGCCAAACGAAATTCTGCGAATAAAAATTTTGCCAAAGGTATTTATGCCTAATGAAATTCTGCCATCTGAATAGTATGCCATTGTAAATTCGGACATGTAAACATTCTGCCAAACAATAGTTATATTAAACAATTTTTATGCCTTAAAAATATTCGTTTAAAGAAGATTCTGCCAAGTGTGTTCTGCCAAATAAATTTCGGAGCATCAAGTTTCTGCCAGATAGAGGTAACCCGTTTTTGACACACTTGCTATCTACTTCTACGAATGACTACGCTACGAAGGCATTTATAGTGATACCTTCTAAAAATTCCACGCAAAGTTTTATTAAAATCTTTTTCTATAACAAATCATTGAGTAAAAACCCCTGAAGGCGCCAATTTCGGTGGTACACCTCAACAAAACGCTTTCGAAAAATATCATAATACTCATATTTTTTTAAGAATCACGCAAAAAACATAAACATACGAATGGTCTACTAAGTACGGACGTTACCTTTTCGTTTTCACAACTTCGATGCGAGTTACTAAAAATTCATAAATTCGCTTTTCGGTCATATCCTCAGGGAAATGTGTTAACCGCATATTACCCCGTTTCTAAAGGAATGGACTCTCGAAAAAAGGTCTTTGTGGACGTAAAAACGGCTCAGTCGTGAATCGTCCTTTATCTCAAAAGAGCTCTGTTAGAGTTAAAACTCTTTACGTGTGCGGTATTAATGCTGGCGGTGGAAAAGTAAAAAAGTTTAAAAGTCTTATGAGACCATAATTCCCTTAACTCTTCATATCTGGGCGACCGAGCTTTGCTAGGTTATTACTATTTATTGTAATGTGGTGTTATAAAACGTAGTAAAAGTAGTTATGATTTCTTTTTTATTTTCCAAAAACTAATTGGTAATAGTCGGAGTATCGCCATCTTTGAAGTGCTGTGTACATTTTATTCTGTGGTGCTACTTTAATACACAGTTTCTGCTTGCCACATAGACAAGATAAGACAAGACTTTTGAAATAGTTGCTTGGCTAGCATGCCAAGCAACTATTTCAAAAGTCTTTGCTAGATGGCGTTAGACTACACAAAAATATCCATATTCTGCGTCGAAAGAAAACCGCACGAAAAACGCATGAAGACTCGAAAACACGCGTTTTCCGAAACATAAGACTAATCTAGATCGATTGTTTACCCCCAAAAACTCCCATATACCAAATTTCAGCGAAATCGTTAGAGCCGTTTCCAAGATCACAGAAATAAATTTATAAATATATAAATATACAATAATTGCTCGTTTAAAGGTATAACATTAATGTAATGCTGAAAATTTTATATTAATAAACTATATCGGGATTTACACCATGCACCTGTTTATTTTCGAGGCTCCAATATTTTGGCGTAGTTGCATGCGCCATGGTCACGGAAGAAGCGACACAGTTCTTCCGTTACCATGGCGCACTGAGCCGAACTATCGGAGCTTCAAAAATAAATATTTTATTTTTATTTATTTTATTTATTTTATTTTGGACAACAGACGGTCATTTACAAAACATGTTGTATTATACAGTAATCTAAAGGAAGACCTGGAGTGCCAACAAGTATGTAATAATTATTTAGTGTAACAAGGCCGAAATAGGTAAAGATTGAAACTGTTATAATATGATGTTGCTAACATTAAAAATTGAGTAATTATTCTACATTAATAGGAGTATAACGTAGATTACAAGGAGATACTATTGATATAATAAAAAGGATCCTTACGACAAAGAATAATACAGAAATATGCAGAAAAGGGTCGAATTATACTTATTTGATAACAATTCTATTGTTGATAGGTTAAGCTATAGTTGAGTTTAATTAGGTACTAGTTTGACATATTGAATTTTTAATTAGAAATACAGATTTTAATTTCAAAAGGTGGGTATAGTAATGTGGTTGTTGTGTTCAGGACAGGCAATAGTCTAGCATATATCTTTTCAATTTCTTTACATCGTTGGAAAATATATCAAATTCAGAAAATTTTTTGTTGTAGTTGGTCATGCTTCGATGAAAAAATGCATTGGAGGTATACTTCTTTTTTGCAATAGGAATAACAAACAAATTATTGGTTCTACGAACACTTTTAGTTGGAACACGGAATTTCAACTTATTTAGTAAGTCAGGGGAGTCAATATAATTATTTATAATTTTATATAAAAACATGAGATCGAATTGTTGACGACGGTTTTGCAAGGACAGAAGCCTGTATTTACTGAGAGAATCTTCGTATGATACAAAATTAGAATATGTCCTATATTCAAGTGTTTTAAGGAATAGCTGTACATGTTGTAAATCCCGACATAATTTATTATAATAACGTCAGTAACTATGGAATATATCTTATACGAATACCCCCACTGGGACCTGGCACCTTATTCTACGAATTTTTAATTAAAGAAGTAAGAGAAAATGCAAATGCAGTAGATATACAATGTCGCATTTTAAATTCTACAATTTTTTTTAGCGGTACCTTTCACTAATATACGAGTACTAGCGGCCGCCCGCGACTTCGTCTGCGTGGAAAGGTTTTTCCTATCCCTCGGAAACTATATTTTTTTTCGGGATAAAAGGTACCCTATGTCCTTCTCTGTACCCCTGACAACGTGTATGCAAAATTGCATGATGATCGGTTCAGTAGTTAGGACGTGAAGGCGTAACAAACAAACAAACAAACAAACAAACGGACTTTCGCATTTATAATATTAGTAAGGATTATCAAGTTACTTTACGTCATCGCTACAGTAGCATCGGAATCGAAAAATTCAAGAATCGTCTTTATGTATATTCCTACCACCTGTTCCAGACTTATTATATAGCTGACAAAGAGAACTGACGCAAAAAACTTATTATATGCTGTTTGTGTGCCTTGATTATTGATAAAATATTGATAAAACAAAAAAATTCAAGGTTCATTTTTGGAACCCTTTTCAAATTTTGTCAGGTCATTCTAGAACAGCAGTACAATCAATTTGCGAAGTAAAAAAAAAACTTTTTTCATTTTAGTCCCAATCTTTTCCCTACGCAAATTGAAACTGTTGTCACTGTTTGCGCATCGCACGGTCGACCCGCGCGAGCCCCCCTCCCACCACCCGCCTTCCCCTGCTCGCGTCGCTTGCGCGAGGGTGAGCGTGCGTGCTTAAATTTTTTTTGGACATAAAAAGTAGCTGAAAACTGTGAATTTAAAAAGAAATAATTCATAATTATCTCATAAATTTTTTTTATTACTTCCTTGAACTTATATATTATTTGATTTTGTAAAGAGGTCGCAAAATTACCCTGTAGTAAAACTATCGGCTCCTGGTGGATGCGCAGGTACGTTTCCCCTTTTTTGGTGTGAATTCGCTCCTAAGCCTGATTTCGCTAATCGCTATCACAGCAACCACACCCGCACTACATGGGCCTTTCAAGGGACAACGTAGATTGTAGCCATATTCCTCTCAAGGGACGTTGCTTCCAAGAATGCGAATCATTAGAGCAAACGACTATCCCACAATTTTATAAAACTGTTGTGTTTAAGGTTATGTGCATAAAAATAAATGCACACTTGTTGTTATGGAAAAATATTTGAATAATATTATTTATATACTAGAGATAATAAGGCATCTTACACTCGTTTATAGTACATTATGAGACAAGTTAGCTAAGGTTGGTCATTGCACACAAGGCTGTGGGTTGCAGCCCGATCCGCAGGCGAGGGCGTAACTCAGCCGAGTGTGCAATGAGTAAAAGCTCACGAGTTTCATACGACGTTTTTCAACACATTTGCGAGGAAAATACAAAGTAATTTACCACACAGCAACAAATACGACAAAAACAAAATATGACAATTATGGGAAAAGGCGCCTAAGTTTTTTTTTGTTTTTTTTCACACGCCCAATGCAAGAATATTTTTGCGAACAAAGGGGTGAGTGAGCATACAGCCTACTTCAAAACTATAATTTTAAGTGATAAAATGCAAATATTTTAATATTTTATAACAAAATATTATGAATTATGAATCATTTTATAATAATAAATATTTGTTTGACTTAATTAAAGACTTACACATTTATTTATTTAAAAAATGAATATGAATTTTCAGCGGCATAAAACCCCTTTGTTGATACTAAAAAAAATTACTGTATAACCCAGTTGAATTGGGAATGCTCTGTTTACTCGCATAGAACTTGCAGTAAGGTACTAATTTAACTTTGTAGGGATAATTCTATAACAACCTAGTGTTTTATATATTATTGCACGCGTTTGTTATAGCTCGGTTTATGGCCCTAAAAGCGATGTATTAGGGCTCACTTTACGAGCAAGTGTGTTGAAAAAATATTTGAATAATATTATTAAACGAGTGTAAGATGCCTTATTATCTCTAGTATATAAATAGATTAAGATAGCCAGTTCCTACCTTCCTACCTTCGACCTTATCGTCACTTAACATCAGCTGAGGTGAAGGTCAAGCACTGGACTAATCTACGTATTTTTGTACTAATAAATATTCTCTTTTTTATGCACAACAGGATAGGCATAAAATAGGAGAATATTTATTAGTACAGAAATACGTAGATTAGTCCAGTATACTGGTGTATTAGTGCAGTTATACCCTTAACACTATTTAGGCCTATATAATTTAAAGAAGTGTAACTCAGCTGAAGTGGCAATGGGCGGGACACATAGCGAGAAGAACTGATGGCCGTTGGGGCGGAAAGGTTCTGGAATGGCGACCGCGCACCGGACGACGCTCCGTGGGTAGGCCCCCGACAAGGTGGACCGACGATCTAGAGAAGGTCGCGGGAAGCCACTGGATGCGGGCAGCGCAGGACCGATCGTCGTGGAGATCCTTAGGGGAGGCCTACACCCAACAGTGGGTGTCGTACGGCTGATATGATGATGATGATGATTTTAAAGACAGCTCTTACTTTCGTGAGCAAAAGTAAGAGTTTAAAGGAACGTATTTGATTTTGAACTCGATAGGTTTTTGGGATAAGGGAGTAGATTAGTCTTATATTAAAACTAGCGGCCGCCCGCGGTTTCACCCGCGTGGTTCCCGTTCCCGTAGGAATATCGGGATAAAAAGTATCCTATGTTTTAATCCAGGCTATCTTCTATCTGTATGCCAAATTTCAACCAAATCCGTTCAGCCGTTTTTGCGTGATTGAGGAACAAACATCCAAACGTCCAAACCCACAAACTTTCACATTTATAATATTAGTAGGATTCATGGAACTTCAGATAGTATTTTATCAACAGTTAAAAGCATTAATAGGGTGTGAACGAATTTACTGATTCTTCCACACATTGTCAAACATAATAAAGGTACTTTACTCGATCCTTGAGTAAAGATTTCTTTAATCAGATTAGACTAAGCAAATACGTAAAGTTTGTTGGAGTTTTTTCTCGGAAATGTTCGTACCTAATTCAGTAGTTCAACTGAACTTTACCTCAAGCGCTGGTGCCTGCAAATGGAATCAGAACAAGTAAGCTCAAAGAAAAGCTTTAATTCTAGAGTTTAGTCCATAGTAACTTTGAGATGAGATTGGATCAGGATTTAAAAACAAAGAGCTTTTGCATATTTTAATATCAAGTTTAATGTTATTATACTTTAGTCTGAGTGCTCGAGAACTGACACTTTTTTATGATAGATAGGCAAGCGCTTGCCCGCTATCACACCTGATGGTAAGCGATGAAACGTGCTTGCCTTGGAAGGTACCTATTCACTCTCGACTTAAGGCCCCCAGATTGTACCTATCAGGAAACACAGGCTCATTACATAGATTACATTAATATTGTAATTAGAATTACTCTTTCTTTGAGTATAGGTATTTCTTAAGAATGGATGCGGATATTCACTTCTCAAGCTTACGCGCTCACTAGACATGAAATAAAACAATTTTTAACGGATACTAGCGCAGTTTTATTTAAAGGGAAACCAAAAATCAAACCAAATACCAACTAATTACCAAAATACTTTCAATAAAACCGCGCTAGTATCCGTTAAAAATTGTTTTATTTCATGGATGCGGATATTTAAAGATAAAATGCCTACTCATTTGTTAGAAGTCAGGTATTCGATCATGAAACCCTGTCCATTTTCTGTACTTTTTGTCTTGTAGCTACCTTATTGCCTTTTGATTATTTTGTTTTATTTACTTAATACCTACATAAGGTACCGTTTGTTAACTTATAGGTTAGGTACTATAGTTAGCGGTGCGGTATTATCGTCAAGGCAAAAACAATCTTTCGTTTCAAACTATTTTTAAAAATAACAATAAAATACTGTTACCATCTGCCATGAGCTCAATTTTCCAACTTTCTTTTAATCGTCTTCTCTAAAAATTTCTCAGAAATAAAAGAAATAAAACTAATCATAACAGAAGTCTTAAGAAACTTAAGTTTGTTCAGTACTTTCTTGTTCCTAATTCGATACAAAGTTCTAAAACAAACATTGTCTTGAGAAAAGTATTTGGTTGTATTGACAATGTTTGTATCAGCAGATGAATAAAAGTT
The DNA here is from genome assembly GCA_943789525.1 of Agriphila geniculea. Lineage (NCBI taxonomy): Eukaryota > Metazoa > Arthropoda > Insecta > Lepidoptera > Crambidae > Agriphila > Agriphila geniculea. Next base: position 18,120,274 of record OX038883.1, on the reverse strand, counting down.
ACCTATTGCTTTCATGTCATGTCATGCTGTTAATGTTTAAACATAAAATGAGTAGGTATTGGTTGTGCCATAGAAATAAAATGTCAAAGAACAACAAAGTCAATAAACAGGTGATCCGAAAACGAATGCATACATTTTATATGGGATACATAAAATATGACTTAGATTCATAAAATATGACTATATATGGCAAAGGAAATTTATAAACTATGTTGCATACTGTTTTCTTCGTCGATAAACGAATAAATGTAGCGAAATTTGGTTTTAAAGAAATGTGTGGGAATATCTTATTTACCTGTGAAAAGTGTGATTACTTGGATTGTTTCTTTTTGTCCCATCACAATTACTTAGAGCACAAGACACCATGTCTCTACGATACCTTTATTTTAAATTATAATTAAGATTAACAAATACTTTAAACAAACTGTGATTGCTCATTTGCTAGGCGGGACGCTAGGGGCTCTTACTGTAAAAAATGTTGGCACATGTCACTTGCTCCTTTGTCTCTTTTTTACATAGACCGTGTCCGTATGATGTTAACTTCTCTTTTCCACGCTTTGTTGGTCTTCTTGAGCGCAGCGAAAATTTTTCTATGTCTATGGGTTGTGCTTATTAGTCAATAATAAAACTAAATATGTAAATCCTACTAATATTATAAATGTGAAAGTATGTGGGTTTTGTATGTTTGTTCCTCAATCACGCAAAAACGGCTGAACAGATTTGGATGAAATTTTAAACACAGATAGTTTATTAAAACATAGGATACTTTTTATCCCGGTCAAAGGTTCCCTGTGGATTTTCCGAATGTCCACGCGGACGAAGTCGCGAGCGGAAGCTAGTCCAAAATATAATTCTGTTTGTAGAAATTTGTATCCTAAAAAGAATGCTGGATCTAAATTATCTTTTCACTTTATATAAAGTAATTTCATCTGAATGGAAAGAATATCAAAAGCAAAAAAAATAAAATTTAAATATGAAAAGTAAATGAAGAAACGGAGTGTAATATTTGTGACGTATATTAGAGACAAGCGAAATTTAATGTTATTCTTCAAAGTCTGTTATTAGTTGTGACGTCATGAATACGAGACAATGTAATCTTGATGAGCAGTGGAGCAATATTAAGGCAGATCACGTCTAGGCAGCTTGGAAATCTAGGTCTTAACTTAGGCCTTTTGCATATTGGTGAAGGACATGACTTTCTTATTAATTATTTCGTTGTGATTATGTTCATTTCATTTTATATTCTACACGATATTATTACAATGCTTTAACTTATCTATAAATAGTACAAAAAATTACTGAAAAAAATAATTTAAAAACACGTTTTATTAAATTACTAAATTATTACAAAAATCGGACTAGAACATTAAAACGGACTAGTAAAAACAGACTAAAAAGTCAAAAAAAAATATTCTGTAAATATCCCTATACCTACACAAATTTTAAACCTAAAACGTGGGGTGCATTTTGCAAAATGTATCATCCATATTGTCTTTAGCTACACATTAATATGCTTCGTTATATTTTGTCAATGCATCCTGCACACGCCTCGCGCTCAACCCGAACTCAACTCAAACTCAACCCGAACACACCTCATACTCACCTTAACATTATGAGCTTATTAATGTGTAGTAAGACTCAAAATTGTAAGCGATGTATTTCAAGGTGGGCTGCGATTGAGGTGAGTTTGAGTTGAGTTCGGGTTGAGGTCGGGTCGTGTGTTATCGTCTGATCGCAGCCCGTGCCCTATTGATTCCTAGATGAAAGTGAAAGGGAACGGGATAGCGATCGTATGAAGACCTATAAAGTTCGTATCACGAAAGATGACCACAAATGGCGCCCATCTTCGTATCATAATATAATTGATGAAGAAAAGACTTAAGACAAAATAATATTTCATTTAAATATACCTATATAAATCTTTTTGCCCAAGCTGAAGCAGAGACGCTTCGCTCGCACTTCGTGCTCGCTCGGTCAATAAGTATATATTTAGATATAAATAGATTACAAGTATATCTATACATATAATAAAACAGTATGTTTGTGCGCGAATCACTCAAAAACCGCTGTACGGATTTTGATTAGATTTTTCACAGTTTGGTAGCTTGGGGTCCAACTTAAAATTTAGACTGTTTCATCTAATTCAAGTGTAAAGAACCTGGGAAACGGCTTAAACTCTGTGGTATTTAACTAGCTTTCATACACTAAGGAGATCATTTAAACTGGTCACTTTAGTGTTAAGTCGCAGGCAAAACCTACCTGAGGATTTTTCTATTGTCCACGCGGACGAAGCCTCAGACGGAGGCTAGTATGAAGTATTATTTTGTCCTAAGTCTTTTCTTCATGAGTTATGCTGCGAAGATGGGCACCATTTGTCGTCATCTTTCGTGATTCGAACTATACTTGGCCCTTAGATCATAAAGATGACTATGTAATAAATTGTAATTCATATATAATTCAGCACACGTCCTTACATTTGAGTTTGCATCTAGGCAGTACCCTCATCATAACGTCTGTCTGTCCAAAGCCTCACTGACAAATTGTAGGGATTAAGCAAAATTTCATCGTCATACAAGTGTCAATAATATGAGCTTACCCTTAATTTGGATGTTGGTTGATGCTAAAACGGAAATGTAGCTTCCAATAATTACAACGTAGATAAATAAAAGAAGTTATGTCTAAAAAAGTGAAAAAAAAAACAATTTACTATCAGCATAATTAAAAACTATTTATTTTAATTTCTTAGCATTAAAAAAAGCCTTGAAAGTTATTGACCCCTTTTTAGGGTTCCGTACCCAAAGGGTAAAAACGGGACTCTATTACTAAGACTCCGCTGTCCGTCTGTCTGTCTGTCACCAAGCTGTATCTCATGAACCGTGATGGCTAGAAAGTTGAAATTTTCACAGATGATGTATTTCTGTTGCCGCTATAACAACAAATGCTAAAAACAGAATAAAATTAATATTTAAGGGGGGCTCCCATACAACAAACGTAATATATTTGCCGTTTTTTGGTACGGAACCCTTCGTGCACGAGTCCGACTCGAACTTGGCCGGTTTTTTATTGTTAGCTTAGCGTTAGCACTTTATCCGTTGTAACTTAACCTAAACTTATTCTTTTCGATTAAGTTACGTTGCCGTTGCCTAAACATTTGTACATAAAAGTTTTGTTGCAATAGCGCCCACGGTTGTCAATTTGTCAAAAAATCTTTATTCAAAACGTCAATAGGTATGGACCTAATATAATTTTTTAATGATATAAATGTTTCTACTTCTGAACTCATAAACACAATGTATATTTTGTATAAATAAACAACAAATGAATTTCTGTCAAGTGGTATGAACCTTCCATTTGTATTAATTTATGCTTTCAACACATGTATTCCTTATACCTTGCCACTAATAAGACCAGAAAAGACCAAAAGCACAGTACTCCGAACTTTTCACGGAAGGCACAAATATAAGAATTGATGGTTTTCCGATATCTCACTTGAAAGTCTTCAAATGTTCCATTTTCCACCAACGTGTGTCCCATTTCGAAACGAACATTGGTAATGTTATGAACATTTTATCGATTAAGAATAGAAAATCATGAATTAATGTCCCAAAAAAAAAATATATGGGCATGGAGACGATGATTCACATAATTATTATTGTTTTATAAAGATAAAGTATTTCCCTGTTATACTTTTGGTTGGCTTCAAGTTATCTTTCCAGATTTTTAAATCGACTCACCCATAGCAGCTCAGACGGGACTCGAACCCGCACCCTTAGGATTCCTAAGTCGCTAGCAGGATTGACGAAATTTTTTTGGTTTTGCATTGGTTAGTGCATTGGGCCGGAATCCTAAGGGTGCGGGTTCGAGTCCCGTCTGAGCTGCTATGGGTGAGTCGATTTTTTCTAATATTTTTCAATTGTATTAATAATCTTAATATAAAAATAGCATTGTGAATGCATAAAAAATCTAAAAGTATAAAAAAAAAGTATATCAAATTTATTGTCCTTTATTTGTCCTTTTCTCTTTTCACAACGTTTTAGGTAAGTATGTTATGTAAAATGTTGTATGAAGTTGAATTCAAACCCTTCACTATTCGCAATTTAGATGAATATTTTAATCAAAGATCTGACAAGGTTTTATTTGGTCGCCTTACTACAAAGTACATACTTATTGATGAAATTGAGAAGGTGCAGAGAAAGTGTCTGAAATTGCTGTGTTACCGTCAACAGCTTGGACGTGTTATTTGCGGTTACGAGGAAAGAGTAGTCAAATTTAATGTTGAAAAACTTGAAGCACGTCGAATGTATTTCGATTTTATCTATCTCTACAAAATTATCCACTCTTTTATAGATGCCCCTGATTTATTATCTCAACTAACATTTAATATTAAGGCGCTAAGAAGGGTCAAATCCCAATATTCAATTCAAATTATTGAAAGATTACGCGCGTAAAGCTATCATGGGAAAAATATATAATGTACTTGGAATAATACACAATAGATTTAATTGAAAGCATTTGTAAAAATGTTACCACTTTTGATGTAAAAAAATATACCGTGGACCCTGTTTCTGGTCCTATTTGCAAAATTTCTCGGAAACAGAACATTCGTTTATGTTAAAACCAACACATAAAAATTGGCGATGTTAATACCTTCAATCTCAATTTAACAGATTTTTTTAACTAACTTGAAATTGAAGAAATTTAATAAAAACATGTAAAAATTGAGAATTCGGTGCTAGTTCTCAACGCAACCGCCACGTTGGAACGCGCACTGATTTAAACCCAAATGAGTAGAGTTACGTTCGATTTCCCACCATCACGGATCGACCTGCTCGGATTGAGGCATGTTAAAGCCTTAAATACAGCGCGCGTAGGTCTAAGGCCGGGTCTCCTGCGCCGTGTTTTTGTGTTTTCAAACATCAAAACAATGTTTTCTCAACATGTTTGGGGCGTGGCCTATGAGTTTTGTTTTGCAAAAACACAAAACATGTTTGCCGAGACGAACGGAAAACATCCCGTAACAGTAACTCATTTTGGGTTAGCGCTCACTAGATGTGTGATTTGTGTTTCGGTGGATTTGTGTAATTGTCTTAGTGATAGAGTGGAATAAGGAGAATACTTTATTTTTAATTGAGTTACTCAGAGAAAAACCGCTACTTTGGGATGTTATGGTGATTGGGATGAGCCGTGATTGGACGCAAATTTTCTAACAAAACATGTTTTCAAAATAAAACCTAGGCGCAGCGGACGTGCGGTTATGCTAAACATGTTTTGAAAATAATGTTTTTTCAACATGTTTTGTTGAAAATTAAGCGCAGCAGACCCGACTTAATAAAACAAATATTTTTGTCTTACGAACTTACAAAAATAATATTTCCTATTACAATCCTCTGGTCAGGATGGCTCGCCAGTATAATGATTTGGCAAAGGATAACTCTCAACATGATATATTCACTCCTAACTTATATCTTATATTAAAACACTAAAGGATATCCTCTATTCCACACCAAATAGGGCTGACTCAGCTTAGGCGCTGAGTCTGTGCAGTTACACTAAATTGTCTTTGTTAATTTTACATATCTAATATAATTCAATTCTGTTATCACTAAATTTTTATTGTACACATTTGTCTGGATTGCAATTCAGTTAAGATCTTCAATGTAGTTGTTGATATTAATTTGTAATAATTGTAATCTGTGTTGTGTAATAAACAAATAAATAAAATAAAAAACAAGGTCTGTTTACCCATTTTTTTAAAGAAAAAAGTCGTCATTGCTTAAAACCCTTATCAGATTTCAAGTAATGCATAAGAAGTGACGAATATCTCTCAAGGGATCCATAAGTATTTTTTCCCGCCATAACAAGAACGAATGAAACAAATGACAGATTAAAAAAAAAGAGTCAACAGGGGTTAGAGCAAGTAGGTATTAGGGTATTAGTTTCTTTTTTAATACACCTTCCGGGAGTTCCTTTATGATAGGAGACGTTTAACCTATTCCTGCCACAGCTACCACAATCAACATACAATACATAACTCACTTTCTAGACAATTCAAATTCTAATATGTTTTGAATGGAGCCTATACAATACAAAGTGCCTACACTTTCAACACAGAGTAATATTGAAGGTGAAACATGTCGTCTGCATCGATACCTCAGGCGACAGCTGCTTACAGAATCTAATTTTAAAGTTATTAAAGGTATCGAAATTAAAAAGACCCAACTTTTTTAATATACCACTTCCCTGTCTCGAAAAATTCAAATGAAATATAGTTCATTACTTCCTCAGTCAGGTTTTGAAGTATTTAATGTATTTATTTGAATAATATTCATAATTCGATCAAACACTTTTGTTAAAATTGTGTTCCATTGTGTCTTTTTTGTGTGCTGATATCTCAAACAACTGAAAATATTAAATTAAATAGAATATTTTGAAAAAAGAAATATATGTAGCTTACTTCCGCAAACAATAATTATGCAAGATGCACCGCCCGCGCGACCGCAAAAATATGCACATGCACACCACAAAATATCAGTGTACACACCTGCATTTAGCAAAACAGCAACACACCTTGCACCTTCACCAATTAGGCTACTCTACACGTGTTTCGCTCCAACCCGGAGCATCCTCAGGAGTTAAACATGTAGAGTAGCCTAATTTGTGAAGGTGCAAGGTGTGTTGCTGTCTTGCTAAATGCAGGTTTGTGCACTGATATTTTGTGGTGTGCATGTGCATATTTTTGCGGGCGGGCGGGCGGTGCATCTTGCATATATTGTTTGCGGAAGTAAGCTACATATATTTCTTTTTTCAAAATGGTTTGGGACTTCCGCCAAGTGACGCCTGATGCCTGATTTAATCAAATACTTAAATAGAATAATTACACGTAGTACCACTATCACACATTTATATTGATTTTGCAAAACTTCTTTGACATAATAAATGTTTTTTTTATGTTACGTTTTATTATTTCACGCGTCATGGACTATCAGTAATCACTATATTTCTTGAAATATAAGGTAACTATCAACCTATTACTTATAAGAGGATTTTTTTATAAATCGGTTAAGCTTGATATCACACTGGTGCAAAAAAATCATTAATCATACGGCAATTAATCAAATATCAGCAATCATAAATCAAATTTGATGAGCGTAAAATATTTGTACGACTTCCAAGCCAAAAGCCTATTACGAATCATATTTTTAACAATCAATTTCGCTTACTAAATGATTTGCATGAAAATTGCTAACTCAGCTTCCGATATTGCTGTGCTCATTTACTAGTGAAACAATATTTTTCAGAAACAAGCAAATTAATAAAAAGCCACTGATATATTTCCATTTGGGGCAATACCTCTATTACATAATAACACTTTTGTTACACAAGGCAAAGCTTTAAGCACAGATTAATTAAGCTACACATAGCCAATGGTAAGGTCATAGATTAACTAATAGTTAGTGGCTTACATTCGCACATAATTCCAATTGTTAAGTGAATTATTGCGCCAAATATTCATAGATTGCAAGTATGTTGCAAGTTACTGACATTCACGTTACCCATTGCTAAAATTATTATTTTAAACGCTAATATCTGGGAAACTTTGCTAGGTTATTACTATTTATTGTAATATGGTGCGGTGGTTAGGTGATAATCTACATTGTTATCTCAAATGTTAACTACATTTTTTTAAACTAGTCTAAAAACAATAACAATTAAAAAATATAAATAAACCTGAACATAATATAACAAAAGTAAGTCACCGAGCGGGATTCGAACCTGTAACACTCGTTTCTTGCCGTCCGCGCCTTAACCCGATGGACCAGACGGACAGTGGCTGGCAGGACGAAATTTGCGACTATATTCTGCGTCAAAAGAAAAACGCATGAAAACTCGAAACACGCGTTTTCCCAAACATAAGACTGTAGTTAGAGCCGTTTCCGAGATCACAAAAATCAATTTATTTACAAGTAACCCCACTGCGAGAACCAAATGATTCAAATTTCACGCTGCATAACAGCGTGAAATTTTAATCATTTGGTTCTCGCAGTGAGGTGGTTCCATTCATGATTATAAGCAACTTTTACTATGGGGCCAACTCAGATATCGCGAAAAAAATCAGCTGTTCAATACATTAAGGTCGAGTTGCACTTTTGTATGGAACAGCTGATTTTTTTCGCGATATCAGAGTTGGCCCCATAGTAAAAGTTGCTTGTAATCATGAGTGGAACCACCCCCCTGCGGGAACTAAATGATTAAAAATAAAAGTACCGTAAAACTTCCTATCACCGGTCCAAAATTACCTATTTTTTAAGTTTCTGCCTGTAACTTTTAATATATTTTTCTAAAGGAAAAATCTAAAAGTTTTCTTAATAAATGATGATATGAACTTTCAAATCTGAAAAACTGGATTTGCTATTTTAGGTAGAAATGCATTTTTTAAATTCAAACTTGGACTATAGTTGTTGTGAGGAGCTCGCAACTTTGGTCCAGCTGATAAAATATCATATTTATCAGTCGAAAACTAGAAATTGGATTATATTTCGGGACTGGTTATGCAACTTTATAATACCGACATGTTACATAATGTAAAAAAAATAATAAAACACAACAAGTTTTATATATTTTTTAATTATTACAAACAGCCGCAACAGGTAGGTTTTAAATTTTGGAACACTTCACTACGTGCAAAAACTGTGACGAAATTATCGTGAATGTGATTTGCAAAATAGCGGAGTTCACCGTTTTTGGGCGGAACCCTAGCTCAAGTAAGAAGTAAATTAACCAGGGTTACTTACATTCAGGTAAAGAAAACCTAGGACAAGGCTGCGCAACAAATTTTTGGGTCTATTTTCTAACTAAATGTACGTTGAAATCATTAAAACTGACAGTAAAGCCACTGTACTATTAGTTATTCTGTGGTAGAGTTTGGTAACTGGTTAATGAAGGACATGTTGAATGTATGTAAATGTTTGTAATTAAAATACTCAAAATCAATGGAAACAAACGGGCGGGTCAGCAAAGTAAGAGTAAAATAAAAAATAAATAAATTTAAAAAACATTAAAAACACGACTGCCCTGCCAAAAAAGAACTAAAAAGTTAAACAACAAGTGTCATTGCAGTCGGGGGACATTATAATAATTTTTGATGAAAGAGGTCCCCCGACTGCAATGACACTTGATGTTTAACTTTTAAGTTCGTTTTTGGCAGGGCAGTCGTGTTTTTAATTATTTTTAAAATTTATTTATTTTATTTCAAACATTTTAGAGACATATTATATAGTTTAGGAATGTGCTCATCAAGGCCTTTCATTTGATGCCCATATTGTAATAATAGAAGAAGAAAAAAATTGGACAAAAATCTGGACAAAACTAATGGACGTCGGTAGATAGTCGGGACGCGGGACAATATCATCGAAATCGAGACTGTCTTTATACCTAAACTCTTGAATTTCCGCGGAACCCCTGCGAGCCTCTCACGGAAACCTAGGGTTCCGCGGAACCCCATTCGGGAACCGCTGATTCTAGAGAACCACGTAATTCTGCGCCAGATCACTAGATAGCCCTTGGTTAAGAAAATACAATATCTGACCGTCGTAGGAGAATTGGACTATAGTTGCCCCTTAAGATTATAGTTGGGAGGTTTTACGGTATTTAGCTTCGATCAAGAATACCCTAGATGTCCGGTCAGTCTCAAAAATGGCACCTCAAATAGCGTCTCACTTACAAACTGGGCGCTTATTTTGCACAAAGTGATAAAATATGTGATTTTGTACAGACTAAGCTTATTTGGTACAAAATAAGTTAAATAAAATGTGAGTTTGTAAAAAATAAGAGATAATTATGCGACTCGGTAGCATAATTGCTTAGTGCATTGGGCCGGATTCCTAAGGGTGCGGGTTCGAGTCCCGTCTGAGCTGCTACGGGTGAGTCGAATTTTTCTAATATTTTTCAATTATATTAATAACCTTTATATAAAAATAGCATTGTGAATGCATAAAATCTAAAAGTTTAAAAATTATATGGCTATTTCATCTTAATTGATTGTCTGGCATATGTAAAGGTGTTGCTTTCGAATGTCGAAGTTAATTCACTTCACATTGATGAGATGGCGCTGGCCTACAGCGGAAACGTGAAAAGTATTAGAAAATTTCGCCAATCCTGCTAGCGACTCGGTAGCAGAATTGGTTAGTGCATTGGGCCGGATTCCTAAGGGTGCGGGTTCGAGTCGCGTCTGAGCTGCTACGGGTGAGTCGATTTTTTCTAGTATTTTTCAATTATATTAATAATCTTAAGATGATTATGTATAAAATGAGCGGCAAGTTTGTTAGTGGGACGCTATTATAGGTAACATTTTTGCGTACTGTTCATGAAGCGTTATCTAGGATATTCTTGATCGAAGGTATTTGGTTACTACCATGCGTATTTTGCTAGGTTGTTGTCGTTGACGTGTCACCCACTGTACAATACTGTACATGTGAGGTTCGCAAGGATCAAGTGAGCTTAGGCGTCTGTGTCGCCACGATATTAAACCCTTCCTTAAGCGACTCGGAAGCCAGTTTTAGTCCCCTTTGTTGTGCACTAAATAATAAACGAGATAGTGCTACACTATCACACTTAATTTAGAATATAGTAGAGAAACCTATTTAGGTGTTTCTTAAGAAATCTACTCATCGTTAAACCTTTAAATACCTATTATGTTTTCTGTCATTTTAAAGTTAGCTATTATTGTTTTTCGTCATTTATATTTATCAATATACAATTTAAAAACAGTTTTATACTTTCTCTGTGAATTATTTCCACAAAAGAAAACCTTTTCATCCAGGGTTTAAGTTAATTTCATAATAGCGAAAGCGTCTTAAAAAATAACATAGTTATCCTACCTTTTTGTACTAAGTCCCATAAACCCATAATTAGTTAGTAATTAATTAGAAATTAGTTGGTAATTAGTTAGTAATTAGTTAGTTTTCGCTTACTAATAGCTTAATTTTCTTAGTGCATGCCGTGGCAACCTGTAAGTATGATAGCGCTTTAATATGTAACATCTAGCATTCGTTCTATTGTTTGTAAATAGCGTTTATATTGTGTTGGTTGTCCTAAATAAAATAAAATAAAAAAAAAAACAAAGGTCCCAAATGTACTGAGTGCCGGACAACTGTATATTAGCTACGTCAGAACCGTAAAGAAAAATGGCAAATAGAATTTCGCGTCACAAAAGGCTGTATCCCAAAACAGTATATTTCGACGCGGACCGACATAATTTCGGTACAACCATTGTGTTATTTATGAAAGTACAAGAGTGTGCGATATATCATAAATTATTCGGGCTAATCCGTGCTTCGGATTTAATGTTGGACCTCGAATTTAATACTGGGTGTTGCGGTTTGTGCCTCATGATGGGTTGCCTCGGTTGATGAGGCCTGTCACATTCTGTAGTGCATTGAGGCCTATCGTATGCGGTGCAATGTGTGACATGTATTTGAGTGGCAGTGATTGTTGTTACTTCAAATGAGGGCTTTTCAAAGTGACATTTAAAAAATAAAAATAGTAACTATTTGCCTCGCTAGATGGCGTTGACGGAATAGGAGTGTCAAAATTGACTTTTAAAAATAAACGGCCTGTACCAAAGAGGCAAGTAAGCGCTCGCGGGTATGCATTACAATGCCGACAATTCATAATACATACGACCGAAATATCGACACATAAAACACCTATTTTCAAAATACCGAACATTCTAAATATCGATATCCGATAGACCGAAACTTGAAAGATCGATTATCAAATGACCGAAAGTTCGAAATCCCGAAAGGTCAAAATCCCGACAGTTAAAATGTCGAAACTTACTTCACCTACACATACATTTATGAAGGTAGGCGTTGCGGTTAATTTGTTTTACTCAAAAATGCTTGTAAAATGGTCATTATTTTGACAAAATCCACCAATCGAGTTTGAATTAGTTTTTTTTCTGGCGCTTCGCCGGCCGCTTCCGCGGCTCGCGCGCTGGGTTCATGTCAACCTAACATGCTCGTCGCTACGCTCCTCGCACCTATTTCGTGTCGTGGCCTACGGTCTACGGTTTTTAAGTCCCAGTAGACTAGTTTAGACTAATTTTCGGCAGCTAAGTTTACTATGAAGCATTTCAGGCGAAGTCCAAAGACACCTCCACAGCCAATTCGGTATTAAGTAGTTCGGGGTATAGAACTTAAGTATATTAACCTTCGGTATTTTAAGCTTCGGGATTTAGTATTTTAGATGCAATGTCCTTTCGTGATTTTAAACGTTCAGCCAAACAACCATTCGGCCTTTTGATTTTCGGGATTTCGTCCATAGGTATTGTAAAATTCGGTCTTTTCTACTTCGGCATTGTAACACATACCCGCGCTCGCTGGCTGACATCTGCCCAAAGAGAAACATTTTAGGATTACATCTGCCTACTTGAGTACTCTTCGAAGCTTAGTAAAAAAAAAACACATTGACACATACATTTTTATCAACGCCATCTATCGAGCCTAGTTTTTTTTCATTTTGAAAGGCCCTTATTATAATGGCGGCAAAAGTTGAAGAGTGCGTTGTTGAATTTGTTGTGCTATAGTTAACATTAAAATATTTGAAAAATCTTTTTTACGGTTTATAGAAAATCATAATCATAGTTCGTAATGTCATTAATTTAATAAAGAAATATTGAAAAGATAAGGAATTATACGTATTTTGTGAAGTGAATTCAAATTCAAACTTGTGCCATAATTTCACTTAAACATTGTGTTATATATGAAAGCAGCGCATTGTGCAATAAATCAAAAATTATTCGGGCTAATTTATGCTTAGGATTTAATACGAGGCCTCGCAGTTTGTGCCTCGTGACGGTTGGCCTCGGCTGATGAGGCCTGCGTCACAATCTGTGACGCTGCGAGGCCTATCGCATGCGGTTACAGCGAAATTTGTGACCATTCTGAGTGACAGTAATCGCTGTTACTTTAATTAAACTTGCGACGGCAAACAAAAAGCTTTGGGTTTTAAAATTTTAGTTATAAAAAATATTTTCAAGGTTGGTAATGCTCTTTTTTTTAGAACAGTTAAAAAAGAAAATTGATTCGAATATGATTAGCATTCTGTTATTCTAAATTCAAATTCAGGAATTTGAATACTTTATCAGATATTTCGATCAGCGGTATTTTGGACCACAAATCAGAAAATAACCTTTTGTCTTTCGTCGGTAATTAATTATCAGATAAAGTAGGTACGGTATTGAATTTAATTGTGACAAATTCAAAATAATGAAACGAGAAAGGAGCAAAGTTGTATTCTAACGGATTTTTTTCAATCGCTCCATTTAGCTGGCGAACGTTAGGGACCAAAGCGGACAATTTGTGCCCGAATAAAATTTTACAATCGCGTCCGTCGACACTTTTGCTAGAATATTCAATGGCGATCGGAATAGAGGATTTTATTGTGATTACCAAAAAAGATTTCGTTGGTATGATCGGTTCGGATTTTCTAACCAAAAAGGTAGGATTTGTAATATCGGATCGCGGACACGTAACGACATGAATGCGATAGAGTGCGATTTAGTTTTTGGTTTCTAGCGGTGTAGCTAAAACTTCTCTAAGTTTACTAAAAGTGTAATTAGAAACTTTTATAACTGACATGGCTATTTATGTTCTCCTCTAATTCTTAGAAAACTTCGAACTTACATCTAAATAAAAGTCTACAAAAAGGATTGATTTAAAAGTTTAATAATTATGAATATATTTTTAATTTAAAAGGTTACGTTAGTATATTTCTATAGTTGAAACAAATTATAGCTGTATTTTTAATATTATTATAATGCAGTGTAGTGAAATTTTCGTGTTTAAAAGCCTATAATGAACAAATGTTCAGAGTAAAGTAAGTGCAAAAGTTTGGGTACTCAATCATTTTCTGACGCCATAACAAATTTACTTAAATGAAATTTGCCATGAAACGACATTACGTTATGATGAATTATTATACTTAGTACCTTTAATAAAATTAGAGATAATGGACTCAGAACGATTTCAACTTTTGATTTTTGTAACGAGAAAAGTACTTCACAGTGACCAGGTAAAATAACCTTTCATGCTTAAAAACCATATCAGCAACAACTTTTTTTACACCTCTCTTTCCGTCTCTCAGAAACATGGTTCATCAGGGGGCCTATTACGAAAATAACGCAACTGCGTAACGCAGTCATTTGGCCACGATAATCGTCCGCAGTTCGTTGGTTGTAGTTATAACATTTTGAATTTGGCTATCGTAGTTTATGGACACTAAACGAACCATGTCGGATACGCTAGAGAGAAACTGTCATACTCACGCAATCTCTTCGCAATATCGCATAAGAAAGTGATTTGTAATAGGAAACAAACAAAACGAAGCACGGACGCAGCTGCGTGTATCGCATTAAACTTTTTGTAATAGACCCTCAAAGCGAGAAAACCACTCGGCCGCACTCGCACCCTTCAACACCGGCCAAACGATGTAAGGCTTAAGATAGAGCAATGGAAATATTGAAATAGTCGGTAGTCTGGTAATTAAAGTGCCTCTACAACTAGTAAAGGTTGGGATTCAGCTCTGCGTATTCGCATTTGTTCTTGGCAAGGCGAGAGAGTTTTCGTCGTACAATTTACTTGATATTGAACCGTATTCGTGAGTCAATAGTGCCGGAGTGGGACGAACATCGTACGCTTCTCGCGACACTTTTTTGTAATAGGCCCTCTGGTTCCCTCTTTCCAGCAACTTTGCCCATCATAATCAGTTGCAAGAGCTTGTATCTTTCGTGCCTAAGCACGTGTCCCAGATATACAACTTTTCTCTGTTTGACAGTTGTTGCAAAAGCTTCCGTTTCTTGCTGACTTGTCACAGAACTTACGTCTCACACACCAATGAGGTGATTTTCTGAGACCAAGATAACACTTGCATGTATACCTACATTTCGAAGGCTTCTATACGTTTCCTGAGATCTTCCTTAATAGTCCAAGCCTCACATCCGTACAGAAGACTTCTGTATACGTATACTTATACTTATAAGTACTCCTGTATACTACTTAGTAATAGGCCAGATGTAACATTGAAAAAGAAGTTACGGAAATGGGATTGTAAGATTTCTGTTGCCAAAGACCTTTTTCATTTGAAAATATAACAACACTGAAACACTCACAGTGAAATTATTTTCTATGAAAACAATGCAAGAAAATATAACAGTTATTCGCAATAACTTATTACAAACAAAAGTACGTACCGAAGTTTGTTGAAACGTATAAAAGAGACGATCTTTTTCTCATTTCTGTTTCCTTTACAAAAACTTGTTGGTAATGAAGATCCCAACTTATGTTTTTCAGGTTTTGCGTTACTTGTTACATACTGTAGCTTATTGTACCATGGGCAACAGCATCGCTTAACCACTGTTAAGGTCAAAATCGCTTGCACGCCGCGCCGTCACAACCATACGTTTAGTTCGTGTAGGGGCGATACGCGCGCACACGAATTTTGTTGCAAACTGGTTAAGCGACGCTGTTGCCCATAGTACGAAAGGAGAATATCCTGTTCTTTTTTTATCCACAAAGGGATAGTCTTGCCTTCGCCTCACCTGATGTTAAGTGACGATAAGGCTGAAAGTGTGCGCACTACACCCAAAATACTTACCACTGAGGCACTGACTGTTTTACCTCTATCTGCAGTAACACAACAATTTTTAAGGAGGTGTTATAGTATCAGACTTGGGTAAGATGGACTACCATCTTAGCTTAGCTACTAAGCTAGCCAGGTGGACTTGAAATAAGCCCTACCACCAACCAAACCGAGTACAAATTGTACCCTCCCTCATAAGAATCGAACCCGGAAACCCTGCGTCTTACACGGGTGGGTGAACCACTACACCACAGAGGCGGTTGAAGTTCTGAGATAAATATAACTATTCTCCACTTTTCAGTAAAGGTTTTACCAAGGGATGGTAAACTAATTAGAAAGGCGTGAACCAGCCAGCCTCGAAATGTCAGAGTTCAAATCCTCTCCATTATTAAGTAATTTCCCGAAGCTTTTACGGTCTAAAAGAATGTGGGGAAAATTGGACAGCCCATCAGATAACGGAGTGGAAAAAAAATACGAGCCACTCAATCACTCTAAGCGATAACTGGACAGTTGTTGAAGAATGAATGCTGGGATTTAAAAGACAATTTGGTAACGAGCTTGATGGCTTAGTAAAACAGTCATTTCAACGATCAGTAATGTTAAGTCACTTTAGCAATGGCCTGTTAAGGGATGGGTGACCGCCAGCAAAAATTTTTTTCATTTGACAGGGCAAAAATGATGAAATAAAGATTTTTTTGCTAGCGAGTCCTATAAGTTATTTAGCTTTTGAATTAAATATTTGGTGCGAATCAATTACTTAAGGGCTATTTACGATATGGGTCGATTTTAGTCATCTGTGACGGTTAAATATAGTCATATAGCAAATTGCTTCTAAAATTGAATCACAGGTGACACATCGGTCGGTGATGGCGTCGCTGTCGTCTATGTAGACGATGGCTTGCGTAACCTAGGTAACAATATGTTATTGCGTAGTTTCAGTTTTGGCCACCGGATCAGATAAGTTTGTTCAGTCACCTACGGCCTAGGCTGAATAGCCATTCAAACAGTCGGTTTTCGCCGTGCGGCAAAAGTCGTGCGGCTTTAGTCACTCGTGTAAATACCACATTAGTAACACTAAACAGACTTTTTGTAACTAAACTAAAAGCCTGGGCATTTTCACTCGTCCAAGAACAGTGTTAATTAAAAATCCTTCTACCAAAAAGTTATTTTTCTATTAACCGGAGTAATCTTTGGCCTGAAACTTTAATTGAAAATGGCCAATGGACGTCGTTTCCAAGAGAAATAGCCAAAAAATGTTCACTGGACTTTTAGCGCAGCGTTTAAGTTATAATCAAAAGGCGTTTTAAATACAAAAATGAAATATAAAACTAAGAAAATGTTTTATTGATACGTTTTGTTGTAGTTAATTGTCTTTATATTTATATTACGGAAAATTAAATTGAAAAGAGTTTTGAATTTGAATCCTATTTAATTAATTAAAGAGCTATAACTTCACACTTTTCGAGTTGGTAGGTATTTTTAAGGTTCCGTAAAAGCGGGTTTCCCAAAGGGTAAAAGCGGGACCCTATTACTACATATAGACTCCACTGTCCGTCTGTCTGTGTCTCGTGAACCGTGATAGCTAGACAGTTGATCACAGATGATGTATTTCTGTTGCCATTATAACAACAAATACTTAAAAAAATATTTAAGTGGGGCTTCCATACAACAAACGTGTTCTTTTCACGTATTTTTGTACGGAACCCTTCATGCGAGTCCGACTCGCACTGGGCTGGTTTTTTAGGATTCCGTACCGAAAGGGTAAAAACGAGACCCTATTACTAAGACTCCGCTGTCCGTCTGTCTGTCACCAGGCTGTATCTCATGAACCGTGATAGCTAGACAGTTGAAATTTTCACAGATGATGTATTTTTGTTGCCGCTATAACAACAAATACTAAAAATAGAATAAAATAAATATTTTAGGGGGGTTCCCATACAACAAACGTGATTTATTTGCCGTTTTTTGGTACGGAACCCTTAGTGCATGAGTCCGACTCGCACTTGGCCGGTTTTTTTTTGGATTTCATCTCTTGAAATAATTTTACAAAAATACGCTGACATCCCAATATTTAGGCCAAACCCTTGAAAGCACGCCTGACGAAGGTCGAGTTTGACCCCTGTCACCGGCACACCAGCCTAGAAAAATGTTGCAGATTACTAATGGAAATCATCTTGGACATCTGCACACTTTCCTGTTTATATTAAGAATTATAACGTGACGTGTGCTACATTCCTTGTTGACAAATTTTTTATTCGTATTGTAGCTATTTTCGTCCGTAGAAGCGGTACGTAAGTACTTGTTGTATGGTCTGTGGTAGAAGCTTTTGTGTGGTCTTTTTCAATGTTTTGTTAGTATTACATGTCCATCAGCCATTTTAATGTCCCCCCTGCTGGGGCACAGGCCTTTCTTTAGGGTGGATAAGAAGGACGGGCCATAACCCACCACGCGGGCCCAATGCGGATTGGTGGGTGTTAACGACTGCAAATGTAGCCGGGACCAACGGCTTAACGTGTATTCCGAAGCACGGAGGAGCTCGAGATAATAAATTATTGGTCACCCATCCCATGACTGACCCATGCGAAAGTTGCTTAACCTCCGTAATCGCTGGGCCAGGCGCTAAACCACTGCGCCACCGAGCTCCTCAAGTTTTACATACTTTATGTCTTATCTCATACTTTCTCTGTTATACAGGGTTATTTGTAAAACACCAACAAACTTGCAGGAAAATGTAAAGAAATAAGACAATGTAGGAAAAATTGGAAAGGAAAATAATATTATGTATAGTAGAATTTAAGCATATTTTAACACCAGTATAGAGATAATGTTATTAAAATAAGAAATATAAAACAGTATGCAAAAATGAACAAAAAGAAGAAGAAGACTGTATTAGTTATTATAATGAAACATTGTAATATCAGAGTAAAAAAGAAAAGAGTCAATGATATAGACATAGAATAGAAATAGAATGTCAAGAACAACAAAGTCAATAAACAGGTGATCCGAAAACGAATCATGAAATTTTATATGAGTTACGTAAAATATGACTTAGATTCATAAAATATGACTATATTATGGCAAAGGAAGTTAACAAACTATGTTCCATACTGTTTTCTTTGTCGATAAACGAATAAATGTAGCGAAATTTGGTTTTAGAGAAATGTGTGGCAATATCTTATTTACCTTTGAAAAGTGTGATTACTTGGATTGTTTCTTTATGACACATCACAATTACTTAGATCAGAAGACACCATAGCTCCACGATACCTTTATTTTAAATTGTAATTAAAATTAAAAAATGTTTTAAGCAAACTGGGATTGCTCATTTGCTAGGCGGGACGCTAGGGGCTCTTACTGTAAAAAATGTTGGCACATGTCACTTGATCCTTTGTCACTGTTTTACATAGACCGTGTCCGTATGATGTTAACTTCTCTTTGTTGGTCTTCTTGAGCGCAGCGAAAATTTTTCTATGTCTAAGGATATAGAGCTTTTAAAGCTACAGTAAAAAAGAGAAAAAAAGAAATAAAAGAACGAAAAATTGCAAAAAAGGTCTTGCCAAAAAGCGGGGAGAAAGTAAAAAAAAAACCTTGCAGGAGTAGATTGTTAATAACATTATAAACAACAACGTTTTACGACTTTTCCGTAAACAGACCAAAAAAAAACCGGCCAAGTGCGAGTCGGACTCGCGCACGAAGGGTTCCGTACCAAAAAACGGCAAAAAAAAAACATGTTTGTTGTATGGGAGCTCCCTTAAATATTTATTTTATTCTGTTTTTAGTATTTGTTGTTATAGCGGCAAAAGAAATACATCATCTGTCAAAATTTCAACTGTCTAGCTATCACGGTGCATGAGATACAGCCTGGTGACAGACAGACAGACAGACAGACAGACAGACAGACAGACAGACCGACAGACAGACAGACATACAGACGGACATCGGAGTCTTAGTAATAGGGTCCCGTTTTTACCCTTTGGGTACAGAACCCTAAAAAAGACTTTTTGAATAGTCAGAATGTTTTTCTCGGTTTTCGGAAAAGTCGTAGAACAAAATGTTGTTGTTTGTGATGTTAGTAATCTACTCCTGCGAGGTTGTTGGTGCTTTAAAAATAACCCTGTATAGTCAAGTCAAAAAAAAAATTAGCTTTATTCAAATAAACTTAACTATTAAGTACTTTTGCATTGTCTATATTTTCCTTCCATTCGTTTCAGACTTTTTTAGCTGACAAGAAGAACGGACGCAAGAAACTTATCAGCTTTACCAGCCATAAGTGACGATATTTACAAACTTAAATATATCGTTACCATAGGGTAACGATATATTTAATTACAACAGGGTGACAGGATTATTTGCAACAAAGTACTTATAGTAGTTATGTGTTACATCATTTCCACGCATTTTGATCTTTAAGATAATAGAGATATAGTAAGAGGTACATTATCTCTTATATAAAGGTGAATGGGTGACTGACAGACTATTGCCCAGCCCACACCACTGAACCTAAAGACTTTAAATTTTGTTCATAGATATTCTATACAGTGTAAACACCCACTAAGAAGGGATTTTTGGAAATTCCACCCCTAAAGGGTTGAAATGGGGGTACAAAGTTTGTATGAAATAAAAAAAAATAATGGACATTTCAACATGAAACTTCGCAAGAGTACTTCTAAAAATAAATATGCAAATACGTGTTTCGTGGTTTTCTGAAACTCAACCCTCTAGGGGGTAAATGGGGTAAAAAAACCCCAACATCAATATGGGTGTCATTATCGAGGTTTTATGGGATGTTGATTGCGAAAATGGCATTTATTTTTAAGTGGTAGACATTATTAAACCCCTAAAGGCGTGAAATGGGGTTCAACTTTGTATGGAAAAAATATAAAATAGAGATTACGATTTCAAACTTCGTAGGAGTACTTCTATAAACAAATGATCAAACATGTATTTCGTAAATTTCTGAAAATCAACCCCTTAAGGGGTAAATGGGGTAAAAAGACTAAACTCGAAATGGATGTCGTTATTGAGGTTTTATGGGATGTTGATTGCAAAAATGGCATTTGTTTTAAAGTTCAACACGATGGAAATAATTTAACTTCTCAAGGGCTGAAATAATACGGGAACGGGAACAGGAATGAGAACGGGTACGGGAATGGGGCATGAATGGGTTATTGATATCGTACTAATATTATATTATAAAGTTAAAGTAACGGGATATGGATATCCTACTTATATTATAAATGTGAAAGACTCAATTACGTAAAAACGACTGAATGGATTTGGAATAGCACACAGATAGTTTTACTTTTTATCCCGGACGAAGTCGCGGGCAAAAGCTAGTAATTAAATAAAAAGAAATGGTAAGCGTGAACTGAGGAAAGAATGAATATACACGATTAGTATTTTACATACAAAATAGTTTGCGATAATCTCGTAGGTACTTGGTTAATCACAGAACGACAATAGCGAATCTCAACTTCGTGATTCAAACATCCAACTCATTTCGAATAAATAAGCAATTATTTAGCGTTGCATTATTCAGCTGGACGCGGGTAGCGAACGCTAATAACATCAGTTGTAACTTTTCTTGTTTTGTGAGGCTCGTGAGAAAGTTGGCCCATTTCAGCCGACCGACGTGTAGGTACCACAGTTGATTGCTGTGTTTTACTGTCTGAATTTTCCACCAAACTATGATTGCAATTCACATTAGGCGTATTATGAGTTCACGCTTACATACTCTATAGAGTGACTATATTTTATATTTGTGTGACAACTTTCAGTTTAGGGCTGTTATCGTCAGAGGCTCTGTGCCAAAATTACATACAAAATTGCTTACTGCAGTCACTATAGCGTGTATGTACCTGCCCCCCTACTCAAATGGCCAACTTTCTATTCGTTTGAACGCTACGCTTACTTTTAAAGTTTAAATATGAGCAATAGATGATTAAATCACATGTCGCAAACTTATGTAAATCACAGACTTCGATGTATTGTATGGAATTGTCAAGCTTACGGCGCGTAATTTTATAGTTTACTGCTTATTTAAAAGTTTTAATAGTAAGCGTAGCGTTCAAATGAATAGAATGTTGGCCATTTGAGTAGGGGGGCTGAACCTAACTGTGCAAAGTCATACAGGCACAGTATGTATCAAATTACACAAACGATCTCTCATTAAATCGTTCTATTATTAAGTTTTCGTACCATCACCTACTAGTTTTATATGAAATTTCGATCTTATTTTAGATTTTATCTGTAGGTTTTTTCTGCTCGGATTGGTTGATTCGAACTGAAAAAGTGTCTCTTTTAGAAGACTTAAGTCAAGTAACATTACATTTCGGTACAGTAGTCCTCAGAATTCACTGGATATCTAATACCTATATTGTCACATGTTAAGTAACTACAAGCACTAATTCTAGTCTGTAGTCCATATGCGTGCAGCTGTAGCTTGTGAAGATCCTAAAACTATGAAATTATACGAAGAACGCAAGTCCGTGTGTATTCTGTCTACAGTAAGTCTACAGCAAGCGCGGTCCGAGGGGGGGGGGGGGGTCACAGGGGTCATTTGACCCCCCCAAAATCGTACACGTCACATAGAAAAAGCTTCGACCGCTGCGACCGCGTCTGGTATACAGTGCATGATGGTGTTGAGTCTTTCATATAATTTCAAACATTTACAACTATAGATTCATTTTCAATTCACGTGACTAACTTCCAGAATGTGTTCAGTCCATGAAACTAAACAACTTTCTTTGAGAAACTTAACCTTACCGCAGAGAACTATGATTTTCAGCGGAATATTTATTTTGTGAGTGCGTGACTATATGTATATATCCACTTAGTTTCATTTAAGTGAAATGGCGTACAAAGAATTACCTGTCGTCTATACCTTCTCCTATCTATCTATACCATTAGAAATAGTCTTACTGGTGACCAATAATATATCACTACATAGTATTTATAAAACAAAGTCGCTTCTCCGCTGTCTGTCCCATGTATGCTTAGATCTTTAAAATTACGCAACGGATTTTGATACGGTTTTTAATAGCTAGAGTGACTCAAGAGGAAGGTTTATATGTATAATACATGGTGTCAAATTCCACACTACACCGAAGCGAAGCGAGGGCGGGTCGCTAATCTCTGGTTAATTTAAAACATGTGTGGAATTCCTTGCCTGCGTCCGTATTCCTGCATACATACAACCCAGCGATATTTTTTCTAGTTTTCTATAAAACTAGGAAAATTCAAAATTCTATTCGAGTTAGTTGCAAACATTTGTTATTAGGGTTCCGTAGCCTAAATGGCAAAAAACGGAACCCTGATAGATTCGTCATGTCTGTCTGTCCGTATGTCACAGCCATTTTATCCCGAAAGTATTAAGAGTACACAGTTGAAACTTGGTAAGTAGGTGTATTCCGTTAACCGCTTAACAATTTTAACACAAAAATAAAAAAAATAGAAGGTTAAGGGGGGGCTTCCCATACATAGGACTGATACTGAAAAAAAATTTTATCTTGGAACCAATACGTGCGGGGTGTATATAGATAGGTCTTTAAAAATGACATTGAGATTTCGAAGATAATTTTTTGTCAAAGTCAACCGTTTGAAAGATATACACCGCCAAAGTGGTAAAATGTGTGTCCCCCCCCTTTAACTTTTGAAATAAGAGAGTGAAAAATCTAAAAAAAATAAATGCAGTAGATCTTAATAAACACTTTCAACTAGTTTAGTTTAAACGACATACATTTTGTAATTTTTGAGATATAGTACATTTTCCAAAACCGCAAACATAACTTTGTCATTCATACCAAAACTGTGAAAAACAAAGTTATTGTTGCAGACGAAAAATGATGAAAAATGGTATAAGGTAACTACGGAACCCTACGGCGCGTGGCCCGACACGCACTTGGCCGGTTTTTTTTATTTTTAAAACGGACAATTTGCAACCTTTCAAATGTTTCATAGAACACGCGCCTATAGTGTTGTCCATAAAGTATATCGATGAATTATAACCGCAGCGTCCCATTGAGATTCCCGTCACGCGCCCGGCACCGAGCGAGTAAAAAGACCGCTTCGCTGATGCTAATGGAATGCATAATTTTGTATCGAGCTCCCTTTACAATGCCGTAGTTTTAGTACCCTGTTATCGCGTGCTACGCTTTCATATGACGGAATTTGTGGCAAGGTATACAACTTCCGTAAGTGCAAATGAAAATAAACTTATAGTGCCGTGACAGGGGCTGTGAAACCCTTTTTGGACATAAAGCAATATCATAACTTAATTTTTGGATCTATCGTTTATTTTAGTTGACGCCTTCATTGTAATCGAACAGAAGTGGCTATTAGTAAAAAAACCGGCCAAGTGCGAGTCGGACTCGCGCACGAAGGGTTCCGTACCAACAAACGGCAAAAAAAAAATACGTTTGTTACCTTCCTGATCACGCTGCGGGATCCCTCTTAAATATTTATTTTTTTCTGTTTTTAGGGTTCCGTACCCAAAGGGTAAAAACGGGACCCTATTACTAAGACTCCGTTGTCCGTCTGTCTGTCTCTCTGTCTGTCTGTCTGTCACCAGGCTGTATCTCATGAACCGTGATAGCTAGACAGTTGAAATTTTCACAGATGATGTATTTTTTGCCGCTATAACAACAAATACTGAAAACAGAATAAAATAAATATTTAAGGACTCCCATACAACAAACGTGATTTGATTTTTGCAGTTTTTTGGTACGGAACCCTTCGTGCGCGAGTCCGACTCGCACTTGGCCGATTTTTTTGTATTTATTGTTATAGCGGCAACAGAAATACATCATCTGTGAAAATTTCAACTATCTACCTGTTGTTGTTATTGATATCGAGCAAAAAACGGCAAGAAAATCACGTTTGTTGTATATGAGCCCCCCTTAAATATTTATTTTATTCCATTTTTAGTATTTGTTGTTAAATCGGCAACAGAAATACATCATCTGTGAAAATTTCAACTGCCTAGCTATCACGGTTCATGAAATACAGCCTGGTGACAAACAGACAGACAGACGGACAGCGGAGTCTTAGTAATAGGGTCCCGTTTTTACCCTTTGGGTACGGAACCCTAAAAACTAAGATCTAACATTGTCAATAAATTTATACGTTTTTACATTTTTCAATCTGTGAAAATGATTCAGGTAAGATTCTACAATACGCTTTTTAGTTTGAATAGATGGCAAAAAGTTTTTGCCACCTTATGGACCTTTTTCTAGTAACTATTTCGTAAGAAAAAGGTGTATGTCGCCATATTTTGTATAACTGCTTTATACTAAGTTGTTGCAGCGACCAATCCGCATTGGGCCTGCCTGGTGGCTTATGTGCCCATTCTTCTTATCCTACCTATAAGGAAGTACAGTGCCTCAGCATATTGAAAAACGCTAAATGTAGACCAAGTTGTGTTATAATTTGAAAAAATATTAAATGGTCAAATTGTGTTTGACTTAATGTTTTTTTTTTAAATAGAATTAGAATGCCGCACTAATGAATGAACGAGCTTTATATCCTCGTATATTGCATCTAGTGTTGTGAACAGTTCAGATTACTTATCGAATTTATACCGAAATATGAAGAGTGTCTTAAATTTTTTAACTGACATCGATGGCAAATCAAGAAATGACTAAGTCCTAAAGTTTTAATACAGCTACTACTATTATTAAAGTTCAATATCGATAAACTTGTTATCTATAATTAATAATACTAGCTGACCCGCCTCGGCTTCGCACGGATGACGCCGTCTATTAGTTTTATTGCGATTTAAAATGACGGAAAAGAGAAAGATTTGATTTTTACGTCTTTCCTTACAAATTTTTGAAAATTTTCTTTAATACAAACCTTGTCCTAATAATATCAAACACAACAAAAAAATATCTGATTTGGTTCAGTTATGCGATTACATACATTTTGGCGAATCATTTTTATTTATATACTTAGTAGATTCAATAAAGGTTGGCCTAAAACGAAAGTATACTAAACACAACTTAGGTAAGGTAACTAAGGTAACGATTGCTTTACGTAACAATAAATGCAATATCGATAAAATCGTTTAAATCGGAACCATCCCTAATTGCTGCGCTTTGATTTCCGCGCCGGTGAGCGGCGGCGGGCTTAAAGTTAAAAGGTTGCGGTGATCGGTGCTTTCAAAGAACTAATAAAGTTGTGAAAAGCTCCATTCAAACAACGGTTACTGGGCGTGAAATATAAAAAGAAAAGCTTGCAATAAATGCTTAGAATGGGAGGATGATTTATTATACGAGTATGTTCAGATAAAAATCTAGTTATTAACAGAACTGTTAATATAGTGGCTGGAGCTTTACCACAGGTTAAACAAAAATTTTCTGTAGCTAGACTGTACACTTTTATATAACTTTAATACAGCAATAATAAGAGTTAAACTAAAAATTATTTTAACTATAAATTGCGATAAATTGTTTTGTCATCTTCGTCGGAAAACAAAAACACATCTATAATTAACACGGTTAGATTGCAAATCGTTTTAACGTTGATTCTTAAGTTTGATATATTTTACAATAAATATTTTATTAGTTCAAGCGTTTGCTGATTACAGTTTGTTATATGATGTAAGTACAATAACATAAGTGTTTATTTCGAAATAGCCGCTAAATAGTCGATATACTCCCTTCAGCCTACATGATCTAAGTGTGAAGTTAAGTAGGTTTTATTTTCTCTTTATTTATTTTGGGGCTTTTGTCCGTATGTATACACCAGCCCTATTGTATCTTCTCACAATACAATACCAACATATTTGTAATCAGTCTAAAAACAGTATTAGATTTAAGTAGGTACTTAAAATTACCTAGGTTATGGAAATGGAATTACTGTTCACATTTAGAATCAAACCACTATCTTTGCCGCATCTGATTTAGGGTTTGCTAGTATGCTTTGCATTAAGGCTGCGTTTAAACGATAATGCATCACTCGCCTTCAACCCGAACTCAACTCAAACTCAACTCAACCGGAGCCCACTCCTTGAAATACAGCGCTTACAATTTTGAATTTTATAACACATTAATAAGCTCCGTTATATTTTGTCGATGCAACTGCACACGCCTCGCCCTCAACCCGAACTTAACTCAAACTAAACCCGAACACAACCCGAACTCAACTCAAACTCAACTCAACCGGAGCCCACTCCTTGAAATACAGCGCTTACAATTTTGAATTTTATAACACATTTATAAGCTCCGTTATATTTTGTCGATGCGACTGCACACGCCTCGCCCTCAACCCGAACTCAACTCAAACTTAACCCGAACACAACCCGAACTCAACTCAAACTGAACCCGAACTCACCTCAAACTCACCTGAACATTACACAAGAGCTTATTAATGTGTCATAAGATTCAAAATTGTAAGCGATGTATTTCAAGGTGGGCTGCGGTTGAGGTGAGTTTGAGTTGAGTTCGGGTTGAGGTCTGGTCGTGTGTTATCGTTTGAACGCAGCCTCAGCCCTACGTCCCTGATATTCAAATGTAATTTGTTGAACAGTAATTCCCTTTCCACCCGGTTCTTGGCACAATCCAACATGTGCTGTACATCTTCAACCTTATTACATTCGCCGCATTTAGTAGGCACTTTTTTCATTAAGTAGGCAAACTTCGCTGATGGATAGTGTCCTGCATGCAGTCGTAAAGCCAGTTTAACGTAATTTCGACATAGACTAATGTCTTCAAACCAGTAGCAGAATGCCAAAAAGTACCATGACGTTTGAATGATAGTTCGATGGCCTGTCATGAAAACCATTGGTCTTATTTAAGGAGCGGAATACCAAATGTGTTAAAATTGTCTTTTGAAACCCAATTGAGATTAGTAGACTTGGGCCCCAGGGCACCCAAGAAGGCTCACCTTGTATAGTAGTATAAGTATAATAGTACTAATAACTAATACTACTATAATACACTTGTAGTATAATATTCTCCTGTTGCCATTCTTTACAGACATCTATGTAGTTGTAGTCATAGATAACCTTTTTCTATACAAGAAGAAGTGTATAGAAAAAGGTTATCTTGAAAGGCACTCGTGGCCATTTTATTTCTGCCATATTCTCATTGGACCGATCCTGCCCACTTGCGATGGTCGGTCTTGCATTTCCTCCATTATATCTGAAGTGCTTTTATTTCTCTTATGGGAGTACTTGTTATATTGAACGTTGGTTACGTCGGCGAGGTAATGAGAGGTTTATTTTTACTTCTTTTTAATGAATATACAAGGTGTTTGGTAAAAGCCTTATAAAGCCGAATTTAGTAGATAGGGATCATTAAACTAAGCAACTTTTACTATGGGACCAACTCTGAAATCGCGAAAAAAAATCAGCTGTTTCATACAAAAAATAATAACGAAAATATCAAAATGTATGAAATTTCAAATTTGGTCCCATAGTAAAAGTTATTCAGTTTGATGGTTCCTATCTACCATATTCGGCTTTATAAGGCTTTTACCAAACACCTTGTATAATTGATTCTTGGATTTTTTTCGTAGATTTCATGAAAACTAAAATATGTGATTTCAATCTACATGATTTCGTAGATAGCATTTTGCGTCTATATAATAAAAAAGCTATAAATAGTATAAAATATATGTTAGGCTTAAAGACCGAAATCTAATCTAATCTAATATTTTTTACCATTTAAGTACCTCTAAATTTAGGGGAAATTCAATATCATAACAATGTTTAGAGTGTGTTTTGTCTCTCAATTTAAAAGAAATAAAGAACACTTTCTTCATTGATTTTAAATTGAAAACAACTACAAAATCACGGTGTATACTATTTGTGACCCGTCACTTCAAGTCACAAGTAGTATACACCGTCAATTTGTAGTTGTTTTTATTAACTTAAGGGAGTGTTCTACCAATGAAACGTATCATTTTTGTCAAAGAAACATGGGTCGAAAAACGACGAAAAATTTGATCCTCCCATACTAATGATAATAACAATAAATAACAATTTTAAGTATAGGCATGGACGACTACAAAATGACGGTGTATAAAAGACGTTTTTTATTTTATGAATAAATAAAACGCGTAGATTTTATGTTAAAATACAAGCCGTTGAAATACCATCTTCGCGTTATAAAGTAAACGGTTTCCGCGCACAAAGAGAAAATGGCATAGAAAATAGCATCATACATTACAATGCAACTCCATGAAATGGCTCACATTTTGACAAAGAACGAGTAATGGTGATGCACGCTTGGAAATGTGTTTGTTGAAGTTTAGAGTGATATTTCAGTAAAGAAATGCTTGTAGTTTTATAATTGGTCGAGACACTTTGATATTAAAGGAAAAGGCATTAGGCTACAAATATTCTGGGCGTAAAATGTTTAAATATGACGATTCTTCCTTACCTGCATAAAATGGCAACCAAGTAATTTCTAGATAGGTACTTATATATTTTTGTAAAGACAATTTTCCCATTCATTTTGCACATTTGCCAATTTTTTATAAAGTTAGCAATATTTTTTCATAAAATATCTTATATTTATAAATGTCATAGTGATCGACAAAAAGCGAATATACTTTCAGTAGCAACCACTAAGAGATTTCATGATTTGAGTTTGCTAATGCTAATGACGGTATTTCAAATGTATATAAATACTAGCGGCTGCCCGCGACTTCGTCTGCGTGGAAAGATTTTTTGCTATCCCTCGGGAACAATACTTTTTTCGGGATGAAAGGTACCCTATGTCCTTCTCTGTACCCCTGAGAACGTGTATAAAAAATTTCATGATGATCGGTTCAGTAGTTAAGACGTGAAGGCGTAACAAACAAATAAACGAACAAACAAACAAACGGACTTTCACATTTATAATATTAGTAAGGATTTTTTTTTTAATTCCGAACAAAAGCCAGCTTAGGATGCAGTTATGCATACATACAGTAATTTGATGAAAATAGCTAAAATGTTTTCTCTTGTAATTTTATACAGACTACAGATGCCTAAGTGTTTTAACAACGTTACCATTCTTATTTAATTCGCACTTAGTATCTCAGCAATTTAAAAAAGAGCAAAAAAATTAACCAAAACCACTCAAAGTTAACATTTCCCAGCGTGTACAGTCAGCAATATAACTGTTATGCTGAATAATTACAATAATGTGGTACATTATTAACCTTTTTCGCGCCATCCCGTTTAACCCGAGGGTGCTCCCCATTTTTTCGCGTCATAATAAAAATCTATCTCCACTTATCAGAGTCGCACCTCGCTTAACCGTGAATCGCTACGGAAAATATGCTTTTGAATAATGGTCGTGTTTTCTTCATTCAAATTTTTATTGCCACCTTTAGAAAGTTTTTGGTCATATTAAATTATTTATATGATTTGTAGCTGTAAAAGAACACAGTAGAATAATATTTTTATGAAAGGTAAATTCGATTATTTGCTAGGTTTTTCTGTAAGAATATTAAATTGAAATCATTATTATAAATTGGTATGCCATTATTAAGCCTTTGCAGTCGTCGTTAACAAGCATTCCAATTATTTTTACCGTTGCGAACAGATTTAACAAAGGTGAGTAGGTACATACTTATTATCAAATTGAAAAAAAAAATGTCGACTTGATCTGGTTTTATAAAGATTTATTCACGCATGCCGTTCAAAATTATAGTTAATCTTACGCAATGTAAAGCGTACAACAGACCGCGCCTGAGAGTGCATGCTACCTTAGAGTAAGACGCGCTTCTGTCCCAGAAAGAGAAGCCATACGAAGCTTTCCCCTCTGCCGAAGTACAAGCCCAAATGGGCATATGCAGTTGATAAAACCAGTTGCGCCCGGATTTCTTTCTAGACCGAGTCCAGTCGCGCATGTGAACGCTGCAGTGTTTAAAATGCCGAATTAATGAGTTTTTTACTGTTAAAAGAGGTCTGGAACATCAAAGTTTACAAAAAGTCGGTGTTACATTTCACATGAAAGTAATTTTTTGTCGTATTATTGCTATTTGTTTACATTTAAACATTAAATTCGTATATTTTATTCTTGAATAGTTGTCAAATTTATTCAGTGACATCGGGTCTGCTCGTCCATGGCTCCTCCGTACAAATTTCAGATCTGTCGCTAGATAAATCCGAGTTCTCGCCGATGAGCAACTTAGTGATGTTACCGTATCACAATGTTTGTCGATAAAGGATATGGCCTGGTCCTGCTCCAGGCATTCTCATAAATGTGATATACCTAAAAAATCTTAAATATTTATTAATTCTTTTTAACTTCTGACAGACTCAATTTGGTCTTTGCAGTTTTGCACTGTTACATTCTGCGTCAAAGAGTAAAATAAAATCACAGCATAAATTAATTGGTTCTCTCACAGAATAAATAATCTTTTTGATACATCTTATATTATTATATAAAAATGAATGGAATAAGATCATTTATAATAGAAAAACGTCATAAAATGCTCTTAATACGTATATGAGACTTGACAATAAGACTGAGTGTTCTTGAGTCCGTATTAACTTTTTTAAGACTATTTTAAGAACGATGACATGTCACAAAACAATTATAAGAGCCCTGTAAGCCTACCACTCTAATAACGTACGCATCCTGAGACTTTTTTGCCCCTTCCGGACCATCTGACCACCAAATCCTACCACCAGTGGTTGGTTGGAACTCCAATTTCTCAACTGACTATCCGTTATTAAATAACACCATCTTACTCCCATTTCACCACTGGTGTGGTGAACAAACCAAAAATATTATATTTATAAAATATTCAAATCTGACTGCGATATGATTATTTCCCAACTTCTGCTGACAAGGAGTTTCAGTTTCTTTTTATGTATTTTTAATTACTTACGTTTCCAAAGTACCAGGATCATATAAATACGGAGAAGGTTAACTTCTATAATTTTCTGTGTCATTTTTATTTTATAATTAACTAGCAACGTGTCCTCGCTTCGCTTTGGTTCAAAATGAAATATTTTCAATCACTTGCATCTCCAAATTACCAGGATCACATAAATATGGAAAAGGTTAACTATGGTGGTTAAATTATGATTTAATGAAATAGGCTTACATAGTTTTCAAAAGGTCATCCGTAGTCAGTTGAAACAAAAAAACCCCCCACTTCATCAGTTTCATCATTGGTGATGAATTAGGGATAAATTGCTCCCAATTCACCTCCAGTGGTCAGATGAGAAATTCATTTCTCAACTGACCACTGGTGATGAGATTTAGTGTTCAGTTGGTCCAAAAGGTTTTTGCTTGTTGGGCTCTTTGTTGTTATTCACCCCATGTAAAATGTTTGAGTTTGTTACCTTTATTCCTTTTTCCGTATCGATATTGCTGCAACGACAATTGAGCCCAGCCCTTTATGTCAAAAACGTGTCATATTTTGATGTGTGACTCATCCGTACACAAATTTTAGCTGTTTTGTTTTATTTTTTATGTGTTGGTGTCGTCTTTACAGTGTTGTTTTTGTATGTGAGTATGCGGCACTGCACTTGTGTGCACTTTCCCCCCCCCGCAAAAAATGCCAGAAAAAATTGAATAGAGTAATAATCGCTAAGGCTGCTCCCTTCCGCGATGCTCTAAGCATGCTACACAGCAGCCTGCTGTGTGCGGCGTGCGGCCGAGTTGAAAGACAGCGTTTATATGCGTGCTCATGAGATACATTGAGTGATGACGTTTTGAAACCATTGTTTGTTACGAAATATTTCAAATTTTTAAAATGTATCTTTGAACAAAAATGAGGAAATAACGAATAAAGTAAGATTAAAAAAAATTTTTTTTCACTTTGACTTTCAATAACTTATAACTATTGGTTTCCCAGGTATAGTCTAAAAGACAAAAAAGATCCTGATGTTTTTTTTACACCCGTTATAATAGTTTAATATTTAAAGCTTGAGTAAATAAGCTAAGAAGCTTATTCCACTCCTTAGCTTGCCTAGAAGATAGGCAAGCTCGTTTCATCTTCAGCTTCTTCTTAGCTTTCTTACTTTACGATCCTACGCACTCCGCGAACTTCCCTCTAGTTAGTTTGCCATACTATCATTATTAATAGATCCGGGCACCTGGCAGATTTTTAGTGGTGAGGGTGGGAGTGGTTGAGCAACAAAGGAAAAAGCAATTGAAGGTAATACGATAAATACGATTTACAGAGCTCTGGATTTGGTGTTTTATAATAGCAAGCCAATCATGTATCTAAATCGAATAACATTCCCAGGAATTTTGACTGGTGGTGCCAGGCGGCATCAAACTTTACCACTTTTTCGCGCACCTTTGATGCCGCCTGGCACTACTTTTCCACCAGTGGTTTTCGTCGCTTTGTAAATTTTCCACCTATTTCCGGGGCTAGTTCTATTTATTCCGTGATAATACTTAATTAATTTTAATAAAGCTCCTTGTCTACTTACACGATATAAAAAAATCGAGTAGACGAGTATGGACTAGACATGAGGCGTATTTATTGTAACAGTTAAAAATAACAGATAATTAAGTGTAACGGTTTCGCCCTGTTACGAGCGCTATGAAATAACTGTTGTTCAAAGGAACAGGCGAAACAGACTGTTCTCGCCGTCTTCACTGTTCCCTGTACCGAGCTGTTATCAGAGTAACAACCTGTTGCCATTGTTCCGCCTGTTACGTGGAACAAGCGCTTTCTTACTCTAACATATATGGAAAGAAAAGAGACAAAGCTTGTTATTTTTATCTGTTATATAAACCGACCATATCAAAAATACATTCGACTTTGTAAATTAGTCGTGTTATCTGTTCCTGTGTTTGTTTATGGCCTTTTTTGTTTTTTTGTGGCAATAGAGTGGCTGTTTTGCCAATGTTATAAGGTAGGTAAACAGGCTGAATTAAATAAAACTTTTTTATTTTTATTTAGATTCTAGCACTTTATTATTTACGTGGAATGGATGCATTTATAAGCAAATTAGGATGTGCGGGTAGGAAATGGGATATCTAGTGCTGCCAGGGAGTTATGGAAAAGATCATGGTTCCCAGATTGGGGGTTTTTTGTAGTAAAAATTTCCTTGAAAATTTTCTTTCAGCAGACTTAATTCACCTGGTATTTCATCATCACCATTTATGTCTCCACTGCTGGGGCACAGGCAATGACCGGAAGAACAAAATGATGTAGAGAATGTAGGAAAACATTTCACTAGTGATCATTCGTTAAAAAACGGGTGTAAGCGATTTTCGACCTTACTGACTTTCAAACTTCAATATGCTCGAAAATCGCTTGCTCCTGTTTTTAACAACAATCTATTTTTATTTTTATTATTTGAACTTATTTAGTAAATTTATGATAATTACTGCCATCTATCGCAATTTAAGTAAAAAGCTTAATGAAAGTAATACTGCAAGCAACTTCATTAGGTGACATGATGGTTCACCCAATACAAACAAGATGTCGCATGTGTGCCGTAACTGCCGTAATGGAAAACATATTTTATAATATTAGATTTTACTTAATTGTAATAAAGTTTAGTCTTGCTTAACAGAAAAAATAACAGTTTATGATCGTTATAGATAAAAATAACAAGCTTCGTCTCTTTTCTTTATGTAAGTAGTCTTAAGGTTAGAGTAAAGAAGCGCTTGTTCCACGGACGGAACAGGAGGAACAATGGAAGCAAATTGTTACGACTGTTATTTTTGTAACAGGGTGTTGGAATTGTTATTTTAATGTAACAGGAACAGTTGTAACAGGTAGGCAATTTACCCTGTTACAACCCATGTCTAGTATGGACAAGAGTTTGAAAATTTTTAATGAATGACAGAAAATTATTCTCGCTCGTATCGTATTAGTGTATTATCTATGATCGTATTGACATTGTAGAACTAGATTCTATTACTATATAAGCTAACTAGATTCTAACTAGATTCTATTCTATATAAGCTATCTAAGCAAAACCATACTGCGTTGTAGAATTTGTACAGCGCCATCTGTTACATTAATAAGAACTAACCACTTGCTCGTGCAGACACCAACTACCATCAACTACTGCATTTTTGTACAGATTTCTATTATTAAGATGAGCCTGGTGGCGCAGTGGTTTAGCGCCTGGCCCTGCGATTGCGGAGGCTAAGCAACCTTCGCCAGAGTCGGTCAAGGGATGGGTGACCAAAAGTTTATTATTTTGAGCTCCTCCGTGCTTCGTAAGGCACGTTAGGCCGTTGGTCCCAGCTGCATTTGCAGTCATTATTCGCCAATCCTAATTAAGGTTCTCAAATGTGGCCAAGAGTAAGCCCATAAAATGTAAAAAACTTACCTGTAGCCATTTGACTCTTGTGATGTTCTCCTCGGTGACAGTAAGCGCTCTCCTCTCTCCCAACTTGTAAGACTCATCATAATACAAATACTCAGTAAACGTCAATCCACTGGTAGTATACTGTTGAGTAAAATATATAGATATAGTGCCGTTAACGATATCATGCTGTATGATCCACTGGCATTTTATCGGCACTGGGAAGGGGTTGGGGAAGTTTGGGGTCTGTATGACCCCTACTTGGCTTCTGAGGTAGCCCCCGCAGGGTTGGGGGCCTTGGTGCTCATCTCTTTCTTGGGCGGAGATGTGGTCGATCATGACGGTTATGAGTGTGATGCTTAGCAATCTGTGCATTATGAACCTGTAACAATGGAAAGAAATATTATTAATGATTGTTCTAGTCATTGATTTGGTTTTTTTATGCACAATGGGATAGTGCTTTGGCCTTTACCTCACCTGATGTTGAGTGACGATAAGGCCGAAGGTGAAAGCGCACTACACCCGGAATCCTCGCCACTGAGGAATTGACTATCTTACGTCTAACTGCCGGAACACGACAATTTTTAGATTGTTGTTATGGCATCAGACTTATGTAAGATGGTGGTAGCTAGCCAGGCGGACTTGAAATAAGCCCTATCATCAACCAAACCGAGTACAAATTGTATCCCCCCACTGGGAATTGAACCCGGGACCCCTGCGTCTTACACTGGTGGGCGAACCACTAGACCACAGAGGCGGTCAAAACTAGTGGTAACTTAGGTACTGATTTTGAGACAGATAGAAACTAGTAGCTCTGTACCTCCATTTGTAACATTTTTGTTCATTATTCGAAATTGCTGAAATATTTTTCTCCCCATGTCTCCGCCATTAGGGAAAAAAAAAACAAAAAACTGAATCGACAATAAAAGGCACATAATTATAAAACCTGCTCACATACGGCCCCTGTAGTGGAGAACAAACGGACGGACATACGAAAGCATTTTAGCTGAAACGGAGACTTCGCTCGCGCTTCGCACTCGTTCTGTCAAGTAAAGTATGCAAGAATGGCTTGCTTATAAATGCTTTACTTTATACTTTTTAGTCCAATAAAACTAGCTTTATCGGGACATAATAAGATAACTGAAATTTTCTTTTTCTATGTCATGTATTAGTGTAAGTTATAGTTAAAATAAAAGGAATTAAAATTTAGAAACTTCGCATAAAACTAAAAAAAAAAATAACTACTGAGAAATACATTATTATTAAAACGTAAAAAATAAATGTTTAATTTTTGTTTAAAATATCTAAAAAGACGCATCATAGCTTAATAAGATACAAGCATCATAGTTACCATTTTGGCTTATCTAGATATTGAGAGCAGATGAATACTGTGAAAAAAAACGAACATGTGAATTTGGATTCAGTTTAATTTTGCTATTAGGTGATAGCATTTTAATGCACCATAAAATTATACTAACAAGGTATTTGGTTAACTATTTTGCTTTTAGGAAAAAGCTAGGTAATGTAGGAAATCTCATGATTTTTATATGAAACGGTTACCACCCCGGATTTCTTACATCACATATCTAATTAATATTTGACACTTAATATCAATATCCGATAAACTCATAAAAACAACGAGTTTATTAATTATGTCCAGATAAAGCTAGTTTTATTGGACTATTTGTTGAATATGAATATCTCCATACTAATATTTATACGAGCGAGCAAGTTAACTAAATGGTATAAAAAAGAAAATTGTTGGAAAATGTCACCAGGGGCCGTACCGGCTAACTTATATATACGTAATCGCTTTCATCAGATGGATGTCATACATCGCTACTTTTCTATGGTAAGTTTTTATTTAAGAATGCCAAATAGAAGCAGCAATGTGTCACATCCATCTGTCAAATGAAAGCCATTACGATAGCCATGTAAGTTAGCCGGTACGGCCCCAGGGGTTGTATTCAAACCTTCACTTGAAGGTAAAACGAACTAAGTAGACGAAAATATCCACTCTAAAAAAATGCTATAAATGTATTGGTTAGATTTTAATTATTCAATGTGGAATTCACGCTTTCAGTGTGGAGTTTGCTAAAAAAATGAATATTACGATATTGAGAAATCAAATAAGTAATAAATATTGTTAAATAAATTATTCATGAACGTTTCTACTTTTATACACGAGTTTACTTGCTATAAATGCTTTGAGTTCGCTTTCAGTAATTTTAATGTAAAATTTAACGTAATAGAGCATTTTAAGGGCACTTCATAATTTATTACAATTTTTATAGTTCAAGTACCCCACTTCATATCCTGGACCACCGGGGAAAAATATTCGCAACATTTATTTATAGGGAACTTTTGCTTTAATATAAGTTTAAGAACTATTTTTTGCATAGTTTTTCATATAGTTTGTAAGTTTATTGCTTATTAGTAAATGAAGAAAAAAGTGGGATTTCCAAACTTTACTATAAATTTTGTTGATCCAATAAGTGTTTTTTTAGTGTGGTAGTTTAAATTTATTCTGATGCAGGAAGGATGTAAGTTCATTAAAGGTTTTACGTTAAAAAACCCAAACTTATTTCACCTAATTCACCTTCTCTAAACAAACATAGAGTTTCTTACAAATGCATAGCTTTTTTCGCCTTTTATTTTAACAAAAATCCACTAAAAATCGGAGTTCATAATTTCCCACGAAAGCATCTGTTATAATCGTTACAGCGAATGATTCGATTAGGGTCCTATTGAATCGATTCCAGGAAACAAAATGAAGTCATCTATTTGATTCCCTAACATTATTCTTGTTTCCCGACAATAAATCGAACGCTGATGATATTTCATCTCTTTATTGTCAGCCATTTTGATGTCAGCCAATTATGTCGCTATTTGTCCAATACGATATTTGGTGGCCATTTTAAACGAATGTTTTTATCTGTGGTTTTTATATTCCTACAATTATTATTGTTTAGTGAACCTACAGTAATACAATATTGTTGAACGTTATTGTTATTGCAGTAAGTTAATAATAAATAATAATAATAAATAATAATAATAAAAATATTTATTGCAACAGTCACAATTTACAGATATAGCCCTGACTTCCAAAATAAGTAAAACTTGATAATTTGATAAGTTAAAAATAATTTCAAATATCTAGTTGTTCGAAATATTTTCTTTTTAGTATATCTAAGTTATTAATTTTCTATTCTGAGTACATAATAAAATAATCACATGCGTTGAAAATTGGTTTACTTAAAACTCCAACTAATGAAAATATTATAAGAATAATAACTAAGATTCAATATTATGTTTAGAATTTTAGTAAAAGTTTAGTCTTTCCTCAAAGCATAATTAAATTACCCCGAGTATTTTTATTGGAATAAATTTAATTAATATCACAATGCTAACAATAACATTTTTTTTATTCTAAATAAATATCGGAGGCAGGTATCGAGTCACTATTATTATGATGTTGGTAATATTCGTTTTCAAAAAGCTTGATACAAATTAATTTTATAATTTTCAACACGTTTTTCAACTCGCGCAGGAATAATACAAATAATGCGTTCTTTTTAACAACGCACACTATTAGCGAAGACTTTATTAGATAATTTTTTTCTTCTTTATATATATATATATATATATATATATATATATATATGAATAATCTAATAAAGGCTTCTCTGACGGCGTGCGGGAAGTGTACAAAGTTCCTGTAGTTGATTGATTACTTTCCTACTTTCATTATTCTAAAGCTTTTTCTTTAACATTTAAAGATATATTTTTTACAATGTTGTATGTTAAAATAACAGTAAACATAATGAAGGAATTCTTATTTCGTGAAATAATTATAAAAGGATTTTTGTAAAGAAACATTAATTAAGTTACACGGTAATTAGAGTAAATGATGAGTGCCGGATTAAAAAGAAAAATATTTCACGTTGTACAAGGTCCTAAAATCGAACTCAAGGTATTTTCCATCAAGCACTTTTTAATTACTTACTATGTGTTGAAATAGTTATTTTTTAAAGTTAAAAAAGATACTTAGTACAAAGTCCTTTAGTTAGTCCATTAGAGTATTTTTCTTTCACGCACTTTTTAAACAATAAATAAACAAAAAGTTAAAGAAGGCTTTAGTTTAAAAAAGGCTCAATCTCTTGGATCCTTTCGAAATCAAGTCAGGAGTCATTTCCTTTCTTCTCTTCCTCACTAAGTATATTTATTATTTTATTTTCCATTTCCCTGAATTTTATTTTATGTTTGTAGGTACTTAGACTGTCCTCTTAATAGTTGCACCCATTCCCTCTTTATTTTTTTATTTTATTGGTAGATAACTGAGCAGGCATCTGACCACCATCTTGCTTGGTAAACAGGTGTAGCACGCTTGTCCAGGAAATGCCTATTCACTCTTGCCTTGAAGAGACCAAGGTTGTAACTATCGGGGAACACATGAGCAGGTAGCGCATTCCATTCTTTAGCAGTTATTGTTATATTTCTTTCTCCCAATGTTGCCTGGAAGAGATTGTGTTTAGCAATAAGGCCGCCACTTGTGCACTTTCTTCTTTATTCTGTTTCTTTGTCTGTAATGTGTTTTCGTGTGCAATAAAGATTATTATTATTATTAAAGTTACTTAAAAGTCGGAATCCCTGTCGTGTTTAAGGCATTTCATTGCAAAGCCGTTGTCTAATTATCTTCCTGCTTTCATACATAGGGATTAGTTTGAACGTATAGCTTAGAATCCCATGGAGACTGTATGAACTTTACCGAATACATTCAACAAGGAGTATACAATACGTTAGGGAAATATCATGCTGTGTTACAGTTTAAACTAAACTGTTATGGAAAACGGTCATTGTTGTATTATTATTTTAAAATTCGATATGACTATGTGCAGTTATTTTGCGAAAACAAATTGGGAAAATTGGGAAAATTGGCAAAATAGCTTACGCATGTCGTTAGTATCAACTATACATTTTTACGTTGATATAACTAAGTATAAATCAATGCATATCTCCTACACTACCGTAGTGGTTATAAATAAATAAATAAATTATATGTTAATAAAGAAGGTACATGATAGTAAAAACCTCTTGAAGAAATCGGAAATATGGCAAATCAAAACCTAGCCCTTATGGCGAAAAAGCTCATATTAGTTCATTTTTTAATATAGAAGTTAGGGGTTAGGTTTCTTGAACGCAAAACAACCTCAAAAAATCCCAAGTGAAAACGAAATCGTCTTTTCGCAAAGAAGAAAATCGTATCCATCGCTTACATACACACCTAAAACCTACTTATATAAAGTATCATCACCTCAGCCTCTCAAAGAAGCGATCCCTCGAGGCAACACGGCGCGGGAAGTGATCCTGTATCTTTATGCAAAGACTCAATCCAAACAAAGAGATTTGAAAATCGGAACGAAGGTCACATACCTACGAAACGACTGTGTTTACACGTATTACTGGAGATATTATCGTATCTTTGATATAACGAGATATTGAAGATTTTTGAAATTGGAATGCTTTTTTCATTTTTTTTGTTTCTTTTTCAATTTCGAATGTTGTCAGCATTTCTTTTAATTTTAGAAACTTAAAAACGAAGGAATGAAATTGAAACTTTTTAAATTTTTATTTTATAAAAAAAAATTAAGTTAAATTCTCATTTTTTATATTATATTTATATAATGATCTTTAATTTAATTTAAACAGATCGTACTCATTTTTTTTATTGCTAGCCTATGCTGAAGCAATAAAAAAAATGAGTGAGAGATAAAATGAATGAATGAGTGAGAGTAAGAGATAAAATAAATGAGAGAACGCAAAAATAGACTCCAACCCTATGGTTGGGGTCTATTTTTGCGAGCTACTCTTTCACGCTATTTCTTCTTTTATTCCTCTCGCACTTTTATTCTTTATACTGATAGATGATCCATACTACTAACTGCCAGAACCTGGCCGGCGCTCGGGAACACTGAGCTCAGCGGGCTGATTATCTAATTAGAAACCACCTAGCGACCGGTTGCAGTTCATAGATGATAGTGATCCATTGCTACTTCTTTTTGGATTAAAAAAAACATACCAAAGAAAAGTAGCAATGTATATGGAATGAAACCGGTCGCTAAATAGTTTCTTTTTAGATAATTAGGGTGCGGGGCTGTAGCCGCTGATCTCTCTGGGTATCGTCGCAGCTCTCGGTACGCTGTCGCAGATCTCTGGATACCGTCGGTCTCAGGTATTCGGGATATTCTCTCAATAAGGACGTCGAATAATAACCCCAGCGATTACAACAAATACTTTTATTACTTATTCCACAATAGTACATAACAAATTTCCCAATTACTAAATATAAATGATACCAAGATGAAGTCCCGACCAAGCATGAACGCTCAGCATTATCAAGATGGCGATATCGCTACATTTTCCCTCCAAAACATACCACCCGCTTATTGGCTTAAAAAAACATTCAGCGCCAACGCATAGCCAATAATAGTAGTACGCGTTTAGCCGTTTTAGAACTAAAAACACGGAAATAAATTACAATTTACAATTGAATTTCAATGTCATTTCTTTTTTTAACCCAATTAACAAGATGACAAGCCATAATTGCTAACAATACTTGTTCATCGCAGCCATTTTTAATGTCCCCACTGCTGGGGCACAGGCCTTCCTTATGGGTGGATAAGGAGGACGGGCCATAACCCACCACGCGGGCCCAATGCGGATTGGTGGGTGGTAACGACTGCAAGTGCAGCCGGGACCAACGGCTTAACGTGCCTTCCGAAGCACGGAGGAGCTCGAGATAATAAATGTTTGGTCACCCATCCCATGACCGACCCTTGCGAACGTTGCTTAACCTCCGCAATCGCTGGGCCAGGCGCTAAACCACTGCGCCACCGAGCTCCTCCAACAATACTTACTGTTATATTATGAAACTCGTAAGTACCCAGCTGTTTTTGAAACGTTTGAAAACAGACAAAAATATTATTTTGATAAAGGAATTATTGCTGGGATACCTTTTAAGGATTCAGTAGTTATAACTATAGCCATAATTAGTAGTTTAACCATATATTTCTAGTCCTATTCAGAAATCATTTTGTACATTATATTCTCGCAAACGTAAGCTATTTTCTTTTCAGAATGTTTTCACGTCAACAAACTCATTCCGTGTGAAACCGACAAACTAAGTTCTTTTCACTAAGTTGGCTGTTTAACTTCGTAAGATCTTACAGGAGTTGCATACAACTCTTCAGTATTTTACTTTCTCTAGTCTTTCTGTTGAAAATCAAACTTAAAACATCCGGGAGTTAATGCGAAGGAAGCTGATTTAGAATTTAAAATCTGAATCTTGGTAAGCTGTGATGAATTTGAAAGTAACATTTTGTAAGAAGCTTTGGAAGTGGATTTGTCTTTGACAGATGCCACGTTCTTGTTGAATTTGTTCGAAAGAGCTAAACTTTTTTGATTCGTCGTTCGGTCGTCTTTGAGACAATGGCCAGTTCCAGCCAAAATCATCAAAATATCCAGTTCATCCAGTTCAGTAGCATTTTTTCCCTTACCATCAGTGTAGTTAGCAGGCAGTGTAGTTTTAGATCCATTCCAGCACAGGACTGGATTGACTCGCTGGATTGCTGATCTGGAATATTGAGAACCGAACATACAGATTATTAGTAGCACCCTAGTAAAAACTTTTAGGGCATAGTCATCTCATGATTCTGAGTCTATCTGAAGTAGAATTTTCCGTCGCAAATTCATGAAAAATCACACAGTCTGTCTTAATTGCATAGAACCTAAATTTACTGAAAAGTAATCAAAATATCAAAATTGACCCGCAATGTACAACAACAGCGGTTTGCTATCGTTCGTTGTCGGTACTCTGCCCCGGCTAACGGCAACGGGCACGCGCGCTCCCGCGATATTATCGAGTTGTAACGCCTTC
The DNA here is from genome assembly GCA_943789525.1 of Agriphila geniculea. Lineage (NCBI taxonomy): Eukaryota > Metazoa > Arthropoda > Insecta > Lepidoptera > Crambidae > Agriphila > Agriphila geniculea. The sequence continues at coordinate 18,077,474 of OX038883.1, read as the reverse complement.
ATTGCTTCTCAACGAAAAATAAAAATCTAAACTATGCATTTGCGACAAGTGGTTCAATGAAGAAAGTTGCTTGGTAGAATCATCTCCTAGGGTGCTCTAACATCATATATGCATAACAACAGCCAAACAAACCAGTCAATCTTTTGTGTGTATTAAGACATTATTTGCGCATCTTCAACTGCCTACCACTTCAAACCCGCAACTGAGGGGCCTGCGGGATGGCCAATTAATTCTACTGTTCATTAATAATTTCCGTCTACTGTCTTTGTTGAGACCCCAAATCGGAGAAAGGGACCGGCAATTGATTAGTTTCTATTTATAAGCAGTTTTGTTGTTCCAATTTGTTTCCAATACATGAAATCGGTTCGTTTTTATGATAATAAAATTCATTAAATACCTTCTCACTTTCACATTATTCAGAGCTAAGATATTAATTTATAGTTATCGCCGCGATTAACGCCGCGATTATCGCAGCTACAAAAAGTCACCCGTGAGCGGTTACGCTTATAGTTACTATTCACCCGCCATACAATACGTGTTATTAGTAAGAGCGATAGGTATATATAGGTAGGTTAGGCAGGTACCTTCAATGATGCTTCCAAAATGCGTGACATTCTGTTAAACTGATGCGTGAATGTGATAGTTCATACCAAGTGATTAATTACTTTGCATGATTAATTAATTAAATGTTAGTATAATGAATTTGAACCGATTTGATAGATTCAACATTAAATCGTTTATGATTATGTAGATGTAGAACTTAATTGATATGTCATAATTTGAAACTGTGTTTTTTATGCTTTCATGCAGTTTAGCCTGCATCATTTAATATGTAATTTTAACAGCAAAATAATTTAGTTATCACGTTGTGAAATTAATAATTCGCTTCACAAACATATGACAAATATTGGCATCAGGGGGCCTATTACGAAAATAACGTACGCAATTGCGTAACGCAGTCACTTGGTCACGATTGTAGTCCGCAGTTCGTCGGTTGTGGCTATTAAAGGCATTTTCAATTTGGCTATCGTAGCCCAAATACTATTGAACGAATGAAGTCGGATACGCTAGAGAGAAACTGTCAAACTTACGCAATCACTTTGCGATATCGCATACGCAAGTGCTTTGTAATGTAATAGGAAACAATAATAACGAAGCACGGACGCAGCTGCGAGTGTCGCATTAAACTTTTCGTAATAGACCCCTTTCGGCAAGTGTTTCTCACATAACTTTATTATTATTCATTCATGTTTGTTGTCCAATTTAGCTACATAAGAACCACTTAACATACACAAATTCTCATCTTACAGCGTGATGAAAAAATGTTTCTCAAACAAAAATGGTCGTGTCCACATTTATTTTGGACCGAAAATCTGCTCAACATGGTGTATCTGTGACAAATGTGACTCATGAAAAAGTTTTGGCTCAGATCTGTCCGTGAGTGCCTCCGCTCTTGAAGGATGGCTGAGTTCAATGGCCTTTTGACATTGGTGTTATATAAACTTTTCCAGTAATCTACGAAAGCAGAAAGTTTTATTGCGACCGTTTTATTTGGGAGCCCCGTTTCAGTGCGTTCTCATTGAATATTTTCGGATTTCCACTCAGAAAGTGTGTGCGAGCCCCTACTCGAGACTCTACACTGATGTCAATATGAGATGATGTCAATGTGAGGTGACTGACGTCACGGAAGGTGGTATACGCGCGGTGCTAATAAAATACGTCAGTACAAGTTGAATGCCTTTAATGCACTGTCCCAGTATTACAGAAATACTTATACGAATTTGTCGCATATGCAAAAGTACTTAGGTTGCGCAATATTCACGCGGTACTGTAAAATTCTAAAAATAAGCAAATATTTAAAATGGCTTGTACATATTGCCAACAACAACAAGAAAAATACAAAAAAGGAATAAAAAAATAAATGTCCAATAAGACTCATAAAAAACTTTGTCCAATAGCACTAAGGTTTGGGTAAATTGTCAAACTTAATGGTCCTGTTCATTGTTGGAGACGTAGCTCTGTCCACGCTCATTATTGAGCCACTCACTTCGCGGTCGCGGCACATAGACACAGCGGTGTTTCGCGCACTAACACCAGTGTCATTCACTACACTCAGAACACTGTCACGGCTCCGACCCAACTCCAGGTCGGCAGGATTCTGCTCCTGGGCTCTGTTGATGCATCGTACCGTTGTCAACCATCTTCTCCAGATCTTGAACAAGGCGTACGTAGTGAGAAACATGACCAGCGGACCCAAAATCGAATAAATGATTGTGTAATGAGTTGTACCACTCGATTCGATATCTTGCAAATTTTGAGTTTTCAACACTTCAATTTGTTGTTTTATCGACTCGTATAACTGATCATGATTTTCTTTATCGTCTAATGCATTGTAATTATAATTATACGAGGAATTTATCATGTCATTCAAAGATGAAATTGGCTGTTGTATTGTAGGTACGTCAATATCATGTTGCACAAATATCTGGTTATTATAATCGTGATGGGCTTGTATCGTAAATGTGTCACCTTTTATCACACAGCCGTGACCTATATTAATCAGGCCATTGCCTTGCAATTGTTTCGTACCCAGTCCAGCTGGGCACAAAATGCGAACTCTGCATTCTCGGCAGCATGAGTACAACCACGCGCCGGGCGCTTGTAACTTGATCCAGTTATCGGAACATTGTCTGAGCTCCGTCCGACAAAAGGTGTAGTTATCGTTATTATATAAATTCAATTCACATATTGATTTGTCAAAGTGGACATTTAGTATGGGACTACTTTGGAAACAAATTAACTTATCAGTTTGATATCTTTGGCACGTTGCTATGTCATTTTCATACATTGGCATAACCATATCTTTTTTCATGTTGACTGCGATGTAGGGAGTAATGGGAACATTGTACATAATTTTGTCATTATTCTTCCAGGGTAAAGACATTATTCTGCTGAGTTCAAACTGATTTTGGCTCAATAATGGAATTTTAATTTCCATAATTAGGAACGCTTTTGTAACTTTAGCGTGAACTTGTAAAAGTTGGTATAAATCTCGTCTATTGTCAGCAGGAATCACTAACTCTCCTTGTAATCGCCCAGATATCAGGTTGAGCTGATTTTGCAATTCATTAGGCGATATTAAATGTATGTCAATCTGCCCATGATGAATATTTGTAATGGTGTCAATTAATGTTTCTTGAATTCTCCTTAAATTAGACAAGATTACATCGGCGGAGAGAGCCGTTGTCATAATATAGAGTTGTTGCATTTGATGAGTCGTAGCTTGTCGAACCTCGTTAATTGCCGACGACATATTTTTTAGATGCTCATTAATATACTGGAAGTGATTATTCATGATAGCTTCATTTCGTTTTAGGATATTATTTTCGGCCTCAAGAACAGATGTTTGGTTTCGCAGCATTTTCAATAAATGACCTTCATTATTTTTGATTGTTAAAATGTCTTTTTCGTATTTTTCCGCAAACTTGTCATCGAGAACGCCAAATAGAGTGTTTGCAATGTTTCCTATGCCATTTATCAGACCTCTTTTCACCCGTATCTGACTTTTCGCTTGCAATAATTCATTGTAAAAATTTATTTCATTTAGTTCGTGTTCAAACTGTGTAATTATAAGTTTAAATGTCATTTCACTACTGCTTATTATTTTCAGATGATTAATATAGTTTTGTATGTCAACCATGCTTTGCCAGTAGTTTGTCATGTTGTAGTAAACCACCATTTTCCATTGATCTTGCACAATTCTCATGTCAGCGATTTTATCAAAATAAAGGGTGTTGCTTGTATTTAATCTAGTGATATTAAAACTTTGTTGCAGAGACGGCGCTATTAATGTCATAAGTAGCATTAATACAGCAACATAATAGTTAGGTTTCTTCCGATTTCTGGTAGTATAACGTGTTTGATTCTGGGGAGGTTGAGAGTCATGTTCGCTTTGGGTTTTGTCAGTATTTGGAACTGATAAATCGTTGTCAGGGTACACAGGTAAAGGTGTCAACTTTATGATAGGACGTTTTAAATATCCATTCTTAGTCTTCAATGTCACTACTCGAACGCATCCATCTTTTCCTTCATGTATTTCTGTTATTTTTCCTAGTGCCCATTTCGATGGTGGCATGTTTTCTTCATTGACCAAAACAATGTCATTAATTTTCAAATTTGGCTTGCCGTGATGCCACTTACTACGTGTTTGTAAGCGGTGGAGATACTCCATAGACCATTTTTTCCAAAACGATTTATGCATTTTCTCAACTAATTGCCAGCGAGTATGTGGATTAGTCGGTTCCAGTGGATTTTCTAAAGGTGTTGACAATAATGGACCTCCCACCAAGAAATGTCCAGGCGTCAGAATCTCCTCTTCTGCATTCTCTGTCAAAGCGTACAAAGGCCTTGAATTAACGCATGCCTCAATCTGCGCTAATAGCGTGTAGAATTCATCAAATGTCAGTTTTTGTTCTCCTATTATGCGTTTTAGGTGGTGCTTAACGCTTTTCACCGCAGCTTCCCACAGACCCCCTGCACTTGGCCATGCGGGAGCGTTAAAATGCCAAGTGACGCCCATACTGCTGATGTCATCTAAGAATTCGGTGTTAATTACACTCATGGCTTCCTTGTACTGTTGATTCAGAATTTTCGCTGCACCGATAAAGTTTGTGCCATTGTCCGAATAAACATGCTTGGGTACTCCGCGACGCGCACACATGCGTTTAAATGCAGCTAAGAATGCTAAGCTACTCAAGTCTGTCACAAGCTCCAAGTGTATAGCTTTCGTGGAAAAACAGACGAATACGGCTATGTAACCTTTCAAGGTCTTCATGCCCCTGCCTTTATTCGCTTTAATTTCGACGAATCCCGTTAGATCCACGCCACTGTGACTAAAGGCGCGGGAAGGTGTCACCCTTGGCTCAGGTAGGTTAGCCATTATTTGTTGCGGATTCTGTGGATTCAGTCGTCTGCATCGAACACACTGTCGCACCTGTTTCTTCACTGCTCGGTTGCCAGTTATAATCCAGTAACGGTAGCGAACATACGCTAATGTCAGTGTGGCACCTCCATGAAGAGTACCTTTATGAGCTTCATCAATGATAAGCCGGGTTAAGTGGGAGTCGTGTGGCAATATTATAGGGTGTTTTCTGTCATATGTCAAGTTAGAATGTTGCAATCTCCCACCAACTCTCAAAATGCCGTTTTTGTCCAAAAACGGATTTAATGTCAAAAGTGAGTCCTTTGATGAAATAGGTTTATTTTGCATCAGACGAGTAATAGTTTCGCTAAAATGTTGTGCCTGTACACTTTTAATTATAAGTTGTCGAGCCGCTCGTATTTCATTTGCAGTCAGGTGTTGGTATAATTCAATGTTATTGTTTCGCCGCGTGCACTGTATGAAACGTGATATCCAACATATAATTCTTTCGACTCGCGTTATCTTGCTATTTTTATTTACTAATTCAATGATAATAGATGGCGAAATCAATTGAATTGCACACGATGCTTTTATGTTTTTGATTTCTACTTTTGGAGGATCGATTTTTGGACTTTCTTTTTGCATGTCATCCTTCAGCCAGGAGGGTCCATTCCACCACAACTTATAATCTAACAGCTGTGAGGGTTGGAGACCCCTAGTGGCGCAGTCAGCTGCGTTGTCATCTGACTTTACATGTCTCCATCGTGACGCCGGTAGTATGTCAATTATCTCACGGACCCGGTTAGCAACAAAGGCCTTCCACCGCGATTGGTCACCTTGAAGCCACCCTAGCACCACCATGGAATCAGTCCAACCAAACACTTCCACGGACACATCTTCAGGCACAGAAATCGTGATTTTGTTTATTAATTTTGTCAACAGGGCTGCCGAACAAAGCTCCAAACGCGGCAAGGTCACATGCTTTTTTGCTGGAGCGAGCTTTGTTTTAGCGGCTAGTAATGTCAATGTTATTTTTCCGCTGTCATCGGTAGTTTTCACGTATACAGAACAAGCCATCGCCTTTTCCGAAGCATCTGAAAACCCGTGAAGCTGTATAGTTTTTTCCGTAGTTCCAATCCACCTAGGTATGTTAAACTTGTCAATATTCTTCAAATCATCTCGTAATTTAATCCACTCTTGGTTAATGTCCTCGGGAATCTGGTCATCCCAACCTATCCCGGTATTCCAGGCTTTTTGAAACAAAAGTTTTGTCTTTATGGTAATAGGTGATAACCAACCTAAGGGATCGAATAACTTAGACATATCCGATAACATCATACGCTTTGTATATTTGTCATTAATGTTGTAATCTATTTTGTTCTCGAACTTAAATGAGTCGGATGTTGGTTGCCACTTAAGTCCGAGCGTTTTTGTCGACGTTGCACATTTGAAATCAATACCTGTTGTATTTAATTGCTCAGGAGATAAATGATCTAATAGCTCCGGCGTATTGCTGGACCATTTTCGTAAATTAATGCCCGCGCTTTTTAACATGTCAATTAATTGTATTTGCGTCTGTTTGGCTATGTCAGCATTATTATTTCCCGCCAATAAATCGTCGACATAAAGATTTTTCAATACGACTTTCGCCGCTAGAGGATATCTTTCTGCTTCATCTTCCGCTAATTTTTGCAAGGTTCGTATTGCCAAAAAGGGCGCCGCCTTAACCCCAAATGTCAGAGTACATAAACGAAATTCCTCAATTTTTGACCCATTTCTCCATACTATTTTCTGAAGATGCTGGTCATCTTCATGGACCATGATCATGCGATACATTTTCTCACAATCTGCAACATAAACATGTCTAAAAGTTCGCCAATTTATTAATAATCCTTGTATGTCATTATGCAATTTTGGCCCACACTCCATCAGGTCATTGAGACTATAACCTGACTTCGTTTTCGACGACGCATTAAACACCACACGTAATTTTGTCGTTGTGGAGTCTTCTTTGTGAATGTCATGGTGAGGCAAGAAACAATGAGGATTTTTGCTTGCCACGCATTTCTTCATGTGATTAAGGGCTTGATACTCCTCCATGAATTTATGGTAACTGTCATGTAGTTTGTCATTCTTTGCTAACTTAGTTTCCAAGTGTTTCAACTGAGCTACAGCTTTTGGTTTGGATGCACCAAGATGAAGCTCAAAGTTTTCTATCATTGGCATGCGCACTTCATACCTCCCATTTGGCAATCTTTTTGTTGTAGAGATGTAAAAGTCTTCACACCACTGCTCTCTTTCTGTCAATGCATTCCTTTCAGACACTTCTTCCATCTCCCAGAATCTCGACATGTCCTCAACATTGTTTACCACCACGTGACAGTTAAAAGTTGAAGAATTTATGTTTCCAGACAAAATCCAACCTAACTTCGTCTGTTGAGCGATAGGTTGTTGAGCTGAGCCTCGCAATAATCCATTCATAATTATCTCTGAGTACACTTTCACGTCAAGTAATATGTCAATAGGTTTTGAAATATGATACTCAGGATCGGCCAATTGAATATTCTGTAGATGAGAATAATTTTTCTTTTCAAATGTCAAATTTGGAAGATTATTAATAACTTTTGTCATAATGAGCGCTTCAGTTGCAAACTCATAATCATCGTAAATTGATTTACAGTTCAATGACAACTTGCCCTTGCCCTTTTTAGGCGCGACGCCCACTCCACACACTGATGCATTGATGTATTGCCGACGAAGGCCTAAAAGTTGCGCTGCGTTTTCCGTGATAAGGGTGATTTGAGACCCTTGGTCGAGTAAAGCACGGAATGTCATATAAGTGCCGTCTGCCGCTCTTACTTTAATCTGTACAGTTGTCAATAGCATTTCCTCATTTTCGCTGTCAACATGGTTTGCATTTTTATTTATCGGACGCGACGATAAATTATTGAAGTTCGCCGATGATGTCGATTGCTCGCCAAACGCCTCGTGTAGCAACGAATTATGCGCTTTGTTGCAAGTTTTGCAACGTTTGTTAGAATTACAAATACCTTTTTCATGTCGGTAAAGACAATTCTGACAAATATCATGTTTCGCAATAGAATTTAATTTCATATCCGGTGACATACTTGCAAATCGTTTGCATTGATGCAATGCATGATCAAAATTACACAATGGACATTTGTCACGTTTAAAATTTGTATAATATGCTCGCGAAAAATTATATTTTTGTGCTCCATTTTGATATTTTTTGTCATTTTTGTCATATTTTGTCAGATTTTTTGGAAACTTTTGTAATGTCAAATCTTCTCTTTTGCGAATAGGCTCTAACGCTGTAAATTTAAGCTCTAAAAATGTCAAAAGATCTTCAATTTTTGCCAATTCACGCGGATTTTTTCTTTGCTCTTGATAATCTCGAAAAGTCTCGGTATCCAGTTTCTTAGATAAGAGGTGTACCAGCAGTGGACCCCATGTGGTTGTGTCCACCCCTAAATTCTGTATGGCATGCAAACATTCTTTACTCGTGTCATGTAATTTTCTTATCTCATAAGAGGTTTGTTTCTGAATATTGGGCTGGTTAAGAAACACTTCTATCTGCTTGGTGAAAAGCAATTGTTTGTTATTATAGCGTTGACATAAAATATCCCATGCGGTGTCATAGTTGTCCGCCGAGATGTGGAGATGCTGTATGAGCCTTTCCGCTTCCCCTTTCAACTTACTTTTCAAGTGCTGCATTTTTTGGGACTTGGAAAGTGTAGGGTTCTGATGAATGGTTTCTTTATAAAGGTCAATAAACGTCGGCCACTCAGTATAGTTTCCTGTAAAAACAGGAATGTCCATTTTCGGGGTAGATTCCTTAAGATGAACCGTAGAAGACAACTTTCGATTTAACCTTCTCTTGATCTCTCTATATCTCAGTTCATGCTCATTATACTCATCTTCGTAACCAGTGTCAGATTCCTCCAACAAGTTATCTATTTGCCAATGTAATTTGTCAATACACTCCCAACGTGACTGTATACTTCGAAGTTCATCTTCTATCTCCCACTTTTCCTCTATTCCGTCCACATCACAATAGTGTATTTGCCTTGCGAAGGCTTTAAAATTAGTTCGCTGTTGATTGATTAAGCTGTTAAGCTTTGATATATCTTTTGAAGATTCTCCAGCCTCTATAATATCAGCCGGTCTCGGCATCTTAAATGCTGCAATCGAGTCTCGAGTTACTTGATAATATCCCAGAGTTTGTTCATAAAAATTCTTTGTAAAATAGTCATGTGATTTGTCCTCAAATGTCAATAATTGGTCGTGATTAAACTGGAAATCTTCCCATAACTTGTCTAATCTCTCTAGCTTCCTTGCAATATATTCTGGGGTCTTCCTGCTAGAAGGATCCTTTTTAAAATTGCTATTTTCGCGTTCAAACCCTTTGATTATAGACTGCTGGTTATTTAAAATAGCCTCCATTTCTGTCAATTCTTAGTATAAAATAATGGAACAGTCTTACTTGGGAACTGCTGTCAAATACGATGTCAACTACGATGTCACCCTGGGATGAGAGGGATGATGTCAGCCCAGCGTTTTGCCGGCGTACCGCTTCTCTGTCAGGTTCGGTCGCGGTGATGAGGAAGCACGTCCGCACCGCCTCCGATGTCAGGTAACCACGCCAATGCCACGTGGTTATAATAAAGATGATTGCACAAAATGCTATACAAATAGTTCACAATCACTTTGTAAATTAATGTCACTATTTATTTTTGATGCAAATAATTGTCACTCTGTTTAATAAATTATTGTCACGAATGTCACTAATTAATATGCCACTAAATGCAAAATGTAGCAAATGCACTGCAATCCTGTCACTGGTAAATCTTTCCTAACCCACGCACACGAAACCGCAACCCGGAAACGCGAACCGATGGTCCTGGAAAGTTTCCTCGAAGGACCAAACTGTGCGAGCCCCTACTCGAGACTCTACACTGATGTCAATATGAGATGATGTCAATGTGAGGTGACTGACGTCACGGAAGGTGGTATACGCGCGGTGCTAATAAAATACGTCAGTACAAGTTGAATGCCTTTAATGCACTGTCCCAGTATTACAGAAATACTTATACGAATTTGTCGCATATGCAAAAGTACTTAGGTTGCGCAATATTCACGCGGTACTGTAAAATTCTAAAAATAAGCAAATATTTAAAATGGCTTGTACAAAGTGGTAAACCTTCAAGTTGCTTACACTTCAAAACGAACAGTAAAAGTATAGAAGTTAAGTGAATTCTTGTTTTTAATAAACCCTATGTGTAAAATCTTTAAATGGATATATAACAAAGAATTGTTCAAAAATTCATCAATTTCATGGATTGATTCACTAAAAGCACAGCATGGCACATTGATTCACTAAAAGATTTGTTATAAACCTTTAACATAGTTTCACGAAAACCGCACAGAGAATAATTTTACGTTTTAAAATTTAATATTATTCATGCGATTTCACATCAAAATATCCTTCAGCATGAACAAACTTAAAACGAGGTCTCTGAAATATTTCAGTCTCAGCGTGCAGCGGACTCCGTGACGTAAAACTATCTACCATAAGTACGTGATTCGCTTAAAATATGAATGCACATTTTTGCATCCCGAGCATGAGGGTTTAAATTATCCGTATTGTTCTTAAGAGATATAGGCCACGTTTCTAGCATAAAATATCATAATACACTTCTTTATTGCACCATTTTACTCGGCTGAGATTTGTATGTTCTATCGAGATGGTTTTAAGTTAGCGCTAGGGACGTCTTTAGTAGAATATGGTATTCCATTTTAGTTAAGTTGCATATTGCATTAGAATTACGTTAGTTGCGTATCATCCATCATAAAGTTTGAAATTGGCTCTCAATTTTGAATAATAATAAGTAATTCTTCGTGACCTTTTTTTCAATGATCAACACAATGAGCTTTTCATTTCTGTATTCATATAAAAAGGCTAACCTCCCTTAAGTCATATTGCCAAATCTTAACTGCTAGCATATTACTTACTTACTTAAAACTTTCCGAGTAAGTAGAAAGAATATTAAACTGCTTCAATATTGGCAACCGGGCATGTTTGCGTACAAATACAGCCGGATATCCGGTTCCAAGTAATACTAACCGGATGAATCCTGGCAAACAAAACTCCTTACGGTTTACTAAGGTGATTGTTTGAGTGAAAAATATAAAATTTCCCATGAGGTTATTTTCCAAAGTTTGGGTTATTGCGCTTTTGCGGTGCAGCTCCAAATGAAACTATATCCGAAATTTTATTTTTTACGTTATTGTACTTGCTCTTATAATGCTTGATCTCTTTTTATGTGAAGCAATTCGCTTTAACAAACTTTAACAGTGTTAACAATGAAAAATATATGTTTCCGTTAGATAAACATCTCCAAGCTAAACAATTGAATTGCAGTACTGGTGAATATCAAGTGAGTTTGTTTTGGAAATAAATAAAAAAAGACTAAGTAGTGTGTTGTTATATGCAGCCACGTATTATGAAATTATTCAAGTACTAGCGGCCGCCCGCGACTTCGTCTGCGTGGACAGTTTTTTTTACTATCCCACGAGAACAGTACTTTTTTTCTGGATGAAATGTACCCTATATCCTTCTCTGTATCCTTGAGAACGTGTATGCAAAATTTCAAGATGATCGGTTCAGTAGTTAAGACGTGAAGATGTAACAAACAAACAAATAAACAAACAAACAAACGGACTTTCGCATTTATAATATTAGTAAGGATAAGGATAAGAAGGTCATAAATAAGATTTAATTTCGTTACATGTTTAATGTAAAACAAAATCAAACCATCAGTACAAAGTCCTGCTAAAGTAGTGTAAACCAGTAGTGCCTAAGTCCTAAACCACAGAGTAGATAAATACTAGCTGAGTGAGGTTCTGTGTAAGCAGTGCATGAACAATGAAATCACAACTTACAAGGATGTAAGCTCCTTCACTTGTACTTCTAAATACTCTTGAAATCTTCTATCAATATATGTCTTTGTATGTCTGAAAGAGCTTAGCTTTGCTGTTGCTAAGTACCTAAATAGAATAGAAAATAAAAAAGTTCATTTGTTAAAAAATATGGAAAATACACTTAGTGTCCGGACACGAAAACAAGGGCGGCGGAGCGGCGGCGGGGCGGCGCGACAGCGGAGCGGCGGCGATGCATTCAACAACATGGGACAGTACCCATACAGCCATTTTTGGTCACAGATTTTCAACAGATGTAACAAGTCGCTACAGTTTCGTAACTGATACGACACATTGCGACTATTTGCGACTATGTGGGGTTTTGTTTAAAGGTGTTGTAACAGTTCAGTAACAATGTTACGGAAACTAGTTTCAGTAACTTTGTGTTGTCCCTGTGTCGACATAATTCACAATGATCTGTGTCCATACATTCTATACACTTTGTGATCAGTTTGCAACTAGAGTATAAAGTTGTAACAATGTGTGGTAACGGGATGGTAACGTTACAACACATTGTGTTGTAACGTTACGACAATGTTCCAAAATACTAGATAACCTACTTATACAAATGAGCGTCACCAAATCCAGTCACTCTCAAATAAGCCTTTGTTTTCTGCCCCCTAGCATGCCTACCGAAACACGATATAATATAGCGATTTATCAAGTGTAACTGTCAAAAGACAATGTATTTCGACAGTTGAATGTTGATAAAACGCTATATCACGCTATTTTATCATGTTTCGATGGACATGCTACTGGGGCGAGGCTAAAGTTTGATCACACCAATAAAACCAACTATAGGTATTGACTTATTAGCATAACAACATTGGAGTTAGTTGTAAAATGAGAAGCTATAAGAAAAAGGTATAATATTTATTTCAGTATAAATAAACAGCCCCTTTCCTAATAAAATAGGTTATGCAATCTGTTCAGTTTAATAGGTACGAGTACATCTCACGAGTTGGAATAGCCAATATTCCACTTTTATAAGTAGCATAATTTATTTTTCTTTGTTCTGACTGCGACCGCCTATTCCAGAAATGTTGGTTTTTTTTGACCCTGCAACAAATATCGAAACTTTGAGAAACGCTGGAAGCAAAAAAATTGAGAAACCATTTTTGAATTCCCGTTACTTTGTGACGACTTTACGTAACCATGTCGACACATTATAGTTACATTGTGACTAGTTGTGACGAGAATATTTTCACCCAACAAAAATGCTTTTCTTTAATATTTCTCAATTTTACTGTGTAATATTGCTTAAATATATATTTTTTTGTTTTGATATTAACTATTATGAATAATTAAAAGCATTTGAGCACTCGGTGTGTACAAATAAATAATGTTTACTTACCACCAAAATACTAAAATTGTGATAATATTGTGGCGCGTTAGTAAATTTCATTCTATTTGATGAAATTACACAGTCAAATTTTTTTCCCATTACGATTTGAGCATTAATAAAAACAATATTTAATGATTAAACGAACTTACCTGTAAGTGAAGTTCTATCATAATTATACGAAGGATTCGTCCGAAGATATTAGTATATTAACACATGTAGTACCGCTTGCATGTATCACCACTTAGCACGTTATTTTAAAGCAATAACCTAAAAAACCTAAAAAGAGAAGGTTTTTGACCTAAAATTGACAGATATTTTGACATTTCCGGTCCAAGTTCGCCCTGTCACTGCTACACGCCAACCATTTCATTTAGTTTAAAGTCCAAATCCTCTGATATTTCCTCATTTTCTTCAGTGGGTAAACAGTTATTGTAATTTACAATATTGAGTAGGGAGGGTGGGATTCTATACTAATATCTTCGGACGAATCCTTCGTATAATTATGATAGAACTTCACTTACAGGTAAGTTCGTTTAATCATTAATTATACTTCAGATTCGTCCTCGATATTAGTATATTAACACATGTAGATGTTAAAAGCATTATAATAAGAAAATGGAAATATCATTTCTTGCGTATTAGTCTTTTTAAAAAAGAAAAGAATACCATTTAACATCATTCTGAACGTTTTACATTATTACATATACTAAAAACGGTACCTATAGATGACTGGTACAATATATATATCTATGTATATATACACGCACATATATACATATAAAATATACAAGGTTGGTTTGGAAACCTCAGTTTGATTATCGGTGATAATATGTTTTAATATTTTGCAAATATAGCGGAGTCATTGACCATTTCGCCGTGTTACTTACTTGGAACATCTATAGTAACATTTTTTGTTAGGGCTATAAAGGTATCGGCATACGTCGAGTACTAAAACTGGTTGGACACAACACAAGTCTACTTTATTTCATTAAATGTTTCATTTCAGCAATCTATTACTTACATTACATATAGAATTTAATTTCTTTCTAAATAAGAAGTGATTATAAACTGTTTATTTAATATAAATATGTATGATCCATTCTTGATTTTTTTTTGTATTGTTTGCATTATTTGTGCAATAGGCAAGGTAATCAAACTTTAACTTTTAATATAAAAATTATGAAAAAAGAATAAAATTGGAAAATATGTAATAAAATGTCTTAAGTAATCTAAGATATCCATTGTATTTGTACAATGAAGTCTACGCAAAGGCGTACTTAGTTAAATTCTTTACCAAACCTTGAGATTAGCTCAATTTTGTCCATTCAATAATGAACGCAATATTATGTAATACTGATAATTGTGTTATACACATCTGTAAAAAAAATTGTTTATTATTTCTATATTAGTATTTGTTAAATAATCGAACCGTTTCTGTTACCAAACTCTGTACTTCCTGATAGTATTAACAGACAGCAGCTTCCATAATAACATAAATAATATACCTGTAAAATAATACCACCTTGATAATGTTATGAAAACCAATTTATTTGTGCGATTAATTTCCGTCCCTGAAATTAAAAGTTATAGAATGTTAATACTTTATATTAGAATAAGATATACGAAGAAGTACCTTACATGTGAATAAGAGGTGCCAAACCAAGGCTCAAGATTGTGACGATTATGAGGGCACAATCGTTACACCTTCGTTTAAAAAACTGGTGGAAAAGAATTAAAATAATAGGTATCTTAGTGTCAGAATAGTCTTTGTACAATACTAAACCAAAATAGCATTGTGAATGCTATAATCTCAAATTAGAAAATAAATATTTTTGAAATCAAATGCTAGAAATAGAGAAAAGGAAAATCTACTGCATTTTATCTCCACTGCTTAATTCGACTTGCATTTGAATTCACTCAATCTCAATCTGGAAAAAAAAACCTGGGTGATTAGTTTTTGAATTTATGAATTGAATAATTTCTATTTAGCATCAGAATAATAATATCTAGAATACTTAACACCCCGCACTGAATACAATAAGAAAAATTGCAATGAAAGCATATTGAACTACATGTTTTAGATAATTGATATGCAAATATTTTACAATTTGTGATTCCTGATGTGACCACTAGTGTCTCCTAGTCCACCCCGTTGTTGAAAGGCCCAAAAGAAAATATGTCGTCTCTAATTAGACTTACGCGGAATTCTGTGTAAGTAACGATGACATTCAACTAAGTGATTTCTGCAGTTTTGTGAACGTTTGTCTTGTAAAGATCATAATTGCTAATACATCTGTAATATAATGGAAAGTTGCGACGGTAGCTGTATATAAAAAAAAAAAAATATTGTATATAAAAAGATGAACATCATTTCTTTAAAAAATGTTCTGAGACCCTTATAAATAGTAAATATTGTCCAATAACAGGGAAATCATGCTATTTAAAAAACTTTATAGCCGGCGGCGGTAGTTTTGTAATAAAAATATGGGCACTAAAATGCCCAAAATTTATGATTTTAAATTCGTATATTACTATCACTTTCCTTATCAATATTAAAACCTTAAAGGTGATGGGATGTCTAGACTGTGTTTTTAAAAACAATAAGTTACATTTTTAATCGTGATAAAATTATTTTTAAGTACTTAGAGTACGTAATTTTTTATAAAAGCTAAATTGAATTTTAAACAATTCTTAACTAAATCTGATATGACAACCTGTATTTTTTTTTTTTTTTTACTCATGTCACCTTCTGTTGAACCTTCAACTAATTGTAACAAAACTATTATTTGTATGTATTATAACTGTTATGCATTCTGCTCGACTGGAGATGATATACTATAGTAGGTATTTATATATATATATATATATAATAGAAAAATATAATAATAATCTGGGTGACTGTGTAGCGCGGCTAAATGGTATATTCACACAGACGATTACCGGCGCAAACGATTAAGTGGACCTTTGCGCCTGTAGTCAGTGACCACTGCCTGTATTCGCTGAATATAGACAGATGTCACACCAGCACGCACCCTCACGAAAACATTATCTTAACGGGTGTCCTTACCTCACGTATGATGATTGAAAGCAAAAATTGATGATGCATCATCGACAACTATTTGGATGGGCCGTAATGCCCGTCTGCAAGTCTGCTGTGACTGACGAAACAAACAGCTGATGGGGCTTCCTCACCGCGTCTCGCTGTTCGCTTGCCGTTGGAGATGAAGCATGTGACATACCTGCCTACGTCTTTTGTTGTCGTTTTTAAGGCAAATAAATATATAAATCAGTTTTAAAATTGTTTTATTGAGTACTGCGCCCGATTTACTTACAGTTTTTTTTTTTTTGTTGATGGATATCGTTCACATCAGGCCTGTGGCCAATGCATCATTCATATTCGACTGAACTGTCTGTGGCCTTTTAAGTGAGCAGCCTCAGCTACACTAGAGTTGATCGTGTACTGTATAATTGAACGTCGTAATGCCCCACATTATGTAAAAAATTCGAAATACTGTCACAAAAAGGTGTATATAGTTTTGTATTGGAAAGCTGCCTAAAACTTCACTGACACTTGTAGCTAATAATTTTCCCACATCAGAAACATTATTTTATACACACTCACACAAATTAAATTTGAAAAGTAATAGAAATAATTTGTACAAGGCCATAGCTTAGAAAGAAACATACTAAATAGTTAGTAATGAACAAGTTCAAAATGTTAGGTCTACCCACCTGAAATACAAGGTTTCCTAGTTAAGGCAAATGATTAAATTTTTTACTGTATTCCAACAAACATAAATTGCATTTATGATTTACTAACGGCCACCCGGGTTTTCACCCGTGTGGTTCCCGTTCCCGTGGGAATATCAGGATTAAAAGCATTCTATGTTTTAATTTAGGCTACTTACCATATGTGTGCCAAATTTCAACCAAATCTGTTCAGTAGTTTTGGCGTGATTAAGGAAAAAACATCCAAACCCACAAACTTTCACATTTATAATATTAGTAGGATAATTGCATTGCAATTATGATTCATTTATAGATAATAAAATGTAAGGATTCTGTTATTCCATTTTTAGTTGAAATTTCTATCAGCATGACAGCAGCTAGCTATTTCAGCAGCTAAGCTATTTCACATAATAGGTGTGTGAAGTATCAGGTATAAGCTATTTGCTGTATAACTCAATATCTGGTTCCATTAAGTTATTAAGTTTTAGCATTTATAGCTAACTCTGTCAGTTTTGTAAACTATAAATTTATCTTAGTACCGATGGTACACTATAATACCGTTGAGATTAACTCAACACCAAGGATATCATGATATCAAAATTCATACCTGATGAGCAACGCTGTTGTCAGGGCTGCTCTTGCAGCTCCAGCACAGCGGCCGCCTGCCTTGAAGGTGGATGGCGGTGATTCAGCGGACGACGGAGTCACCCGATTGGTGCTCGGCAGCGGTTCCAACAACGTGGCAACCTTTGAGGGTAGTCTGCTTTTTTACAATGTCGCGTCGTCAACGGCACTTTGAGTTGCTGCAGTAGCGTTGTTTGACGTATCTATGCGGTGAAATAGTCCAGTATGACTATCTCGAGTGCAATCGATATTTAATTGTGTCTTAAACACAATGCTTTGACAGAAAGTACCCAGTATGGTAAATTCGCATCAGACAAATAAATAAACTGACAGAAAGTACCCAGTATGGTAAGTTCGCATCAGATAAATAAAAAACTGACAGAAAGTACCCGGTATGGTAAGTTCGCATCAGATAAATAGCAGACAATTATGCTGTTTAACCAAGTAAATGGCATTTAAAAGTGTTCCTCCGTCTTGACTTCTTCTTCTTGTCCTCTTCCGTCTTGAAAACTTTTTTCTTTCTTCACGAAGTAAATGCTTAACTATAATTTAATTTTCACTGTAAAAATATAATTCTAAAGAAGTCTCACTTTGAGACTGTATACGTGCGTCCGTGGCGAAGCACGAAAAGCGAATGAAATGGTTGGCGTGTAGCAGTGACAGGGCGAACTTGGACCGGAAATGTCAAAATATCTGTCAATTTTAGGTCAAAAACCTTCTCTTTTTAGGTTTTTTAGGTTATTGCTTTAAAATAACGTGCTAAGTGGTGATACATGCAAGCGGTACTACATGTGTTAATATACTAATATCGAGGACGAATCTGAAGTATAATGAACAAAATCTGTTTATAAATATTACTTGCCTGGAAAAAGATGGCGCTACCTTTTATTTAAATTAATCGTTCATGTCACCATATTTGTCACTTCACGAGTCAAAGGAATGAATGAATGAATTTCTGATAGAAGTGAGCACAAATACGTCGCGATGTGACTACGCGGCGACAGCGCAGTGCGACTAAAAGTTAAATGTTACAAATCGTTCCCACTTTTCGAAACGGCGACGGAACAACGGTCGACACGGCTACTCATTGTGACGGAACAAAGTTACTGAAAAAATATGTTTCGACACAAATGTGTGCACTCTAAGTCGTAACCGCTACCAGAATGGCTGTATGGGTATGGAGATGCGCACGGAACGGGCGGTGGCGGAGCGGGGCGACGAGCGATGCACGGGCGGGAGGAGAGCGCCGAAAACAAATGAACAAACTTGTTTGAATTTGGTCGCCCGCGAGTACAGGAAAATTAGAAAAATTTTTGACCACAATTGCAGATTTAAAATTTTTTGGTATAGCAATATGGGCATCAGGTGAAAGCTAATAAAAAGCCAATTTCAAATGTATAAACATTATGATACTTTTATGTTATTGTTTTGACAGAAACTTAGGGCATTTCTTTCAAAAGTGAAAAAGAAAACATCTTTGACTAGCTGAGTCTTCGCAACCAATGGACCTATATTGCTTGATTTAGGCTCAAATTGTAGCAAATATAGTTAGCTTTACAAAAGTTTATTACAATAAAACCTGAAAAACGCTTCTTTAAGGTACTTTTTTTGAAGAAATTGAAAGAAAATGCTAAGTTTTTCGTGCAGCACAGGTTTTCAGGATTGGATACTTGGTCTGAGACTTTCGGGAGCGCCATCCTGGAAGGTGTCCGAAGATATTCCAAAAGGTCCCGTTTAGTAATTTTAAATATGCAAGTTAAACCCTAATTTTCCTGTACTATAGCGCGATTGACCGGCCGCTAGTTTTGTGCCCACGTTCTCACCGCCGCCGCTCCGCCGTCGCGCCGCCCCGCTACCGCTCGGCCGCCGCCACTTTCGTGCCCGCCGCCTTAAAAGTATCGTTAGTGCAATATACAATAATAAGGCTGCGTTGCACCATCTTACTTTAACAATAACCAGCTTGTTATAGTACCGGTTAAGCATAAGTTAGCCAAAAAAAGAGGTTTCCAGCCAGCATGATGTCATTTGACAAGTTTGACGTGACAAATAGGTAGCATTATCATTTGACGATTACTTTGACAGCGTTTTGGTGGAAGTCACATTCTGCTAATTTCGCACTGTCTCCTCTTTATAAGTAAAGTAATTAGTAAGAATGTAAACTTTTAAAAATGATAACGAAATTTCCGTCATAGGTACATTTATGTAATTTTTGAGTGGTAATTTTATAGAGGTAATATTTTTAAGCTTGCTTTTGCAAAAGCATTCACGATTTCATCTTTGTTTCATTTAATTATCCAATTTGCAATTTTTCTGCCAAAATTAATTCAGTTGTTGTTTGATTCTCCGTGCAGAAGGACGTGTAAATTAGTAAAGGAATGAACTTGATACTTTTGCGGGCTCAAAGTTTTAGCACCTCGCAGCAAATTTTGCAAAATCGACTTTCCGAGCTTGGTATTAGAATGCAAATTCGCAAAGGTTGCTTTAAAAATACAAAAGAATGGTTGTTGAAATATACGAAAGTCAGTAGTCAGTAATAAGAGTGCCATGGGCTACACCGGAAGCATACTAATGACTAGAAAGTCGGCAGCCATCTTCTTATATTAAAGCGCGAAATGTACTCAAGTTTTTTTCACTTTGTTCTTGTGTTTTAGGGAGTTACGTAAGATAAATCTGCATGTAGATTAAAAAAAAAACCGGTCAAGAGCGAGTCGGACTCGCGCACCGAGGGTTCCGTACAATCATAGTCAAAGTCAAAAATAGCTTTATTCAAATAAACTTAATTATTAAGTACTTTTGAATCGTCTATATTTTCCTACCACCCGTTCAAGACTTTTTTAACTGACAAGAAGAACGGGCGCAAGAAACTTATCAGTTTTAATAGCAATAAGTAACGATATTTACAAACTTAAATATATCGTTACCAGATAATTACAACAGGGTGACAGGATTATTGGCAACAAACATAGACTTATTATATTGGCAACAAAGTACTTATAGTAGTTATGTGTTACATCATTTCCACGCATTTTGATCTTTAAGATAATCGTCTACTTTATAATAACCTTTACCCATGAGCGTTTTTTTAACATGGTTTTTAAATTCATGCAAAGGAAGATCAATTACTTGTTGTGGGACTTTATTAATAAAGGCTATGCCTTTCCCCATAAATGAACCTCTAGTTTTTGCAAGCCTAAATCTTGGAACGGCAAGTTTATCTTTATTTCTTGTATTAAACTGGTGATTATTGCTGTTCTTAGCAAATGAATCATAGTGTTTTCTTACATAAACTAAATTTTCATATATGTATTGGCCTGCCAAAGTTAAAATATTTATTTCTTTAAACAGTTCTCTCAAGGTATCTCTCCGCCGAAGATTGTATATGCCGCGAACAGCTCTTTTTTGGAGTACAACAATATTTTCAATACTGGCAGCTGAGCCCCACAATAGCAGTCCATAAGACATTACACTATGAAAATAACTAAAATATACTAATATATATAATAATAGTACATTATGAGACAAGTTAGCTTAGGTTGCTCATTACACACAAGGCTGTGGGTTGCAGCCCGAGCCGCAGACGAGGGCGTAACGCTAGAAACATACTATTGTGTTGTGTTGTGTCGTGTCGCGATCTGTCGCGTATCGGTTTCATACATTTAGTATGGTTAGAAACACATTACTACCGTGTGTCGTGTCGACACAACACAACACAATAGTGTGTTTCTAACCATACTAAATGTATGAAACCGATACGCGACAGATCGTGACACGACACAACACAACACAATAGTATGTTTCTAGCGTAACTCAGCCGAGTGTGCAATGAGTAAGAGCAAGGCGCGTAGGTTATTTTTGTTTTTTTCACATGCCCAATGCAAAAATATAGTGCGAACAAAGGGGTGGGTATATACAGCCTACTTCAAAATTTAAGTGATAAAATGCAAATATTTTAATATTTTATAATAAAATATTTTGAATTATGAATAATTTGATAATAATAAATATTTGTTTCGGCTGCGGCGCGCGCAGGCGAACTAAAGTACCCGACATCGCTCGAAGGATTGCTCAGCTAAAGTGGCAGTGGGCTGGACACATAGCGAGAAGAACCGATGGCCGTTGGGGCGGAAAGGTTCTGGAATGGTGACCGCGCACCGGACGACGCTCCATGGGTAGGCCCCCGACAAGGTGGACCGACGATCTGGTGAAGATTGCCGGAAGCCACTGGATGTGGGAAGCGCAGGACCGATCGTCGTGGAAATCCTTGGGGGAGGCCTATACCCAGCAGTGAGTGTCGTGCGGCTGATATGATGATGATGATGATGAAATATTTGTTTGACTTAATTAAGGACTTACACATTTATTTATTTCAAAAATGAATGTGAATTTTCAGCGACATAAAACATCTTTGTTGTTACTAAAAAATAACTGTACCCGGTTAAATTGGGAATGCTCTGTTTACAGTTTACTCGCATAGAACTTGCAGTAAGGTACTAATTTAACCTGGTAGGGATAATTCTGTAACAACGTAGTGTTTTATATAATAATGCACGCGTTTGTTATAGCTCGGTTTATGGCCCTAAAAGCGACGTATTAGGCTCACTTTACGAGCAAGAGTGTTGAAAATATATTTGGATATGTTACTTTAGTACAGTCTTTAAAAAGTAGGATAAACGGCGGACAGGTGGAAGGGCGAACAGGCTTACAGTTAATTTACAAAATATCTTTACCACAGCTGCTTGTGGTGACTGAAAAACGTTTTAGCCACTCCACATTGCAAACTGTTTATATCCTTTGTGCGATGTAAGACACTTTCGCAATTCGTCACATGAGAAATTTGCTACTTTATCGAAAAGCAACATTAGATACTAAGTAAGAACTTATTTTTCGTTTATTCGTACGGAAAATAGTAAGTAATTATATTAAAACCAGCCACCAATTATTATTGTAGTATTAGGTCGTCAGCGCCATCTCTTGACCGATAGTGAAACTATTTTTTCTTAGGTCAGCGCCATCTGTTGACTGGTAGTGGAACTAAAGAATTTATGTTTGTTTTTTGAATTTCTAAAAAAGTGTGTTATATTGAGACATCGTTTTATTTTTCCTGTAATCTTTACATAAACTACTATCACATAGAATTATTTCAGATTTTTCTCTTTGCAAACTTCGGAGATAAGGGGGGGGGGGGGGGGACGGTATTCTTTTTACATTTTTCATCATAAGTCAAAAACTATGCGGCCTAAAAAAAAGGAAAAAATGTTTTAAAATGTGCAAACAGCGTTCTTTTATATGATACCCCACATGCCCTAGTCACCCCACTTAAAATTTTTAAGACCTCTTTTCAGTCCCTGTTGTAAAAAAAAATTCTTTCTTATTTGCAAAATAGTTGGAAAAATGTCATCTTAAACTATTCCAAATTTCAAGTTGATACCATTAGTAGTTCTCGAGATATATCCAGCTGTGACAGACAGACAGTCAGACTGAGTCACAAGTGTCACACACAACATAAGGGTTCCTTTTTACCATTTTGGTACGGAGCCTTAAAAATAAATTTTAACCCATCAAGGCCCAGAAAATGAGACAATATATTTTATATCGGCCGCATGCGGCCACTTGGGCATTGATGAATTAAGTAAGTCCAGTCAAGTACTTACTTAAAATGTGAGATGAAGGTCACTTCATCTCATATTTTGTCAGATTTGGCCAGGGTGTAAACTTATTCTTCGCTTAAAAAGGCCGAAACAGTATATAAGCATCGCTTACTTAGTCTTATTCCATTACAAAATGACATGAATAGGTACTGCACAATGCTTCATTATAACACACATACAGAAAAAATATCTTATCGTATACCTAGCAGTGGGTGTCGTGCGGCTGGTATGAATGCTTCATTATGTTTATATACTATCCTGTCTTGTTAGATCCCCTAGTATGGACTTTATTCACAAAGCTCTAGTGACTCGATTATAAAAGCACTTTATGCATAGGAAGTTGGTAATAAGAACGTCTGGAACGTAACACTTTACAAGTTTACCTATAAGAAGACAGCTAATAAAATTATGCATAACATATCGACCAAAAAAGAAGAACTTAGTGTTAAGAAATATCTAATTTTAAATGTGTAAAAAACTATATAATTTTTTTTACTACTTAATTTTTAACCGCAGATAAGGAAAAGGCAGCTTTCCCGTCTTAAATTATAGTCTTAAAATCAATTTGATTTGGTTTTATTCTGAAATTCAGTTATTGTATTTAGTAGGTACCTATTATATTATTATGTCAACAAAAATCCGATATCCATATCTGGGCCAAACTGATCGTAATATTTTTACAACTTCCAAGTCAAATATGCATAGTCGACAGAAAATTCTGGTTTTATTTCACGTATCCTCGTTCACACATACACTTACGAGCAAAAAGAGGTAGTCACTTTTTAACCGACTTCAAAAAAAGGAGGAGGTTCTCAAGTCAACGGTATTTTTTTTTTATTTTTTTTATTTTATTTTATTTTTATTTTTATTTATTTGGAACAAAAAACAATTACATAATTATGCTTACTAATGTGACAAATGTTAGAAAATTGTACTAATTATGTAACCAACAACATTGTCCGCAAAATAATATTAACTTAAATAATAACATGCATGCTACTGAGAAAAAGTAATGTAGAATATTATTCCAAAGTGAAACGGGCCTAATTATACATATATTTAAATTAAATTTTCTTATTTTATTTTATTTTTAATACCAAATGAATGCTATTTTTAAACTGGTTAAGAGATATTTGAAATATATCCATATGAGACATTTTTTTATTATACGAGTACATGATACGACGCAGCGGCGCGCGTTGGTCTGCTATGGTTCTACTAAATCTGGGTGCAATTACGCCATGTGTACGAGTGTCACGAATGCGCTGAGAGCGACTAGGTAACTGATAGGATATGTGGTCGGTCAACTGTGTACAGTCAAAGAAGTTGCCAAGGATTTTGTACAAAAATACATGGTCCAAGAACAATCGTCTGGACTCCAGTGATAAAAGCGAGTATTTTTTCAAAATATTAATGTAGGATTGTTTTCCATGATAACATTTATAAGTAACAGAACGAAGAATTTTTTTTTTGAACCATTTCAATTTGATTAATATACTTATGGAAAAAAGGGTTCCAAACTACTGATGCATATTCTAACTGTGATCTTATCAGTGACTTATACAGTGTTAGGTATGTTGAAGGTCTTTTGAAATCCTTGCAGGTTCTCATGACAAATCCGTATAACTGGTAAGCTTTATTTACTATACTATTGATATGTGTATCTAAGTGTAATTTTGAGTCAAGAAGTATGCCCAAATCTTTAATCATTTCGACTTTTTGTAATTTTGTGTTCATAAGTTCATAATCAAAATTAACAACCTGAACCTTTTTATTGAAAGTGATTTTTTTACATTTTGGAATGCTCAACTGCAGTTTATTTTTAGTACAATATTGAGAAAGACGATCCAAATCCTCTTGAAATGCTAAACAATCATGAACGCTTTCAATATTCCTATATATTTTAAGATCATCAGCATACAAGAGAAAATGCGTGTTTTTAAAGCAACTGCCAATGTCATTGACGAATAAAACAAATAATAAAGGTCCTAATATGGATCCTTGAGGTACCCCGGAAGTAACACTTATTTCATCAGTAGATGTATAGCCGTTAACAACCACCCTTTGAGATCTGTTAGTAACATATGAGGAGAACCAGCGCCACAAACTACCGCGTATACCATTGTATGCAATTTTCTCTAACAGTATAGCATGATCCACCTTATCGAAAGCCTTACAAAAATCTGTATAAACAGCATCCGTTTGACGTCCTAGATCTATATTCTCAAATAAAAAAGATGTAAACAAAATGAGGTTTGTGACAGTGGAGCGATGTTTTACAAATCCATGTTGTTCTGGTATTATGACGCGATGAAGTATAGGTATGTATGTTTTACCATAACTTCGTCAGTTGTTATCCGATTTATACAATTCTTTTTTTATCTCAAAGAACAAAGTTTGTGTGTAGTCCCATAAAAAAATTAAAGAGATCTGGCGGGTAGTTTTTTCATAATCCTGAAAAATGACAATTATTTAGCTTGCCATCAGACGTGTTTTCACTGATTTTCGAACATAACATCTTAGTTTATGTACCGATTTAGATGATTCTCTTTTTGTTTGAAAGGGTATACTTCAAGGGTAGTCACATTTTAATTTCATCGATATTGGACCTTGAACTTCGAAGATACACAAGGGAACTCCTCATATTCAAATAGTACAAGTAAAGTGATTTGGATTTTGGTAGTTTTAAGACAATCCAAAACAAACCAAACCATGGTCTGCGATGCAACGTTACTACGGACGACGGACTAGACTTGGACTACAAAGACACAACGGAACTTCTCAAAAACAAACAGCGTAAATTTGGAAATTGAATTGTGGGCATTTTACCATTGAAAATATTTTATACAGTTAAAAAATATTTACATGCTTACATACCTTCCACTAAAAAGTTGAAAATAAAAAACTTTTTAACAAAAAAGACAAACCTCCTTCAAAAAACTTGAAACAAAAACAGCTTCAAAATTAAATACCTCTAAAAAAGCGAGAAACTTCAAAAAACCTGAAACAAAAACAGCTTCAAAATTAAATACATCAAAAAAGCGAGAAATAATATTCAAATCATTAGTTACGCATAACATTATTAATAAAACACGTCTAATGAAGTCGGCTGGGGCTTTTAGAAATATAAAAAAAAAGTTGTCTTCCAGCCCCACCCGACTTTGATAGACGTGTTTTATTAATAATGTTATGCGTAACTAATGATTTGAATATTATTTCTCGATTTTTTAGAGGTATTTAATTTTGAAGCTGTTTTTGTTTCAGGTTTTTTGAAGTTTCTCGCTTTTTTAGAGGTATTTAATTTTGAAGCTGTTTTTGTTTCAGGTTTTTTGAAGGAGGTTTTTCTTTTTTGTTAAAAAGTTTTTTTGAATTACAAAAATATAAAAAATTAATTGGATTAGAATTAAATATACGAGAAAACCCAAACGCTAACAAAATCAGTATTCTGTAACATATGGTTACTAATGTGAGTAATTTTATTTTTAAATCTGTATTTAGTATTTAGATATATTTAAGTTTGTAAATATCGTAACGTATTTCTTTTGAAGCTAATAAATTTCTTGTGCCCATTTTTCTTGTCAGTTAAAAATGTCTGGAAGGGGTATGCTAGGAAAATAATTAGACAATTCAAAAGTGCTTAAATTTAAGTTTTTTTAGAGTAAAGATATTTTGACTTTGACTTTTGGGATTTCAACAAAACCCTAACACAAAGTAAAGTGAATAAATCAGTTTGTCAGTCCCGTGGGATGAGTTGTGTTGTCGATCGATCCAAGGCCGGCCCCGCCTCACTTCGTCAACTGATTACATTATAACAGAAAAACATATACACCGGAAATACGAACTGGGCCGAGTACAAAAACTGGGACGTCTTATCATTTCGGTGACAGAGACAGAAAAAAATATTTTCACGGGATGGAAGGAAGCCATGCTTCCAGGGAGCTCTTTTTATGACAAATATGATTTATTGACGTGGCACGCTCAATCTATCTGATAAAGTCGCGGGCTATTTGATAGCGGTTTAAGGTAGGTAGAAAGCTTAACCGGTGCCAGCAATTTTGCTAACAGCGTTTCCGTGACGAGTCCGTATTCGACCGAGCCAGCGAATTCATTTGATTCTCACAGTGGAGTGGTTCCACTCATGATTACAAGCAACTTTTACAATAAGGGCCAACTCTGATATCACAAAAAAACAGCTTTTAAAAAGCGCAATACCTTTATGAATGTATTAACGTGGCATGCTCAATCTATCTGATAAAGTCGCGGGCTATTTGACAGCGGTTTAAGGTAGGTAGAATGCTTAACGGGTGCCAGCAATTTTGCTAACAGCGCTACCGCGACGAGTTCGTATTTGACCGAGCCAGCGAATTCATTTGGTTGTCGCAGTGGAGTGGTTCCACTCATGATTACAAGCAAGTTTTTTTTACAATGGGACCAATTCTGATATCACAAAAAAACAGCTGTTAAAAAGCGCAATACCTATATGAATGTATTAACGTGGCACGTTCAATCTATCTGATAAAGTTGCGGACTATTTGACAGCGGTTTAAGGTAGATAGAATGCTTAACGGGTGCAAGCAATTTTGCTAACAGCGCTTCCGCGACGAGTTCGCATTCGACCGAGACAGCGAATTCATTTAGTTCCCGCAATGGGGTGGTTCCACTCATGATTACAAGCAACTTTTACATGGGGCCAACTCTGATATCACGAAAAAATCTGCTGTTTCATACAAAAGCGCAATGTATGGATACCTACCTTAAAGTATGGAACAGCTGATGTTTTGGGTGACATCAGAGTTGACCCCATAGTAAAAGTTCCTTGTGATCATGTGTGGAACGACCCCACTGCGGTAACCAAATGATTAAAATTTAACGCTGTATATCTCGGTGAAGCTAGGGGGTCCAACTCCGAAATTAGTTACTCTCTTTTATTAAAAAAAATGTTTACGGGACACGAAGATTAAAGTGTTTACTTTTCGATTAACAACTGGACTTTATTATAAAAAGTCTATCTTATTTCTTCTTGCTACGGCTGGGAAAGAAATAAGATAATAATTGTTATACTTCTTAATTGTTATATTTTAATACTTCTTTGCCTGGTACGAAGAAGTATTTTGGGTCACTGTGTCAATAGTTACGATTTTTAATAAAATAAAATTGACAGGTGATATTTTTGCTTCAAAATGCTGCAAGTCGTTTGCAAAATTGTCAATAGGTTGATTATATTTCAGCTTTAAAATGCAGGCTTCAGGAAAGTAATATTCTTTGCCGCTATAAATCACTCCATTGCCTTATAAAATACCTAGCAGATTATTCAAACGTGCGGCACCTGAGCTCGCCATTTAATAGTATTTATTCAATATTTATACGAATAATGGTAATAGTGTTGTCGTAGATCCACTTGAGACATCTTTGATGTAGAATAGATAAATGAAGTAGGTATCGTGTTATCCAAAGATGGTCCTTGTGACTAATTTCTATTACAAAAACCAAATGTCAAAATTGTATCGAAATAATTGAACTTATGATAGTACTTAGATAGATTAACTATTTATGTACTATCAAGTTCAGTTGTTCTTATTACTTTGCTCTGACATTCTTCAGATCTATGCGTCAAATTCAAGGGCTGTTTGTTTGTGTAAAGGTGCTCCTTCACCGGGAGCATTCACGTGTACTGTAACATTATAGATTCGTCTTTGAGCATTAAATTACAATAATACCTCCCTGACAGACGAGCATTCGCGTGTTTCTCCTCCTTCACTGATGTATGCCCGTTTTGTATCATTACAAGGTGTGCATTGTAATGCTCGGTTCTCCTCCTTCACTGATGTAATGCTTAAATCTATAACGTTACATTACACGTGAATGCTCCCGGTGAGGGAGCACATTAAAGCCGTCTACGCACCGACAGGTGCTTAGATTAGTGCCTAGTGCCTATATAGCCTAATAATATATATTATAACAAAGAAAAACGAACATTCACGAATGTTGGAAACCGGCCGCACTGCGTGCTAGGTGCCCCGATACATCCAGGCTACTACCTAGACTAGAATGTATCATAGGCGCGAAACTTACAACCAAAGACTATGAAACCAAGGCGACTATCCTAAAACTCACCTACCAGTGCGATCACCAAGTATTTAGGATATATCTAGCACCAATCTAGGCATCTGTCGGTGCGTTTGCAGCTATAAGGCTGCCAATACCAAGTTTTTTGAAGTGAAAACTTCTTTAGCGGCGTTGTGCGCTTTTTTTATGGGGAAAAAATACTAAACTCGCGTCAGTAAGAATCACGTGCCTGATCGAAAATGCGTAAGACGGATGTGACGGATGGAGAGAAGACAACTGGCGGCGGAAGTATCCCCCTCTCTTTCTACGGGGCGCGTTGAAAATGGCGGCGCGTTATTTTAAGACGTCATGTAAATACTTGTGTCACCAGCAACGCGCTAATTTTGAAAATGGAACTAATAATAGCAGCGATCTCTTCGGTAAAATCACAGACTTATTTATACTCTGTGACTATAAGTTTTAATCGTAGAATGCGTGCATGTAGAAATTAAAAAGGCCACTGGCGCGATATCTTCAGCATTTTTCTCTAATTACAAACTGATTGAATTGTGTGACTGTATAGTAATAGGAAAGAAATAATTTTAATCCTTTGCCGCTAATTTCAAAATATCAAAAATGCACAACGTTAATATTCAAGTTTTCACTTCCGCCGATATTTTTTTCTGGAATTCTGTTTGAACTTTAATTTTTTTCTAAAGTGCAATAAATTATTATATTAAATCTTTACACAACATAAGCCAATTTTTTTTTCATGTCAGTGGATCTAACGCATAAACTTTTGAAGAATGAAGCAAGTAAACAACATTGTGGAATACGAATATCTATAAGAGGACAATTATTCTTCGGCTGCTTAATTTTCCTTATTCTCCAAAAACATTCAATAATTTGAATAACATACCCTTAACCCATGTGAAATTAGATAGGGGTGAATTTATAGAAGCCATTATTGCCATCCCGAGTCTATAGGTAGAAAATGGGAAAAGAAGAATAACGGACGTCATTTCAATTACAACGAAAATAAAAATAATGATTTCGTATTTCGCGTTCTTGAGAAACCATATAAGGTTTCTTATACAAAGCATAGGGAGGAAAAATTATCGTATTATTTCGTATTAGTCGTACTGGAGCTCGCTGGACTCGTGTAGACAGGCGAAACTCGCACTACCGCGCGTAGACGCTCGTCTATCCAGGTCCCTGATACAACTGTGCAGACCGCAACTTCGCCTGGTAACAGGTGCTATTACTGGTCATGGACAATTTAACAGACATCTTTTTAACTTAGGTGTCACGGACAGTCCCCTATGCAGAGGGTGCATGGAGGAAGAAGAAACAGCCGCCCACGTTCTGCTGGAATGCAGAGGGGTGGCCCCTTACCGGGCGAGGTACCTCGGCTCGCCGGGCAGCGTCCAGGAAGCGATCACGAACGTGAAAGCTCTTGGAGCGTTCCTGGCTGAGCTGGGCTGGCTGGAGTGATCCGGCCATACATCCTCCGACGCAAAATAGGCGCAATAGACGTCGAGTTGCGGAAACCGCCTGCACTGACAAGAAGAAGAAGATCGTATTATTTATTTATTGCTTTTTCACGATTTGTATCAGTTGAAAGGCAATGTTATATTAACTTGTAGTGGATAGTTTATGTCAATTTTATGAGTTCAACTAGTTAATTATGAGTCCCACGTCAACTCAAATTGTTTCAATATAAACTTGCAAACTGGAATGTTTTTTTATTCAGCTTCTCCCCGCTTTTTAGCTGGACCTTTTTGCCATTTTTCGTTCTTTTATTTTTTTTTTTAAAGAAAAAAATCAAATCGATATAATGTAGGTAGAGCTTTTAAAGCTATAGTAAAAAAACTGGAATGTTAGCTTAAAGTAGGTTTAATTACTTAACACTTTTATACTATAAAAAATTAAGTAATTTAAATAAGAACTGTATCGAAACCGGTTTTGTACAAAGATAATTATTTAGTCGGGTAACAATAAATTCCCATTTTGGTTATCAAAATTACTGAATATACCATACTGAAATAATAAGTGGGCGACGGACTGAGGGCGATTACAAATATTGAAAATGGGTGACTTTAAATTACAAATTGAGTAACTAGTTATTCAAAACGGGCGAACAAATTTCTATTTGGGCAGCAGGCAACCTTAGGGCACACAAAACATTAAAAATTTGGCATATATTTTATTTAAAAAAGGCGAATATTTACCTAATCTAGGTGCCAGAAATACCATTTTGAGCACCTTAAATCAGTTATAGTTACCTACTTGGTATAAGTCGCCTACTCAGTATTTTTGTCACTCATTTAAATTGATTATCTCCCACATGTAGTTGCTTATTTACGTATTTTTGTAATCCACAGTTAGTCGCCCGTTTAGTTATTTTGTCGCTATCAAAATAAACCGCTGCCAGGTTTAATATTTAAGTATCCCATTAACAGTCGCCTTTTATTATTTCCAGTCACCCAATTAAAAATATCCCATATTTTTGCCATTGGCAACTTATGGTTCCACCACGTCGCTTTGTTCGCTTCGCGATAAATGTAAGGTTTTTCTCGATTTCAAAACCTTATACATTCAATTTAAATATGATACTATACTAATTATTTTTACTATACATAAACCTATTTTTAGAAACAATAATATATGAAATAAAACAATTTTTAACGGATACTAGCGCGGTTTTATTAAAAGCGCTAGTATCCGTTAAAAATTGTTTTATTTCATGTCTAGTGAGCGCGTAAGCTTGACAAGTGAATAAACAATAATATATTAATTAGGTCGAATAAATTTCGAAATAATTGGGTACAGTTTTAAAATCAGCTAATAAGCTGTTCTATTTTTTTTTAGTACATTAATAATTGAATTTAAATACTAATAATCTTTCTTTGTAAACGATATATCAATAACATACATTTTTTGAAAGACGTAATCATTTCTACTTTTTGAAATAAATAGCTCCAAATACAGCTAATTTTGTCAGTCTGTTTGCCTTTGTAATAACTAGGCTTAGAGCAACACGGGCTTCCGTTGCTCTAAGTAACTCTAAAAACTATCACGGGAAATAGTTTTAGTTAGTCTTTTTTCTAGCTTGTGACACTGTTTATGCCAAACCTCCATGTTTTTATTCGCCTGAATATATTTCCTCGTAAAAGGAATGTTACTCATTCCATTAAATATTGAGTGAGACAGAACTCTGTTTGTCTGCTAAAATATGCGCTCGCCGCTGAATAAAAAAGCGCCAGAAAAGTTATATTTCAGCATTTATACGTGAACCGTTCGAAAGTAAAAATGAGCGAAAAAAATTTAAAGTTAGTTATCATGTGGTCACGGTCAACGGCACGCTGGGTTTCCACGACAGCGTAATGATATTCAATCAATTTTATACTTAAAAGCAAAGTCATTAAGGTTCAAAATAAATTACAGATTTTTGTCAGTTTTGCATAACCTCATGTGCTGCCTTTACATGTAGTGGAAGTTTTAAGATTTAATGTTGATTTCAAGCAGTCCTAATAATAATAAACTTTATTCTTTGTGGAAAATTTCCTATTAGTATTGCTTTCAATTATTTTTTGGATCATGTAACTTGTGTTTTAAATATTTTTTTTTCAGTATAATTGACCGAGCGAGCGCGAAGTGCGAGCGAAGCTTCTCTGCTTTAGCTTAGGTATGCAAAAATACATTCGTATGTCCATCCCGTTGTCCAGCTGTCCGTTTGTTCTCCTCTATAGGTTGTATTTCTCAAACGATTCTCGTGAAATTTTGTGAACAGGTTCGATAATTATACAGAAACCACAGTACCTGAATCACAACACCGGCTTCACACGTAGGCAAAGTCTTTTACAACATTAGATCAAAAAAGTAGTTTCTGTATACTCAAATTTCAGGCCTTAAAGCATTTTTATCACAGTAAGAAATAAGATCGTTTGGCAATAAAAAAATTACGACTTAATTTATCGTTTTTCCGTACAAAATGTATGGAAAAAGTTTTTGGTGATTTTTGTCGTTTCTAGTACTCATACCTTAAATGGTCCTATAGAGTCTTTTGATCCCCACATAAAATAGAATCGATTGGCATAAAAAAAATTTTTTAGTATTTTTGCATTTTTTTTGCTAACGGTAACTTTTTTCCAAAATCTGTGAATGCAGTTCAGAATATCTCAAAAAGTTATGGAAGGTCTCCTTGGAACGTTTTCCTGTAACTATAACGGTTAAGGTACCTGCCCTTAATGTACCGTCTCAAAAATCCACCCTGTATATAAATTTTTGGTTGATTCAGTATTTCCAAATTTTTCAAAATGACGGAGATATGCTTAAGCGAGGTCTATAGCTCCCAGAGCCACTAGTTTATTGATTTGAATGTAATTTTAATCAATATTGTACATACACCTATATTATCGAATGGTTCATACATACATCACCAAATAACTCGAAATGTATGAAAGCGCTTTGTGAATATGAAAATAGACTGTGATCGAAAACGCTACACGGTCGATCTGCTTGACTGGTTGGATTTAAGTTGTATATTTTACTGTCCTGAAAAGTGAGGGGTTAGGACTTTATTAGGTGTAAAATTTTAATTTCACAACGAAACCCTACATCCTTCCTAATATTATAAATGCGAAAGTCCGTTTGTTTGTTTGTTTGTTACGCCTTCACGTCCTAACTACTGAACCGATCATCATGAAATTTTGCATACACGTTCTTAGGGGTACAGAGAAGGACATAGGATACCTTTCATCCCGAAATAATGTATTGTTCCCGAGGGATAGCAAAAAATCTTTCCACGCAGACGAAGTCGCGGGCGGCCGCTAGTATAAAATAAATACGAAAGTTTGAGTGATTGTTTTCTCTTCATGACTTTAGGCGTGAAGAGAAGCCGTTTACTTCTAAACGGATTTCAATAAAATTTTGTAGGTAGACACACACAGAGATTAGAACCTGGATTAACATATATAAATACAGGTTACTTTTTTAACCTTGTCAAAGGGTCCCTAGGGTCCTATTTTGGAGGGGTATTACATTATATTAGCTACTCGACGCATCAAGTAGCTAATATAATGTAATACGCCCTCTACTACGCATAAGCATAAGGCTATGATGATGCCTCTACTAAAATAATAACTTTTCATAAAAGCAAAAATGGAGGATATTCCTTCAAACCTGCATGTAGAGCATGATTTTAATGGGCATGTATCTATTAACATTGCACCGCCACCCACCCACCTGCTACTAGCTTTTACTTAAAATCTAATCTAATCTCCAAATCCATTTTGATCTTACACGTTTAATAATCTCCAGCGAAAACAGTCCTGTACCGAACAGGCACTTAAAACGTTTCTCACATTCATCCAAGTCCGTGGAACTTCCTGTGAATATCGCACGTTACCAGGCCTAATCAAATTGCCGGCTTGAGCGGGTGTAATCAAGGGCGCAATAAAGATAACTCGAACCGGCAACGTTACGCAGTATTGGACGCGTATATCACAACCTCCTCAGCAAAAAGTCAATGGAAAGCTGATTACAGAACCCTTAAACGAATTGGCGAGGCGTGAACTATGTATCGAGCAGCAATTTCTGGTATTGAAGGTAATATAAAAGTTATTTCCTTTTTGGAGCATTGATTTCTTTTACTTATATAATATTACCACATATTACTTTTATTAATCCCGTTTTCTCCGCTTCTTACTTTACCCTAAAATAATTATAAGTCCAAATATACTTAACCATTAGCTTTAACATTACGACTTCTTTGTACACTCAATATCTTTGATAATAAAATCTCAGATAAGACCACTGACATAACACAGTTTAATATTTATCTTCAAAGAGTTTGCACGTACCAAAATGAGATTTGAAAATAAAGTAGTGATTGTTACCGGAGCAAGTTCTGGTATTGGAGCTGCCACTGCTATATTGTTTGCAAAAGATGGCGCCGAAGTCGTCATGGTGGGAAGAAATGAAAAGAAATTGAAAAGCGTCGAAAAAAAATGTGCTGAAGTAGGCAAAGCCCCACTGGTTATCAAAGCTGATGTATCAATCGAAGGAGATGCTATAAAAATTATTAAGGATACTATAGAGACGTATTGTAAACTTGATGTTCTCGTGAATAATGCAGGAATAGTAAGATACGGCACTGTTTTAGATGGAAAAGTGTATAGTGGTTTTGATGAAGTGATTGACACAAATCTTCGTGCACCGATTCATTTAACAACCTTAGCTACGCCTTATCTTATCAAATCCAAAGGAAACATTGTGAACATTTCAAGCGTTCTTGGTACTTCTATTGTAAGATCTTTTAACAGACAGGCGTATTGTATTTCTAAGGCAGGATTGGATCATTTCTCGCGTGGAGCTGCATTGGAATTAGCTCCTCATGGTGTGAGGGTCAATATTGTGAGTCCAGGACCGGTAAAAACAGATATTTATGAAAATGTTAAATCACAAACATCTTGGGAAAATGAAGCACAAGGTACTGCACTGAATAGAGTATCTGATCCAGAAGAAATAGCAGAACTTATTGCATTTCTGGCAAGTGACGCCGCTAAAGGCATTACTGGCTCCAACTACTTGACAGAAAATGGTTGTTTGCTCAAGTAAATGCTCATTTTGTACGAGTATATTACATAATATACCTTACATATCTTTTAGCAAGCTTACTATTTTTTACATCCGTAATTGCAATAAAAGTGTATTACTTTGTTTTAGTCACCATTTGTATGCATCGAACAGATAACTGAAATTCCTGTACGATATGCCTATTATCTTTTTATTATCTTTTACTGCTTTAGTGCATTCATTATTGTTTAAGTCTAAGTAGATAAACATGTCGTATCTTAATAATCATGTGCGAATTTTTTATTATTTTTCATACTATCCATTTTGAATTTATGAAATGTCTCTTTTCGTTGGCGTTTAATCTCATTTACAAGTATAACGATGTATCAAAAGATGATTATTAAAATTTTTATCATTCTGTGGTTCTATTTATCTTACTAAAATAAACCCAAAGTTTCAAAGAGCTTCCTTTACCAAGAGTAGTCGTTTAATTGAATTCCAGATCAATTCAGCGGTTCTCGTTGCGATCATCTTGTTAAATGGTTTGTATTTAAATAACTGTTTTGAGATATGGGTTCAAAAACTTCAAATTAAACTTCGCCCACTGCCGGTGCAGTATTGAAAGCCTCCAGCCATTCTCCGCGATGAGGTTTCCAAAGTTTTTCGCTAACTTTTTCCTGAGTCCTTGGGGGTGCGAATTAATTTGACGGTCTTGGCACGATCCTAACAATGACATTTTTATGCCAGAATCTTTATCATTATCTCATCTTTATTTCACTTTTAATAAAACGTGATTTTGATAAAAGAATAGTTTTAAAGGGATTTAAGAATATAAATAATTAAAAGAAATACAGTAGATCACATTAACATATTTGCAGTTGTTGTCAAAGTAACATTGTTTTTAGGTTATTCTATTAGTTTACAGTTTTGACTGGCATTGTGATGAATTGAATTAATTATTAAAAATATACAATCTTATCAGTAGTTCTACTAACTTAAAAAAAATTCAATTAGACATTACACAATATTACCTAATTGACACCATCAAACCGGATGCTAGTTGAGTGAATGCAAGAGATCTGGTTTTAGTCTTGAAAGTGTTGAAAAAGATATTTTTCTTGCGGAAAACTTTAACAACTATAGCTTGACGACGATTCCAAATCGATAAGAAGTTTCTTGGAAATAAGGACACCAAATGTTCAAATATTAAAGGGTAAATGGGTCCTTTCTTCTTCCAGATATTAGAAATATCGATCTAATAAAATTAATTACTGCTAACAAAATAATTCAACACCACCGGTGTCCTTTACACGCTAGGTCCCACCAAATTCGGTCGTTTACTAATCAAGAGAGAATTATATCTAAAGACGTCAAGAGACAAGGCAGTATACCAATTTGCAGCCCTAAAGAAAAGCTGTTAAGGTTGGAGATTGCTTAAAACACTTCATGAATAATTATTCCATAAATCAGTGGAAGATTAAATAAGTGTCTGGCGTCGACAGATGTGTCGTATTGCGTCGTCGTGACTTCCCTTCAGCAAATTAAGCTAATATCATATATATTATTATGTAAGGTAATATTTGGTAATATACAAGCGATTTGTTCAAAGCTGCTATCAGGCGCGTTTCAGGCAATTTAATAGCTTACGCAGAGTTTCTTTTATGTTTTTTTTTTATGATTAACACACATAAACTGTCGTTATCTTAAATGCTGGAGGTTCGTCATCATAAAGGCTATTTTTGTTTGCAGTAGGACTTATCGGAAAAACACTTACTTAATTACTTATTTCTCACAATGTGCCAAGTTACAAATAAACTGATGAAAATTGGAAATTCTGCGAATCATCACTTTATGTGACGTGAATATCAGTCAGTTAATTACGAATTTCGTATGTTCTGATAATTGTATTAAGTGCCCGGGACACAGTGATCTCGCTAAGGAAATCGTCAGCCGGTTGATCAGAACCTATGGTCGTCAGAGTTGAAAGGTTTTCTGCAGTGACGCGTATTGAACGATGCTCGTACGGTCAGCAACAACTATGTCATAGCAACTTTTTTGACAGAATTTCTCAAAGTTTGAAACGTTAATAAAGAAAAGTTGCTATGACAAA
Organism: Agriphila geniculea; assembly: GCA_943789525.1. Classification (NCBI taxonomy): domain Eukaryota; kingdom Metazoa; phylum Arthropoda; class Insecta; order Lepidoptera; family Crambidae; genus Agriphila; species Agriphila geniculea. The sequence continues at coordinate 18,039,474 of OX038883.1, read as the reverse complement.
AAACTAAAGTGTTAAGCGACTTCCATTGCTAACTGTTCAAGGAGGACTGACGATGTGGTGAAGGTCGCCGGAAGTCGCTAGATGGTGGCAGCGTAGGACTGATCCTCGTGGAGATCCTTGGCGAAAACTTACGCCCAGCAGTGGGTATCTTGCTTCTGAGAGTAAAGAAATAAAGAAAGAAGCAGTCAATAGAGGATAGTACGCCAGTTGCACTTGCGATGCTAACAGAACTTTCCTAACTGGTTCAAGTGGAAAAATCAATATTTTTTCCTAAATGTACTTAAAAAATCTTAATGGATGTAATAGCACTTACATCTACTCTGTTGTAATAGTTAATAATTCATAAATGATCAAGGGCTTGTAACCACTAAACTCTGCAGTGTGTGCAGAAAATAGTAAAAGGTACCAACCAACGTTCCAACATCCTAAAAGAAGTTCCCTATAAGCTTCGTTCTAATTCTGCTTAGATCGAAAGCAGTACGTCAACGTTTATTGCCGTATCCGAGCACTTTTCGAGATCCTTAGCGAATCCACCCTGGGAATGAACAGCCATTGATAAATTTAATAGTATTGTATTCGAGATTTATGTTAGCTTATGAAGGGGACTCAATTCATGGCCCAACTTTCGAGACATAACGTTAAAGTTTATTGGAACACTCGAGCACTCTACTTATTGCAAATTGATATTGATATTGTTAGAATTCTCACATGACGAAAATTTTCTTTTAGCGTATTGTTAACTTCTTCTATACGAAAAAATATAGGTATTGTTAGAAAATTTTAAACAAATCCGCAAAGATGAACTACTTTTAACACTTCAATAACGATTTTCATTTGTTTATGCATGACGTGTATATGTATAAAACAAATGACAATCGGAGTTAGAAGGAATCAAATGAAAAGTAATCTAACTCCTTCTGGACACTTAAAATGAGTTAGTAAAATTACCACATAAAAATTATTATAAGGCATAAAAACGCTGGAGATAATCATGAGTCATTTGGGAGATAAGTGACCCTTTCAGTATTTACTAGCAGCCTGAGGGTCAATCTTGTCGCTTTCATCTCTTAATATCTTGGAATTAATCGCTTCGCCTGCATATTAATGAGGGTCAGACATTAATGGACCTTACGTAGCGGAGGCGTATTGTTTTTGGTGAAACCGATATCATTTGTAGGGGAATTAGTTACTTACTTTAAGGATCAACAATTGAAATGGCAAAGTTATAACACTGAAAAGGCAAAGGAAGAATATCGTTGTTGAATTCATCATGGTTTTGTTCTTCTGCGCCCGTTCTTGTCTGTTAAAAAAGTTTGGAATGGGTGGTAGGAAAATATAGACGATTCAAAATTGAATAAAGATGTTTTGACTTTGACTTTGACTATGGTATGTGACCACAAAGGTAAATTTATTGCAGTTATGGTATGGACCTTTTACTAAACATATACTATACCTACCAGTAAATTCACTTCGTATTGTTAAAACTAGGTAGGAGCTCGGTGGCGCAGTGGTTTAACGCCTGGTCCAACGATTGCAGAGGTTAAGCAACTTTCGCAAGGGTCGGTCATGGGATGGGTGACCAAAAAATTATTATCTCGATCTCCTCTATGCTTCGTGAGGCACGTTAAGCTGTTGGTCCCGACTGCATTTGTAGTAGTTAACACCCACCAATCCGCATTGGGCCCGCGTTGTGAGTCCCATCTTACTTATCCACCAATAAGGAAGGCCTCTACCCCAGCAGTGGGGACTTTAATAATGGCTGATGGTCACTGCAGTTGACCCTGGCATATCAAGACACTGTCGGAGTTACACAAAAGCGCTGTAGACATATATAGGACAGTATATAAGCTTAAAAATTTAGGCATTAGAATGCTAGACCTATTATACAAAACGGTTCTCCATAGTCTAAATAGAAGGCAACTGTCAACTGTTTCATAATCACAAACATCTTCGCAGTAATTACGAACAGCTACTCCCTTAAGTGCACTAAAGGCGAAAATCTCCCCTATTTCTCATCAAATAAGAAGTCCACCATCATTATACGCATTCAGCCTTTATAAATCATGTTTATGTTACTTTTCATACTCAGAACAACGCCGTTTTGGAATCACAAGACCAACTTTGTAGGAACTATGCCAACTAGTTGTAATGCGAGGGTGCGTGTGAAACAACCCTAATAACTTACATCAATTCGCAGAAGGAATGGTGCATGGAAGCGCGGGGTCTTAGAGTAAGCGGATTTTTATTAGGCGGATTATAATGTTAGGTATTAATATAATATCATTACCTAGATGCCGGCTGACATGCAAAGAAAAAGGTTCTTAAAGTTTTACATGGACTATGGTAGATTTTAAGGAGTGTCACCGGGTTTATATGGAGCTCTGACCGACGCAAGCGACCGCATCGCGCGAAATCTTGGTCGCTAGGTATATATTAGGAGTTCATAACAAATTTGGTATCGATCGCGTAAGTGGCTGATTCTGGGTTCAAAGGATGGAGAGGCACTCTCTGATGATAATATGTAAGTCTGTTTGCCTGAAGTGGTTACGTTCTTTTTATATGCAGGCTGAAAAATGTGTTATCGTTACCAAAAAAACGATAAAGTAAATGGCTGACAATAATACAGCAAGTAAGTACTAGTTGTACTCACTTGAACTGTGTAAGGACTGACCAAAATTCGTTTGCGTTTCGTAGGTATAAGCGATTAACTTTTTTTTTGTTTGTAATGTATAAACTCAAAAAGTACTGATCCGATTTTGAAAATTTTTCACCTATAGAAAGCTACATTATCAGCGAATAACATTAACTATAATTTATTTTCAAAAAAATTATAGCCTTTTTTCAGCCTGCATATAAAAAGAACGCAACCACTTCACGCAAACAGACTGACATAATTTAGCATCAGAGAGTGCCTCTCCATCCTGTGAACCCAGAGTCAGCCACTTACGCGATCGTTACCAAATTTGTTATGGCCTCCTAATCTACTAGCATCGTTGGTCTGCGCTACATATAAATTCATAGTCGCTCAACTTGGAATTATACCTAATTATATAAAAAAGGAAGTTCCTTCTTGCTTCGGAAGGCACGCTAAGCCGTTGGTCCCGGCTGCATTTGCAGTCGTTAAGACCCACCAATTCGCTTTGGGCCCGCGTGGTAGGTTATGTTATGGCCCATCCTTCTTATTCACTCATAAGGAAGGCCTGTGCCCCAGCAATAGGGACAATAAAAAATGTCTGATAGTCATATAAAAAAGGAGTATAAAGCCAAAATGGGAAAACCATTTATTCGGACCATTAAACTAAACAAGTTCTACTATAGGACCAATTCTACAAAACTTTATACCTAACAAAAATATTAATATGTATAAAACAGTTAATTTTTCTTCGCGTATTCAGAGTTGGTCCAATACTAAAAGTTGTTCAGTTTGATGGTACGAAGAAACGGTTTTCCCATTTTGGGTTCATTCATTAACACGTTGTTTGCATTATGACAACTTTTCTTAAACCGCTAAAGCTAGAACCACACACCCACAGCCTTACCAATATAAACCTCACTCAATCCTCATTTCACACTCATACCGGTGAGGTGTAGTGGCAGATGAGACGGGTAGGTGGGTCAACATTTATATGAACACGGCTGTTTCATTTTATGTCAACAGTACAAATGCCTACTTCATGTTATTAAAGTAAGGGAGGAATCATATTTGCCATATAACAACCACACCACAATGATAACACGTAGGACAAATTCTGCCGTCAACTACATTAAAATAGAGTAGTTGCTGCTTCTTGCAGTTACAACGCAACTGCAAGAAGCAGCAACGAAAGTATTTTACACGATAATTGTCAGTGCTGTTTGCTGTACATATATTATGAAATATTGATCGTGTAAATAGACCCTAAATAGGCATGCAGAAGTACAGTACGCGCCACGAAAAATGAGATATGACGAGCGGGAGGACGAAATTCGCATACAAATTGTTCACTGCCACATGAAAACCACGTGGTTGATCAGACCTCATCTTTCATGGCACGTGTTGTATTATGGAGAGCTATGCATGGATTTATTGAAATCAGGCACTATGACAGTACAACAAACACAAAGACATAAGATAAATATGTAAAAATTAGATATCCTTATTGACCCGGTCCGGAATTGCATTCTGGACCTCAGAGATGGCGACCGACACAATAAAAACCGGTGTACCAACCACTCGACTCATCTACTAATTACTGCAATTAAATATCTATCGCTCATTGCTCTGTAAGTATTTTATTATGTCTCTAATACACCGCTCATTCTATTAGGCTATATCATGCACCGCTGAATCTTAGGGTCCCCGCACACGGGCGACACGCCAGAACCACAAACTCCGCCACAAGAAGCTAGAAGCGGCTGCAAAAGTACCTGAAGCGCGCGACAGCCACAAGTTGTCGATATCCTACACAAATTTCCTTCGCTTGCAGTTTAGTGGCCGGTGTCGGTCATAAGAAGCGAGATGCGACGATTTGTAGCGTGTGGCGACCACCGGCGTTTACCGTGGGCGATGTAAGAAAACTACAGGAATAGGACAGTGGCTGCGTTTTGTGGTTGTGGCGTTGTAACACGGCCATGGCCATGCGACCTCCTTCTCAGAGAATAAAAACTTATTTTTGGGAAAAATAAAAGTATGTTAAATTTTTATTCTGTTCTGAAAAACTAATAATTCGAATCTGATGTTCGTGTCATTACTGTCTTATGTACTTTAGCACGTCAGTCTTTGAAAACATTTTGAGGCTTCACAACTAAATTATAAATTAAATTGTGTAAATTAACCGCTGCCTAGTTGAAGAATTTAATTGAAAAGACCTGTGATATACAGGTAACTTAAATTTTATAAACCGACTGTTTATTTTATAAGATAAGATAGGACTATTTTTATATTTTCTCTTTTTAGGTAAAAGTAAAGGGAAAACTTTTACTATTAAATTATACAAATCGCTGTGGATTTGCCGAGTTTTATTTACCCACTCAGCGACAGCGTGTCGCCCGTGTGCGGGGACCCTAAATCATGCATGCGCATATTACTATGTTTACAAGCGAAATACAGCCTTTATGAAGCTTTATGGCAACGTGCATGCCCGACTGCATGTAGTTGGTCTCATGATGATTAATGACATGATTCGAACTAAGTTGACTATAATAGTAGATTGTTATACAAGACGCTAAAATGACCCATTGCATACGAGGTAGTTTTATTCCTGAGCTTTAGCGAGGGAATAAATAGAAACCGAGTTACAATGGGTTTTAGCGTCGTGTGTTACACTCTACTTTTCACTACGATTGCGAGAAAATAAAATACAATATTAAATACCTAGTTTATACATCCGTAAACGAATCCACTCGTTTTTCTATCCTCCACTTCATAAACTTTTCATACAGTATGATTTGTGCTTGACGGCAAAAGATTAAAATTATTTCTTTCCTATTACAGTCACACAATCTAATCAGTTTGCAATTAGAGAAAAAATTCTAAAGATTTCGCGCTACACTGTAGCAGCAAACACAATGCACGCATTCTACGATTTAAACTAAAAACCACAGAGTATAAATAAGTCTATGATTTCACAGAAGAGATCGCAGCTTTTAGTTCCATTATCAAAAATAAATAAAGAAACAGTATTAAATCGAGCGAGTCTTTATTCGTGATTATTCTATTTATGAATAAAGTCTTTTTCGTTTTAGTAGGCTCTTTGGTAATAGACAACCAGTAAAAAAGAAAAACTTTATCCCCTAGAGGTTATTATGCTTTTTTATCTCGGCTCTTGTACGTTACTATGACGGATTTTTTGAGCAAGAGGAGTGAAAAATTGATTTTCACACCACATGCTCGACAATTCCGAATTATATGTCATGTAAACCTTACCGAAAGCAAGACATTATATCTCTTGGCTTTAGCCGGGTTATAATGTAATATTATAACCCGCTGGTCAATAATGTGATTTTCACTTTCATAATTCTTATTGCTATGTTTATAAAGTCTAATTTCACTAAACAGAATGTGTCCTCAGCGGGCGCGGCCAACTCGATTTTCGAAGACCGAGGCCGTGGCCCACTAGATTCGCTCTGAGACGAACTTCATTTGTTTGTCAAATCGAGTAGGCCACGCCAGCTGAAAGAAGTTGCTATAGCCGTAGCCAGTAGTACTACTAGCTTTAGAAGATTCTAATCATCTACTAAGCCTGGTTTTTTATTGTCTCGCATAAAGTGAGAAAAGTAGAGTATACACCACCGGGATAAAGCTGTTTTATTCTTGGGCGCTTGAATCCCTCACTGCACTCAGGACTCAATCTTAATTCCCTCGCTTTGCTCGGGAATTAACTTATAACACCCTCGCTGCACTCGGGAGTTAAATTTGGAGTCCTTCGTTACGTTCAGGATTCAATGTAGCGCCCGTGACATAAAACAGTGCTTTATCCCCTTGGTGTATAATCTACTATTACGTAGCTGTGACGTAGTACAGAATAATCATACCTATAATAAAGACGGATTTTTAATTCTAGTAAGTAAATTGACATAGCACTGCTAGAAATGTATGAGCTATGAAAAATAAATAACAATAAAGTTTATTTCTTCAACCAAAACAGGGTAATACAAAATTAATAAAATTATAAAATTAGAATTGGTATTTTGAGAATTAATTATTTGAATGAAATAAATGAAATAAATAAAGCAGCAAACTTGAATTAATATAACAAATGCACAAACTTTTAGACAAACAGGAATATGAAAGGCGAAAGACCTAAATATTGTTTAGTGTGAAATATAAAAAATATAGATAATTCAAAAGCATTTAATTTCTAAGTTTATTAGAAAAAAGATTTTTTGATTGATTGCTTGATTGATTGAAATAAATACTATTCAACTGGTTACAATTTATTTTCACAATTGTTTCAGTTGTATGAAGTTGTAGATAGTAACTAATAGAGCAATTTTCACGAGATATGCAGAACTGCGTTGTGAGTTCGGAACTGAATAGGCTATTTTACACCATGTAAGATAAAGTATAAAAATGCATATTTAAGATAGATTTCATAAATAGTAAACGAGAAACGTCGATATTTATTCATAAAAATGCAATATAAATTTTATAATTCAATTTTAAAAATCGTCTTTTTTAATCTATTCATCAAATGTTAAAAACGCCCTTCGCTATTGGATTACGATGTGACGTCACTCCGATAGTAAACAAACATGACAGCTCTCTTCTCTCTGTGATTGTGATAAATAAACAAATTAGATTTTCATCGATTTATTTTGAAATCTTATAAGTGATTACTACATCTGTGGACTATTATCCTTTATTTTATTAAATAGCATCATGAAATACAGTTTTGTTAAAGCAGAAAGTACAAATCTACCAAGGATAAATACATTCATTCATGGTGGCGAAATTTTTTGCGTCCAATCCAATCCCGATTTCTGTTCTGCAGAGTTGAGAAATGTTAAAACAGCAATGTAAGTACTTAGCATATATCAAGTTTTGTCTAACAATAAGCACAATAACAATACAACACGATGATTCCCTGTGTTATCTATAACAATCTAACATAACCTATTTTTTTTTGTTATCAGCTCCTGGGAGGACGGAGAAAGTCAACTTTAGGGCTGTATCACCTAATAATTAAAATAATGATGAAGACTGATGTTTTATAAGTAAGATCTCCCATCTTTTCAATCAAAAAACCATATCATTCCTAGAAATTAAAACTAGAGATCAACAATAAAAGTGGCTTTTGTTTGTGGCATTAACTAAAATTATGGCAGAATCACAGCCTCGAAATGCTAGTGAGCCAGTGCAAAACAGTGAATGGTACCAGATGCGACCAGAGGGTCGCTATGATTTTTGTGCAAAAATTCCAGGAACTTCAGCAATATCAAGAGGTAAGAAACTGGAGGAAGTCAGGAAAACAGTAGAAAAGAAAATGGAATGAAGATAGAAAAATACAGTCTATATATTATTTCTGAGGCATTAACATTTACAAATTAATAACAACCCTACTTTTGAAATTAAGTGTCCGTCTAGTGAAAAAAAAGCTCAGGACTATTTTTCCAACTTTAAAGTTTGTAAACTACTGAAAATACACTTTTCATGTTATAAAAATAACTGTTTTTTTTATAATTTAAGCCTACCTACTCTACTCCTATCCTACCACAGATCAAAGAAATGAGTTTTGCTTCGGAGTATCCTACTGTACCCTACCTTATGTATAGTATAGATAGTGCATATTATGTAGGTACTTTCACATTTTTTGCACTCATGCACATGAGATAAATACACATCTATTACATTCTTTAAATCAACTCAGCTATGTATTCACCAACATCATCTTTTATACAGTGCGCAATGGAAATAAAAAAAACTGAACATAATATTTGATATATTTATTTGACCGCATCTTTAAAACATGGCAAACTCTCTCAATATTTGAATGACCCTCTACAAAACTGGCTATTTGTTTCGTCTGCCGCCTGCCGCACTTCAGATTTGTAGTACTTGGACCGCTCTATCATCACACTTCTAATTTCAGGTGTCAAAAAACCTAGAAATAATAGTACAATATGATTAGTATAATATCTGTCCTAGCCTAGTGATAATGTTAATAATTTATTACAACTGCATAAAATACTAAAAATAAATTACCTTGATTACAAGATGGTACTTTGATTTACCATAATTTTCATTTTGTATGGTCTCTTCAATCTCCTTAATTGTATTGTAGACATTCTTTGCCTTTCAATAAAGGCATGCGGATGTTCACTTGGAGTGGACTCTGTGGACTTGTGTTTCCTATAGCTTGGCAATAAAATCTGGATGGTATGTTTGGTTTCATCTGAGTTAAGCAGAACCCACTACCTTATACTGTGTATAATTCTTCACATCATTTTTTTAGCTAAAATATAGAATATAATAAGTATTTATGAAATTTTCAAATCACAATATAGCAAAACATAACCTATAAATACATAGGTCACAAAATATGACGATTGTTTTGTAATACTAACATGAAGTTTTATTTTGTTTATTCCATAGTTAATTTACCATTTCTAGCGCATAGGTACTTACATCAAAGTGGTCTTCACAGAAATACATTCTAGTCTAGTTTTTGGGGACAATGATTTTGGATACTATTATCTCTCTTGCCAGTTAAGTGTTTCTCATTTTATTATCACTTGGCACTTGAATCCACAATTTTGTGGCGTTTTTACACTTGTATTATTGGATTCAGGCACAAGACACCAAAGATTTACATTTTATAACTCATTAATTCTTGTTACTTTATACGTGGTCTTTCGCACTATTGTTTGTTTACTAACGGAGTGACGTCACGAGCCTAAACAGCATGGCGGCTAGTGTTTCCGCGCGAAAATTCAAAATCATAAATTAAAAACGTGTTTTAGGGCATTTAATGGTTTTATAAAATTAAATTAAAAATTCTGCTGGCTTATTTCGACCTCAGGATTAATTTAAAACAGTTTTCAAAAAATGGTGTAATTCCCTATTGCAATGTCTATTCGAACTAAAAACATTGGATCTAGGTATTTTATCAGACTTTTGAAATAGATTCTCGATTTCAAAATGATTCATAAATATCTATAATTATGTAGTTATTTGATCCGCTATTACACCACACAAGCACAATATAGAGAGAGTACAGTAGTTGAGCTTAGCACTTGCGCGCTCGAGCAACGCACACATAGACATCTCTGTATAACTGCAATCTCATACCACTCTCAAAACAGTTTGAGTACGTGACGCAGCGGCGAGAGCTGTTTTTGTGTGTGTGCGATGCTCGAGCGCCCGTAGTACTAAGCTAAACTTCTGTTAGTCTCTCTATTTTGTAATACAGGTGATACAGGGTTATTAAAATTTGTAAAACACCAACAACTTTGCAGGAGTAGATTGCTAATGCCATAAACGACAACTTTGTTCAACGACTTTTCCGAAAACTGAAAAAGACTTTTAAAAAACTCGATCAGCTTTTGTCTGTTTTCAGAAAAGTAAAAATGTTTTTGTTTATGATGTTAGTAATCTACTTCTGCTAATTTGTGTGTGTTTTACAACGAACCCTGTATAGTGTTAATATTTTTATCGAGCCGCCTTAACCTAGTCATAGCATCCGGTAGAACCTATCACACTAACGCCCTGTTCCTATTATTTAAAAACGATCTAGTGGAGTTCCATAAGCAAAACGGGTCGTTTTCAATATTATAGGAACGAGGCATTAGTAATATAATAAAAAAAACCGACTTCAAAAAACCTACCTCTAAAAAGCAAGAAATAATATTCGTAATAATAAAACACGTCTATTGAAGTCGGGTGGGGCTGGAGTACAAATCCCTTTTTTTTATTCTAAAAGCCCCACCCGACTTCAATAGACGTGTTTTATTATTACGAATATTATTTCTTGCTTTTTAGAGGTAGGTTTTTTGAAGTCGGTTTTTTGTTTTTTTAAACAATTTTTATTTTTTTATTTTTAGTGTAGGTACCTTTTGTATTAGGTAGTGTAGGTAAATTATTTAGGTAGAAATTAAAATCGGCTCAGCCAAACGTGAGTTAATCGTGGAGAAACATACATACATGCGGGTCAAACTGAGAACCTCCTTTTTTAAGTCGGTTAAAGAACTACACTAAAGATATCCCTTTTCCAACAAAAAAATAATTATCTTATTCAGTTCATAAACAAAGAAGTTATACGACTGATCATCGAGGTAGTTCACACATGAAGTCGGTAAAAATCATACTATTTTCGTGCTTTTTTCAAGATTACTTGAAAAGTACTGAACCGATTTCAAAATTTAAAAAAATGGGACCAACTTGGGAGTTTACCTAATGTAATAACCGTTTGAATCATTTCAATCGGTCCAGCCGTCTTTGAGTAATCGGTGTACATACAAAAAACAAAAAAAACAAAAAAAAAAAAAAAAAAACGGGTCGAATTGAGTACCTCCCTCCTTTTGAAGTCGGTAAAAAGGTAACTTACTCAGAGGTAAGGTAGTGCATCTATCACCTCCGTGGACCAGAAAATGCGAGCATCATATTGGGTCTTTATTTATGAAATTAGCGATTTTCTTTTCACAAATATAAAGAGAACCTCGTCACACTTATAGTTAATAAAATATTCATCAATTCTTGATATTATATATCGCGAACTCCTCCGTGCTTCGGAAGGCACGTTAAGCCGTTGGTCCCGGCTGCATTTGCAGTCGTTAATACCCACCAATCCGCATTGGGCCCGCGTGGTGGGTTATGGCCCGTCCTCCTTATCCACCCATAAGGAAGGTCTGTGCCCCAGCAGTGGGGACATCAAAAATGGCTGATGGACAATGACCATCATAGACAACTATCAATAGTAAAAAAAATCGGTTGGCACTCCGGAAGTGCCGGCAGAAGTGAAAACTTGAATATTAACTTTGTGCATTTTTGTTATTTTGAAATTAGCGGCAAAGGATTAAAATTATTTCTTTCCTATTACTATACAGTCACACAATTCAAAAAGTTCTAAAGATTTCGCGCCAGTGGCCTTTTTAATTTTAACATGCTCGCATTCTACGATTTAAACTTATAGTCACAGTCACAGAGTATAAATAAGTCTATGATTTCACCGAAGAGATCGCTGCTATTAGTTCCATTTTCAAAATTAGCGCGTTGCTGGTGACACAAGTGTTTACAAGAAGTCTTAAAATGACGCGCCGCCATTTTCAACGCGCCCCGTAGAAAGAGAGGGGGATACTTCCGCCGTCAGCTGTCTTCTTTCCATCCGTCACATCCGTCTTACGCATTTTCAATCAGCCACGTGATTCCTGACGCGAGTTTAGCATTTTTTCCCCATACGAAAAGCGCACAACGCCGCTAAAGAAGTTTTCACTTCAAAAATCTTGTTATAGTTTTCTTACGGCCGCGCCTAAGCGAATGGACGCTTAGGCAGGGATCTCTTGGGTTGTTTTAACTTCAAAGTAAAAAGTCGCTCCACACGTAATGCACGCCTCTTTAGTATACCATCAGCAATGTGTCTCACTATAATCTCATGTACAGAATGTGTCTTGCCTATCTTTGTTCTGATTTTGATTTATTTAACCAAAATTATCAGCATTTCAAAAATTCATTATTATCCTTGTAGTCTTATTTTGTTTGTTAATTTTATTTGTAAGTAAGTATTAAAACTGTAATGTCAGCTTCACTTTTAATAGCAGCACCTTCATATCTTTAATAAATATTGTAATGTCGTGCATAGTGTAAAAGATTAGTTGGTTTGCAATGTATTATAATAAGTCCTTTTGCTCATTAAGATAATTACAAATTGATGGTTACTGTGCCTAACTATATCAAATAAAAGTAAAATAAAATAAAAAATTACTCCTCATTTTGTTAGCAGAAATGGCCACTTATTTGTTTTTACTTGGCCAAAACTGATTATTTTCGCTTAACCCAAGTGGCATACTTAAAACAATAGTTTATGGTTTTAAAATACTTTAAGAAAATATTAGTGTGGAAAATGCAACTTCTTTATTTTTTTTTTATACAAAACGCCAATTCTATAGGTAAAGACCTAATATTACTTTCATACGGTCAAATAAGAGCTGGTTATGTTGAACAGAGGAAGTTCCACGTTCTAGAAGACCATTGTCAAAATAAGAGGAACTTAATATGTTATCAAATAATAACTGTTTTTAAAATATAAAACTGCTGCAACATGGCAAGATTTGTGGTTTAGGGGAGCAAACCTTTGGTAAAGTTATTGCTATATAAATGTTCGCCACGTCTTTTTGCCCACGTGATATTACGAATGCGTATCACGATATCTCCATCGGTATTCTCAAACTTTCATTTATATATGTGGAGGCAGGTTTTGCTACAGAAACTTTCTTATAATACAGGAAGTTAGCCGCGAAAAATGTTGTTCGTATTTTCCACGTAGCAATTTACTTTGAAAGAAATGAATGTCAAAGTTAGTGCTTAGTATTAGTAAGTAACATCACGTACTTTTTTTTCAAACTTTTAGGTCTGATATTATAAGCTGATTTGTTAGGAAAGAAGTTTGCGTAATTATGTGTGCGCAATATTTTTCCAATTATAATTATTTAATTTATAATTTTACTAAATGAGAGATATACATTTTTCAGTGATTAAAAGATATTAACATGAAAACTTCGCCGTATCTAGTTTAATCATATTTTTATTATTATTGTAATAAATATGTTACTCATTTATAACAATAGAAAGATAATGTTACGCTTAAAACAATGTCGTATACCTTGATATTTTCCTAACAGTATAAAAGTTTAGAATATAATCGAGTTAAGAATCTAGCACAGAGTTTCGCAGATGCGACCACGATCGTTATTTTTCTATTTTATATGCTCTAAGTAGAAAATTTATTTTTTAAGCTATTCCATAGCCAGGCATTATGCATTTTTTTAAATGATTTTTAAAATTTGTATTATTTAAGTAAATATTAAGTACTTCGTTTGGTAGGCTATTCAAAATTTTAGGTAGTATATAATTATAATTTCTTGCACCATACAGGTTTTTATATCTACACATTTTAAATTTATCACATTGTTTTCTCAATATTTCATCTCGTATATAAATTTCTAAGTTCTTCACATTACTGTATTCTTCCTTCAAAATAGCTAATCTTACTTTATTTTGTACGGTCAACAGATTACAATACTTAAAAAGTTCGGAATAATCTAGACTATATTTATTTTTAACATGTTTCGGTACAATGGCTTTTAATCATCTTATTTGTAGATTATATATTTGTTCCAAATAGCTTTTAAAGGTTCTACCATAGCTACATAGTCCATAATCAATAACAGAGTCCGCTTAGGCAAGATAAAGCAATATTAAGGTACTATATGGTAGTTTATATTTTAAAATGTAGTTTACATAATAAAATAACACTATTATGATTTTAAGTTTCAATTCGTAATATCTCTGTTCCTTAGGAGACAAAATCTGTTTTTCCCCTGACTCTTTTTACTGAGAAAGTACTGATGATGAATTAGGAATAAATTGCTCCCAATTTACCTCCAGTGGTCAAATGAGATTTTTTTTCTCTTAACTGACCACTGGTGATGAGATTTAGTGGTCAGATGGTCCGGAGGGAAGTATTTGACCACCAACCTGCATAATGCCTGGCTATGGAATAGCTTAAAAAATAAATTTTCTACTTAGAGCATATAAAATAGAAAAATAACGATTGTGGTCGCATCTGCGAAACTCTGTGCTAGATTCTTAACTCGATTATATTCTAAAATTTTATACTGTTAGAAAAATATCAAGGTATACGACATTGTTTTAAGCGTAACATTATCTTTCTATTGTTATAAATGAGTAACATATTTATTACAATAATAATAAAAATATGATTAAACTAGATACGGCGAAGTTTTCATGTTAATATCTTTTAATCACTGAAAAATGTATATCTCTCATTTAGTAAAATTATAAATTAAATAATTATAATTGGAAAAATATTGCGCACACATAATTACGCAAACTTCTTTCCTAACAAATCAGTTTATAATATCAGACCTAAAAGTTTGAAAAAAAAAGTACGTGATGTTACTTACTAATACTAAGCACTAACTTTGACATTCATTTATTTCAAAGTAAATTGCTACGTGGAAAATACGAACAACATTTTTCGCGGCTAACTTCCTGTATTATAAGAAAGTTTCTGTAGCAAAACCTGCCTCCACATATATAAATGAAAGTTTGAGAATACCGATGGAGATATCGTGATACGCATTCGTAATATCACGTGGGCAAAAAGACGTGGCGAACATTTATATAGCAATAACTTTACCAAAGGTTTGCTCCCCTAAACCACAAATCTTGCCATGTTGCAGCAGTTTTATATTTTAAAAACAATTATTATTTGATAACATATTAAGTTCCTCTTATTTTGACAATGGTCTTCTAGAACGTGGAACTTCCTCTGTTCGACGACCTGAGTGGTGCAGTGGGCAATGTGCCGCCTACCACGCAACAGGTCCCGGGTTCGATTCCCGGCCGGGCAGAAATTGAAATGATGAATTTTAATTTCTGTGACGGGTCTGGGTGTTACTATGTATAATAAGTATATATTTAAAAAGTATATAAGTAGTATATCTGTTGTCTAGCACCCATATTACAAGCTTTGCTTAGTTTGGGGCTAGATGGCGCTGTGTGAAATTGTCCAAGCATTTATTAATTTATTATTATTTATTTATTTTTATTAACATAACCAGCTCTTATTTGACCGTATGAAAGTAATATTAGGCAAAGTTGCCGAAACGTCGGGAAAACTAAAAATCAAACCAAATACCAACTAATTACCAAAGTGCTTTCAATAAAACCGCGTTAGTATCCGTTAAAAATTGTTTTATTTCATGTCTAGTGAGCGCGTAAGCTTGAGAAGTGAATATGTATTTATGTATGTCTTGAACAATAAATAAATAAAATAATAAATAAATTAATAAATATTATACACAATTATTTGTGTATAATAAAACTTATTTACTTATGTAAGAAGTCTTTTTTGTTGTAAAGATATGTATTTATAGTTAATATTTTTTTTTTTATTAATTTGTATGGGACAACGGCATATGAGTAAAAAAACGTAAGGTTACGGTTGTTTCTTCCTGAACGGATCCGACATTGTTTTTACCTGATAGTTGAAAATTGTTTAAAAAAACAAAAAACCGACTTCAAAAATCCTACCTCTAAAAAGCAAGAAATAATATTCTTAATAATAAAAACACGTCTATTGAAGTCGGGTGGGGCTGTAGTACAAATTCCTTTTTTTTATTCTAAAAGCCCCACCCGACTTCAATAGACGTGTGTTTATTATTACGAATATTATTTCTTGCTTTTTAGAGGTAGGATTTTTGAAGTCGGTTTTTTGTTTTTTTAAACAATTTTTTATTTTTTTATTTTTAGTGTAGGTACCTTTTGTATTAGGTAGTGTAGGTATATTATTTAGGTAGAAAAATCGGCTCAGCCAAACGTGAGTTAATCGCGGAGAAACATACATACATGCGGGTCAAACTGAGAACCTCCTTTTTTAAGTCGGTTAAAGAACTACACTTAAGATGTGTGGATATCCCTATTCCAACAAAAAAATAATTATCTTATTCAGTTCATAAACAAAGAAGTTATACGAGTGATCATCGAGGTAGTTCACACAAAATCATACTATTTTCGTACTTTTTTCAAGATTACTTGAAAAGTACTGAACCGATTTCAAAATTTTAAAAAATGGGACCAACTTGGGAGTTTACCTAATGTAATAACGTTTGAATCATTTCAATCGGTTCAGCCGTCTTCGAGTAATCGGTGTACATACAAAAAACAAAAAAAAAAAAAAAAAAAAAAAAAAAAACAAAAAACGGGTCGAATTGAGTACCTCCCTCCTTTTGAAGTCGGTAAAAAGCATGGTAGCTTTAGTGTCTATGAATGATAATGCCCTGTGTTTTTGACAGAACATAGCAACATATATAACTATTCAGACTGCATTGCCAGTAGAAAAAAAAAACAAAAATGTGACAAAATCTGTTCTTCCCCCTTACATGCGAGCGAGAAGCGACCTCTATAAGACAGGTTAATTTATATTTTCTCGTGTAAAGTATTGGAATTGCATAGTCAAGAACTCCGATGCAATTCCCAGTTTCCATCGTGCACTATCAGGTTCCTGATCGATGCTGCCATTGTTAGTAAGACCAAAAGGCCTATTACACCAACGTGATTTACAAACGGCTTTGTTCACATCCCGGCTGTTATCAGCTCGTGCAGGGTTGTCGGCCTTGCGAATGTTTACTGCAGATCATTTAAATGTGAGCACGGCGTCAGCAGTTTGCGGATTTATCGCTTGAGGTAGCGTTGGTGGGTTTTGATGTTGATTTTATTGGCGGTTACTGTTTGTTTGTGGGTTTTTTTTTTTACAAAAAAGTTTATAGCATATCTGTTGAAATATTAAACAGCCTGTTCCAGTTAATGGTTTCCTTTTTTTCGACATTATGCCAGCAATATTTTTTCGTAAACATCCATTACTCGGAAACAGGGGGTCAAGTCTGCTAATGTTTTCGTCAAAATCGTAGTTCAGTGGTGTTCTAATGGTAATGCTTTTTGACACAGTTCTTGTTCCTTAAACCAAAAATCAAGACACAATATGTTTCCCCTTTGGGTTCAAGAAACACAATGTGTTTCAGTTTTGGGTTTAAGAAACAAGAACTGTGTTAAAAATCATTACCATTCAAACACCATTGAACTACGATTTTGACGAAAACATTAGCAGACTTGACCCCCAGATGCTTATGCATATCCACATCACAAAAACTAAATACCGCCTCTGTGGTCTAGTTGTTCACCTACCTGTGTAAGCAGCCGAGTTCCCGGGTTTGATTTCCAGAAGGGGGTATATATGTACTCGGTTTGGTTGGTGGTTAGGGCTTATTTAAAGTCCGCCTGGCTAGCTACCACCATCTTATCTAAGTCTGACGCCATAACAACAATTTATTAATTGTTGTGTTCCGGCATTTAGAGGTAAGATAGCCAGTTCCTCAGTGATGAGGATTCCGGGTGTAGTGCGCTTCCACCTTCGGCCTTATCGTCACTTAACATCAGGTGAGATGAAGGCCAAGCATTAACCCGTTGTGTATAAAAAAATGTCTCTACCAGGATTCGAAACTGGAACCTTTTGCTGATTGATGCTTTCATTTATAGATCTTTGAAGATATTTTAAGAAACTACAAAAACTCATACATCGTATGTGGATAGGTATTTTATGCCATTTACCTTTGACCGATCTGCATTAGCTTATAAGTATTTTGAATTTGCAAGTACTTAATATCTCTCAAAAATACATTCTTAAGGCGACTTACACCATTTCATATACGAAATTGTGTTTAAGTGGTATCTAAACAATATTTAATTTATGGTGCAAGTCGGGGTTAATTCAGTTATAAAGTACACGGCTGTAACCCTAGCAATGTTAGAATGGCGATAACAACACAAAAACCACTTAAAGTAATGAAGTCAATTAGTGGCTTAAGAAAGTTTTGCCAACAAGACACAACAACGAACAACCATTCCTAATTGAAAGCTTTATAAATGGTCGTAAATTAACGAAATGCTGCCTTATTTTTCTCTCTGAATTGTTGGAGAATGTTAATATAACACACGCCTGGATTCCTCTCTGGATTCAACCGCGGTATATATTGTGGGAATTTATTTTATTGTGACGTATTTGTAATAGGATGAGTGAAATTTTCTTCGAAATAGTTTATACATGGTGTCAAAATTAATAAGTATATGGGGATGGTTTATTCCACAGAACAAAGAAGTTTATTCTGCATACCTGATCCCGTCAGTGCTTCTGCGTGCGAAAACCAAAATGTATTATACTCAACATCAAAGAACAACTCTTGACAAAATGCTCATATTGTTACGGATAATTTACGTACCTGCAACAATAAAAACGATTATTCTAAAAACAGACAGTATTTAGCATCATTTTACTACGTACTTAGTACTTCATTCTGTTGCGCCTGCGTTACTTACTATAAGGCGTGCTACAGTGCTACGGTGCTACGGTGCTACGATGCACCACGTAGCATAGAATCTTCTTATATATCTTATATATCATAGAAACTTGGTATATGAGCCAAAACACACTGTCGATCGGTCGACGAGCGACTTGGTCTTCCGGCGACCAAAAACATGGGCATGGGCAACAAGACCGGCGGGCGACCAAGCGAGCGACTTGAATATGGGTGGTGTTTCTAGTACATTCGTACATGGAAGTTGCAATATTTATTATAGAGAAACAAACGAGGAAAAATAAAGGCACGTCCTTTGTTGCAAAAACAGATAAATGAATAAAAACCGTTTGTGAGCTGCGCGGCTATTCCCGCGGCTAGTCGCCCAGTGACCGGGTGACTAATTGCGTACAGTACGAGGCATATATCTTGAAATTTTTGCGACGGAGTGGGGATAAGTTCTCGCATGTGCTCTTGTGAGCGACCAATAGCGCGCCCCCCTCTCCCGCCGCCCGCACCCCTCACCGCTACGCATGCCCAAAATACGCGTTCCGCGCAATCCCCACCCGATTTCAAGATATATGCCTCGTACTGTACGCATCTATTAAACTAAAAGAAAGTACAGTCACCACAATCGACCGTTCTACGAGTCATAGCCCGATTCATGCTACAGCAGTAACGTGATTGCTTGATGATGCTATATAGTCAAGCAACACGCTGTTTATTTATTTGATACAATATAACACTAAGTAGTGGCCATTATTTTCTATTCTTCTTTGTCATTCTGCTTCAGTTATTATATTAGGCATTATTATACCTCGACTACAGAATTTGATGTTGTGTGAACAATCATTTTCTCTCGGTGCTTCAGGTAGGTACTGCACTTTTTACTGTGCATATTTTTTTAGGATTTTTGGCGTTATGGGCAAATTGTTATGAGTGTACCGTACCGTTTTAGAGTAAAAAAAATCTTTTTTTCTGTGGGTTCACCTACAATATTGGCTGTTACGATTACAAAGTTGGATATAAAAATTATAAATTTAAAAAATATTAAAAACACGACTGCCCTGCCAAAAACGAACTAAAAAGTTGATTAACAATTAGTGTCATTGCAGTCGGGGGACCATTTTGTGGAACAATTTTTAATCAAAGAGTGCAATGACACTTGTTATTTAACTTTTTAGTTCGTTTTTGGCAGGGCAGTCGTGTTTTTAATATTTTTTAAATTTATTATTTTTATTTCACTCATTTTAGTGACAAATTATATAGTTTCTAAATGTGCTCATTAGGGCCTTTCATTTGATGCCCATATTGTAATAGTTGATAAAAAAAATTTTTTCACAATTAAAAGTGGCGTCGTACAGTCGCCATATTGACATTTCTCAAAAAAATTATAGCCAGTGTCACTCGGAACAATGTAAGGATTCTAACGATACCTCATACATCTAAATCTGTTAAGACATTTAGAAGTTATGACGGAACAAAGAAACTCACATACCCACAAACATACATGAACCCTGAACACATATACACTCCTTTTAGGGCAGTCGTGTAAAAAAGGACGATTATGCCATTCGCATAGAATAGAACCCCATTTCCAATCGTAAATGTTCAATGGAACATTATACAATTAGTAATTTAGCATCTATACTTGTACTATACAGACTCTAAGCATCAATTTTATTACCACAAAACAATAAAGGCTGTATTTTGTGCAACATAAATATATAACGTGGTCTACATCCCACGTTTATTGTGAAACCATTTGGACATCGTAATGTATTGGATTTGCAACGATTTGTCACCGCTAAACCCGTGCTTGAACTAAACGCAGAGTTTACTAAAAATTTACGATGCCATTAACATTTATTTATAACAAATCCATTTTATATCTTTATGTATTTATTTTATATAATCATTTTTACAAATCCGATTATTTGAAATATTTACGGAACAATCTTTAAAGTGCCTTCTTTCTAACAAGAAAAGAAAGAATGAAATCGGACTACGCGTTAATACGAATTATATAAGTACACATTTTGACTTTCATCCCCTCTCCCAAGGGAACTGTGCTGAATTTTAAGATAAAAAGTATTTGTTGTCCTCGTAATATGAACTCAAATTATGCCAAGTTTCATTTGAATTTATTTAGTTTCAGAGTGATGTGTGGCTGCGATACAGACAGACAAAAATGAAAAAAATATAGTTTTGGCTTCAGTATCGATTACTTATAGAGTGCTCTCCAAATTTTTTTCAAAATATCTTCAATATACAGTATTGGATCTATTACAGTTTTATTAAAACCATATGTAGAGAAACTGTCATGAAGGAAAATACATTCAGATACAATTATAATAATCTTTTTCCGAATAATCAATAACAGTAATATATATTTTACTTATATTTATTACATATGAGTTATATTACTTTTGCAGTAATGGATTCTCCCACAGACAACCATACGCCCAACGACTATCCAAATTTAAACTTGTCAGCCTTCGCGATCGCCGTCGTTTGTTGGATATGTCTTTCGCTCATAAAATTGTAAATGGGCTTATGCAATGCAGTCACTTTTTATCACGTATGTCATTGTCTGTGCCCTATAGATATCCTAGGCACCGCCAGCTTGCGACTTTTAGTGCACCATATGCTAGAACTAATCTGGGTAGGCAGTCGCCTTTGGCACGAATTTGTAACGATTATAATTTGTTGAGTAATAAAATTTTAGATCTTGATATATTTGGAGACAGCTTGACCACCTTTAAACGTAAAATACAGCAGTTTTTTGAAAATAGTCTTGCCATATAATACTTTACTTATTTCATACCTATTTTACTTATTTTTACTTTACTTATTTTAATGCATTTTATTATATTCCAATCAATTTAATCAAATCAATTTTCATTTTATTTTTATTTTTATTTTTATTTCATATTAAATCAATCCAATCTAATTTTATCGATTCATTATAAGTCAATTAAATTTATTCAATGCATTTTAATCTAATTTAAATATTTACTGTTTTATCTTGATTTTAGAAATTATTATAAAATGTTATTTACCTACTGACTTACAATTATTATTTTAGTGCTTTGATTATCTATTTGTTTCTGTGACTAATATTCAATTGGGAATGCTATGTACGCCGTTATTGTGGCATGCATCAGAAATTATTTTAATTATGTTGTAATCGATGTGTTAATGTTTGCCATGTGGCTGTACTTATAATAATAAATAAATAAATAAATATTATATGTATGATAAAGAACAATAAAGTAAGAGATAAGTATTAATGTTGCTCAGAGTAATTAAAAACCTAAAGCCATTTCATGTAAAAAGCTCCATCATGTTAAGAAAAAGCCATGAGCCGCTGATAGATTGCTCAATTTATTACGTTTTTCTAACAAGGTTACTAATAAAACCCGCGATGTAAACGGAACAGAGCGATATGTTACTCCACCCAAGCGTGACGACACGAGACAAATAGTCGCGACGCGTCGTTACCCGCTCTCGTCGATGCGTTCTGGTTAATGGTGACTTTGGGACGTGTTAGCTGTGGAAATGCAAGTCATTGAGCCTGTGTATTTGAATATTGGGTTAATTTTATAGAAACATTTACTTTACATTAACAAATATACATAACTTTTTTTATTTACTACGGGTCGATGCTTGGCCTTCGTCTCATATGATGTTAAGGTCATTTAACAAGGGTGGGTACCCACTTAGGTTCACGAACCTCCGTGCTCTGCGAACCTCCGTGCACGCTCGGCATTTTGCGATCTGATGCGAACGAACACAAAGGGGGAGCAAGTAGAAGTTCGCAATAGCGTAAACATTGAGCTCTGCGAACCTTCAACATAAGATCTGCAGAGCACGAGGTTCGCGAACCTAAGTGGGTACACACCCTAAGACTGAACTTCGAAGCGCACTACACCCCGAATCTCAACCACTGAAGAACTAGTTATCTTACCCACTCCCGAAACTCAACAATATTAAATTGTTGTTATGGCGTCAGACTTAGGTAAGATAGTGGTAGCTAGTCAGCACCGGCGTGCCATGACTGCGGCGCGCCGGAAGATACCGCACAGCACACTCTCATGGAGTGCTCTGCATGGTCGGTGCAACGACAGGAGATGATGGCAGTGGTCGGCGGGGATCTCTCGCTTCCAGCGTTGCAAACGCCATGCTGGAAAGCGACAGGTCGTGGCAGGCGGTGGTCTCCTTTTGCGAGGACGTCATCTCGCAAAAGGAGGCCTCAGGGCGATTGTGGGAAGCGGACCCGCAATCGGGCCGACTCCACAGACGGCGGAGGCTGGGGGCAAGGAGAAGGCGTTATGCGCACCTTAATCCCCCCTAGTCTTCGCAAGTTAGATGGTCCTCGAGACCCAATTTGTTGGGCCCATTGCGGCAGAAACACCAGGACCGCACGGTGCGTGACATCACGGTCCCGTAGGTCCTGTGTGTTAGTGCAGATTAGTAGGGGGTTTAGTGGGTAGTGCCCCGGCGAGTCCCACATACCTTCGGGATGCGTAAAAGCATTCCCCCTACTATAAAAAAAAGTGGTAGCTAGTCAGGCGGGCTTGAAGCAAGGCCTACCACCAACCCAAACCATGTACAAATGTACACCTCTTGGAAAACAAACCCGGGTCCCCTGCGTCCTACACGAGTGGATAAACTACAGAGGCGGTAAAAAATTTAAATAAACATTTAGTTTTGATAACTATTTGGAAATCGCTTTGAAACTCTCATAACATGAATCATTTAGGTATCAACTAACATCTGATTGAGCATGTAGGAAAAGTCCAGAACTACTTAATTATTTTTAACACCACAGGTGCCTTCAAGTGAAGAAGCCACTAAGAAACATTAAACAGGGTGTTGGGAAATTCCACTAATATTAATAAATGTGAAAGTTGGTATGTTTGGAGGTTTGTTAGGTACTCAATCACCCAATAACAGCTAAACGGATAAGCGTTAGCAACGCAGATAGTTTATAACCTGGATAAAAACATAGGATAGTTCATATTAAAACATAGGATAGATACGCAGTACAGGAAGTGGATTAGGTCATGGATATTTTTATATACTTTAACCTACATTTCAATCCACGAGACTTTCTATCCTTACATTTAAATGAAAAACACATCACTTCAAAAATAACTCTTATCTCCCAGATAAACGGAACATTAAAGCCACGGTATAAATTCGGAATAACCAAAAACTCGGTCCAGATATCACATTTATTACCCCCCACCACCGGGAGCTTGTAAAGCCGGAACAGACAATGAATAAGAAATGAATTACTTTGGTTTTGATGTCGAAACACTCACAAATCCCCGACGTCCCCTACAATATTTCGTCCTGTTTTTCCCTAAGGAGTTATTAAGAGTTTATGGTTTAGGACAGTTTGTTTTCGGTTAATAAAGTGCGAAGATTATGACGGTTTATAAACAATCTGCGAATTCTCAATTATTAGCAACGTTTCTTCTGTACTGTACCATGGGCAACAGCGTCGCTTAACCACTGCTAAGGTTAAAATCGCTTGCACGCCGCGCCCGCTGTCACATACGTTTAGTTCGTGCCGGGGCGATACGCGCGCACACGAATTTTGTTGTAAACTGGTTATGCGACGCTGTTGCCCATAGTACATCCAAGAATCAAGATGTACGAATTCTCTTCGGATATATTCCACTACAAAACTTGGGTAAGTAGCTCATTTAATTATCGCTAGCTAAGAAACATCTATTGTTATTTTGATATAACTTTAGAGTTGTAAAAATTGCTACATACGAGCCAACAAAGTCGGCAGCTAATCTAGTGTTTACAGACATGTTTATAGAAAGAGAAAGCAATATTTTTTGCATCCATTTTATTTTAAGTGACTAGTTTTATAAACTTACTAGCGACCCGCCCTCGCTTCGCTTCGGTGTAGTGTGGAATTTGACACCATGTTTTATACATACCTATATAAACCTTCCTCTTGAATCACTCTATCTATTGAAAAAAACCGCATCAAAATCCGTTGCGTAGTTTTAAAGATTTCAGCATACATAAGGATATAGGGACAGAGAAAGCGACTTTGTTTTATACTTAGTACTGATTTAATTAACATACGTACATACCTGGGTATAGGTATGTTTCAAATTGTATTCACTACTCGCGGACACTGTATGCGCTTCTGCATAATAGCAACTTTAGTCGAAGTAATTCGGTATTCTTTCATAAATAAAAAATTTACAGCATAAAAGTCTTTAGAGCCCCCGAGACGGTCAAACGGTTTGATTCAAAAACTTAAGGTTTGGTTTGACTCAAACCATTTTGATCGTTGACAAAAGTAGTTTAAACGGTTTCTCAAACATTTTTTGGGTTTGAGCACGTTTGATGAAATTTAAGCAAGTTTG
Organism: Agriphila geniculea; assembly: GCA_943789525.1. NCBI lineage: Eukaryota > Metazoa > Arthropoda > Insecta > Lepidoptera > Crambidae > Agriphila > Agriphila geniculea. Next base: position 18,014,506 of record OX038883.1, on the reverse strand, counting down.
ACGCGCCGCTTGATCGTGTTCCGATGAGTTTGAACAAACTTGGCGTAAGAAACACCATCCATTCTTAGAAAGATTTTATAATCATCTGGTGCGGTAGCTTCTTGCACTTTCTGTAGATGTTCATGTGTGAAATGATATCTTAGTTTGTACTACTCTTTGGACCAAATTCTTTCTTTTTTCTCTCTTTTTATGCAGGACATGAACTATAAAAACATGAGAAATCATGGTTCGAGGGCATCTTGTCTGCGTAACAAGTCTAATTACGACAGCGTACCGAAACAAACTGCGCAGTGCCGTTTGATAGATCCTTCAAACTGACATCAAACTGTTTGAACAAACACGTAAAGTTTGAATCAAACCGTTTGACCGTCTCGGGGGCCCTTTTGTTGTATAAAATATTTAAGAAAATATCATAACCTAGCCCAAACTCTTCCATGTATTCCCACAACGCACTACCTGAAACTTATTCAGAGACACAACAGTTAAGTCTCAAAGAGACTATGTGTTTTTAATATTAGTATACTGGGAAAATTTTCGAAATGCGTTTAAGGCCTTTCTTAGCTCAATGACGCAATGATACGATTCATATTCAGATTCTAGCGAAAATGAACTTAGTTACAACACTGTTTTCAAATAGATACGTCGGTCGTTAAGAAAATACAGCACCTTCGAGTGGAGACAATAGGTGATTCTAGGCGACAAGTGTAGCCAACGGGCGGGCATTGTGTGTGCGCCTCTATTAAATGCACAATCTAGGTCATTCTGTTCAGGCTCGATTCTTGGGCCAATGGATGCTTGAGAACTCACATTTAAGTTTTGTTCCTTCCTAGAAAATCTATAGTACAAAATGACGTAGAAAAAATATATTTTGTAGAATGCGACTGCGTCCAAAGCAATATTTTGTGAGTCGTAGTTTCTTTATATGCAATAAAATAGTGGTGTTAGGTTTGCGATTAACACATAGAACATCCACCTTAAGTAGGTTCATGTCAGTCGTTAAGACAACGCCTCTAGAGAGGACAATAGTTACTTCAAGCGACAAGTGTAGCCAACGGACGGGCATTGTGTGGGCGCCTCTATTAAATGCACAATCTAGATCATTCTGTGCAGGCCTCATTCTTGAGACAGTGAATGCTTGAGATCTCACATTTGAGTTTTATTCCTTTCTAGAAAATCTGTGGTTGATATTATTGGTGCAAAATATCGTGAAGAGATGCGACTGCGTCCAATGCAAAATTCAGTACGTTGTTGTTTACTTTATATATGGAATAAAATAGAGGCGTTAGGATAGAAAATACAGCTTAAGTAGGTTCATGTTAGTCGTTAAGAAAACGCCTCTAGAGGGGACAATAGGTAATTCGAGCGACAAGTGTAGCCAACGGAGGGGCATTGTGCGGGCGCCTTTATTAAGTGAGCAATCTAGATCATTCTGTGCAGGCCCCATTCTTGGACCGATGGGTGCTCGAAAGCTCACGTTTTAGTTTTATTCTTTTTTTGTAGAACTACTGAGGTTGATATCAGAATCTAGTTTCAAAAGCAATGGAAAAAATAACTATGAACTTTGAAGGCGTCATCCAAAAAAAGCTTCTGTAAATGACATTTGGAAAATGTAAACTTTATGGCACTTACTTACTTACGGCTTTTGTTTTCATTTTTAATTAACTTTTTCATAAAGAAAATTAGGTCAATTTGAGGTTTTTGTAACATTCTTAACTGTCTAGACGGATTTTAATAAAATGCAAACGTTGTTTGTTGAATTCAAGTCGTTTTGTTAGACTTTACCTGTCTTATTCAGAGATGTTTCACAAAACTGGGGTGCAAGACTGTTCTAACAAAACCTGGTTTAATGCTTGTAAACCAATCACAATGCACCTTTTAATCCTTAAACGGTGGGGCTAAACGTTAAACTGTCACTCTGAATACGATTTGTGCTAAAATGGCGTTAGTCAGCATAGTCAGTTAGTCGCCATGTTAACTTTGGCCCTAGTTTAACGAACGCATTCTGAATAAGACAGCAAAAGTTCCTTGCACTGGTTTTAGCAATTATTCTTACTTAACATAAGTGAGAATTTAAAATTGAATTAAAATTGATTAAAATCTCTATTTGCTTTTTTTCATATGTTTGCTCAGACAAGTTGGGCAACTTTTGAAATATGCAGTGAAGCACAATTTTCAGAACTTTTTTATTTAACGCCGGTCTTGATAATAGTTCTATTTATTAACCGAATTCAAAAAAGGAGGAGGTTCTCAGTTCGTCAGGATCTTGTGTTTAGGTGTTTTTATGTTACTCAATTTAACTCGAAGACGACTAGACCAATTTCGAAAATATTTTTTTGTTGGTCACATTATCAGGATCTGAGATCCTGGAGAAACGAACCTAGAGTGATTTGGGTATTCTTTTGGTAAATCGTTGCTTTCGAAAAGCACCATTTAGTGAATTGACAATTGACAATCAATTTTCAATGACACATTTGAGAAAAAAAATGTTCTTGATTTTAAAATATTAGTACATCTGAGAGACTGCATAGCGATTTACGAGTACTATGAAACTACGTGCGAAGTCGTGTACTGAAGGTTTCTAGATTTACGTACCTAACAGTTTTTTTATTTCGAAACATGATATACTAGTTATACCAGTAAAAAGTGGGCGGACAAACATTAAAGTACACAACTTACCAAAGATAAAAAAAACATTGGAAAATCAATAAATTACCCTAAAACAACATTTACGTTAGTCAAATCAAGAACAGTTCTATTACAAAGTGACTTCCACGGTCAAAGGGCAAAACTTCCCATAACTAAGTTTGACATAGTGTTACATGGCTTCCATTACCAAAGGGCTACCCTACATACTTTATGAAATAGGTATGTTTGAGACTTTGTTACAATTAAGACCATTTGTGGTAATTGTGGTTGAGGCCAAATTAATGGTTTCACTTGCTAACTCACCAGTGGGGTGGTATTGACTTATGAGATTTATCTCTAAATCAGCTTGATCAAAATATTTACAAATACACACATCGACTTTGTCTAGGGATACAGGTGTTATTTTCATACAAACGAGGTAACTTTGAAGCCTTGGTTTTCTGCCAGGGATGTACTGTGCTGTGATTTGATGACGGCAATCCAGGGAGTGAATGGAGAAGGTTCAGATTGCTATAAACACCCAACTGATCTGACCAGCATTATCAAAACGTAAAGGTCATTTAAAAAAAACCGCGAAAATAGCATGAAAATGTATGGAAATCCTCAAACTGAGAAATCTAACCTATTAATCTTTTAGAATGCTGATCAGATCAGTTGGGTGTGTATTGCAATCTGAATCTCCTTCATTCACTCCCTGGATGGCCATCATCAGTTCACAGCACGGTACATCCCTGGCAGAAAACCAAGGCTTCAAAGTTACCTCGTTTGTATGAAAATAACACCTGTATCCCTAGACAAACTTGATGTGTATATACTGTCAATACTTAATTTCGTTATTAATATTATAACAGCTTGGCATCTTTGCGGTTTAGATTTAAATACTGAAAAGTTTTCAGATAATGCCGCTATGGGAGAAATCCGTACAAAATTTATAAATACCTACTTAAATAATCCCCTAAAGTCAAAGTAAAAGTATGTTTATTCAAATAAACTTAATAACTAAGCACTTCTGAATCGTCTATATTTTCTTACCACCCATTCCGGACTTCTTTAACTAATAAGAAGAACGTTTTCATATTTACAAACTTACCAAATACAGTACAGCAGGATTATTCACAACAAAGTACTTATACTAGCAAGTTACGTGTTACATGCTTACATGTCATGTTATATAATTTCCACGTATTTAGGTCTTTCAAATAATCGTCTACTTTATAATAACTTTTAGGTACCCAAGAGCGTCTTTTGGTTTTTAAATTGATGGAAAGGAATCCTGAAACCTTACAATTATTGTAATTTAATTATTGAACCAGTTGTATCAAAATACCATTACAATTCAGGAATTAAAATGCAAGCCATTATGATTAAAATTCAATGGAATGAGACGCTTTCACTCTCAAGCGAAGGTATTTAATTTTAAATTTTGCAGTTATTATTTTAATAATTAAATCTTTCGCACCACTAGTTATTTTAATTACAATAAAATTCGTTTTTAATATCCGGTAATCCGCCAGAACTGAGGGCCTATTACAAATAAAACCGGTCAAGAGCGAGTCGGACTCGCGCACCGAGGGTTCCGTACCATCATAATTGCACCATCAAACCACACTGCAGAGTAGAATAATAAAATTAGTATTGCAGTTTTAGGTCAGCGCTCACTTGACCGATAGTGGAACTAATGTTAACTTTTTTAGAAATCTGATAATTTCTAAAAAAGTGTGCTATATTGAGATGTCGTTTTATTTTCCCTGTAATCTTCATATAAACTGCTATCACATAGAATTATTTCAGATTTTTTTTCTTTCTAAACTTCGGAGATAAGGGGGGAGAACGGTATTTTTTTTACATTTTTATCATAAGTCGAAAACTACGCGGCTTAAAACAAAAAGAAAAAATGATTGAAAATGTGCAAACGGCGTTCTTTCATATGATACCCCACCCATATGCCCTAGTCACCTCACTTCAAATTTTTAAGACCCCTTTTCAGTCCCTGTTGTAAAAAAAATCTTTTTTTAAATTTCTTTCTTATTGGGCAAATGTCATCTTAAACTATTCCAAATTTCAAGTTGATACCATTAATAGTTCTCGAGATATCCAGCTGTGTCAGACAGACAGACTGAGTCACACCATAAAGATTTCTTTTTTACCATTTTGGTAGGGAACCCTAAAAAGCATCGCGATAAGCGTACGATATTCGTCCCACTCCGTGACGTTATTACCTCATGTATAAGGTTCAAAATCAAGTAAATACATCAACGAAAATCATTCGACTTTCCTGATTCTTTTGTATAATAGGCCCTGTGATACCCAAAAACTAATAAATCAAAGTATTGCAATCTAATTTAACGAGTAAAAGTTGAAATCTTTTCCGAATCACAAATCTTTTAAGAGCTAATTTCCTTAAGAACCTTTCTCCCAGTGTCATTTAAACTGTAAAATAATAAGATTGATGCTCTCCTATCCCGTTCATTGGAATTTCTTTAGCCCTTTTCCTTAAAAGTAGGTAAATACCAAGGCGTAAAAAACCTTTTACCAAGTTTATCGGGAATGGTTTTGAGTGCACTTGAACTTTAAACATTATGTTTATGATATATTTTTATCAGGCCCATTAGGACTAATGCCATAATTATAAGTCGTTAATAAACATTTTCATCACAACTCTTTTCAATTAAAATTTGTGAATAGATACTTAACTACGCAATTGATTGTCTGGAATAGCTGCAATGTCATAATAAAAAAAACCGGCCAAGTGCGAGTCGGACTCGCGCACGAAGGGTTCCGTACCAAAAAACTACAAAAAAATCATGTTTGTTGTATGGGAGCCTCCCTTAAATATTTATTTTATTCTGTTTTTAGTATTTGTTGTTATAGTGGCAACAGAAATACATCATCTGTGAAAATTTCAACAGTTTACTTGTTGTCGTTATTGATGTCGAGCAAAAAACGGCTAAAAAATCACGTTTGTTGTATGAGAGCCCCCCCTTAAATATTTATTTTATTCTGCTTTTAGTTTTGTTGTTAAAGCGGCAATAGAAATTCATCATCTGTGAAAATTTCAACTGTCTAGCTATCACGGTTCATGAGATATAGCCTTGTGACAGACAGACAGACGGGCAGCGGAGTCTTAGTAATAGGGTGGAATCAGTAATATATAATAATTCAAACCTTGTATACGATCCTAAAGTTCTGTTTTGTAAGCACGTAAAACATTTCAACAAAGTACTTATACATTTATTAATAAAATTAAGAATGGTAAGTGGTAAATGTAAAATTGACATAATGATACCGAGTTTTCAATTTTCGGTGTGAAAATTAAAGGAAAATCAACATGCGTTTCGTAAATGATAAATTAAATATTAAATTAGCCTTAACCCTTCGCTTGTTCAAACGTACAAGGGTATTTATGTTTAATTAGGATTAACGAAATAAAAACGTTTAGGGATGTTTAAATTAATTAGTAGAAGAATATGTTGTTTTAGCCAAATTACAGAAAAAGATTTATTTATTTCATTGTCAATAATTAAAAAAAAAAGATTTAAAAAGATTTCTTTAAAAATAAATTAAGTAATGTCTATCATGGACATTTAAATGAACGACTTTTTTATTCAGTTAAATAAATAGCATAGCAATATTTACCGTTGATTTTTATTCAATCATTTCATTGACTTTAATTAATAAAAATATGAAGCACAGCAATATTTATCTTTGACCAACCGATACACTCATAGAAATACTACGACTTGTTTTTATTATATTGAGCGAAAACAATAGGACATAGACAACAAGTGCATTATAAAACAATAACATTGGTGATAACATCGGTAATTGGTCCTTTTTTTCCGTTTTTGGCCCGTAGGAATCTACGGGCTGACAAACTCCAATTTCGTAAAAATCTCCCAAAATCTACTGTTACTTACTATGAATTATTAACACAAAAGAACGAAAATATGTCAATGAAAAAACCATTAAAAATTTATATCAGTCAGTTTAAATATTAACCAAATATAATAAAAGTCATTCTAAAAATATGACACACAAATGAATGAAAAAGGTAAAAGGGATCAAACTTATAAAGCTTTGACAAATCAGTTTAAGGTGGTACCCTGAGCGAAAGTGGCGCCGCAGTGAATTTTATTTAATATTATAATTCTAATACACAATTTTAATAATGTTTATCGTGGAGATTTTAGGGCCCACAGTCTAGTATTTTTAGACGGCATCGTTACATTCCCTAGTAGTCACTGCTAGAAGTAGATAGAAAAACTGCTAAAAGTGGCCGTTTTTGACACATTTGCTATCTACTTCTACGAATGACTACGAGGGCATGTAGTGATACCTTCTAAAAATACTAGACCATGGGCCCTTAAATCTCCACGATAAATATTATTAAAATCTTTTTCTATTAATAACTTATTAAATAAAAACCTCTGAGGGCGCCACTTTCGGTCATACAACCGCCTTAAAATAGAATTTACAAATATCGAAATATCAGTCTACTATCTGATGACGTCACAATCGAGAAAAAAAGCTTTTACAGTTTTAATAATTAGCTAGGCGTTTTTGTCTTCGTTTATCGAAACAAACAATAAAACAATAAACAACTGCATTCCAAAACAATAACATCCGTGAAACGCCCATAAACCAGTTCAGAAACGGATACGGAGCGGCGTTCCTAAGATTACCATATCAAAAGCCACACAGTGAACAAAGCTTTAAGATAGAGCTTTAGGGAAAAAACCGTGCGCGATGACACAAACGGAGTCTAGGCTTTGAGGACTTAGGGCGCTGATACATTAGCACATTTCTTTGTGAAATCTACTTTCTATGGGACGGGGTACAGAAGATATTCGAGAAAATGTAATAAAGAATATGTGAGAGTCCTATTAAAGCCTTTACCGCGGCGGTTTTCATTTCAATTAGGTACATGTTATTTTAATGACTTCGTTTACTGGCATAATTAATAACAATTATTTTTTGACCAAAATCAAAGAATAGTACCTACTTTTCAGCAATAAAATCCTTTCCGTAAATTGTCGCTTTCAATTTGTCCCCGTATTGTATTGTACATTTTACGATGTATCGAATTTCACGAATCATAGAAATGTCCCTCGAGGGCAACACGCGCCACGGCCAAATTATTTGACATTTGTATGAGTGGGTAACTTTTTCCATGGATCCATAATAAATTCCCTAGAGAAACCGGAAACGTGTATCTTAAGCATAAAGTAATAACCTCCGGAGATTAAAATGTGCAAATAATAATATTTGTTAGGTAATGATAAATTTAAAACAGGATTATTGTTTTAAAAAATACGTCGAATTGCAAAAGTTGGGTTTTTTAGGGTTCCGTACCCAAAGGGTAAAAACGGGACCCTATTACTAAGACTCCGCTGTCCGTCTGTCTGTCTGTCTGTCACCAGGCTGTATCTCATGAACCGTGATAGCTAGAAAATTGAAATTTTCACAGATGATGTATTTCTGTTGCCGCTATAACAAAAAATACTAAAAACAGAATAAAATTAATATTTAAGGGGGGCTCCCATACAACAAACATGATTTTTTTGCCGTTTTTTGCTCGATATTAATAATGACAGCAGGTAGACAGTTGAGATTTTCACAGATGATGTATTTTTGTTGCCGCTATAACAACACATACTATAAACAGAATTAAATTAATATTTAAGGGGGGCTCCCATACAACAAACGTAATTTTTTTGCCGTTTTTTGGTACGGAACCCTTCGTGCGTGAGTCCAACTCGCACTTGGCCGGTTTTTTACTTCTCCAATACTTCTGTTTTCTCAAACATTGTTTCAACTTGTACATAACAAGATTAGGCTTAAAGGAAAAAAATAGATCAGAGAGATTAGTTGAAGATGCCCGAAGTCGGCCGAAGGAAAAGATAATAATTTTATTATTATTTCGGAGTAACCCTAAAGCGGCACGCCCCATCGTTAATAGCAGACGCTAAGTCAATAATGCTATCATACCAAACTCAGCTACTTATTTCGTTAAAAATGCCTTTGGCTAGAGAACGTGATAATTATCGTGCTACATCGGGGTGAAGCACTGACCTGCATATATTTACACTGGACAGGCTTATGTCAAACTGTTTTTGTGCCTATTTGATTTCCGCCATTTTGGCGCTGTAGGACGTAGCGTGAGCATAGCGTGCGTACGTGGTACTAAAGTTTGAAGTCTGGAGAGACCATCACGGCAACTATTTTCATATTGTACGTCAAAATTAGTTCTTTAGACGCACGCTAGTGGCGTTTCAAATAGGCACAAAAACTTAGCTGTCAAATCATACAGACAGCCAGTCCACTTAAATAAAAAAAAAAAAATTCATGTCAGTGGGGTGAAGTAAGTAAAAATCTACTTCATTCTTCATATCATCAAAATGTAATTTTATAGAAGATTGTTATACAAGGCGTTAAATGACATATTGTATACGAGGTAGTTTTTGGCGAGGGAGTAAATAGAAACCGAGTTACAATAGGTTTATAGCGCCATGTTACACCCTACTTTTCACTACGACTGCGAGAAAATAAAATAATCCAATACAATATTAAATAGTTTAAGAGAAAAAATCTACAGATTTCGCGCCAATGCCTCTTTTTGAAGTGAAAACTTTTTTAGCGGCGTTGTACGCTTTTTTGTAATGGGGAAAAAATGTTAATCTCGCGTCAGTCAGGATCACGTGACCCTGATCGAAAATTCGTAAGACGGATGTGACGGATGGAGAGTAGACAGCCGGTGGCGGAAGTATCCCCCTCTCTTTCTAAGGAGCGCGGCGAAAATGGCAGCGCGTCATTTCAAGACGTAAACACTTGTGTCACCATAGAAACGCGCTAATTTTTTAATTCAATGTCAAAACTCTAGTTTTTCTGTCAAGCTATGGATAAGACTTTCGTACAATACTGTTCTGTATTTGTAAATTCAAATGCAGAGTCAATTCGTAAAACGGCAATACGTGCAAAATTATTCCCTAACCATTCCAAAGTATCAAAAATTCACAACGCAAATATTCAAGTTTTCACTTCTGCCGGCACTCCCGGAGTGCAACTCATTTTTTTTTATTTCTTCAGTACCTGATAATATGGTCTATGATTCTACCCACAGACCATTAATTTTACTGAAGAGATCGCCACTTTTTGTTCCATTTTCAAAAATAAAATGTTCTTCTTTTTATGTAACTGTAATAAGTCGAGTCTTTATCCATGATTAAGTATTCTACCTATTTTTGTAGGCGTTGGTAATTGACAAAAATAAAAAATAAAAAGTTTTTCCCCTAGAGGCAACTAAGTTATTTTATCCCAGCTCTGGTACGCAACAATGATGGAATTTTTGAGCAAGAGGAGTAATAATAATTTAGAAATGCACATAATATACACATACTTAAAGTGTCTTTATTATAATGTTGCCTAATACCGTCCACTACCACAACCACTACAGCTATAAAAAATTCACATTAACATTATTATAATTTAATGACAAGAGACACTCGGTTTACGGGGTATTTGCACGAGACGACTTGGCAGGCACTTGGCAGGCACACTACATCGCTTGTAAAATCGAATCACCACCTAATTGAAATTAGGTTTGCAATAAGATTTTACAATAGCACCTACACCTGCCAAGTCGCTCCATGTAAATACCCCATTAAAGTTAAAAAAAAGGAAAGGTAATATACATATCCTTTTTAGGGTTCCGTAGCCTTAATGGCAAAAAACGGAACCCTTATGGATTCGTCATGTCTGTCTGTCTGTCTGTCTGTCTGTCTGTCCGTATGTCACAGCCACTTTATTCCGAAAGTATTAAGACTACACAGTTGAAACTTGGTAGGTAGATGTATTCTGTTAACCGCTTAACGAATTTAATACAAAAATAAGAAAAATAAAAGATTAAGGGGCGGCTCCCCATACATGGAACTGAAACTGAATTTTTTTTTTTTACTTCAATCCAACACGTGTTGGGTGTCTATAGATAGGTCTTTAAAAATGACATTGAGGTTCCTAAGACAACTTTTTCTCAAAGTTAATTGTTTGAAAGATATTCACCGCCAAAGTGGTAAAATGTGTGTCCCCCCCCCTTTAACTTTTGAAATAAGAGAGTGAAAAATCTAAAAAAAATATATGTTGTAGATCTTAATAAACACTTTCAACCAAAATTGGTTTGAATAAGATATAGTAATTAGTTTTTGAGATATAGCACATTTTCCAAAACCGCAAATATAACTTTGTCATTAATACCAACACCGTGAAAAACAAAGTTATTTTTGCAAACGAAAAATGATAGGTGGTATTAAATATGGTATGGTATAAGGTAACTACGGAACCCTATGGCGCGTGGCCCGACACGCACTTGGCCGGTTTTTCCTTATTTTTAGGGGGGAGTGATGTAGCGTCAGCTCGGTCTTTGTATCTAGAGCAAACTCATACACTGTGTTAAGAATATCCAGCTGACGCACATACAATCTGTAATAATTTAGTATATAAGATGAGTAAAATAATAAACATCGTTCTTAGCTCTATAGCAACACGCTACACTGGCTGTTAGATTCATCTCCCAAGCTAGGACCCAAAGTTAATTAAGAATTCAAATAAATAATGAAAGTGTGCACCAAGCCTATTTGGCCTAGTGACAGAAGAAAAGCGTTTGTAGAGAGCCGCAATCCGAATCGCTTAGAACAATTAAGTTTACGGAATAGCGTCGCCTTTTGCTCATTACAGTTCTGGGAACTGGGAAAATGATAATTTACTTTTTTGATTAAATTATAAGAAAGTTTTTGCATTTTTTCTTATTCCCAAGAAACGTGAAATACTTTTGATGATTGCCTAAATTACTTACTGAAGATTTTTAACGTTTCGTGGAAATGAGAGAAAAGATATTTAGACAATAAATATTTTTAACAAATACTTTCTAAATTTTTTTGTGAATTATTTTTTTTTAGCTGAAAATGCGGAAAAAGGCCATTATTACTTCAATTTGAGAAGGTTGAGAACAAATAAGCGATTATTATGTTTGAATCCTATTTTTTTATACTAGCTTCCGCTCACGACTTCGTCTACATGAACTTTGAAACTTTCACATTCTACTTCCTATCCTTACTAATATTATAAATGCGAAAGTTTGGACAACAACCTCTAAACATCCAAAGACGTTTAGATGCTTGTATGTTCGTTGATCAATCACGCAAACACGGCTGATTTAATTTGGATGAATTTGGCACACAGTTTAAAGCTTGGATACTTTTTATCCCAGTCAAAGGTTTCCTAGGGATTTTCCAAATGACCACGCGGACGAAGTCGCGGGTGGAAGCTAGTTTACATAATTTTCGCACCACGAAAGTAAGAATTCAATTTATGGGTAGGTACCGCAAAGACTCCAAGAAATTTAATCATAGCTGAAGTTCGTTTGGGGAATATTAATTCGTTGCCAAATTAAGGTTGCTAAGGAATTCTCTTATAAAACACAGATTTCCGGGCGACTGGTAAAACATAGGTATGACATGACATGACGTTTGGGAAAAATAAAAGAAATTTTTAGAATCTACCCCTTTCTGGTAGTTGATTGTCGAACCACAAGATTTCGGCTTTTAGATTTGAAAAACTAAAAAAAATTGCTGAAATCATTTGTTTTATTCATACTTATCTTAATTACGGTATCTAATAACAGCTTTTACGTGTTGATGAAAATTATGTTTTTTTCTTTGCGTATGAGTAAATATTTACTACAAAACACAACTACGTTAAAATAAGTTGTTAAAATAAAATCAATCTACGATAAGTAAAATATTATAGGGCTCATTGAGAAATGAACTGTTAAAAATATGCGTGAAATTATTTGACCACATAAAAAACCGAACATGGATTTAATCTTGTAGTATTCAGTACTGTCAAAGGATTTTTTAATAAGAACCTTACTCGCACCCATAGACATAGAAAAATTTTCGATGAGCTCAAGAAGACCAACAAAGCGTGGAAAAGAGAAGTTAACATCATACGGACACGGTCTATGTAAAAAAGAGACAAAGGATCAAGTGACATGTGCCAACATTTTTACAGTAAGAGCCCCTAGCGTCCCGCCTAGCAAATGAGCAATCACAGTATGTTTAAAATATTTTTTAATCTTAATTAGAATTTAAAATAAAGGTATCGTGGAGCTATGGTATCTTCTGTTCTAAGTAATTGTGATGTGATAAAAAGAAACAATCCAAGTAATCACACTTTTCAAAGGTAAAAAAGATATTGCCACATATTTCTCTAAAACCAAATTTCGCTACATTTAGTCGTTGATCGACAAAGAAAACAGTATGAAACATAGTTTATTAACTTCCTTTGCCATAATATAGTCATATTTAATGAATCTAAGTCATATTTTACGTATCTCATATAAAATGTAGGTATTGATTCGTTTTCGGATCACCTGTTTATTGACTTTGTTGTTCTTTGACATTCTATTTCTATGCTCGCACCGTTGAGAATGTCAAAAGGAAAATAAACTCTGTCGTTTTATTCCGCCAGCGTAAATTAAAAGCTAGCCAAAATAAATTCCAAAACAAACGAACGTCACCAAATATCGGGCGATGGACAGACGCGCCCGTGCCTCGCATAGGAATTGGAAAAAATGACAAGCTTCAAAACGCGGGCCGAAGCTATTGGCATCCGGGCCTCCTGGCACAATTTTATTGACATTTATTAAAAACGTGACGACCGGTAAATACGAAGAAAGTGTTTATTCGACCGTCACTCGATGTCATCTTATTAACTTCGGAAGGAAAAAAATAAATTTTACCGAAGCGTTTAAGGCTCCTATAGAACTAAAGTAGCGCCGTCATCTTAATTAAATTTATTGCTCGCTAAGTATACACGGTGTTTGGTAAAAACCTTATAAAGCCGAATATGGTTGATAGGGACCATCAAACTGACCAACTTTTACTATAGGACCAACTCTGAAATCGCGAAAAAAATCAGCTGTTTCATTACATTCTGTACATTTTAATATTTTTGTAATTAATTTTTGTATTAAACAGCCTTGTTTTTCGCGATTTCAGGGTTGGTACCATAGTAAAGGTTGTTCAGTTTGATGGTCCCTTTCTACCATATTCGGCTTTAGAAGGCTTTTATCAAACACCTTGTATAATGTATCAAAAATTCACATGTACAGATTAAAGCTAAGGCTCTATAGTTAATTTACAAACAAAAACCTCAGTAAAATATAGTTCGTAGAAGTAGGCAAAAGTACCTAAAGTGGGCACTTTTCAATAGAATAATTTGTTATTGATGCAATAAAAATCGAAAGGGTTACTCATAAGGATTATTTTTTCTTAAATGACACAGCATCTTAAACAAAAAAATAAATTAATTAAAAAAAACATTAAAAACACGACCGCCCTGGCAAAAACGAACTAAAAAGTTAAACAACAAGTGTCATTACAGTCGGGGGACCTCATTATGGGACAATATTTGATGAAAGAGGTCCCCCGACTGCAATGACACTTGTTGTTTAACTTTTTAGTTCGTTTTTGGCAGGGCAGTCATGATTATAATATTTTTTAAATTTATTTATTTTTATTTCACACATTTTAGTGACATATTATATAGTTTTGGAATGTGCTCATTTTTCCTTTTTTGGCATTTGATGCCTATATTGTAATAATAGAACAAAAAAATTTTTTTTTCACATTTGAAAATGCGTAGTACAGTCGCCATATTATTTTTTTCTAAAAAAAATATAGCCAGTGTCACTCGGGATGCTGTAGGAATCTAACGATACCCTATTTATCCAAATCAGTTCAGGCATTTAGAAGTTAAGGTGGAGTAAAGAAACTCACATACGCACATACATGAACCCTGAACACATATACACCTGTTTTTGCTTTGGGCAGTCGTGTAAAAAGAATGATGAACTTTGAATAACAAAACCCTTACTCAGATTTCATATTTTCCCTACTACTTGCGTGCATAATCAGAGATAAACTAAATTCTGTTAGTATAATTACATCACACTTAAAATCGTTCGTGTCATATGTAAATTTCGTTTAATTTGGTAATAGCCAAGTTCCTACGGGACCCCCACTTCAAGAGTTACCGTTCACAGTTGATGGGCGTTAATAAACCAAATGGAAACATGGTACGGGCCCTTAACGACTTTCATATTATGTGAACATAATGTTCTTTAATAATACAAAGAGCGAGTAATTTCGATTATATAATTCCAAGTCAATAAACAGGGGGTCTATTACGAAAAGTTTAATGCTATACACGCAGCTGCGTCCGTGCTTCGTTTTGATTGTTTCTTATTACAAATCACTTTCGTATGCGATATTGCGAAGAGACTGCGTGAGTTTGCCAGTTTCTCTCTAGCGTATCTGACATCATTCGTTTAGTAGTCTATAAACTACGATAGCCAAATTCAAAATGTTTGTTATAACTGCAACCAATGAACTGCGGACGATTATCGTGGCCAAACGACTGCGTTACGCAATTGCGTGCGTTATTTTCGTAATAGGCCCCCAGTGTATTCGAAGTCCTTAACATGTAAAGTACTGATACAATTTATGAACATCAAATGTTTACGATCGGAATTAAATTATATTTTATGATACTTTTTGGTTGTAACTTGTAGCTAATGCTTGTTTAATTTTATAATTAAACAAGTGTCTTTAACCACACACATCTGGTTATACAATATACTATCATCACCACTAAACTACTAACAATAAATAACTTGTACTAGATTAAAAAAATCACGAAAAGAGTCTTAAACCTGTAAAACTAATAACTGTTGAAAGTGTCTTTAACCACACACATCTGGTTATACAATACATACACTATCACCACCACTAAACTACTAACAACAAATAACTTGTACTATACTCCAAAAATCACGAAAAGACAGTCCCAAACCTGTAAAACTAATAACTGTTGAAAGTGTCTTTAACCACACACATCCTGTTATACAATACACTATCACCACCACTAAACTACTAACAACAAATAACTTGTACTAGACTCAAAAAATCACGGAAAGACAGTCTCTAACCTGTAAAACTAATAACTGTTGAATGTCTTTAACCACACACGTCCTGTTATACAATACACTATCACAACCCCTAAACTACTAACAACAAATAACTTGTACTATACTCAAAAAATCACGAAAAGACAGTCCCAAACCTGTAAAACTAATAACTGTTGAAATGTCTTTAACCACACACATCCTGTTATACAATACACTATCACCACCACTAAACTACTAACAACAAATAACTTGTACTATACTCAAAAAATCACGGCAAGACAGTCTCTAACCTGTAAAACTAATAACTGTTGAATGTCTTTAATCACACACGTCCTGTTATACAATACACTATCACCACCCCTAAACTACTAACAACAAATAACTTTTACTAAACTCAAAAAATCACGAAAAGACAGTTTCAAAACTGTAAAACTAATAACTGTTGATGATGCAAATCCATAGGTATTTGGCAAAACTTAATCCTAACAGTTACAGTCATTAACAGTAATGATGAAAAACTTATCTAAAACTTTTTCAAAGATTTCAAGTACCTATCTATTTAAAGGCCAAAATAATCGTTAATAACTACATCAATTTTAATATACAGGATGTCCTAAAACTTTGCTACACGAAGGGAAAGTACCTTAAATATTGAAGTTAGTAAAATTTATTGAAATTAGACTTCATTTTGATTTAAAAAGTAATTGAAACTGCTGCATACAAAGGTTTTTGAAAAATCTTTTATCTTTGCGATACCTACCGATCAAAAGGGTAACTCATTAGGATTATTTTTTCTTGTGTAACACAGCATCTTAAATAAAAGGAAGATCATGAAATTTAGCAATTAAAATTTAATTATTACGTATTATATCAATTTATCGTATGTGATTAAAAAAAATGCAATTTTTATTATTTTTAAAACAAAACGAAGTCCTTTTAGTGTTCCGTATTTCAGTTAAATTTCCTATATTTCCCTCCATGTGGCAAAGTTTTAGGACACCCTGTAGGTCAGTGTAGGTATAGTTAGTATGTTTTGTTTGTTTATACTTATCCCTGTAGAGTTGTTTTAGAAGACATACCTGAAACAGACAATGATAACAGCGTCACTTTGGTGCTCCTTTCAATTTATTGTGTTAATTAAGATGCTATTAAGTACTGGTGGTAACGCTTAGCGAGAATAGAGATGAGAAAATGGTCGATTTTCATTCAATTAATCTAAGAAAAAATAAAATACATAGAATAAAAAAAAAGTGTATTTATATTACTTACTAAATAATACATATTTACTTAATCTATTTTTTATTTTTTTACTATTGTCATGAAACCTCGTAACTTTCAAAATCTTAAAGCTCATATAATAGGGAAGCACTTTTTCAACAGCGTTCAGTACGAAATTATTAAATTACAATAAAAGCTACAGAGTATCGTTTACGCTTTCTTGTGAGTGAGAAGACGAAAGAAATAATAATATTTTAAGGGTTCCGTACCGAAACCGGTAAAAAGGAACCCTTATGGTGCGACTCAGTCTGTCTGTCTGTCACAGCTGGGTATCATATGAAGAAGCGTTGTTTGCATATACCTACTCAAACATGTTTTCTTTTTTTTAGGCTGCATAGATTTTGACTTTGAGGAAAAATTTAAAAATAATATGTTCACCCCCTAATCTGCGAAGTTTGCATAGAGAAAAATCTAAAATCAGGAAAATTAAAGTGATATCTTTAAACAACACGCTTTTTCAGAAATCATCAACAAAAATTACATTAGTTTCACCATCAATTAACAGACAGCTGACTTAAAACTGCAATATTCTACACCGCAATGTATTTATAAATGATGGTACGGAACCCTTGGTGCCTGAGACCGACTCGCTCTTTACCGGTTTTTTTAATAATATTCATTATATAATGCTCTTTTATTATCCCTTACTTTGCTTTTATTTAATATCGATAAATTAAAGCTAAGTTTGTTCTACAGCACATCACTATCTAAAACTTTTATCGGTCTCCTATTTAAGAAGTTGCGAACCAACGCTTCAATTAAATCGACTTTATGTTTGACTTGGGCGGATAATTAATGACCGCCTCGCCAACTCAGATCTTACAATTAAGATATTCATAATGAAACTTTCGTTAGCATTAGCCTAATTGAATTTAAAGGATTTAATGAAATACGCCTTTAGTTACTAAGCAAATATAGCATAAGTCATCACTGGCAACACACACTGTTCATAGACTTTCGTCTTGAGACACTGAGGTAAGTCGGACGCGAAGATTTTTCGAAGCTTCCCGAATGCTGCCCACCCGAGTTGGATTCGACGAGAGATCTCTTTCTCAAAGTTGGACTTACCTAACTGGACTGCCTGTCCTAGGTATACGTAGTGGTCAACAACTTCAAGTGTAGTGTTCCCAACATGAACTGGAGAGGGTACAACATGGCCATTTGACATAATTTTCGTCTTATCCATGTTCATCTTGAGACCCACTCTTTTGGAAGCACTACGGAGATGTTCGAGCATTGTGTTCAGGTCTTCCATGGTCTCAGCCATAAGGACTATATCGTCGGCAAAACGAAGGTGTGTTAGGTACTGGCCATTAATGTTGATGCCAAGTCCTTTCCAGTCCAAGAGCTTAAAGATATCCTCCAACGCAGCTGTGAACAGTTTCGGAGAAATAACGTCTCCCTGTCTCACACCACGCTGCAGTTGGATAGAATTTGTACTCTGGTTCTGTACTCGGATCGACATGGTGGCATTCTTGTATAAGTACCTCAACACCTCGATATACCTATAGTCCACTTGGCACCTTTGGAGAGACTGCAGCACCGCCCGGGTTTCAATCGAATCAAAGGTTTTCTCTAATCCACGAACGCCAAGCAAAGTGGCAGATTATACTCTTCGGTCTTCTGTATAACCTGCCGCAGCGTATGGATGTGGTCTATGGTGCTAAAGCCTTTTCGAAATCCGGCTTGTTCGGAAGGTTGGAAGTCGTCGAACTTGGGGGCGAGAATATTAATATTAGGTATTAACCCAAAATTCTGGTGTCTGGATGATATTACATTTTGTTTAAATAAAAAATATATTTCTGTTAGTAAAGTTACTGTGTAGTAATTACTTTTCATAAACGTTGTTAAAGTTATGTGTTATTTCTATTCGTATTTGTGTCAAGTACAGTCTAAAGTTTCACTAACGAATTGTTTCTATTCAAATAATGAACTTAGCAAAAAAACCTTATTTTTTTAAGTACACAATTATGAAACAAGTTCTCAAACTAATAAAAGGAAACTTGGCAACTTTTAATCCGATACTAATCTTCTGCGCAACATTTAAAGCGGGTCTTTGGCGAAGTAAAACTGCTATTAAACGTGTTCTCCTATTAAGGAAATTTGGAAAAAGGTCACATCGGAGTTTAACTTGAATTGCTTCGAAATAGCTCCTTTGTAAACTGGCAACTTTTTAAATGTTGTTAGAATTAATTTTGAAATTTTCCGAGAAAACGTATAAGTGCATCGTAATCGTTCTAAATTTCCTTAAGGGCCCGTAGACCTACCGATTTGACCTACTGGTAGGACCACGGTATACCACTATGTACTGTTTCGTGAAAGATGATTATTCTAAGAATATCTTAATTCAATAATACATTTCTTACATAGGTAAATTAAGATGATTAATATAATGAAAATATTAGAAAAAATCGGCTCACCCGTAGCAACTCAGACGGGACAAGGGTAGGTAAATTGTTGAAATTCTGGATTTTAGGCATTCACAGTGCTATTTTTATATTAAGATAATTTATTTATTAGAAAAAATACTAGAAAAAAAATCGACTCACCCGTAGCAGCTCAGACGGGATTCGAACCCGCACCCTTGGGATTCCGGCCCAATGCACTGACCAATATTATGCTACTAGCATAATCGCTTAATTCCTACTAGCTTATTTTTTATTGCTTTAGTACTTATAAGATAATACTTGTTATTACATTTTAAGATATCAGCCATAATTTATTGTTGTTGGTACACGCTTGCTTGCATGCTTTTCTTAGAAGATAAAAAGGTTTTTTTATTCCGAATGAACTATTTTGATAGAAATAAATCAATACCACATTCAAAGCAGGAATCTTAAGCATTCAAAAAACGCTTACTTAAAGCCAACAAACCCGACAGCTGTTTTCAGAAGCCGATTTGCAACGAAATTTCCCTAAACACAGGTATTTCATCCGTCTTATATTTTCCCCCGCTTTCATCTCGCAATTCAGTTCTACACAAAAGTTTACCTCTTCCTGGTTTTATTAATAAAATCCGGGAATTATTTGGAGCGGTCCGGCTGCGTTACCGCATTGGACCACTTTTTTATCGTTATTTTTCAAAAGCCCATATATTTCGCGGGATACTCTTCGTTTTTCTTGTCAAGATTTCTGGTATTTAGAAGAAGGTTTGTGAATACGAGAGATGGTAAGTAGTTTGCAGTGGGTTATGAATAGTTTATTTTCCATACATACATTTATCTAACGTGCATGAGATGGAGCTCGGTGGCGCAGTGGTTTAGCGCTTGGCCCAGCGATTGCGGAGGCTAAGCAACTTTCGCAAGGGTCAGTCATGGGATGGGTGACCAAAAATGTATTATCTCGAGCTCCCCCGTGCTTCGGAAGGCACGTTAAGCCGTTGGTCCCGGCTGCATTTGCAGTCGTTAACGTATGGCCGGCCAATCCGTATTGGGCCCGCGTGGTTAGTTATGGCCCGTCCTCCTCGTCCATATAAGGAAGGCCTGTGCCCCAGCAGTGGCTGATGGACAACGTGCATGAATATTGTATTGTGAACTACAAAAGGGGGTTTTAAATTACTTATTGATACAGATTGATGTATTATCGTAGGTATTATCTTTAGGGGATTTCTTTCCTATGAGGTTGAGAACAAATCATTTCGCAGAAAGATATGTACCAAAATTTCTACTGTGAAAAGGAGAAATTAAATTAATATTAAATACCTTATCAATAACAAGGAGTGAGTCTTTGATGAATACTTTGAGTTATAATAGCGGAACGTTGAAAATAAATTTAATTTTCTGTTTTATCGACTCAATTATTAAGTTTGTTCACTTGATTTACTTATTAAGTTGCTATGAAAAAAGGCAGTAGAGCATTTGTTTTAAATGTGTGAAAATGATATAAAATATTTTGTTATTTTTACTTAACCATTTTTATTACCTATAGTTGTATTCAATTGAACGTTAATGAGGATTGTTGTGATGATAATAATAATAGATTCGTAAAAATTAATTATTATTACAATTTACAAAACTAAATACCTTATCTTTTCATTTATCTATATATATAAAACTCCAAATTGATTGATTGTTGGGATAGGTATAGAGCCCTAACGGCTGTAGGTAGAGACACCATTTTTGGAGGGTAGATACCTTTCATGATGTAGGTGAACACTAAGAAAGGGTTTTGGAAAATTCCCGTTATACAGGGTGCTACAGGGTGTTCCCGTTTGTATGGGAATTTGTATAGGGTTGAAGATAGAGACACCATGTTTGGAGGGAGATACCTTTCATGGCGTGGGTGAGCACTAAGAAAGCATTTTGGAAAATTCCCGTTATACA
This sequence comes from Agriphila geniculea, assembly GCA_943789525.1. Taxonomy (NCBI): domain Eukaryota; kingdom Metazoa; phylum Arthropoda; class Insecta; order Lepidoptera; family Crambidae; genus Agriphila; species Agriphila geniculea. Next base: position 17,993,236 of record OX038883.1, on the reverse strand, counting down.
GGGTGCTACAGGATGTCCCAGTTTGTATTGGGATTTGTATAGGGCTGGAGATAGAGACACCATTTTTGGAGGGTAGATAGATACCTTTCATGGTGTAGGTGAACACTAAGAAAGGGTTTTGGAAAATCCCTATATACAGGGTGCTACAGAGTCCTCCTCTCCAGTTTGTGCATGTTTTTTAATGGGAAAATTTAAATGTGTGAAATTAGGTCTACTGATAAATACCTAGGTCTATTGGTAATCCGTGACTTTCAAAATAAATGCACATCTACCTTAATCACGCGAACGAAGTTGCGGGCAAACGCTAGTTATAGTATAAAAAACCATGTCACATTTATTTTTGTTATTAACAGCGTAAAAAACTCCACACCGATTTATAGCAACGCTGTTGAATGCTCGCGTTTCTTACATAAATGACAGATAGATCATATTATGCCTTTACCAAAGTGAAGATATTGTATATTTATTCCAGATTATACTCACTTGAAAGATTTAATATGAAGGTCCATAAGTCCCGGATTATTCGAAAATCCCGAATGACAGCAGAAGTCCCCTTGATATTTCTATTGAATAAAAAGTTAAGAATATCTTGACAGTCGCGATAGCCGTTATGAAGCTCAAACGGCCTTACCACAAAAGATTTTAAAATACTGTATTAAGTATAATATATATTTGGTATAAGTATTTACCAAAGAAAAAAGAGTGTATATGTGTTCAGGGTTCATGTATGTGGGTATGTGAGTTTCTTTATTCCACCATAACTTCTAAATGCCTTAATTGATTTAAACATAAACATAAACATTTTTATTATGCCAGAATGTGGTAGGTACAGATGGAGTTCTTAATTCATTTAGATAAATGGGGTATCGTTAGAATCCTTACAGCATCCCAAGTGACACTGGGTACATTTTTTTTAGAAAAAATCTATATGGCGACTGTACGACGCCATTTTCAAATGTGAAAAAAAAATTTTTTTTTCTTCTATTATTATAATATGGACATCAAATAAAAGGCCTTGATGAGTACATTCCAAAACTATATAATATGTTACTAAAATGTGTGAAATAAAAATAAATAAATTAAAAAATATTAAAAACACGACTGCCCTGCCAAAAACGAACTAAAAAGTTTAACAACAAGTGTCATTGCAGTCGGAGGACCTCTTTCATCAAAAATTGTTCCATAATAAGGTCCCCCGACTGCAATGACACTTGCTGTTTAACTTTTTAGTTCGTTTTTTTTATTTTTATTTTGACAATATTTTTTGAAAGAGACGGCATCGCATACAGTGTCTTAATTAAACAGTGTCTTACTTTTTTGTTGTGGCACAGAATAGATATTAGTACTACTGTACAGAAGGGACACTCTCCGCCCCGCCCCAGAATCAAATTACCTCACCAGACCCCGCGAGTTCGTATGCCGAATCGTGTGTTCGTTTACTCGTGTTTGTCAACGTCAACTTATTTTGATAACGAATAATGAAGTAAAGTAGAAAATAATGAAGTCGTAACTTCATTTACTTAAAAGTTCGAATTATGAATTGAACGCCGCTCATACAGCACAAACTGCACGATAGCCCTAGACTTACATCACACAGTGGCGCGTGTACGAAAACGTCATCTGTTTATAACGGCGCGATTATATGGAGTGTCCGGGGTGTGTGGTAAGACCGAAAGTGTTTAACTTTCATAAAGTTCAGTAATTGGTGATCAAACTTATTTAAATCAATAACTAATTTTAGATTCCTACCCGATTTTTGTAAAATGATATGTTTTCAAATAATATTTGATTAACACAAAAAAATAAAAATTACAATTATTAAACAACGACGACGAATTTTTCTAAACGCCTCAAAACTTATTTCAAATCCTTAGGTGCTAAAGAACTGTTCCCCTAAAATATTACCTAGGAAAGTTATATCGTCCCTCGACTCAGAAGTAAATCAAGTGCTAAAGAATAGCTCTCCACTTTTTGAAATTAGTAGCATTATAAACGGCGCGGACCAACGGTCATTTGTCAGGGACGAAATAACATTGAAATATATATTATGAAGTAGAAAATTGGCTGTACCTAGTTTAAAATATACTGTATCTTTGAGTGAAGCTCAAAGCAATATTGTAGATGCCTTAGAATAATAAAACCTAGAACGAAATCGCACTGTCAAAAGTGAGGCAACTAAAACAGCCAAAATGGCTCCGTTTTCAGATTGTTATTCTATATTATTATCTAATCATACCAATTAAGTACAAAACAGTTTAAATTTTATCACATTTATAAGACTAGTTACTATATTATTGGGTTTCAGTTACGATTAGTTAACGTATAAAGGATAAAAATTTGAAAACTAAGCCATTCTGGCTTGGTATAAGTTGCCTCTCTTTGCATACGCGGACACAGCTTCGAGGTGTGTAGATACCTACTTTTGGAATTCACGCAAAGCGTAGATATTTATTTAGTATAATAAATATAAAGTATAAGTGGGCTAGTACGAAGCTAGTTAGTTTTCTTTACGATATTTTTAAGAATAAAAAACCGCATCAAAAGCGATCCATTCGTTTGGGAGCTACGATCTTATAACACGCATTCTTTTTGCGTCGAGGGTTAAAAATAAAAGTTGCTTACGTGATCTTACTTTACAATGTAAAGTTTACATGAAGCAAAAAAAAATGTGAGAGATAATTCAAAATATACTTTAGAATCAACCTACCTACGTTCTTTTCCGAACGCTTACGTTACGCTTTTTTCTATCTAAGAAATAAAATAATGTTAAGAGTACTCTCGTAAATCAATTATGCCTGCATCGTTTCTATCAAAACAAGTTCCAATTGTAATCCAAGCCTTTGTTTGTCGACAAAGACAGTCGATTAGCAATCTAAACTCGATCCGGCTCGTTATAAATTGAAATCGGCTCGGCCGATTCGAGACTCGAAACGAATTTGGTAAATCATTAAATTCATTGATTCTGTAAAGACCTTAAGTTGTCTTAAGAAAGGGAGTTATCTTACTGTGCTTAAACGTGGTAAGGATAATTAACAAACTGTACTTAAAGCGTTCTTTTCAACTCAGTTAAACGTGATTTTGGACAGCTTTAACTTTTAAACATAAAACCGAATCTCAAGACCAACTCTCCTTATTAAATTCTTTTGTAAAAAGCTAAATCTTAGAAGTCTAAATACTGTTCTTAATTTATAGACAAATGAAATATTTAACTTTGTAGTCTGTATATATAAAACGCTAAGAGACTGACTGATCTGTCAACGCACAGATCAAACTACTGGACGGATCGAGCTGACCATAGATAATACACTGAGCTGACATTTAGCACACTGATGCGATTAGGACGTCCGCTAAGAAAGGATTTTCAAAAATTCAACCTATTTTTCACGAGGTTGCTCGCTTGGTGGGGACCCGAATAATCACGTAAAAACGGCTGATAGGATTTTGATGGAATTAAACATAGAATACTATTTATCCTGGTTTATGGTTCCCTTAGGAGTTTCTCGAATATCCACGCGGATGAAGTCGCGGGCGGAAGCTAGTTATCCATAAGTGCTGTGCTGTTATAACTTAATAAAATTTGATAATTATTTATTAGTATTTAATCGTATATTGTATTCATTTTAACAATGGTTCCAATCACAAAAATGAAGCGGTCATGGTGGAACTTGGTGGAAGTTAATTGTTGGTACAGTCAAAAGCACCTAGTGAATTTATTTAAGTTTTGAGATGCGGTATTTATCGGAAAAGCAAGTTACACGGCCTCAGGAGTTAGGTTACTTTGCAGTTACATTTTTTAACCTCTAGAGGGGGCAGCTGTCCTTCCTTGGTGACGCCCTTGCTACCTAGGTATCTTTAGTCAGTGTTATAAATTATACGCCCGTATGCCAACACAAAGACAAAGTTAGGTTTCAGAATATACTATTGACAATAAGACCTAAATGGGACTATCTTAATGAAGGTCAACTCATCGATAATGGCCGCTAACGGCTCCACCACTATCCCGATTTTCCCAAGGGATGCGGGCGAGCAATCTTAACAAATATGCCGTTTAAGTCAAACAGTCCACTCGGATGTCAAACTTGTTACGGTCCATCCCTTTATTGGGTCGAAACGGATTTTGCTGAAAATGTGAGCGTATTTCGTGAGGTAAGGGTATGTATTTCGTGCAAGCTCGATTCTGTTTTTCAGCGAAAGAACATTCCATTCAAAACAACTACAGTCAGAGTCTATTTTGAGACGTTTGTGTTTCAATGGTATGGCAACTCCAATACTTAAATAATAATAATAAATGGTTTATTGGTCACTTCACAAACTTATTACATGGATTGGATACATATGTACATAAATCAAAGCATTTATTATATAACCTCAATTTGTGAAGGACTGGTGCATGTACAGGTTTCGCAGAAACCTGTACTGCAGGTCACCAGCCTCCTCCCGCAGAAAGGATTACAAAGCTAGAAAACGCAGAGCAAGCCGATGAAAAGAGAAATTTGCTAAGTATGTGTGTGTGTATGAAAATGTATGAATAAGTAGTCTGTTGCAAGACTTGCAAGTGCTGTCGGTCGTCAATACTAAGGGTGTTTCTACACGGTGCATGTAGCTTGCGCACTTTGAGGCGCGGGTTACAATTGCGCGGTGGTACAACGCTATGGAGCTGGACCCGCTTACGTGTTTCCACGGGGCATGTAACCTTCGCAAGTGCTCAACTTGCGCGGGCTACTTGCACCGTGTAGAAGCACCCTCAAGTAATGAAATTTAGACAGATTTCCACATATTGAGAAGAGCTCGGTGTAGTCGGTTATAAGTATTAAACTTATTTCGAGTTCCTCCGTGCTTTGGAAGGCACGTTAAGCTGATGGTTCAGGCTAAATTTGCAGTCGTTAACACCCACCAATCCGCATGGGTGCGCGTTGTGTGTCCATCCACCTTATCCCATAAGGAAGGCCTGTGCCCCAGCAGTGGGGAGATTAAGAGGGTTTATGCAGCACACTAGCTAAAGTGGCCACTTTAGCAATAAAACTCCATTAAACTAAACGACAAGCTAGAAAATATTGTGTAAGCGATAAAAAGTACTACAAAGCTTTTTCGGAGTGCACACAATTCACAATTTCGTCTTTATTTTAAGCACTTTTTTTTTTCTAATGGCGGCGGTGCGGTAGTGTGATGTATAAACCCTCTTAAGAAATGGCTGATGTCAGTCTACTATATTGGGGTTCACATAACATCGAAACAAACATATCTCAAGATAAATTCTTTTATCAAGTTACCACATTTGACGGTACTGGCAGTTTTCTTTGTCAAGAAGCCCTTTCAAAGGTATTCTTGAAATAGGACCTTAGTAAGTATGTCACCAACACGCAATTGATTGCAGGTTTTTGAATAAACTGGTACCTTGACAGCAAAAACAACAAGTAGTATACAATTTTTAATTCTATTAAGAATAGCTAAGGGCAGTTCTCCGAGGTGATTGAGTTTGTGTTCAGGCTTTAAATTCGAAAAAGACGTTAAGATAAATTTCTAAAAAAAAATTATGGCTTCTTTGTGCCTTACGGTAAGTGGAGAGCATAAAAAAATAATGACAGCACTTACTGATTTTCAGTTAAAAATTTCCAAAATTTGAAAAATCTCCTTTTTGTGACAACGTTGGCGTGTTCCATTCCCAGAATCAAACACATCAAACAATAACTTGAAAGTTATCAAGTTCCCGACACTGTTGTATATGTTCCTGTCAAGCTAAGTAGTTGGTTTTCACTTAAGCTTTTACAAATGAATTATATTATATTAATTTCTAAAGTTATTGAGCGTTGTTTAACGTGTCATTGACTTTCACATGATTTCCGTGCCACTCATAAACCACGCTATACACCACAACTGATTTGTTTTAGCAAGTTCTCACAATGATCACCCGCTTGCGTCAGTGTACTCCGTGCTACTGGACGGGACACACGGCCTCTCTGCTTCGAGATTGAAAAAATACGAAGCTAAGTCTGTGTTTCGGTGGGTTTTGGGTCAGGGCAGTTTCTAAATTAGCTGGTTATGATTTATCATGAATTTGGTCCCAACAATATTTCAATGTTTATTGTAACATACAGCCATAAGGATGTTATTCCAACGCTTTATATTAAAATTGTGTATATATTTTATTATTTGAGATAATTGGCAAAAATAAATGTTTTCTGAATTCTGGCCATAAACCTGATTTTGGTGGATCCTCAAATTTAAAAATCAAATATCTCGTAAACCACTTTGTCAATAGGTGCGCCTTTTATATATATTTATTTAGATTTGATTATATTTTCAATAACGTCAATCATATAACTGGAAGTTATATGATTGACGTTATTCAAAATATAATACCGAATGAAAAAGTGCCACCGAAATGAACATTTTTGGCAAGGTCTGGGGAATTGCTCCTAAAATAGCTCTTGTCATTGTATAAATAAGTTTGTTCATTCAATTCTTAGTTCTTTTTACCTATCACAGTAGATGCAACAAAACTGCATCATCGGCGAAATTTATATCCTTGAAGTTAGCTGTGAAACAATTCTGTAAATAAAATATACGAGAGAAACGAAGAACTCGGCACGTCTCCGAGCTTGCTCTGTCATTGTCACAGTTGATATAATAAACAGTAACTTAAGTTTTAATCACGATCACAAAACATAAAAAACAATATTTTATGGTTTTAATAATCTCAAAACTTATTGGTTTTTTTCTGTTAGTTTAGTTCTGTTATTTTTATTGAGTTCAAAACCTATTCAAATGGAATTTCGGGACATTGTATAATTTAACTGAAATAAAAACGAGAAATTGTGATTGCAATAAAAAATGCAAATTATAAAATCTTTCAAATTACTATGGAAGCTCAGATAAACTATCTGAGCTTCCGTAGTAATACTTTCCACCAAATGCTTTCTAAAAGTATCAACATATTTCAAACTATCAAAATCGAGGAAAACAAATGCCATTACCTACCATTTTTAAAGGTCATTGTGAATTAAAGTACCTAAATCTAATTGTATATCGTAGATGAAACTTACAGGAGATCAAGTGCAAAGCTTTGCAGTTTGATTGCTATACAAGGTTATTTTCAGTTTATACAAAACCTCTCGTGGGGTTGATCGGACCATCAAACTGAACAACTTTAATTATGGGACCAACCTTGAAATCGTGAAAAAAATCAGCTGTTCCATACAAAAGTACAATCCTACTCCATCGAAATGTATAAACCAGCCGATTGTTTTTTCGCGATTTCAAGGTTGGTCCCATAATGAAAGTTTTTCAGTTTGATGGCCTGATGAACCCAACGAGAGGTTTTGTATAAACTAAAAATAACCTTGTATATGTTAGGCCTATACCCACAGTGGGCGTCGCTGCGGCTGATATGATAGGTATGTTAGTAATTAACGTATTGAATAACTATCTAATTATTAATTAACAGAAATGTAGCTCTGTTGGTATAAATTAACTGCAATATGACTGTACTGTGTAATTGAAAGCCCATTAAAATGTTTCTCTACAATACTTCGATAAGTTATATAAAATTGTGAACTATTCAATTTTGCAAAGTTTTCCTATTATACTTTGAGACTGCCATTGTTTTGCTTCCCGTTGTTAATTAAAAAGGTAAATACTAAAATGAATATTATATTACTTTGAATGCAAACAGTTCAGCTTTTACAAATCCACAACAACAATTTTTGCTTGTTTATTTCAATAAACCAAATGAAAAACAAGGCTTTCAATTAAATAAACATAGCTTTTGAGAGAAAAATGGAAAATGTATTTAAGGGAATCCAGCACAAAATTCTGAAAATTTGCTTTTTTTATAAATCGCCAGTACTTTTAAAAGCAAACTTTGTAAAATCACGAGTTAATTTGTTTTAAAGTCGTTTTTTACACGCAACGCAACACAATCACATACACAACACCATCATTATTAAAAATACGGCGCTATTATAAAAGGTTTTTAAACACCTTTTTAACTTAGATGCTGTTTAAATGTGATGCTGTCACTTTTTTGACAATATCTTTCATGTTTGAAAGAGACAACATCAGATTTAAACAGTGTCTAAGTTAAACAGGTGTTTAAAAATGTGTTTCGCGTTTCTAGCTGTATTCGAAAACACTACCGACATATTTTGTTTTGTGGCGTTATGGGCTATTTACATGGGTCGATTTTAGTCACCTGTGACGGTCGACTTTAGTCACCTAGTAAGTCGCTTCCAAAATTGAATCGCAGGTGATGGCGTCGCTGTCGTCTATGTAGTTGATGGCGTAACCTAGGTAAAAATATGTAATAACGTAGATCCAGTTTTGGCCACAGGATCAGATAATTTTGTTCATTCTGACCTAGGCCGAACTGCCATTTACACGGCCGATTTTCACCGTGCGGCGAAAGTTGTGCTGCTTTAGTCGCCCATGTAAAATCCCCATTAGCTTCGATCATCTGTACATTGATCGAAGGGCGATTGGAATATCTTAGTAACTGCAACAGTGCTAAATAGTCTGATGTGTTCTGAAATTGCCTGTACAAAATGTATATGTGTGCGTGGACGGAAAACGGCAATTTGTTCCGTTCCGACTATCCTTTCTGTCTTATTTTTATTTCGCGACACAACGCAGGTTGGATCCACATATCGAGATAATACATGAAACACTACGTTAAAATGTGTTTTTATAGTAAAAAAAATATGTTGCAGCTTAATGAGATTTACATGAAATTTCAAATTTTATTATTTTACATAAATCTTATGATTTTAACTTAGATTGTCTAGATAGTCATAGGCTTTTGACGTTATTAAACAAACAGGCCAACTTTTTTAAGGTGGTGTGCATTTTTAGCATCATTGCGTCCAAAGAGTATTGTAATAAAAACTATGGCCGGGTCACACGACTGACAAAGTGTGCGTGTTTTGGTCACCCAACTGTTGGGTGATATTTTTTTCGACGCTGTCGTAGCTTCGACTGTCTATCTGGACATATAAATAATCTAATCTAAGGATTTTAACTACTATTACAGTCAAAGTGATAAAATGGGGGATATTTCGGAGCCTCCAAGGACAAGGTAGAAGGAAAATAATAATTCCCAAGTGTCCTAATTAAAACCCGAAACTTGGGACCGTCCCTTGATTTATTAACTTCCTAATTACCATATCAGATTAATTAGTGATAATATTTTTACCTTATTATGATACTGTTCGGAATTTCTTCTTTATATTCCAAAATGTAGCTAAAGATATCAAGAATCAGAGAAAGTTGGATTCGCTTTTGTGTCTTTTGTGTTCATCCATTATAATTGTTATATTTTGACTGATGAATTGTTTTAATTCAATCACATATACACATAATAAACCGTACGGTCAGCAAAGTTATGAGCATTAGCTCATTTTGATGGCTTTTGGCTTTAAGGTATTAATATACCTTAAACTTAATTTCTAGATTAAGTGGTCTGTATTGTCTTGCATTTACCCAAAAGCCATCAAATTGAGATAACAAAAGCATCTTTTGGATAACAATGGAGGCAGGTAAAAGACGAACTTTTAGTGCCATACTTGCAAGCGAATTTGTTTTCAAACTGACAAGGTCATAACTTTGTTGACTATACATTACATTTAAGATAATACTTTCTATGTTCTTCATATTTCCATACACATTCATCATAATACCTAGTCCCGTACCTTATTTTTTAAGACCATTAAAACACTCTCACCCACCACTAAAGATAAATTTTACAAAGCCCTTTTATTATTCAACCATTGCCGTTTTATTGGTGCATGGTTCACTGGCTTCGGTAATCTGTGCGTCAATGCAAAAGGCTCTTTCATTGAATCCTCACTAATTACAGACAATTCGCGGATTTACCAGGCTGCGTACGATCTTTTGAAAATGTATCTGAAATCTCTAAAATATTATAAAATGAAAAAAACTGTAGGTACTTTGTATGCATTTTGTCTGTTACTATTTTGCGCCTAAACCGCTGAACCATGAAATAAAACACTTTTTAACGGATACTAGCGCGGTTTTATTGAAAGTACCTACTTTGGTAATTAGTTGGTATTTGGTTTGATTTTTTATTTTCCCGACGTTTCGGCACCTTTGCAGCTGCCGTGGTCACAGGGTACTGAAGCTGCTCGTGAGCCTACCCTCAAGCGATGAATTTTTTAATGACGTTCAGATATTAATATTAAACAAAAAAATAATTGGTTTAAGTCAATTTTTAATTTAATTTTGTGAATTAATTAATGCTTAAAAGAGAGAGAATCTACTGAGACTACCACCATTTTACAAAATTGGGAGGCCCCTGAACGCTGAAACATTTTTGATGAATTCTGAAATAATCTAAGGAATTCTGGTACAAAGAAAATTAGACCTTGAAGAAGGACATAAGCTATTATAAAACCCAAAATTACCACTGCAGTTTCCAGACTTTGTCACTTACTAGGCCATCATAAAACCTCTACCCAATTGTAATTTTTACAACTTGCGTTGGACAACAAACAGTGTTGATTGACAGCATATCATAGTTTAATTTTCCCCCTCCCTATTATTTCATACATATTGTTATTCTTTTATATCGCATTATCATATAAAATCAGCTAATCTTTACTTCTTTGTTGTCACTTCCTCGACTTAAAGGTCGTAACTTTAATATACGTTAGAAGTATCACCTTAAGTGTTAGGGTCGGTGTATCTAAAACACTTTTCGTTGTCCCATCACAGTGATTTACACCGTTGTTTGTGCACAATAGGCTTTGGAGCGTGATGTCTTTTTATTAACTCCACAACATAAGTGTGGAGCTGCTTTGAAAATAATAAAACCTTAGAGCAACACGGAAACGGAAGCCCGTGTTGCTCTAAGAATAAAACATAAAACGAACTTCTTAAGTTAGAACTTGTCCATTCACACTATGAACAATTTTCAAGTTAAATAGACAGTTTTATAGTAGTTATTAAGTGGGTACGTATCAGAATGTCTAAAGTTAAAATGTCTAAAGTTAAAATGGCAAAGTTCAAAATGTCAAAAATCAAAATGCAAATGGTTTAAAATGTCAAAAATCATTATGTATAAATTCATAATAGCAAAATTCAAAATGTCAAACGGTTCAAACATCAAACTAGTTAAAATATCAATGGTCCATAAGTCAAAGGTTTACAATGATTTGAAAACAACAATTCGCCTTTTTTTTCATTTATCGCCTTGCAAAATTTTGTGAGCAATTCTTTGTAGTTTCTAGTAATTGCGTAATTTTTAAATTGTAACATGGAGGAGGGTATACTTACGTTTTCGAAATTTGTGATTATTTACCTAAGATGTAACATTATTACACTATTGTGTAAAAAAAAAATGTTTTTTTACTATTATAATATACTTACTGTGATTATTTAGATACTTAGATGTAAAGCTTTTATATTATGATGTAAATATAAATGATGATTTTCTTACCTATTTATTTTCTATTATTTTAAGGGCATGATTTCATCAATTACCTAATAAATGCGTTTTCAGTGACCTAGTTAATAATATTTGTTCCTAAAATAGTAGATCTCTCACCTAAATCGAATCATCAAATAATGTTAAAACGATTACCTAAATATTAATTAAAAATTACTTGGAAATAATATCAATTATCAAAATAATAAAAGTGTCACTGAAATTGAATCACCAAACAATATCAAAATGGTTTTAAACTCCGTTATAAAAACTCCGCCCCTATTAGGAATTTTTCTATTAATTAGGTAACAGATCTATAATTTCGATAATTGAACGAATTAATCGATGCTAATAGTTAGATGATTAGATTTATAGTGACAGGTTTATTATTTTAGGTAGGTGTATTATTCCTGCCCGTAACTTAATGCATAGATCCGAGCATAGATCTTAGGTATATTCAGGCTATAGAAAAAAGTGATCAAACTATAATTCAAGATTCATATTTACATTAATCCGATGATTTATACTTTAGAGACAGTTTTGGTAAATATGATAACTAATATATTTCTTGGAGATAGATATTATTATTAGAGTATTGCAGATTAGTGACACATCTAAACTTAGGTGACAGAAAATTTTGTTCCCTTTTATTTTCACTTTTGCTATAGTATGTACCTGTGCGAATCAAGTTCGCATACGTACACACTATGGCAAACTATTTTCAGCACAGGATAATATTTTTTTTTGCTGCAGGTTCGCGAACCTAAGTGAGTACCCACCTTAACGTGCGCCTATTGTCCTCCAGTTTTTTGTGTGCATTTCTTTGATTCATTGCAATATATCAAATGGATGCACTCGCCGAGATCACCAGTCAAGACTAAGCCACCACGAGACGCGGAGCGCACGCCGCTCGACCAATGCACCGCGCCCGTGTCGTGCACGTGCTGACGTTGTCGTAATCAAGTTGTTATTATTTCTTAACTTATTCAAATCACACTTTCTCAACTTCAATTTTGGTAGACTGCTACACTTATCACCAAACATTAAAGCAGGAGAATAAGCGATCCCCTCCATGAAAAAAGACTCCGGCAAACAGTGAGCTTTCCATACAAACGTAATACATAATTATCTGTGGTAGGTAATACCAAAATGATTTGCGATTGGAACATATTTAATCCTCAGCACTGAGGTACTGGCTTCCCTCTTACTGCCGGAACACTACAATTTTCAAAGTCCCTTTAGACTATGGCTATGCTGAAACGTCAAGAAAATCCAAAATCAAACCAAGTACTAACTAATTATCAAACTACTTTTAATAAAACCGCAAGAAAACCGCGCTAGTATCCGTTACTCCGGCCGAACCGTGAGCTTCCCATACAAAGTATTAATATAACACCAAAATGATTCGCAATTTAACCATATTTAACTTTTTTTGTGATGTTATTAATTGGATAAAGAAAGACATTATTTATCTAGTAATATTTAACTAAATAAAAAATCCAAAATATCAAACCAAACTAAAATTATTGCGATTTACAGATTTGTATGAAAAAATTTAATTGGAATTTATTATGAATTGGTAATTTGAATATTAGACATTTTAATTTTTGATCATTTGAACTTAGACATTTTAATTTAGGACTATCTGACCGTTTGACATTTTCGTTTTTGACATTTTGAACGTTTTACATTTTAATCGTTAGACATTCAAATTTTTGACATTTTGAACTTTGCCATTTTAAGTTTAGACATTCTAACTTTAGACATTCTGATACGTACCCTATTAAGTATCTAACCGACGCGACGAGATATTTTTAAAGTCAACTCAACTCGTCGGTTCCAGAAGTTTTTTTTTAAAAGCTAATACCTATTTATTCAATCTACAGTTCTCATACTGATATCATAAAAAAATACATTTATTGAAACATGTATTCATTTTAAGTGTCTACAATTATTTGTAGTAGATAAAACAAATCGATGCAATGAATTGGAATTGTGACTAATGAATAAAATAACGAAAAACTAATAAAAATCGTAAACATATTAAACTTTTAGAGTAACTTGTATACCTTTTGGTTTTATATATTGCGTACTAGCGGCCCGCTCCGGCTTCGCACGGGTGCAATGTAGTTACTAAATGTAAAACTGAGCTAATGTGGTGTCAGTGTAAATTTATTAGATTATTAAACTACAGGATACATATACCTAGGAGGACGACATATACCTATACCACGTACATACGCAAGGGGTGTTATAATATAATTGACGTGTGTGTCTGTCTATCTGAGGCAACCTAGCTCCCAAACTTATGGATCGATTTTAATGCGGTTTTTATGCATAGTTTAAGAGAAGCGTACAGACGGCGGGAAGCGACTTTGTTTTATACTATGTAGGTATAGCTTTTGCCCGTGGCTCCGCCCGCGTGGGAGTTGGTAATCGTTGTAAGTCTTCCCTTGGAAACCAAAGATCGGGATGAAAAGAAGCCTGTGTTAAGTATTCCAGACTTTAATCTAAATCTGTGCCAAATTTCTCTTAAATCCGTTCAGACGTGATTGAGTATGTAACAAATCATGAACAACATCCAAACATCAAAACTTTCACATTTATACAATTTTGTGATTATATAGGTAATAGCTGCACCCCGCGGTTTTACCCGCGCAGTCTGTCGATTCTGTAACCAAACTCGCATCTCACTTTACTTCGCGTGAATTTGTTATTAGACATTTGTTTACTAAATGAGCTATTTTACTGATTGCAAAAATATTTGGGAGCCTGCGTAGCTATCTAAAATCTTTTGTGATAAAAAAAAATATTATCATTATCTTATTTATGATTTGAAATTCCCGTGCAGTGAGATTCGAAGTGGGGCTCGAGTTTGGTTACAGAATCGACGCCCTGTTAACGATTCTGTATTAGGTAGGTAGGTACTTAATAAAATTTCTTAGCGGTAAGTAATTTAACAAAATAAGTATAATAATATTGTTACATTTAATAGGTACCTTATAGTTAAAAATTCTAATATCTTCGCTTATAGTTATCTTCTTTATAAATAAAAATGGATGTATGTTTATTTGTTTCCCTTGCACTCCTAAACCATTCATCCACATCTGATTATGATGTCTGCTTACTACTAAAAAGATTCCTGGCTAAAAAAACGTGACATTGCAACGCATGCCGGGCAAAGATTTATGCCGGGTGCAACTCGGTGCAACTAATGTTGTGCATTATTATCAGGCTCTCCATCGAAACACTTCTCTATATACCACATTCCTTGTCAGATATTTGCCAGATTTTGCCACGTTTTATTTGACTAATATTTTGTAAAGTAGTGGAAATAGGGATAAAATCTTATACAACATAAAACGTCAGCTCGTGCAATGACAACTTTTTGCTTTCTCCGTGGTGAACCAACGAACATTATAATTGGCTTTGGTTAAAAAATAAAAGGTATTTTTTTATATTTTTTTACTACAGATTAGGCCAATTTAAGAAACGAATTTGAATATTTTAACATTTGGTGCCGTATTTATTTTTTTATAAATATATTTGTCGAGCGGATATGGTTAACCGGAATGACGTCATTATTGGCATGAAAGTTTAAGAAGAAAACCTTTGCCATCTACTTATAGAAAAAGAAAGGCCAAGTGTCATTAACTGTCATAATGACTTTATGGTTGTTTGTAAACAAATAAGTTATAGTTAATATTTCTTCTATTTTTTTCATTTAATCCAGTTGTGACGGTTCTAGCCTACCTTCTTAATTTGCCGCAATAATTTTTGAGGTGGTAAAATTATAATAAAAATGCTTACCAGTGGAAACTCTGCTGAAAAACTTTGTAAAAACTGACACGCCCAATCTACCCAAATTGCGAAATGTATTGTATGTATTGTGTCTATTTTGGATGTAGGCTACATGGATGAAATTGTAACGATTGCTTGTGGACTGATAAATTTGCAGGATAACATAATAAACATTGTGAAAATATGTGCATACTTTATTTCTATTTACAAACGGATGTGGAAAAAATTACGAGATAAGTTCATCGATATTTTTCGGGCGATATTAAATACTCTGATATATCGATAGATGTTTTTACAATAATTTTTCCAAAACATTTTTTTGGTAATTACGTATGGATTCTAATAGTCGACACTATTTTGTCACTGGAGCATTTTGATTTTTTCCAACTTTGAGTCTTAAAAATCATCGTAAAATTCGTCAAATCGAGCCAAAATTTCGCGTAGGGGTTTATTTTGCTATTTTTTATGTTTTACAATACCTTAAAATTAGAATCCATTACTTAGTCATCGTCCCATTTCATCCCATTTTTTTCTGAGAAATATTACCTATATCGATATTTTTTCACTTCCACCTTCCACCATCCCTAATGCCAAGTTCATTGTCAAAATTGTCTTTGCACTTTTTTCTTTTTTTTATTATGGCTGGGAGATCTGTATGTGATGACGTCATATGAAGGTCATTTAAAGGTTAAAGCTTTTTATTGAATATTATAAATATCTTTAAAAATATAGACTTATTTTTAAATTTAATTAGTAGACACTGTACCGAAAGCTTATTCCTCGAAATGGTTTTGAGATTTCCAGTCATGTTCAAAAAGTTATCAAAGCCAATTATACTCTCAGAGGAGGTGACAACCTGACAACTGACATTTATTTTTCTTAATCGTAAAAATGCACTAAGAAGTTTTGATTCCGATATCAAAGTCAACCACCCTAAAAATAGCTTTCTACCCCTTTTCAACCCTGTTAGGGGATACATTTCAAGAAAATACGAAACACGTATTCAATTAATATTGTGAAAGAATGTCTATGCCAAATTTCAAGTCAATCGGGCCAAGGAATCGCTTTCTCCCATACAAACTTTGCCACCCTGTTTTACCCCCCTTAGGGGTTGAATTTAGCAAAATCCCGTCTTAGTGAGCACTTACACCTTAAAAGGAACCCCCATGCAAAATTTGAGACTCCTAGCACTTGTAGTTTCTGAGATTTCGTGATGAGTCAGTGAGTGATTTACTCTTTTATATATGTTACCGGCAATGTATGAAATGCAGGCATTGTATACAATGCCTAGGCATTGTATACAATGCCTGGCCCTTTTAGGCAATGTATGAAATATAATGAATATTGATATCTATTTCACACATTACCTAGGCAGTGTATACAATGACTAGGCATTGTATAGAATGCCTGCTGGTCCACCGGCAATGTGTATAATAAAAAGATTTTCGAGAATAGATTCGAGGGGGGATCGAGGGGGGCTTGGGGAAAGCTCGAGGGGGGGGGCTTGAGGAAAGCTCGAGGGGGGGGGGGGGGGCTCGGGGAAAGCTCGAGGAGGGTTCGATGGGGGGCTCGAGGGGGTCTCGGGGGGGGCTCGGGGGGGGCTTGGGGGGTGCTCGAGGGGGCTCGAGGGGGGCTCGAGGGGGGCTCGAGGGGGGCTCGAGGTGGGCTCGAGGGGGGGCTCGAGGGGTCTCGAGGGGGGCTCGAGGGGGCTCGAGGGGGGCTCGAGGGGGGCTCGAGGGGGCTCGAGGTGGGCTCGAGGTGGGCTCGAGGGGGGCTCGAGGGGGGCTCGAGGGGGCTCGAGGGGGGTTCGAGGGGGGCTCGAGGGGGCTCGAGGGGGGCTCGAGGGGGGCTCGAGGGGGGCTCGAGGGGGGCTCGAGGGGGGCTCGAGGGGGGCTCGAGGGGGCTCTTTGGAATCGAACCTGTTTTACTCCTGTAGGTCCCGCGTATAGGTTAGAAATTTAAGGCGAGCGCGGAGCGCAGCGGAGCGTGAGCCTTAAATTTCGAGGTTATTTTTTTATAACAGACAACAGAAATTTGAGTTTGGAATCAAACCTGCTTCACTCCTGTAGGTCCCGCGTATAGGTTAGAAATTTAAGGCGAGCGCGAAGCGCAGCGGAGCATGAGCCTTAAATTTCGAGGTTATTTTTTTATAACAGACAACAGAAATATACTTATTTTACACATTGCCGGTGGACCAGCAGGCATTGTATACAATGCCTAGGCAAAGTATAAAATGAATTATATTTCATACATTGCCTGATCGTTTTAGGTAAACAATGCCGGATTATACACATTGCCGGTAACATATATATATATATGTTACCGGCAATGTGTATAATCCGGCATTGTATACAATGCCTAGGCATTGTATACAATGCCTAAAACGATCAGGCAATGTATGAAATATAATTAATGATTAAACGAACTTACCTGTAAGTGAAGTTCTATCATAATTATGCGAAGGATTCTTCCGAAGATATTAGTATATTAACACATGTAGTATCGCTTGCATGTATCACCACTTAGCACGTTATTTTAGAGTAATAACCTAAAAAACCTAAAAAGAGAAGGTATTTGATTTAGAATTGACAGATATTTTGACATTTCCGGCTCGAATTCTCCCCGCCGTCTCCGGCGCTAACTATTTCATTTAGTTTAAAGTCCAAATCGTATGATATTTCCTTATTTTCTTCAGTGGGTGAACACTTATTGTAATTAACAATAAGCAGTAGGGAGGGTGGGACTCTATACTAATATCTTCGGAAGAATCCTTCGCATAATTATGATAGAACTTCACTTACAGGTAAGTTCGTTTAATCATTAATTATGCTTTAGGATTCTTCCTCAATATTAGTATATTAACACATGTAGATGTTTAAAGCATTATGTAAGAAAATGGAAATATCATCTCTTGTGTAATTAGTCTTTTAAATTTAAAATAGAAAATCAGTCACATTTAACATAATTCTTAATGTTTTGGTAGCAAAGACGGTACCTACAGATGGTTGGTACCAAGAAAAAAATAAGCAAGATTCGTTAGGAAAATTCAGTTTAATTATGATTAATCGATGATATCTTGCAAAGATAGTGAAATCATCTACCATTCCACCGTGTTACGTGGAATTTCTATAATAAAAATAAATGTTATGGCTATATAGCCATAACATACCTATATAGGTATCGGCGTACGTCGAGTGCTAAAACTGGTTACTATGGACTTGAGTCTACTCTACTATCATTGAATTTTACATTTCAGCAATCTTCTATCTACTCTACATATAAGATTTTTTTTTTTTATTTATTTTTTTAATCTGTATTGCGGCCGGTGTGCCTGTTTGCTTAGGTCGTGTACGATGTTTATGAAATATAAGGAGGAAAGTAAACTCGTGCATAGAGGGCAAAGTAAATATATTAGGCAAAATTGGAGCACTCATTTTGAAATTAACGAACAGACTTTAGCGAGTTGTGCAGGCAAAGTGTAATTTATTTTTACACTACTATTTGAAAGTTTGCTCTTCTTTCAATTGTGAAAAACAATATTTATACATAAAAGCATACTCAATTAAAATTTTTATTTAAGATTTGTTACAATGCAACACTGCATTTTATCTGAAATGAAATATTGTGATGTGTATGAAACAACTGAAACTTTTTTCGCGGTTTTAGGGCATACTAAATTTTGTAATGATTGTTATGCACAAGTATTTACTGTTCACTCAGTGTCAATAACTCCAACGAAGTCTCGAGCTTGCTCAAATTACAATAGTAAACAAATTAGTTTCACCGCATCAAAGGTACGCAAAGGAGGCCAAATATTAATAATGTATGTGTTAATTTTCCCGGATTAGTTGTGCTAAGGGTTCAAAGCATTATAACCTCATTTGCGTTGGGTTTCATTATTTCAATCGGAACGTGACGTAATAAGGAGAATTTAACCCTGTAATGATGGCTGTTATCACAGTAAATTGAATTTAGGGTTTGCTAGAATCATGTGTGTGAATTCGATTTTGTGTATAATAAATCACATCCACTTAAAATTTTGACACTTATAGCGCACTTGCGGCCTGGCCGCAGCGGACAGGTCACGGCGGCCAGCGAGATCGGTACATTAGTATGAAATCGCCATAGAGTACGCGCACCTGGCCGCCCCGGCCAGCGGCCAACGAGTTTCAAGCGAATGATTTTGGCCGCGTGTTTGGCCGCGCACCTTGCGGCCAGGTCGCGCGACTTGGCCGCGCGGCCAGGCCGCAAGTGCGCTATGTCTCTTATACTCTCACTCTCTCTTACTCTGTCTTTGAGTCTTGAGCGAAGCTTTGAAGTAATCACAAAATTAAAGAGATCCAAAAAACAACAACTATTAAATCTTTAAAAGATCCCACTCAAAACTCAAGTTTTAAATGTGGTTGCTGTTTCAATTTTGTTTTTCGGTTCTACATATTTTTTTATTTCTTTTTCAAGTAACCTGTGAAGTAAAATCATTACGAAAGGATAACTTTTATTTATTTATTCGCATTACTGATTTGAATTAAAAATGACTGTCAAATTCCATCTGACTTCTTCCCATCTGACATTGATAAAGCCTTCGACACGGTCCGACCTTTTTTAATTTCCTCTACGAATAATTGTCGGGATGCCTGGTGTCGTAAAATGTGGGATCGGGAAAGCTTCGTCGACACAATGTGAGGAGTGAAATTCAATGGATCTCATAAATATGGGGCCTAGACTTGAAATCGAATGCCGTAGTATCTAAAAATACTCTTGAAACTTGCTCTACCATTCAAGCATATCAAATTGTCCTGAAATTACAAAATACTCCATTTTTAGGGTTCCGTAGCCTAAATGGCAAAAAACGGAACCCTTATAGATTCGTCATGTCCGTCTGTCTGTCCATATGTCACAGCTACTTTATACCGAAAGTATTAAGAGTACACAGTTGAAACTTAGTAGGTAGGTGTATTTTGTTAACCGCTTAACGATTTTAACACAAAAATAATAAAAAATAGAAGGCTAAGGGGTGGCTCCCCATACACGGAACAGATACCTACTGAAAAAAAATTTTTTCTTCAAACAAATACGTG
Organism: Agriphila geniculea; assembly: GCA_943789525.1. Taxonomy (NCBI): domain Eukaryota; kingdom Metazoa; phylum Arthropoda; class Insecta; order Lepidoptera; family Crambidae; genus Agriphila; species Agriphila geniculea. The sequence continues at coordinate 17,972,920 of OX038883.1, read as the reverse complement.
CGGGATGTCGAGTGAAAAATCTAAAAAAAAATATGTGTTGGAGATCTTAATTAACACTTTTAACGAAAATTGGTTTGAACAACATACATTTTGTAGTTTTTGAGAAATAGCACATTTTCCAAAACCGCAAATATAACTTTGTCATTCATACCAAAACTGTGAAAAACAAAGTTATTTTTGCAGAAGAAAAATGATAGTTGTATTAAATATGGTATGTTATAAGGTAACTACGGAACCTTACGGCGCGTGGCCCGACACGCACTTGGCCGGTTTTTTATTTCAACGTGTTGGATGCAAACCGAAATCGATTGAGGATTTTGACATAAAGTGGTAACCAAGTCTGCTGCTGAGTGTGCGTGCATACCTACTTTATACTTAAAATAAAAAGTGTTCAAGGTCATTGGTTCTTTACATTGTTTTTTGGTTTGAATATACCTCTTATTGCTATATCTCAGTACCAGATTCCTAAAAACACTATCAATCCCTACCCTTTTAAAGGTTTCGGGCTTTTCAGTTATTCAATTAATTCTACTTGTATAACGTAGAGGTTGAATTTAGATTTGGGTGCCTAACATAACATGACTTAATTAAGGAATGATTTTGAATACGGATGGGAAAATAGTTCTCAAATCTAATGTGTGCTATAATAAACTTGATGAAATAACACAACGAACATCATATTTTATTCTTCCGTATCTGTTCTATTTTAGTATCGTTTTCGCAATATATATTATCATGAACTTTAGAATGGGCGACAGCATTATGGTATTTTGCTTCACTCCTTATTATGAATACCTTCGGTAACCGTTATTGGGTCAATAGTTACATCAATATTTAATGCCCCTATTTCTGGGGCACAGGGCTTCCTTATAAATGAATCAAAGAGAATGGACCATACATAACTAACCACGCAGGCCCAATTAATAATGGGGAATGTCCGAAAAAAATCAAATTGGCTGAATATGTTTTTATAGCCCTTAGTAATAGGAAAAAGTTAAAGAATTTTCAGTTGCGTGTAAAAGTTTAAAAAAGTATCTTCGACTTTACAAATGTACGAAAGTACCTTTGCCACCACCTGCCACAACCAGAACATGGTATTAAAAAATGTTTCAATACAAAATGTCAAAACTATTTTTTATTCGTGTTGTGGTTGTGGCAGGTGGTGGCAAAGTTTAATTTTAATCTTAATTATGCTGTTTCTTTCGTACATTTGTGAAGTCGAAGAGATTATACATTTTTTATTTTTTTTACGCCATCAAAAATTCTGTTTTTTTCTATTACTATATCCTATTTATAATAAAATATTCAGCCAATTTGATTTTTATGCCCAGTAATACTTGTTATTGTCTACAGCCAATATCAATGGCTTAACCTGCCTTCCGAAACCGAAGAGCTCGAGTTAATAAATTTTTGGTCACCCATCCGATAAGTAGCCGATCCAAGCGAAAATGACATAACCGTCGCAATCGCAAGATAAAAGAGTTAACCTATTCCGCCATCGAGATTGTCCAAATCCGAAGCCGAAGAGCTCGAGTTAATAAATTTTTGGTCACCCATCCAATAGCCGATCCGAGTGAAAGTGACATAACCGCCGCAATCGCAAGTTAAAAGAGTTAAGCTATTCCGCCATCGAGATTGTCCAAAATTAGTAATATTCTGTGTTGTTCTTTTAAAAATGCCAGCTTGACTTATGAATTTTATCAGTGTATTTTAAATTAATATAATTAGTGGCTTACTTATTTATACCTAGTATTCAATCACATTAAATCCGACAATGCGGTTGGACCCTGTTCAATGTAGCAATTTATTCGTTAAGGCCAGTCGTAAAGTACGGGATCACAGAAATTCGGATCAGTGTAATAAAATAAGGACTTTGGTGAATTGGAATATTTATTATTATTATCTTTGAATTATATCTATATTCTATGTTGAATTCATTTGTTTGTGATATTTTCCTTCATTATGATCAGCTAACTAAAATCAATGCGGTGGTGTCGTGTGGGGCGGGTCGTTACGTTCCCTCAAATATGGTTGAGCGAAGCGATGGCTGGTCCATGCGTCATGCTCGTGAACGGGTGCTGCCAGTGGGAATGGGTCTGCTTCTGAGTACCTATCTTAACGCATGTTGAATTGTAAGAATTGCGTTTTTATTTTTATGTCTTGTATCAAGTGTTTTTTGGTTAGAGTAGCAGACGGAGTGATTTCTAAACTAGTTGAAACTCTCACGATTCTCTATCTGAATGTAGTAGATATTTAATTTTAACCTACCTACCCATTGTGTGTAACCTTTTGATAACTATTGTGATGGAAAATGACCTCACTTTAAATGTGGAGCTCATTTTTCAATCTTGACGACTCTGTATGAAATATACAGGGAGAGAAAAGCAGCCCTTGACGACTTTCTTGCCGGTTCTTCTCGTTACAAGGTCTCCCGCTTAAGGTTTGCGAACCGATGGCGTAGCTTCTATGACATTCACAAGAGCTTGTAACAGCCTAGACTGAATAAATTATTTTGAATTTTGAATGGAACAAGCATTGCGCTCAAAAATGGCACCACACGAAAAGTACAACTAAATGGATGGAGCTAAAAATATTGGCATTTAATTATGCAGCACAAAGTGTCTGAGCACTGGCTGCTTATTATTATAATAATAAGCAGCCAGTGCTCAGACACTTTGTAATATAATATTATGGTCATAATTTGTATACTCATAGATATTTTCTATACTTAAACGAAATAATGTGATTCGTTATTTCTGCATATTTTTACTGCCTTGTTTACGTCTTTTACACCATTTGACTACACAGGACGTAATTTCTAATAAACTTTCTCTTTCTCTCTTTTCTCTACAATACAAACTGCAATTATTGTAAAGAACATTAACGTCAGTCACCGGGCGTGGCTGGCCCGACTAAAGCCGACTTTTTCGGCCCCGTGGTGCTATTTTTAAGCAATATTTGTTTGCAATTACACTTCCATAGATTTTACTTCGCTGAATTTGATTGGTGAGAATGCTGAGGCATAGTGTAAAGAAATATAATAGTAATACCTACCTATGAATAACCGAAGAGCGCGCGCGATTGGGATTAGGACTGATCACCGACAATCAATTCATCAAATGCCATTTCCTCGATCGCCATATCACCGAAGATCCATTTCACCGACAGACTATTTTACCGATGGGTCATTTCACCAACAAGCCATTTGACGGAAAACTTATTTCACCTGTAGTAGTCAAACCAAATCAAAATTATCTGTTAATATTAATCAATAAGAATCCAGCTACACTTATCGGGCTAAATATAAATAAAGTATTTTGCTAAGTAATTTGCTTTAATCCTTACTATCCTTACTAATATTATAAATGCGAAAGTCCGTTTGTTTGTTTGTTACGCCTTCACGTCTTAACTACTGAACCGATTATCATGAAATTTTGCATACACGTTCTTAGGGGTACAGAAAAGGACATAGGGTACCTTTCATCCCGAAAAAATGTATTGTTCCCGAGGGATAGCAAAAAATCTTTCCACGCAGACGAAGTCGCGGGCGGCCGCTAGTATAATATTATTAGCATTTGCCGACAATTTTTTTTTTTTATTAATAATAAAACTCTTTAATTGAGATTACTTTATTTCCCTTCGATAAAATGGCGTTCGAAGAAATGTACCATCAGTGAAATAAGTTTTCCGTCCAATGGCTTGTTGGTGAAATGACCCATCGGTAAAATAGCCTGTCGGTGATTTCACCATGTTCACATATCTTCGGTCTTCTTCATCTTATCGAATGAGGATTAGTGGCCACCTTAGAGTTTATCAAGCCGCTGTAAGGCCTCTAACTCGCGACTGTTATCAGATGACAACGGCCGGGACCGACGATTTAACGTGCCCTCCGAAGCACGGAAGCGCTCGGTTGTAATGGCACTTAACGGTCACCCATCCGATACCTGGCCGGACCGAGTGTTGCTTAACAAACGTGATTGAGTACGATCAGTCTGTCAAGTTCCACTATGAGCGGTTCTTGGACTTGCGGCAACTACTGCGCGCTGTCTCGATGTCAACCTCTCAGCTTGTCATGGCGACCGCGCAATGCAATGCAGCGATGCAACGTTGACGTACGCATCGCAGCCAGGCAGCGGGGGCAGGGGGGCGTTTGCCGCCACTAATATATTTCTTTACACTATGGACATGAATGACGTGTACATTTTATCCAAGAACCTTATATTCATTGATTTTATCTTAGTCATTAAAAATAGAATAAACTACGAATCAGCACCAAGATACAGGCTTAGCCTAGTTTAAGAACCTCTGCTTATGTCGTCATTATTTTATTCTTGCAATACACAAAATCATATATGTACCTAATGATAACTCATTGTATTTGTTCTTATTATGTTCGTGCAACAAAAATAATTTTTATTTTTTCATTATTATTATCTAGCTCAGAGCGGTATTTAGTAGAGTAAAACAGTTTTGGTTGCTTAAAAATTCAAGGAACCGAAAATTTTCTAGTGTATTCTTTCGTACAATATTTTAGCCTTTTTTTATATCCATTCATATAAGGAAAAGGTTGATGGTAATAAATACTCTTACCGTAATTAATTAGGAAGGCCCTTTTCTGTGCGATCAGAGAGCCTATCTTCTAATAATGGAATTACGAAAATCTAAAGATGTTCTTAATTTCATTAGCTTGAGTTTAGACCTTCTTATATAGAAATAATCCTGGTTTGGTTTTCGACGTATGGTAGAATCAGCGAACTAAAATCTATGGAACAAGCATTGCGTTCAAAAAGTGGCACCACACGGAAAGTACAACTAAGTGAAGCTAAAAATGCTGGCATTGAATTATGCAGCACAAAGCGTCTGAGCACTGGTTGCTTAATAACGACCATAAATGTATATTCATAGATATTTTCTATACTTAAAAATATTATACGTTATTTCTGCATATTTTTACTGCCTTCATTGCGTCTTTTACACCATTTGATTACACAGGACGTCATTTTTAATAAACTTTTTCTTTTTCTCTTTTCTCTACAATACAAACTGCAATTAATGTAAAGAAGTCACCGGGTGCGTGGCTGGCCCGACTAAAGCTGAGCGGGTTGTACTTTTTCAGCCCCGTGGTGCCATTTTTTAAACAATATTCGTTTGCAATTACACTTCCATAGATTTTAGTTCGCTGGGTAGAACCCAGTTTTAGTCGAAGCAATCTTCCCAAATTAAAACTTTGGACGCGGTCAAGCTGCGTTTAATTTCCCCGGATAATTATCTAGAAGTTGTGGGTCACTCGTAAAATGCCGGATTTGTTTTGACGACGGTACCCTAAAATAGCTCCGCCCTGAAAGGATTCGGGCATCGTGTTAACATGAGCGACAATTAAGCAACTACGCCAGAGAATGGAAAATAATTATTTATTCTACAATTTATAAACATTGTATAAGTAATTATAAAGTGTTTTGTGACTTTTACTCCGACACTCCTTTCATGAACAAAATATTTTTTACAACACATCTAAAAAACCGGGCAAGTGCGTGCGTCAGACTCGCCCAACGAGGGTTCCATTCCAATTTTTGGGTACTTAAATAAAGTATAAATGTATAGTTTTCAAACTTTCCCTGTATTTATAGTATAAGACAATATTAGTTGCCAAATTTCATAGTTCTAGGCCAGCAGAAAGTACCCTTTAAATTGAGAGTGTCAAAATATGCGTTTTTGCGGCATAAACGGCCGTATCTTTTTTAAAATTAACTTAGAAGTTTGTTTTTTTCACAATTTCAAGGGGCTGTAGACCTGAGTATATGGTTTTTATTTCAACTCGATACCTCCACGCCACGCGTTCCCGAGATATAGGGTCTTGACAGACAGACAGACAGACGGACAACAAAGTGATCCTATAAAGGCTCCGTTTGTTACTTTTTAGGTACAGAATCCTAAAAATGATAATTGAACAAAGACTAAAGAGTCAAAAAATAAAAGACCTTGAGAGCAGTAGGTCTAAGTATTGGTGTTTTAGGATCCAGTACATAAAAAAATGTTTCACCGAGTAATTTTATATTTAAATCGCTTTTCCGCAACCCTTGCTCAAAACTTTCGGGCCAAATTCACCACATGCCATTTATACAAAACCAAACAATTCCCATAAACTCAAAACAACTCAAAACAAAACAAATTAATCTGAAGCATACCTCGTAAACGATATGGCTCGATATAACATAGACCCGGGGCTCGGGAGGTAAAATATTTTATATTTCTGAATCATCGTAAAATTTACGCATGGATGTGTTTTACGAATATATTGTATATTTGATGTATTTAATCTCTTGAAATACCAACGAGTATATTTAGCGTTCATTCGCAGTAAAGGATTATCGACAATTTATTCAAGCTGGGACTAAGCAAGTCACATAATTTAAATACAATTTCTCTTCAAATATATTTGGAGATCAACAACAATGTAAACTCATGAAATACAAAAAAAGTAAAGCTGATTAAAATTAATAACGCTTTTCGCACACGCTTATTTATGTATGCTTTATCTACACTAGAGGGGAGAAAGAGTTAAATAAACTGAATAGACAAATAAAAAAAATACATTACTAATTTTTAAATTTATTCGCACCAAGGACCGACTCACACACTTCAGTCGTAACGCGCATACAAAGGTCATTGATGGATGAAAGTAAAAACTTCTGTTTTATCAACAAAAGTTTAATAACATTAAATCACACACATACTGTAAAATAACGTTTTTCTGCCGGTCGGTACATAAAAAAACATATTTTGAGAAGTGGGATTGAATTCTTCAATTTAAAACTGGTTTGGTTTACAGAAATGGTTCGCGTACAGACGCGAACTTTCATCAAGTAGGTAAAATATGCCCAATGTCCTTTGTCACAAAAAAGTTTTGTTTCTCTCTTCTAAACTCTACCTTGCAGTCGACCGCAAGAAACCTCAGTCAAAAGTTTGGTCACCCCTGAATCTATACCTACACATAAGTATAAATGTGCACACAGCACACTAACAAAAAATATGCCAACGAAAACAGGAAATACGAAATAAATCACATAGGAAAAAGAGTAAGCCCATTGGACTTTAAGCGGCAGCTATCCGTTGAAAAATTTCCATACGTTTCGATAGAGTTAAACGTATTTAACCCCGACGAATCGTATGCAAAGCCAAATTGGTTTCCCCGCGAGTTCTGAGTCGGGCTCGGAAGATTCACTCAATTAAATATTCGAGTTGATCATTTTGGCTTATGGAATGATTTTAATTCGTCAAAACGTGGGTAAAATCAATATTGAAAAAAAAAGCTTTAAAAAAAACACGACTGCCCTGCTAAACACAAACTAAAAAGTTAAATAACAAGTGTCATTGCAATCGGGGGACCGTATTGTGGAACAATTTTTAATCGAACAGGTCCTCCGACTGCAATGACACTTGTTATTTAACTTTTTAGTTTGTGTTTAGCAGGGCAGTCGTGTTTTTTTTTTTAATTTATTAATTTTTATTTCACACATTTTAGTGACAAATTATATATTTTTGAAATGTACTCATTAAGGCCTTTCATTTGATGCCCATATTGTAATAATTGAAGAAATAATTTTTTTTTCGCATTTGAAAATGGCGTCATACAGTCGCCATATTAACTTTTTTCAAAGAAAATATAGCTAGTTTCACTGGGAATAATGTAAGGATTCTAACAATACCTCATACATCCAAATCCGTTAAGCCATTTGGAAGTTATGGTGGAATAAAGAAACTCATATACCCACAAACATACATGAACCCTGAACACATATACACTCTTTTTGCTTTGGGCAGTCGTGTAAAAAGTGTTATAAAATAACCCCTAATACCGAATATTGTAGATATAGGGACCATCAAACTGAATAACTTTTACTATGGGACCAACTCTGATATCGCGAAAAAAAAAATAAGCTGTTTCATACATTATTAATTTATGTATAAAACAGTAGATTTTTTTCGCGATTTCAGAGTTGGTCCCGTAGTAAAATTTGTTCAGTTTGGTGGTCCCTATCTACCATATTTGGCATTCGGGTTATTTTGTATGTATTACCATTGTAAGTATAACAGAGAGTTTATATGTCGATTGCCGCTTATATGTCCCATAGCGTCAAACGGAAGAACAGAAGTTAACAACCACTTGCACTGCTCAAACGCCCCAATATATGTTCCGTAATAGCATATTACAAGCTGACTTCAGAAATTTCAAGTGTAGGATAGGTTCCTAAATCTAGTAAGCCAACCATCTTTGTGAAAATGGTATAATTTTTAAGCAGGATCTTATTATTCTTAATGCGTTCCTCTCACGTAACTTCCAGGAATGACCCATTGAATAAAATTACTAAGCTGACGTCGAGTTCGTTGTGTAACTTTTCATTTTGAAAATAGGTGTCGTCTGGTTATAATGGAACGTTCTTTTAGTTTCAACCAGGCAACTTTGACCCAAGGCCTTAACCAATTTTTTTTGTTAAGGCATATTGCAGTTTTATGAATAGGTTCATAATATTTCTTTAGTAAAACTGCTTGTACTTTTTCTTTTATTCAGTGTGACAACCTTCAAGGTAGGTCTCGTATATTAAAATCCCTTATCTCTCACGGAATCTCTAGATACTTATTACAAACTGCCGTGCTATTCTGGAATGAAACTCGCAACTTCGAAAGTCACCTCACTTGGCATGAGTTTTATATTGGAAATTAGATAATCGTAGGTTACATTATCAATTGAAAATTAAAATTAGATAACTACAGAAGTAAACTGAAATCTCTTGCAATTAGGGCTTTTCAAAATGGCAAAAACCTGTGGGCTGAATAGATTGCGTTGATAAACAGGCAAATATCAACTGAAGAAAACGTAGGAAAAAGAAAACACAATTCAGAGTGAATTGTCAAAGCCAATTTTAACAATTCACTTGTCCATCAACACCATCTAGTGAAGTAAATAGTTACTATTTCTGTTTTTAAATAACACTTAGAAAATCCCTCATTAATAAATAAGTCCATTATTATTTTATTTCCAATATCAAACTCGTGAGAAGTGAGGTGACTTTCGAAGTGAGTTTCAAGTTTCGTTTCAGAATAGCACGGCTGAAATTAAAATATGTTTATTCAATGAAGACCCATGACAAAATGTCAAATTCTATAAGAAAATGTATTCTGAAATAGCAATAGGCAACTTAATTTCTCGTTGGAGTTAGATAAGAACTTTTCTTTGAGTAACTTTTAAGAAAAATAAATGACGAGCTAAAATTCATAGCGACTTCTCTATCTTAAGTATAGGTATTATTAATAACAACAATCTTATTAAACACAGTTAATGATCGTCCCTCGTATATCAGGTTATCTATATTGACTCAATAAACGTTGTGTCAAGTTTCACGACCAATCACTATAACGTTGATTGGACTACCACAAGGCATTGAGTGGGCCAAGAGCTACTTACTTGTTGGTGTTGTGTTCGCCCCTTGCTATAACAAGCCTATTGTTCTAAAATGAATGGACTCTCTACGGGATTTTATTCTTCGAAACTCATTTGTTCACTATAATGCTGCGATAGTGTAGGATATTTTGTATTAAAAATAATAAATACATTCCCCAACGAAACGAAAACAAAATAGCCAAAAAAATTAATTCGTATAAAATATTCGAAAATAACTAAATGTCGGCTACTGTACTTTTGTGTACTTTTGACAACCAAGAGATCGCAGATGCGGCGTCAAGAGATCAACACAATATAATATGTAGGTAACATATCGCAATAATGATTACGACCAAATGATACATTGGAACTTACAGAACAAGCGAAATAATTGGTGTGACAAGTACCTACTCAAAAGCTCAGCTAACTGAAGCCGACCGTAGTACAGACATTTCTCCAAATATTTTCCCGTATAATAACCATTTCTCCATTGTCATGTAGATACAAACATGTTAGAACAAACAGTGACACGATAAAGTTTTGAATTTACACATTCAAAGTGAAACTTTGAAGCCGTAGATAATATCATTGTCTCGTTTTGTTTACAAGGGAAACTTGACTGTCTTCTCAGATAGATACATTTATTTTACTCTCTATTAGATTGGGAATAGTCGACGCGACGCGAGAACACTTTTTTTTATTTAGTATTAGTTCCTTCCGGACGACTTCGTCATTTTTTTAGGGTTCCGTACCTCAAAAGGAAAAACGGAACCCTTATAGGATCACTTTGTTGTCCGTCTGTCTGTCTGTCCGTCCGTCCGTCTGTCTGTCAAGACCCTTTATCTCGGAAACGCGTGGAGGTATCGAATTGAAATTTAAACCATATACTAAGGTCTACGGGCCCTTGAAGCTGTAAAAAAATCAAACTTCTAAATTAACGTAAAAAAAGATACTGCCGTTTAGGGCGCAAAAAACGCATTTTCGATACTCTCAAAGGAATCAAAATTCATAGGGTACTTCCCGTTGACCTAGAACTATGAAATTTGGCAGGTAATAGCGTCTTATACTACACTTACAGGAATAAATCTGAAAACTGTATATTTGTAATTAAATCATAATAAAATATGGTCATTAAAATACGTAATTATTAATCATCTCGGTGAAACAACGGTATGCGCGGCATTGCGCGGTGATAGTTTAACTTCTAATTACTTTTGGATTAATCGCGCCACTAATTCTTTTAAAAATATAAATATTTATTATTATTAATTATTCAGATCCTTTCAAATATTGTTAGAGTTAATTACTTTTAAAAATAAAATTAAAAAGTAATAAATTTGGCTCTAAATATTTTCGCAACATGGCAGTGTGTCACGCTGTATGACAGGGGGTCTTCTTCTTCTTATTTTTGTTTTGGCAATCTACTTTCTTCTTGGAAGTAATTTTTGCCAGTGTCAAGTGTTGAATAGTTCAGTGGTAGATTGTTTCAGTTTACATTAAAATGCGGGTGCATCGCATTCCAATGTTGCTTGGAGCATTTGGCACCAAGTATAATCAAGACAGTTTACTCGGTAAGGTCAGCCGAGGTAGCCATCACTACAATAAAAGTCTCGGCTTCACACAACCAAAGGGTCCTGTTGGAATACACCCATTTTCTCTAATAACATTGCGATAGATAAAACCATTTCACAGAACATTATACAGTGTACTATCGATATACAGCGCCATCTGTTGACAATCAACAGTACTTGTATTCTAAACAGGTGCGGTTTTTTTCTCAAAAATGCTTGGAAATTCGAACATTATTTTGACAACCTTCTTCGTGCTAAATCAGAGTTTACGGACAGACCTAAACCGCGCCGTCAATATTTGTATGAGAATCCATTACTAACGTGTTATAATGGATTTTCATACAAAATTGCCGGCGTCTGTCCAGCAATGTTTCTATTAAAACTCATTCCACACGTGTAATTCAGAAATGGAGCGAACTTTTCAATGAAACACAAATATAGGTCTCAAATGTCGCCTTGATGAGCGAGCACATTCCAAATTTTTTTTTTTAATATTCGGTATACTGGTATCACGTGAAAAGCCTTGATGAGCACATTCCAAAAAATTGAAAAAAAAAATTAAAACGAAAAAATTTTGGAATATGCTCATCAAGGAGCATATTCCAAAAAACTAAAAAAAAATTAAAACAAAAATATTTTTTTTTGCAATATGGGTATCAAATGAAAGGCCTTGATGAGCACTTTCCAAAGAACTGGAAAAAAAAATGAAAAACTGGAAATAAATGAAAAAAACCGGATTTTTTTTTTCAATATGTGTATCAAATGAAAGGCCTTTATGTGCTCATTCCACTTTCCATTTTCTTTTTTCAATTACTGTAAGTAATTTAAAATTAAAATCAAAAGCTTAAAACTTTTAAAACTAAAAAGTTAAAAGTTTAAAAGTACTACACAAGCCTTGGCCGCAACTAGGCATTGATGGACTAACGTATGTTCTTCAATGCCTGTCTTGTGTGCCGCTGCAGTAATGTACTATTCCATTTCAAACTTCGCCCGTGGTCAATTCTTTGTCGTAATCCCTGGAAGGGTTATTTTCTACGTGGCGACAAAGGATTTCAAATGGTTATCTATATATAGCAGTCTGCTGAACGGATTTTGATGGTATTTTTTTACAGTTTGGTAGCTTGGAGTCCAACTTATAAACTAAGCAATTTTTCACATAATTCCGGTAGGTAGAACCTGGGATAAAGCTTGAACTCCTCTTGTAGTCCTCTCGCTTGAAACCTCTTGTAGTACAGTTTTCATATAAAAAACTAATAACTACCAACCACTTTTTTTCAAAATATTTCCTTTGTACCGACACAACTTTTCTATAGCTTTATTTTATGTATAGATGTAGGTCTGTACGGAACCCTCAGTGGGCGAGCCCGACTCGCACTTGTCCGGTTTTTTATTAAACTTGTCGCTTTCCTAACTTGTCTCAATTAGTTTATGTGGAACATTTGACCGAGCGAACGCGAAGCGTGAGCGAAGCGTCTCTGCTTCAGCTTGGGCAAAAATTATTTCGTATGTCCTTCCTTCCGGCTGTCCGTTTGTCGCATTTCTTAACCGAACCTAGTGAAATTTTGTGAGCAGATTCGATAATTATAAAGAATTTTTTAGTCGAGTCCGTTCTTCGATTTTTTTGTTATTAAATGCCGAAGATATGTAAAAAAAATATTACAGCCGTTTCGAAAAATGATCAAAAATGTAACAAAACTTTTTTGCTAAGGGTGCAAAGCAAATTTTGTTTTTAGGGTTCCGTACCTCAAAAGGAAAAAACGGAACCCTTATAGGATCACTTTGTTGTCCGTCTGTCTGTCTGTCCGTCCGTCTGTCTGTCAAGACCCTTTATCTCGGAAACGCGTGGAGGTATCGAATTGAAATTTAAACCATATACTAAGGTCTACGGGCCCTTGAAGCTGTAAAAAAATCAAACTTCTAAGTTAACGTAAAAAAAAGATACTGCCGTTTAGGGCGCAAAAAACGCATTTTCGATACTCTCAAAGGAATCAAAATTCATAGGGTACTTCCCGTTGACCTAGAACTATGAAATTTGGCAGGTAATAGCGTCTTATACTACACTTACAGGAATAAATCTGAAAACTGTATATTTGTAATTAAATCATAATAAAATATGGTCATTAAAATACGTAATTATTAATCATCTTGGTGAAACAACGGTATGCGCGGCATTGCGCGGTCATAGTTTAACTTCTAATTACTTTTGGATTAATCGCGCCACTAATTCTTTTAAAAATATCAATATTTATTATTATTAATTATTCAGATTCTTTCAAATATTGTTATAGTTAATTACTTTTAAAAATAAAATTAAAAAGTAATAAATTTGGCTCTAAATATTTTCGCAACATGGCGGTGTGTCACGCTGTATGACAAGGGGTCTTCTTCTTCTTATTTTTGTTTTGGCAATCTACTTTCTTCTTGGAAGTAATTTTTGCCAGTGTCAAGTGTTGAATAGTTCAGTGGTAGATTGTTTTAGTTTACATTAAAATGCGGGTGCATCGCATTCCAATGTTGCTTGGAGCATTTGGCACCAAGTATAATCAAGACAGTTTACTCGGTAAGGTCAGCCGAGGTAGCCACCACTACAATAAAAGTCTCGGCTTCACACAACCAAAGGGTCCTGTTGGAATACACCTATTTTCTCTAATAACATTGCGATAGATAAAACCATTTCACAGAACATTATACAGTGTACTATCGATATACAGCGCCATCTGTTGACAATCAACAGTACTTGTATTTTATACAGGTGCGGTGGGTTTATAATTATTTTATTTTTTCTCAAAAATGCTTGGAAATTCGAACATTATTTTGACAACCTTCTTCGTGCTAAATCAGAGTTTACGGACAGACCTAAACCGCGCCGTCAATATTTGTATGAGAATCCATTACTAACGTGTTATAATGGATTTTCATACAAAATTGCCGGCGTCTGTCCAGCAATGTTTCTATTAAAACTCATTACACACGTGTAATTCAGAAATGGAGCGAACTTTTCAATGAAACACAAATATAGGTTTCAAATGTCGCCTTGATGAGCGAGCACATTCCAAAATATTTTTTTTAATATTCGGTATACTGGTATCAAATGAAAGGCCTTGATGAGCGCATTCCAAGAAGATAAAAAAAAATTAAAAACGAAAAAAAATTTTTTTTTCAATACCTATGGGTATCAAATGAAAGTTTTTTGAAAAGTTTTTTGGAATATGCTCATCAAGGAGCATATTCCAAAAAACTAAAAAAAAAATTTAAAAAGAAGGTTAATTTTTTTTTTGCAACATGGGTATCAAATGAAAGGCCTTGATGAGCACATTCCAAAAAAACGGAAAAAAACAAAAAAAAAAAATTTTTGCAATATGGGTATCAAATGAAAGGCCTTGATGAGCACTTTCCAAAAAACTGGAAAAAAATGAAAAACTGGAAATAAATGAAAAAAACCGGATTTTTTTTTCAATATGTGTATCAAATGAAAGGCCTTTATGTGCACATTCCACTTTCCATTTTCTTTTTTCAATTACTGTAAGTAATTTAAAATTAAAATAAAAAGCTTAAAACTTTTAAAACTAACAAGTTTAAAGTTTAAAAGTACTACACAAGCCTTGGCCGCAACTAGGCATTGATGGACTAACGTATGTTCTTCAATGCCTGTCTTGAGTGCCGCTGCAGTAATGTACTATTCCATTTCAAACTTCGCCCGTGGTCAATTGTCTGTCGTAATCCCTAGAAGGGTTATTTTCTACGTGGCGACAAAGGATTTCAAATGGTTATCTATATATAGCAGTCTGCTGAACGGATTTTGATGATATTTTTTTACAGTTTGGTAGCTTGGAGTCCAACTTATAAACTAAGCAATTTTTCACATAATTCCGGTAGGTAGAACCTGGGATAAAGCTTGAACTCTCCGTAGTACAGTTTTCATATAAAAACTAATAACTACCAACCACTTTTTTTCAAAATATTTCCTTTGTACCGACACAACTTTTCTATAGCTTTATTTTATGTATAGATGTAGGTCTGTACGGAACCCTCGGTGGGCGAGCCCGACTCGCACTTGTCCGGTTTTTTTATTTTTAGAAGACTCAAAAATTCAAACATTTCTGGCCCAATATTCAAAAGGACTGCATATATTATTTGGTTTTAAATATGTACAATTTCAGCTTCTTTTTAACGCGAGGTCTACAGCTCATAGACCCACTAGTTTACGTGATTTTTTAATTAGTGTTTTCTAATTTATATTTGCCGTGGTGGCAGGCGTTTCAAGACCTAAATGCTTGTCGATGTCTGAAGTCAGTGATGTGCAATTTACATCCTATTGCGGCTTCCTATGCATAATTGACGGCAGACGCGGAATCTATCGCTTGCTGCAATATGGACGAGGATCATAGCTCGACCATACCGCACGCTTTCGTACCAGTTTTTTAGGGTTCCGTAGCCTAAATGGCAAAAAACGGAACCCTTAGAGATTCGTCATGTCTGTCTATCTGTCTGTCTGTCCGTATGTCACAGCCACTTTATTCCGAAAGTATTAAGACTACACAGTTGAAACTTGGTAGGTAGATGTATTCTGTTAACCGCTTAACGAATTTAATACAAAAATAAGAAAAATAAAAGATTAAGGGGGGGCTCTCCATACATGGAACTGAAACTGAAAAAAATTTTTTTCTTCAAACCTACACGTGTTGGGTGTTTATAGATAGGTCTTTAAAAATGACATTGAGGTTTCAAAGACAACTTTTTCTCAAAGTCAACCGTTTGAAAGATATTCACCGCCAAAGTGGTAAAATGTGTGTCCCCCCCCTTTAACTTTTGAAATAAGAGAGTGAAAAATCTAAAAAAATATATGCTGTAGATCTTAATAAACACTTTCAATCAAAATTAGTTTGAACGAGATATAGTAATCAGTTTTTGAGATATAGCACATTTTCCAAAACCGCAAATATAACTTTGTCATTCATAGCAACACTGTGAAAAACAAAGTTATTTTTGAAGACGAAAAATTATAGGTGTTATTAAATATGGTATAGTATAAGGTAACTACGGAACCCTCTGGCGCGTGGCCCGACACGCACTTGGCCGGTTTTTTAGATACTAAGTAATAAGTTTACCAGACCCCGAATTACGTTAAGCTGTTGCTAACAATTCTCGATTGAAATCGATTGAAATCGCAGTTGCATAGCTGCTTTAAGTAAGATAGTTGTCACATTGGTTCTTACTAAAGTAGCAATGTCACTGCGATTTCTGTCAAAGTTGATTGCAACAAAGTTAGACAATCAGCGTAGGCTGATTGTTGCTTTGGGTGTCCCATATTTTATTTTTACGATACCGGTCGAAAGGATTACTCATTAGGATTATTTTTTCATAACTACTTCGTTATAAATATCAAAAGCTTAAAAACGGCACTCCGAAAGTGTTTGGAAATTAATATTACAACTCACAAATTACTTTTAACAAAATTAAATTTCAAACACTTTCTGAGTGCCGTTTTCGAGCTTTCGATATTGATAAAATAATTACTTGTATACTTTCCATTCGCCCCCGCGCCTGCCGCGTTCACGCGAATACATTTTGAATGCATTTTTTAACATATTATGCAAATAAATAATGCTACCTAACAGAGCTACCTTCTTCCCAAACCAGCATTCTTCATTCCGAGTGTAAAGTTATGAGGCTATTACAGTATACATGTTGAATCATAATTATTCAGCGGTAAGGAGCTGCAATGGCATGCAAATTGCACGTCAAGCGGTCGCGGCAACCATCAACTTCCCTCACCACTCATTTTAACAAGCGGTTTGTTAAGCTGCTTTTATTGCTTAGCAAGCATTAGTTTCCTTTATCAACTTAAAGCGAGTGAAAGGCAATTGTACATTGATTTTATTTGTATTAAAACTAACTTCTTTGTACAAAAGGGATAGCTAGTTAAAAGTATTTTAATAAAGTTTTCGTTGCATTAAACCACGGCATAGATAGATAGATAGGTAGATAAATTGTTTATTTGTTGCAACACACATAGAAACATCTGGTAGGTACAAGAATAACATTATACGAAGAAGAAAAAAAAAACTTAACTAACAGTAGTACGGATGTGCAGCAGCATGCCGATGTGCAGCAGCATGCCTATGTGCAGCAGCAAACAGGGTCTAGGCTCGGTGTAATTGGATAATACTGGAACTTGGCCTAATGTGAGGCCTGAATGTAGCTGTAGATGTGTAAATGCCTATCATTAGTATTGCGATTAATACGAGTATCTGTGATTTCAATTCAGTAGTATGACAACTGTTGTAAACTTTAAAATGTATTTTATCTCAATTTTCTTTTAAATGCCGTTTTAGCATATCAATTAGTGTATGCAATCTAATAAAAAAATACGCACGGATTTTTCCGGTAAACATTTCTCATAATTATACGGTCTAATTACCCTTTAGACGCATAATACATACGGTCTCTGAAGTCTTGAGTGACAATTTTTAATCATGGAAATAATATAAAATTAAATAAGATTGCACGCATAGATTAGATACAGATGTTCTGAAACCTATTTCTGGCACTGAATCGATCAAATTTAACTAATTATAAAGACGATATAAATCAAAGGAAATGCAAGTTTAAATCACTGTTAAATCCTGTGTCGCATGCAGTGTCACTTCAGAAGCAACTTCAAGTCTGTGGTTTGGACGCAAAGATCCGACTTGGGAGGGTCTTGCCAAGAAGTTTGCTTTACTGTTACATTTCAGGGGGTACATTCATTTAAATGCCTTAAGTGCAAGCCCCTTTGTCGTAATGATCGAAGAATTGAATAGGATTGTAGAATACTAAAATCACTAAGAAAACTTTGAGTTTATGCGCTAAGTTTTACACCGACAAGAACTATTTGATTTGCACATCAAAAGCTTTATTTTATTTATTATTCAAATATATTTAATCACCAAGTTCCTAAAAATATTAGAATAATAACATCTAGAAGCCAAGTCCTCGTTTTGTGAAATGAGGCGACTACAACTGAGCCATAAGTAATGGCTCAGTTTTCAGATTTATATCCTTCATACTTTGCCTAATAGTAAGTAACTAAAATCCTTAGAGCATTTAAAACAGCATTTATATGCTCTAAGCTAAAATCCAATAAAATAGTAACTAATCCCCTAAAGGTAGGGAAATTGAAACTGTTTCGTACGTATAGGTACGATTAGGTAATATGAAGGATAATATTCTGAAAACTGAGCCATTATGGCTCAGTTGTCAAAAGTGGGGCAACTCCACTAGGGAACTATCATTCTAGGTGTTTATTCTAAGTTCAAACAGTAACATGAAAATTATATTTATGATAATAATTTTTGAATGAAACACCTGATTTTTTTGTTCGCGATTTCAGAGTTTCATAGTAAAAGTTGTTCAGTTTGATGGTCTCTATGTACCATTTTCGGCATTAGGGGTATTTTTGTAACACGTTGTATATATATAATTAATAATACAATACATTATATCTCTAAGTATAAGTATTATAATATTGACATCAATTTCATCTGTTATTTTGAAGTCCCTACTGCTTCCCTTAGATATTCTTTATGAATGAATCCTTATCCATTAATTATAGAAAGGGCTATAATAACTTACCTCGCGGGCCTGATTAAGATGGGTGGGTGACTAATATCATAATCATTTAAATCTTCTTTAGGTATATTATTATGATGTTAGATAATTACCTACTTCAGTGCTACAACTGATACGGACATTAAGTTTCTCATATCACGTTCCAATTCTTATTTAGCCAGTTCCACCATATTTCATGTCCGGGTTCCCAAGAACATAAACTTGAAGAAGCCATTTTACTATCGGACTTGGCAACAAGAAACTGTCGTCCTCTCTTGATACACTATTATCGCATAAACTGTGAACTGCGGGCGTACTGTTTACGGTTGGTTGCTTGCTGTATTTTTTATTTTAGCACACCAGATTTAAGTACAGGCACGGAATACTTAATACACAATACAGGCAATACAGAATACATACTTAATACAGGCTATGTTAAAATATTATCCATATAAGTTTTGATCGCAGATATATCTGTTAATCAAAACGCTATAAAATTACTAATTTACACATCAACTTTGTCTAGGGATACCAGGTGTTATTTTCATACAAACGAGGTAAATTTGAAGGCTTGGTTTTCTGCCAGGGATGTACCGTGCTGTAATCTGATGATGGCCATCAAGGGACTGAATGGAGAAGATTCAGATCGCTATACACACCCAACTAATCTGATCAGCATTCTAAAAGATTTATGGGTTGGAGTTCTCAGTTTGAGGATTTTCATAAATTTTCATGCTATTTTCGTGGTTTTTTTAAACATGTTTTTAGAATGCTGGTCAGATCAGTTGGGTGTGTATGGCGATCTGAATCTCCTCTATTCACTCCCTGGATAACCGTAATCAGATCACAGCACAGTACATCCTTGGCAGGAAATCAAGGCTTCAAAGTTACCTCGTTTGTATGAAAATAACACCTTGTATCCCTAGACAAAGTTGATGTGTGTACAATACATGTAAGTCACTTTTAGATTTCTTATAATACTTATTTAATTATGTAGGTACTCGCTATAGGTACTTGGCCTGCTTTACAGTGCCTCATACGGATGAATTATTTAAGTAAGAACACTTGTAAGACAAACATTCAGTTTTAATTATAAAGATAGCAAATACAATCAAAAAATGGCAAAGACTTATTGTAATAGAAGCTTTTTGTCAAAAGAACAAATGAACGGTGGATTATTTCATATTAATAGGTCCAATAAAATAGTTATTTAATTAAAGCTTATAGAAGAATCCAAAAACATATTATCTTCATTTAATTATTCCTGAAATGTCCTCCCTTTTGAATTTTTTACTCGCTGAAATAACTTCTTTTCCCAGTACAGATGTCTTCAATTTGAGAAAAGGTATTTTACTTAATGCTTCTAGTGTCGCTCGCATGAATGTGTTCAGACTTCCAATATATTCTGTAAAAGACTGAATAACTTTGAAAGTAGTTTCTCGAAGTGGGGGTGTGTGACCAATTTTTTACTTGTTGCTACAGTGCATTTCATAGTGAATATACCTCTACGTAAGGATTTTATAGTGACATTGATGAATTGGCTGGACTGGACGGATCTCAAAGATGGCGATGCCATGAAAATTGATGAGCAAGTCACTCGACACTAAAAATGGTTTATTTTATATGTCTAAGACAATTAAACAATCAGGGGTGTGATTTTAAAGCTCAGCCAATCCTACGGAGGCAAAATAACGAGTTAGCTACTATGCTTGTTTAGGCGACAAACTCGTCACATGCCATAAAAGGGCTATGAAATGGCCGCCTCGATATTATCGAAAACCTATAAAAAAAGCCGTAAAAATGATACGCAGTCCATCGCTCGATTGTTAGCAACATCTCAGCAAAAAGGATGACATAATCTAAGAAGCAAAAGATGAAAATGACAAAATATAAACACAAATATACGTCTTGGTATTAAATAATAATAAAAACTCACCAGCTACATTCATAGACAAGCGCGAAAAACATAACCCTTCCCGACAGTCTTAGTAAGGTGTCCCTATACTAATACTAATAAGTATACTAATAATGAACAAAATAATCCAACAAACGCCTTCATTTTGAGCCAAAATGGCCCTTAAGTAAATAAAGGCATCGCGTAGTAAGCCAGGCGAATCTCGTGAAAAATACAGGCATTAGAGTGGCCGGACAAATTGGCACAGCATTTGTCTGAATTCCTTAGTGTTTTCTTGAGCTACTATGCGATTATGCTACTAGGCTTTTGTCTCAAATATTTGAATGTTTTGTCTTTACTTTGATATCTAACTGTTGCTTGTGTGTCTGTGGATGATAAACAACACCGGCTGGACTGGAATACAATTTGTTTAAATTCCTTAATATCTTCTTCAGTTATTATGCGAATATGACTTAGGTTTTGCCTCAAATATTTGAATTGGTATTTTGTCTCTACTTTGATATCTAACTGTTGCTTATCTTTTTGTCCATATGAATGATAAAATAACAACAACTGAACTGGGATAGAATTTTTCTGAATTCCTTAATATTTTCTTAAGCTTTATACGATTATGCTCCTCAGGTTTTATCTCAAAAATTTGAATTGATGTTTTATCTTTATTTTGATACCGAATTGTTGCTTGTGTTTTTGTCCATGTGAATGATAAATAACAACGGCTGACTGGACTGGGATAAAATTTGTCCGAATTCCTTAATATCTTCTTGAGCTGTTATGCGATTATGCTACTTAGTTTTTAGTCTCAAATATTTGAATTGATGTTTTGTCTTTACTTTGATATCTAACTGTTGCATGTAATTTTGTCCGTGTGAACGTACTCAATGGCTGGACAAATTGGGACAGCATTTGTTTAAATTCTTTAGTATCTTGAGATATTATGCGATTATGCTAGTTTTTGTCTCAAATGTTTCAATTTGATATTATTAGTTTGATATCTGATGCTAACAGTTGCTTGTGATTTTGTCTATGGCGATGATCTAAATTTAGAAATAACAACGGACGGACAAATTTGGGACAAAATTTGTACGAATTGCTTAGTATGATCCTCTTGAACGATAATGCTACTAAAATTATTGTCTCCAAATATTAGAGTTTGATGTTTCAATTTAGTTTGAGTATTTATAAAATATATATAAATTAGTTTGTCTATAATTGTTGCTAGTAATTTTGTACATGTGGGTACTGTGGATAATCTGAATTTACGTATTACAACGGTCAGTTGTACAAATGTGGCAGCTATTGTCTGAAATTGCTCTGTATCTTTACTTCACCGATTATGCAATTATGCTAGTATTTACATTTCATTTCAAATGTTTAATGTCTTTAATTAAATATCTCGCTGTTGCTCCATATTTTTCCATGTGAGTAATCCGAATTTATTACAACGATGGCTATTGAGACTGAGACAGCTATTTATTTATCATTCGTGTATTCAATACACTTTAGATAAAAATTTTAACACATTGCCGCACCACGAAAACCTCACAGGGGTGATCACCTGATCTGGGTGACGGCCAGTCGCTGATTTTACATATTATTTTGCTTGTTAGATAAATAATAATGTTAAGGTTAACGCACATTATGGCGGGGCGCAGCGGGGCGGGCCGCAACGCATTTTATTTTTATATGGAAATGCGGCCCGCTGCGGCGCGGCGTAGTGTGCGATATTTCATATAAAATATATGCGAGCGATTTTTGCGCTGCGGCCCGCCCCGCTGCGCCCCGACATAATGTGCGTTAACCTTTAAAGCTTAAACTGAAATGCTTTGACATTTTCTTAGTACATAATCCGTAGTTCGCAGGGCAACTTATTTAGATAAAAAAGTAACTCTTTTTCCATAGAAGTTGTAATGTGTGAATTTGTGTGAATTTCTCAATATCTTCACTTCAGCGATTATATGCGATTAGGTTTTAGTCTCCAATTATGTTTAGTTTTTACTTTGATATTTACTGTAGCTTGTGATTTTGTCCATGTGCATAATTAGATAATCGAATTGGCTTTGATAACTTTTTGAACATGACTGGAAATCTCAAAACCATTTTGAGGAATAAGCTTTCGGTACAGTGTCTACTAATTAAATTTAAAAATAAGTCTATATTTTTAAAGATATTTATAATATTCAATAAAAAGCTTTAACCTTCAAATGACCTTCATATGACGTCATCACATACAGATCTCCCAGCCATAATAAAAAAAAGAAAAAAGTGCAAAGACAATTTTGACAATGAACTTGGCATTAGGGATGGTGGAAGGTGGAAGTGAAAAAATATCGATATAGGTAATATTTCTCAGAAAAAAATGGGATGAAATGGGACGATGACTAAGTAATGGATTCTAATTTTAAGGTATTGTAAAACATAAAAAATAGCAAAATAAACCCCTACGCGAAATTTTGGCTCGATTTGACGAATTTTACGATGATTTTTAAGACTCAAAGTTGGAAAAAATCAAAATGCTCCAGTGACAAAATAGTGTCGACTATTAGAATCCATACGTAATTACCAAAAAAATGTTTTGGAAAAATTATTGTAAAAACATCTATCGATATATCAGAGTATTTAATATCGCCCGAAAAATATCGATGAACTTATCTCGTAATTTTTTCCACATCCCTACTATTAAATGTTTGTAAATAGAAATAAAGTATGCACATATTTTCACAATGTTTATTATGTTATCCTGCAAATTTATCAGTCCACAAGCAATCGTTACAATTTCATCCATGTAGCCTACATCCAAAATAGACACAATACATACAATACATTTCGCAATTTGGGTAGATTGGGCGTGTCAGTATTTACAAAGTTTTTCAGCAGAGTTTCCACTGGTAAGCATTTTTATTATAATTTTACCACCTCAAAAATTATTGCGGCAAATTAAGAAGGTAGGCTAGAACCGTCACAACTGGATTAAATGAATAAAATAGAAGAAATATTAACTACAACTTATTTGTTTACAAACAATCATAAAGTCATTATGACAGTTAATGACACTTGGCCTTTCTTTTTCTATAAGTAGATGGCAAAGGTTTTCTTCTTAAACTTTCATGCCACTAATGACGTCATTCCGGTTGAATCCGCCGAATTCCGCTCGACAAATATATTTATAAAAAAATAAATACGGGACCAAATGTTAAAATATTCAAATTAGTTTCTTAAATTGGCCTAATCTGTAGTAAAAAAATATAAAAAAAATACCTTTTATTTTTTAACCAAAGCCAATTAAGGCATTTCAAAGGAACAAAGTCTAAATTCATAAGTGCTTTTGGCCTGGCCATGCGAAGAGGCGACCGGCGGTGACGCGACGTGCGAATTCCAGATGTGTCGCTGTTTTCCGTTCCTTTTCACTTTCATCTGACGCATGCCTCAAGGCTTTCCAATTTTCCATAGCGCAAGCTGATAGTGCGCATGCCAAATATTCTCAAAAAACATCAAATTTCTATGGTAGAAAGTTGATAGGGAAAGCGCATGGCTTGGAGGCAATTGCATGTGTTTGACGCAAGCTGACCTGAAAGTTGAAGCGACTCGGGTGAAGACAGAACATAACACATGGCGTGTGATACCAACTAACCTAATGGTCAAGTTGTACTTACATTTATTGTCTCAAATGCTTTATCTAGTTATAGCTAAAATTTTGCCCGTGTCGTGTCAATAAATTGAATTGAAATAAAATTTCAGAATTTTGGTTTTTCAATCTTTTTCAAGCAAGCAATAACTCTTTCAATGTGTTTCTCTGAAAAGTCCATGAAGTTCAATTCTGAAAATGCGACTGATGAATAATAAAAAAGAGAGCTTTAATCTGTTCTGTATTATGAATTCAACTCGTTTCATTTTAACTCGTCTGAATTTATTAAAAAACTAGCGGCCGCCCGCGGTTTCACCCGCGTGGTTCCCGTTTCCGTGGGAATATCGAAATAAAAAGTATTCTATGTTTTAATCTAGGCTATTTACTATCTGTGTGCTAAATTTTAACCAAATCCATTCAGTAGTTTTTGCGTGATTGAGGAACAAACATCCAAACCCACAAACTTTCACATTTATAATATTAGTAGGATAAATGATACGAATAAGAAAATATTACAAACCTTAATTCATGAAAAACGTTTTGACGCTAATAAAAGCCAGTCGACAAACTACTATTTTATTCCTCAAATTAAATGGTACTTGAAAGAGGGTTTCTTTGTCCACAATCTGTCTCCATTTGCTATAAATAAAATGTAACTGGGTACAAATTGTCGACGCGGCATCGCTTTTGGCTAAATGCCGCTACAAATGTTTCTTTAAGCTATAAAGACATAATTTAGTCTCGAAATTAGTAGGTATTCTAATCCTGTAAAATATCGCTGGATACACTCTGACGAGCAGAAATAAATAGTCACTCAACACCTAGATTTCCAAAACAACTCATGATAGAAAAGTTTTTAATCACGCATAAGAAATTTCTTTGTGCAAAATAAAACTGGTTTAATTTGTTCAAGCTATCTTTATTAGTTAATGAAGTATCGTCATGAAAATAAATATCGTTACTTTTCGTCACCGTCTCGTCAGTGTATTGTTGATACACTGGCGAGCAAAAGAGTGGTTTAGACCTTGTCCAGAAGGGGCGAATTCGCCGCGAATCGTTTCGCGCGAATTCATACGCGCGTTGGCGAGGTACTAGGCGCCAATACATTGCGCCCACAAGAGTCACGTGAACCACGCGCAAATTGAAAACACGCGCGTAAATCGCGTGCACTATAGGTCGCGCGTTATATGCGCGAGAGAATCGCGGCGAATTCGCTCTTTTTGGACAAGCTCTTAGTGACACAGAGTGCGTGGCTATATTTACACTTATTGTGGTTTATTTTTTCTTATATTTTGCTGGTATTATTAGTTCATGAAGGTAGGTACCTACTACAATAGTTCATAGTGTTATCGTAACAGAGTCTGAGTACTGTACCTACCCCTAGCTTGCACGAACATCTAACAAAAGAAAAAATCGGGTTGCACTCCTTTTGATATTTTGGAATGGTTAGGAAATAATTTTGCACGAATTGCCGTCTTACGAATTTACTCTGCATTTGAATTTACGAATACAGAACAGTATTGTACGAAAGTCTTATCCATAGCTTTACAGAAAATCTAGAGTTTGATATTGAATTAATAAATAAGCGCGTTGCGATGCTGACACAAGTGTTTACGTCATGAAATGACGCGCCGCCATTTTCACCGTGCCCTGTAGAAAGAGAGGGGGATACTTCCGCCGCCGGCTGTCTACTCTCCATCCGTCACATCCGTCTTACGAATTTTCGATCAGGGTCACGTGATTCTTACTGACGCGAGTTTAGCATTTTTTCCCCATTACAAAAAAGCATACAACGCCGCTAAAGAAGTTTTCACTTTAAAAACGCGTGTAAAAACTACTCGATAGAGTTTGAGCTGCTACGGGTGAGTCGATTTTTTCTAGTAATTTTTCTATTAAATTAATTATCGTAATACAAAACTAGCACTGTGAATGCCTAAAATCTAGAATTTCAAAAATTATACTCGATAGAGTTCATATCTATGAAAATTTTCATTTAACCTTTCCGCGATAGATGGCACTGTACAAATTTCTCACACATAATTACTCTATCGATTTTTTCACGTCCGTTTTTTCTCGATATTTGTGGTAAGGGTAATGAAAAGTGGCGATGCCTCGAAATATCAAAGAAGAGAATGAGCTCTTCGCTTGATATAGTTTATCGATTAGTTTAGACTCTAAACTAATCAATTGAAATCAATTATTATATTATTTATCAATTTATCATGTCTAAATTAAGAATTATATTATCTAATTGCAATGTTGTAAATTTAATTATTATCAGTGAATGTTTAAATTTATTTTTCAACACACTTGCTCGTAAAGTGAGCCCTAATACATCGCTTTTACTTAAACCGAGATATAACAAACGCGTGCAATAATATATAAAACACTAGGTTGTTATAGAATTATCCCTACAAAGTTAAATTAGTGCCTTACTGCAAGTGCTATGCAAGTAAACAGAGCATTCCCAATTTAACCGGGTAATACAGTTATTTTTTTTAGTAACAACAAAGAGGTATTATGCCGTTGAAAATTCATATTCATTTTAGAAATAAATAAATGTGTAAGTCCTGAATTAAGTCAAACAAATATTTATTTTTATCAAATTATTCATAATTCACAATATTTTGTTATAAAATATTAAAAAAATTGCATTTTATCACTTAAAATTATAATTTTGAAGTAGGCTTTATGCTCACTCACCCCTTTGTTCGCAAAATATTCTAGCATTGGGTGTATGAAAAAAAAAACAAAAAAAAACCGACGCGCCTTTTCCCATAATTATCATATTTTGTTTTTGTCGAATTTGTTGCTGTGTGGTAAATTACTTTGTATTTTCCTCGCAAATGAGTTGAAAAACGTCGTATGAAACTCGTGAGCTTTTGCTCATTGCACACTCGGCTGAGTTACGCCCTCGCCTACGGCTCGGGCTGCAACCCACAGCCATAATGTACTATTATCGTATTATAACTTAAGTTATTGTATTCTTAATCACTAATGAATAAGTATTGCTATCATGATTGTATATGTTACGGCTAATACCCGATTTGCGGCTAAACCTAGTTTTAGCCGGCTAAAACTAGGTGTAGCCGATAGCTGTTGGATAAAACTAGGTGTAGCCGATTTGCTCGCGGCTAATACTAGGTGTAGCCGGCTAAAACTAGGTGCAACATGGGGAATTAAGAAAGTTATTTCTGTTGTCTGTTAAAAAAAAATAACCACGAAATTTAAGGCTCACGCTACGCTGCGCTTCGCGCTCGCCTTAAATTTCTAACCTATATTCGGGACCTACAGGAGTAAAGCAGATCGGTTCACCTAGTTTTAGACAACAGCCATCGGCTACACCTAGTTTTAACCGGTTAAACCTAGGTTTAGCCGCACTTCGGGTATTAGCCGTAACATATACATGTAATGAAATTTGCACTAACGTTTAAAAATTGTTTACGCATTCGATTATGATGCTGTGTGTACACGTCTGGGTGTTAGTCTCGCTCAATACTTTATAACTGTTGTTATTTTTTTTTATTTCTTGTTGTGTATGCCTTTATGAAATTAAATAAATAAATAAGTAGTCAAAACGCGGCTTTAATTTCCTCTGTCTTCAAGGAATAAAAAACAATACAAGATACGCGCGAAACACATAACTTTTGCCTTGCAGTCGGGGCTCGAAATATTTCTTCCAATTTTGCAATAGTCTCTCTTTACTCTCACACCGTAAAAAGCGAATTACAAAATCCAAACAAAGTACAACACAACCGCGCTATAAATCAACCAAACGACGACATTATCCAGAAATATTGTTTTTATTCCGGTACTTGTAATGTAATTGGTATAACGTCTGTCAGGAGCGACACTTTGTGTTAATGTATGAATTTATTTTATTATGTTAACGTTTTGTTGACATTTTAAACACCCATATTGTGTCTGTTTTAATAGAAATTCAAAGCTATACCCCTGATTAAACTACGTAAATATTAGCGAAGTGAGTCTATTTTCCATAGATAATTACTCTATCGAGTACTTTTACGCGCGTTTTTTTTCCCGATAGATGTTCGTACTTTCGGGTGCCTTTTTTTTTTTAACGAGAGGAAAAACGCTTGCTTCCCACTCAGCCCCTGCGGGCTGGATGGGGGACCGGAATTAGCATGAACAGCTATCGAAAAAAATTACGCGTGTAAAACATTTGACAGAGTAATTTTGTATGAGAAATTTGTACAGCGACATCTACCACCGAAAAGCAAAATTAATTTTTCCATAGATAATTACTCTATCTTCTTTACCTACGCACTTTAACGCGCGTTTTTTTCTCAATAGATATTACCCACTAATGTT
Organism: Agriphila geniculea; assembly: GCA_943789525.1. Taxonomy (NCBI): domain Eukaryota; kingdom Metazoa; phylum Arthropoda; class Insecta; order Lepidoptera; family Crambidae; genus Agriphila; species Agriphila geniculea. Next base: position 17,944,451 of record OX038883.1, on the reverse strand, counting down.
ACAGATACAAACCATACAATTTTGAAAACCTTTGGTTGAGTGGGTTGTACACCGGTTTTCATGATGTCACCATTTCTAAGGTCCCAGATTCGATTACAGCTGTTGTTTACGGCCAAATTAATAAAACTAGAAGTAAACTAATGGTGGAATTTTATATACCAAATACAAGCGTTTAATATTGCAAAGAAACAAAATTTTGAGAAAATTAAATAACTAAACAAACTAAAATTCTAATTAAACAAAAGGCGAAGTATCTTTTGAGCTATGAAATAAAGGGCCTCTAGAATTATATTTCCTTTAAGTAAAAGTTATTACTCAAAACTTTTGAATCTTTTGTAAAGTTTTTGACATAAAAAATACAGAGTCTGATTTCCACTCAATTGGTACTTTACTAGCGATTTTATAAAACTCTCTCTTTTCCTCTTTTATAAATTGTTCTTTTTATTCATTAATTATTTCTTTTCATTTTGTTTCAGCCTTGTTTCAGCTTATAATTATGTTAAGTTTAATTTCAGTTAAAAAAATATATTCGAATTCTTCAATTCACTAAAGCCTTTAGTCCTTTTATTTTAACCTGCCTGTTTTGTTCAAGTAAGAGCAGTTATCCTAGGTTTTTAAATAAAATACCTAAGTATACCTTAAATGATAGAGAGATATAATAAGATTATGCAATAAATAGTTCGAAAGAGCAAACTACTTGTAGTCAGGTTTTATATTGGTATAAATTGGACCCTATTACTACTACCCGGTCGAGTTAACTCGGCACCTGAAGCGCGATAGACCCCCTTCGTTTTCTCCTTTCCTCACGCCACAGTCGTCAATTTTTTGAAAGTTTTCGATATATTATCAATAAATTACCGCTAACAAATGTACTAACGCTACTGGCATGACGGCAGTGGCGTGAGGCAAGGAGAAAATGAAGGGGGTCTATTGCGCTTCAGGTGCCGAGTTAACTCGACCGGGTTATAATATTCCAGTCCGTCTGTCTGTCACTAGGCTGTATCGCTCATGAACTGATCAAGCTTTACAGTTGAAATTTTCACAGATGATGTATTTCTGTTGCCGCTATAACAGCAAATACTGAAAAGAGAATAAAATAAATATTTAAGTGGGGCTCCCACACAACAAACGTGTTTTTTTTGCCGTTTTTTGGTACGGAACCCTTTGTGCACGAGTCCGACTCGCACTTGGCCGGTTTTATTGTAAACACATTCCCTTAAAAGAGCTGAAAACATCAAATCTAGTGACGTAAAATTACTGCGTATTATATAACAATACATAAGAGCAAAACGTTTAAAAAAATATTGTCCTAATTTACTTTTGACACCAAAGCTTGGTTGGCCTGCCAAAAGTGTACTTTAAACCTACCCTGCAACTTATACCTCACTTAATTCATAACGTGTAGGTACGATGTTTGTTCGCGTTACAACGATGGCGCCATGAAAATTTATCAGCACATGATCTTAATTGAACGCGCGCTGTAGGCGAGCCTCAATGATGTGTACAGCCGAGAGCACATAAGGTTACCAAAAAATGACGAATTAATTATTTACGTTTACATTTTACTTTTCGTCGCCCCAGTGCTTGAATGGCCAACCGACCAATTTCACCAAAATTTACTTTTTTATTTCAAACTACAGCAACTCTGATTACACGCTAAACAATAAAAATATTTTATTTTTATTTGGATGTAACTTAAATACTGCATGTTTCTAATTCGGAAAAGATTATGAAAAAATTCAAATAATATCAATAATTAACTAATAAAAATGTCTCCTGTGAAATTTGCTCACTGGTCGATTGGCCATTCAAACACTAAAGCGACGTTTTATCTCTAGGCTGTTGTCACAAGCATTTCATGTGATTGAATTTGGCGATAAAATAAAATAAAATAAAATAAGTAAAAATAATAAATCTGGTTTCATTTGAAACTTAAAACTTAAATGTATGTTTAATCTATTTAGAGTCCGTTTTAGAGATTCCGGAACCTATAAAAAAGGCCATTAGATGTGTACAATGCGATTACATTGACAATAGACAGTGATCCGCTGCAACTTCACTCACATCCCGCCAACAAACTGTATATACAATTTGGCAGGAAATCACATAATGTGAATATCTGTAACATACCTTGTGATAAATAAATAAAACAATTTTTTTTATTATGGCAAAGAGAAAATTTGAAAGAGAAAATACGTCGTTTTGTAGGTACTGCAAGCACTCTGAAGTTAGCAACTTCAGTTGTACATTGTTAAATTAGTCCCATTGTAAGCACAATGTAAACAATAAATCACTAATTCCGAACTTGAAACTTAAATGATGTTAAACATGGCGGCATAAATAAATAAACAATGTAACAAACCAACTTTACCTTACCTTATAATACAAGAGTACCGCTACTCGATACTAGATGGCGCTAAATCCGCATGGTGCAAATCCTGAACGGCGGTGTCGAGATTTTTGTACATTTATATAAGTTAGCCCAATAATTTTGTTTTGTCATTCGATTCATATCGAGGCTACTGCATCCTCACATATGCTCTCGTCCTCCCTGGGAAAGAGTACTACTTGGAACAGTTGCTTAGATACTACGTGGAAAAGGCCGTTGGGACGTTCCTACTTACGATACATTGTAATAGTTCCATACTAAATAAAAGTAAGATCTATACAAAATCGTATCACGTCTCATTTCTTCTGCTCCTGCCTGCCCGGAAGTCCGTTTTCCTGCACTTCACGTCTGTAGAAGCACCCCCCCCTACAAACTGGCGCCCAACGTGGGGCCAACTGCAGCAAGAAGCGCAAGATACGTGGTACGCTCGGGACGCGCGCAGGGAAGTCGCTAAAACGCTAAAGATCCAAGCAAAAGGCCACGCAAAAGACCTAGTGCAAGATCAGTTCTTACGCTCTAGGGGCAGTTCTCGAATAGGGGGAGCCTAACGAAGAACACCCAGTTCAATATGCGAGCCGTTTGCTTACATCGGCTGAGCGAAAAATGCAACTAGCTTCTGCATCCTCCTACCCTCTCGTCCTCCTTGGAAAGAGTACTATCTGGAACAGTTGCTTTGCAAGCATAATATCATTCTAAGGCACGCATCTGACGCCTTCGTCCTACTTGGAAAAGATTGTCGGAACGTTCCTTTGTACTTACGATACGCAACTTCTGCATCCTCCTACGCTCTCGTCCTCCTTGGAAAGAGTACTATCTGGACTGGAACAGTTGCTTTGCAAGCATAATATCATTCTACGGCACGCATCTGACGCCTTCGTCCTACTTGGAAAAGATTGTCGGAACGTTCCTTCGTACTTACGACACGCAACTTCTGCATCCTCCTACGCTCTCGTCCTCCTTGGAAAGAGTACTGTCTGGAACAGTTGCTTTGCAAGCATAATATCATTCTACGGCACGCATCTGACGCCTTCGTCCTACTTGGAAAAGATTGTCGGAACGTTCCTTGGTACTTACGATACGCAACTTCTGCATCCTCCCACGCTCTCGTCCTCCTTGGAAAGAGTACTACTATCTGGAACAGTCGCTTTGCTAGCATATATCATTCTACGGCACGCATCTGACACCTTCGTCCTAATTGGAAAGGGCTGTTGGAACGTTCCTACTACGAATAACGATACGTTAAAGATAATGGTGTCAGAAAACCTAATACCTGAGATAACGCCTAAACTGAAACAACTAGCTGACATTTTAATAAGAGCAAAAGAAGTTCAAGAAATGAAAGAAGAAGATCGGAAGAAATATGTAGACAAACATAGACGCAAGTACATTCAGTACGAAGTGGGAGATTTAGTGCTTGTCAACCTACATCCCATAAGTAACGCATCTAAAGGAGTGACAGCTAAGTTTGCCCCTCGCAGAGATGGACCATACACAATAATGCAAAAACATGGGCCAGCTTCATACAAAGTGGCTACACCAGCTACTCCTGATATTCCCGTCGGAGTATATCATGCGTCAGCCTTGACTCCCTTTAAGCATGAAGACTTGTCCGTCATACCTGAACCCGTACAACCTCTACGCAAAAGGGGACGACCCAAGAAGAAGCCTGTTACAGATGGTCAACAAACTCTTGTGAAGAGAGGCAGAGGACGGCCTAGAAAACACACCCAATAATCCAGTCCCTCTCGTCGGGACGACTTCAGGAACTGAGGGGGAGATTGTAACAAACCAACTTTACCTTACCTTATAATACAAGAGTACCGCTACTCGATACTAGATGGCGCTAAATCCGCATGGTGCAAATCCTGAACGGCGGTGTCGAGATTTTTGTACATTTATATAAGTTAGCCCAATAATTTTGTTTTGTCTTTCGATTCATATCGAGGCTACTGCATCCTCACATATGCTCTCGTCCTCCCTGGGAAAGAGTACTACTTGGAACAGTTGCTTAGATACTACGTGGAAAAGGCCGTTGGGACGTTCCTACTTACGATACATTGTAATAGTTCCATACTAAGTAAAAGTAAGATCTATACAAAATCGTATCACGTCTCATTTCTTCTGCTCCTGCCTGCCCGGAAGTCCGTTTTCCTGCACTTCACGTCTGTAGAAGCACCCCCCCTACAACAATAAATTCCTTTAATTCAGGAATTTGTAAAGAAATTGCCAGTTATTTGAGGATGAGATCATGAGTTCAAGATAAATACAGTAAATGAACAAATTAAAGGTAAATGGCGTCTGCTTTGACAAATAAAGGTAAATATGATGTGCTGCTATGTGTACAAACAACGACGCTGGCACATTTTAAAGCTTTGTTTATACTAACTAGATACAATGTGAAATGAGTTTTATTGTTAACTCTGTGAATCAATGTAAATTATCAAGACAAAAGAACCACCTTACCTAATTTATTTAGTTATAAATTGTGATTTCGTACTTATACTATACTGGCATAAGCTCCTTTGAAGATTTGATTAAACTAATTATGCTGTGAGTATGTTTATAATAGTTTGTAAATTAAATATTTTGTGACAGCATTGTGTTAAAATGTTGAGTAGGTTTAAACAAAAGAAAGATTATAAATGTGTGTCAGTTTTATTACAATTTGTTCTTTACTGCGTAAATACAAGCAATATTATTAAAAGATACCCTATACTATAGGTATTATAGAGCCTATCTATATCTATACTAAGTATAGTAATAAAGACTGTGCTAGCATAGCATAGCAGAGTGTGTAAGGTAAATTATATGTCAAGTTAACACTGTGCAGGTTTAATGTTGAGTGTAAAAAATGTTCTTCAATAAAAAAAAAGAAATTAAATTAATTGTCAGTTTTATTACAATTTGTTAGAGTATGCGCAAAGAGAACCGACTTGGAATTTGTGCTTGATCCACAAACGTTTTCGTCATATTGACTGCACTGTAATACGTAATTATAGTGCGACTATCTTGACTTGATAGATATAAAGTTATTACAGTCGCACTAAGACGTTACAGTGCCATCAACATTTAGAAAATGATAATCAAGCACAAATCCCAAATCGGTTCTCTAAAAAGGTACTGACCATAGTGATCTAGCGGGGTGCCTACTATCGCACTTAGCCGAATTTTTCAATATTTCATAAAATCTGTAGCACAAAGACAACATTATGAAAATTGCAAACTTCAGATTTGGTCCCCCGTGACCACGGCAGCTGCAAAGTTGCCGAAACGTCGGGAAAACCAAAAATCAAACCAAATACCAACTAATTACCAAAGTGCTTTCAATAAAACCGCGCTAGTATCCGTTAAAAATTGTTTTATTTCATGTCTAGTGAGCGCGTAAGCTTGAGAAGTGAACAATTTAAGACGGTAAAATAAAAATGCATACTTTCAAGCGAATTTATTTATCAATGTCAGTTTTTCTAGGAAGCATAAATCGTTCACTCATCGTACATCGCCATCCATGTGACCTGAATACATCACACAATAGGAGCCAAACAGTTTTATCGACCAAGTTCATTTTACGACCGGCTGATACATACAAACTACGATTTCGACGCAGTTTTACTACTGCTTGATAATACCAGATAACGGGCCGTTTCGCAAATTACTAAATGGATATCGGCCACACAAAAACCCGTGAAAAAAACGTTTTTTATTTCGGAAAATAATGTAATAAACGTGTTATTTATTGAAAAGTAATTGGATTGTAAAAAGCTCAGGTAGCTTTTATCTTTTTTGCCGATTCTAATATAAAAAACACACAAAAACAGGTTATCTTGAGTGAAAAGTACATTTATTTACAGGAGCGGGTACCTATTGCGTACCGGAGTGAGTAGGTAACGTAGGTAACAATGGGGAAGGCAACTATCAAAATGGCGCTGCGTACGCTTGTTCCACGAGAACTATGAAAACAAAGGACTTATACTTAAAAACAAAGTTTTTTTTGCTTTAAAATGATTAAATTTTGTGTAAAAGGCTAAAGTTTTGGCACTTACAAATTTCCAAAAAATCTGGATTCAGAAAAAAAATATAAATTCTGTGAGAATAAAAACGTCTTAATTTTACTTTCAATTCCGGCATTTGCATTGTAAAATAGTCTTTTATATCCATTTTGGGTCATGGGTCTTTTCGGTATAAAAATACCACAAAATGTATACCTATTTTCCCATACATTTGTTCTGAACGTCTACTGTGTTAGGAACAAGAGTACGCAGCGACATCTACAATTAGCTTTGCGTTGCCAACCCCATTAAATTAGTACCACATAACATATTTTTAATAATAAATAACAAAAGAAAAACGTTCCAAATACGATTTCTCCATTCACGAGGCGCAGAGTAGATAAAGCTCTAACTCTTTTAAATTGCTTTCGAAGCCAAAAGGTTGGTTTCTCTCTTTTTTAAAATCGCATTTTTCTCCCTTCTCTTGGTTTCTCGCTAAGCCTTCACTTTTTAATTGGCATCTGGCACCGCTCAGCCGCGTTACCGTGGTGGCTTTTAAAAAGCTGTGACGTCAATAAGAAACATTTTTAACTTTGCAGTAGGTAGGTTTACTTTATTCGCTGGCGATGAAATAATAAGAGTTTTCTTTGTTATATTTTTAAGATAGAAAATACCAAGAAACATACATAAATTGAATTAACAATAGCGGTCTTATTCCAGACAACTGGTGGCATGGAGATGGACAGATTAACAGAAAATTAAAGAAGGAGGGTATAAAATGGCCAGGGACAACTTAAAATTATAATCATAATAAATAAAATAATATACCAAATTATAATATTATGTAAACTTAAATAAACATACATACACTTAAAAATACACAAATAATTAAGGAAATTGCAATAGCAATTAGGAGAGAGAAGTAATAATTTATTATTCGTGCAAAGTATAATAAAAATTGCAGCTGATAAGTACACTGAATTAGTTTGTTCATTCACAAAAATGTGTCCAAAAATTTATACTTTTTTCTTGACTTATTCCGTTTCTTATCTAAGCGTCCTTGCTTGGCGTCTACTAATCTAGAGCAGGAATTCCAAAACTATTTTGGGCAAGAGACCCCTTTTCCAAAATGAATTGTACCGTGGCTTGGCACGAACAGCCACCGAAATAAAATAACGCGCGTAAAAATATTCTAGAGTAATTTTGCATGGAAAATTTGTACAGCGCCATCTACCGCTGTAAAGGAAAATTAAATTTTTCATAAATAACCACACTATCGAGTACTTTTACGCGCGTTTTTTTTTTCTCGATAGACGTTCGTGCTATGGGTACAGTACCCTTAGCACAGCTATCGAAAAATATAACACGCGTAAAAACATTCGGTTTAGTAATTTTGTATGGGAAATTTGTACAGCGCCATCTGTTGTCGAAAATCGAAGTGATATTTTCCATTTATAATTACTCTGTCGAGTATTTTTACGCGCGTTATTTTTCTCGGTAGCTGTTCGTGCTAAGGGTACTGATATCTCGGACCCCCATAGCCAAATTACATTAAAAATCCTATCAAATATCAAATGTAATTAATTATTATTGTAATTATTATTCTTTTATATTAACCCCTGGGAAACCGATATGGGTAGATATCGACCACTTTTGGAATCCCTGCTCTAGAGCGTACAGAAAAACATTACGATTTTCTTTGATTAATTACAGGGATTCATCACAATCACAACTTGTTTTATGGTTTCTAGAACGTTCGCAAGTCTCATCAGATTTTTCTCTAGAATGTTTTTCTGCAAAAAGAAATTAATAGTTGTTGAAAACTTTACTAAAGCTTGGTGATAAATTGCAGTGAAGGTGAAATAAAAAAGTTTTGCGTCGATTGATGTGAAGTGAAACCACAGAACATATACATATTAGTACTAAGTGAAACCTCAAATTTCACAGAATAATATGGACCAAAGAGAATGTAAAAAAACTAGCGTTTTAATATGGACCTCTGTCGCGGCTGTTAATTTTGCTTGTTTGTTTTTATTAGCTGTTTAAATTATTAAGGCAAGGAGATTGAATAGTTTCATGTTATCTACCTTCAAAGACAAAACATAAGAAAGAGCAAATAGAAGCAATTTAACGAGACAAATAAAAGTACCTACTCGATTCGATAGAGTAGTTGTCTGTGACATATTTTCTTTTGCTTTTCGGTGGTAGATGGCGCTGTACAAATTTGCCATACAAAATTACAAAACTAATTATTTTTACGCGCGTTTTTTTCTCGATAGCTGTTCATGCTACGGGTACAGTCAATGAGCCTTCAAAACATTGTCGAAAAAAACATTCGATAGAGTATATTTGTATGGGAAATTTGTACAACGCCATCTACCGCCGAAAAGCTAAATGAAATTATCCATACATTATCGAGTTATATTTACGCACATTTTTTTTCTCGATAGCTGATCGTGCTACGGGTAACAGTATCCGTAGCATGAAAAGCTATTGAAAAAAATAACCCGCGTAAAAACATTCGATAGAGTAATTTTGTATGGGAAATTTGTACAACGCCATCTACCGCTGAAAAGCTTAATGAGATTTTACATAGAGATTTACTTTATCGAGTTCTTTTAAGCGCTTTTTAGGGTCCCGTACCCAAAGGGTAAAACGGGACCCTAATACTAATTTTCTCGATATTTGTTCTGTACCCGTAGCACGAACAGCTGTCGAAAAAAATAACGCGCGTAAAATCATTCGATTGTGCAATTTTGTATTGGAAATTTGTACAGTGTCATCTACCGCCGAGTAGCGAAATTAAAATTTCCATAGATAATTCTCTATCGAGTAATTTTACGCGCGTTTTTTTTCTCGATAGCTGTTCGTGCTAAGGGTACTGTTCATAAAGGGGTACTGATTACCGAGAATTTAAATCGTTTTTTATTTATAAACATAGTTACACGTAATTCCACGAAAAGTAACATTATAATGTACTTAGTAGTAAACAACAAACAATATTTACGATATATTCCAACCATGAGTTAATTACGTAGGTACCTAAAGAGCTTACCGCTATTCCATACATTTCTGTACCAAAATACATTTAAATACATTTTCGATGTAAGTACCAAAAGCCTTATTAGTCAGTGCTAATTACATACGCAAACCTACCAAAATAAGAACCTACACATTTATGATATTTACATGCCCGAGTCAAAAGACAATTTGACTTTTTCTAGTCTTAAATATAAAAATTAAAAGTAGCAATTAATAAAAACTTGATTTCCAAAAGGACCCCGGACAAAATGTTCGAAAAAAACCGTTCGGTCAATTGGCTTTGATAACTTTTTGAACATGACTGGAAATCTCAAAACCATTTCGAGGAATAAGCTTTCGGTACAGTGTCTACTAATTAAATTTAAAAATAAGTCTATATTTTTAAAGATATTTATAATATTCAATAAAAAGCTTTAACCTTCAAATGACCTTCATATGACGTCATCACATACAGATCCCCCAGCCATAATAAAAAAAAGAAAAAAGGGCAAAGACAATTTTGACAATGAACTTGGCATTAGGGATGGTGGAAGGTGGAAGTGAAAAAATATCGATATAGGTAATATTTCTCAGAAAAAATGGGATGAAACGGGATGATGACTAAGTAATGGATTCTAATTTTAAGGTATTGTAAAACATAAAAAATAGCAAAATAAACCCCTACGCGAAATTTTGGCTCGATTTGACTAATTTTACGATGATTTTTAAGACTCAAAAGTTGGAAAAAATCAAAGTGCTCCAGTGACAAAATAGTGTCAACTATTAAAATCCATACGTAATTACAAAAAAATGTTTTGGAAAAATTATTGTAAAAACATCTATCGATATATCAGAGTATTTAATATCGCCCGAAAAATATCGATGAACTTATCTCGTAATTTTTTCCACATCCCTACTATTAAATGTTTGTAAATAGAAATAAAATATGCACATATTTTCACAATGTTTATTATGTTATCCTGCAAATTTATCAGTCCACAAGCAATCGTTACAATTTCATCCATGTAGCCTACATCCAAAATAGACACAATACATACAATACATTTCGCAATTTGGGTAAATTGGGCGTGTCAGTTTTTACAAAGTTTTTCAGCGAGTTTCCACTGGTAAGCATTTTTATTATAATTTTACCACCTCAAAAATTATTGCGGCAAATTAAGAAGGTAGGTTAGAACCGTCACAACTGGATTAAATGAATAAAATAGAAGAAATATTAACTATAACTTATTTGTTTACAAACAACCATAAAGTCATTATGACAGGTAATGACACTTGGCCGTTCTTTTTCTATAAGTAGATGGTAAAGGTTTTCCTTCTTAAACTTTCATGCCACTAATGACGTCATTCCGGTTGACCATATCCGCTCGACAAATATATTTATAAAAAAATAAATACGGGACCAAATGTTAAAATATTCAAATTAGTTTCTTAAATTGGCCTAATCTGTAGTAAAAAAATATAAAAAAAATACCTTTTATTTTTTAACCAAAGCCAATTTTACTGAAATTTTGTGAAAATATACCCTGTAACAGGTAGATCGAAACTGTAAAGTTGCAAAGTGAAATAATGACTAGTTTTAGAGATATGGCTTTTTTAATGTTTTAAGCAGAAAGTAACTTGGCAAACTTGACAAAAAAACATTTAAGCGTTATTTTATACACTTAATAGTATAGTAGCCCGTAGTAGGTACATTTACATCACGAAAAAGGTTACCGTTTGCCGTTGTGATATAGTTATTTATTACGAAATTATAGATACTTTAACCCAAGTTTTGCACATCGCAACACGCCGTAACCTATATTTGTAAATCTCCAAAAATGATATTTTTTTATTTCTCAAGATTTACGACATGGTTTAGCTATTGTCGTATTCTACAGCTTTGTTTGATTGCCACTGATAATAGTAAGACTATGGAAAGTGACTATACACAGATTTAAGACCAGATAAAGTCCGACCATTTTCATCTGGTCTTAAATCTGTGTATGGATACTTTTCACAATCTTACTATTATCTGTGGCAATCAAATAAAGCTGTAGAACACGACAATAGCTAAACCATGTGGTAAACCTCGAAATATACAAAAATATCATTTTTGGAGATATACAAATATAGGTTACGGCGGGTTGCGATCTGTAAAACTTGGGTTAAAGTATCTATAATTTCGTAATAAATAACTACATCACAACGGCAAACGGTAACCTTTTTCGTGATTTAAATGTACTACGGGCTACTGTACTATAAGGTAGAGGGCGAATCGCGGAGTCTATACAATATTTATAATAAAATATTGTGTATTTAAAGTTGCGTTGTTAACCGCTAGGGGCACTGTACAAACATTCCCAAACATTGAACGCAGTCGAAATTTCGCTGCGTAAACATGGCGCTACCGAACTTTTTTAATGAACCAAACAAATGAACATCGCCCGAACTGGCATTACCGCGTGCCATCCCGAAATTCTTCCAACATCGTGACTGGTCATTAACATTTATGCGTACGACTATAAAAGTGGTAAGGCTAGTTGACCGCGGCACGGGTATTACCGCCTTAATTGCTCGATTAGGCCTCGGGTGCCCTAAAACGTTGGTGTTCGCGGTTAAGTGTTATTTAGTTATTTATGAGTAACTACAAGCCGCCATTAGTGAGAACTCGTTAGAGCGGGTAAACAAAATCAGAGGATTATTGATGAAACTGACTGTTCCTGCCGCAGTTAGCGCCGTAATGAAGTGCTGAACTAACAGATAAAACAAAATGTAGTTTATGAAAAAGTGAAGAAAAATCTACTTTGTAGCAACCAGCCGCCACTTGGAACGCAAAAAAACGTTTAATTAATGAAAGGTAAGATAATGTATACCTATACAAAGAAAACAGTTCAGTCTTTGTTATTTTGCGTTTTCTCACTGCATTATTATAGCGAAATTTTCATAATTTTTAAGTTTTCATTATTTTTTAAATACTTATCGACAAAAAATATAATTTCATATCCTACTGCCTCCTAACAGGTAAATACACACATTCTTTTGCAATATATCCTTATTAAAGAATCTTAGCGACATACAAAGCAATTTTGAATCAAAAAAAAAATATTTTTCATGGTATAACTTTAGCCTATCAACTCAGTCCTCTTTTTAATTAATTAAAATATTGCGCATGGCTTGTTGTTGTTGACATAACCCTTATGATTATGACAGACAGGGTTTTTGTACTGAAAATTAAAGCCAATTGGTTTTATTTGGACTTAGCTGAAGTCACCTGAAATCGAATGTTGAGCCAATACTCAATTAAGCCCAATATAAAGGACCCAATCAGAGCCTTAATCCATCAATCAGACATTCAATTATAGATATATTGTATGGATAATATCGAATATTGCAGGCAAAATGAGGAACTCCCTAATTTTGAATTGAAAAAGGGAACTCCCTAATTTTGTAATATTAGGATCAGTTGAAAAATAATATTACTTAATTATAGTGGTCAACATGCCGCCTACTGCGCAAGAGGTCCCGGGTTCGATTCCCGGCCGGGCAGAAATTTAAATGATGAATTTTAAGTTCTGTGACGGGTCTGGGTGTTACTATGTATAATAAGTATATATTTAAAAAGTATATAGTTGTCTAGCACCCATATTACAAGCTTTGCTTAGTTTGGGGCTAGATGGCGCTGTGTGAAATTGTCCAAGCGTTTATATTATATTATATATCAACTGATTCCAATACTAATAAGTAATCGTTGCATAGCGAGTATATTACTTACATAAATAGCCGTTTTGTGTCGTGTCGTTTGTATATTATTTTGGAAAAGAAATTGATAGCACCAATTTTAATGATGCACTAATTGACGTCTCTGCCCCCTAGGCACATGAGTAGATAAACGGAACAGAGTAATAAACATAACAATGATCAACGTCTGTTGTAGCAACAGATTCGACAGTTTCATTTTACATACGTTCTACAGTTTTGCATACCTACATGCATGTCTACCAAACAAGTCGTTGCTGCTGCGTCTTAATTTTTAAAAGTATTCGAAAAGAAAGTAATGTAAAACGGTGGTCAAAACAGGAAATGTTTAGAAGTGGATGCCGAAACAGTTTAACTAATGTACAACACCATCTATGCCGGGACTAAGATTTACAATACATTTCACATATTTTGTACTTGATTTGCATTCGATAGTTTTTCCCTGCTAATAATATATGGTTTCTCCATTTGCGTCACTCAATGCACTAAGCACATAATCTTCTTTTTGTAACAAGTTGGGTAAAATGTGATCCTATTAACGTGGAATCCTATTACAAAGGGCGGGCTCCCATTCAATTTTAAATGACCAACACGTCGGATAAGCACCGGAACTAATCTAAATTAACCTTTTTGAATAAGAAGGAACATAATGTTACAGTCGTTTTTAGAATCGTATACCAATAGAGTTATTCAGTGTGTTATATAAGGTTAAGGTTAAAAATCAGCTGTTCCATGGAAAATTTAAATTTGAATAGATAAAAATGTATGGGAACAGCTGTTTTATTTTTCGCGATTTCAATGTACATTAGTAAAAGTTGTTGGTGTGCATGAGTACATTGACCCCTTAAAATTTTGTGCACTATTTAAGAAGGACCTTATATTTACCTACTGACAGCGTAAACTATCTTATACAAATGCAATTTTTTTGAGGTGAAAACTTCTGTAGCGAGCGGCGTTGTACGCTTTTTTGTAATGGGGAAAAAAATCTTAAACTCGCGTCAGTCAGTCAGGATCACGTGACACTGATCGAAAATACGTAAGATGGATGTGACGGATGGAAAGTAGACAGCCGGCGGCGGAAGTATCTCCCTCTCTTGAAAATGGTGGCGCGTCATTTCAAGACGTAAACACTTGTGTCACCATAGCAAAGCGCTAATTTTTTAATTCAATGTCAAAACTCTAGATTTTCTGTCAAGCTATGGATAAGACCTTCGTACAATACTGTTCTGTATTCGTCAATTCAAATGCAGAGTAAATTCGTAAGACGGCAATTCGTGCAAAATTATTCCCTAACCATTACAAAATATCAAAAATTCACAACGTTAATATTCAAGTTTTCACTTCTGCCGGCACTCCCGGAGTGCAACCCGAATTTATTTTTTGTTATAGTAATACTTAAGTCGACTGGCGTTATACAAACCATAGTGTACGAATCTCTTTACGGTGTTAAAGGTACAAAGTGTATGAATCTCAATTATATTTAGCGAACCTTTGAAACTGGACTTAAATATATTAAAAGCCACGTTTTAAAAAAAAACTCGTAAATAATATATTTACTCTTTTCTTCTCAGAACATCATTTATATTGAACAAAATATCGAACAAATGTTTTGCTAATGGAGAATGTTACTAGGTCTGTTAAATCACATAATCCTATTGGATATGATGGAGTTATGTGGTCCCACAAGCTATTGCTTATGGGACCACATGAACAACTTTGAAGAAATTTTTGCGATATCTCTTAAAACAGAAAAGTTATATAGACTAGAATACCTGTTAATTTGTGTGACCATTGACGTCATTGGTCATACAGGTGAACCTTACGTCATACGTAATAAAGCACATGTTTCAGTGCGCTTGGCATTTCCTTTAAGCCCTTAAAACTTCGAATTTACTCGCTTGATTTAAATGAAACAAAAACACGACATTTAGCTACGTGATCATAAAGTTTCAAGTGATTTAACAGACCCAGTAACATTCTCCATTGGCTAATTGTGAATAACGGTGAGAAATAAAAAATATTGAATATTTATAAATAGTAGGAAATATTCCAATAGTGATCTGATATCTACCTAATTTGTATTCAGATAGAGGAAACCCTCACATTCATTAATAGCAATTAGGAAAAATCCTTGGCTGCTCCGTGGTGCGATGGAATCAATTTATAATAATGTCTGCTATTCAACCCTTGTCTTATCCACTTTAGTTATATCTTTATGGGAACTGTGATTAGTAAAAAGGAGTACCTACCTAAGACAGCCATTACACGTTCAATCCAGATCAGTGATTTTGATCCAGTACCTAACCTACTCGTAGCACAAACACCTATCGAAAATAACGCGCGTAAAAACATTCGATAGGGTAATTTTGTATGGGAAATTTGTATAGCGCTATTTGCCGACAAAAAGCGAAATTAAATTTTCGGGGAAGGCAACTGTCAAAATGGCGCTGTGTACGCTTGTTCCACGAGAGCTATGAAAACAAAAGACTTTTACTTAAAAAGATCGTTTTCATAGCTTTAAAATGATTAAATTCTGT
Source organism: Agriphila geniculea (assembly GCA_943789525.1). Classification (NCBI taxonomy): domain Eukaryota; kingdom Metazoa; phylum Arthropoda; class Insecta; order Lepidoptera; family Crambidae; genus Agriphila; species Agriphila geniculea. The sequence continues at coordinate 17,928,762 of OX038883.1, read as the reverse complement.
GTAATATAACTTTTTTTATTTTTGTGGGCTTTAAAAATTTTGGCACTTAAAAATTCTGAAAAATCTGGATTTAGAAAAAAATTATAATTAATTTCTGTAAGAATAAAAACGTCTTAATTTGGCTTTCAATTCTGGCATTTGCATTGTAGAATAGTCTTTTATATCTATTTTGGGTCAATGGGTCCTTTTCGGTAAAAAAATACTACAAAATAAATACCTATTTTCCCATACATTTTGTTCTGAACGTCTACTGTCTTAGGAACAAGCGTACGCAGCGACATCTACAATTAGCTTTGCGTTGCCAACCCCAATCGAGTAGTTTCACGCGCATTTTTTTTTTCTCCAAAGACGTTCGTGCTAATGATACAGATCAGTGATTTTGATCTAGATATGAGTTTGACAAGATAAAGACCACGTTACACAGTCAATCTCAACATTTCTACACATTTAATCCTTTCGTTTAATCTCCATATTTGCGTTTTAGGTTAATATGCAGTTATACAGGGTTACCACATACCTTCGGGATGCATAAACGAATCCCCCCTACTATAAAAAAAATAAAAATAAAAAAAGGGTTATTTGTAAAAATTACTAACATCATAAACAACAAAACTTACAACTTTTCCAAAAACAGACAAAAAAGTTCGACTTTTTATACAAAACTCGATCAGCTGTTCGGACATTAATTGTATGGAAAGTCGATTTTTTTTGTCTGTTTTCGGAAAAGTCGTAGAGCAAATGTTGTTGTTTATGATTTTAATAATCCTGCGAGATTGTTTGTGTTTTACAAATAACCCTGTAGGTATACGTTTCGTTTCGTTGTTATATTTTAAACGTACAGTGCAGTTGTTATATTTTTATACAGAAAATAGTAAAATAGAAGAAAAAAGTTTGTCAAGTTTTGTGAAAGTTTGCTGCTGTGCTGACACTTGCTGTCAAAAGCAGTGCTCCTGTCAAGTCTTTACACAGATTGCCATTAGTTCACAAACACAGACGAGATGGACTAAAAAGTCATGTTAGACTATTTTATCTCCCTTTGAGGAAAGGCAAAGGGAGTCGTGTTTTTATTTCGTTTTATTGTTTTTTGTTTTTTTTTATTCCGATTGTTGTTTTTGTGTTTTTATTGTTTTTGTTTTTTTCTTTATTATTAAGTATACTTACGCTAGTAATATAATAAGTCAATGAGTATACTCAGGTACTTGTTTCGTCGTATCTGATGTCATAAATGTGTCAAGCAGAATATCAGTGCAGCAGGCCCCCGCCTCAGACCAAATAAAAAACCTTTTTTATTTGGTCTGAGGCCCCCGCTTGCTGCGTAATACTGAGCTTGGCACATTTTGGCATCGCGCGACCATACGCAATGTGTATTACCTACCTACCTATGTTTTTAGTTTCTGTTGTTTTTGTTATAGTTTAATTGTGTATCGTTGTGTGGTCCCAAAATAAATGTATTTTTCTTTCTTTCTTTACGAACGAAGTTGTTGACCATTACGTATACCTAAGACAGGCAGTCCAGTTAGGTAAGTCCAACTTCGTGAAAGAGATCTCTCGTCGAATCCAACTCGGGCAGCATTCGGGAAGCTTCGAAAAATCTTCGCGTCTGACTTACCACAGTGTCTCAAGACGAAAGTCTATGAATAGTGTGTGTTGCCAGTGATGACTTACGGCAGTGAAACGTGGTCGCTAACTATGGGTCTCATAAGGAGGTTCAAGGTCACCCAGTGTGCAATGGAGAAAGCCATGCTCGGCGTTTCCCTGCGTGATCGAATTAGAAACAAGGTGATCTGCAGGAGAACTAAAGTAACCGACATCGCTCGAAGGATTGCTCAGCTGAAGTGGCAATGGGCGGGACACATAGCGAGAAGAACTGATGGCCGTTGGGGCGGAAAGGTTCTGAAATGGTGACCGTGCACCGGACGACGCTCCGTGGGTAGGCCCCCGACAAGGTGGACCGACGATCTGGTGAAGGTCGCGGGAAGCCACTGGATGCGGGCAGCGCAGGACCGATCGTCGTGGAGATCCTTAGGGGAGGCTTATACCCAGCAGTGGGTGTCGTGCGGCTGATAAGATGATGATGATTATGGTGATAAATTGAACGGAGTGCAGACTGAACTTGCGCGTAAGAAACCCGCAACAGCATACAGTTTTTGTCCACCCGCCTCCTAAGATGCCTCAAACTGTAGATTAATTCAGTACCGAGATAAAAAAATCGGGTTGCACTCCGGGAGTGCCGGCAGAAGTGAAAACTTGAATATTTTTGATATTTTGGAATGGTTAGGGAATAATTTTGCACGAATCGCCGTCTTACGAATTTACTCTGCATTTGAATTGACGAATACAGAACAGTATTGTACGAAGGTCTTATCCATAGCTTGACAGAAAATCTAGAGTGTTGACATTGAATTAAAAATTTGCGCGTCGCAATGGTGACACAAGTGTTTACGTCTTGAAATGACGCGCCGCCATTTTCGCCGCACCCCGTAGAAAGAGAGGAAGATACTTCCGCCGCCGGCTGTCTATGCTACATCCGTCTTACGAATTTTCGATCAGGGTCACGTGAGCCTGACTGACGTGAGTTCAACATTTTTCCCCATTACAAAAAAGAGTACAACGCCGCTAAAGAAGTCTTCACTTTTAAAAATCCGATTATTGAATATCCAGCTCAAAAAAAGTAATGGGACCTCCCTTACATTCGTGCTAGCTTGGTACTTTGCAATAAACTGATTGCCCTATTAAACCTGCCCCCCTACTCAAATGGCCAACATTCTATTTGTTTGAACGCTACGCTTACTATTTATTAAAACTTTAAAATAAACAGTAAACTATAAAATTACGTGCCGTAAGCTTAACAATTTCATACAATACTTACATCGAAATCTGTGATTCACATAAGTCCGTTTGAGTAGGGGGGCTGATCTCCAGCAGTTAGGACTCCTGCGTTGAGAGTTGTCCGCCCGCCTCCTAAGATGGCTCAAACTTCAAACACGAGATCCGTTTTTTCCGTTTTTTAAATAAAGAGCTCAAAAAAAAATATTCGGAAATTCTCGATCGAAGTTAGCGAAAAAATTTTGAAATTTTATCTTGAAAAATTTAGTTACCGACCAATTTTAAGAATTCAAATTGCACTTTGAAGTTCTCCGGCAGATGCAGATTTTGAGATATGGTTCATCCGCGTACCTCTCATTTCTGCGAAAGTACAGGTAAATGTTTTTTCTTGATAGATTATTCGTGCTCTATCAAAAAAAAAACATGGTATTCATATATTCATATTTTGTAAATTGTACTTTGTATTTTATTATTTATGGTAAGCAGGCGCAGGCGCAGGCGAAATTTGGGGGGGGTCACTAATAATAATAATTGCTTTTCTGTAAATTTTTAGAACCTTTTTCTATGTGACGTGTACGATTTTGGGGGGGGTCATGTCCCCTGTGACCCCCCCCCCCCCCCTCGGACCGCGCCTGATGGTAAGTAAATAGGTACTTATTTAATGGGAAATATACTTGATAATAACACAGTATACATACGTTATAATAACCTGGCATCTGAAGATGTCAGATTCCTTTAAAACGTTATTAAACTGGCTTTGATCTTCATATATTATCATGCATATCTTTCGCCGTCCCTACCTTAGTACTTATTAATATTGCACAACATACACATCAGTTAGAAATATATGAAATATTTTCCCATCTTTTCTCCGTCTGTGATATATTGACAAAGTTAATTACGGAATTTCATAAACTGATATTAAGAAAAGACAAAGCCCAATCGCAGTTGACGGAATACGGATAAAAATAGAATGGAAAGCGAGAATTGTATTTTAATTTAGTTTTTCTTGAAAATAGTACGACCACCAACAAAAACGCAACAAGACAACGAATATATCTATCGAGAAAAAAAAATCGGGTTGCACTCTGGGAGTGCCGGCAGAAGTGAAAACTTGAATATTAACGTTGTGCATTTTTGATATTTTGGAATGGTTAGGGAATAATTTTGCACGAATTGCCGTCTTACGAATTTACTTTGCATTTGAATTACGAATACAGAACAGTATTGTACAAAAGTCTTATCCATACCTTATCAGAAAATCTAGAGTTTTGACATTGAATTAAAAAATTAGCGCATTGCGTTTACATCTTGAAATGACGCGCCGCCATTTTCACCGCGCCCCGTAGAAAGAGAGGGGGATACTTCCGCCGCCGGCTGTCTATCCATCCGTCACATCCGTCTTACGAATTTTCAATCAGGGTCACGTGATTCTTACTGACGCGAGTTTAGCATTTTTTCCCCATTACAAAAAAGCGTACAACGCCGCTATAGAAGTTTTCACTTCAAAAAACGCGCGTAAAAGTACTTGATATTATATTGAGTTGCTTGTAATCATGAGTGGAACCACCCCACTGCGGGACCAAATGATCAAAATTTCAGCGTGTATAAATTGAATCTGACATTTGTCGACTAAGTGAAAAGGCTTTAGGCGATTTTTAAGATTAGTGCAAACAGGTGTAAATGATGGAAGAGGAATGGCGCTTCTGTCAAGACACGCACTGTTTGCACTAACTTATTTTCCTAACTATAACTCGACCAAATTAAAAAGGTGACATTAACTTAGCTGTCATGCAGTTGTCATGCACCTAATTATCTTGGTCGACTTATACTTAGGAAAAGAATAGGGATGTTGACTTATGAATAAAATAACGAAATACTAATAAAAATCGTAAACATATCAAACTTTTCGAGTAGCTTGTATACCTCTTGGTTTTATATATTGCGTATTATTTGTTTTATGACCCTTCAAAGTTGGGTGGACAAGTCCATTTAAAAAGTATAATATTTGTTAAAATAAATAATACATTTAATTAGTCCGTAAAATGTATAGCAAATTTGTCAAAGAAACCATTTTGATAAACACAATATTTAATATAGCTGCCGAACAAATTTCCTACGCATTGCATACAACGTAGGAAGGCGTGACGTCATAACTTGGTAGCCGTTAGTATGGAGCGTTTTCGGGTGAGTCCAATTTTGTGCATTTCAAACTGTGATATCTCGGGCAGTTTTCATGCTAGCGTAATAATTCTTATACAAATGTTTCTTTTTTTTAGGGGTAATTTATGTAACATAAAAAAAATAGTCAACATGCCTATTACGACGATTCTTAAGTTTAGTGCAAACGGTCAACAGACTTTTTATGGTTCCGTACCCAAAGGGTAAAAACGGGACCCTATTACTAAGACTCCGCTGTCCGTCTATCTGTCTGTCTGTCTGTCTGTCACCAGGCTGTATCTCATGAACCGTAATAGCTAGACAGCTGAAATTTTTACAGATGATGTATTTCTGTTGCCGCTACAACTACAAATACTAAAAACAGAACAAAATAAATATTTAAGGGGTACATACAACAATCGTGATTTTTTTTTTGCCGTTTTTTGTACGGAACCCTTCGTGCGTGAGTCCGACTTGCACTTGGCCGGTTTTTTTATTTTATGCTGTTGTCATTCCTCCACACAAAGAGTCACACCATGACACCACACGCTCATAAAAGAAATACATAAGCAAAACTATAAAGAAGTTTTTTCAAAAGCATAGCTTAGGAATGTTGTAGGCAAACCGAAATAAAAAAAGAAATATCATATTCGTACAATTCTCCATTGGCCAAATGTTTTACTGCTCCAACATTTGGTTGTAAGATGGCACATAAATCTCTTATATCCCTATGTTACACGACATTCTTACACATTTATATTTATAGCTTTATCTTTTATCTTTGTATCTCATTCTTGACCTTTGAGTACACACTAATGCTTAGGATTAGGAAAAAAGGAAATTATTCTTCTCAGATATAATATATTAACGTCGGGTTATCTTTCTAATATTATGAACATGAAAATCTGTTTTATCATACGAAATCGTAATTTATTTCTATTGGATATGAACAATAGACACATCTATTACAACCATAATGTGTAGGCACAACCTGGGCTCTATATAATAAACGTGACAATTTGTCACCTGTCATGACATTTTTATATCCATTGCGTCAATCGACTTGAAAATAGAATAAACAACTCATAGCTACACCGCAATGTAAACCAAATTGTCGCGACAATTTACAAATTGTCACGTTATTAAATAGGGCCCTGGGGTCTATTTAGTAACATGACAATTTAGTTTGCATTGCGGTTAAGTAGTTTGTTCTATTTTCTAATTATTTAACGCAAGGATATTGTCATGACAAGTGATAAATTGTCACGTTTATATTTGTTTGTTTACTAGACCTATACTTATGAAACAAAAAATTCGGGTTGCACTCCAGGAGTCCCGGCAGAAGTGAAAACTTGAATATTAACGTTGTGCATTTTTGATATTTTGGAACGGTTAGATATAATTTTGCACGAATTGCCGTCTTACGATTTACTCTGCATTTGAATTTACGAATACAGAACAGTATTTTACGAAAGTCTTATCCATAGCTTGACAGAAAATCTAGAGTTTTGACATTGAATTAAAAAATTAGCGCGTTGCTATGGTGACACAAGTGTTTACGTCTTGAAATGACGCGCCGCCATTTTCGCCACGCCCCGTAAAAAGAGAGGGGGATACTTCCACCGCCGGCTGTCTACTCTCCATCCGTCAAATCCGTCTTACGAATTTTCGATCAGGGTCACGTGACCCTAACACGAGTTTATTATTTTTTCCCCATTACAAAAAAGCGTACAACGCCACTAAAGAAGTTTTAACTTTAAAAATATCACTGATACGACACTGTTACCTACTGTTTTTTTTTGTATATTTTATTATATTCAGTATATATTGTAGTTGAAGTATGTAAGCACTTGAGTTAAAGATATCAGGGACAACAGTGCCCAAACCTATATAAGACAATATAGAAACCCGAGAACTCATAAATATCGAACCACTCGACCACGGAGATCAACCAACATCATACGGTCATCGAGATTTTCAGCTTTGCTCACCTTCAGACTGTAATTTTTATATTTTCCAATTTCCGTATAAGACATTAATTATATTATTTACAGCCTTAATTAATCTTTTAAAATCTAAACAGGATTTTCAAATTTGTCCATCAGCCATTTTTAATGTCCCCCACTGCTGGGGCACAGGCCTTCCTTATGGGTGGATAAGGAGGACGCGCCGACACTGCGCAACCGAGCTCCTCAGATTTGCAGATTACCAATTCTATACAAACTTCAGCGTATAACAAAATGTTAATCTTAGTAATATTTATATCACTCATTTATGAATACCAGCTTTCCTTTTAATAAATCGGTCTCATCTAAGCAGACCAACAATATCTGCAACAATATTATTTGGGTAGACATATTATGCGGTTTTCTCTTGGCAAATCCGATTCTCTCAATCTAGGCTAACAGCGCATTCGAGTAACAAATTCAGTGGAACGGGTAGGAATATCTGCGACGTGCAGATGCGTCCCGGTGGTACGACAAATAGAGTTATGGAGTACCGGTTATTGGATGCAAACATTATTTTTTCTTTTCGAATCGTGCAGTATTGTAACAAACGAGCATCAAGCTTGTATTACTTCAGGAATTTGTTTACGATACCTTGAAAACACTTTTAAAAAAACCGGTCAAGAGCGAGTCGGACTCGCGCACCGAGGGTTCCGTACCATCATAATTGCACCATCAAACCACACTGCAGAATAGAATAATAAAATTGATATTGCAGTTTTAGGTCAGCGCCATCTCTTGACCGATAGTGGAACTAATCTTAACTATTTTAGAAATTTGATAATTTCTAAAAAAGTATGCTATATTGAGACATCGTTTTATTTTTCCTGTAATCTTTATATAAACTGCTATCACATTGAATTATTTTAGATTTTTCACTTTGCAAACTTCAGAGATAAGGGGGGGAACGGATTTTTTTTACATTTTTCATCATAAGTCGAAAACTATGCGAAAAAAATGATTAAAAATGTGTAAACGGCGTTCTTTCATATGATACCCCACATGCCCTAGTAGCCACACTTAAAATTTTTCAGTCCCTGTTGTAAAAAAGGTATTTATCTTTTTATTAATTTCTTTTTTGCAAAATAGTTGGGTAAATGACATCTTAAACTATTCCAAATTTCAAGTTGATACCATTAGTAGTTCTCGAGATATCCGGCTGTGACAGACAGACAGACAGACAGACAGACTGAGTCACACCATAAGGGTTCCTTTTTTACCATTTTGGTACGGAACCCTAAAAAGCTTTTTAAAAAAAGCACAACCTCCTTCAAAAACCTTAAAAAACTGCTCTACAAAAAAGCAAGAAATAATGTTCAAATCGATTAATTAAAACACGTCTATTGAAGTCGGGTGGAACCGGAAGTATTTTTTTTACTTATTGTATTGTTTATGGGATCCCTTGTTTTCGCATAATTGTTTTATACCTAATTTGATTTGGCATAACGGATTTGGCATAATCTTTTTTGTCATAATAATACTTTCGCATAATTGTTTTTTGGCATACTATTTACATTAGCATAATTATCATTTAGACTAATTTGTTTTCGCATAATGTTATTAGGCATATTGTCTATTCGCCTAATATTATTTAGACATAAAAATCAAAAACAATAAGAATAAATATTTTTACGCACTTATTTATTTTCATGCAAAAGGGGTAGGTATTGTATTAAAATGCCAAAAACTCATAACACATACGACCTAAATATCGACTCATAAAACACCTATTTTTAAAATACCGAAAATCCTTAATGTCGATATCCAATAGACCGAAACTTAAAAGATCGATCATTAAATGACTGATGATAGTTCGAAACCCTGAAAGGTAAAATGCCGATAGTTAAAAATCCCGAAAGTCTGTTTAGGTCTATTAGGTGCGACGACGAGCGAGCGTAGCGAGCAAGGAGGAGGTTAGGTTCCATTGCGACCAACAACGCACGAGCCGAGCGAGCGAAGCGAGCGTGCCGCGGCAGCGGCCGGCGAAGTGCCAGAACCGACCTGCTGGCATGTAACCCTCAATTATAGTCCATTCATTTAGATAGTGTCGGTACACCCGCAAGCACTTGTGTTCAGAGACAACTTATACCGGAAAGGTTTTGGTAACGTTATACAAATAACGTTACAGATAACGGTAAAAAATAGCGATGATTCTAGCAATAGTTTTAGCTTATTAAGTGTTTTAAATACTAAAATCCAAGTTTTAGAAATGTATTGACATTTTGCAGTCGTACGTTTATACGGAAAGTCCGTATTATTATTAGCTTGTAAATTTTCCAGAACCGTGTCTAGTGTCGGAAGTTTTTTATTAGCATAAAATCTGTATACTGTTCGGACGTACTACATCACATTCAAAGTCGTCCGTTTTCGATAGTAGGATTCTTCCGTTTCTACGTTTTTTAAGTATACTAGTTCTTGGTATTCCCACTATTTTTGAAGTATATGTGATAGGTGCAGACATACTGATTTTAACGCAATGCCGATGGACATTGATTGATTGATGACATTTTATTTCTTAATTATTTATTTGAATTGAATGTATTTTATTTATTTAATTTATTGATTTGATGATTTTTATTATAAATTTTAATTAAGTATTATTAAGAATTTTATGATCCAAAGTTGGTCGAAATAAATGATTATTATTATTATTATTATTATTGATTATAAGTTGTTTACATGTTTTACAAAACACCAGTATTTTTTGTTGGTTCACTTAAAGTTTCATCTTGAGGCACTTAACTGTCCTTCCAAGGATGAAAAAATATTTTGAGTATACGTAGCAGAGTCAACAAACACTAGCTTTCACTACGGCGCGATGCAAACTGCCAAAATACGAATTGACTTGCGGGTGTACGCCGCATGCGGTATCCTTTGTTTATGCGGCGGCATCCTTTGACAAGAAGCGGCACGTGCAAAGGCGGCGCGATCAAAGGGCGACACTATCTAAGTGAATGCGCTTTAACCTTCGGTTTTTTAAGCTTTGTGATTTTGTATTTTAGGTAAAATGTTCTTTCGTGATTTTAAACGTCGTGATTTTTATGTTTATAAAAATATGCGTAAATCACATTATGCGTGTTTAAATTTATGCTAAAGAATATTATGCTTAAACATGATTATGCTTAAAGTAGTTATGCTTAAAAAAATTATGCATAAGCTGTTATGACTAAATAATATTATGCGTAAACATCATTCGGCGAAATCATATTATGCTATGACATATTATGCCTTAAAATTTTATGCAAATACATAGGGAACCATTGTTTATATTTTAAAAGCCCACCCGACTGTTTTAATTAATCGATTTGAACATTATTTCTTGCTTTTTTTGTAGAGCAGTTTTTTAAGGTTTTTGATGGAGGTTGTGCTTTTTTTAAAAAGATTTTTTATTTTAAACTTTTTTGTGGTAGGTATGTAAGCGATGATTTTATAAAATAAAACGTTATAATGTTTCACATTTTCAATGGTATACCCCGAGTAACTTAATTTGCACAGGAGTTCCGTTGGGCCTTCGCAGTTTAACTCTAGTCCAGAACTTCCTTGACAATAGATAAGTACTTAACTTGTTTTTGATTGTCATAAACCTACCAATATTTCAATCACTGTACAGTTCCTATTTGATTTTGAGGAGTTCCCTCATGTATCTTCAAAATCCAAAGTTCAATACCAATGAAATTAATATGGTATCATCCTTAAGGTATCTTCTTTCAAACAAAAAAAGAATCATCTAAATCGGTCCATAAACAAAAAAGGAATGGTTGAAAATTCGTCTGAATTCGAATAAAATCGTAACAAAAACGACAGTATTTTCAAGATTACTTGAAAACTACTGAACCGATTTCAAAATTTCAAAAAACGTGACCAATTTAGAAACAAACCTCATGTTATAACGTTTTAATCATTTCAATCGGTTTAGGCGTCTACAAGTAATCGGTGTACATACATATAAAAAAAAATATACGCGACGAATTGATAACCTCCTCCTTTTCAAATTTTTGAAGTCGGTTAAAAAATACAAATGAATGAATCTTTAACAGAACTTCGTCATAATCATATCAGCCGCACGACACCCTCTGCTGGGTTTAGGCCTCCCCCAAGGATCTCCACGACGTTTGGTCCTGCGCTGCCCGCATCCAGCGGCTTCCAGCGATCTTCACCAGATCGTCGGTCCACCTTGTCGGGGGCCTACCCACGGAGCGTCTTCCGGTACGCGGTGGCCATTCCAGAACCTTTCCGCTAACGGTCATCTCGCTATGTCCAGCCCACTGACAGACTAATAGACCACAGAACTTACAAAATTCAAAATTTACCTTATTAGCAATGTATAATTGAATTTGTAAGAGTACACCCAAACTTACCTGAAACAAATTAAAAAAACAATATAAAACATGATTTCAAATTAGCATGACAGTTTTACGATAAGATATATTTGTCTTACAGATTTTGATTGTACTTTAGTATTTAATAATTTATTTCCAACAAAATAATTATATTTCAGTGACTTTATTAAGTTTTAGAGAAGCCAAATTAAATGGAGAATGTTACTGGGTCTGTAAAATCACATAATCCAATAGCTTATGGGACCACATGAACAACTGTGAAGAAATTTTTGCGATATCTCTTAAAACAGAAAAGTTATATGGTCTAGAATACCTGTTATTTTGTGTGACCAATGACGTCATTGGTCATACAGGTGAACCTTACGTCGTACGTAATAAAGCAAATATTTCAGTGCGCTTGGCATTTCCTTCAAGCCCTTCTGCCACTTCGAAACTACTCGCTTGATTTAAATGAAACAGAAACACGTGTATTACTAGACATTTAGCTACATTATCATAAAGTTTCAAGTGATTCCAGTAACATTCTCCATTGTTTGTGTTATCTTTTTGATGTTAATGATGGCTATAACTTTATGAAACATTTAAATAAAAAATGCAACTTTTTGATTTGGAAAATGAAGATTAATGTTAGTATAAATATAATATTTAAGTAATATCTAGATTAAAAAACCTTATCCCTTATTAAGCTTTAAGAAAATATTTTGCTGAAGTAGGCTCCTTAGTTCGGTCGGCTTTAAAGTAGCTGAACACTGAAGTACCACGTCGCATCATTTATTTCCTCCATATTATAGGGTTGTCTTGCTGGAAAAGTCTTTTTGTTGGTGTGACAAAGTCCCAAAGTGGTCAGCTACTTCAGAAACCAACTGTTCTACTATGAGTTTAGTCACTTCATATAATATTTCCATTCATAGCCCCTGAGAGACACATTTGGTAAAAGTATGAGAAAACTCTTAAACATAACCTTTTGGATTAAATTCTAGTACTTTGGTACCGCGGCTTATTTTATTTTTTAATATTATAATATCCATAGCAATGGTTCGAAATAAAAAAAAATTACGGATACTAGCGCGGTTTTATAAAATGTACATTGGCTTTATATTTTCCCACGCGACGCGACGTTAGCAAAGTTAAGGCATTTGATTAGTTTGGAACGCATTCAACAATTCGAAAGTATATAGGGGTTCAATTTGAGTATGAAAATCAGTTGCTTGTTATTATTTCGAATAATGATCATGATGGACAACTATCAGCAACAAAAATATTTCTGATTTACTTTCCTTAACGGTTAAAAAGTACCTTATAAATACCTACTCCTTTTTTGTAGCAAAAATGACCACTTAATTCGTTGTAACTTTATCGATAGGTACTTATTTTTTCACATAACACATGTGGCATTAGTTAGCTGAGTGTTTAAAAATTTGTTTATAACTTTTTAGGGTTCCGTAGCCAAAATGGCAAAAAACGGAACCCTTATAGATTCGTCATGTCTGTCTGTCTGTCTGTCTGTCTGTCTGTCTGTCTGTCTGTCTGTCTGTCTGTCCGTCCGTATGTCACAGCCACTTTATTCCAAAAGTATTAAGACTACATAGTTGAAACTTGGTAGGTAGGTGTATACTGTGAACCGCTTTACGATTTTTACACAAAAATTAAAAAAATAAAAGATTAAGGGGGGGCTCCCCATACATGGAACTGAAACTGAAAATATTTTTTTTCATCAAACCAATACTTGTGGGGTGTCTATAGATAGGTCTTTAAAAATGACATTGAGGTTTCTAGGACTGTTTTTTTTCAAAGTCAACCGTTTGAAAGATATATGCCGCCAAAGTGGTAAAATGTGTGTCCCCCCCCCCCTTTAACTTTTAAAGTAAGAGGGTGAAAAATCTAAAAAAAATAGATGCTATAGATCTTAATAAACCCTTTCAACGAAAATTGGTTTGAACGAGATACAGTAATTAGTTTTTGAGATATAGTACATTTTCCAAAACCGCAAATATAACTTTGTCATTCATACAAACACTGTGAAAAACAAAGTTACTTTTTCAGACGAAAAATGATAGCGGTATTAAAATATGGTATGGTATAATGTACCTACGGAACCCTACTGCGCGTGGCCCGACACGCACTTGGCCGGTTTTTTTTTTAAACATAAGCGTTCACGGTTGGTAAATAAATTAGGAAATGTTGATATGGGAAATGCAAATTCTTTAAAATTCTACATACAATACGGTAATTTCATACATTAACCCCTAAAATTTTAATACTTCAGAATTAAGATGATTCATACCGTAGTGTGTTCTATTACACGCTGTATATTTATTCTGTGCTATTGCTTACCTGTAAGTTTGTCTTGTCTTTGTCTGTCTGTTTGTCTGTCTTATCTCTTGAAATAGGTTGTTTACAGAAAAAAAATACCACCATAAACATTTTTGTATAAAATGTTGCCAAGATGAGACCATATATAGCTCGCACTGTCAAAAAGTTATCAGATCTCATGTAGAGCCAAGCTTCTAACTCTACTAGCCCTTACTTCACAAACTCTACACCTTAGTCAAAATATATGGCTTGACCATTTCGGTACATTTACATGGGCGTAAGGTGAAAAATTTATTCACGGTTCATTACTAGTAGTTCTTCGTCTGTCTGTTAGTTTAACTTGTTTCTTGAAAATACAATAGGCATTGCTACATGTTTTTGATTATATTTTTTTTTTTATAATTTATTGTGAAAATTTAGACCATTGTGAGAAACTAATTACGTCATATTTTTTTATTTTATTAATTCTGTCTATTTATGATATTTTCATAAAATTTTACCGGTCATTTTCAGTGCCGATCGAGACGTAGTAATATTAGGGATTCAAGTTTTAAGAGATTCAAGTTCTGTTGTCAAGTTTGAGTAAGACGTTGACTCTTTTGCTTCGATCATTTTGTAATAAAGGCAAAAGCTGTTCATACTGTACGCCAATAATGCCGACGTCATAGAAAGGTATTTGAAGGGCTTTTTATTGAATATCTTTAAAAATTTTGACTTATTTTAAAATCTAATCAGTAGAAATTGTATTGAAAGCATATTCCTCGAAATGGTTTTGAGATTTCCGTTCATGTTCAAAAAGTTACTAATGCCTATTTGGTACTTTAAAATGCTTTACTAGGCTGATTCACAAAAAATGTACAGATCTCACACTACGCGCAACTATCAAAGGCATTATAAATGTAATTTAGAAATAAAGCACACGGCGCTGCTATTTCAAAATTATAAATACATATGGTGGACTTGATTTATCTTACCAGTAAGATATTTAATAAATGCAAAAAGTTTTTATGTCTTGCACTTTATGTACCCGCTTACTATAAATCTCTGACACCTCTTAGGTTGGCTGGAAGAGATCTCTTTAGAGATAAGTCCACCTTTGCTTACAATTATCATAATGACTTATGTAACAATTATTATCAGTGCAATAAAGAATATATATAAAGTTTTGCCTGATATCCTCGAAAACCTTTGCTCCGATCAAATCGATATTTTTTCCCTTAGTTTTCATAAGTTTAAAAAATGTATTACAGCTGATCAACATGTCAATGTTTTATAATGTCTTTGTTTATACCATTTGACTATGTCGTCTGTTAATTTTCCAATGGTTTGCTTGTAAAAAGTTATATTTGCTATGATTATAATTCGTTAACTTTATGTAGTGTATCTCAATATTTGATTTGCATTAATTTTTGTCAGTGGAAACTGTGTTAGCCTATGTACAAACATAATGCTTCCATTCATATGTATAATATTGAGCTGTATGTTTCCCTTATCCAATAAAATAAATAAATAAAAATCAATGCCGCATAGGCTCCATACATTGTTAAACCTCCGGGTTTGAGAGACTGCCGGAGCAGACGCACATTTTGACATATGGTTCATCCACGTACCCACAGAATACATAATAGTACAAAACGTACCTCTCATATCTGCGAAACTACACGCATATGTCACAATTTCATAAATGAGTGGCTCCGTGCACGCTTTTAGCGCCACCTAGCGTGTTGCAACTTTGTTGGCTCTGACCTGACTGTTTTGACGTTTTGATATGTAATGGCGGCATTGTGACAAAATATTAAAAAATACTATTGTTAACGCCACAATAAGGCAATAAATAATTCATTTTTATTATTATAATAATATACATAAGTACCTATTCAATCTTAATAGATAGTGTGACACGGAGCGACGAAATGCTTCCTATCCTTGTCTTTCTTATGACCCTATCTATTGCCATCTCGCTCCATTTCCGCATCCTTAATGGCAAATGCAGCGAGAAGAAACAAACGCCGGCGCGGCGCCAGTATCCTGATTGTTGACGTGCGCGTGCGACCGAAAATTAATTACTCATACATTATTGTTCCAAATATCGGTGAAAACTCAAAATTATAGTGCCTACAAAATCACAGTGTCCGACAGTGTCCACCAGCTGCTTGGGAGCTCCCGAAACCACTTCGTTCCAGGACTTTTGGTAAGCTGCAAAATTTGCCTTCCATTTTTATTTTCCTTGTTCCTAGCAATTAGCCGCCACTGTGTCACAAAACTAATCATCGAAAAATCTATTAAACTCTTTAAAGCAACCCGCGCCTACATAATTTGGTCCTATCGTACCGGGATTGAGTTAGATTTTCGAGATTTTGTAATTTTACCATCGCGGTGCTAGACGTAAAAAGATGGCTTCCGAAAAGAAAATGCAAGTATTACAAAATAAATTATCGGCATATTACGGTAGGTTACAAACCATTTACGATCAAATAGCTAAATTGGGGGACGATCCCATTAAAATTGATAATTTTTTAGGAGATGCATTTACGTTAGATACGTTAAGAAATGATTTCCTAAGAACAATTGAGGAGCGGAATGAGGTTCAGCTTTCAATAACTGACGGCCCCACCCCTTCGTATAATTCAGCTATAGCATTTGAGCAATTGTTCGCGAAAATTAAGTACAAAGTGCACCAGTTAACGGCACCAAATACTCAAAAAATGAGTGGTAACGTTGGCGGTGAGGTAGTTAAGTGTGAACATGACAAACCTACTCGTAAATATATTCCCAACATTGAACTTTGTTCGTTTAACGGTGATATTGCGTCCTGGCCTATTTTTTACGAGTCTTTTCGTACCACCATACATGAAAATTCGGATCTCACTGATGGGAATAAAATTCAATTCTTGATGGGGAAATTACAGGGGAAAGCTCTAGCCATTTGTCAGGGTATTCTTCCTACCGCCGAAAACTATACGGTTATTTGGAATAATTTAGTAAAGAAATATAATGACAAGCGGGTACTTGCCGCGACCTACTTAGAACGATTGTTAAACCTACCTACTGTGTCACATAATTCACCTACTCAATTAGAGGAATTTATTGATAAATTCTCGGCTCTGTATTTAGCTTTAAAACAATTAGATTTCGAGAATTTAGAAGACTTCATTTTCGTTTATATTGCCAGTAAGAAAATAAATACGGAAACGTATGAAGCATTCGAGTATAAATTCGAAAAATCTGAAACCTTTCCGAAATGTAACGATTTTATTGATTTCGTGAAAGATCATGTTCGAGTTAAATTGCGTACGCGAGGTGTGGGTAGTTATTCCGTGGGTACGCCGGCGAAGGGCAGTACTCAAGGTCGTAAAAATAGCTCGTCGCCATCAACTGCGATGTCGGGAGGTTACTCAAATTCACGTAATGCTAATAATAGTAATGTGAAAACATTTGTTAACATACAGGAGCGCAATAACTGTTTATGTTGTGGGAAAAATGATCATTCGCATGTTTCCCAATGTGCTAAATTCCTGTCAATGATCCCTAATGATCGTTATAAATTTATTAAAAGCAATAAAATGTGTGTTAATTGCTTACATAGTACTCACACGATTCTTAATTGCAAGTCAACAAATGAACGGTGTAATGAGTGCGCTAAGAGACATAATAGCTTACTTCATTTCCCAAAACCTACTGAGTCCGGCCCTGCCGATGCCGCCGTAGGAGTAGCTCTCTGCGCGGCCGTAAACGAAGGTATTAGTCGTGTCGAGGAGGGCATGCAGACGGTGTCTTGTCCATCGACGACCGTGTTACTAGGGACGGCGCAGTGTCACGTGCTCGATGCGACCGGGAACATATGGGCAATTAGAGCGTTAATCGATAGCGCGTCTCAAAGGGACTTAATTACAATTGAGTGTTGCAAACGTTTAAATTTAAAAATATCTGAGTCGCATAATAAATATGTGTCAGGTGTAGGGGACGTCAATAGTCCTATTGTAGGGACGACCTGCCTGACCATCCGTTCGCGAATAAATGATTCGGTCAGATATACGATTCAACCTGTGGTCGTGAATAATATTACTAGTGAACTACCGATCGCGAAAGTGAACACGGCTCGGTTAAATTATTTAAATAATATTATTTTAGCGGATTGTAATTATCATACTCCGGGTAGTATCGACTTGATTATAGGTGGCGATTTGTTCGCGCGCATTCTGCGTCCTGATACAATATCACGTGACGCCGGTGAGCCCGTCGCTGTCGAGACCTCATTAGGTTATATAATTATAGGTCAAGCTCCCGTTATTGAACCCGTGTGTAATACCATCCATACTCTTTTCACTTTAGATGAACCGGTCGAAAATCGCCTGAATCGATTTTTTGAGTTGGAGGAGGTACCGAATGTACTTTGCCTATCTAAAGACGATGAAAATTGTGAGAAATATTATAACGAAACTACGCGTCGTACGTCGAATGGACAATATGTAGTGTCGTTACCATTTAAATGTGAACCGTCACTTTTAGGCGATTCAATGCGGTCAGCTGAGCGTAGGTATTTAACATTGGAGCGTAAATTATTGGCTCATCAATCGTTAAAGGAACAATATGATTCCGTATTTTCAGAATATTTACAAAAGGGTTATATGCGTCCGGTTGGTACTATTAGTGAGGTAGGTTATAATAATGATCAATACGTAATTCCTCATCATGCCGTAGTACGTCATGATAAAAGTACCACCAAGTTGCGCGTGGTGTTAGATGCCAGCAATACTACTAGTTCCGGAAAATCGTTAAATGATTTATTGTACACTGGTCCTAATTTACAAAATAATATTTTTGATATTATTTTGAAGTTCCGTTTATTACCTATCGCGATAAGTGCTGATATAAGACAAATGTACTTAAGAATTCATGTCGATAATGATGATTTAAAATATCAACGAATATTATATCGATTCAACTCTAATGAGCCGTTAATCGTTTACGAAATAACTCGAGTGCCGTTCGGTCTGCGTTGTAGTCCGTACCTAGCTATGCGTACCGTGCGTCGGTTAGTAGAGGACGAGCGGGACAAGTACCCCGCGGCCGCCGTGGTAGCCGAGACTGAGCTATACATGGACGATCTGGCTACAAGTTGTCAATCGGATAAAAGGGCGATCGACCTTGCGACCCAACTTATAAAGTTATTCGAAACGGCCGGTTTTGAGTTAGTTAAATTCGCTAGTAACTCGCGGAAAGTAATGTCTAGTATTCCATCGACGCATCGTGTTAGTGAAGCGGTCGAGTTCAGCCCCGACAATCAATTAAAGGTTTTAGGGCTTTTATGGCTACCCGCGGAGGACGTTTTCACTTTTATTATTAACATACAACCTCAAGAGTGTACAAAGCGCAAAATACTGTCCACGATTGCTCGGCTGTGGGACGTTATGGGCTATGTGGCTCCAGTGACGCTTTTAGCTAAATTAATAATTAAATCTTTATGGGAAAATAATGTCAATTGGGACGAATCCCCGCCCTCGAATATAATTTCATTGTGGCAAACTATAGAATCGGAACTTCACCTTTTACAATCTATTAAATTACCACGACACGTAAGCGTAAATAATAATGATTGTGTTATATCATATTATTGATTGAAAGGCTTTGCGGACGCCTCAGAACGAGCGTACGGTGGTGTGGTATATTTACATATTTATTTTCCTAACGATAATCGTTCGGTAATGAATTTATTGTGTGCTAAGTCCAGAGTGGCGCCTTCTAAAACGGTAGTTACGCTCGCTAGAATGGAATTGTGTGCTAATGTTATACTAGCTAAGTTAATGCGTATAGTTCTAAATAACTATTCGTCGCGGTGTAAGATAACAAACACGTTCGCGTTTACAGATAGTAAGGTAGCACTCGCGTGGATAGTTTCTAATCCTAATCGATGGCAAACTTTTGTCGCAAATAGGGTTGCCATGATTCAGAATGACTTACACCCTCGGCATTTTCGTCATATTAGTGGAAAGGACAATCCCGCGGATTGTTTATCTAGGGGTCTCACTCCTTCTCAGTTAATCGAACATCCACTTTGGTTTCACGGACCGCCATATGCGCAACTACCCGTCTCCGACTGGCCGATATTAGAAGTTGATACAACTGATTTTAACGATTTAAATTTACCTGAAGAGAAAGTTAATGTCCTTAGTGCTACAGTTAAGGCTCCTAGTACCTTACCAATTTTTTACGAATTAGCTTCTCGTGTTTCTTCGTGGCATAAATTACTCCGAATAGTAATATATGTTCTTCGGTTCATTAAGAAATTACCGAAACAATTTAGTGTTTCGCATTTAGACATTGCGGAAGAAATGGTCATTAAAGACTTACAATTAGTGTACTTCCCAAGTGAAATAAAAACTGCCCAAAATGGTGGTAAGCTACCGCCGTCTTTATTAAAATTAAATGCATTTTTACGCGACGGTATACTTCGTGTGGGTGGAAGGTTGCGTAATTCCGATTTAGATTACGATAGTAAACACCCTATATTGCTTCCTAGCAAGGATCACATAGTCAATTTAATTATTGACTATTATCATCGTCGGTACCTTCATACTGGTCCTCAATTATTAATGTCATTAATAAGACAAAAATATTGGATTTTGTCCGCGCGTAATATCGTTCGTAAGCGAGTACAGAATTGCGTCACGTGCTTCAAAGCTAACCCTAAGCCCGCGACACCGCCGCTGATGGCAGATTTACCCGCCTACAGAGTACAACAAGCTAAAGCATTTGGCTGCACCGGCTTAGACTACTGTGGACCGCTCGCAGTGCTGCCCTACCGGCGCAGAGGAGTACATAGTATTAAGGCGTATTTATGCTTATTCTTATGTCTGGCTACTAAAGCCGTTCATTTGGAACTCGCTTCAGATTTGTCTACGGACGCTTTTTTAAATGCTTTTAAAAGATTCATATCGCGTCGCGGCCCAATCTCGACTCTTTACTCGGATAACGGCACCAATTTCATAGGAGCCAATTCCTACTTAAATAATATGTATCGCCTGTTAGATTCCGAGCAGTATAAGGATAAATTCGCTAATGAATTAAGAGATAACCACATTGAGTGGAAATTTAATCCAGCGTCCGCCCCCCACTTCGGTGGTATTTGGGAGGGTAACATTAGGAGTGTCAAAAGTCACCTGTCAAAAATTGTAGGGACTCAATTATTAACTTTCGAAGAGATGACAACTGTTATCGCTCAGATTGAGGCTATTCTCAATTCAAGGCCACTATCTGTACTTAGTAGTGATCCTTCAGAGCCTCAGGCGCTCACACCCGCTCATTTTCTGGTCATGACGCCCTTGAAATCCTTGCCATCCGAAGATGTGAGCACGGAAAAGATAACGCTATTACAGCGAAAACGCATTGTTGATCACCTCGTGCAATGCTTCTGGAAGCGGTGGAAGGTGGAATACCTTAACACCTTGCAAACTAGAGCGAAGTGGCTCACACCGAGCTCTCCCGTGCGCGAGGGCACTATTGTCTTACTGCAATCAGAGAATAGTGCTCCTCTAAATTGGCCGTTAGGCATAATCGAACGTACTTTTCCTGGGAGGGACGGAATATCCCGCGTCGTCGACGTTAGAACTAAGTCCGGTGTATATCGCAGACCGGTTGTGAAGGTCATTCCGCTTCCCAATCAATAATTTAACTTAATTTCATACAGTCCACTTCTTAATAATAAACAAATAAAATATTTTATAAAATTAAAATAATTAAATAAATAAGCTAATCTAAGTCTAAAGTTCTA
This sequence comes from Agriphila geniculea, assembly GCA_943789525.1. Classification (NCBI taxonomy): domain Eukaryota; kingdom Metazoa; phylum Arthropoda; class Insecta; order Lepidoptera; family Crambidae; genus Agriphila; species Agriphila geniculea. Next base: position 17,907,346 of record OX038883.1, on the reverse strand, counting down.
ATAGCTCTATGTATACCTAGTAGTTTTAGGTTAAGTTTGAAGGATTACATCCTGTCAACCCGGGGGGGATGTTAACGCCACAATAAGGCAATAAATAATTCATTTTTATTATTATAATAATATACATAAGTACCTATTCAATCTTAATAGATAGTGTGACACGGAGCGACGAAATGCTTCCTATCCTTGTCTTTCTTATGACCCTATCTATTGCCATCTCGCTCCATTTCCGCATCCTTAATGGCAAATGCAGCGAGAAGAAACAAACGCCGGCGCGGCGCCAGTATCCTGATTGTTGACGTGCGCGTGCGACCGAAAATTAATTACTCATACATTATTGTTCCAAATATCGGCGAAAACTCAAAATTATAGTGCCTACAAAATCACAGTGTCCGACAGTGTCCACCAGCTGTTTGGGAGCTCCCGAAACCACTTCGTTCCAGGACTTTTGGTAAGCTGCAAAATTTGCCTTCCATTTTTATTTTCCTTGTTCCTAGCAATTAGCCGCCACTGTGTCACAAAACTAATCATCGAAAAATCTATTAAACTCTTTAAAGCAACCCGCGCCTACAACTATACATATTGTGTTATTAATGTAAATTTCAAAATTACTGTGATTTGGGTGGACAAAGTGTTGTGAAATGATTTTTTGTAATTTAAATTAAATATGGCAAGTAAGATCTTTTCAAAAAGAGTGTTTTATTTTGGTTATATTGGGGTTTGTTTACTTCTTTTTTAGTTGTAGATTTTGTAAAACAAGAGGATAAAGCTACTTTAATAATTTTATTAAGTGATAATAAACATATATAATTGTTACTGTGTCTCTAATAATAAATTAAATATCGTTTTCAAACAGATTACAGAGCCTTCATTATTTCTAATTTCTGCCACCATGAGCGCTGCGATCGATTATTATAACTTCGCACCCAGCGATATCGAAAACATATATATTTTCAATGTTAAAAATTTTAACTACCTACCTATTTAATTTGAAATTATTAAAATTTTCTAAAATTTTGTTATTTTTTTCTATTAAAATCTAATCAAAAACGCCATCTAAGGGGTACAACAGCTACAGAAATTTAAAAAAATACCGGTATTAATATCGAAGCTTAATTTCCATAATAAGAGGCGTAAAAACGTAATTTAATTATAAATTTAGATTCTTACAAGCTTCTTTAGAAGATTTTTTATTATCTTTGTTCAAGATACCTGCTAACAAATTACAATCTTTTAAGCAGATTAAAATGTAAATTACGTACAAATTTCACTCCCTATCTAATCTACGCAATATAAATAATGGGGTCGTCAGCAGTTCACAAAATTTGCAAACTTAATATTATCTTTTTTCGTGTTAGTAAACCATAAAATACTTATTAGAGAATGCAAAAACACGCTACACCTTCCAGACGTATAACGTGAATGTGTCTAATCATTAGACATACAAATGAAATCTTTACGTGTTAGACTCTAATGCAAACACGTAAAGATTTCATTTATTTTGAAAGAAAGAAAGAAAGAAAATACATATTCAGGGTTATTTGTAAAACACCAACAACCTCGCAGGAGCAGATTATTATCATCAAATACAACAACATTTGTTCTACGACTTTTCCAAAAACAGCCAAAAAAATTTACTTTTCATACAAAACTCGATCAGCTGTTCGGACAGTGTATGGAAAGTAGATTTTTTTGTTTGTTTTCGGAAAAGTTGTAGAACAAATGTAGTTGTTTATGATGATAGACTCCTGTGAGGTTATCGGTGTTTGAAGAATAAGTCCCTGTATTTTGGACATACAGAACATGATAGTACAAGAAAGAAATAAACAAATCACAAAGACAGTAGGTAAAGGCCTCGGCACGGATCTTGAGCAGTGAGAGCTTTAAAAACGATGCTACGCTAATTGTTATTTTAAATCAACCCCACAAGTTCCCCTTACTTACGTCAGTTAGAAATAAGTTTACATTGAAATGATAAGGTGATCACTAATAGTAACTACTCATATAATTTATTTGCTTAAACTACATACATACATACACACACTCACGCCAGTTTCCCATGGGGGTAGGCAGAGACTATGGATCGCCACCTTCTACGATCCTTGCACACTTCTTTCGCTTCATTCACATCCATCAGTCTTTTCATAAAACTGCTTAAACTACCCCTTACCTAATTCATTTAAACGCATATAACTTTTAACGTCAGATAATAATAGATTATGAACTTTTGCTGGCCGCTGCTAGCATGTATTTGACTAGTAAGGCAATGTTAATTTATATAAATAAATAAAATGTTTGTTTATTGCCTATCACAAATAATAGAACTTAAGTCTAGAGGCAACTTGGCAACTAAGCTACAACATGGAGGGTTTCTATATTTGTTAAGGACTGGTGCCCGAAATAGGTTTCAGAGAAAGAAACCTGTGCTACGGGTCGCCACGCCAGGCCCACCCACAAACAATAGTTTTACCTACACATTATTAATGCTTGATACACCTTTTACCACCAATTTATCTCAAAAAAGTTTTTGTTAAAATATTTACATGTAGTTTAATGACTAATTGCTTAAGAACTAGCTTATAATATTCCAAAAATAGTAACGAAACCAAATAATATTTTCACGTTAAACAAAACATGTATTCGCAATATCTTATTCGTATCTCGTATCAAAGAAAATTATACTAATTCAATTTCAAGTCACGAACTAATAAAGAACCGTGACATTATTTATATACACAACTAGGCTTTGACTTAGTTTATGTAAAAAAATCCTCTGAAGGTTTGCAGCTTTTTATATGTTACTATCGGCCGCCCGCGGTTTCACCTGCGTGGTTCCCGTTCCCGTGAGAATATCGGGATAAAAAGTATTTTATGTTTTAATCTAGGCTATCTACTATCTCTGTGCCAAATTTTAACCAAATCCGTTTTGTAGTTTTTGCGTGATTGAGGAACAAACATCCGAACCCACAAACTTTCACATTTATAATATTAGTAGGTTTTTCGTAACAAAATAGAGTGATAAGGAAGGGTACAGGTTTTTTTTTTAATTTGAATGATGTCTGGAATATGTATTGGTTCACAATTCAATATTTGAGAGATAGATAGTTCTGCCAGCATTTTGTTCGTAATACTCTGGACGTTAAATTACTACATATTATAAAACAAAGTCCTTCGCCGTGTCTGTCTGTATGTTTGCAATAAACTCAAAACTACTGCACGGATTTTCCTGCGGTTTTCACCAATAGATAGAGTGATTCATGAGAAAGGTTTAGGTTTTGTGTAAATTGGTTGAAATATAACATAAGCTGAGCAATAACCCGCGCGTATCTACTCTTACAATAAATAGACTTTTGGAGCGAATGGAGGTGACGACTGGAAGATATTTTTTTGGGTGTTGTTGGAAAGTTGCAATTGTCAAAAAAACCGGCCAAGTGCGAGTCGGACTCGCGCACGAAGGGTTCCGTACCAAAAAAACACGTTTGTTGTATGGGAACCCCCCTTAAATATTTATTTTATTCTGTTTTTAGTATTTGTTGTTATAGCGGCAACAGAAATACATCATCTGTGAAAATTTCAACTTTCTAGCTATCACGGTTCATGAGATACAGCCTGGTGACAGACAGGCAGACAGACGGACAGCGGAGTCTTAGTAATAGGGTCCCGTTTTTACCCTTTGGGTACGGAACTCTAAAAAAGGAAGGAACCTAACCAAAGCGAGGGCGGATTGCCAGTAAGTAATAAATATGTAAATCAGAGACATTGAATTCCATACTCTTATGTCAAACGGGACTTTTAAAGGGCAAAAAAAAAATTCCACGCTTTTTTTATTATAATTATTATTCTATAGTAAAGAAAAATAGTTTTAGTAACATCTGAATTATTTGGTTCAAATGAATAGAAAGAAAGTTAAGTATTTACTCAAAAAAGGGCTTTGTTACTTGAATTATGTCAAAAAGGTTTAATAAGCAGCATCAGATATCCATCTTCTGCCTTTCTGATCCGACTCAGATTTTCTTTTGTTATTTATTATATCGATTACGACACCCAGCGCTCTCGAAGCTATCAGGATTATTGTTTCTTTTCTCACAACTCAATAACAGAACATCTTATAAATAACCTTCCATGGCCCGAACGACTCCGGCTGATTTAATAGGTAATATTTTCAAGTGCGTCCCAACCCTATTAAAGGCATAATGTAGGTGGATCAGTAACCCTAGTACGAATTTAGCAAACTATAAAGTTCACCGTTGAATATAGCTCTGTCTCCTTTGATTTGATCTTTGATCTTTGATGACTTTTGATCGATTTTCTCGAACCACATCGACTTTATATGTATATTAGATAGTTTTTGATATCGTTGTCAATTTACGTAAACTTTTTTTTAATACTCAACGGGGTAATGCTAGGCCTTCACTTCACCTGATGTTAAGTGACGAAAACGCCGAAGATGGAAACACACTATACCCGGAATCCGGGTATGTGTTACAATGCCGAAGTAGAAAAGACCGAATTTTATAATACCTATGGACGAAAGCCCGAAAATTAAAAGGCCGAATGGTTGTTTGGCCGTACGTTTAAAATCACGAAAGGACATATTACCTAAAATACTAAATCCCGAAGCTTAAAATACCGAAGGTTAATATACCTAAGTTCTATACCCCGAACTACTTAATACCGAATTGGCTGTGGAGGTGTCTTTGGGCTTCGCCTGAAATGCTTTATAGTAAATTTAGCTGCCGAAAATTAGTCTAAACTAGTCTGCTGGGACTTAGAAACCGTAGACCGTAGGTCACGACACGAAATAGGTGCGAGGAGCGTAGCGACGAGCATGTTAGGTTGACATGAACCCAGCGCGCGAGCCGAGCGAGCGAAGCTAGCGTGCCGCGGCAGCGGCCGGCGAAGCGCCAGAAAAAAAAACTATTTTAAACTCGATTGGTGGATTTTGTCAAAATAATGACTATTTTACAAGCATTTTTGAGTAAAACAAATTAACCGCAACGCCTACCTTCATAAATGTATGTGTAGATGAAGTAAGTTTCGACATTTTGACTGTCGGGATTTTGACCTTTCGGGATTTCGAACTTTCGGTCATTTGATAATCGATCTTTCAAGTTTCGGTCTATCTGATATCGATATTTAGAATGTTCGGTATTTTGAAAATAGGTGTTTTATGTGTCGATATTTCGGTCGTATGTATTATGAATTGTCGGCATTATAATGCATACCCCCGGAATCCTCACCAATGAGGAATTGGCTATCTTACCTTTAACTGCACCGGAACACAACAATGTTTAAATTGTTGTCATAACATCAATTTTAACATTGTTGTCAGACTTAGGTAAGATGGTGGTAGCTAGTCAAGCGGACTTGAAATAAGTCCTACCACCAACCAAACCGAGTAGAAAATGTAGCCCCCTCCGCTCCTAGGAATAGAACCCGGGACCCCTGCGTCATTCATGGGTGGGCGAACCACTAGACCACAGAGGCGGTTGAAATGTAAACTTGTACTAAATGCATTGATAATTTCATCGTAAAGAGCAAAGAATGTTTATAATACCGGGCGCTAGAATTTTTTTTAGAACAAGACATCTAAACTTTTAAAACAAAAAAACATTACATATAAAAAAGCAAAAAACAAAAACCGACTTCAAAAAACCTGCCTCTAAAAAGCAAGAAATAATATTCAAATCATTAGATACGCATTATCATTGTTATAATAACAAGACGTCTATTGAAGTCGGGTGGGGCTGGAGTACAACTTCCTTTTTTTATTCTAAAAGCCCTACCCAACTTCAATAGACGTCTTGTTATTATAACAATGATAATGCGTATCTAATGATTTGAATATTATTTCTTGCTTTTTAGAGGCAGGTTTTTTGAAGTCGGTTTTTGTTTTTTAAAACAATTTTTTATTTTTTCATTTTTAGTGTAAGTACCTTCTCTATTAGGTAGTGTAGGTATATTATTTCGCATAAAAATTGGCTCAGTCAAACGTTAGATATTCGCGGAGAAACATACATTCATACAGGTCAAACTGAGAGAGAACCCTCTTTTTTTGAAGTCGGTTAAAAAGACTACACTAAAAGTACCCTTTCCTAACAAAAAGAAACATCTAATTCGATTTATTAATAACAAAGTCGTCAAGGTAGTTGATGCAAAATCATAGTATTTTCAGGATTTCTTAAAAACTACTAAACCGATTGAAATAAAAATTAAATGGGACCATCTCGCAAGAAAACTCAATTGAACAAAAAAAGAATCATCAAAATCGGTCCATAAATGTCGAAGATACGCGCGATTAAAAAAAAAAGTATACAATTGAATTGAGAACCTCCTCCTTTTTGTGAAGTCGGTTAAAAAAAACATTGCATTACCAGTGGTTACCAGTACAATGATTACTTTAGCTTAAATGTTATCGCATTATTTCTTCATAAAAAATACTCGTTGTAAGGACATGACATACTGGCTTCAGAGGATGTTTTACTGTATCAACGGGGTACATAAGTGTGGTTTATGTCTTCATAAACAGGAAATATGGTGGTACGAGGTGTTTACAGCGAGGTTCTACTTTGTGGAATAAGATTTTAAAGTATCTAAGCTATGTTACACGAATATTAATGTCTAAATATATTTTTCAATACAGTTGCTCGAAAATGTGAGCTTACGATAGCAGTGCAGCGTGCGGTAAGTTGATTTTACCGCACGCCGTGCGTTTTTGTTTACGGTTTAGTACAGCGTGCGGTAAGTTGATTTTCCCGCACGCCGGCGCCGTGCGTTTTTGTTTACGTACGTTTTTTTTTTTATTTCTACTAGCTTCCGCCCGTGACTTCATCCGCGTGGACAGTATAATATGACGACCACTTTAAAATGACCTCTTTAGTGTATGAAAGCTTGTACTACGGAGAGTTCAAACTGTTTCCCTGGTTCCACCCACCTGAATTTGATGAAACATAGCTTAGATTTTAAGTTGGACATCAATCTACTGAATTGTGAAAAGCCCATCAAAATTCGTTTTGCGGTTTTTGCGTAATTTGCGCACAAATATTTTAAATTTACTGTTTTATTATATGTATAGATTACAGTTTCAGTGGTACCTATAATGTTTTTTCGCAAATGTATTGAAAAACGCAGTATGGCACAAGGTTGTTAAGGTTTTTTTAAAACTCCTGACGATCATAAACCGTTCGGGCTTATAAAACGTCAACTCGTTTTAAAAACCTCCTTACCAACCTTGTATCATAAACTACTATTTCTATACAGTTGCTCGAAAATGTGTATTTTCGATGACAGTACAGCGTGCGGAAAGTTGATATTACTGCACGCCACCGTGCGTTTTTGTTTACGGTTTTTTTATTTCTATTACAACTGCAGTAGGTACCTATAATGTTTTCTCGCAAATGTATTGAAAAATGTCATATGGTACACGGTTGTTAAGGTTTTTGAAAACTCATGATGATTATATAATACGTCATAAAACGTTATTAAACGTCAACTCGTTCTAAAAACCTCTTTACCAACCTTGCATCATAAACTACTAATATCTGGGCGACCGAACTTTGCTCGGTTATTACTGTTTATTGTAATATGGTGGTGTTTAGGTGATAATCTACATTGTTATCTCAAACATTAACTACATTTTTTTTAAATTGGTCTAAAAACAATAAAATTAAAAAAAAATCACTTGAACATATGAAAAAACAAAAGTAAGTCACCGAGCGGGTTTCGAACGCGTAACACTCGTTTCTTGCCGTTCGCGTCTAAACACGCTGGACCAGACAGATGTGGCAGGCAGGACGAAATTAGCGACCATATTCTGCGTCGAAAGAAAAACGCATGAAAACTCAAAAACACGCGTTTTCTTAAACATAAGACTAATCTAGATCGATTGTCTACCCCTGAAAACCCCCATATACCAAATTTCAGCGAAATCGTTAGAGCCGTTCCCGATATCACAAAAATATACATACCTATAAATAAATTTACAATAATTACTCGTTAAAAGGTATAAGATTTTTCAAGGATAACAACTTTATAATATTTGGCGAATGTAAAAAACTAAAAACAACCTTCATAGTTACAATCTACATAGTTATTTATACACCAATAGCATTGATGAATGCTAACTGAATGCTTTATCATAGCATTAACAGGGTTCAGTACCCGTACGACTTATCTATTCTGTGCCCGTAGTACGAACATATATCGAGAAAAAAGGCGCGATATAAAAATCGATAGAGTAAGTTGTATGGGAAATTTCACCATCATCATCATCATATCAGCCGCACGACACCCACTGCTAGGTATAGGCCTCCCCCAAGGATCTCCACGACGATCGGTCCTGCGCTGCCCGTGGCTTCCCGCGAACTTCGCCAGATCGTCGGTCTACCTTGTCGGGGGCCTACCCACGGAGCGTCGTCCGGTGCGCGGTCGCCATTCAAGAACGTCTCCGCCCCAACGGCCATCAGTTCTTATCGCTATGTGTCCCGACCACTGCCACTTCAGCTGAGTTCAGATCCACACGATGTCGGTTACTTTAGTTCGCCTGCGGTATCTATGTACTAGGACTAAATTATTCATCCTTAGAAAGGTAGCTGAATGTAAAACAAAGCTACAATATGAATCTGTTGTGTATGTGGGTATCCTTAGATATGTCAGGCGCGGCTGCGTCCCGCCTTTTTAAAAATAAAGCAGTGTTAACCGAGCCACCGTGTTTGCTGGTTGTGTCGCTCCCCTCCCGCCTACTGACTACGTGACGACGAGAACCCACGCCAAGATGGCGGCAAGCAACATGTCGTATGGATTTTTGGGCTCTTTTGATCACACTTGCCAAGATTGGAATACTTACAAAGCCCGAATGACGCAATGGTGTATTGCTAATAATGTGACTGACACAGAGGACAAAAGTAAGATTAAACGGAGGGCGATTTTGCTAAGTGCATTTGGCGAAGCGACATACAAATTGGCCAGCAACTTGGCTTTGCCGAACGAGTTGGAGAAAGTGGAATACGACAACATCATCCGCCTGTTGGATGAGCATTTTACTCCGAAAAAATGCGGGTTTGCAGAAAGATTTCACTTTTACTCAGCGGTACAGCAGCCAGGTGAAAAACACTCAATGTGGGCTGCCAGGGTCAGAGGACTGGCAGCGTGTTGCAATTTTAAAAACGTAGAAGAAGCTATGTTGGATAAATTTGTCATGGGTATGACAGCGGGACACGAGAAAGACAAATTATTTGCACAAAACATGCAGGATTTAACGCTGGGCAAGGCAGTCGACTTGGCTGAGAGCGTGCGCTGTGCGCGCGAGGCGGCGGCAGCGGCGGCGCGCGGGGCTGGCGACAGCTGCACGGCATCGAAGGTGGCTGATGGCGTGGCCTCGGCGACCATTTTTAAAATGTCCAGTGAGCAGAAATGCAGTGTGTGCGGGTTTCGCAATCATAAAGCCGAAAAGTGTCGTTTTAAAAGCTATAGATGTAGGAAGTGCGGTAAAACCGGTCATTTACGTCGTGTGTGTACGGTTAAAGATAAAGTTAATTTCATAAGTGATGAGATCGTGGATGACGGAGATGACGGTAAGTCGTTATACAATATTCGATGTCCTAGTGGTAAACCCATGACTGAACGAATACTCATTAACGGTCAGTTTTTGGAATTTGAGATAGATAGTGGGGCAGCGGTTACCGTGATTTCAAACAAAACCTATCAGGAATATTTTAACAATGTACCGTTATCAGCCACAAATAAGCAGCTTATGAATTATACAGGTGGCAATATGGAGTTAGTGGGGTTTGTTCGGTTACCAGTTAGTTATGAGGGAATAACACGAATTTTGGATGTGTATGTGATAGCCGGCGGAGGGCCACCACTACTGGGACGCGATTTCATATGTGCATTTGACCTTGAACTGGCTCCTGTGTCGAATTTCTTTTGTTCAGACCGCGATGATCTTTCCACCGAAGATATAATAAAAAAATATCCAAAATTGTTTTCAAATAACTTAGGATGTTACAATAAGTATCAAGTGAAACTACACTTGAAACCTGATTCTAAACCAATTTTTTTTAAACCTCGCTCTGTAGCTTTTGCTTTGAAAGCCAAGGTCAATAAGGAAATAGATAGACTGTTGAGTTTAGGAGTATTAAAACCAATAGATCACTCAGAATATGCGTCACCAGTGGTCCCAGTATTGAAAAAAAATGGTCAAATTAGGCTATGTGCAGACTATTCGGTAACTATTAATAAACAGCTAGTAGTTGATAAATACCCCTTACCGACGGTACAAGAGATATTTGCTAAGTTACATGGAGGTGAATTATTCACAAAGCTAGATCTTTCTATGGCTTACAATCAGTTGTTGTTAGATGAAGAGTCACAGAACCTAACGTGTATCAACACTCACCGCGGGCTGTTCAAATATACCAGATTAGTTTTTGGGTTGTCCAGTGCACCGGCTATTTTCCAGCGGGTCATGGAAAGCATTTTGGGAGGCATAGAAGGCACAGTCGTATTTTTAGATGACATTTTAATAAGTGGGAATAAAACCCAGCACAGAGATAGGCTTTTAGCGGTTTTAGAAAGATTAGAATCAGTGGGTCTCACGTTACAGGCAAATAAATGTGATTTTTTCAAAGATAGTATTCAGTACCTGGGACACATCATAGATAGAAATGGTATAAGTAAGTCGCCAGAGAAGGTAAAGGCTATTATTGAAGCCCCAATACCTACAAATGTTGCTCAGCTGCAAGCGTTTCTAGGATTAATCAATTATTATCGGAATTTCGTACCTAACGCTTCTTCCATTTTAAGCCCTCTGTATAATTTATTGCATAAAAATACTAAGTGGACGTGGTCAGAGGTCCATCAGGAAGCATTTACAAGCATAAAAAAGATTTTAGCATCAGATCAAGTTTTAACACATTTTGATGTAAATTCTAAATTGATATTAACAGTAGATGCATCACCAACCGGGTTGGGAGCAGTTTTATCGCAAAAGGGCAGGGATGGAGTCGAAAGACCAATCTCATTTGCTTCTAGAACGCTGTCAGTGGCTGAGAATAAATATTCTCAAATACAAAAAGAAGCCACAGCTATCATTTTTGGTGTCAGACGTTTTCATCAATACTTGTATGGTAGACACGATCCATTTATTTTGAGAACCGACCATAAACCCCTGATTACAATTTTTGGCCCATACCGCGGCATTCCAGAAATTTCGGCAAATAGGTTACAGCGGTACGCAATATTTTTATCAGCGTATAATTATATTATTGAATACGTGCGTAGCGCTGACAACAACGCCGACTATTTCTCTCGCGCGCCTGTACTAGGGGACAATACGATAATCGGGCGCCGCCGGGCAGAGGAGTGTGACCTTGAGGATCGAGCAGCGTATGTCAATTTCGTTGTGGAGGGATGCTTGCCAGTCACACTCCAACGCTTGCGCGCGGAGGTCGCTAAGGATCCGGTGCTGAGTAAGGTTATGCATTACGTAATGAATGGTTGGCCTAGGTTAGTTAAAGATGTTGAATTAAAAAAATATTTCCTTTGCCGGTTTGAACTATCTGTAGAAAACAGCTGCGTAATGAGAGGGCATAAGGTTGTTATTCCTACATCATTACGGGAACAAATATGTAAAGAGTTGCACAAGTCACATTTTGGAGTAGTGAAAATGAAAGCCGAGGCTCGCAGGCGCTTTTGGTTTCCCGGCGTAGATAAGTACATTGAACAGCTGGCAGCCGCGTGTGACGTGTGCGCGCGATTGCGCCCCTCTCCGCCGCGCGCCCCTCTAGCACCTTGGCCGTATCCTCCGTATAGTTTTTATAGAATACATTTGGATTTTTTCGGACCTTTTAATAACCAAATGTTTTTAATAATTGTAGATGCCTACTCAAAATGGGTCGAAGTTTATAATATGCATAGTTCTTATGGCTCTAAGGCTGTAATAGAGAAACTTTCCGAATTAATGTCGAGATTTGGTGTTCCTCATACCTTGGTAAGCGATAACGGTACATCGTTTACATCACAAGAATTTCGTTATTTCTGTTCACTTAACGGCATTTCTCAGGTTTTCGCACCGGTTTACCACCCTAATAGCAACGGTCAAGCGGAAAGCTTTGTTAAGATAGTAAAAAAGGGGTTAAAGAGTATTTTAGAAAATCACTCGAATAATAAATTAACTTCAGAGAAAATATCAAAGTTTCTGTTTGACTATAGAAATTCCAAAAACTGCACCACTGGTAAATCTCCGTCGGAGTTGTTGTTTGGACGTCCTTTACGTTCACGGTTAGACCTGTTGAACCCGTTAGAAGTCACTCCGTCATCCACAGAATCCGCTAATATGGTGGAGCATAATCAGTCCTTACAGGTTAACCGTTATAGAGGGACGATTAGACCTGAATTTAAGTTAAATGATAAAGTATGGGTTAAAAAATTTTTACCAAACCAAAAGTTTATTTGGACTGAAGGTGTTATTGTTAGAAAACTAGGGTTAGTGATGTACAATGTTTACTTGCCAGACCTAAAGGTGGAGGTGAAAAGACATATTGACCAAATAAGACTGCGTAGGGAAGATGTGGTTGCTCTGCCTCAGCCGCCTCAGGCCAACAAGCATACTTGGGACCCGGAGTTAGTTTCAGATGACTATAGTGCACTGGCTTTATCGAGGCCAACCGGCTCTGTCAGTCCTGATGTTACGCTAGCAGCCGAAGAGGACTCCGTCACACCACTTATTAGTGAAGGCGCAGGCCGGGAGGACTCGGAGAGTCCCAGGAGGGATGTGGATTCCAATAGCATCGCCGCAGCTGATAACGCCGAGGCACCCAGTATGTCAGATGAAGGCTCCACTAGTGTCGAATTCGAAGCTACAGAGAGTGGTGTCATGGCCGGAAGCCAGGTTGAGAGTGAACCTCTGATCACAGCCAATGTCAGATCTAAACGTCAGCGCAAGAAGGTCAATTATAAGGTCTTTTTCTAGTTTTTAAGTATAAGGGGAGGAATTGTTGTGTATGTGGGTATCCTTAGATATGTCAGGCGCGGCTGCGTCCCGCCTTTTTAAAAATAAAGCAGTGTTAACCGAGCCACCGTGTTTGCTGGTTGTGTCGCTCCCCTCCCGCCTACTGACTAGAATCTATGCCGAGCTAATAAATAATTCAACGGCAGAAAGTTATTCTTTTGTGATGTTAAAACGACAAAAGGGAAAATCAATTGTTACCGTTCCGTTTACAATTAATCCGCGAAATTTGATTGTCAGAGTAGGTACCCTTTTCAATCAAAATTGCTTCTGTTTACACATCTAATTTTATATACCTACCACTGCCGGGATCCGTTTCCGATCTTTTTAGGGCAGTGCCACATTATGTGCAAATTGTGTCGCGGAAGATACGAACCGGAATATGCATCGGCAGTCGACTATAATAGCTAGCACGAACACCTATCAAAAAAACGCGCGTAAAAGTAGGGTCTGTCTAAACAGTCAGTTTACCTGAGAAATTATTAAATTATTAAAAAAAACTTATATAGTCCAATCAATGAGCATATTTGTTGTATGGAGACTTCCGAAAAATTCTCCCGTCTATAAAATTTGGCATGTGATGAAGTTAGGTAACACAGATTACAGATGAACAATAAGCCAATAAAATTTGTTAAGAGAAGTTAGGTATTTTTACCTAAACATGAAAATCGCTTATATCTCTCTGTGAATATTTTCTCGGGCTAAAATACTTTCTGTATACGTATTTGTGTATTAGTTAGAATAAGTATGTAAAAGAATCCAATATTTTTTCGATTTCGGAGATACTCCAAATTTAAATTTTAATATTTTTCAATATATCTTTTCTTGATTAAAATATCTGCTGATTATTATTTTTTAATATTTTTTTATACCCTTAATATATAGATTTGTTCAGTAGGCCAACAAATTTTCTTCTTTAATCATATTTATACATAAATGTATGAAAATGGACCGACTATTTTTCACATTACCTCTTAAGACCAAAAAATAAAAAAAATATGATTAAAGAAGAAAATTAATTGACTTACTGAACAAAGCTATATATTTAAGGATATGAAAACATATTAAAAATAATAATCAGCAGATATTTTTATCAAGAAAAGATATATTGAAAAATATTAAAATTTAAATTTGGAGTATCTCCGAAATTGAAAAAATATTGGATTCTTTTACATACTTATTCTAACTAATACACAAGTACGTATACAGAAAGTATTTTAGCCCGAGGAAATATTCACAGAGAGATATAAGCGATTTTCATGTTTAGGTAAAAATACCTAACTTCTCGTAACAAAATTTATTGGATTATTGTTCATCTGTAATCTGTATTACCTAACTTCATCACATGCCAAATTTCATAGACGGAAGAATTATTCGGGTTGCATAAGCCCCGTTGATTGGACTATATACTGGTAACCCTGTTGGTGCTGTAAAAAATTCTATGTTGTATTTCAAAATTCAATGTTTACAATTAAAATTTTGACAGCACCAACAGGGTTACCAGTATGAGTTTTTTAAATAATTTAATAATTTCTCAGGTAAACTGACTTTTTAGACAGACTCTACTCGATAGAGTAATTATCTATGGAAAATTTCATTTCGCTTTTCGGCGGTAGATGGTGCAGTACAAATTTTCCATACAAACTCTATCGAATTTTTTACGCTCGTTTTTTTATCGATAGATGTTCTTGCTACGGGTATTAAATTACGGTTACGGAATACGGAGCTTTCGTATTGTATGGTATTAGCCTTGCTTACTAATAAAGATGTCCTTCAACATTTTATTTTTTTCAGGAAATGTGATAAGAATTTATCACGAAAGAATTATTGTAACAAATACTATAATATTGAAAGAAAAATAAAGAAGAAAAAGAAAACCATTTTGAGGATAAAATGGTGCAATTTATTAGAAAGACTTTTGTTCAGTATACACCGTCATTTTGTAGTCGTATGAACTTAAGGGAGTGCTCTGCCAATGAAACTAAACATATTTTCCAAGGAAACATAGACCAAAGAAATACGACAAGTTTTTTAAACTTTTCTTTACTAATACAATGTCCTTTTTAGGGTTCCGTAGCCTAAATGGCAAAAAACGGAACCCTTATAGATTCGTCATGTCTGTCTGTCTGTCCGTCTGTCTGTCTGTCTGTCCGTCTGTCTGTCTGTCTGTCTGTCTGTCTGTCTGTCTGTCTGTCTGTCTGTCTGTCCGTATGTCACAGCCACTTTATTCCGAAAGTATTAAGACTACACAGTTGAAACTTGGTAGGTATTCTGTTAACCGCTTAACGAATGAAAAAGATATACACCGCCAAAGTGGTAAAATGTGTGCCCCCCCCCCTTTAACTTTTGAAATAAGGGAGTATAAAATCTAAAAAAAATATATGCTGTAGATCTTAATAAACACTTTCAACCAAAATTGGTTTGAACGAGATATAGCAATTAGTTTTCGAGATATGGCATATTTTCCTAAACCGCAAATATAACTTTGTCACTCATACCAACACTGTGAAAAACAAAGTTATTTTTGCAGACGAAAAATGATAGGTGGTATCAAATATGGTATGGTCACAGTTTAACAAAGGTAACTACGGAACCCTACGGCGCGTGACCCGACACGCACTTGGCTGGTTTTTTTAGCCACTAGTTGTCTATGGCGGTGTATGATAGAAAAATATCTTAAAAATGTGAAAACTAAATGTTAAATGAAACATTATGTTTTATTTTACACAAAAGTATATGAAAAATTACTCTCAAACCAAAAGTCATTAACTTAAAATTTATAAGGTAAATATTCAACTTTCTAGGTAAGTATATATTTCGGGTGGCTGGGCCCTGTTTTTCTCCTTTGATTAATTAAGTGATATGTTTTTGTGTGGAAAAACGTTGGCGTTTGATTAATTTACGAGAGGAAGTGCTCTCTCTCCTCTTTATACAAAACGTATATAGAAGTACTCAAGTAAATATATTACAGAAATTATAATCTTTCGTGTCGAAAATTTGATTTGATGTCTTCAAAATTGATTGACCCAATATTTATAATCGTGTATTAGATTTCAGGTTTATTTAAAGTTACACTTTAAGTCAAAATTTGATCTCAGTTATTACACTATTAGAATATAGGTACTGACTTCCTACAAACAGGTAATCACCAGAATTCAATGTAATTTTAAATACTTACAGGTCCTCAGAAAACTAAAGAAAGAGAGGAACTACAAAACATTAATATAATAAATCTTCATTTTTAAACATTTTTTAAATTTAAAATAATTCTATCGTGTTCAAAAAAATATTTTGTATTTATATATAAAATTAAGCTCTATGATTTACCTTGTGAAAACTTTTGTGTCTAAAAACTAGCGCAAAACACTAGTTTACGATATCAATCAATTTAAACTTAGAACAAAGGAACAAGCGAAATTGATTCTACCGAAAGTTTTGTTCGTCAAAACTGCCAGGGTTTGGGGTCTTTTGTAGTTGTGTTTAAATTACCTTATTCTAACTGATAGATACTTTATCTGTTTGTAAAACCACTTACATTAATTTGTTGATTCAACTGTTTGTGAAGACCCCCATAAGGCCCACCACATACCTACAGACGGAATTTTGATTCGGAATTTTGAAACCAAATCATTCCGAACGCAACATTCTCCGCACCTTTCTCAGTAGTTGCATCCACCGTGGTCAAAATTATTACTTTCAATATTTAATAGGGGTGTGGCGGGCGTGGCGGACAGACGGAAGCACTTGGGATATCGTCCACACTAAACCACACACGTCACAAATAATAATATCACTTGATAACTCTCAGTTAGTGGACTGTAAACACTAAAATAGGCACTTAAAAACACTTCATAGGTTTATCGCCAGCTGGACGAGGAAGGCGGTTGAACACTTGGTCAGAAAACACTATTACGGAACACACAATCAATCACAGAGTTCATAAGTTAATATTATTTCACTTCACAGTTGTTCGTATCACTCACTATTAACTTTATAAAATGTCACACCAACGTACAACACAAATACTTGTTCAATTTCACACTTATAATTCACTATTCACCACTGTTTCATAGTCGGCGCACAGTCAATGTTCGTAGCACGACTCGTAGCTTCGTAGCAAACTCGTAGTTCGTAGCACTTGACACTATTTCACAATCCGAACATAGTCACAGGTACTAATTTGCCACACGAAAGCACTCAAACACTAAATCTTTAACATTGCCGCGCTTTCTATCAGAACACACTAACTTGGACACTAACTATTCACTTTGACTTCATAACTAACTTTTACTGGAACCTTTTCTTTATAATGAAACCACCATTTACTGTTTCTTCTTTTATTTCTTCCTTTTTCTTATTTTACAAAGGTATCTTCATTATCGGAAAATTATACATGCGCTTACATCGACCTCTCCGATTTATGTATCGATCGATAATTAATCCTAGAAAATTCGGAACCAATCAGATTTCTTGGAATTTTCTTGAAAATCAATCTAGAACTTTCTAATCTTTCTAGAACTCGGACCTCTCTGTCTTACAGTATGTCTGTCCTGTTCACGCGCAACTGTCTTTGTCTAATTCTAAACAAATCTATCTCTATCTCTTTCTAATATCAAAATAAGCGCTTGTTTTTACAAACCTTTGATAAAACTAACACATAATCTTAATTTCTATAGATAGAACTGTGAAATTATATTTCTTCGCTTCATTCTTCAGATATAACATCACCAGGTAGTCCTTTTACCTACAAGGTAGCATCCGCACGTATTTTTAGAGGTTTTAAAACATCGATTTAAAAAGGAAAAATAGTCTATGCGCTCGATCATTGACATGCCATCTAGTCGATACTTACGTCATTCTTTTTTCGTGCGAGGTAGCAAGTACGCGCGTGCGCTCCACATATATTTAAAATGCCGAAAAAACGAAGTCGTGAATCTTCCCAAGATAAAATTGATCGTTATCATCGTAAATTAAGAAAGTTGGAAGATCAACAAAGACGAAAACGCCGTCGTATAGTGATCGAATCTCCATCGGATTGTACATTTTTTCAATTCACATTTACCCTCTTTTGTAAAAGATTTTTCGATGACGAAAATTGTGTATTGCGTAATAAAAATAGGGCCAAGCGGTCAACCGGGAGTTGTCACAAAGGCCATAGTTTATAAAATGTTGGATTTAAATAAAAGTTTTAGTAGATACTTGCCGGGCGGTTAACCGAGAGTTAACACGATGGCATAGTGATTCCAGTATCATTTATTGCAATTTTATTATTAAATAATGTATTTTTCTTGTAAAGACAAATTATAAAATATCTATATAAATTATTATATGCCTAGCGGTTAACCGAGCGTTAACACAATGGCACAGTAAGTTATTACTAAATAAATAGTAAAGACTATAAAAGGTTTATTATCGAATTTTATTACGAACATTACTTTACCAAGCGGTCAACCGAGAGTTGACACAACGGTCAAAATACATATTTTAAGTAAAAAATATGTCTATTACAGACAATGACTCAAGATCGGAGTCACAAACGGAAGTGCTTGACACAAATGAAAAGGTGGATATGGTTACACCGAGTTTAGCCGAACCCGCCTTGGAAGACTTATCCAGACCTGAAGAACCAGTTCAAATACCAGCTGCAGAAACTTCAGCCGATCCCAAGCTTGATCCTGAGCTTGATCCTAAACTCCTCCTGGCACTCGGAGAGGAAACCGGAAATACTCCCAAATTTGGCGAGAAAATTCATCATAACCTATCTCAAAGGTGGGAACCTATTCTTAAAAAGGGTCTTTCAAAAGAAGTAAAAGAAAAATTGTTAAAAGAGTATTTAATACCCGAAAATTGTACTCTACTGCAAGCGCCAAAACTAAATAACGAAGTAGCAGCAGCTATCTCAGAAGCAGCCCGGCATCGAGATAAAAGAAAGCAGAATGAACAGCAACAGTTAGGCGTTGGCATTTCAGCTATTAATAAAGCTTTGACCCTTATGCTAGCAGGTGACAATAAAATAGAAGCTATAAGAATAATTAGCGATGGGTGTCGGATTTTGACTGATCTCCACTTTCAGGAGACGCAAGCACGAACTAGCGTCATCAATTATTCATTAGCCAAACCTTTTTTGAATATTGTTCAAGATAGTGAAAGAGATGACACTCTTTATGGAAATAAATTAGGTGATAAAATTAAAGCGTCCAAAACAATAGAGAAACAAGGTTTGTCAATTAAGAAATTTGTGAAGACCACCCCTAAGAATACACCGGTCGATGGGGCGTCGTCAACATCCCGTCCACAATATACACCAGCACCACCAGTGTACCAGGGAAACTGGAGTGCCCCCCCCCCCCCTACCCCCCACGTTATCAACAGAACAGGGGAGGAAGGAGGGGGGTCAGGAGAACGAACGTCCCGATGACGAACCGCAGGCCTCCACCTCCTTCACAGAACATAGCCGGACCGAGCAAACCCCGGACGTCTGCCTCACGTTAGGCACCCAGGTAAAACACGCTGGTAGAATTACCTATTTTTATAATTACTGGCTTAATATCACGACCAACCCTATAGTCTTAGACTGGATAGGATCAGGTTTCCCTATACCACTTAAATGTGATGTAAATCAAATATGTGCACCCAAAATGTACTGGCCAAAATCTGAAAAAGCTGATATGACAATAGAAATCAATAAATTGTTAGAATTAGGAGCTATTAGTCCCTGTACTCCTTGCGCTAATCAATTCATTTCTAAGACATTTTTAATCCCGAAACCAAATGGCAGCAAACGCTTTATTTTGAATTTAAAAAATTTAAATAAATTCGTTCCTATCATGCACTTTAAGATGGAGGACTACCGAACGGCATCTAGATTATTACCTGATAAGGGATTCATGGCGACTATCGACCTTAAAGAGGCGTGCTTTTTAATACCCATCCGTGAATCAGACCAACATTTACTACGTTTTCAGTTTGAAAACGAAAATATGGACATTGTTACTTACGAATTCAACTGTATGCCATATGGCCTTTCGGTAGCCCCTAGAACCTTCACCAAAATTATGAAGGAAGTTATTTGCCATTTACGCCGTCAAGGCCTCAAAAATGTCCATTATTTAGATGATATTCTGTGCCTCGGAGACTCTTATGAAGAGTGTCTAAAAAATGTAACAGCTACATTAAACACCCTTCAGTGCCTTGGGTTTGTTATAAACTATGAAAAGAGCTCCCTCACACCCAGCCAATATTCTAAATTTCTTGGATTTATGTTTGATTCCATTAACCAAACTATTTCATTGCCAATTGAAAAGGTGAATAACATTATAAATCTGGTTGAGAAGTTCTTATTGCTGCCGAGATGCTCAATAAGAGAATTCGCTAAATTAATTGGGGTTTTAGTAGCTGCATGTCCCGCCGTTAAGTATGGGTGGGTTTACACGAAAATTTTAGAAAGGGAGAAGTATCTCGCCCTTCAAAAATTTTCTTCATTTGATGCAAAATTTATACCTAATGCTGTGATTCTTGATGACCTTAACTGGTGGAAACAAAATACACTAAATGCCAGCAACTCTCTTAAAATAACTAATTTCGATTATGAAATTTATACGGATGCGTCCCGTACAGGCTGGGGAGCAGTTTGTAATAACCAAAAAGCACGAGGTGCTTGGAAAAATAATGAGCTGAAATTACATATAAACTGCTTAGAGTTACTGGCTGTATTCCTAGCACTAAAATTCTTTGCAAATGAAAAAACTAATTGTTCCATTTTATTAAGGGTGGATAACACTACAGCTATAAGCTACGTGAATCGAATGGGCGGGATCCAATTCCCTCATTTAAATGATATATCTAGAAATATTTGGCAGTGGGCTGAAGAAAGGAATATCTGGTTATTCGCATCGTACATCAATACGAAAGCCAATTTAGCAGATGAAGAATCTCGAAAAATAAACCCGGACACAGAATGTGAGTTATCTGACTGGGCCTTTACTCACATCTCAGAAACTTTCGGAAAACCAGAAATTGACCTTTTTGCTTCTCGGGCCACTGCCAAATGTAAAAATTATATATCGTGGAAAAGAGATCCCGATGCAACCGCTATAGATGCCTTTACTGTAAATTGGAACAATAAGTTCTTTTACGCATTTCCTCCATTTCCACTTATATTGAAATGCCTTCAAAAAATTACATCTGATCAAGCTACTGGCATCTTCATCTTTCCGTTCTGGCCTTCTCAGGCCTGGTATCCACAGTTATTAAGAATGGTTGTTTCTAATGTTGTTTGGCTATACCCAAATCAACATTGTGTACAATCTTGTTACAGAAACCAACTTATCCTGGGAGCCGCGATACTCTCAGGCAAGCCTTCTCATACCGCGGCGTTCCAGAACCAGCCCTGGACCTCACCTTAGCGTCTCTGTCAAAAAATACACTCATTCAATATAATGTTTCTTTCAAACTTTGGTGGCAATACTGTAATGACGGTGATCATAATATCTTTGATTGTTCTGTTCCCCTTGTTTTATGTTTTTTAAGCGATCAATTCAGAAAGGGGGCATCATACGGATCTCTAAATAGCCACAGATCTGCTTTATCTTTGCTGTTAGGCAATAACATAGGATCCGATGAACGAGTGAAAAGACTCCTTAAGGGAGCTTTCAAATTAAGACCGAGTTTTCCAAAGTACAGCAGTACATGGAATCCACAAATTGTACTTGATTTTGTATCTAATTGGTACCCTAATAGAGAACTCAACCGAGAAAAAATTACGAAAAAATTGGTTATTTTATTAGCTTTATGCACAGCCCAACGTGTCCAAACGTTATCAGCGAAAAAATTAGAAAATATTAGTGTAAACTCTAATGGTATAAACATATCAATCAAAGATATTTTGAAGACGTCAGCAGTCGGTCGAGACCAACCGACCCTATTCCTACCTTACTTTCGAGATAATGATCGCATTTGCCCCGCGACTGTTCTTCAAGATTATCTTTACGTTACGAGGTCAGACAGACCTGTTAATGTATCCAATCTCTTAATAACTGTGAAGCGCCCTTACAGGAGCGCGACAGCACAGTCAATAAGCAGATGGATAAAACAGGTATTATCGGTAAGCGGGGTGGACATAACAGCGTTCAGTGCACACAGTACACGACACGCTTCCACCTCCGCAGCCGCCGCCGCAGGAGTCTCCGTCGATTTAATTAGAAAGACCGCGGGTTGGACAAATACTTCTAGAGCGTTTGCTGATCATTATCATCATCCGGTCATTGAAGGTAACAATTTTGCCCAATCAATATTATTAAATCGTTAAATAATTTTATTATTGTTATTATTACTTTTTTGTTATGGGTAGGGAACCTTTGTTGTTCAGTTCTTTCTTATGATCATAAGAAGTTAAAATGTGTTAATTTCATGTGGGATTAATAGAATAAAAGATGATTAAGATTTCCTTTGCATCATTTATTAACATCCAAACGCAAAACTTTTCTCTTAACATCTACCTGGTGATGTTATATCTGAAGAATGAAGCGAAGAAATATAATATATGATCAAACGAACTTCACAAGTGAAGTTCGATCAATATTATATGAGTCGCTTCATTCGAAGATATAACAACCCTCCCAACCCAACCCTTATCATAAAGTTTTGCCTAACAAACAGTGTTTTCTCTAAAGAATGACGTAAGTATCGACTAGATGGCATGTCAATGATCGAGCGCATAGACTATTTTTCCTTTTTAAATCGATGTTTTAAAACCTCTAAAAATACGTGCGAATGCTACCTTGTAGGTAAAAGGACTACCTGGTGATGTTATATCTTCGAATGAAGCGACTCATATAATATTGATCGAACTTCACTTGTGAAGTTCGTGTGATCATATAATATAATCGAATACTAACTATTTTATAACAAAACTTCAATTATTTCAAAAGATATTTACAAAAAACCTTCGGGGGCTTTCTATGTGGTATTGCCCCTTTGATATGCCTAATTTCCAAAAATTGAGGCTTTGTCTTTAAGGTATTGCCCTGTTGGTACACCCTAACTTTACCTAAAATATTTACTAAAACCTTATCTATTTACTATAAAAAACAATGAAAATCACTTAAAATATTACTTAAAACACAAATCCTACTTATTAGATAACAAACAAACAGAACTTACATGATATTGTCTAAAATTCTAATAAGAACGTAAGAACTTATACAAAGTCTTAACTACCTATCTTAGATAACAATATTTTAAAAATATGAATCTATCTATCTTAAACATGTTAAAATACGAATCTTAAAATATAAATGTCACTATTTACAAACACTGGTCACTTTCACTTTGTTTTCACATCGTGTCATTAGCACTTAATCACTTTTATATCACATTGTGTCACTATCACTTATCACTTCACATTGCGTCGCTAACAAGGGGCCAACTTGCTTGCTAACGGTTCTTTTTGCAAATATTACGATATGAATTTATAATAGTGGCGAGTTTACAATAACACGTATCTACCTGTGACGAATTTACATATAAATTATTTTATGAGAGGTGAATTTACCTTCAATGTATGGAACTTTTCAATACGGAACGTCGGCGACGTGAGTTTACATAGGTGGCGAGATCACAATAACCCATCCATACACAAATCTTCATAGATTATGAGACACATCTATGAAGACACACATACAGCGTGCGTGTGGTTTGTGGTTCGTCGAAAATCAGTAAAAGACTGGTACTATTAGGTAGTCTGTGGTAAAAGTATACTGATGATTTAGTGTGCATTATGAAAGAAATGTGAAACTTGGAAGGATAAAAATAAATAAATTTAAAAAATATTTAAAACACGACTGCCCTGCCAAAAACGAACTAAAAAGTTAAACAACAAGTGTCATTGCAGTCGGGGGACCTTATAATGGAACAATTTTTGATGAAAGAGGGCCCGCGACTGCAATGAGACTTGTTGTTTAACTTTTTAGTTCGTTTTTGGCAGGGCAGTCCTGTTTTTAATATTTTTTTAATTTATTTATTTTTATTTCACACATTTTAGTGACATATTATATAGTTTTGTAATATGCTCATCAAGGCCTTTCATTTGATGCCCATATTGTAATAATAGAAGAAAAAAATGTTTTTTTCACATTTGAAAATGGCGTCGTACAGTCGCCAAATTGATTTTCTCAAAAAAAAATATATAGCCAGTGTCACTCGGGATGCTGTAAGTATTATAGCGATACCCCATTTATCCAAATCAGTTCAGGATTCAGAAGTTATGGTGCGGAATAAAGAAACTCACATACCCACAAACATACATGAACCCTGAACACATATACACTCTTTTTGCTTTGGGCAGTCGTGTAAAAAAAACAGGCAGGTAAGTAGACAAACGCGTCTAAACCAGGCCCTTCAATCAAAGGCCGACCGTCACTGTCAAACAAATGCGGCAAATTCGTTCGGAATCTTCATACATTACCCATATTCCGAATTCCGAATCTTATTCCATCTGTATGTGGCGTAGTGTAGATAGTGATTAGTAATGTATGTATCGAAGCTTATTGAAACCCAATGGAAACTATACTTGGTTGGAGTCACAAAATAGTTAGACTGTGGCTTTGAGCTGGAATGCGATTGCTTTGGTTATTCAAAAAGAATCCTTTCAATAGAGTACCAATCTGCGTGGTGCAGTGGTCAACATGCCGCCTAACACTCAAGAGGTCCGGGGTTCGATTCCCGGTCGGGCAGAAATTGAAATGATGAATTTTAATTTCTGTAACGGGTCTGGGTGTTACTATGTATAATAAGTATAGATTTAAAAAGTATATAAATAGGTACTAGGTACCTATTTATACTAGTATAAAAGTATATAAATAGGTACTAGGTACCTATTTATACTAGTATATCAGTTGTCTAGCACCCATATTACAAGCTTTGCTTAGTTTGGGGCTATATGGCGCTGTCTGAAATAGTAAAAAAAAACCTATATTAGCAATGTTATAAAAGCTCTGTTTGAAATCTAATGTTCCGATCATTTTATTGTTCTTAAACAAAAGAATTTCGTCGATCATTTGTCATCTCTTTTTTTTAATTATCAATCATTTTTTGACAAGGTTTTTTTTTTATTTTAAGACTAATAACCACTCATTCATTACTAACCGCACGGTTGTCGGTTACTCAATCGTCGTAGTGGGATTAATGCAGTACCAAAATTGACTTTTTTTACGTTGTAATGCTTGCTCTGTTATTTAAATTGACATGAGAATTTAATACAGGGTTGTGTCTAGGAAACGTTTACAAATAAAAAAAAATCTGTTTTTGTTTAGTGATAGTACATTAAAGGCGAGCGCGGAATGTTAGCATTTACATTGTCGAGGATGGTCTGAAGACCGAGCCGCAGCGCAGGCAAGGGTTTTAATTATTCGATGCAATGTTAGCTGCTTCCCGCAGAAGGCTTGTATAGAGTTTTTCTCAAGAAATGTGAGGATGAAATTTACTTTAATTTTTATATCGGTTCGTGTGGCCATGTGAAACCGTCATGCAGCCATAAAGTTTCATAAAAATAACGCTAGCTGATGGTGATGAGTTCTACAGTTTTGAATTTGGAATACTTGTGCGGGAAGTATTTTATTGAAGTTTATTCCACCTCACTGAATTTAAAATTTACAACATAATGAACCAAATCACCACGTAAATATGGAACAACCCGGATTCTTTTTCGAATTCCCCGCACTGAATTTAAAATTTAGAACGTGATGAACCAAACCACCACGTAAATATGGAACGATCCACATTCTTTTTTCGAATTCCCCGCACTGAATTTAAAATTTACAACGTAATGAACCAAACCACCACGTAAACATGGAACGACCAGCATTCTTTTTTCAAATTCCCCGCACTGAATTTAAAATTTAGAACGTGATGAACCAAACCACCGCGTAAATATGGAACGACCCGCATTCTTTTTTCAAATTCCCCGCACTGAATTTAAAGGACATCAGGCACATGAGACCCAAAAGTGTATAAACATAATTCTGTTATCTATAAACACTTTATGTTACTAGAGTCATAAAACAGTAGCAACATTATTTTTTACCTCCTTCATTTAGCGTTAATTAATTATAATTAATTATTGAAAAAAACAAAAGCATATCAATGAAACGGACATCTTTGTTAGCGACTTCACAAGTCTCCCCTGGGTATATTTGTTCTATGGCACAAGTGATTGCGCATTAAAAAAAAAGTCTGACGGATGTCAGTCAACTCAACTGTCAAACGCGTTTTGTTACATGCGACATATGCACAGATTTTCCGTTTGATCGGTTCCAACTCGTACATTGTGGTGCTAATCTGTATCACTAACGCAGCTAACGAAACGTGTTGTCGTGAAACTGGTGTTGCTATTTAGGGGTATCGGGGTTACCAAAAACAAAGACTTTCAAACGTAAATAACTCTTAAAACATAAATCTTCGTAAAAAATTTAATATTTTCTATGACTTACTAATTACATGCCTACATTTTGAAAAAAAAAACAGAAACGTTATACATTCTTTGGTTTTTTCTATGGGACTCTGCCTGATGTCCTTTAGAACGTGATAAACCAAACCACCACGTACATAAATGTGGAACGACCCGCATTCTTTTTTCAAATGGAATGAGGCTGTTAAACTAAAAATGGGCTGCATCCCCCATTTCATTTTGGTTTTATTCCTCCTTTGTTGAGGACACATTTATTGAATTTTGCTGAAGACTAGAACCTCTCAAGACGATTAGTTCTCAAGGGCAGCAAAAATTGAATGCGCACTTAGTGGCTGGCATTGCTCTCTGGACGGACGCCAACGCATCGGGAAATATCCTGGAATTCGACAAACCTTGTAAGAACATCTTCTGGAATTAAAATTTCTGTAAATGTCATTTTTGTTTTTATTTTAGAGTCGTTGAATTCAACGTTCACATAAGCTTTGTTTATCGCTAGCACAAAGCCACATTTAGACTAATGAGGTTGAATGCAAACATTGCGCACAAGCAACTTTTGTCTCCGTAACTAATTTGTCTCTCACATCAATGAAGCCTTTTCAAAGTGACGGTTAAAAAATACAAATAGTAACTATTTTCCTCACTAGGCGTTGATGGAAAGAGAAGTGTCAAAATTGGCTTTTAAAAATAAATGGACTGTACCAAAGAGGCAAGTGAGCGCTCGCTGGCTGACATCTGCCCAAAGAGAAACATTTTAGGATTACATCTGCCTGTCTACTTGAGCACTCTTCAAAGATTATTTAAAAAAATTAACATTGACACATACATTTTTACCAACGCCATCTATCGAGCCTACAGTTTTTTGTCATTTTGAAAAGCCCTCATTGTATTAATATCTACCGGCTATCAAAAAAAACTCTTTTGAGATTACTACAGTTTAAAAAAAAGACGATCGTAACTGTTGCACGTAGTGATTGATTTTATGCACAGTGCATTAGAGACGATGCCAAAAATATTACAAAATATTCGAACTGGATTTTCTTAAAGAATAAAAATAATGTGAATCAGCGAAGTTTTGAATTTTTTAGGTACCTTGATTTGTATTATGGATACGTATAATCTATAGTTTGGGCTAAATTGCTATTTTATGCTAGGCCTAAGGATGAACCTGATGAATTTGAAGGGGCCATAAAATGATAAAATATAGTATCTATATATCCATACCCCACACAGCGTAGAATGTTTAAACCAGTCTCCAGTTAAGCTTTAATACAGCTTTTTTGGCGCTCACTTGCAGTATTTACGACAATTCGGTTGTCCTCGGCGCGGCTCGACCGACATCGTAGCTGGACCCATTCCAGTGCCATAAACTCAACCCTCCGACTCTACGCCCGAACATTATATTTTTTATGAGCAGATGCGCCAATAAAGTCCTATAGAAGTCACAAACATGTAGATGTACATACAATGCATGGTTCTGTGACGATGAAGGAAAAAAATATTCACGAGTGTTAATTGATTAAAGTTACTCAAATTAATGTATTGTTATTATTTATTCCCTTTGTCAATATTGATCGGGAAAGATAAATAATCGGAAAGTCATTTTTGCCTTTTATTTGAAACTTTTTATTTGATTGATTAAGCCCCTTCGCACACGGCATCGTAGCGCAAGCGTATCGTAATACGCGCGTCGTACGAGAGCAACACGAGCACGTACATGTTCAAAGAAGTCCGCACACGGCCACAGTATAACTAATAGTACAAGTACACGGCGTCGTAGCGTAAGCGTATCGTATGAGATTTTATTGTCAATACGACAGTCTTAGCGTACTGGCGTAAAAAATACGTAGCTTACTGACGTAAAAGCGTAGAAGAGACTTTCTATATGTTTGGTAATGAATTTCCGTCAACGTGAAGGTTAGGAAACACTGTTCTAATTTATATTCTGGAACAATATCTACGCCTACGCTACGATTCGTGTGTAGAACTCTACTGGTATCGTACTCGTCGCGTATTGACGATACGCTTACGAGACGATTACGCTTACGAGCCATGTGTGGAGGTCCTAAGACTTAGTACTTGAGTTTGGCATGGAAGAAAATCAAGAGTCAACAGGATAGGTGTAATAAAAACGAATGAAAAAAATATTAAAATTAAAACTATACACACAGTTTTAATCAAAAAATCAAACATAATTAATTAAATAAAGTTCCGGACACAATAACTATACGGTTTAATAAAATGGAACTTAACATTTTGAGCCTTTTGTGTGTGCAAATACTGCAACTATTGGAAATATAAATCAAATTATAATGATAACACTATTGACTATTACAGTAACAAAGTTAGCACCCGTTTGTGCCGCATTTCGAACCGGAGAGACAGTATCGAACCTCGTAAACAAACGAGAAATTCTGTGAGTGCCCCAAACGAGAAACGAGTGCACAGACGATTCTCGAACGAGACTCGGACGTCACGACCGTAAAACGGGACTGACGCGACGTGAATTAGGACATGTTTCCAATATACACCGGCTTTGTTTTTGCAAAAATTTGCAAAATTTTAATCCGGTGTACCCTTAACACGAACAGCTATCGTAAAAATAACGTGCAGAAACAAAAATAATAATAATAATAAGTAATTGTGTGGGAAATTTGTATAGCCGATTTCGCTTTTCAGCCACCATCTACCGCCGAAAAGCGAAATGAAATTTTCTATAGATCGTTTACTCTTTATTCTCGATAGGTGTTCGTGCTAAGGGTACTGATATTGGACAGTGGACACAAACCCCCCTGAACAATAACGAAACGTTTTGAACAACGAAAGGTTCAAGCGGGTATACCGAGGCCCATGTGCCGCGCAGATCCGGCAAATGGGTGAAAATTAACTCAAACCTTTTGTCGGTTAAATACTTTTTGTTTGCACTGTCTCGTGTGTGATAGATCAATATTGGAGCTACAAATGTACGACGAAAAGTTTATCCTTTATACTTCTTTGGTTTAAGTATTACACACCTAGTTTAGTTTGGTTTAGTTGAATTATTATGAAAATGGTAAAATCCCAAATAATATTTGATGTAATAAGAAATCAGATTGCACTCCGGGAGTGCCGGCAGAAGTGAAAACTTGAATATTAACGTTGTGCATTTTTGATATTTTGGAATGGTTAGGGAATAATTTTACACGAATTGTTTTCATTATCAGTATAAAAGTACTATCATTTATGAGGTAGAATACAATGTTTATTTATTGCGATATCGTACACAAACATGACAATTTTTATTACATTAAAAAGTTTATCTCTTAGAAAAATCAACCCGCCGAACGCCTAAACGACGCGCCGCAATATTCGCCGCACCGTAGAAAGAGAGGGGGATACTTCCGCCGCCGGCTATCTACGCTACATCTGTCTTACGAATTTTCGATCAGGGTCACGTGACCCTGACTGACGCGAGATTAACATTTTTTCCCCATTACAAAAAAAAATTGTACAACGCCGCTATAGTACATTACTGCCGCGGTATATAATGACTGCGTTGCTGGCAGCGATTATGATGGCCGAGAGCGGAGCTTAGCGCAGGTCCAGGCCGTCACAGCGCGGTCAGCATTGCAGCCCTTGATGGCCAAGCTGAAATAAAGGCCGAGACCGGAGGTCGAGGCCTTTATAGCGCGGACAGCAAGGGCTGCAATGATGACCAAGCTTGAAGGCCGAGAGCGTAGTTTAGCTTAGCTCGAGGCCATCATAACGTGGCCAGCAGTGCAGTCATTGTGGACCAAGGCTTGTATAGTGCTTTACTCAAAAATGCGAGTACTACCTACTACTATAGTGGGTACGTATAACCTAATTTCGAAAAAAATACAAAAATGCAAATATCTCAGAAACGGTGCGTCGGAGCCAAAAAATAAGGTTTTTTTCGACCCCTTAAGGTACCCCGGAAGTGGTCAATAGGCATTTAATGAAAGGTCAAAAAACGGTCAAGTGCGAGTTTTTTATATTTTTCCATACAAATTTTACATAAAAATACAAATATCACCTGTGTAATAGGGTTTTCTCCCCTCAATGTACAACACCCGCGCAGATAAAGAATGGGATTGAAAATGCGGCTCACCGCGCTTGCCACAACGAGTGTGACCGAGAGAGCGATAGGTGTGGCGTTCTATATTTGAAACAAAACTCGACAATAATGGATTCTCAAAGGAAATTGCCGGTGGCTAAAACAAGACAATAATGAAATCCATACAACTTTGCCGCGTCACCATCGGAGGAGCGCGGCAACCCCGACTTTGCTCAAAGAAGATTGTCAAAATAATGACCATATTACAAGCATTTTTGAGTAAAAGAAGTTTTCACTTCAAAAAGCATTTTATGTCACCGCAGAGAATGCTGAGAAGAGTGAAATAAGAGTAATTACAGAAAAAAAACCGGTCAAGAGCGAGTCGGACTCGCGCACCGAGGGTTCCGTACAATCATAAATATATTTGGATATGTTACTTTAGTACAGTCTTTAAAAAAGTAGGATAAACGGCAGACAGGTGGAAGGGCGAACAGGCGGACAGTTAATTTACAAATCTTAACCACAGTTGCTTATGGTGACTGAAAAACGTTTCAGCCGCTCCACATTGCAAACTGTTTATATTACTAAGTAGGAACTTATTCTTCGTTTAGTCGTAGGGCAAATAGTAGGTAATTTATATAAGAACCAGTCACCAATTATTACTGTAGTATTAGGTTGCGCCATCTCTTGACCGATAGTGGAACTATTTTAATTCGCAAGTCAGCATTCTTAGGTCACCGCCATCTGTTTAGTGAAACTGAAAAAATTATTGTTTGTTTTTTGAATTTCTAAAAAATTGTGTTATATTGAGACCTCGTTTTATTTTTCCTGTAATCTTTACGTAAACTACTATCACATAGAATTATTTCAGATTTTTCTCTTTGCAAACTTCGGAGATAAGGGGGGGGGGAACGGTATTTTTTTTTACATTTTTCATCATAAGTCGAAAACTATGCGGCCTAAGAAAAAAGAAAAAAATGTTTTAAAATGTGCAAACAGCGCTCTTTTATATGATACCCCACACGCCCTAGTCACCTCACTTCAAATTTTTAAGACCCCTTTTCAGTCCCTGTTGTAAAAAAAATATTTTTTTTTTTATTTCTTTCTTATTTGCAAAATAGTTGGGCAAATGTCATCTTAAACTATTCCAAATTTCAAGTTGATACCATTAGTAGTTCTCGAGATATCCAGCTGTGACAGACAGACAGACTGAGTCACACCATAAGGGTTCCTTTTTTACCATTTTGGTACGGAACCCTAAAAATCGAATTATATTAGAACTATGACTGTAGGTGGCATATTGTCATTTTCGGTACTTTAAAATGAAATTAATTTGCCAGTAATCTTGTGTTATTTTAAAGGCTTGCTTGCTTTTTTCCTCATACTTTTTTGTGTAAGTAGTTAAAATATTTAATCACTGACAAAAAACTTTACCAATCTTCTATTGTGAACTTTTACTGAGTATAACCACTGCAATAAAAATAAGGGTACTTTTAATAGGACACGGACAACCTCAGTGAAAGCAATATAACTTTAGAAAGGCCAAATGTAGCGAGAAGAGCAATGAACTAAAAGAATGTTAAGGCAGTTTTGTCGCTCATTTAGTTCGCTTCATCTGCGACCAACTTTACGCTCTGCCATTGTTTGTTTTTAGCCACTCCTCTCATTATGAAACCGAAACTTTCTCGTATCTGAAATGATATACTGGGAAATATTTTTATGACTAGAATACTGAATTTGTAGTGAAGGATGGGTAAAATAAAATGGAGCTTTATACTCGAAAATCGTTTGCAACCAATTAAAAAGATTTCTATACAGTTTGGAAATCTATATTCTTAGAATAATACTAATTTAAAGGTGTTATATATTCATCTGTGCCATAGGGCTCTGCCTAATCTGTGTTTTAAATATCCTATTACTTTCTTTTTGACGCCATACATTGTAATTTTGGAAATATAATCGTGGTTACCAAGAAAATCGTTCATATTTAGAAAAGGTAGTAGGTATCTACCACTACCCGTTCAGAGATAAATGTTTTCCTTAATATTCTCATTACTAATATTATAAATGCGAAAGTCTGTTTGTTTATTTGTTACGTTTTCATGTCTACTACTCACCCGATCATCATGGAATTTTGCACACACTTTCTCAGGGGTACAGAGAAGTATTAATATAGGGTACCTTTCATCAGGAAAAAAGTTCTGTTCCCGAGGGATAGCAAAAAATCTTTCTACGCAGACGAAGTCACGGGCGGTTGTTAGTTATTGAATATTTCTTTTCATTAGTAGTTTTTTCTCTTTAAAGAAAAACATGAAAAAATCCTTGTAAGTTCAAACTTACACGGATTTTTAAATTTTCCAATTATATTCTGAGACATGAATCGTTACGAGTAAAGTTTATAAACTTTACTTAGATATTTATAACACAGTGTCAGTTGTGTGTTAGTTATAACACAGTGTCACCTGGAGCAATAAAACAACAGGGCTCCACAGTGTAATCCAATATATTTCCCAAAATAAAGACCGTGTGAAGGTTCTTCGTTCCATGGTTTTAGTTAAAAGCATTACTTTGATCTTTGAAATATTGGAATACTACCAAACTGATAGAAACCGTAGAAATACTGTTTATTATGTAATTTTCCACAATTATTTAATTACATTACTTCGATTGACGACTCTTTTTTCTGGACTAACGCACTGAGCAAGTAATCACTACGTTTTAGTAGACTAACGTACAGAGAGTAAATAAAACCGGTCAAGAGCGAGTCGGACTCGCGCACCGAGGGTTCCGCGCCATCATAATTGCACCATCAAACCACACTGAAGAGTAGAATAATAAAATTAGTATTGCAGTTTTAGGTCAGCGCCATCTCTTGACCGATAGTGGAACTAATGCTAACTTTTTTAGAAATTTGATGATTTCTAAAAAAAGTGTGCTATATTGAGACATCGTTTTATTTTTCCTGTAATCTTTATATAAACTGATATCACATAGAATTATTTCTGATTTTTGTCTTTGCAAACTTCGGAGATAAGGGGGGGAATGGTTTTTTTTTACATTTTTCATCATAAGTCGAAAACTATGCGGCCTAAAACAAAAAGAAAAAATGATTGAAAACGTGCAAACGGCGTTCTTTCATATGATACCCCACATGCCCTAGTAGTAGTGAAGTAGTAGTACTTCAAATTTTTAAGACCCCTTTTTAGTCCCTGTTGTAAAAAAGATATTCATTTTTATTATTTATTTCTTATTTGCAAAATAGCTGGGCAAATGTCATCTTAAACTAATTCCAAATTTTAAGTTGATACCATTAGTAGTTCTCGAGATATCCAGCTGTGTGTGACAGACAGACAGAGAGACTGAGTCACACCATAAGGGTTCCTTTTTTACCATTTTAGTACGAAACCCTAAAAACGTCTAAAGACAGCAATCGCTCATTTTTTGAATTATTATTTTTCGGAACTAAATAAAAATTCGACATATTCGTATATAAGTTTCGAATTTAAAATTGAGAAATAAGTTTTTACTCTGGGGAAAGAGGTCGCACGGCCACGTTACAATACAACAGTAATAATCTGAAACAAAATGGTTAGGTGAAAAAGTGGATTATACGAATATACTGACATAATTTTCACGTCATCCTTGAACGTTCGTCATCGTCAATTGCCAACCACAGGAAAGGTTTTGACATATGTCGTATACAGAACCTTGGGGCTCAGGGGTGTCATGCAAAAAACGGTTAATACGGGATGACAAATGACAGACGAAATGCCACGAAACGTTCGCAAAAAACTATGAAAACAAACAACCTTCATTTTGGAACGTCACCTGTCAAAATGGATGGATTTGTTGGTAGGCTGTTGTCAATTATGTTTTTCGTATAAACTCAGTGCTAACTTGTTAGCACATGAGTAAAAAAACGTTGTTAGGTTAGTTTAGTTCACGGCATCACTACCTACTTATAACATTTTATAATAATCCAAAAATTAAAGGAAAACCAACTTAGAATACATTTTTGGTTCGAGTTCGTCCAGTACAGAAGTAATTAATTGGTAATCCAAACATTTACGACTAGAAATCTCAAAAGCGTATTTAATATAACTGGCAGTAAAAAAAATCGGGTTGCACTCCAGGAGTGCCGGCAGAAGTGAAAACTTGAATATTAACGTTGTGTATTTTTGATATTTTGAAATTAGCGGCAAAGGATTACTATACAGTCACACAATTCAATCAGTTTGTAATTAGAGAAAAGTTCTTAAGATTTCGCGCCATTTTTAATTTCTACATGCACGCATTCTACGATTTAAACTTATAGTCACAGATTATAAATAAGTCTAAGATTTCACCGAAGAGATCGCTGCTATTAGTTCCATTTTCAAAATTAGCGCGTTGCAGGTTTTAAAATGTGCAAAAAGCGCTCTTTTATATGATACCCCACACGCCCTAGTCACCTCACTTCAAATTTTTAAGACCCCTTTTCAGTCCCTGTTGTAAAAAAAATATTTTTTTTTTTATTTCTTTCTTATTTGCAAAATAGTTGGGCAAATGTCATCTTAAACTATTCCAAATTTCAAGTTGATACCATTAGTAGTTCTCGAGATATCCAGCTGTGACAGACAGACAGACTGAGTCACACCATAAGGGTTCCTTTTTTACCATTTTGGTACGGAACCCTAAAAATCGAATTATATTAGAACTATGACTGTAGGTGGCATATTGTCATTTTCGGTACTTTAAAATGAAATTAATTTGCCAGTAATCTTGTGTTATTTTAAAGGCTTGCTTGCTTTTTTCCTCATACTTTTTTGTGTAAGTAGTTAAAATATTTAATCACTGACAAAAAACTTTACCAATCTTCTATTGTGAACTTTTACTGAGTATAACCACTGCAATAAAAATAAGGGTACTTTTAATAGGACACGGACAACCTCAGTGAAAGCAATATAACTTTAATAAGGCCAAATGTAGCGAGAAGAGCAATGAACTAAAAGAATGTTAAGGCAGTTTTGTCGCTCATTTAGTTCGCTTCATCTGCGACCAACTTTACGCTCTGCCATTGTTTGTTTTTAGCCACTCCTCTCATTATGAAACCGAAACTTTCTCGTATCTGAAATGATATACTGGGAAATATTTTTATGACTAGAATACTGAATTTGTAGTGAAGGATGGGTAAAATAAAATGGAGCTTTATACTCGAAAATCGTTTGCAACCAATTAAAAAGATTTCTATACAGTTTGGAAATCTATATTCTTAGAATAATACTAATTTAAAGGTGTTATATATTCATCTGTGCCATAGGGCTCTGCCTAATCTGTGTTTTAAATATCCTATTACTTTCTTTTTGACGCCATACATTGTAATTTTGGAAATATAATCGTGGTTACCAAGAAAATCGTTCATATTTAGAAAAGGTAGTAGGTATCTACCACTACCCGTTCAGAGATAAATGTTTTCCTTAATATTCTCATTACTAATATTATAAATGCGAAAGTCTGTTTGTTTATTTGTTACGTTTTCATGTCTACTACTCACCCGATCATCATGGAATTTTGCACACACTTTCTCAGGGGTACAGAGAAGTATTAATATAGGGTACCTTTCATCAGGAAAAAAGTTCTGTTCCCGAGGGATAGCAAAAAATCTTTCTACGCAGACGAAGTCACGGGCGGTTGTTAGTTATTGAATATTTCTTTTCATTAGTAGTTTTTTCTCTTTAAAGAAAAACATGAAAAAATCCTTGTAAGTTCAAACTTACACGGATTTTTAAATTTTCCAATTATATTCTGAGACATGAATCGTTACGAGTAAAGTTTATAAACTTTACTTAGATATTTATAACACAGTGTCAGTTGTGTGTTAGTTATAACACAGTGTCACCTGGAGCAATAAAACAACAGGGCTCCACAGTGTAATCCAATATATTTTCCAAAATAAAGACCGTGTGAAGGTTCTTCGTTCCATGGTTTTAGTTAAAAGCATTACTTTGATCTTTGAAATATTGGAATACTACCAAACTGATAGAAACCGTAGAAATACTGTTTATTATGTAATTTTCCACAATTATTTAATTACATTACTTCGATTGACGACTCTTTTTTCTGGACTAACGCACTGAGCAAGTAATCACTACGTTTTAGTAGACTAACGTACAGAGAGTAAATAAAACCGGTCAAGAGCGAGTCGGACTCGCGCACCGAGGGTTCCGCGCCATCATAATTGCACCATCAAACCACACTGAAGAGTAGAATAATAAAATTAGTATTGCAGTTTTAGGTCAGCGCCATCTCTTGACCGATAGTGGAACTAATGCTAACTTTTTTAGAAATTTGATGATTTCTAAAAAAAGTGTGCTATATTGAGACATCGTTTTATTTTTCCTGTAATCTTTATATAAACTGATATCACATAGAATTATTTCTGATTTTTGTCTTTGCAAACTTCGGAGATAAGGGGGGGAATGGTTTTTTTTTACATTTTTCATCATAAGTCGAAAACTATGCGGCCTAAAACAAAAAGAAAAAATGATTGAAAACGTGCAAACGGCGTTCTTTCATATGATACCCCACATGCCCTAGTAGTAGTGAAGTAGTAGTACTTCAAATTTTTAAGACCCCTTTTTAGTCCCTGTTGTAAAAAAGATATTCATTTTTATTATTTATTTCTTATTTGCAAAATAGCTGGGCAAATGTCATCTTAAACTAATTCCAAATTTTAAGTTGATACCATTAGTAGTTCTCGAGATATCCAGCTGTGTGTGACAGACAGACAGAGAGACTGAGTCACACCATAAGGGTTCCTTTTTTACCATTTTAGTACGAAACCCTAAAAACGTCTAAAGACAGCAATCGCTCATTTTTTGAATTATTATTTTTCGGAACTAAATAAAAATTCGACATATTCGTATATAAGTTTCGAATTTAAAATTGAGAAATAAGTTTTTACTCTGGGGAAAGAGGTCGCACGGCCACGTTACAATACAACAGTAATAATCTGAAACAAAATGGTTAGGTGAAAAAGTGGATTATACGAATATACTGACATAATTTTCACGTCATCCTTGAACGTTCGTCATCGTCAATTGCCAACCACAGGAAAGGTTTTGACATATGTCGTATACAGAACCTTGGGGCTCAGGGATGTCATGCAAAAAACGGTTAATACGGGATGACAAATGACAGACGAAATGCCACGAAACGTTCGCAAAAAACTATGAAAACAAACAACCTTCATTTTGGAACGTCACCTGTCAAAATGGATGGATTTGTTGGTAGGCTGTTGTCAATTATGTTTTTCGTATAAACTCAGTGCTAACTTGTTAGCACATGAGTAAAAAAACGTTGTTAGGTTAGTTTAGTTCACGGCATCACTACCTACTTATAACATTTTATAATAATCCAAAAATTAAAGGAAAACCAACTTAGAATACATTTTTGGTTCGAGTTCGTCCAGTACAGAAGTAATTAATTGGTAATCCAAACATTTACGACTAGAAATCTCAAAAGCGTATTTAATATAACTGGCAGTAAAAAAAATCGGGTTGCACTCCAGGAGTGCCGGCAGAAGTGAAAACTTGAATATTAACGTTGTGTATTTTTGATATTTTGAAATTAGCGGCAAAGGATTACTATACAGTCACACAATTCAATCAGTTTGTAATTAGAGAAAAGTTCTTAAGATTTCGCGCCATTTTTAATTTCTACATGCACGCATTCTACGATTTAAACTTATAGTCACAGATTATAAATAAGTCTAAGATTTCACCGAAGAGATCGCTGCTATTAGTTCCATTTTCAAAATTAGCGCGTTGCAGGTGACACAAGTGTTTACGTCTTAAAATGACGCGCCGCCATTTTCAACGCGCCCCGTAGAAAGAGAGGGGGATACTTCCGCCGCCAGCTATCTTCTCTCCATCCGTCACATCCGTCTTACGCATTTTCTATCAGCCACGTGATTCTTACTGACGCGAG
This sequence comes from Agriphila geniculea, assembly GCA_943789525.1. Lineage (NCBI taxonomy): Eukaryota > Metazoa > Arthropoda > Insecta > Lepidoptera > Crambidae > Agriphila > Agriphila geniculea. Next base: position 17,868,853 of record OX038883.1, on the reverse strand, counting down.
TTTATCATTTTTCCCCATTACAAAAAAGCGTACAACGCCGCTAAAGAAGTTTTCACTTCAAAAATTAACTATTATAAAAGAATAAATAGATTATAAATATAAACAGTCAGAATCATCTTGAATACCACTGCTACCAAAATTCCTTCACAAAAAAAAACACAAATTTCCCAATTTCTAATCTTCTGTCAGCAAAAACAGTTTCATACTCAAAGCCATGGACAATGGGGGCTAACTGTGACTAATGAAGAAGGACGTCACAGCTGCCACTCTATTGTGACGGAGGCCTATTTAAAGTCCACGTCACCGGATAAAGAAATGTAGGAGCAAACATTAGCTGCTTTTTTCGATTTGGGAAATAATCAATGAAAGCGAATTGATGTTATTTGGTCGTTTGGATCTTTAAGGTGGCTTTACCACTGAAAGTGGCGCCCTCAGAGGTTTTTATTTAATAAGTTTTTATTAGAAAATGATTTTAATAAAACTTAACGTGGAAATTTTAGGGCGTATGGTTGTACTATTAGGTCTAGTATTTTTGAAAGGTATCACTACATTCCCTCGTGGTCATTCGTAGCAGTAGATAGCAAATGTGTCAAAAAAGGCCACTTTTAGCAATTTTGTTATCTGCTTCTAGCAGTGACTACCACTACTATATGTAGTGATACCTAATGTCTAAAATACTAAAAATTCCAAGTAAAGTTTTATTGAAATTGTGTATTAGTTTTACAATATTAAATAAAATTCACCGCGGCGCCACTTTCAATCAGGGTGCCACCTTAAGGATACATATTAATGCGATTAAAATTGTCAATTGCAGTGATCCGCTGCAAGTTTACTCAAAAATGTGTAGCAGAGATTAAAATACATCGTTTTGTACCGCAATCGCTCTGAAGTTGTTCACTTCTGTTGTACATTATTAAATTAATAGCATTGTTCTCATATTGGTCTCTGTTTTTTATTTCTTTACTAGCGGCCGCCCGCGGTTTCACCCGCGTGGTTCTCGTTCCCGTGGGAATATCGGGATAAAAAGTATTCTATGTTTTAATCTAGGCTATCTACTATCTGCGTGCCAAATTTCATCCAAATCCGTTCGGTAGTTTTTGCGTGATTGAGGAACAAACATCCAAACCCACAAACTTTCACATTTATAATATTATTAGGATATTTTTATTACATTGGGTATGTGGATAGTAGAGTACCTGCACAATTTTATACACCGTTAATTTTTAAGTATATCTAAAAATGATATGGAGATTTCAGACCACGTGAATGAACAACTTTTATTATGTGGCCAACCACGGAATATCGAAAAAAAATCTGCTGTTCCATAGAAAAGTACAACATCGGCTCGACTACAATGTATGGAACAGCTGTTTTTTTTCACGTTTCCGTGGTTGGCCCCATATTAAAAGTTGTTCATTCACGTGGTCTGAAATCCACTTTTCATTTTTAGATATACTTAAAAATTAAAGATGTATAAATGATGTATTTAGAAAAGTACAGACATTAATAAAAGTTAAATTGAATTAAAAAACGTTTTAACATTACCATTCAGAATTTCCTAAACTAATTCATCATCCTAAACCCCCGAAAAGACAACAATTTCTCGAACCCGATTAACAACGCTTAAAAACCCCACAGAAACGCCAGCAAACACACGAAAGTGAGAAAAAAAGACACGGCGGATGACGCAAATATACGTCTTCATTGAAAATAATGAGGCGTCGGGGCTCGAATGGAAATTTGTCGTGAGGCAAGCCTTCTGCTCCCGTTATTAATGGACAAACGTCCGGGTGGAAACTCTGGATGCCGCAGCCATATTGAAGGGAATTCGCGTGTAGCCCATACGGTTCAGGAAAAGTACTTACAGAAGTTTGAAAGAAAAGCTAAAGTTGAAAACAGCCCCCCAATTCTAATGGCCAACATTCTATACGTCTGAACGCTACGCTTACTATTAAAACTTAAAAATAAGCAGTAAACCATAAAATTACGTGTCTTAAATCTATAACATTAAAATTATTGAAATTGACCTCCTATTTAATTTCGTACTGGTAAATATTGATTTTTTTATAGATTTAATAAAATACGATTATGACGTCACCCGATTCCAAAATAAGTATTAAAAAGGGAAGATTGGTTCTAAATAATACCTACTTACCTACATTTTATTTAGGGCACGAGAACCTTTTTTTATTTTCAGTCAATATCGCTTACTTTTTAGATAAATTCTATTGCAGTCGTTTCATTTTCTTTAAGCTCTATCGGTTGATCACGTTCCTCGAATAGTAATTAACCAATCACCTAAAGTCAAACCTTTGCTTGCAATACACCCGTTCCACAACTTATTTCCCTCTGCGTCAGCACAAGTAATTTAGACTGCACATTGTGACTATGCCTCGGTACGGTCGCCGTGATTTCAATTTGCGTTCGACCCGCCCGCAATGGTTTTCTCATTTAGCACTACGATCGACTCCACCACAAGGCTACGTAAAGGAGTTTGAATGTTGGCGCTTTTGAATTTACGTAGTTCCGACTACTTTGAAACAGTTTGTTTAAAGCAAAAACATTGAAATAAAACACTTTTTAACGGATACTAGCGCGGTTTTATTGAATGTACTTTGGTATTTAGTTGGTATTTGGTTTGATTTTTGGTTTTTCCCGACGTTTCGGCACCTTTGCAGCTGCCGTGGTCACGGGGGACTGAAGCTACCCGTGAGCCTACCCTCAAGCGATGAATTTTTTTATACGTTCAGAAATTAAAATTTAACAAATTTTTTAATTATTTTATGTTGATTTATAATTTAATTTTATGAATTATTTAATGCTAAAAAGAGAGAGAAATCTACTGAAACTACCACCATTTCATAAAATTGGGAGGCCCCTCCAAGAAAGAAATGGCGAAAGAAAACTTGGAGAGGGAGCCGACCTCCGTCTTTTGTATTAATTTATTTATTTGCAACAGGAACTAACCGTATCATTAGATCTTACAGTGTGTGTGAGGGGCTTTAGCTTGTGAATGATGGGGTCCCAAGCTGGTGGAATTTTCCAACCATCATCTCTATTGAAATTAGGATATTTATTTATTTCGATAGCCTCGCGGAGCATTCTAGGGATAAATCTACGTTCCCTAGCAAGGATTTGGGGTTTGTCAAATCTAATATAATGGTTGGGCCCCTCAAAGGCGTGTTCACTCACTGCAGACTTGTTATCGCGCCTATGTTTCATGTCAGCTACATGCTCTTTGACGCGGGTCCCTATGCTTCTCTTTGTTTGCCCGATGTAGGAGAGTCCACAGTCACAATCTAGTTTGTAGACGCCTGCAGCTTGAAGGGGGATTTTACACTTGACAGGTCGTAAGAATTGGTTGATCTTCTTCGGCGGCTTGAAGTAAGTTTTGATTGACGCTCGCTTCAGAATGTTTCCAATCTTGTCAGTGACACCCTTCAAGTATGGTAGGATGGCAGGTTGACGCTCTACTGTGGCTGGTTTGGCGCGTTTTCTGTGATTGAGGTGTGGTACTTGCAACTTGTTGTTACGCAGTACTTGTTGGACGTGCTGAAGCTCAGCAGTCAGGTGTTGTTTGTCACAGATTCCGCGGGCTCTCTGAAACAAAGATTTCCCTACGGTAGCTAACTGTATAGGATGATGGTGAGATTGGACTGACAAGATTGGAAACATTCTGAAGCGAGCGTCAATCAAAACTTACTTCAAGCCGCCGAAGAAGATCAACCAATTCTTACGACCTGTCAAGTGTAATATCCCCCTTCAAGCTGCAGGCGTCTACAAACTAGATTGTGACTGTGGACTCTCCTACATCGGGCAAACAAAGAGAAGCATAGGGACCCGCGTCAAAGAGCATGTAGCTGACATGAAACATAGGCGCGATAACAAGTCTGCAGTGAGTGAACACGCCTTTGAGGGGCCCAACCATTATATTAGATTTGACAAACCCCAAATCCTTGCTAGGGAACGTAGATTTATCCCTAGAATGCTCCGCGAGGCTATCGAAATAAATAAATATCCTAATTTCAATAGAGATGATGGTTGGAAAATTCCACCAGCTTGGGACCCCATCATTCACAAGCTAAAGCCCCTCACACACACTGTAAGATCTAATGATACGGTTAGTTCCTTTTGCAAATAAATAAATTAATACAAAAGACGGAGGTCGGCTCCCTCTCCAAGTTTTCTTTCGCCATTTCTTTCTTGGAGGGGCCTCCCAATTTTATGAAATGGTGGTAGTTTCAGTAGATTTCTCTCTCTTTTTAGCATTAAATAATTCATAAAATTAAATTATAAATCAACATAAAATAATTAAAAATTTTGTTAAATTTTAATTTCTGAACGTATAAAAAAATTCATCGCTTGAGGGTAGGCTCACGGGTAGCTTCAGTCCCCCGTGACCACGGCAGCTGCAAAGGTGCCGAAACGTCGGGAAAAACCAAAAATCAAACCAAATACCAACTAAATACCAAAGTACATTCAATAAAACCGCGCTAGTATCCGTTAAAAAGTGTTTTATTTCATGTCTAGTGAGCGCGTAAGCTTGAGAAGTGAATAAGCAAAAACATTGTTACAGTTCAATGTTGCAAGTATATCAACTCCGTCACGGTCTTTTCTCTGTAAACCCTACTCAAAGAGATTTCATTATTAAATTTTGTAATACAAGAAATTGAAAAAGATTTAATAATTTTATTTCCAGAATATTAATTAAGTATTTAACCGAATAAATTATAATAAAAGTTACATATAAAGCAGCAAGAAGTTAATTGGGAAAGTTGAGACTTGCGCAAAACTACGACAACGGGCCAACCTTGCTCGGCCCATAAAAGAGTTGACAGCAGAATAACCACAAATTGAAGATAATGGATAACTTCGACTATGTTTTTTTTTAAATGGAAAACTTTTCCAAACAGTCGTTTTTTTATTAGGGAATAAATTATTGTTTTTTTATTTGAATGAATTTCGTTAAGTTGCTATCACTTATTTATAACTTAATGTTTAAAACATTCTGCACTTATTGTATTAAATGAATTGTGTGTGTGTGTGTCTGAAGCAAGAAATAAAATTATTAACTATCTATCTAAAAATCTATCTATCTAAACCATAGACAATAGACATAGAAAAATTTTCCCTATGATCTAAATAAACCATTCAAAGGATAATCGTAGCGATTCGTTTCATACTCAAATAACATGAAACAAAAGACAATCTCGAAAATGAAATAAAAAACTGTTACAAGAATAATCCACTCCCGTTGGTACCTCCATTGAAATGAGATCCGAATAACACCGTAATTAAAATTAAACAAAAAACAGAATTCAATTAAAATAATTGGCTCAAACACTTCTATCCAATTATTTTCAGCCAAAAGGCAGAATAAGATGCATCAAACAAAGCCATGTTTGGAATGTTTTCGCATTAAAAAAACAGGAAATGACATTAGGAATTTCAATTTATTTCCTACTTATCAGAGTAAATGGCCAAATTGGCTATTACACTTCAAAAGAAGATTTGCTTTCAAATCTGAACATCTAGAGAACGGTTTGAATTTACAAGATTAATTGAATTAAAAAGAAGGAGGCTTTTTTCCCATGACAATGTTTGGCAAAATGATTTTCAGCGAATGGGCATTGAAAGGAATTTGCTTTACTAGCTTTCGCAAAAGTGAAACGAATCTTTAGTTAGGATCATGAAAGAAATAAAACCTTTTTATTTAATTGCTTAGCGAAAGCTTGTATCAGATTAATAAGATCGACATGGTTTGTGCTAATGATCCAATTAAATTAGTCATTTATCGTTGCATCAAATCAGGTATTTTTGGTTTTTGGATATATTGTTGGATATATTGCTTTTACACAATCTTGATGACAAATAAGCCCTCCTGGGTCAAAATCGACAAAAACTGAAAAAAGGTACAATTTTTTTTTGTGAATGACCCGGTCGTCTGCCCAGGTCGAAAACTTGGATTTATTATTGCCTCTACATTACCAACAATATATCCAAAAACCAATAAAACCTGATTTGATGCAACCATTACCCCCTTTTCATGTCTTATTTTACTGGGTTATAAGTAGGTATGTATTTCACGATATGTTCTTACGTGAGAATTACTTGTGTGATTGTTGAATAGATTGTCTAGCAATAAAATAAAAACTTTTTTGCGATTACAGTACAATAAAAAGAAACGGGTGTGGTTTAAATGGTTATCAAAATATTCGTATTTTGGTCACCAGAAAAATTTACTCGGTTAGCCAAAATGGTTACCTATAGTTTGTCCATCCCCCTTCCCATCCCCTCTCCCCCTTATCCAATATCAAAAGTAACCAACGCAACAAAATTAAGTTAACAATATTGATATAATATCAGACTCATTACTCGTAACATACTCAGCTACTTTCAAGCTACTACGTCTATGTCGTAAGTATAATATATTACGTGAGACATCATTACACAACGTGTTAAGAGTGTATATCCGCATTTTAATGAAATTAGCCTTTTTCCAAAGAATTTACCTGAAGAATGAAAGCATCTATTGATGTAAACTTTAGTTTTAGGAAGCAAAATTCTTAAATTCCGTAAAGAGACAAAAACATAATAAATTGTCAGGTATTTTAAAACGAAGACAATTTGTTCAAGTGGAATTTCAAATTTGCTTGTCGAGAAAAATACCTCTGAAAAATGCATCTCACAAACGTTTCAGCTTAAACGCCCTACACCCTTAATGAATGAACCCAAAATGGGAAACTGTTTCTTCGGACCATTATTTTTATTTTCCCATAGTAAAAGATTTTCAGTTCGATGATCCAAAGAAACGATTTTCTCTTTTTTGGTTCATTCATCAACATGTTATATCATGTGGTAACAAAGAAGTCATCGGTACTTTAGTAATTAGGTTGATTACTGTCCGCAATCATGGTGCAAAATAAAGCAATTGGCTTTGGTTAAAAAATAAAAGGTATTATTTTTATAATTTTTTTACTACAGATTAGGCCAATTTAAGAAACTAATTTGAATATTTTAACATTTGGTCCCGTATTTATTTTTTTATAAATATATTTGTCGGGCGGATATGGTCAACCGGAATGACGTCATTAGTGGCATGAAAGTTTAAGAAGAAAACCTTTGCCATCTACTTATAGAAAAAGAAAGGCCAAGTGTCATTAACTGTCATAATGACTATGGTTGTTTGTAAACAAATAAGTTATAGTTAATATTTCTTCTATTTTATTCATTTAATCCAGTTGTGACGGTTCTAACCTACCTTCTTAATTTGCCGCAATAATTTTTGAGGTGGTAAAATTATAATAAAAATGCTTACCAGTGGAAACTCTGCTGAAAAACTTTGTAAAAACTGACACGCCCAATATACCCAAATTGTGAAATATATTGTGTGTATTGTGTCTATTTTGGATGTAGGCTACATGGATGAAATTGTAACGATTGCTTGTGGACTGATAAATTTGCAGGATAACATAATAAACATTGTGAAAATATGTGCATACTTTATTTCTATTTACAAACATTTAATAGTAGGGATGTGGAAAAAATTACGAGATAAGTTCATCGATATTTTTCGGGCGATATTAAATACTCTGATATATCGATAGATGTTTTTACAATAATTTTTCCAAAACATTTTTTTGGTAATTACGTATGGATTCTAATAGTCGACACTATTTTGTCACTGGAGCATTTTGTTTTTTTCCAACTTTGAGTCTTAAAAATCATCGTAAAATTCGTCAAATCGAGCCAAAATTTCGCGTAGGGGTTTATTTTGCTATTTTTTATGTTTTACAATACCTTAAAATTAGAATCCATTACTTAGTCATCGTCCCATTTCATCCCATTTTTTTCTGAGAAATATTACCTATATCGATATTTTTTCACTTCCACCTTCCACCATCCCTAATGCCAAGTTCATTGTCAAAATTGTCTTTGCACTTTTTTCTTTTTTTTATTATGGCTGGGAGATCTGTATGTGATGACGTCATATGAAGGTCATTTGAAGGTTAAAGCTTTTTATTGAATATTATAAATATCTTTAAAAATATAGACTTATTTTTAAATTTAATTAGTAGACACTGTACAGAAAGCTTATTCCTCGAAATGGTTTTGAGATTTCCAGTCATGTTCAAAAAGTTATCAAAGCCAATTATCAAGTTAATTACCCGAAATCAAAAGTAACCAACGCAACCAACAATATTGATAGCTATCAAAGACTCGTTACTCTTAACATATTCAGTTACTAGCGGCCGCCCGCGACTTCGTCTGCGTGGAAAGGTTTTTTGCTATCCCTCGGGAACAATACTTTTTTTCGGGATGAAAGGTACCCTATGTCCTTCTCTGTACCCCTGACAACGTGTATGCAAAATTTCATGATGATCGGTTCAGTAGTTAAGACGTGAAGGCGTAACAAACAAACAAACAAACAAATAAACAAACAAACAAACGGACTTTCGCATTTATAATATTAGTAAGGATTTTCAAGTTAATGACGCCAATAAGTTAAATTACGTAAAAAGATTTTATTACGTACGGCATAAAGACTGTCTTAAGGTCAACATGTAAGTAAAGTCTTGTAGCCGGGAAGTGAATGAAACGCCAGAAATTCCACAGCCAAAAATATAATTCGGTAGTTCAAAATTCCAGGAGTAAATTTAAAAAACCTGTAGCTTGATAGGTACGGTACAGATTTTCGTTACTTATTCAGCATTCAAACTTCACATATTTTACGTACTATTTCACATTAAAATAATAGTTTTACTTCGTATTTATTAATTTACGACATGTTTCTTGTAATATTTTGGATGGACTGACTTTAGAAAGCCAACAAAATTATAGCGAACAACGAGCAACGAACATAGCATTCGAATTATTGCTTTTCAGAACAAACGTAGAAATGTGACAGATAGTTTCGTATTTTCATAAAGAAGGTTATTATAAATAAGGAGGTAGGAACGACAACGTTACAGTCTGTTGTGCCGTCGACTGTACAATATATGTGAGACATCATTATATCGGTGAATAGATGTGGCTACAAAGAAGTCACTCACGCGACTCTGCTACCACGACGCTGCTCATTACGATGCGTTAGCGAGGGACGGATTTGGGATAATAATATTTTTATTAGATATTTATGGCAAATAAAGAAAGCAGTTTGAAAAACACCAAAATCTACTGAAAGCAAATCGAATACAAATATTTTAGTGCTTTGAAATCTTAGTGCCTTTTACGAAATTCCATTTAAAATAAAACTAACTAGATATTCGGTATTTTTTGTGCGAGGTGCATCTACCATCAAAAGTAGTTCTCGGGCACGACCTTCAGATTTTTTCACAACAGTTTTATTTTAGAGCCCATCCATCAAAATTGGTCATAACGAAACTTACTATGATAATTATTAACAATTATTATATTAGATAGATTTATTGTTTTTATTTCTTTATGAATAGATATAAAGAAGTAGTGGTGGATACGTATTTTTACCGACTTCAAAAGGAGGGAGGTACTCAATTCGACCCGATTTTTTTTTGTGTTTTGTATGTACATTACTCGAAGACGGCTGAACCGATTGAAATGATTCAAACGTTATTACATTAGGTAAACTCCCAAGTTGGTCCCATATTTTAAAATTTTGAAATCGGTTTAGTACTTTTCAAGTAATCTTGAAAAAAGCACGAAAATAGTATGCTTTAGTGTGAACTACCTCGATGATCAGTCGTATAACTTCTTTGTTTATGAACTGAATAAGATAATTATTTTTTTGTTGGAAAAGGGTAATTCTTTAACCGACTTAAAAAAGGAGGTTCTCAGTTTAATCCGCATGTATGTTTCTCCGCGATTGACTCACGTTTGGCTAAGCCGATTTTTCTACCTAAATAATATACCTACACTACCTAATACAAAAGGTACCTACACTAAAAATTAAAAAAATAAAAAAATGTTTAAAAAAACAAAAAACCGACTTCAAAAAACATACCTCTAAAAAGCAAGAAATAATATTCGTAATAATAAAAACACGTCTATTGAAGTCGGGTGTGGCTTTTATTTAGAATTAAAAAAAAGGAATTTGTACTCCAGCCCCACCCGACTTCAATAGACGTGTTTTTATTATTACGAATATTATTTCTTGCTTTTTAGAGGTATGTTTTTTGAAGTCGGTTTTTTGTTTTTTTAAACAATTTTTAATTTTTTTAATAAGTAGGTACTGAAGCATGTAAAGATTGCACGTAAGAGTTGCATTTCCAGTGAACTTGCGATGCACTTTATTAATGTGCATATGCTATGAAGGAATAAGTGGGTGGGTTATATGGAATTTTAGTCAAGTTCCAACAACTTGTGTTTTGCTCGTTAGTAATATACATTTTGGCGGTTTCCTTGGCGCAGATTCACATTTAAAATTCTGTTATTGTAAAATATTTCACATTTCACCAAACATAACATCTTAAAGCTTTCTAAAATGTATAAGGTATAACAATTTTCTCTAACAGTTATAACTAGGTATGAAAGTTAGCAAAAATTTTGCCAGCAGAATGAATCCATACTTATCCTACTAATATTATAAATGTGGAAGTTTGTGGGTTTGGATGTTTGTTCCTCAATCACGCAAAAACTACTGAACGGATTTGGTTGAAATTTAACACACAGATAGAAGATAGCCTAGATTAAAACATAGGATACTTTTTATCCCCACCCAGTACGGGAACCACGCGGGTGAAACCGCGGGCGGTCGCTAGTATTATAAATGCGGAAGTCAGTGTGTTTGTTTGTTACGCCTTCACGTCTTAACTACTGAACCGATCATCATGAAATTTTGCATACACGTTTTTAGGGGTACAGAGAAGGACATAGGATACCTTTCATTCCAAAATAATCTATTGTTCCCGAGGGATAGCAAAAAATTTTTCCACGCAGACGAAGTCGCGGGCGGCCGCTAGTATTATAAATACGGAAGTCAGTTTGTTTGTTTGTTACACCTTCACGTCTTAACTACTCGACCAATCATCATTAAATTTTGCACACACGTTGTAAAGGGTACAGAGAAGGACATAGGGTACCTTTCATCTCAAAAAAAGAACTGTTCCTGAAGGATAGAATAAAAACATTGCACGCAGACACAGTCGCGGGCGGTCCCTAGTTCATAATAAAATAATATTAACGCGAAAAAATAATCATTAAATAGATAACAAAAAAATATCATCGTAAAATGCATTTTTCCCCGCATCAACACTTTTATGTTGGCCTCATTTACACTATGCATAAAGTTGGTACTATTATACGATAATATTATGTGGTTGTACTGCACAAATCAGTTCGCTTTTACCAAACAACGTCGTGCATACACATTACCATAATCAATAATTATTTTTTAAATAATGTTCCAATATACCATTTTTACCATTATCATGTCGTATCATTTATCAAAGCAAACCTACCCACCAACTTATGTCATACAAGGTTATTTATAAAACACCAACAACCTCGCAGGAGTAGATTTCTAACATCATAACTAATCATAAGCAACAACACTTTTTCTACGACATTTCCAAAAACAGACGAAAATATCGTATTTTCATACAAAACTCGATCAGTTCAGACATTTATTTGTATTGAAAGTAGTTTTTTTGTCTGTTTTTGAAAAAGTCGTAGAACAAATGTTGTTGTTTATGAATAAGTAATCGACTCCTGTATGTAAGTGTTTTACAAATCATCCTGTATAATTCTTGATTACAGATAATATTTTTATTGCCACGAACCTTACTCTTAATAAATCAATAAATAAATCTATAAACTTCATTTCAATTTATGAAACATAACACGTCCTTAATCCGCACCTGTCCAAAAGCAGAGATACGTATTGTCTCCGACTACGTAATTTAGTATTTTGCAAAAATATGAGCAGCTCAGTTCCATCTGCATACTCGCATCAACATTGCCAGCAGGAAAACTAAGCGCAATACTCTAATGGTTGGAACGTACGATAAATCTAGCAATGTGCCTAGCAATGTGCATTTTTTATATTTCTTTTGTCTTTTAACATACCGTAGGCTAAAGAGAGGCCGTTTTTACCCTGGTAAAAGTTGTATTAATTTTAACAAACCTATACCGTAATATTTAGGTATTAGAAAAATACAATTTCATTAAAAACTTGTATTTCTCGCGTTTAGTGGACATTAAAATTTTATAATTTCTTAATACGTCCTTCTAAAGTCCTGGGATCGTAAAAATAACTTTTGATTGTAATACATTAACAGAATAAGTATATCATAGAGAGTACCTTAGTGTAAAGACAATTTTAAAATGTTTGAAACCTGCAAATATCTGAGAAAGAAAGGGTTTACAGCCAAACATGCCAATTAATTCCGCATTGTATGACTTTCCGTAAAAAAAACATCCTGAACATTGAAATAAAACAATTTTTAACGGATACTAGAGCGGTTTTATTAAAAGTACTTTGGTAATTAGTTGGTTGGTTAAAATCAAACCAAATACCAACTAATTACCAAAGTACTTTCAATAAAACCGCGCTAGTATCCGTTAAAAATTGTTTTATTTCATGTCTAGTGAGCGCGTAAGCTTGAGAAGTGAATATCCTGAACATTATTAAATTAACAAGCACATTAATTAGGGAATGAACTTTTGTTTTATAAAATTTTATAAGAAAAGCCAAAATCCCAAAATTAAACCCACTTAAGGGAAAGGAAAGGGTAAAAGTAACTCCTAAAAGAAGATAATTTGTAACAAAACGGGATTGAATGAAATTTTCACCAACTTTTACCTTTAATTACTCTGAAATCTCGCGTTGTAGGCCGCAACAAAGCGATTCGTTAACTTTTCTAATTTACATTTTAACAAATGATTTCTTGGTGAAAACGAATGATTTCTTCCGTCGTTTGATTGAATCCACATTGAATCCCGAGAGGTTTGTTCGCGTACTCGAACGGGGAACAATTTCCTGTTCGCAAATTGCGAACAACACGTACGTATTGAAATCATATGATCAAAGAGTAAGTTGTTTTTTTTTCTGTGATCATGCCGATTTTTCGTGGAACTCCCGAGGGTTTGTTCAGAGAAATTGAGTTCATTGACGCATTATACCGACTTTATGCTTCGCGCTACGTGAAACTGATGATACATACCCTTTCTAAGGTTTCTTTCAAATCTTATTTTGGATGGATTTTGGTGGTACATAAAACATTATCATTTCAGCAGTCTGTACAAAAAAAGATAGTGGTGATTATACATTTCTGCGAAAACATACTTATTCGTTCTATTATTTATTGCCTTTATGTTGAAGAAAAGCGTGTATCTTAAATCTTACGTTTTATTTTTTACCTATGTTAATCTTTAACTCGAAAGTTAATACCTCAAAACTGGTATTATATTCAGGCGGTAAGTAGTTGGTGACTGCGAGTAAATCCCTATTATTAGACTGAATTTGGAGTTTTTATTATCCTACTTACCTCACACGTTTATACCGTAGACAAGAAACTATAATATATTCATTCGTGGTGTGTATTACCACTGTTGTAGTTACTACAGTAATTCTAATGCTTTATATTGCGAGGCATGATGCGAGACATGTCTCGCGAGGCAGCTTCGAATTGAAATGTGAAGAGACGTTTACCTCGTAAGCTGCGTGCGACTCTCAATTCACTTCGCAATGCACGGAATTATAATAAAAATATTGCATTCACTTTTGACAAATGTTGAGTTTCATTACAAGGTGTATAGTAATCTACTTGCGATAAAATCTTGAAACTTAAAACTGAGATTGTCTTGACTTGTCATGATGTGAACATTCAAAATCATTCAAACAAACAAACCATTACTGAAAGCACAATGGTATGCAACGAGTTATCTTGGCTAAGTTATGTGGGCGCAACTTTTCATCCGCGTTTATCTTTCCGGTCGGCTGGGCGGCCGATGAGTATGTGTTTTTGAGGCTCAAAACTCGAGTATTTCCGTGGGTAATGTAATGAAACGAATAAAACTGAAGGAGGTGAACATAGCTTTATCTAGACAATATGTTTCTCAATACCGCCTGGCTAGCAACCACCATCTTACTAAAGTCTGACGCCATAAGAATCAAAATTGTTGAGTTCCGGCAGTTAGAGGTAAGACAGCCAGTTCCTCAGTGCCGAAAGTGGAAGCGCACTACACCCGGAATCCTCATGATTCCAGGTGTAGTGCGCTTCCACCTTCGGCCTCATCGTCACTTTACATCAGGTGAAGTGAAGGCCAAGCACCATCAGGTTGTGCATTAAAAAAAATGAAAAACAAGAACTCACTGTACATACATGAAATACTTAGTGATTCTTCCAAAAACGTACACATCGAGAAGATACAGAAGATTTTAAGTGTGCCGGGTTTAACTTTTACCTCTTCCAAAAGAAAGGACAATAGATTAAATGATCACTTACACCACAACAAATAGATTTATCATCAGTTTATGTAACAAAACCCGTCATTAACGTCACAGCAAAAAGTGCGAGCAGCAGAGCAAAATTAAAACTGAGGTTGTCGGCTTTCCAATTTTACAACCGACGCTTTCAATTCCACGCGACCTCAGGGAATTGACTCCTGAACTGAACTAACGAGAGCTGCTTTTCATTTGAACTCTTAGCTTGCAAAGGCATTCACAAGTTCGAATAATCTGATAGTTCATTTCATGACGGCTCTTTGTACGTTATTTTTCATGAAAAGCTTTCTAAGCTTTACAAGCTTTTTATTATTTAACCTTTTCTTACTTCAAGATAAAAGGAGAACGTTTGAATTTACCACAAAATTTATTGTTTGAATTTCTCACAATCTTAATATCTTCGTATAAATTAAAAGTTACTAGAAATATTTTATTTTTCAAAAACTCGTTAAACGTTTTTGCTGGTTTTAATCAGGTAAGAGTTCAATTTTTTATCAAATTCAAGGCAGCTTTAATTCAATCCAAAAAGTAACATTAATTATTTTAAGACTCTAAGGTGCACCGTATCATTGTCACCTTTGGAACAAACAAATCATGTTTGTTTCTTACAATGAACTTGCATATTGCATTGAAAACTGAAAGCAATCCATTGTGTTTCGATTACTCGATGAACAAATTCCTCTGGGAGATGCCAGTGTGAGCTCTCGTCGTCGCCTCCTCTTGAATCGGATAATGTCATGCAGGGCTGTGAAAAATAATATTATTGTCAAGAATAAATGTACTAAATGGTTTAATTATATTCCTTTTTTGTATGCACCACAGGATAGTGCTTGGCTTGGCACCTAATGTTAAGTGACGAATGTAGAAGCAGAAGAAGGCCGAATTTAGAAGCGCACTACAACCGGAATCCTCATCACTGAGGAACTGACTGACTTATGGCGTCAGACTTATGTAAGATCTTTTTAGGGTTCCGTAGCCTAAATGGCAAAAAACGGAACCCTTATAGATTCGTCATGTCTGTCTGTCTGTCTGTCTGTCTGTCTGTCTGTCCGTATGTCACAGCCACTTTATTCCGAAAGTATTAAGACTACACAGTTGAAACTTGGTAGGTAGATGTATTCTGTTAACCGCTTAACGGATTTAATACAAAAATAAGAAAAATAAAAGATTAAGGGGGGGCTCCCCATACATGGAAATGAAACTGAAAAATTTTTTTTTCTTCAAACCAACACGTGCTGGGTATCTATAGATAGGTCTTTAAAAATGACATTGAGGTTTTTAAGACAACTTTTTCTCAAAATCAACCGTTTGAAAGATATTCACCGCCAAAGTGGTAAAATGTGTGTCCCCCCCCTTTAACTTTTGAAATAAGAGAGTGAAAAATCTAAAAAAAATATATGCTGTAGATCTTAATAAACACTATCAACCAAAATTGGTTTGAACGAGATATAGTAATTAGTTTTTGAGATATAGCACATTTTCCAAAACCGCAAATATAACTTTGTCATCCATACCAACACTGTGAAAAACAAAGTTATTTTTGCAAACTAAAAATGATAGGTGGTATTAAATATGGTATGGTATAAGGTAACTACGGAACCCTATGGCGCGTGGCCCGACACGCACTTGGCCGGTTTTTTTTTATTAATTTTTCATTTAGTCTATACTTGTTGTGCTTAATTATCAACGAGCATTTTGGTAGGTACTTATCTAATAACTACAGCGAACTTTATTATACCAAGTTATAAATAAAATGGTATACCTCTATATGTCAAATCGGATTTTTTTTAAATTTTAATTTTTTTATCTACTTGCCGAGTTCTTTACCTTTTCGCTTTTATACCTTTACGAACGACTAATATTATTACCCTACTGTTTTAAACATAGTATAACATTGTTGTAACCTGATGGTAGTATAACTGTTGTACAATAGTTATTTATGCAACTATTGTATAATTAGGGATATTAAACACGAATGTGGGTTTATTAACACGAGCTTCCGTGCTTCTGAAGGCACGTTAAGCTGTTGGTCACGGCTGCATTTGCAGTCGTTAACACCCACCAATCCGCATTGGGCCCGCATGGTGGGTTATGGCCAATCCTCCTTATCCACCCATAAGGAAGGCCTGTGCACCAGCAGTGGGGACATTAAAAATGGCTGATAGTCATATAATATTCGATAGATAATATGCTTTATCTACCCCATGCTTTAAATCCTCTGTAAGGGGTTCTGAGACAGTTAGCTTACTGCCATCATTACAATATCCCGAACGAGAGCTGGTCCTGCAGCGCCGCGCGCCCACGCGCGAGCGTTGCATTATGAAATTCAGTACAACATTATAACACTTTTGCGGAAGACATAATAACGAGGAGGGAGAGGAAAGTCAAAGTCAAAGTCAAAGACAAAGTCAAAACCTTTATAGAGGATACATATCATGGGTTTAGATAAATATCATGGATGTTTTTAGTCCATATGTATTAAAATATTGTTTGTTTCCCTAATAAAAATAAGAAAAAATAAAAAAATGGATGTAGATAAAGTCTTGTATGCAACTGAACATAATTAGGTATTAAAACACTCATGTGATACTATTATCACACTCGGCTTCGCCTCGTGTGATAAACCCACATTCGTGTTTTAATACCCCTCGTTATAGTACAGTTGCATAAATAACTATTATGTTTCAGAAACTTTTATAGAGGATTTGGGTGTAGATAAAGATGCCTAAGTTGGATTTTCCTTTCTATTCAATTAAGTGTACGTAAGTAGTGTGTGTAAGTATGTAAGTGTATAAGTGTAAAACAGTCTTAATGCACATACCATGCATCACCTTATATGCTCAGCTCAGCCTACTCCAATACGAACCTCGCCGAGGCCGCATTCTTTTCATACAACCCAAGTATTTTAATTACTGAAGTATTTTCCTTCCGCGCCTCACGGCTGCGGTCTGGCATAATTTCACCAGATTTCAGATATGCGGCTAGGGCTAAAAATAAAGAGGTTGGTATGTCTTAATTTTAGTATTAATTATACTTAACGAACAAAAAGGTTTTTTGTTAATTAAATATTTTCACAAAATATTTAAGTGTTTTGTTTATAGGATTTTAATCAATTTCATTGAAGTATGTCTTTATTGTGATAAAAAAATCAAATATATACAAGGTTATTTGTAAAACATCAACAGGCTCGCAGGATAACCGACATCTAAACAACAATATTTGTTTTAC
Organism: Agriphila geniculea; assembly: GCA_943789525.1. Taxonomy (NCBI): domain Eukaryota; kingdom Metazoa; phylum Arthropoda; class Insecta; order Lepidoptera; family Crambidae; genus Agriphila; species Agriphila geniculea. Next base: position 17,851,203 of record OX038883.1, on the reverse strand, counting down.
AACTTTTCCGAAAACAGACAAAAAAACTACTTTTCATATAAAGCTCGACCAGCTGTTCGGGACTTTTGTATGGGAATTAGTTTGTTTTGTCTGTTTTTGGAAAAGTCGTAAAACGATGTTGTTGTTTAAGATTATATAAATCTACTCTTGCGAGTTTGTTGGTGTTTTACAAATAACCTTGTATAAATATTGCATTAAATTAACTAGGTACGCATTATTTTAGGTAGTAGTAGTAATAAGTAGCTTAATTAATTAATTGCAAAAACAGTAAAAAAATACAAGCAAATTTCCCATTTAGATCACTTTACAAATTAATTAAAGTAGACAAACGTTTCATTCAATAATTACTATTGAGTTAAACGCTAACTGAAATTGAAACTGACTAAAAAGGGTCCAACCCGGGGCTTCTTTCTAGGCGGTCGGCAAATTGAATTGAAGGTAAGTAAGTCAGCATTAATTAAAGAGAACGGAGATACGCGGTTTTCATTATTTTTTTCATTTATTAAGTAAACCATGAAAAATAAATATCTGGGCGACCGAGCTTTGCTTGGTTATTACCTACTATTTATTCTAATATGGTGGTGTTTAGGTGATAATCTACATTGTTATCTCAAACATTAACTACATTTTTTTAAACTTGTCTAAAAAAAATAAAAATTAAAAAAATATATATATATAAACTTGAACATATAAAAAAAAGGAAGTCACCGAGCGGGATTCAAACCCGTAACACTCGTTTCTTGCCGTTCGCGTCTTAACCCGCTGGACCAGGTGGACAGTGGCCGGCAGGACGAAATTAGCAACCATATTCTGCGTCGAAAGAAAAACGCATGAAAACTCGAAAACACGCGTTTTCCCAAACATAAAACTAATTTAGATCGATTGTTTACCCCCGAAAACACCCATATACCAAATTTCAGCGAAATCGTTAGAGCCGTTTCCGAGATCACAGAAATATACATAAAAATAAAAACCGCTTGAAAACTACTGAACGGATCAGAAAAATTAAATTCAATCTCACAAGAAAACTCAATCTAACAATAAAAGTATCATCTAAATCGGTCTAGAAAATGTTGAAGTTACGCGCGAATTGAGAGCCTCTATATCAATTTTTGAAAAGAAAGATTACGCACATCCACGCACATCTTTTATTTATCAACCTCAGGCCTAAAATCAGAAAACAAATACAAACAAAAATTATGAAATTATTTAAAAAAGAACACCAGAATGCTAAATTTTCCGTATTAAGCTTTTTTATTTACTCTTCTCATGAAAAAGTGTTAATCATTCATTAATGTTTAAATGATTGCTTAGGAATTGTTTACAAATGAAAAGTAAGTGAATTTTTCAGTACCGCTGACAATGTTGATTTTGTTTATATTCGTCATACTGATTTTGTGCTTTTTTGATATTGTAAGAGGCCTAAAATTGTTGGTTCTTCGTAGTGATTATTTCCTCTGTGGTTCTTTTTTAAATGACTTACAATACAATACTTAGAGTAAGACGCGCTTCTGTCCCAAAAAGAGAAGCCATACGAAGCTTTCCCCTCTGCCGAAGTACAAGCCCAAATGGGCATATGCAGTTGATAAAACCAGTTGCGCCCGGATTTCTTTCTAGACCGAGTCCAGTCGCACATGTGAACGCTGCAGTGTTTAAAATGCCGAATTGATGAGTTTTTTACTGTTAAAAGAGGTCTGGAACATCAAAGTTTACAAAAAGTCGGTGTTACATTTCACATGAAAGTAATTTTTTGTCGTATTATTGCTATTTGTTTACATTTAAACATTAAATTCGTATATTTTATTCTTGATTAGTTGTCAAATTTATTCAGTGACATCGGGTCTGCTCGTCCATGGCTCCTCCGTACAAATTTCAGATCTGTCGCTAGATAAATCCGAGTTCTCGCCGATGAGCAACTTAGTGATGTTACCGTATCACAATGTTTGTCGATAAAGGATATGGCCTGGTCCTGCTCCACGCATTCTCATAAATGTGATATACCTAAAAATTCTTAAATATTTATTAATTCTTTTTAACTTCTGACAGACTCAATTTGGTCTTTGCAGTTTTGCACTGTTACATTCTACGTCAAAGAGTAAAATAAAATCACAGCATAAATTAATTGGTTCTCTCACAGAATAAATAATCTTTTTGATACATCTTATATTATTATACAACCTGTTACAAAAGTACCCCTAATCCCTGAAATGCCAATGAGTATTAATGAAATAGAAATGATGGGCGCTGTTCTTTATTTTTTAGCTATAATATTTACGGAGAAAAACGATGTCGAAGTTTTGCAAAAATATCGACAAGAATTTGAAAGATTCCCAATCAGCTGTTCCGGTCAGTTCCGGTCATTGGCTTCTAAATCAAAGACTATTCGTTTTTCAGATTGGTCACATCTGTAGATATTTGTACCTACGTTTACATTACAGTGACCTAACTGAGCTAGTTATGACATAAGCGTATTTAAAATAACATAAATACCTCAGACATAACAGTGACGTAATTTCTAAATTAAATAGTTACTGAATTAATATTTATTTCAAAAATGTAAAATTAATCTCTGCACACCAATTCGAAAAGACACGTAAGCGTCATCTGTATTTAAATACCTACCATGGATAAGTTAAGTAAATTACTAATTTTACCTAGAGAGTTCTTGCTTTGATAGATAATTTCAAGCAGGTTCCAGAAGTCCTATCTGTTGTTGTTTAATCTTTGAAATCGTGTTTGACTGCGGTCGTGTCCGCGGACACACAAAGCATCAAACGGAGCCACCGCGACGCGCGCTATTGTACAGTAAAAAAATGTCAGTAGTCTTAGTTGTTCCGTTTAGTGTAAAATTCGTTAATAGTTTTTATGGTATTAAAATATCTGTAGGTGCAATGCGATTAATTTAGCTTTGTACAACAGAAGTGAACACCTTCAGAGCGCTTGCGGTACATAAGGATGTATTTTAATTTGTTGAAATCTGTGCACACCGCATCATAGCTACATTCTCGAGTGAAGTTGCCGCGGATCACAGTCTATTGTCAATTTAATCGCATGTTTAGTATTGATAGATTCATTTTTTTTACCTTTCGGGATTAGGGGTATTTTTGTAACACCTTGTATAAAAATGAATGGAATAAGATCATTTATAATAGAAAAACTTCATAAAATGCTCTTAATACGTATATGAGACTTGACAATAAGACTGAGTGTTCTTGAGTCCGTATTAACTTTTTCAGAAAGGTTTTTGCTTGTTGGGCTCTTTGTTGTTATTCACCCCATGTAAAATGTTTGAGTTTGTTACCTTTATTCCTTTTTCCGTATCGATATTGCTGCAACGACAATTGAGCCCAGCCCTTTATGTCAAAAACGTGTCATATTTTGATGTGTGACTCATCCGTACACAAATTTTTGCTGTTTTGTTTTATTTTTTATGTGTTGGTGTCGTCTTTACAGTGTTGTTTTTGTATGTGAGTATGCGGAACTGCACTTGTGTGCACTTTCCCCCCCCGCAAAAAATGCCAGAAAAAATTGAATAGAGTAATAATCGCTAAGGCTGCTCCCTTCCGCGATGCTCTAAGATACAATACAATACAATAGACAATGATCCGCTGCAATTTCTCTCGAGAATGTAGCAAAGAGTAAATTTTACAGATTAAAATACGTCGTTTTGTACCGCAATCAAAGTTGGCCACTTCTGTTGTACAAAATTTATCCGCCTCTGTGGTTTAGTGGTTCGCCCACCCGTGTAAGACGCAGAGGTCCCGGGTTCGATTCCCAGGGGGGGTACAATTTGTACTCGGTTTGGTTGGTGGTAGGGCTTATTTCAAGTCCGCCTGGCTAGCTACCACCATCTTACCTAAGTCTGACGCCATAACAACAATTTAAAAATTGTTGTGTTCCGGCAGTTAGAGGTAAGATAGCCAGTATTCCGGGTGTAGTGCGCTTCCACCGTATTCGTATTCGTATTTTTTTGTCTATAGTTTTGTAAGTAAAGGCCTATGAAAAGCTTTTGGATATTAGTTTTCAATTCAGTGCCTTAGGATGGGTAGCCTAAGTATGTTATGCTCTCTTTAATCATTTCTGCGGTGGTGTCGTGTGGGGCGGGTCGTTACGTTCCCTCAAATATGGTTGAGCGAAGCGATGGCTGGTCCATGCGTCATGCTCGTGAACGGGTGCTGCCAGTGGGAATGGGTCTGCTTCTGAGTACCTATCTTAACGAAGAAGCGCTCATAGCGGAACTTGATAGACTGATCGTACTCGATCACGTTTGTTAAGCAACGCTCGATCCGGCCAGGTGTCGGAAGTGGCATTACAACTGAGCGCTTCCGTGCTTCGGAGGGCACGTTAAACCGTCGGTCCCGGCTGTTGTCATCTGATAACAGTCGTTAAGCCAAGTTAGAGGCCTTACAGGCGGCTTGATAAACTCTAACACCAGAGGTGGCCACTATTCCTCATTCGATAAGAAGAAGAAGACCTATCTTAACGCATATTGAATTGTAAGAATTTTATTTTTATGTCTTGTATCAAGTGTTTTTTGGTTAGAGTAGCAGACGGAGTGATTTCTAAACTAGTTGAAAGTTATTTACTCTCACGATTACCTATCTGAATGTAGTAGATATTAAATTTTAACCTACCTACCCATTGTGTGTAACCTTTTGATAATTATTGTGATGGAAAATGACCTCGCTTTAAATGTGGAGCTCATTTTTCAATCTTGACGACTCTGTATGAAATATACAGGGAGAAAAAAGCAGCCCTTGACGAGTTTCTTGCCGGTTCTTCTCGTTACAAGGTCTCCCGCTTAGGGTTTGCGAACCGATGGCGTAGCTTCTATGACATTCACAAGTGCTTGTAACAGCCTAGACTGAATAAATTATTTTGAATTTTGAATTTTGAATTCCACCTTCGGCCTTATCGTCATTTAACATCAGGTGAGATGAAGGCCAAGCACTATCCCGTTGTGTATAAAAAAAAGTTAAATTTCATAAATATTGTCCGAAACTAAACGCTATTATGAAATGTTTTCAACGCAACGCCTAAGCGATATTACTTGGTAAATAGGTAAAAGTAATGTTGTCAAGAAATACAACCAAAATTCATTTCGATCACGAAACACGATCCCCTAGGTAACGCGTTTGCGATTCAAGTCACAAAATTCATAGGTTCCCACATAATTCCTACTCCAGGAACGTGACAATTTTTAGGAAAGGTGTCCTATAACTTCTAGGACGTGACACAGGCGCTTCCTAACTTCGCCGACGATACTAGACAGGATCTTGTCACTCCAAAGTAAACATGTTTACAATCTCTGAGCAGGTGTTAAACGGAATTTGATCTTATTAAATATGTAAAGCTACCGCCAATATATTTTCCAAATCTAGTGGCAAAACCTATATGAGAAGATGAGACCTAGAAACAAACTCCAAATAATATGCATAATTTCTTGATGCAATTTGTAACATTTGGAAACGTTCCAAAAAGCAAAGCCGCTAAAATATGAAATGTGCAAACGACATGTTATTTTAAGAAAGAATATTATTTTGATTCTTCAAGCGAATGATAAAGGGTCATATTTTAAAAAATCAGATGATTAACAATTATTAATACTTTTAACTGATGGATTTTTGGTTGGGCTTATTGCGTAATGGAGTATTTACACGAGTCGACTTTCTGGGTGGATTGCTAGGTCGAATTGGGATTTTTATCGACAATCGCTTGTGAAACTGAATCGCAAAGCTAATTTCAATGAGGTGGCGATTCGATTGTACAAGCAATTAATGTCAATTTCCATAACATATCTGTCCCAGTTATATGTAGGTATAACATTTATGTTTACTTTATTATTTATTTTCTACTATAGCTTCTTTAATGGTTTTGAAAGCTTAAATCTTCGTTTTCTTTTTTAAATTACTTTACTCGGCAACTTTTTTGGGATAATGTAGTACTATTATATATTCTGTGATGATGTTAACATTTTACAGTGTTTATTTCTTATCCTAATATGATTCTATGGGAATATTGTGAAAAAGGTAGTTGAAACTTTTTCACAAGTAACGAACAGAAATAACGAACCAGTCTCCAGCAATAAAAATATTTGGGATTAGGTGACGTCAAAATAAAAAATAATCTTCGAGTAAGCATGTAAGTACTACTTATATCTATGCTAAGTACAAAGTAGGCAGGAGGTTATTTTCAATTTTCAGCAACTCAGACTAGAAAATATAAGCGCAATACGAAACAAAGTCAAATAAACATATCTACCATTGTTAAAACAAATAGAAGAACAAATTCGAACAACAAGAGAACTGAGAAAACTGAAGTTTTCCGTCGCAAAAGCTTATTAAGACTGAGAAACAAAATGGGAGAAGTGGCTACGATGACGATAGGGGGGAGACATTAGTTAAGACAGCGATAATAAGGGGGTTTGGCTTAATCATAAAATCCTTTTCTGCTACTCTCTCCCACGGCCTACTTAAGCTGCTGTAGGGGGAACTAGCAACCTTGATACTTGGAAGTAAAATTTTTCTCTAAACAAAAATAAGAGAAATATCTGAAGTGCCTACTCACGAAGTTAAACACTTTTAAAAACTATTTTTAACTCTAGTCACAGAATAGATATAAGTACTATCGTACAGAAAGGAAACTCCTCACTCCACCGCACGAGTTCGTGTGCCAAATCGTGTGCTCATTCAATAGGCCTAGACTTCACGCACACAGTTGCACGTGTGCAAAAACGTCACTGTGTAGCGTCTGTGTAATAGGTAGTTGAAATGCGGCGCTTGTATGGAGTGCCCGGGGTGTGCTCTAGTTTGTTTTGTTTTTTTTTTTTCTTCGATCAAATGAGACAGAATCGCCAGTTAAGATTACTAAAAGTTCTAGAATTATGTCACAAGAGATAATAATATGTCTCAAAAACTTTGTAAATTTTGTTATATACTCGTATATGAAACGATATCTGTCTAGATTTGTGTTGTTATAAATAGACGTAGGTACTCATGTAAAGAAGTGATAAATAAAAAAACTAGGAAGAGCAGGTTTTAATTTCGATTACGATTTAGTTGTAATCGCTTTTTTATTTTTTTGACACAGCGAGTACGAAGTTGCTTCAGCTTGGGCAAAAAATCTTTCGTGTGTCCGGCTGTCTGTTCCAGCCTACAGGTCGCATTTCTCAACCGATTCTTGTGAAATTTTGTGAGCAGGTTTGAAAATTATATAGAATTTTTTTGCCAAGCCAGTTTTTTGAATTTTTTGAAAATAGCGGAGATATGTCAAAAAAACAGTTTCAGTCCGTTTTCCAGCTCTGCTTGTTTTCCTCTACAGGTCGTATTTCTCAACCGATTCTCGTGAAATTTTGTGAGCAGGTTTGAAAATAATATAGGTTTTTTTTGTCACGCCAGTTTTTTGAATTTTTTTAAAATGACGGAGAAATGTTAAAAATACATATTTCAGTCCGGCTTTCCAGTTCTGTCTGTTTTCTTCTACAGGTCGCATTTCTCAACCAATCCTCGTGAAATTTTGTAAGCAGATTTGAAAATTGTATAGATTTTTTTGTCATGCCAGATTTTTTTTTTTTTAATGGCGGAGATAATGTAAAAAATCGTATTTCAGTCCGGATTTCCGGCGCTGTCTGTTCTCCTCTACAGGTCGCAATTCTCAACCGATCCCGGTGAAATTTTTTGAGCAGATTTGATAAATATATTGAATTTTTTTGTCGAGGCAATTTTTCGAAATTTATTAAAATGACGGAGATATGTAAAAAAACATATTTCAGTCCAGCTTTCCGGCTGTTTGATCTCCTCTACAGGTCGCATTTCTCAACCGATTCTGGTGAAATTTTGTGAGTAGGTTCAATAATTATATATAACTGTTTAGTCAAGCCAATTTTTCAAAATTTATAAAAAAATATTCACCCATTTTGAAAAATATCAAAATTAGAAGCATGGTTCTAGCTGCGAATACTCACGTACCTACTGTGTGTTTTGAAAACTTCATGGCGACATTTTATTTTATTTTATCGCGAGGTCTACAGCTCACGGAGCCACTTGTAAATAGATGTAGGTACTCATGTAATTGTAATCTCGTTCTTATTTTATAAAACCTTCAACCGAAGTCTGTAATACCACCCGTGGCATTACATTTCTGTCGTAAACGTATTTGTACGACGCGTGCAAAGTTTGTCTGATTAGCCGAAGTTAAATACCAAATTATCTCGGTCGCTCTACGTTCGTAGGAATCTAATTTTGTAGAAACAAAATGAAGGCGTCAGGAATGTAGCATTTTCGCGGCTCGGAATAATTTCTGCACCTTAATGAATAAATGGAATTCGTAGTGGTCGCACTCGAATGGAGATCTTAAACCTAAGGCCGAAGAAAACCAAGATTTTAGGGATATAAGTCGTTAATACTATAGATTAATGATTCTCGTATCCTACAGTTGCAATGAATTTGCTATTTATTTTGGAATAAATAAGCCCAAAAAGGAGTGTTCATGAAAAAAAGGTTCATGTATGTTTGTGGTTGTGTGACTTTCTTTATTCCACCATAACTTCTAAATGGCTCAACGGATTTGGATGTGTAGGGTATTGTTAGAATCCTTTTATCATTACGAGTGACACTGGCAATTTTTTTTCGGAAAGATGTAAATATGGCGACTGTACGACGCTATTTTCAAATGTGAAAAAAATGTTTCATAAATTATTACAATATGGGCATCAAATAAAAGGCCTTAATGAGCACATTTGAAAACTATATGATTTTAGTCACTAAAATGTGTGAAATTAAAATGAATAAATTTTAAGAAATATTTAAAACACGACTGCCCCGCCAAAAACGAATTAAAAAGTTAAATAGCAAATGCCATTTCAGTCGGAGGACCTATTTGATTAAAAATGGTTCCACAAAACGGTCCTCCGACTGCAATGACATTTGTAATTTAACTTTTTAGTTAGTTTTTGGCAGGGCAATCGTATTTTATTTTGTTATTTTTTTATCACTTATTATTAGAATAGTCGATTTTAAGGATGAAGAAAAAATGAAGAAATGAACATAGTGTCTATTAGTGTAAATAAATAAGGTTGCCTATAAAATCGCCAGCTTAAAAACTCATGGATGGATTTCCCTTGTGTCGCTTTATTTCCTCATAAAAAAACCGGTCAAGAGCGAGTCGGACTCGCGCACCGAGGGTTCCGTACAATCATAAATATATTTGGATATGTTACTTTAGTACAGTCTTTAAAAAAGTAGGATAAACGGCAGACAGGTGGAAGGGCGAACAGGCGGACAGTTAATTTACAAATCTTAACCACAGCTGCTTATAGTGCTTATGGTGACTGAAAAACGTTTCAGCCACTCCACATTGCAAACTGTTTATATTACTAAGTAGGAACTTATTCTTCGTTTATTCGTACGGCAAATAGTAGGTAATTATATTAGAATCAGCCACCAATTTATTATTGTAGTGTTAGGTTGCGCCATCTCTTGACCGATAGTGGAACTATATTTTTTCTTAGGTTAGCATGCTTAGGACAGCGCCATCTGTTGACTGGTAGTAAAACTAAAAAAAATTTGTTTGTTTTTTTAATTTCTAAAAAAGTGTGTTATATTGAGACATCGTTTTATTTTTCCTGTAATTTTTACATAAACTACTATCACATATATCGAATTATTTCAGATTTTTCTCTTTGCAAACTTCGGAGATAAGGGGGGGGGAACGGTATTTTTTTTTTACATTTTTCATCATAAGTCGAAAACTATGCGGCCTAAGAAAAAAGAAAAAAATGTTTTAAAATGTGCAAACAGCGCTCTTTCATATGATACCCCACATGTCCTAGCCCCTCACTTTAAATTTTTAAGACCCCTTTTCAGTCCCTGTTGTAAAAAAAATATTTTTTTTTTATTTCTTTCTTATTTGCAAAATAGTTGGTCAAATGTCATCTTAAACTATTCCAAATTTCAAGTTGATATCATTAGTAGTTCTCGAGATATCCAGCTGTGAGAGACAGACAGACAGACAGACAGACAGACAGACTGAGTCACACCATAAGGGTTCCTTTTTTACCATTTTGGTACGGAACCCTAAAAACGAACTTCAGTATTAAGACGCTTTTTAGGGTTCTGTACCAAAATGGTAAAAAAGGAACCCTTATGGTGTGACTCAGTCTGTCTGTCTGTCTGTCACAGCTGGATATCTCGAGAACTACTAATGGTATCAACTTGAAATTTTGAATAGTTTGAGATGACATTTGCCCAACTATTTTGCAAATAAGAAATAATTAAAAAAATAGATATCTTTTTTGCAACAGGGCCTGAAAATGGGTCTTAAAAATTTGAAGTGGGGCTACTAGGACATGTGGGGTATATACTTGAAAGAACGCTGTTTGCACGTTTATAATCTTTTTTTTTTCTTTTTTTTCTAGACTGCATAACTTTTGACTTATGATGAAAAATGTAAAAAAAATACCGTTCCTGTACAAAAAAATAGTGTACCCTTTATCTCCGAAATTTCCAAAGAGAAAAATCTGAAATAATTCTATGTGATAGCAGTTTTAAAGATTACAGGAAAAATAAAACGATGTCTCAATATAGCACACTTTTTTAGAAGTTATCAAATTTCTAAAAAAGTTAACATTAGTTCCACTATCGGTCAATAGATGGCGCTGACCTAAAACTGCAATACTAATTTTATTATTCTACTCTGCAGTGTGGTTTAATGGTGCAATGATGATGGTACGGAACCCTCGGTGCGCGAGTCCGACTCGCTCTTGACCGGTTTTATTTTTTCAACCTAGTTTCACATTAATGTTGCTTCATAACTATCTATATATAGCTTTTGTGTAAGGCATACTAACATCAAATGTTCGAAGTTTTAGTATCGAAATGCTTTTCACTGATATTTTGGCACACGCTATCATTGCTTTATGTTGACAAATCAACTTCAGATACGAAGCGTACACCTTTTTTTATGTACAACGGGATACTGTTTGGCCTCCTCCTCACGTAGGGTTGCCAGGTCGTCTAACCTAATAACCGGACAAACCAGCCAGTTTGGCCGGACATTTGGGCAAAAAAGCCGGACACCCTAAATTATTAAGGATTTTGTATCTTAGTAATAAAAACGACAAATTGTTTTTACGCAAAACTAGGCTTTTTTGATCATTAACCATAAACATTCTTAAATTCTAATGAAATAAAATAAAATAGAATAACGAATCAGACCTTTACTACTAGTCATTCATTAATATTATTATTTCTCAAGGGAAAACACAAAATTAAAATTAAGAAAACAAAATTTAACAAAGTAAAACTTCTACATTAATGAATTATTATCATTTTTTAAATCTTTTTAGTCTAGTCTAGTTAGTGCGTAAGTGAGAGGTAAACGTAAAAAGCCTAACAAAAGCCGGACAGCCCGGACACCGTTTAATTTGGCTGGACACTCAATCAAAAAGCCTACCTAAGTCCGGCTAAAGCCGGACGCCTGGCAACCCTATCCTCACGTGATGTTGAGTGACTATAATGCAAAGAAAGCGCACTACACCCGGAACCCTCATCACTGCACTGAGGAGCTGGCTATCTTACATCTAACCGCCGGAACACAACAATTTTTAAATTGTTGTTATGGCGTCAAACTTAGGTAAAAAGGTGGTAGCTAGCGAGACGGACTTGAAATAAACCCTACTGCCAACCAAACCGAGTACTAATTGTACCCTCTGAGAATCGAACCCCTGCGTCTTACATGGGTTGGCGAACCACTAGACCACAGAGGCGGTTACACCTTGCCGTTGAGTGGTGTAAATAATGTTGAATGGTCTTTTTTCTTTTAAAGCTAGACAACCAAATGATAAGGGATGAGTGAACAAAGGTGTTAACTAACATATAAAGTTCAAAATGAGTTACGTGTATGTATTTTTGTCAGTCACACCTTCGCTAGGTTCTGTATTTTTGATACGAATAAAAATTTGTATGTTTTAAGCTCATCAGTCAATTTACCGTATCTTAAGCCTATGTTAAAAAAAAAAAAACAGTTTTGTCAGATAGCACCTGGACAAAGGTGTTATCTGACAAAACTGAAAAAAACTACTTTTTTCCATTCACCCCTTACAAAAACTAAAATGTGTCAGAACTGCACAAAATCCTCGACATAATATTAGTTCAAATTATTGTGTAACAGTCATTAACTTATTCACTAAGGGTTTGAACCGAGATCTGAATTCAGAATCAGGCCATTACCAGGTCAAAGGCCGAATTAGAGCTTAGGCCGCATACGAAGACGGGGCGCAAAAGTTTAGCAATGAATGTAAATTTTGAGAACCGCGGCAAGGGTTGTCAGTTTATTTTATAGTTTATTTTTTAAGTTCGAAAGTGATAAAGTGGTAATAAACACCAAAGATATACACACAACATAAACACTATTATATTATTACTGGATATTCTAAATCGTTGTGCTGTAGAAGGAAGCATCATAACACAACCGTATGGAATTTTGTAAGACTGTTAAACCCAACACATTAAGGGGCCATAATAGGAAAACATGGTTTGCGCGGGCCATATTTTTATATAGAAAACGTATAGTTATAGCCACAAAAAAAAACATACGACATACGACAAGCTAAAGAGATTATCTAGTTGCTACAAGTATTAAAACCTCACAGATGATTGTAAAAAGAAATCAGAATATCATCAAAAGCGTTTGTAGCGGGCCATATTTTTGGCGTAAATAATAGCGGAAACGTATAGAATTCTACATCAAAATACACTTTAACGTACTGTGCAGTTGCTCCAGTAATTTTTTTTCAAGAAAGAAAATTGTGATGAAAAATCAACGAAAAGCATCGAAAAAGTGCAGAAGTGAGGTTATTTTCCATACTCTTTACACGTAATGGAAAGGACAGAGCCAATGATTTCTCATAACGGAGCCTTAACAGAAATTATTAGATTAATGTCCTGTAAAAAAAAGAATAAGGCTCGTATTATAAAATCAAACTCAAATCTCTACTTGAGTACAGTTAGAAAAGGATGGTGCTATTCATTGCATATAGCGCACCTTTCTTACTATACTTAAGCAAAGATTCATTCTATAATACGGAGTCTGGCTCGTATTACAGAACGAGACTCAAGCACTGCTTGCTGCTTGAGTACAGTTAGAAAGGGATGGTGCTATTCATCGCATATAGCGCCATCCCTTTCTAACTATACTCAAGCAGAGATTTGAGTCTGAGTTTGATTCTATAATACCAGCCTTAGTATTCGTGTCACTTTAATTCCATATAAATATGCCTAATTATAATTTCTTAAGTTGTTTATACTGAAATATTTTTGAAATGACAACCCTAGTCGTATTAATTTCATGAAACATGCCTAGTACTACTTGAATTTCAATATTGTGGGTTGTCTTCCACGCTGTTATGACAATGGAATATTGTATCTGTTTTCATATTTTGAATTGAGAACCCTAGCTATGACTACGGAATGAGCGGTTGGCACGGGGTTTGGCATCACTCGTAAAGGACAAAAACATTATACTAACTTTGTTGCGGTCGAAAATAAGGCAGCTTAATAGCGTGGAATTAAAAATGTATGAAGAGAAAATACACTTCCTTATATTAGATGCATTAATCTTAAGTAGGTATGGTGTATGTTTTTTTTTCTACAATCTATTTCATCATGATCATATCAGCCGCACGACACCCACTGCTGGGTATAGGCCTCCCCCAAGGATTTCCACGGCGATCGGTCCTGCGCTTCCCACATCCAGTGGCTTCCGGCAACCTTCACCAGATCGTCGGTCCACCTTGTCGGGGGCGGAGCGTCGTCCGGTGCGCGGTCGCCATTCAAGAACCTTTCCGCCCCAACGGCCATCGGTTCTTCTCGCTATGTGTCCAGCCCATTGCGCCACTTCAGCTGAGCAATCCTTCAAGCGATGTCGGTTACTTTAGTTCTCCTGCGGATCTCCTCGTTTCTGATTCGATCACGCAGGGAAACGCCGAGCATGGCTCTCTACATTGCACGCTGAGTGACCTTGAGCCTCCTTATGAGACCCATATTTAGCGACCACGTTTCACTGCCGTAAGTCATCACTGGCAACACACACTGTTCATAGACTTGAAAGTGGCAGTCACTTTAGCTGAGCAATCCTTCGAGCGATGTCGATTACTTTAGTTCGCCTGCGGATCTCCTCATTTCTGATTCGATCACGCAGGGAAACAACAATCTATTTAGCTGTCATTTTCTAACTTTCTATGTGAAATTATATCTATTTACTTGCCGCGTGCGCTTTATTCCAGTCTCATTCAAACTTTCATTTCATATTACCATTATACGTTGATATTTATTAATATTGTATATTCTTATGCAAATAATCATTAAGTTGCAATTACTTTTTTATGTCAAAACTTTTGTTGTTTCAATATTTTTTTCTCAACTCCCCTTGAAACTTGCTAAATATATCATTTTCAGTCCATGATGTTCTAAATCATGTTAACAACCTAGGAATTGCATTAAGTGACTAATTGCCTGTCATATCTAAAACCAAGATTTATTTCTCCCGGCATTTATAGTTACAAGCCATTTTCAGCTTTATTTTCAGCAGTATATAAGAGCGCAGCAGATTTGAGTCAACAGTTTATAAAATGAGGCCATGTGCCGTGTACCGGTGTACTGGCCAAGTGTTCACAAATACACGACATTTCACGCTGAGTTACTCTGAAGTTTTGGTTAAAAATAGATTGAAGAAAACACTCCCGAAAAATATGACATGGGGAAATCCTGAAAATGTCTGTCTAACACACACACATTATTTATTATTGATCGCAACCTTTCTAACTTGATCAAAACCGTAAGATTTTTTTATCAAAAGTAATACACCATTAATAACAAAAATACAAGCGATACCGAAAAGGATTAAATAATTGGCGTATTTTCAAAAGATTGGTAATAAAAGTCTGAATTTTTCGATAATCCATCTTTTGTTGTTAGGTAGGTACTTACCTAACAAACAAGATTCCATAATCTACCTTTCGATGTAACAAATGAAAATTTTAGGTATTTTCCACAGTCAAATCAAAACTTTGAACCATCTGTGTAGTAAGTTTAAATTACTTTCGATCAGCCATTGTTTCGTAATTGAGTAACAAATATACAAACATTCACATTTAATACGAGTATTTATCTATGTAATACTTACCTATAAAATCAACAGTTATTTCAAGCGTCGATATATCTGAGGTAACATCAGAGTTCGCATCGCAATCCTCCGTATTATTTGAGATATTCTCGTTCTTGACTCGGATTTGCTCCAATCGTACGACGACTGAGTAAATAAAGATACAGCACGGTACGTCAGTGGCACGGTAAAGAAATGTATCAGTATTCTAACTCGGCCCTGTCCTTCAAAAAACTACCTAGAGCCGCGCGGTACATCAACACGCGATAGGGCCGCCCGGCTACAGTATTTTATTTTCATCTAAATACTTTCGTATCTTTATGGTTTTGTGATTGTACGTAATATTTTAGAATCCATATTATAGGGCTTACCTTCGCCGAACAATCAATTTCTAAGCAATGAAACTAGGTATTTCATTGCTCCCCAACGTTAACAAAATTATGGTGAAAACAGAAAACTTAAAAAAGCTAAATACTTATTAAAGGGAGAAACAAATTAGTTTCAAATCCTTCTGGCCATAGTTGGTAATAAACCTTTAAAATAAAAAAAAAAGTATCTTAATTTTATCTTAAGCTTATTTTTCGGAATTTCCAGGTATTTAAAATGTTATGTTTGAATTAACTGGTTAATTAAATATAATAAAAACAGCACAATCTGCACTTTGCCATAGTAATTACTTGTATTTCAATCAATAGTACGTAAATCTTTCTTTCGTCACTGCGGCGCATTCGCTACTAGCATAGCACTAGCTTAGAGGTCAGGGACTTCACTGTTTTATGTAACCTTTGTTTTATGTAACAACAAAGATATTATGAAATTATTACTGTTGTATACCGAGTGCAGACTGAACTCGAGGTGCATAGGTATGGCTCACATTTCGACCGTTTGTACTAAGTTAGAATACTGATACATTTCTTTACCGTGTCATTGGTGACGGTTTTCAATATGTACCCCGCGGCTTTGAATAATACAAGCCAGAAATCAGGAAGTGTAAGGGAATAAGACATAGATACGTTTTTGATGGTTCAAAACACTTTGCTAGCATTCATGAAAATCCCTGTGTATTTTTGTGTTTGTGTAATAACCAGTTAGCTGCCTATAGTGACTGACAAACAATAGAAATTCAGTTGTATCTAGTTTGAACCATTGTTTATATTTAGATATTGGGTGTAGTATGCAATTGCCTTTTTGTATGGGGAATTTTAAAGAATTTGCATTTTCCATACTAACATACCAAACGCTAATGTTTTAAAACTTTTATGCACAAAAATATTTAAACACACAGCTAATTAATGCCAAACGTGTTAAGTAAAAAACATAAAACCGGTCAAGAGCGAGTCGGACTCGCGCACCGAGGGTTCCGTACCATCATAATTGCATCATTAAACCACACTGCAGAGTAGAATAATAAAATTCAGTTTTAGGTCAGCGCCATCTCTTGACCGATAGTGGAACTAATGTCAACTTTTTTAGAAATTTTATAATTTCTAAAAGCGTGTGCTATATTGAGACATCGTTTTATTTTTCCCGTAATCTTTATATAAACTGCTATCACATAGAATTATTTCAGATTCTTCTCTTTGCAAATTTCGGAGATTAGGGGGGAACGGTATTTTTTTTACATTTTTCATTATAAATCGAAAACTATGCGGCCTAAAACAAAAAAAAATTACTGAAAACGTGTAAACGGCGCTCTTTCATATGATACCCACATGCCTTAGTAGCCCCACTTAAAATTTTTAAGACCCCTTTTCAGTCCCTGTTGTAAAAAAACTTTATGTTTTTTTAATTTTTTTCTTATTTGCAAAATAGTTGGACAAATGTCATCTCAAACTATTCTAAATTTCAAGTTGATACCATTAGTAGTTCTCGAGATATGGAGCTGTGACAGACAGACAGACAAACAGACTGAGTCACACCATAAGGGTTCCTTTTTTACCATTTTGGTACGGAACCCTAAAAAATAGCATCGGCTAAGTTGCAACTAATTAAGTGGTCTTTTTTAATAACGAAAAAAGGAATCACTTTAAAGAGACTATTTTTAAAGTCAAGGAAAGAAAATCAGAAATAATTTTATCGCTGATAGTAGGCCGTCATGATGAATGAACGAATGAATGAATTTAAATAATAACAAGTAACTGAAGCGTCTTTAACATCATGAAAGATATGAGAGCCCCTGTGTGTGAGAACAAATCGACAATTCCATACTTTAACCCCTATTAATATTTTGGTGAACTCTATTCTGCTGGTAGCTGATTTGTCACATTTAAAACTATTATAGTCAGGTGAGGTAAGTGAAACATACTTTATTTTTATTTTTATTTAACAAGGTTCAGTAAAGCTATAAAACTCGCAATTAAAGTAGCTGTGTAGGCAATGTACTCCTAATTAAATCAGCCTTTAACGGTATGAATATGAATATATAACTAAAGACTTGCATTAAGTAACAAAATCACGAAAAGCATATAAAGGCTAAGAAGTGTTTCACTTACCCCTGACAAGGGGGAAGTGAAACAGTGGCCAAAATAGCTTTAAATATTGTGACCATTTAATTAAAAACAGGACAAAAGGATCATGTTAAACCGTTAATATCCAAAATGTATCAAATTCTCATAAAATAAGGTTCAGTTTTAAAGATTTATCAAAAAAACATAATCCGGGGGATCCGACATCTAATGAATTTCTTTTTGGTTTACTAGCTAGTTTAATGATCGCAGCGATATCTGTGTCGTATTAAGGGAAGTAATTCGTCATTCCTGCTTTATCGACACACCGCTATGAGAATAAACTACGATAGTTTCTTAGATATGGTTGGGTGTTTCACTTGTCCCGGTGTTTCACTTACCCCACCTGACTATATATGACTTGTCTTTATAAATTTATGTATTAGATTACAATACTCTCAATTTCACGTGTGTCGTGTGTCACTACCATCCTTCACTTTCAACCCAAAACTGCAACCACTTTCTCTATCGCAGTCACTAATTAATTACCTACAAGTAACGCTGGCGAAGTAAACGAAATTCTTCACGCTCCTTCGAAGCACAACCTCACTGGCCATCCATTAATCTTGTAGTAACAAGTCCAGACGAGACGGGATGAAGTGGTCCGCTATTTGCTTACGAACTAGATCCAACATACTTCACTGTGCATAAAAGCGAACTTTGCTAAAGAAAATAGTTGCACTTAAACAGAAAGGGAATAATTAAAGCGCTTTAGTGACCGAAAGTGGCGCCGCGGTGAATTTTATTTAATATTGTAATTCTAATACACAATTTTAGTAAAACTTCTCGTGGAATTTTTAGGACCCATAGTGTAGTATTCTTAGACGGTATAATTACATTCCCCATAGTCACTGCTAGAAGTAGATAGCAAAACTGCTAAAAGTGGCCGTTTTTGACACAATTGCTATCTACTTCTACGAACGAGGAAATGTAGTGATACCGTCTAAAAATATTAGACTATGGGCCCTAAAAAATCCACGAGAAGTTTTACTAAAATCGTTTTCTGTTAACAACTTATTAAATAAAAACCCCTGAGGGCGCCACTTTCGGTCAAGGAATCGCCTTAAGTAGTAAGTGTTTTAATTTTTTCTACTAATTAGGGAAGTCGGTGGTAGCTAGCCAGCAGGCGAACTTGAAATAAGCCCTACCACCAACCAAACCGAGTACAAATTGTACCCCCTCTGAGAATCAAACCCGAGACTACTGCGTCTTACACGGGTGAGCGAACCACTAGACCACAGAGGCGGTTAAATTATCTAAATTCTAATATAAAACCAATTATTCCGTCTGTCAACATAGTATTACGTAAGAGAATTCTAATTAAAAACCGTTACAATGGCCACTTCCAATAACATTTTCTTTTCCGCAAATTAATAATTGATAGAAAGTATTATAAAATTCACAATTTTAATTAGAAACGTGGAGCGAGAGATGAGAATCTGTTCGAGGAAGCTTTGTGAATTTTACCTTTGAAGATTTACACAAAAATCTTTAATTTTATGTGCCTAATTAGTCAAAATGTATAATCTCATTAAAATGAGTTTGAAGAGGTAATCTTCGCGTAACATTTTACGTAAAATCGCATCAAACTGATTTAGAAAATAATAAAGATTTACGTCAAAACATAATTAGTACTTAATAAGAGTAAAGATAGCATAATTCTTTATTTATTGCATAAGGCCACATAGGATTCAAACGCCTCTGTGCTTTTTAAATCAACATGGCAATCAAACGCACAACCTAGCACTTATCAAACACAACCTAGAGACGAGGTCAATATCCGCGGGCAAGTTTGAGGTACCCATGGTGAATAATTATTATGGTGATAGAACCAATTCGTTGGATAGAACTATTAAAAAACGTCTACCCTATTTACTGAATGGCCTGCCAGCGGATATTAGACAAACATGAGTCAGATAAAAAATAAATTTAAAACATTATTAAAAAAGCACATGATTCAAAACTTAAACTAAGTCCAGTCTATTATAAATTAAACTATAACTGTCTTATTCAGAGTGCGTTTGTTAAACTAGGGCCAAAGTTAACATGGCGTTATACTGCGGACTAACGCCATTTTAGCGCAAATCGTATTCAGAGTGACATTGCAACGTTTAGTCCCACCTTTTAAGGATTAAAAGGTGCATTGTGATTGGTTTACAATCATTAAACCAGGTTTTGTTAGAACAGTCTTGCACCCCAGTTTTGTGAAACATCTCTGAATAACACAGTAAGAGACTGAAGATCCCACAGTCAAACCGACAAGTTGGTTTTGTGGGACTATTTTGTAACCCCATATTGTATCGTCTTTGCTTATTAATAAATAAACAGTGGTTCGCCCAACCGTGTAAGACGCGAGGGTCCCGATTTCGATTCCCAGGGGGGGTACAATTTGTACTGGTTTTTTTGGTGATAGGGCTTATTTCAAGTCCGCCTGGCTAGCTACCACCATCTTACGTAAGTCTGACGCCATAACAACAATTTAAAAATTGTTGTGTTCCTGCAGTTAGAAGTAAGATAGCCGGTTCCTCAGTGGTGAGGATTCCGGGTGTAGTGCGCTTCTATCTTCGGCCTGAGGTGAAGTGAAGGCCAAGCGCTATGTCGTTATGCATAAAAAAATGTATTTCTAGATATCTGAAAAATGCTACTTGTGCATTCCAAAGCCAAAGCCGAGTTCAAAAGCAATCCAAACACAAAGTTCGGCTGATCGGCTGGTGCATCGGCCCGTATCAAAGCCACGTTTTAAATCAAATAACTTTTTTTTTACTTTTGCTATAACTTTTCCGGTGGACAATGGTTTTATTATTGTGCATACACGGAAACACCGATTGTTCAGTCGATTTCAAAAGTAGCTGGAAAGTCATTGGGTTCCTAGTAGTTTTACCTATAGATAGTTTATGTGACAGGGTACTAAAGTGTTTAGTTACTTATGATGCAGATCTGAGTAAAAGTTGGTAAAAGGCACTTAACCTTTTTAAGCCATATTTTGCAACGAAAAAGATTTAGTCACCATTAATATTGTTTGAGAAACATTCTATAAAAAGATTTATATTAAATGATTTTGTAATCGTATTAATTAACATCTTATGTCTTAACAAACTTAAGCTATTAACATTATATTTTACGTTTATAAACTTACCTGAAGTATTTTAATTGAGTTTATCTTTCTAATCATTAAATAAAATCTTAGAAGTTAAGCTATAGACACAGGTTTAGAATCAAAATTCGCGTGTACACCCATTTATTTAAATAAATAATTTAATGTCATTTCAAAGTAAGCTTGTGTTAAGGAAATCAAAACAGTGTACCACAGGCCTTGCGATATAAAAGCACTTTTTTTAAGAATCAAGTATGTTTGACATAAATCCTATTAATTTCCATTGAATGGTAGAAGCCATTGTCATCCAGTAATTCCAATTAAGGCCAGCCATTAAGTACTGCCGCGTTAATGTGATTGGTGGACGGACAGCTGACGCGATGACGTCACAGATCAACACTTTTATCGGGAACAACTTTATGACAAATGGAGTTAATAAAGTCCTTAGACTGCCGCCCAGTGTTGAATTTTCTCATTTGGTGTGTGTCACTGCTGTCATTTGTTTCAAATTGAATGCTT
This sequence comes from Agriphila geniculea, assembly GCA_943789525.1. Lineage (NCBI taxonomy): Eukaryota > Metazoa > Arthropoda > Insecta > Lepidoptera > Crambidae > Agriphila > Agriphila geniculea. The sequence continues at coordinate 17,829,927 of OX038883.1, read as the reverse complement.
GGTTGGGCACAAGAATCTTATATTCGTATTCTAAAGGTTCTTGGTTGGGCACAACCACTAAAGCACAGCACTCACCTCCCTCGTAGAAATAAAAAAAATACTGTCTTGTCTGTGGCAAAGACAGTTAAAAGTTTGTATACAAACGACTGCTAACCAGTTGAGCAGCTATCAAAGAAAATACTCGGATTCTGTGCCATTGCCTGCTGTTGAATTTTTTCTTGTTATAAACACGAAATAGGTACCAAAATTCGTATCTTTTCCGTTGCTTTTACTTATATTAATTAATATTTTTTTCTTTATTCATTATGCATAGAACGTGTGTAAATTAATGAACTTTATGAAATTAATTGTATGTTAAAGTGAAGTACCCAGATATTTTTAACCGACTTCAAAAATTTGAAAAGGAGGAGGTTATCTATTCGTCGCGTATATTTTTTTATATGTATGTACACCGATTACTCGAAGACGGCTGAACCGATTGAAATGATTTCAACGCTGTAACATTAGGTTTCTTCCCAAGTTGGTCTCATTTTTTGAAATTTTGAAATCGGTTCAGTAGTTTTCAAGTAGTATTGAAAATACTGTCGTTTTGTTATCATTTTATACGAATTCAGACGGATGTTCAACCATTAAGCAAAAAAATAATGTTCAAATCGATTAATTAAAACACGTCTATTGAAGTCGGGTGGGGTTTTGAATATAAACAACACAATAATAAAAAAAAATTACTTCCACCCGACTTCAATAGACGTGTTTTAATTAATCGATTTGAACATAATTTTTTGCTTTTTATAGAGCTGTTTTTTGGGTTTTTTGAAGGAGGTCTTGCTTTTTAAAAAAACTCTTTTTAATTCTTGTTTAATTTGTGAAAAATTTCTTGACGCACATTTGACTGTGATCGTCAGCCATTTTTATTGTCGCCACTGCTGAGGCACAGGCCTTCCTTAAGAGTAGATAAGGAGGATGGGTCATACATAACCCACCATGCGTGCCCAATGTGTTGGTGACTTAACCTGCCTTCTGAAGCACAGAGGAGCTCGAGATAATATATTTTTGGTCACCCATCCTATAACTAACCCTTGGGAAAGTTGCTTAACCTCCGCAATCGCCAGGCCAGGCCACAGACCACTGCGCCATCAAGCTCCACACTTAAATACATAAAAAAAAACCTCTTCCGTGCAGCAACCCCAATGCAAATTTGAAAGCGAGTGCAGATGACGCGTGCAACAGAAAATTCATATTGGATCGGTATTGCATATCCGTTACCGGTTTTATTTGCCGTCACGTCACATATTGCTGTTGTTTTCGGTCAATTTTAAACAACGGATATCGGGAAATGTCGAAGTTTTTAACCAACTTCAAAAATGTTATAACTCACAACTACGATGCCATTGCACATGACATTTTCAGATCCTAACCGACACGTATAAAAAAAGAAGTAACCTACTTGACATGCAAACTTACTTACGTTCAGTAAATGTCACACAGTGTGGCGCAATACGCACCCATTGAATTTTTTTTTCTATTTACGGAATTCAGCCGCCCCGCCGCCATCCACTGCAAATAAGGCTCACTGCGCACTATTTTTGCTTTCGTCGTCAAAATGTTTGCTTTTACCACTTGTATTGGCCTGATTTCCTAACAGGCTTAAGAGTCACTACTTTTGGTAACTAAAAGGAATTTTAAATGACGGCAATTTGTTTATTTGCGAATAATAAGTATTCAGATGTCAGGCATTGGTCCTTTAGTTAGACTTTCATACATAAATAAAACGTAGCTGGAGTACTTTTAATTAAACAATTAGATACCCTACAGTACATCAAACGTACTGGGTGTTCAAAACAATTAATTAGAAACAGTTCTGTCCACATCGATTAAACCATTTGCGTTACTTTAAATGAACTCTAAAGATATCTTGAGTAGTAAGGAACATTCTGTGCTAACGAAAATTTAATTATGTTTAAACTATAAACTTCTAATGTCAATGCTAAAACTTCTTACATTAACAGATTACTAACTCAAACCCTAAAACCACAAGTTTAGATTCTACAACTAGGTATTAAGATATTCTTACGAACAATGGCCTAAACTATTTTTTTAAAAAGAAAAATTGAGACTAACTGAAAAATAGAATTTAATTACAAAGAAACTTTGAAAATCAATTAACACAAAAATGTCGAAACTCAAATCTTGAAGTTGTTGCTTCGACGAAGGCGCGCGCAGAAATGAGAGCGTTCGCAGGGTGGCGCTGGCTTTTATACCATTGGTTGGCATAAAATTTTCTCATCCGTTACACGGCCTCTCCTGACAGGAGACCGTCCTCGGGCTCCTTCTTGAGTGGCTTCTTTCATCAGTCAAGCTCGGGCATGGAGAGTCCTATGACTGGTCGATCTTCAGGCGAAGCGTGGACACGCGGCTCATCCGCCTCGCTGAGGGGTTCCTCGGGTGAAGTGGCGACTCGTGGCTCATTGGCTACGCTGTGTGGATGCTCAGGTGAAGCGTGGACGCGTGGCTCATCAGCCACGCTGCTGGATTGTTGCTCAGGCCTTGCGTGGTGCGACACTCCTGACGTGCTAGGCTGCTGCCCATCATCAGCCGGGTGGTTGACTGGCACAGGCTGCTCCGTAGTGGCGAGAGTAGGCCCCGCGTCATCAGTGTCTGCATCTGCACAAAACAACAATAAACACATACCTACACTAGTAGGCGTTATACACAAAGCAAAGCATCAAACATTAATCGAGACAGAGGCACTACGTGAAGCGTATCTCGCTACAAAGTAAAGCTAGAGGCACGACGTGAAGCATAGCTCTACAAATGTCAAGTCAGAGGCACGACGTGAAGCGTAACTCGACAAAGCCAAAGACAGAGGCACTACGTGAAGCATGTCTTGACCAAACCAGGACAGAGGCACGACGTGAAGCATGTCCACCAACAGTCGAAGGAAAAGAGGCACTCCGTGAAGCTTATTCCAACACTGTTCTAATAGAGAGTCAACTCACCATCGAAGAAAGCAGCGCAAACTTCGGGGCTCCACTCTCCTCGCCACGGAATCATAAATTCCGCCGCAGCCTGAGTCGACTTCCCATACGACCCGGCCAGGAGCTGCAGCTCATAGCGCCCATGAGGTAGTGTCTTCAACACGCGGTATGGGCCGCGCATACAGGAGTCCAACTTGCCAGTCGACTGCGCCTGTTTTCTAACAAAAACTAATGAATTTAGTTCAAAACCACGCGCGGGCTTCCTGCCTTGATTTACATAAGCATCTTGTTTTTGTTGGTTCTGCTTCAACCTTTCCGACGCTCGTTGTCGACTCATTTCACGAAGGGCCTCTCTATTAGGACTGGAACCCTCGAGTGCGACGTCTCGTACTACACTCCGGATGACTGGAGTGGCTGCGTCAATACCCACCAGTAGATTGAGAGCAGAATCCTGGGTAGTCCCGTGTTTGGTAATATTCAACACCAGTTGAATTTTCCAAATCATGCTCGGCCACTCGTGCTGTCTGTAGTTAGCCTCGATGCGTATCATGTTAAGCACCGTCCGGCAATAACGCTCAACTTGCCCATTTGCTTGGTGCATTTCAGGCGTTATAAAATGCGTGTCACAACCCATGTCCCTAACCCAATTAAGGAATTCAGTACTTTGAAACATGCGACCCCTGTCAGCCACAATTAATCTAGGAGTCCCAAATAGGGAAATTACATTCTTAAAATGACGTTTTAGCTCATCGGCATCTTGCCGATACATTGGGTACAATAGGCAAAATTTAGAAAAAGCATCTATAACTATTAAAAGGTGACGGAAACCGTCAACTTCGGGAAGGGGCCCTAAGGTATCCATATGAATGGTATCGAAAGGCGCGTCCGGCTTTTGCCAAGAACTAATAGGCTGTAATGGAGCTCGTGCTACTTTCTTATGTGAAATACATACTAAGCAATGCGCGATATACTTTTGAACGAAACATCGAAGGTTTGGAAACCAAAAGTGCTTTAAAATTAAGTTGGTTGTTTTATCTACCCCAACGTGTTCGTGTTCATCGTGAAATACACGAAGGAGACTCAGTCTATGGCCTTTCGGGATATAACAAAGTAATCGAAAAGGTTCACCGGTAGGCGAGTACTTGAAATAAAGGATATCGTTCCTAACAATGTAACGAGTTGCATCTAGTTGTCCGTCAGTCAGTTTTTGTATAAGGTCTCTAGTCTCCTCATCAGATGCTTGGGCAATCTGTGCCCAATTTCGTGGCTTTTGTACAGTACAAACGTTAACTGGGTTCCTACTAAGGTAGTCAGCGTGTGACATAGACGTGCCCTTCCTGTAGTCTAGCCCAAAATCGAAATCTTGCAGGTATACCCACCACCTGGCCACTCTGGGTAATAAATTTTTTTTCGTTGTGTAAGCTTTAAAGCATTGCAATCAGTGACCACAGTGAAACGTACACCTACAAGATACGGTCTAAAATGTTGGAGCGCTTTAACTACGGCAAGAGTTTCGAGCTCGTACGAATGGTACTTGCTCTCCGCTCCTTGCGTCAGTCTACTAAAATAAGCTACCACTCGTTTATAACCGCCCTCGTGAACCTGCATTAGTACCGCTCCGTAACCTATCGAACTCGCGTCCGTGTGAACTTCTACTGGCAAGGATGGGTCATAAACCGCAAGAACAGGTTCGCTAGTCAGACATTGGATCACTTCATTACGAGCAGCTCGTTGTTCGTCACCCCAGTTAAATTCTACACCCTTCCTAGTCAAGGCAGCAATGCAGGCAGTTTTCTGGGCAAAGCCAGGTATATATCTGCGAAAATAACTGGCTAAGCCCATAAACTGACGAACCTGCTTGATATTTTTAGGCTCTGCAGAATCAACTAAGGCTTTAATTTTATCATGGCTCGGCCGTACCTGCCCCTGAGAAATAGTCCGACCTAAATACTCAATCTCGGTCACTAAAAACGAGCACTTTCGTAAATTAATTGAAAAACCTGCTTTTGTTAAGGTCAATAGTACTTCGCGTAACAAAACTAAACCTTCCTTAATTGTCATACTTAGGATTAAAACATCGTCGATATAAACGAGAACATCACCGGAATCTATAAACTTACGTAATGTTTTTGCGATTATTCGTTGATACACGACCGGCGCGTTCGCTAAGCCGTAGGGCATTTTGAGATACTCAAAATGCCCTTCGGGCGTCACGAATCCGGTAAGTGGAACTGAATCTTCATGGACTGGGATTTGGTGAAATCCAGTTGCCATATCCAAACTCGTAAAATATTTATTTCGTCCCAACCTGTCTATATAATCGTCTATTCGCGGCAATGGAAATCGATCCTTAATAGTAACTTCATTTAGCTTTCGGAAATCGACACACATTCTGTCTGATCCGTCTTTCTTTTTTACTAAAAGAATCGGGCTTGCATAATCAGAGTCAGATTCTCTAATGATTCCTTTCGACAACAAATCATTAATTATTTCACGTACTCGAAGTATTTCCGCATGTGAAAGACGATACGGCCTATAATAGACGGGAGCATTACTATTTAGCTTAATAGTCATGCTGCCCGTATTCACGGTAGACGTCGCAGTACCGGTGATAAAGTGTCGAGAGAACTCATTAATAATTGCTAATAATTGTTGCAATTGATCACTATCAACAGAAGTTTTTATTGGAATAGACGGATCAGACTGAATCACCATAACTTCACTAACATTAATTATCTTACGCGTAAGTGACTGATGGTCACGAGTACGAACGTACTGTACACCTTCTCTGTTCAAAACATCGGTACCTACGATTATCGGCGTATTCATGAACTCGGACGATACCACAAACAAATCTACTTCTAAAGTAATGCCGTCAAATTCGATAGGTAAAGTTACATATGACGTACTTTCAATTTCTTGACTCCCTAGTCCCTTTAGTATGCGAAAAGTAGGTTTTTGTGAACATTGAAAATGTTTTAGCAGAGATAACGAAACTAGTGAAATGCTCGAACCACTATCGATAAGAACATCAACCGGTATTCCCTGAATAACAGCTACAATAACATCTCGATTGTGGGTAGTTTCGTTTTCGCGGCAAAAATTAACATCGCTTTTATTTCGTGACTCGGATTTTTGTTTAGCAAAACACGTATCAACTTTGTGACCAGGCTTCTTGCAATAAGAACAAGGTTCAGTTTTCAGTGGCGTAAACACCGGCTTTGAATTCAAATTATTATTATTAGAACTTGTCTCTAAATTCGTTTTAGGTTTTTTATTGCAAGAAGCCTGTCTATGTCCTGATAAACCACACGAAAAACACTTTCCCTCGTCCAACCTACGCTTTCTCAAATTAATACTGGAAGCACTTTTGTTTTTATTAGAAAATTGTTGAGAAGCAGCCGTTCGCATATTATTAGTTTTGGAGGTACAAGGCTTTACATAAATCGAGAAAAATTCGACTAAATTGGTAGGTTGCAGCTTCGCGTTTGTGGCGGATGCTCGAATGTGTGGATCAGTGATACCGCGTATAATAATCGCCGTTATAAGTTCGTCACTGAGCCCCCGTACTATGCGCAAGCGAAGTAAAGAGCGTCTAGCATAGTCAGCGTACGTGGAGTAATTATCTGAATTAGTCTGCATTACATCATACAAAATATTTGCAATATCGGGTGTTTTAGGACACAAGGGTTTAAATTCTTTTTTGAAACTACTCCACGTACGGTCGCTCGTTACCCACTCACTTAACCACGTTCGAGCATCGCCCTTCAAACAGTTTTCTATTCGCGAAAGACATTCATAATCACTCCAATTATTTAAACACTTAGCGCGATCGACTTCTTCACACCAATCATCAATATTATGCAATTTAGGATCAAAATTGGAAATATAAAAATGTTGGTTCGACCTTACCGTACTGTTTATCGATCGAATCGCATCCACGATTCGATCCGTTACCGTCGCGGGCACACTAACGTCACTAGTGGCAGATTCTGGCACCAACTCCGACTGATCCACACGACGCTCAGGCGGCACCGTAGGCGGCAGCGGCGGCACCACGGACGGCGGCGGCATAGGCGGCGTACGGCAATGCCCTAGGCAACGCGCCGTAACCGGCGGCGTCGTCGTGGAGCGAACCGCCATCGGTGAAATCACGCGCCGGTGTGGCGACCGTGCGCGGCGCCGCAATGGCGGGGAAGTCTGGCGCCGGGGTGGCAGCGAGCGCGGCGACGCGCGCCTAGACGGCGGCGGCGAACGCGGCGACATGCGCCGGCGACGCGAGGGGCGAGACTTGGGTGGCGTGCGTCGTTCAGATGACCGACGCGCCACACCTGACGCCTGCTTTTCCAAAACCTTGAGTCGAGCGAGCATCGCCTCCATTTCCTGCTTCATGTTACCTTCAGAACTACGATCACGGCGACTGCCGTGGCGAGGTTCTCGGCGGTGGCTTCGACTGCGACGATAATCACGTTCCGACATTTTTGGTTTTTAGTTTAAACAGAAATTTACTAGCGAAAGAAAACAAGTCAGATATGATCGTAGATCCAATCCCACTTCTGATCTTACGAACAATGGCCTAAACTATTTTTTTAAAAAGAAAAATTGAGACTAACTGAAAAATAGAATTTAATTACAAAGAAACTTTGAAAATCAATTAACACAAAAATGTCGAAACTCAAATCTTGAAGTTGTTGCTTCGACGAAGGCGCGCGCAGAAATGAGAGCGTTCGCAGGGTGGCGCTGGCTTTTATACCATTGGTTGGCATAAAATTTTCTCATCCGTTACAATATTTATAGTTATAAAATTCAGTCTTCATAGGGCATAAACTTATTAAACGAAATCATCGACTTGTAACTTTCCACTACTCTTTGATCAAAGACATCGTTAGTTGGTAAGTATCAAAGCTTCGTAATGTATTCATAGCAAAGGTCAACCATGAATCGCGGTCATCTTACCCTCGACCGCAACAGGATACTTGAACTTAACGAATCCCTTAACCACATTCTGTTGAGGTATCTTCGCAAAAATATCCCTAATTCCTCAACTTTAACCGATTATTCGGGCTCTCTCCGCGATCTTTTATAAGGCATTTATACGAGTCGATTATCGACAATCGCTTGTAAAATCGAATCGCAATCCTAATTTCAATGAGGTGGCGATTCGATTTTACAAACGATTGTCGATAAAATCAAAGCCCAAGTCGACTGAAGACACATAACAAGTCGCCTGGAAAATAGATCTGTGTAAATTCCCCATTAGAATATTATGGCGAACTTTTACCGAAGACTTATTTTGTTTTGGTTGCCATAAAATATGCTTGGAAATTAGCATTCTGAAACAGTTTTTTTATTCAAAAGGTTTGTTCCTTATTGAAAGCACCACGGGGCCAAAAAATGAAAACCCGCTTAGAATCGGGCTTAGGCACGCGCCCAGTGACAGACGTTTAACGTTCTTTACAGTAGAGAGAGTTTATTAGAAATGACGTCCTGTGTAGTCAAATGGAGTAAAAGACGCAAAGAAGGCAGTAAAACTATGCAGAGATAGCGTAGGTATACATAAGTATTTTTTTCGTTTAATCACAGAATAGGTAATAGTACTAGCGTGTTTAATTACTTATGGAAAATATCGACGAGTAGGTAGATTATGATAGCTATTCTACAACCAGTGTTCAGTCGCTTTGTGCTGCATTACCAAATGCCAGCATTTGCTGCATTACCGAATGCCAGTGTGGTGCTATTTTTTGAGCTAGTTTGGTTCACTTTTCTCTAATAGTGCCGTTTTAACAGATCTAATAGCATTTTGGGTAACATTTTGCTAACTGTGTTTTTTCTAATTCAGACCTGCTGAACACGAATATCGATGTTGGCATTTCCAATTTTCGACCGGAAGCTCAGAATTCAAGGTGGCGCCTTAGATTTCTTACTAGTAGTACCATATCTGCATACATATAGCAACTATATCAAGTTTGGTGTCTTTTTCTTATAATTTGAAGATGAATAATTCGTTTTTGGAACAAAATTTTCACTTTCCCATACAAAAAAACGTGAAAAAAAACGTGGCGGAATTTTTTCTACCATTTTTTTTCGAAAATCCTCTACAGAATTAAAACTATGAAGATTTTTCATAAAAAAATATTAGAAAATAGCTTAGTTATTTAATTATATAGAACAATTAACTTTTTAAATATTTTTGTCTGGTAACTGCATTAAAAAAAATTTTTTTGCATCGCGCGGTGGAATTCCGCCGTAGAAAAAATTCCGCCGCGCAACAGAAAATATTTTTTTAACACAGTTATTACACAAAACTGTTTATTGAGTTAAATATTTTTTATAGTGGAATAACTGAGCTATTTACCAGTATTTTTTGAGGGCGTTAATCTTCATAGTTTTAATTCTGTAGAGTTTCGAAAAAAGGGTAGAAAAATTACGCCACGCGACACAAAAAAAATTTAACACAGTTACTAGACAAAAAACTTTTGACAAGTTTAATATTATATATAGTAAAGTTACTGAACTATTCACTACTGTTTTTTTTGTAAAAAATAATTTCTTCTGTAAATATTTATAACCGTGTATACCTACAGAAATTTTTAACCTAAAAACGTGGGGCGCATTTTTTAAAATTTATCATTCATATTGTCTTTAGCATTTTAGTTCGCTAATTACCACAGTATATTGTATATTAGTATGATACTGTGCTGCTTCGACGTATACGAAAAGCACTTGGCTGCCGAATAAAAGACGATGAGCTTAAAAGCTGACCTGACAAAATACATAAACAAACGGACCTATTACAGGACACAATACATCACACATTCACACATAAATCTTTTATTGGTTAGCCTTTTCATCGTAAATTCTTTCTCTTCCAGAAAAACGTACAGCCTGTCAAATCTGTTTGTTGCATTTAGAAACGCACAGGCACGTAATATAATAGATTTACCGTGGCACACGTTGCTTTATGGAAGCAGATTATTATGCCTCCAGGTGATCTAAAAACGCAAGAGTGTACTTAAATATTTCCTGATTTGTAGCAGAAACCCACAGAAATTCAAAATTTTATCCGTGCCTTTGAAAACCCTAAAATGGTGACAGAATCTATGAAACATCTGCAGTTCAATTCATATTTCAAACATATTTCAAAAAATTACGAAAATCTTGCCTTTTTAGTCTTCCATATATCTAACATTCAACAAAGTGTTTTTTTTGTTTCACTCAATCAGTCTCAATCCTATACTTATGCCACAAATCCAGAAATCCTGTCTTAAAAAAACTATGACACTAATCAGACTTTCAAAGTTTTCTTTCATCATTTTAGTATAGTATCGTACAAAATATTATATCATATTAAATCCTATTACCTAGCTATTAAGAACATTTCCTTCCTTAAAGTTACAGGCGTCTTTGTATGACGCTTTATGAGGAAATGAAATTCAACAACATCAATCATAGTGGCTGAGAAGGTACAAAGTGCATTTTAAGTGCTATAAGACACGAATGGATCATGGATCTTAATATATAATCATCTTTTTCGCATAAATCGGTAGTAAGCTTTGATTTAAACAAAAGTCGTAAGGTCAAAGAAACTACGCTGATGCTTATGATTACAGATATGTGTCTCGTCACATACGCCACGTCACTCGTCACGAACAAATATTATAGAACTTTACGGAATTTTTGCAAGGGTCAGTCATGGGATGAGTGACGCAAAAATACTATCTCAAGTTCCTCCGTTCTTCGGAAGCCGTTGGTCGTGTCTGCATTTGCAGTCATTAATACCCACCAGTCCGCATTGAGCCTACGTGGTGCGTTATATGGCCCATCCTCCTTATCCACCCATTAGGAAGGCATGTGCATGGGAACATTAAAATAGTAGTTTATGATACAAGGTTGGTAAGGAGGTTTTTAAAACGAGTTGACGTTTTATAAGCCCGAACCGCAGGCGAGGGTTTATAATCGTCACGTGTTTTAAAAAACCTTAACAACCGTGTGCCATACTACGTTTTTCAATACATTTGCGAGAAAACATTATAGGTACTACTAAAATTGTAATCTATAACATATAATAATACTGTAAATTCTAAATATTTGTGCCCGAATAACGCAAAAACCGCTAAAAGAATTTTGATGGGCTTTTCACAGTTTAGTAGACTGAGGTCCAACTTAAAATCTAAGCTATGTTTCATCAAATTCAGGTGGGTGGAACCAAGGAAACAGCTTGAACTCTCCGTAGTCCTAGCTTTCATACACTTAAGAGGTCATTTTAAACAGGTCCCTATATTTTTCTAATGTCCACGCGGATGAAGTTGCGGGCGGAAGCTAGTAGAAATAAAAAAAAACGTACGTAAACAAAATCGCACGGCGCGGGAGTGCGGTAAAATCAACTTTCCGCACGCTGTACTAATCCGTAAACAAAAACGCACGGCGTGCGGCAGCTCACATTTTCGAGCAACTGTATTGAAAAGAAACTAAGGCACATATTATAAAATCAAACTCAAACTCTGCCTGAGTACAATTAGAAAGGGATGTCACTATATGCGATAAACATCACCATTCCTTTCTAACTGTACTCTCAAGCAGAGATCTGAGTTTCAGTTTGGTTCTATAATATGAGCCTAAGATTTCTTTGCACAAGAAACTAAGATTTCTTTATACTATAGTAGAAGTGTGAGATCCGTCATATTTAGACCATGTTAAATTATCTAATCCATTCTGCCAAAGTTGACATAACAATCGCGTCTCAATGGTGTTTTAATAGGTAGTAACTATTGCTTTTAACACAATCTTGTCAAATAACAGTATAAATATACTAACACAAAAATCAATACTATTAAAACACTATCAAGATACGATTATATTACGTGAACATTAGCAGAATCGAAACCCAATTTCAATGTTGTATTTAGCAAATCAATTTTATTATCGTTAAACATCATAAATATTGGTTAATTACTACAACAAATAAGCCGACAATTCAAACACTGTTATTAACATGGTAACGAGCCGCTAAAGCTAAAACATATTGTAGCTAATTATTTTATCTCTGTTTACTATCGATTGAAATAAGCCAAATTGTATTCACAAATTTATATTCAGAGAACATAATTTGGTTTTCTTCATGCGGTAGAGTGAGCGAAAACAGCACTGGGTTTCTTTAAAAGGGATTTTCAGAAAATAAAAATAGTAACTATTTGCCTCATTAGATGGCGTTGATGGAAAGAGAATGTCAAAATTGACTTTTAAAAATAAAAGAGGCAAGTAAGCGCTCGCTGGCTAACATCCGCCCAAAAAGAAGTTTTAGGGTTACAATATCTGCCTGCCTACCCGAGTACTCTTCGAAGTTTAGTAAAAAAAATCACATTGATACATACATTTTTATCAACGCCATCTATCGAGCCTACAGTTACTTGCCATTTTAAAAAGCCCTCATTACACTGTCAAGTGCTAACAGTACCTATATGATTCATCGAACTTTCTGTTTAATAAAACGAACTCGATTGAATACAATCAGAACAATATGCGGAAGAATTTAAGCAGTCCCGAATAATTTACCCACTTGACAATTCACATATCTACCTACACTTTTGCATGAAATTCACATTTCACGAAGCTTGGGCGCAGTGACAAAGCATCCGCCATTACGCTCGTAATCGCAATACGTACTACAGGCCACGAATATACTTTAGCCACGAAAAATACACTTTTGCCACGTAAATTACAAGTTGTTTGAAGCTGACATACACAGCATAAAACCCTAATCCGTTGAGAGCAGACGATTTAACACCAAAAATGTGTGAATTATTTATGTTAAAGTCGACAACTTTTGACTTGTTGGTGGAGATGTCACGTCTTTCGCTTAAACTTGGGCAGTACTTCTACCTCAACTGTCATAATTTGGCTTATTATAATATCGCTTTTACAAAAACACGTGTTATTAATTTATGACATACCGTAGCTAGCGCGAGCCGCGTGTGAGCCAAGTCACGGACCGCACCATTTAGTTATTAGAAAAATTTCATCTCTTTGGCTCGCCCCCATGCTTGAGTATATGATAGGTCACAAAGTCACAATCATCATATCAGCCGCACGACACCCACTGCTGGGTATAGGCCTCCCCTAAGGATCTCCACGACGATCGGTCCTGCGCTGCCCGCATCCAGTGGCTTCCCGCGACCTTCACCAGATCGTCGGTCCACCTTGTCGGGGGCCTACCCACCGAGCGTCGCGTCGTCCGGTGCGCGGTCGCCATTCAAGAACCTTTCCGCCCCAACGGCCATCGGTTCTTCTCGCTATGTGTCCTGCCCATTGCCACTTCAGCTGAGCAATCCTTCGAGCGATGTCGGTTACTTTAGTTCTCCTGCGGATCTCCTCGTTTTTGATTCGATCACGCAGGGAAACGCCGAGCATGCATGCATGCAAAGTCACAAATCAATCCTCAAAATGCATCCTATAATTATTAATCTGCAGTATGATCACGTATGACCATATTCGCCTAGATTGCTAGTATAACTCAGTTGTACTTCGAAATTTTTAAAAAGCTTTAGCAGTTTTTATTGTTTTTGAAAATTCCGTTACCGCAGTTTCTCTTGATATTTCAGTCCCAGGCTGTGGTCACTGAATGCATTTTCGCTGTGTTGCCACAACCGGGTAATGGGCGTGAGTATTGCGTATCTAATTTGCATACGTTTAAAAATTCACTCTGGAAAATTTATGCGAGCGGAAATCATAGGGTTGGCAACAAGTTTTAGAACAAATATTTTACAGTTCTATTTAAGAACATGTACGAGCTTTAACAACTGCTCTCACCGTGAAAAACTTGGGTGTTTTTTGTTCAAAGAGGAAAGGATAAATAAAGCAGGAATTTCTGGTTGAAATCGCAACAAAAAAGTAATGGAACATAACATCACATTTTCGCTCAAACGAGATTCCTCGCTGCGTTGCACCCAAATAGCGTTAATTTATTTTTTATTATTGAAAAAGTAAAAGAAGTGTTGCCGACATGTTCTACTGATGTCGCAACAAACTTGACTTTAATGAGTGATCAGCTTACTTTTAACACAGCCATTAGTTTATTTGCTCAAACACACACACATACACACACAAACACACACACACACACACACTCACTGATACTAATTGGGATACCAGCACTGCAACCCCCACCTTTTTAAATACTTAAACCTATGTTTTTGGTTACCTATATTTTTAACTTGTCTTGCATTTGTAACTAAACATTAATTATTTAAGTTTATTTCTCATTTTAACAATAAATACTGTCACCTCATAAAGCTAAGGTTATCTGCGGGTGGGGCCTAGTAACCTGTAGCTCAGGTTCCTCTGGAACCTATTTCAGGGACTAGTCTCTTCCTTTAAGTTATAAAACTTTATCCTAAGCCACTTATTGTAAAAAGAGAATTTAAAAGCTTTTTATTATTATAATTTTCCATTCTTATTTTACAGGGAAGGTGGCAGCCCTACAAACAGTGATTATTATAACGAACAACGTTGTATCTATGTTTTGATTACCGCCACGCACGATTATCTCCATGCAGTGTGAATAATATGAAATGGGTTTTGATATACCGTATGCCTGCGGCATTTCTCTAGTCTATTTGTTCACTTGGTTAAATCAGATGTAATAATATAGAAGCTTATTAAAATAACATGAAAGAGTAAAATGTTATTCAAGAACTTGAAAGATAATAATATGGAATAGAATAATCAAGTTTTCGGCAGAAAATACTTATAATCATAATCACAAGAATGTTTCTGAAGAAGAAGAAATCTTAATTTTTTTTTGAATACGAGAATTTGAGAAATCTTGCGTTTTAACTTGAGATGGTTAGAATAATAATTACCCTTATTCCTCGCTCCGATAACTATTGTAATCGGAACTAATGTTGGTTGGATAGGTGTTAACGACCGCAAAACAAGCTGCAAAAGCAGACGGGACGGGACGTGGACAACGTGCCTTCCGAAGATTTGGTCGTTTTTTTTTTCAAGTAAACTGATTATCTCAAAGTATTTCATAATCCTCTTAGAAAACTGATACGAATTTATCGGTTCCTCGCTTAAAATAAGAAAATGATATTCTTGCAGAAACTGAAATAAAAAATAAGAAAATGACCTAATAAAGTAAGTGGTCTTTGTACACTGGTAATAGTGTTGTAATAATTTTCATTGATAAGGGCCAGAACCTTATTGTGTTAACATGAATAAAACAACACAAAACAAACACAACATGAATTAACATGTGGTATTCACCTTTAAAATTTGTTACACTTAGCAATAAATAGATGTTGTTTTAAGTTAGTGTAAGTAATAGTGTAAACAAATGCTGGTGTATCTTATAAATAAATAAAACGTTCTTATGACCCTAGGATAAGGCTTCTTTTACCATAATCATGTCAAACAGACCTACAAATATTTTAAACGAACTAAACGCATTCCAGTCCGCTGATAAAATTAAACTAACCTTTACGCGTCGGAAATGCCAAAAGGCCCATTTAATATTCCTATATACTATAGGTATATCAGCTGTCATCGACTACAACTGACAATAAATAAGTTTAAATTTTTCAAAAATTAAATTAAATTTCAAAGTATGCCAATTTTTCACTAGATTTTTCAAACATAGTAATACGTAATAGAAAAATCAATTGTTTGGAAATAGCTTTATTGAGAAAAATATTAACAAAAATTTAGTTCCATTGCCAGTCAGTAATGCAACTTTTTGGTGCTATTTTGATTGACGGTATCGTTATTTCATTAACATTATTTTTAATGAAAATAAACGATACCATTTTACATTACTTACGTGCCAAAGCGCAAGGAATAGTTTAGTAAATATCAACGAAGAAACACAAAAAACATTAAAAGCACAACATTTTGGTGATAAATAAAGTATCTATGTAATAAGGTAGTAATCGCTAAAACTGCTTTCATAATCACGGACTTTAATTCATCTAAAGTACAAATTAAGCCAACTGTGATGTTATTATGTCATAACACTAAAGCGAATTATATCCAGAGTGCATTAACTCGTTGATAAAATAATTACCCATTACACATATTCTATTACGTGTGTGCAGTTAAACGCCGCGGCAGGCAGTACGGAAATGTTTAAAATGTCGTAAAGACCGTCACACACGGTTCTTAAAGTGCCATAAATTATATTGCTCGTTAGGTACCAGATGTAATGTGTGATTGCTGGCCGTTATTCTGCCATTTTTTTAAATGGTTTATCTTTTCAGTTCAAAAAATGTAGATACCAATAATTACTTAAAGAATCGATATAATATTGCTTAGTTTAGAAGTCTCTATTGATGAACAAAATTGCTACTGAAATTGATAAATTATGTTATAATGAACAACATTTACATTACTACACATTGGCAGTTTAATCTGAGCTTTCACCAAATGGTTTTATTTAACTGGTCAACAACTGGCTAAAGCTAAATCTAGTTTGCATGTCTGTGGTGTTATAACTTACCCATTAAACAACCACTAAAGTTCGTAAAAGTTAAATTTTCACTTTTAATTGAAAATCTTCTTTAAAGTCATTAGATTTCATTAGGTCTGTTTAGATTGATACTCATTTTTTTTTTTGTGTTAAACATAAAATATAAGGCCTGGGTGTTCTAGACAGAGAGCGCCATTCAGGCCTTTCGCAAACATTTCCGTCATGTTGTCATGTTATTTTGCGCTAAAAGTTACTCTGACTACCCGGTTTGGGCCGATATTGACAAAAATCGCGGTTTGTTCCAAGTGACTCTTCTGTCGACAAAACAAATCTAAATATTCTGATTTTTTTTTTAGATTATAGGCATTCATAATGGTATGTTTATATTACGCTAATAAATCTCGTCTGAGCTGCTACGGGTGAGTCGATTTTTAGTAGTATTTTTTTCTATTAAATTTATTAGCTCTAATCTAAATATCTTTATAAACTTATACAAATATAGATATACTTAAGAGCGTTGATTCGTCACGGCATTTGAAACAAACTCCAAGCATCTTTTTTCGAAATGAATGAACCAATTTTAATGAAACTTTATACACATAAACAGAATACATTGGTCTTAAAAGTTTATTGAAAACAATTTAGTTATAGTGTTACAGGGAGGTTACAGCTAAATTAGACTGATTTTAAACTTCAATAGAAACAGTTTCCAATTATCTTTTTTAAATTAGGACATATCAAAAATTTATTGACTATTTTTTTAGACCTACGTATTCTGCTTATTTATGCATAGGTATGAATTTAAGTTTCATTAAAATCGGTTCATTCATTTTGATGAATAAGGACTCAAAAGATTGTGTGAAATGCCGTGACGAATTAACGCTCTTAACATTTTGTGGTGCAGCCGTATGTATCTAATCAAAGAGTGACTAATTGGGCAATTTATCCCATTAGATGGAAACATAAAACTGTCCCTTGGCACAAATTGTCCAGTGTTTACGCGTCGCTGCCAACAGTTGTGCAACAATGTTAACTTGTTCGCTGATGATCTGCGCTGTGACTGGTAGTGTTGCCTAGAATTACTGCTTGCAATTTCCAAAAGTGACACCAAGCTAAGTGCAGATTGCGGAAACATCTGCGTAGATTACACGATCAGGCTATCACGATGTCAGACTGACACCAGACTGACAGGGCTGCCATTTGTATCATAGTATCAAAGTTTGTATTCTTAGAATTTCGTATAATAAAATAGTACATATGGCAGCCCTGTATCAATCTGATGTCAGTCTGCATGATTGTGTAATCCCTCTCCAAAATGTGTCAAATACTCTACGTACACATACACTAACCCCCTTACTAATAAAGATTGAATAGCAGATGTATAGTTACACAATGGTTACTCTCTGTCAAACTATTTGAATTTGACATTAAAAAGAAAGTGACAAAACACTGTGTAACTATGCAGCTGCTATACAATCTTTATTAGTAAGGGGGTAACAATAAAGGCATAGTTTAAACTGATTTTAGTGTGTAAAGTGAGTGTTTATTTTAAATTAATCTTAGGTTTATTAACTGTCTTACATCCATTTACCTACCTATATTTTGTAAATGAGAAAGAAAATCTAATAAATAACGATGCTTAATATAATAAATATCACAGTGAGCCGTATTCGAGACAATCTACGTGATTTTTGGTACGTTTATCATCAATTTAATGTTTTATTATTGATAAATAAATTAGAAAAAAGCTGTATCTGTATCTCTCATTTCCACATTAACGCAACAAAAAAATATGTAACAACTGACACGATCACACGAACTATTTATTTCAGCCTCTAATTTACTTATAACAATGTGAAAATCCATTTCGGTAAAGTTCTCTAGTCCATATATTCCCTTATTTTAAGTTCCATAGCCACCCTCGCGCTTTGGGCGTATGCCAAGTGTTTCGCACATAATATTAATAGTACCTACAAGAGAACATAGGCGGGTTTTTCTGGCCTCCACACACACCCAAGCTCGGCTATTGTTTTCTATAGAGAAGGATCAATAAGGAACTTCGCAAGATTGCCTCCATCCGGTTGCTTGGAAAAGATACGATGCATTAATATTGTGAATGTAAACACAGCGACGAAACTCGTTAGTTGCGATATTATTTCTGAATATTGTATTTTAGTAAGGGACCAAAGAAAATAGCTTATAAAATATTTTTCAACACACTTTCTCTTGAAGTGAGCCCTAATACATTCCTTTTATGGCCATAAACCGAGCTATAACAAACGACGTGCGAAAAAATATTATACACACTAGTGTATAATATTTTTACGCACTAGCGTTATAGAATTATCCTTACAAAGTTAAATTAGTACCTTACTGCAAGTTCTATGCGTCTAAACAGAAAAAACCGGGTAATATATACATATATTTTTAGTAACAACAAAGAGATTTTATGCCGCTGAAAATTCATATACATTTTTGAAATAAATAAATGTGTACTTAAGTCCTGAATTAAATCAAACAAATATTTATTATTATCAAAATATTACTTTTTTCTTATGAAATTTTAAAATATTTGAATTTTACCAATTAAAATTATAATTTTGAAGTAGGCTGTATGCTCACTGACCCCTTTGTTCGCAAAATATTCTTGCATTGGGCGTGTGAAAACAATTAATTAAAAAACCCACCTGGAAACTAGGCAACTACTAGGAAACGAGGCATGCATAAAGAAAGTGACACTATGAATGATTTGAATTCATTGCCTTGTCTTTTGATGCAGGCGGGCTTTTAATTTTTTAAATACTTTTTTTTATTTATATCTCCTTAGTTATCATAATATTACGGTCATTATATACCTTTTTGAAACCCTTTAATTTGACACCCATATTGCAGTATTCTAAAAAAAACACTTCGTTTAAATTAATAGCACCGTACAGGCGCCATGTAAGTTTTTTTAACGCCGCGCCACTTACTTAAGAACACTTGGGCTGTCAAGACAAATCTAACGATATCTTATTCATAGAAATCCGTTCAGCCATTTGAATAGGTATAAGGTAATGGCAAGGTAAGGGTAAGATATAAGGTAATAAAGAATATTACATACAAACAAACTTACAAGATACGCGCGAAAAACATAATCCCTCTTGCAGTTCGGTAAAAAAATCCTGCACGCCTTTTCCCATAATTTTCTTATTTTGTTCCTGTCGTATTTGTTGCTATGTAGTACATTACTTTGTCTTTTCCTCGCAAATGTGTTGAAAAACGTCGTATGAAACTCGTGTGCAAAGAGCAAGTTTAGCTAACGTTTCTCAAAATGTATACTATTTCGAAATCATGGTACTCGTGGTATATTACCACGAACATATTTATACCTAATGTCATAAATCATTGAAAATATTTTCGCAAACAACTTTTTTACTTTTCACTTATTGAAACACTGAAAGATGTCTACCTACAATGAAATGGGTTTTTTTACGTTTAATAGTCACTAACTAAACAAACGATTTATTAGTTCCGTGTCGAAAGAAACCGCCATAAAAGATAAATCTAAGTTGTTATTCAAACATTGGCTTTCTAATTTCATTTTGGTTAAGTTCATGTTCAACTACCCATTTCTACATCAAACATTTATCTAGCTTCTAAAATACGATCCTCAGACGTAATACAGTAATTTCGCTTATCTGTGTAAAAATGTCAAAAAACAGTCCTCAAGTTAAATAGGGTAAAACAGCCAGTGTACGAGCGACCTTATAAACACCACAATAAGCAGCACAGCAGCACCGCATTCATAACGCATGGAATTAATTAGTTCGCTAAAGCTGGGTACTCACGCGCAAGCAATGCTCACTGCATTATGCAGTTATATTTTAGCAGGAAGCATGCTGTCGGAAGCACGCAGAGGTCGTGACAGTTTCTCTATTATACTTCACCACAGTATAAATATAGCTAAAGACTTCACTTAGTTGTATGTGTGTTTATGTGTGCGTGTAAAATATAGATACCTAAGTAAGGGTGCTCCCACACAGCAGTTATTTATTCAATAATTTTTATATAACGTTTTATTATATTGTGTAGCATATAGTTACGACACAATTTTGTCATTTCTGCATTTAACCATAGACTAATTGTGTCGAATTTTTTTAAATACATACTAACATGTTGTGGTTGCGGCATGTAGTGGCCCCATTGGGTGAATGTTCGCTCTTATTAGTTTGGTAATTAAAGTACTCAGAAATACTGTCAAAAAATGGTACTCTAAGTTCACTTACTTCAACATCGATTTTGAATGCATCCGTCAACTGTCTGTTGAATACAAAATAATATTTTGTGAGTGTTTCGGAGACCTTATTAAATCTAGTATAAAACCACAGTATAATAGTAAAACTCATCCACCGGTGTTAGATATCATACACGCGAACTAAATCTATTTAATATTAAAAACAACTGTACCTAATCAAATTCGGTGGATCATCCATCGAAACGACCCAAAGAATAATAATTAGTAACCAATTTTCAAAACAAACGTTTTCGACCAGAGGTAAGACACAGTTCGCCTTTTACGTACTTATATTCCGAAATAAAGTTTCTAACTAAATTCAATGCAACGCTGCAATAATTCCGTTCTAGTAACTTGTTACTTAAATATTGCCATTAACTTTGGTTTCATACTTATCCACATAGGTTTATAGAGTAGTAAACTCCATTTAGTCAAGAGATCATACAGTCAATGAGACCAAGTTTTAATTAATAACGGCATGCAATTGTTATAGTACAGTAGCCCGTAGAACATTTAAATCACCAATAAGGTTACCGTTTGCCGTTGTGATATAGTTATTTATTACGAAATCATAGATACTTTAACCCAAGTTTTACTGATCGCAACCCGCCGTAACCTATATTTTTTTATCTCCAAAAATTATATTTTTTTATTTTTCGAGGTTTACCACATAGTTTAGCTATTGTCGTGTTCTACAGCTTGGTTTGATTGCCACAGATAAAAGTAAGACTATAAAAAGTAGCCATACACAGATTTAAGACCTGATGAAAATGGTTGTACTTTATCTGGTCTTAAATCTGTGTATGATCACTTTCCATAGTCTTACTTTTATCTGTGGCAATCAAACAAAGCTGTAGAACACGACAATATCTAAATCATGTGGTAAACCTTGAAAAATAAAAAAATATCATTTTTGGAGATATACAAATATAGGTTAGGGCGGGTTGCGATCTGTAAAACTTGAGTTAAAGTATCTATAATTTCGTAATAAATAAGTATATTACAACGGCAAACGGTAACCTTTTTGGTGATTCAAATGTTCTACGGGCTACTGTACTATTACAGATGAAGTGCTTAATTTGATAAAAAAGAGAAAAAAAAAGCACACAAATTTTATTCTCTCGGTCAACCAAGAAAACCAGAGATGAATACCAAGACCCACCTTACGTCGCCACACCATCAAAGTAAACGAGCAATTATTCTGATGTATGGGACAATTGAAGCGCGTGCACACTCAGCTTTATTTTACTCAGTGCAGCCATTTCAGCGCTTGAAGCTTTACCAGTTTTACTTAGGTAACCGCTAACCGATTCTGTAACCCGTGTTGCAAATAAAATACTAATATATTATTTTGATCTTACCTATTGTCTAAAAATAGAATAAATAAATGTATTTTTACATCGCTAGGTTTTAAAAGCTGTCATACATACGGTTACGCAGTTAACATAATATATCAGCAGGTTTAAGTGATGAATAATTTACCTGAAACAATAAAAAATCTTTATTAAAATTAACGTTAAAATACTACAATAAATAGTAGCTTTCATAATTTTTTTTTTGTAGAAAGCTATTTTAAAAGTTGCAGTGGTATTTAGTAACTAACCTATTTGGAATATTTACATGGAGCTACTTGGCATGCAGGCAATTAATTAGAACTTTTATCGTCAATCACTTGTAAATTTTAAATATAAGCCTAATTTCAATGAGCTGGCGATTCGATTTTACAAGCGATCGTCGATAAAAAGCGCTAATTGACTCAAGTCGATTTTAAAAGTAATAACTCTGTCTGTTACCATTTAATGCTTAGAGTAAGACGCGCTTAGACGAAGCCGCGATGCTCTAAATATTAATGTGACGTAACGTAAGACCCGTGGAACAAAATCCACGCGGGCAAAGGGGGCAGTTACTTAGTTAAACTATAGAAAATCAGTTTGTATGAATTTTATCGACGAAGTAAAATAATTAATAAGCTTATGTTAACGCTTATGTTAAGCCGATTATCACACGGTGCTACCTTCTTATTTAATCCGATTTCTAACGGGTCTTAACTTCGTAGTAGCTATTTAGCTATTAGCTTATATTATGTTAGGTATTGGCGATTTTTGAGTACAACTACATTAGGTAGGTATGTCCATGACACCATGTATGCAGGAAACTTCGGTCGTAATAATTAAAATTAAAATAAAGAATTATAATAACTTGATTATAAAATGTTCTTTCTAATACAGTTGATTTTGCGACTTCTCTTATCTTTTTTGATCTGCTAGGCTTACCTGTAGAGAACACATTTCACGGTACTCTTGCGACTGTTACTATTTTTTTATTAATATAATATTTAAATACTTTTTTCACGACATCACAATACAAAAAGCAAGTGTTTAATATTAGTTAAAATAAAATACATTCTGGAAAGATGGCGTCCAGGAAGCGTATATGGAAATGCTACCTCAATACGTCCCTGCCGCAGCCGCAGGCTGTGACGAACTGGAGTTAGCATTTCCAACCTGTAGACACTTGTTAATCCTTACTAATATTATAAATGCGAAAGTCCGTTTGTTTGTTTGTTTGTTTGTTACGCCTTCACGTCCTAACTACTGAACCGATCATCATGAAATTTTGCATACACGTTGTCAGGGGTGCAGAAAAGGACATAGGGTACCTTTCATTCCGAAAAAATGTATAGTTCCCGAGGGATAGCAAAAAAACTGTCCACGCAGACGAAGTCGCGGGTGGCCGCTAGTCCTACCATAATTTAATATGTCTCAGAAGGGGGCGTACTGCAGTAGGTTTTTTTATTTAATTCGCGATTAAAAGTGCTGGAAACCGTGATCCTATTCATCGTCTTAACAACGGTGACGTACTAGATAAGAGTTTCCAAGTAATTTACTTAATATCTGGGCGACCGAACTTTGCTCGGTTATTACTATTTATTGTAATATTATGGTGGTGATATAAAACGTAGTAAAAGTGGTTAAAATTTCTTTTTTATTTTCCAAAAACTAAAAAACTAATTGGTAATAGTCTGAGTATCGCCATCTATGAAGTGCTATG
This sequence comes from Agriphila geniculea, assembly GCA_943789525.1. Classification (NCBI taxonomy): domain Eukaryota; kingdom Metazoa; phylum Arthropoda; class Insecta; order Lepidoptera; family Crambidae; genus Agriphila; species Agriphila geniculea. Next base: position 17,806,160 of record OX038883.1, on the reverse strand, counting down.
CACATTTTATTCTGTGGTGCTACTTTACTACACAGCCTCTGCTTGCCACATAGCATGCTAGCCAAGCCCCTATTTCAAAAGTTTTTGCTAGGTGGCGTTAGTTAGACTACACAAAAATATCCATATTCTGCGTAGAAAGAAAAACGCATGAAAACTCGAAAACACGCGTTTTTCTAAACATAAGACTAATTTAGATCGATTGTTTACCGCCGAAAAGCCCCATATACCAAATTTCAGCGAAATCGTTAGAGCCGTTTCCGAGATCACAGAAATATATAAATAAATACACAAGAATTGCTCGTTTAAAGGTATAAGATTTAGAAGTTCTGGGACCTCTAAAAGTAAAGTAGTATAAAATAATCATCCCTTTAACCCAGCTTTTACCACATTAATCGGTTATAATGCGTTCCCGATTACCGATAAACAAACAGCTCCATCGCACATTTACTTTTGCAATTCAAATAACTGGTTAGTTTACCTTTCAAATACATTACAGCTGAACTAACACAAATCTGGACCAACTAACATTGCAAATTCGACAAATCGATAATTTCTTGTGTGAATGTTTTGCTTAAGTTCTTTTGTTTAATTGAATTTTATTGATGTAATTTCTCAACTAATTATTAGTTTTTAATGTCCCAGAAACTAAAGTTTGTACTTTTAGACACTACAAATGCAAAAAGTTAGCTTTAATGACTGATACTTCTGATAGAAATGTCCTCAAATCTGATAGAATAGTGTGGGGGTAAGTATGGGATGGGGTGTCAGCCCACACCCCACACCCCACAGCCCACACTCCACAGCCCACACCCCTCCTACCTACCACCTACGTGGGCTGTAGGCTGTGGGCTGTGGGCTGTGGGCTGTGGGCTGTGGGCTGTGGGCTGTGGGCTGTGGGCTGTGGGCTGTGGGCTGTGGGCTGTGGGCTGTGGGCTGTGGGCTGTGGGCTGTGGGCTGTGGGCTGTGGGCTGTGGGCTGTGGGCTGTGGGCTGTGGGCTGTGGGCTGTGGGCTGTGGGCTGTGGGCTGTGGGCTGTGGGCTACGGGCTGTGGGCTATGGGCTGTGGGCTGTGTAGTATGGGGTGTGTGGTATGGGGTATAGGCATTAGCTACTCAACGAAAAATAAATAAAAAGCCCCTAATTGGCGGCGCCAAAGGACAGTTTTAATTTCATAAAAACATGTTGCTATTAAATTAAATAATGCAGTTGCGATTGTCGTCGTCGTTAAAATCAATGCGATGCATAACAATATCGGGTCTCGACAAACAGAACAAAATGATATTCCGACATACGAGAGTCGCACGTGCAACAGTCACCAGATACAAAAAAAAACAAATAGTGGAATGCAAAATTTATTGCCAGTACGTAAGGAGGGGTGCCGTTCAAATAGGAGCTGCCTAGCTATCGTCACACTCCGGACACTCCATACAACCGCGCCATTATAAACAGATGACGTCATATGACGTTTTTGTGTACGCGCAACTGTGTGTGTAGCCCACCGGTAACGATCAATTTGCGATTGTCAATTTTTCCGCAATTGACGTCCATTGACGGAAAAATTGATCGTTTACGCGTGCAATTGAAGCGATTGTCAATTGCTCCAACAATGGCATTGACGGAAAAATTGACAATCGCAATTGATCGTTACCAGCGGGCTTAAGTCTAGGGCTACCATACAGTTTGTACTGTATGAGCGGCGGCAGCGTTCAATTCATAATTCGAACTTTTTGGTAAATAAAGCTACGACGCATTGCTTTGAATATCAAAATAAGTTGACAGATGACAAACACGACTAAAAAGTTACGACGCATAGCTTTTAATATCAAAATAAGTTGACGTTGACAAACACGACACACGACTAAATGTGCACACGATTCGGCACACGAACTCGCGGGGTGGGGTGAGTAATTGATTCTGGGGCGGGGCGGAGAGTATCCTTTCCGTACGGGAGTACTTATATCTATTCTGTGATATCGTGCGAGCAGCTCTATGGCTCAGTGGTTTAGCGCCTGGCCCGGCGATTGCGAAGGTTAAGCGACTTTCGCAAAGGTCGGTCATGAGATGGGTGACCAAAATTTATTATCTCGAGTTCCTCCGTGTTTCAGAGGACACGTTAAGCCGTTGGTCCCGGCTGCATTTGCAGTCGTTAACACCCACCAATCCGCATTGAGCCAGCGTGGTGGATTATGGCCCCTTCAGGCAAGATAAGGAATTTTCCCATAAGGAAGGCCTGTGTGGTAGTGGAGACAATAAAAATGGCTGTTGGTCAAGGTGGCGCTGTCGTGCAACTAATAATTCAGCCATTACACGTTCAATACGAATCACGATCCGTTGATCGTGATCACTGATTTGATCCAGATTGTATGAGATTGACAGATCGCGAAAACCTTACAGTCAATCTCGTTGATTTATTGCCAGTACGTAAGGAGGGATGCCGTTCAAATAGGAGCTGCCTAAGCTATCGTCACACTCCGGACACTCCATACAACCGCGCCATTATAAACAGATGACGTCAGATGACGTTTTTGTATACGCGTTCAATACGAATCACGATCCGTTGATCGTGAACACTGATTTGATCCAGATTATATGAGATTGACAGATCGCGAAAACCTTACAGTCAATCTCGTTGATTGATCGTGATTGAATCAACGTATCATGATCTGTATTTAACGTGACTGCCATACAATCAATCAATCTGAATTGAGGTCACTGATCGTGATCTGGATTGAACGTATTATGACTGCCGATAGGCCATTAAAATGGTACCAGTCATATAGTGTACCAAATAATCGCTTTGATTCAGACTGTCTGTCGTGTAAAATGGTGATCGAATTGTATGGACATAACCGCAGGGTTCAATGATGGCTTTTAATCATAGCAGGTTGAATCCGTAATTAGCACTCTCTGATGTGTTTGTGTTTATTCTGTCGACATGCCAAAGCATAGTGCACGTTCCACCAGTACCTTTTTTCATTGATATGAGTATTTGTATGTCAGAACTCTTCCATTATTTTGGTCTAGTCATCTTTTCGAGCTTCTTGCAATATTTTTTAAGCGAAGTTGTCATTGTTTTTAGTGGTAGATGAACATAAAGATATTTATTTGATTTGAACTTATAAGTAAGAGGCGATAGTTGCCCCTCATGTTTGCTGCGCCAACTTTACTACGAGGCTCTTGCACGTCTTTTTAATGGTTTAAATGTTCTACGGGCTACTGTACTATGATTAATTTGAGCAATATTTCAGTACAATGGCCCCGTTAAAGATATTCAAGATCCCACAGTGATTGTGCAACGTCGCGAAATTGACATACAGATCTTAGGCCAGACAATGTTGATAAACAAAAGTACAGTTTCACATCATTGTGATCAATTAGTTTTGTATTATTATTTTCCTGCACTGAATGCAATTTAATATCATCACTGTGTTGGGCAGAATACCAGTGCAGCAAGCCCCTCTTGCAGCTTATTCTGAGTCCAGCACAGTTTTGACATCATGCGACGGTGCACAATGTCAAAAAAAAAGGTTTTTTTATGTACACTCAAATGTAATACCTTCTGTACCGTTGAATGATGACAAAATAAATTGATTTCTTTCTTTCTTTCGTTTTAAATGATTCTGTTGTTAAGGATTATTCAAGTAGTGAACACAGAATAGATATTAGTTTTTTTAATATCTATACTATGTAGTGAGTCACCAATATTTTAATGCATCACGTTTAAAAAAATGATCTATTTAGACTAATCTACTTTACTTAATTTCTTTGGTTTAAGGCATGAAATATCATCTAGTAAATATTATCATTCAGGTAAATACAGAGAAGCACATCAGGTTATTCAAAACTGCCAAAACTCTTCTATATTTTTTTTTACTTCTCTTCATCTTTTACTAACACTTCATAAAATCAGACAAAAAGGCAGAATATAACAAAATATCGGATCTCAAAAATCTCAAAGAAGAAATCTGAATACTCTTAAAACCACAGAACATAAAAACCCTCCTCCATGACCAATCGGATAAACTTACTGCTTTTATCTAAACTGTGGCATTGCGGTCACACTCCTGTAAATCTATATTGCGTCATATTTTAAAAGTAGTAAATAAACTTCGACTGTAATGTTTGTTACTATAATTCACTTGACCTGCTGCTTATTACTTTTAGTTCTGAAAACCAAAGCACTCTAACAATAGAGAAACTATCACAGCACTTTGTTATTATTGTGTTGCATATCACTATAGTGGGTCTGCAACCTGTAGATTTCGCGAACCTTTGCATTTTTCGGAAAAGCTGAATTATTTTTTTCGATTTTAACCCTACACATTTTATATGGGTTTACCCCTACCCTATTCAAAAATCGTTTCCAACCACGTATTAAACCCTATTCAAAAAAATTCACCATTTTGAAAAAGTTCGAAAACCTGAATCGATTAAAAAATCCATAAAATTATCGAACCGGGCTCACAAAATTTTACGAGAATTAGTTGATAATGATGTAGAGGAGAATAAAAGCATTTTTGCCAAATTCGCTCGCGCCTCGCGCGCACTCGGTCAGTTGTTACAAATCGAGATAGACCCAAGTTGAGAGAATAAAATAAAACCGGCCAAGTGCGTGTCGGGCCACGCGCCATAGGGTTCCGTAGTTACCTTATACCATACCATATTTAATACCACCTATCATTTTTCGTTTGCAAAAATAACTTTGTTTTTCACAGTGTTGGTATGAATGACAAAGTTATATTTGCGGTTTTGGAAAATGTGCTATATCTCAAAAACTAATTACTATATCTCGTTCAAACCAATTTTGGTTGATAGTGTTTATTAAGATCTACAGCATATATTTTTTTTAGATTTTTCACTCTCTTATTTCAAAAGTTAAAGGGGGGGGGGACACACATTTTACCACTTTGGCGGCGAATATAAGACCTATCTATAGACACCCAACACGTGTTGGTTTGAAGAAAAAATTTCTTTTCGGTTTCAGTTCCATGTATGGGGAGCCCCCCCTTAATCTTTTATTTTTCTTATTTTTGTATTAAATTCGTTAAGCGGTTAACAGAATACATCTACCTACCAAGTTTCAACTGTGTAGTCATAATACTTTCGGAATAAAGTGGCTGTGACATACGGACAGACAGACAGACAGACAGACAGACAGACATGACGAATCTATAAGGGTTCCGTTTTTTGCCATTTAGGCTACGGAACCCTAAAAACTAACTTTAATAATCATATCCATATCAATATACATGTTATACGACATTTCGCCAAGAGCCAAAGGAGGAGAAAATTAACTAGCGACCTCGTCGACTTCGTCTGCGTGGAAAGTTTTTTTGCTATCCCTCGGGAACAGTATAGTCCCGTGTGTTCAATAAAAAATACGGCGTTTGGTGATCGAGGGATATCCTTTGGCAGGGTGAACTTTCTGAAACCTTAGAATTTAAGGTTTCAGAAAGCTCCCCTTCTTAAAATGATCTAAAGGTTTAGATCATTTTAAGAAGGGGAGCCATCTTGGATTTTTGTATGGAAATGAGTTATAAACACAATCAAAACTGCAATAATAATTTTATTATTCTACTCTGCAGTGTATTTATTATGATGGTACGGAACCCTCGGTGCGCGAGTCCGACTCGCTCTTGACCGGTTTTATTTTGTATGGAATTTGATAATTTTTTTCTTCAAAATCCATCGTGTAGGATATTGAATGAAAGGGCTTTTTGAGTTGATTCCAAATATATTTATTACGACATTGCAGCTGTTGGTTTATATAACTCATTATAACTCATTTCCATACAAAAATCCAAGATGGCTCCACGTCTTAAAATGATCTAAGAGTTCAGAAGGTTCACCCTGCCAAAGGATATCCCTCGATCACCAAACGCCGTATATTGCACTTCTATGTCGTGAGCAAATGCCGCTAGTACTTTTTTCTGGATGAATGTTACCATAGGTCCTTTTCTGTACCCCTGAGAACGTGTATGCAAAATTTTACAAATAAACAAGCAAACAAACAAACGTACTCTCGCATTTATATTATTAGTAAGGATCATTCCATATTTGGAATTATACGGGTATTACCAATACCAAACACGGGAAGCAAAACTCAAGGGTAGCTTATTGAAAAATTAAATTCCATAATCCTCTTATAGTTTTCCAGTCTCAACTTATTTACGCTAAAAACCACTAACTAAAAAGAGAAGACCAGCTGGGAAAGTTGGGTCGTTAGAACTATTTTAGCGGCTAATTGACTGGAAGCTCGGCGACACGAACGCATTGTTGCTTAACTATGGTTAGAGGATTTGTTACTTTCAATAAATCCAATTAACCTTCTGGTACTGTATTGATTTTTGATTTATTAATTTCTATGTTTGTGTACGATCGATCTCAAATGCCTTTCGGCGTCTACTGTAACAGAATAGTTACGTTTGAAATTCAATTTTGAATTTATTAGTTAACGTTAACTTTCGAATGAATACATACCTCCATAATTTGCTTTCCCTCTTGAATGTGGGGCAGGGGCCCCATCCGGCTTGTTTAGAACGATAAAACCAAAACAATTAAGTTGTTTTTTTTAATGTTTACACAAAAAGTCTTGACTAAAACTAAACTTTTACCAAAACAAAAACGAATATTGGTAACTATTTAGTTTCGGCTTGCGATCGAGATACGCCGTTATTAAGGGTCCATAATAGGAAAACATGGTTTGGGGGGTCATTTTTTTATATAGGAAAAATAAAGTTGTAGCCACAAAAAAAAACATATGAAAAGCTAAAGAGATTCTTTAACTGTTACAAACATTAAGTGTGAGTTGCACCAAAACGCTGTCAAAGTTAAAGTTATCGTCAAATGATAATGCTACCTATTTGTCACGTCAAACTTGTCAAAGGACATCATACTGGCTGGCAACCTCTCTTTTTGGCTAACTTATGCTTAACACTGAAGAGACACAAAAACACCCCTTATGATCCAAACAAAATAAGAGCTAGAAGAAAAGATGTTCTTCCTATTTTAAGTACTAGGACCACTTTTGCTAAAAAGAAGTTTTATAGTCGTTCTGCTTATTTATACAATAAAATAAATAGAGTAATTAATATATATGATAAGTCACTACATGAATGTAAGAAAATGATTACAAACTTTCTAATGTCTTTAGATTATGATGAGACAAAGATGTTATTGAATCACTCGGAATAAATCACATAACAATCACATTTACATACACACAATACACTCACACACACACACACACACACACACACACACACACACACACACACATTTATTTATTTTCTCTTTAATTTTATTTTAATTATTGTTAACTCTAGCTTCTAATGTTTATAACTAAGTAGTTATGGAAGAGCGGAGTCACCTGACACAGGCATTTTTTGCTTAAAAGAGGGCTCCGGTCACTGTACATAAAATGTAAACAAATGTTATTGAAATAAATTATTATTATTATTATTATTATAACCGGTACTATAACAAGTTTGTTAACGTTAAAGTAAGATGGTGCAACTCAGCTTTAATTGCGTATGAACCTCACAGATGTTTAAAAAAAACAGAATATCATTAAAAGCGCTTGAATAGGTTCATATTTTTGGCGAAAATAATAAACATATTGAATTCCACATTAAAATATGCTTTAACGTACTGTGAAGTTGCTTCAATTACTTTTATTCAAGAAAGAAAATTGTGATATTGATAATGATTAAAAAACAACGAAAAACATCGAAGAAGTGCAGAAGTAAGGTTATCTTCCGTACTCTTTACTACGGAAAATAACCTCACTCCTAACAATAAAAAGACAGAGACAGATGTTCCAGCGTAACCAAGCCTTAACAAGCGACATAATCTGTGTACGAACGTACTAGTTATTCAATTAAAAGTAGCAGTAAATAGTTAAAATCGCATTTCCCGATCGAAAAGATGTATAAATTTAAATAGTGCTTATAATTTTTCAACAACGTTATTAAATCTACATACCTTATTTCTACTCATTTCAACAATCTCAATTGTTAAACAAAATAATTAGATAATAATCTTCAAAAGTAAAATTCCTTTATATTATTAGAAACTCGTATGTAATACCAAAACTAGTTGCTAGTTTGTTCGTAACTGGTTATCGTTATACAAAGCGTACTTCAGCACAGAACCGTAACTACTCCAGCACCGCAAGGGGAGCAGAGTCTGAATTGACTGGTTGAATTGAAGGGAACTCAACCAACAACGCTTTAAATTCAATATTGTTTTAGCACGAAAAACTACGATAACTGATCCAGTTAAAATTTGAAAAATATTAAAAACACGACTGCCCTGCCAAAAATGATCTAAAAAGTTAAATAACAAGTGTCATTGCAGTCGGGGGACCTCTTTGATTAAAAATTGTTCCACAAAATGGTCCCCCGACTGCATTTTTAATCAAAGAGGTCCCCCGACTGCAATGACACTTGTTATTTAACTTTTTAGATCGTTTTTGGCAGGGCAGTCGTGTTTTTAATATTTTTCAAATTTATTTATTTTTATTTGACACATTTTAGTAACAAATTATATAGTTTTGAAATGTGTTCGTTAAGGCTTTTCATTTGATGCACATATTGTAATAGTTGAAGAAAAAAAATTTTTTTCACATTTGAAAATGGCGTCGTACAACCGCTATATTAACTTTAAAAAAAATTGCCCGTATTACTAGGAATAATGTAAGGATTCTAACGATACCCCATACATCCAAATCCATTGAGCCGTTTAGAAGTAATGGTGGAATAAAGAAACTCACATACCCACAAACATACATGAACCCTGAACACATATACACTCCTTTTTGGGCAGTCGTGTAAATAAAATTAAATCAGGCCGTTTTTATACGACGAGGAGCTCAATAGCTAATTTTGAAACTTAGGTAGGTTGTTATAAAATAAGTATATCATTATAAGTAAGTAGTTACTAACATAATAAAGTATAATATTTGCCAACACGAATATTAAAAATAAATTTCAAATACCTATTCGATCTTAAATTTAATTAGAAAAAGAACCTTCGTCAAAATCATAAAAATCCCTTACTTATCACATCGAGAGCAGGAAACATGAGAATGTACTCGTATATGTTCCTATGCATAATTACCTTTCGCAAAAACACGCTGACTCATGCACTCTTTTACGGAACCCGTGGTATATACTCAGCAAAAACACTAATGACCAAAAAACCTTCTCACTGGACTCACAGTTTCGTACAGTTAATTCATTCTATCTTCATTTCGATAATAATATAATGTATTCACTTCTCCTGCTCTTAAAGTTCGTCTTTATGTTGGGTAAAGGCTGCATAAAATTGATTTTCATGCTCTAGGGCATAAAGTAAAATCTTCGTCTAAGTCTCAGACTCTAAGACAAAGATAGTCAGTAAACAGCCACACACGCAATTAAATTCCGTTAAATAAACTTCTTATTGCATCCTGTTTCTTCATTTTTAGGGTTCCGTGCCTCAAAAGGATAAAATGGAACCCTCATAGGAACACTTTGTTGTCCGTCTGTCTGTCTGTCAAGGTCTTTTATCTCAGGAACAAAAAAACCATATACTCAGATCTACGGTCCCTTGAAGCTTGAAGCTGTGAAAAAATCAAACTTCTAAGTTTACGTAATAAAATACGGCTCGTTTATGCCGCAAAAAACGCATATTTCGACACTCTCATAAGGGAATCAAAATTCATAGGGTATTTCCCGTTGACCTAGAACTATGAAATTTGGCAAGTAATATCGTCTTATACTACAAATACAGGAAAGAATCTGAAAACTATACATTTGTAATTAAATCATAAAAAAATATAGTTTTTATTTGGGTAACCAACAAATTCGTATGGACGAGTTGTACTCCTCGGTGGGCGAGTCCGCCTCGCACTTGGCCAGTTTTTATATAATCCGTGTTAGAATACTTTTTATTGCAATATTGCTATTTAATTTCGTCACAATCGAAGTGAAAACAGTAAAAATAATATATTCGCTCGTCATCTGTCTGCTGAAGTAACGTTTGACGGAAAACATATCTTCTAGGCATGCATTTAGATAGAAAAATAAAAAAAATAAAAAATAAAATGTGTAGTCCTACAAACAGTGTGATATATACCGCCTCAGTCATTCGGTTTTGATTTCATAAATTACACAAGACCTATGGATACAAGGATAGCTCTATATGTTTTATATCATTGTGTTTAGTTTGTTTGTCATGTTCTAATTTACTTTTAGGTGTATGTTTGTATTTGCTTTGCATTGAGCTAAGCCTGTAATAATAGATATACCTAAGCTTGGTTTTGACTTAATAAGAATTTGAGAACCTTTCATAATGTTGAAAGTTTTCTTTTATAGTGTTTATTTATTCAATAGTAACATTTAATTTGTCCAATCCCATTTCAAGAGTGCTATAAAACACAAAATATGATGTTTAAAAAAATTCCTTACTTTTTATTAAAGCCTTATAAAATAAACCAAGAGAAAAGTTTGGAATTACTTTCTTTGAGTCAGTTTTGAAGCAAAGAAAGTAATGCAACACAAACAGGTAAGAGAAACTTTTTGTACAGTTTTAAAAGCAAACGGCGGCGTTGTTTTTATTGTGTTAACAATTATTTTCTTACTATTTTTATTTCCATAAAATTCTCGCTTTGAGTGTTCCATTCTTTTTTGTAAAACTCCAAAATCGACTTTGAAAAATACTTTTTAATAACTCAATGACAGTTTAATATAATTACAAAATAACCCCTTATGCCGAATATGGTTAGTAGATAGGGACCATCAAACTGAATAACTTTTCCTATGGGACCAACTCTGAAATCGTAAAAAAGAATCAGCCGTTTCATACATTTTGATATTTACGTTATTAATTTTTGTATGAAACAGCTGATTATTTTTTTCGTGATTTCAGAGTTGGGTCTCATAGTAAAAGTTGTTTAGTTTGATGGTCCCTATCAACCATATTTGGCTTTGGGGGTATTTTGTAACACGTTATACCGGGTGTAACAAGACCTTCAACGAAGCCGAGGTCTACGTATTCTGCCCATCATCTGGACCATTTCTGTTCAAAGTTATTGCTGGGAAACGATTTTTTGTGGTGTTAAAAAAGCATTGCATACTTTACCACGCAATGTAACGCGTACAACAGACCGTGCCTGCAAGTGTATGCTACACAGCTGCGTGCGGCAGAGTTGAAAGGCAGTGTTTATGTGCGTGCTCATGAGATACATCGAGTGACGACGTTTTGAAGCCATTGTTTGTTACGAAATACTTAAAATTTTGATAATGTTTCATTGGACAAAAAGTAGAAAATAACGAATAAAATAAGATCTCATTAAAAAATTGAAAAAAGCTTTTTTGACTTTGACCTTTAATAACTTCGTAGCTATTGGTTTCCCAGGTATAGTCCGAAAGACAAAAATGATCCTAATGACGGGTGGAATACGTGGACTTTGGCTTCGTTGGAGGTCTTGTTACACCCGTTATAGTAGGTACAAGAATATTATTAATTCTTCACAAGTTTTCATGGTATGAGTAAGATGGGTTCTAGTTTTGATATACCTATTCATTTCAATGTTGTTTTTTTAATACCTACATGAAGTACTTTCGTCTCGTACATTTCACAACTGATATTGGACTTCAACATTACTCATGGCCATAGGATATGAGGCATATGCTGACCCAATTTATGTCATGATTAAATTGCGTTGTCTCAAGATCAAATAGGAGCGAGCATTATTGTAAATAGTATGTCTAGACTAGACTGTTGAACAAATTAATACTAATAAGGCAGCATGTGATGTAACTATTTGGAAATTCAACTTTTCTTCGTCACCTTGCTACTTAAAAATCACCTAAGCAATGTTATCGTGACATTGTGACCTTTTTTTGTATAAAATAACCGATTTATGGTTTAACTTTAAACTTAATTTAGAGGTGTTACATATTTATATTATGATATAAATCGCTAGTTTTAATTAATTTGTATTAAATTACAATCAATAATTACATATGAAACATTTCTGTAACCAATGAAACGGGGAATTAATTCGAGTAAAAGTCAATAAATATATCATATCGAGATTCTGTATGGAAATTCGGTCAGTTCCCCTTTACTTTATGAAGGGAACTTACAAAGAGAGTGTGTAATTATTGGGCGAACAACATGTGCGATGGATGATCGTTTGTGCGAAAGATTGATTGTGCGATTCTCGTTCGTGCGAAGAAAACTTTATATTCTCGTGACTGGCAAATGTTCTATGTAAGAACACAACTAAACTTTAATCATGAAATTATTACATAGACACAAAAACTTCTTACTAAATAACTCTAAAGCGTGATTGAATGCAATCAAGTTACCTTGTGATTTATGAAAACAATAATTACCCATCACTTTTTTAACAGAATAAATTCTAACTGTGCGTCTTCACTACATTGACATGTTAATAAGCCAACAAGAATATTTTTAACAGTTCTCACTATTTCTAGACTCTTGACGGTAAATAGGTAGTGAGCGACGGGGAACTAACTTTAATGTTTTAGGTTTCATGCTCAGCCAGGTCAATGCAAAATAATAAATGTCTAAAAGAATTTTGCTCTGAGATAGTACCTTTAATACTCAATCTCCTATTTATGAATTGACATTATAACTACTAATAACTATAGCGAATATCTTGAATAGCGTAAATCGACTATTTTCCCTAAAAAAACATGCAAATTCGTAAGTCAACACAAAATTGCGCAGAAAATATCCGGTAGCGTATAACAGCGCGGCTTAATGTTCAATATATAATTTATTCGAAACCCGCAAACCTTTGACCCGTACCGCAACCTACTATGTAATAAATAACGAACATACTATTAAGATTTATGAGAAGTGCAGGAAATTTTCCGAAGAAACTACAGCTCTAACCACTACCGGTGGATCGAAGAGGAAAAAGATATCCGTCGATCCACCGTTGGAGCCTCGTCGGTGGATCGAAGAGGAATGAGGGGATCGGAATAAGGTACTTAAAAAGTTATTATGACGTAGGTATCCGCTAAGAAAGGATTTTTGATTTCCAAGAGAAATGGAAAGTCGCGGCTAGACTAGGGGCTAGTAACGAGAACGAGACAGTACAGTGAGCGGAAAGTTGATTTTACCGCACGCCACTGCCCGTGCGTTTTTGTGCACATTTTTTTTTATTTCTATTACAATGATATGTAGATTCTGTTACTATTAAAGAGTTTCTGTAACGAGAATTAAAAAATGTCGAGTTTCTATGTACAAAATGAGGGAAATAAATAAAATTAAGCAATGAATTGTTTTAATTGTCAATAAATGTTAATTACTTTAATAAGTTACAAAAGATTTGAAGAGTTTTGTATAATGCTCAATAGTTTGGAGGTCTTCTTTACACTGAAATCAAATTTTTGCAAGCGTACAAAAAGGCGCCATTATCATACAATTTTGTGGTTTGCGCTGTAAAATAAAAATACAACCATAATATTTTCTCGTAAGAAAATCGTCGGTATGGTACTCGGTTGTTAAGGTTTTAAAAACCTCCTTACTAACCTTGTACCATAAACTTACTATTACTGCTCTTGTTTTGATTTAAGATTGAGTTTAGTGTTAGAAAGATATTTTATGTTCTATGCGTGTAGTATACTCGTAAACTTGTTTTACGAGTAGTAAATATGATTTACTGCGTGTAAAAGTGTCAACAACTAAATTGATATTACGTTTTAAATTATCTGAATAGCAGCGTGGCTATTGACATTATGTCATCCAATACTTTTATGTTACTAGTTTAGCTAGCTGTTTCAAATAAGAGCTTGTTTTGTAGCCTACGATTAGATTTTGTTCTATACGTAATGCATAAGTCCAAAGATAAAAGTAGTTAGATAAAACATCTTTATTTTTAAGTTAAAGTCAATCACATCAAATTTTAAAACAGAAGTTTAAACTAATAATAGAAATTGTAATATGACTCAAGGCCAAACCTCAGTCATATGATCATGACGTCAGAATCTAGCTAGATGTAAAACAATAACGCAAAATCGTTTATTCAACTGCAAGCTACCATGGTACAATAATATACTGCACCAGGTTTATTTACTAATGTGGCCAGGTATAGCATGCTGAGAGACGAGGGTCACATGGGTGTGACACTGTGTTACCAGTCATATGAAATCAAACTCCCTGACTCCCATTATATTACCTGTAACAGTATTATCTCCTTCTCTTATATAAAAGTGAAGGGGTGACTGACATATCAACGCCCAGCCCAAACCACTGGACCTAGAAACTTGAAATTTTGTACATAGATACTTTACACAGTGTAGGCATCCACTAAGAAAGGATTTTTGGAAATTCCACTCTTAAAGGAGTGAAAAAGGGGTTCAAAGTTTTTATGGAAAAAGAAATTTAAAAAGACATTTCGACTTGAAATTTCGTAGGAGTACTTCTAAAACAAATAATTAAACATGTATTTCGTGGTTTTTCGAAAATCAACCCTTTAGGGGGTAAAAAAGGCCAAAATTAATATGGGTATCGTTATTGAGGTTTTATGCGATGATGATTGCGAAAATGTCATTTATTTTGAAGTCCGACACGATAGACATGATTCAATCCCTAAAGGGGTGAAATCGGGGTCAAAATATTGCATAGATAAAATATAAAATAGACATTACGACTTCAAACTTCGTAGGAGTACTTCTTTAAACAATTATTCAAACACGTATTTCATGAATTTCTGAAAATCAACTCCTTAGGGGGCAAATGGAGTGAAAAAGCCCAAAATGGATATGGGTCGTTATTGAGGTTTTATGGGATGTTGATAGCGAATATGGTATTTATTTTGAAGTCCAACACGATGCCAGTATTCAAACCCTTAAGGGGTAAAATGGTCTTCGTATTTTAAATAGACATTTCTACTTGAAACTTCGTATGAGTACCTACTTCTAAAAAAAATAGTAAACAAACTGATATGGATGTCGTTATTGTGGTTTTATGGGATGTTTTTTGCAAAAATGACATTTATCCGACACGATACGATGGACAGTATTAAACCCCTAAAGGACTGAATGAAGGTTAAAATTTTTTATGGAAAAATAATACGGGAACGGTAATAGGAATGACAACGGGAACGGGAAAGGGAACTACTAATTATTTTAAATATGAAAGTTTAATGTTTAGATGTCTGTTATTCAATCACGTAAGAAACGGCTGAACGGATTTGGAACGGCACACAGATAGTTAAGGCCTGGGTTAAAAACATAGGAGACTTTTTATCCTGGTCAAAGATTCCCTAGGGATTTTCCGAATGTCCACGCGGACGAAGTCGCGGGCAAAAGCTAGTAAAACTATAAATATTTTAGTAAAAATTACGTTCATTCATCTTTTTGACTGAACTGTCTGTTGATTCTGTAACCAAACTCGCATCTCACTGCGAACCTCACTTCACTTCGCGCGAACTTTTTATTGGAAATTAGCTGAATTTAACCTACTTCCGAGGAGCTCGGTGGCGCAGTGGTTTAGCACCTGGCCCAGCGATTGCGTAAGTTAAGCAACGTTCGCAAGGGTCGGTCATGGGATGGGTGACCAAAAATTTACTATCGCGAACTCCTCCGTGCTTCGGAAGGCACGTTAAGCCGTTGGTCCCGGCTGCATTTGCAGTCGTTAATACCACCAATCCGCATTGGGCCCGCGTGGTGGGTTATGGCCCGTCCTCCTTATCCACCCATAAGGAAGGCCTGTGCCCCAGCAGTGGGGACATCAAAAATGGCTGATGGACAATGGACAACCTACTTTACCTCTTGCAAAATGTTTTAGGTAACTACCATAGCTGTCTAAATTCTTTTGTGATTAAAAAACAGCCTATCATTATCTCATTTATGATTTAGAATTCCCGCGCACTGAAGTGAGATTCGAAGTGAGGTTCGAGTTTGGTTACGGAATCGACAAACTGTTACGTTTGCTAAGAGAAACAAATCACAAATTGATGCATTCACTTCTCAAGCTTACGCGCTCGCTAGACATGAAATAAAACACTTTTTAACGGACTAGCGCGGTTTTATTGAAAGTACTTTGGTAATACGGTTGGTATTTGGTTTGATTTTTGATTTTCCCGACGTTTCGGCACCTTTGCAGCTGCCGTGGTCACGACTACTTTACTAATACTACTACTTTCAATAAAATCACTCTAGTATCCGTTAAAAAGTGTTTTGTTTCACAATTGATGATAATAATAATTTTGTAATGAGTGATGATGACAGAAAAAAGACCTTTTCTTTGTTACCATAAAATGTAGGCTGATTATCTAACTTTGTTGCAATCAACTTTGACAGAAATCGCAGTGACATTGCTGCTTTAGTAAGAACCAATGTGACAACTATCTTACTTAAAGCAGCAATGCAACTGCGATTTCAAACGATTTCAATTGAGAATTGTTAGCAACAGCTTTACGTAATTTGGGGTCTGGTGACTGGCGTAGAACTCTAGATGACGTAAGCAAGTGTAAGTTAGTGTCATCCAGAATGCCAGACCTTGTTTTCTTGGATCATGCAAACTCTTATCTCTCAGACTTTATAGTAATGTTTCAAAGTTATGGCAGAAGTTCAATCGTTAACAAACAGTATAGTTAACGACATTACTCATTAACACCCACAGTTTTAAACGTTATTTTAACTGAAACTGCTGCAGAACAATATTTTCTTCATTTGCCTGCTAGATTCTAATAAAATAATGTGCAAGTTTGTTACAAAAATGGATGTATATGGATTTGGGTAAATTTGGCACAGAGATAGTTTATAACATGCATTTAGGTTATCGGATACTTTTTATCCTGGCTAAAGGTTCCATAAGGATTTTTCTACTATCCACGCGGACGAAATCGCGAGCGAACACTAGTAGTATTAATAAATCAGTAAAACTTCAATGAGCGGTACCCACAGCACGAACATCTATCGAGAAAAAAAAATCTGGTTGCACTCCGGGAGTGCCGGCAGAAGTGAAAACTTGAATACTAACGTTGTGCATTTTTGATATTTTGGAATGTTTTGGGAATAATTTTGCACGAATTGCCGTCTTACGAATTTACTCTGCATTTGAATTTACGAATACAGAACAGTATTGTACGAAAATCTTATCCATAACTTGACAGAAAATCTAGAGTTTTGACATTGAATTAAAAAATTAGCGCGTTGCTATAGTGGTGACACAAGTGTTTACGTCTTGAAATGACGCGCCGCCATTTTCAAGAGAGGGGGATACTTCCGCCGCCGGCTGTCTACTCTCCATCTGTCATATCCGTCTTATGAATTTTCGATCAGGGTCACGGCGTGATCCTGACTGACTGACGCGAGTTTAAGATTTTTTCCCCATTACAAAAAAGCGTACAACGCCGCTAAAGAAGTTTTCACTTCAAAAACGCGCGTAAAAATACTCGCTAGAGTAATTATCTATGAAAACTTTCATTTCGCTCTTCGGCGGTGTACAAATTTCCCATACAAAATTATATACTCTATCGATTTTTTTTACACACGTTATTTCATTCGATGTCTGTTCGTGCTATGCTACGGGTACGGAACTAAATAAGTAGAAGCACTGTTAAGATAACTGTGATCATTCTGCAGTCTGTTAAATTTGACATATTTTTTACACGACTGTCCAAAAAAAGAAAAATATATTGTGTTCAGGGTTTATGAATGTTTGTATGTACTTATGTGAGTTTATTCTACCGTAACTTCTAAACGCTTAAACAGATTAGGATGTGTGAGGTATCGTTAGACTACTTACACATCACCTCGAGTGACACTGGCTATAGACTTTTTTGAAAAAAATGTATATTTATATTTAATTATTACAATATGGGTATCAAATAAAATGAGCACATTCTAAAAAAAACTACTTACTTATATAAATAATTTGTCACTAAATAATATAGATAAATTGCTTAAGAAAAAAATATTAAATAAAAAAGTAAAAGTTTTAGGCAGAGCAGTCGTTTAAACTTTAAACCAACGATAGGGTCAAGTGGGTTAACAATGTAATGTAATAAAATAACACACATCCAACACCACTTTGTAGGCCAGGGACAATCCTTACTTGATCTATGACAAAGGACCCTTAGCATTAATATTATATGAACTGCCGAAATCCAGAGCCGGCCGCAGAACCCAGGGGAACCGCGTTTTGAACATAAAGTACCGCAATTCACTATTCTTTATTATTAACTGCGGAAATGTATTCAGGGGAATTCAAATTTTGCGAACCTCAGAGCGTTAACAATGGCTCTCGTAATATATTAGACGTAGCTGGAATTTCGGTTTTTGAAAGACCCTTTTTTAGGGGGAAAGTACCGGGACAGGTATTTTTGAAGGCACCTCAATGGGTTTGGGGTTACATCCATTATTTTTTAACAAATAGATAGCAATTACATAAAATTTTTAGGGCATTGCGTGAGAAAACATTTGTGTGAGCTATAGTGTTGTATTAGGTGAACAAAACACATACACTTGGCTAAGAACAAGTGTTATTACTTGTTGCGTAAATTTACATATTTATTTACCCAAAACCAATTACTAGGTATGCGTCCATAATCACATACGAGTGTGTCTTCTAAACAAGAGCTAGTGTTTAGTATCAAATCCATCAGACCATTCTCTTTTCTCTGGAAATACGCACATGTCTCTGGTTTTCGGGGGTAATGACAAAAATGGTGAGAATAAAGTTCAGCCTTCTACAAAAATGTAAAAATACCCAGAAGATGTAAAACACTACCTACGTTTTTAACAAAGTTATTAGAATTAAAACCAGTCAAGAGCGAGTCGGACTCGCGCACCGAGGGTTCCATACCATCATAATTGCACTATCAAACCATACTGCAGAGTAGAATAATAAAATTAGTATTGCAGTTTTAGGTCAGCGCCATCTCTTGACCGATAGTGGAACTAATGTTAACGTTTTTAGAAATCTGATAGTTTCTAAAAAAGGGTGCTATATTGAGACATCGTTTTATTTTTCCTGTAATCTTTATTACAAATATTTATTATTATCAAATTATTCCTAATTTACAATATTTTGTTAAAAAATATTAAAATATTAGCATTTTATCACCTAAATAATTTTGAATTAGGCTGTAGGCTCACTAACCCCTTTGTTCGCAAAATATTCTTGCATTGGGCGTGTAAAAAAACAAAAAACCTGCGCGCCTTTTCTCAACATGATTATCATATTGTTTTTGTCGTATTTGTTGCTGTGTGGTAAATTACTTTGCTTTTTCCTCGCAAATGTGTTGAAAAACGTCGTATGAAACTCGTGAGCTCTTACTTATTGCACACTCGGCTGAGTTACGCCCTCGCCTACGGCTCGCGCTGCAACCCACAGCCTTGTGTGCAATAAGCAACCTAAGCTAACTTGTATCATAATGTACTATTATGTCATGAGATGGGTGGTTTAAAGTCATTAAACCACCCATCTCGTGGCCTAAAATGCGTAAAACGTTTTCTTTATTTACTTTCCTGTCCCTTCGCCATAACACTACCAAGCTTCAACTTCATGACACTTTTGTCCCAAACTCACGTTCCAACATTAATATTATATCAGCATACATTTCGTGGTTCCCTTTTCATTTTCACGAAGGCGTTACAAACAAAATATAATTGTAAACAATAACACATTATAACGAGAAAATAAATACGTTTCCCTGACACCCCGTATCCGTTTACACCTACAGGGGTAACACAATATAATAATGTATTCCTTGAATAATGAACAGGCTGTTTCGGCCCTACCGAACGTTACCCGCAACGTTTCTCTTGATCGTAAAATTATACGTAAGCAGCCTAATTTGGCCAGTCCGACTTGAGTGTATGACAAAATGTACTTAAGTGACGTCATTTACTTAACAAAATAAAAATAAATAACACAATTTTCATTTCCGTAGTAGAAAGAAGTTTGTAAACAGAAAGTTTACTTTATGGTATTCAGTAACATATTGAATTGAAGTGGTTGTTGTGGCGTTATAGTTTGAAAGATTTATTTTTACTTTATTGAAAAGATCATCTATCTTAAAGTTTTATGGCAGTCTTAATAAAACGAGGTTAGAGCACAACGGTTTAATCCAAATTGTAAACCGAGCACCACAATTATTTCTAGTAGGTAACTATAAGATTTACTATTAATGTTTCTTTTGATACTAAAAAAGAAAAGATGATACCTATCTCCGTGACTAGTGTCAGTGCCGTCACGATATCAATAACTAATAAAATAAAAACGATAAAACAAGTTTTTTTAATAAATTGTTACCCTGCGTTTCTACTGAATAAATATGTTAAGCCAACTTGTCAATTATAAACATTTTTGACACATATAATCCCGCCTGGCGGCCATGATTTTAACCTCACAAACGAAAAACAATTGTAATTTTTTTATATATTTAGTCCCTATCTTATTGAAAATAATAATTCAATCATTAATATATTAGACTAGCGGCCGCCCGCGGTTTCACCCGCGTGGTTCCCGTTCCCGTGGGAATATCGGGATAAAAAGTATTATATGTTTTAATCTAGGCTATTTACTGTGTGCCAAATTTCAACCAAAACCGTTCAGTAGTTTTTGCGTGATTGAGGAACAAACATCCAAACCCACAAACTTTCACATTTATAATATTAGTAGGATAGTAGGATTACCTATTAGAATTTTCTTGTTACATTTCATTTTTAGTTGCGGATCACGTCAGCGTGGATGTTAATGTGACAAGGTTCCAGCGCATTACCAATTGACGGGGATAATAGTTTTTTGTTTCGAAACAGTTTACAAACACCGTTGTAAATAAAACATGAAAATGAAATAACAATTGAAACATGAATAAATGCATTCATATTAACTGGCAAGAAACTAAGCATCAAATATTAGCTAGTTAATAGAGCGAAATATTTACCATAGCAGACACTTCCAAAGCTAATATCGAAGTGGTGTTACTTAATGGGACAGCGAGCATTTAGTTCTAAGTATTTAATTACAAACAATGAGGGTTGCCATTCCATTTTCTACGAGTACTACGAAAAAAAATCACCATAATACCATTACCACCATTAATTTCAAATCAACCTTGCCGGATTTCTTAATAAAAAGATAAATTGATAAATCTTTTTTGCCGATTACAATATTTAAAACAGAAACTTGTTTTTTTTATTGAATCAGGCGTCACTTGGCGGAAGTTCCAAACCATTGTGAAAAAAGAAAAAATATATATTGGTGAAATTCGGTGTTGGTTTACGCACGATCTAACTCCTGAGGATGCTCCGGGTTGGGGCGAAACACGTGTAGAGTAGTCTATTGGTGAAGGTGCAAGGTGTGTTGCTGTCTGGCTAAATGCAGGTATTGTGCACTGATATTTTGTATATAATTTTGCATTTTTTTGCAGGCGGGCGGTATATCTTGCATATTTGTCTGAAAAAAGAAAAAAATATGTTGCTTACTTCCGGTAAGCAACATATTTTTTTCTTTTTTCACAAAGAAACGTAATAAATTAACATATTTAAAGAGGCAAGAGGACACTTTTTTAAAATGGTTAAAAGTAGCGTCTGTTGATTTGTTTTAACAAATTCTCAATAGCGTATCAATTTACAATGGAATTATCTGCTACTTATTAGATTCGAAAGATGTGAGAAGCAACCCTTATTCTATGTCAGAATTGAAAGTGGCAAGTAACTTTTAAGCAACAAAAGACCTTACTGTTGTCTATTTAATGTTTGGTGTTGAGTGAACAAGTAAACTTTTGGAGGTACGCTTATGTTGAAGAGAGGGTAATTTGTATTTATTGTATTAAAGCGTGCGGTTACAGCTGTATCAGGATTCAGGAAATGTATTTTGATATTAAACAAGGAAATATGGAATATGGATACCTACAAGGTCTCATATTGTTAATTTCTAACATCAAACATAATAAGCACGGATAAAAATAGAGTATTTGCTGCACATTAGGGCTATATGCGGAGTTTCACCAGACGAATCCTGTCAACCGTTGTTTAAAAATCTTGGCTTATTGCCGCTGCCTTCTCTTTACATTTGCGAAGTGACTACTTTCGTTCGTAATCACAAAGACTTGTTTAAGAAATCTGGTAATCTTCGATTAAGATACCCAAAAAGACTAATATTTGATGATATTTAGAGATACGTTATTTTCGTTTTAAAAAAATAAAAGTGATAAATGCGAAATTCTCGTAATTTATGCGCTAAATACAAATTACAATATTTTGTGTATTTAATACTTTTTCAACGAAATTACGAAGAAAAAGCCCATTAGCAGCGGCCGTGACCACATCGTCTCTAGACACTAACTCAACGCTGAAAGGTTCTCCAAAATTCCATTTTTCATGGATATACCCAACGATTCAGTCACAATCGTGTGTAGTCATCCTGAATACATTTCACACAATTCTCTGGAAATTCTCTGGAAATGGTAATATGAAACAGGTCGATGATAATTTAACGTTCCATTCTACGTAAGAATGATTTGATTTCGTTCATCCGAAAGGAGCATACATCAATCGTTTGCAGATCCAATACACTAATTGTTAAATCGCTTTGTTCATTGAATGTATTGAATAACGAAGTGAGACAGACAAGCCTATTTCACCAAGTCCGGTTAAGTTCAAATTAATTTACTTGACAAGTAATTTATATTTTGATTCCATTCAGATGTCTAATCGTAGATGGTGAAATAGGCACATAGAATATTGAACATTCTCAGTGATTTTTCAACTTAATTTTTTTTTCAAGGTTGATAGTATTCTATTTATCATCTCTTTTCTCGTTTCGATACCGAGTAAAATAGAAATCTTACTCGGAATAAAAATAAAATAAAACTTTCTAGGTTAAAGATAAAATAGTTACGGATTTATGTTATAATTGAACTGTAGTGTTTTTGATCACATCAAAAATGCTTTAGATTTAATGAAATAAACTATTTAGTTAAGGGATAAGGGAAAAGAGAAGAGGTCATATCAGAAACTTTGAATAAAAGGAACAAAAGAAATGTTTTGTTACTTGACCGAGTGAACGTGAAGCGCGAGCGAAGCGTCTCCCTTTCAGCTTGGGCAAAAATGCTTTCGTATGTCCATCAGGCTGTCCGTCTCCAGGCTGTCCATCCATCACATTTCTCAACCAATTCTCATGAAACTTTGTAAGCAAGATCGATATATTTTATATGGATTTTTTTGTCGATTCAGATTTTCAAGATTTTTCAAAATGGCATGGATATGGGAAGAATCTTATTTCATCCATTTCGAAAAATGTTTAAAATTTCACAAACGCGAGAGAACCACTTAGTCAATATTTAAATAAGGAGTGTGACTTTTAATCTACATATTGTTTCAAACTCTCCGAGCTTGTTTCACCATCCCTTGTTATCCACTTCCCACACGAGGGAACTACAAAGAACTAAAACAACTGTAGAACAACATTGTCGTACTAGCAACAGCCGTTACTCAAGGCTTAAATCTTAATTAAACGCACGACTCGGGCCGAGTGGGCGAAGTGTGTTGACGAGATAATATTTCCTGGATTAGGTGGCTTTAAGGCAAGGGTCCACTGGATGAGGTGGTTTAAACTTTTGTTTTATTTTTATTATTAAATTCAGATGTACAAAACAAGTGATAGCCAGAACAGTATGATAAATAATAAATAACTTAAAGGCTATGTTGAAACCGTTAAATATGTAATCTGAATTAGCAGCGAATAAGTTGTGTTATCTATAATGTGATTACTATTTGAATCCGTTTAAAATACGTTATAAAATAAATAAAAAGCAATTCAATAAAATTAAAATCTAAATTATATCATATTTATATATTTTTATCACACTAAAAATATATAAAAAGAGAGAGAAAATATCTATTCAAAAAATAAAATAGCATTACAATATTTTTTTTGTATTTTCTGAATTAGGCGATGTAAAGAGTCCACTGGATGAGACTGTTTAAGTTGAATTTTTACGGACTGCCTTAAACAAAATAATTACGGAAAACCTAATTTTGACTGACCAAATTAATGTGAGTGTAAGATAGTTAGGTAATGGTATCACCTCTTCTGTCTCCTAAAACATCGATGTTTACACTGCGTAAGTAATTTAATGATGATAACGAAACAAATTTAAGTAAGTCTATTTGACTGTTAGTAATTTTCTAAGAACCCATAAAGTCGCTTTTCATCAGTCTATTCATGTTTTCTATTAATAGCACAGCTATACGCAATACATGCTAGTAGGTCTTCCTAAAGGCTATCATTCACTATCCTGCTTAACCAAGGCAGGCCGCCTTGCAGGTAGGGAAGCCAACTTTTTTGCATCAAATAAAGTATTTTCAAGATTATTACGTGTAAAAATATAGTAAATGGTGAAAAAGTCCAAAAAAATATAGTAGGTGGCCGTTTTGTATGGAGGTTTTTAAAGAAGTTGTATTTTTCATACTTAAGTAGGTACTAAACATTTTTATAATTTATTCAACAACCTTAAAAACAATATTATGCAATAACTCATGTGCATATAAGTAATATTTTTGCTGCTTTTTTTTAATTTTTTCACTTGAAAAAATATAGTAGTTTTGCCTAATATATATTTTTTCAAAAAAATATAGTAAGCGAGCCCGCAATATAGTAGGATACTATATTATATAGTAGGGTTGGCAACCCTACTTGCAGAATGCAAGGTGCATCCTACACGGTGTTGCAGGACGCCATGCAGGCTGCGACAACATTCACAATCCTGCATAAAGGACGCTTGGCGGACTGCAACACTACAGTACTTATAATCTATTCTGTGCTGCAGGACAGGGGCCGTACTGGCTAACGCTCCAAACTTCGGCAAGTCTTTCAGGCTTCATATTGATACAGATTAATAGGCCAAAATTGCGAACCCCGATTCATGATGTCACACAATAGCAATATTATCTTCCAAATAACTTCGGCAAAAAGCACAATACAAAATTCCGTATTTCGATTTATCTGTTGTAAGTTAAAGCCCGGCGGATTTTTCGAAGTTGGGAATGTTCAGCTAACATAAATGGAAATACGATATAGGGCCCCAGGATAGTGAATGGGCCCCTTTATAGACGTGGTAGCGGTAGGAAGACGCCACTCTCCCCCAGTTAGAGCCCAATATTTTTAGGGTTCCGTAGCCAAAATGGCAAAAAACGGAACCCTTATAGATTCGTCATGTCTGTCTGTCTGTTTGTCTGTCTGTCTGTCTGTCTGTCCGTCCGTATGTCACAGCCACTTTATTCCAAAAGTATTAAGACTACATAGTTGAAACTTGATAAGTAGGTGTATTCTGTGAACCGCTTTACGATTTTTACATAAAAATAAAAAAATAAAAGATTAAGAGGGGGCTCCCCATACATGGAACTGAAACTGAAAATATTTTTTTCATCAAACCAATACTTGTGGGGTGTCTATAGATATGTCTTTAAAAATGACATGGAGGTTCCTAAGACTGTTTTTTTTTTCAAAGTCAACCGTTTGAAAGATATATGCCGCCAAAGTGGTAAAATGTGTGTCTCCCCCCCCCCCCTTAACTTTTGAAGTAAGAGGGTGAAAAATCTAAAAAAAATATAAGCTATAGATCCTAATAAACACTTTCAACGAAAATTAGTTTGAACGAGATACAGTAATTAGTTTTTGAGATATAGTACATTTTCCAAAACCGCAGATATAACTTTGTCATTCATACAAACACTGTGAACAACAAAGTTATTTTTTCAGACGAAAAATGATAGCGGTATTAGAATATGGTATGGTATAATGTACCTACGGAACCCTACTGCGCGTGGCCCGACACGCACTTGGCCGGTTTTTAATCATTAATTGCGCCATGTTTGTATTATGTGCCGCTAGTGTGCGACCAGCCTAATTATAGTAAGTCCTTACTCACTCGCCGGTGCCAGTGTGGTTAGCAACTTGTTGCGGTGTAGATGGTCTGCGGTACCACACGAGTGATATCTTACGTGGCTTGTGTGAATTGAATTGTTTCTCTGAACTCTAATCTAGTGTAAGGTGAAGATACTGGTGCTGTGCTTTACCAACATAATATTATAAATATAAACTCCATAGTGGCAACCCTAAGCCGAAAACGTATTTTGCATTGGCCTTTTAATGGGATTGATTATCGAAAACAATAGTCTATTTGCGTCTAGGGTTGTCACTTTGCAGTTTTCCATACAAAGAAAATCAAAACTTCTCAGCCAGGTGGTTTTCAAGGTTTAGAAAAAAATTCCGGGGTCGTATGCATGGTACCTTTATTAGGTATATTTAGTTTTTAGGGCTGTATTGTAGATAAAGGTAGACTGTAAGGTGCACTGACATGAAAAATATTTTTTTTTATTTAACTGGACAGGCTGTCTGTATGATTTGACAGCAAAGTTCTTGTGCCTATTTGAAACGCCACTAGCGTGCGTCTAAAGAACTAATTATAATATGAAAATGGTCTTCAAACTTTAGTACCATGCACGCACGCTATGCTCACGCTACGTCCTACAGCGCCAACATGGCGGTAATCAAATAGGCACAAAAACAGTTTGACATAAGCCTGTCCATCAATGATGTACGGTGAAGCCAATTTGATACTAGGAATGGAAATCATACCATAAGATGATTTCTTTTTCTTTTTCTAATGAATAAAAAATATGGTAGATAGGGACCATCAAACTGAACAAATTTTCATACAAAAATTGACAATTAATAATACTGAAAATATCAAAATGTATGAAACAGCCAGTCGTTCTTTTCTTTGCTGTTAGAGTTGGTCCCTTAACAAAACCCCCTTAAAAAAATATTAAAAATAACCTAACAAAAACAGCTTCACAAATAAATAGCTCTAAAAAGCTAGAAATAAAATATTCTAATATGCATAATTACTAAATCGAAAGTTTGTACGCATATCTAATATTAAACAACGCCTTTTGAAGTCGGGTGGGGAGAAGGAGACAAAGGATATTTTTTTATCTAAACTCCAATCATGGATTTAAGACCCCACCCGACTTCATAAGACGGTTGTTTAATATTAGATATGCGTACAAACTTTCGAGTTAGTAATTATGCAGATTTGAATATTTTATTTCTAGCTTTTTAGAGCCATTTATTTTTGAAGCTGTTTTGTTAGGTTATTTTTAATGTTTTTGAAGGAGGTTTTGTTTTTTGAAAAAGTTTTTTATTTTAACCTTTTTTGTGATAAGTATATTTAATGACGATATTAACTTAGTTACAACAGCTTTATGTCAACGGCTCATCACCTTTTACAAAATACTGCTTTTCCCGACGCAGGGGCGTTAACTGTTGAGGAGTTCTCCTGAGACTTCACTATCAGCTCCACATTACCATATAATGCATTATAACGAGCATAAATAGCCTAGCAACCATATTAAAGTAATCATACCGTCATACGCACCAGTGAAATACCTACTTAGTATTGAACAATTCCGATAATCATCTTATGGTCTTCATCATCAGTTCCACTTCACCAAAATGGTACTTCCCGAAAGCAAATGCATAAGTTAGGTACTTAAGAAAATACCAAAATCGCTATAGGTGTGCCTATAATATTTGAAGAGTTCTCTTGATTTCTCCAGGATCCCATCCCAAACAGATCCTGACCTTATGACAATGTGACCAACTTGGAAGTATATACTTACAAACAAAAAAAGAATTATTCAAATCGGTCCAGCCGTCTTCGAGTAATCGAGTAACATACATAAAAAAAAACAAATATTCCGACGAACTGGAACCTCCTCCTTTTTTTGAAGTCGGTTAAAAAGTTGTTCAGTTTGACGGTCCCTGTAGGTATCTACCATATTCAGAATCACGGTTTTTTTTTTTGTAACAGCCTGTATAATATGAATTCTAAAATAATAATAAATAATGAAGGATAATTACTTTTCGTTGCCATGGCTACGTAGGTACTAGTTAGCTAGTATTATAGAATACATGTAGTATGTATACTATAATACTAGTAACTTAAAACTATCACACAATATCGCAATACACAACCGGCGTAGTATAACGGATACTAAGTTACACGACAACACGCCAAATCTGAAATCTCGTATGATCACAGAATACATAATAAACGTTACCATACTGCTTACACACAATGCTTTGTTTTAACAATAGCAATCAATACCGTCATGTAATGTATGCGTACCTTTACTAGAATCTTCAGACTTCATAGCCATAATAAATCATACGTCTTAAGGCCTTTATTCCCAAAATGTTTGCAGAGTCGGGTGCTGAAACAGCTGGCGAAGCGTCTCGTCTCTGTCGCGAAACGTACAAGGTCAGGGACATTTATGTTCATAAACGTACGAAAAGGAGAATAACCACTATTGATACCACCATTTTAGGCCCTGTGCCTCAACAAAATCAAATATTATTTTGTATTTTTTTTTTTTCATTCTTAGGCTTCGTTATGCGAAATCATTTGTCTCTGACTTTTTCTTAAGTGTAAAGAGTATGGAAAATAACCTCACTTTTTCGATGTTTTTCGTGGTTTTTTCATCATTATCTTAAGCACAATTATCTTTCTTGAAAAAAGTTATTGGAGCAACTGCACATCAGTACGTTAAAGTGTATTTTGATGTAGAATTCAATACGTTTACGCTATTATTTACGCCAAAAATATGGCCTGCGTTAAGCGCTTTTGATGATATTCTGGTTTTTTTTACAATCATCTGTGAGGTTTACATGCAATTTAATGTTTGTAGCAACTAGATAAACTCTTTAGCTTGTCGTATGATTTTTTTGGTGGCTACAAGTTTACGTTTTCTATATAAAAATATGGCCGCGCAAAACATGTTTTCCTATTACCGCCCCTTAACGATATAATATTTGAAACTTTGTCGTTTCCTGAGATAGAAGACAGATTTATTGAGTAGATAATTTGATTTGACTTATTTTAATCAACGTCCTCCTTAAGTACTTCTTTTTAACATTGAAAATGTTTGTGTTCCCCAGTGTATGTGCCCGAGATGTTCAGCCCAAAGTGCGGCATGGCCGTAGATCTGTCAAAATTTGGAGATGTCTCTGTAAAGATGTGTCAAAATGTGTAAAGCGCGGCGTATGGTGCTTGAATGTTGAAAATCGGGTAGTTTTTGAGAATTAAAAATAAATGTTTCCGATTTGCCGGATAAAAATTAGAATAACTTTTTTCGGGGGCATTAATCAAAATTCGGAAAAAACTCATCTAGAGATTAAATTAGGCTACAAAATAATATTTAATCATTTCGTCCGTTTTATATAACCTGACGTGTTGCTGACTGTACAATTGTACATACGACTTACGATTACATTACTCCCAAGCAAACAAAAGGAGTTTATTACCTCAAAATATCCTTAATTGAACCCCCTAATTAAACACAAACATTTGCGTAAGGCCTGAGTTACAATAATACAAATAGGTATGTGTTGTGTGCGTTAATATATCATTACGCCGAAAGATAATTGAAATTGTTTGCTTCTAACGTCTGACAATCGTCTATTTGTCTCTCAGAAGCTGTGATTAAGTGAAATTCCTATATTATGTGGAAAACTCCTATATAGCTATTTATATAGTGTGTGATTCATTAATCATGATAGTGAATTACACAATAATTTAAGAGACTTCGCACATGAAGCGTAGTATAAACGAATCTTATGCGACGCTTTTACTGCACACCATGCGAGAACGTTATGGACTATTTACATGGGTCTGTCAGACTGACAGTCTGTCAGATGACAGCGATGCTATCACCTGCCATTCAATTTTGGAAGCGACTTGCTAAGTGACTAAAGTCGTCCTACACTTGTGACTAAAATCGACCCATGTAAATAGTCCATAACGTTCTCGTATACTAGTAACTAAGGAACTCGATTCTACTCTCTACTTAATGTACTCGACGACACCGAACGACGTGTATTCTGCGAACATGTTAGAATGCAATAATAGTGTATTGAAAATTACACTATCATTTGTTCGAAGGTAATGGGGCATTTACATAGGTGACTTAAAAATCGACCGTGTAAATGGCAATCCGGCTTAGGCCGCAGGTGGCTGAACAAAACTATGATCCGGTGGCCTAAATTGGAAATACGTTATTACATATTGTTACCTAGGTTACACTACACATAATGTAGTTAATGGTGTAACCTAGGTAACAATATGTAATAACGTATTTCCAATTTAGGCCACCGGATCATAGTTTTGTTCAGCCACCTGCGGCCTAAGCCGGATTGCCATTTACACGGTCGATTTTTAAGTCACCTATGTTAATGCCCCATTACCTTCGAACAAATGATAGTGTAATTTTCAATACACTATTATTGCATTCTAACATGTTCGCAGAATACACGTCGTTCGGTGTCGTCGAGTACATTAAGTAGAGAGTAGAATCGAGTTCCTTAGTTACTCTGAGAGGAATACTTCCGAAAAGCGACGATTCTGTGACGGCATCGTGTCATCTGCGGATATGTTTAGAACTATCTCACATTCTTTGAATCTCTACTGTCAGAATACATATAGAAGAAATTCAAAAATTTAATGTGACAAAAATATATACCCCTCAGGGTCACGTGGTCATCTTCCTAATGTTGTCTTCTTTGGGAAGACTTTGGGAAGAAAACAATATTAGGATCATGACCACGTAACCCTGAATTCCTTCATCCTCTCCCTACCCTACTGTACGTACAATTTAGCGGCACGTCTCAAACTCAATCGATTAATGAATCTCACAACTATATATAACGGTTTAATAAATATTTGTCAATTTGTATTAGCATAACTTATGTAAAGCTGTATGTACAGACAGCACGAAGGTCGCTTAACACTTCAGTACTTGGTCA
The DNA here is from genome assembly GCA_943789525.1 of Agriphila geniculea. Lineage (NCBI taxonomy): Eukaryota > Metazoa > Arthropoda > Insecta > Lepidoptera > Crambidae > Agriphila > Agriphila geniculea. The sequence continues at coordinate 17,775,312 of OX038883.1, read as the reverse complement.
CAGCAACTTTTATGACAGCTGATGTCACAGTTTGAAGCATTAGTCGAAAAAGTACTAAAATGTTAAGCACCTTTCGTTGCTGAGCGTACTAACCAATATTGTGAAATAATACCATTAAGATTTATTTACAATCACAGTAAGTTTAATGCAATCGTATCGACTCACAGAGATCAAACCATACCAAACTTGATGGGATATAGACGGATCGATTATTTCCTTTAAGCCAATCCACACATTCGTTTGAAGGATAAGTCGATATGTATTAATGAACGCTACAGTGGCGCTACCCTTGCGACTGGCGTCGAAAGATAATTGGATTCCAGATTTTGTGAATATTTCATTCCGAATGCTCCACTGCGAGTGGGAGGCAGATTGCAGTTTTGGGAAGCTCAATTTAGACATCTCGCAAATTGGTGTTTTCGAAGAAGCGTTAAGTGAAGTAGTAGGAAGTAAATCTTCTGTCAATGTTTGCCTAAATGACGTAAAAAAGTGAAATTAAAACTAACGGTGTTACCCTTGGTGGTACTACTGAGGGTTCCGGTACCTTCAGTAGTACCACGGTTAACAAATTGGAATGTGCAATGCGAGTTGCTCTTGGTACCTATCCCATAGATACCTAGGCAATTTTCTAAACATACGACCCAGTTTTGCAGCTGATAATTTTATTTTTACATTAAAGAGTATAAGGTAGGTATTTATATCTATGAATTCTAATACATAACAAAAACAAACAACACCTTGTCTGAATCACGGCTGTTGTTTGTAGGTGAAAACGCTGTATTAAAATCTAATGGTGTTTCCAATAATCCATCCACCACTGTATACCCTATATGTCAGCTACTAAGTAACCATATTAATGCCAAACCAAAGTAGGCACCTACTTATTTCGTGATGTAGTTTTAAGAAGCACTTTAAATCTAAAAACATTAAGAAAAGCGCTATTTGAAGAGCACTGCAAAATAAATTATCAACTCAAGCTATAATAAAATCCTGAATTCCTGACCACACTGAATTAATGTAAACACTTCATCAGGGCAGCTAAAGTAATTCGTACAGCTAGAATACAACTAAACACATAAATAAACTTCGTATCCCAAAACAATTCAAAACTTAGCTCATTAGTGACACAAGAAAGAGAAACAAATATATCGGCAAACTGGTCAACTTGTAGCGTCCGACTGGTAAACTTTGGTCAAATAACCTTTTTCGGGGCAAGTTTAAGGCTTAGCACACATGAGTAGCTTTATTTTTGTACAATACACAATACGGGATGACTTTTGCAAGCCGTTCAAGTTGCGAGCCGTGCGTCGAAGGAGGTATCATAAGCAAGGCGTGGGGCTAGGGTTACCATATGAAAAAAAAACCGGACAAGTGCGAGTCGGGCTCGCCCACCGAGGGTTCCGTACAGACCTACATCTATACATAAAATAAAGCTATAGAAAAGTTGTGTCGGTACAAAGGAAATATTTTGAAAAAAGTGGTTGGTAGTTATTAGTTTTTATATGAAAACTGTACTACGGAGAGTTCAAGCTTTATCCCAGGTTCTACCTACCGGAATTATGTGAAAAATTGCTTAGATTATAAGTTGGACTCCAAGCTACCAAACTGTAAAAAAATACCATCAAAATCCGTTCAGCAGACTGCTATATATATAGATAACCATTTGAAATCCTTTGTCGCCACGTATAAAATAACCCTTCCAGGGATTACGACAAAGAATTGACCACGGGCGAAGGTTTGAAATGGAATAGTACATTACTGCAGCGGCACTCAATACAGGCATTGAAGAACATACGTGAGTCCATCAATGCCTAGTTGCGGCCAAGGCTTGTGTAGTACTTTTAAACTTTTAACTTTTTAGTTTTAAAAGTTTTAGCTTTTTATTTTAATTTTAAATTACTTACAGTAATTGAAAAAAGAACATGGAAAGTGGAATGTGCACATAAAGACCTTTCATTTGATACACATATTGAAAAAAAAATCCGGTTTTTTTTCATTTATTTGATGAGCATGTGCTCATTGGAATGTTCCAAAAAATTGAAAAAAAAATAAAAACTTTTTTTTTTTCGACGAAACGAAAAAAATTTTTTTTTTCAATACCTATGGGTATCAAATGAAAGTTTTTTGAAAAGTTTTTTGGAAAGTGCTCATCAAGCCTTTCATTTGATACCCATATTGCAAAAAAAATATTATTTTTTCGTTTTTTTTTTTCTCCTTGCTCCTTGATGAGCATATTCCAAAAAACTTTTCAAAAAACTTTCATTTGATACCCATAGGTATTGAAAAAAAAAATTTTTTTCGTTTTTATTTTTTTTTATCTTTTTGGAATGCGCTCATCAAGGCCTTTCATTTGATACCCATATTGCACCAACAGTTTTTTTTTTCGTTTTTATTTTTTTTTCAATTTTTTGGAACATTCCAATGAGCACATGCTCATCAAGGCCTTTCAAGTGATACCAGTATACCAAATATTAAAAAAATATTTTTGGAATGTGCTCGCTCATCAAGGCGACATTTGGTACCTATATTTGTGTTTCATTGAAAAGTTCGCTCCATTTCTGAATTACACGTGTGTAATGAGTTTTAATAGAAACATTGCTGGACAGGCGCCGGCAATTTTTGTATGAAAATCCATTATTACACGTTAGTAATGGATTCTCAGACAAATATTGACGGCGCGGTTTAGGTCCGTCCGTAAACTCCGATTTAGCACGAAGAAGGTTGTCAAAATAATGTTCGAATTTCCAAGCATTTTTGAGAAAAAATAAAATAATTACAAACCCACCGCACCTGTATAAAATACAAGTACTGTTGATTGTCAACAGATGGCGCTGTATATCAATAGTACACTGTATAATGTTCTGTGAAATGGTTTTATCTATCGCAATGTTATTAGAGAAAATGGGTATATTCCAACAGGACCCTTGCTCCGAAAGTCTGTTTCCATCCCGTTCGAGTCACGTCATATTGTTAAAAACGCGCTGATTGTTATATACTTACTCTGTGGTGATAGCTGGAATGCACTCCGTTGATTTTGGTTGTGTGAAGCCGAGACTTTTATTGTAGTGGTGGCTACCTCGGCTGACCTTACCGAGTAAACTGTTTTGTTTATACTTGGTGCCAAATGCTCCAAGCAACATTGGAATGCGATGCACCCGCATTTTAATGTAAACTGAAACAATCTACCACTGAACTATTCAACACTTGACACTGGCAAAAATTACTTCCAAGAAGAAAGTAGATTGCCAAAACAAAAATAAGAAGAAGAAGACCCCCTGTCATACAGCGTGACCATGGAAATAGTACTATAAACCGGAATGAGCGCTTCGCCCCAAAACGAGCCGACAGAGAGGTCAAGTAGATGTATGTGTCCTTTTCTTCATTAGGGTGACCAAACCGTATGGTTGGCCGGAGACATACTTTAAATAAATTATAATACTTTAAACTGTTTAATATAAACTTAAATACCTAGGTAGTTCTTTATTTATAATTAACACTTTTTACCGCGTTTTTATTAGGTTGCTTGCTCTTTTGTTTGTTTGAGCACAAATTTTGCAAACAATTTTATACTGAATTCCCGATGAGCTAGAGACTTGAAACTTTGAACACAGGTCAGAAATGGAAGGAAATGCAATATTACAATGCCGTCAAAACTAGTTTTGTCCGTCAGCTACCGGCAAACCTAGTTCTGACCTACAGCTACCGGTTAAACTAGTTTTGTCCAACAGCTACCGGCAAAACTAGTTTTCTGCAATAGCTACAGGCAAAACTAGTTTTGTCCAACCGCTGCCGTCAAAACTAGTTTTGTCCATCAGCTACCGGCAAACCTAGTTTTGACCTACAGCTACCGGCTAAACTAGTTTTGTCCAACAGCTACAGGCAAACCTAGTTTTGACAAACAGCTACCGGCAAAACTAGTTTTGCGCAATAGCTACAGGCAAAACTAGTTTCTTCCAACCGCTGCCGTCAAAACCAGTTTTGTGCAATAGCTACAGGCAAAACTAGGTTTGTCCAACCGCTGCCGTCAAAACTAGTTTTGTCCATCAGCTACCGGCAAACCTAGTTCTGACCTACAGCTACAGGCAAAACTAGTTTTGTCCAACCGCAGCCGTCAAAACTAGTTTTGTCGATGGACAAAACTAGTTTTGCCGGAAGTTTTAAGTTTGCCGGAAGCTGATGAGCTTCCGGCAAACTTAGTTTAACCTAAAGCTACCGGCAAAACTAGTTTTGTCCAACAGCTACCGGCAAAACTAGTTTTGTGCAATAGCTACAGGCAAAACTAGTTTTGTCCAACCGCTGCCGTCAAAACTAGTTTTGTGCAATATCTACAGGCAAAATTAGTTTATCCAACCGCTGCCGTCAAAACTAGTTTTGTCCATCAGCTACCGGCAAACCTAGTTCTGACCTACAGCTACCGGTAAAACTAGTTTTGTCCAACAGCTACTGGCAAAACTAGTTTTGTCCAACAACTACCGGCAAAACTAGTTTTGACCAACCGCTGCCGTCAAAACTAGTTTTGTCCAACAGCTACAGGCAAAACTAGTTTTGTCCAACCGCTGCCGTCAAAACTAGTTTTGTCCATCAGCTACCGGCAAAACTAGTTTTGTCCAACAGCTAACGGCAAAACTAGTCTTGTCCAACAGCTACCGGCAAAACTAGTTTTGTGCACTAGCTACAGGCAGAACTAGTTTTGTCCAACCGCTGCCGTCAAAGCTAGTTTTGTCCGTCAGCTACGTGCAAACCTAGTTCTGACCTACTAGTAGGCAAAACTAGTTTTGTCCATCAGCTTCCGGCAAACTTAGTTTAACCTAAAGCTACCGGCAAAACTAGTTTTGTCCAACAGCTACCGGCTACACCTAGTTTTGTCCTACAGCTTTAGACAAAACCGGCAAACAGGTACCGGCAAATCTAGTTTTGTGCAAAAGCTACAGGCAATACTAGTTTTGTCCAACCGCTGCCGTCAAAAATAAATTTTGTCCATCAGCTACCGGCAAACCTAGTTCTGACCTACAGCTACCGGCAAAACTAGTTTTGTCTAGCAGCTACCGGAAAAACTAGTTTTGTCCAACAGCTACCGGCAAAACTAGTTTTGTCTAGCAGCTACCGGCAAAACTAGTTTTGTCCACCAGCTTCCGGCAAACTTAGTTTAACCTAAAGCTACCGGCAAAACTAGTTTTGTCCAACAGCTACCGGCTACACCTAGTTTTGTCCAACAGCTTTCGACAAACCGAAATTAATAATAATAATCAAATTCATGTTTGTGCGCCTATTTCGATGAAACTCGGTTTCGGCATGATGATGATTTCGATGAAACCGGCAAAACTGAAAATAATTATTTATTTAAAAAAAATTTGGAACAATTTATTTATCACGTTTTTATTAAATTGCTTTTTTGTTTTTATTTTTTAAATATGGTAATTCAACCAATACAAAATCTAGTTTATTCAATTCAATTTAAGTTCAAGTGTAAATAATTACGCAACTTTAAAGTTTATTCCATTTTTTTTATAAAAATACAATGTGCGTGAACTTCGGAAAAACAAATGAATGTTGGAAAAACAAGTAAAAGTAGGAAAACATTGTCTAGTGATCTGTAGTCAAAAAAAGATGCAAACGATTTTCGACTTTATTGACCTTTGAAATTCGGTTGCTTTTTCCCATAATTATACTTGTTCATTTACTTTGCTGTTTCATTAAAAACTGTTATTTTGGTAAATATGTCAATAAGGTCTAAAATTCTTGCACCAATTTCTTTACTTGTGAAGTTAATAAAATGGGTGCATGAGATTTACGACGACACAATGTTAAAAATATAAAAAGAAACCAAGATGGCGGCCAACTATATTGTTCGTGGGCCGATTTTGATGAAACTCGATTTTGCTACTATTTTGATAAAAAATAACAACGAAATGTTAAAAATATAAACAAATATGGCAACCAACTCTTTTATTTGTGATTGGGGCTGATTTTAATGAAACTCGGTTTCAGGACTAATTTGACAAGAAAATAATAACACAATATTGAAAAAAATAAAAATCCAAGATGGCAGCCAACTTTTTTGTTTTTGGGCCGATTTCGATGAAACTCGGTTTTTGGTAATATTTTGACAAAATAATAACAACGCAATTTTTTAAAATACTAAAAATCTTAGGCGGCAACCAACTTTTTTGTTTTTTGGGCCGATTTCGATGAAACTCGGTTTTTGGTACTATTTTGACAAGAAAAAACAACTCAATGTAAACTGATGGAAAAATAAAAAAAGATCAAAATGGCTGCTAATTTGTTTTTGAAATCGGCCCAAGAACAAAAAAGTTGGCCACCATCTTGAATTTTGTAAGTTTTCAACATTGCGTTGTTATTTTCTTGTCAAAATCGTACCAAAAACAGAGTTTCATCAAAATCGGCCCTAAAACAAAAAAGTTGGCCGCCATCTTGAATTTTTAGTTTTTTTAAAATTGCGTTGTTATTTTCTTGTCAAAATAGTTCCAAAAACCGGGTTCCATCAAAATCGGCCCAAAAACAAAAAAGTTGGCCGCCATCTTGGATTTTTTAATTTTCAAAATTGCGTTGTTATTTTCTTGTCAAAATAGTACCGAAAACCGAGTTTCATCGAAATCGGCCCATTAACAAAAAAGTTGGCTGCCATCTTGGATTTTTAGTTTTTTAAAAATTGCGTTGTTATTTTCTTGTCAAAATAGTTCCAAAAACCGAGTTTCATCGAAATCGGCCCAAAAACAAAAAAAGTAGGCCGCCATCTTGGATTTTTAAAATTTTCAACATTGCGTTGTTATTTCATGTTGAAATAGTACCAGAAACCGAGTTTCATCGAAATAGGCGCACAAACATGAATTTGATTATTATTATTAATTTTACCGTCTCGCCTGCGACCTCTAGCCATTTCAATAGAACAATTTCGTTTTTTTTGGAAATCTGAAATGGTGAAGTATTTATGGTCACACTAGTTTTGTAAAGTTACATTTCCTATAGATTGAAATTCTTAAATTGAAATTCAAGGTCAAAATCGGAGTTGCCAGGATTGACACTTCTATTTATTACCACCTCACCGATGATTGCTGATTAGCATTATTGTAGATATCTAATTAAATCAAAAAAGTTCTGTTTTATATTACAATTATTATGTGTCATTCTAAAATTAATATTTAAATAGTATATATTCGACTTCCCACTCCGAATCATTAATTTTGATACTCTACTTGATTGGTAACGTACATATTTTTAGTCCTACTATCGTAGTATTATTGTTTAGTAATGGCAATTGTGCGAACGAGACACCGACCTCCACCTGGTGTTGTCTCATTCACACAGTAGTGCCTTCAGTCAATGTCGTCGATAGAATTTCAACTCTATGAGCAATGCAATAAAGTTGAATTTCTTTTAAACGATAGGTGAAAATTTTTGAAGTGTACTCACTCCCTATCATAAACCTCCTTGAGCGTGACATACCGCCATGTTGCGAAAATATTTAGAGCCAAATTTATTACTTTTTAATTTTATTTTTAAAAGTAATTAACTATAACAATATTTGAAAGGATCTGAATAATTAATAATAATAAATATTGATATTTTAAAAAGAATTAGTGGCGCGATTAATCCAAAAGTAATTAGAAGTTAAACTATGACCGCGCATACCGTTGTTTCACCAAGATGATTATTAATTACGTATTTTAATGACCATATTTTATTTTGATTTAATTACAAATATACAGTTTTCAGATTTATTCCTGTAAGTGTAGTATAAGAAGCTATTACCTGCCAAATTTCATAGTTCTAGGTCAACGGGAAGTACCCTATGAATTTTGATTCCTTTGAGAGTATCGAAAATGCGTTTTTTGCGCCCTAAACGGCAGTATCTTTTTTTTACGTTAACTTAGAAGTTTGATTTTTTTACAGCTTCAAGGGCCCGTAGACCTTAGTATATGGTTTAAATTGCAACTCGATACCTCCACGCGTTCCCGAGATAAAGGGTCTTGACAGACAGACGGACGGACGGACAGACAGACAGACGGACAACAAAGTGATCCTATAAGGGTTCCGTTTTTTCCTTTTGAGGTACGGAACCCTAAAAATCAAAAGTCCGGAGAAAAGGCCCGATATCCATTGAAAAATCCTGAGATTTGTAGCAGTTTGAGAAGCACTTGGGGGGGGGGTAGTTGGCAGCGGCAAACTGATTAAATAATAGAAAGCTTATTTATCCTTCTACTAAATGTACTGATTTTTATTGAACATTCTAAAAATCCTGAGATTTCCTCAAATTTTCGAAATCCGGCCGCAATCCTGAGCAAAGTCCAAAAATCCTGAGATCTCCGGACAAATCCTGAGATATGGTAAACCTACGTGGGGCGGGGCGGAGAGTTCCCTTTCTGTACGGTAGTACTTATATCTATTCTGTGGCATAGACTCGAAAGTTCACAAATCTAATGCCTTTACACTAAACTTTCTAATTCTCACTAATTTAAATGTTCCTAAAATAACACAGCATAGAGCGCGTTTGTTATGAAAGTTACAATACGTTTATGTACAGTTCTGTTGATCACATAATATGAAACAACCGTGTTATTACAAAAGATTTTTAAACACTGTTTAACTTAGAGACCTGTTTAAATTTTATACTGTCCCTTTCAAACAATACTGTCAAAAAAGTGACAGCATCACAATTAGGTGTCTAAGTTAAACAGTGTTTAAAAATCTTTTGTAATAACACGGTATATTTATTTTAAGCGTGTTTTCTAGTCTCTTGATTTTTCAGATCGCATTTTTAATGAAAGAAAGGTCTTTACTTTATTTCTGCGGTTTAGCGAGTAGATATTTTATATTTTGGGATTTTGCTCGTAAAACCAACTGTCTACAACAACCCTAAGCCTACAGATACAGAGCAGGAAAAACGGTTCAGTACACTCGCGATACAAGAGCATTGATAATAACAAAAGTAATATTTCTTGTGCGATCTCCGAATTAAGACATGCTCGAAGAAACGGACTAACTGAACGAAACATGTTCTGATACTTACATGACTATGTTGTCGTATGTTTGGTAATATAAAGCCAAATATGGTAGATAAGCACCATGCATACAACCCCGGATTTTTTTTACCCCTGAATATCACCACCTAGCTGAGTTTTTTTTTGTATAGAAAACTGCAGTAACAACCTTAGACGCAAATAGACTCTTTTTTCGATAATAATCGTTTACATTAATGGGCAGAAGCAAAACACAATTTCGTTCTAGGGTTGCTATTATTTTTATCATCAAAAAAAAGTGGTGATCAAAAAAGAAAATTCCGGGATTACATAATATCCTATCTGCCATATTTGGGTTTGTAAGGATATTAACTAATACCCTGTATGAATAAATATAACTTTTTAATCATTATTAAAACACAAATAGAAGTCAGAAAAAATACTACGGATAGTGAAGTACTATACTGAATCAAGTGCCTATATACATGTCAATTATTTCATACTATGAAATCTTAGTGTTTTTTACAGTAGTAGGGTGTTGCACAAACTTATACCTACACAAAAATATTAAATTCTACTTCAATGAACGGAAATTAAACCTAAAAACTTATGCAAAGTCACGAAACAGATATTTTGGTTCTGTGTGTAACGCGGGTAAAAACATTCGATAGGGTAATTTTGTATGGGAAATTTGTACAGCAGCGCCATCTATCGCCGAAAAGCGGAATGAAAATTTCCATAGATAATTAATCTATTGAATACTTTTACTTTTTTTTCGATAGAGAATCAAGCTTGAATCTTTCCCTAGAAACCTGAAACAACACTTTCAATAACCGACTTAAATTCGTTTGACAAAACACCTACCTATGCAAAAAGCTTCATCGGTTAACTATGTGTTGTAAACACATTATTTGTAAAACACAAGAGTAGATTACTAACATCATGAACAACAACATAATTATGTTTTACGACTTTTCCGAAAACACGCAAAAAAATCGACTTGTCACATAAAACTTGAACAGATATTCGGATATTTGCATAGGATTCTTTTGTCTGTTTTCTTAAAAGTCGTAGAACAAATATTGTTTTTAATGATTTTAGTAGATAATCTACTCCTGCGAGTTTGTTGATGTTTTAAAAATTACCCTTTATAAAATATGGTAATTCAGTACCTACATTAGTTTCTTGTTTCCGATCACGTATCCGTAGCAGGTAGCTTACTGATTTTGATTAAATTATTTCCAACTGAAAATTTATTGGTAAACACAGATGTTCTACTATAAAAGGTAACATAATATTCAAAACGTGTGATACACGAAAATCCTTTGTATTAAGTTCAGCTATGTATAGTAAGTGTGTAATTCAGTTAGACATAATTATTCACAGAAGACTCGGAATAGTGTATACCAAGTTGTATGTGTCGCCTCCTTTGATACATTAAACATGAGAGAAGGAAGCTACATTAGACAACAGGGTCTTAATTGTCAGCAAGATTTAGTTTCTCATTTACGATTAAAAAACACAATAGCGTTGCTTTATGAAAACTAGCGTCCACCCGCGACTTTGCGCGTGGACATTATTTTAGATTGTTAATATCCGCGGCAGAAAGTAGTCTTTCACATGGTCCAATCTATCTCTAATACTAAAATCCATCAAAATTAATTTAGTGGTTCAGTTGTGAAATATAACATACAGACAGTGTACACTTACACATAGTTTTATCAATATGAATGTCAACAAGATCTTTTCGTAAATTCTATGGTATGCATGCATTAGTTACTCGTACATAACTTCTCAAATTGAAGCATTTTTTAACAGAAAAAAATAATTTAAACATATTATACAACGTGTAACAAAGTAAATGGCTAAACCAGAATATGGTAGATAGGGACCATCAAACTGAACAACGCGGAAAAAATCAACTGTTTCATACAAAAATTAATAACGAAAATATGTATGAAACAGCTGATCTTTTTTCGCGATTTCAGTGTTGGTCCCATAGTAAAACTTGTTTATTTTTATTTTATTTATTTAAGTAGGTACACCAGCAGAACACTTATCAAACAATTACAAAAAAATAAAATGATACAGACATACATAGACTAATAAGTGCCCCATTATAGGTGACACAGCATTTAAGAAAAATTAAGTAACAAAACAAGCATCTGGAAGGAACTAAAAAGATATACAATTATTCATAAGGAAAATACATAATTATTTTTATATTAAAACTAAGTACTTATTATACAATACTAAATACTAATTAAGCAAATAAGGCTGCAGGAATTTGATTCACTCGGCTAGGCAGTACCTGACAAGTGTTCTCGTAAGATACGCCCAAAGGTTTCGTAGCTGTTGTGGAAAATGTCTAGACCCGGTAAATCTTTACATGTGAGATTGTAATAGCTGCACATTCGGCGAAGCGGTGCGTGAGCACCGACATTTGTTCGGCAAGCTGAAGTACGTAGAAGATTTGTCAAAGGTTTTCTTGGCATGTTATATGGAACCATTAATGAAATTTTTTCCAAGAGACGGCTAAAGCCAGGGTGGCCGTGGAAGATCTTGTAAAGAGTGTTGAGGTCATGGAGTCTACGTCTATCACTTAGCGAAAGCAGAGCAAAGTGTCGAAGCCGGAGATGATAAGGACATCGATGTGATAAATCAGATGAAATGTAGGCGAGATGGCGAGTAAACGCTCTTTGCACATTCTCGATTCTTTGAGAATGAACTGCGTACGTTGGACTCCAAGCAGAAGACGCATACTCTAAGTGGCTACGTACAAGCATATTAAATAGCTGTATTTTTGTTTTAATTTGAAAGCCACGAGAGTTACGTTTAATAAAACCAAGCATTTTTGCGCCTTTTTAACGATGTCATTAAAATGAGATGTAAATTTTAGCTTAGAGTCCAATATTACACCCAGATCCCGCATTTCAGTGACTTCCTGAATGGTTTGTCCACTTATGTTATATGAGGTGGCATGAGGCGATGTCTTTCTTGTAAACTTAATGTGAAAACACTTTTTAGGGTTCATGGCCATACCATTTTGATTGCACCATTTCAGAACTCCATTTAAATCATCTTGTAAGAGAGCCGAGTCGCTAGAAGATTCGATACATTTAAAGAGTTTAAGATCGTCAGCAAAAAGTGAAAACTGGCAATGACGAATTATAGCTGAGATATCATTTATAAAAATGGAAAACAATAATGGTCCTAAATGAGAACCCTGGGGCACTCCAGATTCAGCAAAGTAGGTTCTTGATGAAAAACCATTAAGTGCGACAATTTGTGTTCTTCTCTCCAGATATGATTTGAGCCATGTGAGCAGAGAGCCATGAATTCCACTGTCTTTCAACTTAGCAACCAGCAGTGAATGTGGTACCTTATCAAATGCACTGGAAAAGTCAGTGTAGATTGTGTCTACTTGATGTCTTTCATCCACACAACGAGACAAGTAAGTAACAAATGACGTCAGATTAGTTTCGGTTGAATGGCCTTTTCTGAAACCGTGTTGATGATCGCTGATACAAATTTCCACATGCAGAGATAGGGATGGATGGACCAAAGCTTCGAACAACTTTGAAAAACACGATAGAATTGAAATCGGGCGATAATTAGCAATATTAGCAATATCTTCCCCTCGCCCCTCGGTCGCGAATGAGAGTGGACGTGTATTTCGTTGTTGGAGAATTTCAGAAAATATTTAAAAATTAAATTTGCTGCTGAGATATCATTTCACGGTGTGGTGTTGTGTGGTGATTTGAACCAGTGATTGTCGGTTCGAAGTGTTGTCGCTCGCCGCCCGCTGGCGCTGGGCCGCCTCGGCTATCGATACATAACCCGAGACGACAAAATCAACGATCCCTTTCGACCAAGTGCTACGTTGTTGGAAGCTACGAGTGCTACGACGTGGGACAGCTGCTACGGCTACTGCTACGGTGGAGCGGTTACGAAGTTAGTCGTGCTTATAGATGTGAAGGCGGTTGTTATCTTAGTCAGCCAGCCGCTGACCAGCCGCCTTTTTCGCTGACTACGGTGATCACCCATAAACCGCGGCTGGCTACAGTTGAAACATGTCTATGTTTTATTAAAGCCGTTTTATGTCCTAAGTGATTATTTTTGTCTATCTACATACTACCTACTTACTATAAACGTTACAGTAAAAGTTAACGCACATTTAGGCGGGTCGCAACGGGGCGGGCCGGGCCGCAGCGCATCGCAAAATGCTCCTTTAAGGTTAACGCACATTTAGGCGGGTCGCAACGGGGCGGGCCGGGCCGCAGCGCATCGCAAAATGCTCCTATAGCACACTGTGACGGGCCGGATCGCATCGCATTGACGGATTTTGAGTACAGTGGTGCCAGCTTAGGGTAATTTACCCTAGATTTAGGGTAAAAATTATCCGGCAGGGTAATTATTAGGGTATAGGTTTTCCTACTGTATCTCTTAGGCTAAATCTTGTGTTAACTTTACTCTTACAAAAAACAATGTTTGACAAAAGAGACCCGGCCTTTAATGCTAAAGTTGTATACCTTTTAAAATCTTTAATCTGTGATTCATAATCTGCTGTACTTTTTAGGGTTACGTAGCCCAATGGCAAAAAACGGAGCCCTTATAGAAACGTCATTTCTGTCTGTCTGTCCGTCCGTATGTCACAGCTACTTTATTCTAAAAGTATTAGGATTACACAGTTGAAACTTGGTAGGTAGATGTATTCTGTGAACCGCTTTACGATTTTTAGACAAAAATAAAAAAAACCGGCCAAGTGCGAGTCGGACTCACGCACGAAGGGTTCCGTACCAATAAACGGCTAAAAAATCAAGTTTGTTGTATGTAAGCCCCCCTTAAATATTAATTTTATTCTGTTTTTGGTATTTGTTGTCATAGGGGCAATAGAAATACATCATCTGTGGAAATTAAAATTGTCTTCCTGTCGTCTTTATTAATATCGAGCAAAAAACGGTAAAAAAATCACGTTTTTTGTATGGGAGCTCCCCTTAAATATTTATTTTATTCTATTATTAGTATTTGTTGTTATAGCGCCAACAGAAATACATCATATGTGAAAATTTCAACTGTCTAGCTATCACGGTTCATGAGATACAGCTGGTGACAGACAGACAGACAGACGGACAGCGAAGTCTTAGTAATAGGGTCCTGTTTTTTTTACCCTTTGGGTACGGAACCCTAAATAGATTAAGGGGGAATCCCCATACATGGAACTGAAACTGAAAAAAATTGTTTTTCATCAAACCTATACGTGCGGGGTGTCTATAGATAGGTCTTTAAAAATAACATTGAGGTTCCTCAAACCATTTTTTCAATTCAAGTCAACCGTTTGAAAGATATACACTTTAAAAGTGGTCAAATGTGTGTCACGGAACCATGGGCGTACCCAGCATCTACTTAGGGGTGGGGCAAAAGTTAGGAAATTCGATAAATACCTAATAGGAATTCTATCATTAACTTATCATTTAAAATGCGTTGAAACAAAACATACCTTATATCAATAAGAACCTACAAGGATTCTGGCGAAATTTGGTAAAAATTTCGTTTTCAACATTATTTTGTGCCAAAAAAAATTTAACTCTTTCCCGCCCAGCCAGATTTTGTTAAATTCTACACACACAAAGTGGGCTCGTAGCCTAGTCGAGGCGCAGCGCGCTCCGGGTCGTGCGCTGATGATGGTTTGGACAATATCATTACAATCAACGATGGTGTAGGTAGCCTAGATGAGGTACACTCCGGGCAGTGCGGTGATGATGGTTTTGACAAAATCATTACAATCAATGATGGTGTAGGTAGCCTAGTCGAGGCTCGGCGCGCCGGCGCGCTCCGGGCCGTGCGGTGATAATGGTTTGGACAATATCATTTCAATCAACGATGGTGTGTGGGTGTGGGTAGCCTAGTCGGGACACACTCCGGGCAGTGCGGTGATGATGGTTTGGACAAAATCATTACAGTCAATGACTGAAAGTTCGTCTGAAAAACCTTTTAAATTTTAATAACTTCAAGGAGGTTCTGTAACGCGGTAATTTTGTTTTTTAAAGTAGATAATGAATAAATAATTTTGTAAACATCTATCTTAAATTACTTAGTCAGGGTGGAGGGTGGGGCAGGCGCCCCACCTTGCCCCAACGTGGGTACGCCCATGCACGGAACCCTACTGCGCGTGGCCCGACACGCACTTGGCCAGTTTTTTATTTCTGGCTGTGGTATCTGTCAACCAAATGACAGATTAATGCCAAATCAGAAGTCAAATAAACACTGCGTTTTTTAATTTCAAAAAATGAAAATAGTGGCTTTATTTTAAGACCAAATTTAATTTAATTGTATACAAGTTAAGTATTTTTTCTATGGCGAGTGCCACTTCTAATAAATGTATAACAAAAAATATAGTGATGCAGAGGATCACTGACGACGTCTATTATACAAGGACATCAGTGCAGAGGATACTTTCATTGTTATGTGCCATAATAATTTTGAAAAATATTCATAAGTATTTTTTTATTTCTAAAGGAAAAAAAACAAGTAAGGAATTTTAATTAAGGGTATTTTTACAAAATTATATAGGATATCAATAGATTGAGAAAAAGATATAGATATCTTTTTCTCAATCTTTTATACGACAAAAAAGTTTTGGGGTATTTTCGGATGACTCCCGATCGATAAATCCGCTTGCTATATATATAGCACACTGAGTCGGGGCGCAGCGGGGCGGGGCGGGCCGCATCGCATCGCAACAAAATGCGCGACGGATTATGCGGCCCGCTCCGCCCCGGCATAGTGTGCGATAGTTCATATAAAATGTATGGGAGCGATTTGAGCGGATTTTTGCGATGCGGCCCGCCCCGCTGCGGCCCGCCTAAATGTGCGTTAACCTATAAGTTATACATAGATATTGTGTCTTAAAATTGGTGCAGTTTTGTGGTACAAGTGTCTACGCAACTGAACAATATGTGGGATAATGGAAATAGGCGCGATCTTGGTTGTGTGAAGCTGAGACTTTTATTGTAGTGGTCGCTACCTCGGCTGACCTTACCGAGTAAATTGTCTTGATATATAGGTACTTGCTGCCAAATGCTCCAAGCAGCATTGGAATGTGATGCACCCGCATTCTAATAAGACGCAAGATTTGGCTTTGCCTTTATTTTAAAACAAGACTAAGAAACCAACACGCAAGAACTGGCTGTATGGCATAGTCCTTCGCCTGTCCTGAAAAGGGCAAAACGTCTACTACTACTACTACACTTTTTAACGGATACTAGCGCGGTTTTATTGAATGTACTTTGGTATTTAGTTGGTATTTGGTTTGATTTTTGGTTTTCCCGACGTTTCGGCACGCTCTAAGTTTCGGCACCTTTGCAGCTGCCGTGGTCACGGGGGACTATAGATGTGAAGGCGGTTGTTATCTTAGTCAGCCAGCCGCTGACCAGCCGCTTTTTTCGCTGACTACGGTGATCACCCATAAACCGCGGCTGGCTACAGTTGAAACATGTCTATGTTTTATTAAAGCCGTTTTATGTCCTAAGTGATTATTTTTGTCTATCTACATACTACCTACTTACTATAAACGTTACAGTAAAGGTTAACGCACATTTAGGCGGGTCGCAACGGGGCGGGCCGGGCCGCAGCGCATCGCAAAATGCTCCTATAAGGTTAACGCACATTTAGGCGGGTCGCAACGGGGCGGGCCGGGCCGCAGCGCATCGCAAAATGCTCCTATAGCACACTGTGACGGGCCGGGCCGCATCGCATCGACGGATTTTGAGTACAGTAGTGCCAGCTTAGGGTAATTTACCCTAGATTTAGGGTAAAAATTATCCGGCAGGGTAATTACCCTAATAATTATTAGGGTATAGATTTTCCTACTGTATCTCTTGTGTTAACTTTACTCTTTCAAAAACAATGGTTGACAAAAGAGACCCCGCCTTTAATGCTAAAGTTGTATACCTTTTCAAATCTTTAATCTGTGATTCATAATCTGCTGTACTTTTTAGGGTTACGTAGCCCAATAGCAAAAAACGGAGCCCTTATAGAATCGTCATGTCTGTTTGTCTGTCCGTCCGTATGTCACAGCCACTTTATTCTAAAAGTATTAGGATAACACAGTTGAAACTTGGTAGGTAGATGTATTCTGAAAACCGCTTTACGATTTTTAGACAAAAATAAAAAAACCGGCCAAGTGCGAGTGGGACTCTTGCACGAAGTGTTCCGTACCAAAAAACGACTAAAAATCAAGTTTGTTGTATGAGAGCCCCCTTAAATATTTATTTTATTCTGTTTTTAGTATTTGTTGTTATAGCGGCAACAGAAATACATCATATGTGAAAATTTCAACTTTCTAGCTATTACGGTTCATGAGATACAGCCTGGTGACAGACAGACAGACGGACAGCGGAGTCTTAGTAATAGGGTACTGTTTTTACCCTTTACTGGGTACGGAACCCTAAAAAGATTAACCCATACATGGAACTGAAACTGAAAAAAAAATGTTTTTCAAACCTATACGTGCGGGGTGTCTATAGATAGATTCTTTAAAAATGACATTGAGGTTCCTCACACCATTTTTTCTCAAAGTCAACCGTTTGAAAGATATACACTTCAAAAGTGGTCAAATGTGTGTCTCCCCCCTCTAACTTTTAAAATAAGAGAGTGAAAAATCTAAAAAATAATATTTGCTGTAGAACTTAATAAACACTTTTAACGAAAATTGGTTTCAATGACATATACACGCTGAAATTTAAATCATTTGGTTCCCGCCGTGTGGTGGTTCCACTCATGATTACAAGCAACTTTTACTATGGGGCCAACTCTCCTGCTCGCAAAAAAAAATCAGCTGTTCCATACAAAAGTGCAGTACTTACTCGACTTCAATAGACGTGTTTTTATTATTACGAATATTATTTCTTGCTTTTTAGATGTGTGTTTTTTGAAGTCGGTTTTTTGTTTTTTTAAACTTTTTTATTTTTTTTAATTTTTAGTGTAGGTATACCTTTTGTATCAGGTAATGTAGGTATATTATTTAGGTAGAAAAATTGGCTCAGCCAAACGTGAGTTAATCGCGGAGAAACATACATACATGCGGGTCAAACTGAGAACCTCCTTTTTTAAGTCGGTTAAAGAACTACACTAAAGATATCCTTTTTCCAACAAAAAAATAATTATCTTATTCAGTTCATAAACAAAGAAGTTATACGACTAATCATCGAGGTAGTTCACACAAAAGCATACTATTTTCGTGCTTTTTTTCAAGATTACTTGAAAAGTACTGAACCGATATCAAAATTTTAAAAAATGGGACCAACTTGGCCGTTTACCTAATGTAATAACGTTTGAATCATTTCAATCGGTTCAGCCGTCTTCGAGTAATCGATGTACATACAAAAAACAAAAAAACGGGTCGAATTGAGTACCTCCCTCCTTTTGAAGTCGGTAAAAAAAGCAAGAAATAAAAATAAAAATTCATAATAATAAAAACACGTCTATTGAAGTCGGGTGGGGCTTTTAGAATAAAAAAAGGAATTTGTACTCCAGCCCCACCCGACTTCAATAGACGTGTTTTTATTATTATGAATTTTTATTTTTATTTCTTGCTTTTTAGAGTTAGGTTTTTTGAAGTCGGTTTTTTGTTTTTTTAAACAATTTTTTATTTTTTTATTTTTAGTGTAGGTACCTTTTGTATTAGGTAGTGTAGGTATATTATTTAGGTAGAAAAATCGGCTCAGCCTAACGTGAGTTAACCGCGGAGAAACATACATACATGCGGGTCAAACTGAGAACCTCCTTTTTTTAAGTCGGTTAAAGAACTACACTTAAGATATCCCTTTTCCAACAAAAAAAATATCTTATTCAGTTCATAAACAAAAAAGTTATACGACTAATCATCGAGGTAGTTCACACAAAATCATACTATTTTCGTACTTTTTTCATGATTACTTGAAAAGTACTAAACCGATTACAAAATTTTAAAAAATGGGACCAACTTGGGAGTTTACCTAATGTAATAACGTTTGAATCATTCCAATCGGTTCAGCCGTCTTCGAGTAATCGGTGTACATACAAAAAACAAAAAAAAAAAAAAAACGGGTCGAATTGAGTACCTCCCTCCTTTTGAAGTCGGTAAAAATATAGTGATGCAGAGGATCACTGACGACGTCCATTATACAAGGACATCAGTGCAGAGGATACTTTTATTGTTATGTGCCATAATAATATTCATAAGTATTTTTTATTTCTAAAGGAAAAAAACAAGTAAGGAATTTTAATTAAGGGTATTTTTACAAAATTATATTGGATATCTATAGATATCAATATAAAAGATAGAGAAAAAGATATAGATATCTTTTTCTCAATCTTTTATACGACAAAAAAGTTTTGGGGTAATTTCAGATGACTCCCGATCGATAAATCCGCTTGCTATAGCACACTGAGTCGGGGCGCAGCGGGGCGGAGCGGGCCGCATCGCATCGCAACAAAATGCGCGACGGATTATGCGGCCCGCTCCGCCCCGGCATAGTGTGCGATAGCTCATATAAAATGTATGGGAGTGATTTGAGCGGATTTTTGCGATGCGGCCCGCCCCGCCGGCCCGCCTAAATGTGCGTTAACCTCAGCGCAGTTACTGGTTTCCGCGTTTCATCTATAGGTGACGGCTGAAAATCGGTATTTTGCTATCAGGCATTTGCCTGTGATACACCGAGCCTAAACCATACGGGTTGTATACGGGCACCATACGGATTTCATACGGACACGGGTTGTATACGGGCACCATACGGGTTGTATACGGGCACCAAACGGGTTGTATACGGGCACCATACGGGTTTCATACGGGTTGTATACGGGCACCATACGGGTTGTATACGGGCACCATACGGGTTGTATACCGTATGGTGCCCGTAGGTGCCGGTATGAAACCCGTATGGTGCCCGTATGGTGCCCGTATGAAACCCGTATGGTGCCCGTATACAACCCGTATGGTGTCCGTATGAAACCCGTATGGTGCCCGTATACAACCCGTATGGTGCCCGTATGAAACCCGTATGGTGCCCGTATACAACCCGTATGGTGCCCGTATGAAACCCGTATGAAACCCGTATGGTACCCGTATACAACCCGTATGGTGCCCGTATACAACCAGTATGGTGCACGTGTGAAACCCGTATGGGGTCCGTATACAACCCGTATGAAACCCGTATGGTGCCCGTATACTACAACCCATATGGTGCCCGTATACAACCCGTATGGTGCCCGTATGAAACCCCTATGGTGCCCGTATACAACCCGTATGGTGCCCGTATGAAACCCGTATGGTGCCCGTATGAAACCCGTATGGTGCCCGTATACAACCCGTATGGTGCCCGTATGAAACCCGTATGGTGCCCGTATACAACCCGTATGAAACCCGTAAGGTGCCCGTATACAACCCGTATGGTGCCCGTATACAACCCGTATGGTGCCCGTATACAACCAGTATGGTGCACGTGTGAAACCCGTATGGTGTCCGTATACAACCCGTATGAAACCCGTATGGTGCCCGTATACAACCCATATGGTGCCCGTATACAACCCGTATGGTGCCCGTATGAAACCCGTATGGTGCCCGTATACAACCCGTATGGTGCCCGTATACAACCCGTATGGTGCCCGTATGAAACCCGTATGGTGCCCGTATACAACCCGTATGGTGCCCGTATGAAACCCGTATACAACCCGTATGAAACCCGTAAGGTGCCCGTATACAACCCGTATGGTGCCCCCCAACTAGCAAAATATGTCGTAAAAAAATCAGCAGCACGTTTCTATTTCAGCTATTAGTAGTAAGATGGATTTACAAAATGTTGAGTAAACGATCTGTGAACGTTCTCTCAACGCGATTTGGGCGCACTTCTCTCTGCTTTAAATGCTGTAAATATCGTAAGATTATCGTCTGAATTGCGTTTTAATTGAAAGAATGTAGAGTAATCGCAACTCAAGTGCTACTGGTGCTATAATAGTCAGTAGAACCTCTTTCATTCGACTTATTCGTGGTAACAATAGGAGTGCGGTTACAATCACTCGACACTTTGATCGTGTGAATGCAACCAAGCAGCACTCATAGACAGTGCGTGTTGTCACTGTTGTGTTCGCGTAAACGAAGGAAATAAAAATAAATGTATGTTGCAATATTATGGCCATGCTAAGTATACCTTTACGATTTTACAGCCATAATGACAATAAGGGTAAGCTATTAAAGTTAGCTCATAAGTCTTACTTTCATATGCGGAATTAATTTTTTCGTCTATAATCCTTACATTTGTATTTAATATTTTCATGGGCCACAAGATTTCTAGTAAATAATGGATCGCAAATAATATTAATGTAATAGATAAAATAAATTCGCCATTAATAGCATTTCAATTATCATCACAAAGCATTCACTCAGTTCTTAGCCGAAAAATAGACATGAGGTTTCCATTTTACGACTTCTAAGAGCGCCATTGCAGTTAGTTTAGGGTTCCTTAGCGCAATGTTAAATCGTCAATCTATCATACGGTTTACAAACAATCTGTAGTAGCGTAATATTTCCTACTGAATCCGCACTAATATTAAGTATTTGTTCTTCATCCGTTGGTTGATGTTGATTGTTTCAATTGTTTCAACATCTTATTAACTTTCCGTCGGAACCCTCACTTCTTTTAAGTTTTTTTCCACCGATTATTGTCCATTTTCCACACTGCTGTAAAAGATTTTATTTAACTTTCATACCACTATTATGCTGCATGATGGCTTCCAAAATTATCTTTGTGCACCTTTGGACCTGTAGTAGATCATTTGATAGCGTTTTCTCAACTTTAATAGTAAAGTCGAATTAAAGCCTTGCCAAAAGCTGTGATATGACATTAGATGCTGTAATAGTAACTGAGAAGCTATTTTGTTGAATGAACAGCTTTTACTCCACAATATTGCTGTAAAAATTAGGTGACGAAAGACGGTGCTATAAAAGCTAGTTTTACGACAAATTAGCAATTTGGTTGCTTTTAAAGACCTGTCATAAGACTAAAGGTTGTCTGAATGCGATTGAGAGATATCTTTATACAATTGTTGAGTAAATGCGATATGAATTCGTCGAGTCCACGTTTACTAGACATATTTATAGAGCCAAAAAGCATTGAATGCTGAAAGATCTAGAAAGCTGCTTTTATACTGCTTTTTGAAATGATAGGATCTTTCATACGAGTGTTTTACGATCCATAGTCGTGAGAGTAATTGCTTAAACGATCTTTTTGCTAGTTGGGCCGTATACAACCCGTATGATGCCCGTATGAAACCCGTATGGTGCCCGTATACAACCCGTATGGTGCCCGTATGAAACCTGTATGGTGACCGTATACAACCCGTATGGTGCCGGTATGAAACCCGTATGGTGCCCGTATACAACCCGTATGGTGTCCGTATGAAACCCGTATGGTGCCCGTATACAACCCGTATGGTGCCCGTATGAAACTCGTATGGTGCCAGTATGAAACCTGTATGGTGCCCGTATACAACCCGTATGGTGCCCGTATACAACCCGTATGGTGCCCGTATACAACCCGTATGGTGCCCGTATGAAACCCGTATGGTGCACGTATGAAACCCGTATGGTGCCCGTATACAACCCGTATGGTGCCCGTATGAAACCCGTATGGTGCCTGTATACAACCCGTATGGTGACCGTATCCAACCAGTATGGTGCCCGTATGAAACCCGTATGGTGCCCGTATGAAAACCGTATGGTGCCCGTATACAACCCATATGGTGCCCGTATACAACCCGTATGGTGCCCGTATGAAACCCGTATGGTGCCCGTATACAACCCGTATGATGCCCGTATGAAACCCGTATGGTGCCCGTATACAACCCGTATGGTGCCCGTATGAAACCCGTATGGTGCCCGTATACAACCCGTATGATGCCCGTATGAAACCCGTATGGTGCCCGTATGAAACCCGTATGGTGCCCGTATACAACATTCATTTTGATTTTCGGTCATCATACGCGGTTACAACCCGTATAGCATAGTAGAACCAAATAAGTAGGCCAACTCGAGCCTCGAGCGAGCGATACAGCTTAAACACGAAGGGCTGTCACATCGCTAGTTTATTCGGTCGTCAAAAATTGCATAGTCAATCTCTATACAAAATGTTTTTTCCTTGTAGGGTTAGCATCAGGGATCTATAATACAAAGTTTTTTTTAAATATTTTTTTGTAGGTAGACCAGCGCGTCTATCGATCGACTAAAATAATGAAGTTAATGTTAATTGTAATTTGACTGATGTATGTGATACATTGGCACTTTCGTTTTGACACCAATAAAAACTTACTAACGAAAAGTAGCAATGTATCACATATCACATCTATCTGTCAAATTACAGTTTACATTAACCTAACTGTTTTCAGGAATTGACTACAATTTTTCATTGCGTACGTCATGTTATGTGATTTGAAAACTTATGGTCGAAATAGGTTTTATTTAAAACGTGGCTTTACTAAAAATAATGTATTTATTCAAATAAAAAATATATTATAAAAAACAAAAATCAAACCAAATACCAACTAAATACCAAAGAACATTCAATAAAACCGCGCTAGTATCCGTAAAAAAGTGTTTTATTTCATATTATTAAAAAATATTTTTTACACTATTAACTGTTTTTTTCTTTTTTATTTACCTACACTTCTCAAAATAATAATCTTTAAATTCTAAAATTGAATACTTTCCATAACCTTAAATAATAGGCATTAAAAGTACCTTTTCCTATAGGAATTTGTGATTTTTTTAACAAAATTACACAATTGACATAAAAAAAAATTTCGTCTGTTTCGACAAGTACGAAATGCCTTATAATTTAAAGTTAATGTAAAATATATCCTCATTCTTACAAATCTTTTTTGCAATAATATCTTTGGAAAGCATGGTATGTACTGTAGGTAGGTAAACGTTCAAATTATTACGAGCGGCAGCACAGCGGCGTGAAGCGTGCGTGAGCGCGGGCGGGATTACGTACGGCGCAGCCACGACTGGCGCACCTTTAGGTTAACGCACATTTAGGCGGGTCGCAACGGGGCGGGCCGGGCCGCAGCGCATCGCAAAATGCTCCTATAGCACACTGTGACGGGCCGGGCCGCATCGCATCGACGGATTTTGAGTACAGTAGTGCCAGCTTAGGGTAATTTACTCTAGATTTAGGGTAAAAATTATCCGGCAGGGTAATTACCCTAATAATTATTAGGGTATAGATTTTCCTACTGTATCTCTTGTGTTAACTTTACTCTTACAAAAACAATGTTTGACAAAAGAGACCCGGCCTTTAATGCTAAAGTTATATACCTTTTAAAATCTTTAATCTGTGATTCATAATCTGCTGTACTTTTTTTAGGGTTACGTAGCCCAATGGCAAAAAACGAAGCCCTTATAGAATCGTCATGTCTGTCTGTCTGTCCGTCCGTATGTCACAGCCACTTTATTCTGAAAGTATTAGGATTTGAAACTTGGTAGGTAGATGTATTCTGTGAACAGCTTTACGATTGTTAGACAAAAATAAAAAATAAAACCGGCCAAGTGCGAGTCGGACTCATGCACGAAGGGTTCCGTACCAAAAAACGCCTAAAACTCAAGTTTGTTGTATGGGAGCCGCCCTTAAATATTTATTTTATTCTGTTTTTAGTATTTGTTGTTA
This sequence comes from Agriphila geniculea, assembly GCA_943789525.1. NCBI lineage: Eukaryota > Metazoa > Arthropoda > Insecta > Lepidoptera > Crambidae > Agriphila > Agriphila geniculea. The sequence continues at coordinate 17,750,633 of OX038883.1, read as the reverse complement.
TAGGGGCAATGGAAATACATCATATGTGAAAATTTCAACTGTCTAGCTATCACGGTTCATGAGATACAGCTGGTGACAGACAGACAGACGGACAGCGGAGTCTTAGTAATAGGGTCCTGTTTTTACCCTTTGGGTACGGAAGCCTAAAAAGATTAACCCATACATGGAACTGAAACTGAAAAAAAAATGTTTTTCATCAAACCTATGCGTGCGGGGTGTCTATAGATAGGTCTTTAAAAATGACATTGAGGTTCCTCAAACCATTTTTTCTCAAAGTCAACTGTTTGAAAGATATACACTTCAAAAGTGGTCAAATGTGTGTCTCCCCCCCTCTAACTTTTAAAATAAGAGAGTGAAAAATCTAAAACATAATATATGCTGTAGAACTTAATAAACACTTTTAACAAAAATTGGTTTCAATGACATATATATTTAGTAGTTTTAGAGATATAGCAAATTTTTCAAAACCGCAAATATATTTTTTGTTATTTATAAAAACACTATGAAAAAGTTTGTACTCCTATAAGAAGTTATTTTTGCAGATGAAAAATGATAGTGGTATTAAATAAGGTATGGTATATGGTAACCACGGACGGAACCCTACTGCGCGTGGCCCGACACGCACTTGGCCGGTTTTTTATTTCTGGCTGTGGTATCTGTCAACCAAATGACAGATCAATGCCAAATCAGAAGTCAAATAAACACTGCGTTTTTTAATTTCAAAAAAGGAAAATAGTGGCTTTATTTTAAGACCAAATTTAATTTAATTGTATACAAGTTAAGTATTTTTTCTATGGCGAGTGCCACTTCTAATAAATGTATAACAAAAAATATAGTGATGCAGAGGATCACTGACGACGTCTATTATACAAGGACATCAGTGCAGAGGATACTTTCATTGTTATGTGCCATAATAATTTTGAAAAATATTCATAAGTATTTTTTTATTTCTAAAGGAAAAAAAACAAGTAAGGAATTTTAATTAAGGGTATTTTTACAAAATTATATAGGATATCAATAGATTGAGAAAAAGATATAGATATCTTTTTCTCAATCTTTTATACGACAAAAAAGTTTTGGGGTATTTTCGGATGACTCCCGATCGATAAATCCGCTTGCTATATATATAGCACACTGAGTCGGGGCGCAGCGGGGCGGGGCGGGCCGCATCGCATCGCAACAAAATGCGCGACGGATTATGCGGCCCGCTCCGCCCCGGCATAATGTGCGATAGTTCATATAAAATGTATGGGAGCGATTTGAGCGGATTTTTGCGATGCGGCCCGCCCCGCTGCGGCCCGCCTAAATGTGCGTTAACCTTTACCAGTAAACAGTTTTGTGGTGCAGAGAAATTGACGAGAACACCAGAATTTCCAGTTTGATGTTCTACAAATTCATCGCCCACGAATTCATCATGACAGAGTAGGTATTTAATTTACTAAAAATACCTATTTGCATTTAACGACTCGTATATTATAACAATTTCGACTCAGGAATTGTAAAAGTTGTAAGACGTTTTTAGCCCAGGACTTTTAGCAAATTTAATTCAAACAAACCTAGGACTAATTGCGGCGGAAGGTTTTTTGTTTTTAAAGTGTTCCTTAGGTCCCCCTGAACATATCTGGAGAGTTCCTCGTAAATCCCGTGTACGCTCCCCCCTCCCCCCCTCAAACGTCTCCCTGATTTTAGTTTTTTCTATTTATCTCAGAAACGGTTGAAGATAGAAGAAAGTTGTCAACGTATGATATAATTGTTATAAAATATCCAACCCATCGACATTTCAGCTTGGATGAATTAACCACCATTTCAGTCATTTCGATGTCAGCTGTAGTCTCTGAAATATACCTACAGACATTTCAACAAAAATTTTATTTTGCCCAGAAATAATTTTTTGTACCAGTTTTTAAGAAAAGTGAGTGGAGTTGTGGCGAAATTATGTAAAGTCATATGAATTTTGATACATTGAGGAATAAAACAAGGTATAATACATTGTTTTAGCAGCATCTGTTCTCGATTCACACCGAATGGTGTTGACACCATTCGGTGTGAATCGAGAACAGATTATCAACATATTTACATATTATCGTGGCGTTGACGCCACAATGTAATTTTTAGCCCAATACTTTTAGATAAAAATTTCGCGATACCTAGGATTAATTCCGGTGGTAAGTTTTTGTCTTTTAAAGTGTTCCTTAGGTCCCTTTGAACATATCTGGAAAGTTCCCCGTGGATCCCGTGTCCGCTACCCCTCCCCCCTCAAACGTCTCCCTGATATAAGTTTTTCCCATTTATCTCAGAAATGGTTGAAGATAGAAGAAAGCTATTGAATATGATATAATTGTTATAAAATATCCGACCCGTCGACTTTTAAATTGTTTCGATGTGAGCTATAGTCTCTGTAATATACCTATAGACATTTCACAAAAAAAAATGTTTTACACAAAAATCATTATTTGCACTAATTTTTAAGAAAAATTTGTAGAGTTGAGGCAAAATAATCAGAGTTCATATGAATTGTGATACATTGAGGAATAAAACGTAGTACAATACATTGTCTTAGCAGCATTGGTTCCCGATTTATAGCGGGTGTCAAACGCCAAATAAATTTATTGTAGTATTAGCTTTAGTAATTTCTGAGTTAATTCGTTTAAACATACATACATACAAATCTTTCATATGTACGACGTGGGTGAGTGAGGGAGCATGATCACTAATGATTAAACGAACTAACCTGTAAGTGAAGTTACACGAAGGATTCGTCCAAAGATATTATAGGTAGTACTACATGTAGTATCGCTTGATACCTACCGTTTGACCCATCATGTATTAAAATCGGAGCAACCATTTTGATGATGATGGATGATGACGATAAAGTGGTGCCATATATAAAAGCAAATATCTTGAGTGTTCCAGTAGAATTATTTTTTAATTTAATTTCATTTAATAATATAATTGCTATAACTTAATCCTAAAAGGCAACGTCATTTGCATAGTTCCTGCTATCTTCATACTATAAAATTATACCGTGGTGTTTGACACTCGCTGTAAATCGAGAACCAATGCTGCTAAAACAATGTTTTATACCTCGTTTTATTCCTCAATGTATCAAAATTCAAATGAACTCAGATTATTTCGCCACAACTCCACAAATTTTTCTTAAAACTAGTACAAATGATGATTTTTGGGCAAAACAATTTTTTTGGTGATATGTCTTTAGGTATATTTCAGAGACTACAGCTCACATCGAAACAATTGAAGTGTCGACAAGTCGGATATTTTATAGCAATTATATCATACTTCAATAGCTTTCTTCTATCTTCAGCCCTTTCTGAGATAAATGGGAAAAACTTAAATCAGGGAGACGTTTGAGGGGGAGGGGGGAGCGGACATGGGATCCACGGGGAACTTTCCAGATATGTTCTAAGGGACCCAAGAAACACTTTAAAAGACAAAACTTACCACCGGAATTAGTCCTAGGTATCGCGAAATTTTTATCTAAAAGTATTGGGCTAAAAATTACATCGTGGCGCTGACACCATTCGGTGTTAATCTAGAACTGATGCTGCTATAACAATGTATTATACCTTGTTTTATTCCTCAATGTTTCAAGATTCATATGACTTTACATAATTTCGCCACAACTCCACTCACTTTTCTTAAAAACTAGTACAAAGAATGATTTCTGGGCAAAAAAAATTTTTTGGTGAAATGTCTGTAGGTATATTTCAGAGACTACAGCTGACATCGAAATGATTAAAGTGTCGATGGGTTGGATATTTTATAACAATCATATCATACGTTGACAACTTTCTTCTATCTTCAACCGTTTCTGAGATAAATAGAAAAAACTAAAATCAGGGAGACGTTTGAGGGGGGGGAGGGGGGAGCGTACATGGGATTCACGGGGAACTTTCCAGATATATTCAGGGGGACCTAAGGAACACTTTAAAAACAAAAAACCTTCCGCCGGAATTAGTCCTAGGTTTTTTGCTAAAAGTCCTGGGCTATTTGGTATTGAGTCGGATAAGCAGCCGGTTGTCAGCCGCTGTCTATACGATATTATCGGCTGCTTTAGATAACTATCCGATAACAACCGCTGTTTTACAACTATAGTCGTGCTACGATTATTAGAATAACATTGAACAAAAATGTCGATCCCGAGATCGCCGCCTGACCATCAAAAGCGGCTCCTAGCTCCATCTACAGTGATATCGCACTATAATTCTGACTCCGCACTTAACACAACTACTGCCAATCAAGACGATACCAATTTTTACATCACCAAAAGACAGAAACGACGTTTTGATGAATGTGCCGACCCTGTGGCTACGACATCAATTTCAGAAATCAAATCAATGTTTGAAGAAATAAAGCTCCATCAGGATAATAAAGGTCCATGCCCACGGGTCTATAGAAGTTCCGGCCCACGGTATACCCCGGTGTACACAGACAAATTGTGCATTAAATGAAAGCATGGCATGTCAAAAACTCAATAAACTTAAATTGGTTAAGAAAATAAGTCGCCTTTTTTAGATAAAATATTTTTTTTTCGTCAGTATGAGCACAATTTATTTCAACAATTTTCATATCAGAGGCATTTGTTTTATCGTTTTAGTCACTCGAAGTCAATTTTAACTAAATGTAATGTTGTTTACTTTGAATAAACTAACCAGAGCTGCTTCCAGAATCCAATGCATGCGAGAGTCAAGTGAGTAGTTTCCATTCCAGATTATCATCATATAAAATAGCGGGGCCTTACTCCAAAGTTCGGGATAGGGTCTCGGAGTCCATTAGCGTAAAATGGATCAAAAAGTAAAGGATGCACGAGAAAAAACACACTCACTGCAAAACACTTCCAATACAAAACAAAACAACAAAACACAAACAAACGACAATCAAACGTTGTGACGTCGCTGTCGTCGTACTGTCACTATACTGTCAAACTGACAGTAGACTAGCCGAGTACACAGTGCTGCCACAAGTACACAGTGCTGCCATTTTTCTTTTGGAATCGATTACTAAATCGATTTTAGTTTTGTTCAATACTGTTTATAATCTAAAAAATATTTTATCATATTACTGGTTTTAATAAAAACTATATTTTTTGAAGTTATACTCAGTCAAACAAGAATTGCCGTTACAAATAATGTTAGTAATTAATAATATATTTTGTTGGTATCGATTTTTACATCGAATCGTTTGTTTACGAGATTTTTCCGATAAAAATCTTTGAATTGTTATTAAAATGGTTTTGGTGATGGCGTCTTTATTACATAACAATTCCAATTGCATTATTCATATTTAATTAAATAATAATTTTTAAATTTTGTCGAAAGTTTGTACACGGTATTTTAAAGTTGGGCCGTAGATGGGCGTAAGCCTTTGAGCTATTAAATAACACTCTATCTGCATTAATTAACCAAAATCAAGAGCTGCAAAAATCAGTGGAACAAATGAATAGCAAGTACGAACAAACCTTATCTAAAATAAGTATTTTAGAGCAAGAATGTGGAGAATATAAGAATAAGGTAAATACTCTAGAAAACAAGCTCGATGCCATGGAAAAAAGTACCCACTCCACAATCATAGAGGTTCGCAATATTCCAAAACAAAACGAAGAAAAAAGAGAGGACTTGATAGATGTGGTAAAAAACCTGTGTATAGCCATTGATGATAAAAAACCTATCGAAAACACTGAAATTAAAAATATATACCGTACCAAGGCTGAGACGCTAGTTGTCGATTTTTCTACCACGATTAGAAAAGAGTCTTTTATAAGCAGTTATAAAATGTTTAATAAAATGAAGCGTGATAATAAACTTGCCACATTGAACACGGAGCATATCAACTTGCCTGGACCTCCGCGCACTGTCTTTATTTCAGAATATTTGACAAGTAAAACAAGACATATATTTTATTTGGCGCGAGAACACGTGAAAAATAAAAAACTAGTTGCGGCTTGGACGTCATTTGGCAGGGTGTACGTGAAGAAGGAAGATGGCTCTATACCGATTCGTGTCAATAAAGAATCTGATCTCGCCAAATTAGTCATCTGACTAGGATTTGTAATGCCCAATACTTCATTTTTATTTTTCCTTTTCTTATTCTTATTTCTAGAGATTATTATTCATTTTTTACTTTTTGTTTATTATTAGTTAAAAAGCTTATTTGTATGATGATGAACTCATCGTTGAATATAGCGTGCATGTTAATTTATATATTTATTTCCCTTTATACACCGAATTGCAGTACCACTTACACTTCTACTTCTACCAGATCTCATCACTCAATATTTCACTTAGTAACTAATTCCACAACTACATATCCTGGTCATTCGCCGCGTCTTATTGTATTCTCAGTACTGGGGAGTCAGATTATCTGGATCATAGAGCAATTATCAGAGCATTTAAATTATTATCCATGTTTGATAAGAAATTACACCAAAAATGCATAATATAGAATATCTTGCTTCTGATTTAGATAATCTGTCGGTGGCTAGGACTGTGGAATGTAGCGTGGAAGACATAAATAGCTATATATCAGTAGGAAGGAACTCATTGAACATAATTGCGCAAAATATTCGAAGCTTGAACTGCAATATGACTAGTTTCAATACGTTATTGCAGAGATCCCAAGTACCCTGGGATGTAATAGTGTTGTCTGAGTGCTGGTTGTCGTCTAACAGTAATACTAATATTCCCTTTCTTGAAAACTATGTACATGCGTCTACGGCTATTAATAGAACTCAAAATGAAGGTGTCGTGTTTTATTATCACAAAGAACTTAACGCAACCATAGAAGAGCCAGAAATTGAAGATGCTAACTGCCTTGTGCTTAAATTAAACACGCAAATCTGTGTAATAGGTATTTACCGACCCCCAGGTCAGCAATACACTAACAACTTTATATCTTCCCTCGACTCATTACTTTCAAAACTTAGCCAATTTAATAATATCATCTTGTGCGGAGATATAAATATTGACATTGTAGCTAACTCCACTGACCGGCGATCCTTTGAGTATCTGAACATGTTGGCAAGTCATTGCTTACTTTCAGGCCACAACGTGCCTACCCATGGTCTTACTTGCCTCGATCACATAATGATTAAAACCAAAGCTGCTGCTACGTGTGTCGTAATTGAGGCTTCGGTCACTGACCACGACTCGACCGCAGTTAGTCTTGAACTGGGTTCGTGGAAGGCATCCATTCAACATACAGGACATCGCATTGACTTCAAACGCCTTGATGTGTGTATGGGATCCCTAAATTTTACTCATATACTTGACTGTCAGGATGTCAATTTGGCTACGGATAAGTTAATAATTATTTTGTCTACGGCAATAAAGCAGAATTCATCTTTAAACAAAACACCGAAAAGAAACGCGATAGCAAAGCCATGGGTGACAGCCGGGCTTTTGCGCTGCATGAAAAACAGGGATAATCTTTACAAGAAGTTAAAAAGGGACCCTAACAATGAAACACTAAAAGTAACCTATAAGCGTTACAGAAATTACTGTAGTACTATTTTAAAAAAAGCTAAAAGATTATTTGAAAAACAACAAATTGAAAATGCACGTAATGATAAAAGGAAGCTATGGAAAGTTATCAGAACCATAAGCGGATCTCGCCAGGTAGCTGACCACGCTGCATCTCTCATGTCGAATAGGCACCCCCAGGAGTGTGTTAATGGCATAAACAGCTACTTTGCTAGCATTGGAGAACGGCTAGCTGAGAGCATATCTAGAAATAATAGTAGAAACATACATGATTATAACCCTGACTCGCCTAACTCCCCACTGGATTCTTTTGTAATGGCTCCTGTTAGCGAAGATGATGTCTCCTGCATTATTTCAGGTCTCAAAAACGAATGTGCGGTAGGAATCGATTTAATATCTGCCAAGGTTGTTAAACGTTACGCAATTATACTTACCCCTGTCATTACGCATATTTGTAACCTCGCTATAAATTCTGGAGTTTTTCCTTCTGCTTTCAAGGTAGCGCTCATTAAACCAATACATAAATCAGGTAAAACAGATTGTATCGACAATTTTAGGCCTATTTCTATCTTACCAACTTTGTCAAAAATTTTGGAACGCCTCATGAACCAGCAATTAAATTCATTCTTGGAGACAAAAAAGTTGATTTCACCATCGCAGTATGGTTTTCGACGTGGAAAATCAACCAGTGATGCTGTTCATGAGCTGGTTGACTCCATTGTGGAAGGGTTGGATGAGAGAAAGAAATGCATAACGATATTCCTTGACCTTGCAAAGGCATTCGACACAGTCTCGATCCCGCTACTCTTGACTAAACTAGAGAAAATAGGTGTCCGAGGCCTACCTTTGAAATTATTTGAGAGCTACCTGAAAGAAAGAAAACAGAGGGTTAAGATCACCCACTGGACGAGTGATGAAACTAATGTATCATACGGTGTTCCGCAGGGTAGTATACTCGGGCCTACATTATTCCTAATCTATATTAATGACTTGTGCAGGCTCCAACTTTGCGGGGGAAAAGTCGTTGCATTTGCCGATGATACTGCCCTATTTTTCAGTGGAGATAACTGGGCTGATGTTTTTAGTAGTGCTCAGAACGGGTTTACCGCAGTTAGTGAATGGCTAAAAGATAATGTGTTAACATTAAATGTCAGTAAAACAAAATATATGGCATTCGCTTTAATGAGAAACCAACTACCCCCATCTGATTTTCGCATAATCGACCACGAATGCTTGCCTGATGCGCCCTTGTGTTGCTGTCTGACTGTGCAAAGAACTGAGAACATCAGGTACCTGGGTATTATAATTGATCAAACCCTTTCCTTTAAACCTCACATTGACACGTTAGTACCCAGGTTACGTAAACTAATTTACGTCTTTAGGTCCCTTAGACACGTGGCCAACCGTCAAGTTATTAAGATGGTATACTACGCCCTTTGTCAGTCTCTCGTGGAGTATTGTATTACTGTTTGGGGAGGTGCAGCCAAATCCCATCTTATTGAGGCAGAGAGGGCGCAGAGAGCTATACTCAAAGTTGCAGCGGGTCTCCCTTTATGACATTCTACTGATGACCTTTATAGCAGCTGGGACCTTTTGTCTGTCAGAAGGACGTTCGTGCTTCACACGGTTCTTAGGCAGCAATCTCTTTTGCATTATGATCCTGAGTTACATAAACACAAAAGAAGGAAACACACAATATGTCTGACACGTACATTTAATACTGCCACCTCTCACAATTTTTTTTGTTTCTTGGGATCACACCTTTATAATAAACTAAATCAAATTTTAAATATTTATCCGCTTACTAAGTCTTCCTGCAAATTTACAATTTCGAAATATCTTAAAACTTTAAATTACGAATGTACAGAAAATCTGCTTCATACTCTGCGCTAGGATCCCTTTTGTCACCGTTATGTTTATGTTTTCTTTATTATTATTATTATTATTTTTTTTTTTTTTTTTTTTTGGTTCCGACTGATAGCTTAAATACCTAAGTGAATATTTAATACACACTCACTCACACACACACACACACACACACACACACACACACACACACACACACACACACACACACACACACAACACACACACACACGCGCAACACGGACACACAAGGTTAAACCCACCTTGCTTCACTTACATTTACATCATACGTACACGCATACACAAGTACAGCAATTCGTTCTAGCAGTAAGTATTTATAACTTTTTTTATTTTTTGTAATCACTTTTTTTTTTTCTTACACGTCCATGGCATCTTATATACGGTGTTTACCTAAATATTTAGCAAGAGGGCCCTGGTGACCTGTGGCACAGGTTCTTTTAGATACCTATATCGGGCACCAGTCTCTCACAATGCAGGTCATATTGTAACATTGTTGTTATCAACATTCTAGTTAAGAATACCTATTGTGATGAGAAAATAAATTGATTTATTCATTTATTCATTCATTCATCTTCTTTTTTGTGGACAGGTGTAACTCTAGCCTTTTTCCATTCTTCGGGAAATGTACCACTAGTTAAGGAAGCATTAAATATCAAACATAGCGGATAAGACAGATATTCACCGCAGCGCCTCACAAAAACTGGCGGTATACCATCCTGCCCAGCACCCTTGGCCATGTCTAGTTGTTTAATTTTTTTGTAAATCTGTTTCTCAGTAATATGAATGCTGCTGAGTAGAGATTCAGATGGCAAAACCCCAACAGTGTCATCTGAAAGTGGAGTAGGACAACTATGTGAGAAGGTCGATGAAAAATGCTCTGCAAAAAGATCCACAATATCAGGACCAGACTTAGCAATGACACCGTCTAAAAACATTTCAGAAGGCAGTTTAGATTCACCCTTTCGTTTGTCCTTTAAGAAACGCCAAAACGCTTTAGGGTCTTTTGATATATTGTCTTCGACATTCTGCCTGTATTCATTATAAGATTTATGAAGAAGTGCGTGATAATAAGACCGGATACGTTTATACTCCAATTGATCCCTAGGATTACCGTAAGTACGTATCTTTCGCCTAAGTCTAATTTGATCATTTAAAAACCGTACAGCCACCTTGTTAAACCAAGGAGGGTACTTATGAGATTTTGGCTTACGCTTTGGTACATGTCTATCAATGATTTCATATAGATACTTGTAAAACTTGCTTACCATGTCATCAACATTGCTACAAGTAGAAAATAAGGTATACCAGTCAGTCGCAGAGAGTTCGATTAAAATACTGGGATAGTCAGCCTTGAAATAATTGTAGTCAGAGCGACTCTGCGGCTGTAGGAATGCTTCACTTGTTAGTGGTAAGTGTATGAGAAGATTAGGGTGTTTGGGGTCCAACTTAGTGATGACATCAGGAGCAGTAGTAGCTGTTAAATTATTTTTTGAGCTTATAACTAGGTCGAGAACTCTGCCATCAACATTAACAGTGCTGTTAAACTGCAATAAATTGTTGCAGTTAAGAAAATCCACCAAGGTGTAGCCTATGGGCGTATCATAATTCGTTGGTGTCATGAAACTACAGTCACTTTGGTTTGCCCAACCGATTGAGCCAACGTTAAAATCCCCAACTATGACGACATCATCAACAAGGTCAGCAACGCGCGAAGCATTGCCTAAAAAATTTTGTAAGCTATCTTTTTTGACAGGTGGTGGGAGATAAACAGCACCCAGAGCAACTTTCTTACAGCTATTGTTATTGACCCGTAACTTCAACATAACCCATAAGTCCTCCGCATCAGTTTCCCAATTGTTAGCACGCACCGAATCGATGCGACGGGATACTGCTATTAAAACTCCTCCACCATCTTGTTTAGTAAGTGACGTACGACGATCTCTACGGTAAACAGCATAGCGATCATCAATGATTTCTCTGGTATGAATATTAGAGTTTAACCAGGTCTCGGTAAATACGATAATATCATAATTACTGCTCATAATGTTTTGATAGACAATATTAGTTTTAGTTCGTATACCTCTAGTATTCTGATAATATATATCCATTAACAGATAGATAGTAGCGTAACAGCATTACGGAATCTAGATAAGCTTAAAAAAATAAAAAAGAGAAAAAAAAAACTTAATTAGTAGTCTTTACAATTAATTTTAGGCAGTCCATATTACGAATGTGGAGCGCTTGGCTATATTGATCTTTACGCACATAGATCCTTCCGTTGCGAACCCATACAAATTTGTAGTCCTTATCTTTTGCTTGTTTGCGTGTGGCAGCATGAAGTACGAAGACAGGTTTGCTCGGTCCCTCGATGCCCAAATGCGACGTACTTAATTTGTTTGTCGGATTCTTTTTATTGTAGTTGGCAACGGCGGCTAGAAGGTTGTCACGTTGACGGGTAGAACGTAGTTTTACTATAATTGTTCGCGGTCGACTACTATCTTTGTCAAGCTTTGCCACGCGGGTGATATGTAAAATATCATTTTCAGCGACGGGATGGTTGACGGAGCTGGCCAGTCTATTCATGGTGTCGTACAAGTTTTCTGTCTTTCGTTCAGAGACACCGTTAATCTCTACGTTGCACTCGCGCATATATTGATCCATCTGGCTAACTTTGTAGTTCAAATCACGAATAGTAGTCCCCATTTGTGCGTTTTCCTCGACAAGTTTCTTAATAGTAGCGCCATTAGCCTGGATATCTTTGTTGATGTCTTCGTATCGTTCACTTAAAAACGACAATGACTCTCGAAAAGAGGAAATTTCTTGATTAATGCTCTTTAATTCGTTCAACACCATGTCCTTGATAATTGATTTAAACTGCGGTATAATTTCCTCATTTAAAATAGCGCGCAGACGGTCTTCGGAAATACTTTCCATTCCATCCTTTTTAGTTGATGAAGGCTGGGAGAGGGCAGCTGAATTAGTTTTATTCCGTCGAGTTACGTTGTTGTCCGACATCTCAGTTATTATTAGCAAAAATATATACGGCAAAAAAAAAAAACAAAAAAATATATCTTCGTGGATTTGAACCCCTTCTCGCAGAGTAGACGACTAGCAGCCGTCGCCGATGTGCCAAGCGCGTTGATAATGTACGGTCCAAAATACAGAACGCATGTGTAGCCGACTGATTGTTTACTTTACCGGCCGTCGGGTTGAAGCTAAAGTGCTTTTTTAACACTGCCCTCTCAGTTTTCACATGAGCGTTGAAGATTAACTTTTGTTGAAACTAATCGTAATTCTTGTGTTTTATTCACAGATAAGATAACACTTTTCGTTTACACTTTTGAACTGTTTAGTATGACTGTGATTTTTACACGTTTACACTGCCTGGGTTGACTTTAGAATCGGGGTGCACGTAGGTAATGAAGATTTTACTTTTGATTAAATTATTCGTAAATAATATGTTTTATACACAGATAACACTTTCACTTTTCATTTAGACTATTTACTGTTCAGTATGACTGTTATTTCTTAAATTCGTGTCACTTTTATTATTTAAATCTATATTTTTTACGGAGCTTGTTGTTACTTTTAGTAGGGTAGGGGGGAGATCATGATCGTGAGATTGTTTAGTTTGATGGCCTTTTCTACGATATCTGGTTTAGCCATTAATTCTATTTAACTTTGTATATTTTATTTACTTATAGAAATCCACATACTTGTGCATTTACTCGTACATATATTTCCAGACTAGCGGCCGCCCGTGGTTTCACCCGCGTGGTTCCCGTTCTCGTGGAAATATGAGGATAAAAAGTATTTTATGTTTTAATCTAGGCTATCTACTATCTGTGTGCCAAATTCCAACTAAATCCGTTCAGTAGTTTTTGCTTGATTGAGGAAACATCTTAACATCCAAACCCACAAACTTTTACATTTATAATTTACTAGCGGCCGCCCGCGGTTTCACCCGCGTGGTTCCCGTTCCCGTGGGAATATCGGAATAAAAAGTATTCTATGTTTTAATCTAGGCTATCTACTATCTGTTTGCTAAATTTCAACCAAATCCGTTCAGTAGTTTTTGCGTGATTGAGGAACAAACATCCAAACCCACAAACTTTCACATTTAAAATATTAGAGGATTATATAAGTACGAAGTAGGATTTGCAATACATTGTTATTTCAACACGTTTTCACAACTGTAATTTAAAAGTAACAAGATCCGTCCAGAGAAAACAAATGACTACCACTATCATCTTTAACCACCTCTCAACTTATAACAACTTTCCATTTTACGGCAACAGTTAAGAAATGAAAATAACGTTAAATATTAACGTGTTTCTAGCAAACACCCCTTTATTTCCTCGAAAGTTGTCTTAATGAGAAGAGGTAGGAGTTAACGACTTGCATCGTTATGATAACAGAACGGCTATCGGCGGCAATTCGGCTTATGATTAAACCATTCTTAAATACCCACCTCAACCTTTTTAGGCTTAGCAATAATTGTTATGTGATTGCCAAATTACAGGTAAATTATTTATTTTAACCCGGAAAAAATCATCTGTTTCATAGATTTTGATATTTTCGTTATTATTTTTGTGTGAAACAGCTGTTTTTTTTTGCGATTTCAGAGTTGGTCTAATAGAAAATAAAATGTTCAGTTTGATGGTTCCTAACTCCCTATCTACCATATTCGGCATTAAGTATGAGTTTTTTGTAACACCCTATATCGGGTCATTTTGAACTTACCATCCAAATTTTAAGGATGTGTCCAGTCCATGAAACTAAACAACTTTCTCTAAGAAACATGTGTAAAATTTCGCCAAAAAATTTTGGTCATCCCATACTAAATTGATCACGTGATCTCTTTGATTTGTATGGAAAGTTTATTTTTATTTTACATATTTGACCATCTGTTCCTTAGAGAAAGTTGTTCAGTTTCATGGACTGAACACATCCTCAAAATTTGGATGGTAAGTTCAAAATGACCCGATATATCATAATATAGATAGAGCTTCAACGTTCCTAAAAATGATTTCTTATTTACTTCTATGTTGATACGCTCTAATATAACCGTCCAAAATTCATAAAAAAGAATACTGGCATAAACGCAGTTGATGTTCCCAGGTAGCTACTGAAAAAATAACGTGCCGGTTTTCGTTACGTTTTCATTTCCTCATCCGGTTGGGTAATTAGTTTCTCTTTGACCTAATGGTGCTCTGAATCAAATTTCACTTTGACCCGACCACTTCACTCGATCTGTTTTTACGCACCATTTCTTCGAGATCAATCCGAAAAATATCGTAGCTTCCTTTTTAGTTTCTTTTCGTGAACTACTTTTACATGACTGAGCTTATTTCTTCAGAATAAAGTACCTATTCATTAATTATGGTAGTGCAGATAGTAAAAAAGCAACGCAGTTTTAGTTCTCAGTTTCAAGCCAAATGCGCAATTATATTAGATAGTTTACCCAATTTCGGGTAAACAAAAAAACAGATTCGGGTCCCCCAAAACCCAAATTGTAACCCAAAGTTCAATTTGTGCGAAAGCGGGTGAACTCGACTTCGCTCATTTTCACTGTATTCACAGTCACTAGTCCAAATTTCAATATGCACCCGAACTCGGGAAATTACACAATATCCCACCATAAATAAAAAAAAACAATACTTAGAGACTGAATCTGGAAATGCGACTAAGGACTTAATTTTTTAGGTCATAAATTAATCAATAACAAACATATATTTTAATACGTAGTTAATAGGTCTGATAAACCACAAATTATCCATTACGTTGCATAAACTTTCAGATAATTACTTGTATTCTCCAGCCCCCCTAGACCTGACCACCGAAACACGCTGATATCGCGTGATATACTTAGCCTTTTATCGACTTGACACTGAACTGTCAAAATCCATTGTCTTTTGACATTCAAACGTGATAAATCGCTATAATATATCATCGCGTTTCGGTGGACATGCTAGGGGATAAAAGACGGTTCGAATAGTTTTCGTAAAAATAAACTTTTAGATTCATTAAAAAATAAGTCGAATTTCTTTCTTGCTTTCAATATTTTTCCAATATTTTATTAAGAAAACAATAACTTGATTTTTCCTGCGGGTAATACCTAATGTTAAGTTTGGTGGATAGGTATAAAATTTGTAGAAACAATAATACATAAACGCACATACGCAGTTACATAATCAGAATTTGGGGGAGACCTATACCCAGCAGTGGGTGTCGTGAGACTGATATGATGATGATGATGGTGATATAATCAGATAATACAGCAATAGTATTTTTCATTCAATCAAACCAATTATTTTTATAGTATTTTATTTTGAACTGTGTGTAAATTAATAACTTTAAAACATATTTCACTGTCATGAATTTCTTTTTAATATTAAATCGTCCTTATAGAATAATACGTGGAGTTTCATTGAGGATAATTACTAATAAACTTCTTATTTCTTTTTGAAAACATTCGTAAATATTAAATGTATAATTTTATTGTCTGCCATTTATTTAAGAGTCTGTTATTTAAAAAAAAATCCATTGTACTGTGGTTTAAGATAAATTATTTCGATATATATCATAAAAGTACAAGATCCATTTTTTCAGATTATTGGATTGTATTTACGGTGCACAAGCGATTGTTTAAAAACCGTCAAATGCAGTGCAGTATACAATTAATGTTTAAACACAAAATCTTCTTAGTTATACTTAAACTTAGTATCTAAAATATCTCCGTGTGGCATATCCGTGGGACGCCTTATACATATTGTTGTATTTCTTTAGCTTATACAAGAATTTTATATCCATATTCTAATGAATATAAAATTTTTGGCTTATCACACTGCTATCTTATTCTCTTTGCTGACCTTACAGCGAATCTTGGCGTGACTTGAGTAAGAGCTTTGAAAGTATAATAGACTGAAATATTATTTCATAAATTGTAAACATATTTCTTTTGACACAGGTACACCTTGTAAAAGCTTTGAAGTTATTTGGACACAGAATAAAATATCAAAACTGTCATTTGTCTGCATTTGCGCCGAGACAAAGGAGATCCCTTTATGCGGGTTTACACGGGTGACTAAAGCCGCACGACTTTTGCCACACCGCACGACGAAAATCGACTGTGTATGGCAATTCGGCCTAGGCCGTAGGTGACTGAACAAACAGAACTGATCCGGTGGCCAAAACCCTAACTAATTAAGTGTTATTACATATTACCTAGATTATTACTATTTACTATTACTATAATAAATTACGATTGCTATTCAATTATAACTTCTGTGATGTCAAATTAAATTATTTAACTGCACTGACATTAAATGGCATTATCAGAGCAACAAATGATATCTTCATTTTATTCACTTCTCAAGCTTACGCGCTCACTAGACATGAAATAAAACACTTTTTAACAAATACTACAGCAGTTTTATTTAAAGTACTTTGGTATTTGGTTTGATTTTTTATTTTCCCGACGTTTCGGCACTTTTGCAGCTGCCGTGGTCAGGGGACTGGAGCTGCTCGTGAGCCTACCGTCAAGCGATGTATTTTGAAAGACGTTCAGAAATCAATATTTAACAAAAAAAATATATTTCGTTTAAGTTAATTTATAATTAAATTTTGTGAATTAATTAATGCTAAAAAGAGAGAATCTACTGAAACTAGTGGTAGTTTCATTTCACAAAATTGGGAGGCCCCTCCAATAAAGAAATGGTGAAAGAAAACTCAGAGAGGGAAGCCGACCTCCGTCTTTTATATTTATGAGTTTATTTGCAAAAGGAACTAACCGTATCATTAGATCTTGCAGTGTGTGTTTGGGCCTTTAGCTTGTGAATGATGGGGTCCTAAGCTGGTGGAATTTTCCAACCATCATCTCTATTGAAATTAGGATATTTATTTAATTCGATAGCCTCGCGGAGCATTCTAGGAATAAATCTACCTTCCCTAGCAAGGATTTGGGGTTTGTCAAATCTAATATAATGGTTAGGCCCCACAAAGGCTTATTTACACACTGCAGACTTGTTATTACGCCTATGTTTCATTAATTTACAAAATTAAATTATAAATTAACTTAAAGCAAATAAATTTTTACGTTAAATATTGAAACGTCTATAAAAATTCATCGCTTGAGGGTAGGCTCACGAGCAGCTTCAGTCCCCTGACCACGGCAGCTGGAAAGGTGCCGAAACGTCGGGAAAATCAAAAAACAAACCAAATACCTAAACTAAATATCAAAGTAATTTCAATAAAACTGCGCTAGTACGTTAAAAAGTGTTTTATTTCATATCTTCATTTTACTACTCAACTCAAAGCCGTTAATTACCTTTGCAGGCAACGTTTACTGAATATATTTTTTGCTAATCTTACTAAAATGTTGAGTTGCTTAAAAAGTTAGACGTGTTTAAAGTTTAAGCCCGTTAAGCCGTTAAGCGACATGAGAGAAAATTTTAACAATGATAATAAAAAGAAGAGTATTCAAGCGATAAATCCCGCGAGAACATTTCATTAGTTTGCTAATGTCAGATTAACACGGTAGGTATCGTTATACCTACGGTGCCTGGCCACGCGAAGTGGCGAACAGCGGTGCAACAAGGGAATCTTTCTTCACAAGGGTACGTGGTATTTACAGCTATACAAGATAATGTATAGAGTCTATGATATAATTTGGCTTAAAAAGTACTGACCAAAATGACGGTCACAGTAAACTATAAGATAATGAACTAACGCGGTCACATTGGCAAGCTATGAAGCTCTCGCTCGACTTTTAGTCATAACAAGTGAGTGGGTAGTTTGGACGAAAGACAACGTAAGTGCTGAGCTACTATGTTTTAGTAGCGACTTATGTGACCTGAAGACCAACAAGAAAACTATTATGTCAATTTTTATGTAACCTTGTGCAGTTTAGCTGTTCTTGAAATTCAAAATTACTCCGAGCTCTCCCTCGCGCTCGAGTCACTCTGTTTTTTTTTGTACTACGGGATAGTGCTTGACCTTCATCTCACTTGATGTTAAGTGACGATAAGGCCGAAGGTAGAAGCGCATTACTCCCGGAATCCTCATTACTGAGGAACTGGCTATCTTACCTTTAACCGCGAGAACGCACAACAATTTTTAAATTGTTGTTAGTGCGCCAGACGCGTCTGTACAGCCACGTACCGCGGCAACACTCGCCATGGGGTGTGCTGTGCGACACCAGGAATTTGCAAGTCGCACCGCCCTTTATCCGTTCACGTGGCCAGGTAAAGTTAACCTTTTCACTTGTTAGTGAAATAAATTGCGTTGTTATTTATTCTGGCGCAAATGTTATTTGGTTTATCTTAATGTGCTTGCTGATTTAAGCTCTAACTTAATTTACTGATCTTTTTAAAGGTAAAAGTAAGTTATACGTTTGGCTTTTGTCCAATGTTTGTCTTTGTATTTCTTTATTGGTACAAGGTTTTAGGGCGCTTTCACAATAGGCGTTTTTATTCGCTCAGCAGTGTCGCGCGACGGGCAATGGGCATCCATACATATTTAATTAGCGCGGCTGCAGCGTAACATACGCGCGACTGCAACGCTGTCGAGCCACGCAGTCGCTAGGTAGCGACTCTGCAGCTGCTGTAATGTGAACGTGCCCGTGGTGCAGCTTTGCTGTAGGTAGAATGCCTATATGTGAAAGCGCTCTTAAGTTGCGCGTCCACTGCATCGGAATCGGAGTATGCGGCGCGGAAGGAGCATCGGCATTTGTCACTTAGTATGGATTTCTATGGCAAGGAAATGGCGATGCAGGGACGCAGTGCCATATAAATCCATACAAAGCAACAAATCGTCCGCTCCATCCGTTCCGATTCCGATGCAGTGAACGCGCACCTTAAGAGCCCGTAGCGATTTTGCCGCCGACTGCAGCTCTCTCGCTAGCACATTTCATGTTTTCTCTAGATTTCTTAAAACTGAGTGCGTAATTGAAAAATGTGTCTCGGTTACTTTTCGAAATATAAGATTACAGACATTTTAAAATATATTTCAGTTTTTGTTGCTAAAGTACAAAAAGTTGTCGTTTCTAACAGTTATTTGACCTGGCAAATCTTTTAAATTGTAGGTAATGAAACTGAACATATTAAATTAAATCAAACAAAATGTCATACGTAATAGAGACGCAGAAGTAAAGTTATCTAAACTAACAAGATCGGATTACAAACATCTGTCAACCGATAGAGCGTGAATCGTGATGATGTATGCAAGGCCGTGAACTCAGAATACAGAACAAGACACATCCAGCTGTGACATGTTCTATCAAACCCACAGTTAAACTGACAGATGTTTCACTTGGTTAGATTAGAGCTCTGTTAAAGTGAGTGTCAAGTCCGCCTAGGGTTGCCATCTTATACAGCCAAATTTGCCTGCATTTGGCCTGTCCGGTTTTTTTAGGCTTTTTGTGGCTGCAGCGCGAGTCGCATGATACCACATCCAACGACATAACTGCCCTCTTTAAGGTGGTACCCTGAGCGAAAGTGGCGCCGCGGTGAGTTTTATTTAATATTATAATTCTAATATACAAATTTAATAATCTTTATCGTGGAGATTTTAAAGCCCACAGTCTAGTATTTTTAGACGGTATCGTTACATTCCCTAGTAGTCACTGCTAGAAGTAGATAGAAAAACTGCTAAAAGTGGCCGTTTTTGACACATTTGCTATCTACTTCTACGAATGACTACGAGGGCATGTAGTGATACCTTCTAAAAATACTAGACCATGGGCCCTAAAATCTCCACGATAAACATTATTAAAATCTTTATCTATTAATAACTTATTAAATAAAAACTTCTGAGGGCGCCACTTTCGGTCATACAACCGCCTTAAGAAAAGCTATAATTAGGTATAAAAAAAAATCATATCCGGCATTTAGGCACAGAATACATAATAGTACAAAGGGTAATATGACCGGCTAAATTAAGCGACGAGTCCCACTTTTGTGTTTTTAATGTTTAAAATGTTTTGCGGTCAATAAATGGTTTTTCTTTATTTTCATTACTTTCTTCTTTTTGGACCTGGCAACCCTAACTCCGCCTATTGACAAATGCAAGATCAATGAGGACTTTACAAAGTGACATTTAAATAATAAAATTAGTAACTATTTGCCTCACTCACTGACATGAAAAAATGGCCTCACTATATGGCGTTGATGGAAAGAAAGTGTCAAAATTGGCTTTTAAAAATAAACTGCCTGTACCAAAGAGGAAAGTAAGCGCTTGCTGGTTGACATCTGCACAAAGAAAAACATTTTAGGGTTACATCTGCCTGCCTCTATGAGTACTCTTCGAAGCTTAGTAAAAAAAATACATTGACACATACATTTTTATCAACGCTATCTATACGAGAGCCTACACTTTTTAGTCATTTTGAAAAGCCCCCATTTGGATAAATAAGCCCGATTAGTCTCAAAGCTCGAGGCTTGAGCATGACTAAATACTTGCTTGCTTGCATGCTTGTCTACTTGTAGATACATGCTTGTACGCAAAACGCAATACAATTTTTTTTAATAAAGCTCAACATTACTAATTACCCTTCTAACCAATATCAAGGTGTGAATCCATTACTTTAATTAGCATATAAGTGCCTATCTAGCATCTCATGACGATGTCGTAATTAATGAACCACGCGCTTTGAATTATTTATACCTATCCTCCCTGAGTACCGGACACGTAGGCGAGGATCACGCATCAAAAGGATTTATATATACCTAACAAATTAGATTGATAATAGTACTAATAATAATAAAACGCTTTATTGCACACTACAAAAAGACATTACAAAGAAGCAAATAATAAACATGGACAAGTACACAAAGGCAGCCTTACTGCTATGTAGAAGTCTCTTCCGGACAAGAGGAAGAGGATAGAGGAGGAGTAGGTGAAAAAATACTAGAAGGACATATACCTATAGATTATAAGTACATAAATAAAGAAGAGAGAAAATATAAGTATATAAAAAGGAAATTTGAAAGGGAGATATGAGAAAAAAAAATAGATTAATGTCTGACTGTGCAACATAATGATGAATATGACCAACAAACATAATGATAATTTTATTTTAGTGCCTATCTAATCTACTTACCAGTAGCGAGGGGTGTGAATTATGGCGAAGGTAAACCGTTCTACAAAAATAAATGTGGGGTGGGATTAAGACTTGTAAGTTTTAGGTATAAACAGGGCAAAGGAGATTTAAAAAAATAAAGTTTCAATGTCCATTAGAACTTTTCACGGAAAATAAAAATAAGATCAAGAAAAAATCAAACCATACCAACAATTTTGGTGTGAACAATAAATAATGTGGCACCAAATTAAGTAACAATACTGAAACAGGTGTCAGTGTTGCTCAAAGAGAACAACTTTCTCGAAGGAACATGTGGTCGAAAAACAAAAAAGTACTTCGATACAAAATGTATGTGGATCGAAGAGGAAAAAAAGTATCTTTCGATCCACCGGTGGAGCCTCGTTGTCGGTGGATCATAGAGGAATGAGGGGCACGATTTACTATGGACATACGAAAAAAAAAATTTGACCTATGTTCCTTGGAGAAAGTTGTTCAGTTTAAGCAATACTATCACCTGTTTCAGTATTGTTACATAATTTGGTTCCAGCTTATAGGTTGGGTAATAAATAGGTCTGCAGTGGGTGTCGTGCGGCTGATGTAAAGAATATAGGTTATTTAGTTCTTCGTGGAAACTTCTTAGAAACATTTCAACTTAGTTTTTCTTAAAATCACCATTGCCCTAAGCTGTTTATCATAAATTACAAGTCTACTCGTCCACAAGTTTCTACTTCACAAAGAATTTTTACAAGTTCGCGTAAATTATGTTTATTAAAATAAGTTTAAGACTTATAATTACAAGTCTTAAATTAATTTAAGCATAGGACGCTTGTAAATTAATACTTGTATAAGTTCTGAAATCAAAATTCTATGGAGCCATTTTCTTTTCTTTTCAATTTTTAATGCTCTTAGCTCATTAAACTACAATATAAAGGCTAAATTTAACTAGGTACTCTAAAAGGGAATTTAAAATGTAAATGACCGACCAAAACAAGTATGATATACCCACCTTTTATTTTGTTTTATACACGCAAGTATTTGCGAAAATATTTGAAACAGATATTTAATAAAATAATTTTTTCACAATAAAATTGCTCCGAGATAAAAAAAAATACAAAAGAATGGAAAAGTATAATAATAACTTGCCAGTCACTTTGAAGACTAACTAGTCTCTACCATAGACAAATTTAATGTCAATGACTACCTAAGTTCGAGATACATTTTTCTTTTGTGGTGACAGTGCAATGATTCTGTTCTAGCTACCCAAATAATTAATTAACTGTTCTAATTTCTAGGCTTTAAGTCTATAGGTAAAGTTCTTATGACCGTTGTTGCAGTACTAAGTTTACAAGACACTTGTAAAAATTTTAAGACGGAATAGAGAGTCGCCGGTCTCTCTCAGAATTTTCCATGCTTTTCTACAAGTAGTAAGTCAAATTTTTTTGATAAACCAAATCACAAATACAAGTGTGAAATCATACTTGTGAAATTAACAATTACACATGTAGCCTGTAATTAACACGTGTAGTTTTGATAAACGCATATGTGTAATAATGAAAATGTGGAAATGTTTCATGAGGAAAATGCTTGTAATACAAGTCTTGTGTATGTTATGATAAACAGGGTGGGGCCCTGATTTTAAATCATTCGCTTGAAATCGTATGCGGCGTGAAGTCACAATTGATTACTAAAATATGTCACTCCGAAAATTGCTGATCAAAGACATAAGTGAGCACTGTCTGACCAACGAGCTATTAAAATATGGATTCTGCTATGTCGAATGAAAATGCATAGTCAGCGCTCAATGCTGCTAGCCGAAGGATTCAAAAATAGATTGAGGGATTCGTATCCTCAAACTAAAGCCAGATCATCATCTTCAACCGTTTTAATGTCCCCACTTAGGGCACAGCCTTTTTTATGGATGGGGAGGACACAGCCAGATGATTTTATCAATGTAATTTTAGACACATTTTTCATATGTTTGCATTTAGGTCAATCTGTGCAGACTGCAGTCTAACACTAAGTGCACCGTCCTTGTATACTGTTTATTTATAGTAAGAAGCGCCAACTGTATGTTATTATTTATTCCGCACCTGGTGATTGTGCAATCATGCTTTTTGCCAATAGGGTATTTGACAACATTGAAAATATACTACAAATTGTGGTCATCCTAACAGATATTGGCGTAAAAAACATATTTAACTATTATATAGACTAAACTAAATTAAGTCTAAATTAACTCTATTAATTGATTAATTTCACCTAGAAAAATGCAATAATTTTTTAATTTTTTTCTTTGGCGAAAACGCTCTTTTTTTTTTTTTATTTAGAAACCAACAGCGTTTTTATAATATATTATAACATTAGTAGTTACTTAACAGTAAGGCCAATGATAGGTTCCTCTTAATAACTAGGATACAGTATTTACAGCGTAACATACAGACTAATGCGAGTTATTTATATTTTTATTTTAAGTTAATACGTACATAGAAATAACGTACATTATTTAAGTACTCACAAATAAACGATACTCATGCACCCACAACACGCACACACCACACTGATTCCAAGAATTTAAATTAGGGCAATATAAAGAAGGAGGAGGAGCTCGGTGGCGCAGTGGTTTAGCGCCTGGACCAGCGATTGTGGATGTTAAGCAACGTTCGCAAGGTTCGGTCTTGGGATGGGTGACCAAAAATTTATTATCTCGAGCTCCTCCGTGCTTCGGAAGGCACGTTAAGCCGTTGGTCCCGGCTGCATTTGCAATCGTTAACACCCACCAATCCGCATTGGGCCCGCGTGGTGGGTTATGGCCCGTCCTCCTTATCCACCCATAAGGAAGGCCTGTGCCCCAGCAGTGGGGACATTAAAATGGCTGATGGACAATATAAAGAAGGATGCTCAGTTCATCTGTGACCCGTCAAATTGTTGATTCTATCAACCATCGTGTTACGACAAGTAATACCTATAGCTCATACAATTGTGCAAGTATTTATTGTTATTTATAAATTACTAACTAAAACGAAAATCGAAAAATTCAGAAATAGAGAAAATTCACAATAAAGATTAGCAATTCTTAAAATTAATTTAAGATTTTACCACATACATCTCGTACTGTTAAATTATATCAAATTTAACTGTACTCAACAAAACCAGAGTTCCACGGTCGTAGCAAACCCTTTATCACATTAACTTACAAAAAAAGCAATGATATATCAACGTGAATGCGAAGTAAGAATGGTCATTGGAATGATTTATATTGAGTTTGATTTAAGTTGTTCCATGGCATATTTTCTAAAAGCGTTCTTACTGTGATCAAAGATGTCTACTTCACTAAAAAAATTATTATAAATACTGGGTAGACGCGAACAAGGTACTCGCGTAATTAGTGTGTGTGCGCGGCACACTCAGGAGTGGCGGTGGGCCACGTGTGGCGCGGCGGGGGCGCTGTGTCGGCACGTTGAGCGCTACGCTTGCCACCAACTCAGGGCAGCCTATACGTCCATGGACTATATCGTATAGTAGACATACTCCCATCAATTTCGGTAGTTTAAATGTTTAATAAATATTTTCTGTAGGCGCTCCAAACGGTTAATGTAAATGGCATATTGGGGGGACCAGGTTGGACACGCGTATTCCACGACACTACTGACATATGCATTATATAAAATTTTTAAGGTGCTGATATTTTTAAAAAGGCTTACATGATCTAATGACAAATCCTAATTTTTAAAAGCTCTATCTACTGTTTTGTCTATGTGCTCAGATAAAAGCATTTTACTGTCAAAGTATACGCCAAGATCTCTAACAAGCGATGTTCTACGTATTGGTATACCATTAAAGTTGTATGGGTACAAAATGGGATTGGGTTTTCTGGTAAAGGTAATACATTCACATTTGTCAATATTCACTGTTATGTTGTTGTCTGAGTAATAATCGTGTAAAGTGTTTAAATCAAATTGCATTTTCGAACAGTCTATTTCACTTTGAATTTTGAAAAATAATTTTTTATCATCGGCATACATTAAATGATTTGTGAATGAAAAACAGTTAAATATATCGTAGACATAAGCATCGTAGAATAAAGGTCCCAAATGGGATCCCTGCGGAATGCCTGTTGGTATTTTAATAAAGTCTGACCTGTACCCCCCCACAACAACCGCTTGAGACCGATTATGTAAGTAGGATTCAATCCACCTGAGAAGATCCCCATGAATCCCTAGCGTCTGAAGTTTTCTCAAAAGAATGACGTGGTCTACACGGTCGAATGCTTTTTCGAAGTCCGTGTAGACCACATCAATCTGTCCACCACCATCCATGTTTTTAAGTATATAATTGGTAAAGCATGCCCGATTTGTAACAGTGGAGCGTCGTCTAAGGAAGCCATGCTGATTTGTTTGAAGGCCTTTACTTATGACAGGATATATGGCGTCAAATACTATTTTTTCGAAGACTTTGCTAACTGTATTTAAGATGGAGATCCCCCTATAATTTTCAATTACACCTTTGCTGCCCTTTTTATGGATAGGCACCACATGCGCTCTTTTCCAGATCTCGGGAAATATTCCTTCCCGGAGCGAAATATTAAATAAAATGGCTTTAGGAATGCAGAGACTTTTTGCACAATTACGCCAGAATAATGGTGGAATATCATCGCACCCAGCGCCCTTGGAAACATCAAGAAGACTCAATTTTCTCTCGACCAGTGATTCTTCAACGTATATTTTGGAGATTGAGTCGCTAACTATGTTAATATCTTCGACCTCTGTTGAGCCGACAGATGGAACACCAAAAACGTTTTTAAAAAAATCGTTAAAAGAATCACATATGTCCCTTCCATTGCATACTATATTTTCCCGATATGTCATTTGTTTGGGGTAGTTAGAACCCCCGCGTAAAGATTTTATATATGACCAGAAAGCCTTCGGACTGTATTTAATATTTTTTTCTGCCTGTTTTGTATAATTTGTGAAGCATCTATCATTGACGCGTTTTTGTCGCTTGCGTAAAAATGAAAATTCATCGTAGTCTAGATGATTGCCGAATTTTTTCCATTTAGTATGTGCTATAAACTAACTGCTATACTCTAAGATGACTGATGACGTCACTTACCTGTAAATAGATATGGCTTCAGGCGTTTAACACGACCATAGACTAAGGATCCGAAAGATGGCTGTCAAATGGCTAAGGATATTACAATGTTTATAGGCTTGTGACGTCAACAAGTCACGTGTCCAGCGCCATAGCGTTTTTGGCGCGGTTTTAAAATTTTAAACTTTAACACTGTTTTTTTTTTAATGAAATACATTGATTATTCCTGAAATATCAATATGGTGCGCTTATTACGTAATAAGGAATAATTTAAAATGGTTTTCAAAAATTAGTCAAATACCAGTGTACAATTTATTTACTTTATTAATTGTTATTCAGGTTGAAACAGTGTCATGAAACAAATATTCGCCGTCAACATTATATGGTTCATAAAACATAATGTAAAAATTTAATTTTAAAACTTCTGTATAATGATGGGGTTATAATAAGTCTTTACGGGCTATTTTAAATATTTTATACTTTTTAATCCTTTTTAAAAAAGTGGTTTTCTAAACAGATTTATTTAACCCGCTTTAGATATTCGGTAAC
This sequence comes from Agriphila geniculea, assembly GCA_943789525.1. Classification (NCBI taxonomy): domain Eukaryota; kingdom Metazoa; phylum Arthropoda; class Insecta; order Lepidoptera; family Crambidae; genus Agriphila; species Agriphila geniculea. The sequence continues at coordinate 17,723,534 of OX038883.1, read as the reverse complement.
ATCTTTATTCATAGCTATTAGTGAACCGTAACAATTTGCTTAATCGGTACTTGCTTCTTAATTAGGGATGTCGAAAAATATATGATGTTGATGTATATATTTTTTCCGCTATATTGAAAACGTAACAAAAACTTTTTTTTTTCAAAAAAAAATTATGTATATTATGATAATTTCAATATTTGAATAAAAACGTGTTAATAACATTAATAGTAATATAGATACTTTTGATTAAGATTTGAAATTACGTCCTTGATTTCAGTGATATTATTGAGCTAAAACGCTAGAAATTTGGAACGTTAAGTTTTTCTCAAAAATATTTCCGATATATCGCTATTTATTCCGATATATCGAAATGAATTTCGATATATTTGAAAATATCGATGTATCGGTATATCTTTATTGTTTTTTACTTTCAACATCTCTATTCTTAATTAAACTCTTAACCTTTCGTGATATTGTAACTTAAGTTTGAAGAGACGTAAAATTATCATTTAAATATCATTTGCTTTTATGGTAACTGGAAGTTTAAATTATTATGTTTGTAATAATGTTCAGAAGATAATTTAGCGTTCCATCAGAAGTAATTAAAAGGCAAGTGTCGACGAAAACGAGAAAAACTAATTACTAACTCGGATCATACTTATACACAGTGTTTGGTAATCATACTTTCTACTAATATTATAAATGTGAAAGTTTGTGGGTTTGGATGTTTGTTCCTCAATCACGCAAAAACTACTGAACGGATTTGGTTGGAATTTGGCACACAGATAGTAAATAGCCTAGATTAAAACATAGAATACTTTTTATCCCGATGAAAACCGCGGGCGGCCGATAGTAACCTTATAAAGCCGAATATGGTAGATTGGGTTACTACCATGCATGCAACAACGGAAAATTATTATAAACCATGAAATCCACCATTTTTTGGAAAAAAAATATTTTTTGATAAACTGCATAGTGCGAACCCTATAATACAATAGTCTATTTGCATGTTGCGTGTAGCGTCTAAAATTTCTCAGCCATTTTCAGGGTTTATAATAATTTTCCAGGGTTATATGCTAGTACTATATCTACCATATTTGGCTTTATAAAGGTGCCATTGCCACAGTCGCCGCCGGCTGCATGTGCAGTTGCAGCGGCGCTCGAAAGCCATTTCATATAAATACATACAAACCAGTAGTGCAGCTGCGGCTGACTTCATACAGCCGCTGCACTTGCTGTCGGCAGTTGCAGTTAGCAGCGCGCTTCGAAATGAGTATTTGATGACAGTGCAGCTGTAGGGTACTTACGAGTACCTAGAGAATGTACAGTCAGCATAATTTCCCCCGAAAGATGAAAAAACCCCTAATTTGGAGGGATTCCCCCAATCTGGCATCACCTGTTACACAAACTGCAACGATTGTTCAGGAAGTTGCAGAACTACTGGTGAACGCTATGATCATCTTCTTCAGAGGCGACCATACGACGCGATTTTTATTTTTTTTTATTTACAGCTCAAATCAACGTTATTATCATCATACAATAATAAAGAATTGGAATGATAAAGAACTTTAGCATACCAAAAAAAACACTTTGTTGTCCAAAATTAGTAAATGATCACTAAATCCTAGAACGCCCAATAAGATTTGGTGAGAATTTACTAGTTCTGGGTTAGGTTAGGTTAGTACAGTGATCATACTGATCATTTAAACATAAGCCATAAAGAATTGTGATTTAGAATTTACATGAGAGTGGATTAAATAAACGAATATTAAAGGTATTCGCAAAATATTTAGTACGTTAATTAGTATAAGAAAATTACCAGAATATATACGATAATTTTAAAATACAAGAGAGCCGCTGTAGATATTCTAATAAAGAAAAAACATTATTCAAAAGGGCTGACTAAAAATCGGATATAATAATATACAATAGGGCCCGTTCCTAAAAACAGGAATTTCCTAATTAGCGATACAAGCCCTCAACCACAGAATAGATAATATAATAACCATAGTAAAAAAAAAGTTTATTTTCTTGATAGTTGAGTATTTACTCGACGAAAAGGCGTCACAAACAAACTCACTCTCACCTTTTTAATATTAGTTTTTATTGTTTTATTATAGTTAGGACAATTTTGTTTTTTTTTTAAGAATACACTTTGGTTAGAGTCTTTCCACATTCAACCAGCGATTTTTCTACTAGTGATTTTTTTACGCTTCTTATCAGCAGAGATTAAACAGGGTTTTTTGTAAAACACCAACAACTTCGTAAGAATCTGTTACTAACAATAACATTTGTTCTACGACTTTTCCGAAAACAGACAAGAAAAAACGACTTTTCATGCAAAACTCAATGTGTGGATCTGAACTGAGAGCCCGAATGTTAAATCATTGCGAATCAAATTGAAACTTATAGTTAAGTTATTTTATACTTTACCATCGGTTGCAATCGTCTGGATTGAGGGCTCAACACATTCGGATATAAAAGATATAATTCACGTTTTAGAAATTTTTGAAGCTTTGCTTCAGGTTTTTATTAACTCACCTATAAGTTTCAATTTGACACGCAATGATTTAAAATTTGGGCTCTCAATTCAGATCCACACAAACTCAATCAGCTGTTCGGACATTAATTTTGTTCGGCTGTTTTCGGAAAAGTCGTAGAACAAATGTTGTTTTTTATCATGTTTGTTATTCCACGACACTACGGACATATGCATTATATAAAATTTTTAAGGTGCTGATATTTTTAAAAAGGCTTACATGATCTAATGACAAATCCTAAATTTTTAAAGCTCTATCTACTGTTTTGTCTATGTGCTCAGATAAAAGCATTTTACTGTCAAAGTATACGCCAAGATCTCTAACAAGCGATGTTCTACGTATTGGTATACCATTACCACAGCTGCACTACCAAACCAGTAGTGCAGCTGCGGCTGACTTCATACAGCCGCTGCACTTGCTGTCGGCAGTTGCAGTTGGCAGCGCGCTTCGAAATGAGTATTTGATGACAGTGCAGCTGTAGGGTACTTACGAGTACCTAGAGAATGTACAGTCAGCATAATTTCCCCCGAAAGATGAAAAAACCCCTAATTTGGAGGGATTCCCCCAATCTGGCATCACCTGTTACACAAACTGCAACGATTGTTCAGGAAGTTGCAGAACTACTGGTGAACGCTATGATCATCTTCTTCAGAGGCGACCATACGACGCGATTTTTATTTTTTTTTATTTACAGCCCAAATCAACGTTATTATCATCATCTATATATATAAAAGCGTAAATCACTCACTGACTCATCACGAAATCTCAGAAACTACAAGTGCTAGGAGTCTCAAATTTTGCATGGGGGTCCCTTTTAGAATGTAGGTGCTCACTAAGACGGGATTTTGCGAAATTCAATCCCTAAGAGGTTGAAACAGGGTGGCAAAGTTTGTATGGGAGAACGCGATTCCTTGGCCCGATTGACTTGAAATTTGGCATAGACATTCTTTTACAAAATTAATTGAACACGTGTTTCGTATTTTTTTGAAATGTATTCCTTAACAGGGTTGAAAAGGGGTAGAAAGCTATTTTTAGGGTGGTTGACTTCGATATCGGAATCAAAACTTCTTAGTGCATTTGAATGATTAAGAAAAATAAATGTCAGTTGTCACTGCACGGGCTGACGTTTAATCTCTAATTTTCCCGATTTTCAAGACAAGCTTTGATTCTTATAATGTTGTATAAGATTTTATCCTATTTTCACTACTTTACGAAATATTAGTCAAATAAAACGGCAACATCTGGCAAATATCAGATAATGTGACAAGGAATGTGGTATTTAGAGAAGTGTTTCGATGGAGAGCCTGATAATAATGCATAACATTAGTTGCACCCGACATAAATCTTTGCCCGGCATGCGTTGCTTTGTCACATTTTTTTTAGCCAGAAACCTGTAAGCAGAACAATTCACCAAACATTCACCAAAGTTTCATCATAATCGGATGTGGATGAATGGTTTAGGAGTGCAAAGGAAACAAATACACATACATCGATTTTTATTTATAAAGAAGATAACTATTAAGCAAAGATATTAGAATTTTTAACTATAAGGTATTAAATGTAACATAATATTATTATACTTATTTTGTTAAATCACCGCTAATAAATTTTATTAAGTACCTACCTAACTAATACAGAATCGTTAACAGGGCGTCGATTCTGTAACCAAACTCGAACCCCACTTCGAATCTCACTTCACTGCACGCGAATTTTGAATCAAAAATAAGATAATGATAAGAATTTTTTTTTATCACAAAAGATTTTAGATAGCTACGCAGGCTACCTAAATTTTTTGCAATCAGTAAAATAGCTCATTTAGTAAACAAATGTCGAATAACAAATTCACGCGAAGTGAAGTGAGATGCGAGTTTGGTTACAGAATCGACAGACTGCGCGGGTAAAACCGCGGGGTGCAGCTATTACCTATATAATCACAAAATTGTATAAATGTGAAAGTTTTGATGTTTGGATGTTGTTCTGTTAGGTACCTACTCAATCATATCATACTCAATCACGTCTGAACGGGTGAACGGATTTAGGAGAAATTTGGCAGAGATATAGATTAAGTCTGGAATACTTAACACAGGCTTCTTTTCATCCCGATCATTGGTTTCCAAGGGAAGACTTACAACGATTACCGACTGCCACGCGGGCGGAGCCACGGGCAAAAGCTATACATAGTATAAAACAAAGTCGCTTCCCGCCGTCTGTACGCTTCTCTTAAACTATGCATAAAAACCTCATTAAAATCGATCCATAAGTTTGGGAGCTAGGTTGGTTGCCTCAGACAGACACACACACACGTCAATTATATTATAACACCCCTTGCGTACGTCGTATAGGTAAATGTCGTCCTCCTAGGTATATGTATCCCGTAGTATAATCTAATAACTTTACACTGACACCACATTAGCACGGTTTTACATTTAGTAACTACATTGCACCCGTGCGAAGCCGGGGCGGGCCGCTAGTACAATAATAAAGAATTGGAATGATAAAGAACTTTAGCATACCAAAAAAAACACTTTGTTGTCCAAAATTAGTAAATGATCACTAAATCCTAGAACGCCCAATAAGATTTGGTGAGAATTCACTAGTTCTGGGTTAGGTTAGGTTAGTACAGTGATCATACTGATCATTTAAACATAAGCCATAAAGAATTGTGATTTAGAATTTACATGAGAGTGGATTAAATAAACGAATATTAAAGGTATTCGCAAAATATTTAGTACGTTAATTAGTATAAGAAAATTACCAGAATATATACGATAATTTTAAAATACAAGAGAGCCGCTGTAGATATTCTAATAAAGAAAAAACATTATTCAAAAGGGCTGACTAAAAATCGGATATAATAATATAAAATAGGGCCCGTTCCTAAAAACAGGAATTTCCTAATTAGCGATAGGTACAAGCCCTCAACCACAGAATAGATAATATAATAACCATAGTATAAAAAAGTTTATTTTCTTGATAGTTGAGTATTTACTCGACGAAAAGGCGTCACAAACAAACTCACTTTCACCTTTTTAATATTATTTTTTTTTGTTTTATTATAGTTAGGACAATTTTGTTTTTTTTTTAAATACACTTCGGTTAGAGTCTTTACACATTTAACCAGCGATTTTTCTACTAGTGATTTTTTTACGCTTCTTATCAGCAGAGATTAAACAGGGTTTTTTGTAAAACACCAACAACTTCGTAAGAATCTGTTACGAACAATAACATTTGTTCTACGACTTTTCCGAAAACAGACAAGAAAAAACCGGCCAAGTGCGTGTCGGGCCACGCGCAGTAGGGTTCCGTAGGTAGGTACATTATACAATACCATATTTTAATACCGCTATCATTTTTCGTCTGAAAAAATAATTTTGTTTTTCACAGGGTTTGTATGAATGACAAAGTTATATTTGCGGTTTTGGAAAATGTACTATATCTCGAAAACTAATTACTGTATCTCGTTCAAAATAATTTTCGTTGAAAGTGTTTATTAAGATCTATAGTTTAGATTTTTTTTAGATTTTTCACCTTCTTACTTTAAAAGTTAAAGGGGGGGGGACACACATTTTACCACTTTGGCGGCATATATCTTTCAAACGGTTGACTTTAAAAAAAAATAGTCTTAAAAACCTCAATGTCATTTTTAAAGACCTATCTATAGACACCCCACAAGTATTGGTTTGATGAAAAAAAATATTTTCAGTTTCAGTTCCATGTATGGGGAGCCCCCCTTAATCTTTTATTTTTTTTTATTTTTGTATAAAAATCGTAAAGCGGTTTACAGAATACACCTACTTACTAAGTTTCAACTATGTAATAATAATAATAATAATAAATGCTTGAACAGTTTCACACAGCGCCATCTAGCCCCAAACTAAGCAAAGCTTGTAATATGGGTGCCAGACAACTGATATACTACTTATATACTTTTTAAATATATACTTATTATACATAGTAACACCCAGACCCGTCACAGAAATTAAAATTCATCATTTCAATTTCTGCCCGGCCGGGAATCGAACCCGGGACCTCTTGCGTGGTAAGCGGCATGTTGACCACTGCACCACTCAGGTCGTCAAATGTAGTCCTAATACTTTTGGAATAAAGTGGCTGTGACATACGGACGGACAGACAGACAGACAGACATGACGAATCTATAAGGGTTCCGTTTTTTGCCATTTTGGCTACGGAACCCTAAAAACGACTTTTCATGCAAAACTCAATGTGTGGATCTGAACTGAGAGCCCGAATGTTAAATCATTGCGAATCAAATTGAAACTTATAGTTAAGTTATTTTAAGGTTAACGCACATTTAGGCGGGTCGCAACGGGGCGGGCCGGGCCGCAGCGCATCGCAAAATGCTCCTATAGCACACTGTGCCGGGCCGGGTCGCATCGCATCGACGGATTTTGAGTACAGTGGTGCCAGCTTAGGGTAATTTAGCCTAGATTTAGGGTAAAAATTATCCGGCAGGGTATCTATTAGGGTATAGATTTTCCTACAGTATCTCTTAGGCTAAATCTTGTGTTAACTTTACTCTTACAAAAACAATGTTTGACAAAAGAGACACGGCCTTTAATGCTAAAGTTGTATACCTTTTAAAATCTTTAATCTGTGATTCATAATCTGCTGTACTTTTTAGGGTAACGTAGCCCAATGGCAAAAAACGGAGCCCTTATAGAATCGTCATGTCTGCTGTCTGTCCGTCCGTATGTCACAGCCACTTTATTCTAAAAGTATTAGGATTACACAGTTGAAACTTGGTAGGTAGATGTATTCTGTGAACCGCTTTACAATTTTTAGACAAAAATAAAAAAAACCGGCCAAGTGCGAGTCGGACTCACGCACGAAGGGTTCCGTACCAAAAAACGGCTAAAAATTAAGTTTGTTGTATGTAAGCCCCCTTAAATATTAATTTTATTCTGTTTTTAGTATTTGTTGTTATAGGGGCAATGGAAATACATCATCTGTGAAAATTAAAATTGTCTTCCTGTTGTCGTTATTAATATCGAGCAAAAAACGGTAAATAAATCACGTTTGTGGTATGGGAGCCCCCCTTAAATATTTATTTTATTGTGTTTTTAGTATTTGTTGTTATAGCGGCAACAGAAATACATCATATGTGAAAATTTCAACTGTCTAGCTATCACGGTTCATGAGATACAGCTGGTGACAGACAGACGGACAGCGGAGTCTTAATAATGGGATCCTGTTTTTACCCTTTGGGTACGGAACCCTAAAAAGATTAAGGGGGAATCCCCATACATGGAACTGAAACTGAAAAAAAAATGTTTTTCATCAAACCTATACGTGCGGGGTGTCTATAGATAGGTCTTTAAAAATGACATTTAGGTTCCTCAAACCATTTTTTCTCAAAGTCAACCGTTTGAAAGATATACACTTCAAAAGTGGTCAAATGTGTGTCACGGAACCCTACTGCGCATGGCCCGACACGCACTTGGCCAGTTTTTTCATTTCTGGCTGTGGTATCTGTCAACCAAATGACAGATCAATGCCAAATCAGACGTCAAATAAACACTGCGTTTTTTAATTTCAAAAAAGGAAAATAGTGGCTTTATTTTGAGATAAAATTTAATTTAATTGTATACAAGTTAAGTATTTTTTCTACGGCAAGTGCCACTTCTAATAAATGTATAACAAAAAATATAGTAATGCAGAGGATCACTGACGACGTCCATTATACAAGGACGTCAGTGCAGAGGATACTTTCATTGTTATGTGCCATAATAATATTGAAAAATATTCATAAGTATTTTTTTATTTCTAAAGGAAAAAAACAAGTAAGGAATTTTAATTAAGGGTATTTTTACAAAATTATATACATAGGATAACTATAGATACCAATATGAAAGATTGAGAAAAAGATATAGACATCTTTTTCTCAATCATTTTTACGACAAAAAAGTTTTGGGGTATTTTCGGATGACTCCCTATCGATAAATCCGCTTGCTATAGCACACTGAGTCGGGGCGCAGCGGGGCGGGGCGGGCCGCATCGCATTGCAACGAAATGCGCGACGGATTATGCGGCCCGCTCCGCCCCGGCATAGTGTGCGATAGTTCATATAAAATGTATGGGAGCGATTTGAGCGGATTTTTGCGATGCGGCCCGCCCCGCTGCGGCCCGCCTAAATGTGCGTTAACCTTTATACTTTACCATCGGTTGCAATCGTCTGGATTGAGGGCTCAACACATTCGGATATAAAAGATATAATTCACGTTTTAGAAATTTTTTAAGCTTTGCTTCAGGTTTTTAGATTATTTTATTAACTCACCTATAAGTTTCAATTTGACACGCAATGATTTAAAATTTGGGCTCTCAATTCAGATCCACACAAACTCAATCAGCTGTTCGGACATTAATTTTGTTCGGCTGTTTTCGGAAAAGTCGTAGAACAAATGTTGTTTTTTATCATGTTTGTAATCGACTCCTGCGAGATTGTTGGTGTTTTACAAATAACCCTGTGTAATATTACTAACGTACTACCTATTGGTCATTATAAAACATTCTACTTTCAACCGGCAACTTGGATGGTAAGGTATAAAATAACTTACTTAGAGAAACCTATTAAACTTTTTACACATGGCTTGGTATTTGATCAAATATTTTATTTAATTTTTTTTTTAAACAAAAAATATTCCTTTAAAAAAAATCGGGTTGCACTCCGGGAGTGCCGGCAGAAGTGAAAACTTGAATTTTAACGTTGTGCATTTTTGATATTTTTGAATGGTTAGGGAATAATTTTGCACGAATTGCTTTAATTTATCAGTATAAAAGTACTATCATTTATGAGGAAGAATACAATATTTTTATATTGCGCTATCGTACACAAACATGACAATTATATTACATAAAAAAGTTTATCTCTCAGAAAAATCAACCCGCCGAACGCCAAAATGACGCGCCGCCATTTTTGCCGCCCCGTAGAAGGAGAGGGGGATACTTCCGCCGCCGGCTGTCTACGCTACATCCGTCTTACGAATTTTCGATCAGGGTCACGTGACCCTGACTGACGCGAGTTTAACATTTTTTCCCATTACAAAAAAAATTACAACGCCGCTAAAGAAGTTTTCACTTTAAAAATCACTGATTAATATTATAGTAAGACACGTCGTCGGGTCGCTTTATTTATACGCATCAAGAGTACCTACCCAAAGATTATTTAAAGATGCACGGTGCATTCATGTGATACACTCACACATAAAAAGCACATTTCAATTACAAATACACACACTTACTAAAAACATCATACAATTTACGACGCATATCTTTATTACGCAGTATACGAAAGTCCTGTAGCGGCAAGTAACTTTTTAAAATTATTAATAATATTACTTTCAGCCTCAGTAGTAATAAATTGAACATGTTAGGTCTTTGTCATTCTAACTGGAATGCAAGTGCACAGTAAGTTGCAATGTAGGTCATAAATTGGTCCGACATGATACAAAATGCTTAGAGTAATAACACCTAGAAGCCGTGTCCTCGTATGTAAAGTGAGGCAACTAATACCAAGCCAGAATGGCTTAGTTTTCAAATTTATATCCTTCATACGTTAAACTAATCGTAACTGAAACCCAATAATATAGTAACTAGTCTTATAAATGTGGGAAAATTAAAACTGTTTTGTACTTAATCGGTATGATTAGCTAATAATGGAGAATAACAATCTGAAAACGGAGCCATTTTGGTTGTTTTAGTTGCCTCACTTTTGACAGTGCGTTTTGTAGAGAACTATCGTTCTAGGTGTTATTATTCTAAGACAAAATGTTTAAGCTACTTTTGAATACTCGGGGTTTAAGAAATCAACATTGTATGTTATGTTACATAATTAATTGTTCATAATTCATTTTCCAAATCCTAAAATTATTTAATTTCCTAAACATTATTGGATCAAATAAGACTACATTATGGAATAAATGTTAAATAGGTACCTTCTTAAATTAATGTTAGAGTTTTCAAAGGATTTTAGCTAGATATGATTATGTAGGTATTAGAAATATTTTATCCACTATCTTGCCTTTTTAGACCCCCAATTATACTGTGAATGATGTGTGAAATATGCGGAATGGAATGTGACTATCGTAGTTTACATATTTAACTATGTCACCATTGAATATTTATGAATAAAGTGTAAAGTACTGCAATATTATTTATTTGCCTTTTACTTAGTTCTTACATAAATAATGATACTTACACAAAATATATATACCGAAGAGCTCGGTGGCGCAGTGGTCTAGCGCCTGGCCCAGCGATTGCGCAGGTTAAGCAACGTTCGCAAGGGTCAGTCATGGGATGGGTGACCAAAAATTTATTATCTCGAGCTCCTCCGTGCTTCGGAAGGCACGTTAAGCCGTTGTTTGTTGCCGTCGTTAACACCCACCAAGCCGCATTGGGCCCGCGTGGTGGGTTATGGCCCTTCCTCCTTATTCACCTATAAGGAAGGCCTGTGCCCCAGCAGTGGGGAGATTAAAATGGCTGATGGACAGGACACAAAATATTTATAAGATTACAATGTCTCTTTTTCTCTCTTTTGATGAATAAAAGTGACGATATAAAGTGTAGAAAAATACTAAAACTTCCCTCATAAATATGCATATTGTCCGTTTGTTGAACGCACTTCCAGGGCCCTATTCAATAAATTGTCACTTGTCATGTCAATTTTATATCCATTGCGTCAACCAATTTGAGAATATAACAAACTACTTATAGCTACACCGCAATGTAAACCAAATTGTCATGACAATTAACAAATTATCCCGTCATTAAATAGAGCCCAGAGGGCAACCAAAAAGCTAGTATTTTGAGAGCTTTCAGCTATCAAGTTATAAGACATATTTCCTTTCTCTCACCTAATACATTTTTTTTCTAATATCTCTCTTCCAATTCCAACTTTAATATATTATATCTTCTCTATATATACACATTTACCATTCGTTTTGAACTTACCATCCAAATTTTAGGGATGTGTCCAGTCCATGAAAGCAAACAACTTTCTCTAAGAAACATGTGTCAAATTTCGCCAAAAAATTTTGGTCATCCCATACCAAATTGATCACGTGATCTCTTTGATTTGTATGGAAAGTCGATTTTTATTTTAGATATTTGACCATGTGTTCCTTAGAGAAAGTTGTTCAATTTCATGGACTGAACACATCCTCAAAATTTGGATGGTGGATACAAAATGACCTTGTATATGTTATCCTTCCAGTATTTTTGCACCCACTCCCCCTCCATCTCTACTCAAGCTTGCCTGGAAAAGAATGCTAGGTAGCATTAAGGCCTTTTTTGTACTTCTCCCTGTTTATTTTTTGCTTCTTTGTAATGTCTTTGTCCGAGGAGCTCTATGGTGCAGTGGTTTAGCGCCTGACCCAGCGATTGCGGAGGTTAAGCAACATACGCAAGGGTCGGTCATGGGATGGGTGACCAAATCTTTATTATCTCGATTCGAGCTATTCCGTACTTCGGAAAGCACGTTAAGCCGTTGTTCCCGGCTGCATTTTCTGTCGTTAACACCCACCGATCCGCATTGGGCCCACTTGGTGAGTTATGGCCCATCCTCCTTATCCACCCATAAGAAGGCCTGTGCCCCAGCGGCGAGGACGCTAAGGCTGACGGTCAATGTCTTCGTCCAGTCCAGTGCAATAAAGCGTTTTATTATTAAACATTGTAACATTCACTCAAGGACACCGCGTTGCAAAATAAACACAGAAATTATCTGTAAACACTTTGATGGAACGATATCAACACTATATGTTCGCTAATGACATACAAGCACTTGAGGAGTTCACCTTCACTAAAGACAAATAAGATGACTCACACACACACAATGGGCAGCACAACATAAGGTCTGCAACATACAGACGGAACTGTGATTCGGAATTCCGAACGCAGCTATAATCCCCGCAAATTGCTATAATACGATGGCCTTGTAACATAAACATTCACGTTGACGTCATCCGCAACTAAAAATGACATGTTACATTAAAATTCTAATAGGTAATTTAATAAATTAATTATTGAATGATTATTTTTAAAAAGATAGGTGTCTAGGTGTATAAAAAAACTACAATTGTTTTTCGTGGTTGTTGGTTGGTGGTTGTTGAAGTTAAATGAATGTCCGCCAGGTTCTTTAGCAATTTGCGGGGATAGTAATCCATACAAATCTATGGACCTACCACATACATGCGTTAATTTTCCGTTCGGATTTTTCGAACATTCGGAATTCCGAATCAGATTCCGTCTGTATGTGGCCGGCCTAAAGTGCAACTTGTTTGTCGTGCATTCAACTGTTTGCAGTCTCGATTGTTATTGCGCATTTTTCAAATGCGCAATAGCAAGTTGGTACTATGCTAATGAGCAAAATTCTGCAAGTGAAAACAAAAGACGATCGGTGGTGCGAAAATGTTATAAAATGACGAAGAAAAGAATATCCGAAAGTGCTCTTTCTATGTGATGAATAGCAGTTGTGCGGAACCCATATTGTGTACAATCAAGAATAGGAAGAAACACGTTTGTGTAAAATTGAAGATTGTGTGGAATAGATAATGTGGTCAATGATGGGTGAAGAAATAATCCGTATTGTGTACAATCACGAATAGGTAGAAAAGAGATTGCCAAGAACGTGGATTAATTCTTTAAGTATGCATGTTTTCTAGCCAGTAAATAACAACCCGCCTCTTTGGTTCAGTGGTTCGTCCACACGTGTAAGATGCAGGGGTCCTGGGTTCAATTCCAACAATGGGGGTACAAATACTCGGTTTGGTTGGTTGTAGGGCTTTTCCAAGTCCGTCTAGCTAGCTTCCATTTCTGACCCATGTTCAAAGTTCTAAGTCTCTAGCTCATCGGGAAGCTAGATTAAAATCGTTTGCAGTGGGCAAACAAATAAACGACAAAGGAACCTATTAAAAAAAAGTGTTAAAAATAGTAATAAAAACGTGTTAAAAATAGGTGCGTACAGGATTTCCATTGTAGTAGGTTCCTATAATAAGTCTGAGGCATTAAATTTTTAAAAAATATCTATTTAGTCAGAAATGCAATCCTACTAACTGCTACTTTCACATTATAGAAACAGTTAATTATTAGAAACCTTTAACATTCCAAATAAGTACATTTCATTAGTACAGATAGCATAAAAGCTAGGTACAACTTCACAATTTCCTTTTTCGCTTGTAATCTGATCGAAGACTCTGAATCCGGAGCTAAAATTAGAAAAGTTCTGCAAGATTCGCAAACGGTTTGGTACAGTAGCTATAATACCTGTTTATCTCCTGAAATCATACCTTTCTGATTTGGTAACGATATATTTAAGTTTGTAAATATCGTTACTTATATTTGTTAAGATAAGTTTCTTGCGCCCGTTCTTCTCGTCAGTTAAAAAGTTTGGATCGGGTGGTAGGAAAATATAGACGATTCAATTAAGTTTATTAAGAAGATATTTTGACTTTAACTTTGATAAACATTATTATCAATTGGCATGATAACTTTGTTTTTAGTTTATGTTACATAAATACCTCTCAAAAAAAGAAAAATTGGTAAAAGAATTAATTCGCTAGCATGAAAACTGTCCGAGATATCACAGTTTGAAATGCACACAAATGGACTCACCCAAAAACGCTCCATACTAACGGCTACTCAATTATGACGTCACACTTGAGTAGTTTGTATGCATCGCGTAGGAAATTTGTTCGGCAGCTATATTAAATATTGTGTTTATCAAAATGGTTTCTTAGACAAATTTTACGGACTAATTAAAGGTATTATTTATTTTAATAAATTTTTTACTTTTAAAATGGACTAGTCCACCCAACTTTGAAGGGTCATAAAACAAATAATACGCAATATATAAAACCAAGAGGTATACATACAAGCTACTCTAAAAATTTAATATGTTTACGATTTTTATTATTATTTCGTTATTTTATTCATTTGTCATCATCCCAATTATCGACGAAATTAAAAAAATACTATCAGCCATTTTAATGTCCCCACTGCTGGGACACAGCCCTTCCTTATAGGTGGATAAGGAGGATGGGCCATAATCCACCACGCTGGCTCAATGCGGATTGGTGGGTGTTAACGACTGCAAATGCAGCCGGGACCAACGGCTTAATGTGCCTTCCGAAGCACGGAGGAGCTCGATATAATAAATTTTTGGTCACCCATCCCATGACCGACCCTCAATCGCTGGGTCAGGCGCTTAACCACTGCGCCATCGAGCTCTTCTATATTAAAAAATACATTATCATTTATATTCTTAATACTAAAATTACACACCATTTTATTTTATTAACATTTTATTATTTTATTTAATAAATCAAGAAAAGTCAAGTACCGCTTCGAATAAGTAGAAATAATTGCATGAGTAAATTACGACTAATTTTATTAGAAAGAAAGAAAGAAAGAAATTAATTTATTTTGTCATCATCCAACGGTACACAAGGTATTACATTTGAGTGAGCATAGAAAAAAAAACTTTTTTTTTTACATTGTGCACCGTCGCATGATGTCAAAACTGTGCTGGACTCAGTATAAGCAGCAAGCGGGGATTATTAGATGTTAGGGTGTTACCCCATCAATCGATCGATTGTCGCGACCGATTCCATGTTGTTATCGTCCGAATCAATAATCCGGTATTTCTACAAAAATCCAGCCACATACATTTACAGGGTGTTTCATAACATTAAACAACATGGCGGATACCGTAGATATAATTATTCGGTTGCTCACTTAACGCATTCACAAAGGCGGCATTATTTGTTATAATAATAGTTAATTTTAAGGATAAGGAAAAAAAAATAGTATCGCATTAGGTTAAGAGCCTGTAATGATAGTAGTAAGTTGGAAAATAAATAATAATAATAATAACAACCCGAAAAGTTTTACTTTTTATTTGTATGGAAAACTGCAAAGTGATAACCCTAGACGCAAACAGACAATTGTTTCGATAATCAATTCTATTAATGGTCAAAAGCAAAACACAATTGAGGGTTGCAACTATGCAGTTTATCAAGAAAATAATTATTATATTTTTTTTACAAAAAGAGCCGGGGATATGCATTTATTTTCCGGGGTTGTATGCATGGTACCCTATTTACCATATTCGCCCTTAGGGGTTTTTTGCAACACCTTGTATACAATGTATACGGTTCCACCCATCGTATCGGTACATGAGTAAACATGAAGACCCTTTTGTTGATCTACGATGTGTTATGATTTGTTACAAATGATTTTGTTCAAATATTTACTTCTACATTGAAAAGAAAAGAGCTTTCAAACAAAAAAGAAACGTTTTTTGTGTTTATTCAACTCTGTCTGTACAGTTGCTTTACTTACATTACAATACAATCATTAAATACAGTCAGTGCAGTGCAGTGACTGATTGAGCTAATTAAACTTCACTATATAAATATTTACTTTTCTATATTAAAGTAACCAACTACGTATTATGTGTTAGCGCTCACTTTTCTGCGTACGCCGCGCTGGCCGCTGTTAGTGGCCACCAACAGCGTTGTGTGAGTGTGCCCGTGGCGTGTTGTAGTAACAAGCTTGCGGCAGCGACCGATATTGTAAAAATTGTCACATTACCCCCTGTTCCACATTGAAATTGAAAAAGAGAATACTTTATTCAAATAAACTTAGCATTTGGGTGCTTTTGAATTGTCTATATTTTCCTACCACCTATTTGAGACTTTTTTAGCAGTCAAGAAGATAAATCATCAATCAAGTTATACCTACAATCTGTCAACCTTAACTTTTTAATGTAATCTAATCATGGCGTAGTAGTGCTCTCAAAAAAGATAATAATATTTAGGCAATCACGGAAGATCAGCGTCGGAATGTCTGCGACACATGCTGAGTAGGTTGCCTTTTTAGTGTCACCTGTATTTTATTTAAGCATGTGTTTGTAACTTGTTTTGTGCACTAAATAAATCACTTTCTATTCTATTCTATTTTGCTGATAATTTAATGAGTTTGTTCTATGGTATGCAAATTTTATTTTCATTATTTATCTTCAATAAACTATTTGATGTGTAAATGTTAGACGTGACGTGACATAACATGTGGGCAAGGACACGAATGGCTATTTGAATAGTGACACGTGTTTCGAATCAGCTGATAAAGCTAGCGTAGCTCGAATATTCATCGCATAGTTCACTTAGGCTAAAGCCACACTAATCACTACGAAAAGAATTGCTTATTGCTAAGAGCCCAGCTACTGAACAGAGAATTTGAGCCCAGCTCTTGCTCAGCTACTCAATTAAGCTATAATTTCCTAGGAAAGCGGTGCTGTCACATAGCGGCCGTAATTTTACGGACGTAAAAAGACAGCCGTCTTTACGGTGGAGTCACATCTAAAGTTACAACACTATACACTAGACTAGGTACAACATCGTTACGGCCGTCTTTTTTCCAGAAACGTACCTATCTGAGAAGAAAATGGACGATCTTGATTCGGCATTAATTATACACCGTTAATTTTTAAGTATATCTAAAAATGAAATGGGGATTTCAGACCACGTAAATGAACAACTTTTACTATGGGGCCAACCACGAAATCGCGAAAAAAATATCAACTGTTCCATACATTATAGTCGAGACGATGTTGTACTTTTCTATAAGATTAAAATCAAGTAAATCGATCAACGAACATCGTCCGACTATCGTGATTTTTTTGTAAAAGGCCCTTTTATCTCTAAGCTTGGCACCTATAGCGCCAAGCTTACATAAAGCATCTTCTCAGAAGATTTTTGCTCAGCCTGTGGTGTAGCCTTTGCCAAAGTAATAAGGTTTTACTAGAAATCCTCTTAGTTTTATGTGTAGAACAAAAAGTAGGTCGTCAAGGATCTCCACGACGAACGATCCTGCGGTGCTCGCAGCTACTTTGCTCGACCTTCACTATCGTAGGTCCACCTTGTCTGGGGCCTACGGCCTACCCACGGAACGTCGTCTGGTGCGTTTGCGGTAGGTAGGTACTCAACAACAACATTTTAATATCCAACATCTTTTTTAATGCAGTTTAAAGCACTTTACTAACCCATTTAATTGCGACCGATCAACTCTCAGTGAGAGCATAATATACACATCAACTTTGTCTAGGGATACAGGTGTTATTTTCATACAAACGAGGTAACTTTGAAGCCTTGGTTTTCTGCCAGGGATGTACCGTGCTTTAATCTGATGATGGCCATCCAGGGACTGAATGGAGTAGATTCAGATCGCCATACACACCCAACTGATCTGATCAGCATTCTAAAAGATTAATGGGTCAGAGTTCTCGGTTTGATGATTTCCATATATTTTCATGCTATTTTCGCGGTTTTTTTAAACATGTCCATTACGTTTTTAGAATGCTGGTCAGATCAGTTGGGTGTGTATCTGAATTTCCTCCATTCACTCCCTGAATAGCCGTCATCAGATCACAGCACGCACAGTACATCCCTGGCAGGAAACCAAGGCTTCAAAGTTACCTCGTTTGTATGAAAATAGCACCTGTATCCCTAGACAAAGTTGATGTGTGTTTAATGAGAGCGACCGACTACTATACGGCCCTCCTCCGCGCCGCCCGCGCCGTCGCTCAATGTCACGCTCACTTTACGGCAAAGTCAAGGAATTATACAGTCAATTGCACGCAATCTTTTGATATTAAATCTCATAAAATACCGAAACAAATTTTTAAGTTTTCTATTTTATTTATTGAGAAAATCAACAGCGCTTTATAGACTATCTATATATATAAAAGCGTAAATCACTCACTGACTCATCACGAAATCTCAGAAACTACAAGTGCTAGGAGTCTCAAATTTTGCATGGGGGTCCCTTTTAGGGTGAAAGTGCTCACTAAGACGGGATTTTGCGAAATTCAACCCCTAAAGGGGTAAAACAGGGTGGCAAAGTTTGTATGGGAGAAAGCGATTCCTTGGCCCGATTGACTTGAAATTAGGCATAGACATTTTTTCATCAAAATTAATTGAATACGTGTTTCGTATTTTCTTGAAATGTATCCCCTAACAGGGTTGAAAAGGGGTAGAAAGCTATTTTTAGGGTGGTTGACTTCGATATCGGAATCAAAACTTCTTAGTGCATTTGTACGATTAAGAAAAATAAATGTCAGTTGTCAGGTTGTCACCTCCCCTGAGATTGTAATTATGTCACCGCACGAGCTGACATTTCATGTTGTTTAAGATGTTATCCTGATTTTCACTACCTATTTAACGAAATATTAGTCTACTTATAAAACGTGGCAAAATCTAGCAAATATCAGATATCTAACGTGACAAGGAATGTGGTGTAAAGTGTTGAAATTGAGAGCCGGATAATAATGCACAACATAAGTTGCACCCGACATGATTTGCAATGTCACGTTATTTTAGCCAGGAACCAGGAACAAATAAACATACATAGATTTTTATTTAAAAAGAAGATACCTACTAAACTATTAAGTATGAGTATAAAATGTTACATAATATTATTATACTTATTTTGTTATATTACTGCTAAGAAATTTTATTAAGTACCTACCTACCTACCTAATACAAAATCGTGAACAGTAGGGCGTCGGTTCTGTAACCAAACTCGAACCCCACTTCGAATCTCACTTCACTGCACGGGACGGGAACTTTAAATCATAAATAAGATAATGATAAGATTTTTTTTTCATCACAAAATATTTTACATAGCTACCTAAATTTATTGTAATCGGTAAAATTGCTCATTCAGTTAGCTAATTTCTAATAACAATTCACGCGAAGTGAAGTGAGGTTCGAAGTGAGATGCGAGTTTGGTTACAGAATCAACAGATTGCGCAGGTAAAACCGCGGGGTGCAGCTATTACCTACATATCACAAAATTGTAAAAATGTGAAATTTTTGATGTTTGGATGTTGTTCATTTTGTTACTCAATCACGTCTGAACGGGTGAACGGATTTAGACGAAATTTGGCACAGGGATAGATTATAGTCTGGAATACTTAACACAGGCTTCTTTTCATGCCGATCATTGGTTTCCAAGGGAAGACTAACAACGATTACCGACTCCCACGCGGGCGGAGCCACGGGCAAAAGCTAAACATAGTATAAAACAAAGTCGCTTCCCGCCGTCTGTACGCTTCTCTTAAACTATACATAAAAATCGCAATAAAATAGATCTTTAAGTTTGGGAGCTGGTGGCCTCAGACAGACACACACACACTTCAATTATATTTTAACACCCCTTGCGTACATCGTGTATATGTAGATATCCTGTAGTATAATCAAATAACTTCACACTGACACCACATTAGCACAGTTTTACATTAGTAACTACATTGCACTGCACCCGTGCGAAGCCGGGGCGGGCCGCTAGTTACATATAAACTTACTTATAACAATATGTAAGGCCAATAATAGATTTCCTTTTTAAACATCCATTCTTAATTTTAACCTGTTTTTGAACAATTTTTATAGTAGGTGCATGTTTCACAATCAGTTATTGATTTATTACTTCTGGTTTAGTCTTAGAGTAAGACGGGCTTTGTTGCTCGAAGGGTTTAGTCGTTAACTGAAACAGAATTTATATGAAATTGACTTAATCGGATTTGTGAAACGGGCCCTTAGTTTTTTTACTAGGTGTTGTATTGCGACAAAAGAAACAATGCGGGCGGCAGGCGTAAATAACCCCAAAATAAATAGACACATAGATTTTGCGTGATCAAATAAGGTCCAAACCTGGAGCACTACGAAACTCATAATATTAATAATGTTGGATAATTGTTTAACTGAAGCTACGTGTGGTCGGATTGTTGAAATAACTCGAAGGCCTACTCAAATTAACGTTCATTCTACATACTACTGAAATTAACATTAGTTAGTAGAATAGAATGACAACGTATGAGATTGACATGAACTAAACGTTAGCTTCCCATACATGTAATTCTATTCTACTAGCGTTAGTTTTAGTAGAATGACCATTTGAGTATGATGGGCAGGGCAGTACTTGGACGAATCAAGGGCAGTACTTTTCATCGCAGATTATGTATTTAAGTGACAAACATTCACTTAAAACCGTACAAAACTAAACTATTAATCACTCCCATTAATGAAAGTGCAACTAAATTGTTTCACTGACTTAAATTTGCATCATTGCACATTTGCAATCAAGATCGCAACGAACATTTAATATTACGTGTTTGCTTTTTTAATATATTCAGTAAAAAAATACGTCAGCGATTAAAGTACAATCACTTGGCTTGGCACAGTGGGTGCCTCCTGCCTCCTTTTTTAGGGTTCCGTACCAAAATGGTAAAAAAGGAACCCTTATGGTGTGACTCAGTCTGTCTGTCTGTCTGTCTGTCACAGCTGGATATCTCTAGAACTACTAATGGTATCAACTTAAAATTTGGAAAGGTTTAAGATGACATTTGCCCAACTATTTTGCAAATAAGAAAGAAATAAATATTTTTTTTTTTACAACGGGGACTGAAAAGGGGTCTTAAAATTTTGAAGTGAGGTGACTAGGGCATGTGGGGTATCATATGAAAGAGCGCTGTTTGCACATTTTAAAACATTTTTTCTTTTTTCTTTTTGAAATAATTCTATGTGATAGTAATTTTTGTAAAGATTACAGGAAAAATAAAACGATGTCTCAATATAACACACTTTTTTAGAAATAAAAAAAAAACTTTAGTTTCACTACTAGTCAACAGATGGCGCTGTCCTAAGAATGCTGACCTAAGAAAAAAAATAGTTCCACTATCGGTCAAGAGATGGTGCAACCTAATACTACAATAATAGTTGGTGGCTGGTTCTAATATAATTATAGTACAGTAGCCCGTAGAAAATTTAAATCACCAAAAAGGTTACCGTTTGCCGTTGTGATATAGTTATTTATTACGGAATTATACTTACTTTTATCTGTGGCAATCAAACCAAACTGTAGAACACGAACACGACAATAGCTAAACTATGTGGTAAACCTCAAAAAATAAAAAATATCAATTTCGGAGATATACAAATATAGGTTCTGGCGGGTTGGGATCTGTAAAACTTGGGTTAAAGTATCTATAATTCCGTAATAAATAACTATATCACAACGGCAAACGGTAACCTTATTGGTGATTTAAATGTTCTACGGGCTACTGTACTATTACCTACTGTATGCCGTACGAATAAACGAAGAATAAATTCCTACTTAGTACTATAAACTGTTTGCAATGTGGAGTGACTGAAACGTTTTTCACTCACCATAAACAGCTGTGGTTAAGATTTGTAAATTAACTGTCCGCCTGTTCGCCCTTTCACCTGTCTGCCGTTTATCCTACTTTTTTAAAGACTAAAGTAACATATCCAAATATATTTATGATTGTACGGAACCCTCGGTGCGCGACTTCAACTCGCTCTTGACCGGTTTTATTTTTGTATCAAGAAGGAGAATGCATTTAGGTATACCAAACGGCATGTTGGACTCGGACACGCTTGTGGCATGTCCCTCGCCGCACCCGGCCCTCCCGCCAAGCCTAGTAGGCTTCGCGTCAGTGCCGGGCAATTCCGGGGGTGAATACGGGGCATATGTTATTATGAGCATACTATTTATTTCCCGAGACATAAATGTTTAAAAATATATTTTTTAAACTATTATGCTTTTTTCTATAAATTTAGGCGTGTGTAACTTATCCAATTCAATTCAATCATCATTAGCTATCACGGGCGTAGCCAGAATTCTGTATCGGGGGGGGGTTTAAGAAAATAAACTACAACAATGTAAATGAAATGACATTTATATTTTTATTAAATGAATCCATGGGCATTAGAGGACCGCTCGGAGAAATAAATATTTAAAATTTAAAAATGTCACTTAAATGCCTGTATATAGTAAAAAAACGGCCGGGCAGCGCAATTTTTAGTCAGTTTCATCCACTAATCTTGAAAGTTATGTACTTGCCTGTCTATTGAAAAAAAAACGGCCGCGCAGCGAGATTTTTCTTCAGTTTCATCCACTAATCTTGTATGTTGTGATCTTGCCTGTCTATAAAAAAAACGGCCGCGCAGCGCGATTTTTCTTCAGTTTCATTCACTAATCTTGAAAGTTATGATCTTGGCTGTCTATTGAAAACAAACGGCCGCGCAGCGCGATTTTTAGTCAGTTTCATCCACTAATCTTGAAAGTTATGATCTTGCCTGTCTATTGAAAAAAAAACGGCCGCGCAGCGCTATTTTTCTTCAATTTCATCCACTAATCTTGTAAGTTGTGATCTTGCCTGTCTATAAAAAAAAACGGCCGCGCAGCGCGATTTTTAGTTAGTTTCATCCACTAATCTTGTAAGTTGTAATCTTGTCTAACTATTGAGAAAAAAAAATCGGCCGCGCAGCGTGATTTTTAGTCAATTTTATCCACTAATCTTGTAAGTTGTGATCTTGCCTGTCTATTGAAAAAAAAAACGGCCATGCAGCGCAATTTTTAGTTAGTTTCACACGTTTCATCCATTAATCTTGTACTCTTGCCTGTCTATAGTAGAATAAAACGGCTGCGATTTTTAGTTTGTTTCATCCGCTAATCTTGTGATCTGTAGTTTCTTACGCGAAAATTAATGTTTTCTAGAGAACTTTCGGAACAGCCGTTTTTCCGGGAGATTTTTAGATTTTTCGGGAGTCGGGAGACCACTTGGAATTCCGGGAGAATCCAGGCAAATCCCGACCATCTGGCAACCGTTGGTAGCAGTGGAAACGGGTAATGGTCGCTAAAGTTTGTAGCAATGTATAAATATTTGGATATACTTAAGTAAAATGACAGGAATTAAACGCATGCAAACTACGATAGGTATAATCGGTGCTGCTGCTGACTGTTGACTGGCGAAAGCCGAGCGGTGCACGAAAACATACGAAAATCCGAATGCGAATTGCGATGCGGTGGGTGTAATTCAAATGATCGGTGACAGATGGCAGCGCGGCAAATTCAGAATGTTAATATGTATAATAATTATACTCCTCGCCTTGCCTAACTTTATTTTAAGGTTATAGATCAATAAATAGATGATGCCTATTGTACCTTTCGGGGGGGGTTTGAACCCCCAAAACCCCCCCCCTGGCTACGCCCGTGTTAGCTATATGAAAATATTATGTCCATTTTTCATTAAATAGAAGTATTTTTGCGTTCGCAATGCTATTTTCATACAATACTAAATAAAATACTAGAAAAAATACGATCTGGGGCGAGTCGTATTTGTTTAAGTAAATTATTTAGTATTCAATAAAAGTACCTACATAACTGGCATAAACTATTTGCATATAAAAACATTTGCCAGCCTTTATTCCGGATCAAGGACATATCTAATAGCTTCTGATCACATTCTACCGACGAGAATAGCACGATTCGCAACATCATGCTCACCAACAATGTACTAATTACTTCAGAAAGACAGCTTACATAATGATCCTGTTAGATCGCTCGCTACTCAAACGATGATTAATTAGTCGCGCAAAAGGAACGCGCGATGTACGCGGTATACATATTTTGCTAAAATCTTCGCTTTAATACCAGCGGTTTTGGGTAGCGATCAGTGCATGGTGCATGTGTCACTCTATTTATATATCACATGCTTCGAGTTATTATTATATCTTACACGTGTAACAAACAAATAAACGCTGTTTGGATGTAAAATGTAAACACTTCTATGACTTCCTCGCGTACAGTTTCGACCATAGACATAGAAAAATTTTCGCCATGTACGTCTAAACGCCTAAACGTCCTGCTTCGCGAGGCAGAGCGCTTGGGGGACCCACCTAATCACATAAAAACCGGCCAAGTGCGAGTCGGACTCGCGCACGAAGGGTTCCGTACCAAAAAACGACAAAAAATCACGTTTATTGTATGGGAGCCCCCCTTAAATATTTATTTCATTGTGTTTTTAGTATTTGTTGTTAAAGCGGCAACAGAAATACATCTTCTGTGAACATTTCAACTGTCTATCTGTTGTCGTTATTAAGATCGAGCAAAAATCACGGTTCATGAGATACAGCCTGGTGACAGACAGACAGCGGAGTCTTAGTAATAGGGTCCCGTTTTTACCCTTTGGGTACGGAACCCTAAAAACGGCTAATTGAATTCTGATGGAATTAAAACATGGAATACTATATTTTATCCTGGTTAAAGGTTCCCTAAGAAATTACTCAAATATCTACGCGAAGAAGTCGCGGGAAAAAGCTAGTTTTTTTTTTCTAATCTAACTGACACACGGCAACGACATTAAAGACGTACGACAGTAAAGTTCGCAAGTTGATTATTCATTACAGCTTTCGAAAAACATCAAATTCAAAAAAAAAATTGAATTTATATTTAAAAAAACTTTTCAGAAATTAGCTCGTTTGTATGGAAAACCATCTATTGGCTTTTATTTTTAACCAACACTTCAAAAATTTAAAGTTTATCTATTCGTTGCGTGTATTTTTTTAATGTAAGTACTCGTAGGTACACAGTTTATGGGCGAAGCCACGGTGGGGCAGGGTGGGGCGCTTGCCCCACCCTGGCTCTGACTTGTGAGGTACCTACCTAATCTTACCTAAGTAAGAAAATATAAAAATGACGCGTAATTAATGAGATAGGCCCGTAGCAATACAAAATATGCATGGAAAATGCATAGAAAAAAAATTACCAGGGTGAGACCGTGGGTGTAGTTTGCTAGTTACATATTATTTTAGACTGCTGCCCCACCCTGAGCCCATAGCTGGCTACGCTCATACTCGAAGAGGTTGAACCGATTGAAATGATTCAAACGTTATTAATAGTACATCAAGTTTGTTCTTAAAATGATCCCATTTCTTGAAATTTTGAAATCAGTCCAGTAGTTTTCAGGAAATCCTGAAAATACTGTCGTTTTCGCTACCATTACGAGTATAATGAACTTATACAATCGACTATAACCTTCTTTATGAACCGATTTAGATGATACCATAAGAATTAGAACTTAAAGAATGATGAATAAATGAATGAAAATGAGTTATGGGATATGTTACCATTGAAAAGTGTGAAATATTAAAACTTTTTATTTAGAACTAGCTTTCGCCCACAACTGGGTCCGTGTAGACATTCGGAAAATCTAACAGGTAATTTAATATATGAATTATTATTTTCAATAAGATAGGGTTTAGGTATTGAGGTTAAAAAAATGGCCTCCGAACGCATTAGCGATTTGCGGGGATAGTATTTCCTACCAATATTCTAAATTTTAAAATAATAAGGTTGAAAAAAATTTTTCATGTCAGTGTGTGTGACAGAATTTATGACTGAGTATATTATTTGGGTTTGAATCCGGTAAATGTGTTCTGTGATTTGAATGAACATTGACTCGCGAGGTCTACAGCTCTCAGAGCTACTAGTACTGTCAGCAAAGCTATGACCTGAACACCTTAAGGTTCAGTTCTAGATTGAGTAGTCTGTATTGTCTTGCATTTACCCAAAAATCACAAAAGCATCTTTTGTATAAAAACAATGGATGCAGGTAAAGACGTACTTTTAGTTCCATCCTTTCAAGCGATTTATTTTCAAACTGTTAAGGTCATAACTTTGCTGACTGTACATAAATATAAATTAGGTACTTACTGGTATAAGGTAAATTCCCTAGTAAAAGCAAATATTTACATTACACACTACAAAACTACCTTTTTACTATTGCCACTCGAAAAGGCATTTGATTCATCGTTATCAGTTAATAAAACGCTCTTTTATTCACTGAGTGAGAATAATGTAAACAATACGGGCTGAAAGGCTGACTAAATGGAGCTTTTCCAGAGAAGAAATTAAAAAGACTAATGTGTATATTTCATTGTTTGTTCATTATTGCTGATTATTATAAACTATACTACCTACTATTTATTTTCTCGCAGTCAATAGTAAAAAGTAGAGTACAATACTCGTGAAAAAAATCATTTTTTTCACTTCTTGTATAATCAACTATTTTCATCAGAAAGAGGTGGAATTTTTCTCGGTCAGGGAAAACTGAACGTCCTAGTAACATTTGACAACATAAGCTAGTTGAATGATACCTATGAAATGTATCTAAAATTTTATTTTTATATCCTTTTAACTGAAAAACAAACTTGAATTAATGTTTTTTACGTATATTGAATGTTTTTACGGTAATTTTGAGCTGGCAGTGGCTTGTTGATAGAAAAAGAACTTCAGATAATAATATGAGCAATAATGAGCACTAATCGATTCCTTATCAGAATAAAATAATTCATGTAATTGTAAAAACAATAAAAACTACAGTAAACAATAATGAATATGTATAATTTATTTTTCATTATTAAAAAATGATTTATAAGAATTTGATTTATAATTAAGGTTTGTCACAGGCAGGGGATGATTAGAAATTATTTTGAAATTATTTTTCCGAAGAAAATAATTTATACCCAATTAATAGTAATGCCATCCAAAAATACAATTGTTGAAATTAACTTCTAAAGATTTCTGGTTCATATTCGCGGCGTTGTTGGTTATTTTAAGTTTCAAAACCTAAGTTCCTATTATCATCAAAACTGACATTAAAAGTTATGAAATCGTAACGGGATATTATGCAACTTGACATCCCATGAAAAATTTAAGAGGTATTCTCATAAATATGCAGTTCCATTAGGTTTCCACGTCGACTAAAGTTT
Organism: Agriphila geniculea; assembly: GCA_943789525.1. Classification (NCBI taxonomy): domain Eukaryota; kingdom Metazoa; phylum Arthropoda; class Insecta; order Lepidoptera; family Crambidae; genus Agriphila; species Agriphila geniculea. The sequence continues at coordinate 17,696,365 of OX038883.1, read as the reverse complement.
CCTATCTCCCTATGAGAAGAAAATTCCGTTAAAATTAAAAAGCATTCCGCATCTTAAAAATACAAGAAAGCGATCCGTAACTTTTATATTAAATTCTCCGCTACCCGCAAAGTATTGTAAATCCGTGCGTTTATAATCTAATTAAAAAACTTGGTACTTATATTAAACAATAAAAAAGTTACAAACCCACATTTTTGATGGTGGCGTAAGTCCACTCCGATGATGGAAGCACAGAACACTTTAACAAGCACACAGTCACTAACACTTTAATTTGAATGCTGCACTCAACATCGTAATATTTATCACTCGCGATAACATTCGGCACTGACCGTACGTCCATCCACGACGGCGGATGCCGGGGCACTGACTAACTTGCTTGAGTATCTGTACTGCCGTCCTACCATGCCCCGTAGTCTCGTAGTTCATGGGCTACAGGACTACGTGTCTACGACACTACGAATCTACGTACCCCACCCAGAGCTTTCAAAAGTCCTATAGGACCGAGCAGAAATCCTTTGAAAACCCTAAAATAGTAGGATAGGTAAATAAAGGATTTATAGTGCAGTCAAGATGTACATCGGTGCTTGCAAAAGGTCCGGTCGTTCTGAAATTTTTATATGTTGTTACGATCTAAACTAAACCAACATAAAAAACAGGTTTGCAATTCCCAAAGTACTGTGAGAGCGGGGTGGTGTACCCAAAAACCAAGAAGTTTTCGGATTTTTTCAGTTTTTGCTCAAAATCTTAGTGAAGAAAGGATATCATCGGTATAATCTTTGCTTATTTTTAAAGTTAACTAAATTTTCTATAATTTGAAACTAAGGCGAACTCTATACATCCATCGGTTCCCAAGAGAAAGTTCTTTAAAAAGAGGCCTTTTTTCCAAAAAGTGATTTTTTTTCTCAATGGTCACTTTTTTATGGAATATCTTCCAAAATCAGAACGACCAGCCCCCCTACTCAAATGGCCACTTTTCTATTCGTTCGCTAACTTAAAGCTTAAAGATAAGCAATAAAACGATCAAGTCACACGTCGTAAGTTTATGTAAGTCACAGACATTGTTGTATTGTATGGAATTGACAAGCTTACGGCACGTAATTTTGGAGATTATGGCTTATTTTTAATTTTTAAGTTAGCGAACGAATAGAAAAGTGGCCATTTGAGTAGCCCCCCAGACCTTTTGCAAGCACTACCCCCTTTTCATGTTTAATTTGAACACTTTTTACGGATGTATTTAGTATTGATTTATTGTTTTTTGGGTTTACCGACTTTTTGACAGGGGCCGTGGTCACGGGAAGACTAAAGCAAAAAGGCTGCTCATATTTTTATGAAAATACCCGCTTGGAACTTTATAAAAATACATTCAAGTTTATTAAACTATTTTAAAGCTGCGTTAATATTTAATTATGTTAATTTTATTGTATGATTTTTTATGTTCATTTAATGATTAGGTATATTCATATGATTTCACAATAACGTAATATACAATACAATACAATAAGCATATAATCTTTCCTTTATTTACCCGCATAGCATCAAAATAATAATGTAGATATTTCAAAAAAGCTTAGCATTGTATTAATATAATTCTTATGATAAATATGAAATATTATTTTAAACCAATTTTACAACGAGATTTCAACAGTTTTATACAGCATCGTAAAGCTCATTTTTATTTAAATATTCGGCTTTTTATTTAAAAAATAGTCTTTTAAATCCGGTTCGATGTATGCACAATTTTAAGGCGCTTATAGCGGTCCATTAGCGCCGTCAATACATTTTTTATTACACGTAAACCAAGTCAATATTAAAAAAAATACAGATTTCACGGTCCACGCAAGTACACACATCAACTTTGTCATTTGTGTGGTGTCATTTTTTGAGCGCAATGCTTGTTCCATAGATTTTAGTTCGCTGATACATATTCTATTTGAGTTCGAGGAGTTCCCTTGGATATCTTTGAAGTCCAAGGTCCAATGCCAATGAAATTAAAGGACTACACTGAAGGTATCCTTTTTCCAACAAAAAAATCATCTAATTCCGTTCATAAATTAACAAAGTCGCCAAGGTAATTAAAGCAAAATCATGGTATTTTCAGGATTACTTGAAAACTTCTCGCGCGAATGGAAAAAAATGGGACCATCTCGCAAAAAAACTCTATTAGACAAAAAAAGAATCATCAAAATTGGTTCAGAGATGTTGAAAATATGAGCAAACAACGATAAAAAATAATATGCAATTGAATTGAAAACCTCCTCCTTTTTTGAAGTCGGTTAAAAAAGGAAACAACCATGCCCTCTTAAATTGTCTCTAATATTTTTTTATTAATTCATTGACATTTTTCATTCTTTGTACTAGTTTTAAAATGTTATCGAAACGACAGTGGCATTTGGCTTAAATGGATTTTAAAACCTACAGAAAGAATGAAAACTGTTGAAGAGTTATTCAAAAAATATGAGAGACAATTTAAGAGGGCATGATTGTTTCCTTTTTAGGGTTCCGTACCAAAATGGTAAAAAAGGAACCCTTATGGTGTGACTCAGTCTGTCTGTCTGTCTGTCTGTCACAGCTGGATATCTCGAGAACTACTAATGGTATCAACTTGAAATTTGGAATAGTTTAAGATGACATTTGCCCAACTATTTTGCAAATAAGAAAGAAATAAAAAATTTTTTTTTTTTTACAACAGGGACTGAAAAGGGGTCTTAAAAATTTAAAGTGAGGTGACTACATGTGATGATATGATACCCATCATATGAAAGAGCGCTGTTTGCACATTTTAAAACATTTTTTCCTTTTTTCTTAGGCCGTATAGTTTTCGACTTATGATGAAAAATGTAAAAAAAAATACCGTTCCCCCCCCTTATCTCCGAAGTTTGCAAAGAGAAAAATCTGAAATAATTCTATGTCATAGTAGTTTATGTAAAGATTACAGGAAAAATAAAACGATGTCTCAATATAACACACTTTTTAAGAAATTCAAAAAACATTTTTTTTTTTAGTTTTACTACCAGTCAACAGATGGCGCTGTCCTAAGCATGCTAACCTAAGAAAAAATATAGTTCCACTATCGGTCAAGAGATGGCACAACCTAACACTACAATAATAAATTGGTGGCTGGTTCTAATATAATTACCTACTATTTGCCGTACGAATAAACGAAAAATAAGTTCCTACTAAGTAATATTAACAGTTTGCAATGTGGAGTGGCTGAAACGTTTTTCAGTCACCATAAGCAGCTGTGGTTAAGATTTGTAAATTAACTGTCCGCCTGTTCGCCCTTCCAACTGTCTGCCATTTATCCTACTTTTTTAAAGACTTTACTAAAGTAACATATCCAAATATATTTATGATTGTACGGAACCCTCGGTGCGCGAGTCCGACTCGCTCTTGACCGGTTTTTTTTACACGACTGCCCAAAGCAAAAAGAGTGTATTTGTATTCAGGGTTCATGTATGTTTGTGGGTATGTGAGTTTCTTTATTCCACCATAACTTCTAAATGCCTGAACTGATTTGGATATATGGGGTATCGTTAGAATTTTTGTAACATATTTGCTCGTAAAGGGTCTCTTATTACACCAATTTCAATATCGTATTGCATCTCATTACGAACTTGTGCGGTAATGTAAAGTAAAACGCACGGTTTCCTTGATAAACCGTGCGTTTTACTTTACATTACCGCACGGTTTGATGCTTCGTCAAAAACGAACGGTACTTTTTTAAATCTTAGCAAAGAGTTTTTATGTCAGAAAAGAGATCAACATTTTATGAATAAAATTAACTTTGGGAGATAAAATATAATAAATAAACATTTAATTATTTTATTTAATTAATTTTAACAATAAATTACAATTATTTATCTGTAACAAAAACACTAAAATATTAATTTACTTTATTAGTAATACTGGCTGTTTTTTATGCCTTTGCCTTAAAAAAAGCGCTGATGAGCATAGCTAATTTAAACAAGTAAAATTATTCCACGCGCTTTTTTTGCTTTATTGTTTTTATTTGAAAATGTCATCAAGTAGTGATGAATTTATTAATTCGACACCGCCAGAAGTCTCCGAGGCAGCGAAAAAGGCTACTCTAAGCCTCTACCGATAGATACTTACAAGCGTATCAAAATTTCATCATTTGATATGGAAGACAAGAAAAGGTGCAAAGTCCGAGTTTTATTTATTTCCTCGCAAATATGTTATAAAACGTCGTATGACATACGTGCGCTTTGATAATTACAGCCTCTGCTTTCTTGTAACCCTCGCCTACGGCTCGGGCTAGCAATATCGCCTCGGCTGTAATTTTCAACTTACCGCACTTATATCATAATGTACTATTACAGCATTCCGAGTGACACTGGTTATAATTTTTTTGAAAAAAGTCATTTTCAAATGTGAAAAAATTTTTTTTTCTTCAATTATTACAATATGGGCATCAAATGAAAGGCCACAATGAGCACATTTCAAAACTATATAATTTGTCACAAAAAAGCGTGATATAAAATAAATAAATATTAAAAACACGACTGCCCTGCCAAAAACGAACTAAAAAGATAAATAACAAGGTGTCATTGCAGTCGGGGAACCTCTTTAATTGAAAATTATTGTTCCACAAAACGGTCCCCCGACTACAATGACACCTTGTTATTTATCTTTTTAGTTCGTTTTTGGCAGGGCAGTCGTGTTTTTAATATTTTTTTTAAATATTGACCTGGTTTACGTATAATAAAAGTATATGAATTGGGGGCGCTAGTGGACGGTAAGCGCCTTAAGCTAAGCATTTTTAATATTCTTGTGACAAAGCTCAAAATTATAATTTTTTTTAGTAAACAACATGAAAATGAAACGCATCACCTAATTAAAAGATCACCATCTTTTAATAAGGTTAATGCCTTCAAGTAGAAAGGTATCCCTTAAAAACCCATAAGAAAACACATTTTATCCCATCGTATTATGAAACACTTGACATTTCTGTTTCCCCATACATTGTTATTTCTCGTGCCTTATAACTGGGTCTCAACCATTGTTCACATTGAATGCGGCTGTCGATTTATATCTAGTAGGCCTCGATAAGTCTTTTAGTCTCAACGTAATTGATGACGCAGAGCCGACAAGCTCAAACAGACTTAAGGCTTTTTAAGATTTTAAGCTGATAAAGAGAAGAAAAAGGCTGTGTTACTTATCTCTGCAAATTCTACTTTGGAAGTTTTATGAAATGTGTTTGTTATTTTTAATGTTAAGCTGCGTCCAGATATGTTCTTTTGCCCGTTCCGTACCTCCGTTCCGATCGCCGTCGCGATCAAAGAACGCTAGTCTGGACGCATGTTCGGAACGGTACAGAGGTACGCCGTTCCGTCGCGTGTCGGTTTTTTCGCCCCTTTCAAAGGAAAAACGGAACGGAGGTACGGTACGGTGGTAGTCTGGACGTGATCGCGGCGTGCGCAGGTCGTGACTAGTGAATAGTGAATAGTATAGTCAAATTAGATAGAATTTGCAAAAAGATTAAATTTAATTCGTGTATTTATTTTTTTTTTTTTTTATGAAATCATTAAAAGACATGAATACACATATCATAGGGGATTCTCAGAAATCGTGAAAAAATCTTTAGGGACAATAATTATTCAAGCTGGGAGAGCGCAGCGAATTTTCGTTCTTCTTGAAAAAAATATATATAAATTCCAATATGGCGGCCAACTTTTTTGTTTGAGGGCCGATTTGGATGAAACTCGGTTTTTGGTACTATATTGACAAGAAAACTGCTACGCAATTTTCAAAATATAAAAAATCCAAGACGGCGGTCAACTTTTTTGTTTGTGGGCCGATTTCGATGAAACTCGGTTTTTGGTACTATTTTGACAAGAAAACAGCAACGTCATTTAAAAAATATAAAAAATCCAAAATAGCGGCCAACTTTTTTGTTTGAGGACCGATTTGGATGAAACTCGGTTTTTGGTACTATTTTGACAAGAAAACAGCTACGCAATTTTAAAAATATAAAAAATCCAAGATGGCGGCCAACTTTTTTGTTTGTGGGCCGATTTGGATGAAACTCGGTTTTTAGTACTATTTTGACAAGAAAACAGCAACACTTTGTGAAAAATATAAAAAAATCCAAGATGGCGGTTAGCTTTTTTGTTTGAGGGCCGATTTTAATGAAACTCGGTTTTTAGTACTATTTTGACAAGAAAATAGCAACACTTTGTGAAAAATATAAAAAATCCAAGATGGCGGCCAACTTTTTTGTTTGAGGTCCGATTTGGATGAAAATCGGTTTTTGGTACTATTTTGACAAGAAAACAGCTATGCCATTTTCAAAATAGATTGCCGCCATCTTGAATTGTTTATATTTTAACATTGCGTTGCTGTTTTCTTGTCAAAATAATACCAAAAACTGAGTTTCATCAAAATCGGCCCTCGAACGAAAAAGTTGGCCTCCATCTTGGATTTTTTATATTTTTTTACATTGCGTTGCTGTTTTCTTGTCAAAATAGTACCAAGACCGGAGTTTCATCGAAATCGGTCTACAAACAAAAAAGTTGGCCGCCATCTTGGAATTTTTATATTTTTTAGATAGTGTTGCTGTTTTCTTGTCAAAATAATACCATAAACCGATTTTCATCGAAATCGACCTACAAACAAAAAAGTTGGCCACCATCTTGGGTTTTTTTATATTTTTAAAATTGCGTTGCTGTTTTCTTGTCAAAATAGTACCAAAAAGCGAGTTTTATCGAAATCGGCCCACAAACAAAAAAGATGACCGCCATTTAGGATTTTTTTTTTTGATTATATTGTGTTGCTGTTTTCTTGTCAAAATTGTGTAACTTGTGAGTTTCATCTAAATCGGCCCATAAACAAAAAAATTGGCAGCCATCTTGGTATTTTTATATTTTTAACACTGTTTTCTTGTCAAAATAGTTCCAAAAACCGAATTTCATCGAAATCGGCGCACAAACAAAAAAGTTGGATGCCATTATGGCATTTTTTATTTTTTTTACATTTCATTGTTATTTTCTTGTTAAAATAGTAACAAAAACCGAGGTTCATGAAAATCGGCCCACAAACAAAACAAATTGCCGCCATCTTGGATTTTTATATTTTTAACATTGCGTTGCTGTTTTCTTGTCAAAATAATACAAAAAATCGAGTTTCATCTAAATCGGTCCTTGAACAAAAAATTTGGCCGCCATCTTGGATTTTATATATATTTTTACATTGCGTAGCTGTTTTCTTGTCAAATAGTACCAAAACCCGAATTTCATCGAAATTGGCCCACAAACAAAAAAGTTGAAATCGGCCCAAAATTATCGCGGCAACATTTTATCTGATTTAAGCAAACTAGTTATGCAATGATAGGTAATTAAAATTGTAACAAAACGGAAAGAAACTGTTGTTTTAGGTATTATATTTAAAAAAATATTGGGACTTTAATGTTAATACCTAACAGGAATGGTGCAAACTCGGAGGAAACTTATATTCATGTCTTCTAATGATTCCAAAAAAAATTACAATTACACGAAATACTTCCAATCCTTTTGCTAATTTGACTGGACTACAAGCGATGATCGCCGCGACGTTCGGAGGTATGTTCGGCGGTTTGATCGGAACGGTGGTACGGAACGGAGGTACGGAACGGGCAAAATAGCGTCCAGACTTATTCGATCGGAACGCTGGTACGGAACGGACGGAGGTACGATCAAAAGAACATATCTGGACGCACCTTTAGGCAGGACACCTTAATAACTCAGGAAACACTCCATTGTTCGAACAAACGTGTTTACAATTTTATGTAGGCCCATTTTAATGTAAAAAATACCTAAATTTTTATTTTATTTTACTATTTGTTTCGCTGTTTTAACAACCTCCGTGGTAGAGTGGTTTATTACCGTACCGTCATCACCTTCGGACATCCGGGGTTCGATCTCTGGCTAGGTCAATTTATAAAATTATATTTTCTATATTTTTGTTTTAGGTCTGAAGTTTTGTGGTACCGTCGTTGTATTTAGGGATCCGTACCCAAAGGGTAAAAACGGGACCCTATTACTAAGATTCCGCTGTCCGTCTGTCTCATGAACCGTGATTTTTGCTCGATTTTAATAACGAAACAGGTTGACAGTTGAAATGTTCACAGATGATGTATTTCTGTTGCCGCTTTAACAACAAATACTAAAAACAGAATAAAATAAATATTTAAGGGGGGCTCCCTTACAAAAAACGTGATTTTTTTTTCGCCGTTTTTTGGTTTGGAACCCTTCGTGCGCGAGTCCGACTTGCACTTGGCCGGTTTTTTTATTATTTCGTTAACACAAATTCTTTTGCTATATACCTACTTTGGAATCGAAGCAAGGTTGTTGTTTCAATTTATTTTCGTTAATTGGAGTAAATAAAATGCCAATACTCTTCTAGAGTATATAAGCCTGGCTGGATGATGAAATAACTAGTTTCATGCTAATTTGATCAAGTCTGACATTTACTTTTCCTATTAAGAAAATTCGGCAAATAGAATCAAGGCTGTGAAGTGAGTTTGCTTTGGAATATGAGGCTTCGAGTCATCAAACGTAATAGACTAGTAATTCATATTAAAATTTTCAACTTCAACGGCATTTTGTGAGCCATTTTGGCAACATGTATTTTCCGAAGTAAATAACTGGAGGACTTTAAAGTAACAGATTTTTTTCAATATTAAGATGACTTCCAAGATTTAGGCTTGCAAAAACTAGAGGTTCATTTATGGGGAAAGGCATAGCCTTTATTAATAAAGTTCCACAACAAGTAATTGATCTTCCTATAAGTACTTTGTTGCCAATGATAGTAATATAATAAGTCTATGTTTGTTGCCAATAATCCTGTCACCCTGTTGTAATGATCTGGTAACGATATATTTAAGTTTGTAAATATCGTTACTTATTGCTATTAAAGCTGATAAGTTTCTTGCGCCCGTTCTTCTTGTTAGTTAAAAAAGCCTTGAACGGGTGGTAGGAAAATATAGACGATTCAAAAGTACTTAATAATTAAGTTTATTTGAATAAAGCTATTTTTGACTTTGACTTAACACAATCGTTTATTTTCAAACTGGCTTACGTGAGGACTGAAATTGTATTTTAATTTAAGAGGCCTATTAATGCACTACGTTTTTAGTAAAACATTGGGAGTCTGGTACCAATATTTTAGAAGATAGAGATGTTTTCCTGAATAAGCAATTGCTAAATAAAGCAAAACACGCTCGAACAAAAATCAGGGAGGAGGGAGCCAAAATTCGGCTTGGCAACATTCAGAATTGAATTCAGCAGGCTTTTTTACATCGGAAAAGTCATGTTGCCTAAATGGTTCACGAAATGCCGTTGAAACGGTAAAGGAAACCGATTTTTTCATTTTTCTCCCTAACTATAAGCAGTAATATTGTTAAGCAATATTTTTGGCTATACTGGGTATAAACTTTTATTAATAAGGCTAAGATAGTCTAAAATCCGAAATGTTGTGTCTTTACCGAGTTGCTTTCTTTCCCGTTTCCTTTCCCTTTCTTTTTACCGACTTCAGACCCGTTTTTTTTTTGTATGTACACCGATTACTCGAAGGCGGCTAAACCGATTGAAATGATTGAAACGTTAGGTAGACTCCCAAGTTGGTCCCGCTTTTTAAAATTTTGAAATCGGTTCAGTACTATTCAAGTAATTTAAAAAAAAACACGAAAGTAGTATGAATCGTCGAATCATCGAAAATGATTTTGTGTGAACTACCTCGATGATCAGTCGTATAACTTCTTTATTTATGAACTGAATAAGATAATTATTTTTTTGTTGGAAAGGGGATATCTTAAGTGTAGTTCTTTAACCGACCTAAAAAAGGAGGTTCTCAGTTTGACCCGCAAAAAAATAAAAAATTGTTTAAAAAAACAAAAAACCGACTTCAAAAAACCTACCTGTAAAAAGCAAGAAATAATATTCGTAATAAAAAAAACACGTCTATTGAAGTCGGGTGTAGCTTTTAGAATAAAAAAAGGAATTTGTACTACAGCCCCACCCGATTTCAATAGACGTTTTTTTATTATTACGAATATTATTTCTTGCTTTTTACAGGTAGGTTTAAGTCGGTTTTTTGTTTTTTTAAACAATTTTTTTCGTCTTCTACTTACAATTTGACTTGCGTCAAACACATGCCATACTAAAGTTTATTCGAGAAGATAGGGCATGCGCTATTGCTTGCCCTGAGAAGGGAAAGCGACTAGGTGAAGACAGAGCCAAATCTTTAAACTACCGAGCTAAGTCTCTAAGCTCGGAGACAGCTAACCAATAGATTTATGGTTTTTTGATACCTAATAGCTTCTCGTCTTCCTCATCTATCCATAAAGAAGGCCTGTGTGTGCCTCAGCAGTGGGGGCATCAAAAAATGATTCAGGTAAGTTGTATAATTACGTAATACTAAACATACACTTTTATTTATTATGTTAACTTACATTGCTTTAACACCCATTTCAAGGCGTTTTCCTACAGGCTGTCAGCAGCAGCTGTCATTCGCCTAATTATCATAGTAGAGTTGTAGTTAGGAAAAGACTAGTTAAATTAAGTGTAAAGCTCAATCAATCAATACAGCTTTTATAACAATCACTGTGTTCACTCAAAATGTTTTGTTTGAAATTTGAAAGCCGACCTTTAAGTACGTACTTATTCAGAAAGGTTTCTCCATGACCCTTACGATCACTTGATACCTTTATTAAACGTAATACCTACATGTTAAAAGTTACATGTGGTTAAATAGTTTGTATGGACTCAGATCATGGCTAGCTTATACAGTACGAGGCATGTATCTTGAAATTTTTTCGACGTAGTGGGGATAAGTTCGCGCATGTGCTCTTGTGAGCGACCAATAGCGCGCGCCCCTCTCCCGCCGCCCGCGCCCCTCATCGCAACGCATGCCCAAAATACGCGTTCCGCGCAATCCCCACCCGATTTCAAGATATATGCCTCGTACTGTACTAGCATTGGTGTAAATGAGATAAAGAAGTGTACCCACATGTCGAACGAAATAATGCCAAAACATACGTTCAATAATAAACAGTTATTTTTTTTTAATAAAAATTACATAAGTAAAGCTCATAAAGCAATATGAAAAATGAAAAAAAAATAAAAAAAAAAGATCCTGCAAAAAAAATAGTGATTTGTGATATGAGTTTTCGATAACATTAAGTACTGTTGTATGGTCTGTGTCAGCAGTTGTTAATAATTTAATGATTTTGGAAAACAAATATTTTGAGTTGCATTAGAGTAGGTTTTTTTAATATTTAGGTTGGTACTATGTAGTTGTTTTTGTGAGACGTAGTGAAAAGAACCAATAGTCAATGGGGCGGATAAATTTTTAAACAAATATCATGACATGAGAACCCCTGAAAAGAAGGAACGTACTTAGTAAGTAAGTACTTAAACAAAGCGCCAGAAAATTGCAAAAAACCCAACCTAGTCAACTGTATACTTGTAAAGTATTTTATTTCAAATTATAATTATATCTTATATTTTCAGGAAAAGGTAAAAGTATAACTTATCTCATGGCAATGTCAACTACTACTATAATTTACCACACAGCAACAAATACGACACAAACAAAATATGAAAATTATGGGAAAAGGCGCGCAGATTTTTTTTTTCACACACCCAATGCAAGAATATTTTGCGAGCAGGTGAGTGAACATACAGCCTACTTGAAAATTATAATTTTAAGTGATAAAATGCAAATATTTTAATATTTTATAACAAAATATTGTATATTATGAATAATTTGATAATAATTTTCAGCGGCATAAACTGTATTACCCAGTTAATTTGGGAATGCTCTGTTTACTCGCATAGAACTTGCAGTAAGGTACTAATTTAACTTTGTAGGGAAAATTCTATAACGCACTAGTAAATAATATGATTACGCACGGTGTTTGTTATACCTCGGTTTATGGCCCTAAAAGTGATTGTAATAAGGCTCAGTGTGTTGAAAATTATTTTGTTTTTTCCTCGCAATTGTGTTGAAAAAAGTCGCATGAAAAAATTCACGGCATAGTTATTGGCTGTACATCTTGTTCAATTAAATTCAAAGTTGATGGATCTAATTATTTAGGAAACCGGATAAAATTGTTAGAGACGCCCTGCGCAATTTGAAGGTAAACGTTAAACTGAAATTTATTTGAATAATTGAGTTAATTTGAGGTTGTTATTGTGAAGATCTGTCGCCGGAGCGCCTTGCCAACGGAATGATGATAACAAAAATTAACTTAATTTGGCGTACCAATTCAATTTCAATTTGTATTATTATTTTCAATCTGACTTCAAATCGGTGAAGTCCATGTATCTATTGAAGTTTAGGCTGTATAATATATGGGCAGCGAAGTTTTTCTACGCTACTAAAATAAATTAGAACTAAGGTGACTTGTAGTAGCATAGTTATATTTACAGCATCGCCAACATTATAATCATTATCTGTCACATTACAGCGCCTAAAACATTCATAGAAATAAAAAGTGACTTTTCAATATGTTACAAGGGCGATCACAACACATCATATTAGGTACATACAAACTCTTGTCGCATTTTGTTTCACCAATCACGTGACAAGAAATCGAAAGCAATGATTTCGGATTAACAACGTATCTGCGATAATGAGGGACAGTGCGAATTGACCCCTGAGGCAAGAAGTACAAACAAGTAGTACTACCGATGAAGTACGGATGGCCCCAGAAGTAGCTGAACACTTTAAAACCATGTCACACTATATCTATTGCGCTTGTTCAATTTGCAACCTTCTATATGAAGGCAATCGTTGGTGTAACATGGTACTAAAGTTCAACTAGTTTTGGGGCCAAATGTGCCCGGCCGGCGATTCGGATTTGAGCGATTGAGTTGCAGAGCACGTCCGCCAGAGGTCGGTTCCGGATAATCCCCCGTAATTACAGACTCCGATAATACATTCGGAATAATGATCCGGTCGTTATGCAAACTAGTGAAAAGTTTGTGCGGGCCATTCGATTGCGACGCGGAGAGTTCGACTTTTTTAGGGTTCCATAGTCAAGGCAACAAGGAACCCTTATAGTGTCGCCATGTCCGTCTGTCTGTCCGTTTGCCGCTTAGCTCAGGTGCCCTTAGTACTAGAAAATTTTGAAAAAATATTCATAGAATTCTAATTGCCATGTGATATCCTTACTTCCTTACTAATATTATAAATGCGAAAGTCCGTTTGTTTGTTTATTTGTTTGTTTGTTTGTTTGTTACGCCTTCACGTCTCAACTATTGAACCGATTGTCATGAAATTTTGCATACACGTTGTCAGGGGTACAGAGAAGGACATAGGGTACCATTCATCCCGAAAAAAAGTATTGTTCCCGAGGGATAGCAAAAAACCTTCCACGCAGACGAAGTCGCGGGCGGCAGCTAGTTATGTAATAAAAGTTGATCGAGGCACCGAGGTCACTTTCAAATGATAAGTGAAAGTATTTTTTTTATAAAATAAGAAAAGAAAGGAAACACATTCAAAGTTCCTAAAATTATTTTAAAACTAGCGGCCGCCCGCGGTTTCACACGCGTGGTTCCCGTTTCCGTAAGATAATCGGGGTAAAAAGTACCCTATATTTTAATCTGGGCTATTTACTATCTGTGTGCCAAATTTCAACCAAATCCGTTCAGTAGTTTTTGCGTGATTGGGAAACAAACATCCAAACCCACAAACTTTCACATTTATAATATTGGTAGGATTATTTTCAGTCGCCTACAAAAGCCGTGCAACTTGCAAATCTTTTATTATACAGATTTAGCAATAATCTAAATATATCGAATATCATATTCCAATCCAGCAAGCTTTGCAAATTATCTTTAAAATTATATCGTGAAATATCCATTACACTCATATAATTTCGATGATAAATGGAAATCCATAAATTTCACTATGTATGGTAGTTTTGTTTGTCCTCATGAATAATGAAAATGATGAGAAAATTAACTGATATGAGCTTCAGTAGTAAATGCTAAGTGGTTACTAGGGAACGAAATTATATTATAAAACTAAAATTGAAGTTAGTTTGTTCAGGACGTGTGCGGTACCCTTGGGCAGGGGTGGCCAAGTTATTGAAATAGTTGTAAACTTGTTGGTTTTGGCTCGAAATTAGAAGCGAAATTAATGAAGAGTGTGTTCGTATTTATTTTTACATTTACAAAAATAGTTAGGTACCTACCTATATACCTAGTTTATTATTTCACTAGCGGCCGCCCGCGGTTTCACCCGCGTGGTTCCCGTTCCCGTGGGAATATCGGGATAAAAAGTATTTTATGTTTTAATCTAGGCTATCTACTATCTGTGTGCCAAATTTCAATCAAATCCATTCAGTCGTTTTTGCGTGATTGAGGAACAAACATCCAAACCCACAAACATTTACAACAATTTTAAAAATTGTTGTATTCCGGCAGTTAGAGGTAAGATAGCCAGTATTCCGGGTGTAGTGCGGTTCCACCTTCGGCCTTATCGTCATTTAACATCAGGTGAGATGAAGGCCAAGCACTATCCTGTTGTGTATATAAAAAAAACACATTTACAATATTAAGTAGGATAATGAATAAATATTATTGTTTAGGAATAGCCCACGACAGTGCGTTTTTATTTATCTTTTATCATTTATCTTTTGCTGGGTCCAGAGTGTCCAGAGTTCCAGACCGAGCGAGCAGACACCCGCGCGGCAAACGTCCTACCTCGCGAGGCGACTTGGTTCGTGGACTTGCCTCGCGCGCTCGCCTGCCGCGCGTGGGGCAGGCAAGTCCACACCTCGCGAGGCAGGATGATGACTGCGCGCGGCGGGCCTCACGCGAAGCTGCTCGGTATTATTTTGTCAGGGGCACAAGCAGGCCTTTCTCATGGATGAGTCTATCACGCTGGCCCAATGTGGAATGTCGACAGCTTGGATCAATTCATGAATGGTGTCGAGGACTCTAGGGACGCGCATATAACATTGGTGACGAAGGAAGAGCGCGATACACAAAGTTTATTTATAAAACACAATTCAGTTGTTAAGAGCAGAGCGTAGGACTTATAAATCCCTAAACAATTTCACATATGTACCTCAATATTAAACACATCCCACCGAAAATCGTCTAGTACAAACACGGTTACATTGATTTCCATTATCATCGTATTTCTTTCGGCAGTGCGATATTAGGGACAGGAGTTTGTAACCCTATCACGTCTCTGGGGAGCCTAAGCCTAACCCGACCAATGTCCGTTATTACCGACTACCTGCCATGGGCTCTTTGCGGTTAGGGTCACCACAGGGTATGACACAAGTCAGGATTAGTACACTCGTCAAACCAAAACACATAAGTGGATTAGTTATAGGTTATCGGAGACGCCTTTTGATGTTGTTTTCAATTTTAATATACTAAAAACATTGAAATCTTTCGCTGCCATGTGTGTCCGCGACAGTTAACGTTTGATATTCTTAAAAATTATACTTCGTCCGCGTGGATATTAGAGAAAATCTTTAGGAAACCTTCAACTAGGATCCGACCAGCCGTTTTTACGCGATTTAGGCGGGTCCGGCACCACCAAGCGAGCAGTCTCGTGTGAGGCCCACCACACGCGGCAATCGTCTTGCCTCGTCGCGGGGCAGCGCACTTAGTAGGGGGCCTAATCACGTAGAAACAGCTGGTCAGGTCCTGGTTGATGGTTCCCTAAGGATATTCTCTAATAACTACGCGGACGAAGTCGCGGGCAGTAGCTAGTAATATAAATAAAGGCACATTCACATCAGACACATGTTGAACGGACTCATTACTACTTATTTTGAATTAAAAACCTTTACGTGACCCTTGGCATAAAAAAGCAAACACCATAATATTATTATGTTGAAATATTCACTTTATTATTCTAAGAAATCTCTGAATTTATATTTGAATATTTAAAACCCACACCTAGATACAAGTTTTCTTTTCTTGTACTTACAATAAGAATCCCTGTCCAATAGGGTGACTAGATTTATCACATTGAAATAAGGATACTTATTTCAATTGAAAATATCTGGTCACCCTATTTGCGGTACAATTTAACACCCAACTCACACGTACGATAGACACTAATGACCAATAGATATGTTTGTGCAGCATCCCAAGTAGGGCATGTTATAGACCCCGTTACAAGAAACAAACATTTTTCTGTTTTCATTTTCCAATAGAAATGGAAAACTCAGTTCGATCTCATTTGCAAAACGTTTGACTTTAAGGCGATTTGGCAGATTAGGCGAAAAAATCACTAGTAAAAAATCACTAATAAATTCGTAGTAAATAACGATCTAGTTGTGAATATTGATAATACATCTTAATTAAAGTAATTTCGACTTGAATACTTGTTTCTAATCTTGTTTCTAAATATGTAATCTCAAACTTTAGACTTTCTAAGAGGTATTTTCGAAATTAAAAAGTTTTGAGCCAAAATCATTAAACCGTGTTTCTGGTTCAATTCGTGCCTAAATAAAGATAAAAAGAAATATATAATATTAATTTCAGATCTGTAGGCTCTTTCAGCGACTTATGGCATTTCATCAAAAAGTGTAAATTTTCTTTAAAGATCACCTAAAATTCTGTTAATTAGCTTTGGGCTATTTAACTGCATATCTATCAGTTTTATTCTTGAACCGTCGGCCCAGAAGCTCATTTTCTATCTATCGCATATTCGTACTAGACCACATTGGCAAGATAGCCATTAATGATGGCGGAGATGGGTGACCATGTTCAGGGTGGCATATCTCCCAGAAGCTTCCTACTTCGCAACCCAGACAATGATTTTTGTTAACACCAAGCTAATGGCTATCTTGCCAATTTGGTCTCGTCCCAATATGCGATAGATCGAAAATGACCCTGGTTGGCCGACGGTCCATCAATATTATTATGGACGTAGATATACCTATGTTTGAAATGAAACAAAAACTTTGCTGCCTTGCAGGCTTCTTGCAGTGCATTTAACAATGTGTGAAATTCATGCGACATAATTTTTAGACTTTGTACAACTTAAATTAGGTGCAATTATTATATTTACTAAGTATTAAAAATAATACAGTAGTAATAGCACAGAATAGATAATAGTACTAGCGTGTAATAGTGTGTAGAGTATGTAAATTTATTCGAAGAAGGTCTTCGCAGAGCGTTTATCGCTATTTTCACCAGTTCATCTGGCCGAGACGTTTTCGTTCCCAATGCTACGGGATGGCTACGCTTTCATGTCCCTTGAGAATAGAATCTTATTTATGGCAATGATCAGTCAGATGACTTGCTGTGTGATCGAGTAATATAGCACTCTATTTGGTACTCAACCGAAGGTTTTTTAAGCAGAATTTATGGAAATTTCATATCACCACTCTTTAGCGTGGCGTGATCTCATCTTATTGTTACCGTAATCCATTGAAATTGAAAGTAAATTATAGTGTGATGAACTAACATTTGGACCCGAGTTATATACATGAGTTGCTTATTTTAGCCATCAATAGTTCAAGCTTTGCTTTGATAAGCTAAACTGTCGGTAAACCTACACTCGCGAGCAAACGTATGGGAATCACAAGCCTATTTTCATACAAACAAGGTAACTTTGAAGCCTTGGTTCTCCGCCAGGGATTGACCTAGGTGTGATCTGATGATCTAGGGAGTTAATGGAGGAGATTCAGATCACTATACACACTGATCTGATCAGCATTCTATGAGATATAAGGATCAAAATTCTCAGTTTCAGGATTTTCATACATTTTTATGCTTATTTCGCGGTTTTATTAAACATATCCTAATATCTCACAGCTCGCTGATCACATCAGTTGGGTATGTATAGCGATCTGTATCTCCTCCATTCACTCCCTATATAACCATCATCAGATCACAGCTAGGTCAATCCTTAGCGGAGAACCAAGGCTTCAAAGTTACCTCGTTTGTATGAAAATAGGCCTGTGATTCCATAATTTTGCTCGCGAGTGTAGTACGAAAAATTTTGGTATTTGCTACTATGCACTCACCGAGCTTTTGAGTACAGATGGATTTAAAAAAAAACAAATGAAAAATGCAAATTTCAAACATTTTTAAACAACCCTAAGGCTATAAATATTTCTAATCTCATAATCTGCAAGACAAGATAAATAGGGATGACTGAGCATCTTTAAACCTAACCGTAGAGATTGTAATTTTTAACGGGGGTGCTAAACAAAGCACTTTTCTAAAAAACAGCATGATGCATGATCGCGTTGGTTTCTAAAGGGAGGCCGATTGTCTGCTGTTTTCTTTAGACCACGTTAGCGAACGATGATTCTAGCCGATTGAGCAGAAACATAACTGAAATTAGTTTACAATGACTGGCACTTTTTCAGTGTTGATACTTTTTTCGGTGTAAATAATGATGTAGATTTTAAAGAGACGGTGTAGTGATGACTCGGAGTTTAATTGAAAAGAATTATTTTCGTAGATTGTTGGTGTATTTTGAATTAGGTATTTATTTCACATATTCCGCCTCTGGAAGAATGACAAATAAATAGCCTGCACATGGAAATAAATAATAATTTAGGTATCAATAAAAGGATTTAGGTAAAACTGTAAGTAAGAAACAAAATAAAAAACAATCTATTCTATACCATTTAGTATCACTGTGTACATAAAGCAAACAAGGTACCGTATAAATATTTTATGGAAAGACAAACCTTAAAATTTACTTCTATTAAAAATATCGAGTTTCTGAAAAAAAACCTGGGCATCGGCTTTCGCACTTCACCATGATTCATGTTTTCCCATTCCTCTGAACAAAATTGAATTTACATTTCTTACAGGTTAGCGAGCGTAAAATCTGAGATTTATTTATTCTTATACCACCCCGGATTCCGCTTAGAAGTATTTTAATTTAAGCAACACATCGAAGTTCTTTACAAGATCAAAGAGGCAAGATCATCTTTTTATCAACCTGTTTTCCCTGAATTAATAAGGTAGGTATTAATGTTTTTTTTTGTTTATTAGAAGTACTTACAATTTTAAAGATTTTAGATATCAAAATAACCCTGAAGATATTAGAATCACCATCAATAGCGAGATTCTATCTATATTATGTCTTCACTATGAGAAAAAAATCAAATTATTGTAAGATTAACTAATTTAATAATAAGCCTTTTATTTCTGAACTACACTTTGGTTGCTGTTACACATTATGTAACAACCAAAGTGTAGTTTAGAAATATTTAAAAAACCGGCCAAGTGCGAGTCGGACTCGCGCACGAAGGGTTCCGTACCAAAAACGGCAAAAAAAAATACGTTTGTTGTATGGGAGCCCCCCTTAAATATAAATTTTATTCTGTTTTTAGTATTTGTTGTTATAGCGGCAATAAAAATACATCATCTGTAAAAATTTCAACTTTCTAACTATCACGGTTCATGAGATACAGCCTGGTGACAGACAGACAGACGGACAGCAGAGTCTTAGTAATAGGGTCCCGTTTTTACCCTTTGGGTACGGAACCCTAAAAAGGCTCAATATTAACTAATTTAATAAAAACCTTCCTCTTGCTTTTTAGGGTTCCGTACCCAAAGGGTAAAAACGGGACCCTACTACTAAGACTCCGCTGTCCGTCTGGCTGTCTGTCTGTCTGTCTGTCACCAGACTGTATCTCATGAACCGTGATAGTTAGAAAGTTGAAATTTTCACAGATGATGTACTTCTGTTGCCGCTATAACAACAAATACAAAAAATTTAATAAAATTAATATTTAAGTTAAGAGGGGCTCCCATACCACAAACGTATTTTTTTGATACGGAACCCTTTGTGCGCGAGTCTGACTCGCACTTGGCCGGTTTTTTAATTTCACTTTGCTAAGATCCGATTTAAAAGACATCACAATCCCAATCTTGAATTGCTTGAATAGCCTCTTTGACAAGAGTTTTTCTTTTTTTATTAAGACTTTAATATTATCGAGAAAATGCCTCTCTTTTATTGGTACACAAGGTACTTTAATTAAATTAAACTTATAGACATAATCGAAGACGAAGGCCATCGACGTTTAATGCCACACTCTTTAATCATGCATAGACGATCTAAGGCCACACTGCATAAATATAATACGAGTAGGTTTATCATCTTGGCCATTTTTGATAACGTCTACAAGAGTTCTTTACCAATACAATTTCAACTGAAATACGAAACTGAACTTAAAAGTCGCGTCCTTTTATAAACAACATTTATTGCTCAACTTATTGGAGGAACATTCCCTCAGGACTAGCATACAGGCATATGGCAAAAACTAGCGATATTAGGAAAACGATTTTCATTATTCAAGGCACGTCTTCGATTTCGTAACCAAAAACAGTCAGAAAAAATCTGAAGCCCAGAGAATGGTAAAAGGGTTCCACTTTCCAAAGAATTCCCAAATTATGTTGGGACTTGGAACTGCTCAAGCGGAAACTTTATTCCTGTATGTAAATTAAATTGCTGAAGTAAACCAATAAAGGAAATGGGGCAGAATAAAAATAACTAAAACGTTAGTGAGAAAACCTTGTTGCCAACTCGAGATGGAATAAGTATACATAATAATATATGAAATATTTAACAGTGGCTCTGATTATTTAGAAATGAAATGATAGTTTGTTCTGGAATTTGATGTCATATTTAAATCACCTTTCAATTTTACCTTTAAATAAAATAAAATATGTTTTAACTGCTACTAAAAAAACTGCTCAAAAGTTAATTTGAGTAATAATATTTTAAAATATTACCAAAATGAAAATTTCGTCTTGTTATAATTTTACCAAATTATTTAAGCGAATTTTGTTAATTAAATTATAGGCTCCTTAAGCCTATAATTTAATTGGTTTAAAATGGTTTATTGCAGCATTTTGTTGCTTTTACCATTTTATATAATTAAGTAATTACCTAGAATTCACCCACTTAGAAGATTCCTTTCATCAAGATAATTTCATTTTCTACGAAAGGGCAGCGAGTCAAAATGATCCTACGATCACGGTCCAATTTTTTGTCCGTTTTTTACTGGAGATCAAGTTGCTTCAAAAAGAGTAAATAATTTATATAAATAGACACTAGGTATTCAATATATTTATATATTTACTGAGGAATTGATGGCTAATAAGTTAGTATTGTTGTCATGGGGACTCTTGAGAAGTAATTATTGGTAGCCGTAAAAAAACAAGCCATATACTCGTATTTACTGTTCCATATCCCCACTCTACATATACTTCCTAAAAATCCTCACCACAAAGCCTTTTGTCCAGTAAAAAGTTAAACCCACACACATACGTCTTACGGTAATAAATCTTTCAATTATTATTCATTCTCGGTACAATGACACGAAAAATTGATTATTTAAAGCAAAGTTATGTTATTGTAATGAAACCACAGTAATAACGGTGAAATACTTTTACTTTCTTCACAGGAATACACCATGATTATTATTAACTAGGTTATAGCAACAATACGTTAACAGTTTTCCCTAACTACTTCTCTTCTCGACGGTTGGACAGTGCCAGTCTGCAACTGGCTTTCGTTGACCGTTCCGCCGATTACCCCCACCACATTACCTCCTCATTCCACTACAAAATGGCGGGAAAATGTGGCGGGAAACGGTGGAGCCAAGCGGCGGTGTTGCCAGGCTAATAAACGAAGATACTGCTATTATTCTTTCATTTTCACTTAAAATCATAATAATAAAATGGATTTATTACTACTCAACGACAAAACGTCACATTCGTCCATCCTGACGTCGTGCGTGTCCTCATGCACGGCAAAATATCGTCACATTCGGCAGGTTGTGTGTTTAATTATATTACATTAATTTGATATTTATAAAACGTTCAGAAATCTTATGTTATACAAAAAATTTAATGGTTTAATTTATTGTTTTATTTTAATTTTGTGAATTGATAAATGCTAAAAAGAGAATCTACTGAATCTACCACCATTTCACAAAATTGGGAGGCCCCTTCAAGAAAGAAATGGCGAAAGAAAACTTGGAGGGTTGTTGACCTCAGTCTTTTATATTTATTTATTTACAAAAACTAATTGTATCATTAGATCCTGCTGTGTGTGTTTGGGGCTATAACTTTTGACTAATGGGGCCCAAGCTGGGATGGAATTATCCAACTATCACCTCAATTAAAATTAGGATATTTATTGATTTCAATTCAATAGCCTTGCAGAGTATTCTAGAAATAAATCTATGTTCCATGATCCCGAAGCTATGACATTTATAAAAGCCTGTAATATTGTATAAATTCTTAGAAACCCACAATAAAGCAAATAAATGACTTTCATGTAATTAGCACTTATTATTAGTTCATTCTACTACATTATGAATTTTATTATAATGTTAAATGAATACAAAAATAAAAAGAATATAGCAGCCAACGACAGGGTAAACAAACTCAATCACAAATTGCAGATTTTTGACAGACTGATACCCATCTGAAATTATCAATGATTTTAATACAAAGTTCAATTTTATTCAATTAGCAATAATTATTATTATCACGGGGAATATAAAAGTAACTTCCTTTCTTTGCTTTGTTACTACATAGTAACTGTGCACTTCATAAACAACGTTCAACGGCTATATAGGTACAATCTTGAGTCTTATTAAAAAGGAGAAAATGAATGTTACCACTTTACAGTTTGTTAAGGTATTAAATTTACAGATATACAATATTTTATTAAATTATTCATTAATTAACTACACATGTAAATCATATAATGACTAAACTTGTGTTGCAACAATAAATTATGATGCATTCTTATTTATTTACTTCATAGTTCGCAGCATGACTTAGGTTAGGTACCTACCTAATATATTTATAGTGTCTGTGTTACCTATTATATTTAATTTAGTTAAAACTACCTACTTTAACAGGTTCTAAATAAGATTTAAATAATATATTTGATAAATCAATTCATAGAAATTCTGTTCTATTTCTAAGTTCAACCAGAAGATAATTGTAGCTGAAACCTATAGTCTGTCGCAGCCCGTTCCCGTCGTGGCGTGCCACCAAAACTATTGTCAGCCAATAACGCAACCGTCGCGTCGCGTCGTTTCTACGAGTCAGTCATCCAAAAATCTTCCGTAGCACATCCTTCAGCCTGCTGCCGCCACCTAGCGTCCTCTATAGCGCATTGGCATCTTGTTAGATGCCACGTATTTCTGAAATAAATAAAACATAATCGACAGTAACCGTTCATATATCATAGTACAAATTTCAACCAAATAAACATCAGGGTAAAATATTTGAATCTATACATGAGAATTGGGATGATGACTAATGAATATAATAACGAAATACTAATAAAAATCGTAAACATATTAAACTTTGAGAGTAGCTTGTATACTTCTTGATTTTGTATATTGCATATTATTTGTTTTTTGACCCTTTAAAGTTGGGTGGACAAGTCTAAGTACGTAAGTCCAAAGACAAGTCCATTAACAAAAGTATAAAATTTATTACAATAAATGGTACTTTTAATTAGTCCGTAAAATGTATAGTAAATTTGTCTAAGAAACCATTTTGATAAACACAATATTTACTATGGCTGCCGAACAAATTTCCTATACTAAGCGTGACGTCATAAGTCATAACTGAGTAGCCGTTAGTATGGAGCGTTTTTGGGTGAGTCCATTTGTGTGCATTTCAAACTGTGATATCTCGGGCAGTTTTCATGCTAGCGAAATAATTCTTTTACCAATGTTTCTTTTTTTGAGAGGTAATTTGTGTAACATAAAATAAATAAAAAAATATCATGCCTATTGTTTGAGATAAGAACGATATCGTAAACTAATTTGTGACATACAAATTCACACATACAAAACGATAGATATCCATTTAATTGCATTGTTCTGAAATTATAATAATATCAAAGTAATAATTACAATTTTGCTTTCTTTATTTGATCATAATAAAAAAAAATAGTTATTGCTATAGACAGATTAATAATGATAATAAATTTATTAATATATCACGGTCTGAACTGAAGCTGTTGAATTATCATGATAACTCATTCATTTTATTTCACAATTTGTGGTTCTCAGACACTTTATATATAATGTGTTCAATTTTAGTAATGGCTAATGTTGAGGGGCTACCGTTTGCCACTATGTGGACACGACCTGCCAAAGCGCCGATATTCCAGCCAGGGCTACCGTTAGACATTATGCGGACAGGGCCTGCCAAGACACTGATACTCAGGGCTACCGTTTGCTACTTGTAGACACGGCCTGCCAAAAGGCTGACATTCAGGTCAGGACTACTCTTTGCCGCCATGTGTTCACGGCCTACCAAGACTTGGATATAGGCCAGAGCTATCAACTGAGGACACACATGGCCCATAGATGCGACACACTTGGCCGCTTAACCATTAAACTTTAGGACACACATGGCCCATAGATGTGACACACTTGGCCGCTTACTAAGTACTACACTTTAGGACACACTTGGCCCATAGACGCGACACCCTTTGCCGCTTACTAAGTACTACACTTAAGGACACACTTGGCCCTAGACGCGACACACTTGGCCGCTTACTAAGTACTATACTTAAGGGCGCACTTGATCGGTATTTCATTGTAGCTAATACCTTGCTATGTACACTACCTAACCTTGTACGACTTATTTTCTCCAACATCAATATATTGTATTCCAGTAGCATCGAACTGCAGCCTAATAAACCATAATTCTCCACAAAAAAAACGCGGACTACATAGAGTACTCATCTTGCGACAGAACTTTGTACATGTATAATTGAGCACTGATTGTTCGTGAAAATACCCCAATATATTTATTTAAGGGCCTGTGCATTAAGCTAAACAAAAACAACTTTAATAATATTTTACATATGACAATTCGATTACGAAATTAATAAAATTGCTTAACGTGGTCAAACAAGCGTATTAAGTTAAACGTAGCCTTGTACACTGAAGGCGTATCTAGCTTAATGAAGGTGTCTCTAGCCTTAAATTATGACCTGAAGGTGTATGTATCTAGACCAGTGTTGCTTTCAAAAAGCTGTACAAAACTGTAAAACTTCTTAAAAAGCTGTAAATCTACAGTTCCTTATTTTGTTTTATTTAATAGCAGTAATCAACAAAACAACATAATAAAGTAAGAAAAATATACTTGTACTTGTAAATCAACTTTAAATCTTAACAAATTAACAGTATTTCTACTAAAACTTCCTTTTTATTTTTAAAATCTTACATATTTTTATTAAATTTCTTTAAATGGTCATTGGTAGTTGACTATTTTATTGACTGTTACTTATGCCGTACCGTACGGTACCGTAGTCTTTGCAAAAACCAGGTTGGTATGGGTTATCAGCGAAGGATAGATGACGCTAGAATAATAAAGAAAAAAACAGTAGATTTGGATATCTGAACTAAAAACTGATATCGAAAAAAACTGTAAATCTACAGTTAAAACTGCAGAGCTGGTTACATTGATCCAGCCTAATGAAGGTGCTTCTAAACTTACAAATTGAAGGCGCGGCTAGTCTCGAAAGCCAAAGACATACATTTTTATTCATATTAATATCGAAAGCTAAACCTTATTTGTAAGCCGGAGGCACGTTAAATAAAGATTAATAACTTTAACATGCATGTTTTTCTATCACTCGTTTGACGCCAATTAATGCAAATGACAAGTCTGCGCAACGACAACCACAATTTATGGTGACGTGCCATAGTACTAATAGTACTAAATACTACTAGTGCTAATAATACTAAGAATGCTAATAAAAATCTGAAAAAATTAATGTGTTTTCTTACCATATATTTTTAAGAATAAAATAAATAATTTTGTTCCTTTGCTCCCATATCCGTTAAGAAAGGGTTAAGATCTTTTTAGCTGACAGGCGCAATAAACTTATCAACTTTATCGGAAATCAGAAGTGACAATATTTGCAAATATATTACGTCGTTAGGTACTGTATTTAATTTTATTTAAAGCAAATAAATCTTATCTTGTAAACTAAAGGTACGTCTAGCTCAGTGAACTGCAGGCGCATCTAGCCAAACTGATGGCGCCTCTAGCCAAACCGATGGCGCATCGAGCCTTATCTCAAAAAATATTAAGAAACAAATCCACTTTAAAGAGGCGTACAACATTAGAAGCTATTCTGTTATTCACAAAACCACAAAACCAGAAAGCTAGCTAAGGTTTCTTTTTTTAATATAGATTTAGGATTAAAGATTTATTATTGGTTGGCACTTCAGTAATAAACTACAAGATTAGACGTCACTTTACGATATTATTTTATTTTAATCGAATAAAAGTTTGAGTTATCACGTTTCTATCAATCACAACCGAGTTCTATAATCTATTTTTCTTTAAACCAAGTAATACTATGTGAAATCTTTGTTCAAAAGAGTTTATTGGACGTTGTACAGCCCCCCAAATAAGGACAACTAAATAGTTTTCAACATTTAAGAGCCCGTTCACAAAAATCGCTAGAAATTTGCAAAATCTTATCATTTCGACGTCGTTAATCTCAAAAAATGGTTTATTAATAATTTCTGTGGTTGATCTATGATGGATCCATCTATGTCAAGGTTATTTTAATTTAAGACCTTTATGTCATATAGGTACTTCTTTTAACATTGTTTTCGTCACCCTGTTGGGTAAGCGCTCGGAAGCAATATTTTAAAGCGGCGACCACTATGTTTAATTAAAAAATAAACATAATATGAATGAATGAATGAATGAATTATTTTATTTGCACAACCATACATTACGAAATTATTATGTAGGTAGCTTACAATAAAAATTTAGAAGCAGTAAAGGGTAGGTAGGTATACCCACCCATCTTATCTACGTTAAAATTGTTACAAAATAGTGTGGGTACCCACCGCAAACAACTTTGTTACAACAATAATTACTAATGGACCAACAAAAACTATAAGTAGAATCAATGGCACGGCAGTACAAACTACTACCCACACTACCCAAACTAGAATAAGCTCCGTCCATTTAAAATAAAATTAAGTACTTAACTATCATTTGAAAACTATATAATATTCTTTGCAAAACTAAGAAGTTAGAACAAATAATGTATTCCAAAGTAAACTTACATCACTTAGGAATAACTACATAAATAAAATCAAAATTATAACCTCAATTGAAAATTATACATTAGATCAAAATTGAAATCTTTTATATTATGCATTAATAAAGGGAGATAGGTTTACAGTTTTAACTGTAAGGTCACTTCTTTAAAACAAAACTTAAATTAATTACCCATATCGGCAAACATTTTGTGAACGGCCTCCGAATAGAATAAGAATACTACCTTTGAACTAAAATAAAAACTATAACTACCGTAATGGTATTACCAAAACTTTTTTTTACGTCAACATAACTTAGTCACGTTTATGTTAGTATCATTATATTCTGTGCCTAGGTGCTAATTCAGTGAGTATCATGTTAGCCGTTTTATTCTCCGTACCCGTGTAAATTCCCAGGGTACAGTGTCAAAGACGATTTAACTACTAACGGCAATTACAAAGCAATGAAACACGAAAAACAAACTTAACAATTTCGTCCGAGATGAAATTACACAGTAAAATAGATACTAAAAATATACATAGTTCCTATTTTCATAATTCATTAACTACATTTCCAGAGTTTAAATCACGAAAGTTACAGTTGGGCAGTAAAGATAAAAAAACTTTCATTTCACGACCTAGTTTTATAAAATCATGAAAATTACTATTCCAATGTCAATGCACTATTTCATCATGGAGTGTAGTTTTGTGTGCAGTGTATGCACGACCGAAGTGTAGCCTCGACCACGTGCAATGATTGTGAAGAGTTGCCTCGGCCACGTGCAATGATTGTGAAGTGTTTATACACTGTCGAAGAGTTGCCTCGACCACGTGCAATAATGTTTGCGAGTAATTGTGTGTATGCACGGCCGAAGAGTAGCCTCGGCCACGTGCAATGATTGTAAAGTGTTTATACACTGTCGAAGAGTTGCCTCGACCACGTGCAATGATTGTGAATAATGGTGTCTATGCACGGCCGAAGAGTTGCCTCGGCCACGTGCAATGATTGTAAAGTGTTTATGCACTGTCGAAGAGTTGCCTCGACCACGTGCAATGATTGTGAATAATGTTGTGTATGCACGGCCGAAGAGTTGCCTCGGCCACGTGCAATGATTGTGAAGTATTTATGCACTGTGCTTATGCAAGAGAGAAAAATCTCTTGAGTGTATTAAAACTTGAAACTACCCAACTTAATTTCGTAATTTTAGCTCGGTTTGAAACGTTAGAAAAGTAAGAAATTCGTGAGCGTACATACCTTGGTTCTTCCACTGCTGATTTGTAATGAAACCACAGTAATAACGGTGAAATACTTTTACTTTCTTCACAGGAATACACCATGATTATTATTAACTAGGTTATAGCAACAATACGTTAACAGTTTTCCCTAACTACTTCTCTTCTCGACGGTTGGACAGTGAGTGAGTCTGCAACTGGCTTTCGTTGACCGTTCCGCCGATTACCCCCACCACATTACCTCCTCATTCCACTACAAAATGGCGGGAAAATGTGGCGGGAAACGGTGGAGCCAAGCGGCGGTGTTGCCAGGCTAATAAACGAAGATACTGCTATTATTCTTTCATTTTCACTTAAAATCATAATAATAAAATGGATTTATTACTACTCAACGACAAAACGTCACATTATGTTATCAAAAAATAAAAATAAATTAAGCTTAATTTATAAGATTTCCTTTACTATAATGTGAATAATCCAAAAGAGCCTGACATTTTCCAAGTCGAGCCGTCCTGACAGGGACTCAAAAAGCCTGACATGTCAGGTCAAATCCTGACGTCTGGCAATCCTACTTCCACGTGACTGCATCGAGCTATACTTATGCTCATGTAAAGACTTATTTACTCAGCATTCTCAAATGAAAGGGTTACTTCGATAAGCAAATCTTACATCTGAATTTAAAATAGTCACAATAATATGCCTTAAATTTAGGCTCCCGAAGTGACGAAACTCTGTAAAGGCATTCCGCCTCTTTTAGCACAAATAGGTCAACCTCAAACGACTCGTTCCTTAGGATACGTCGAGGCTAGCGTGTCCTCCATCAATGGACTCACTTGACCCAGTAAACCACAGACATTCACATCATTTCTCGTTTAGCTCGTAGACCCGTTTCAAAGGCAACCCGCATAAAATTTTCACGAAACGACTAAAGGCGCGTACATCTTTTTAAACAGCCGCAAAGTTGTCACTCTCGTGTCACTAGCTGCGAATAAGTAACAAATCTGAGTGTCGACACGGGAATTGCTGATTACAGTCGATGTAGTTAGGTCGAAAATTGCTCGCCAATTTTTTTGTGTTTTCTGGTACACATCGCTCACCTGAAAAGCGGGTGACATTAGGTCTTTTGGAAAAAACTATACGCTTTGTACATTTTAGGACTACCTACCTAAATTCGATTGATTTCACCCTGTATAAGTACTAACTTATACAAGCTGAAATCATTGGCAATCTAATAAACTAAGCTTTTATTGTGTAAAAAAACATGATTAATGAGAAATTAGTTATTAACTAATTTTGTGAATAATAACTGAAATCGCCTGAAATACAGGATTTCCTAGTTCAGGCAAACATTCTATATTGTTCATAATGTAAACCTTGTTCAAAAACATTGTACCTACCTGCACTTATGGAAAATAAAAATTATTCTATTCTATTCTAAGAATCTAACATGATAACAGTTGCCCGGAAAATCAACCCGTTGGGGCATTTACATGGCTTGATTTTCCGGGTGACTTGCTAGGCTGCTTTAGTCGAATAGGGTTTTTTTATCGACAATCGGTTGTAAAATCGAATCGCAAACCTAATTTCAATGAAGTGGTGATTCGATTTTACAAGCGATTGTCGATAAAAAGCCCTGTTCAACCAAAGTCGCCTGAAAAATCGACCCGTTAGTGCCCCCGAGGGTTAATTTTCGGGGCGACAGATATCGATATTGCTTTTAGATTAAAAGATTGCCAATGAATCTGATTTTACCCTGTAGATAAGGTCACCGCCTCTGTGGTCTAGTCACTAGTGGTTCGCCCACCCGTATAAGACTCAGGGGTCCCGAGTTCGATTCCCAGGGGGTTGTACCAAACCAACCTTAATTGCGTGTTTTTTTAATACACAGACAGCAGTTTGAAACTGTACCTGATGCATTTTTTTTCTTTCCTTTTATTTCTTTCTTACATTCTAGTATTTGTGTACATTATTATCAACAGTTACTAACTTAAATTCTAACTATCAAATTTTATGCCTACCTAAAAATATTGCTAATTGAATGAAATTTAGCATTAAAACTTTGCTTGTGTTCAAAACAAATCTTAAGAAAAAAAAGGGAGCTAACAATTTTTCTTCGCTTTAAACAAGTTATAATCCTGTTAAATTTTGTGGATTAGTTGTTCCTAGGTAATATAAGGTTTTAAAAATAGCTGGGTCAATGCCATCTTGCGGAGAGGCTTCAAAGCTATTCATAATACGGCATAAGTCTAGTATTTTTCTGCGTGCTTGTGATACGTGTGAAAGAATTACACCCAACATTTGTTAGATGGCGCTGTAATTTTTTATAATTTAATAAAACCCTTCTGAGTAATAAAATTGAAATAATTTAATCACTCGTGCTTTACAAGCTGCAGGGGATAAAAAATAATACATTATTAATACTACAGTAATTTACAAGTAAAGGGTTGCCTGGAAAATTAAAGTAAGACATTATCTTCTACAAACTGCTCAGACATGTTTCAAGTCATTCTCCTTGTTCTATTCAAAGCTGTTCTCTTCTAGAAGATGTGAAACTGCATTGTTAATTCCCAGTAACATAGCCATCATTAGTGACCCTTAAGAGGAAACACCACGGTCGAGAGAATTGAAAAATTCCTATACAAAGTTGACAAAATCAACGTTTCGTTGTCCCCTATTTCCTCCTCCAAAATCAGACCGATTTAAATACTATTTTCATTATAATTTAAAAGAATGCTTTGGCTGTGTTCCTATGTTTTGATTTTTTTATATAATCTCGTCAATTTTGATTGCTGGATGTCTGAACAATGGCAATTTTTTAGGTTTTTTGAAGATTAATATCTCTTTTAATAATTAATTTATGAAAAAAAGAAAAACATAGGAACACAGCCAAACCCTTTCTGTAAATTTGAAGGAAAAAAATATTGAAATCGGTCTAGTTTTGGAGGAGAAAACAGGGGACAACGAAACGTTGATTTTGTCAACTTTGTATAGGAATTTTTCAATCCTCTCGACCGTGGTGTTTCCTCTTAAAACTTGAAATCTGAAAACATTAAAACACAGAAGATAAGATTTTAAACTTACTTCAATATGTCATTTATTGGAATGAATTGACATAAATCTAGGTATTTTCTAGTATTATAGTAGTATACTATATGTAGTGATAAGGAATAGATAAGTTTGAACAGTTTCCATTCTTTAATCAAATAACAGAGATAGAAACTAAAAGAAGGGTAGAATCTTGACGAACGATAAAACTCCATTTTCATCAGAAATACAATATTATTGGGGCCTTTGTGGGAAATTTTACTATTTATTATTACTACTGAATTAGTACAACAATTCAGCACAAAAATTTGTGTTGTAAACCTTTTAGATTTTGAATGAGAGCAAAAAAGCAGATTTTTACATGTAAAAATTTCTCAAAACTAAACTAATTTAAGAATGTAAATAACTTTTGTGTTTAATATCATATTCACAAAACTATTGTTAATTTGATAAATTCAGTATGTCTATATTATAGTTTAATATAAATTGCATCATAGAATAAAGGAAATAATACTTTTTGAGGAGTAGGAAAAAACATCAAAAGATGAAAATTTTTACTTCAGTTAACCATTTGGCAATATTAAAGAATACAAAATGAGTTGTTGATTTATTTACCTATATTGTCATTATATTGTGGGAGGTGAGAAATCGTTCTACTCCTGATTGCTTACTTGGAAGACCAACGGTCTCCATAATGAGATGATCACTTTGTCACTAGCATAAGTCCAATAGAAAATGCGTTGATTATTGAAGATAAAATGATTCTTCACGCTGAAAATTAACTAACAATAACAGCTGGCGATCACAACTAATAAAAGAATACACAAGTTAATCCATTCATTACATTAAAATGATAACAGCTGTTATCAGCTTTTTAAATTGTTGCGTTCCGCATTAAGCGGCTATCACACGGCCATGCGGGCGTCGGTCGGATCTCGTCAGTCCTGAACTGTGCTTGACTGATTGATCGATGTCGTTGCATTTTACGTCGCAGCCCGTGACTGTGGTTAAACTAACGATAAAACCATTGAAATAATACACGAAATGCCTGAAAATATAGTTGTAGGCTTTGATTCACTAAAATAAACTACGACAGTTTATATAACGGGGGATAGCGTGGACGGGACGTCCATTTCACTCTATGGAGACGTACAATGCAAGGAGTATCATATCACTACTCATCGTGAAATAAATGGTTAAGTATATTACTCACTGTATACAAGATTCTGGTCGAAAGTAATACGTAAGTTAAGCGGCGCAGAAGGTAGAAAATAGTATTGATAGCCAGTTGGTTCATGTAATTCACACAGGCGGTACGTCGCGGCAATGGTCTGATATAATAATTACGCGCTGGATGACGACCATGACGAGACAGATGTCATCTTCTGTGTACGATGGATTGAACTGTTGGGCCGCGCGCTGCGCTGGCTTGTGCAGGGACCGGCGCACCTATTA
The DNA here is from genome assembly GCA_943789525.1 of Agriphila geniculea. NCBI lineage: Eukaryota > Metazoa > Arthropoda > Insecta > Lepidoptera > Crambidae > Agriphila > Agriphila geniculea. Next base: position 17,663,577 of record OX038883.1, on the reverse strand, counting down.
ATTGAGGTTGCCGACAAGCGTGCCATTTTCCACGGTATGTTTTTCTTGTCTGGTTTGCGTCATGCTCTCTCATGCGTCTGCGGACAAGCCATGGGGGCGCGCCTTTATTTTGTCACCGTCTTAATGTAATATTCACTAAGAGGAGCTAATAGGAGATAGGAGCTGGTTTAGATTCGAGCACGTGCATGTGTTTGCTGTGTGCCGCGTAGATATGTGCATGGCCGCACTTGTTAGCACGACCGAAGTGCCGTCTCGATCGGCGTTACATAGCTCATATATTAGTGCTAAGAATTGACGGTGTAGTGACGCCTTATTGAGCTCTCAAAATGAGTTCAAAAGTCCCCTTGGTTAATGTGAGAATAGCCTAAATTGGGTTATCTGTGGATTATGATAAATACATAAGGTGTCAGCCAATCAGGAAAGTCGGGAAAAATACCGGTATTAACACCCTAATTTTTAGAATAACACCCGTTTTTGGGGTAAATTCTCAATGCACGATACCTTAAATTAATGAACTGACTTAGTAAAAATTAATTATTTTAACAGAAATACAGATTATTAACAACCAAAACAAGTAATAGAATGAAGTAGAAGACTAGTAATGCGTGAACGGGGGATAAGAATATAGGAATGTTGAAATAAATCTAGGAAACATATTATGATTTTTATAGGATATTTAGAATTTATAAGCTGCTGTCTTTAAAATAAGATTATACTAACTCAATGTGTTAGTTATTTAATTATATACGCTGTTTAATTATTTAATTAGGTTTTCCCAAGTGTTATAAATGGATTTATCATGTCACCAATACGTCAAAAGGGTAAGAAAATCAGCGGATCTACCTTGGAATAAATAAGCGTATAATCTAAATATACTCAAAGTTGCTACATTGATAAGATGGACAAATAGAGACATAATTGAAAAAAATATGTATTTAAGCTCATAATGAGGAGTTTTGAGTGCACATGGCCATGTCAAAATCACCTCTCTCGCTCTAATTAGATTCTCGGGAGCAAGTAAAGGTTACAGTCACCACTTTGCCAGCTTATATATTACTTATATATTACCTTATAAGGTTTAAATATATAATAAAACGCAAATTTTGGCGACGAGACCATATTTGGTCAACTACCAGTTCTTGAGGGTATAAAAGACGAGATCCAGAGCTTCTCGAGACAGTCCAACGAAGATTAGAGTGAGCGTCGAAGCTCTGCCCAGTATACCAGCGAAAACCAGTAGAATTCCAGTCTTCAAAGTAGATTTTATTTTGAAAGTTAATAGTGCTAGTTTTTCGTGTAAAGTTTACGTAATCGTACATTTGCGTGAATAAACTAGGCGCGTTGTAATTCTTCTAGGATAGCCAGCGATCTTGGTGAGTAAACGGGTCTCAATCCTTTAGAAGTTGTGTTTATAGGCTCTTCCGAGAGAATTTTCTAGGGGAAACCTTGCAATGGTTGGCATGAGTCTTGGGCCCTGCTCATTGCTAATGATTGTGGGAGGGGTTAAAGTAAAGTACTCATTTAATTATTGTTGGCCCTCCACTAAGTCTGGAGAATTTCTGGTCAACCCTTGTTATTTTGGACACTAGAGTGCATAGGCCGGACATGAATTCTAATTATGAACTCATGCTTGGCGTGTGCGTGCTGCGTTCAAGGTATCATGAATGGGGAAGAGGCTTGTTTACTGCACCAATGATAGGTAGGGATATAGGTTTGTCTTTGCCCGGGCAAAAGCTTGAGGACGCCGCCTCTGAGCTTGCAAAGACACGCGCCGGTAGAAAATCGTTAGTGGTCAGAGTAAGTGCAGTGCTGTGGTTTGTAATTCCCAGAGAAAGTGTGGTTTTAAGTGTAGTGGTGTGCTTTGGCCCACGAGGAATCCATCGCGCCGTGTAAGATGGGGCTAAAGGTGAGGGCAGTCTACTTATGAAGACTGAAGAGTAACCAGATTGTCAAGTAAGTGAGCATGTTCACTAAAAACCTTCTCATTGTGCTAGGAGAAAATTGTGTTTTCTTTCAGGGACACCATTTTAGTATGTTTGTGAATGTTAGACGACCTAGGGTCAAAAGTATTCTGTGTTGCGCTAGGTACCATTCACTAACAAGAAATCTTTAAAACATCTAGACGTTAAAATTGAACCTAAATTGCTTGTACTGTTCTGTTAGGCGGTTAGGTATTGTGCGTTTAAATAAATACTTATTATGTTCACATTTTTTTGTAAGCTCTAGCTATGCTGTGTGCCAAAAAAATATCTAAATATCCTAGTTCTATCTCCAGGAGAATAATTGCAAAATTCCCATTATTCACTTCATGAATTGAAATTTTGCCATATAAAATCAGAGAAATTTCAAAACTTAAGATTGGATTTTACTCAAAAATATGTGAACAAAATATCATTGTTTCCATGTGGTCAAAATCTAGGTCTCATACAGGTCCTAAAACAAGTCCTAGACTTGTCTATGTTGACCATTTAAGGTCACTAATCTCACATAGTGATTACCTGTATGCGTCATAGTTTTGTACATTTTATGTGTGATTTAGACAATGTTTTTCTCAGAGGTTTACCTTGCTATTTTAAATACCTAAATGTCCAACTGACAATGAGAATTGCCAAGGGAACCTTGAGAATGACAAAATCTATTATGTGTATATATGTGCAATTCCTTGCTACTGCTCGGATGAAATAAAGCAAAGCCTGATTATCTAAGCCCAAAGGGATAGCTAGGGCCAAAGTCATAGTCTAGTCTAGACTTTGACCAATAAATCTAGATGAGGCTAAACTTTCATCCAAACAATGGCTTATTGCCTATAATGTATGAACTACTATACCATTGATATGTATGTACTTTATGCATATATACATACACTATACTCCTACACATGACTATCAAATTCTGTGTAGTTTGAAATGGTTGTGAATTCAATTCAGAGGCATTTCAAACGAGGTAAAAAAGGGTAAAGCCAAGCGCCTATAGATTTGACAGAAAATTGCCAGGTCTAAGGGTAGCGTTTCAACAGATGTTCACAACCCAACGAGTTTTACTTTAGGGTTCCTTTGAAGTAACTTCGAGTCACATTACGACGGACGCTCGCATTTATCAAGTTATCCATCAGGATGAATTTGAAAGGTGCTCTGAGGGTCCGGGTAACCACCAGACTTGTTTGAGTGGTTCCTAGTACCATGATTAGTAGGGGTTTGTTGGGATGTGATGTTATGTCTGAACTCCTTAAACCATGTTAGGCAGACCTGCCAACAGAGGATCTGTGAGTTCTGACATATTCATATCCTGACGGAACCACTATTAATGATGAGACTTGATCGGATGTCCTTTGGTTTCCTGAATTCAGTTACTTCAGTCTAAAACTTTGTTCTTATGGTATCAGTGGTTGTGGATGAATATCCATTCGACTGTTGATATACAAGGCAAGGTGCATCCTTTTCCTGTGTCCAAACACTTGTGAAGGTCTGATGAACCGAAACCTAAACTTGACAGACGGCGAAAGCAATATGAAACTGGTGACTTGGTTAGGTAAAGTTCATAATTGGTAAAATACCTACTATACAGACATACATTATTACTTGTCTAATTTATGACCTTACCATCTCACAAAAATACCTAATTCAACCATTATATCTTTTATTAGTGCATTCAATATTACTTTGAATTGTACCATTCAACTCAGCTTTGTGCTGCCTCCATGTCGTTGCAAGAACTTTGAAACATGCATGGACATTTCATACAGAACACAAACTCTACAAGCTGTAATGTGTTATTGACATATTACTGTAATCCATATCTATATCTTACCCTTGACTAAGTGACGCAGAGGTTATACGGGCCGCGAATACACATTAGTAATGGTTTGGTCCTAAACCACCAGCCAGAGAACATGTTGACGGTAGGCTTCCGTCTCAGCTGACCTTAGTGGGTTACCTATACACTCCACAATCCTGATAAACATGCAGGTTGATTTGATCACCTTATTGTATCAGGGAACATCACCTATTGCCACTCCGATGGAGTGGCACCATCAACTCTTGTATCTACTTGGTATAGGCTCTACGGAGCTATCTTAGTAGTTACTTAATTCATGGCCATGCATGTGGCATTGTGACGCAATGACATGGATAGTACCAGGAACGGTTAAACTTAACTATTATGGTTAAATTAGTGTACCTTCCTATCATTTCATGTCGATTGTTGAGTAGCGCCACCGTTGCGCAGTACTTACCTTCCGGGAAAGCATCTTGTTATGCTGGTTGGCGATTGGCACCTGGGAATGAGGGGTTTATGGAGGAAGCATTCCCCCGGGGTCATTGACCTCGGTCCTATTAGTCTATCTTGATCCTTAAGTACCATTCCCTATTCTTACTCTAAATCACAAATATATTTACATTATGTTAGGTATTATTAATTATATTTTATTATGCTTTTTACTTCTAAGACATTAGTGATAAGGCTTTAGTTGTAAATAGAATTAGCACATGAGCACTTGATATGTAACCATCTGAACTTAGTCCAGACATACCAAAAGAGCCTAGATACTACTCTCAAATCTCAGCGTAGGTCCTTTTAAATTAGACGATCAAAATTTGGCCAATACTATGTCTTCATGAAATTTCAGTTATTTACAGCTGTAATGGATTGAAGATTATGTTACCAGGACTGATTAAGTCCTGGTTAGTTAACGTCACTCCAGCTAACCAGTTTAGCCAAGCGGGATGTTGAGGTACAAAAATGGTGCCGCTCGCTGAGATTTTAGATTTTCTGTGAGCAGGCCCTATTGACATTGTACTTTGTCAACTAAGCCTCGATACTAGTCCGTTCTCATAAGGGGGGGTGTGTTACAAAATGTTGCCGTGACCAGCGGATGTTTGGTTTTAAAAATGTCTGGACAGAGTTTGATGGTTCAAAGTGCAGTTAATTGCAAAGCGAAAATGTCTGTGTACCTAGCGAAGTTATAAAAGCATGAGGGCGATGTTGCAAAAAGAAAATATAAACTTGCTTTAACCATTTAATCATTTATTAGTTCTATTCAGCTTGGCAATTAGGTTATATTCTTGCAGTTGCTGTGCGAAATTCCAATTGTAGTTGCTGTGCGTAATAGGTTGCTCAAGCAATAATCATAAACCCCACAAAAAGAACAGTACACGCAAACTGAAACAATCACAATAAGCGTTAAAAGCATGAACAAACAAACATGAGTTAGCATAAAAAAAATCATTACTACAAACGAACAAAAGTGTAATGGTACCTGGTTTTTAACTCATCACATGTTATTTCATATTCTTTCATTTTCCATATACTTTCATGCTTTATGTGTTTTTCCAGGATTTTGATTTTGTTACGTAAATTTTATGTTGAAATTATTTTCACATTTTGACAGATATTACTTTGACGAACTAGTGCGGACTAGTGCCGTAATCGCATTACCGTTAACTCACCGAATCGATTATCGATTTTTATCGATTCAACTGAACTTAACAGAATTTTATTAAAATAGTTATTTTACGGTCTTTAGTGATGGAAAAATCGATAAGATTACTGATAAATTCATTAGTTAATTTTAAAACGTTTAAAATAGCTAAATAGTTAAAAATTACAGTAGTATGCTGGGGGCGAAAAATTCATAGAAATGTTAATTTTTTTGTATTCTGTTGCGTTATTCTAATATTTCCTGACATTTGGAGTTGAGAAATACGAATAGAAAATCGTCAATTATTAAATCATTCAAAAGTAAAATCGATTTGTTCATAGTGATCAGATGGTGTAATTATCGATTTTTCTTTCACATCTCTAACTTTGACACGTATCTTGAAATGTCAAGACAAAATGTTGCCAGTGGAAGGTTTTGAAAATAGTACAAAATATCAGAATTTAGAAAGCGTATTCCGTAAGAATTTATTTTCATTCAGTTTTGAATGATAAAGACTAGGTTACATGTTGTAGTTATGTTGACTCAGTAAGGAAAGAATAAAATTGCCTAAACGTCGTTTCCATAAGAAAAAATATCGATAGATTTATCAGGTAAAATAGGAAAAACTTGCTGAAACCTAGCAAACAATAGGGTTTTGGTTACGTTATATGCTAATTAATTATTTATAGGGCCCGTAGGAATATTACCTTAATGCCATTGTTTGCCTATTCGTTCTGTATATTCGTAAAGTTTCGGACCTTTTTGATTAAGATGGTAACATTTAAGATCTTTTTTTAATAGGCAAAGACATGATGATCATACGGCGTTTTTATTTATTGTTACGACTTAGGGAAGTCGGACTTGGGAAATTACTTACGTAAGTAACTAATACGGGTTTATGTCGCATTTTGTGGGAAAAATCGCGTAGAAGAATCAAAGTCCGTGGGGGCGCCCAGCGGGGGGATTATGTAATGTTCTAATCAGACCAGTGATACCCTGATAAGATGACGACTTATGGACACTATTTTGAAATTATATATGTTTAGCTATAGAAAGTAATAAATGCGCGCTCATTTTATTTCAATAGATTGTGGAAAACCATTGTATTGCCATAGATTTACCACCAATCTTTATAATGACGTAATTTTGTACTATAGAAAAACCGGCCAAGTGCGGGTCGGGCTCGCGCACGAGGGGTTCCGTACAAAAGGAATCACGTTTGTTGTATTGGGGCCCCCCCTTGAGAATTTGGTTTGTTCTGCTTTTGAGGGTTTCGGCTTTCTGGCTGTCGCGGTTCGTGGGATGCGGCCTGGTGGCGGACGGACGGACAGACAGTCAGACGGACAGACAAATAGACAGTCAGACGGGTAGCGAGGTCTTGGTGGTAGGGTCCCGGTTTTGCTCTTTGGGTACGGAACCCTGAAAATAGTGACTTTATGGCTCAGTGATTAACTGAAGGTGTTACGGGTTCGATTCCTTTGCGAAGTTAATAGGGGTAGATTTTCTCTTTTAAAGTATTAAAAAGACGTCACAGTTATTAATACTATAAAAAAAAAATGTATGACACAATGGCTTAGTGGTTGATTCGCGGGTTCGGTCCTGTCAGGGTTTTAACTGGTACGGATTAGTTTTCTTTTATTTAGTAATATTCTGTTGAGATTATCATTGCTAGAAACGTGATAGTATTAAATTTAGTGTGGGAAAAATATTTTTTTTTCAAATGCAATTATCTCAGAAACGGTGCGTCGTGGCGAAAAAGTAAGCAAATTTTGACCCCCTTTTAGATACCCCGTAGTAGGCTAGGAGTACCTCATAAGCTGTCGAAAAACGGTCAAGCGCGAACTTTTATTTTTTTTCTATACTAAATTTTACGAAATTTTACTAAAGTTTGTTTTACGTGGCAAATTGTGGCAGAATGGAGTTATTAGGGTATTATAATGTCCAGATAAGAACAACGTTGCCCTATAGACAAACTTTTACTGCATGATAAGATAATATTTGATTACATTTTAGTTAACTAATCGTAACATACTAAATATTTAAATAGACATTTAGTATTGTTTATGTCACATGTCACATAACACAGGTTAGTCGATTGATTTGCGTAATAGATACGGTTAACAGCATGTCAGACATGCAATAGGTACAGTCAGCGGCAAGTCTCATTGGTTTCATGATTTTACCAGTTAGTTTATTTAATGTTCAAGTAGTTTAATAAAGATTTAACTAAGAAATTTTGGAATACATTATCGTTTTAAACTATACGTATATCAGAATGTTATATGGAAGTATTTTAATTTACGGTTAGTACATTCAACGGCACGTCAGATTGTGCATGTTGGCCTCAGGATCGGTTTTGTGGAGTGAGCAGTTCAGAGATTCTGTTGGTTGTCCTGCTGTGTTGTCGTGTGTACATAATAACATATTTTTATCATCTGTATTAGTTGATTTGGGTAAAACAAATTAGAAGCTATTAAAGTAATCTGGTTTTCAACATAACTAATTTTTAGTTCTTGTTTAAAAGGGTGTCCTTGGGTTTTGAAATGAATTAACGTCGGTAGTACTATGTAGTTTTGGATTTTATCCATTAGGCGACGTAATAACGAAGGCGAAATAAACGTAAAGTAAATTGGATCCACACTTTTATTCTGCGCTGTTAACTGTACTGGGTGCGCTTTCATAACGGCAGTTTTATGTAAATAACCACACGATAACTTTTGATAATGATATTTTTTTTTATCTATGGCTTAGAGGTTGGCATACTGGGATACATACACTAGTCTGTGTCAGATGTCAAGTTAAAAATGACAGTAACAGCTGGTAGTTATTCGCGTGCGCTGTTTACATTTTTATACTGAAATCTGTTGATAGTTAAACATAAATGACTGTTTGTCTAGTGGTAGATAAATAGTGAATTCGGTTAGTGAATCAATAATAAATCCAAGTGAAATAGTAGACGAAAATGTATAGGTAATTCAGTGAATGTGTTTGGTTTAAAGACAGGACATACAAGAAGAATAAGTAGGTACCTGTGATGAATTTTAGAATGACACCTGTTTTATCTAGTCCTAAAAATGATACGTTTATGAGTGGTTTCAAAATTACGACATTTAAAGGAAATTTTCTAACTGAAAGTTTATTCATGAATATTTCGAAACATATTAACTCGACAAATAAGTTTGGCACTTTCAAATCCATTATACCATAATATCATAATATTTGAACCATAAAATTCCAAAATCTTTTATAACTGTGGAAGTCGAGTTTCAATTCGCGATGTTTTTAACGCGTAGTGTAGGTCAATGACCTAGGTACTTACCTGAACATGAGAAAAGCTTCTTTTAAAAGCGGTCATTCATACCACCCGGGCGTGATTGACAAAAGGTAATTGGTCGATTCATTGACTGTAGGAAATAACTGATGTTATAGGTATGTTGTAATAGGTATTTTAATTATTATGTAACGTATATATTTTGGCATTACATTAGTCCGGCTCACGGCTCACCAACATATTTGTGAGTTATTGACTTGAGTGTTGTACGTAAAAACATAAGCAATCAGCAATAATTGTGTGATGTCTGCCTTAGTCGCCCACGTTAAATTAAAGTATGTATTTAAAATTGGTGGATTAGGTACTTAAAGGTCACTCTTAAAACTTTAAAGCAGGTAGGTATATGTTTATCAATGCAACATCTTATTACTATAGCGATTCTAAAATTTTGAACATCCACTAGTGAATAAAAACTTATTCAATATTGAACTAGCGCCCGTTCATGGCCCCGTCTGCGTGAAATGTGTATTGAACTTTATCCCTCGGGAATGGTAATAAAAATATTTTTTAAATACCTTTCTTAAATTCCGAATAATTGCGTTATTTAACCGGAATTTTATGATCAAATAAGTGAGTTCAACTGTAAAGAGTATACAACAAACAGGCAGATTTACTGGCTATAGTACATAAATACGTGAAGACGCAAAGATACCACGTACCCCTGTGTATACCTATTGTACCCCTTAGGGTACATTATATTAGTGTTTATGATTATGTGAATATCTCATTGTGGTTGTGTTGGAGTAAATTTATTTATAGTGTCCTAAGGACATGCAACTTAAATTTCTAGTACAAAATAAAATACTGAGTGAGTGATATGTGAAATTTTAATCTGTGATAGTGATATGTGAAATTTTAATCTGTGATGTGTTACTGTGGATAGTGCCAGTGTAAAGTGATTAAATTGTTAGTGCTAGTGTTAAGTGTATTGTGAAATAAGGTGAAAAGTGTTTACAATAGAATTTTATCCTGAAGACTGGAAAGGACCAACAGTTTTCGAAAACCATTGGAGACAAAGAAGAATTGCTACGTGCTTTGTTCAGGAGTTTATATTTGATTCAATTATTTAAATTATTGTGCTATGATTGTTCAAATAATAAATGGTTTACGTATGTCTAATACCTATGGATTTTCTTTCGTTATTGTTATTCCCAGTATGATTTTATTACGTCTTGGTTTATTTATTAATGACTCGCGACCGGCGTTTTTCCGAGGAAAGGTTTTATAATCTGTTAGATTAACACACGGGTTTCTTTTTGTAAATATGACATTGCATTTCTTGTATGAGGGTGTGACCAGCGCGAATCGTGTTTTGCTGGTATGAACCCTTAAGGGTCATGATATAAGCTATCATTATAAAGAATAAATCGTGGAAATATTATTTAACAATGTTACACTTAAGTGATCTTACCATGGAATTGATACATTATCGTATTAAAGTAAACAATTTTGGTTAGAATGTTTTTTTTTTTGGGGTTTGTACTTAATTAGTTTTTTAATTAAGTATGTACTTATAAACATGTGTTACTAGTTATTGTTAGTAGAATCTGACCAAGTAAAATATGGATTTTACTAGTACAATGTGGGTTGTCAGCTATGGGTTTTGATGAATGTTGCAAGGTTTTGCCGCTGGGGGGCGCTGTAACAACATACTTATATTTATTTTCATGACTGGTTTTATCAACTTGGTACGGCTTTAGAATAAAATGTTTTGATATTTTATGTAATTATTTTAACCTCAACAAGTTCTAGTTTTTTTTCTCTTACATTCTTTATCAAATTAGCATACACATAACATTAGCACTAGATTCAGCAAAATGGTTTAGATATTGCCTATTAAATAGTCTACGCAGTTAGTTCGCCCAGATTTACCTAGGTGGCGTTAGTTGTTCATAGACCCTAACTATTCAAATTTTTTTCCTCTTATGTAAGATCAAAAACTTTAGCGACATAAATTAAGGGTAATGAACACGGTTTGGTGGGATTATAAAAACCCAATATGTGATGTAGGTATTTGAATGTGTGAGGGTGAATTAGTTAAAACATTTAGTTCATTGAAAGTTGGATAGATGGCGCTAGTAGGATGTTTACCGCATGTAGGTATTTGAATGTGTGAGGGTGAATTAGTTAAAACATTTAGTTCATTGGAAGTTGGATAGATGGCGCTAGTAGGATGTTTACCGCATGTAGGTATTTGAATGTGTGAGGGTGAATTAGTTAAAACATTTAGTTCATTGGAAGTTGGATAGATGGCGCTAGTAGGATGTTTACCGCATGTAGGTATTTGAATGTGTGAGGGTGAATTAATTAAAACATTTAGTTCATTGGAAGTTAGATAGATGGCGCTAGTAGTATGTTTACCGCGCTAATAAATTTACATTTTCGGGTTTTATGGTTTTATTTAAATTTAATTTTGCTAAATAAATTCACCTGAATATTAGTACTTAATAAAAAATGATTTTAGTTTTGTTCTCATTTAATAAATTTAGACAATGCATTTAGTTACAACATCAAGTACTAGATGGCGCGGTTAACTTAAAAATAGTAACACGTCTCTTTTATTTTGTATAGATACGATTAAAATTTTATTTTCGGTTCCAACATTTTTATTATAACTTTGCGGTATTGCTTGTAATTGCTATCAATGCGGTTGCGATTCCTGTTGTAAATTCGGTACAAATGTTTCTTGATGTGGTTTAGTTGAACGCCCGACTATTATTATTAGGGTTTGATAAACTTGATGAGCTACATTCTTACTCGACTAGAATATTACACTTAGAGGTCCTTGACTCCTTCGCCATTTATTATTAATAGAACACACGTTTTATGAGTGCGGTATTGTCAGTTTAACGTATGTATACACATTGTTCCAGAGAGTGCATTAACGGATTTCGGAGTGCTATAAAAGGAGTGAAAGTGAACTTGTGACTTATCCAAAGTGCATTGTGATGGTATTATAATAAACTACAAGTGAGAAATTTAGTGGAAAAGTGAACTTTTATTTTTTCTTTAACTTCAGTGGTGTGAAAATTTTTTTTTCAAGTGACAATTTTAGTTTAGTATTAAGGTGAACTTTTATTTTTCTTTAACTTCAAGTGACAAATTTATTTTAGTATTAAAGTGAACTTTTATTTTTCTTTAACTTCAAGTGACAAATTTATTTTAGTATTAAGGTGAACTATTATTTTTCTTTAACTTCAAGTGACAATTTTATTTTAGTATTAAGGTGAACTTTTATTTTTCTTTAACTTCAAGTGACAAATTTATTTTAGTATTAAGGTGAACTATTATTTTTCTTTAACTTCAAGTGACAATTTTTTTAATATTAAGGTGAGAAGTGAACCTTAAGGATATTAGTGATTGCCATGCGCTAATGAGTGTACTTAAGTGTGAGTGATAAAATTAAAAGTGAAGGTAAACCGATAAATCGTCAAGATGCCTAGACCAAGCAAACAACCTAAAGCAGCTGCAGTAAGGAGGTCCAGTATGGTGACTCGAGGGGCCGCTATAGCAGACCCCCCTCCAGGACCTAGAAAGGTCACTTCAGTGCAGTATATGTCACGAATGGTACAAAGGGCTGTTAATGCCATCAATAATAAGATATCTGAATTAGAGAACAGAATTTCTACTGCACCTACACCTGTTGAACCATCAGATGCATCTGTGCAAGGAAGTGACAGTAATGTACCAGCTCTAGTACAACCTGGTCCCACTACTGTGTATTATCCAGTGCCCCAATTACCTACAGAAAAGCCAAGATTCCCGTCAAAATACAAGCACCCTGTGACCTTCATTGAAGATTTAACAGCTTACCAGAAGAAGTATCCTGGAACGTCAGATATACTGGATTTGATTCTGGAATCGCTTGACGGGAATGTGCGCGAGTGGGCCAGGATATATAGAAATAGATGGACGCAGTTTGAAGATTTTAAGAAGGATTTTCTGGACAATTTTTGGGGAGAAGCAGAACAAGGAGAATTAAGGAGGAAAATTGTGCAAAACACTTGGGATGGGTCACAATCTATGTTAAATCATTTCATATCGCTATGTGGTCAAGCAAAGATGCTAACGTACCCTATCCAAGAACAACAGCTAGTAAGTGACATCATGGGACATTTCCCCAGAAACATCCAGTACGCCTGGAATGCTTCCAATAATACCACCATTCTACAAGCTACAGAATTCTTACGAAAATTGGACAATGTAAACAGGCGAACAGATCTTAAACAAAAGAATAACACCCGAACAGAAGTAGTACAGAAGCCTGCCGCTGCCGAGCAACACCAACCGGACAACAGGAACAAGTTCAACCGGAAGAGGCAATTCAATGACCGACCCACCCGTCAAGTTACATCTAATAAGATAGCAAAAACTAATGTTGTAAATATTGTAAATGATTCTAACAATTCTACTAATGAACCCACAAATAATTTAAACGAGTAGGAGTTGATGTAATACGGCCCGTTACATCGACTTTAGAAGGGGCTGATTTAACTCCAGTTTCGTTAAAAATCATGCTTGATCTCGGGTGGAGGCCTGGACAGACATTAGGAACGCGCAATGAAGGGATACTGAAGCCCATAGTTATCAAAGGTCAATGCAATAAGGCAGGGTTAGGGTCAGGTATAAAAGAAACCAACTTGACTGACTTTGAGTTGCAGGTCGTAGAGACTCTAAAAGCCCAATCGGAGTTAGATAACAGGTCAATGATTCAAACTGAGGTAGTCTCATCACTATTCGAAGAGGAAGATAATATTACTGCGGATAAACTCGAAATGGTCAAATCTGAAGTTGAGGTAGAAATATTTAATCATCGTGTTATATGTCTTATAGATACTGGTAGTGACATCACGTGTATATCCGAATCGTTTTGGGAAACCCTAAAATCACAGTTTGGAAATAAGTTAAACATGCTACCCGTTAAACCGATACAGATTCGCGGAGCCGTAGGGCAAAAGAGTGCTAAAATACAACAGATGGTCTTATTACCTGTAAAGTTTGGTGAGATTGAATTAGAGATCCGATTTTTGATAGTACCTAAATTAGTTCATTCCGTGATATTAGGGTTTGACTGGCTTGTAGCAAATAAAACTAATATCAGGTTACAAACTCCTCCAGTAGGATTAATAATTAGTCACAAAGGCCAGAGAGTGTTAATACCTTTCATAGAGTATGTATTTGAGGGTCAGGTGTCAGAGATTGCAAAGGTAGACGATGAATTTGACTTTGAAAAATACTTACAGGAAATCAAAACAGGTATACCTCTTAAAGGGACACAGATTAATAAATTGAGACAGGTGCTAAGAAAGCATAGTGACGTCTTTACTAAAAGATTAGGTCGTGCTAATTGTTACGAGCACGTAATAAAAATGAACGAGCATAGTCCAGTTATAAGACGTTCTTATCCCGTTCCATATGCGTATAGACAACGGATGGAGGAGAAACTAGCAGAAATGGTTGATTTGGGAATAATATCTAGAGGTTCTACTCCATATTGTAGTCCATTAACTTTCACCTTAAAGCCTGACGGTTCAATTAGGGTTCTTTTAGACGCACGAGAAATTAACAAACATATGATAGCAGAGGCTGAAGCACCCCCGATGCAAATAGATGTTTTAAATTCATTTCACGGGGTTAATTACATCAGTATAATAGACCTTAATAATGCGTACTTCCAAATTTAGATCTCTGAGGAAAGTAGGAAGTATACGGGATTCACATTTAATGGAAAATCATACATGTATAATGTGCTCCCGCAAGGGCTAAAGACGTCTGTTGGGTCGTTTTCGCGTTTCATCGATCAGATACTGGGGCCTGAAGTTAGTCATTTTACAAGTAAATATCTTGATGACATTGCAATCCTAACGCAAGGAAGCTTAGAACAACACCTAGAACATATTGACATCATATTAAACAAATTAAAGTCAGCAGGTCTTACTTGTAATATTGAGAAATGTAGGTTCATTTGTAAGGAAGTAAAAATGCTAGGTCACATTATTTCTACAGAAGGAATTAGGACAGACCCAGAGAAAGTAGAATCAATAAAGAATTTTCCGATTCCTAAGAAGATAAAACATTTGAGAGCATTTTTAGGACTCTGTAATTACTATAGGCGTTTCATTCCTGATTACAATAGTACTATTCAACCTTTATGTCAATTGTTAAAGAAAAGTAAAGGTTGGACCTGGACTTCAGAAGCTCAGGCGGCCTTTGAGGAACTGAAAAGCAAGTTTTTAAATACGATAATGTTGCATCATCCGGATATGTCTAGGCCTTACTATCTGCAGACTGATAGTTCCGGAGTAGGCTTAGCTGGGGTTCTATTTCAGTACGATAATAAAGGCGAAATGAAAATTTTGGGGTACTGTAGTAGGGCTTTAAGAGGCGCAGAACTAAGATGGACGGTTACGGAACAGGAATTTTGGGCAATTATATATTGTTTGAGGAAATTTGAGACATATCTGAGAGGCGCCAAATTGATAATTAGGACAGACCATAAAGCATTGACGTTTGTTAGGACTTGGAAATTGTATAACAGCCGAATAATAAGATGGATCCTTTTCCTTGAACAGTTCGACTATACTATTGAGCACATAAAAGGTAAAGATAACGTCGCGGTTGATGTTCTGTCTAGGTTTCCGCCCGATTCAGCATTAATACAGGAGGATCGAGTATATTGTCCTGAGATTAATTATATGGAAACCACTAAAAACAAAAACCTAATAACTGATTTGAAAAACATAGCTAATTTTCAAGCTAACGATAATGAGATTAAGTTGATTATGAGTGTTGTAAATAAGACTAATAATAATCCCGTTGGTAAACTAGGTAAAATAGCACAACGATGTTATATTAAAGATAGAGTAGTATATTTTAAGATTGATTCTAATAACCATGTAGTCTATTTGCCTACTTACTTGAGAGAGGAAGTAATACTCCAAGTTCACAAAGAGATGGGTCATCAAGGGGCGTATAAAGTTCTTAAATATCTCAAGGATAGATTCTATTGGCTTGGAATGAATAAAACTGTGAAAAACTTATTGAGAACTTGTCACATTTGCCAGGTCTCTAAAAGTGATAACATAAAGTATGTAGGCGAATGTAAATCTATTGTAACAGAACAAGTAGGAGACATTGTAATGGCTGATTTATACGGACCTTTACCTAAAGGCAGGTTTGGAGCGGCATACATTCTTGTAATCCAGGATTCGTTTAGTAAGTTTGTTAAATTGTATAGTTTAGCTAAAGCTACTTCACGAGCAGTAATTTCTAAATTAAAACAGTTCGCTAAGATTATAAAGCCAAAAGTTGTTATGACAGATAATGGTAGTCAATTCTCTTCTGATGGCTGGAAACGAGCTTTAAAGGATATCGATATTAAACCAATATACACAACCGTTAGAAACCCTCGTCCTAACACCACAGAAAGGGTAAATAAAGAGTTAGGACGACTATTTAGAACATATTGTCATAAAAATCATAAAGGGTGGGCAACGATATTAGATAATATAGAACAGTTGTACAATAATACTTTCCATGAAAGTACCGGTTTTACTCCTAACGAAATATTATATGGCTCGTGTAACAGCATGTCATTTGACAATTGTCTGCCACAACTAAACAAAACTAGAGACATAAATGATGTCAGGGCAAAAGCAAGGCAAAATTTGAAAGATAATAGTGTTAAACGACAAAGTAGGTTCAATAGGACTCATCGCTTGATAGAGTTTCAGATTGGTGATTATGTAAAGGTTCGTAAAGTTAATAAGTCAGAGGCGCAGAAAAAGCTTACAAAGAAATTTCAATTACTTTACGAAGGTCCATATGTAGTAAGTGCCGTGCCATTTGCTAATGTATATACGTTAATGGACCCTAAGACTAAGCAGGTTAGGGGCAATTTCAATGCCATTCATTTAAATAAATATTACGTGTAAATAATTGATTACAAGTTATCTGTCATAGGTTAAGGATGATTGATTATTATGAACGAATCATTAAAACAAATATAGGATAAGGTTAGGATTTGTCTCTTGTTATTATTTTTGATTATAGGGTTAGTATCATTTGTTTTTTATTTATTATCTTCCTTATTTTTTATTATTAATATTAGTCGTATAATTGATCTAATTAGTTTTATTCATTTTATTTGTGGGTTCAATACTGTAAATATTATGCTGATTAGTTTTATTCATTCTATTTGTGGGTTCAATACTGTAAATACTATGTTGGTTAAGTTCGTTTCAAATTGTTTTAGAGTTCTGATGGTTGAGTCAGTTAAATTTATAAATTTCTCTAACTAGATTGGTATTGTTAGGTTTTGTAATCGTGAGGTGATTACGATAGTAAAGTTTATTTGTGTTTTAGGATACTATCATAACTAAACTCGTAAATATCGGTGTAATGATTACTTGCTTAACTATGTCGTGATTTGATTTGCATAAGTTCTTGATAATATTTACCGTTGATTTTGTGATAAGGGCAAGTCAAATATGTCGACCTTAAAATTGATTGCCAGTAATTGTATAATTCCTATTATTAACAATCACGACTGATTAGTTCTAATTCTTATTCTATGAAAATTTGACAATATTGTTTGTGGATTATTCTGCTGCATTTGTGGATTATAGTACAAATACTATCATGTAATTATTGCAAACTTATTTATCTGACATAAGTTTTAAATTATTGTTGGAAAAATGTAATTGTTAATCAAACATTATTAGCTTAACTAGTTAATATATTAGTTATATGTAATGAAAATATCTTGGGGAATCGCTGGGTCAGGGAAATGACTCGAGGACGACTGTCAGAACACTTGACAGCATGAATAACTTCAATAATACACACTACACTCAAATCAATGACCTCAATTGCTTTATTATCTTAATATCGTTCTAAATTAATTAACAAGTAAGCTATCAAGCGCTACAAGACAGTCTTCCTCGGTGGGGAGTAGGGAGGTCATTTCAGGGGGTAGGGGGCTACTCACACCCTGCGAAACAAATAATAATATTGAAAAAAAAAAAAAAAAAAAAAAAAAACTATTTTATTTTCCCAATCTGTCTCCAAAAATTACTAATTTATTTTAACGGCAATTAATGTGTTTTGTATTGCTTAGGTTAATTATTATTCCGTTGAACTCAAATAATATTTAAGGGGGCGGATGTACCAAACCAACCTTAATTGCGTGTTTTTTAATACACAGACAGCAGTTTGAAACTGTACCTGATGCATTTTTTTTCTTTCCTTTTATTTCTTTCTTACATTCTAGTATTTGTGTACATTATTATCAACAGTTACTAACTTAAATTCTAACTATCAAATTTTATGCCTACCTAAAAATATTGCTAATTGAATGAAATTTAGCATTAAAACTTTGCTTGTGTTCAAAACAAATCTTAAGAAAAAAAAAGGGAGCTAACAATTTTTCTTCGCTTTAAACAAGTTATAATCCTGTTAAATTTTGTGGATTAGTTGTTCCTAGGTAATATAAGGTTTTAAAAATAGCTGGGTCAATGCCATCTTGCGGAGAGGCTTCAAAGCTATTCATAATACGGCATAAGTCTAGTATTTTTCTGCGTGCTTGTGATACGTGTGAAAGAATTACACCCAACATTTGTTAGATGGCGCTGTAATTTTTTATAATTTAATAAAACCCTTCTGAGTAATAAAATTGAAATAATTTAATCACTCGTGCTTTACAAGCTGCAGGGGATAAAAAATAATACATTATTAATACTACAGTAATTTACAAGTAAAGGGTTGCCTGGAAAATTAAAGTAAGACATTATCTTCTACAAACTGCTCAGACATGTTTCAAGTCATTCTCCTTGTTCTATTCAAAGCTGTTCTCTTCTAGAAGATGTGAAACTGCATTGTTAATTCCCAGTAACATAGCCATCATTAGTGACCCTTAAAACTTGAAATCTGAAAACATTAAAACACAGAAGATAAGATTTTAAACTTACTTCAATATGTCATTTATTGGAATGAATTGACATAAATCTAGGTATTTTCTAGTATTATAGTAGTATACTATATGTAGTGATAAGGAATAGATAAGTTTGAACAGTTTCCATTCTTTAATCAAATAACAGAGATAGAAACTAAAAGAAGGGTAGAATCTTGACGAACGATAAAACTCCATTTTCATCAGAAATACAATATTATTGGGGCCTTTGTGGGAAATTTTACTATTTATTATTACTACTGAATTAGTACAACAATTCAGCACAAAAATTTGTGTTGTAAACCTTTTAGATTTTGAATGAGAGCAAAAAAGCAGATTTTTACATGTAAAAATTTCTCAAAACTAAACTAATTTAAGAATGTAAATAACTTTTGTGTTTAATATCATATTCACAAAACTATTGTTAATTTGATAAATTCAGTATGTCTATATTATAGTTTAATATAAATTGCATCATAGAATAAAGGAAATAATACTTTTTGAGGAGTAGGAAAAAACATCAAAAGATGAAAATTTTTACTTCAGTTAACCATTTGGCAATATTAAAGAATACAAAATGAGTTGTTGATTTATTTACCTATATTGTCATTATATTGTGGGAGGTGAGAAATCGTTCTACTCCTGATTGCTTACTTGGAAGACCAACGGTCTCCATAATGAGATGATCACTTTGTCACTAGCATAAGTCCAATAGAAAATGCGTTGATTATTGAAGATAAAATGATTCTTCACGCTGAAAATTAACTAACAATAACAGCTGGCGATCACAACTAATAAAAGAATACACAAGTTAATCCATTCATTACATTAAAATGATAACAGCTGTTATCAGCTTTTTAAATTGTTGCGTTCCGCATTAAGCGGCTATCACACGGCCATGCGGGCGTCGGTCGGATCTCGTCAGTCCTGAACTGTGCTTGACTGATTGATCGATGTCGTTGCATTTTACGTCGCAGCCCGTGACTGTGGTTAAACTAACGATAAAACCATTGAAATAATACACGAAATGCCTGAAAATATAGTTGTAGGCTTTGATTCACTAAAATAAACTACGACAGTTTATATAACGGGGGATAGCGTGGACGGGACGTCCATTTCACTCTATGGAGACGTACAATGCAAGGAGTATCATATCACTACTCATCGTGAAATAAATGGTTAAGTATATTACTCACTGTATACAAGATTCTGGTCGAAAGTAATACGTAAGTTAAGCGGCGCAGAAGGTAGAAAATAGTATTGATAGCCAGTTGGTTCATGTAATTCACACAGGCGGTACGTCGCGGCAATGGTCTGATATAATAATTACGCGCTGGATGACGACCATGACGAGACAGATGTCATCTTCTGTGTACGATGGATTGAACTGTTGGGCCGCGCGCTGCGCTGGCTTGTGCAGGGACCGGCGCACCTATTAATTGAGGTTGCCGACAAGCGTGCCATTTTCCACGGTATGTTTTTCTTGTCTGGTTTGCGTCATGCTCTCTCATGCGTCTGCGGACAAGCCATGGGGGCGCGCCTTTATTTTGTCACCGTCTTAATGTAATATTCACTAAGAGGAGCTAATAGGAGATAGGAGCTGGTTTAGATTCGAGCACGTGCATGTGTTTGCTGTGTGCCGCGTAGATATGTGCATGGCCGCACGTGTTAGCACGACCGAAGTGCCGTCTCGATCGGCGTTACATAGCTCATATATTAGTGCTAAGAATTGACGGTGTAGTGACGCCTTATTGAGCTCTCAAAATGAGTTCAAAAGTCCCCTTGGTTAATGTGAGAATAGCCTAAATTGGGTTATCTGTGGATTATGATAAATACATAAGGTGTCAGCCAATCAGGAAAGTCGGGAAAAATACCGGTATTAACACCCTAATTTTTAGAATAACACCCGTTTTTGGGGTAAATTCTCAATGCACGATACCTTAAATTAATGAACTGACTTAGTAAAAATTAATTATTTTAACAGAAATACAGATTATTAACAACCAAAACAAGTAATAGAATGAAGTAGAAGACTAGTAATGCGTGAACGGGGGATAAGAATATAGGAATGTTGAAATAAATCTAGGAAACATATTATGATTTTTATAGGATATTTAGAATTTATAAGCTGCTGTCTTTAAAATAAGATTATACTAACTCAATGTGTTAGTTATTTAATTATATACGCTGTTTAATTATTTAATTAGGTTTTCCCAAGTGTTATAAATGGATTTATCATGTCACCAATACGTCAAAAGGGTAAGAAAATCAGCGGATCTACCTTGGAATAAATAAGCGTATAATCTAAATATACTCAAAGTTGCTACATTGATAAGATGGACAAATAGAGACATAATTGAAAAAAATATGTATTTAAGCTCATAATGAGGAGTTTTGAGTGCACATGGCCATGTCAAAATCACCTCTCTCGCTCTAATTAGATTCTCGGGAGCAAGTAAAGGTTACAGTCACCACTTTGCCAGCTTATATATTACTTATATATTACCTTATAAGGTTTAAATATATAATAAAACGCAAATTTTGGCGACGAGACCATATTTGGTCAACTACCAGTTCTTGAGGGTATAAAAGACGAGATCCAGAGCTTCTCGAGACAGTCCAACGAAGATTAGAGTGAGCGTCGAAGCTCTGCCCAGTATACCAGCGAAAACCAGTAGAATTCCAGTCTTCAAAGTAGATTTTATTTTGAAAGTTAATAGTGCTAGTTTTTCGTGTAAAGTTTACGTAATCGTACATTTGCGTGAATAAACTAGGCGCGTTGTAATTCTTCTAGGATAGCCAGCGATCTTGGTGAGTAAACGGGTCTCAATCCTTTAGAAGTTGTGTTTATAGGCTCTTCCGAGAGAATTTTCTAGGGGAAACCTTGCAATGGTTGGCATGAGTCTTGGGCCCTGCTCATTGCTAATGATTGTGGGAGGGGTTAAAGTAAAGTACTCATTTAATTATTGTTGGCCCTCCACTAAGTCTGGAGAATTTCTGGTCAACCCTTGTTATTTTGGACACTAGAGTGCATAGGCCGGACATGAATTCTAATTATGAACTCATGCTTGGCGTGTGCGTGCTGCGTTCAAGGTATCATGAATGGGGAAGAGGCTTGTTTACTGCACCAATGATAGGTAGGGATATAGGTTTGTCTTTGCCCGGGCAAAAGCTTGAGGACGCCGCCTCTGAGCTTGCAAAGACACGCGCCGGTAGAAAATCGTTAGTGGTCAGAGTAAGTGCAGTGCTGTGGTTTGTAATTCCCAGAGAAAGTGTGGTTTTAAGTGTAGTGGTGTGCTTTGGCCCACGAGGAATCCATCGCGCCGTGTAAGATGGGGCTAAAGGTGAGGGCAGTCTACTTATGAAGACTGAAGAGTAACCAGATTGTCAAGTAAGTGAGCATGTTCCCTAAAAACCTTCTCATTGTGCTAGGAGAAAATTGTGTTTTCTTTCAGGGACACCATTTTAGTATGTTTGTGAATGTTAGACGACCTAGGGTCAAAAGTATTCTGTGTTGCGCTAGGTACCATTCACTAACAAGAAATCTTTAAAACATCTAGACGTTAAAATTGAACCTAAATTGCTTGTACTGTTCTGTTAGGCGGTTAGGTATTGTGCGTTTAAATAAATACTTATTATGTTCACATTTTTTTGTAAGCTCTAGCTATGCTGTGTGCCAAAAAAATATCTAAATATCCTAGTTCTATCTCCAGGAGAATAATTGCAAAATTCCCATTATTCACTTCATGAATTGAAATTTTGCCATATAAAATCAGAGAAATTTCAAAACTTAAGATTGGATTTTACTCAAAAATATGTGAACAAAATATCATTGTTTCCATGTGGTCAAAATCTAGGTCTCATACAGGTCCTAAAACAAGTCCTAGACTTGTCTATGTTGACCATTTAAGGTCACTAATCTCACATAGTGATTATCTGTATGCGTCATAGTTTTGTACATTTTATGTGTGATTTAGACAATGTTTTTCTCAGAGGTTTACCTTGCTATTTTAAATACCTAAATGTCCAACTGACAATGAGAATTGCCAAGGGAACCTTGAGAATGACAAAATCTATTATGTGTATATATGTGCAATTCCTTGCTACTGCTCGGATGAAATAAAGCAAAGCCTGATTATCTAAGCCCAAAGGGATAGCTAGGGCCAAAGTCATAGTCTAGTCTAGACTTTGACCAATAAATCTAGATGAGGCTAAACTTTCATCCAAACAATGGCTTATTGCCTATAATGTATGAACTACTATACCATTGATATGTATGTACTTTATGCATATATACATACACTATACTCCTACACATGACTATCAAATTCTGTGTAGTTTGAAAAGGTTGTGAATTCAATTCAGAGGCATTTCAAACGAGGTAAAAAAGGGTAAAGCCAAGCGCCTATAGATTTGACAGAAAATTGCCAGGTCTAAGGGTAGCGTTTCAACAGATGTTCACAACCCAACGAGTTTTACTTTAGGGTTCCTTTGAAGTAACTTCGAGTCACATTACGACGGACGCTCGCATTTATCAAGTTATCCATCAGGATGAATTTGAAAGGTGCTCTGAGGGTCCGGGTAACCACCAGACTTGTTTGAGTGGTTCCTAGTACCATGATTAGTAGGGGTTTGTTGGGATGTGATGTTATGTCTGAACTCCTTAAACCATGTTAGGCAGACCTGCCAACAGAGGATCTGTGAGTTCTGACATATTCATATCCTGACGGAACCACTATTAATGATGAGACTTGATCGGATGTCCTTTGGTTTCCTGAATTCAGTTACTTCAGTCTAAAACTTTGTTCTTATGGTATCAGTGGTTGTGGATGAATATCCATTCGACTGTTGATATACAAGGCAAGGTGCATCCTTTTCCTGTGTCCAAACACTTGTGAAGGTCTGATGAACCGAAACCTAAACTTGACAGACGGCGAAAGCAATATGAAACTGGTGACTTGGTTAGGTAAAGTTCATAATTGGTAAAATACCTACTATACAGACATACATTATTACTTGTCTAATTTATGACCTTACCATCTCACAAAAATACCTAATTCAACCATTATATCTTTTATTAGTGCATTCAATATTACTTTGAATTGTACCATTCAACTCAGCTTTGTGCTGCCTCCATGTCGTTGCAAGAACTTTGAAACATGCATGGACATTTCATACAGAACACAAACTCTACAAGCTGTAATGTGTTATTGACATATTACTGTAATCCATATCTATATCTTACCCTTGACTAAGTGACGCAGAGGTTATACGGGCCGCGAATACACATTAGTAATGGTTTGGTCCTAAACCACCAGCCAGAGAACATGTTGACGGTAGGCTTCCGTCTCAGCTGACCTTAGTGGGTTACCTATACACTCCACAATCCTGATAAACATGCAGGTTGATTTGATCACCTTATTGTATCAGGGAACATCACCTATTGCCACTCCGATGGAGTGGCACCATCAACTCTTGTATCTACTTGGTATAGGCTCTACGGAGCTATCTTAGTAGTTACTTAATTCATGGCCATGCATGTGGCATTGTGACGCAATGACATGGATAGTACCAGGAACGGTTAAACTTAACTATTATGGTTAAATTAGTGTACCTTCCTATCATTTCATGTCGATTGTTGAGTAGCGCCACCGTTGCGCAGTACTTACCTTCCGGGAAAGCATCTTGTTATGCTGGTTGGCGATTGGCACCTGGGAATGAGGGGTTTATGGAGGAAGCATTCCCCCGGGGTCATTGACCTCGGTCCTATTAGTCTATCTTGATCCTTAAGTACCATTCCCTATTCTTACTCTAAATCACAAATATATTTACATTATGTTAGGTATTATTAATTATATTTTATTATGCTTTTTACTTCTAAGACATTAGTGATAAGGCTTTAGTTGTAAATAGAATTAGCACATGAGCACTTGATATGTAACCATCTGAACTTAGTCCAGACATACCAAAAGAGCCTAGATACTACTCTCAAATCTCAGCGTAGGTCCTTTTAAATTAGACGATCAAAATTTGGCCAATACTATGTCTTCATGAAATTTCAGTTATTTACAGCTGTAATGGATTGAAGATTATGTTACCAGGACTGATTAAGTCCTGGTTAGTTAACGTCACTCCAGCTAACCAGTTTAGCCAAGCGGGATGTTGAGGTACAAAAATGGTGCCGCTCGCTGAGATTTTAGATTTTCTGTGAGCAGGCCCTATTGACATTGTACTTTGTCAACTAAGCCTCGATACTAGTCCGTTCTCATAAGGGGGGGTGTGTTACAGGGTACAACTTGTACTCGGTTTGGTTGGTGGTAGGGCTTATTTCTAGCTACCACCATAATCTTACTTTAGTCTGACGCCATAACAACTATATTAAAATTGTTGTGTTCCGGCAGTTAGAGGTAAGATAGCCGTAACTCAGTGATGAGATGAGGATTCCGGGTGTAGTGCGCTTCCACCTTCGGCCTTATCGTCACTTATTATCAAGCCAAGTGAGGGCCAAGCACTATCCCGTTGTGTATAAAAAAAATATATAATCGGATTCGCTTTCTGTCTGATTGAAAAGTCTAAATTAATAAAGGTAGATATGGTCGATGATTGATTACCCTATTCCATTTCCATTTGTTTCCATCGCATGATACCGCATCGTAGATAGGTGTACCTACAATCGAATTCAATAATATAGTCCTTTGACAGTTCATCAAACATTTATGCCTTTGTAATAAAAGTCAACAGCCTGTCAAAAGTGCCATAATTAACTTGACTGTACTACGTGTACCGCCCGGCACGTAACTTGGCAAGATAAAAACGAGACAAAATATGCGCAGTAGCTAAATACACTGAACTCGGCGCATGTTTTGTCTCATCTTTGTCTTGCCAAGTTGGCCAAGTTATATGCCGGCACCTATAGGTACTATTAGTTATTCTGTGGTACTACTGACATATTAAACGACACTATATAGCCAAAGCGAATTCTGTAATGCGATTCAAACAATCGACAAACGCAGACAAACTTTTATATGTATAACACCTACCTAGATACTCAAAAAATAATGAACCGTATTTCAATATTTGCAAATACCTATTAGGTACTTTCCGCATCTATTTAGGGTGGAAAAACAAAATAACGATGTCAAAGTGTTTTAGGTATACTCTACTCACTCTTTACTTATCATTATTTTGTTGTATATTTTTTGCGTAGTTTACCTACCTGCATGTGCTACATATAAGACGCAAGACATGTTGATCTATAGGAATAGGTAGGTGTATAAACAATAAAAAAAAACTTCTGCTGATATTTTTTAATGATGATAAGGGCGCCACTTAGATTTTATTTCATTGTTAATACAATTAATTTTATAATTACAATTACTACAAGAATGTGATATAGTGTTATAGTCACGTCCTAAATAGACGTGATAATATGGAAAAATAGAACTTCCCTGTAACCTTCAGGTAACCTTCCTGTAGCACGTACTTTAGGATAGTTATTAGTATATAAGATGTAATTATGATAGTAATAGAGGAACATTCTACACATGATTGGGTTTCATTCAAGACGACAACACAAAACCACTTCAGAATTTTTGCGTTCTAATGAACGCGCAAATTCTAAAGGTGAATATTTTTTTTATGATTTCAAATTTTTGATCATAATTTATAGTAGGTAAATCATATTGCCAATCATATTGCATTGGTTGTAAATGTTGTAATGACATTATTAACAATTTAAACTTCATCTATTTGACGCCAACTGTACTTCATCAACCCTTCAAGGAGTATACATTTTCTTTTAAATTTTATTTAGATTCTACCGCTACAGAGTGGAACTCCTTGCCTGAGGCTGTTTCCCGATAGGTATGTACAAATTGTACAATCTGGGGGCCTTCAAGTTGCGAGTGAATAGATATCTTCTAGGCAAGCGCGTTCATTGTAGATCGCATCATCGCTTAACATCAGGGCGTGATAGCGGGCAAACGCTTGCCTATTTAAGGGGCGGTAATAGGAAAACATGGTTTGCGCGGGCCATATTTTTATATAGAAAACGTAAACTTGTAGCCACTAAAAAAATTATACGACAAGCTAAAGAGTTTATCTAGTTGCTACAAACATTAAATTGCGTATAAACCTCACAGATGATTGTAAAAAAATCTGAATATTATCAAAAGCTCTTATCGCGGGCCATATTTTTGGCGTAAATAATAATATAAATAATATAATAATAAATCTTTATTCAAATAATCTTACACCAAAATCCTTACTAATATTATAAATGCGAAAGTCCGTTTGTTTGTTTGTTTGTTACGCCTTCACGTCTTAACTACTGAACCGATCATCATGAAATTTTGCATACACGATCTTAGGGGTACAGAGAAGGACATAGGGTACCTTTCATTCCGAAAAAATGTATTGTTCCCGAGGGATAACAAAAAATCTTTCCACGCAGACGAAGTCGCGGGCGGCCGCTAGTATGACAATAAAGTTCAGACTTAGGTACTTACACCTAAAATAAAGAGTGCCTGAACTAGGTTTAACCTGTATCTCAGGCGAAAAAGGACTTACATAACTATGTAATATTATTAACAAACAAATACTATCAATATTAAAATAGGGGAAAAAAAACAAAAACAAATACGAATCAAAAATTATTGCAGAAAGGTTAAATTAAACTCGACGCAAATTTGTTACACTATTGTGTAAATGTATTGAATTCTACATCAAAATACACTTTAACGTACTGTGCAGTGGCTCCAATAACTTTTTTTTAAGAAAGATAATTGTGCTAAAGATAATCATGAAAAAACAACGAAAATCATCGAAAAAGTGCAGAAGTGAGGTTATTTTCCATACTTTACACGTAAAGAAAAAAACAGAGACAAATGATTTCGCATAACGGAGCCTTAACATAAAAAAATATTCAAAAGAATTCATTTTCCATGAATCATTAATCTTCCTTTTTCACTTTTCCAATTAAAGATGAACTATTGTGTGAAATTCTTAAAAATGCATTCGTCACCCCTATGAATAATAGATACGCTCGCTGGCTAGGTATTTATAGTGCACCCCTGGCTAATTTGAATAGGTACCTACCACTCGAATAAAAATAGTACCATAATCACTTAGAATAATTACACATAGAAGGCGAGTCCGCGTCCGTATAGTGAGGCAACTCAAACCAAGCCAGAATGGCTTGGTATGACTATTCGGCCCGTTAGTGCTCAAGTGATATTCGTGTCGAACACAACTCCCGAAAATTTCACTAAAAATGAGGGTTTACGCAATGAACGGATGTCACAATCAGGTCACATTACATCGCAGAAACACAAGAAACATTATAGATTACATTTCACGTGTAATTAATGCGTTTGAACTTACATTTTTACGTAAAACATCCATCAAAAATAACCATGACGTGTCACTTCACATTTTACGAAAATGTTGCCAGGACGGGGAAAAAAATCTCCCGCATTTACTGTTGTTCAATTAAAAGCAGGGATTGAAATACCGTTAAAAAAAATGACGATATAAAAAAAATAACGTTAAAAATACCGTTAAAACATTTTATCAGTAAATTTACCGGTAAAAATAACGTTAAAAATATATTACCGGTAAAATTAGCGTTAAATATAGCGTTAAATTAAGTGCCGGTAAAATTATCGGTAAAAAATTAACGTTATTAATTGGAATAACGTTAATTTAAAAATAAACGTTAAAATTAACGTTAAATTAACGTTATTTTAGTAAATAACGTTATTTATTGACATAACGTTAATGTTAAATATAACGGTAAAAAGAATAAAAATTAACGTTATATTTAAAAATAACGTTAACATTCCCTGATTAAAAGTTAAATGAGTCAATTATATTCCATGCGATTTGACAATTACTTATTTTCTATTAGGCTAGCATTGAAAAAAACGCAATGTTCTCATTGAAATAAAATGTATGATGATTTATAAAGAAATTTTATGACAAAAATACGCAAGTACGGAAGCGTTGTCACAAATATTAAAGGACATCAGGCACATGAGACCCAAAAGTGTATAAACATAATTCTGTTATCTATAAACACTTTATGTTACTAGAATCATAAAACAGTAGCAACATTATTTTTTAACTCCTTCATTTAGCTTTAATTAATTTAAGAAAAAAACAAAAGCATATCAATGAAACGGACATCTTTGTAAGCGATTTCACAAGTCTCCCCTGAGTATATTTGTTCTGTGGCACAAGTGATTGCGCATTAAAAATAAATGGCCGAATGTCAGTCAACTCAACTGGCAAAAGCGTTTTGTTACGTGCGACATATGCACAGATTTTCCGTTTGATCTGGATCCAACTCGTACTATGGGCAACAGCGTCGCTTAACCAGTTTTCAACAAAATTCGCGTGCGCGCGTATCGCCCCTGCACGAACTAAACGTATGGTTGTGACGGCGTGGCGTGCAAGCGATTTTAACCTTAGCAGTGGTTAAGCGACGCTGTTGCCCATGGTACATTGTGGTGCTAATCTGTATCACTAACGCAGCTAACGAAACGTATTGTCGTGAAACTGGTGTTGCTATTTAGTGTCGGGGTTACCAAAAAAAAACTTTTTTTATTTTTTTTATTTATAAATCTTTATTGCACAAATACATAAAGTAAGGTACAAATGGCGGACTTAATGCTAAGAGCATTCTCTACCAGTCAACCAACAGTAAACAGATAAACACGAATGCGGCACAAACAAAGAAGAATGATATTTACATGCATACAAAATACATTAATACATACCAATAAATACATGTCTACATAATCATATAATATTAATATACCTATGTATAAATAAATAAAAATATACATTATATATGTATATATATACATATGTAATAAATATATATACCAAATACCGAGTTTAGATAAGTAGTGACGTTGACCCTTCCACATCACGGGCATAAGCCCTCCAACAGATGTGCATGAACTTGTTTCTTAAAAGAAAACTTACTGGGAGCTCTTCTAATAGAATCGGGGAGACCATTCCAAAGACGCGTCGCTTGCAGTGTGAAGGAGTCTGACATATACCCAGAACGAAAGAGAGGAGTAAATAGAGAAAGAGAATTGGCAGAGCGGAGGCGACGATCATGTGAATCACAGAGAAGCTGAAACTTGCATTTTAGGTAATCGGGAGAATGAGGGTTGTTAAGAATGGAATAGAGAGTGCAGAGCAGCCGCAACTGTCTGCTACCTGTCCGCAACTTTCAAACGTAAATAACTCTTAAAACATAAATCTTCGTAAAAATCTGAATATTTTCTATGACTAACTAATTACATGCCTACATTTTGAAAAAAACAGAAACGTTATACATTCTGTGGTTTTTTTCTATGGGACTCTGCCTGATGTCCTTTGGAAAGTGGATGTCTTTTACGACCCCAAGTGGTACATATTTGTATTGCGAAATTATAAACTCGCAAAAGGTTGGTTTTATCTCGTGTTAAAATGAATGTGAGTACTTGTTTGTAGGTAATTTGGTATGAAATAATTTAGTCTAAAAGCTGATAACATTTAAATGAAAACTTTCAATACTAAAATAATTAATTAGGGGTGGCATATTTTTAAATAAAGGTTTTATAAAATGATTTCTTTATACGCTGCCGCTTGCCGATGTCACCGCACTCACTCGTAGTTAGTGTGTTTCACGAATCTTGCTCGATTGCTATAGTCGCACGCAGGGTTCGGGAAACAGGTAAATATTATAAAAAAATGCAAGATGGCGACCAACTTCTTTGTTTGTGAGCTGATTTCGATAAAACTCGGTTTGGGGTCCTATTTGCGTTGCTGTATTCTTGACAAAATAGCCCTAAAAACCGAGTTACATCGAAATCGGCCCACTAAAAATATATTTGGCCGATATCTTAGGTTTTTTTCATATTATAAACATTGCGTTGATGTTTTCTTTTAAAAATAGTACCCCAAACCGAGTTTTATCAAAATCAGCCAACAAAAAACAAAAAAGTTAGCCGCCATTTTGGATTTTTTTTATAATATTTAGCTGTTTCCTGAACCCTGCGTGCGACTATAGCAATCGAGCAAGGTTCGTGAAACAAACTATTGCGTTACTGTTTTCTTGTCAAAATAGTACCCCAAACCGAGTTTCATCGAAATCGGCCCAAAAACAAAAAAGTTGGCCGCCATTTTGAATTTTTTATATTTTTAACATTGCGTTGCTGTTTTCTTGTCAAAATAGTACCCCGAACCGAGTTTCATCGAAATCGGCCCACAAACAAAAAAGTTGGCCGCCATCTTGGATTTTTTATATTTTAAGATTGCGTTGCTGCTTTCTTGACGAAATAATACATATTCTTATGATAGTACCCCGAACCGAGTTTCATCGAAATCGGCCCACAAACAACAAAGTTAGCCGCTATCTAGATTTTTTCATATTATTAACCTTGCGTTGCAGTTTTCTTGTCAATATAGTGCCCCAAATCGAGTTTCATCAAAATCGGCCCACAAACGAAAAAGTTGGCCTCCATCTTTTTCTTCTTTTTTGACATTCTTAACATCGCACAGTCAACTAACTATAGTTACAGTTAAATGGTGAAATCCATACAATCGCAACTATAAATACGACGATGGTTTCAACTTCCCTACTTTTAAGGGAAAATTTCTTGTACTGGTAACATCATCTTTTTTGCTGTGTGCGTTTCGTCGAGCGTAAATACAAGCACCTTACGCACACATAAATTTCATTTGTGCCTCACTTTTGACAGCCCACTTTCTAGGAAACTATCGTTCTATGTGTAATTATTCTAAGCATAATCATTAGCATTTGTGTTTTTTAAGGGCTCCAGGCGAATAAGCTTCGTCAGATTGACAATCTATTTCAGTAGGTAAATATACTTTAGCATTATATTGAAATACCTAAGGTCTCAGACCAAATAAAAAGGGAAGACGGAGTCCTCCAAGCAAGGGACTGAAGCCAATTTTTTCATGCATTAGTGTGTGAGCCGGTGTTGCCATAGTAATTCATATTACCCCAATGTTATAAAAATAACGCGTTATGAAATAATAACGTTATTTATCACATATCAGAATCAAAACAAAAAACTGCCTGGATTCAAGAGATCATAATACGGTCCCAAGGGGAGTATTACAAGCTCTTAAAACTTGTCAGTTTTCTGAATGGCTATCAAAGCGTCTCTTTTATTTATTACTGATGAAAGAGACGCAGACTATGATAGGCATTCAGCTATTCTGACTCGGGTGTGAGGCGACGGCTACACGCCTGGTACTGTGATCCATCAGTATTTAATCAGGGGCCTATTTCATAAAAGATTAGTGAATTTACTATAATAATTTACCACAGTTATTATTGGGGTAGAATTATGTTTCTTATTAATTATAAAACATAATTCTATCCCAATAAACTATTACTATGGTAAATTACTGTACTTTTTTATTCTTTTATAAAATAGATCCCTGATAAATAATACTGATGGATCACAGTATTTACCACACGTGTAGCCGTCGCCTAATGATAGATAGAAAAAGTGAGCTTCTCAAAGCCCTGCATGCAGGGCTGTGAGTAGCTCGCTTTAAAAGTAGTGGCGGAAGTAGGAAGGAAATAGGAAAAATGTAAAAAATAAAACTAACGAATACTAAAGTTTCGTGTATTTAAGGCAAGATGTTTGTTCTGACATGTTAGGCATCCATTACACGGTAGGTTTTGCTGTCAGTTTAACCACAGTCACGGGCTGTGACTGATGATTAACCTACCGTGTAATGTAGTGACTGATGGTTGCATGATGTGATTTGTTCTTTCCATCAGTCAATCAGTCAAACTCATAACATCCTTCCTTCAATATGTATGTATAGTACCCTACCTAAATTAATTTAAATTGGGAGATATTTTCGTAAAACCACTTATTTTACCTTTGTTAGGAATACCTATTTTTTTCACTTAATCCTTTAAACCCGGAAAATGAGACACAATATTCCATTTCCATCAGGGATTGCAGGATTAAAAATAACTATTTTAGGCGACGTAGGTTTTTTCAAAGTTTTAAATGTTGCTTTTCATTTTAATTTTTTTAAAGAATTCATACTTCTAGTTTTAAAAAAACCCGCCTGCATAAAAGGACAAGTCTACTGAAAAGATGGAAACAAGATAAATATTAAAGGCAACATAATAACATGTTGTCAGAGGCATGCATAAAGAAAGTGACATTATGAATTATTTGAATTATATACCTCCGACTGCATGTTATTATGTTACCTTTAATATTTAGTCTTGTTTCCATCTTTTCAGTTGACTTGTCTTTTTATTGTCTTTTCTGCGGCAGGCAGGGGTTTTTTAATTAGATAATTTATTTTTTTATTTATATCTTTTTAGTTATCATATATTACGGTCATGATATACCTTTTCGAAATCTTCATAATAAGCCCTTTAATTTGATACCCATATAGCAGTATTCTAAAAAAAAATTTTTTTCCACTACGTATAATAGCACCGTATAGCCGCCATGTTGGTTTTTTAGAACGCCACCTTCTTAAGAAGTTTTTTAGAACGCCATCTTCTTAAGAACAATTGGGCTGACAAGACGAATCTAACGATATCTTAATCATAGAAATCCGTTCAGTCGTTTAAAAGATATGAGGTAATAAATAATATTACATACATACAAGATAGAAGATACGCGCGAAAAACATAACCCTCTTGCAGTCAGGTAAAAACAGCATCTAAATCGGTCAAACCGTTATGGAGATAAATGAAAACATGATGCTGCAGCACTCCCTAGCGGCTAAATACTATAACACTTATCTAAGAAGCATCGCCGAAAACCATTACAGAAAGCCGTAGCGAAATCGGTTTAGTAATTTTTGAAAAACGACAAAAACTGCATTGAAATCGGCCCAGAAGGTAGTTTCCGAAGAAAATGGTAACAGACATAGACAAGCAAACAAACAACCTCTGAGGCGACGGCTACACGCGTGGTAAATACTGAGATCATCAGTATTTAATCAGAGGTCTATTTCATAAAAGTATGAAAAAGTACAGTAATTTACCATTGTAGTAGTTTATTTGACGACCTGAGTGGTGCAGTGGTCAACATGCCGCCTACCACGCAAGAGGTCCCGGGTTCGATTCCCGGCCGCGCAGAAATTAAAATGATGAATTTTAATTTCTGTGACGGGTCTGGGTGTTACTATGTATAATAAGTATATATTTAATAGTATATAAGTAGTATATCAGTTGTCTAGCACCCATATTACAAGCTTTGCTTAGTTTGGGGCTAGATGGCGCTGTGTGAAATTGTCCAAGCATTTATTATTATTATTATTATTATTATTGGGGTAGAGATTATGTTTTATAATTATTAAGAAACAGTTCTACCCCAATAACAACAATGGTAAATTGTTATAGTAAAGTTAATAATATTTTATGAAATAGGCCCCTAATTAAATACTGATGGATCACAGTATTCTAACCCCAAACGCATATACCACCTCCATTCCGTTCCGTCCGTCGTGGGTAAAAACAGTTAAGAAACAGAAATAATTAACGCGTTATTTTTAACAAGAAACAAATAACGTTACGTTACTTTCCATGTTACCCAATAACAGGTTTAAAAAAGAACGTTTGGCATGGCAACACTTGTGTTGACGTTTTGTGTTTCAAGTAATACCTTAATGTTTATTTTGAATTAGTGAAAATATTAGTTTCCAATTTTACTTTCGTGTGAAATGTGACTCCATCCTGCTTTTTATGTGTCGAAAATTGGTTTTTACACCTTTTAACTACACAATTCGGCATTTTCTTTGGTGAAATTCATAATTTATTAGTACGTCCTGGTACGTCCGCTTCGCACGCTGGCTGTTAACAAAAGGCGTAGTTTCGTTACATGTGTGTGCGTGTAACTGTGTGTGTACACGCCAAGGCGTAGTTTTATTGGCTTCACTGCATTGTTCAGAGGACTACGTCTTCCCTTTTTTATTTGGTCTGAGCCTAAGGTATGATGACAATTTTTATTTTATGTTACATAAATTACCTCTCAAAAAAATAAACATTGGTAAAAGTATTATTTCGCTAGCATGAAAACTGCCCGAGATATCACAGTTTGAAATACACACAAATGGACTCACCCAAAAACGCTCGATACTATAACGGCTACTCAATTATGACGTCACGCCTGAGTATTGGGCAGCTATATTGTGTTTTTCAAAATGGTTTCTTAGACAAATTTGCTATATATTTTACGGACAAAATAAAGGTAGGTATCATTTATTTTAATAAATTTTATACATTTTGAATGGACTTGTCCACCCAACTTTGAAATCATAAAACAAATAATACGCAATTTATAAAACCAAGAGACCTATACAAGCTACTCTAAAAGTTTAATATGTTTACGATTTTTATTAGTATTTCGTTATTTTATTAATTAGTCATCATCCCAATTATTTTTTGGAGAAAAATACGTAATATGGCCGCTGATGAGTATTAGTATTGCTACTCCGCAAAAGATGGTGATACTGTGACAAGCAAATCGGCAAACTCGATTCGTAGAAGTGGGTACCTACGCCAAATTGCCACACACGTGTGACATGTGTGAGTGACCCCTTTAGACGCATAATACCACATACGCAAAATACCAACTCGAGATTTTGTGGTTTTTTGCGGATTTGTAGAAAAAAATACGTAAAATACTAACTACGTATAATCCCATAAACGCAAAACACCACCAATGTTTTCACTGAAGTGGAGTGGCCAAAGAAACTATTTCGCTAAGGTTCCTCAGTCTGCGCTCCGTTCACTTTATCGTCACTACGATTATTCACACATTTGATATCTTTTCCACCTGCTCCACAGGCTCGCCCAAACTTCGGCGAATATACAGGGTTATTTGTAAAACACCTACAGCCTCGCAGGAGTAGATTACCTACCTAAACTTCCCGACCTGCTTAAAATTGGAGTAATAAGACCTATATATAAAAAAGGAAAACACGACGAATATAATAATTATCGTCCTATTACTATCCTGTCATGCTTAGATAAAATAATAGAAAGATTTTTAGGAGATCAATTAAATAAATATTTACAGTTAAATAACATTGTCAGTAAAAATCAATATGGGTTCCAAAAACATAAAAGTACCACACAGCTTTTAAGCAAATTCTCTGACGAAGTAAATGAATACCTCGATAAAAAAATGCATGTTCTGGCACTTTTTATTGATTTTTCTAAGGCGTTCGATATGCTTAATTACAACACACTTTATGATAAATTGTCTGAAAATGGAGTGCAGGGTCCTCTATTGAAGTTACTTGTTAACTATCATAATAACAGGTACACGACCGTCAAAGTAAAAGATCAATTTAGTACTAAAACCTTGACCACCAAAGGCACGGCTCAAGGCTCAATTGTCGGTCCAACTGAGTACCTCCTCTACGTCAATGACATGAGCTACATTATAGAATCGGGGGCTGTGTACCAATTCGCAGATGATACGTGTCTTTTGGTGGCCAGTAAAGATGTCCTGGCAGCACAAAATTTTCTTCAACAAAATTTTACAAACATGTGCAAGTGGGCACATGATCACGGCTTAGTAATAAATGCTCAGAAAACTAAATTAGTACACATACACTCATCACATAATAAATCACCAATCACACCCACCGTGAAAGCTCATGAACATGCTTGTTTGCACTCAAACAATACAAACTATTTGTGTCCGTGTTCTGTCATAGAGGTAGTTAATAATCATAAATACATTGGTCTCACAATTGATAGTCGATTTTGCTGGGGACCCCACAAAGAACACGTATGTAATAAATTAAGATCCATTATCAGTAAGCTTTATGTGCTTAGATATAAATTACCTTTTAAAATACTAAGATTATTATACCTGTCCCTAGCAGACTCGATTATTAGTTATGGTCTAGGTACATATGGCAGAACATACACAACATACATTGATTCCATCTATAGATTACAATTAAAAATGTTAAAAATCATAACACCCAAATATATTTTAAAAAAACTTAATAATAATGAGGAAAAGCTGTTTAATTATTGTAACGTTATGAGCATATATGAAAAAATTGAATACCAAATTCTAATTGAATCTCACAATCCTGACTGTGTAATAGAAAAAAATAGACCTAAGTATTTGAGAGCAGTGCCTTACATAAATAAGTACCACCTACCAAAACACAACAACTTGTATGGGAAAAGAGTTTCCAGATATTTGATACCTTTTTATCTAAATAAATTGCCATGTGAACTACAGATTATGTACAAAGAAAATATCAAAGCATTTCGGTTTAAGCTTAAACAGTATTATCTACCTAACAAAATATGTAAAATCAGCGACTCGCCGTCACCCAGATAAACCCTGTGAGGTTTTCGTGGTGCGGCAATGTGTAAAAGAATATGTATCTAAAGTTTATTGAATAAATGATTAAAAAATAAAAAAAATACATCATATGTTTTACCTACGACTTTTCCGAAAACAGATTTAAAAAAAAAATTCACTCAAATGTCCAAACAGCTGATCAAGTTTTGTATGAAAATTCGTTTTTTATGTTTTCGGAAAAGTCGTAGAACATTAATGTTGTTATTTATGATGTTACATACTAATCTACTCCTGCGAGGTTGTTGGTGGGCGCACCGAGCCTCCCCTAGCGCCGACGAAACCAACGAAATATTATAAGTATGTTTAATACAATTCTGAAAAATATAAAAACTAGCATTAGTTATAAATTATTTTCGTATGAGTTAATTATTTTCTTAGTTTAAATATATTCGTGTACCTAGTTATAACGAATAAATTCTCTGGTTTCAATGTATTGTAATCTGGATTAACGCCCAAAGTGACCACCTTCGGCGTTAATCCAGATTATAACACATTTAAACCAGAAAAAAATGCATACAAAAATAGTTTATGACCAATTCTAGTTTTTATATTTTTCAGAATTTTATTAAACCTACATATTATAAGACTGATAGGTAGTTATTTCGTTGTAATGATTTTTTCTTGATTGGCGGCGCTAGTGGACACACGATGCACTCTTAACAAATAACCCTGTACCATAAGAATAAACAAAATGTACACTTAGCAAACAATAACGCGCGTAAAAACATTCGATAGAGTAATTTTGTATGGGAAATTCGTACAGTGCCATCTACTGTCGAATAGCGAAATTAGATTTTCCATAGAGTATTTACTTTATCGAGTACTTTTACGCGCGTTATTTTTTCATTAGCTGTTCGTACTAAGGGTACAGTACCCTTAGCACGAACAGCTATCGAGAAAAAAAACGCGCGTAAAATCATTCGATAGTGCAATTTTGTATTGGAAATTTGTACAACGCCATCTATCGCCGAATAGCGAAATTAAAATTTCCGTAGATAATTCTCTATCGAGTAATTTTACGCGCGTTTTTTTTCTCGATAGCTGTGCGTGCTAAGGGTACTGTACCCTTAGCACGAACAGCTATCGAAAAAAATAATGCGCGTAAAATCATTCGATAGTGCAATTTTGTATTGGAAATTTGTACAACGCCATCTACCGCCGGGTACAGTACCCTTAGCACGAACAGCTATCTAGAAAAAAACGTGCGTAAAATTACTCGATAGAGAATTATCTATGGAAATTTTAATTTCGCTATTCGGCGGTAGATGGCGTTGTACAAATTTCCAATACAAAATTGCACTATCGAATGATTTTACGCGCGTTATTTTTTTCGATAGCTGTTCGTGCTAAGGGTACTGTATACCTAGTAGCTCAGTCCCCTGATTTTGTAACTTTGTCGCAATCAACTCTGACAGAAATCGCAGTTACATTGCTGCTTTAGTAAGAAGCAATTTGACAACTATTCTTACTTGAGGCTCGGTTATGCAAAATCATTTGTCTCTGTCTTTTTCTTTACGTGTAAAGAGTATGGAAAATAACCTCACTTCTGCACTTTTTCGATGTTTTTCGTAGTTTTTTCATCATTATCTTTAGCACAATTATCTTTCTTGAAAAACAATTATTGGAGCAACTACACAGTACGTTAAAGTATATTTTGATGTAGAATTGAATCCGTTTCCGCCATTATTTACGCCAAAAATATGGCCCGCGACCAAGGAATGTTAACGTTATTTTTAAATATAACGTTAATTTTTACTCTTATTACCGTTAATTTTAACATTAACGTTATGTCAATAAATAACGTTAATATGAGATATAACGTTAAATTTAACGTTATTTACTGAAATAACGTTAATTTTAACATTAATTTAACGTTATTTTAACGTTAATTTTAAAATTAACGTTATTCCAGTTAATAACGTTAATTTTTTATCGATAATTTTACCGGTACTAAATTTAACGCTATATTTAACGTTAATTTTACCGGTAAAATATTTTTAACGTTATTTTTACCGGTAAATTTACCGATAAAATGTTTTAACGGTATTTTTCACGTTATTTTTTTTTACCGTTATTTTTTTAACGGTATTTCAATCCCTGCCCTCGACAAGCATTTTTGATGATATTCTGTTTTTTTTTTACAATCATCTATGAGGTTTATACGCAAATAAATACTTGTAGCAACTAGATAATCTCTTAAGCTTGTCGTATGTTTTTTTTTTGTGCCTACAACTTTACGTTTTCTACATAAAAATATGGCCCGCGCAAACCATGTTATCCTATAATGGACCCTGCACGCGTAGCATGAGCAAACGGGACTCTTGTCTACGAACACTTGTCGTCGCAACCTTCTCGATTGCTGAGCACAGTTTGACAGACAGGTGGGACTCGTTCTCAGAATTTCGAAACCTTTTAATATCTTTTAATAAAAAAAGTGAATTTTAAAGGTAATCTTTTTATTTCAACACCAATAAACGTCAAAGTTATCTAAAATGATCCGAAATAATTTAGTTTAAAAATGATTCTCATTTTTTTTATAAGTTCTAAGATAAAGAGGAACTCAAGAAAGCGTTCTCTTCCGTAGACAAGCTCTCTCGAGCTCGAGAAGAATAATGTTGCCATTAGAAAATAATTACTTTATTTCTGATGAAGTACCGTTCCTTTCTATAGATTTCACAACGCTAAACTCTTAAAACTAATTAAATATAGCTGTATGGATATAAATTCGTTTGCCTTTCTTTTATTGAGAGTATTTTGAAAAGATAGTCTGTGTAAAATGACGAGAAAATTACGAAATATTGAAATCAACGTATGAAAATAATTTTAATTTTAAGTTTTTAAGGAATAAAATATAAGCACGGACAATTAAGATTTATTTTTATTGCGAAATTTAGATTCATATAAAATAAAATACGTAGAAAACTATTTCGAATCTTCTTATTAGTCTGTGAACTCTCTCTCGACCTTCTCGACTACTCAAAGGGTGGTAGACAAGTTTCTCTGATTCAACTGTCAAATTAATGTCAGTTGAAGAGAAAAGCTCGTGTTTGTCGACTTTTGACATTAGGCCACGACAAAGAACAATTCGAGTCTACTAGTTGTAAATGCGAGCATGAGTATCTCGATCTCAACCCGACAAAAGTGACATTTCGGTGTAGACAAGCCATTGTTCTTGTTACCGATGTCGGTAACCTCAACACTGCACCATAGGATGATTCGCCAAGCAGGAACAGAATGAAACACTTTCTTCTTATATGCCCATATATTGTGGTTATAACGAATTGGGCCGTGCGAGCTTACAACATTTCCTACGATCACACGTCCCTAAGGTAACATTTTGTACGATAGCAAATATCCACTAATACAAAAACTTACATTTTCTACTTAACTTAGGTAGTTTACAAAACTCAAATCATTACTACCCTACGTTACCATAAATTGTTAGCGGTGGTGGGGATAGCAAACCCCCACTCCTGGCTCTTTACGAGATTACCTACCTAATTTATTATTTGGCTACCTTTCAATACGAGGTTTAGGTATTTAGGTTTCTCATTACCTTTATCAGAGACCTATACAAGAGGCCTTTATTTATATAATCTTACCTCTTAGTACCATATCAAAACCTTTAGGGCTTATAGGACAAAGGTTGGCGTATGACCTAGACACATTTCAGGTCGAAACTACCACCTCCTAGACCTATATTACCTAGCCCATTACCTCAAAACCTTTACCAGGTAGTATAAGTAAAAACACAAGCATTCATATCATTTAATCCATAGGATACCTAAATGCCTAAACAATACCTATTTGAATTACTAAAACTTAAATATTTCACAAACTATAAAACTTACAGCTACGCTAAATATCTCATTTTACAGAACTTTTTATATGCAACAATTTAAAACCAAATAGAACGTTACATATTAATAAACTTCAAAGTAATTAAAAACACAAACTAAATGACTCAATCAGTTATAACAAGCTACTGTTTACAAATCAAAGTACTTACATGAAATAATCACAAACACAGATTCTATCACTAGTAACGCACTTAGCGGTCCATTAAACAGTCTTTTTGCTATACACATTTTAATCACTTTTTTCACTAGTTTCACGCGATTGAAGCTGTCCGTAACAGTCTCCCCCCGGTGCAGCACTCGCGGCACCTTCTTCTTCAGTAGGGAGGACAGCCAATCTCGCTGTCGGGCGACGAAAAACTCCTCCTCTTGTCTTGACATCAGCGTTGCGAATCTCGCCGTCTGGTCCCGGATACACCGCCGTCACGACGCCTCGCGGCCACACATTGCGAGGCAGGCTGGAGTCGACGATGATGACGACGTCACCGGGCTTAAGTGAGCGGCCCGTGACGTCACGCGCACCCCCGCGCGGAATGAGCTCGGGCAGGTACTCGCGCACCCAGCGGCGCCAGTACTCGTCGGCCAGCGCCTGCGCAGCACGCCATGCCTTG
The DNA here is from genome assembly GCA_943789525.1 of Agriphila geniculea. Classification (NCBI taxonomy): domain Eukaryota; kingdom Metazoa; phylum Arthropoda; class Insecta; order Lepidoptera; family Crambidae; genus Agriphila; species Agriphila geniculea. The sequence continues at coordinate 17,622,012 of OX038883.1, read as the reverse complement.
CGCGAAGCTGGCTCGCACGGCCCAGTAAGTGGCAGGCCGCGCGAACCCCCCAACAGAAAGTGATTTGGGGTGAGCGCCTCTGGATCTTCTTCGCTGACTGGTACGTGGGTTAGCGGGCGAGCGTTTATGGTGTGCTCTACCTCCGCCAACAGCGTAGCTAGTACCTCTTCTCGCGGCGACTTCTCGTTCAGTGTGACTCGTAGCGCGCTTTTGACCGAGCGCACGAGCCTCTCCCACGCGCCTCCCTGATGTGGCGCGCCCGGAGCGATGTAGCGCCACTCCATACGCTCTGTTAGTGCGTAATCACGTAGCGCCGGTTCCCATTCTTCTACCGCACGACGCAACTCTACGTCGGCGCCTCTGAAGTTTGTTGCATTATCTGAGTACATCACGCGCGGCCACCCGCGGCGCGCGCCCATTCTTCTTAGAGCCATGATTGCCGAGTCTGTGGATAGCGACGCCACCAATTCTATATGTATCGCTCTCGTCGTGAGACACGTAAATAGTGCGCCCCACCGTTTTTCGTGCCGCCGTCCCACCGTCACCGTTAGAGGTCCAAAATAGTCGGCCCCGCAGTATGTGAAGGCCCTCGTGAATGGCTGTAATCTTGCCTTAGGTAAATCTCCGTGCACTGGAACCACAGGACGTGCCTTTCGTACGCGACAAAACACGCATTTGCTAGCGACTGTACGTATCGTCGGTCTCAGTCGTAGTATCCAGTATTTGGCTCTGACGTCATTCACAACGCGCTCATTGTGTGCGTGGTGGGCGCGACGGTGCTCACGATATAGTAGCAACCGCGCATACGGGTGCCTGCCGTCCAGTACTACGGGGTGAGTAGCGGGGGCAGACACACCCGCTGCCCCTATCCGTCCCCTGGCACGCAGCACACCTTGTTCGTCCAAATACGGATCTAGCTTTCGTAGCCGGCTTCCTGCTCTGAGGTTTCGCTTTGCGGTGATGCGTTCTATCTCTTCAGCGAAACATTGGCGCTGCGAAGCTCGTTGCAGTCTCATCTCAGCCTCTTCTAAAAGTTCTACATTCATCGTAGCGGCACGGTCACGACATTTGCGTACGAATAGTAATACTCTCGCCATCGCTCTCACCAAGCGTTCATATGAGGAAAAACGCTCGGCTCGGGGCACACTATCGTTTGCTTCTCCCATTGTCGTGAGCACTATCTCTACCGTGTCCTCTTCCGTTACGATATCACACGTGGGCCATAAAGCCTCATCTTCATATAAAAATTTGGGTCCTTTAAACCATCTGTCATTACACGTCTTCATCTCTACATTAGGGCGCGTTGCGTCGTCCGCCACATTCAGCGCTGTCGGAACCCATCTCCATTGGCTAGCGTCCGTAGTCTCGGCTATCTCTCCTAAGCGGTGCGCTACGTATGGTGAGTAACGCACGCTATCATTCCGTATCCAATGCCACACGGTACGCGAATCCGTCCAATATACAGTTTTCTCGGGTTCCCAGCCTTGCTGTCTCTTGATAGAGCTTGCCAGACGCGTCCCAATCAGAGCCGCTTGTAATTCGAGTCTTGGTACGCTAAGATGTTTCATTGGCGCTACCCGTGCTTTAGCGGCCGCTAATGTCACTTCTATTTCACCATTTTCATTCTTGACGCGCCAGTAAGCCGCGGTCGCGTAAGCAACTTCACTTGCATCACAAAATATATGTAGTTCTCGGCTCGGCTCTCCCCCCGTTTGAGCGTAGAGGCGCGGTAATCTTAGTGTTCGTAGCTTTTCTATGTCTCTAAGCCATTGGATTATCTCTTCGGCCTCCGGCCCTGGTAAAGCCTCGTCCCACTCTACGTTTAGTTTCCAAATGTTTTGTAATACAATCTTCGCTCGAATGGTGTAGTAGCTTAGTAAGCCCAACGGATCGAAAACCGACATCACGGCGCTTAGCGCTTCTCTCTTTGTCGGCGGCCTCGCTAACGTCTTCACTTCAGCCGGTACCCTCGCAAGCGTCGTGTTGAACCCCAGTGTGTCGGTCACCGCATCCCATAGTAACCCCAGCGTGCGACCACAATCGTCTAGGTTGGACCCCAGTTGCTTGGGCGATGACGTAGCACGGCCCTCTAATGGCAGCTCAGCTAAGACTCTAGCTTCGTTTGAGTTGAAGCCTGTCAGCTTGAATCCTGCTCGCCTGTGCACTTCAATCACTTGTTTCATCGTAGTAATTGCCCGTTCCTTATCATCAAAACTGTCCACCCAGTCGTCCATATAATGATTGCTAGTTATCGCTTGAAATGCTAGCGGGTACTCGTCGGCGCTCTCTCTCGCGTTCCAGTCACGCACACTATGTGCTAAGAATGGCGAACTCTTTGCCCCAAATATCATCGACGTCATTTTATATTTTCGTGGCGGTCCATCTCTATCGCCGCCTCTCCATAGAAACATCTGTGCCGGTTGGTCTATAGGTGCGATTTTCACTTGTAAAAACATCTCTTGAATGTCGGCTGTTATTGCTATCCTTTTCTCACGGAACCGCAAAAGCAACCCATTTAAATCTTGTAATAAATCGGGCCCCTCTAAAAGCTCATCATTGAGGCAAACATCATCGGCTTTTGCCGCCGCATCGAAAACCAATCTTAACTTCCCCGGCTTGTTCACGTTAGTAACCGCGAAGTGAGGCAGGTACCATGATCGTGGATCGTCTGTCTCTTTCCCACTGCACTGCTCCGCGTAGCCTTTCGTGAATAAATTTTCTATCTGTGCTGTATAAGCTTTTTCAAAGTCGCTTGACCGGTCCATCTTGCGTTCTATAGACTTCAAGCGTTTTACAGCGTTATAATAACTGGGTGGTAGCGTGACGTCGTCTCTCTTCCACGGTAGTCGTACTTCGCACTGGCCGCCGACTCGTTTAATACTCTCATTGAACGCTTTAATTGCTCTCACTTCCATTGGGTTTTCGCGTTCCCTCCTAGCGATACCGAGTGCGTCTATTTCAAAGTAACGTTTCACCATGTCGTGCAATTCAACCTCGGGTGCGATGAGCTCCGTCTTGTATACGTTAGACGCGCCCTCTAGCGCCGTAATTCGAGGCGCCGTTCCATGTATGACCCACCCTAGCTTCGTAAGCGACGCTACCGGTTGTCTCTGATTGCCCATTAACAACTTTCGTGACACAATCAAATGCCAATTATCGGCCCCGATCAGTAAACGTGGTTTCACTCTGTCATAACACACGTCACTAGCCGTTAATTTTCTTAAGTGTGCGTACTGTAAGCAATCTTCACTAACTGTTTGATGATTGAGCGTCAAACTTGTCATCGTTTTGGCGCGAACATGATGGGTGCTTTCATCTCTTGCTACTAACACTAGGCTTACGTCTTCACTGTTCGCTACGCTCCCTTGCGCGTTTATACTACATATACGCAAGTCGCTTACAGGCCCTTTCGCACCTATTTCGTCCGCCAGGACTTGATCAATGATCGTTATTGTCGATCCCTCGTCCAGCAGCGCGTATGTCTGTACGGCGCCGCCGGGTCCCTTAACTGTCACTGGACACACCTTTAACATGACATTCGCCGCGACGTTGGCCCTATTAATCGTGGCGATCGTCTCAGTCTGCGACTGGCGGCACGGTCCTTATGCAACGTAGCGTGGTGACGCGCATTACAGTTGTTCACCCCGCATAGTTTGTGTGTACAGCGGAACCTCCGGTGCTTATTGTTTACACACCGAAAGCACACTCCATTATTTCTTGCCCACTGCCATCTTTCATCTACCGTCATGGCTTTGTATTTGTTACAGTGGGGTACTTCATGATCGTTTCCACATAGTAAACACGGCGCTGGCGGCGTCTCTTTCTGGCCCAAAGTGTATATTCTTGCTACATTTTTCTTTTTATCGGTGCGTTTCTCGCTACGGTTTTTTACAGCGACGTTTTCTCTTTGCTGTGACGTAGTCGGTACGTATGCAAAACGCAGCGCGCAGTCGGCCTCTTTCATAAGGAATCGAGATAAAATAATTATTTCAGGCTCGCTCGATTCATTCTTTTCGGCGTAGGCGACCCAGTTCGATAACAAATGTGGGCTGAGTTTCTTGACTACTTCTCGAACCAATAGCGGATTTCGTAAGTACCCTCGGTCATCAACCGCTTGAATAACGCAAACTATATTTTGCAATTTCACAGCGAGGGTATTTAATTCTGTAGCACTCGTACCGGAACGCGGTAAACTTTTCATATCTTCGAGCGCTCTGTCTATAAGCACTTCGGGGCGGCCGTAGCATTGTTCTAGTGTGGTCATAATACGATCGGGGTCGGTCGCACTCCATAATAGCGCCGACACACTCTCTCTCGCCTCCCCTTTTAAGCTCACGCGTAATCTTGCTAGATTTTCCTCTGCAGTGAACTTATATAATCGTGTGGAATCACGCACTGCGGCCTTGAATAACAACCATTCCGTCGGTGAGCCACTAAACACGGGCAGCTCTTGCGCGTACCGCGGCATCGGTCGTCTAGTTAGAACCCTGTCCAATGTTTCAGCGAGGTTTTCCACCCCGTAGCCCTTTTTCGTATCGATTACGGGCCTCGCGTCAGCCTCCATTGGATTTATACTAAACGTTCGGTTTCTATCTGTTTCTAAGGCGCGCGCCTCATTGCGCTTCATATCCCTGTCTCTGTCTTGCACGATAGCGGGAGCGATATCTCTGTCTCTTTCTTGTGAAACGACGGGAACGATATCTCTGTCTTTCTCTAAATTTTCGTCTACCCGACACCGAGGATCGGCTGTGGTATCCAACCATTCTTTCAGCCTCTCTGGGACGCTCTCGGCGGGTAAGCTCGCACGGGTTTCTTCTTCCATAATAGTATCCATTTCAACTTGTAACCTTTGTTGAATTAATTCACGTTCTAATTCCATTTCTCGTCTCTTAATCTCGGCCAACTGTTCCGCGGCCCGAAGTTGCGCCTGCCGGACGCGCGCAGCTACACTCGACGAACACACTGACGGCGGGTTACGTCTCAAAGCCCCAGTGTCGGTGGCGGCGGCGCCGGCGGCGTTGCCATCGTCAACTTCCTTGGTGGGCGGCGGCGGTAACGATCTCTCTGTACCACTTTCTGTGGCCTCTTGCATCGCGACTGTAGTCAATAACGGTGGTGGTGGCGGTGGCTGTGGCGCGATCGTCGACGGTGACGCCGGTGGCTCATCATAGGTGATTGCCTCCCTCTTCTTCCCTCCAGATTGGCTTCTCGTGACTGGCATCTTTTTCTTTCTTGATGTCTACTCCTAACAATCTCGCCCGGGCACACTAGCGAGGGGAGCCCAGGTGAGGATGGAGGTTGTAGCAGGAGTGGAAGGGAGGAACTACCCGGCAGAGGGGGTGTGCAACTCCGAGGTGCTCGGCTACCGGGAGGAACGCCCGGCAGCGTCAGCAGTGCCTACAGACCGGCCCTCAGTGCGACACAACCCTTACCGGCGTAGCCGGACAATTTCAGCTGCCTTGAAAAAGGCGGCTGGCAGCCGTGTCCGTCAGACTGCACCGCCTTGAATGGCGTTACTCACCCTAACCACACTTGGCACCGTTAGGGTGTGGCAGTGTGAGCCGCGGTCCACCCGCGTAGTGAAACTAGTTACTGTGATTCTTCTTTCTTCAGTGAACGTATTATGTTTACTGTGATGCTTCTTTTCTTCAGTCTTCAGTGAACGTATTATGTTTACTGTGATGCTTCTTTTCTTCAATAATCGTTGGACGTATATATGTTAATGTGATGCTTCGCTTCTTTCTTCTCGCTTGACGCGCAGAATCTTCTTATCCGCTGCTCTGAAGGACCACGCAGTACTGTTACCGATGTCGGTAACCTCAACACTGCACCATAGGATGATTCGCCAAGCAGGAACAGAATGAAACACTTTCTTCTTATATGCCCATATATTGTGGTTATAACGAATTGGGCCGTGCGAGCTTACAACATTTCCTACGATCACACGTCCCTAAGGTAACATTTTGTACGATAGCAAATATCCACTAATACAAAAACTTACATTTTCTACTTAACTTAGGTAGTTTACAAAACTCAAATCATTACTACCCTACGTTACCATAAATTGTTAGCGGTGGTGGGGATAGCAAACCCCCACTCCTGGCTCTTTACGAGATTACCTACCTAATTTATTATTTGGCTACCTTTCAATACGAGGTTTAGGTATTTAGGTTTCTCATTACCTTTATCAGAGACCTATACAAGAGGCCTTTATTTATATAATCTTACCTCTTAGTACCATATCAAAACCTTTAGGGCTTATAGGACAAAGGTTGGCGTATGACCTAGACACATTTCAGGTCGAAACTACCACCTCCTAGACCTATATTACCTAGCCCATTACCTCAAAACCTTTACCAGGTAGTATAAGTAAAAACACAAGCATTCATATCATTTAATCCATAGGATACCTAAATGCCTAAACAATACCTATTTGAATTACTAAAACTTAAATATTTCACAAACTATAAAACTTACAGCTACGCTAAATATCTCATTTTACAGAACTTTTTATATGCAACAATTTAAAACCAAATAGAACGTTACATATTAATAAACTTCAAAGTAATTAAAAACACAAACTAAATGACTCAATCAGTTATAACAAGCTACTGTTTACAAATCAAAGTACTTACATGAAATAATCACAAACACAGATTCTATCACTAGTAACGCACTTAGCGGTCCATTAAACAGTCTTTTTGCTATACACATTTTAATCACTTTTTTCACTAGTTTCACGCGATTGAAGCTGTCCGTAACAGTTCTGTGAGTCGAATCTTATCTCGATGTTGGTCATGCTACGCGTGCTGCTGCTGTTTCAATCGATTTCAATCGAGAATTGTTAGCAACAGAATTACGTAATCAGGGGGCAAATCAAATAAAAATTAGATGGAGCGTTGCGAACGATGAAGTGAGGCCAGTTTTTGATGGTACATGTGTGCGTACAAGGGGGCGGGCGGAGGCCGGGCGGCAGGGTTTTATATGGAAATCCAAAGCGTAGTTTCGTTACACATGTGTGCGTGAACTGTGTATGTACACAGCCAAGGCGTAGTTTTACTGGCCTCACCCTTAGATGAAATTAAAATTTCATCTAAGGCTTCACCGCTTTGTTCGGATGACTCCGTCTTACTTTTTTTATTTGGTCTGAGCTTAGTAGGTACTTAATTCGTTGATGCTTTTGAAAGGGACCTTTTGTTACAAAACCGGTAATCTAGGTACCTACACCACCGCTGATCACCGCTCGTCTTCACTCGGCGAGAGTGAATTGCCGACATAAAAATCGGGACTTTTATAGTTTTTCCGGGACTAAAACAAAAGATTGATTGGAAGGTATAGTATTTATTAGGTACGAAGGGTCCTTAGTCCATACAAAGTAAGGTAAATGTAGTACATATTGTGAACCTGAAAATGCTACTATAAGTACCTACAGGGGTGTCCATACTTTTTCTTAAGGAGATCGACCTAGCAAAAAATTATGACTAAGAGATCGACATTTTGACCGTTTAGCCCATCAAATATTTATCACTAATAATGATAGCTTTCCTTGGCGATCGACCTTAAAACCTCGTGATCGACCGTATATATATACTAGAAAAGTAACTAAAGAGATTTCTTAAAGATAAAATCTAATATTTTCTACTTTTAACACCATAGTGGATCATCTATCTATGCAGATGACGAGATGAAATACGTGGCAGGTGTGAGTGATATGATCCATCGGGTATGCATTACAATGCCGAAGTAGAGAAGACCGAATTTTACAAGACCTATGGACAAAAGACCGAAAATCAAATCAAATCAATGCCACGGCGGCGGCTGGCGAAGCTAGAAAAAAAAAACTAATTCAAACTCAATTGGTGGATTTTATCAAAATAATGACCATATTACAAGCATTTTTGAGTATAACAAATTAACCACAACGCCTACTTTCATGAATGTATCTGTTTGTTTAGGTAGAGTAAGTTATAAGTATCGACATTTTAACTTTCGGGGTTTTAAACATTCGGGATTTCGAACTTTCTGTCATTTGATAATCGGTGTTTCAAGTTTCGGTCTATCGGATTTCGACATTTAGTATGTTCGGTATTTTGAAAATAGGTGTTTTATGCGTCGATATTTCGGTCGTATGTGTTATGAATTTTCGACATTATAATGCATACCCGCACCCTGATTATCTAAATAGAAACTATTTAGCGACCGGTTTCATTCGACATACATTGCTACTTTTTTTTGGTATGTTTTTTTTCACCCCAGAAAGAAGTAGCAATGTATCACATTCATCTGTCAAATGAGACCGGTCGCTAGGTGGTTTCTAATTAGATAATCAGCCCGCCCATCTAATGATTAGACACTAATGGGGATAAGTTATCAAGTTCTTCCACAGACTCTATAAACACTTCGGAATCGTCACTTATTTCATGTGCATCGGTGGTGGACACGTCGTTACACGTGTAGATGGACAAATGATAAAACACAACTCCAACGTTCATAGGCAGGATGAGCGCAGCGGAAAACTCTGTGTAACCAACCCCAGTGACGGAATGAGAGTTGCAGTCCGTATTGTTGATTATCAGTTTGATTTCGACTTGTGAAACAGTAGTTATTTCTGGAAAAAAGAATACACGTTGGTCGTTGTTTTGATAGGAATCATAATTATTTGTCCAGTGGCCCTACCGTGAGTTGATGCAAACTGTTTACGCTACCGTAAACTTTCGGATATATTGCTCACAGTCAATGCGAGTGAAGAGAGAAAGCTATAGGTTACTGTAGCGTAAATTACTCTTAGCACGAACTTACTAAAGTTACTCTATTGGGAGGGTGCGAAGGTATAATAATCGATCGCAGCGCTCATGGTGGCAAAAAGTAGAAATAACGAAGGCTTTGTAATCTGCTTGAAAACAATATTTAATTTATTACTAGCGATACAGAAATAATTATATATGTATATTATCACTTAGTAAAATTATTAAAGTAGCTTTATCCTCTTGTTTTACAAAATCTACAACTAAAAAAGAAGTAAACAAACCCTGATATAACCAAAATAAAACACTCTTTTTGAATAGATCTTACTTGCCATATTCAATTTAAATGACCGAAATGATTTCACAACCCTTTGTCCACCCAAATCATAGTAATTTTGAAATTAACATTAATAACACAATATGTATAGTATTTTTTAACATTTTGTCACAATGCCGCCATTACATATTAAAACGTCAAAAAGGTCAGAGCCAACAAAGTTGCAACACGCTAGGTGGCGCTAAAAGCGTGCACGGAGCCAATAGAGTAATTATCTACGGAAAATTTCATTTCGCTATTCGGCGGTAGATGGCGCTGTACAAATTACTCATACAAAATTACTCTATCGAATTAACGTGCGTAATTTTTTTCGATAGCTGTTCGTGTTAAGGGTACTGTACCCTTAGCACGAATAGCTATCGAGAAAAAAAACGCGCGTAAAATTACTCGATAGAGAATTATCTATGGAAATTTTAATTTCGCTATTCGGCGGTAAATGGTGTTGTACAAATTTCCAATACAAAATTGCACTATCGAATTTTTTTTTTTTTTTTTTTTTTGGGGCTCTCCACCTTAGGGGCTTTGAGCCACCCTCCCCCACGGGGGGGAAGGAGGCGGGAAATCCTCATTGGATACCACCTAGCCGGTTGCTACCGGACTAATCTGGTTATGTCAGACTCGTACTGACTAAAAACCGCCTTAATCTGGTTACGTGACCGGAAAGTCAACGAACCTTCATCCGGAAGCGACTGCCCTCCCTCAGGGGAGAGGACAGCGCAGACGTCACATTTCACCTAGGTGATTGTGCGTCGAGAGACGAGTAACAATTAAGCTGACTCCCTGAGGGGGATCGATCAGCCAGAGAGGGCGGGGGGTGACCTGAAGGGTCGGGCTTGATGGGTTTAATCGTCCTCCATCGCCTCCAGGAGGAGGTTCAGGTCAGACGAAAGCTTGTTGGGAGGGTCCGTTAGGACCGATTTAGGTCGGCGGGAAAACGGGGCGGAGGAGGTAGGCGGGTCATAGACCGCTGCGGAACGGATAAGGGGGTTAGGATGGTCTCCTGCTGCTTTAAAAAAGCGTTCAGAGGCCTTACAGGTCCATTGCTGGAGGGTGGGAAGGTCTAGGTCCCTATGCAAGTCCGCATTGCGAACGTAGTAAGGAGCGTTTGCCGCTCTGCGGCAGAAAATATTTTGGACTACTTGTAATTTATTAAGTGTATTTGGGGCGGCGTGAGCGAATACGGCAGAGGCGTATGTCATCACCGGTCGTATGCAAACCTTGTAGAGTGTTCGCTTGTTTCGGAGGGACATTTTACTATGGCGACCTAACATGGAGTTAAGTCGGTGAAGATAGAGACGGGCATTACGGGTCACTCTTTTGACGTGAGGCTCGAAAGTGAGTCTCTGGTCCAGAGTGACGCCGAGATATTTGGCAGACTTCTGCCAGGGGATGGATTTTCCTAACATAGTGGGAGGGTGGTGATTGGGGGGCATGATATGGCGCTTAGTATCGAAGAAAACTGCAGCGGATTTCTCCGGGTTTACTTCGATACGCCATTTACGAAACCATTGGCCTAACTTATTGATAGAGGACTGTAGCCTCGGAAGGATTAAGTTGACGCTTTGGCCTTTGCGATAAAGAGCCGTGTCGTCAGCAAAAAGGGATAGTTGAACGCCGTCGTTCGGAATGGGTATGTCATTGGTGTAGACTATGTACAGCAGGGGAGCGAGGACTGAGCCTTGAGGCACACCTGCTGTAATAGGGCGGGGGGAGGAGAGGGTACCTTCGTGTTTGAAACGGAAGGTACGGTGATGAAGGAAAGATGCCACTAACCGGACCAAACGCAAGGACAGATTTAGTGACTATCGAATTTTTTTCTCGATAGTTGTTCGTGCTAAGGGTACTGTTTACTACGCTATCGTAAACTATCGGATACACTGCTCACAGTCAATGCAAGTGAAAGGGAGAAAACTGCATATATAGTTTATGGTAGCGTAAACAGTTTGCAACAACTCATGATAGAGCCACAGTCACCCGTAATAGTAGTTTGTTACACAAGGGATGTAAGTGAGCTATTACAGAACAAGATCCAATTTGGCGCCCGTGCGAGCGCAGCTCGCAAAGGGCGCTAACGGGTCGAGTGCACCCGAGATATTTAGACGCCCGAGCGAGCGTAGCGAGCGAGAGCGAATATAGTTCGAGGGTGTAATAGCTACTTACAACCGAGGTAAGCATACTATTTTACATCATTCATGCGAGGTAAATTAAATAAAAATAAAAATAAAAATAAAAATAAAAAGAAAATAAAAATAAAAATAAAAATAAAAATAAAAATAAAAATAAAAATAAAAATAAAAATAAAAATAAAAATAAAAATAAAAATAAAAATAAAAATAAAAATAAAAATTAAAATTAAAATAAAAATAAAAACATTAAAACAAAAATAAAATGTTAAAGGGTTATTTCATTGAAAACTCGTGGGGTTGATCAGACCATTAAACTGAACAACTTTCATTATGGGACCAACCTCGAAATCACGAAAAAAAAATCAGCTGTTTTTGCATTGCAGAATTTTGCATACCTAGCTTGAACTGAAATTAAATGCCGCCATTTTCATTGTTTTTTTTCAGCCAAAAGTTTCGTCAGTTTATAATAAAAGAAAAGAGATTGGTTCACTAAGGAGTTTTAAATGCTTGAATTGTAAAGTAACTTTACAGTTAAAGCATTCACCATCCTTGAATTGTAAAGTGATTTGAAAATGGAACGTTCTATCTAAACAATGCACTGTGTTGCACATGCCAACTTACACAGCCTCATACTATATAAGTAAATCGTAGTTACCGAGCAAGTATGATGTAATAGTAGTTTGTTACACAAGGGATGTAAGTGAGCTATTACAGAACAAGATCCAATTTGGCGCCCGTGCGAGCGCAGCTCGCAAAGGGCGCTAATGGATCGAGTGCACCCGAGATATTTAGACGCACGAGCGAGCGAAGCGAGCGAGGGCGAATATAGATCGAGGGTGTAATAGCTACTTACAACCGAGGTAAGCATACTATTTTACATCATTCATGCGAGGTAAATTTAATAAAAATAAAATAAAAATAAAAATAAAAATAAAAACAAAAATTAAAAAAATACAAAAACATTAAAACAAAAATAAAACGTTAAAGGGTTATTTCATTGAAAACTCGTAGGGTTGATCAGACAATTAAACTGAACAACTTTCATTATGGGACCAACCTCGAAATCACGAAAAAAATCAGCTGTTTTTGCATTGCAGAATTTTGCATACCTAGCTTCAACTGAAATGAAATGCCGCCATTTTCATTGTTTTTTTTTCAGCCAAAAGTTTCGTCAGTTTATAATAAAAGAAATGAGATTTGGTTCACTAAGGAGTTTTAAATGCTTGAATTGTAAAGTAACTTTACAGTTAAAGCATTCACCATCCTTGAATTGTAAAGTGATTTGAAAATGGAACGTTCTATCTAAACAATGCACTGTGTTGCACATGCCAACTTACACAGCCTCATACTATATAAGTAAATCCTAGTTACCGAGCAAGTATGATGTAAAAGGTATTTTTTAACTCACCATCTTTACTTTTGTAATAAATGTCAAATATTCTATTCATTTTGACTCTTCCCCATATTTTGCTTTCCTGGTAAAGAAGTCCCACTATAAAAAGGAATCTTATTATTTGTTCAATTTATAAGATATTTACTAGCTAAGATTTTTAAATAACACGAGGTAACTTTTCCACTTTACATAAACTAAGACACTGCTGAAAATTGCAAGCTTAGCACGAACAGCTATAGAGAAAAAAAACGCGCGTAAAATTACTAGATAGAATAATTTATATATGGAAATTTTCATTTCGCTATGCGGCGGTAGATGGCGCTGTACAAATTTCCCATATAAAATTACCCTATCGAATGTTATTACGCGCGTTATTTTTCTCGATACCGGTTCGTGCTAAGGGTACTGTACCCTTAGCACGAACAGCTATCGAGAAAAAAAAATCGCGTAAAATTACTCGATAGAGAATTATCTATGGAAATTTTAATTTCGCTGTTCGGCGGTAGATTGCATTGTACAAATTTCCAATACCAAATTGCACTATCAAGTGATTTTACGCGCGTTGTTTATTTTTGATAGAGTAATTTTGTATGGGAAATTTGTACAGCGCCATCTACCACTGAAAAGCGTAATGAAATTTTTCATAAATAATTACTCTATCGAAGTATATTATATTATATTATATAGGTATACTTTTACGCGCGTTTTTTTCTCGATATATGTTCGTGCTAAAGGTACTACTGTAAACAGCAAATGAATAAGGTTGGTTTATTAAAATAATCACTTGTCAAGAAGTCAAGTAAGATTATGGAGCCTAATTTTTGAAATTAAAACTTCTTTAGCAGCATTGTACGCTTTTTTGTAATGGGGAAAAATGCTAAACTCGCGTCAGTAAGAATCACGTGACCCTGATCGAAAATTCGTAAGACGGATTTGACGGATGGAGAGCAGACAGCCGGCGACGGAAGTATCCCCCTCTCTTTCTACGAGGCGCGGTGAAAATGGTGGTGCGTCATTTCAAGACGTAAACACTTGTGTCACCATAGCAACGCGCTAATTTTTTAATTCAATGTCATCACTTAGATTTTCTGTCAAGCTATGGATAAGACTTTTGTACAATACTGTTCTGTATTCGTAAATTCAAATGCAGAGTAAATTCGTAAGACGGCAATTCGTGCAAAATTATTCCCTAACCATTCCAAAATATCAAAAATGCACAACTTTAATATTCAAGTTTTCACTTCTGCCGGCACTCCCGGAGTGCAACCCGGTTTTTTATCTATCATTTATTGCATTCTGTATTTTTTTATTAAAAAAATACTTACATTTACAATTCCCCAGAGAAAATAAGATCTTGTAGTAAGGAAAATCTACTGCGATTATGCTTCTTACAAAGCTGGTACCTTTAGTACCCTGTGCAATTAACATTAATAGAGTGATGCACATATTCAAAGACATTCTCATTACGCAAGGAATGGGTTACTGACACCTTGTGACTAGTTCTATGGTGTTATTGAAATAGTTAACGTACTGGCTACATACAAAGTAAGTACTGTGATAAATGATAATATGTGAGTTTTCATTAAAATAAAAAAGTTTTAATACTGACTTCTATTTTATAGACAATTTTGGGATATCAAAATGTTAATTCAATACTTAGAGCATCGCCGGCTTCTTAGCCGCGATGCTCTAAAATTCAATATTCAAACATTTTCAAATCAACGTTAAATCTTAGGGAGTTTATGGAGGAAATAGTAAAAGTCAGCTTTGTATCTTATAGGTATTATTTTTGAATTAAGGAAAACTCAATATATTGCCGCAGTTTAAAAAAAACTAAAAATATTGCGAATTTGTTGAAGTAACAATAACACAAAAAAAACTTTATCTATACCACTTGTAGGAGGTAATGACAATCTTTACTTTAATCATTTGTTTTACGACGCCAATAAATTTCTTTTATCATTTTCCTTACAACACGACAAAGGTACATGTGTTGTTTCCATTATGTGTTAATGAAACATGTATTAGGCATAATCACTTGGGTAATTAGTTTATTTTCGTTGCTAACCATACAAATCACGTGACACGTCATTTATTTAGTTTCAGAGAACTGGCAGAACTGTACTAAGCATTTTGAAAGCATCATTGTCTAGTCTAGGGGTAGCTTATTGATGTATGTAAACCAAGGTGTCAAATAGTTTGTTGATTACAAATATTTACATAGGCACCTACCTAGCCAAAGTGAAATACAAGGCTTTTCGGCCATTTCTTCCACCTGCCGGGCCATATACCAAAAGAGATACTTGAAATAATTGTACTTCAATCAAAGACCTTTAAACAGTTTTTTTTTATTATTTTGGGTCTTATTAAAGGAAAAACAAAGATATATAGTCGCACATTTTAATAAATACAAAACGTTATGCTAGTTGTTTACAAACCATCGAGAACTAAGCGTGCGCCTGCGGCGATGCCTGCCCATGACTCTTTAACGACCTGCGGCATGTAATGTGGGGGTACGAGGAATCCGTAATCGTATCCTGGGAGTTCCATGGTGTAGGTTAGGGGGATGCCGATGGCGCGAGTCCAGTCGCGGGAGGTGCCAGTGGTGTAATACAGAACTTGTGCCGCGTTTCCGACGGTGTACGGGCTGGCATCTTTAATAGCCAGCTTGTCGATCGCTTCTGCCATTCTCACACCGGCTAAGTGAAGGTAGAGGCCGTTCGATGGGAGAGTACCTGAAATAAGAGGTGATCAGGTGATGTAGGTCAAAAAATAAAATGTCTATGAAAACACTTATGGAAGAGTACTTAAAAAATAGACAATGGTGGTGTAGGTCAATCTCCATTAAATAAACCTAACTAGGTATCTCGTCAGATTAGGGTTGTGCTACATTGAACTGAGCAGCACCCCATTTATTCAAAATTCTATTTCTTTTTGTCACACATGTCAATCTTTAACTAGAACGAGAAAACCACTTGGCTGCTTCCGTTCGCTGAGAGGCTAGTATTCTTTCCTGTTGTTTCAAAGTGGCTTTTATAGAGCTATGAAATTTTACGGAATTTAAAGGTTGTTCCTACCTTTGTCCACCACTGAGGGATATCGGGAAAAAAAGGTTTTTTTATATACATTTCTTCCCAGTAGTGGACAACGGGAATAGACCGTCCATACTTTAAGTGGATAGTGGTGGACAAACAGTGGAGGACAACCGGGAACCGGTCAATTTAATATACCTATAGATTAACATTTTGCTTAGCTCAAGCGAAAAAAATTGCATATTCTGTTTCAATATAGCCGCAATTCACATATCTGCGACTACAATCACATGTTATCGAAGACTAAAGCTAGCTATCAGTACCCGTAGCACGAACAGCTATCGAAAAAAATAACGCGCGTAAAATCATTCGATAGTGCAATTTTGTATTGGAAATTAGTCAACGCCACCTACCGCCGAATAGCGAAATTAAAATTTCCATAGTTAATTCTCTATCGAGTAATTTTACGCGCGTTTTTTTTTCTCGATAACTGTTCGTGCTAAGGGTACAGGTGCCCTTAGCACGAACAACTATCGAGAAAAAAAAAACGCGCTTAAAAGTACTCGATAGATCTATGGAGGATTTCATATTGCTATTCGGTGGTAGATGGCGTTGTACAAATTTCCTATACAAAATTACACTATCGAATGTTTTTACGCGCATACTTTTTATCGATAGCTGTTCGTGCTAAGGGTACAGTACCCTTAACATGAACAGCTATCGAAAAAAATAACGCGCGTAAATACATTCGATAGAGTAATTTTGTATGGGGAAATTTGTACAGTGCCATCTATCGCCGTACAGCGAAATTAAAATTCCCACAGCAGATAATTCTCTATCCAGTACTTTTACGCGTGTTTTTTTCCTCAATAGCTGTTCGTGCTAAGGGTACAGATCGTTAATTACCGTTGTTGCCCCAAGCGTATAAGAACATGCTTCCAAAGCTGTGCAGGGAGATGTAGAGAGCCGTTCGATCCAGTTGCCTTAACACAGCGTCACGGACCACGCGGGTCTCAGGCTCGGAGAAGACGGAAGGTCCTTCATAGATGATGCTGCAAGGGTTTGAGCTGGCTGCGCTGGTTCCCCATTGATGGTCGTAATTCCTGTTCCCATCAACTCCTGGGCATACGTCGGAGTTAGCGTGAGAGCGGGAGCGGGTTTTACGCCACATGCGGTCCTAAAATTTAAATGTTCTTTTAGTATTGTTTGAAGATATCTTCCTTGAGGCATTATCAGCTGTCTATTACCTACTAGGTAGGTCTTGAATTCAGACTCTTTTTTGTAGCAAAAAATATCAGTACTTAAACGTTTGAGCTGATTTTTCAATACCTAGATAGCACTTAATTACTTATTATACCTACAGACAAATTGAAAATGTTTGTCATACATATTAATAGAAAGACGAAACTATTTTGTATGGATCATCATCATCATATCAGCCGCACAACACCTACTGCTGGGTATAGGTCTCCCCCAAGGATCTCCACGATCGTCGGTCCACCTTGTCGGGGGCCTACCCATGGAGCGTCGTCAGTGCGCGGTCACAATTCAAGAACCTTTCCTGCCCCAACGGCCATCGGTTCTTCTCGCTGTGTCCCTCCCACTGCGCACTTCATAGCTCATTTTGTATGTAAGTATAGTATTTTGTAATGAACACATTTAATAAAATTGAAATGATTATTTTTCTTCTGTCTCGATGTAAAACCACACCCCGGACACTCCATACAAGCGCCGCGTTTCAACTACCTATAACACAGACGCTACACAGTGACGTTTTTGCACACGCGCAACTGTGTGCGTGAAGTCTTGGGCTATTGAATGAGCACACGATTCGGTACACGAACTCGCGAGGTGGGGTGAGGTAATTGATTGTGGGGCGGGGCGGAGTTTCCTTTCTGTACAGTAGTACTTATATCTATTCTGTGGTAAAACTACTAAGTACGATATAAAGCTACCTACTTAATGTAAAAATCATTTCCGGTCACGACGTGACTGTGTCACTGTCATTGCTATAAAATAGGCAGTTTTCCAACAAATAAGAGGATAGAGGCCATGTCCTTACCGTGTCCATTGAGTATTCGTATCCGTCAGGGTTCACTAATGGAATTATGACCCAGTCGATTTCGTCAGTCAGCCTTCGTTCGACTATGTCAACTACCAACTGGTGGATGATGAACAAAGCGACGGGAGGTGTGACCCATTCTCTAGCGTGAACGGCGGAGTCAATCACAATGACTGGCTTCATGAGGTTCTCGAAGCGAGTGGTAGAGATCCTCACGTATTTGATTTGCCTACCTTCGTAAGAGAGACCAGCGTTTATGACAGTCACCAGTTCAGGGTATTCCTGGCCTAAGCCGTCAAGGTATTCGTTGATCTAAAATAAGAATAAGAATTATTTTAAAAAGTTTTATTTGCAGGCAAGAATTTCAAGTCAAAGGCATCATAAAACTATCAAATCTTTATAGTTTCAGAAGTTGCTTCTGTATTCTTAGCACGAACAGCTATCAAAAAAAAATAACACGCCTAAAAACACTCGATAGAGTAATTTTGTATGGGAAATTTGTACAGCGCCATCTATCGCCGTAAAGCGAAATTAAATTGTCCATAGATAATTACTCTATCGAGTACTTTTACGCGCGTTTTTTTTCTCGGTAGCTTTTCGTGCTAAGGGTACTGTTTATTTTCAATAATAAAATTACTAAATAAACAAAAAGTGGAGCATGGTAAGTGTGAATAATTTCTACACCTAGGTGTTAGTAATTTTATTAATTATTTAGATTACATAATTCAATACCTCATCGTATCTGTAGTAAGTGTCCCAGCTCATTCTTTTTCCGCTGCGGCTTGCTACTTCTCTGCTTTTTACAATTTCCTTGTCTTCTTGGCGAAGAATGCTAAAATACAGTAAAGTTATAACTGAAAATACAGTAAAGGGACTCGGTAAGCTCAGCGGTCAGTACCCGTAGCAAGAACAGCTATAGAAAAAAATAACGCGCGTAAAAACATTCGATAGAGTAATTTTGTATGGAAAATTTGTGCAGCGCCATCTATCGTCGAAACACGAAATTAGATTTTCCATAGAGAATTCTCTATCGAGTACTTATACGCGCGTTTTTTTTCTCGATAGCTGTTCGTGCTAAGGGTACAGAGCATTGGACCGGACATCCAAAGGTCGCGGGTTCGATTTCCGTTCGAGAATTGATATAGTGAGGGTCTCGAACATAACTAATCTATAGCTGACGCCAAAGGAATTTAGTGATATGCCGCTACCGGGGGCAATAATTTTTAACAAATAGGTAGTTATATGCCACATTATTGTCACACGTTTCTATTAGAGTCTGGTCAACGAAAGATGAGACTGAAATGGTGAACCACTTTCCCCGTTAAATTAATAAGTTATTGGAAACTGATCCCTAAAATAAGTCGCAAAATTAGTTCCTTTTCCTACCAAGTCCCATCTTTAGTTAACCAGATTCTACAGTATCAGTGTGAGATACATATTGTTAAGGTTTAAAAGTTATCTTTTAAACCTTAACAATAACTTGCACATTAGCAATTTTAATGTCACGGCTGGGGCATAGGGTGCCTCTAAAGGGTGATAAGATAAGGACAATAACTTACTCAGCAAGATTCTCAGCAATCTTGGTGTAAGCCATGTTCTTGGCATCGAAGTACTGCAACCATTGCTGTTTTTCTTCTGGTGCTAGGCGGACCAGGGCCTCCAGGTTGCCACTTTCAGACCGGGCCGCGGGTGTCGCCGAGATGATGTCCAGAGACGCTTCTAATGTGGTGATGTCTGCTGGCGTACCGGCCACGCGGTAAAGTTGGTGGCTACAGGCGTTGATCAGTGGTTTTAGTATACAACGTGTTACAAAAAAACCCATAATGCCGAATATGGTAGATAAGGAAAAAAAAACAAGATTTCTGAGTTGATCCCATAGTGAAAGTTGTTCAGATTGATGGTAATACGTTGAATACTTAGAGTTATATTTTTTTATTAAGAATTTGTATCATGCGCTGCCATTCATAGTTTTTATTAAAGGTGTTTTGTTAACACCTATCTTATCAATATTAATTCCTT
Source organism: Agriphila geniculea (assembly GCA_943789525.1). Lineage (NCBI taxonomy): Eukaryota > Metazoa > Arthropoda > Insecta > Lepidoptera > Crambidae > Agriphila > Agriphila geniculea. The sequence goes on along the minus strand of OX038883.1, from coordinate 17,602,299 downwards.
ATTAAGAATAGTACTTACTATGTAGGTAGTAGGTTATACTTATGAGACTATGAGAAACAGTTCTTGCTCGTGGTCCCATTAATAAGTCAATATTCTAGGAGCACAATAATAATTGGGCTAGGAGAAGCAGTTTACCCTCGTGGTCCCATTAATGGGACAAAATCATGGGACCTAGAGAAAGGCTGCCTTATTATGTGATCGTAGTGCGATCATCGACTTTTTGAAAATATAGAAAAAATGCACAATATACAAATACAATAAAATAGTCTTTTTCTTTTAGCTTCTAAAATAGCTACGGGCACAGTACTCTTAGCACGAACAGCTATCGAAAAAAATAACGCGCGTAAAACATTCGATATAGTAATTTTATATGGGAAATTCGTACTGCGCCATCTAGCGCTGAAAAGCGAAATGATAAATACTCTATCGGGAACTTAAACGCGCATTTTTTTCTTAATAGATGTTCATGATAAGGGTACTGTATCCTTAGCACGAACAGCTATCGAGAAAAAAACGCGCGTAAAATTACTCGATAGAGAATTATCTATGCAAATTTTAGTTTCGCTATTCGGCGGTAGATGGCGTTGTACAAATTTCCAATACAGAATTGCACTATCGAATGATATTACGCGCGTTAAATTTTTCGATAGCTGTTCGTGCTACGGGTACTGTACCCAAACATCTATCGAGAAAAAAACGCGCGTTAAAAACTCGATGAAATAGTAATTTTGTAACTATGAAAAATTTGTACAGCGCCATCTACCGCCAAAAAGAAAACTGAGATTTCCCATAGATTTTTACGCGCGTTTTTTTTCTCGATGGATGATCGTGCTTTGGGTAGATCGAAATTTATTATCAAGTTACTACTTACCCTTCATATTTCTCATGCCGCCCCTGCACAGCTACTGCGGCGCACAGCAAGGCACAGATCACCAACCGTGCCATTTTGTCCATAAACTAACCCGATTCCACACTAGTGACCCTTATTTACACATCGGATAGGAATAATCCAATCCATATCTTTATAGCTTAAGCTCGAATAGTTGATAATTGGGGCTATTTATTATTTTATTGCTACAGTACGTTGGTAGTGATAGATAATTAGGGTTTGATTACAATTTGTTTGATAGCCCTGATAATGATAGTTAAGTATTAAATAATTTCAATTATTTATTTATTTTATTTAAATTGTCTTTAACGTCTGAATAACATGAACAAATGCACCTTCATTTTTAAGATTGTTATCTTTTAATAAGATGTAATATTACTTAATTCATTTTCACCCCGATTGCTAATGCAATCGGCAAACTAGTGTTCAGTAGGTACCGGTAGCACGAACAGCTATCGAAAAAAATAACGCGCGTAAAATCATTCGATAGTGTAATTTTGTATTGGAAATTTGTACACCGCCATCTACAAATTTCCATAGATAATTCTCTATCGAATAATTTTACGCGCGTTTTTTTCTCGATAGTTGTTCGTGCTAAGGGTACTTACCTACCTACCCCTAGCAGGATCATCTATCGAGAAAACAAACACGCGTAAAAGTACTTGATAAATTAACTGTCCGAGAGAATTTTAATTTTGCTTTTCGGCGATAGATAGTGCTGTAAAAAATCCCATAGAAAATGACACCCTCGAATACTTTACATGCGTTTTTTTTCTCGATAGATGTTCGTGCTAAAGGTACAGTACCCTTAGCACGAACAGCTATCGAAAAAAATAACGCGCGTAAAAACATTCGATAGAGTCATTCTGTATGGAAAATTTGTACAGCGCCATCTACCGCCGATTAGCGCTATAAATTTTTCATAGGTAATTCTAAAACTCTATCGAGTACTTTTACGCGCGTTTTTTCTCGACAAATGTTTGTGCTAAGGGTACTGTAGTAAGTAAGTAAGGTACTGTACCCTTAGCACAAACAGCTATCGAAAAAAATAACGCGCGTAAAATCATTCGATGGTGCAATTTTGTATTGGACATTTGTACAACGCCATCTACCGCCGAATAGCGAAATTCAAATTTCCATAGATAATTCTCTATCGAGTAATTTTACGCGCGTTTTTTTTTCTCGATAGCTGTTCGTGCTAAGGGTACAGAATATCTACCGGTACAGAAGAATATCAATAGGTACCCTTAGCACAAACATCTATCGAGGAAAAACGCGCGTCAGCGCGTTAGAGTACTTTATTTTGCATTTCGGCAGTAGAGGGCACTGTACAAATTTCCCATTACGCGCATTAATTTTTCTCGATAGCTGTAGTGTAATTTTGTATGAGACATTTGTACAGAGTCATCTACCGCCGAATAGCAAAATGAATTTTTCCATAGATAACTACTCTATGGAGTACTTTTACGAGAGATGTTCGTGATAAGGGTAGTGCGTGTTAAGGGTACTGAAAATCTTTGCCGTTCCCTTTGTTAAGGTATCTATTTAAGAAGTTTTACCTGAAAAACGCTTAGGAGTTAGGAGTATTATATAAAATGAAAAAAATACGGAACCTTTTGATTTACGGATATTATATTATTTATTCATACATACGTCATACAAACGATTGGTGGTAATACGCATATCGATTATTCAATTTTATTGCTCAGAAAAAAACAACAGAAGTTATGCAATACATGAATATAGTAGACTCTACTGACTCTACTAAGTAGAGGTACTTACAGTTTTACAAAATTAAACAAACTTGGGGTATTTATCTCTAGGTTCATTGTTCAATAAATAAAAACTTATGGGTACTGTGCTACCTAAAGCTATCTTTTCAATTTCAAAATATATTTCCAGTAAATTTTCTTCAAAGTTCGTTTGAAGCCTGAATGTCTCCACGCATAAATTAACGGATCGCATAAACTGTTACTGACTCCTAACAGATACAAAGGACCAAGTGTCAAAACTTCTAATGGTACACAGTCGTATCCATGGATCATTATATTACACTTCACATTCATGATCACAGCTACGTAGTAAGGTGCCCAAGTTCCAACAAAACAGAATGTGACCAATAGAACCGTCTTCACTGCTTTCAATTTACTAAGTGCAGGCTTAACAGCCTTTGATTTCTGGTAGTAACGGGATATTTTGGACATTTTCTGCTTTAATCCTTTATTCGTTTGCTTGTGCTCTATGTTGGTTTTCATTTCATGCATTTCTAGAGAGGTTTCTTTATCATTGACAGTTTCAGTCGATACTGTTATCGTGACTGTTGTTTTCGATATCTCATCTACATGATTACTTTCATCGAATGCTTTATTCACGTAGGCTACGTTACTTTCTTTGAATTCTCGAATTTTATCTACTGCTTTAACTGCGCTATGCAATATGAGTATGTACAGAAGGCATACTGTGATTATGACACTTAGTACGAGTAGTGACAATACTATTAGCAAGGACGGTGGGAAAACAGCTATGTACCAACACCGGAAGTCTCTAAATGTTTGTCCAGTCCATCCCATGGCTGGTAAGCAGGATATGAATATTCCTGAAAACAGTATTTTCCTATGAACATTTATACAATTACAAAACTACATTACATTAATAAGGTACCTAATTTACATAATAATAAATTATACATAAAACCTTAGTCTTCATAGTAGTTGAAACTTACTAGCAATAATATACAAAAAAATTGTACGATGGGAAATTACTTAGTGAAATTTTATAATGTCATGTAAAACGTTAAACTTACCCTAAAATATCAACACATAACACTAAACAAATATGCAACAAAATAAAGCATTACTTTACACATTTTATTATACATATCAATTTAATATGAATAAATAATTGACAAAACAATCATGGCGAGTACTTAAGTAGGACGAATTCTTATGATAAATTGCCGATTATTATGAAAAAATGTTGAATTGAAGATGTTGAATTGTCCATATTCTATACTATAATTTTAGACTTTAAAATAATAAAAAAAATGTGTTATGTATAGGCTCTTTGCGTGTGAAAAAATCGTATCTAACGAAAACTTGAGTTGTAACTGTTATTTATACTTTTCGACAAAAGATACCTTTGTACATATTTTCTGAAATGACCCTTAACAGTTTTTTTAAACCCCTTGTGCCACCAAGCGTAAATCATAGGGTTCAAAATACTATTGAAAAGGGCTAAAATGGCGACCGGACCACTTACCAATGAGGACAAGTGCAAACACTGCGGATTTGTGCGTTTCTCTTCGCAAAATACAAAAAATATCACTAGTATAAAGAACGGCATCCAAGTGATGATAAAACTTGCCGAAGTTAACATTACTACGGTGACTGCCCGCCATTTCTTACGTTCTTTTACTTTACACGCTTTTTTACAAGGAAACTCTACACTTAATGTTTTCATTGAACTTTCTGTAGCCCCTTTCAATGAGTTTCCGATAGTACAGTTTGTTTCGACGGTACAAATACTAAAGTTGGAATCACGTTCGCATCTTTTTGGAATTTGTAATTTATTTACACAAAGTTGGAAGCTGTTTGCTTTGATACTTAGATCATCAGTACTTTTAGATCTTGATGGATCTCCTTGTTGAGAGTCGCTTTTTCTATAGCAAGTGTGAAATGAAGCACTTCTTTTGATAGTACCGTTTTCGTGTTTATTTAATGATTTATTGTTTACAATCGTAGTGTTACCTCGATTAATTCTTAACTTAGGCATTTGTTTTGCTTCCAAATCTACATTAGGAGGTGTTTCCGACGCTTTAATATTTCTTAAGTTTTTTAAAGCTTTCAATAAAATTACAGAGTACAAAATGGTTACTATAACTATAGGGATTGTACTGAGGACGGAGTTAAATACAATTAGTTCACCGGGGAAAACTGCTACATAGGTACAATGGGGTGATAAAGGATCATTGTTAGTCCATCCCATGGCAGGTGGGAATCCAAGAATGATACCTGAAATAGGTAGAACATACACACTGTTACCATTAAATGTTAGACACATATACCTTAAAATACACAACATGTATTATCTGATATTAATAAGCTTACCGATAATCCAGATGCAGACGATCCCGATTCTAACTCTGGTTGCGTTGAACCATCTTTGGTAGTACAGTCCATGTAATATATAAATATATCTGTCTACTGCAATTAGACCCACGCTGAAAATGGAGACCATAGCGGGGCAAACCAGCATACCTGTTTGAAATAACTACAATTGTTACTATTACAGGGTGACGATGTTGCCCACCAAGAAAGCTGAATGCATACCGAATTGGAAACTATAATTTGGTGAGCAATTAAGGCTTTTAAGGCATTATGTTAATACGATGTAGAGTTAATACTGTCAAAAATATCATTTCTGATTTATGATATGCACAAGGGTAATAATTTTCTTTCAGAGTTAGACTTACCCAGTGTAATTATTTTCTTTAAAAGTTTTGCTTACCCTGTTAAAAAAATCTTTGAAAGTTTTTCTTACCTAGTTGGAAGATGCACAGTTGATTGGATCCCAAGGATCTGTCAACAGTTGCTCCGAAAATAATGGATATACCAATAATAGTGTCAGCTAGAGACACGTTGCCAAGCAGAAGGTATGTGCTCTTTGGCTGTTGTCCTGTAAGGAAGGAAGTATGATCACAATATTAATAATTACCGATCTACTAGCTAGCTTAGTTAGACAACTAATTTTCAACAATAAAATTAGTTTAAATTTGATTTTAAACTAATTTTATTAGTAAGCGCTATCGCACACGGGCAACTTAGTCGCCCAGCAACTGTTTTGTCTCTCACATCAAGTCCACGGGTTTATATGGAAGCGCGCACACGAAGCGACGCCCCCGCCCCGCCCGCTCTGGCTGATCGATCCCCCTCAGGGAGTCAGCTTAATTGTTACTCGTCTCTCGACGCACAATCACCTAGGTGAAATGTGACGTCTGCGCTGTCCTCTCCCCTGAGGGAGGGCAGTCGCTTTCGGATGAAGGTTCGTTGAATTTCCGGTCACGTAACCAGATTAAGGCGGTTTTTTAGTCAGTACGAGTCTGACATAACCAGATTAGTCCGGTAGCAACCGGCTAGGTGGTATCCAATGAGGATTTCCCGCCTCCTTTCCCCCCGCGGGGGAAGGTGGCTCAAAGCTCCTAAGGTGGAGAGCCCCAAAAAAAAAAAAAAAACGAAGCGAAGCAGTCGTCGGCAACTTTTCATACAAACCATGTGAGAGACAAAACAGTTGCTGGGCGACTAAGTTGCCCGTGCGCGATAGCGCTTACTTTTGTTTATTTGGGAAATCTTAGGAAGTTTCTTTTAACAACAAAATAGACGTTTTAAAATACGACATAGGCATCCATTACACAGTAGGTTTTGCTGTCAGTTTAACCACAGTCACGGGCTGTGATTAACCTACCGTGTAATGTAGTGACTGATGGTTGCATGATGTGATTTGTTCTTTCCATCAGTCATTCAGTCAAATCTAATTCATGACTGATGGAATTTGACTGACGCTTGCATGACCATGTAATGGCTGCCTTTCGAAAACCATTTAAAAAATAACTACATATTTTGTATTGTAGTTGAGAATTTTCTTTTATTACCTACTATATAAAACATACAGTGTATTATTGGTATTATCCAAAACCCAAGTATCTGGGTTGAGTAGCACCTTTTTGCGAAAGTTGTACATACAGACAGAGTTATTTCTACAAGTTAAAAATTAATGATCTGCGGAAGTAATAATACTCGGATGTTCAATGACTGGCATTTTCCACGATTGGTACTTCGAATACTTAAACTGTATCCATAGCACGAGCATCTATCGAAAAAAATAACGATCGTAAAACATTCGATAGAGTAATTTTGTATGGGAAATTTGTACAGCGCCATCTACCGCCGAAAACCGAAATGAGATTTCTCATAGATAAATTATCGAGAATTTATAAGTACGTGCGTTTTTATTCTCGAAAGATGTTCATGCTGAATGAGGTACTGAATCAGTGAAGTTATGATGTAATTTAACACATTGAGTGTAAAATCAATAAGTAATAGGTACGGCTGTAGCTCAATGCGAAGGGGAGATATTCAAGTGAATTATTTTATCGTTGTCTATAATCGCACCTAATGTATGTATTACCTTATATATAACCACTAACGAAAAAGTTTTTTGTGCTCATAACCAAAGCAAAAACAAAACAACAGTGTAAGCTTAGCGATATTGTGGCTGGTAGCTAAGCAAACTACCATTTTATATTTATTTTAAACCAATCTTTTTATTCGGAACTATTCCTTGAACTACATATACACACACAGTTCTATCAACATTATTTCTAAAGGACAATGTATGTTCAAAGGTGTGGAAATTCTTCATAGTGAGTAACGATATCATATCTTTATGTAATTCCATGCTAAAGATTCATTCGTTTGCTATTTGCTCATCAATTAACGAGTAGTAGTATGACACTTTATATTTTGGATTTGTAACAAATATAAATAGATTTGTGTTTAACTTTCAAACATATTTTCATTGTCGTCAATGTAATTAACTTTTTGTTGCCTTTTTAGTAAATACTGAAAATTATTATAATATTAAAAGTTTAGAAATAATTCCTACAATACCTACATAGAATAAGCTTCTAAAAATACAGAAAAGCAATGATTATTATTAGTGACCCCCCCAAAATTTCAGGCTGCGACCGCGCCTGTACGGGTGGTACCTATCACAAATAGAACAGATTTTATTGGCTGTAACAAAAAGGTGGTGGTTACATTTACTAATCAAATTGTCATAAACAAATATCCACTATTTGTTTACATTGCCACAATAATATTTATTGCATTGTTTTATGTATTTTGTGGTGTCGTTTAGATTGATTAACCTTGGTTAACAGTTTTATTGACAGTTTTACAATAAAAGTGCTAGGAAGTAAAGTAATGATAAGTTATTAATTATCAAGAATTTTATAGGTAAATAAGTAAATATCTATACTTATATAATTTTTAGAACACTAGATACTCTTTGCAAATCGGGCGAAAGTTTGTTTTTATGTAGATATTATATACTTGTCAAACATAGCTCAATATTATCACAGTTTATGTTATCTTTAAAGTGCATAAATCAGTTAGAGTGCACATCAGTGTTTCTTTCAGGTACTATTCCGGGGGGGCGGTGCCCCCCCGGAGCAGCCTTAGTGCCCCCCCGGAGAAAAATGTGTTGTGTGTAGGTAGACGGGCAAACTAGTGTAGTGATCGACGGACGAGCTCCCCCGAACCTCTTAATTGCCCCCCCAGAGAATTTTGTCTGAAAGAAACACTGGTGCACATTAACTAGTTAATCTGCAGATTAACTGGTAGAGTCAATTAAAGTGCAAAAAATTGATTCATTTCATACTTTGCAGATTCCCTCGTTAATCTGCAGATTGACGACCAAGGGTCAGTTAAAGTAAGAAAACAGGTTCTTTAATTGTTTTTTAATTCTTTAATTGTTAAATTTTAAGTGAAAAACTATGCGAAAAGTAAAAGCACCAAATCGTATTAGACCCTCTGCTCAAACCGTAGCATGACATAGCAAAGGGTCAATTAAAAATGCTCACTAGAAATGACGACAAGTTACACAAGAAGATGAGAGATCCGAGGATATACGCCACCCATTTGTACATAAGCAGCTGTTCGCCTATCTTGGACTTATAAGCTACGTGCAATGTTTTCTTTCTATCACTCATATTGACTATTGTAAATCCGATAGTTAACTATCCGGAAAGTGAAAACACCAGCTCATACTAAGCTCTCTGTCAATGCCCAAAAATTTGCATGACATAGAAAAGGGTCAATTAAAAATGCCTACCTTTCCTTAAGATTAAGCCACTAGAAATGACGACCGTCAAGTTACTCAAGATGATGAGAGATCCAAGGATATAAGCCACCCATTTGTACATAAGCTGCTGTTCGCATTTCTTGGTCTTGAAAGCTTCCTACAAAGTTTTCTTTCACTCACATTGACTATTATTATGTCCGATAGTTAACTGTCCGGAAAGTAAAAACACCAGCTCATACTAGGCTCTCTGTCAATGCTCAAAAAGTTGCATGACATAGAAAAGGGTTAATTAAAAATGCCTACCTTTCCTTAAGATTAAGCCACTAGAAATGATAACCGTCAAGTTACTCAAGATGATGAGAGATCCGAGGATATACGCCACCCATTTGTACATAAGCAGTTGTTCGCCTATCTAGGTCTTATAAGCTACGTACAAAGTTTTCTTTCTTTCACTCGTATTGACTGACTTCCTATTGTAAATCCGTTAGAAAGTGAAAACACCAACTCATACTAGACCCTCTGCCTATGCCCAAAAAGTTGCATGACATAGAAAAGGGTCAATTAAAAATGCCTACCTTTCCTTAAGATTAAGCCACTAGAAATGACCACAGTCAAGTTACTCAAGATGATGAGAGATCCGAGGATATAAGCCACCCATTTGTACATAAGCAGCTGTTCGCGTTCCTTGGTCTTGTAAGCTTCGTACAAATCGAACAAATGTATTTTAGACACTTCACTTTCATTAGTAAAATTAGCAACACTTATGTTAAAGAAATCAGTCAACAGATCTAAAGTTTCATTAGCTTTAAACTCCGAAGTATTAAAGTTCATTTTAATCACTGGTTATTTTGGCCGGTGTCACGGTGGCGGCACATGTTTACACTGTCAGTTTCCCAAAAAGAATGACTCGATTACTAAATAGTTGAGGATAAAAAAAAGCCATCATCATCTTTGTTTGCTTTAATGAGACTATTTACGTTTTATGGCTCTTTGAGAATTTGATGTGATGTTATTATTTGTGTACAATTTTTGTTTCGTGTTTGTTATAAAGGAAATATCAACCTAACATATAGTTAATTCTATCGTACAATAAGTAACTGATTAGTGTGCCTGAAACGATGTTTTGTACGAATATGGCACGTGTTTGTATGTAAGAAAGTCGATAAGCTTTTTAAAGAAAGTAGGTAAGGACTTACACTTTTGAGTAATCTTGAATCTTCAATACCCTTAGCATGAACATCAATCGAGAAAAAAAAACGCGGGTAAAAAAATCGATTGAGTAATTTTGTATGAGAAAGTACAACGCCATCTATCGCCGAAAAGCGAAATGTAACTTTCCATGGATAATTTACTCTATCGAGTACTTTTAAGCGCGATTTTTTCACGATAAATGTTTGTGCTACGGCCACAGAACAGTACCCTTAGCACGAACAGCTATCGAGAAAAAAAACGCGCGTAAAAGTATTCGATAGAGAATAATCTAAGGAAATTTTAATTTCGCTATTCGGCGGTAGATGGCGTTGTACAAATTTCCAGATCAAAATTGCACTATCGAGTGATTTTACGCGCGTTGTTCGTGCTACGGGTGGTACAGATATAAGTAGATACTACCGTCTACGGGGTAGGTAAGTACAAGTACCCTTAAAGTTAACACGGACAGCTATCGAAAAAAAAAGTGCGTAAAACTACCATCTATGAAAAAATTCATTCCGCTATTCGGCGTAGATGGCGCTGTACAAATTTTCAATACAAAATTACTCTACCAAATTTTTACGCGCGTTATTTGTTTCGATACATTGACCTCTATATGTATAAAAAAAAAACATGTCAGTGTTTCGATAGCAGTTCGTGCTAACTGCTAAGGGTACAGTACCCTTAGCACGAACAACTATCGAGAAAAATAACGCGCGTAAAATCATTCGATAGTGCAATTTTGTATTGGAAATTTGTACAACGCCATCTACCGCTGAATAGCGCAATTACCATAGATAATTCTCTATCGAGTAATTTTACGCGCGTTTTTTTCTCGATAGCTGTTCGTGCAAAGGGTACAGTACTCCTAGCACTAACATCAATCGAGAAAAAACTACTTGATAGAGTAGTTGTCAATGTGAAATTTCATTTCGCTTTTCAGCGAAAGAATTTTTTTTTTTTTCATTATAATGGGTTTGCTCTTGACCCTAGTCTAGCCCGAAAGTATAGACGGGGTCTACGATGGAGCGAGCTTGCCCAGAAGGTGCCTATTCACTCTGGCCTTGAAAAGAGTCAGGTTGTATGTGCTCGGAAACACAGACGCCGGCAGGGAATTCCATTCCTTGGCTGTGCGCATTATAAACGATGATGAGTAGCGTTTAGTACGCACAGGAGGTATATCAACCAAGAACGGATGGTAGCCTGCAGTGCGTCTGGATGTCCGATGGAAGAAAGGAGAAGGTGGAATGAGCTCATGCAGCTCTTGAGCACACTCGCCGAAGTACAATCTATAGAAGACCGATGGGCAAGCAACGTTACGGCGGTGAGCCAAGCTGTGAAGCTTAGCTGATACCAGTTTTCCGTCGCCTATTAATCTCTTGGCTCTGCGTTCCACCGAGTCTAGTGCAGCAAGTTGATATTTCGCCGAGCCGTCCCAAATCCGTCCGAGCAGATGGCGCTGTACAATAACCATACAAAATTACTATATCGAATCTTTTATGTGGTTTATTTTTTTCGATAGCTGTACTTACTTACCTTTAGCACGAAGTTAGTGTAAAATTATAATCAACAACTTATACTTGTGCACTCTACAGAATTCAGTACCGAACACGTACAGTAGTACACGAACAGCTATCGAGAAAAAAAACGCGCTTAAAATTACTCGATAGAGAATGGGGAATGTCCGAAAAAAATCAATTTGGCTGAATATTTTTTTTATAGGTAGGAATAAGCTCCCTTAGTAATAGAAAAAAGTTTCAGAATTTCCGGTTGCGTATAAATAAAAACAAAAAATAAAGTCACTTCGACTTCACAAATATACGAAAGTAACAGCAGAATGGAAATTATATCTTTGCCACCACCTGGCATAACCACAACATGCTATTAGAAAAAAAGTTTCAACACAAAATATCAAAACTTTTTTTTTTAATACTTGCTGTGGTTGTGGCAGGTGGTGGCAAAGGTATAATCGCCATTTTGCTGTTACTTTCGTACATTTGTGACGTCGAAGAGACTTTAATTTATTAAAAAATTTTGACGCAACCGAAAATTCTAATACTTTTTTTTTAAAACTAAGGGAGCTTATTCCTACCTATAAAAAAATATTCAGCCATTTTTATTCTTTCGGCCATTCCTCATTATCTATGGAAATTTTAATTTCGCTATTCGGCGGTAGATGGCGTTTCAAATTTCCAATACAAAATTGCACTATCGAATGATTTTACGCGCGTTATTTTTTTCGATAGCTGTTCGTGCTAAGGGCACTGAAAAGATTTTAATTGTATAGGATTCGTACTTACACATAGTACCTACACCTACCTATACCATAAGAATAAATAAAACTGGCCTATACCACAGGGTATACAAAAATCTTCTGTATGCCTATAGATACCAATTTCCTTTTGTTTATAAATAAAGAAACTATTTATGGGCAATTATGGCACATGACTGCACATGTCGTACGTATCGTGAATACAAATTTTTGTGTCCCTAATGAGGTTGTTAATAGTTGGTCATAAGTTTACTTACGTACTGGATTGGGTCATAGAGGTAGTAATGAGGTGGTCCGTGTGGGTATGTTTTTTCTTTATGTGATAAACAACCTTCATTCCAAGGTATTCCCTTTTAAAAGGGGCCATAATAGGAAAACATGGTTTGGGTGGGCCATATTTTTATATAGAAAACGTAAATTTGTAGCCACAAAAAAAAACATACGACAAGCTAAAGAGATTATCTAGTTGCTACAACTGTTAAATTGCGTATAAACCTCACAGATGATTGTAAAAAAATCTGAATATCATCAAAAGTGCTTGTCGCGGGCCATATTTTTATTTAGAAAACGTAAAGTTGTAGCCACAAAAAAAAAAAACATACGACAGCTAAAGAGATTATCTAGTTGCTACAAAAAAACGTAGTGATTATTAATTCCTCTGTGGCTACAAGTATTAAAGCCGGGCCAGACTGTTGCAAACAAGCCCTCCACATTGGTCTCCACCGGGCTGTTTAAAACAGTGTAAACACTTGTTTGCAACAAAAATTCGTTTGACCTTCCACAACCTCTGTGGACGGGACGCCGCTTGTAAGGTAGGAGCCTTGTTGTAAATAGTGTGGACGCAAACACCAACCGTGAGCAAACTCCACAAGCCTCCCACCAAGGTCACCCCTGTGGAAAGCTTGTTTGCAACTGTCTGGTCCGAGTTTAAATTGCATATAAACCTCACAGATGATTGTAAAAAAACACATAATATCTTTTTTATTTGGTCTGAGAGAATATCATCATCAAAAGCGCTTGTCGCGGGCCATATTTTTAGCGTAAATAATAGCGGAAACGTATTGAATCAAAATACACTTTAACGTACTGTGCAGTTGCTCCAATAAGTTGCTTTTTTGAAGAAAGATAATTGTGCAAAAGATAATGTTATGATGATAAAACTTCGAAAAACATCGAAAAAGTGCAAAAGTGAGGTTATTTTCCGTACTCTTTACACGTAAAGAAAAAGACAGAGACAAATGATTTCGCATAACGGAGCCTTAATCGCGCCGCGGTGAATTTTATTTAATAGGTATTATTATTCTATTACACAATTTTAATAAAACTTCTCGTGGAATTTTTGAGGCCCATAGTCTAGTATTTTTAGACGGTTTCATTACATTTTCCCTCGTAGTCACTAGAAGTAGATAACAAAACTGTTAAAAGTGGCCGTGTTTGACACATGGAATGACTGCGAGGGAATGTAGTTATACCGTCTAAAAATACTAGACCATGGGCCCTAAAATTTCCACGTTCTCGTTTAATAAATCCTTTTCTATTAACAACTTATTAAATAAAAACCGCTGAGGGTGCTAACTTTTGGTCAGGGAATCGCCTTAAGTACGACCATGTGATTATCTCATCAAAATGTGTTGACAATGTTGTGTACCTATAATTTACTATTGCAACCAAATTGCAACCTTTGATTAAAACAAAAGTTTTCTCTTTTTTTGTTTTAATTGATTAAAAAAAATTCAGTAAGCCTTAAAGAGTATTTTGATCACAGTAAGAAATAGGATCGTTTGGCAATAAAAAATATTTCGAGTTTATTTATCGTTTTTCAGTACAAAATGTATGGGAAAAGTTTTTGGCGATTTCTGTCGTTTCTAGTACTCATACCTTAAATCAGGGATGCACAGACTGCGGCCCGCGGGCCACATGTGGCCAGTGGCCCGCCAGCAATAATATTTCTTCATACACTTGAAAAAAAAATTTTTTGGCTTGTTTTATGTTTTAATTTGTGCTAGTGGCCCGCCATTAGTTCATCATTTGCCCAAGTGGCCAATGGTTTCAATAAGTCTGTGCATTCCTGCCTTAAATGGTCTCTCATAGAGTATTTTGATCCCCACACGAAATAGGATCGATTGGCATAAAAAATGGGAGTTTTTGGCAGGATTTTGTCGAGTTCAGTTCGGCGACTATTTTAATTATTCGCAAATTTCATTCATAGTGGATATTCACCCAATTGCACTAAACTTAAGAATCGCCTAAGTCTTTTCTTAACTACAACTCGACCAAGTTAAGTAGGCGAATGACAGCTACATGACCGCTAAGTTTGACACCGTTTTAATTTGGTCGTGTTGTAGTTAGGAACAGACTTAGGCGATCCTTAAGTTTAGTGCAATCGGGTGTATCGGCCGGTTTCTGAATTGAGAAATTCAAGTTGAGCACTACTTAAGTACAAATTTTGTATGGGTGAGTAAGATTTGAGTAGTGCTCAACTTGAATTTCTCAATTCAGAAACCGGCCGTAAGTGTCTTAAAATTGATGCAGTTTTGTGGTACAAGTGTCTACGCAACTGAACAATATGTGGGATAATCGAAATAGGCGCGATCTTGGTTGTGTGAAGCTGAGACTTTTATTGTAGTGGTCGCTACCTCGGCAAAACTTACCGAGTAAACTATCTTGATATACTTGCTGCCAAATGCTCCAAGCAGCATTGGAATGTGATGCACCCGCATTTTAATGTAAGCTGAAACAATCTACTAGAAAATCTATAAAAACTGAACTATTCAAAACATGACACTGGCAAAAATTACTTCCAAGAGGAAAGTATATGGCCATAACAAAAATAAGAAGAAGAAGGCATAAAATTTTTTTTGGTATTTTAGCATTTTATTGCTAACCGTATTTTTTTCCAAAATCTGTGAATGTAGTTCATAATATCTTAAAAAGTTATGGATGGTCTCCTAGGAACGTTTTCCTGTAACTATAATGGTTAAGGTACCTGCCCTTAATGTACTGTCTCTAAGTTTGGCAATCTACTCTCCTCTTCAGGGAGTAATTTTTGCCAGTGTCAAGTGTTAAATAGTTCAGTGGTAGGTAGGTAATATGTATTGTTTCAGGCTACATTAATTAGAATGCGGGTGCATCGCATCCCAATGCTGATTGGAGTATTTAGCACCAATTATATCAAGACAGTTTACACGGTAAGATCGCCACCACTACAATAAAAGTTTCAGCTTCACACAACCAAGATCGCGCCTATTTCAATTATCCCACATATTATTTAGTTGCGTCATGTCATGTTGCGTAGCCGTAGACACTTGTACCACAAAACTGAACCAATTTTAAGACACAATACCCACTATGAATATGTAAATAATTAAAATACTTATTCACCAAACCGATCTCGACAAAATGGCGCCAAAAACTCTCTCCATACACGTCCCTTAAGCGGGCTACCTACTCAAAACCCTGCATACAGGGTGATTATTTTCTCTGTGCATCAGGGCCGACATAATAGATTAAAATAATGGAAAAGTCCGATTTCCGGCGATAGATAGTGCTGTACAAATTTTCCATACAAAATTACTTCAATAAGTTTTAGGCGCGTTTTTAATAGATGTTGGAGCTACGAGCACTGAGCAAGTAAATCACTACGTTTTGCTACGGGTACTGTGATTTTAGGTAGGTAGGCACCTTAGAGGTAGGCTACTTAGATACACGTTTTTTTTGAGTTGGTTTTCGAGACTACGCTATCATTCACTTACCTACACGTTTGGTGGAACGGAACGTTGTATTATTATTAGTTATTCTGTGACGTTGTTCTAATGCGTTTCGTTTTACCTATAGCTTGAATCATGAAAATCATTATTTGGTTTATAAGTTTTTTTCTGAAGGTAGGAGGAAGGTTCTTTTGAAGTAATTATATTAAAAAAAATATTCTTGGGTTGAAAAAATTGGGTTGGCTTTAGAAATGCGTCGGTTGATTTTAGAATTGAAATATATCGCATTTTGTAGAGTTTCGAAAGGCCTTTCAAATGATACTATACTCACGGCGAGAAAATTTTTATTTTTATTTTTATTATTATTGTAGTGTTTATGCAAAACTAAAGTTTTGTATGACGAAATGTCAACATTGCGTATAATGTTGCGATGGTGACCAAAGACCGAAGGTCACGTGATAGGTGCGAGGAGCGTAGCGACGAGCATGTTAGGTTGACATGAACCCAGCGCGCGAGCCGAGCGAGCGAAGCGAGCGTGCCGCGGCAGCGGCCGGCGAAGCGCCAGAAACGACTTTTTTTACGTGCGAAATTCTGTACGTACGTCCCCTAAAGTCGTGCCCCCCGACACCACGTGGTACTAATCTGCCCTACCCAAGAGTGTTTTTATGCGCCGCGGAGGCGCGGAGGGACGGCAGGACCGCGGAGCCGTGACAGAAAGAACTTAGGTAAGAAAAGTGGCGTTTTGAGGTTAGGATTTTTAAAATCATCTATCTCAGTCATCTCAGTAATTATTAATTTCCTCGCGGCGGGAGTGGTACTGGGGGGTTTCCCTCACCCCCCTCTCGCCCCTCCTATCTATCTCAATCCTCATTTCAATCGGCCCATTTCTAAAGATTACCCAAAAAATTAGTTTGAAAAATACATAAATTAAATAAAAAGGTTGAAAATAAAATATTCAACACAACATATTGCACTTTGGTATTATGAACGGAAACGGTCTCTACAAAGTTGTCAGCTGTCACTGTCAATTTCTATCAGTGTTGCCAGATCGTTCCTTTAGGAACATTTTGCGTTCTATTTTACGGTCACGCGTTCCCTTTTCGTTCCCATCTTTCGTGCGTTCTTTTCGTTCCTTTTAAACTGGTAATGCTTCACCACTAACGACGCCGTCACTATGCCATGCCATCAGCGTAAGTATAGAAAAGTTTTACAAAAATTGTCTAGTCTGTGTACTGTACAATATGTAGCCTTTCAATTCAAAACTAAACTGCCCACTACATACTACTAATTTTGTATACTCAGCAGCATATCAAGCTATACAAAACTGTCAAAAATCTACAATGAATTTTGAACTTAAACTGCTCGACTTAAAATTTAAAAATGATTGAAAAAATTTGACACATTGTGGAAGCCCAGCGTGCCGTTGACCATATTTTGTGAGTGATATTAATGAATGATCTTGATGCAAAATCAAGATGTTTGCCACTTGCATGACACTGACTAACTACTAACTTCAAAAATCGATTCTAAATTAACAAATATATATACTTTTTTAGGGTTCCGTACCCAAAGGGTAAAAACGGAACCCTATTACTAAGACTCCGCTGTCTGTCTGTTACCAGGCTGTATCGCATGAACCGTGATAGCTAGACAGTTGAAATTTTCACAGATAATGTATTTCTGTTGCCACTAACGCTATAACAACAAATACTAAGAGTATAATAAAATAAATAATTAAGAGGAGCTCCCATACAATACAACAAACGTGATTCTTTTACCGTTTTTTGCTTTATATTAATAACGACAACAGGTAGAAGGTAAAAAATTTCACAGATGATGTATTTCTGTTGCCGCTATAACAACAAATACTAAAAATAGAATTGAATAAATATTTAAGGGTGGCTCCCATACAACAAACGTGATTTTTTTGCCGTTTTATTGGTACGGAACCCTTCGTGCGCGAGTCCGACTCGCACTTGGCCGGTTTTTTTTAACTTATTTTACATTTGCGTTCCTTCACTACGAATTTTGTTCCTTTTCAAACATTCCGACGTTCTAAATCTCCCATCTCTACTGGCAACACTGATTTCTATCACTGACTGACAGCGACTGTCACTGTCGGGAGTCGGGCTTTGAGTTTGAATATTTATTTAATCGATTTTTTGTAATAATAAGGTCTTGCTGGGCAAAAGAAATGTTTAATTTGTCTATTTTAAAACAATTTTCAAGGTATGTAGTGTAATATTTACCATAATCATCTTAAAACCATATAGATTTCAAACATAACCTTAAAGTGTTTTTATGAAATAAAATTGGTGTTCTATTTCAGATTATCAATATGTGCAGCTGCAAAAACACAAATAAATACGAGAAATATATTTACAGCTACTGCTCTACAGTTTAAAATAACAGAACCACTCTGGTGGGTATTTAAGTAAATCTGTTTACATTAGTACAAAACAATCGTAGATTATGTTTTAGAACAATATTCTGTGTAATTACAGTGCAGAACCCATGAAAAAAAAGAAGAAAATCGATCCTGCTATTATCAAAGCGCGTGAAGAACGTCGTCGTAAGAAAATAGAAAAACAAATTCGTAGATTACAGAAAAATGCTCGACAACTTAAACCGATAGATGAGATGGAAGTCCCCCTACATTTATTGGATGAAATGAAGTAAGTTTAAGATTGTATATTTATTATCGGTTTATTAAAATTATATGTTATAACCAGAGGTTGGATTCTGCAGGTTATTCCGGTCCACATTGAAATGACATGATTGGGGCCCTCTTGATAAATTGTATTGTGACAGTGGGGGAGGGATACTATGTATTAACTTTGTGTTTAATATCTCAAAATAACAAGGAATTAATTATTATAAATATTAGAACTTCTTTCAAAATACAGATTAAAAAGAGGGCCTAAATCATATCACTTAAAGGAGGAC
Source organism: Agriphila geniculea (assembly GCA_943789525.1). Lineage (NCBI taxonomy): Eukaryota > Metazoa > Arthropoda > Insecta > Lepidoptera > Crambidae > Agriphila > Agriphila geniculea. Next base: position 17,583,434 of record OX038883.1, on the reverse strand, counting down.
CCAGAATGACCGGCAGATTCTGATCTCCGGCTATAACATTACTGCATCTTTATTTCAGAAAACGAAAAAGGCCACCAGTAAAACTGACCGCTGAAGAGGTTGAAGCCCGTGCGTTACTTCAAAAGGATTGGACTCGGTACAAGCGGGAAGAGTACATGAGTCACGTCGCTCAGATAGATCGTATTATGGCAACCCAGCGTCGGGCCTTGGATAAACTCTATGAGGAGTCCGAGGAACTGTATGATGAAGCTATTATGGTGAGCAGCGGGGTATTACAACCTCTTAAAACTAGACAGTTTTCTGAATAGCTATCAATGTGTTTCTTTTATTTGCTATACAGGGAGAAAGAGATGTAACTATAGCAATTCATAAACCTGGCAAGTTTTAAGAGGTTGTAATTGGTCCTATTATTGTACAAATTATTTTTGCTTTAAATTTTTGTAAGTGGAGTGAGTTTGGACACAGAAAATTAATTCCTGAAACCCCGAATGACTACCAGTAACCGGACAACAATGGAATATCTTTTGTATCTCATCTTTCGGCACTTTAAGAGTTAAATTTACCTTTAACAATCTTAAATTGTAATTGTTGATTGTGAGAAGTAACAAAGATATGTCAAAGCTATGAAAAATCAGTTAGTTAATCTAATTGAAAGCTAAATCATTAAAAAGATGGTAAAACTTGATTACCTACCTATAACTTTTTTAGTTGGAGCAGACGGATTTGTTGCTTTATATGGATTTCTACGGCACTGTCTGCACTGCATCAGCATTTCCTTGCCATAGAAATCCATACAAAGTGACAAATGCTGATGCTCCGATTCTGATGCAGTGGACGTGCAACTTCAAGTGCACTCCCATGGTTTTGATGTTCTTTGCATATAAGCAGTATTTTTTATTTTTGTTTCAGCCTGATCTATCCCTGATACCGTACACTATCAAGGGACCAGTGGCAACACCACCCATTAAAGGCTATGTGTCACCAGACGGCGAGTATATTGATGTGTCTAAAAAATGGGATAACTAGTCATTAATGTATAAATTCAATTTTAGTGTAAAATATTTAAATAAAAGATTAATTACAGTTTTAATTATTTTTATTGGACCGTAAGTTCCCTTGTACTATTTATGTTTGAATCAATAAGAGAGGGATTACACGATCATGCAGACTAAAATCGACTGATAGTCTGAATGATCGTCTACCTCTTATGGGATACCACCTTGACAACAAAATTAAAGTTTTAAGTCGATACTAGCGGCCGCCGTCTGCGCGGACAATTATTTTTCTATCCCTCGGGATCAGTGCCTATCTTATCTGGATGAATGGCAGCCTATCTTTTTTTTTCCATACAACTAATATGCAAAATAATCATGATCAAACGAAGCGACAAACAGATTTCTACAGCAAGACGGCCGATGTGAAGTAAAGGTACAGTAGCGCCATCTATTGTGGAGTAGCAATATTTGTTTCTGTTATTAAAGGATGAACTACTCGCCTATAGATGGCGTTGTAGTTCAGAAACAAAACCACAGAATAGACAAAACGGAATTAGATGTGAAAAATAAACACCACAGATTACTAATTTGTAGCAAGCTAATAAACACTATCCCAACGCGCAAAATGAAATATAAAAAATATATACTAAATGGGTACAAAATAAATTCAATAAATTTTATAGTTTTGAAATCCTAATTTAACAGCTGTTTAAAAAAACAGAACAAGAAAGAAAAGAGCTGTCTCGCTGAGTGAAACGAAACGCAGTGTTTATTTACGTTCGTAAGTCAGTCACGCAAATCACAATAGTCATTACGCACAATAATAAAAATTCTCAGTGTGATGATCTGTTTAAAGTGATTTAAGATGTTGTGGTATCTGCCATGGTCTGAGAGTATCAAGAAAAGAGCCTGCAGATATCTTCTACAGCGTTATCTCGGAAATTTTCTTGAAGAAAAATTGACTTTGGATCAGCTGAGTGTCGATCTGTACAATGGCACAGGAACAGTGTGCGATGTTAGCCTTGACTGCGAAGTAAGTTTATTCATTTATACTATTCAAAGCACTAGGTATCTAAGACGCATTAACATAAACTATGCTCTAACTTTCAACAGTTCACTTGCATAAATTTAACTCGCCAATGTTGCTGTCCAAATGCGCATTAAAATTAACACGTGCGACGAACGAAACAAAGAAAATTGAATTATATCTCATCGAAGACAAACGTGTAATGGAAACTGTCCACCTGTTTTTAAAACTTTTACAGATTATTATTAGTTCAGTTGTTTGTTCATAGAACCCATGTCTGACTTTCTACTATACCTAATATTTAAAATTAGGTACCTACTGTTTAAAATATACATGTATATTATTGTACCATGCTTGTATCAGCATGGAACAATAATATACTGCGCCAGGTATAGCACTCAGAGACAGAGGAAGTGATGTGGGTTTGCACAGGCATACGTCATCTTTGCTATCGGTATTGAAAATAACTTTCATTCATCTTTAATTGAACTGTTTTGTATGCTAAGCGTGCCCGCAGACTACGGACTTTGTATTGGCCGACAGTATAGTCGGGCTCTCAATCAGTATGAAGGTGTATGCAAGTGCGCACACTAGAATGATTCGGTATCGGCCGATTCTTCATACAAATTCAACTATTGGCCAACTATCGGCCGACAGTTTGGTCTGTAGTCTGTGGGCACGCTAAGAGAAACAAATCACCAATAAAATGTACTATAATAACTTTGTAACAAGTATAAAAAAATTCTTCATTATTTGCTTGCTACTATAAAGTCACTTATGTATGTATTCAGTATTTTATTGCATACCATAAAGTCTGTGCATCACCCAAAACTTGTTTTCTTGAACCGTGGATACAAGATTATTGTAACAGAAACAAAATAACAATAATGTCTATATGCATTATAACTAAAACTAAACTTAAATTTGTAAATAATAAGAGTAGCAAATTGACAACACTGATTCACTTGTGTAATTTACATGGCACTGTTATTAGCTAATTTCACTAAAGTCTTAAATGACTATGGTTATCGCGTCATGTAAATAAGAACCTTAGAATTGGAAAAGTAAATGATTAGTGTGTGTGTGTGTGTAGAGGTCTGTCCTTTATATAATATTCAATTCTTGAAGCTATAGGAATATTACGCACTGCTCTACGCACATTTTTAATTACAGAATTCCTATTTAGTGGCACATAACTTTTGCTCTAAACTTACACTATTGATAAAGGTGAAAACTCAAATTTTGTAAACACATTACTAAATAAATAAATAAATAATTAAACTTAAATATAAAAAGGGATTTGAGAAGGCATATTAAGATGATTATAAAACAAATCATTTTATTCTTCATTTCCCAAGCACTTAAATTTTACATTTACCTCATACATTTTGTAGCAACCTCTGAGAAAGAGCACATGGTAACAGAGAGGATTTCTATTTAGCTGGTAATTAAACAGTAAACAAATACTAATCTTGAGTTGTGTAACAATGTCAAAAAAATCTCGACAAATTAATTGGGTCCCCTATGAAATTGGCGTTTTTTTCTCACAAATAGAGAACATTGGCACTTTTATATTCATTTAAAATATTCATCATTTGCTTGATATTATATTGAATAATGACCAACATAGACAAACTATCAATAGTAAAAAAAATCTTATAATAATGATACAAACATCAAAGAAATACTTTATAAATGACTCCTCTTTTTGTTAGCAGAAATTACCACTTTATTTGTTATTATAACTTAGCCAAAATTTTTTTTTTTGGTTAACCTAAGTGGCGTAATATTAGAAGCTTAGTGTTTAATCATTAGAGCATAAAAGTTTTAAAACATTAGCGTTCATGGTTGTTAACTCGTCAAAGCCCGGAAAACAAGACACAATAGATTTTCTATTGTTGTCCGGTCGGCGAAAACCGCTCGGGCGTTGATGAATTAAATAAATTAAGAAAATGTTACTATGAAAAATGTAACTTCAAAAATTAAGAAATTTCATAGGTAGAGGACCTAATATAATCGATTCCTTCTTAATTGACAGGCTCTCAATGAGCTGGGTGACGCACAGAACTGGCCCTTGGAGATAGTTGATGGGTACATGCAGGAGATAACAGTCACCATCCCGTGGTCGACATTACTCAAAGATGACTCAGTTGTGGAGGTCAATGGGCTTTCCCTCACTGTACAGCCTAAAGTACGACAAGATCCAGGTATAAAAGTCATAAATCTTCGCTAGGTCGATATCCCTAAGAAAAAGTATGGGCGCCCCTGCTATGAACTATCTGAAATCCATTCAGCCATTTTTGTGTGATTGAGTAACAAGCTATCCAAACATCTTAACATCCAAATTTTCACAATTTTAAAATATTTGTAGGATAAAATAAGACTTTATTTGAAACATTTTTCATCATTACACAGTTCCATCGATGCTGGAGTCAATGTGGTCCTCTATGTCTTCATCAATGCAGCTGGCAGCGGAGTGCCTCCGGGAAGAAGATGGGCCACAAGAAACAAATCCAGTGGAAGGAATTGAAATGTTTGCTCACACTATAGACTCAAGTGAGTTTTACATAAAGAATGCTTTACGGTACATTAGCATACAATAACTATTATACACACTGAAATTTTAATCATTTGGTTCCCGCAGTCAGGCAGCATCCATGCATTAAGGTCGAGTAAGTATTGCGCTTTTGTATGGAACAGCTGATTTCTTTCGCGTTTTCAGAGTTGGCCCCATAGTAAAAGTTGCTTGTAATCATAAGTGGAACCACCCCACTGCTGGAACCAAATGATTAAATTTCACACAGTATTTCTAGAGAGAGTATAGTCCATAGTAGCTATCTAATTATGTGTATTTTGTTTGTTTTTCAGTTTTAAGTCGGGTGAAAGTGAAATTTGTAAATACAAAGATAAGATTAGAACATGTGCCTAAGAATGGTGATAGAGGCATCGCTTTAGAAATTCATATAAAGAAGTAAGTACATAGATAGTCACTAGAGTCTGTCTAAAAAGTCTGTTTACATGTGTGGGGTGGTACGTAGATGTAGGACTGTATTTAATGAAAACTCACTGGTATGCTTGACTGAAGGCAGGGTTTTATTTTGGAAGCAAAGGCACATACAAACTTGTATATTTTAACTCAAAATACTTATAACAGTATGGAACACGAACCACACACAACGGTGTCCGGATATGAAGAGAAGGCGGGAAGCGCCCCTCCAAAAGAAGCAGTGATGTACAATAGTAATAGTGTTGGGTAACATGCCAACAACATGGGTAATTTTAAAGGTAATTTTATTACCCACCTAAATCCCCAACCACCCCACCAATACCCATCTAAATAAATATGTTTACAATTAGAATTTTGACAGCACCAACAGCGTTACCAGTATAAGTTTTTATAAATAATTTAATAATTTCTCATGTAAACAGACTTTTTAGACAGACTCTAATATATCTAATTATAACATGATATTCATATATTTTTAGATGTATACTCAATTTAAGTAAGACTTGTCATTCAGTCGTAGATAAAGCTGTGAAGTACAATACAAGTACTTCCTTGTAAATATCTCTGACCTTTATTGAATTACTGATTAAAAATAAATGGGCAAGTATGTGGCCTTCACTTACTATCTGACTTGAATAATATTATTATATGACAAGCTGACATATAAAAAAATCATAACAATATCTTTTGTTATTCAGTTTTTTCGAAAATTACACTTTTATGTATTTACTTTTGCACCAATATGAAGTTAGACTCTTTGTACATGGAAAGAACGAAAAACTGTTTACCAACTATTTATCTTAATTTTCCCATAGCAGTCTTAGCAATTTTATTATCCTAAAGAAAATAGAAAAGCTTCAGTGTCTTGTTAATTTACTTATTTAGAATAGAGTAGAATTCATTTATTCATAAACTTTATCTATTAGTCTGTCTCTGACATGTTTATTTGTTACAAATTCTGAGACTTACTATTTTCAATAAATTATTTTAAAGTTCCCCTTGAATCTATATATACTTATTTTTTTTTTATTTCATTAGGATTGATTATTTTGACGAAGCCGGTATAGAGCCAACTCCAGATGTAACAGATCCAGACAAGCCGAAAACATACTTAGTAGCCACATATACAAATAAAAAAATTCGCTTCGAAGGTGTCACGTTATACACTGACGAGTTTCCCTCAAAAATGCGTACGATGGCTAGAAGTCTCATTATGGAAAAGTCAATGTCATCGCAAGCCGATAAATCAGATATTACTCCGACAGAAGTAACTGATATAAACTACCAGAGTACGTCAGACGTCTTTTATGAAACTCGTAGTATCATATCTACTTTTGAATCTGATCCGATTAAAGAAGTTCTGCCTGAAATAAAATCCCATATAGAAATAAGAGAAACCACCCCAGAAGAGAGAGCTAATCAACCGGATCCCATCCTCTTCGCTAAACTGACGGGACAGCAAGAATTGGCTCTTAAAATCAAACATTCTGAGGAGGTGGAAGGACCGAAGGTAGAAATAAAAATGCTGCTAGGCTCACTGATTGTGTTCATTTCACCGAGACAGTTGCATACTTTAGTTGAGCTTGTTGATGCCCTTAATCAACCTCAATTGGAGGACACGAGGTAATTAAATTATTACATAACCCACGTAGATAAAGAATGGGATTAGAAATGGCGTTGTACACGTTTAGTTCTCGCCCGCACACTATATCGCCACATCTATCGCTCTCTCACTCACACACTGTAGTAGTCACGTCTAAAAATATTTATACAGTTAAGAACTTTGTCACTTTGTTGTAGTTGTCATTGTAGCTGTTCAAAAAAGTAATAGCTTTGAATGACGAAAGCTCTAAACTGTACACATATTTATAAACGTAGTACCGAAGTACTGTGAGCCGCGATTTCCAATCACATTCTTTTCTTTAACTTGCAGGTTGTAAGACTTAATTCCTTTATTATTCATATAACTTTCATGTATGTTCTTTTGTTTACAGCAATATACCTATGCGCCCTAATAATGTAAATGTTCAATGCAAGCCAATGAGGCAGGCTGATTTCCAGCTTATAGAGGCTCAATTGCTAGGAAATTTGGAGAGGCAGCACACTAAACCTAGTACTGCTAAATACGGCTGGTCTGGACCGAGCTTTGGTAATCTGCCCCCATATTACCCCTTCTACCTTGGCCAGATAACTGGTTAGATGTGAAGATTTTTTTTCCTCCAGTATAAATACATAGTTATCTCTTAGGAATAGATTCTCCTTCTATTTATTTTAACAGTTATCTGCAAGGAAAATAAATTCCTGTGAGATAACCATCTAGGTATGGCCTATCTATTGACTTTCCTCGCAGACACCTAAGTGTTAAAATAAATAGCTATTCTGTGGAGAAACTATTCCTAAGAGATCCTACTAATATTATAAATGCGAAAGTTTGTGGGTTTGGATGTTTGGATGTTTGTTCCTCAATCACGCAAAAACTACTGAACGGAATTGGTTGAACTTTGGCACACAGATAGTAGATAGCCTAGATTAAAACATAGAATACTTTTTATCCCGATATATTGCTACAGGAACGGGAACCACGCGGGTGAAACCGCGGGCTGCCGCCAGTAACTATATAGTTATACTGGAGGAAAACAATCTTCACAGATGACCAGTTATCTGGCCATGGTTATCTCCTAGAAACAGGGCATATTACAACCTCACAGTTTTCGGAATGGCTATCAATTCTTCCTTTTTATTTGATATACAGCGAGAAAGAGATGTAACTACAGCAATTCATACACCTGGCAAATTTTAATAGGTTGTAATACCCCCCCTAGAATACAATTTGTGTTACTGTACAATACGATTAAATTGACAATAGACAGTGATCTGCTGCAACTTCACTCAAGAATGTATGGCAGACATAAAATTTTACAGATTAAGGTCGTAGACGCGCATCACGTTCTATTTTTAAATTTTAGGTACAAATGATCTAAACAACTCTGCGCGAGCCGTAATGAGGGCAAACTTGGAAAATCCTTTTAAATTATTAAATAGATATAAGTATTTACAAAACACGCAACAGATTAGACAAATACCTCACTATTTTCCTAAGAAAAATAAAAAATGACTTTAGATTCTGTAAATACCAGTAAAAAAAACATGTCACTGTACCGATTTGAGCATTTTTTAATATTTTATTTCTCTGTAATTAAAAACATTTTTTTAAATTTTCTCTCCATAGGGAACTCCTTGACAATACAAATAATAAGTGAAATATAAATATGAGTCGTATTCTTATTTGTTACAGCCGAAACGTTTGTAAAAATACGACTGACAAGTAAATTTGAAATTCCACTTGAACAGATTGTCTTCGTTTTAAAATACCTGATAATTTATTATGTTTTATCTCTATACAGCACTAATTTAAGAATTTTGCTTCCTAATACTAAAGTTTACTTTACATCAATAGTAATGCTTTCATTCTTTAAATAACTTCGTTGGAAAAACGCTAATTTCTTTGAAATGCGGATATACTGCCTTAAAACAAGTCTTTTTGTACCGCAAGCGCTCAGTAGTTGGCCACTTCTGTTGTACATTGTTAAATTCATTGTACATTGTTAAAGAAAATGAACGAATGAATAGCATCGTTTTAAAAGTTCGTCATTTGACCTTGATACTCAATACATCCTTGAATAAACAAAGACATAATTTATTGTTTACTCACATACCTAGGTAATACGTTTTAGCCACAGATGTAGCTTGTATAGTATGTGTACAAATCAATTTGCTACAGTATTATTCAAATGCTTACTAATATTATAAATGCGAAAGTCCGTTTGTTTGTTTGTTTGTTTGTTACGCCTTCACGTCCTAACTACTGAACCGATCATCATGAAATTTTGCATACACGTTGTCAGGGGTACAAAGAAGGACATAGGGTACCTTTCATCCCGAGAAAAAGTATAGTTCCCGAGGGATAGCAAAGAACCTTTCCACGCAGACGAAGTCGCGGGCGGAAGCTAGTAGTAAACTAAATGAAGAATTTCTTGTTCACCTTTTAAATTGCGCTTAACTTTTCCCCCCATCCAATGTTCTAAAATCAACCCTTTGATCTTCGTAATTAGGTAGTTTTTCATTTGAACAGATGAGAGCGACAATGAGAGTGACAAGTTCCTCCCGATGACGTCACCAGGCAATATGGCGGAGAGTTTCTCTTCGTCCGTTAGCTCTAATATGAGCGCCAGTATGACGTCTAGTGTAAACGTATCCAGTGCGCAGCCGCGGATCAAGCGGAATAGAAAAGGTAAACTTAGTCCTGTTGACCAAGCAAGATGGTGGTCAAAGTCTGCCCAGTTGCCAATAAAAAAATCTTGAAGCACAGGCGATGATTAGGGTTCCCTCCCAACCATACTGTTAAAAACGGTATTATATATATGTTCGATTCGTTAGCCGTACCGGCTAACGAATCGAACTTCGGAAAATTTGCCGAGTTTCAAATTAAACAAGATATTATATTGAAGTAAGGAATTTCGTATTGTACTATTTGTTGAAGTTAATTGGGAGATATGGATGTTTGTGTGACCTCATGAATTAGGGTTCGTCATTTTGGCCCAATGGGGAAGGCAACTGTCAAAATGGCGCTGCGTACGCTTGTTCCACGAGAACTATGAAAACAAAGGACTTTTACTTTAAAGAAATATTTTTTTAAGCTTTAAAATAATTAAATTCTGTGTAATAGGGTTTAATAATGTTGGCACTTACAAAGTTCCGAAAAATCTGGATATAGAAAAAAAATATAAATTCTGTAAGAATTAAAAACGTCTTAATTTGGCTTTATATTCTGGCATTTGCATTGTAGAATAGTCTTTTATATCCATTTTGGGTCAATGGTTCTTTTTCGGTAAAAAAAACCACAAAATAAATATCTATTTTCCCATACATTTTGTTCTGAGCGTCTACTGTCTTAGGAACAAGCGTACGCAGCGACATCTACAATTAGCTTTGCGTTGCCAACCCCATTGGGGCTCGATTTATCTGTTTTAATTTGAAACCCGCAGACTTTTCGAAGTTCGATTCGTTAGCCGGTACGGCCCCTGTTCTTCATTTCACTAAATTATACTTTTTGCTGTTGAACAAAAATAAAGTACTTACACAAAATACTGTTATCATCATCATTGGTAGGAGGAAATACGGTTCATTTTCTAAAATACTGTTTTTAGGGTTCCGTACCCAAAGGGTAAAAACGGGACCCTATTACTAAGACTCCGCTGTCCGTCTGTTTGTCTGTCGGTCTGTCTGTCTATCACCAGGCTGTATCTCATGAACCGTGATAGCTAGACAGTTGAAATTTTCACAGATGATGTATTTCTGTTGCCGCCATAACAACAAATACTTAAAACAGAATAAAATAAATATTTAAGCTCCCATACAACAAACGTTTTTTTGTTTTGCCGTTTTTTGGTACGGAACCCTTCGTGCGCGAGTCCGACTCGCACTTCGCCGGTGTTTTTTTTCTTCTCAGACCTAAATATATTTTATTTCTTGAAAAAAGAGTTGGCAACCCTTGCGATGACTGATTTTAAAGGTTTCCCATCTCTTTCAAACATTGAACTGTATTGGACCACGACCGAGTTTTCAATATTAAAGTATTCATAATTTTGTCTTCCAGTTCCTCACATCGATGGTGATCCCACTGCTGAAGTGTCTCATGTTAGCTTTAGGGTTGCTTCAATGGCCTGCGTTCTACTTCACAAGGTAAGGAAAACCTTCAAACGCCCAGATACCTGCTCTTCTAGCCAAGGTAATATTTGCAAATCTTCATTATTACTACGCTTTGGAAAGATGTATGGAATTGGCATAAGTTTTCATTGACAATCGATTTTTATCATGTTTCCAAAGTGAAGTGGTCATGGGCGTAGGAAGGAGGGAGAGAGGGGGTAAAACCGTTCATAAACCATTAAGAGTTACTTATTTTTATTGTAAGTTTAGTTTTTTATGTTTGAGAATACCAGCACTCCTACTCACCTGCACCTAAATCAACTTCAGCCGCCCTAGCATGTATATCGTTTTATAAAAGTAATAAATTGATATATCATATCGCGCTTTGAGGGCGAATGAAGTTGATTTAGGGGTGATCTTTTTGATATATGGCATATACATATACGCCCATGGAATGGAAGTCATAACGAAAATTTGCAAATTTTTACTTTGGCTAGAGGGCCGGCAGGCTAAAGTAACTGGTCTTTAATTATGTAAAGTTTAAATTGCTTGGTTGATTTTGAAATGTCGTTCAAACTATTCATGTCGTTTCTAGGATATCCTAATCACTACACCCATGGGCGCCGAATGTATATCGCCATCGTCAGCGAACAAACTGCAGGAGATATCCAAAGCGTTCTTCACCAAACTACCGCCCTTCGCAGCGGTTGACGGCGGGAAGAGAGAATTCTCTATGGCCAACGACGCTCTAGACAGGGCGACGAGTTTGAATCATTTGAGGTTAGACCAGAGTCAAATTCATTATTGTTTTTATTTTATTACCATTTCCTATGAAAATATGTATAATTTTATTTATTATGGAATTAGGTTTACTTAAAGTCAGATTACTAGTCTCCCAGCTAAAATGTAAACAAAGTAATGTCACTGTCAAACTGACCTTGATAGTAACTTTTTCAGATATAAACCTTGGGTCACTTTTATACCTTTTAATTTATTTCATTCATTTTTAAGTATTTTTCATTATCCTTATAACGAGTTTACGTAAACTGTTGAAGATGCTGCTCATGTCGGTAAAACAGTCGATGAAAGTCAACAGAGTGATAGTTTTCAATGACGAATAAAGTAGTTTCATGCGTTGCCTATTACAAACATTATATCTTTAAAAAGTTCAAAACACGATATATTTTGATCATATAGCGTTTTATCGACACTACTACCAAAATCCATTGTCTTTTAACACTAAAGGTCTCTACCCACTCACTACACCGTATCATACCATGGCCCTGCTAGGAACTTGTCAGCAGGCAAAAAAATATTCGTTATTTGGAAAAGTATGTCAAGTGCATGGCCAGTGACGGGACCGGGAATAATGTCATACTTTTCAATACAAAGAATATTTTTTGTCCGATACGTTCCTAGCACTGTCATGGTATGGTACCTACGGTGTGGTGGGCAGACACCTCTAAACGTGATAAATCGCCATATCATATCGCGTTTCGGTGGTCATGCTAGGGAGGCTGACATGGCATAATTATTATGTTCCCAGGCTAATAACATCCGAAGTGACAATAGATGGCAGTGACAAAACCACTTCACTCGGCAACCAAACTGTGTGCGAGGCAGCTATAGGCAGGTTGCTCCTTAGAGAGTGTCTGTACCAATACAATGAGGAGACACCCCAAGGCTTCGATTTGATACACTTCGAAAATTTCGGTAAGCTTTAAAAAGATATTTTTGGAAATTAACTTGTACAAAGCAAAATAGTTCTTAAATGTTCAATAGTAGCGCCTATTATTGATTGGCATCTGTAAAAGAGTCACTCGCGGGCACTGATCCGGATCGAACGCGTCGCGATTAACCCATCAGTGCGTCCACGCATAGTTCGCAACTACCGTAAAAATGAAATGTGCTAAGTGTACAAAACTAATTAACAAAAAATCTCCTGGAATACTGTGCAATAAATGCAATAAATGGTTTCACGCGTCGTGTATGTCCATCACAAATGATCAACTAAGTGTGTTACAATCCACCGACTCGGTGGATTGGAAATGTCGTACGTGTACAGGCACTACCAAACCGAGACGCTTGTCATGCATCTTACCAGAAGCAGAGGATGACGACAACACCGACACTGAAATTTTATCGAGCAGTATCTCCAACCAAATTCTTATGGATATTCGTCGAGAAGTACGTGAAACAATACGCATTGAAATGCAGACATCGTTGCAGTTCCTATCTGATAAAATTGATGATTACGAATTAAAAATCAAAACGTTTCTCAAGCAAGGCAAAGAATTGGAAAATCAGTGTAACGACTTGAAAAATGTATGTAAAAACTTGAAAATCCGGAACGAGGCACTAGAACAAAGAATTTCAACTTTAGAGCAAAACCAGCTATTAGACCAAGTCGAAATATGTGGTGTGTCAGAAAAGGACAATGAAAATGTACAAGATGTATGTAAAACTATCTGCAGCTCGCTCAAAATCAGCCCAGACTCGATCATTAAAGCCTATCGCAAAAAAATTTACAAAAAGCAGGGTACTACAAAAACGATTTCATCATCGACTATTGTTGTCCAGCTACGCGATGGTCACCGTGACAACTGGCTCCAGTCTTCAAAAACCACCAACTTAACGGGCGAAAACATTGGCTTGAGCGAAAATAATAAAATATTTATTAGAGAAGTCCTTACGCCTCATATGTCGTTTTTATTGTGGAAGACTAAAAACAGTCTAAAAGAAACGGGCTTATACAAATATGTTTGGTACAAAAATGGGAAAATTCTCGTACGTCAGACTGATAACAAAAAAGTATTTACTGTTAGATGTGAGAGTGACATTGAGGACCTTGCATCCAAAGTACCAACTACGGAATAAACCTACACCTAGTTCTTGTAAGATTAATGATTCAACTATTTATACACAGCCTAAAAAATGGATAATTCATACTCGGAAATTCAAGAAAATACCTATAGCAATTGGAACTCATTTATGAATAATATTGATTTTAAGAACTATCACAACCTATGTATACTACATGTCAACATTCGGTCAATGCTAAAAAACTTTGACCAATTGGATTATATTGTTTCGTCTAGCGCACGCACAGTACATATTGTTGTGCTCACAGAAGTAAATATAAAAGATACATGCAAAAACTTATTTCAACTACAAAACTATGACATGTATTCGCAGCTACGTTCCCGGCAAAAAGGAGGAGGCGTAATAGTTTATATACACAACAGTTTGAACTACACAAGGTATCCAGTATCAAGTATACATTTTGAGTGTGTGTTAGGCGAAATAGAAACACCGGACAAATTCAGGGCTAATCTATGTGCAGTGTATAGGCCTCCTAATTTAAGTGAATCATCGTTTGTTTCTGAGTTATCGCGAGTTATAGAATCTTCGCAATGTAAGTACTCTTATATTTTAATTGGTGACATGAACATTGATTTGTTTAAACGTAATTCGGTGCGCACGACATATCTTAATGCCATGTGTGACAAAGGGCTAGACTGTGGGATTACGCAGTACACGCGTGTGGAAACAAAAGGCGGTAAAATAACAAAATCGTGTATTGATCACATCTTTTTACGTGCGATTTACTGTCGTGACGTACGCACAGCTGTTATAAACAGTAAGATTGCTGACCACTACATAACCGGTTCCGTTATTATTTGCGACTCGGAAAACAATGAAACTGGGTACAGATATATAAATAGATTCGATAATCAAGAACTGGTGAATGAGTTACGTAAAATTAACTGGCAGCCTGTTATGGAGTTAACCAATCCGAATGATATTTTTAAATACATTACAAACCAATTTTCGCAAGTGTATAAGAGTTGTAAGAAGAAATGTAAAATAAAAATAGGCAAACGCTACGATTGTAAATGGGCAAATAGTCGTTTAATTTATATGTGCAAAAAAAAGGAAGAACTTTTTGAAATTTGGAAACAAGATGAAAGCAACAAAGTAAATTTATTATTATATAATAAGTATAGAAATCTTACAAATAAATATATAAATAAGACAAGAAATAAGCACATTAAACAGACTATATCTGATAACTTCCAAAATTCAAAAAAAGTATGGCAAATTATTAACTGTGTCTGTGGTAAAATTTATAAGTCTTTAGATGACGTCATATTAAAACATTTTAAGGACGATTTAAAAACAATTTGTAATAAATTTGCATATGGTTTCTCAGATAACATTAAAAACTTAAACACTAGCTGTAATGTTAAGTTATTATCAGATAATTCGTATCAGATGGAATCAAATATGTCAATTAGAATTAAGTTTGCAACAAACGAAATAATACATAAAATAATTAATAACATGAATAAGAATAAAAGTCCAGGTATTGATAGCATCAGAGTAAAAGACTTATTATGTATAAGCGAAGAGATCACTCCAGTAATTTGTCACCTAATTAATGCGTGTATTTCCGCGTCACTTTATCCTGATCGGCTTAAAATAGGCATAATCAGACCTGTGCATAAAAAGGGTTGCTATAGCAATATAGACAACTATAGGCCGATTACAATATTATCCTGCATCGATAAAGTAGTTGAGAGATACCTCGGTAACGAATTAACAGATTTTTTAACAAACAACAAATTAATTAATGACAAACAGTACGGGTTCCAAAGAGGGCGTAGTACCTCGCAGCTGCTTTCTCGATTTGTCGATGAGGTCAACCATCACCTGGATAATCGGAATCATGTGCTGGTTGTCTTCATTGACTTTAGTAAGGCATTTGATGTTTTGAATTATAGTATGCTTTTTTCTAAGTTGCAACAGATTGGTGTGCGGGGCCCAATGTTGGAATGGTTTCGAGATTATCATAAAAATAGGCATACATTAGTCAGTGTAAATGGGGACACCAGTGATCCTATTCCCACAGAACAGGGCACGGCCCAGGGTTCAATCCTGGGACCTACTGAATATCTGGTCTACGTTAACGACATGTGCAATCTCTTCCAAAATGGCTCCGTGTACCAATTTGCTGATGACACATGTTTGGTTGCGCACAGTAAGGACATTTGTGAGGCGCAGAAAATTATGCAATACAATTATGACTTGCTATGCAAATGGGCGCACGATATGGGTCTTGTTATCAATGCCAATAAAACAAAACTTTTGCATATAAGATCGCCCTACATAAAATGTCTTACTGATCCAACTGTAATATCACATAGCCACCAATGTTTGCATGACCAGCCTGTCTCGTGTAGCTGTGAAAAACTTGAAATAGTAAGTCAGCATACTTATCTGGGCCTCATCATTGATAAACATCTTAATTGGAGACCTCATGTAGAATACATATGTAACAAATTAAGATCACTTCGAGCTAAATTTTCTATCCTTAAATTTAAATTACCTTACAATATACTAAGAATGTTGTACTTATCATTAGGTGAATCAATAATAGGTTATGGACTCAGTAGCTATGGTCGAACATATAAAACTAACATTGACTTAATATACAAACTTCAACTAAGCATACTTAAAACAATTATCCCAAAATATTTAAGAAAAAAATATAAAGAAAATGAAATAGGGTTGTTGAAGCACTGCAGAATTATGTCAGCTTACAATAAAATTAATTATCAAATAGTACTTGAGGACTACCATAACATTGAGTCCCTAACTGCTAAAGTTAGGCATAGTAAACTGCGCAAACTAAACAGTACACCAATGTTTGTTCTACCTAAATATAATAATGAATATGGTAAAAGGACGTGGAAATATACGCTACCCAATATATTAAACAGGCTTCCGCATACATTACAAAATAGTATCTTAAAGAACTACAAGACCTGTAAACATTTATTAAAAAAATACTATATACTGGGATCAAGTGAATGATTATAAATATAATGCTGTAATACGACTCATTCGTGCAAGTATAAACCTCAATTAGGTTTTAAGCGCGTCTAGTTTTTAACTTCTGTAATTGTTATGTTATGAACAAATAAATTAAAAAAAAAAAAAAACTCTTTATGTAGTTATTTTCATTGGATGATAGTTGTGTCAACATAATGAAATGGAGTTGTACTCTGAGCTGTAAGAGCAATATCAAAGTAATATTGTAAGTGAGAAGGCGCTATCCGTAATGTATATCTCTCCATCTCACTTATTGTGTTAACATTCCTTCGTTTCAGACCGTTACTTGCAATTCAATTAATAAAACTTTTTCAGAGGATGAAGAAAAAAAAGCAACACGTGCAAATATCAAAGTAAACTTCAAACAGACCTCAAAATACATGCGCGTCGCGGGAGAAAAGAAACTAGTCTACCCTACTACAGACGTTATGTAAGAATTATTCAAACTTTTTACACTTTTTTTTATTTATTTATTTACTTATTTTCCAACTTACAACTATCTTTATAGTCTCATAACATAATTTGGTAGTGTAGACTTATTTACTTATCCTTAAAATATTTTTGGATAACCTGACGTGCTGTGGGCTATACTTATTTACACTGCATACTAAATACATCGTTTTTAGGGTTCCGTACTCAAAGGGTAAAATCGGGACCCTAACTCGACTAAGACTTCAACTGTCTGTCTGTCTGTCACCGGGCTGTGTCTCATGAACCGTGATACCTAGACAGTTGAAATTTTGACAGATGTATTTCTGATGCCGCTATAACACGATGCGCATTCGTGAGATGAAACAACTATACAATTTTTAGTGACATCCAAAATATAAGTTAAATTGACCTATAAAAATGTTGGTTGGCCCTCAATTCAGTGTCTATTTTCTAGTATAAAATGCACGCCATTCTTCGTGGACGTAGAACTAACACTGATAGAGAGAATGGCGGCGACGTTCTACGGCAACGCCGCCACCAACAACAAGTCGCCGGCCGCCGCGCCTCCGCCGCAGAATCAGCTAAACTTGTCCCTGCAATGTCCGAACTTGAGTGCCATTTTAAGGTTAGTATATGGCTCAGTTTATTTAGCTTCTTTAACTTACTAAAGAGGTTAGTATGGTTACATTCTTCGTGGACGTAGAACTAACACTGATAGAGCGAATGGCGGCGACATTCTGCGGCAACGCCGCCACCAACAACAAGTTGCCGGCCGCCGCGCCTCCGCCGCAGAATCAGCTAAACTTATCTCTGCAATGTCCGAACTTAAGTGCCATTTTAAGGTTAGTATATGGCTCAGTTTATTTAGCTTCTTTAACTTACTAAAGAGGTTAGTATGGTTACATTCTTCGTGGACGTAGAACTAACACTGATAGAGCGAATGGCGGCGACATTCTGCGGCAACGCTGCCACCAACAACAAGTCGCCGGCCGCCGCGCCTCCGCCGCAGAATCAGCTAAACTTATCTCTGCAATGTCCGAACTTGAGTGCCATTTTAAGGTTAGTATATGGCTCAGTTTATTTAGCTTCTTTAACTTACTAACAAGGCTAGTATGGTTACGTTCTTCGTGGACGTAGAACTAACACTGATAGAGAGAATGGCGGCGACGTTCTACGGCAACGCCGCCACCAACAACAAGTCGCCGGCCGCCGCGCCTCCGCCGCAGAATCAGCTAAACTTATCTCTGCTATGTCCGAACTTGAGTGCCATTTTAAGGTTAGTATATGGTTCAGTTTATTTAGCTTCTTTAACTTACTAACGAGGCTAGTATGGTTACATTCTTCGTGGACGTAGAACTAACACTGATAGAGCGAATGGCGGCGACATTCTGCGGCAACGCTGCCACCAACAACAAGTCGCCGGCCGCCGCGCCTCCGCCGCAGAATCAGCTAAACTTATCTCTGCAATGTCCGAACTTGAGTGCCATTTAAGGTTAGTATTTGGCTCAGTTTATTTAGCTTCTTTAACTTACTAACAAGGCTAGTATGGTTACGTTCTTCGTGGACGTAGAACTAACACTGATAGAGAGAATGGCGGCGACGTTCTACGGCAACGCCGCCACCAACAACAAGTCGCCGGCCGCCGCGCCTCCGCCGCAGAATCAGCTAAACTTATCTCTGCAATGTCCGAACTTGAGTGCCATTTTAAGGTTAGTATATGGTTCAGTTTATTTAGCTTCTTTAACTTACTAACGAGGCTAGTATGGTTACAATCTTCGTGGACGTAGAACTAACACTGATAGAGAGAATGGCGGCGACGTTCTACGGCAACGCCGCCACCAACAACAAGTCGCCGGCCGCCGCGCCTCCGCCGCAGAATCAGCTAAACTTGTCCCTGCAATGTCCGAACTTGAGTGCCATTTTAAGGTTAGTATATGGCTCAGTTTATTTAGCTTCTTTAACTTACTAACAAGGCTAGTATGGTTACGTTCTTCGTGGACGTAGAACTAACACTGATAGAGAGAATGGCGGCGACGTTCTACGGCAACGCCGCCACCAACAACAAGTCGCCGGCCGCCGCGCCTCCGCCGCAGAATCAGCTAAACTTATCTCTGCAATGTCCGAACTTGAGTGCCATTTTAAGGTTAGTATATGGCTCAGTTTATTTAGCTTCTTTAACTTACTAACAAGGCTAGTATGGTTACGTTCTTCGTGGACGTAGAACTAACACTGATAGAGAGAATGGCGGCGACGTTCTACGGCAACGCCGCCACCAACAACAAGTCGCCGGCCGCCGCGCCTCCGCCGCAGAATCAGCTAAACTTGTCCCTGCAATGTCCGAACTTGAGTGCCATTTTAAGGTTAGTATATGGCTCAGTTTATTTAGCTTCTTTAACTTACTAAAGAGGTTAGTATGGTTACATTC
Source organism: Agriphila geniculea (assembly GCA_943789525.1). NCBI lineage: Eukaryota > Metazoa > Arthropoda > Insecta > Lepidoptera > Crambidae > Agriphila > Agriphila geniculea. The sequence continues at coordinate 17,563,947 of OX038883.1, read as the reverse complement.
TTCGTGGACGTAGAACTAACACTGATAGAGAGAATGGCGGCGACGTTCTACGGCAACGCCGCCACCAACAACAAGTCGCCGGCCGCCGCGCCTCCGCCGCAGAATCAGCTAAACTTGTCCCTGCAATGTCCGAACTTGAGTGCCATTTTAAGGTTAGTATATGGCTCAGTTTATTTAGCTTCTTTAACTTACTAAAGAGGTTAGTATGGTTACATTCTTCGTGGACGTAGAACTAACACTGATAGAGAGAATGGCGGCGACGTTCTACGGCAACGCCGCCACCAACAACAAGTCGCCGGCCGCCGCAGAATCAGCTAAACTTATCTCTGCAATGTCCGATCTTGAGTGCCATTTTAAGGTTAGTAGTTAGTACACCACGCGCGGCGAGTTGAGAGCTCTCGGGAAATGTAGAGGGGGTATGCGCAGTAGTAATTTGTTATTAAAAATAAAACTGCGCATACCCTCTCCACACTTCCGAGAGCTCTTAACTCGCTGGGCGAGTTATATAGGCTCAGTTTATGTAGCTTCATTAACTTACTAACGAGGCGTTATTCTGTTTAACTTTTCGGTTTCGTAACCCGAGTGCTATTTTAAGGTTAGTACAGATGCCGGCATATATATTGGCAAGAAAATGAAAGAGACAAAAGATGCGCAGTAGCCATAAACTTAGTGTTTATGGCTACTGCGCATCTTTTGTCCCTTTCTTTCTCTTGCCAATATATATGCCGGGCAGTATATGTATGTATAAGGCTCAGTTTATTACCGACTTTATGCAGTTTCTTTATTTTACTAATGAGGTAATATTCAGTTCATTCTGTTTAACTTGTCTCTACAATGTCCGAACCTGAGTGTTATTTTACGGTTAGTGTAAAGCTCGCTTTATAGAAACTTTCTTATCTTACTGACAAGGCGAGAATCTGTTTATTGTGTCCGGACATTAAATATAGTTCTCATTTCCGATAGGATTTCATTGTCTATGACCACATCATGGTCCTCGAGAATTAGTAAATTTTGAATCTTCTCTAAGTGTGGCGGGCGCGGCGGGCAGACGACGACGAAAGCACTTGGGATATCGTCCACACTAAACCACACACGTCACAAATAATAATATCACTTGATAACTCTCAGTTAGTGGACTGTAAACACTAAAATAGGCACTTAAAAACACTTCATAGGTTGATCGCCAGCTGGACGAGGAAGGCGGTTGAACACTTGGTCAGAAAACACTATTACGGAACACACAATCAATCACAGAGTTCATAAGTTAATGTTATTTCACTTCACAGTTGTTCGTATCACTCACTATTAACTTTATAAAATGTCACACTGACGTACAACACAAATACTTGTTCAATTTAACACTTATAATTCACTATTCACCACTGTTTCATAGTCGGCGCACAGTCAATGTTCGTAGCACGACTCGTAGCTTCGTAGCAACCTCGTAGTCCGTAGCACTTGACACTATCTCACAATCCGAACATAGTCACAGTTACTAATTTGCCACACGAAAGCACTCAAACACTTAATCTTTAACTTTGCCGCGCTTTCTATCAGAACACACTAACTTGGACACTAACTATTCACTTTGACTTCATAACTAACTTTTACTGGAACCTTTTCTTTATAATGAAACCACTATTTACTGTTTCTTCTTTTATTTCTTCCTTTTTCTTCTTTTACAAAGGTATCTTCATTATCAGAAAACTATACGCTTACTTCGACCTCTCCGATTTATATATCGATCGATAATTAATACTAGAAAATTCGGAACCAATCAAATTTCTTGGAATTTTCTTGAAAATCAATCTAGAACTTTCTAATCTTTCTAGAACTCGGACCTCTCTGTCTTACAGTATGTCTGTCCTGTTCACGCGCAACTATCTTTGTCTAATTCTAAACAAAACTATCTCTATCTCTTTCTAACATCGAAATAAGCGCATGTTTTTACAAACCTTTGATAAAAGTAACATAAACTTAATTTCTAAAGATAGAACTATGAAAATATAATCGAATACTAACTATTTTATAACAAAACTTCAATTATTTCAAAAGATATTTACAAAAAACTTTCGGGGGCTTTCTATGTGGTATTGCCCCTTTGGTATGCCTAATTTCCAAAAATTGGGGCTTTGTCTTCAAGGTATTGCCCTATTGGTATACCCTAACTTTTACCTAAACATTTGCTAAAACTTTATCTATTTACTATAAAAACAATGAAAAATTACTTAAGATATTGCTTAAAACACAAATCCTACTTATTAGATAACAAACAAACAGAACTTACATGATTTAAGAACGTAAGAAATTATACAAAGTCTTAACTACCTATCTTAGATAACAATATTTTTTAAAATATGAATCTATCTATCTCAAACATATTAAAATACGAATCTTAAAATATCAATGTCACTATTTACAAACACTGATCACTTTCACTTTGTTTTCACATCGTGTCTTTAGCACTTGATCACTTTCATATCATATTGTGTCACTATCACTTATCACTTCACATTGCGTCGCTAACACTAAGTAATTGGTAAACTTCAATATATTGAATGCGCATTTTTTCATGAAGTTAAATGAGTCGTATAAAATCAAAGGCGGCAATGTAGGGTTTTACTAATTTTTGGTAAATCGAAAAAGAAAAAATCAAGATGGCGAAATTTCGTGGATTTTGTATGAAAGAATGCCGTCTTTGATTCTAATAAGAGATTTGTAATCCAATTTACTAGAGGAAATGGCCGCTTTTGATTAATAATCGGTTGAACAGTCGATGACGTTTAAAATTTGCAATGCTGCTGTATCAATAAGTCATTTTTTTAAAATACCCTACATTACCGCCTTTGATTCTATACGACTCAAATGAACTCCTGTGTTACGAATTTAAGTTACCAATGAAATAAAACTATGCCGATTCCACTGTAAAAAACGTTAAAAAATTGCTTCGTGTACATTTTGACCTGGGGGCGGGGCCCTACCGGCTAACTTTTCGAACTTCGGCGGGTCTGCCGTGCCGTTAAGACAGATAAATCGATGTAAGGAATTTCGTATTGTACTATTTGCCGAAGTTATTTGGAAGATGTCGATGTTCGTGTGACATCATGAATTGCGGTTCGCCATTTTGGTCTGATTGGAGCTCGATTTATCTGTTTTAATTTGAAGCCCGGCAGACTTGCCGAAGTTCGATGCGTTAGCCGGTGCAGCCCCTGTATAGTATGACCACACTTAATCCCTTATATTATAATCTAGGTTTCCTATAGCGGATTTAAGGCCGGGCGTAAACCGTGAGACTAGACGCGTTCGCCCCGACTACCTCTCGTTCAAGTTCCAGAACGTAACCATCGGCTCACAGCAGACGCCCAGCGTCAGACCACTGCCTACCACAGTCACACTGAAAGCTACTACCCTGGACTTGTATTATCATGTGAGTAATGTTTGGAAATATTTAGGGTCTATTTGACACGTTGAGATAAACAATCTACTTGACAGATCATTGTATAGAAATCATTCTCTGTTATTAGGGTTCCGTACCCAAAGGGTAAAAACGGGACCCTTTTACTAAGACTCAGCTGTCCGTCTGTCTGTCACCAGGCTGTATCTCATGAACCGTGATAGCTAGAAAGTTGAAATTTTTACAGATGATGTATTTTTGTTGCCGCTATAACAACAAATACTAAAAACAGAATAAAATTAATATTTGAGAGGGCTCCCATACAACAAACGTAATATTTTTGCCGTTTTTGGTACGGAACCCTTCGTGCGCGAGTCCGACTCGCACTTGGCCGGTTTTTAAATTTAACCAATAGTTAATGCTTAATCCAAAACTGTGTTGTTTGTTAAACTATTTTTAAGGAACTAAAACATTATTGACTATTGTCTGTATACAATTGTCGAATGAAGATTTGATAAGATGTATATATTCTACAGGAAAATGACAGTTTACCTGCAACACATATTGCTCGTACAACTATGAGCGACCCGATGGAGGGAAACATACTAGCTGGCAACGTAAATGCTTCGCCTCTGCCAACGTAAGTACAATACTTGCCTTACAAAAAGCTAAGAATATTACTTACCACAGTTATTACAAATTGAATTTGACTAGACTTGATTCCGGCAAACATCTTGACGTTCTTTCGACGAAGTGGTGATAAGTTCGCGTAGTTGTGGGCGACTCGGGTCAAATAACCCGGGTAACCCGAGTTACTTCTCCAGCCCGTCAACTCGGGTTGATTTTTTCCTAGCCCGGGTTGACTCGGTTGACGCGCCACGCGCGTCGCCCGGCACCCGCGTGGCGCGTACGCGACTTACCAACCGAGTCAACCCGGATTTGGACATAATCAACTCGGCAGCGGGCCAACTTGGTTCCGTGTGTGGCACTGTAATACCACTCGCGCTCGCCTTGCGGCCCACCGCTTCCCCGCCCGCGTTATATCACCTTTTTTACCGATGTTTAGAAGTTCCTAAGTTATTTTGTTATCCTTACTAATATTATAAATGCGAAAGTCCGTTTGTTTGTTACGCCTTCACGTCGTAACTACTGAACCGATCATCATGAAATTTTGCATACACGTTGTCAGGGGTGCAGAAAAGGGCATAAGGTACCTTTCATCCAGAAAACACGTATAGTTCCCGAGGGATAGCAAAAAAAACTGTCCACGCAGACGAAGTCGCGGGCGGCCGCTAGTTAGGTATATTTTTATTTTGGTATGTCAATTTTTTGAATTTTTTTTAATGCCAAATAATTGGTAGTTAAATTATCAGTCTTAGCGATATTTAACATTTTCATTTTAATAAAAAAGCTTAATTTATGTATTAATCTCAGTACCTAACTCATGCTCAATTATTAATAATAAACAGTTGATAATAACAGTAACTATTTGTTTTATTATTCATTCATGATCTCTTAACTCTTATAATTTGCAACTTGCAACGGCAACCGAGTTGGTTCAGTTGAATAGTTCAAATACAAACAAAACGAGTTGAAGCCCGGGTCAGCATAGATTTCAACTCGGATGACTAGAGTTGAAAAAATTGCGACTCGGCGGCCCATCGCTGATCCGAGTTGGCCTGGGTCAGCATTAAGTTCAACTCGGGTGACCCGAGTCGAAAAGATTGCGACTGGGCCCATCGCTAATTCGCGCATGTGCACTTGCGAGCGACCAATAGCGCGCGCCCCTCTCCCGCCGCCCGCGTACCTCACCGTTACGCCTACCCAAAATACACGTTCTACACAATCCCCACCCGATTTCAAAATGTACTATATCTTACGGTGGTTTAATTTTCTCCCTAGGATCTCACTAACATTCAAGCCTCGTCTGTCCAACAAGGGTCCTTTCGACACGCTATCGGATGACGTATCGTTCGAGCCAGCGGTTCCCAACCCGATGACAACGTCCATGTATGTGATGAACAACCTGCGTAGTGCTGCCCCCAGCCCCTTCAGCGGCAAGAAGATGGCCCACCAGAGTGTCACCAAACACGAAAACGACGCACAAAGTGAGTAGATCTTGAGCGCTGCGTGCAATTCATTTTTCAGGTCCAATCAGTGTCTCATCCTGATAACGTGATTGGCTACTTTACATTGGAGTCCACCAAATACAATAATGACGCGACAAGTTAGTAGTCTCCGGTACATGAGTTGATGCAAACTGTTTTCGCTACCGTAAACTATCGTTTTCTCGTTTCCACTTGCATAGACTGTGAGCAGTATCCAATAGTTTTCGGTAGCGAAAATAGTTTGCATCAACTCATGGTAGAGCTACTGATCATTAGTGCTGAGCAAGAGATGTGCAGCCCCCGTATTATGACCTCTTATTTCCTGGCAGTTTTTTGACTGGTTATCAATCTATCTCTTTTATTTGCTATACAGCGAGAAAGAGATGTAACTATAGCAATTCATAAACCTGGCAAGTTTTAAGAGGTTGTAATACCCCCACAGGTCATTTTTCATGTCTGATAGGTGGGCACACCCTACCGATTACGTGATTACGTGGCTACTTACATGATGCAGGAGTGTACCAAATACGGAGAAAACTACGCGCATAGTACGTCGAGTCTCTGGTACTGATCTTGAGCGAGAGATGCGCAGTAGGGCTTGAGCTCCGGAATTCCGGAACTGACTCAATTCCGGAATTCCGATGAAATCCAATATCGTTTCCAATTCCGGAATTAGCGAGAGCAATATCGGAATTTCGATATTGGAAAAAAATATTATTACGCGGCTTGAGGCGCGGCGGGCCGTACGCGGCTCAGGTGTGGTATGACCTTATTTTCGGACACGTTCTTTTTATTACAGAATTAGGGAGTGTTTAGTTTAGTATTAGAAAAGGTAGACTAGAACTCCCGAGTGCCAATTATGTATATTGCCAGAGAAAAAAAAATGTTAAAAACGGCGGATTTTTTGGGCCCATAATTAGAAAAAAAAAATGCGCTGAAATTATACAATTTATATAAAGTTTGGTCGCTAGACATGAAGGAACGACTAAAGGTGCGTAATTTCATTTAAACCTTGTGCTGTAGGTACAATACGAGTAATTCGTATTTTCTCCTTATTTTTATTTTTATTCTCTGAAACTGATTCGTATTAGCACTCATTTTCACATAAAACACATCCGCAGACCATATTCAATGTGTCACAAAAAAACTGGATGCTAATCTCGAGGGGTATACGAGAAACGGCTGTTTGAGTTTTTTTGTTAGGGCTGCTCTGCTACTTATAGGTGTCCTACTTGGGCCTAAATTTAATAATATTTTGCACATATTTTTGAGTGAAACTTTTTCAAAGTTTTTATCACACGCATTATTACAAATTTTCTTCCATAAAAAAATCGATATTCTTTTACTCGAAAATTATAGGTTTATTTGAATAAAATAATGAAACCAGTAAAAGTAATTTGTAATAAAAAGGGGGGTTCGTAAAAAATATATACTTAATCTAATATAAAACTTGGACTAAATAAATAATATTAATTGCAAATTTGAAACGTGTCAACTATGACTGTCAAATATTGGGCCCAATACAGATTTAGCTCGAATTCGTATACCCTTCGAAATTAGCATCCAGTTTTTTTGTGAAAATTGAGTGCTAATACGAATCAGTTTCAGAGAAAAAAAAAATAAAAACAAAAACCGGCCAAGTGCGTGTCGGGCCACGCGCCATAGGGTTCCGTAGTTACCTTATACCATACCATATTTAATACCACCTATAATTTTTCGTCTGTAAAAATAACTTTGTTTTTCACAGTGTTGGTATGAATGACAAAGTTATATTTGCGGTTTTGGAAAATGTGCTATATCTCAAAAACTAATTACTATATCTCGTTCAAACCAATTTTGGTTGAAAGTATTTATTAAGATCTACAGCATATATTTTTTTTAGATTTTTCACTCTTTTATTTCAAAAGTTAAAGGGGGGGGGACACACATTTTACCACTTTGGCGGTGAATATCTTTCAAACGGTTGACTTTGCGAAAAAGTTGTCTTAGAAACCTTAATGTCATTTTTAAAGACCTATCTATAGACACCCAACACGTGTTGGATTGAAGAAAAAAAAATTTTTCAGTTTCAGTTCCATGTATGGGGAGCCCCCCCTTAATCTTTTATTTTTCTTATTTTTGTATTAAATTCGTTAAGCGGTTAACAGAATACATCTACTTACCAAGTTTCAACTGTGTAGTCTTAATACTTTCGGAATAAAGTGGCTGTGACATACGGACAGACAGACAGACAGACAGACAGACATGACGAATCTATAAGGGTTCCGTTTTTTGCCATTTAGGCTACGGAACCCTAAAAAAGGAGAAAATACGAATTGAAACAATTCCTCCAACGAGCGTAGAAGCTGAAAGAGCTTTTTCAGCGGTCACTTACATTTGTAATCGCGTACGAAGCTCACTAAACGACGACAGCTTAAATGCGCTTACATTTTTGAAATTTCATTACGAAGAAAAATAGTACTTAACAGCTGTCGTCCGTTAGTGAGCTTCGTAATCTTCGTATGCGATTTAAATTACTTCACTCTTCTTTAATTTCTGAATAATTATTTCTTTTTTTTATTATAGTTCAAAAACTTAATGCGATTTTTTTGTTTTATTTATTCATATTTCGGATACCTACTGAGGAAGTAAATCCATAAATTCATATTTAAATAATTAAAAATTTTGGAAAAATTTCCAAATTTAAATTAGAGTAAATAAATCTTTTAACTAGATGTCATTAGTAGGTACAAAAATATCCTCATGAGTTCCGGAATTCCGGACTTGAAATACTGAACATCGAAACACAATTCCGGAATTGAAAAAGCGTCCGATATTCAAGCCCTAATGCGCAGTAGCACTTTCTAGATTCGATCGGCGATGCGGACGGAGGCTCTCCAATAATGTGATTGGCTACTTGCGGGCCGCAGCAGTCGTGATTCGTAGGTTTCGACTTCTAGATTTCGCGTTATTGGTCCTGAAATGTTAGATGCTCAAACCGATCCACTCTCAAGATCCGTGATGGATTTGTGACACCTTCGTCGTTGTTTATGATATCCAGTGCAAAGGTGCTCTAACTTTTAACCCCGATCTAAGCACAATATCTTCATGATATCATAACATCGAAGGTTTACTTCTAGTAATATGCCGGGTGTAACAAGACCTTCAACGAAGCCGAGGTCTACGTATTCTGCCCATCATCAGGACCATTTCACCACGCAATGTAACGCGTACATTTTGACGTACAACAGTTTGAAGCGTTCATGGCGGAACTTGACAGACTGATCGTACTCGATCACGTTTGTTAAGCAACGCTCGGTCCGGTCAGGTGTCGGATGGGTGACCGTTAAGGTGCCATTACAACTGAGCGCTTCCGTGCTTCGGAGGGCACGTTAAACCGTCAGTCCCGGCTGTTGTCGTCTGATAACAGTCGTTAAGCCAAGTTAGAGGCCTTACAGGCGGCTTGATGAACTCTAACACCAGAGGTGGCCACTAATTCTCATTCGATAAGAAGAAAATGCGTACAACAGACCGTGCCTGCGAGTGTATGCTACAGAGCTGCGTGCGGCCGAGTTGAAAGGCAACGTTTATGTGCGTGCTCATGAGATACATTGAGTGATGACGTTTTGAAGCCATTGTTTGTTTACTAAACACTTAAAATTTTGATAATGTTTATTTGGACAAAAATTAGGAAATAACTAATAAAATAAGATTTCATTTTGAAAAAAATTTTTTTGTGATTTTAAATCATCTTAATATAACATATTTTTGACTTTGACCTTCAATAACTTCGTAGCTATTGATTTCCCAGGTATAGTCTAAAAGATAAAAATTATCCTGATGATGGGCGAAATGCGTGGACTTCGGCTTCGTTGAGGGTATTTTTACACCCGTTATAAGTCAATGACTTCGAACTACCAAACAGTATTTGTTTCAGGTCAAGAAGAAGAGCTGATAGTGCCTGGTACTGAAGAAGAAATGGCGGAATTCACTAGCAGCGCCGTTGAACATTCGTCCATACATCTTGAATTCAACTTGCCCATACTTAGCTTGCAACTTGAGTAAGTGAGAATTTAAATATTCTTACCTGACTTCTTGTTGTGAACTAGCTAAATAAAGTATTTCTGAGCGCACTAATTATAAAAAAAACACTTCTAGACATGGTATCATTCACTAATTACAATACTAAGTAATGACATTCCATTATATCTCGCAACTCTAATGCAAAATTGTATACAGGGTGGATTTTTGAGACGGTACATTAAGGGCAGGTACCTTTACCGTTATATTTACAGGAAAACGTTCCTTCTTAAAGAGCATTTTGATCACAGTTAGAAATAGGATCATTTCGTAATAAAAAATATTTCGAGTCGATCTTTTTCCAAAATCTGTGAATGCAGTTTAGAATCTCTTGAAAAGTTATCCTAGAAACGTTTTCCTGTAACTATAACGGTTAAGGTACCTGCCCTTAATGTACCATCTCAAAAATCCACCCTGTATGTATATGCCACCAGATCCAAACAGCTTTACGAGATAATCTACAACCGGATCAACTCCGACCTCCTGCTGTGGGAGCCGCAGTTCGTGGACCCCTTCGAGATCAACCCGCTCATGACCCAGTCTATATACCCCGCCTTTGGAGCTTGCAAAGGCAGTGGCTATGGTAAGACATAGTTTAACAATTTTTATCCGAGGAAATAAGATTTAAATTGTCTAAATTTGAATACGCAGTTGTATGTTTAGAAATGAACTTTTGCCTCAGACTTATTTTAAAATGCCCCTTTCAAAGTAAATGCTGTTTACTAACGACGGCCGTTCCCAAATCTATCCTTTTCCTTTCCTTTAGTGAGCCTATTTAGGCTTACTACAGATTTGTTGCCTTGCCTACATACATCTGTTAACTGGCAGTTGCCAGTTGGCAATAGTTGCCTGGTAACTAATTCATGGTAGGCCTATCAATCAGGATAGGATTTTAAGAACGGCCGTTAGTTAATCTGTTAGCTGTCAAGTGACTGAAATACAATAGCTTTTCGATTGTATCTCGTTTCTCAATATCAATAAACAAATAATTAATCAAACAACAAAGATCTTTATTTTCATTCAAAGAAATTCACAAGATTGTCCAACCGATTATCTTCTTAGGTGCTCTCAACGTTTAGAGCCTTGAGATCATACTTGAGATGCTCCTTCTGAGATGCTATTCCTCTAGGAAGAGCCTCTCAAGTATGATCTCAAGATAGCTCTCAACTTTGAGAGCGATTTATAAATACGTTCCATTCTTTCTTCAGACTCGGAATCCGACAGCTCGTCCTCAGAAGAGGAAAACCTCTACTATTCCACGTATGACAGCAGAATGAGGAAAGGTCCGGGCGCCAGCAAAGTTACCCACGAAACTAAAGACACCCACGACTTTTGTCTCACTCTTAAAGTTAACAAAGGACTGCTTACCATATACGCCCCAGTCAGAGTAAGTTCTTTAAAAATTATATTGATAATTTTAGAATACTTATATAATAGGGTAACTCGTAAAAAACGAAATATATACCCACAGAATCGAATGTCTGTCAGGAATTGCAGGTTTGACATGCAATTTCTGACAGACATCCGATTTTCTTATACTTGTTAAGGCATTCGTATCGACTGCTAGTATCGCATAAGGTTTACTTTGGGATGACAAAGAAAAAAATATTTTCCTAATTGTTGTGTATTAGAGTCGATTCGAAAGGCTATGAAAGCGCTGAATTTGATTCATGGCAAATGTATTCATTTTTAGGGTTCCGTACCAAAATGGTAAAAAAGGAACCTTTATGGTGTGACTCAATCTGTCTGTCTGTCACAGCTGGATATCTCGAGAACTACTAATGGTATCAAGTTGAAATTTAGAATAGTTTGAGATGACATTTGCCCAATTATTTTGCAAATAAGAAATAAATAAAAAAATAAATATCTTTTTTACAACAGGGACTGAAAAGGGGTCTTAAAAATTTGAAGTGGAGCTACTAGGGCATGTGGGGTATCATATAAAAGAGCGCCGTTTGCACGTTTTCAATCATTTTTTCTTTTTGTTTTAGGCCGCATGGTTTTCGATTTTTAATGAAAAATGTAAAAAAAATACCGTCCCCCCCCCCCCTTATCTCCGAAGTTTGCAAAAAAAAATCTGAAATAATTCTATGTGATAGCAGTTTATATAAAGATTACAGGAAAAATAAAACGATGGCACACTTTTTTAGAAATTATCAAATTTCTAAAAAAGTTAACATTAGTTCCACTATCGGTCAAGAGATGGCGCTGACCTAAAACTGCAATACTAATTTTATTATTCTACTCTGCAGTGTGGTTTAATGGTGCAATTATGATGGCACGGAACCCTCGGTGCGCGAGTCCGACTCGCTCTTGACCGGTTTTATTTAAATATCTATTAAAATTAAGAAATTCGTATCAGCTGCGAGTGATACATAGGGCTCACTTTGACAAAGCAAATTATTATTTTGTTGGTTGTATTGTAGATAAGTTCAGTGTCGATCCAAAAAAACAAGTGCTCGTCAAATATACGCGCGAATTACTTGCTAAACGCCCTAGTATATCCTCCGATAGTTTTCTGTCGGTTGATTTTTTTTTTTACTTTGTAAAGTTATTGTGATACAGATGTTTTATATCACGAATGCGGGTCGGCTATGAATCTTGTTAGGCATTGTTTTAGTGTGCGTCTGCACACTCCTATTACGCACACTAAAGTAATGTCCATGTGCACGCCTAACAACATTTACAGCCGACCCGCATTTGTGATATAAAACAACTACAAAAACTAATGAAAATTTAAAAAGAAATTAATTTACTGTTCTTTCAACCAAAGGACAGCAATAAGCTAGTAGTGCCAGGCCAGATGGGTGAACTGGTGCTAGAGGCCCGTAAAGTGTCCATGTGCCAAGTGAGCGGGCTCAACGGCCGGCCGAAGACCGCGCAAATGTGTCTGCGCGCGGGGAAGACGACACTCTACCACGACTGTAAGTTTGACCATTCATATAATGTGATTAAATTTACAATAGACAGTGATCCTCTGCAACTTCACTCGAGAATGTATAGCAAAGAGAAAAGTTTACGGATTAAAAAAGTTTACTATTATACAGGGTGTCCCAAAACTTTGCCACACGGAGGGAAAGTACCTTAAATATTGAAGATAGGAAAAATCGCCTGTAATAGATATAGTGAAAATGAAACTATAGAAAATAATGTAATGTCATAGTTACAATAATTGATGTAAAGTTTATTATTTGTTTGTAAGTTTATGTAATATTTAAATCATTATTTGTTACTAAGTTTATTAAAATTACTTGATTTGATTACTTGATCCATGACGATTTGCTACCGTTTCCTGTTATTTGAAAAGCAAAAATTTTTTAGCAACAAATAAGTTGCTAATTGTTATAAAAAGGAATTGATTTGATTACTTGATTCATGTCCGTTTGTTACAGTTTCCTTTTATTCAATGATCATTTTAAAATAAGTATAAAATAGATATCTTTATTATTAATTCAATGATAAATAATGTTAATAATATTACATTTTAATTGTCACAGGTTGTTTATTAAATTAATAGTTATTTGTATAAAAGTATTGATTTGATCGTTTGGCGCCATTGTGGCAGACTTGTTTTCTGTAATGCTAAATGCTCATTGGTTGTTTAAAAATGGCGGGATGTTTTCTTGCTCTTGCCGAGCATAGCATATTTTTAGACACATTCTGCAGTAGTGAGTCAAGTGAAAAGGTTGTGGAACAGAAAGTTAAGTATTATTCTAACATGTTTATTTCTGCTGTTTAGACTATTATATTCCATTCAATCATCCATTATTGCTTGTGTTATTTATTTGATCTGGTCGATTAGTTGTTGAATAATGAACGTTCCTATTAAATTAATTGTGTTACTTATTTGAAGTGGTTGATAGAATTGTTGCTTAATGAACGTTATTTTATGGTAAATGTGTTACTTATCTGAGTTGGTTTATAGAATTATTGCTTAATGAATGTTCCGATTGTGTTAATTATTTAAAATAATAAATTATTTGAACAAATTGTTGAAGGACTTCTTACGTTTTATTAAATGGTATTTCCCCTTAGTTTTCCTACATTTAGTTAGTCTACATTCAGTTGAATAGTCTACCTACATTCAGTTAAATAGTTCAGTTCATTCAGTTAAATAGTCTAGACTCAATTCAATAGTTTACCTTAATTGCAATTTAAACTTAAGAGATATAATAGACGAGAGGTTAGTTTTAGGTTAAATATTGCTCTATCTTTCAAAATCTATCATCAGAAGTGGGATAGTCTCTGTCCATTACAAAATATTAACACCGTTTCCTAATAATTTTCAGGGTGGATGCTGATGTGATCGGCCAGATGACTCCGCTCCGCTGCCGTTGTGTGGTCCTGATCCCGAAAACTGCATCAGCGGGGATACAAGCTGCTGACACAACAGTTTCGAGTACCTTGCTTCGAAAAGAAGAAAAACATCCGGACTCGTTCCCTGCTGCAAAGGCCGGTAAGGCCCTCGGTGGCTGTGTTTTTTTACGATTTCTGTGATTTATTCATAAAACCTGCTATTCAGTTAGTTGAATTTAGCGAATTATTGTCGTAAAATTTGAAGAGAAAGATTAGTAATCGATATCATCTAAAGATATTTATAAAAAAACTGATATGTGATGGTATTTGTGGTACACATTTATGTGGTGTCATTAGTGGCGTATAGTAGGATAATGAAATCAAAATGAGGTTAACAAAATATTTGTTCACTTAATATAGGTTCACAAGTAGGTAGGCAGATTTTACTAAGTATGTACAATGGTTGTATATAGGTATTGTACGTCCAAACTTTTTGAAGTGCATAGAAACTGGTGACCGTTTGGGTTAAGCAAATTTTTTTTTTTTTGCAGCACGGCTTATTAACTACGTCACTAGGTAGTTATTATAATTCTACACTATGAAATAACTTGCTGAAGTAATATTATTTATGTATTTTGTGTAGATCATATTTTAAACATTATAGACGTTTTGGTTATCATTTGCAAAGTAATAATAAAATCATTTGACGAAAGCAGTAATATTCTAACCTTTATCGAAGTATTAGTATCAATGGTTTTTAGCCTTTTCATTCTTATTTTTTTTATTATTGCTGGTTACTATTACTACATAAATCTATACTTCTAATCATACGATAGGTTAGATTTATTGTTGTCATTACAAGGTTTACCGCATAGCGTTTGCGAATCGATGACGTAGATGGTATGAAATTAACAAATGCTTTTAACAGCCTCTAGGCTAGACTAATTATTAATTTAATCTATTAAATTAATAATTTTGAGTTGAGTTGAGTATAGTTGAGTTATCTTTTTCCAATTTTAGGCCAGGCAGTTCACGAAATCTACTCTTTCTCTATCTCTGTACAATATGGTTGATCACTGCATAGCTTTATTTGTCACTTTGCCAGAAATTTGACAAAATTTAGTACCTTTTAATCGATTTCCTGAAATACTGGACCAAAAAAAAGTATACCCGGTATTGTGTACAGCAAAAAGTTATATTTAAAACTTTTTGTATAAAACATCATATCACTGTCTTTGAATACTACAAAATCTGACAAGTGGAACTTTATTCTTATGATGATATTTACGATTTTATTTTTGAGTTACCAAGCCATTTTCCAATATTCTGTTCGGTTAATGGGTTTTTAGGGTTCCGTAGCCAAAATGGCAAAAAACGGAACCCTTATAGATTCGTCATGTCTGTCTGTCTGTCTGCCTGTCTGTCTGTCTGTCTGTCTGTCTGTCTGTCCGTCCGTATGTCACAGCCACTTTATTCCAAAAGTATTAAGACTACATAGTTGAAACTTGGTAAGTAGGTGTATTCTGTGAACCGCTTTACGATTTTTACACAAAAATAAATAAAATAAAAGATTAAGGGGGGGCTCCCCATACATGGAACTGAAACTGAAAATATTTTTTTTCATCAAACCAATACTTGTGGGGTGTCTATAGATAGGTCTTTAAAAATGACATTGAGGTTCCTAAGACTATTTTTTTTCAAAGTCAACCGTTTGAAAGATATCTGCCGCCAAAGTGGTAAAATGTGTGTCCCCCCCCCCTTTAACTTTTAAAGTAAGAGGGTGAAAAATCTAAAAAAAATATATGCTATAGATCTTAATAAACACTTTCAACGAAAATTGGTTTGAACGAGATACAGTAATTAGTTTTTGAGATATAGTACATTTTCCAAAACCGCAAATATAACTTTGTCATTCATACAAACACTGTGAAAAACAAAGTTATTTTTTCAGACGAAAAATGATAGCGGTATTAAAATATGGTATGGTATATAATGTACCTACGGAACCCTACTGCGCGTGGCCCGACACGCACTTGGCCGGTTTTTTAGATTCTTTTGTTAGTAGATAGTATTTGTTTTGTGTAGAGGAATTTTAAATAATGTCCTCACACTGAAAACTAAAATAACAATCTTTTCGTCAGACCGTAAACTCGTCTAGCCTTAAGGCTCGGTTATGCGGAAACATTTGTCTCTGTCTTCTCTTTACGTGTAAAGGGTATGGAAAATAACTTTTCTTCTACACTTTTTCGATGTTTCACGTTGTTTTTTTTTTCATCATTATGTTTAGCACAATTATCTTTCTTGAAAGATTTTTTGGAGATCGGACTGCACAGCACGTTATGTTTTGATGATATTCGGATTTTTTTTACAATCATCAGTGAGGTTTATACGCAATTAAATTCTTATAGCTACTAGAGAATCTCTTTAGCTTGTCGTGTGTTTTTTTTTTGTTTGCGGCTACAACTTTAAGTTTTCTATATAAAAATATGATCCCGGCAAACCATGTTTTCCTATCATGGACCCTTAAATGAATCTATTAGCTGCTATTGTGCTACTATTAATCATAGGATATATATAGATAGTAGTACCTACTACTATATATTATTTATTTACTAATATATACTACTACTATTTATTAACTACCCCAATAAGTTTAAATCTATCAACTGATTAGACCATGTTTTTGGGTAATTTATTTCGTAATTGTGATATTTAAGTATCAACTACATATATTTAACTTTTTATAATTTATTTAAATGTTCCCGTTTTTCTTGAGATCTATATTATTATAGTTTTAATTGTTCACTTTCGAACTAGTCTACAAAAAACGTATTAAGTAAAGATACTTTTGGTGACCGGTCACCACTTGAAAGAAGAACGGCGTGATAAGATAAACACTATTTTTATTAAAACACAAGGTACTTGTACTATTACCTAATCTGTGACAAGGTTGATATTATGTATATTCAGTTATTAGTGTTATTTTTTTCATGTTATTGAATAATGTAAAAAACTTATCGGGAACATTTCTTTGACAACTTTCTTCGCGGGTGTGTAAGAAAAAAAACTTAGGTCATACCCAAGAGTCTTATATTCATATTCTATGGTCATACCTACGAATTTTTTGAATATTTTTAGTTGTTCCAGGCAAAGAGTATTCTATTGGTCTGATAACTATATTGTTAGACAAACTAAAAGCTTAGTTTCTATTACGAGATTCCGATAGAATTTATATTCTTGGAATTCTCATGTTGTAGGAATTAAATATATTATCGGATGCCTTGACTTCAAATCCTTTTTAGTAATGATGTAGGTATTGATTTAGGAGTCGATATAGGTATTGATGTTGGTATTGATGTTGGTATTGATGTTGGTATTGATGTTGGTATTGATGTTGGTATTGATGTTGGTATTGATGTTGGTATTGATGTTGGTATTGATGTTGGTATTGATGTTGGTATTGATGTTGGTATTGATGATGGTACTGATGCAGGGATTGATGCTGGTATTGATGCTGGTATTGATGCTGGTATTAACGCTGGCATTGATGCTGGCCTTGATGCTGGTCTTGATGCTAGTATTGACGTTGATGATGATGTTGATAATGGTAATGATTCATCATTATGATAATTATAATGCTTGTTTATTCGCAAACTGATGAAGCCACATGATATCGTACCACATTTTTGTTTTAATAGAATTCTTTTCTAATTATACATATTGATTTTAATTGTAAATATTAGTAATAAGTACCTACCTATAGTGCTTTAGTCTAGTGCTTTGACTGTTTTTAGGTGTGGAAATGTTGATTTGAACTATTTTTGCCCAGTCCAGGGTTTGACTTTGTCTGTTGTTGTGAATGGGTAGTGGTTTTGTTTTGATTATAATATAGACACAAGACAGTCATATAACTGTTTTATTATGTTCTTTTAAGGACTATTTATATTTTATTATTATAATACCTAACCTAGGTACTATTGTTTAAAGTCAGATTGGCCAAACGGTTTGTGTAAAGTACAACAGAGCACTGTTCAAAAATCCACTGGTTTTAATACCTTTGCGATTGCTGATAGCGATAGAACCAAATTATACCCTTACCTGTATTCAAGTCTACGTGAATTCCACTTTGTAATAATATTTAAAACGCTGATAAGCCACATGCTTGGTACCGAATCATCTCACTGGCAGCGGGTGAATGTGATCGGTATGTCTATGTATGATTTGGCAGTTATATTTATTCCATTTTGTATAATATTTAAAACGCTGTTAAGCCACATGCTTGGTACCGAATCATCTCACTGGCAGCGGGTGAATGTGATCGGTATGTCTATATATGATTTGGCGATGAATGTTATAGGTATACCAGGTACATGATATTCGCTGGTCGGCCTTATGCTTGGTACTGGTTGATCTCACTGGCAGCGAGTGAATGTGATCAGTATGTCTATGTATTTGGCAATCGTGGCCTCGGTACATGGTATTCGCTGGTCGGTCAGATGCTTGATGTCAGTTATTCTCACCAGCAGCGGGTGAATGTTATTGGCATGTCTAGGTGTCTGGCAATACCTACCTATAAGTTATGTTGATATTAAGAAACATGGTATTCGCTGGTCGGTCAGATGCTTGGTGTCAGTTATTCTCACCAGCAGCGAGTGAATGTTATTGGCATGTCTAGGTGTCTGGCAATACCTACTAAAAATGTTGTGTTGTAAAATAAAAATGGAATAAAATGTTTATTAATTAATAAAAAGGCAAAGTGGAGTAACGTATTTAATTGATAAAAGAAAGTGTCTCACGGATTCCGGTTAAGTTCCTGTTAAGTTTCTTAACAAATAATTTCATAGTTAATTTTATTTATTTTTCTCTTTTTTAATTTTGTTTTCTTTAATTTTCTTTATTCTTAGATTCAAAGTGTTGGTAATTACTAACCGGAAGTGGCCGGAACTCGTGAGATTTATCGAAGTACCAAATTACTTGACATTACGAAACAATGTTCAAAACATACTTAAATATGTGTATTTCAATAAGGTTATGAAGAATAAAACAAACATCGTATTTTTTTTCTTTTGTATATTTTAATATATATTTTAATGTCCTTCGAGGACGAAGTACTGTCAGTCTGGCCGTAATAGATATAGTGAAAATGAAACTATAGAAAATAATGTAATGTCATAGTTACAATAATTGATGTAAAGTTTATTATTTGTTTGTAAGTTTATGTAATATTTAAATCATTATTTGTTACTAAGTTTATTAAAATTACTTGATTTGATTACTTGGTCCATGACGATTTGCTACCGTTTCCTGTTATTTGATTATTTGTTGCTAATTGTTATAAAAAGGAATTGATTTGATTACTTGATTCATGTCCGTTTGTTACAGTTTCCTTTTATTCAATGATCATTTTAAAATAAGTATAAAATAAGTATAATTCAATGATAAATAATGTTAATAATATTACATTTTAATTGTCACAGGTTGTTTATTAAATTAATAGTTATTTGTATAAAAGTATTGATTTGATCGTTTGGCGCCATTGTGGCAGACTTGTTTTCTGTAATGCTAAATGCTCATTGGTTGTTTAAAAATGGCGGGATGTTTTCTTGCTCTTGCCGAGCATAGCATATTTTTAGACACATTCTGCAGTAGTGAGTCAAGTGAAAAGGTTGTGGAACAGAAAGTTAAGTATTATTCTAACATGTTTATTTCTGCTGTTTAGACTATTATATTCCATTCAATCATCCATTATTGCTTGTGTTATTTATTTGATCTGGTCGATTAGTTGTTGAATAATGAACGTTCCTATTAAATTAATTGTGTTACTTATTTGAAGTGGTTGATAGAATTGTTGCTTAATGAACGTTATTTTATGGTAAATGTGTTACTTATCTGAGTTGGTTTATAGAATTATTGCTTAATGAATGTTCCGATTGTGTTAATTATTTAAAATAATAAATTATTTGAACAAATTGTTGAAGGACTTCTTACGTTTTATTAAATGGTATTTCCCCTTAGTTTTCCTACATTTAGTTAGTCTACATTCAGTTGAATAGTCTACCTACATTCAGTTAAATAGTTCAGTTCATTCAGTTAAATAGTCTAGACTCAATTCAATAGTTTACCTTAATTGCAATTTAAACTTAAGAGATATAATAGACGAGAGGTTAGTTTTAGGTTAAATATTGCTCTATCTTTCAAAATCTATCACCTGCATTAATCAGGAATCGAACCAATCGAATCGAAGCGTTACTCATAAGGATTATTTTTTCTTAAATGACATACCATCCTAAACTAAAGGAAGACCATGAAATTTAACATTTAAATTTTAAATTTGATATTTTTGCATTTACAATGCTATTTTTAAACAATACTAAATAATATACTAGAAAAAATACGACTCGCACCAGATCAATCAGACTTCCCGTCTGAGTATTGATCTGGTGCGAGTCGTATTTTTTCTAGTATATTATTTAGTATTATTTAAATTTTAATTATTACAGATTTTATCAATTTTTATCGAATCTTATGCGATTTAAAATAATTCTTTGAATGCAGTTCCGTTTCTTTTTAAAAACAAAATGAAGTCTTCTTTCAGTAAAATTTCCTATCTTCAATATTTAAGGTACTTTCCCTCCGTGTGGCAAAATTTTGGGACACCCTGTATATTCTATGGTCTTACGTCATCTTTCAGCATTAATAACAATACCGGCAGAGAAACCAAACCTAAGACTTTTCGGGACGTTTCTGCCTTCCAACCTGAAGAGTACCATTTACCCGTCGAGCAAGGGCGTTATCATAAAAGAACACTTAAGACCTAAGGATATGTTCTCAATGGCGCTTAAGGTAGCGCCTGATAGTGAGACTCCTAATTTGAAGGTAAGGTAATTATTTTAAAGATTTAAAGTTTGTTATTAATTTTTGTCAATAGCTATAGAATATAGATGACAATTTTTATATATTTTTAAGAATATACGAGGGTGGATTGATAAGTCCATGACTTTGAAAAGACGAAATACTTTTTTTTTCATGATTTATTTTTGTATCTTAAAAAGAAACTTCTTAAGGAATCTTTACACTACTAATTTTCAAATTCGGCAAAAGATTATTACTTTTGGAAACAAAAAGTTAAAGCGACTTCTAACTTTTCTTAATGACCCTAACGCCCTTCACGGGCTAAAGCCCGATTCACACATATCAGTGAAGTCACAGTTCCGTTACCGTGATAATGATTCTTTCATACATTCTCTATGAATGAGACTGAGAGCACTGTCTTGTCACTGACACTGACAGGTGTTGACGCGTTCAAAGATAATGTATGAAAGAATAATTATCACGGTGCCGGAACTGTGACTTCACTGATATATGTGAATCGAGATTAATCATATGTTTAAGGCGCGGCGATTTTAACTTTAGAAGTAGTAAACCGGAAGTGTTGTCACTAAAAAAGACATAAAACTTTCTGTTATTTTTTTTATCACATTACACTTTCCCACAGACTATTTGCATAGCGCTCGGCATAGAACAAGCGACCCTCCGTCACAGAGGCGACAAAGGCATCGCCTGGCTCACGCAGCTCATGGACGTCATAGACGTGCTGGACTACCCAGTGCCGGGGTACTCGCCCTCCACTGTGCTGTCTGAACTTCATGTCCATGTGTGGGACTGTGCTATTGACTATAGGTAATGTACAAAATTAGAAAGTTTTAAATATTCATTTTGTGATAATAGCCTTGCCACAGTAAGATAATAATGAGTGTCTTTTCTGCTTAACTGTACTTTGTACTTATGAGAATTAATTATCGATTATTATCTTATGAGAATTAATTAATAATAGAATCTACCCCTATGAGAACAAAAGGAATAAACGCATGTTTACACGTTTAACAAATTAAACGTGTTTCCTCATTAAGAGCAAATAATTTGTTAAGCAAAGCAAAGTTTGTGCTATAAAGGTCCATCCCTACATATACCGGCCGTGGCCGGGCCGTGACGTGTCAGGGGCCCAAACTATGTTGGGCGTCCCTATGTTCTGCATAAAGGACCAACGTATTTTGAACTCCGGATCCTGAAAATGCCGCCGATGACAGAGCTCAACGTATTGTTTTACATACATTAGCGCGACCAACGTAACTTGGGCCCCTGACACGTCCCGGCCCTGCCACGACCCCGGAGTCATGTCCGGACATGTGAAGACAGATTTTATGGCGCAAATGAGACCCGTCATTTTATGTTGAAGTTGTATACTTTTTTAATTTTTTATCTAATTATTTATAAAGACTCTAGAAGAACATAGTTACAAGGAAGAATGATCTACCAAAATGTGTTATACTCGTGATTTCTCAATTGATTTTGAACTCTATGTCTTTGACTTTAAATTGAAATAGGTTTAACATACATGGTCATTTAAACTTACCATCCAAATTTCAAAGATGTGTCCAGTTCATGAAACTGAACAACTTTTTCCAAGAAACGTGTCGAATTTCGCCACAAAATTTCGGTCATCCCATACTAAATTGATCGTGATCACTTTGATTTGTATGGATTGGATAGTCGATTTTTTTACATATTTGGCCCTCTGTTCCTGTGTGAAAATTGTTCAGTTTCATGGACTGAACACATCCTTGAAATTTGGATGGTAAATTTAGAATGACCCTGTATAATAAAGCCATGTGACAAGTACTATGTGAGCCAAGCCAGTTTCATCCTGGGTGACGGCTGAAAATCGGTGTTTTGCTGAAAGGCAAAATTTACACACTGAGTCTGGACCCTTCTTGCTGCTGCACACACATGCATGCCTATTTCTGAGTCTTTTTTGTTAAGTGTAGCTAATTGTCAATTTCGTTTGTCCTTTTCTTTTTTTATTGTTTTAGTATTAGTTATAATCTAGTGTATGTATTGTTGTTTGTATGAATGTGTGTGTTGTAGCAAAATAAATTTCTTATCTATCTATCTATCTATCAAATAAGAATAGTACTGTCAAAACGGCCATTTTTGTTTGCGTCTCGTTTCCACTTCAGGGTGTAAGCATGTGCAAGAAAAGGAAAAAGATCAAGATTGCCGTTTTACAATACTATTCTTATTTGGCTCGCATAGTAAGAAGGACATTGAAAGAATGTTTAACTTTCAGGCCCCTATACCTTCCGGTGCGATCCGTAGTCACTCTAGGCAACTTCAGCGTATCCAGTAATCTGATAGCCGAAACTAACACTTCGTGCCTTCGGTTTCTGGTACAAGAGTGTACTCTGTTCCTCTCATACATCCACAATGCGAAGCCGAACGTCGCCGTGCCTATTGACGATGATAAACACCCAGATGTCAATAAGGACTATATTTGCGTCATAGATTTGGGACTGTTCGAGTTGTCTTTGAGGATGAATGATAAATCTAATGGGGTAAGTTAAAATAAAATCCATACTATAGTTCTGCTATCTCACGAAGTCCGTTTGGTTATGAATCTTGTAAGGATCGTCTATGCATATTGTTTAGTAACACAGCCGCAACTAAAAATGACATGTAACAATAAAATTCGAATACCTAGGTAATTTAATATACACTCGCGAGCAAAAGTATGAAATCATATGCCTATTTTCATACAAACGAGGTAACTTTGAAGCCTTGGTTCTCCGCCAGGGATTGACCTAGCTGTGATCCGATGATGGCTATCTAGGGAGTGAATGGAGGAGATTCAGATCGCTATACACACCCAACAGATGTGATCAGCAATCTGTGAGATATTAGGATATGTTTAAAACAACCGCGAAAATAGCGTAAAAATGTATGAAAATCCTGAAACTGAGAACTCTGATCCTCATATCTCTTAGAATGATGATCAGATCAGTTGGGTGTGTATAGCGATCTGAATCTCCTCCATTCACTCCCTGGATGGCTATCGTTAGATCACAGCTAGGTCAATCCTTAGCGGAGAACCAAGGCTTCAAAGTTACCTCGTTTGTATGAAAATAGGCCTGTGATTCCATACTTTTGCTCGCGTGTGTATTAATTGTTGAATTATTATTTTCAATAAGATATGGTATAAGTTTAAAAAAATACCATTGTATTTCGTTTTTGAGGTTAAAAACATGGCCGCCAGGTTCATTACCAATTTGCGGGGAGTTGGGAGTACATGCCGATTAAAATCCACTAAGATTAAATTTCCACTGGAACGCATAATCGAAGCTAAGAAAATAGATTTCATAATAAGCTTTTTTTTCAACAAAGTGTTGCCGAGGTAAAAAAACTCTTCAATGTAAATCCGCGTTTATAGTGGCAAAATTTAGATCAAAGGTATTAATCTAAATCAGACATTATTAGGAGTCCACTTTATTTACCCCTTATTGTCTTTTAGGCAAGCGACGGGCCGCAAGTAGATTTGAGTGCATCCAACAACATACTGAGCCTATACACCTGTTGGGATTCTGCGTCGGCGCTGTGTCGCCTCGTGACGTACGTAGCATCCGACGGCGACTCGCAACCGCCCTTCGATCCTTCTTCACGGCATACAAGTATATGCTCAGATCAACCCTTGGAGCAACTTGTGGGTAAGTAAAGTAAGATATTTGTGTGTTTAGACATTATGACAGGAATTTATTTATGTTCAACGGGATAGTGCTTGTCACTTGGCACCTCACCTGATTTTAAGTGACGATAAGGTCGAATGTGGAAGAGCACTATAGCCGGAATCCTCATCACTGAGGAACTGGCTATAACTGCCGGGTATCATTCTCACTAGTTCCAGTGGATATAGTTCCATGGAACTATATCCACTGGAACTAACTAGTGAGAATGAATATATGGAACTACAGAAAAAAATATCAGTAGTTCCATGGAACTATATCCAATGGAACTAGTGAGAATGATTGACTGCCGGAACACAACAATTTTTAAATTGATGATATGGCGTCAGACTTACGTAAGATGGTGGCTAGGCAGGCGGACTTGAAATAAGCCCTACCACTAACGAAACCGAGTACAAATTGTACCCCTCTTGAGAATCGGACCTGGGACCCCTACGTCTTACACGGGTGGGCGAACCACTAGACTACAGAGGCGGTTAAATCATCTAAAAATGTTAATACTGTGTCTGGTTAATAAAACATGCCAATCAGCCATTTTTATTGCTGGGGCACAGGCCTTCCTTGCGATTGGATAAGCAGGATAGACTGTGGTCCATATGGTGGGTTATGACCCACCAAGCGGGCCTAATGCGGATTGGTAGGTGTTAACGACTGCAAATGCAGCCGGGACCGGCGGTTTAACGTGCCTTCCGAAGCATAGAGGATTTATAACACTCCACAGTTCTAAAAAAACATATCTATTAAGTATTTTTTGAACCAGGTTTGGACGATCGATCGGTCGAAGAAATCAGAGAACTGTCACCTAGTGAAATTCAACAAGTCAATGACATGATGGCTGAGGCCATGAAGGAAAGTCCTAACACAACACGTAAGTTTTTAAATGCATTGACACAAGAACATTTTTTCTTTAAAGTTCTAAAAAATACATTAAAAAGTGACAAAATACCCTTTTTAATATATTCACTTTTTTATATTTAATATTTTTTAACTCACTTAAAATGTATGCTAGATATTGTAATTTAATACTAAATAATATACTAGAAAAAAACCACTACCAGGCCCCTATTTCACAGACGTGACATTTGTAAATAACAATGACAATTCGGTGTCCATGGCGTCAGCCAATTTGAATTTAGAAAATATACTCAAATTGTCATTGTAATTTACAATAAAATTGTCACGTCTGTGAAATAGGGGCCAGATCATTTTCTCAGGCGGGAATCGAACCCGCGACCTTTGGAAGTCCGGTCCAATGCTCTTCCAACTGAGCTACCGAGTTAGTAGCATCGTCGAAATTTTTCTAGTATATCCTACGCTTACGCTGCAAGCCAGCGTTATTACTGCAAGCCAACATTATTAATTAGTGTTGAATAAAGGAGATGTCCCAGCGCTGCCCCACTTTCATTTTATTTAATTACTTTCATAATTAAAAAATGCTAATTACATTTTATTTAGGTATAGTATCAGTCAAGAATTGTTTTATATTTAGAAAAACAATTACAAAAACATTAAGTTGTTTTCTGAAGTATTTTGTGAAAAAATGTAAGTAAATAGTACTATCATGATAAAAAAAAATATGATTTAAAAGCGTTTTAACTTAAAAATCCCACTTTTTCAAGCAGAAAATAATTATTAATCTGATTCTAGAGTAAAATACCTACTCTGACATACTACTTTGATTAAGACGCGATAGACTTTCATTTTTTGAGAATGGTGAGGCAAATGACATAGGCGCGATGGGACATGTCCTTTAAATAAACATTAAATTTAAAAATAGCAATTTTTTTATTTATCTATTTAAACTTTCACCTCGTTTAGTGGAAGACGACGAACTCCACAGTTCTACAGAAAAAGAAGGCGTAGAAATATTCTTCTTCCCCGACGAATCCAATATGAAGCTGAGACCGCCAGAGCCTTTGGAAGCGGAACCCGAGATGAAGTCGTTGGAATTCGACGAGTTTCACGTCGGCATCGTCGAAGAGGCGGCGGAAGCGAAGCCGGTGAATGCTCAGGTGGCTAAAGAGTTAGGAGACCCTTCGTCGACGCCGAAAGCTTCGCCGCAGAAACCTAAGAGAAAGAAGGTAATAATATGTTTAGGACAAACCGCGCAGATAAAGAATGGGATTGAAAATGATGGCTCACCGCGCTTGCCATAATGAGTGGGAGTGAGAGAGCGATGGGTGTGGCGTTTAGTGTGTAAGCGAGAAGTGAATATGAACGACGCCATTTTTAATCCCCTTCTTTATCTGCGCGGGTTGTAAGAGCTTTTCGTTTTGTACTGCCTATGGTAAATTCTTAAAGATATTATTCCGATAATTAATAACAAGTGAATCATTAAATCGTCGTTTTCGTTATTTCATAAATGCGATATCATAGAATTATTTAAATAAAAAACATTAAGGGGCCGTACAACGTTGGAAGCAATTTCCATAGTAAAAATTTTCGAAATAGTATTTAATTAACAACTACTAAACTGTTCCTTCCTTACGAGTATTTTAGAAAACTGACAATCACAAAACTAGAGAGCTAGTTAAGGTTTCTTTTTATTATAGCTTCAAGATTACGTTTTATTAATGGTTGGCACGTTGGTTTGGATGAACGAAGGGTATCACGAATACGAATATACACGAATGAAGGGTATCAACTCAAAAATTTAGATTTTTTACTTTTTAATGCAGTCCTAATCAAAAAATCGATATCTTTCAAAGAGACAGGTAGTATCTCCGTCCTTTTCGCACTTTTAGACCCTAAACTTTGACTAACACAGTCTTATTCAGTCTTACACCGTGAAGCTACAGTAAAAGGTAGTCGTCGTTTCTTGAACAGGGTATCAAAACTGAAAAGTGCTGTGTTCTTTATAACTAAAGTTATTTTTTTAAATTTTTGTTTATTTATTTATTATAATTTAACGGGCTTATGACCAAATGGCCAAAAAAATTATAACTACAAATTAAATATTTATTTCTATTCAATTTCATTCTATACGATAGCTTTTAATTGACTTTTTATGGTTATTATACCGTATAAGATACTTTTTTGAGATACTACTATGTTGCTCAAAGTTTTAAAAAAAATTAGGTTAAAACTTTTTTTTTGAATTTTTAATTTAAAATTATTATTATACACGTACACGGTATTATTATACACCTTTCTGATTAATTTTAGGATTTTCTCAAAACTACTTTACTGAAAATAAAAAAAAGTATTAAAAAATATTGTCAAACGTATAGACTTTAAATATATACAGGGTCATTTTGTATTCACCATCCAAATTTTGAGGGTGTGTTCAGTCCATGAAACTGAACAACTTTCTCTAAGGAACACATGGCCAAATATGTAAAAAAAGACAAAAGAAAATCGACTATCCCTACAAATCAAAGAGATCACGTGATTAATTTAGTATGGGATGACCAAAATTTTGTGTCGAAATTCGACACATGTTTCGTAGAGAATGTTGTTTAGTTGCATGGACTGGACACATCCTTGAAATTAAGATGGTAAGTTCAGAATGACCCGATATAGGTCATGTGAGCCAAATAATAATAGTGGCTAAAATAATCCTGGATGAAACTTTAAAATTGCTCTCCTGAAAAATCTCTGTTTTTGAGATAATACCCTATTCATCCGGACCAACGAATCAGTAAAAACTACAAAATTGGAGGGCACTTTCGGATTTTTTTCTATCGAGAAAAATTTTAGCTATCATGTTTCTGTCAATCATAAAACTGAGTAGAATTTACTTTCTACATAATTTTATTTAGACCGATAAATCAAATACTTAATACCTGCTGTGTGAAATCTTTGTTCAAAAATGTGTATTTAGCGTTGTACGGCCCCTTAAAGATAAAATCATATGTAATTTTCAACTTTATTTATCAGCTGCAATTCCAATTAACTATGGCATTTTTTTTACTCAAAAAAATTAATAAATTTTAAATTACAATCAAGGACGTGAATAGAGTCAAAATCCAATTTAACCTCTTTTTAAATGATGCAAACAGAACAGATCAGGCGGCGAGGGCAATAACACAGACGACGAATACTGCATAGTAGACACGCAGTACGTGGTGGAAGATGACGACCTCGCGGAGCCAGTGGTGGTGTGGTACGAGGGCGGGCCCCCGCCCATGGTCGACAACCACTTCAGCGTGCCCGCGGCGCGCGCCGACGTGCTGCAAGCGCCCAAGAGCTTCCCGCCGCCCGCCACCAGGTCAGTGCTGTGTGACGTCACTAGTGCCCGCACCAGCTACTATGCTAGTGGTGTGGTACGAGCGCGGGCCCCCGCCCATGGTCCACAACCACTTCAGCGTGCCCGCGGCGCGCGCCGACGTGCTGCAAGCGCCCAAGAGCTTCCCGCCGCCCGCCACCAGGTCAGTGCTGTGTGACGTCACTAGTGCCCGCACCAGCTACTATGCTAGTGGTGTGGTACGAGGGCGGGCCCCCGCCCATGGTCGACAACCACTTCAGCGTGCCCGCGGCGCGCGCCGACGTGCTGCAAGCGCCCAAGAGCTTCCCGCCGCCCGCCACCAGGTCAGTGCTGTGTGACGTCACTAGTGCCCGCACCAGCTACTATGCTAGTGGTGTGGTACGAGCGCGGGCCCCCGCCCATGGTCGACAACCACTTCAGCGTGCCCGCGGCGCGCGCCGACGTGCTGCAAGCGCCCAAGAGCTTCCCGCCGCCCGCCACCAGGTCAGTGCTGTGTGACGTCACTAGTGCCCGCACCAGCTACTATGCTAGTGGTGTGGTACGAGCGCGGGCCCCCGCCCATGGTCCACAACCACTTCAGCGTGCCCGCGGCGCGCGCCGACGTGCTGCAAGCGCCCAAGAGCTTCCCGCCGCCCGCCACCAGGTCAGTGCTGTGTGACGTCACTAGTGCCCGCACCAGCTACTATGCTAGTGGTGTGGTACGAGGGCGGGCCCCCGCCCATGGTCGACAACCACTTCAGCGTGCCCGCGGCGCGCGCCGACGTGCTGCAAGCGCCCAAGAGCTTCCCGCCGCCCGCCACCAGGTCAGTGCTGTGTGACGTCACTAGTGCCCGCACCAGCTACTATGCTAGTGGTGTGGTACGAGCGCGGGCCCCCGCCCATGGTCGACAACCACTTCAGCGTGCCCGCGGCGCGCGCCGACGTGCTGCAAGCGCCCAAGAGCTTCCCGCCGCCCGCCACCAGGTCAGTGCTGTGTGACGTCACTAGTGCCCGCACCAGCTACTATGCTAGTGGTGTGGTACGAGGGCGGGCCCCCGCCCATGGTCGACAACCACTTCAGCGTGCCCGCGGCGCGCGCCGACGTGCTGCAAGCGCCCAAGAGCTTCCCGCCGCCCGCCACCAGGTCAGTGCTGTGTGACGTCACTAGTGCCCGCACCAGCTACTATGCTAGTGGTGTGGTACGAGCGCGGGCCCCCGCCCATGGTCGACAACCACTTCAGCGTGCCCGCGGCGCGCGCCGACGTGCTGCAAGCGCCCAAGAGCTTCCCGCCGCCCGCCACCAGGTCAGTGCTGTGTGACGTCACTAGTGCCCGCACCAGCTACTATGCTAGTGGTGTGGTACGAGCGCGGGCCCCCGCCCATGGTCCACAACCACTTCAGCGTGCCCGCGGCGCGCGCCGACGTGCTGCAAGCGCCCAAGAGCTTCCCGCCGCCCGCCACCAGGTCAGTGCTGTGTGACGTCACTAGTGCCCGCACCAGCTACTATGCTAGTGGTGTGGTACGAGCGCGGGCCCCCGCCCATGGTCGACAACCACTTCAGCGTGCCCGCGGCGCGCGCCGACGTGCTGCAAGCGCCCAAGAGCTTCCCGCCGCCCGCCACCAGGTCAGTGCTGTGTGACGTCACTAGTGCCCGCACCAGCTACTATGCTAGTGGTGTGGTACGAGCGCGGGCCCCCGCCCATGGTCGACAACCACTTCAGCGTGCCCGCGGCGCGCGCCGACGTGCTGCAAGCGCCCAAGAGCTTCCCGCCGCCCGCCACCAGGTCAGTGCTGTGTGACGTCACTAGTGCCCGCACCAGCTACTATGCTAGTGGTGTGGTACGAGGGCGGGCCCCCGCCCATGGTCGACAACCACTTCAGCGTGCCCGCGGCGCGCGCCGACGTGCTGCAAGCGCCCAAGAGCTTCCCGCCGCCCGCCACCAGGTCAGTGCTGTGTGACGTCACTAGTGCCCGCACCAGCTACTATGCTAGTGGTGTGGTACGAGCGCGGGCCCCCGCCCATGGTCGACAACCACTTCAGCGTGCCCGCGGCGCGCGCCGACGTGCTGCAAGCGCCCAAGAGCTTCCCGCCGCCCGCCACCAGGTCGGTGCTGTGACGTCACTAGAACTAGTACGACGACGTCAAGCACAGAATAACTAATACTACTAATAGTACAAGTACAGAAGCAGCACTCCGCATAGTAATTTAAATAAATAGTGACTTTTCCGCCGACACAATAAAGTTCAATTCAGGTCGCGCAGCGACCGTTATATTCACCTAGTAGTTGCCTCTCTTTCTATCGCGTGCTCTTACCTTTTCTGATGACGCAACGTTAGGGTTGTCTTATTTTAAATGAACTGCGTAGCATATATCATAATGTGAAAAACTACAATTTGTTTATTGATTTTTTGATTTTGACATCCGTATATGGCACAGTAAAATGTCGATTCGACATTGTTACTAAAAAAGAGACAATACCTACGCAGGCATAAGGTGCCGCGTGACTGCACAGGGACGGGCGTGTGGCGCCCCTCTGCTAACTTGTTCGTTCGAACGAACGGCTAGCGGTAGGTGCTTATCGCGCGAACTTGAGCGAGTGATGGAGGCCTGGTTCAAGCCAGTAACAGGCCAAGGACACTCCGTACTTTAGGCATGAAGTTATAAGTTATAACTTTGGCCCGGTTAAACGGGCCCGCTACGTAGCGGGCCCGTTTAACCGGGCCAAAGTTAAGGGTTGCCGGGCGCCGGCTGGGTCACACGTTAGTTCGATACTTACACGCGCTCGCTGTGTCACGTATAGTCGCGGTTGTCGTACATTTCTCACTAAAGATGTTTAAAAAAAATGGTGCAATATTTTTTAAGCTTTTCATTAACCATAGGGCGTACAATCGCTTTCCTTTTATTATATGCTACGCAGTTCATTTAAAAAGAAGACAACCTTAACGTCGTCAGAAGAGATGAGAGTACAAACATACATACAAAATAGAAATAGAGGCAACTTCTAGGTGAATATAATTGTAGAGACGGGAACGCTGTGCGATCTGTATTGCACTTTATTTTGTCGGAGCAAAAGTCTCTTTTTATTTAAATGATCTTGCGTGTCCGTTCTGTACTTGTAGTATTATGTATTCTGTGCTAGTAATAATGTAGTGTTGAATGATGATAGACAACTACTGCGAACCAAAGTAGTAGAAGGGCCAAAAATCCCACCTAGTCACTCAGCCGAGATGATAAGTAATTAACCTCCAAAGCATCCGCTGCACTCCAGTGGGTAGGTATTTGCATGTCTCATAAAAATCTAGTGTTCTCATCACGTTACTTTTGCCCATCATACTTGACGTAGATTAGCGCTTTAGATAAAAAGTAAATAAAAAAAGAAGTAAAGGCACAGAATATTACAATACTAAACGTCAAAGGACATCCACGCGAGGGCAATCAAATAACAAGCTACCTGTTGTTGCACGGCAATAAAGTATAATTTCTTCGCAACAAGCGCTTTTCTTACTGTCGCATAACTTTGTCTCAACCAACACACGACATCCCTCGTGCGCTGGTTCGACTGAGTCAGCCGCGAGCAGTAGGCTAATATAAAAGTTTAAGCGCGGAATGATACACGGTTCTATATCAAATAGCAAGCATGGCAGAATTCTGTACTAATAATAAGCTTCTTTCTAAAACAGGTACACTCTATGTGAGATGTCTGTGGCGTGGACAATGTACGGAGGCACTGATTTTCGGCAGGCGTCTGAACCAACACCGCCCAAGAAGTCGGTGACCATTGACGATCCGCGGAAACAGGGATCGCCTTTAGTGAGCAAGTGAGTGCATTTACGTTTTTTGATTGAACAACTACCTATATATAAAAACTTCCTTTTTGGCTTTGCGGTATTGGTAAAAAACAAATTCAAACTAAACACACTGAAACTCATAGATTTACCCTTCACCTCACCTGATTCTAAGTGACGATAATGCCGAAGGTGGAAGCGCACTATACCCGGAATCCTCATCACTGAGGAACTGGCTATCTTACCTCTAACTGCCGGAACACAAACATTTTTAAATTGTTGTTATGTCGTCAGACTTACGTAAGATAGTGGTACCTAGGCGGATTTGAAATAAGTCCTACCACCTCCCAAATATCTTTATACAAATACTTATGTAACTAATAGAAAATTGTTTTCGTATTGTGAATTTATTACTATTAGGTCTTTACCTATGAAATTGCCGATATTTTGTCACATACAGAGAAAATAATAACTTCTATAATTTAAAATTTTAACAAAATCGTGAATATTACATCGAATTATGATCATGATAGTTAACTATCAGTAAAAATAAAGTCCATATTTTAGCTTTCGTGACATTAAAAAAAAAGATCTTGAAAGTGACTCTCTTTTTGTGAGCAAAACAAAGGGTGACCGAAGGGGTTGTAACTTAACCAAAACTTATTTTTTCGCTTATCTTAAATGGAAATAAGTTAGCATAGTGTTCAAACATTAGTACATAAAAGTTTTGTTACATGAGTATTCATGGTTGTTAAATGAACAAAGAAAATGCTATTATGAAAAATGCAACTTCTTGAAAAATCTCCATACAAATCGGCAATTTCATAGGTAAAGACCTATTATTTAACTATTAGTGACATTTTCATTCAATTGTTAGACGCAACAAAGAATACGAGCCGTACGATACGACGCGGACACTAAGCGGGGGCGTGAGTTACTCGGCGGGCGCGGATCGCGCGCGGGCGCATACTAGGGCGCCGCCCCGGCGAGACCTGCGCGAGAGGGGAGGCCCCGCCCGCGACCATACCACCAGCGTCAAACTGTGCCTCAACAAGGTAAGATTAACAAACTCTAAAATATTTTCATCTATTTTAAATCTTATCTTTTAATAAATATTACATTTATTGCTCTGGGGCCGTACCGGCTAACGCATCGAACTTAGAAAATTCTGCTGGGCTTCAAATTAAAACAGCTAAATCGAGCCCCAGTCGGGCCAAAATGGCGAATCTCAATTCATGATGTCACACTAACATCAATATCTTCCAAATAACTTCCGCAAATATTATAATACGAAATTCCTTACTTTCGATTTATCTGTTTTAAGTTGAAGCTCGGCAGGCCCGCCGAAGTTCGAAAAGTTAGCCGGTACGGCCCCTGATCCCAATGAGGATCAGACACTATTTTTGTTTAGTGACTTTTCCAATAGCCTATGATACCAGATGAATAACCGTGAAGAAATTTTCACCATATATCTTAAACCAGAGAATCTATATGGACTGGAACACTGTTGTTTTGGGGTGTATTATGACGTCATTATAAACCCTTTGAACTTTACGTAGTACGTATTAAAGCACATATTTCAGTGCGCTTGGCATTTCCTTAAAACTTTAGGCATTTCAAAACGGATTTCAATAATTATTTCACTGGGTTTCATAGCTATGAAAATGTGTTCACGCTGTATCAATAAAACTATAGGACTCTTCGACGTGACTGATCCTCATTTAGAAGAAGAAGCTTAAGTACTTTTTTATCATTGATGTCGGAATACCAGCTGTTCTTTAACCATCTAAAAACAAGTAATTATGTAAAAATTTAGTTTATTCTGTCTAACCTGGAATTTGAATTCAATTGCTGGTTTCTTTAAGCCAACTTATAACACCTTTCTCAGGTGAAATTCGTCCACGAGACATACCCCTCTAGCGGCAAACACGCGTCCCGGCTCACGCTGGCCGTACACAAGATCGAGGTGATCGACCAGCTGGAGATCAGCGACATCAACAAGATGCTCAGCCAGTACCAGCTCAAGGACGAGCCGGAGAGAAAACATGCGCATATGGTAAGTATCTGACACTAGCACCGGGCCAGGCGCTCTCCGCTCTTTAGGTATGAAGCTACAAGTATAGTACGAGGCATATAACTTGAAATCGGGTGGGGATTGCGCGAAACGCGAATTTTGGGTATGCGTAGCGGTGAGGGGCGCGGGCGGCGGGAGAGGGGCGCGCGCTATTGATCGCTCACAAGAGCACATGCGCGAACTTATCCCCACTCCGTCGAAAAAATTTCAAGATACGTGCCTAGTACTGTAGCCGGCGGTGGGTCCGTCCGGACGGACCTAATATACGTCAGAAAATATAAGAGGAACGCGATAGAAAGAGAGGCAACCATAGGTGAATATAATTTGTTTGTAGGGAAGGGAGTGCTGTACGACCTGAATTGCACTTTATAGTATCGGAGCAAGAGTCGGTATTTCGGAGCGCATCTTCTGTACTTGTACTATTATGTATTCTGTGCTAGCACTCTCATTTTAAACTACCCTCCGCCCGCGACTTCGTCCGCGTGGATAATAGAAAAATCCCCAGTAGATATCCCTTCTGCCCGCGACTTACAGATGAGGACGTCGACGACGGCGGCGGCGACACGTTTAAATGATCTGCTTATTGTATAAAAGTTAGTAGTACTACGGAGAATGTAAGCTTTTTCACTGATTCTACCCACCCGAATTAGAAGAAATATAG
The DNA here is from genome assembly GCA_943789525.1 of Agriphila geniculea. NCBI lineage: Eukaryota > Metazoa > Arthropoda > Insecta > Lepidoptera > Crambidae > Agriphila > Agriphila geniculea. The sequence goes on along the minus strand of OX038883.1, from coordinate 17,528,809 downwards.
CTTAGATTTTACTGGACCTCAAGCTACCAAACTGAAAATCACATCAAAATCCGTTCAGCGGTTTTTGTGTGATTTGCGCACAATCATTTAGAATTTACAGTTTTATCAAATGTATTAATAGCTAAGGACTAGAGATTTAATTACTCTACTAGCGGCCGCCCGCGACTTGCGCGATTGTCGCTCGCAGACAGCGCGCGTGTCGGCGCGGTGATATCCCTCGACCATGGCTCGACTGAATGAGCCGCGACCAGTAGGCTAATATAAAAATTTAAGCGCGGAGTGAAGTGCTGGCGGAGGTTTGCTACAGGCGTCATCTTCACGGCTTATACATAAAGATCAATATCACTCAACCCTTTCTTTTAGTTGGTGGTGAAAGTAGTATACTTACGCCCAGACCCGTCCCTATCGGCGCAGGAGTGTTGCGTCAAAGTGTCGATACTGCCGCTGCGGTTCAACCTCGACCAGGACACACTGGCGTTCGTCGTCGGGTACTTCTCTAAGCTCGGCACTGATGAGGCCTGCGGTAAGTGTACGTAGGTATACCCGTACATATATCAGGACCGGAAAACCTGTATCCTTTATGTTTGCACCCTTAAACGAGATTCAATGTTTTGGACAGGCCCACATTTTGCCTCTTTAATCAGTTTAGAGATATTTCTCGCGGATATTTGATAAGAAGACATAAAATCTGGATTTCTAAACTTATTACAAATTGCGGCCTGCAATTTTTTTCCATACAAAGGTCGCCCAAGGCCCGTGGGCTGATTATCTAATTAGAAACCACCTAGCGACCGGTTGCAGTTCATAGATTATAGTGATCCATTGCTACTTCTTTTTGGATTAAAAAAAAAACATACCAAAGAAAAGTAGCAATGTATGTGGAATGAAACCGGTCGCTAAATAGTTTCTTTTTAGATAATCAGGGTGCGGGTCGCTAGCCTGGCCTTGCGCTTGACAACTTTGGATTGGCACTATAGTTTTTACAAACTTCTTTTCATCACTTCCATAATTAAGATATATCTTCCCATTATTTTGGGTCAATGAAATAGAATCACTTGAGCCGGACAAAAGCTCATAGGTTTGAAATAAAAAATGGCGATGTATATGCATGTATATAACATTTATACTACTCTGTGTAAAAAGTATCGGGAATATGTCAATAAAAAGACCCGCGTAAAAGAGGTCGTTCTAATTTTTTACTGCATGTTGGTAGCATTGTACTGATTAAGCGCGCAAAATTTGAGCGGGATCTGTCATTTAATTTGTTTTAAACTACACTTTTTGTTGGTGATAGTTTTGAGTCCTCGGCGATTTTTACAATGGAAAATGATAATGCACCATCACACACAGCCATTATAGTGATAGAGTTTTTAGCGAAAAATTCAACAAAAGTTCTCGACCAAGCACCGTATTCACCTGATATGGCTCCGTCTGACTTTTTTTTATTTCCCACGTTAAAATTACCACTTCGAGGAAAACGTTTTGAGTCGATAGAAGCCATAAAAGAAAATTCGCTGAATGAGCTAAAGGCCATACCGCAAATAGCCTATGAAAAATGTATGGAAGACTGGGTGAAGCGGTGGAGATGTTGTATTGCAAGCGATGGGGCCTACTTTGAAGGCGATAAAATAAATTTAGATGAATAATTTGTATTTTTTGTTTTATTGACAAATTCCCGATACTTAGTACACAGAATGTAAGTGTCAAGATTTGGAATATGTCAATAAACTTTATTGGTCGATTTCAAAACAGATGATGACTCCAAGAGTATAGGCGGACTATCTACAGACTCCAGCGGTTCCCGTCAAACGACTCCCACGCACCGGCCGCCCGTCATGAGTATAGCCAGCCATCTACGCGACCCCCCACCCACCCCCACTTCACTAGGAGATGTCGACGCGTTGTCACTCAATGAAACAGGTAAGATTCTAGTAAGACAAACTATAACACTTTGTAAACAATCGACACCTACGAATCGGTGCCCGTCATGGTTATAGCCAGCCATCTACGTGACCCCCCACTCTCCTCCACTTCACTAGGAGATGTCAACGCATTGTCACTTAATGAAACAACTAATATTAATTTAAAATCAAAACACTTGGTAGTAAGTTTTAATGCATAATCGTTTATTTTTTCAAATCAATAATCCTTATAAATGTAAAAATATTGCAAATCAATAGGTATTTAAAAAAATAGCCTGTATCTTGTGAAGTTTTGTCATTAATGTGCGAAAATCTAAGTACCAGATTTTGAGAGCAAGTAAATATTTCTATAGAGCTCGGTAGAAGTGGTGTAGCGCCTTGCCCTGCGATTGCGCAGGTAAAGTAACTTTTTCAAGGGTCGATCATGGGAGGGTGACCAAAAATGTATTATCTCGACTTCCTCTGTGCTTCGGAAGGCACGTTAAGCCATTGGTCCAAGTTACATTTTCAGTCGTTAACACCCACTAATCCGCATAAGGTGCGCGTCGTGGTGGGTTATTTATGACCTTATCCACCCACAAGGAAGGCCTGTGCCCCAGCAGTGGAGACATTAAAAATGGCTGATGGTGAAATGTTTTTAGTAATTCGCAACGAAGAGCCACTGATGGAGACGTACGAAGCTGAACGCCTGGTCTCTGAGAACCTGATCCAGTTGGAAGAAGACTTCCAGCGGCTGGGACTAACGCAAGAGAAGCCTGCTGCCAAGCCCGTCGACAGCGAGCCCGTAGACGACTCCCCGGTCTACTTCAGGTAAATATGCCCCCCTAGCAGGACCACCAAACACGATTTGTCGACATTCAACTGTCAGATTGTCTTTTGACAGTTAAAGTCGATGTACAAAGTACATTTTTTAAATAATTGTGTAAATATTTGTTTACTATAAATCACGTATGCTGATTGCATCCTGATAATTGTTTTTTCTAAGGCACGCAAAGGCTGATTTCATCTTTATCGCGACCTTCAATTTTGACAATGCACTGAAGCACGGCCTGTAGACGTGTTGCATGATTTTTGTAATATATTTTAGTGTTCAATAAGATATCGGTGAAACCACTCACCTCTTTGCAGTTTTATTTGACTTCTTATCGGCACTCATTTTGCATTGACATTGTACATTATTTAAATGACATTCTACTTCTACTTTTAATTGACATTTGCATCTTACATTAGTAGTTTATAATTTAACTGACATTTGCACTTACAGACGATAAATGAAAACTTGTAAATGGCTCATATTTACATATTTTGTAATCACTCATATTCATATTGTATTTCAGAGCTGTAAGTTTTCCCAACAAAATAAAATAAAAATAAAAAAATATATCTCTCATATTTTGTTTCGGTGGGCTGATTTGATAACAAAGATAAGTTGCCCTTGTTCGTCTTGTCAACTAAAACTATTATCAATGGAAAAAAATGTAGATTCAAATGAACTTTGTTAGTCTATTTGATAAAAATTGTGTGTGTGATTTTTGAGTAATTTTCTCACTCTGTGACGAAATTATGAAATAACCGTAATAAGAAAGTTCCGCAAAATCTAAATATCTTCTTTTTTTATTACTTTCTTCTTTACAATAGTAAAGAGAGAAGAGAAGAGAGAGCTCGCAATAGCGAGCTACCGATACTAACTAAAGTCCATTTTATACCAGACGCGTGGTATTCTCGCCCGAAGTGCCCATCCGGTTGGACTACGTGGGCAAGCGCGTGGACTTGTCGGCTGGACCCGTGGCTGGGCTGCTAATGGGGCTCGGGCAACTCAACTGCTCGGAGCTGACGCTCAAGCGGCTCGACTACAGGTGAGATATTTTATACCAGACGCTTGGTATTCCCGCCCGAAGTGCCCATCCGGTTGGACTATGTGGGCAAGCGTGTGGACTTGTCGGCTGGACCCGTGGCCGGTCTGCTCATGGGGCTCGGACAACTCAACTGCTCGGAGCTGACGCCCAAGCGGCTCGACTACAGGTGAAATTTTTTATACCAGACGCTTGGTATTCCCGCCCGAAGTCCCCATCCGGTTGGACTATGTGGACAAGCGCGTGGACTTGTCGGCTGGACCCGTGGCCGGTCTGCTCATGGGGCTCGGACAACTCAACTGCTCGGAGCTGACGCTCAAGCGGCTCGACTACAGGTGAGATATTTTATACCAGACGCTTGGTATTCCCGCCCGAAGTGCCCATCCGGTTGGACTATGTGGGCAAGCGCGTGGACTTGTCGCCTGGACCCGTGGCCGGTCTGCTCATGGGGCTCGGACAACTCAATTGCTCGGAGCTGACGCTCAAGCGGCTCGACTACAGGTGAGATATTTTATACCAGACGCTTGGTATTCCTGCCCGAAGTGCCCATCCGGTTGGACTATGTGGGCAAGCGTGTGGACTTGTCGGCTGGACCCGTGGCCGGTCTGCTCATGGGGCTCGGACAACTCAACTGCTCGGAGCTGACGCTCAAGCGGCTCGACTACAGGTGAAATATTTTATACCAGACGCTTGGTATTCCCGCCCGAAGTCCCCATCCGGTTGGACTATGTGGACAAGCGCGTGGACTTGTCGGCTGGACCCGTGGCCGGTCTGCTCATGGGGCTCGGACAACTCAACTGCTCGGAGCTGACGGTCAAGCGGCTCGACTACAGGTGAGATATTTTATACCAGACGCTTGGTATTCCCGCCCGAAGTGCCCATCCGGTTGGACTATGTGGGCAAGCGTGTGGACTTGTCGCCTGGACCCGTGGCCGGTCTGCTCATGGGGCTCGGACAACTCAATTGCTCGGAGCTGACGCTCAAGCGGCTCGACTACAGGTGAGATATTTTATACCAGACGCTTGGTATTCCTGCCCGAAGTGCCCATCCGGTAGGACTATGTGGGCAAGCGTGTGGACTTGTCGGCTGGACCCATGGCCGGTCTGCTCATGGGGCTCGGGCAACTCAATTGCTCGGAGCTGACGCTCAAGCGGCTCGACTACAGGTGAGATATTTTATACCAGACGCTTGGTATTCCCGCCCGAAGTGCCCATCCGGTTGGACTATGTGGGCAAGCGCGTGGACTTGTCGCCTGGACCCGTGGCCGGTCTGCTCATGGGGCTCGGACAACTCAATTGCTCGGAGCTGACGCTCAAGCGGCTCGACTACAGGTGAGATATTTTATACCAGACGCTTGGTATTCCTGCCCGAAGTGCCCATCCGGTTGGACTATGTGGGCAAGCGCGTGGACTTGTCGGCTGGACCCGTGGCCGGTCTGCTCATGGGGCTCGGACAACTCAACTGCTCGGAGCTGACGGTCAGTAGTAGTAGAGCCGGTGTGGTCGATTATTTCACTTGTAAGTTACAGTTATACGAAATTGTGTTATATTTACTATAAAAAATATAGTCCTCTATAAACAGTATCGATCGTTAAACATAGTTTGACCGCTAGGGCTGTACTGCGCGGATTGCGCCTTGGGTGGTGACAGATGAGGTAGGGGAGGGAAAGCAGTGATAGACGTACATGCGGGAGGTAGCAAGAGAAGGCTGCTCTGCCCCCGCCCTCACCGTGCACTTAGGTAGCATTCCGATGTAGGCGACCGCGATCTGCGACCGTGATTGGTAGCGTGAGTATGAATTTGTATGGACCCCTAAACGCAGTTGCGGCCATAATCGGAATTCCACCTTTACCCAAGGCACGGCACTGCACTTCCGGTCAGACTATAATTATCTTCCTCTCCACAGACTCGGCCTCCTAGGTTTAGAGAAGTTGGTCCAGTGGGCGATGCACGAGTGGCTGTCGGACATCAAACGGCACCAGCTACCCGGCTTGCTCAGCGGCATTGGGCCCATGCACTCGCTGCTGCAACTCAGTAAGTGAATACTTTTTATTTTGTTTTCACTTCTCATGCTCGTAAAGTTCGTCTTTATGTTGGGTATAGGCTGCATAAAATAGCTTTTTATGCTCTAGTGCATAAAGTAAAATCTTCGTCTAAGTCTCAGACTTTAAGACAAAGGTCGTCAGGTAAACAGCCACAAACGCAATTTAACTTCGTTAAATTAACTTGTTATTTCATTGTTTCTTCATTTTTTGTAGTGTTATACTTAATACTTTTTTGTTTTTGAAAATGGGTATCAATTTTATTGAAAGACCTTGATAAAAAAAAATTTCCAATTTTTGGATATGGGTATCAAATGAAAGGCCTTGATGAGCACATTCCAAAATTATATTTTTTTAATAAAAAAAATAGTTTTTTTTTCCAATTTTTTAATATGGGTATCAAATGAAAGGCCTTGTAGTAGGTATGAACCTCTATACTAAAAAAAGTTGGGAGTTACAAGTCGTGATAAAGTTTGGCTACATGATAGAAACTGATCTGTAGGCTGTTTCTAACTAATATTGAGCTGGGCCAAGCTATCCTTACATACAGTTCCATACGGCGGCGGGTTGAATAGCGCACTTTTCCCGGCTTCATTCTAAAAACTATAACAATTCAGGTTTAGCTAATAGGTCAAATGTGGTATCATTTTCGGATAAATCAATAACAAAGAACTTATTTCTGATATAAAAGAAATCTATTTATTAAGCAGTTTCTGAAAAATTACACAATAACCAACATTTTTAAACTTCATTTTTTTAAGTTTAGGTATTGGGACTTGTTTCAGTATTTTCAAAAAAACTACTTTATAGAAGCGTTTTTTAGGTTAATTTGTAATATGCTTTTGTTATGTTAACTATATTTTATACAATTTGCGCCTAACCCAAGTAGTTGAGGTTCATTGTTTGCGGAGACACAGCTAGTCAAAAATATGCATTTTTTCACGAAATAAAAGGGGTTTCCGTTTCGTTCGGAAGCATTTCTCAGTTTTTTTGTTTATATTTCTGTAAAGTTATTTAAATTTTCTACAATTTGAGCTTAACTTGAGTAGTCTAGGTTTACTAGTTGCAAAGACACAGCTAGTCAAAGATAAGATTTTTTCAATTAATTTCAATAAAAAGCCCATTTTTAACCAGCTATGTCTCTGCAACCAATAGATCTAGACTACTCAAATTAAGCTCAAATTGTAGAAAATGTAATTAACTTTACAGAAATATAAACAAAAAACCTGAAAAATGTTTCTGAACGAAACGGAAACCTTTTTTATTTCATGAAAAATGCATATTTTTGACTAGCTGTATGTCCGCAAACAATGGACTTAAACTACTTGGGTTAGGCTCAAATTGTATAAAATATAGTTAACATAACAAAAGCATATTACAAATTAACCTGAAAAACGCTTCTTTAAAGTAGTTTTTTTGAAAATACTGAAACAAGTGCCAATACCTAAACTAAAAAAATGAAGTTTAAAAATGTTGGTTATTGTGTAATTTTTCAGAAACTGCTTAATAAATTGATTTTTTTTATATCAGAAATAAATCCTACGTTATTGATTTATCCGAAAATGATACCACATTTGACCTATTAGCTAAACCTGAATTGTTATAGTTTTTAGAATGGAGCCGGGAAAAGTGCGCTATTCAACCCGCCGCCGTATGGAACTGTATGTAAGGATAGTTTGGCCCAGCTCAATATTAGTTAGAAACAGCCTACAGATCAGTTTCTATCATGTGGCCAAACTTTATCACGACTTGTAACTCCCAACTTTTTTTTGTATAGAGGTTCATACCTACTAGACGTGTGCGCCGATCGGCGTGGCGCACGCCGCCGGTCATTTTGGCCGCGCCGCCGCCGCCGGATTTTTCATCGGCGTCATCGGCGTCAAAATCCAAATGTAAAATGTGAAAGAACCAAGTACAAAAGCTAAAATAACTTACGTCTTGCTCATAAAATTTTATTGCTTTTCTCTCTTTTTTGCACGAGTTTGATTGTTGCCATCATAGAGGTTATTTTGGTATTGAAATTTTGATTCTATAATTGCACCTATTAAGTCACCATTATCATATCAGCTGTACGACACCCACTGCTGAGTATAGGCCAATCCAATCCAAGGATCTCCACAACTATCGGTCCTGCGCTGCCCGCATTCAACGACTTTCCACGACCTTCACCCTCATGTCGGTCTACCTTGTCGGGGTCTACCCACGGAGCCGATTCCGGTGCGTGGTCACCATTCTAAAACCTTTTCACCCCAAAGGCCATCGGTTCTTCACGCTATGTGTCCCGCCCACTGCCATTTCAGCCGAGCAATCCTTCGAGCAATATCGGTTACTTTAGTTCTCCTAAGGATCTCTCTCATTTCTGATTCGAATACGCAGGGAAATGCCAAGTATGGCTCTCTCCATTGCACGCTGGATGAACCACTTTATAAGACCCATAGTTAGCGACCACGTTTCACTGCCTTAATTAATCACTAGCAACACATACTTGGTCATAGATTTTTTTCTTGAGACACTGAGGTAAATTGGACGCGAAGATTTGGCGAAGATTCCTGAACGCAGCTCATCCGAGCTGGATTCAACGAGAGATCTCTTTCTCGAAGTTGGACTTACCTAACTGGACTACCTGTCCTCCTAGGTATACGTAATGGTCAACAACTCCGAGTGTAGTATTCCTCTTCCTCGATGTTGGACTTACCTAACTGGACTATCTGTCCTCCTAGGTATACGTAATGGTCAACAACTCCGAGTGTAGTATTCCCAACATGAGCTAGAGTGGGTACAGTATGGGCTTCGACATGATTTTCGTTTTAAACATGTTGATTCTAAAATCCACTCTTTGGGAGGCACTACGGAGATCTTTGAGCATTGTGTTCAGGTCTTCTAAGGTCTCAGCCATAAGAACTATATCATCGGAAAAACGAAGGTGTGTTAGGCACTGGTAATTAATGTTGCTACCGAGCCCTTTGCCATCCAAGAGCTTAAAAATGTCCTCCAATGCAGCGGGAACAGTTTCGGAAAAATAATGTCTACCTATCTCACATCTCGTTGCAGTTGGATGGGATTTATGCTCTGATTCTGTACTAGCTCGGATCGACATGATGGCATTTTCGTATAACTCAATACCTCGATATACCTGTAGTCCAATTGGCACACCTGAAGAGACTGCAGCACTTTCCAGGTCTAAACTTTTAAGAACAGAATCACCTCACTTATGTTCCATGTCTTCGGCGTTCTGCCCTCGACGATGACGGATTGAAAAGCTTATTCGAGGACTTCAAGTATCGGCTTACCGCCCGCTCTTAAAAGTTCTGTAATGATACCGTCGTCCCCGCCGCCCTACTATTTTTCAGCTGTTTTAGAGCCATATTAATTTCGTAGTCGTACAGGCTGACGTCGGGGATATCTTCGGTATAGTGTCGGACTGTCGGGTAAACTTGGCTCTGAGGTCTTTAGCCTTGCTTTTAATTTTAACAGGTGTAGAATATATCTGCGTATAGAAACTCTCGATCTTCCTCAGGATCAAGCTTCGAAGAAATGATGCGGCCGTCATCAGCTTTTATTTATTATAGACAAATAATACTTGTCATAATATAAAATCGGGCGGCAACAAATGATTTCTTTCCTGTATTCCCGTTATCCCCATTGACCGTGTCTACATTAACGGGGACAGAGGAAATTCAATAAAATAATTAAAATTACTTCCAGTTGTCCCATAAGCTGTCCCCATTATTTTATTGTAATTTTTTGATCTCTAATAAGCATGGCATATAGTGTTGGTTATAATAAATAAATAAAAAGTGTAATATAGATTGAGATGTCTTTTATTCTACTTATTTTGACCATCCACGCCGATCACGCCGATGACGCCGCCGCCGCCGGCAATTTAGACGCCAGACGCCGCCGCCGGTCAAATGACCATCGGCGCACATGTCTAATACCTACTATTGATGATCACATTCCAAAATAATATTTTTTTTTAATAAAAAAATGAGTTTTTTTTTTCAATTTTTGAATATGGGTATCAAATGAAAGGCCTTGATGAGCACATTCCAAAATTATATTTTTTTTTATAAAAAAAAAAGAGTTTTTTTTTTCAATTTTTGAACATGGGTATCAAATGAAAGGCCTTGATGAGCACATTCCAAAAATTGATATTTTGTCACAAAAATTTAAGAAAAAACATTTTTTTTAAATTTTTAAATATGAGTATCAACTGAAAGGCCTTGATGAGGACATTCCAAAAATATATATTTTGTCACAAAAAATTAAGAAAAAAAATTTTTTATTCAATTTTTGAATATGGGTATCAAATGAAAGGTCTTGATGAGCACATTCCAAAAATATAGAATTTGTCACTAAAACTTAAGATTTTTTTGCTTTTTTATTTTTACATTATTGTTGTTTAATTTCCTCACAATCGAAGTGAAAAGCAGAGTGTATAACTCGTACAAGAGGCGCGCGGGGCGCGGTAACGATAGCAGACGTGTTGTATAAGCTCTCTCAAATTTTAATGCTTTAACCGAGTAAAAATCTCAGTTTCCTTCAAAAGTTTATGTTCATTGCATAATATAACTAACTTAGTATGAAAGTTGAGTGTTAAAAAAGTAAACAACTGCAAAAAAGTGAAGTGTTTTCAAAAAAAAATATCCATCTAATTTTGTTAAACAGTGACAGTGGCTAGTGCAATTGTGTTCGGGCCGAGCGTGTCGGAGTCGTTGACCTTGGACGCGTCGAACCGGTTCACTGGCCGCTTGCAAACATCTACTGCGTATTGTCACCAATAGACTCAAACATTTGTCGCTTTAAAATAAGTCGGCGTGGTGCAAGGCGGAGTGTGGCGCATCGTGAGTCAACGGTTGACGATCCGAGTTCGAACCTCTCCTTCAGTTTTACTTTTTATTTTATTCTTTTGTATTTTTTTATTATTATTTCCGTCTTTAAAACAAATAAACTGAAAACATGTCAGCTGGGAAAATTATATGTGGTGGATGTCGGAATATTATTGAGGACAGGCGGCACTTGCACTGCAAGGGCTGTAATCAATACTATGATTTAATATGCGCCAATGTGTCGGAACAACGATTTTATAATACGTTGACGGGTGAACACAGGGACGCCTGGAGGTGTGCATTATGTATCAATCGACAGCCCAAAAACGACAACACAAACACACCTGTTCGAGCATCTACTGGTGGAGTGACGTTACAGCGTGGAGGGGCTGCTGTTAATAATAGTCCTATGGATATGTCGCTTGTGGAACAACCTCTATCTCTCGAAGAACTTAATGATACACCTCATAATATCACAATGGATATGACGGATTTGCAAACAATTATGATGGAGATGCGCTCATTTAGGGAAGAGATGCGTGGGGAAATGCAGGAAAATCGAGCGCAAATGCATAGGATGGAAGAGGCTCTGCTTTCGCTTACCGGTAGAATAGTTGAATGTGAGAACCGCGTGGACAAATTTGAAGAGCGACTTAATAGCTTAGAGCAGCGTTTACTTGAAAAGCAGGACGATACATCGCTCTCAGCCACCATAGCTCAATTGAAGATTGAAATTAATGAAAGAGACCAAGACCTCTTGCTGAATGATGTCGAGATAACTTGTATACCGGAGCAAGCTGGTGAAAATCCTGTACATATCGTCACTGCCCTAGGCAATAAACTGGGAATGAACCTCTCTGAACAAGACATCGTGAGCTCGGTGCGAGTTGGACGTGTCATCGACGCTACAGAAGCAGGTGGGCCTATCATCTCGCGGCCGCGTCCCATCATTGTACGGCTGGCGTGACGTGTCGTCCGAGATCAGCTAATACAAGCTGCGCGAGTGCGTCGTGGTGCCACTACAGAGGGAACAGGTCTTCCAGGCAAACCATGTAAATTCTACATCAATGAAAGATTAACAAAGGAGAATAGACAATTGTTCAGGCGAGTGCGTGAAATGGGAAGAACCTTAAATTGGCGGTTTGTCTGGACGCGAGACGGACGTATTTTTGCTCGTCAGTATCAAGACAAAGAAGCTCCACGTCATCGTTTCCGTACAGACTCTGATATCGTCCGAGTTTTTGGTAGGGACGCTGTTAAGTCGAGTAACGATTAGTTTGTGCGAAATTTATCGTTGTGTTATGCATTTAGAGTACTGCATGTTGTGTAATTTTCATTTGATATTTTGTATTATATTAGATACTTATAAATATTTTAATTATATTATAATATTCTTCTCCCGCACAAATCATACAAAAATAATATTTTTTATAGTGGTAAGATTGTTCGAGTTTTTTATGCATAGTGTAGCTATCGCCGTTTTTGTTTCTTTTGATATTGTTATTGAACTTCTCATTAATAATTTAATTGTTAACTTAAATGAAAGCTACGTTTATGCTCGTGTAAGTGTGATTTGTATTCTTATAAACTTTATGCATGTTATAGTAAGGCGCCGTACAATTTGTTTTTTTGCATTTATGAACTTCCTTCAAAATTTAGTCTTTTTTACAAAACTTTGGTCTTTATCAACAAAATCTTATATAACTTGTCTGTTTACGTGTGCCTCATCGACACAATATAGTCAATTCCATTTTTATTTTATTTATTATAACTTAATCATAAAATATTATTTACACGTTTTTCATTTTAAGCTCCGGCCGGATGTTATTCATTTATTTTACTCTAATTGTCATGGATTATTATTTTTATTAACTAACACTATCAATTTTTATAATGTATTTTGTCTTAATAACAATATGAACTTACAATATTATCATGAAATTTTGTGCAACAATAAGTATTCTGTATTATATAATGTTGGCTTACTTTCTTTTATAATTGTTGTTTTATTTATTTCATTGAAAGTAAATTTATTTAATTATTTTCTAAATGACTCGTAAAACTAAGTTTTTGAAATTAGCACTATATAATGCGGGATCTCTGAACACTGGTCACGATGATTTTCTTATTGCTATGGATCGTTTCGATGCTGATATAGTGGCTATTAATGAAACGTGGATAGCGGCTGGTCAAGAAGCGCGTGCGCCCGTTGTGCCCGGCTATCGCTTGCGCAATGCACCGCGACCGCGACATATGTGTGGGGGGAGAGGTGGTGGTGGTATCGGTTTCTACGTGAAGCGGGATCTGAAAGTTCGCTTTATAAAACACTTACGCACGGATATAGAACAAATGTGGGTATCGCTTCAGGCGAATAACCACCGCGTGATCGTGGGCACAGCTTATAGACCCCAATGGCTTAGTGTTGACCTATATCTTGATGCACTCACGGAAACTATCTCAGGGTTTTCAAACTACGATTATATAGTGCTTATGGGTGACTTCAATGTGAACATGCTTGACATTCCAAATAGTTGTGTATCAAAGGTAAATGATTTTCTGTTGTGCCTCGATCTCAAGCAAGTTGTACAGGATTTAACCCATCACTCCTATAACTCTGATACACTTATCGATCTTGTCTGCACTAATTGTGAAATTCGGGAAATATCGAATACAAATATTACTGGCGCCCTGGGTCATGATATGATTAATTTTAGCCTTGTATTAAAAAAGTCAAAGGTTCCGCCAAGATTTCATACGTATCGACATGAGAGTCAATTTGGCGGGTGTATCATGGCGAATCGAAATGTCTCAAATACCAAAAAAATGTACCTAAAATGTACTATTTAGTACCTGGAATTAAAAAATTTGTACCTAAATAAGAAAAAAGTTATAACGAAATCAAAGGTACACCCGCCATATTGACGTCAATATGGCGGGTGTATCTTAATAAATCAATATTGAACCATTATACATAAAATATAACTACATCAAAAAAATGTACCTAAATTGTACCTCAAGGCAAAAAAAACACATGCTCGATTACTTAAGTAGTTTCTGAGAAATCAAACAACAGTTTTTTTTGTGATCAACAAGATGGCGGGATCCCTTATGGTCTTAAAGTATATCACGGCTAGATTTTACCATTCATTAGTGCCATTCATATTTTGGTAACTACTATTTAGTACTATTCGTTTGGAACTATTTGGTACCATTCATGAGGTACTATTTAGTACAAATAATTTAGTACCATTCATTTGTCACTATTTAGTACAAATTATTTGTTGACATATAGTACAATTTATTTGGTACCATATAGTACCATTCGTTTGTTACTATTAAGTACCATTCATTAGGTACTATTAAATAAAAATTATTTGGTACCATCTTGTACCATTCGTTTGTTACTATATGAATGGTACTATTTAGTATAAATTATTTGGTACCATATAGTACCATTCATTTGTTGCTATTAAGTACAATTCATTAGGTACTATTTAGTACAAATAATTTAGTACCATATAGTACCATTTATTTGTTTCTATTTAGTGCCATTCATTAGGTACTATTAGGTACAAATTATTTAGTACCATATTGTACCATTTATTTGTCACTATTAAGTACCATTCATTAGATACTATTGGGTACAAATTATTTTTCTGCCATATAGTACCATTCTTTGTTACTATTTAGTGCCATCCATTAGGTACTATTTAGTACAAATTATTTGGTACCATATAGTACCATTCATTTGTTTCTATTAAGTGCCATTCATTAGGTACTATTAGGTACAATTTATTTGATACCATATTGTCCATTTATTTGTCACTATTAAGTACCATTCATTTGATACTGGTTGGTACAAATTATTTTTCTACCATATAGTACCATTATTTGTTACTATTTAGTGCTATTCATTAGGTACTAATTAGTACAAATTATTTGGTACAATACAGTACATTTCGTTTGTTACTATTAAGCACCATTCATTAGGTACTATTAAATAAAAATTATATGGTACCATATTGTACCATTAATTTGTCACAATATAAGAATGATACTATTTATTACAAATTATTTGGTACCATACTGTATAATTCGTTTGTTGCTCTTGCTATTTAGTACTATTCATTTTTTGCTACTATTTAATACCATCCATTAGGTACTACTAAGTACAAATTATTTGGTGCCATATAGTACAATTTATTTGGTACCATATTGTACCATTCGTTTATTAAGTCCCATTCATTAGGTACTATTAAATAAAAATTATTTGGTACCATCTTGTACCATTCATTTGTTACTATATGAATGGTACTATTTAGTACAAATTATTCGGTACCATATAGTACCATTATTTTGTTACTATTTAGCACAATTCATTGGGTACTATTGGGTACATATCATTCGGTAACATATTGTACCATTAGTTTGTTTCTATTTAGTACCATTCATTAGGTACTATTAGGTACAAATTATTTGGTACCATATTTTACAATTACTTTGTTACTATTCAGTTCTCAAGCTTACGCGCTCACTAGACATGAAATAAAACAATTTTTAACGGATACTAGCGCGGTTTTATTAAAAGTACTTTGGTAATTAGTTGGTATTTGGTTTGATTTTTGGTTTTCCCGACGTTTCGGCAACTTTGCAGCTGCCGTGGTCACGGGGGACTGAAGCTGCCTGTGAGTCTACCCTCAAGCGAAGAATTTTTTAGACGTTCAGAAATTAAAATTTAACAATTTTTTTTTATTAATTGTTTTAAGTTGATTTATAGTGTAATTTTATGAATTATTTAGTGCTAAAAAGAGAGAGAAGTTTTGATTGACGCTCGCTTCAGAATGTTTCCAATCTTGTCAGTGACACCTTTCACGTATGGTAGGACGGCAGGTTATAATAATTATTATAATAAAAAAATGTTTATTTCTCTCAAACAATCTTACATGATACAACTTATTTCTAAGAGACAATATTGTTATAGGTAACAATTATTAAGATTGAGAGAGACTGGTGCCTAAACTAAGCTAAGGTTGACGCTCTACTGTGGCTGGTTTGGCGCGTTTTTTATGATGAAGGCGTGGTACTTGCCGTCCTACCATACGTGAAGGGTGTCACTGACAAGATTGGAAACATTCTGAAAGCGAGCGTCAATCAAAACTTACTTCAAGCCGCCGAAGAAGATCAACCAATTCTTACGACCTGTCAAGTGAAATATCCCCTTTCAAGCCGCAGGCGTCTACAAATTAGATTGTGACTGTGGGCTCTCCTACATAGGGCAAACAAAGAGAAGCATAGGGACCCGCGTCAAAGAGCATGTAGCTGACATGAAACATAGGCGCGATAACAAGTCTGCAGTGAGTGAACACGCCTTTGAGGGGCCCAACCATTATATTAGATATGACAAACCCAAATTCTTGCTAGGGAACGTAGAATTATTCCTAGAATGCTCCGCGAGGTTATCGAAATAAATAAATACCCTTATTTCAATAGAGATGATGGTTAGAAAATTCCACCAGCTTGGGACCCCATCATTCACAAGCTTAAGCCCCTCACACACACTGTAAGATCTAATGATACGGTTAGTTCCTTTTGCAAATAAATAAATTAATATAAAAGACGGAGGTCGGTTTTCCTCTCCAAGTTTTCTTTCGCCATTTCTTTCTTGGAGGGGCCTCCCAAATTTTATGAAATGGTGGTAGTTTCAGTAGATTCTCTCTTTTTTTAGCACTAAATAATTCATAAAATTAAATTATAAATCAACATAAAACAATTAATAAAAAAAATGTTAAATTTTAATTTCTGAACGTCTAAAAAATTCTTCGCTTGAGGGTAGACTCACAGGCCGCTTCGGTCCCCCGTGACCACGGCAAAGCTGCAAAGTTGCCGAAACGTCGGGAAAACCAAAAATCAAACCAAATACCAACTAATTACCAAAGTACTTTTAATAAAACCGCGCTAGTATCCGTTAAAAATTGTTTTATTTCATGTCTAGTGAGCACGTAAGCTTGAGAACTGAATAGTAACAAAGTAATTGTAAAATATGGTACCAAATAATTTGTACCTAATAGTACCTAATGAATGGTACTAAATAGAAACAAACTAATGGTACAATATGTTACCAAATGATTTGTACCCAATAGTACCCAATGAATTGTGCTAAATAGTAACAAAATAATGGTACTATATGGTACCGAATAATTTGTACTAAATAGTACCATTCATATAGTAGCAAACGAATGGTACAATATGGTACCAAATAAATTGTACTATATGGCACCAAATAATTTGTACTAAGTAGTACCTAATGGATGGTACTAAATAGCAACAAACGAATTTTACAGTATGGTACCAAATAATTTGTAATAAATAGTATCATTCTTATATTGTGACAAATTAATGGTACAATATGGTACCAAATAATTTTTATTTAATAATACCTAATGAATAGTGCTTAATGGTAACAAACGAATTGTACTATATTGTACCAAATAATTTGTACTAATTAGTACCTAATGAATAGTAACAAATAATGGTACTATATGGTGGAAAAATAATTTGTACCAACCAGTATCGAATGAATGGTACTTAATAGTGACAAATAAATGGACAATATGGTATCAAATAAATTGTACCTAATAGTACCTAATGAATGGCACTAAATAGAAACAAATGAATGGTACTATATGGTACTAAATTATTTGTACGAAATAGTACCTAATGAATGGTACTTAATAGTAACAAATGAATGGTACTATATGGTACCAAATAATTTATACTAAATAGTACCATTCATATAGTAACAAACGAATGGTACAAGATGGTACCAAATAATTTTTATTTAATAGTACCTAATGAATGGGACTTAATAGTAACAAACGAATGGTACTATATGGTACCAAATAAATTGTACTATATGTCAACAAATAATTTGTACTAAATAGTGACAAATGAATGGTACTAAATTATTTGTACTAAATAGTACCTCATGAATGGTACCAAATAGTTCCAAACGAATAGTACTAAATAGTAGTTACCAAAATATGAATGGCACTAATGAATGGTAAAATCTAGCCGTGATATACTTTAAGACCATAAGGGATCCCGCCATCTTGTTGATCACAAAAAAAAACTGTTGTTTGATTTCTCAGAAACTACTTAAGTAATCGAGCATGTGTTTTTTTTGCCTTGAGGTACAATTTAGGTACATTTTTTTGATGTAGTTATATTTTATGTATAATGGTTCAATATTGATTTATTAAGATACACCCGCCATATTGACGTCAATATGGCGGGTGTACCTTTGATTTCGTTATAACTTTTTTCTTATTTAGGTACAAATTTTTTAATTCCAGGTACTAAATAGTACATTTTAGGTACATTTTTTTGGTATTTGAGACATTTCGATTCGCCATGATACACCCGCCATATTGACTCTCATGTATCGACCATTAAAAAATTTAAATCTTGAAAATTTCAATGCCGACATTGATGCTATAGATTGGGAATCTCTGTCTGAGTTGCCATCTGTGGAGAGTATGGTTGATAGATTTAATTGCGTTTTATTAGCGGTTTTGGATAGGCACGCTCCTATTATTAGGACTAAGGAACGATCAAACCAGAGCCTTCCTTGGATAACAGATACGATTAGGTTGATGACTGTAATGCGTGAAAAGGCCCATACTAGATGTCGCAAGACGAAATCGGATGTACACAAGCAGTATTATATAGAGATATGAAAAATGCAGTAGCGAAGGGCATTAGGAATGAAAAGCGCGCTTTCTTTAATCACTGTGTCAATTCAAACACAGATAACCCGAAACTCTTTTGGACGAACTTAAAGCAAAAAATATTGCCAAATGATGGAAAGCGCGAGTGCCTTCCCGATTGCTTTGGAAACCCGAATGTAATAAATAGACACTTTTTAGATTTACCAGGTTCGGGGTCGGTTCCCATTTCGCGACTCTCCTATTACGAACACCACCGGCATCATTCTACTTCAACACCTTTTAAGCTACAACCAGTTACTGAGAATGACGTCTCGAAATATATACTGTCTGTGAAATCCAATGCTACCGGTCGTGATAATGTCAGTAGGGACATGGTTCTGCTAACATTGCCACGCACGCTTACTGTTATCACTCAAATTATAAATAGGTCTATTGCTACCTGTACAGTTCCTTCTCAGTGGAAGACATCACTCATTACACCACTGCCGAAAGTTGAACCACCCAGTGAGCTTAAAGATCTTAGGCCCATTAGTATTTTGCCATTCTTGTCCAAAATTTTAGAAAAGGCTGTTTATAGTCAGTTTATTCGGTACGTGGAAGAAAACAACGTTCTCCCTAAACTTCAATCCGGATTTCGGAAGGGTCGTGGTACTGTGACAGCATTACTGGATATTACAGATAATATACTGGTAGAACAGGATGCGGGAAATATCACATTACTAACGCTTCTCGACTTTTCACGTGCATTTGAGTGTCTCAGTATTCCGCTTCTGTTATCAAAATTAGCTTATTATGGATGTGATGTCGAAACGGTCAAATGGTTCGATAGTTACCTCAGCAACCGACAACAAGCAGTGCGGCTGCGTAGGGAGGACGGGTCATATTTAACTTCTAATGCTGAATTTGTCAAACGCGGGGTGCCTCAGGGGTCTATTCTCGGGCCTTTGCTTTTTATTTTATATGTTGCTGATTTACCATCTGTAATTAAGCACTGTAAATATCATTGCTACGCTGACGATGTGCAGTTATACATATCTAAAGCACCGCATGAAATAAAAGAAATAATCAAGGAGATCAATGATGATTTGGACGCTGTATCCGCCTGGTCTGCTGATAATGGTTTAGTGCTTAATCCTAACAAGTCCAAGTTTATGGTACTTGGTACGAGTAACCAGATTGCAAAAGTCTCAGACAGTGCTACTGGTGTAAAAATATGTGGCGAAATTTTAGAACGCGTCAATGAGGCTAGAAATCTTGGAGTTATTTTGGACAGCCAATTGCGCTTTGAGTCACACATTTTGAGTCTTGTCAAGGGCTGCTTTTATCGTCTAAAAGTTTTTTATAAGATACGTGGTCTTCTATCAGAAAAAGCTCGTGTTATCCTTTGTGAATCCCTTATACTGTCACGACTTAATTATGGTGATATTGTTTACGGCCCCCGCCTCTTGAGTAGGAGTAAAACGTTGGTACAGCGAATTCAGAATGCCTGCTGCCGTTTTTGTTTCGATATTCCGCCTCGTACTCATGTATCACCGTTTATCAACAAGGCCTCGATGCTGAATATGGAATCACGTAGGCGCTTTCATCTAGCCGTTTTAATGTTTGATCTCATGAAGTCTAAAAATCCAAGTTACCTGTACGAAAAACTGCTTTTCCCTGCACCCTATCGCGGGGGTGATTACAGGCAACCAAGACAGATAAAGCCGCCTTTGTCGTATCAAACTCATAATACACAGGCGTTCACCGGCAGTTTCCGTTATCAAGCTACTAAGTGCTGGAACAATATTCCACCTCCGTTAAGAAAAATTATATCCCGAAAAACATTTAAAAAGCATTTAAAATCAGCACTACTCGAAATGCAAAAGTTGGGAATAAGCACGTGTGATAGCTTGATAACGGTTTCTGATTCAGCCTCCTATAAATAAATAAATATCTTACATAATATACTCTAATTCTAATTTAATACTGATTAACGTAAATAATGATAATAGTAATGATATAAAGGAACTAATACTAATAATAAAAATAAATATAATAATCTGAAATAACTATATGTATATACTTAATTTGTATAATTGAAATTATAAGTACCTACCTACCTAAGTAAATATTTTCAGATTTATTTAAATGGAATTACTGATTTTTATATATATTATATTTTTGTTTTCTACATTTTTTTTCTCTAATTTCTAATATCTACATACACGTCTGTGTCGTCACAGGCGACCACGCGCTTACTGGGCAAAAACTGAAAATCAGTGCTTTGCTTTAATTTAAAAGCAAAGGCATCACTGAGTTTTTGCCTTTTTCTGTCTCGATGCGGCACACAGTTCAGTTCTTTTTTTATATGTTTCTTTATAATTTTGTCATTTATGATCTGTGTACTGTGTGTGATGGAAATAAACAATTTATCTATCTATCTATCTACATAAAACCCATTTTACCCTCGACTTGACTATCCACCCTCGCCTGGGTAAAATGATGCGTTTTATGCACTTGTTGTACAATCTACTATTTATTTATTGTGTATATGTTTATTTATTTATTCATAATCAGGCAACAATAGCCCATAGATATACAACGTGTTACAAAATAACCCCTAATGCCGAATATGGAAGATAGGGTCCATCAAACTGAACAACTTTTACTATGGGACCAACTCTGAAATCACGAAAAAAAATCAGCTTTTTCCAAAATCAAAATGTACCATATTCGGCACTAGGGGTTATTCTGCAACATGTTGTATACCTTAAAAACTAAACATATATTAAAATATATAAATAATGTTGTTAGTTAATAACTAATAAGTAATATTAGTGAAGAATTATATTAGTTAGTACCTACCACGAGTTGATGTAAACTGTTTTCGCTAAACTATCGTTTTTTCTCTTTCACTCGTATTGACTGTGGGTTACTTTAGATTTTTACATTCACAATACTTTTTAATTCGTTTAATTTTACTCTAGAGAAAAGCAACCCTTCTCTAAATATGTACTCGGATGGGAAGCGAACCCACGATGACCCAGGGTACCTTCTCACATGTATAAAATAACGCAGGCTTACAGCGAAAACGCAAAGAGATTCTAATTACATGGTAGTTCATTTGGTCCCAACATTCACCTGATTATGAAAGGTCGATGGTTTATTTTTCTGTTTATTAGTAAGAGGGTATAAGGTTTTGTATTTTTATACACCTGTAGCCTGTAACACACCACACCTCATTCCGCCGCGAAACACCGCAGTAAGTAACGCCATGATTTGTCAGTTGTACGGCAAGCGAAACAAATATGAAACAGCCTGTTCTTATGCATAGTTTTAACCATGATGCATGCTGTATCTTTCACTTGCGATTCCGCCTTATCGGCTCCGACCGTTGGCACACTTCCGCCGCGAAAATAATGACGCGAAACCGTTACGTAGATGTCATCGTCATAATATCGTCGTCGATGACAATTCATGGCGGAACTATGCGGTTTCGCTGGTATTGTTTCGCGGCTGTAGCACACTACAGAAAATATAATATTGATAACAATGTGTTTGTTGTGCAGTAACAGGCATCCGCGACCTAGTATGGCTGCCGGTGGAACAGTGGCGGCGCGACGGTCGCCTCGTGCACGGACTACGCCGCGGCGCCGCCTCGTTCACGGCGCGCACCGCCGTCGCAGCGCTCGACATTACTACGCGCCTGCTGCATCTAATACAGGCGAGTGTGACGTCATAATATCTAGCGTGGGCAACTGACCTTGCGTGTCCGCTACAGAGCGACGGCCCCGCCTCATTCAGTTCACGGCGCGCACCGCCGTCGGTCGCCACGCTCGACATTACTACGCGCCTGCTGCATCTACTACAGGCGAGTGTGACGTCATAACTAGTAGGGCAACTGTATTAGCGTGTCCGCTACAGAGCGACGGCGCCGCCTAGTTCACGGCGCGCACCGCCGTCGCCGCGCTCGACATTATTACGCGCCAGCTGCATCTGAGACAAGCGAGTGTGACGTCATAATATCTAGTAGGGCAACTGTCCTTGCGTGTCCGCTACAGAGCGACGGCGCCGCCTCGTTCACGGCGCGCACCGCCGTCGCCGCGCTAGACATTACTACGCGCCTGCTGCATCTGAGACAAGCGAGTGTGACGTCATAATATCTAGTAGGGCAACTGTCCTTGCGTGTCCGCTACAGAGCGACGGCGCCGCCTCGTTCACGGCGCGCACCGCCGTCGCCGCGCTAGACATTACTACGCGCCTGCTGCATCTAAGACAAGCGAGTGTGACGTCATAATATCTAGTAGGGCAACTGTCCTTGCGTGTCCGCTACAGAGCGACGGCGCCGCCTCGTTTACGGCGCGCACCGCCGTCGCCGCGCTAGACATTACTACGCGCCTGCTGCATCTAAGACAAGCGAGTGTGACGTCATAATATCTAGTAGGGCAACTGTCCTTGCGTGTCCGCTACAGAGCGACGGCGCCGCCTCGTTCACGGCGCGCACCGCCGTCGCCGCGCTAGACATTACTACGCGCCTGCTGCATCTAAGACAAGCGAGTGTGACGTCATAATATCTAGTAGGGCAACTGTCCTTGCGTGTCCGCTACAGAGCGACGGCGCCGCCTCGTTCACGGCGCGCACCGCCGTCGCCGCGCTAGACATTACTACGCGCCTGCTGCATCTAAGACAAGCGAGTGTGACGTCATAATATCTAGTAGGGCAACTGTCCTTGCGTGTCCGCTACAGAGCGACGGCGCCGCCTCGTTCACGGCGCGCACCGCCGTCGCCGCGCTAGACATTACTACGCGCCTGCTGCATCTAAGACAAGCGAGTGTGACGTCATAATATCTAGTAGGGCAACTGTCCTTGCGTGTCCGCTACAGAGCGACGGTGCCGCCTCGTTCACGGCGCGCACCGCCGTCGCCGCGCTAGACATTACTACGCGCCTGCTGCATCTAAGACAAGCGAGTGTGACGTCATAATATCTAGTAGGGCAACTGTCCTTGCGTGTCCGCTACAGAGCGACGGCGCCGCCTCGTTCACGGCGCGCACCGCCGTCGCCGCGCTAGACATTACTACGCGCCTGCTGCATCTAAGACAAGCGAGTGTGACGTCATAATATCTAGTAGGGCAACTGTCCTTGCGTGTCCGCTACAGAGCGACGGCGCCGCCTCGTTCACGGCGCGCACCGCCGTCGCCGCGCTAGACATTACTACGCGCCTGCTGCATCTAAGACAAGCGAGTGTGACGTCATAATATCTAGTAGGGCAACTGTCCTTGCGTGTCCGCTACAGAGCGATGGTGCCGTCTCGTTCACGGCGTGCACCGCCGTTGCCGCGCTAGACATTACTACGCGCCTGCTGCATCTACTACAGGCGAGTGTGACGTCATTACATCTAGTAAGGCAACTGTCCTTGCGTGCCCGCTACAGAGCGACGGCGCCGCCTTGTTCAAGGCGCGCACCAAAGAGAATGTAAAAATAACTAGCGTTATAAGAGACGGGAGTGTCATACAAAAAAGCGTGAGTATGAAACGGAGGCGAATTCAACGAAAACAAACAAAAGAGAAACGTCAAACGGCATTGGCGGTAAAACGGTCAAAGATGATAGATACTCTTTGATGGGGCGAAGTATAATACGCCTTAATTCTAATGTTGTCAATTATCTACTGTTTTGTGAATTGTCAACGTTCTTTCAAACTTAGACAAGTTAAAAATTCGCCTCCGTTTCATAGATCGTTTTTTACTGAGAGAGTTGCGCCAGGTTGGCGCGCACCGCCGTCGCTGCGCCAGACATTACTACGCGACTGCTGCATCTAATACAGGCGAGTGTGACGTCATTATATCTATTGTAGCAACTACCACTGTGTGTCCATTACAGGACAATGGCCACGCAGCTGCTGCACCACATACAAGCAAGTGTCATGGTGTATGAACGAGCCTTGAATATTATTAGTTTGTTGCATGATGTAGTATTTTAAAACAAATATTATTAGCAAATCATTGTAGCTTTCACTAGATCCATAACATGAACTTACGATAGTATGTTTAATCGAACAACCTGCTGCACTTTTTATCCAACTTCCAAGAAGGAGGAGATATAATCATGTTGTATAAACCATATTAAGTACTCTATGTATGTATGTTTGTATGTATGTAACTAACGCACGCACTACACAACTGCGCTTACAGACTAGCCCGAGTGCACGCTCGACGGCGTTGTCCGGCGTGTGCGGCCAATGGCCAGGCTATCAGCTGCTGCACACTGCACTCACGATCTACGTAAGCTTCGTTGCCAACTAAATGTCGTCCTTCCTCACCTTGAAATAGGCTCTAGAGTCGAATATCGTCGGTTGAAGTTTTAGCCTAGCACACACACCGCGACTATTTGTCGACACTTATGTCGCGATGTCGGTCTCGCTCACCTCAGTACGGTGTGAGCGGGACAGACATTGCGCTTACGCGAAAAAAGTGTCGAGAAAATTTTGTCGTGGTGTGCATGCTAGGCCCTCAGAAATCACACTATTTGGTTGGCTTTAGTTGTAATATTAAAAAGATTATCGTGATGCAGCTGTGATATAAATAAATCTTAGAACATGATGACATGATGAGGATTTCCAAATGTTTACCAGTGTTTGAATGATATTTTAAATTTTTATTTATTTTTTCTTATTTACTTTAAATATCCTATCCTAACAAACACATTAAGGGAATCGAGCGCAAAATGAACATATTATCACAAAATATATTAATATTAAACGTACAGAAGCCGGTCCGCGCGAGAACAACCAAATAAGCTAGACTCGCCGCACGGCAATAAGAATTCCAAATTGCACAGCGCTGCGTGCTTATTATTATAAGCACCTCCATAGCGCTTCTCTTTCTGTCGCGTAGTTTTGTCTCAACCGACACATGACGTCCCTCGTGCGATGTACCCTTTCTGATCACATTGCCTAAAAAGCAAATAGACTAAGAGGGCAAAATGACCAAAACGCAGAATGACTAACTTACAGAATGACTAAAACTGAGTCAGCCACGAGCATTATAACAGTTTAAACGCGGCGTGAGCCCCCCTGACATTATCTAGGGAACATTGAGGTATTTCTGTGGCGTCTATCTACTTCTAGGTCCTTATTCATAAACCGCTCTCAACGTTGGGAGCTTGGGAGCTTTCTTGAGATCATACTTAAGATGCTCTTCTTATAGGAACAGCATCTTAGGGGCCTTACTATGAGCTCTTATAGCAAGACTTATATTGATCTGCCTCACTTTTTCGTACTATGACCTCAAAGGTTAGTTCAAAAACAGGCAAGTTCCAAGCAGTTCCAAGCAGTCCTGTTTAAGGTCTGCTTTTGAACTGAACGGTTCAAGGATGGTTTCTTATTTGCTTATGGTAACCCCCCAGGTATGATCTCAAGAAGCTCTCAACGTTGAGAGCTGTTTATAAATATGCATGCATGCAGATTATCAAACAAACATTTTTTTACAGGCGACTGCTGAAACCGCGTTCGACATGTTGACTCCCGGCCCGACGCTGCAGCTACAGGCCGCGTACGAGAGCCGCCGGCGCAGGCGTCGACGGGACCCCTCCAGGCATCCCACCGATATACGGGAAGGTGTCGCTACGGCTTACCAGACTGTTAGGGAGGTAGGTTAATCTAACATGACGATTGTTCAACAAAAAAGTAGTATGGTTATTTTAGGTTAGGTTTAACATACAGTGTAATTATTGGACCTCTTTTAAAATTTTGTCAGGTCATTCTATAACAACAGTACAATCGAGTTATGAAGTAAAAACTAAGTTTTATTTCTACTTTTTTATCCTAAACTTTTCTCTACACAAATTGAAACTGTTGTCACTGTTTGCGCATCGCACAGCTATCGACATTATTCCTACTAAGGATCCGAAAAAAGTTCTTCAATCAATCTTCTTCAAATCAATGTGAGGTTCAAATTACCTTGCTGTCTTGCAGCGTAAGTGGGATAAACTAGAAAAAAATTACGATACCATTATTAGTGACTCAGGCCCGGATCTAGGGGAGGGGCGGGACGAGGCACTTGCCCCAGGCAGGCGGCGAAGACTGGGGGGCGGCGACATCGCGTGTACAGAATACATAATTATGTCGCGTGTAACAATCTCAGTACGACACTCACGCTCTTCATACGCGTTGTAGATACCCTACCACGAAAACGGTCTGAAATTGTTGGATTGTACTTATTATAGCAGCTACCTCAATTTATGCAATGCCAGCGAACGACGCCCCAGAACAGACACCCGCGAGGCGAGGTACTCTTTGACTGACGATGTTAGGTATCTGGTTTGGTTGTAATTAGCTAGTCTCTGATACGAGATGAGACGATACAAGGCAAAGAAAACGGGGCACCAGCGGGCGGGGCGCGGAGAAGGTGACCATCTGACAGGCATTTGCCGAATTTGACAGGCATTTAGACAGACGTACGGCCGGGGTTAAGCTGAGGCAGGCATTTTTGAAATTCGCGGGTCTCGCTGAAATTTGAAAGCTCGCATACATGCTCCAATCATGCAAGCCCGTGGCCAGCTGCCCGTCCTCCCGGATAAAACGCACACGTTTACAAGATTTGTGAATCTGGTGACCAGTCGAATTTTTTCTAGTATATTATTTAGTAATGTCACACCCCGGGCACTCCATACAAACGCCGCGTTCCAACTAGGGCTTGCAAATATTCGATGAAATCCAATATTCGAATATTCGAAAATTTTTAAGGAGGTATTCGAATATATTCGAATATTATTCGAATAATTCTGTGAAATAAAACAGATGGTCGTAATTATTAAATATTGCTTATTTTTTCAAGTTAAACCAAAGTTGAATGCTTTGTTTGATGGGACGCATAGTGTAAAAAAAAAAAATATCCTCAATTGACTTTTTTGCCTTCGCCTTATGTTTTTAGTTTAAAAACTTCTTTGTAGAGTTATAATATAAATATTTAAAGGGGAAATTATTTTCTATTTATTAGTCCGTTTTTCTAGTTAATTTTAAAAGCATGTTTTGATTTCGATTTTGATACTTTTTAGTTCATTTTTAGTTTTTAGTTTTTTTTTTTGGTTTGATTGTCAGTAAATGTTTATTTTTTGTTTTTTAGTCTTATCTGTGTTTTTCTCGGGCTTTTTTCCGGCTTCATTATTAGACCAGGGTCTAGTACTATCTCACATCAGAATACATGTCAAAACGAATCAAACGAGCTCAAACTTGATGGGGTTGTAAAATCTACATAATATTGTGAAATTTTTAAACTATTTTTATATCGATATATATCACAAAAATTCGTTGGATATATATGGGATATATATCATGATATATATATATCCATTGATATATATCCTTGAACCCTGGTTGTATGGTATTATTATAGAGATCCTGTACACTTCTTTCGGCTCCATCACCAGATCGTGGACACTATTTCCCAACAGATACTTGTCAAGATAAATCAAACGAGCCCAAACTCTATGGAGTTGTATGATTTTATTAGAGAGTTCCTGTGGCCTTCTTCCGACTCAATCACCAGACCCTGGAAATCATCTTCGTCAAATTATTAGTCAAGACAAATGAAACGAGCCCAAAATAAATGGAGCTGCATGGTTTTATTACATATTTTTCGTGATTTTCTTCCGGCTTTATTATCAGACACTGAACACTATTTTCCCAACAGGGTACTTGTCGAGACGAATCAAACGAGCCCTCGATGGATATGTATGGTTTTATAACAGAGTTCCTGTGATTTTCTTCCGGCTCCATCATCAGATCTTCGACACTATTTCTCAACGAGTTATTGCCAAGACGTATCAAACGAGCCCAAACTCGATGGATTTGTATGATTTCATTATAGAGTTCTTATGGTTTTCTTCCGGCTCCATCATCAGACTCTGGACACTATTTCCCAACAGAGTACTAGTCAAGACGAATCAAACAAGCGCAAACTAAATGGAGTTGTATGGTTTTATTACATAGTTTTGTGGTTTTCTTCCGGCTTCAAAATCAGACCCTGGACACTATTTATTTTTCCAACAGAATACTTGTCGAGATAAATCAAACGAACCCAAATTCGATGGATTTGTATTGTTTTATTATAGAGTTCCCGTTATTTTCTTCCGACTCCATCATTATACCATGGACACTATTTTAAACAGAGTTATGGCCAAGACGAATCAAACGAGCCCAAACTCGATTGGTTTCATTACAGAGTTCCTGTAGTTTTCTTCCGGCTCCATCATCAGACCCTGGACAATATTTACCAACAAAGTACTAGTCAAGACGAATCAAACGAGGCAAAACTTGATGAATTTTTATGGTTTTAGTACAGAGTGTCAAACGTAGGCCCTGAGTGGCCCTGACTCAACAGCATTATTTGAAGCTAAGAATATGCCAATGAAAATGAAAAGAAGCTTAATAGGTGTTACGCTGAAAGACCGTCAAAAATCAGAGGAAATAAGAAGAAAAAAACCGGCCAAGTGCGTGTCGGGCCACGCGCCATAGGGTTCCGTAGTTACCTTATACCATACCATATTTAATACCACCTATAATTTTTCGTCTGTAAAAATAACTTTGTTTTTCACAGTGTTGGTATGAATGACAAAGTTATATTTGCGGTTTTGGAAAATGTGCTATATCTCAAAAACTAATTACTTTATCTCGTTCAAACCAATTTTGGTTGAAAGTGTTTATTAAGATCTACAGCATATATTTTTTTTAGATTTTTCACTATCTTATTTCAAAAGTTAAAGGGGGGGGGACACACATTTTACCACTTTGGCGGTGAATATCTTTCAAACGGTTGACTTTGAGAAAAAGTTGTCTTAGGAACCTTAATGTCATTTTTAAAGACCTATCTATAGACACCCAACACATGTTGGTTTGAAGAAAAAAATTTTTTTCAGTTTCAGTTCCATGTATGGGGAGCCCCCCCTTAATCTTTTATTTTTCCTATTTTTGTTTTAAATTCGTTAAGCGGTTAACAGAATACATCAACCTACCAAGTTTCAACTTTGTAGTCTTAATACTTTCGGAATAAAGTGGCTGTGACATACGGACAGACAGACAGACAGACAGACAGACAGACAGACAGACAGACATGACGAATCTATAAGGGTTCCGTTTTTTGCCATTTAGGCTACGGAACCCTAAAAACGAAAGTAGAAGACATAATAAGGAAAATATGACTGTTAAAATAGCAATGGACGGGTTAAATGGCAAGAGAAAGCAAGGGAAAATGTACCAAAATAATTACAGAGTGGCAACCATGGGACAGAAAAAGGAAATGAGAAAGACAAACCAAAAGATGGGCAGATGATATTATGAAAACCCGATGAACACTTTGATCGCGAAAAGCAAGAGATAGAACTGAATGGAAACAGCTGAAAAAGGCCTACGTGTCGCAGGACACGCTGATCACTAAAGCCAAAAAGGAATAAAATGAACAAAAGAAAGAAAATATTTAGGTATTTGAGACAATCACACTTTTGTACTTGTCAAGACGAATCAAACGAGCACAAACTCGATGGGTTTGTATGGTTTTATTACAGATTTCCTGAGGCCCTTTGGTTCCATCATCAGATCAGCTCAATGACACTATAAGATGTCAGTCTTCCTGTTCTG
Source organism: Agriphila geniculea (assembly GCA_943789525.1). Taxonomy (NCBI): domain Eukaryota; kingdom Metazoa; phylum Arthropoda; class Insecta; order Lepidoptera; family Crambidae; genus Agriphila; species Agriphila geniculea. The sequence continues at coordinate 17,498,827 of OX038883.1, read as the reverse complement.
ACCTATGTTTTAAGTTTCAAGTCTTTGATGCATTGGGAAGCTAGATTAAAATCCTTTACAATTTGTAGAAAAACAAACAACATAGGTAAACACATAAATAAACGAGAAAATGAACTTCAATGACTTCATTCTATGCTCACAAAAGCTATTCGGGTATTTAATGAATGACTTTTGCATAAATCCAAAAAAGTGGAAAATATTCGAATATTCGAATATCACCGACTTGAGTATTCGAATAGCAAAATAAGGCGAATATTCGAATAATTCGAATATTCGAATTGCAAGCCCTAGTTCCAACTAACTATTACACAGACGCTACACAGTGATGTTTTTGTAGACGCGCAACTGGGTGCGTGCTATTGAAAGAGCCTACGAACTGGCCTACGAACTCGCGGGGCGCGGTGAGGTAATTGATTGCGGGGCGGGGCGGAGTTTCCTTTCTGTACGGTAGTATTCACTTCTCAAGCTTACGCGCTCAATAGACATGAAATAAAACACTTTTTAACGGATCCTAGCGCGGTTTTATTGAATGTACTTTGGTATTTAGTTGGTATTTGGTTTGATTTTTGGTTTTCCCGAAGCCGTCGGGAAAACCAAAAATCAAACCAAATACCAACTAAATATCAAAGTACATTCAATAAAACCGCGCTAGTATCCGTTAAAAAGTGTTTTATTTCATATACGGTAGTACTTATATCTAATCTGTGGTAATGTTACACCCTTTGTTTGCTTAGGGTTTTGCGGAGACGGCAGCGACTATGGCGCGCTGCGAGAGCGGCGTGGGCGTGCTGCGGCACCTGCCGGGCGCCGCGGTGACGCCGCTGGCGCTGGCCGCGGCCGGCGCCGCCGACGTGCTGGGCGGCGTGCGCGCGCACCTCGCGCCGCACCGCGCGCGCGACCACGCCGACAAGTACCGCCGCCACCCGCCCGGTCAGTACACATCATACTAAGCCTGCCCACACTACATACGGACTTCCGATTCTGAATGAAGCTTCGTACAAACTGATGCGAATTCCGCGCACGACGCGGTTTAGATAAAATATCTATTTTATCTAAAGATAAACATTCCCCATTAAGGTTTAGATAAAATATTTATTTTATCTAAAGATATATTTTATCGATAGATGAACACTTGATTGCACACACATTACAGAAAATACAATAACATAAAACTTAAAACTATGGTGAGCAAAGGCGGTCTTATCGCTGAGAGCTATATCTTCCAGTTCCAGACAACCTTTGAGACTTTGGATAGTAGAGCGGCGGTAATCTTAAATAAAAAGACGCTTAGAAAACACTTTTCGTACAAGTCATCTCGGAAATATGAAAATTTGGTATCGTTGCATTCAGTACGATGCCCTCATCACAAATATATAAGATGACAAGTGCGAAAGTGGTGGGGGTAGAAACTGTGACGTCATCAAGTTTTCAGTACAAAGAATTTTTTTTTTCATACCATGTGGTATATCAAATGAAAGGGCTTTGTGAGTAGATTGCGAATATATAACACACTATAACATTTTCACTACTTGGTCTAACAAATTATTAGCAAACGTCGGAAAATTTCGCAATTCAGAGTCGCCATTGAACAGGTCTAGATTGAAAACGACTGAATTGATTTTTACAAAATACGTAACAAATAACTCTGCACATACTCTTTTCGAATGTCTAAAGGTAATTGACCAAAGATATTTAAAAATAAGAAAAGTACATCAGTTTTAATAACAGCATAATTTTCTGCTTTTTCTAAATTCTCAGATTCCTTTAATAATTAATGAAAAATAAATAAATGAACTTTCGTATGTTTATCCTTACTTTTTCTATTTAGTGAACAGTATTTGACAGTTTACATGCTTCTTTTAAATTTAAATCACTATAAAAAAATGTGTTAACAATTTCTTTAGTATTCAATGCGTGGAAAACCATTTGTTGAATTTTATACATGATTATTTCAAAAAAGAATTGAGTATAGTTGTTTGCCAAATAGGACAAGTGAGGATAACTAAAAGTAATGACAAATACACATGGAAAACACACACAGTTGCTCGGAGACCTAAATAACGTGACGAAACTCAATAGGCAAAAGTTATTTACAAAAAATCAAAACAATACACAAAAATCACAGTCTTTCTAATGGTTGTAAAAGGGGCTTAACGGGTGTTAATAATCATTCATAAAATACAACAAATGTTTTACCACGCATAGAATACCAAAAATATTGTAAATTGTTAATAATATTTGATTTAATAAGACAATATATTTTAAAATAGTGATTAAGTTTAAAAGAAGTATCTAAAGTGTCACAATTTGGTTATTTAAACCTTCGTCTGTTTATCCTAACTTGTCCTAGTAAGGATAAACATACGAAAGTTTTTTTTTTTTTTATTAATTATTAACGGAATCTGAGAATTTAGAAAAAGCAGAAAATTATGCTGTTATTAAAACTGATGCACTTTTCTTATTTTTAAATATCTTTGGTCAATTACCTTTAGACATTCGAAAAGAGTATGTGCAGAGTTATTTGTTATGTATTTTGTAAAAATTAATTCAGTCGTTTTCAATCTAGACCTGTTCAATGGCGACTCTGAATTGCGAAATTTTCCGACGTTTGCTAATAATTTGTTAGACCAAGTAGTGAGAATGTTATAGTGTGTTATATATTCGCAATCTACTCACAAAGCCCTTTCATTTGATATACCACATGGTATAAAATAAAAATTTCTTTGTACTGAAAACTTTATGACGTCACAGTTTCTAATCCCACCATTTTCGCGCTTGTCATCTTATATATTTGTGATCAGGGCATCGTACTGAATGCATCGATACCACATTTTTGTATTTCCGTGATGACTTGTGCGAAAACTAACCTCAAACCTTGTTTTACCGCCCTACTATAGCTAGATGTGAAGGGCAGTGTGCCAGCAACAAACACATTCAAATAATAAAATATTTTATTTTTGTTTCAGATTCAGCAGAGTAACATCTCAAAGATAATTAACTTCCTTACAAGATCTCTCATCTCTCTTATGCGGTGAAGGTTTATTTATACAGTATGTAAAACTAGCTCATATTTATTTAATGTCATGAATATTCATGATTTAATATATCCCATTTTCTATATTACATTTGTTCACGTAGGCGGTTTGATATCGAAATGGCGGCTAACTATACGCATGTGTATAATACACACAGATATTATTATGAAATAAACAATATCTTGTATGTACCCACCATAAAGTGGTTTGTGATGTAATTACATAGAAAGATTTACATGATGTGCTTGAGAGATATAAAATATGTTCAAATTATGTTATTTTTTAAATACGATGCCTTGCTCATGCTCAAAGAAGAAGAAGCAATTTCGTAACGAAACTATTTGGGCGATGTTTTTTAAATTGCTGTTTAAAAATTAAATGTAAACACATCTTAGTTCTAATAAAACAAAATTTGAATATCTATCTGATTATGCTACGGCTCCACCTGCGTCTTAACGCGTAGTTTCACGCGTTAATCTAGGCGTGACGCAGATGTGGCCAAGACTTAACGGCGTTAATTTACAAATGACAGTACTAAATATTTATAATGCCTTAGCTAACGCGTAGTTGAACATTAAATTAACGTTAAGGTCAACGCAGGTGGAGCCGTAGCATTGGAGATAACGTAACTCATAGTGATAATAGTGTTAGCTAAAACATGTCAACTGTGTCCAGGGGCCGTACTCTAAGCTCTTCTAGCAACATCAAAGTGATGTGATGGAGACAGAGCTATAAATCGCGTATAGCGCCATCTCAATTTACGACATCGCTTCGATATTACTTTTGACAGTCATTGTAGGGGGGGGCAGGTATAATATTCGAGGGGCAATATCAATGTCATTTTAACCCATATAAAAATAAATGTTATGAAGGTGAAAGAAATATTATTTTTCGTCTTCTCGAGACTGTGGTGCTTGAATTTTAATAGCTACTTAGCATTTTAGAGCATTTAGTGGCATAAACTTTAGGCTGTTACCTTGTTGTAAATATAAAATTGCCTGATTTCAAAGAAATAAAAAATTGTCGGGTGCCATGACAGGTAAGAAAAAATTAATAAAATATTTTGTAATGCCAAATAAGTCACGATTCGAAATAGAATTTCGTAGTTTAATATAAAAGATATTAAAGCTAGATTTACTAGAGCATATTAGAATATTAGTTTTATGTTAGCAATTTATTAGTTTTTCATTTAGTGAGATACCCTATGAAGATATATGTTTTTTTGTGAAAATATATTTGTGATTTTATTTGATTCTCCAATATCTTCAATCTGTATGATTAGTTTGTAACAATTTTTAGAGCAGACTCCAGATGTTGACTGATGGTTAGACTTATGTGATTCCTGTTGTACTAGGCTTGTAAGAAAATGATTCAGTTAGTTCACCTTAAAAATATTAGAATAGAAACTTATTTTTTTTACATATTGAAATCATTTCCTAATTAACTATAATAAATCAATTAAGAAATATTGTATAGTTTCATTTCCTATTCTCAAATTTGGACTTGAAATAAACAAAATGGTTCACTAAAACATAATTTATTTATGAACTAATTAATAGTATACTAACTTTTTACATATAATCTATTTAAGCATCACTTTCTACCTTTTCCTCGGGGTATTTGTCGGTCAGGAAACTCTTTACTTCACCAAATTCAGTTTTCAGCATAAGGCGTATTTTCTCATGATTCCTATACCTTTCATATTTCTTTAAATAAATCTGGTAATGAGGCATTGTCTCATAGAATCTTGGGAATCGCTTTTTCTTCAATATAACTTTGTTGTTCATTACATATTGGTCGAAATCTAGTGTTTCTGTTTTGGGTATTTCATCCTTAGTTCTAACTTCACTGGGGCTGGCAACCACTTTAGGGAAATGTTCATTTTCAGCTCTATATTCTACCAAATGGAGCTTTTTCTCTTCAGCAAGTTGTTGGTGAGTTCTCTGTGGAGTTGACATTTTATTTAAAATTAAAAAAATGGGCTAATCCCCTTCTTCGACAATAGATGAAAACAGTAAGAGCAAGGGGGCACATCTGTCTGACGCCATGTGTTAACACGCTGTATTTATATGGACATGTTATAATGAGAGTACTTCTTCTAGTGCATTCATTTACTATGAAAACCGATGTCATCTGACGGCGTGTTAACACGTGGCGTCAGACAAGTGTACCCTTAGTTATAAGCCTGGTTTGAGTTTAATTAGAAAGGGAGTAAAAGTCAACTTGTGGCTTAACATACCTGTTGCAACAAACCAATGAAAAAAGCTTTGACAATATGCTGCAAGTTGTTGGACCCTTCCAGCTTGGCCCTCATGTCCTTTATGCCAATAGCTTGGCATATTTCCTTGATTGCTCTGTGGCACCTCAATCCGTAGCCTTCATTTTTCTTTTGTACAAAAATCTTGGTTTTCCCAAATGCAGTATAAAAATCATGGAAAACTGCAAAAAAGTAATAGTCAAGTTAACTTTGCACCTGAAGCGAAAGCGACGCCCCCTCTCCTTTTCTCCTTGTCTCACGCCAACGTCTTCAATTCTTGATAATTTTCGATAGATTATCAATAAATTATCGCTAACAAGTGTACTAACGCTACTGGTATGACGACAGTAGCGTGAGACAAGGAGAAAAGGAGAGGAGTCGGTTTCGCTTCAGGTGCAGAGTTAACTTGACCGGCGGGCTGATTATCTAATTAGAAACCACCTAGCGACCGGTTGCAGTTCATAGATGATAGTGATCTATTGCTACTTCTTTTTGGATAAAAAAAAACATGCCAAAGAAAAGTAGCAATGTATGTGGAATGAAACCGGTCGCTAAATAGTTTCTTTTTAGATAATCAGGGTGCCGGGTTGTACAATATTAATTAAGTACTGTTGATTTGATTTACAAAGACAAGAAAAGTACACGTGCCGGACTACAGCTGCGCCACAAAAAAAATTTTGGAAATCTGACTTTTTGACTATGCCATGATGAAGTCTATAGTTTGTCGGATTTTGTCGCCAAAAACCAGAGTTTGTCGGTCTTCCGTTTAGGAGATACGTGTGGTGCACCTGTAGAGACGTCTCTACAGCTGAGCCACACAGATATCAAAAACGGAAGGTCGTAGCGAAAATCTGATTACTCGTGTGTGTAGCCGTTAGTTTGTCGGAGTTTGTCGCCAAAAACCAGAGTTTGTCGGTCTTGCGTTTAGGAGATACGTGTGGCGCAGCTGTAGAGACGTCTCTACAGCTGAGCCACACAGATCTCGAAAACGGAAGGTCGTAGCGAAAATCTGATTACTCGTGTGTGTAGCCGGTAGTTTGTTGGAGTTTGTCATCAAGAACCAGAGTTTGTCGGTCTTGCGTTTAGGAGATATGTGAGGATACGCTGTGGAGACCTTTCTACCTGGATCTTGAGAACGGAAGGTCGTAGCGATAATCTGATTAGTCATATGTATAGTCGGTAGTTCGACCGAGTTTGTTGCCAAATACCAGAGTTTGTCGGTGTTGCGTTTTGGAAATATGTGAGATTTTCGCTACGACCTTCCGTTCTCGAGATCCAGGTAGAAATGTCTCTACAGCATATCCCCACATATCTTCTAAACGCAAGATTGACAAATTCTTATTTTTGGTGACAAACTCCGGCAAACTAATGGCTACACACTCGAGTTATCAGATTCTCGCTACGACCTTCCGTTCTCAAGATCCAGGTAGAAAGGTCTCCACAGCGTATCCTCGCATATCTCCTAAACGCAAGACCGACAAACTCTGGGTCTTGGTGACAAACTCCGACAAACTACCGGCTACACATACAAGAAATCAGATTTTCGTTACGAACCTTCCGTTTTCGAGATCTGTGTGGCGCAGCTGTAGAGACGTCTCTACAGCTGCGCCACACAGATCTCCTAAACGCAAGACCGACAAACTCTGGTCTTTTTGTGACAAACTCTGACAAACTAACGGCTATACATACGAGTAATCAGATTTTCACTACGACCTTCCGTTTTCGAGATCTGTGTGGCGCAGCTGTAGTCCGGCACGTGGAAAGTACTTATCATTCTAAAAACAATAGTCTTACCAGTGTGCCCATTATATGTTTCAAAGTGCATTAACTTTTGTCCAGCCCTATTTTTAGCTTTTCTAAGGGCTGCAGTTGCTTCTTTCGCTTTGCCCAAACCAAAACCAGCGAGACCTTGACCGTTCCCAGTGACAACCTAAGGGTTAGATAATAATTCAATTGTATTTATAAGAAGACTACATTAATATGTAGAGTAGATATAATTGGAAATTATATGAGCAAAAATATGTTTATTTTTTTACCATAGCTTGATAATTTCTTGTACGTCCGAGACTTCCTTTCATTATAAGCAGGGATCTCAGTTGGAGAACTTTAGTGTCGAAACCAGTGAATTCGTCTGAAAACCATTTTTACTCAATTATTATCATTGCATATTGTCTAGGATAGTACCCTAGAAGACCATTAGACAAAGCATGAGGCTTTTAATCACTGTACTTTATTATTTAAACACTTTTACAAAATAAATCATTTTCATCATCAAATCAATCATTTTCATTTTCATTAAAAATTACTAACACTAGAATAAGCTTCGCTGTAACTAACACCTTGTATGGATTTTTATGTCCGAAATAAAATTATTATTATTATATTATTATTATAAATCAGCTATTAAATACTTTCTCACATTAGAACATCTTACAGGCAGATTTCGGACAGCACTGAGACAATACATAACTACTGTACTTCAATATAAAGAACGGGCATCGGCTAACTTTGTGTTTTTGCTTTTCTTAGAAATGACGTTGACATTTATTTCATTGTAATTAAGTTGAAATTGTATGACTTTTAGGGCCAAACTACTTTTTGCATTGACCTCTATATTAAATTTTTCATGTCAGTGAGTTTTTGTTAATTGACTTTGTTATGTTAGACGATTGTTTCCGATGTTTGATGCCGATTATTTATCTTGAAGTACTGTATGTGCTGTGTGATTGTCACATTTGAACTTCGAAATACCATAGAGAAACTTTGACTACAGAGGTCGGCTTTCACAAACCTCCTTCAACATAGTGCTTTTATAGTATTGTATTGATACAAACAACTCTTATTTACTACCTTCTCCAATAGGGTCTGGTGGTCCAATGCTGCGACCAGGCATACGGCTACCGGACCAACCTCTCTCAATTGGGCTCAACTTCAGCCTCCTAAACTTTGTCATTGAGTCTCTCAACTTGACCAACTTTTCCATTCTACATTGAACATAACACAGTTTAGTATTTAATTATTTAACAAGCCTTTATCCTTATTATATGTCTAGATAGTGTTGCGTTTTTTGACATACTAAACAAAACAGGCCAACTTTTTAGGTTTGTGTGCATTTTTAGCATAATTGTATATAAAGAGCATTGTAAAAAAAACTATAGCCAGGTCACACTACTTACAATTAGGGTTGCCACCTCTTGGCCATTTGAATCTAGGAGATAGAAAACTTCAAAATAAAATGAGTAATTTTTAAGACATTTTATTGTTTTTTGAACTTATATTTTTCATTTGTTCGTACAGATTTCGAAATTTCTGGTTTAAAACTCTCAAATAAAAAAAAATCTACATTCCATTCGAAAATTGATGAGTCTGGACTTCTGCCTTGACATCTTTTTCATTAAAATGTTTTCTCTCCTTTATCCATATACCGAAGAAGACGATACTAAAAATGCACTCGCAAGGAACTCACAAATTGAAAACTCTACATTCCATTTGAATATTGACCAATTTGAAATTACAGGATAATTTGGATTGTCTTAAAATAATTCCGGGAGATGGGATATTTTTGTTTTCAGGGCACGATTCCGGGAGACTCCTCCCGAAAATCCGGGAGAGGTGGCAACCCTACTTACAATGTGTGCGTGTTTTAGTCACACAACTGTTGAATGATATTTTTGTAGCTTTGACTGTCTATTTAGTAGACTTATAAATAATAAAAGCCTTTATCCTATAAGAAAGTTCTTAGTACCTTTCTGGATCGTCAGGAAGTCGCTGTTGTTTTAACAGTTCTCTACCCCTTATAACAGGGGCAGATAAACCAGGCCACAACATATTGATTTTCCCTATACCAATAACTTGTCCACGATTCAAATCCCGGATTCTGATACGGCCGGCACCCTTCCCGCGGCCTTTCTTAGCTCCTGCATTGCTTACTGATGTCACAGACTTCCACAACTTCTCAGCAGGTACTTAAAAATAGATCCATATTTTATTCATCTAATAAAAATAAATTTTAGTCTCTAAGATAAATCTATAGCTATGGGAAGTTAATTGTGAAAATCTAACTTATTAAAATCAAACGTTCTTACATTTATTGAAGAAATTTACGCAAAAAACTGAAGTAGTACTAAAGTTTGTGAGGTTAGGTGTAACATTCTTATGAAAAAGAGTATGTTTTAATAAAACATTTCCAGGCGTAACTATACTCCGGAGAGACAACAATTTTGAAAACATAATATCTTGGATTATGGCGTAACAGAATAGAACTCTGTCTGTTTGACTGTTTTCCTCGGTAAAAGAAATTAGAAACACAACACATCAAAATTATTTATATGAGTCCATGACTGACCCTCAAGCTGACATCTGTCTGTGTGACAGTGACATGACACTGCTGCTCTTCTTCTTATTTTTAGTTTGGCAATCTACTCTCCTCTTTAAGGAGAAATTTTTGCCAGTGTCAAGTGTTGAGTAGTTCAGGGGGCTTACCAGCAGTAAATACGAAACCATCCTTGAGCCATTCAGTTCAAAAGCAGGCCTTAAACATGACTACTTAAGGCCTGGGGGCTTACCATCAGCAAATAAGAAACCATCCTTGAGCCGTTCAGTTCAAAAGCAGGCCTTAAACAGGACTGCATAAGGGCTGCTTTTTGATATAAATTACATATTAAAGATTAATAGTAGTTTATTATATAAGTTGACAATACAGTAAGTGACAGACATGACATGCAAAATCGTTGATGAAACTCTATGGCAAATGACGAAATGAGGTTGTAACATTCGTCCGCCCCAAAAGATTCTCATTCCATCTCATCAATCAATCGACGAGGAGGTTTAATTGTACGCTTGCTTCTACGTGGAGCCATAGGTGTAGCAGCTGTGGCCCTGCCAGCTTCTACAACAGGTTCAGCTGGACATGACATTGTAGACCCATTCGAATTGGAATCCAAAATCGGCATAGATGATGCCACTGGAACCATAGATGATTGAGAAGCTTCTTGAGCGGAACTTTCTTCTGGCTCAGGGAGCCGGGGTCGTATATGGTCTGCGTGATACCTCTTCTCCACCCCAACTGGAGTGTTAATGACATAAGAGTATCTATTCGTGCGTCGCAAAACGGTGGCAGGCTCCCATCGTGGCTGTTCCCTACTTCGCACATACACAGCCTCACCTGGTCTATGGTTTGGAGTCTGATCATCAGAGTTGACATTTGCTTGTATTTGTTTATATTGTACCAAGCGTCTAGCACTTGGTCGGATATTGTCAAGTATACAATGTAGCTGCCTTCCAAACATTAGCTGGCCCGGGGCTTTGCCAGTGGTGCTATGGGGTGTGATGCGGTAAGCGAAAAGAAAATTTTCTAACCGTTTTTTAAGGCACTTTGTGCTGGACGACATTCGGGTCTTAAAAGTCCTCACGAGCCGTTCAGCCAATCCATTTGTCCGTGGATGATAAGGTGACGATTTGATATGTTTTATTCCCTTCCTTTCACAGTAATCGTGGAACTCCTTAGAAATGAATTGAGGGCCATTGTCAGACACCAAAAATTGAGGCAGGCCAAAAGTAGTAAAAATTGTGTCCAGTTCGTCACAAAGTTTGGTTGTCGTAATTTTGGTCATCGGCTTGATCTCGATCCACTTGGAAAAAGCATCTGACAGAACTAACCAATATGAACCTTCGAAAGGTCCGGCAAAGTCAACGTGAATCCTTTCCCAGGCTTGATCTGGCATGGACCATGAGAAAATTGGCAGATCTGACGTATTAGGCCTATTCTCCTGGCATTTGTGGCAACCCTTTACATGTGTGTCTATGTCTTCATCTACAGTTGGCCACCAAACGTAAAAACGTGCCAGTGCTCTCATTGCTGAAATGCCCGGGTGTCCAAGATGCAGGTATTTTAAGGTCGCTTTCCTCAGAGCTCCAGGAATAACAATACGGCCCTGCCACATGATTATCTTATTTTCTAGAGACAGCTCACCACGCTTTCTGGCGTACGGTTTTACCTCGTTTGAGTATTGATGCTCACGCCAACCAGTTTTTATAAAGTTAGAAATTTGCTTCAGTGTAGTATCTTTCCGAGTTTCGTCTCGTATAACGCTTTCAGATAATGCGAGATCGCCGATGCTGTCATTCTGCAGTCGCGCTACAATTTTGTGAACCTTAAGTTCAGACTTAGAAGGAAGTTCTTCGGGGTTGGGCATCCTTGATAAATAGTCCGCGATCAGGTTGTTACACCCTTTTGTATACTGAATGTTGTAATCATAGCTTCCTATTATTAAGGCCCATCGTACTAGGCGATTATTAACAAGTTTGGGTAAGTTTCGTTGAGATCCCAAAATGTGTATCAGGGGCTTATGATCCGTGACTAATGTAAATTTGGTGCCGCGAAGGTATTGATCAAATTTTCTAATTCCAAAAAAAATTGCGAGAGCTTCGCGGTCTATGACAGAATACTTCGACTCTGCTGGACGGAGTTTCCGTGATGCGAAAGCAATTGGTTGTTCAATGTTATTCTTCATGTGAAAAAGCACTGCTCCCACGCCCTTTTCTGAAGCATCACAGGCTAGAAAAAGTGGAGACTTATCGTTAAAAGCTACAAGTGGTTTAGATTGAACAATCATTAACTTAGCACGTTCAAAAGCCTCAGCTTCCCTGTTGGTCCATTGCCATTTCATCCTGTTCCCTGTTAGTGTATGAAGATCGGCGCAGACACTGTGTAAATGTGGTATGAAACGCTCGTAGAAATTAACTAACCCAAGGAATGAACGAAGCTCCTTAGCATTAGTTGGCGGGGCAGCCTTGCTGATGGCTTCTAACTTTGATTTTGTGGGGCGTACTCCATTTCTGTCAATTGTGTGCCCAAGATATTCCACTTCTGGCTGCAAAAAGGAGCACTTCTTCAAATTTACTTTTAATCCCGCTTGTTCTAGTCTTTCAAATACGGTACGTACTGTTTCAAGGTGGTCTTTGTCATTTTTCCCTGTAATCGCAATGTCATCAAAATAGACTGCTACATTTGGCAGTCCCTCTAGGAGCTTGTCAAGATAATGTTGGAATACTGATGGAGCCGTGGAAATGCCAAAAGGCATTCGGTTGTAGCTGTAGTATCCTTTGTGTGTCGATATTGTCAAGAACTTTTTAGATTCAGGCTCAATTTCAAATTGAAGATACGCGTCTTTTAGATCAATTTTTGAAAACTTTTCACCATCTGCTAGGCTCTGGCGTAGTTGATCAAACAAAGGAACAGGATGTGCGTGTGTTATTAGAACAGGGTTGAGTGTGCTGCGGAAATCACCGCAGATCCTGATCTGACCATTGGTTTTCACTACGTTAACTGTCGGTGTTGCCCACTGGATCGGGGTTATATTTGGGTCTACCTTGGTTATAATTCCTTCTTCAACTAAACGATCCAGTTCAACTTCTATGTTTTTCTTCATTGCAAATTTAATTGATCTGGCTGCGATGTGTTTCGGTTGTGCATCGGGCTTAATATGTATGTTTACTTGATAATCTTTTACTTTCCCAAGTTTGCCGTCAAAAAGGGTTGCATACTTGTCTAGAATTTGTTTTAGCGTCATCGATTCCTGTCGAGTTTTTTTGATCGAGTAGACTGGTTTTGGAAAATGCATCTGGAACATTTCACTCCACTGTAGGCCAAACAACATAGGGTCTGCTGACTTCATGACGATAACAGGAAGCAGTTTTTCCTCATTTTGAATGCGTACAGTAACGTTTGTTAGACCCTTTGGCTTAAGTCTTGTATTTCCATATGCGCGCAAACTCGGAGCCTTAATAAGGGTAGGAGCTCCAATACGCGCCCAGAATTGTGTACTAATAATTGAATAGAGTGACCCAGTATCCCAGTCCATCGTGCAGGGAATGTCGTTAATGAAAACATCAATTTTTTTGCTGTCTTTACTTCTCGTTTTGCTTATTTGACAGACGACGTCCGTTTCATCTCCGCTATCGTCTGAGTAGGAAGAATGAGACGAGTGGCTGCTGCTCCCGTCATGCTTAAGTTTGTGCAGCTTGTTTCTTTTAGTAAATGTTCTAGGTTTATTGCTTCGATTAGGTAAACATGCTTTACCTGATTTAATGCAGCAATCCTCAAAATGGCCTGGTGTATTGCACTGTTTGCATTTATGTGCCTTGGCAGGACACTGGTTTAATGGGTGTCTTTCGGGCTCACCACATCTCAAACATTGATGCGCCCGTAATTTGCGCGGTGACGTTGACGTGTTCTGGTAAGATTTGGGGTTTCTTCTAATCTTATTGACTTTGACGTGTGTGTCTGCATCACCTTCTGCTCGTTCCCGCGATTGAGCAACGCTAAAAATCTGAGAGAAAGTCACTTCTTTCATTTTACCACCTTGAAAATCTTGTAGCTCCGGCCATTTTTGTTTTAGGTCTATCTGTAATTGTTCGTGGTTAAGCCCGGTTGCAAATCGGTCACGTAACTGTCGTTCCAATAGATCATCGCTATAGCCACAATCTTTACTTATTTCTTTCAGCCTATTAGCATAATGTTCCATGGATTCGTTGTCTTTTCGTATGCAGTTCCAAAAATCTGTTAAGGCTCTGTATCTTGTGCGTTTGATTCTAAATAAGTCGAGGAGCTTATTCCGAATATCCGCGTATGTACTGTTTTCAAAGTGTGGTATAAGAGCAACCTTTATTTCGTGAAAGGTTTCCGGTGAGAGGCAGGTGAAAAGCAGTTCCTTCTGTATGATACGTGCATCCTCGCCCCAAAGTTTGCATTTTGTTTCGAAATAGTCGATAAAATTTTCAACTGCGGTATCGTCCGGGTTGAATTTGTCGCTCTTAAAACCGTTGTAAATATTGTTTCTGTTACCGTTAGTAGTCGAAGGGCTGGGTGACTCCGTGCCGTTTGTCGTTGTTGGTGTGGAAGTCGCGGCAGCTGCGTTTTGCTGTTGCGCTATCAGCAATTGCAATATGTCTGAAATTTGTTTTTGTTGTGTAGCTTGCACTGCAAGGAATTGGTCAAATTGTTCGCTATTCATTTTGTAACGATTTCTTTTAAATCCTCGTCGCCACTGATATAAATTACATATTAAAGATTAATAGTAGTTTATTATATAAGTTGACAATACAGTAAGTGACAGACATGACATGCAAAATCGTTGATGAAACTCTATGGCAAATGACGAAATGAGGTTGTAACACTTTTGAAGTAACCTTTAAGGTCATAGTGTAACAGCTTTTTTTCACCTACCTATGGGGTAGCGAACACTTGATCTTTCAGGTACTTTTTATGGTGGAATTCTCACTGTAGTCTTGAAGGAGGGGCGGCAACATTAGGTATTAGGTTTAGATAGGTATTACAAAACACATCCAGTGTTTTCATATAGTTTTTGATATGATTAAAGTTAGTTAATTGCATGCAAATTTCTACCTTTTGTTTGAGTCCATTTCTAGTAGGTTAGCGAGTGTCGGCGGCTGTGCCGTCCACTCTAGTTGCATAATACGCACTTGCATTCATATGAACATAGAATATGAATATAAGGTTCTTGATATGAACACCTCATTCACAACTGTCAGATGTGACGTTTGGCGCTTCATTCGTTATGCTAGTCCCACAGACCAATAAACTTATACCTTGTCGATAAAATAAAATAAATAAATATGTCTTATTTGTTATTTGAAATAATTAAAGAAGATGTAATATCTGGCATGCTAGTTAAAGATTTTAATAATTATATTGCTATAAAAGGTAAGTATGTTCAGAGAATGTAGTTTGTCTATGGCGTAGTCTTTTTGTCGATGGTATTCGAGAGATTTCTAGACATTTCTAACAATGTTGTGTTTCGGCGGAAGTTTATTTAGATTCATTCTCTTGTCTGCACCTTTATCGAATAGTTGCAGTATTTTAGTAATGTGAAACCCCAGGTTTTTGTAACTCCTTGTTGGTTTTTGTCATTAATTTCATGATGCGTTGAGCATCCTTTTAAGTGGTGAGTGTGAGAATCCTGTGAATTTAATTATTTGTCTGCTTTTGCGAGTGGTGTCAAATTGTAATTCGGTGTCTTGTTTTCTAGGGCTCGAGGCTCATTAATTTATCTTTCAACATGTCTCTTATGAGATAAAAACCTGTAGTAATTCAAGCCCAATTTGGTAAGCAAATCAACTTGGTTATAATATTTGTTGTAGAAAAACCTTGTGTTCAATGTGACGACAATTGGGTGATTTTATCTTTTAATTACAGGGTTCCATAGTTTACCTCAAAATTTACGTCAAGACTATGGCTTAGCGTCGCTATAAGTATGCGCCGTGAATGATTCCAGTCCCATAGTTTACCTCAAAATTTATTTATTTATATAAAAGCACATGTTACAGTATCACTTTCACATCAATAACTGATATTAAACAAAATGTGATGGCCTGAAAAAACATACCCTGCTAGGGTAAGCAACAGCTTATTATGACTTAATTAATAATTAAAAATAATTAAAATAGATTGATATTTAGAGAGCTTCCTGAGGATTAATACGTCAAGACTATGGCTTAGCGTCGCTATAAGTATGCGCCGTGATTGATTCCAGCCCCTACTTTCACATAAATGTCCGCATGACACAGCAGGTGGTATACATTACGTCTGCAATGGGTATATCAACGTAACCGAGGTATTCTGAAGATTCCTTTCATTATTACCGTAGCTGCAGTGTTCCGTAACATGTATTCCGGGAATCAATCCACGTTCAGATAAACCTTTTCACTCTAAGCACCTATAAATTTGCAAAGGTTACTCGAGGTCATGTTCAATTTAGTCCCGTGCAGTTCTACGGCCAATAAATGTCTTAGACATATTTTAAATTGATTTAGGTTCAGCGTAAACTCTGGTCATGAGCCAGAATGTATAAATAATTCTATTTTACTATGAATGTCTTGTGTTAAGATGATAAGTGATTTGTATTTTAGCATAAGTCCTGTCAGTAGGTACATATAGGTTTGTTCCTAGACAGACGGCAGCTTATTCCGTACGACTGGCTGGAAGCGAGCGAGTATGTCCTCACCTTAACTTTTAAGGGTTTCTAGTTATAAATCCCTCATTCTTTAGTGGTCTTAATTTTATAGCGAGTCCCAAGGGTATTATTATTTTGATAAATGTATGGTCTTACTTTAACCTGTTAAGGGCATTCAAAATGCATAGCTCAAGCACGTTGGTCATGTGCATTAAAATTTATAACAGAATTCCAGAGCACCTTAAGTCGGAAGTTAGTGACAAGTCATTTGAAAGAATACTTAGAGAATACCTAATAGGAAAAGCATTTTATAGTTTAGAAGAATTTTTCAAAAAATGACATGCCCGGATTTTTTGGCTATTAATTAATGCAATTTTCAATTTTTAATTTTTATCGTATTGACATTCTAATATTAAATTAATACTATTAAATCTATAATGCCTATCCATATTTATAAATTATTCAATGTATAATGTAGTATTAATATTATTCTTAATTGTTGTGTTACTGATTATTATTATTTGGAATTACAAGCACCTAATTATTATTAATGTAAACTATTGCTAATATTACTTTTGCTATTTAAGATATTACTTTGAAATTGTTGTGCCCCAACGGGGTTCCATGTTTGTACTTTTTTTACCTTGTCACCTTGTAAACCATGGAAACAATAAAGAATTGAATTGAAAAAGAATTGAATTGGGTCCCTGTTATGCCATTTTGCCTTCGTGCGGTTTTAAAATTAGTATGGGTTCCCAAGGTAATATGTATTGAAATATAATGTGTGACCTCACTTTAACCCTTCGGATTGTTCGTTAAACCCTTATAACCCATGTGGTTTTAAATATTTTTATGACACGTTTCTTAACGAATAGTTGTTAACTTTGTGTTAGTTATTCAATACGTTAAATAAATGTTTGTTTCAACATAAATCTTGGTTTGATTTATTAAACTCACTTTGTTTCGATCTGTGGACACTTTAATCTTTTTAATCTTTTACTTTCATTGATATTAACGGCGCCCAAAATTATAGTTAGTCCATAGATGACTGAACCACGCGAATCCACATGACCCCTTTGCTCTACCGACTATAATCTTCAGCGGGGTAAATACCATCAATACCCCGGGGGGAAAAAAATTTCATTACAATAGTACTAAAAAGTAAGGCAGTTCAATATAAGTCCTGCTATAAGAGCTCATAGTAAGGCCCCTGCTTTTGAACTAACCTTTGAAGTCATAGTACGAAAAAGTAAGGCAGTTCAATAAAAGTCCTGCTATAAGAGCTCATAGTAAGGCCCCAGGGGACCTATTTTGAATCGCTCGGCTGGCGTCGTGCGCTCTTTTCTACTGATTTTCGTTCGACATTTTACTGAATATCATTCGTTTGAGTCATTTGTCGAACGAAAATCAGTAGAAAAGAGCGCTCGACTGGCTTCGAGCGATTCAAACATAGGACCCCAGGGGGCTTACTAGAGTGTCTAGAGTCTGTCTAAAAAGTCTGTTTACATGAGAAATTATTAAATTATTTATAAAAACTTATACTGGTAACCCTGTTGATATTTATTTATTTAGATGGGTATTGGTGGTAGGCGAGGAGCCACCAATCCTGAAAGCTCCGTGATCACGGATTCTAATATTTTTAATAAAAATAAAAGTTAACGTTTAGACGAACAAGATTTGCTTGGTCGGCGTGGATTTGATTAGCCGGAAATATTTTAATTAAATTATTTATTATAAAATTTCTATAATTTTTTTCCGTCATCACGGATTTTGATCAATCTTATATAGAATTTTGTGTGAAATATTATGTTCAACAAGAAAAAATCCGGCCGACCAATGATTTTTAGCCGGAAAGGTCACGCATACCTATTTGAATGGTGCGATAAGGGGTATGTGCTCAAAAAACAAAAAAAAAGAACCAGCAAGCTAATAAAAACGTGGTAAAAAGTGTAAATTATAAAAATAGAACTATCTATTTATTTAGGTTTATGTTAATCAAAGTCAAAGTCAAATAAGCTTTCTTCAAATAAACTTAATAATTAAGTACTTTTGAATCGTCTATATTTTCCTACCACCCGTTCCAGACTTTTTAGCTGACAAGAAGAACGGGCGCAAGAAACTTATCAGCTGTAGCAGCCATAAGTAACGTTACAAACTTGAATATATCGTTACCAAATAATTACAACAGGGTGACAGGATTATTGGCAACAACATAGACTTATTACAAATATTACTTCAATAAAGTACTTATAGTAGCAAGTTATGTGTTACATCATTTCCACGCATTTTGATCTTTAAGATAATCGTCTACTTTATAATAACCTTTACCCATGAGCGTTTTTTAACATGGTTTTTAAATTCATGCAAAGGAAGATCAATCACTTGTTGTGGAACTTTATTAATAAAGGCTATGCCTTTCCCCATAAATGAACCTCTAGTTTTTGCAAGCCTAAATCTTGGAACGGCAAGTTTATCTTTATTTCTTGTATTAAACTGGTGAATATTGCTGTTCTTAGCAAATGAATCATAGTGTTTCCTAACATAAACCAAATTTTCATAAATGTATTGGCCTGCCAAAGTTAAAATATTTATTTCTTTGAACAATTCTCTCAAGGTATCTCTTCGCCGTAGATTGTATATGGCGCGAACAGCTCTTTATTGGAGTACAATAATATTTTCAATACTGGCAGCTGAGCCCCACAATAGCAGTCCATACGACATTACACTATGAAAATAACTAAAGTATACTAACCTTGCCGTTTCAATATCAGTTAAAAGCCTTATTTTCTTAACAGCGAATGCCGCTGAACTAAGTCTACTTGACAAGGCTTCATAGTCCTCTATAAACAGTATAGATCGTTACACATAGTTTGACCGCTAGGGCTGTACTGCGTGGACTGCGCCTTGGGTGGTGACAGATGAGGTAGGGGAGGAAAAGCGGCGATAGACGTACATGCGGGAGGTAGAAAGAGAAGGCTGCTCTGCCTCGAAAATCAGTTTAAAGTATTATGTATGTCTCCAGCCAACCATACTGTTTGGTCACCCTAATGAAGAAAAGGATACATTTATCTACTTGACCTCTCTGTCCGCTCGTTTTGGGGCGAAGTGCTCAATCCGGTTTATACTGAAGGGATGTACTAAATTCATGATTGACATTGACAATTTTGGACTTTTTGGCGGGAAGTTGAAAAGGGCGGTCTATAAAATTTTATTTTCTCTTGTTTTATTGTAAATATTAAGTTATTTGTGTAAATTTAAGTGTACAGTTTATTTATTTTCGTTTGTGTATATATTCTTCATATTGGTAAGTCAATAACTCTATTTAGTCTACTTATTCTCGCCACTTGGACAACATGGAGCTCGAACCCGATCCGGACCCTCCACCTCTAGCAGATGGTAATAGGTTTAATCCTTTATTGACCTTGATCGCTGCAGATAATTTTATTTCGGAAACAGCCCATAAAACTAGGTCACCGAAGAAACAAAAAAGAAAACTAGGTTCCCTGATTTCAAAACCGAAACAAACTCGTTTATTCCCACAACAACAACAGGCCTTTACTGAATCCTTAAAGGATAGTAATAATGTTAAAGTTGTGACCCCGAAACCAACCCCTACCCCTACTCCGACCCCTACTCCTACTCCTATTTCCACAGACAACAATAGCTCGGATTTCACTTATAGAACTTTCTACAAACCCACCGATACAGGTCCATATGTGGTCCATGTCCAGTTAGACGACGCTTCTCCCTCTGCCGGCACCACTTTGCACCCCATTAAATTTGGAAACTTTTTGTATAAAAATAACTATAAAAATATTTTGGAAGATGGCATTAAACGCGTTGGTCGCAATCGGCTGGCAATAAATTTTAAAACCTCGTCTGATGCCAATGAATTTCTTAACAGCAGCTTGTTTACATCTAGCACTTACAAAGTAACCATCCCAACATTTAATATTTGCAAAATGGGAATAGCAAAAGGGATTCCTGTGGAATGGACACACGACGAAATTGTAGCGAATACTCGTATACCAGATGGCTTTGGACCAATTATTAGATCTCGGCGCTTACATAGAAAGTTGATTAATACAGAGGGTGTCTCTTGGGTGCCAACACAAACAGTAGTATTAACTTTTGATGGGCAATCTCTGCCACCAAAGATATTTTCATATTTTTCTTCCATTCCCATTGAGCAATACATTTACCCAACAGTTCAATGCTTTCAGTGTTGTCGGTTTGGACATACACGAACCCAATGCAGGAGCCAACCTAGATGTTTTAAATGCTCTCAGGATCACTCAGGGTTTAATTGCCATAGTGAAACTTTCCAGTGCATTAATTGTTCAGGTGCCCATGAAGCCACAGACAAGAAATGTCCAGAGTTTGTAAGACAGTCAAACATTAAATATCATATGTCATATAATTCTATTTCCTATCAAGAGGCTATCAAAATGGTTCCTCCACTTAAGAAATCTTATTCTGAAGTTGCAAGCGCTAACCAAAATCATCAACCTAATCCTTCTGTTTCACCTGTCACTCCCTCCACAATGAAACAAAGTTATAAAAAAACAGTTTTTATTAATAAAAAGCAACCAACCATAATTTCAAGTGGATATGATAAGAAAGCTCACAATAATATTATTAATGAATATGCTATTCCTGCCCCCAGCAATGGTTGTGGCTATAAATCCTCAGATAATAATTCAGATTCAGTTACACAAGATGATCTTAATAATCTTCTTTCTTCTCTTGTAAATATCCGTAAACCATGGAAACAATAAAGAATTGAATTGAAAAAGAATTGAATTGGGTCCCTGTTATGCCATTTTGCCTTCGTGCGGTTTTAAAATTAGTATGGGTTCCCAAGGTAATATGTATTGAAATATAATGTGTGACCTCACTTTAACCCTTCGGATTGTTCGTTAAACCCTTATAACCCATGTGGTTTTAAATATTTTTATGACACGTTTCTTAACGAATAGTTGTTAACTTTGTGTTAGTTATTCAATACGTTAAATAAATGTTTGTTTCAACATAAATCTTGGTTTGATTTATTAAACTCACTTTGTTTCGATCTGTGGACACTTTAATCTTTTTAATCTTTTACTTTCATTGATATTAACGGCGCCCAAAATTATAGTTAGTCCATAGATGACTGAACCACGCGAATCCACATGACCCCTTTGCTCTACCGACTATAATCTTCAGCGGGGTAAATACCATCAATACCCCGGGGGGAAAAAAATTTCATTACAATAGTACTAAAAAGTAAGGCAGTTCAATATAAGTCCTGCTATAAGAGCTCATAGTAAGGCCCCTGCTTTTGAACTAACCTTTGAAGTCATAGTACGAAAAAGTAAGGCAGTTCAATAAAAGTCCTGCTATAAGAGCTCATAGTAAGGCCCCAGGGGACCTATTTTGAATCGCTCGGCTGGCGTCGTGCGCTCTTTTCTACTGATTTTCGTTCGACATTTTACTGAATATCATTCGTTTGAGTCATTTGTCGAACGAAAATCAGTAGAAAAGAGCGCTCGACTGGCTTCGAGCGATTCAAACATAGGACCCCAGGGGGCTTACTAGAGTGTCTAGAGTCTGTCTAAAAAGTCTGTTTACATGAGAAATTATTAAATTATTTATAAAAACTTATACTGGTAACCCTGTTGATATTTATTTATTTAGATGGGTATTGGTGGTAGGCGAGGAGCCACCAATCCTGAAAGCTCCGTGATCACGGATTCTAATATTTTTAATAAAAATAAAAGTTAACGTTTAGACGAACAAGATTTGCTTGGTCGGCGTGGATTTGATTAGCCGGAAATATTTTAATTAAATTATTTATTATAAAATTTCTATAATTTTTTTCCGTCATCACGGATTTTGATCAATCTTATATAGAATTTTGTGTGAAATATTATGTTCAACAAGAAAAAATCCGGCCGACCAATGATTTTTAGCCGGAAAGGTCACGCATACCTATTTGAATGGTGCGATAAGGGGTATGTGCTCAAAAAACAAAAAAAAAGAACCAGCAAGCTAATAAAAACGTGGTAAAAAGTGTAAATTATAAAAATAGAACTATCTATTTATTTAGGTTTATGTTAATCAAAGTCAAAGTCAAATAAGCTTTCTTCAAATAAACTTAATAATTAAGTACTTTTGAATCGTCTATATTTTCCTACCACCCGTTCCAGACTTTTTAGCTGACAAGAAGAACGGGCGCAAGAAACTTATCAGCTGTAGCAGCCATAAGTAACGTTACAAACTTGAATATATCGTTACCAAATAATTACAACAGGGTGACAGGATTATTGGCAACAACATAGACTTATTACAAATATTACTTCAATAAAGTACTTATAGTAGCAAGTTATGTGTTACATCATTTCCACGCATTTTGATCTTTAAGATAATCGTCTACTTTATAATAACCTTTACCCATGAGCGTTTTTTAACATGGTTTTTAAATTCATGCAAAGGAAGATCAATCACTTGTTGTGGAACTTTATTAATAAAGGCTATGCCTTTCCCCATAAATGAACCTCTAGTTTTTGCAAGCCTAAATCTTGGAACGGCAAGTTTATCTTTATTTCTTGTATTAAACTGGTGAATATTGCTGTTCTTAGCAAATGAATCATAGTGTTTCCTAACATAAACCAAATTTTCATAAATGTATTGGCCTGCCAAAGTTAAAATATTTATTTCTT
This sequence comes from Agriphila geniculea, assembly GCA_943789525.1. NCBI lineage: Eukaryota > Metazoa > Arthropoda > Insecta > Lepidoptera > Crambidae > Agriphila > Agriphila geniculea. The sequence goes on along the minus strand of OX038883.1, from coordinate 17,475,861 downwards.
TGAACAATTCTCTCAAGGTATCTCTTCGCCGTAGATTGTATATGGCGCGAACAGCTCTTTATTGGAGTACAATAATATTTTCAATACTGGCAGCTGAGCCCCACAATAGCAGTCCATACGACATTACACTATGAAAATAACTAAAGTATACTAACCTTGCCGTTTCAATATCAGTTAAAAGCCTTATTTTCTTAACAGCGAATGCCGCTGAACTAAGTCTACTTGACAAGGCTTCATAGTCCTCTATAAACAGTATAGATCGTTACACATAGTTTGACCGCTAGGGCTGTACTGCGTGGACTGCGCCTTGGGTGGTGACAGATGAGGTAGGGGAGGAAAAGCGGCGATAGACGTACATGCGGGAGGTAGAAAGAGAAGGCTGCTCTGCCTCGAAAATCAGTTTAAAGTATTATGTATGTCTCCAGCCAACCATACTGTTTGGTCACCCTAATGAAGAAAAGGATACATTTATCTACTTGACCTCTCTGTCCGCTCGTTTTGGGGCGAAGTGCTCAATCCGGTTTATACTGAAGGGATGTACTAAATTCATGATTGACATTGACAATTTTGGACTTTTTGGCGGGAAGTTGAAAAGGGCGGTCTATAAAATTTTATTTTCTCTTGTTTTATTGTAAATATTAAGTTATTTGTGTAAATTTAAGTGTACAGTTTATTTATTTTCGTTTGTGTATATATTCTTCATATTGGTAAGTCAATAACTCTATTTAGTCTACTTATTCTCGCCACTTGGACAACATGGAGCTCGAACCCGATCCGGACCCTCCACCTCTAGCAGATGGTAATAGGTTTAATCCTTTATTGACCTTGATCGCTGCAGATAATTTTATTTCGGAAACAGCCCATAAAACTAGGTCACCGAAGAAACAAAAAAGAAAACTAGGTTCCCTGATTTCAAAACCGAAACAAACTCGTTTATTCCCACAACAACAACAGGCCTTTACTGAATCCTTAAAGGATAGTAATAATGTTAAAGTTGTGACCCCGAAACCAACCCCTACCCCTACTCCGACCCCTACTCCTACTCCTATTTCCACAGACAACAATAGCTCGGATTTCACTTATAGAACTTTCTACAAACCCACCGATACAGGTCCATATGTGGTCCATGTCCAGTTAGACGACGCTTCTCCCTCTGCCGGCACCACTTTGCACCCCATTAAATTTGGAAACTTTTTGTATAAAAATAACTATAAAAATATTTTGGAAGATGGCATTAAACGCGTTGGTCGCAATCGGCTGGCAATAAATTTTAAAACCTCGTCTGATGCCAATGAATTTCTTAACAGCAGCTTGTTTACATCTAGCACTTACAAAGTAACCATCCCAACATTTAATATTTGCAAAATGGGAATAGCAAAAGGGATTCCTGTGGAATGGACACACGACGAAATTGTAGCGAATACTCGTATACCAGATGGCTTTGGACCAATTATTAGATCTCGGCGCTTACATAGAAAGTTGATTAATACAGAGGGTGTCTCTTGGGTGCCAACACAAACAGTAGTATTAACTTTTGATGGGCAATCTCTGCCACCAAAGATATTTTCATATTTTTCTTCCATTCCCATTGAGCAATACATTTACCCAACAGTTCAATGCTTTCAGTGTTGTCGGTTTGGACATACACGAACCCAATGCAGGAGCCAACCTAGATGTTTTAAATGCTCTCAGGATCACTCAGGGTTTAATTGCCATAGTGAAACTTTCCAGTGCATTAATTGTTCAGGTGCCCATGAAGCCACAGACAAGAAATGTCCAGAGTTTGTAAGACAGTCAAACATTAAATATCATATGTCATATAATTCTATTTCCTATCAAGAGGCTATCAAAATGGTTCCTCCACTTAAGAAATCTTATTCTGAAGTTGCAAGCGCTAACCAAAATCATCAACCTAATCCTTCTGTTTCACCTGTCACTCCCTCCACAATGAAACAAAGTTATAAAAAAACAGTTTTTATTAATAAAAAGCAACCAACCATAATTTCAAGTGGATATGATAAGAAAGCTCACAATAATATTATTAATGAATATGCTATTCCTGCCCCCAGCAATGGTTGTGGCTATAAATCCTCAGATAATAATTCAGATTCAGTTACACAAGATGATCTTAATAATCTTCTTTCTTCTCTTGTAAATATCATAGTCAATTCATCCCTACCGTACCCCGTTGCTGTTTCTCTAATACAAAACTTGTCTATCTCAATATTTAAAATAATCAAAAATGGACCAGATGCTTCAGTGGAATTGTAGGAGTGTGAAATCCAAACACACTGATTTAATATATCTTGTAAATAAATATAAACCTTTCTTGCTAGCTATTTCTGAATCTTGGCTAGAACCGGGTTCAATGTACAAATTTCCTGGTTACCATATACTTCGAGATGACAGGCCTGATGGCTGTGGAGGCGCAGCCCTCTTCATCAAAAAACGTTACTTGTTTACACAGTTACCTTTGCCATCCCACAATAACAGCCACATCAATGCAGTAGCCGCTAGACTGGGTAATATTACAGTGCTTTCATTATATATATCATGTAAAGACTCTTCCATTATTCCCATATTGAAGAATTTTCTTCAGTCTCTTCCGTCTCCTATTATAGTGTTAGGTGATTTCAATGCGCACCATGCACTTTGGGGTGCCCCTAACAATGACCCGCTTGGAAATGAGCTAATAGAAATAATCGACGATTTTTCTTTGTGCGTTTTAAATGATGGTTCTCCAACGCGTAGAGGCCGTCCTGGTCAACGACCAAGTTATGTTGATATTTCAATGAGTGCATCATCACTGTCTTCCCTTCTCTCTTGGAAACGTTTACCATTAACTCATGGTAGTGACCATTTTCCAATCTTGATATCATTGCCTTCTAAAAGTCAATCTGTGCCTCCTCTTCCTCCTTTACTTAAGTATAATATTGCAAACGCTGATTGGAAGTAATTTATTAGACGATCTTATAAAACCTCTTCCCAAAGTAAACAAAGATAACCTCAACGATTGCTACAATTCTTTTGTTTCATCTATTATCTCTGTCGCTGACAAAGTTTTTAAGAAAAAAAACTCTGTCAAAGGAAAAATCTCCTCTCCGCCTTGGTGGGATCAAGAGTGTACGGCAGCTATTACGTCTCGAAATAATATCGAAGAAAATTGTAATTCTTTTCTAAATAATGAAAACTATTTACAATTCAAAAATGTTACGGCTGCAACTAAACGTTTATTTCGAAAGAAAAAGAAAGAAGGTTGGAAAAAATTCTGTTTATCTTTATCGCCAGACACGCCCTCAACGGTTGTTTGGAACAATATTAAACGATTTCGATGTTCCCAAAAAGCAGTTAGCAATGTTTCTAGTTTTAACTTAGATTGGATAGACCCCTTTAACAATAAATTAGCTCCGTGTTACGTTCCTAATCGTTATGAAATACCAAATAGTTACAGCTATGCTGGCATTAACGATCATTCAGATCTTAACTCTCCATTTACAATAGAAGAGCTGAAATCTGTATTAAATCATGTTTCAGATTCCTCCCCTGGCCTAGACGGTATACCTTATTCGTTCCTTGCTAATGCTAAATCTTCAACCCTTTCTTTTTTATTAAATATCATTAATGTAACTGTAGAATCTGGTATTATTCCACCTTCCTGGAAACAACATTTAGTGATTCCAATTTTAAAACCTGGTAAAGATCCTACGGATCCGGCTTCCTATAGGCCTATTGCATTAGCATCAGTTATTTCAAAATTAACTGAACATCTTATTAAAATCAGGCTAGAATGGTTTTTAGAACATAATAACCTGTTAGCTCGTTCACAATTTGGATTTAGAAAAGGCCGCAGTACTCAAGACAGTCTCAGTATATTTTCAACAGACATACTACTTGCCTTTTCTAAGAACCAGAGTGTAGCTGCTGCCTTTCTCGATATTTCCTCAGCTTATGACAACGTTGACCTTTGTCTGCTTAAGCAAAAACTTATAGATCTTGGGGTTCCACTAAAAATTTCAAATTTTATTTTCAATCTTTTTTGTGAAAGATCTGTTACCTTAAGAGTTCCAGGCGCAACTCCTGTGCCTCGAACTCTATGGAAAGGTGTTCCTCAAGGTTCAATCTTAAGTCCACTTCTTTATGATGTATATACTATCGATTTGGAAAGTAGTATAAAGCCTGATTGTAACGTTCTGCAATACGCAGATGATGTTTTAGTATATTCTGCAAATAGCTCTATAGATTCTTCAGCATCTAGCCTTGAAAGATCTTTAAATAATCTTTCACTTTGGTTAGATAATAACAATTTGCAACTTTCAACTTCTAAAAGTACAGTAGTCATATTTTCAAAAAAGAGGGTAATCCCAGACATTAACATTATTGTTAACGATTCCAATTTATCGGTTTCCAAAGAAGCTATATTTTTAGGCAAGAATTTTGATAGTAAAAACACCGAGGCTGCGCACATTGATTATGTAGTAAATAAATGTGAAAAAAATATTAATATTTTAAGAGCTCTTGCTGGCGTCTGGTGGGGTTCACATCCCTTCACGCTGAAATTAGTATATAATGCCCTAATTAGGAGCCTTTTAGATTATGGTTCATTCACTATGGCTCCCCTAAGTAAAACTGCTGCAAAAAAATTAGACTCAATTCAATTTAAATGTTTGCGTATTGTTATCGGTGCAATGAAAAGTACTCCTACAAATGCTCTTCAAGTAGAAAATGCAGATCCTCCTTTAGATTTAAGAAGGCAATATTTATCGAATAGATACCTTTTTAAATTATGTCAACTAAATTCTCATCCCCTAATCCCCAGATTAGAGGAATTAAATCAAATTATTTCCAGTAAAAAAACTATTCCTTATTTAGTCAACAGTTTGAGAGAAGCTGATAATATCAGCTCGAGTAATAATATATCTAAATTTCCCACTCACCCTTTGTTCTCCTTCGATTACTCCTGTCTTACTTTCATTCCTAGTGTTTTACTTTCAATCGGTATAGACAAACAAACGAAAGATCCTAATTCTAAACTTTTATCCTATATTCATGAAAAAGCTTCAGATAGTGAAATATTCTTCACTGATTCCTCTAAATCTCCTGATACAAGTAATACTGATAATGTAGGCGCCGTTTTCTTAAGACAGTCAAATGGATTTTTTAAACTTTTTCAATATTCAAGTCTAACTTCAAATTTCAATGGAGAAGGGTTTGCAATTTTGGAATGCATAAAGCAGTGGCGTAACTATACCATCTGAGGCCCGTGGCAAATTCATCGACCGGGGCCCTCTCTTAAGTGGTCTGTGGGCCCTCCAATGTAAACTTTTTTGACGATTTAGTATCATTTTTAACCGACTTCAAAAAAGGAGGGAGGAGGTTCTCAAATCAATGGTTTTTACATAAAAACCATTGAAAAAGTTATCGTAAAACATACATATGTTTTACGATAACTTTGCCAGTTGTTAACCAATTTTAATAATTCTTTTTTATCTGAAAGAACATAGTTCAGCCCACTGATTATCTAACTTTGTTGCAATCAACTCCGACAGAAATCGCAGCTACATTGCTGCTTTAGCAAGAACCAATGTGACAACTATCTTACTTAAAGCAGCAATGCAACTGTGATTTCAATCGATTTTAAGAGGATTACTGCGCTACGAGTAGCTACACTAGCGCCGCCAATTGAAAAAAAATCGTAGTGCTTAAATAAAGGCGAAATTGTGAATTGTGTTCTTCTAGTGTACTCCGAATAAGATTTGTGGTACTTTTTTTTAATCACTTTAACTATGTTTTCTAGTCTGTCGTTTAGTTTAATGGACGTTTATTGCTAAAAGTGGCCACTTTTAGCAATAAACTAAACGACAACTAAACGAAAGGTTATAAAATATTGTCTAAACGATAAAAAGTATAACAAAGCTTCTTCGGAGTACACTAGAAGAACACAATTCACAATTTCGCCTTTATTTAAGCACTACAATTTTTTATCAATTGGCGGCGCTAGTGTAGCTACTCGTAGCGCAGTAATCCTCTTATTTGAGAATTGTTAGCAACAGAGTTACTTAATTCGGGGTCAGGTGTAGTTCCTTACAATTTTTACAGAGATATGGCAAGTAGCTTTTTCATAATTCTGAGAAATAATAATTTTCAAATAATTAAACATAAATTAAAATAGGTAATTTCTAAATGAGCTTTATTTCCCATTCATTCTCGAGTAGGGTTGCCAGATCAGAAGTTCCAAATATCTGGAGAAAATTTGAAATTGTCGGGATTTTGGGGCTGTTGTTGGGAGGGAGAAAACGGCCGCGCAGCTCGTTTTTACCCGACTGCAAGAGGGCAGTGGCGTAACTAGGGTATGGCAGGTGGGGCACGTGCCCTGGGCGCCAATTATAGGGGAGCGCGTTTGACCATTATTTTGGTATATTAGACAAGACAGGTAAGATTAGTGGAAGAAACTAACTCAAAATCGGTTTGAAAAAGACAGGCAAGATGAATCTGACCAAAAATCGCGCTGCGCGGCCTTTTTTTACGAAAGACAGGCAAGATTACAAGATTAGTGGATGAATCTGACTAAAAATCGCGCTGCGCGGCCTTTTTTTACGAAAAACGGGCAAGATTACAAGATTAGTGGATGAATCTGACTAAAAATCGCGCTGCGCGGCCTTTTTTTATGAAAGACAGGCAAGATTACAAGATTAGTGGATGAATCTGACTAAAAATCTCGCCACGCGGCTTTTTTACGAAAGACAGGCAAGATTACGAGATTAGTGGATGAATCTGACTAAAAATCGCGCGGTGCGGCTGTTTTTTTTTAATATAAGCAGGCAATATTACTAGATAAGCGCATGAAATGGACTAAAACTGGCTATCTAGCTAGTGTATCTGTTTATTTTACATTTGGATTGGATAACTTATGAAGGGGCGCAACATCTGTGCTTGCCCTAGGCGCCGTATCCGATCGGTACGCAGCTGCAAGAGGGTTATGTTTTTCGCGCGTATCTTGTAAGTTTGTATGTAATATTCTTTATTACCTCATATCTTTCAAACGGCTGAACAGATTTCCATGATTAACATATCGTTAGATTTGTCTCGTCAGCTCAAGTGTTCTTAAGAAGGTGGCGTTATAAAAAACCAACATGGCGGCTGTACGGTGCTATTATACGTAGCGGAAAAAATTTTTTTTTAGAATACTGCAATATGGGTGTCAAATTAAAGGGCTTATTATAAGGATTTCAAAAAGGTATATCATATAAATAATAACTAAAAATAAATAAATAAAAAAATAAATTTAAAAAAATTAAAAACCCGCCTGCCTAAAAAGACAAGTCAACTGAAAAGATGGAAACAAGATTAAATCTAATTTAATCTAATTTAATCTAATTTAGTATTGTTTAAAAATAGCATTGTAAATGCAAAAATCTCAAATTTAAAAATTATATAGCTATTTCATCTTAATCAATTGTTAAAATATCTGGAAAGATATTTCAATTGAATGTCGAGGTAATTCCTCACATTGGTGAAATAACGCTGGCTTACAGCGTAAGAGTTTAGGATATACTAGGAAAAATTCGACGATGTCACTAGTGACTCGGTAGCTCAGCGGTCAGAGCATTGGACCGGATATCCAAAGGTCGCGGGTTCGATTCCCGTCTGAGTATTGATCTGGTGCGAGTCGTATTTTTTCTAGTATATTATTTAGTATTGTTTAACAAGATTAAATATTAAAGGCAACATTATAACATGCAGTCGGAGGCATATAACTCAAATCATTCATAATGTCACTTTCTCTATGCTTATTAGGGTTATTAATTTTTTTATTCAGCTCCGTCTACTAATGCCTGACATAAATAAAATGTTGCTTGTCTATTATAAAATTATACGATTTTATTATACGATAAGTACTACAAGTTAAAAAATATTTAAGTAGGTACACTCTTACACTCACATACCTACCACGAAAAAGTTAAAAGTAGAAATGCCATAAAAAAAGAAAAACCTCATTCAAAAACCTGAAAATAAAAACAAAACAGCTTAAAAATTTCATAAAACGCATATCATAATAAAACACGTCTAATGAATTTGGGTGAGGCTTTAAGAAATATTAAAAAAAATAGGCATTTTAATTATTGCTTTTTACAGATATTTAATTTTGGAGCTGTTTTTGTCAATTTTGAAGCTGTAATTTTCAGAGTTTTGAAGTTTTTTGTAATAAATTTAAAAAATAGTTAGTTGTTCAGAATCTGGATATTCACTAGGGTCGGGCTCTGCTATTTTAGCACTTTCAGCGCCCCTTTATTCATTTCCTGAGCACTGTTCATTCATTCGATTTATCGTCAATAAATTCCTCATTCAAGTAGCGACTGATTTTAGGCAACTATTTTCTTTCCTCCTCTTTCGTTTTTCGTTCCCACTTAAATTCTTTCTAGAACATACTGATATCTTTTTTCAACTACTAAAATAAACGATATAAAATGAAAACTACGACGACCAAAAAACAATGTCACAATCACAAACAACCAATTCTCACAAGAAACTTACTATGACTGTTTCGTAATGAATGGACCCTTTTTGGAATACAGAGATTTAGAAAAAAAAATAGTTTAGCTACCCATTATGTTAACAAAGGAATTTGACCATTGACCGACCATCTGTGCACTTTAATGTTTCAACTTTTTAAAGCCGCACGTCCCGCACCTAACCTAGTCCTTTTTTGTTCAGACGTATTTATGAGCTTTTGTTTCCCATCCCATGCATTCTTATTTCCGCTTTACGTTTGTATCAGTTTGGCTAGGATAATGAACCCTATTGGCAGTTTTTTTTGCTAAATTTTCTAAAAAATGGTAGGGTTCCTCTTGTGGTCAAGGCCTCTCAAGCCGGGGGCCCCTTCGGGCCAGGGGCCCGTGGCATTTTGCCCGCTCTGCCACCCTATAGTTACGCCACTGGCATAAAGTTTATTATGTGTCACAGAATTGCTAAGGCTCTCATATTCTCAGATTCTTTGAGTTTTTTGCAATCTTTACTGTCGTGTCCATTTTACAGTAATTCAATGAGCCCCCTAGTGTTAGAAGTAAAATCATTGTTGAAAGAATGTGCTACTTTAAATTTATTTATTACTTTAGCTTGGATTCCTGGTCATGCGGGCATTGAGGGTAATGAAGCTGCTGATTACTTAGCCAAACTGGCAGCCAGACAAGGTGACTCTTCTTCGCAACGTATTTTCTCACAGGACTTGGCCTCTCTTCCTAGATATTTATTGGAAAAAAGCTGGTGTCGTGATTGGGAGAAGTCGACTCAGCTTAAAGGCAAATTTTATCGAGAAAATCAGCCTAATATAACACTGAAACCTTGGTTCTCAAAACTACGCTTTGACAAAAAACTAACATCCACTCTTTCCCGTTTACGTTTTGGTCATTGCAGCTCCCCATCCCATCTTTCTAAACTACGCGTTCGAGACTCCTCGCTTTGTGAATGTGGACTTGACGATGGTAATATCCTACATATCCTATTCCAGTGCCCCCTCTATAATTCTTTGTCCTTCTATGACGTCCTTTTAAAATACAAAGCTCCTCTTCCCTATAACCTGTCCTCTATCCTCTCTTTATCTAATAGAGTTTATGTAAGATGTTTAATTAAGTTTTAATCTCACCATAATATTTATTTATAATCCGGCCTATCTATACTCCCTATTTACCCATTTTTATTATATATATTTTCGTACGTGACCTATGCCCAACTCCAAACCCATCCTTCCCCCCTCCAACACCCGAAACTGGCAGAAGTATTCCTCGTTGGGGAACATCACCCTGACGTAAAAAGGAGTGGATTGCCACATCTAAAAAAGAAGAAGACATTGACAATTTGACATTGACAGATAATTTTACGTGGCTGGCTTGTGCTCTTCTATTCGGATTATTATTTTGATTTTGGGTGATTAAAATTAAAGTAATTCCACTCAATCAAATGGAATTAATAGCATTATAAACTATTCATATTACAATAATATACAAATAGTTGGTCAGTTACATCATGGGTCTTTGTAAGTGCCCCAAAAGGCGTGTCACCAATCAGTTTTGTTTCGAACATAGGGTCAATGTTTGCGAATATTGTATGGTCACGAACCATCCAAAGGTAAGTAAATCTTTAAAGTAATCTACTTGTCTGTATAAATAATGTTTCTCAACTACCACCACTATTGCAGTGCATCATCCAATCTTATCTACAATGGTTGCAAGACAGTGATTACAACCCCATATGTGAAATTTGCACTAAAGGCTTGAGTGAAGGAGAATGTATACGTTTGACTTGTTACCGTAAGTAAAAAAAAACTACTATCTATTAAGAATGCACTCCAAAAGCATGATATTTGAATTATTATCTAAATATTTTTGATTTTAGATGTTTTTCATTGGGCATGTGCGGAGGCCCGGTATCGAGCGTTGCCGCGCACTACCGCGCCGGCCGGCTACCAGTGTCCGTCTTGTGCCTCTCCCGTATTTCCGCCACCTAACCTAGTGTCACCTGTGGCTGATGTTTTGAGAGAAAAGCTAGCAGGAGTAAACTGGGCCCGGGCTGGTCTTGGACTACCTTTGGTATTTAATACTTATATTCTAGTTCTACTTTACAAATAAGAATGTAGGTATACATTCTTATTTGTGGTACATACATGAATTTGTTCTCTTAATTAACTGATTTTTTAGCTGTCAGATGATCAAGATTTGAAAGGTGCAGCTGCTAGGAGAAGTCAATCTCCAATCGACCATTCCCAATACTATTCCAGTACAGTTGACAGTCAAAGAGGCACACCTGTCGGGGCCAGTGATGATGAGTCCTCTAGCAGATCAGCTAATGGAACCCCACATTCTATTGTCCAAATACCAGATGACCCAGTCAACATTTATGATAATACTTCGATAAAAAGAACCGATAGTTTGCAAGGTACCCATATTAATACTCAATTCGAGAGGTTTTAGGTATTATGATATTTGATAGAAAAGCTAATTACTAAAATTTACATCTCAGGAGGTCAAGCACCAAGGAAGACTTTCAAGTCTATAGATAGTTCAAAAGCTGTAATGAATTTCGATCATGATGAAAACAAATACAAACAAAAGTCTACCTTTGCTTGGATTAGCCGATGGTGGAAGTAAGTACATTAAACCATTTTCATTTCTTTTATACTATGACCTTACTTTTAACTTTTTTTTCCTGGCAGAAACACACTTCCATCTTCACGAGTGCATAGAGCAGGAGGCATTCACAGAAGATACTGGATTCTTCTGTTCGTTGTTGTTGCTATAGTTATTGTGCTAGTGCTTCTCAGTGGCAGAGATGTGGATGACGAGAGTCCATTTGCATTTATGAAAGATGAAGATCGAAGAATACTTCAGAAAAACTAACATAGGTTACTACTCACATGCCTATTTATGTAATTTATGAAATCAATTTCATTTTTAAGCTCTATGTAGGACCTAACAGCTAATTGTAATTAATTTATAGAGAAATCTTAAAGAATTGTTGTAAAAATTTATTGGATAATAACATGTATCAGTATGTGATAAATGCTGTTAAAGTATTTACAGTACATAATATAAAACACATAAATCATGTCTTAATCTTTTAATTAAAGTACTTTGGTAATTGTATTAACTTGTTTATCCAAAAACATCACAGAAAATATGTCATTATAAAAGTTGGGATAGTAATAACAGGCACGTTGACAGTCTGGCATCCAATTGATTTCTAAGAGCTTTGGTTGAATTTTCAGATCATTCTTGTCTTTGTTCCAACTGAGCATTATGTCTGCAGCATATAAAGCTCTTGATTGAGGACTCTTTGCAATGCCACAAGGTACATCTTTCATAGTCGCTGCAGTAAATAATTCTGATATCATTTTAAAAATAGATTTTTCTACCGTTTCCCAATCATAGTTTGCATATTGTTTAGCCCATTCTTCTTTAAATTGTTCGCACAACAATCTGTATAAAGGAGCATCCTCATTGTAGTTCATTACTGTGAAATGCTGTTCATAGTCTTCAAAGTTATTCAGACCAAATGGCTTATTAGAGAATCTTAAAAAGAAATTGTTATAAACAAATACTTCAGTGGGACGAACTGACTTAAGGACAATAACATAGCGTATATCAAATTTTACTTGACCTACATCGGGTCTTTCAAATAATACCGGGTCCTCAATATATTTTTGAGCAATTTTTGGACCTGTTAATGGCAAACGACATAGGAAATCTAGATTATCTGTTATATAAGTGTCTAGTCCTCTTGCCAAATTGTATGGTTTACAAATCCAATGATTGTCTAAACCAGTCCTTTTTCTCTGCATGTAATATGAAACTAATTTTGGCAATTCGGTTTTCATGTTATAAGTTGTTGGTAGCCAAAGAGGGTAGCTTTCTAGATTGGTTCCAAAAGTTTTGTTATTTTGACAACACCTTCTTGCTACAATAGCCAAAAGATCCTTGATAGTGATGACATATTCAAAGGGGAATTGGTTGATAAACTTCTTTGGAGAACTTTCACTTAGCTCGCCAAATGTTTTAAAGTGTTTTAAATACCATAAAATGTCTGCATCATCTTCATTATTTACTATTTCAAATTCAGGTGCAGTTAAAAATTCATTAATATATGTGTATTCTGAAAATACTTTGAGCGTCTTTGGTGTATCCTGGGTGTGGTTCAGAAGTTCTAGAACAGGCAATGTCTCCACTATGTGGCCTTCTAAGAAGTAATTTGGACCTGGCTCTTGCTGTGCATAATCCTCATCAAAATGGTCATAATGTTTCCAAGGAATAAGCATGGCTTCCCTTTGAAGATTGTTGCTAAATTGCCCCTCAACAAAATTTCTTGTTACAATGTCATTTTGTTCAACATTTTCAATAGGAAAGAGAAGTGTAAATGTCATTTGATCGGGCACATAGATAAAAGGCACAGTCCTAAAATTTGGGTTATCGGAGTGAGTGACCCCTGAACCCAATTCATCCATAACATACCAAACGGGTACTCTTTCTTCAACTGAAAATTCACTCCCTCCAATAGCATAAGTATAAGCATACTTCCACACAGTTTGAACTACAGCATCAATTTCCTCTTCTATGGAGTCGCCACTAACTTTCATCATATTACACATCCTCCGTAGTAGCTCTGGTACGTTACGCAAGGTGGTTCTAATACTATTTGCTTTAAAAGTCCACGCATGATCAACCAAGTAGATATGTGTAGGATCTGCGCGATCAATATCGGTAATAGCGACTACACTCCAAAGCGGATCGTAAGAACTCGTTTCTGAATCCTCATAATCTATTTCTACAAGTTGAAACGATAAACCGGAATCAAAAATTTGAGCACTCAACTTTTTACATAAAGTCTGCCAAAAATGTTCCGGCACTCCTGATGACTGCAGTTGATATTTATGAAGAGCCAAAAAGCTGTTGTATGTGGATATTCCGTCCATATCGAGCGATACTCACAAATTAAATTATACAGTTATTAGTTTATTGTACGCGAATACGCGGTAGCAAAACGTATAGTATATGTAGCTCAATCAATGGCGGGCGGGCGATAAATAAAAAAATAACCTTAAGGCCGGCCACACACAGACGGAATCTCGTTACGGAATTCCGAACGTAATTTCGACAATGTATGAAGATTCCGTACGGAAAAAACACGCTTGTGTGTGGCAGCCCATAGATTTTGTATGCAGCTGCTGCGTTCGGAATCACGTACGTACGGAATTCCGTTGCGTGATTCCGTCTGTGTGTGGCCGGCCATGTATGGTCTCGAACGTCAAAATGCGAAATCGGTAGATTTGAGAAAAAAAAATCGGTAGATTCGTACCCAAAATCGGTATACTGCCCGGCATATATATTGGTAAGAGAATGAAAGAGACAAAAGATGCCCAGTAGCCATAAACACTAAGTTTATGGCTACTGCGCATCTTTTGTCTCTTTCTTTCTTTCTCTTGCCAATATATGTATATATATATAATATGTATATATATAATTTCCCAGCAAAAATGTAAACAAAGAAACGTCACTGTCAAATTGACAAACTGACCCGCATCCTGATTATCTAAAAAGAAACTATTTAGCGACCGGTTTCATTCCACATACTTTGCTACTTTTCTTTGGTATGTTTTTTTTAAATCCAAAAAGAAGTAGCAATGGATCACTATCATCTGTGAACTGCAACCGGTCGCTAGGTGGTTTCTAATTAGATAATCAGCCCGCTGATAGTGAAATTTTTAGATATTGAAAACCTTTGGTCACTTTTATAACTTTTTAATTTGTTTATTATATTTTGAATTCTTCTTAATAAATATAATGCCATCCAGGATAATTTTAAAGTAGGTTAGTAATTAGTTTATCTTAATAACCTATCATAATTTTTGATGTTAAAAGTTCTTGAAAGGAACTGATAAGAAAACTGTACTTAGATATTGATTGCATGTAAACTATCAAAAGTACGTAGCATCTTCGCCTGTTTCCCCCCAATACCAATAGACAAAAATGTTACTACTACAGCTGCTAGTGCTGCTACTCGTAATATATTTTTCTATGAAATTTTATAAAATGACCAAAGGTTGATGTGTACGGTTTGCGGTTGATGTGTGCACAGCATCATAAAAATGTTTTCTACTATAAAACTGTTATTATGAAATATTAAATTATATTACTGTTTTTGCTGCAAAACTCATGATTCAGAATATTTATCTAATCTATTTTTATTAGGTTTGTGATGAAAAAACATGTAAGTGTGTTTATTTCTTGACTTAGCAATATACTATTTCTTTTTGTGTTGTTTTGTTCTGGCAACACCTTTGTTTACATTTTTGTTGGGAAATTAGTAATGCGACTTTTACCTACCTACCTACCTATATTGAAAAAAAAATAATTATACCTGCTACTAAAAAAATAAGGGTTACAATATGGTTTTCCATACAAACGAGTCAGCTAAGTTCCGAATTGGGAAATGATAAATTTCTCGTGTTTTTGTATGAAAATCCAATTCCTTTTTAACCGACTTCAAAAAAAGGAGGAGGTTCTCAGTTCGTCGGAACGTTTGTTGGTTTTATTTTTTTGACACACGGTGAATAGGAGAAATTATACAGTAAATTCGACACTTAAGTCCGCAAGTTGACTATAACAGCTTTCAAACTATAAAACTAAATGAAGAAAAGTGTACTTGTAAGTCTGGCCACACATAGACGGAATTCCGTACATACGTGATTCCGAACCCAGCAACTGCATACAAAATCAATGGGCCTGCCATACACTGCGGGATTTTTCTTCATACATTGTCGAAATTCCGTTCGGAATTCTGAATCGGGATTCCGTCTGTATGTGGCCGGCCTAAAAATACAAGTCGAAAACAAATTAAAAATAAAGTCTAAATTATCGCTTTGCAGAGTCGTAGAGGATTCCCCTGTAAACAAACGAATCGAAACTGCTAGTTCGATTCGGTAAAAAAAATCTGGAGAATTTTCTTATAATCTCAAAAATCGTGAAAATATCTTTACATTTCGGTAGGAGAGGCTCAATATCGGTAGAAATACCGAAAAATCGGTAGGTTCGAGACCACTGTAATTCTCAATGAAATAACCACAAAGTCCACAATCAAATCACTTGCAAGCAGTGTTGCCAACTCCAATCTAGACTAAAACTGCAAATAATAGAAAACTGTAAAATTCTACTTAAAAAACTGTAAATCTACAGCTTTTCTTTGTATTGTTTAATAGCAGTAATCAATAAAACAAACCAACATAATAAAGTAAAAAATAAACCTGTGTTCGTAATAGTACAGTAGCCCGTAGAACATTTAAATCACCAAAAAGGTTACCGTTTGCCGTTGTGATATAGTTATTTATTACGAAATTATAGATACTTTAACTCAAGTTTTACAGATCGCAACCCGGCGTAACCTATATTTGTATATCTCCAAAAATGATATTTTTTTATTTTTCAAGGTTTACCACATGATTTAGCTATTGTCGTGTTCTACAGCTTTGTTTGGTTGCCACTGATAATAGTAAGACTATGGAAAGTGATCATACACAGATTTAAGACCAGATAAAGTCCAACCATTTTCATCAGGTCTTAAATCTGTGTTGCCATATGATTTTTCCCTCCTTTCAGCCTTTTGGCTTCAGAAACAATAATTAATAGATAAACTCATGCGATTTTGAACTCACCTCGATGACATCAAGGGAAAATAAATAAACAACTTAATGTACAGTCAATACCAAACTACAATTTTATTTAAATAGGTTCGATTCTATACAATACTAACAATCAACGTGACAATCGAAGATCCTGAAATTTACACAGAGATTTATGATACGAGGAACGAAGTTAAAAAATCGAATATTTCTCCCACAGAGGTTATTTTAAATGGTTAGGCTTGAAATGTACTCCCTAGCGGGAAGGGTGAGAATTGTCTGCTCGTTGGATATCAGTGAGTGTTTTCTATTTATGTAACTTAAATGAAACTCGTAAGTTGCCCTCGGAGGACTACGAACGGAGCGCTGGATCCTTAGACTTCGGTTAGTTAAGAGGAGGCTCCCAGAATTTGGCAATATTTGAACTCAAATAGTGACGTCTGTACAATCTCAATGAATGTCAAATTCAGATATATGCTTTTATGGACCTTCATTTAGTGGATGACGGCAGGATTTCAGAAATTATTGAGTTTGGCTCGATAGTTTTTTATTCTGAAAACATGTCCTTTTTAAGGGAATTTTTAAAATATCTCTTTAATTATACATCGTTTATGAGCAAAATTTATGTAAATCATAAGCAAATTACGTGTTCCAGTGACTGACGGCACAAAAATCGTATATATTAATTATTACTATTGTTATTACCAAAAAAGAGATTAAATACCAGGGCGCTGCGGGCGCCGCCTTCGTTAGTACTGCGCAGTGCGCCGTCGAGGTAGGACGTGTGTCGCTCGCGCATCGAATTTTTTATCAGTACGAGCATTGCTTTGCAATCTATCTATACAGTTGTTTAACGTATGTACTTGCGCAGAGCAACGGAGGGGATTTCGCGAGGGCTAGGGCGGTTTCCCTCAAATTTCTATGATAAAGATTGTATAACTGTGGCATGGGTAACAAACAGCAAAGCGCGCGTGTTCATCGTTCTGGCAGCGCCACGGTCTCCGATTTGCGTGAATTAAATACATCACGAATGTCAATTTTTTGCCAGTCGAGAGCTCGGGAGAAAGTAGGTTTGATCGCCCCCCCACTGGTAGAGGTACATCCAAAGATAAAGGTACGTATATGTCCATTATTAGGTTTGAGGAGCCACGTCACACCATTATTTAGCAGCAAAATAGATTATTTTGTAGCACAAATCCTGAAGTTAGCATCATAATATATCGCGAGAGGTATCAATGCAAAGGTGGCTCCTCAGTCTAAACATCAGGTTTGAGGAGCCATTCTGGAACTCGCTAAGTACCCGTTGAATACTTTAGAAAATTAATGCATCGTTTAGCAGCAAATGTGTAAAGTACTTGCTAAATTTTTAGCTCAGTAGTGCTGGAGAACGCAATTTTGTATGGCTCCTCAATGCTGACGTTTTGCATATAAACAACTTACTTACTGTACCTACCTCAGATAACAATGGAATCAAAACCAGATACGCTTACATTTAGCAAAAATTTCTGTTATATATGGCTTTTTTTCGTTTCCACAACGCGATGTGGTCGTTTGGTATGTTGACCACGACGCGAATTTCGCTTTGTGGTATTTCCATGATTACCACAACGCATTCAAACAAATACACGCATACAAATAAATAAATAAATAATCCTTGGACAATTTTTCACCCAGCGCCATCCAGCCCCAAACTAAGCAAAGCTTGTAATATGGGTGCTAGACAACTGATATTACTTATATACTTTTTAAATATATACTTATTATACATAGGAACACCCAGACCCGTCACAGAAATTGAAATTCATCATTTAAATTTCGGCCCGACCGGGAATCGAAACCGGAACCTCTGCGTGGTAGACCGGCATGTTGACCACTGCACCACTCAGGTCGTCTGATATGATGCTAAAGTAAATAAAAAAAACTACTTGTCCTGGTTTCATTCATATAATATGGTTACCTTTCACAGCGAATTCTTAAGAAATATCGAAAAGTATTGTATTTCAGTCACCGGAAGAGATACAGTGCTGAATTTTATAGATGTACTTAGCCGACATTTCTGCTAAATGTTAGTGTCTCTTGTTTTGTACAGCAAAATTCAGGGCACCTGTAACCAAACTGAGCATGCCAATATTTAGTTCTACCTTAGCAAACCCGGAAAATATCTGTAACGAGTATAACACAGCTACTTTCCGAGAAATAAGCCGTTGATTCAATATGCCATACAATTGGTACATCGAGTAGAAAAGTTTTAATTTAAAAATAAAATCATTATCGTAAATTAATCTTCTTGAGACATTCTCTGAATGTCACAGCAATACACACACAGTGTCCTTATTTGTGCCTTGTTTTACCAATTTTATAGTCATTAAGTAATTTTATTCTTAAATTTTATGTTTTTTACTTTTAACTTTGACGTTTTTTATGTTACCGTAAATGTAGTGACGGGGATAGTAATATTTTCAGACTACTATTTAATTTGGTCGGATTCGCGCTAAAATTCGATTTCATCGCCATGCGGACCGCAGCCCAAAACAAAGAGTATTTCTTTGTTTTTTGACACCGACAAAGAGTATATTTTTATTTTATTATTTTTTAACTAGATCAAACTGTCATAGGAGAGGCAAAGAGACCTAATTCCATGCAGCCAAATAGATATTATTTTTTTTACTTCCTCTTGATATTTTTTTTCATTTGTTTGTGCATGTAGAATCGATGCTTGTTGGTATTATCTTCTTCTTAACGTGTCGACTCGGTATATGTATAATTATATTTGTGAGGACCAGAACTCAGCCACTGATATCGCATTATCGCGTTGGTATTATTATTATGTAGGTATTATTTCGTTGAAATTGTCTTTTCTGTATTTTATAGGAAGTAGAATTGTTTTTTTTTTTGGTTTGTCTGTCGGTTGTCGTCACCAAGTAGGCTCCTCCAGAATACTAGCGTTGCAGTGGTATGCTCCGGTATGCCACTGTAGCATTACTGAGGTTGGGGCCTAGTTGGCCGCACACAAAATAGTTCGTGTAGGTACATTGTCTTCTTTTTTTGCTTTATAACTTTTATTTTTAATTACCTTACTGTCTATAATGTTTTACGGTCAATAAATAGTTTTTCTTTCTTTCTTTCTTCTTTCTTTCTTCTTAGTACCTAACTAATAATATGTGTATATACTGAATGGGGGATAGTAAAAAGCATTTTCTTTAATTTTCTTTCTTTCTTATTAAGCTATGTAAGCTTGCCACAAAAATATAAATACTTATCTATAGTTATACTACTTACTTTTATACTTACCTTTATAATTCTATCGAGTGTTCTCAGAACAGATCAAGCCTTGTTTGCAGGCGAAAAGATACATAAAAATCATTTAAAATATATATTTTAAATCAGTTGAAAATGTTGCACTTTAAAAATCGGAAACCGGGGCGCTGCCAGAACGATGGACACAAAGCGCTCGGCCGCGCGATAAAGTGCGGGAACGAGACAGTTGCGAGTAAAATAAGTGGGTGGGGGGCAGCGAACGCACGTAAAAATTTTGCAAGCGGACTCTTAAGGGTTAAATAGATTTGAAAGTTAACTGGTACCTATTTGGATAACGTGCAGCGAGTCAGGTTGACAAAACGCTACGATGGCTGCTGGCTTTATAGATTCCTAGGAGTCGGCCGTGAAGATTCGAGTGTGGTTAATGTCGGCTTTTTCTCCGCTCACTTCGAAGTTCAATGGGCGTCAGAGCGGTTCGGCGGTTAATCGTGGCGTCTTCACCTACGACTCCCCTTGTTTCCCAATTGATTTGGTGCAAATCCACAGTAATCGGTAGTATATTATCACAAGACGACTTAGTTCTCCGTTTTGCGGCGTTTATTAGCCAAAAATCCTCTGGAGAATTCTATGGTACTGTCGAAAAGGATTAGTTTCGTAGTATGGTGCTAGATATGGTCTTCAGCTACCGACTGCAATTAATTTCAGCGAAAAATATAACAATCAAATCACACAGCAGAGGGCCTAGTACGAGTTGGTTTTTTTTACTCACTTCACATTGCGAATAGTTAACTATCGTCTTCTCTCTTTCACTCACTCGCATGATTTCCTCTCTTTCACTCGATACTATTCGCAAAGTGAGGTGAGAAACACAACTCGTACTAGGCACTCTGAATTTGCGTAGCTCAACGACCTCTAGGTACCTATCTATTTCACAGACAACTCGACCTCCTGACTTCAGACGCATTCCGTCAGGCTAAGCGCTGGCTCAGCGATGCGTGTATCGCATCGACCCCGTCCGTCCAACTTGACATACAGAGATTGTCAAACTGCAGCCAATCGATCCCGCTGTATGGCCCGCCGAAGCCGTGTCCGCGAAAACGACGAAATCACGATCCAAGAACGCACTTAAACGTCTCAAACAGGACGGCTAAAAGGTCGGTTCTCCTACAACCTTTGAGGTCCGTAGTATGAAAAAGTAAAGCAGATTGGATGACAACCCTTGCGATAAGAGCTCCTAGCAAAGGCCCTCGGAGTGGGGGAAGAATACTACAACAAATAACGATTTTAATCTTTTTTTTTTTTTTTTAACTCAATGACGCGAAATTTTGAATTGGACTTTTTACGGAAACAAGGAAAAAGACATCAGGCATACTGCCGAGAAATAAAATTTTATCATTAATGGGAACAAGTATCTTTATATTACAAAAAAGCTTTCCCGTTAAGGAAATCGACCAAAACAACGAAAAAAACAACGTTACAGTGTATGGCTACTTTTTGTAGTCTTACTTTTATCTGTGGCAATTTACCAAGCTGTAGAACACGACAACTGCTAAACTATGTGGTAAACCTCGAAAAAAAAAATATCATTTTTGGAGATATACAAATATAGGTTACGGCGGGTTGCGATCTGTAAAACTTGGGTTAAAGTATCTATAATTTCGTAATAAATAACTATATCACAACGGCAAACGGAAACCTTTTTAGTGATTTAAATGTTCTACGGGCTACTGTACTATAAACCATTTTTAAATCTTAAGGTGACGGCTACACGCGTGGTAAATACTGTGAACCATCAGTATTTAATCAGGGGCCTGTTTCATGAAAGATTAGTTTTACAACAATAATTTACCATTGTTGTTATTGGGGTAGTTATGTTTCTTATTAATATACCACTATGATAAATTACTGTACTTTTTCATTCTTTTATGAAATAGACCCCTGATTAAATACTGATGGATGACCACGCGTGTAGCTGTCGCCTCAAAAGTTCATGGTTACAACAACCGTAAATGGCAGATTATTCCAGTGAATTCATAATTAGACTTTAATTTAAATTGTGTTTTACTAGAAAAAATACGACTCTGATCACATAATTCTCGGACGGGAATCGAACCCGTGACTTTGGATTATTATACCATGATTACTTTGCCTTTTTCGAAATTAAGAAAGGAAATGTCAATTTGGCATTGACAGTGACAGCTAACGTCACGTCAGAGAGTGTCTGTACTCGGTCGGTCTACTAGTCTTTATTATTACATATTATTTAATTAATAAAATTTATAGAAATTAGGTACATATTGAAATTGAAAATCAATCAGTGTTCAAGTTAATTTCACGATGCCTTCTTGGTGTACCGTTTGCACAAGAAATGGTAATAAGAACAAGGGTATTTCATTTTTTAGATATCCAAAAAATCATGACAGGTAATTTTTTACGGCTTTTTTCTATTATTATTGTTGATAAAACTAACTTATTTCAATAACGCCTTAAATAGAAAACTTGAACAACAGCAGTAGTGAACATGAACTAACAATTAATAACGAACCGATGACTACGTCATTGCAAAAAACAAACAGTTTGAGGTTTGTATGGGCGGTTTGTTTACACAATCTATCCATAGCCTATGTTGCTTTGAGATTTAATAAATACTCAGTAATAAGGTAACAAAATCACTTATAATTTACAAATAAAAAAATCTTTTATTTCAGGCGACGAGAATGGTTCAAAGCTGTTGACCGAGAAGATCTAATCACACGAGTTGGGGGAGATTTTAGGATATGTGAAGTACATTTTGAAAAAAAGTTTATAAGTTTTTCAAAGTGCAATAAGAAAAAATATTTAAGTGTAGATGCATTTCCGAGTCTAAATATTTTAGCAAAAGACTCTGCAAACACACCTACACCCGAGAATGAAAATTTGTCCACAACAATAGCAGAGGTACAGAATGTAGAATTGACTGATATATGTGAACAAAGAAGTCCAGTCCACAGTAAACATAAAGATCCATTTATTATCACCTGTGATCAAACGAGAAGTGGCTGCCACACAGAGCAAGCCATTCTAATAGAAGAAGAAACTTCTAGCTGGGCTGATATTTATGTTTTTGACCCTCTAGAAAGAAAAATTGAAAATGAAAGTGGGCCCACTCAGGCTGTCCACCTAACAGGAAATACTCCAAGGAAGAGAAAATTATATTCACCACTTAAAGAGGCTAAAAAAGCTAAAACTTTTGATTTAAATAATGTGGAAGAAGAACACTTTTTGAAACTATCTAAAAAATTTATGAACAACGGGATGGCACAGTTAATAAAATGGCAGGTAGATTTTAAAGCAAGTGGAAACCATTACAGCGTACCCTTTAAATTCTTTGCACTAAACCTTCATTATTCAGGTCCAGCTGCTTATAGATTTCTACAAAATACATTATGTTTGCCAGCTCTCCCTGTTTTACAAAAGCTTGTCAAACCAATAGGCACTAAAATAGATGTGAGATTACTAAATGCTTTACGGATAAAAGTAAGTAAAATGTCTCCTCAGGAAAAAATATCCAGCGTCTGTGTGGGATGTATGTCCTTAAAGGCAAATCTGCATTATGATAGTACAAATGATAGAATTTTAGGATTTCACGAAATGAACAGCATACAAACCCCAGAAGCGGCTAAAGATGTTATGGTGATAATGGTTCGGGGTGTTATGTACAAATGGAAGCAACCGGTTGCACATTCATTTCTGGCCAATTGTAAAAATTATGCAGAAGTAAACGCTTGGATTGACGAGGTTATATCTGCTTTAATAGACATCGGCCTTGATATACGTGTTCTTGTAACAAATCAAGACCCTGATCTTGTGAGTGCTGCAAAAGCCCGTAACATAAATGCAAACAAAACATATTTTGAAGTAAAAGGGCATAAAAATAAAATATATTATGTGTTCGACGTTCCTCACCTCATTAAATGCATATGCAACAATCTTCAAACATATTATTTAGTTTATGATAAGAAAGTGGCCAAATTTTCTGATATAATGGATTTGTATGAGCATGATCAAAAGAATGCTCACAAATTAGCACCAAAGTTAACCCAGTTACACTTGTACCACAATAATTATGAAAATATGGACTTAAAGTTAACCGTACAGGTTTTAAGCAACACTGTTGCAGCAGCATTAAAAACGTATGTTGATTTAAGACAAATTGATGTAACTGCATTAGATACTGTTGATTTTATAACGAAAATTAACAATTTATTTGATATATTAAATTCAAACACAGTACGATCTTGTGCCAAATTCAAACAAGCTATATGTGGTGATGACTTTCAAATAGATTTTTTACAGGAAATGTTGCATTTGTTTAAGCAACTGAAGTTGGTGAAGATTGATTCAGGAATTGATGTAACAAAAACCATGAATTTTATTGAAGGATTTCAAGTAACCATAAATTCAGTTTTGCAACTTTCAATGGATTTGAAGTCTCAAGCTATATATAAGTCATATTTAGGGTATAAGGAATTTATATTTACAAGGCATTTAAATCAAGAACCGCTTGAATTATTTTTTAGGAAAGTAAGACAGGCAGATGGAAATTGCCAAGAGCCAACTTGTCAACAAGTCAGTAAGGCGTTTGAAATTTTTTTCATTTCCAATATTTTAAAAACGCCAAAAGGTACCAATTGTGAAGAAGACTTTAATTCACTTCTCATAAAGGTTGATGATAGTAATATTTTTTATAAAGATTCATTACAAATGTCAGATGCTCCAAACAGTACACCTCTTGACGTGGATACTAATGATTACAATGTAGATTTACCTACGGAAAATGCCCTTGTGTATGTTGCAGGTTATTTATACAAAAAATGTCTCAATCAACATCAATATACCAAAACATCCGAAAATACTGTAAATATGAGCAGACATCCTAATTATTGTCACTACAAAGATAACGACGAAAGTAATTTACAATCTGGTTTTTCTAATTTTGTAGGATTTATCGAATTACTGGAACGAAAATTCCGCACCTTTTTTAATAGCCGTCACAAAATTAAAAATGTTGGGCAAGAAATTCTAAAGTATATAAATGACTGTACTTTTGAAATGCCGTGCCCCTGTTTTCCAATAGATTATTTAAAAAAATTGTATGTGAGATTAAGAATAAATCACACAATAAAAGAAAATAACCAATTATTAAAAACTCAACAAAATAGTAACAAAAATATATTGGTTGGAAATTTGTAGATAGGTATATTTTTTTGAAGAAGTACTTATATTGCTGCAATAATTATGATTAATTTATTCAATTAATGTACACGACACACGTACAATACCCGACTCGTAGTATGTACGTGTGTGTACATTATGCGATTACTACATTCAATATAAATGAAGAATTGATTTACTGAGTACAGTCTTTGAGACAAATTATAAGATTTTTATTTTTATCATAACAAACAACCCCTTATTTTTATTATGACACCCCCTAAACTCCACTGCTCGCTTCGCTTAAGGCTCCTATAGCCCTTAAGTGGCGCCCTCATCTTAATTAAAATTGCTTGCTAAGTACATAATGTATTGAAAATTACACAGATTGATAAGGTTCTATAGTTTATTTAAAAACAATAACCTCAGTAAAATATAGTCCGTTGTTAGTAGTAAATTACGTAGGCTACAGCCGGAGGACTCAAAAAAAAAACGATTTTATTTTAATAAAAGACTTTAAGTCAGTTACAAAGTTAGACTATAATGGACCGTCGGCCAACCAGGGTCATTTTCGATCTATCGCATATTGGGACGAGACTAAATTGGCAAGATAGCCATTAGCTTGGTGTTAACAAAAATCATTATCTGGGTTGCGAAGTAGGAAGCTTCTGGGAGATATGCCACCCTGAACATGGTCACCCATCGCTAAAAAAATATCGTTCGCATATTTATGTAAATGGTGAATGGTGGTGTTTTTTTGTGTTTTCATATCAATCGAATAAGGAACAAGGATCACAAGAGCATATATGTGAAATGTACTTACCTGCCCTGAACTCCTAGACGCTTCCTGAAAGCGACGCAAGACTATGGTTTTATATTCGCTTGGGACCTGCCCCACCCCCTGAATGTAATTACATACCAATATGTAGTAGATTATTTTTTGGAAAAAAAGGCTCTATGCTTCTACCCTGGCCGCGCGCATGCTTCCTAAAAACTAACTAAGCCGATGTCTAACATGTTTGTAATGATGCCATCTACCACCCTGTTCACCATTTATATCAATATGCGATCGATTATTTTTTGCGATCGGAGATCATTGTATGGGAGGCCATATGTTCAGGGTGGCATATCTCCCAGAAGCTTCCCACTTCACAACCCAGACGACAATATATTATTTGATAACACCAAACTAATGGCTATCATGCCAATGTGGTCTGGTACGAATATGCGATAGATTGAAAATGAGCTTCTGGGCCGACGGTCCATAACTAATTTTAATTCTAAAATTAAATGTCGACCCGACCGATGTAAGAATCGAAGTGGCCGCGGCGTCCGGTGACGTAGCCCGCTGCGGTGAAGCCACGAGGAGCAGCGTCAGCAGTTTACTTCAGTTGCGTTGAACTGGAGCGGGGTATTGCACACGCAGCATTTAGGGCCGTGTGCACTGTTGTCTTCATTATTTGCTAAATTGACGAATCCCTTACTACGAGCGCTCGTAACAAGTAGTAGACGAAAGATAGAAAAGAAAAGATCAAAAGAAGCACTTGCCTAGTTGCCTACTGCTACTACAACGAACTATATTGTTAACTGAGGTTGCTGTTTGTAAATAAACTATAGAACCTTAGCTTCGATCTGTACATGTGAATTTTCGATACATTATGTACGTAGCGAGCAATACAACGATTAGCACGCCACTTCGTGGTGCATAGGGCCCTTAAATTAACTCTTTTTAGGGTTCCGTACCAAAATGGTAAAAAAGGAACCCTTATGGTGTGACTCAGTCTGTCTGTCTGTCACAGCTGGATATCTCGAGAACTACTAATGGTATCAACTTGAAATTTGGAATTGTTTAAGATGACATTTGCCCAACTATTTTGCAAATAAGAAAGAAATAAAAAAAACAATATTTTTTTTACAACAGGGACTGAAAAGGGGTCTTAAAAATTTGAAGTGAGGTGACTAGGGCATGTGGGGTATCATATGAAAGAGCGCTGTTTGCACATTTTAAAACATTTTTTCCTTTTTTCTTAGGCTGCATAGTTTTCGACTTATGATGAAAAATGTAAAAAAAAATACCGTTCCCCCCCCCCTTATCTCCGAAGTTTGCAAAGAGAAAAATCTGAAATAATTCTATGTGATAGTAGTTTATGTGAAGATTACAGGAAAAATAAAAAGATTGCTCAATATAACACACTTTTTTAGAAATTCAAAAAACAAACAATAATTCTTTATTTTTACTACCAGTCAACAGATGGCGCTATCCTATGAATGCTTACCTAAGAAAAAGAAAGTTCCACTATCGGTCAAAAGATGGCGCAACCTAATACTACTATAATAAATTGGTGGCTGGTTCTAATATAATTACCTACTATTTGCCGTACGAATAAACGAAGAATAAGTTCCTACTTAGTAATATAAACAGTTTGCAATGTGGAGTGGCTGACACGTTTTCCAGTCACCATAAGCAGCTGTAGTTAAGATTTGTAAATTAACTGTCCGCCTGTTCGCCCTTCCACCTGTCTGCCGTTAATCCTACTTTTTTAAAGACTACTAAAGTAACATATCCAAATATATTTATGATTGTACGGAACCCTCGGTGCGCGAGTCCGACTCGCTCTTGACCGGTTTTTTTTCATCCTAGGCACCGTTTGGCACTCCGCACTACTGTAGGTGGTACTACGGACTATAATAGCCCAAACCGTATCGCACCGCATCTCAATAAACTTAACGACAAGTGTCCCGTTTCGTTACTGCCGAACAATCTGAATCCTTGGTCCATGGATCTGTCGACAGCAGCAAGAAGGCTTATTACATAAAAAGAATCGCGATAATCGGACGTAAACGTAATACGTCGTTGTTCCATTATATTTGATATTGAACCTTATTCGTGAGTTAAGTTCACGGAGTACGAACATCGTCAACTTCTCGCGATTGTTTTTATGAAATAGGCCTGCAAGTGCTCCTTTCGTCCCTCATGTTCGACATCTAAAGTGAAAAAGATGCCCCCGCGCGGTGTTTTTTCAGCTTTTCATTCTAGTTTTATTTGTTGTAAGGAACCAAAATTGCTGTTTATCCTTTGTTGCTAGCTCGCCTCTCGTATCGTTTGCAGTAGAACGATATAATTATGCTCCGTATGTGACTACAATGAGTATGCTTGGTAGGGATGATAATGGGAATTATAAAGTTAAAGCAATGTTTCTTTTTCAGGTCAATGTATATTTATCATTCCAGCTTTTTATACTAACAGCTTTTCCATGGAACATTGATCCTTTAACTAGTTTAGTATTTATTATAGTCGGCAATCTTATTGCACACTCACTAAACACTTTGAAAGGCAGTGATTTTCTATCTCTCCTTTTTGAAAAGGCAAAAGATGTCAATAATTTAAAGTTTAATGCTCAAATATACAAACAACGTTATTCTATTTATGTCAAGGTTTGCCATCCCAATCAAAAAACTGCACAGTTTAATGTTAGTGAGTATCAACAGACCGAACCATATATTTATAATTATTGATCACATTATATCTTTCCTATAATAACATTAGTATACTGTACAAAATGCAGACTGATCAGGATTCTGCATATGACGCCACTGTGGTACATTACATTATGTTGCGGCACCACCTGCGTCTTAACGCATAGCTTAAAGCGTTAATATACGCGTGACGCAGATGTGGCCAAGACTTAATGGTGTTATTTACAAACGACAGTACTAAATATTTATAATGCCTTAGCTAACGCGTACATTACCATTAACGTTAACGCAGGTAGAGCCGTAGCATTACCAAAGTAAGCTAAAAATATACCACACATTTGTATTTTAAGCATAATTTTGAAAAATAAATTAAACTTTTATAAAAAAATCCCCTTCTTCCCCACGACACTACCAAGGCGCACTACTGGTAGTGTCAACTGTGCCATAATTTTAATATAATGTCAACTTTTAAGATCACAATTTTATTGACACAGCCCAGCCCTGCCGCCTGATTACGTAACTTTCTTGCTAACAATTCTCGTTAAAAATCGATTGAAACAGTTTGAAATTAATGTGACAGTGAGAGAAGTGCTATCATACTACTTTGCGAATGAATTAAACTAATCAAACTTGGTAATCCGCCAGGGATTGATCGAACTGTGATCTGATGACGGTTATTCAGGGAGTGAATGGAAGAAATCTAGATCGCTATTATATACATACCCAACTTATCGATAAGCATTCTAAGAGCTGTAAGGATCAGAGTTCTCAGATTCAAGACTTCCATACATTTTCTTAGCTTTCATAATGCTGTGGGGTCAATGTTTTCGTCAATATCGTAGTTTAATGGTGTTTGAATGGTAATGCTTTTTACACAGTTCTTGTTTCTTAAACCCAAAACGGAAACATAAGTGACTTGATTTTGGGTTTAAGAAACAAGACCTGTGTCAAAAAGCTTTACCATTAGAACACCATTGAACTACGATTTTGACGAAAACATTAACAGACTTGACTCCCATTGTCAAAATCGTGTTTCAATGGTGTTTGAATGGTAATGCTTTTTGACACAATTCTCGTTTCTTAAACCCAAAATCGAGACACAAAGTGTTTCCCTTTTGGGTTAAAGAAACATAATGTGTTTCGGTTTTGGGTTTATGAAACAAGAACTGTGTCAAAAAGGATTACCATTCAAACACCATTGAAACACGAGTTTGACTTTAATATTAGCAGACTAGATCCCCTTGAGTGTATATAGCGACCTCATATGTATAGCTCGCCGTCATCAGATCACAGCTCGATCAATCCTTGGCGGAGAGCCAAAGCTTCAAAGTTACCTCGTTTGTATGAAAATCGACTGGTGTTTTTAATTATCTGTCCACCACTGTATGATTCAGAATCTACAATCAGTCTGTTATCATGAACTTTAGGCCCTTTTCTCAATAGTCGACGCGGTACAGATTCTGTGTCGAATCTGTCTGTATTGCACCGTGCTGATGTCGCGCCGACAAATCTGGAACGCTCTATTAAAATACAAAAATAATGTATTAAAAAACCATAATGCCGAATATGGTTTATACTTTATAGTGACCATCAAACTGGACAACTTTTACTACAGGACCAACTCTGAAACCGCAAAAAAATCAGCTGTTTCATACAAAAATTCCAAAATGTATGAAACAGCAAAAAATTTTTTTCGCAATTTCAGAGTTGGTCCCATGGTAAAAGTTGTTCAGTTTGATGGTCCCTATCTGCCATATTCGGCTTTATGGGTTTTTTGTAACACTTTGTATGAGCGTCCAGTAAGCTTTCGGTACCGCGTATACCGTGACCGTCAGAATGGCCGGTCAACCGTCGTATTTAACTTTGAAATAGTGTCTAAAAATTGCTTATGAATTGCTTATTTTTGCTTATCATAATGAGAGAATTGCTTATTGCATAATTTAAAAGAAATAAAATATTTAAGGTTTACGTCCATCCTGACATCAGAATGGCCGGTCGACCTCTGTAGAGTGATAACTATGTAGAATTACTGAAATTTTCAATGGCCAAAAATTGCTCATGAATTGCTTATATTTGCTTATGATAATGAGAGAATTGCTCATTGCATAATTTAAAAGAAATAAAATATTTAAGGTTTACGTCCATCCTGACATCAGAATGGCCGGTCAACCTCTGTAGAGTAATAATAACTATGTAGAATAACTGAAATTTTCAATGGCCAAAAATTGCTTATGAATTGCTTATATTTGCTTATCATAATGAGAGAATTGATCATTGCATAATTTAAAAGAAATAAAACATTTAAGGTTTACGTCCATCCTGACATCAGAATGGCCGGTCAACCTCTGTAGAGTAATAATAACTATGTAGAATTACTGAAATTTTCAATGGCCAAAAATTGCTTATGAATTGCTTATATTTGCTTATCATAATGAGAGAATTGATCATTGCATAATTTAAAAGAAATAAAACATTTAAGGTTTACGTCTATCCTAACATCAGAATGGCCGATCAACCTCTGTAGAATTACTGAAATTTTCATGGGACAAAAATTGCTTATAAATTGCTTATTCCACAATTTGCAAGCCTAGGAGCCTGTTATTCTTTCCATAAACTAGGCAAAAGTTTTAAAGTCCCAGCACCTGTTAAAAGTCTGAGAGCAAAGTGACGTATGTTGCTAATTGCTTTTATATTACAAAAGGTTTGAGGGGTCAATTAACGATGGGCCAAAGATTGCTTATCTCACAATTTGTAAGCCTAGACCCTGTTATTTTTCCATACATAATAAAAATAACAGGGTCTAGGCAACAAATTGTGAAATAAGCAATAGATAAGCAATCTTTGACCCATCGTGAATTACTGACGCCTGATTCAATCAAATACATAAAAGCAATTAGCAACATACGTCACTTTGCTCTCAAACTTTTAACAGCTAAACCTTAAATGTTTTATTTCTTTTAAATTATGCAATGATCAATTCTCTCATTATGATAAGCAATTATAAGCAATTCATAAGCAATTTTTTGCCATTGAAAAATTCAGTTATTCTACATAGTTATTACTCTACAGAGGTTGACCGGCCATTCTGATGTCAGGATGGACGTAAACATTAATTGTTTTATTTCTTTTAAATTATGCAATAAGCAATCCTCTCATTATGATAAGCAAATATAAGCAATTCATAAGCAATTTTTAGACACAATTTCAAAGTCAAATACGACGTTTGACCGGCGATTCAATTGACCCCTCAAACCTTTTGTAATATAAACGCAATTAGCAACATACGTCACTTTGCTCTCAAACTTATAACAGGCGCTGGGGACTTTTAAACTAGTATCTAGTTTATTTAAGGAATAACAGGCTCTAGGCTTGCAAATTGTGGAATAAGCAATTCATAAGCAATTTTTAGCCCATGAAAATGTCAGTAACTCTACATAGTTATTACTCTACAGGAGGTTGACCGGCCATTCTGATGTCAGGATGGACGGTCAACCTTAAATGTTTTATTTCTTTTAAATTATGCAATAAGCAATTCTCTCATTATGATAAGCAAATATAAGCAATTCATAAGCAATTTTTAGACACTATTTCAAAGGTAAATACGATGGTTGACCGGCCATTCTGATGGTCACCGTATACCGACCATGCTGATGTCGTCCCGATACTGCACCGACTAATGAGAAAAGGCTCATACAATTCACAAGTGGCGTCGTATGAAGAGCCTTCACGTTCAGGGTAGACATCGCGTAAAACGTCTTACAAGAAACATTATTATAGTACACAGTAGAAGATGCAATAGTCGAGAGTTTGCCACTAATATTGGTATAGACAACTTGTTTATTTGTACGCGCGACCTTGTGTTAGTGGACTATTCTTCTCAATAGGCGATTTATCGAGACCAAAAAAGAAAAATAAATTAGTTCAAAAAATCTTGATAGATGGCGTTTTATCAGGCCTCTGTGACTCCGCGTGCGAATCTGAACCGCTCGGCGTCGTCTGAGAGGACAAAATTCATACATCAGAAAAGATAAGACCTACGCGATAGAAAGAGAGGCAATTACTAAGTGAATGTTTTAGAGCGAAGGAAGCGCTGTGCGACCTGAATTGCACTTTATTGTGTCGGAGCAAGAATCGCAATTTATTTAAACGATTTTGCGGAGTGCAACTTCTGTATGCTAGTACTATTATCTATTCTGTGGTTTTATGAAAGCCGAGCTGTCGTAAAGTTGCTCTGTTTATCGCAGTTTTTACTCCCCCCGCCTCGATTATCACTCCAAGGCGGAAGAGCACCTACAACATTTGCGATCAAAATTTTCAAAATATTGCATACGATAAATTGCTTAGTGTGATGAGGGTTTAACTTTACGGGTCGACTTTCATAAAACACCATGTATCGAAATTGTTCGATTTTTTTATTATTTTTTAAGCTGTCGGTAAATCGCCCATATAAAAATCGTTTACAAACATTGACTTTACACAAACTTGCATACAGACGAGGATTTCACACGCGCAAATGTAATAGGTACATGTATATGAATATCATTATGGAACACAATTCATAAATATCTATCTATATAGTAAAATCAGTTCAGTTGGAATCGGAGTCCATGTGGTTTCTGTAGTTGCGTCGGGCCTTTTTGACCCGCTGCCGGAATTTGAGGGCCTGATAGTCCGGGTCGTCGGACACGTCGTCCGCCCGAGGTTGGCAAGTTCTAGTGCTGCTCCCTACCACAGTTCCCACGCCACTGTCCGGAGTTCCCATCGCGTCCGGCGTCGGCCAAACGCTGCTTTCAGTACTACAACTGCTTTCTAACTCACTTTCATTAGTTTCGTTCATGAGCCTCGCTACAGTTCTGTTGTATCCTACCTTAGGGGAGAGCCGGTCGTCGATGGATGTTGAAGCGCGGTCAACGGATTCTTTAGGAGGAGGAGATTCGCTAGAGTCCGACCTGTGAAGACTGAGTCTACCGTTCCTTCTGATTCTCCTCAAGTTCATCCTAAGTCTAGTCTCTGGTGGTGGCGTTGAGTTGCTTTCCGACTCGGGCGGTTCGACTCGCAACGAGTCGCCGATCGAGTCGCGAGACCCGTTGATCGGGGTCGGTATGATGCTAACGAGGTTTGCGGGAATGTTCTGATGCCTCGGCGATATCGGCCGGCTGCCCACTGATTGATCGTCGTCCGAATCTACTTCTGCTATTCTAAATAGTGCTGAAGAACTTTGGCCCCTATATCCTGCAATGAAATTCATTTACTATTTAGTATAGTCCTTCTATTTTACGAAAACCGTTTTGCTATGAATGTGTTAGGCGTACACATGCTAAAAATACTAAAATAATGTGCATGTGCACGCCTAACAACATTCATAGCAAAACGGTCTTCGTGAGATGGAACAAGACATATTTTAATCAAGCCCATGAGGACATTGTTATAAATGTTTCTTGAATTTATTAAATGTTATACAATATTATACTATTAAACAATATAACAATAAAATTAAATACCTGTGCTAGTACTTGGAAGTGCTAAACTTTCATCATTGTCGAAGTTTGGAAAAATATTGTTATCACTACCATGACCTAATGTAGCCCCTGAAAAAATTATATATTTCTGAATTTATACCTTAAATTGCATGTTTTTGTGTTGTGAACTATAATGTTGATTCGGTTGACTTTAACTAAACTGACAGGACTAAAAAAAAATGTTTTACATCCTTTTCTTTCTGTATCAAAAAGACAAGAACAGAATGCTTAAATTAAGTCCTGTCAATTGTTAAGTCGTGCCAACCGAACCGACACCAGTGTGTACTTACCATTACTCCTTAAATTACTAATAACTTTCCTATAACTAGTGACTTTGTTTTTCCTTTTGGAAGTCCTTGTGAGATTGATGCGTCTTCGAAGTGGCGTTATTATCTGGAGAAAAAAGCATTAAATGTTTCAAACACTACAAGTGTAAAGTTTTATCCTATGGTCAGCCCCCGTACCGCCTAACTCTATCGCTTTGACTCTGGCTTTGGTTTATGACGTCAGTGCACTGTTCGTCCATTGTCATCGTGTTATGATATGACAAGGACGGACAGAGCATTGCTATCGCTCTGGCTAAAGCTTTGAGTTAGGCGGTAGGGCCCCAGGTCTAGAGATGTGCAAAAGACCTGGGGGCTAATTGTCTAATTCAAAAAATCTATCGCAATCACTTTCGTTTGACAGATGGATGTGACACGACACATTGCTGCATTTCTTTGGTAAGTTTTTATTTGTCCCAAAAAGAAGCTTCAATGTGTTACATCCTGAAAGCGATTGCGATAGATTTTTAAATTAGACAATAGAAAGGCCGGTTTAAACCCAATAAAGACCCACATTTTTTTAGACAACCGTACCCAAAGGGTAAAAACGGGACCCTATTACTAAGACTCCGCTGTCTGTCTATCACCAGGCTGTATCTCATGAACCGTGATAGCTAGACAGTTGAAATTTTCACAGATTATGTATTTCTGTTGCCGCTATAACAACAAATACTAAAAACATAATGAAATACATATTTAAGGGGGCTCCCATACAACAAACGTGATTTTTTTGCTGTTACCCTTCGTGCGCGAGTCCGACTCGCACTTGGCCGGTTTTTTATTTCTATTTTGATAAGTCAAATGTGTCGTTGCTATGGAAACAATTTCTTGTTAAACCAGTACAGAAAAATATTCAAAGGACGAAACATCTCATTTCTAAAGATTTTATTTAGTTGACTGAGTTTAAACCCAGCAGTCGGGTCAAAATCGGGTCGTTTGCCCATCTCTAGTCTGGTCCACAACAACCAGCCTATTTATTGTCTAATTTCAAAATCTATCGCATCGCAATCGCTTTTAGAATGTGATACATCGATACTTCTTTTTGTCACAAATAAAAATTTACCAAAGAAATGTAGAAATGTGTCACATCCATCTGTCAAATGAAAGCGATTGCTATAGATTTTGAAATTAGACGATTAGCTCCCAGGTTATTCAAAATGATCAAAATCTAATTTATTTTAAACCCTATTTCTTGAGTGTTAAGTTCATAGTTGTGTGGATAGTGTATAGTGGTATGTTGCTGAGTGTACAGTCACGAGCAATAAGATGTACACACCATAGAACTTTGAACATTACGTTTTGAATAACTTAGGTATAACATTATCACACTGAGATATATTGATTAAATGTGACATAGTTCTAAAGTGTATACATTTTATTGCTCGTGACTGTACTTAGTACATTCATAATGTTTTATCAAATATCTTATACCTCAAAGGTATAAGATATTTACCGAAAATTCTGAAACTTTTTTCTAAAACTAAGGGAGCTTATTCCTACCTATAAAAAAATATTCAGCCATTTTTATTTTTTTCGGACATTCCCCATTGTGACATAGTTCTAAAGTGTGTACATTTTATTGCTCGTGACTGTACTTAGTACATTCATATGTTTTATCAAGTATATTATACCTTTAAACAAGAAATTCTTGTATATTTATTTAGTACCTGGGCGACCGAGCTTTGCTATATTGTGATATGGTGGTGTTTAGGTGAATCTACATTTAGTTGCATTTCCAATCTACATTTAGTTGCTTTTCCTCACGACATAAAAGTGCAACATACGGCGTTTCGTGATCGAGAGATATGCTTTGGCAGGGTGAACCTTCTGAACCCTTAGATCATTTTAAGAAAGGGAGCCATCTTGGATTTTTGTATGGGAAGGAGATATAATACAATCTTTTTTTTTGTATGGAATTTGATTTTCTTTTTTAAAAACCCATCGTGTGGGATATCGGATGAAAGGGATTTTTTAGCTGATTTCAAATATATACAGTATTATTACATTGTAGCTACTGGTTTAAAAAAAATCGGAAAAACATTTTCCAAACATACTAAGGTTGGGCTCTTGCAGGAAGAAAACCACTAAATGAATTCTTATGAAACATACAAACAACTCGTAATATACTCTTATCTAACATCGTGGAAGCATTTTTGAAAAAAAGTGATTGAAAATATTACAACTAAATGTTGGCATTTGTACATTTGTAGAATTTGGCATTTGTAGAAGTGGGCAATTGTAGAAGTTGGCATTTGTTGACTAAACCATTTTTACTGCCTTCTTTGCGTCTTTTACACCATTTGACTACACAGGACGCCAGTTCTAATAAACACTTTCTTTCTTTCTTTTCTCTACATTACAAACTGCAATTATTGTAAAGAACGTTAACGTCAGCCACCGGGTGCGTGGCTGGCCCGATTAAAGCTGCGCGGGTTATACTTTTTCGGCCCCGTGGTGCCATTTTTTAAGCAATATTTGTTTGCAATGAAGAATAACAGCGATTTTTGTTTAGTGACTTATCTAATATCTTACCACATGCACAACTGTGAAGAAATTTTCGCGATATCTCTTAAAACAGAAAAGTTATATGGCCTAGAACACTGTTATTTTGTGTTGTAGAATGATGTCATTAGTCATACAGGTGAACCTTACGTCTTGCGTAATAAAGCACATTTTTAAGTGCGCTTGTTATTTCCTTCAAACCCTTATAACTTCGAAACTACTCGCTTGATTTAAATGAAACTAAAACATGTGTATTGCTAGATATTAAGCTACGTGGTAATAAAGTTTCAAGTGATTTAACAGGCCCAGTGACATTCTCCATTACACTTCCATAGATTTTAGTTTGCTGGTTATTGGTATGTACATACCTCCCGTGCGCGGCCGTTGTCCGCGTACAGACAGTGCCTGGGCTCGTCCGAGTCGGTGCGCTCGCTGGAGGGCGCGGGGCGCGCGCGCGCGCGGGCCGCCGTCCGCCGCGGCCCGCGGGCCCTCCGCTCGGACCGCTCCGACCGCTTGCCCGCTCCGCTCAGACACTTCCCGCTCGATTTACTCAGCGATGAGCGGGACTGCTTCCTGCTTCTGCGTGGAATGTTTCGATAAATTACGTTCGATGTTTGTCGATAAGAATTTTGTGAGTGCGATTGTACTTTTCCACAAAATATTTTTTTTTCTATTTTATAGTTTGTATTTATTTCAAAGTTGAAGTATCATCTCTCATTAGAAATGCCTGGTTTTTACTTTGGTAAGAAACAAAAAAGATAAAATGTTGACACTTTATAATCTTTCTAATCTAAAGCGGCCCACCCCGGGCGGCACTTGTTTGGGGGCGGCAAAATTTCCCAAAAAAAATAAAAAAAATACGGGTGTAACAAGACCTTCAACGGAGCCGAGGTCTACGTATTCTGTCCATCATCAGGACCATTTCTGTTCAAAATTATTGCTGGAAAACGATTTTGATTTTTGGTGTTAAAAAAGCATTGCATACTTTACCACGCAATGTAACGCGTACAACAGACCACGCCTGCGAGTATTTGCTGCACAGCTGCGTGCGGCCGAGTTGAAAGTCAGCGTTTATGTGCGTGCTCATGAGATACTTCGAGTGACGACGTTTTGAAGCCATTGTTTGTTACGAAATACCTACTTAAAATGTTGATAATGTTTCATTGGACAAAAAGTAGAAAATAACGAATAAAATAAGATTTCATAAAAAATTTGAAAAACTATTTTTGACTTTGACCTTCAATAACTTCGTAGCTATTGATTTTCCAGGTATAGTCTAGAAGACAAAAATGGTCCAGATGATGGGCGGAATACGTGGACTTCGGCTTCGTTGAAGGTCTTGTTACACCCGTCATACATAAGTAGGTGGTGAATCAGCTTTTTGTTGTTTTGTGGCATTTCTTAAAATATCTACGTGAACCATTTTTATATGAAGTTAATCTGTAGTTGCAAATACTCTCAGCTCAATTATCTTATTAGAAAACTTAAAAGACATAAAAGTTTTAACGCGATTTTAAAGAAAAACATAGGTGACCCAGGAGACAACACCTATTTTTCATAAGCTGGGAACAAAATTGTCCCTTGGGTCACCCATGTCTTTCTTTAATTAAACTATTGATTATTTTTCTACAAAACTGAGTGTTTTATTGGCTATGAATTTAAATATAGTAAAATAGAGATTTCTTACAAAAGAGTTATCTAGTTTTGTTTTAATTTATGAAAATTTACACATGGGTCGAATTTTCCTTACATTAAAAAAAAAAAGTTGATTCACCCAATACACTATCATTGATTGTAACGATTTTGACCAAACCATCATCATCGTACAGCCTAGGCTACACTATCATTAATGATTTTGACTAAACTATCATTACCGTATGACCCGGAGCGCCCGGCTACATAAAAGATTATGGACCGAATAAAACCCAAAGAGTTTTAGTAAATAAATAAGATAGGTAATGATTATTTTTTTAAAGAAATTATTGATTTTCTTGACTTATAATGAAAGTAGGGGGGCGACAAAATTCGGGTCCGCCCAGGGCGGCACAAACACACGCTACGCCACTAGTTAACGGGAATATTTTTGTTTTTCTTGATAAATAAACATTAACAGTCTTTTTATTTGACAAGTCTTTCTGTAGTTACCTTAGAGATCCTCTTTTGTGAGATCGCAAATTTTTCGAATACCGCGATGCCGTCGCGACCAATCGCGCCAGCCTGTTAGGGCACCGTTGGCTTCGTGCGCTACTCTGATTAGCTGTCAACAAAACATACTTATAGCACGACTAAAACATTTTGCAGTTTGATGGAGGAAATGATTTTACATAAGAACGTTAACGCTGGCCCTAGACCTACCGGTTTCATTTCTTGGCTTTGCTTGAGGCGCGTTCAGAACCTACGCTCCGAGTGCAACATTACGCTCTAACGGCGTCCCAAACATTAGTGCGTTGCAACTTTTTAACCATCAAAATCGGTCGTTGTTCGACGTCGTCGACGTCGACGTTTATCTATCCAAAAATTGTCAATGTCATTTGACATTATTTTGTATTTTGATGTTTTTGTGTCTAAGTTTCAAAAAATTCATGGTCGCTCCTCAAAAAACAGATTTTATTTGATTTAGTATATAAGAAAGTTTAAATAAACGAAAACTTTGTATTACTAATAGTCCGAGCGAGGCTCAGAACAAATGAGGGTGAAGCGTGTTTTCGCGTCCGCATAAGATTTTTTTTATTTTCATGATATTTCGACACTACTGAACAAGATTAGAAAGGGTATCGCGCTGACACCCTTGAGCGTTTCGTAAAAAACGCATAATTATGCCAAGAAGCTACCGCCATTAGATAGACCTCTAATTGAAAGATTTTATGAACCCTATTTAGAAGTGTGGGGTGTCTAATGAAAGGGAATTAAGTGTTCTATAATGTTATAATAGACAACATTGGCTGAGTAGTATAGTTCCGAAAATATTTTAAATTTTATGAAAATTCAATCTATAGAAACATGAATATTTTTGTTTTAAGTTACCGTAATTCTTAAGCTAGTGCTTTATTTTGCAAACAAAAAATATGTTGACAAAGCCGATTTAAAGGCAATTTAAAAAAATGTAACTTTCAAGGAGCTTTACAAACAATAAATAGCGAAAAAAAAAGTTAAACGTCACGCGCCGTCAATTTCTATTATAAGTAGAATAAAAAAATGTTTTTAGTTATAACAATATGGGCCACAAATAATAGCTTATCAATAGCCAATTCCAAACGAACTCATGTTCATATTATATTATGCTTTCATAGAAATATAGGTATCTACATCCATATTTCCATGGTCGAGAAAACCAAGGAACGTGTGAAAAAACTGCATAGTGGCAATTTAGACTGAAATTGTGTTTTGCTTTTGCCCATCATTAGGATTGATTTATCGAATACAATAGTCTATTTGCGTCTAAGGTTGTCATTTTTAATTTTTCCATACAAATAAAAAAAACAAAATTTCTCAGCCATGTGGTTGGTTCAGGGTTTATAATAAATTTCAGGGGTTGCGTTGTACCCTTTCTACCATATTCGGCTTTATAACGCTACTAACGTCCGCCCGCAACTCGCGACTTCGTGGTGGATATCTCTATCCCTCGTGTTTAAAACTTCTTTCAGATGTAAGGTACCCTTCTCTGTACCCCTGACAACGTGTGTGCAAAACATGATATCGGTTGAGTAGTTAAGACGTGAAGGCATAACAGCCTGTATATGCGGTAATGCGCTGTTCAAAGGTGTTTCGCAACAGCCATACAAAATACCGGTCGGGATATCGGTCGGGTATCCGTATACCGTTACCGACGGCGGTAGCGGATACCGCTCCGGTTTGAGTAGGCCTTTACATTGAATGACTTATTCGATAATATCTAGTAGGTATAAATTATATCATCTTCGTTTGATGCTGTTATTGTTTTTTTCATGTCGACATTTCTACTCAACACGGCATGAACAAAATATGGTGCATTGCAACCATGCAATGCACCATATTTTGTTCATGCCGTACTACCAAGTTAAGCTCTATTGCAACGGCATTTAGACGTTAAACATGGAGCGTATTTATCAGAGAAACAGTGGCAGTGAATCATATCTAGCACCTCTTGAGTTGAGGTGCCAGTGCTATACCTGCAAGCCAAAGAACTGGAACTATTGACTTTGATCGATCATCAGCATTCCACCCGTAGGTATACCGTGGGATCACGAGCTCTCCGAACATACAATTATTCAAAAGCTTCCGTTATTCGTAGCGCTTCAATAACAGGCAGCTATAAAATAGCCGCAGTAGTAGGTATATTTTTGTTACAGTTTCAAAGAGTGAATCTGTTCTTCCGAGTGCCTGAAGATATTTTCCAGCAGTAAGTGCCTTGATTGCTTTTACCTTCCCGATGCAGAAACATTGGGCCACTGTAATAAAACGTGTCAAAGCGTGTACGCCCGGAAAAGTGACAATAATTTCATTATATTGAATTGGTTTGTATTGCAAAATAAATAATTTTGTTTTGCGCCTTATTTGAAGAGGGCTAATTATGGATCTTGACCATGGAAACATGGAAGTAGAACGTAGGAAGAGGAACCTATATTTCTATAAAGTGACAGTAATTAAGGTGGATATGAACATAAGTAGACTTTTATTGGGATTGGCTATTTATTAGTTTTAATTTGAGGTCCATATTATGATTACTTAAAAAAATGTTTTATTCTACCTATTAAGAAAATTGACGGCGCGTGACGTTTAACATTTTTTTTCGCTATTTGTTTGTAAAGTTACATTTTTTTAAATTGCTTTTAAATGGGCTTTGTCAACATATTTTTTGTTTGCAAAATAAAGCACTAGCTTAAGAATTACGGTAACTTAAAACATAAATTGAGAGTTTCTATAGATTGAATTTTCATAAAATTTAAAATATTTTCGGAACTGTTCTACTCAGCCGATGTTGTGTATTATAACATTATAGAACACTTAATTCCCTTTCATTAGACACCCCACACTTCTATATAGGGTTCATAAAATATATAAATTAGAGGTTTAACTAATGGCGGTAGCTTCTTGGCATAATTATGCGTTTTTATTCACGAAACGCTCAAGGGTGTCAGCGTGACACCCTTTCTAATCTTGTTCAGTAGTGTCGAAATATTATAAAAATAAATCTTATGCGGACGCGAAAACACGGTTCCACCCAAAATCTGCAGGACTATAATGACATCTAAAGTTAAAACAACCAAACAACCGCACTCTGAACCTCGGAACGCAGCCCTGTTCTTGTAGAACAGCAAAGCAAAGAAATGAAACTGGTAGGTCTGGGGACAGCCTAAACGACAGTCAGAACGTAAATATCCTTGCGCAGACTCGAGCCTTCTCTAGCCGCAATTCAGACTCAGAGAAAAAATGCTCGAGCTCACGCGGTTTCGGGAATAACCGAGGACTCCCGAGCGGGTACGAGGAGGCGCGCGACCGAGTCGCAAGTATACGGGAGACGTCTTTTTTTAATAAGGTTATTTTTTTCAATGAAGCCAAAAAAATGTTCGTGCATTTTTCCGTTGACCGTTCTGTCTGAACTCTGAACCGACTGACCCTAACACTTATTTACTCAGGCTGTGTTGCTATCGATATCGATAGGTCAAACTCGTCAAGCGATTTTATTTCTTCCGAGAGCCACTCCAGCTAGCTTTATACTCACGTCTCTTGGGCGGCAACGGCAGGAAGTCCACCACGATCTGGTCGCTGTCGGAGGAGTCCGTGTCGTTGTGTGGCGAGCGGCAGCTGCTGGACCCGTCCAGCGAGTCCGTCTCTTCGGCGAGACACTCCAGCTCGCGCTGTACTAGGGAGTCGAAATACGCCATCATACGGGGGTCCTCGCTCGTCGATTGCTCCGCGTAGTTGTGTGAAATGTACTGTGGGGGAAGCATTTTTTGTGTTAAAACTTGAGTTTCTGATAACACTTTATTTTAGAGATATTTCAAATAAAATTGACTTACTTGTCCACTATGATGTACGAGAGAGACGTAGTCTTCATGACTGTATATTTCACGTGGATTATCCGATCCCTGTGCCTCCTCTAAAAGGGATCCCCTCATTTGAGGGTACTCTAAAGCTGACCACACCTAAAAAGAACAATAAGCAATTACAATTCCTACTCCTCCTTTTCTATTATTATGCATTCTGTGTCGGGGGTTAAAAATCATAGAGGTAACAATTAAAACAAAAGACTACTTTCTATTTTGACTATTATATCTCACCTTGATAATCTTCTCAACTCCAGAAGATGCAATAAGACAGTATCGCGGATTATAACGAACTTGGTTCACTATCGACCTGTGACCATACAATATTAAATGCGGAGGCTCAACAACGATATCTGTAAAATAAAAAGTAAATAAGC
This sequence comes from Agriphila geniculea, assembly GCA_943789525.1. Lineage (NCBI taxonomy): Eukaryota > Metazoa > Arthropoda > Insecta > Lepidoptera > Crambidae > Agriphila > Agriphila geniculea. The sequence continues at coordinate 17,433,024 of OX038883.1, read as the reverse complement.
AATTAAATAAATAAATAAATAAATATTTGACAACATCACATACATTGCTCCAATCCCAAAGTAAGTAGCTATAGCACTTGTGTTATGGAAATCAGAAACAACGGTGGTATGACACACACCCAGACCTGAGACAATATTGAAAAGTTCATTTTCTACATTGACCCAGCCGGGGATCGAACCCGGGACCTCAAGAGATGGTGACGCCTTGAAAACCGGCGTGCGAACCACTCGACCACGGAGGCAGTCAATTTCACAGTATACCTGTGTATTTTTATACTATCAGGTCAGTAGTTTCCGAAAGACACTTGAAGTGTATACGAGGGCGGTTTGATAAGTCCATGACTTTGAAAAGAAGAAATACTTTTTTCATAATTTATTTTTGTATCTTAAAAATAATCTCCTTACGAATCTTTGCACTACATTTTTTTCAAATTCGGCTTAAGATTATTATTTTGGAAACAGAAAGCTTAAGCAACTCTAACTTTTCTTAATGACCCTGTCGACCCTCTCGGCGGCTCTCATAACATCAAAACTCGTCGAATGAAGACGAGAATCCTTCATATTATCTAGATTTAGCGCACTGAGTTTTTTCTCTTACCAAACATGAATAAATGTTTTGTCGGGCAAAGATTTTCATCAAGCCAAAAGGTGGTGTCTAAAATGGATCCTCATTTTAGTTGCCATAGTTTTCAGGCGATTAAAGAAAAATAATGCATAATTGGTTAGTGCATTGGGCCGGAATCCTAAGGGTGCGGGTTCGAGTCCCGTCTGAGCTGCTATGGGTGAGTCGATTTTTTCTAATATTTTTCAATTGTATGAATAATCTTAATATAAAAATAGCATTCTGAATGCATAAAAAATCTAAAAGTCTAAAAATTATATGGCTATTTCATCTTAATTGATTTGTCTAGCACCTGAAAAGGTGCTGCTTTCAAATGTCGAAGTAATTCACTTCACATTGATGAGATGGCGCTGGCCTACAGCGGAGACGTGAAAGATATTAGAAAATTTCGTCAATCCTGCTAGCGACTCAGTAGCATAATTGGTTAGTGCATTGGGCCGGAATCCTAAGGGTGCGGGTTCGAGTCCCGTCTGAGCTGCTATGGGTGAGTCGATTTTTTCTAATATTTTTCAATTGTATTAATAATCTTAAGAAAAATAATGGGTTAAAGAGGTACTTAGGAACTTCGTTGGACTGAGTACGCCGTGCTACAAAAAGATTATGTACAAAAATAAAACAAAATATGTCGAAAAAAAGTGTTTCTTCTTTACAAAGTCATGGACTTATCAAACCACCCTCGTAGAAGCTTAGGGGTTCTTCAGTGCGACGCGGATGACCTACGGGTACGGCGTAGGTTCTACGCGGATGTCCCCGACACGCGGCAGTCAAAGAAGTAGTCCGCGTGTAACGTTGTGTTCTGACAATCCACAAGTTTAAATCTTGGCGCGCAAGCGAAATGGTAGTTTCAGTATTTTGCAGGAATTGGCACCTCCCCTTAAACGTCATTGGTTGTTTTTTGTAGCAGTCGCAACTTTAATAAATGTCTTTTCAAATTTTTTATTATTTGCATAAGGCTTTGAAAATAATAAACATGGAGAATCAGAGCAAAGTCTCTCAAATTTCGCTTCAGTTTAGCAAGGAATTAGACGATAGAAGATGGCGCGTGCCGCGCGTGATGATTCTGACCAATAGCAACAACGCCCAATAGGAAGGCAGATTGCGGAGCTACGGTGTTGCCATCTCGTGTCACGCTCTTCCATCTGACACTTTTGTTGAAGTTATGCGCGAACACCTTTTTGCTAGCTGAAGCGTCGATTGACAGTTCTTTGCGTTTTGTCCAAAAGTTTTATAGTCAGGAGACGCACAGATATTTATTTCTGTAGGTTAAATTTTGTTTATTATATTTGGTAATTTTATTTCATTTCCAATTGTGTTCGAATTTCGGAAAACGGAACGTTTTGGAAGGAGTATCGAAGCGGGTTAGGGCAACACCAAGCGAGCCTTCAGTTTTCAGGAAAAAAGATGACATGTGTGTTGAGAAAGAATTTTGATTATTTTATTTAACGCGGCCGAGGTCGGTCGAATAATTTAGAGAGAGAAAAACGCTACTGAGGTAAGTGGAGTGATATCTGTTTCAAGGCAGACTTCGTAAGACGCCATGAACATTTTCTGAGGTGGTGTTTATTACAGGTAAAACCTCAAGTTGCAGACCATCGTTTGTTTCTGGTCGCTGGCCTGAAGGTTTGCCAGGATCTTCGAGGTTACTTGCCGTGGCTTGAGGAGTCAGCCAGGCAAAATTTCAAACGGGTGGAGGGAGCAGGCGGTTTGAAATCCTGCTAATCAGGATTGCTGTTTTAGCAAGACCTGGTAAGAAGTTGAAAACATTTTTTCCCACGCCACGCCGCCATGTTGCATAGCCACAACGTGTTCAAAGTCTATTTTTCAGTTTGGTTAATCCTACACGTTTGTTTCAGCTATGGGAAATTAATTTCATCAATAATCTTTGGGTCTACCACGTGCCACGTCATGTGTTGATGAGTTGCTGTCCACAACTACATGATAATCCTCCAGGGAGTTCAGAGGTCTAAATAATCCCACATTAGTAAATACAGGACACACGAGGTCGGTGCTTTTTTACCCTTTACATATTGTGAACCGTGGTATTTTCCAATTAGGGATGATATTTTAATATAAACTGTAACTTTTACTACCTTTTTGCGACCCGACACACACCAACCAATAGAATCCATGTAGCGACCCCTGTCGCTGAGCTAGATTTGTGAATTTTTTCTCATGTAAGGTGTAAACCAATATATTAATAATATAGACAACAAAATGAATGAATGTATGGGTTGAAACACAACCCATACCATTTTTTATTTTTTTACCTTAAATTTATTATTTTGTCTCGTGGGTCCCAGCGGGCAATATTCAAAGGGAACCACGTGGCAAATGGCGCCCACATTTATTTAAAGTTATTGTTTGGTGTGTTTTGGTCAGCAACATCCCCAACTTTCTCATATCTGGGCCCGGACCGCAGGGTATATTGAGTGTGTAACAACTGTCCTGGCCCACCCCTTTGGCTTACTTATGGAATGATTTTAGTACTGATTGAGAGAGGGTAGGAGAGAGTAGGGGAGTGTTTTTGTGTTTTGGTAAAAGTTTACAGTCGAGTCATTATATATTTTTGCTTAACTTAGAATCATATTTTGAAAGTATTTACTAGAGTCATATATGTATTTTGTGTAACTTAGAGTCATATATTTTTCAAATAAGAATATTTAGCTTCATTTTTATTGTGTGAACAACATTTAAAAGTCATTTTTTGTGCTTGAACAACATAACCACAGTAAAGATTTTTTTCAATTTAATACTTTTCGTTGGAACATTTTGCTTAGAATTTGTCTTTTTTTGTAAGCAACAGTAGCGGCATAGATGGAAATTGTTTTTTTGGGTTGGAATACCACGAGTTCTAGGTTGTAATTTTATGTTGTGGTGTGCTGCTATTGTGAATGTTATAAAGTGAAAAAAAAACACAAGTGTGGTTGTTTTATTTCCTTTAAATTTTTAAGTGTTAAGCTTTGTTCTATGTTTTATGTTATGTGTTATATGTTTTTATAAAACTAGGGTTATCATAAGATTTATATGTTCAGGTACCTACATGTTTCATGTTTTAAAGTTAACTTCAAGTTATATTGTTTTCATGATAAAAAGTAACTAAACAGACATAAATATCAGATTTTACATTTGGTAACAATCTAGTGTTGTGTACACATTCATACTTTCAAAGAAAGATTTCAGTTTTCAACTTAAAAATTTATTTTGTTTTTACAAAGAATACATTTTGTTAAATTTAAAGTCCATACAGTGATTTATAAATTTGATACATTTTGTTAAAATTACATTTTATACAATTGGGTGAATATTACAATATTGTTACAAGCGGTGTGTCGTTGTGGTCAATACAATTACAAATAATTTTCTTGAATACTGTGTTTTCTCTGATTTAGTGTTGGATAATTTAACATTACCCTTTATTTAAATTGATTGTGAAGGAAATACCACCAGTTCTTAACGATGGATTTAGAAATTTTAGTACATTCACTTTTAAAAGATGAACTTACTTATGAAGTGACAATTAGGTCTGAAACACCGACATCTACAGTGCCTTTGTTGAGAAAGCAACTAAAACAACTTCTTATTGAGTGTCCCTCTGAGGTAATCATGGAAACAGAATTTGAAAGTAGTTCAGAACTTAAAATTATTTCAGATAAAATTAAAGAATTAAAAGCAAAACTTAGTGAAAAATCTGTTACAGCACATTGTTTGAGCAGATGCCGTGGTTTGGTACGACACTTACATCATAGGCTATTGCGAGTTGTGTCGGATGACCCTGCTGTTTTGTCACAAAAGGCAGAGTTGTCTAGCGCAATCGAGTTTTTATTGTCAGTTTCTGAAAAGTTTTTCTTGTCAACAAGAGCACAGCATCCTGAACAGTGCGACACACAGGTGGAACCGGTGCCAGTAGTAGCAGTTGCGGAATGTTCTGGTGATAGGAATGTGGCAAAGTGGAACTTGAGATTCAACGGGACCACAGACCCTCGTTCATTTTTGGAACGTGTCGACGAGCTCCAAGTTTCATATGGTGTTTCTGACGGCAAGTTGTTCAACTCGGCTGCTCAATTATTTTCAGAACAGGGTTTGCTATGGTATCGTGGCATTAAAAGTCAGGTTGACAGTTGGGCAGAATTAAAATCTTTGTTGCTCGAAGAATTCGACCCGGTTGATTATGATTACAGGTTACTGGGTGAGATCCGTTCACGAACACAAGGAATGGAGGAGCCAACACACATTTATTTTTCAGTAATGGCATGCCTATTCACCAGACTGAAATCACCACTGCCGGAGGAGAAGCAGCTTGAAATCCTTTTGCACAACATCAGACCGTATTTTTCCCAACAGTTAGCTATGTTAGATATTACTACAATTTCTGATTTGAAGACAAAATGTCGTAAGCTTGAATCTGCTCGCCAACGTTCAGATTTTTTTGTGGAACCGACCAAGTGGAATTTTCTGAGTCAGGAGTTTTGCTACAAGGGTAAAGCAAAACAAGTTAATTATGTAGCAACACACAACAGTAGTAGACCGCCAACAACATCACAACAGTTTAATTCTAATTCCATGCCTTCTGCAAACCAACGAGTGTGTTATAAATGTGGCAAGGGTAACCACAATTTTAGGTTATGTAAAGTGACACCCCAAAATATAAAATGTTTCAAATGTGGCAAAGTAGGTTTTACTGTCACTTCGTGTCCGAATTGCAGTAAGGGCACAAGTTTTAAAGGTTTACCACAGACAAAAAACTAGTTGGTGAGAACCGAGGTACAAATTTATTGGATAGTGAGGGTAAATTTAAATCTTTTCGTAGCATCGCTTCGGTTCTCTTCGCACCTAGTGAAAATGATGTTAGGCCTTACTTAAAATTTAAAGTAAATGCTTTTGAAATTATTGGTTTATTAGATTCAGGTGCTTGTATCTCAATTTTAGGGAACAATGCACACAAACAATTTATAAAGTTTGGGTTTGAACTACAGGAGCGTGTAGACAGGTCGTGTAGTGTTGCAAATGGGGTTCAACTAGAATCTTTAGGGTTTATTTTTGTACCGGTTACTTTTGGTAAAATTAGCCGGGTAGTGAAATTTTTTGTGATTCCTAGTATAGTCACGGAGGTGATACTAGGTTGTGATTTTTGGAGATGTTTCGATTTAGGGAAGAACATTTTTGATCAGATAGATTATAGGAACGCTCCTAAACCATTTTTTAATAATTGTAGTTCAATTCACTCGGAACAAATAAATAGTATTCAGTCGTATAATAGTTTGTCTTTTAGTCAAAGAGAATTGGCTGATTCAATGGTGAAAGACTTTGAATCAATTTCTTCAGAAAGGATTGGGTTAGGAAGGACCTCTTTAACTGAGCATGTAATTGATACGGGAGAGGCCACACCTATTAGGATAGGACAGTATCCGTTGTCTCCGGAAAAGAAGAAAGCCTTAAACGACGAATTGGATAGAATGCTGGAATTAGACGTTGTAACACCTAGTGAAAGTCCGTGGAATAATCCCGTTCTATTAGTCAAGAAAGCGAATGGCGATTGGAGATTCTGTCTTGATTGTAGGAAGCTTAACGCCGTTACCAAGGGCGATGCATATGCTATTCCGTACATGCCTCAGATACTTGACAGCCTTAAGGAGGCTAGGTACTTATCCTCGATAGATTTAAGCTCCAGTTTTTGGCAAATTCCACTCCAAGCTGAGTCGCAGGATAAGACTAGTTTTACCGTTCCCGGAAGAGGTATCTTTAAATTTAAGGTGATGCCGTTTGGACTGTGCGGAGCTCCGGCTAGACAGCAACGTTTGATGGATAGGTTGTTGGGTCACGGGTTCTGCAGTGATATTGACAACGGAACAGTTTACTGTTACGTTGATGACATTATTATCTGTAGTTCTGATTTCCAAACGCATTTACTACTTTTAAAACGCGTGTTTGACAAGCTTAAAGAAGCCAATTTATCTATCAATTTTACAAAATCTAAATTTTTCCGAAGTTCCATTAAATATTTAGGTTACGTTGTAGACGAATTCGGTCTGAGAACTGATCCGGAGAAGGTTTCCGCAATTTTGAACTTTCCTACTCCAACTTCAGTCGTGAGGTCAAAATGTTCCTTGGAACATGTTCCTGGTATAGACGGTTTATCCGTAACTTTTCGACTATTGCCGCACCACTAAATAAGTTGACATGTAGTGGGAAGAATGCGCCACCTTTTTCTTGGTCGGAGGAAGCCGAAGAGTCTTTTAATACTTTAAAAAATGCCCTGGTTACAGCACCAGTTTTAGCTGTACCAGATTTTGAGAAACCTTTTACTGTGCATTGTGATGCATCTTCATATGGGTTAGGAGGAATGTTATCTCAGGAAATTGACGGACATGATCACCCTATTTCATTTGTAAGTCGTTCTTTAAATAAAGCAGAGAGAAATTACAGTGCTACAGAAAGGGAAGCCTTAGCTGTTTTGTTTTCGGTCGAGAAATTTGAACCTTATTTGGGATCTCGTCCTTTTAAAGTTGTCACGGATCATTCATCTCTAAAATGGTTTACTAAGCTGGAGAACCCTTCAGGTAGACTGGCACGTTGGTTTTGTCGATTGTCTCAATTCGATTTTCAGGTTGAGCACAGAAAAGGCACGGACAATGTTTTTCCAGACGCGTTATCCAGACTTATGGACGCTAACACCTTAAACGTGATCAACTCTGTGGAGGACGAGTGGTTTGATAAAATTTTTAATGGTTGTAAGTCGCATCCACTTAATTTTCCTAATTTTTGTGTAAAGGATGGTAATTTGTATCGTTTTTCAAAGTGTAAATTTAATTTATTGAGTGAATTTGATTGGAAGCTGGTAGTACGAAGGGACCAGAGAGTGGCCATTATTAAGGAGAACCACTGTGAACCAACAGCGGCTCATTTGGGGGTTTTCAAAACCCATAGACGCCTTTGTCTACGGTATTATTGGCCAGGAATGTACAAAGACATTGTTGATTTCATTAAACACTGTGACACTTGCGCCGCATACAAACCATCACAAAAGGCAACTCCAGGCTTAATGGGTAAACCGAAAGTCTGCCATAGACCATTTCAGGTTTTATCCGTAGACATCGTTGGGCCAATGCCAAGGTCTCGTTCTGGGTTTGTTTATCTTTTGGTAGTTACCTGTTGCTTTTCTAAATATTGTTTAATTTTTCCTATGAGACGTGCTACTTGTGCGGAAGTGGTGAAAAACTTGGAACAACGCGTAATATTAGTACACGGCGTCCCAGAAACTGTAATTGCTGATAACGGAGTGCAATTCACAGGATCTGAGTTCCGCCAAATGCTCGAACGTTATAAAGTTCCGAAACTCCATTTTACCCCGCGTTACACACCTCAAGTAAATTTGGTTGAAAGATACAACAAAACCATAATGACAGCTGTTTCTTCTTATGTTAAAGATAATCATCGTACATGGGATGAACAATTGCCGAAAATTCAGTTAGCAATAAATAGTGCCGTGAACGAGTCCACTGGATTTTCACCATTTTTTCTCGTACATGCTAGGGAACCCGTCATCAGTGGTACCTTTTATAAAGACACAGATAAGGAATACGAACCTGGGGTACCTAGGGACGAATACGCCGGTGAATTTCACGTCTTAAAGACGATTTTCGAAAAGGTACGCGAGCACTTATTAAAAGCCCATGCTGAGAACACCACTCACTATAACTTAAGAAGAAGAGCGGAAACATTTTCTGTAGGTGATGTTGTGTGGAAGAGAACATTTACTCAGAGTGATGCGCAGAAATTTAAAATGGCCAAATTGGCACCTAAATTTGAGAAATGTAGGGTAAAGAAAGTTTTATCGCCTTTGGTGTATGATTTGGAAAGAGTTTCTGATGGTCAATCTATAGGTTCTTGGCATATTAAGGATTTAAAAGCTTAGGGCACTTATTACATCTTCTCTAGTAGTGTGTCAAATACACAAAATTTGGCACACGAAGCGTGTGTCTCTGTGTGGTGTTTACAGTTATTTTCAGTGTGACACTATTAGTTTGCACGGTGAAGTATGAATGGACAAATGGTGATGAATGAATGTATGACGATTGCATGCGGAGGAATTTGGGTGTGAAAGAGCAGGGAATTGCCGGTAGCCAAGCTATAGGTAGATGGAGGCCTGGTTTAGTTTTTTGTGTGGTTCGAATCTCTAATGAGTTAGAATTCACCTTTTGTTACAAGTGTCGAATCTATTTTTTTTACCATGGTGTAGATTCGGGTAAATCTTGATATTTTTTTTTGTTTGCTCTTGTCAGGGAGGTAGTGAAACTTATTTTCTTTTCAATTCATATTCCAATGTTGCTATGAGTTGTTACTAAAGGATAATGGATTTTTTTTCTATTTGGGTGACTGAAATTTATGTCACGAACTTGTTTTTTTTATTTTGAATATTTAGTTGTTGTACAGTCACAACAACTGTTGTTGCATTCGCGTATTTTAGTGAATGTTAAATTTTTTTGGAGCGTAGTTTTCGACTCCTTTTGCGGTTTACAACCGGTTTTGCGTTGTAAATGTTTTGTTTGTGCGGTGTTGTTTTGTTTCGTTTTGTCTCGTTAGGTGGATGTCCTGTGTCGTCAAATGTGATGTCACGGTGATGGGTTGTACGTCCAGGGTATTTCATGTTTTTTTGGGTTGACGGTCGACATAGTTTGTTGCATCGTTGCGTGCAATAGAGTTTTTAGTGTTGATAGTAGGTTTTGTAGTTTGAGGACGCTGAGGGCAGCGCCTTTTTTTCAGGAGAGGGGGTATTGTAACGTTGTGTTCTGACAATCCACAAGTTTAAATCTTGGCGCGCAAGCGAAATGGTAGTTTCAGTATTTTGCAGGAATTGGCACCTCCCCTTAAACGTCATTGGTTGTTTTTTGTAGCAGTCGCAACTTTAATAAATGTCTTTTCAAATTTTTTATTATTTGCATAAGGCTTTGAAAATAATAAACATGGAGAATCAGAGCAAAGTCTCTCAAATTTCGCTTCAGTTTAGCAAGGAATTAGACGATAGAAGATGGCGCGTGCCGCGCGTGATGATTCTGACCAATAGCAACAACGCCCAATAGGAAGGCAGATTGCGGAGCTACGGTGTTGCCATCTCGTGTCACGCTCTTCCATCTGACACTTTTGTTGAAGTTATGCGCGAACACCTTTTTGCTAGCTGAAGCGTCGATTGACAGTTCTTTGCGTTTTGTCCAAAAGTTTTATAGTCAGGAGACGCACAGATATTTATTTCTGTAGGTTAAATTTTGTTTATTATATTTGGTAATTTTATTTCATTTCCAATTGTGTTCGAATTTCGGAAAACGGAACGTTTTGGAAGGAGTATCGAAGCGGGTTAGGGCAACACCAAGCGAGCCTTCAGTTTTCAGGAAAAAAGATGACATGTGTGTTGAGAAAGAATTTTGATTATTTTATTTAACGCGGCCGAGGTCGGTCGAATAATTTAGAGAGAGAAAAACGCTACTGAGGTAAGTGGAGTGATATCTGTTTCAAGGCAGACTTCGTAAGACGCCATGAACATTTTCTGAGGTGGTGTTTATTACAGGTAAAACCTCAAGTTGCAGACCATCGTTTGTTTCTGGTCGCTGGCCTGAAGGTTTGCCAGGATCTTCGAGGTTACTTGCCGTGGCTTGAGGAGTCAGCCAGGCAAAATTTCAAACGGGTGGAGGGAGCAGGCGGTTTGAAATCCTGCTAATCAGGATTGCTGTTTTAGCAAGACCTGGTAAGAAGTTGAAAACATTTTTTCCCACGCCACGCCGCCATGTTGCATAGCCACAACGTGTTCAAAGTCTATTTTTCAGTTTGGTTAATCCTACACGTTTGTTTCAGCTATGGGAAATTAATTTCATCAATAATCTTTGGGTCTACCACGTGCCACGTCATGTGTTGATGAGTTGCTGTCCACAACTACATGATAATCCTCCAGGGAGTTCAGAGGTCTAAATAATCTCACATTAGTAAATACAGGACACACGAGGTCGGTGCTTTTTTACCCTTTACATATTGTGAACCGTGGTATTTTCCAATTAGGGATGATATTTTAATATAAACTGTAACTTTTACTACCTTTTTGCGACCCGACACACACCAACCAATAGAATCCATGTAGCGACCCCTGTCGCTGAGCTAGATTTGTGAATTTTTTCTCATGTAAGGTGTAAACCAATATATTAATAATATAGACTGTTTCAACCCATACCATTTTTTATTTTTTTACCTTAAATTTATTATTTTGTCTCGTGGGTCCCAGCGGGCAATATTCAAAGGGAACCACGTGGCACGCGTTTAACTTGCTACTAAAATACAGATTATAATATGTTAGTCTGTTGTGTTGTGACTGACCTGATCCACCTCCATCAGGTATCTTCCACATATACAGATTGAAGTCATCAGATCCAGACATAACGAACTGGTCGCCTTCGCCGGCGAAGCAGCAACTCTTCATAGTGCACGAGTTATAATAGTCCTGATGGTAGAACCATGCGACGGGTTCTGGTGAATGCACGGCGTACAAGACGGGCGCGAGGCGGCGCCGCAGTGCTAGTATGTGGGTACCGGAGGAGTTGAAGCGAACGCTCATGCAATTCTGCGAGGCACCGTTGTTGCCTTCGTAGCGTAGTACAGGGCTGTGTGGGAGAACATAGTTTAGTTAAGAGCCCTTTCACATTAGGTGAACTGTAAAGTAGTCGCAGCGAGTCGCGCGTGCTGTATGTAGCATTAAAATGTGATTGCATCTGCGCGACTGCATCGTATCTTACACGCCTAAGGCAGCGTTTCCACTGAGGCAGAGCGATTTAGCGATCGCGATCTAGCGAGGGGATATCGAGCATCGTGATTGATCAATTCTTGCACCGCTAAGCAACGCTCTACTCCACTACGCCTCAGTGGAAACACACCCTATTGTGAATGCACCCTTAGTTGGATGTGCCAATTTTTTTGCACCTTCAGCAACTATTTCGTGAGTATATTTTTATTTTATTTTATTTTATTTATTGAACAGTGTTACCACAGCATTTACAGAACATTTACGCAGGTATAATTATACAGTACACAAGCCAATTACGGAAACAACACTTTGTAAACAAAATATATAAATGGTTACAAAAAGAATGATTTTAAACAAATATTAAGTTTAATTTATGGTATTGGTATTGTCTCATGATAGGTGTGTGTGTATGTGTGCGTGTGTATGTGTGTATGTTTGTGTGTGTTTGTGCATGCGTGTTTGCCTCCTTCATAAATAGAAATAGTAGGTAAAAATAAATTCGCTCACACTGTATGTGGGTATGTAAACGTAGGCTTACATGGCGCACAAAGGTGGAAATAAGATTAAAATATTGAAAATTGGAATTAAATCATATTAATGTCAGTGTCGCAGCCGCTAATAAAATTAGTTCGATTTGAAATTCTAAATTACCCCTTCAAACATAAATTAAATTAAAATATTTTTGGGAACTATTTATTTATTAGTTCACTATGTTCCATAATAATCGTCAAACAGAAGATTAATAAAAGTATATCACACTGTATTATATCAAACATAGTAAATCACATTGCATCGGCCGGTGCAGATGTTACCACATTTACTCATGTGTTACTGCCACAGCGAATTCCTATTGTATTTCAATATTCTAAATGCAATCATTTTGACAAACCAAAAGAGCATGGTTATTTAAGAATGCAGTTTTAAGTTGAAATTTCACAAAGTTTGCAAAATAAGTATGGTGTTATTACAAAAGATTTTAAAACACCTGTTTAATTTAGACACTGTTTAAATGTGATGCTGCCACATTTTGACAATATTGTTGAAAGAGACAGTATCACATTTAAACAGTGTCTAAATAAACAGGTGTTTAATAATCTTTTGTAATAACACTCTTTATAAAAAATCAGGAATTCTCCAATAAATAATTGACTCACTGTTTGGGAGACCTCAAGTCCCAGAGCGCGACGCCGTCCCTCGCGTTCGCCGACACGACCATGCCCACTTGCTGCGGGTGGAACATGACGCCGTGGAACGCCTTCCGGCTGCGCGAGATCACTAGCGACTCTGCGTAGCGAGGTACACGTGCCAGTGAGTCCACACACAAACCACTCAGCCCAGGGGACTATCATCTACGCCCCGTCTATTTCATTTACCGCCCCTTAAATTATAGTGAATAAGTATTCTGTATGCGGTTATAAAAAAACAGTTCCCAATTCAATTCTCTTTTTTGACCTTGAATAAATTGTAACTAAGGATTGGTTAAGTTTGTTTGTTAGTAAACTTATAACTTTATAGTACTTGTGTAAGTAGATGTGCTTACAAAATTTTTATCTTGATGTCTTAACTCCGTTCCACGAATCAAACTCCTAGGGAACAAAACACTAGTAGCTTATTAATCAATGCGCATGGACGAATTTCTTTGGGAGCTTGTTTCGTGAAATAGACTTTAGTATGTACTTAAATATATTTTTCTATTGTTAAATCTGGAATCAGTGCTATCCAGTATAGACAGATGAGTTCCACTACTAGTCTAGTAAATGTAATTAAGTTTTGCCATTACTGTACTAAAATTAAACAAACTTTATAAAACAATAATCATATCAACCTAATTCTCTATTCTAAGAAAAAAGTTAGACTCACCATGTACAGATTGCCTTGTGTCGAACAGCAACAAACGGCCATCGTTGCCAGCTGTAGCAACCACACGGTAATTGAAGGGGTCTATGCTGAGGCTGCATACAGCTCTCTGATGTTGGAGAACCTCCAGAGGGCTTTTACTTTCCAGATCGTGCACGACCACCTTACAGAATAATATGGTCAAAGTCAGATATAAGTAAGCAGTCTATTGTCTGTTTATCCTTACTTTTTCTATTTAGTAAACAGATTTGGGCAGTTGTCCTGTCTTTTAAATCTTAATTAATAATTTGTTGTTTTATTAAATCGATAATTTGACGCTAAGAATTAGTAATTTCTTTCATAATCTTTGTGTGGAAATTGGAAAATCATTTTGTCGTACTTTATTTTCTACAGATCAATAGAGTTGGGTGAAGATTGTTTTTTTTATATGGGCAAAGTACATTAATTGCAAACCAAGCTGTTACTCTAAACAAATTTTAATACACCAAACAATAAGGGTCATGGGTTTATGTTCACATGCACTACCATTGTATAGTAATAGAATAAAAATAACACTGTATGATAGCTCAAGTATAGTCTGTTTATCAAAGATCAAAATATCCTGCTGTGCTTAGTAAATCAATTACCGTATCATCATTTCCTCCTGAATAAAGCTTCTGACTGTCATTAGTGATGCCAAGACAAAATATGTTGGAGTGATGCAGATGCTTCATCTGTTCGGGCTCTTTAGCATGGTCAAGTAGCGATTGGCCAAACTGCCAAAGCATGACCCTCCTGTCATCTCCACCTATTACATAAAAAGTGCAAGATTCGTAATAAAATATAACTTTTACTATTTTCAGATAACTTTTACAACAATAAGGATTATTTGTAATTATATTTTATAGGTCGTTAAAGGTCTAATAATGCCTATATTTAATGTTACTTACAGTTTAGCAATATTACGTTTGATCGAATATTATCACTTTATAGGCATGTAAATAATTATTAATCATAAAAAATACCTGATACGAGCAATTCGCCATTGCTAGAAAACTCGATGGCGTTTACACACCCAAAATGACACACTAAATCTCGCCGATACAAATTTTTAGCAGCGTTTAAACGTTTCGTAAATAAATGAGACTTAAGTTCAGGCACAAAACCATATTCTCTCTTTACAAGATAAGGTAAAGGACACGCAATATTCGCCATTTCTAGCACAAAACCACCATTTTCTGCAAGAGCAAACAACGAAAACTGAAACGATATCACCAAGAAAGAACCACAAACACACCCACACAAATGTTACTTTCTTTTCATTGACGGATGAGTCGATCAGCTGTATTTTATTTTTATTAAAAAAGACGTTCCATTTGCAACAATGACTGTTTAGTTAATTTCTATATCTCCTTGCGCTACATGTTAAAGTAAGTGAAACTGAGTAGTTATCAAAAAAATTAAAAGATCCCGTAACTTAATCGAGGAACAACAATGGAGTTCAAAGAAAAAACATGACAAATTTAATTTTTATTAAAAACAGAAAGCCGAAAGAGGAAGAACGGAACGGGAATGTTATCCTTCACAGACTACCTACAAACAGACCACAGACTACCTAAATACAAATCTGGCATTCTTGCATTTCAGCAGACTAATCGCTAAGAGCATTCACGCACAAACTTAGTTTTGATTCGAATTCGATTCGTGAAAAGATGGCTGCAAAATTCGTCCTGTCCTGGGGCCTTACTATGAGCTCCTATATCAGGACTTATATTGAACTGCCTTACTTTTTCGTACTATGGCCTCAAAAGTTAGTTCAAAAGCAGGCCTTAAGCAGTCCTGTCCTGATTTTGAACTGAACGGCTCAAGGATGGTTTCTTATTTGCTGATAGTTATCCCCCAGCCCTATTTTATTTATATTTACTACAATAATTTACTATGATGGTAAATATTGGAGAATCTGTGAGTAGTTATTTTTCTAGTTTCAAATTGACGACGCAATGAACACCAAACTCGTAATTTACTAAAGTAAAATGTATGTGAAATAGGGCCCTGTTGTTGCGCACTGATCGGCAGGCTGATTATCTAATAAGTAGAAATCATTTAGCAACCAGTAATAATTACGGAATCGTCACTGTCAATTTGACAGAAGAAATCGTGAATTCGTCGCGGTCGCGTC
Source organism: Agriphila geniculea (assembly GCA_943789525.1). Lineage (NCBI taxonomy): Eukaryota > Metazoa > Arthropoda > Insecta > Lepidoptera > Crambidae > Agriphila > Agriphila geniculea. The sequence goes on along the minus strand of OX038883.1, from coordinate 17,417,607 downwards.
GCGGTTACTGAGTTAACGAATTTTGGAACATTTCCTTGCACAATAACTCAGTAACCAAGACGCAACCGCGATGAATTCGTAATTTGTCCTGTCAAACGGCGGGCTGATTATCTAATTAGAAACCACCTAGCGACCGGTCTCATTTGACAGATGAATTGGTACTTCTTTTTGGGGTAAAAAAACATATCAAAGAGAAGAAGCAATGTATGTCAAATGAAACCGTCGCTAAATAGTTTCTATTTAGATAATCAGCCTGCGGTTTGGCAGCAACGATTCCGTAATTATTACTGGTCGCTAAATGGTTGCTAGATATATAATCAGCCTGTCGATGTTGGTTTCGTATCGTATTCTCTTCGAAGCAATGACGAAGGAATAATAGGATGGACCTGGCATACCTACTAAAAAAACGTGCATACCTAACCTACTTCATTGTTCTCACCTTCAAACGCAACTAAACATGGCAGCTTAACTTAATGTACATATACCTATGTAAACAGCATAGAGTCGAAAATATAACATGTAAATGCAACACAATATGGCGGACATGGCACGCGCCTGACGACGTCATGAATTCCATAGTTTTCCTTTTTCAGAGCTTCGAAGCTTAGTAAAAAAAAAATACCATGCCACAATATGCATGTCATGCATGTGTCAATGTAATTTTTTATCAACGCCATCTATCGAGCTTACAGTTTTTTGACATTTTTAAGCCCTTATTATTTTTAAAAATACAATGAAGTCAGCACTTCATTGACCTCTATATTAAAAAAAAATCACAGATCTCGTGCCTTTCACGACCTTCTGGTACATTGAAAATGAATTTAATGAATTAACTGAAACAAAATTTATTCGTAAACATTTTTTATTATTATTAAATATAGGTACATAGGTATGTAAGCATAGACTTATTATATTACTATGTAAGTACTATAATTAAAAACATCTTAAGCCCACCGGTAACGATCAATTGCGATTGTCAATTTTTCCGCAATTGACGCCCATTGACGGAAAAATTGATCGTTTACGCGTGCAATTGAAGCGATTGTCAATTGCTCCAACAATGGCATTGACGGAAAAATTGACAATCGCAATTGATTGTTACCGGCGGGCTTTAGAATTTCTACAAAAAAATACCTAATAAAAAATTCTAATCAAAATCAAATGCAGTCTCGCGCTGATTTCATCATCATTTGAATATGTGCGATAACAGACATGTTTATCTAGGCATCATCTTCACATTCTCATTTAGAGACCGTTGTAAAAAACCGGCAAAGTGCGAGTTGGACTCGCGCACGAAGGGTTCCGTACCAAAAAACGGAAAAAAAACACGTTTGTTGTATGGGGCCCCCCCCTTAAATATTTATTTTATTCTGTTTTTAGTATTTGTTGTTATAGCGGCAACAAAAATACATCATCTGTGAAAATTTCAACTGTCTAACTGTTGTCGTTATTGATATCGAGCAAAAAACGGCAAAAAAATCATGTTTGTTGTATGGGAGCCCCCCTTAGGTATTAATTTTATTCTGTTTTTAGTATTAGTTGTTTTAGCGGCAATAGAAATACATCATCTGTGAAAATTTCAACTGTCTAGCTATCACGGTTCCTGAGATACAGCCTGGTGACAGACACACAGACAGACGGACAGCGGAGTCTTAGTAATAGGGTTCCGTTTTTACCCTTTGGGTACGGAACCCTAAAAATCATTTGGAATCGTACCGTACTAAGAAAAACATGAGACATGCCCGATCGAGTAATTTTAAATCTCAAAATTGAAATAACAGCAACCCACGAATATACAGCAACATCTTTAACATTAACATAGGTACCTATTTATTTCACTTTTTACACGTTTTGAGTGTAATTTATTTTAAAATTCTAACCAATTAGTGCAAATGCTTTTCTGTATCTACTCCTAAGTATGGAAACTTCAAACTCTCTTCTATTCAACCTTCGCTCAAGATTCGTTTATTCGTTTGCCTATACAAAAAAGTGCCGGGTATCACGAAATCCCATGGTGCGTGGCAATGGTCAGGAAATAAAGCCAAAACAATAGAAACAGACGCGCCAAAATAGTTTTTTCGATGCTCACGTGCAACTGCAAGGCAAAGCCCGGCCTTTTGCATGAGTATAAAGAAATGCGTTATTAACCAAAATAGGGTTAATAAATAAATGATATCTTGTTCTTCGTATGGGTAATACTAATGGTGTTTATTTAACGTAGTTGTTTTACGTTAGATTTGACACCTAACCATTAAAAAGTCATAAATAAATAATTATTAAAAAATCACATTAACAAAATTTAATACAAACATAATCTCATTTAATCTAATTTTACTTGATTAAAGAATTTTACAGAAGTATCAACAAATTAAAAATATATTTTTGTTTTGCTATTAAAAACACTTTCATTAGGTACCTATCCGATTTTTTTATAATAAGAAAATATCATTTTATTACATTTACAACTCAAAATATAACTATAAACAAACATTTGTCTTTCAGACCATTAGCGTTGATACGACTAGGTACGTACGTACCATGGGCAACAGCGTCGCTTAACCACTGCTAAGGTTGAAATCGCTTGCCCGCTGTCACATACGTTTAGTTCGTGCAGGGGCGATACGCACGCACACGAATTTTGTTGCAAACTGGTTAAGCGACGCTGTTGTCCATAGTACACTACTGCGCTCAGCGCTCACTCACACGCTCCGCGCAAACTTTACTTCATAACCACTCAGGCGCTGCGGGTTACACTTTGATACCCGGCGCGTAAGAGGTAAAGCGATTGGGGCTCGAATCTGCGCCTCAGCTGTGCACGTTGCTAGTGATGGTAAAACGTTATTCATTCAGTTATAGGACTTTTAACTCGAGTTATTTCAATTGAAATAGCTTTTAGTCGAACAGCTCTAATGCTGAGAAACAAAACGTCTTTGGTCATAGAAAAAAAAACGAGCATCGTTTTGGCGTGAACTTTTGAATAAGTGGAGTGTTGTTGTGTGTTTTCTTCTGCAGAATTAACAATGAAATAAGTATTTTTGAATAATAATTTGTTATAAACTCAGTAATAGGGTTACGTATATAATAACTTTTAACTTTGTTATAAAAAAATCTGTTCAAATTATGGCAGAAAATATTTTTTAAATTGATCGTGTCCTAGGCCAATCTTTAATATGGTTAGTAAATGTATGTAAAATTATTTATATTGTAAAAACTACGTGTCCACTATATTAAGATATTTTATAGAAATAAATTAAAGCATTTTTCATCACTGTTTATTTCGGGAAATATTAGTTATCTTTTTAATTCTATATTCAGGTGAAATAATATTGATATATGCCGCCGCGGGCTGCAAGTTGCTGCCCCAACTCGGTCATTAAAAATGTAAAGGTGTGTTCAGATGTATTTGATTGTTCGCTGGACAATTGAACATTATCTTGACTTGGATTGTTTGTTTACATTATCCTGTAGATGTAAATCTAAACTCGGCAATGCACTTAATTAATGGTGTTCGGTCAGCTTACAGTTACACACAACTAAGATAAGAACACACTTGAGTTTAGAGTGAAAAAAGATTAGAAGCGATTGAAAACTTGGAACTTCTAATTTCGACTCTATGTCACTGCTTTTAAAGCTTATCTTCTTTTGGCACAGTTAAGTGGTCGAGGGTTTGTTACGGTACTTTTTTTAGGGTTCCGGAGATTCTTGCGTCATCGCTGGGTAAATTGTTAATCTTTTATGAACTTGAAATATGTATGATGAGTTTACTGCAATTCAAAGTGCGTAGGTATACAATATTAATTAATCATATTGATTCTATATTATAGAATATTCCTACGTTGGTAAGAACTACTTATTTAGATTAATTTACGTTGAAAAGTAGTCAACATTTAAATTGGAAATCACTAATGCAAAAAAAGTAATTTTAGATAAGAACTTAGTTTACTATTGAAGTTTATAGTTGCACTTTACTATAAGAGAGTACTTAGCTTAATTTCAATTATTATTTTTTAACTAAATTAAAAAAATCAGCTACCGTTTCTCGAAAAATCTTGGTTGTAGCTATACAAGGTGTATTTGTGGTCCACTCTCCAAATTTTAAGGATGTGTTCAGTCCATGAAACTTAACAACTTTCTCTAAGAAACATAGGATCAAATATGTAAAAAAAAAAATACTTTTCATACAATTCAAAGGGATCACGTGATCAGTAAGTATGGAATGACCAAAATTTTTTGGTGTATTTCGACACATGTTTCATGGAGAAAGTTGTTCAGTTTATAAATACACCTAAATACACCTTGTATATTATAATGTAATGTCAACAAAAATAATATAATAGAAAGCGGGTTTTGATTTTACTGCAGACACGTGCATTTTTAGGGTTCCGCAGCCTAAATGGCAAAAAACGGAACCCTTATAGATTCGTCATGTCTGTCTGTCTGTCTGTCTGTCTGTCCGTATGTCACAGCCACTTTATTCCGAAAGTATTAAGACTACACAGTTGAAACTTGGTAGGTAGATGTATTCTGTTAACCGCTTAACGAATTTAATACAAAAATAAGAAAAATAAAAGATTAAGGGGGGGCTCCCCATACATGGAACTGAAACTGAAAAAAAATTTTTTCTTCAAACCAACACGTGTTGGGTGTTTATAGATAGGTCTTTAAAAATGACATTGAGGTTCCTAAGACAACTTTTTCTCAAAGTCAACCGTTTGAAAGATATTCACCGCCAAAGTGGTAAAATGTGTGTCCCCCCCCTTTAACTTTTGAAATAAGAGAGTGAAAAATCTAAAAAAAATATATGCTGTAGATCTTAATAAACACTTTCAACCAAAATTAGTTTGAATGAGATATAGTAATCAGTTTTTGAGATATAGCACATTTTCCAAAACCGCAAATATAACTTTGTCATTCATATCAACACTGTGAAAAACAAAGTTATTTTTGCAAACGAAAAATGATAGGTGGTATTAAATATGGTATGGTATAAGGTAACTACGGAACCCTATGGCGCGTGGCCCGACACGCACTTGGCCGGTTTTTTTTTTGAAAAATTACAAAAGACCCTAAACTCGACACGTTTTTATTTACTTTGAGCCATTATTATGTGCCACAAGAAGACGCACCAAAACATAATTTTTAGTTATTTGTGAAGTTTTAACAGGTGTCGCAAAGAAAAAGAAATACTTTCAGATTGCAATACCTATGTTTATAGACAGTAGTATCAGGGCCTGATTTACCCACAGGCTAATAAGGCTTATAGCCTAGGGTGCAAGGGCTATTAGTTAGGGGGGCGCTTAGCTTGAAAATTTCAAGCACCACTTATAAAATAACCTTTTGAAATTTTAAAATACACGCGTAAAATCTTCCTTGGGTTTGGAACAATTCATGCGCTTTTTTACCCGTTCATCCCCCATCCATAAGAATAAATAAAACTTACTAGAACGGACACTCCCGCTCCGAACGGGCCCAAAGTCACAATATTAGCCTACTTGTTAAACGTGAAACTCAGTCGGGCTGCCACTGTTTGTGCGTTCCGTACGATCTTGGAAATAAATAACAATGGCGTCAAGTTATTGTGGTGTGTTTGGTCATACAACCGCCTTAAAGTATAAAGTATCTATTCTGTGATTTCGTTACGTGATGGAAGTTGAAACATAACGAAACAGTAACTGGCTTATTCAGAGTGCGTTCGTTAAACTAGGGCCAAAGTTAACATGGCGTTAGACTGCGGACTAACGCCATTTTAGCGCAAATCGTATTCAGAGTGACAGTTTAACGTTTGGTCTCACCGTTTAAGGATTAAAAGGTGCATTGTGATTGGTTTACAAGGATTAAACCAGGTTTTGTTAAAACAGTCTTGCACCCCAGTTTTGCAAAACATCTCTGAATAAGACAGTAAGAGGATTAAAACCTAAAAATGTTTTAGGAGAATGGGAGGTACATTTTAATTAAATTTAATTTAACTTCCATACTAAAAGTTTATTTACTTTATTTATACAAAGTCAGGAGTAGGTAAGTACTTACCCAGAAAAAGTGGATATTTTATTTTTGTATCTACAAACTAGACTAAAATAATGATTTAAAACTATAGAAAAACTCATATTTTAGCGATATTATCTTTAAACGTAAGAAATATTTAACAGTAAGCAACCCTGGCAAACACGCTTGGACGACAGCGGGGCGTAGCGACGTGAAGGGGGAAGTAGTTATATAAATGGCGGCATTTGGGACTCGGATAAAGAAGAGCCCGTTCTAGTAAATTTTATTTATTCTTATGCCCCATCCGACACGCAGAGTCGCAGACCCACCCTGTGGTGCGTGCATGAACCGGGACAGATAGAGGCACACACACACACACACACACACACACACACACACACACACACAGTTCGTAATTAAAAGAATTTGAACTCTGAAAACAAACACGTGCGAAACTAAAAAGTCGAATCGTGAAAAAAACACAGAATGGTCAAATTCCTTTGTTAACACAATGAATAGTTAAAAACAAAAACTTCTGCCAAATCTTGCTGTGACCACGCCCAGGTACTACCTACCTAGTAGAGTTAAAATACCATGGTAAGTGGTCAAATCAAATATTTAGTTTTGTCATTGCGTATTGTATTGGTGATGGTGATACTCGTTCGTATTCGTATCGTTCATGCGCGCTCGCGACTCACGTAGCTATTGATTATAATATTTGTGATTAATAGATGGTTGATTTCAAAATCAGAAAGGCAGTAGGTACGTACGTAAATAAAAAAAATATTATGTTCAAATAAAACGGACTAAAAAGTACAAAATAATTGCTTCAGTAAAGATTTATAACCCCTATACTTACAGTACTTAGGTTTAAAACTGTATAGGGTTATAATTTTTTTACGGGAAAAATTATTTTATACTTTTAGTCAGTTTTAAAACGTGTTTTTTATTAAAAAAATATTTTTTCAGTTTATTTTCTGCTATTTAATCAACGGGCTTAAACTAAAAATAGGAAATCAATTAATTGGGAGACTGGGAATAATTAAAAACTTTTAATGGGATACTTAAATACTAAACCTGGCAGCGGTTTATTATTTGGGTGACAAAATAACTAAACGGGCGACAAACTGAGGGTTACAGGGTTAGGGTAAAACGGGCAATTACATCTGGGAGATTTAAGTTAACAGTGAAAATTCTAAATGATTGACAAAAATACTGAGTGAACAACCTGTTACTGTCTTATTCAGAGATGTTTCACAAAACTGGGGTGCAAGACTGTTTTAACAAAACCTGGTTTAATGCTTGTAAACCAATCACAATGCACCTTTTAATCCTTAAACGGTGAGACCAAACGTTAAACTGTCACTCTGAATACGATTTGCGCTAAAATGGCGTTAGTCCGCAGTCTAACGCCATGTTAACTTTGGCGCTAGTTTAACGAACGCACTCTGAATAAGCCAGTGTGAGTCTGTCTAAAAAGTCAATTTACATGAGATATTATGAAATTATTTATAAAAACTTATACTGGTAACCCTGTTAGTGCAGAATATAGCTTTACTCAGTTTTATTTAAATGGGTATTGGTGGGGTGGTTGGGGATTTAGGTGGGTGTTAATATTACCTTTGAAATTACCCATGTAAACTGACTTTTTAGACAGACTCTATACCAAGTAGGTAACCATATAACTGATTTAAGCTGCCCATTATGGTATTTTTGTCATCTCGATTAGGATAATAGTCACCTTTTTTAAATAATATATATAGGTCAAATTTTAAATGTTTTGTGTGCCCTAAGTTTGTCGCCCAAATAATAATTTGGTCGTCCGTTCTGAATAACTAGTTAGGTAAATATACCTACCTACCTAACCTATCTAGTTATTCAGAACGTATGAATGTTGACTGTATTCAACAAAGTTATGACCTGAGTTTGAAAACAAATCGCTTGCAAGGATGGAACCTAAAGTTCGTCTTTTACCTGCCTCCATAGTTTTTATACAAAAGATGCTTTTGTGACTTTTCGGTAAATGCAAGACAATACAGACTACCTACTCAATCTAGAAATAAACCTTAAGGTGTTCAGCTCATAGCATTGCTGACAGTACCTACTCAATAAAGTCCATTATTTACTTTTTTCATTAACCGACTTCAAAAAAGGAGGAGGTTCTCAATTCATCGGAATCTTTTTTTTTTTTTTTTATGTATGTTACTCGATTACTCGAAGACGGCTGGACCGATTTGAAAAATTCTTTTTTTGTTTGAAAGTATATACTTCCAAGTTGGTCCCATTGTCATGAAATCAGGATCTGATGATGGAATCCTGGAGAAATCGAGGGAACTCTTCAAATATTATAGGCACATCTATAGCGATTTTAGTATTTTCTTAAGTAACTTGTGCATTTGCTTTCGAAAAGTACTATTTTGGTGAAGTAGAACTGATGATGAAGACCAGCATAGATGATCATCGGAACTATTCAATACTAAGTAGTTCACTGGTACGATACGATTACTTTAATATGGTTGCTAGGCTATTTATGCTCATCATAATTCATATGGTGAAGAAGAGCTGATAGTGAAGTACCAGGATTACTCCTCAACAATAAACGCCCCTGCGTCGGGAAAAGCAGTACTATGTAAAAGGTGATGAGCCGTTGACATAAGGCTATTGTAACTTAGATAATATCATCACCAAATATACTTACCACAAAAAAGTTTAAAATAAAAAAGTTTTTAATAAAAACAAAACCTCCTTCAAAAACCTTGAAAATAATCTAACAAAAAACAGTTTCAAAAATAAATTAATGGCTCTAAAAAGCAAGAAATAAAATATTGAAATCTGTATAATAACTAACTCGAAAGTTTGTATGCATATCTTACATTAAACAACGTCTTATGAAGTCGGGTGGGGTTTAAACCCATGATTAAAGTTTAGATAAAAAATATCGTTCGTCCCCCCCCCACCCGACTTCAAAAGGCGTTGTTTAATATAAGATATGCATACAAACTTTCGAGTTAGTTATTATACAGATTTCAATATTTTATTTCTTGCTTTTTAGAGCCATTAATTTATTTTTGAAACTGTTTTTTGTTAGATTATTTTCAAGGTTTTTGAAGGAGGTTTTGTTTTTATTAAAAACTTTTTTAAGCAAAAGTATGCTTTCATAGCATTAAAAAAAGATCTTGAAAGTGACTCTTTTCTGTGATCAAAAAAGGGTGACCGGAAGGGTTGTAATTGTTAGCCAAAATTGTATCCTCATATCGTTAATGGAATAAGTTAGGATAGTGTTAAAACATTAGTACATAAAAATTTTGTTACATGAGTGTTCACGGTTGTTAAATGAACAAAGAAAATGCTAGTATAAAAATGCAAATTTTTGAAAATTCTCTATATAAATCTGCAATTTCAGAGCTAAAGAACTATTTTGTACCATGCAGCAGCACGTGCGCCGCGCGCTTTGTTTTGTACTGGCAATAAAGGCAAGTTTTTTGGCATTAAGATTTTTTCTTGTTAGTTTTTGTGTTGACCAGTGGCCCTACCACCTACCATGAGGTCCATGAGTTGATGCAAACTGTTTACGTTACCATAAACTATCCGATACACTGCTTACAGTCAGTGTGAGTGAAAGAGACAAAACGATAGTTTACGGTAACGTAAACAGTTTGCACACAGAGCCACAGAAGTTACTATTCTTACCCAGACTACTCAAATTAAGCTCAAATTGTAGAAAATTCAATTAGCTTTATAAACATATACATCAAAGTTACCTGAAATTAAAATGCTTCATTGTTGTGGTAGTTTTTTGAAAAAAACTGGAACAAGTGCGAAGACTTAAAATAAAAAAGGAGTTTGAAAACTTTGGTTATTGTGTCATTTTACAGAAACTGCTAAATATATAACATTTTTTATACCGAAAATGTAAATACGTTATTGATTTATCAGAAAATTATACTACACTTGATCTTTTAGCCAGACGGACAGTTATAATTAGCGATACTGTAGCGCGTCAGGGATGTTTGCGGAAGCACGAATAGATGATTTCGCGGCTATTATTCGTAAGAGAGTACCTCCCTGATGTACTATACCTAGCATTCTGCAAGGTATAGCACAGAGGGTGGACGGGCCGATGCTGAAACATTGGGTTTTAGCTCATGTTATGGCGTTGGGACGTGCCGTAAAATAATTGTAATTTGTTTTATTTTTAATTATTTTTATCAATCATTTTCAAATAATAACATAGTACATATAAGTGCATTGTTACTAACAAATTATGGATTTATATTAATTTTGAAATAAATGATTATTATTATTATTTGTTATGTTGTTTGCAAAATTCTCAGTTCAAAACTGATTATATAGGATCTGCACGGGCGCACCAAGTGACAAATCCCCCTAATTATTTAATTGAAGTTTGTATCTTCTTGCAAGAAATTGCGGACTATCCTGCAACTATTTAAAATGGCTGCCTTTTGCATGGTTACATATGAGTTAGGCGGAAAATCTAATAATTTTAGGTTAAAATGTAAATTTTTTGGTATAACATCAGTGCTGGAAAGCACCAAAGGCACGATGTACACATTTTGCAAATTCCAGATTCTTAATATCTCTTGTTTAAGTTCCGTATAATTTTTATGTAATTTTTCTGAAACGGATTTAAGAAGGTTATGGGTGGAAGGTATTGTAATGTCTATTAAATTATTATTATTATTATTATTATAATTTTAGAATGAAGGCAGAGGTGGAGTGCTACTTTAACCCGACGCCGCCCGTATGAAATTGTTTATGTGAGCATAGTTTGGCCCAGCTCAATATTAGTTAGAATAGAAACAGCCTACAGATCAGTTTTCATTATGCGGCCAAATTTTATCACGAGTTGCTACTCTCAATTTTTTTTGTATGGGGGTTCATACCCACTAATACTATTTTTTTGATGGAAACCTTGAATATTCTAAGATTATTTTTCAATTTAACGACTCTGTATGAAATAAAACAGGGAGAAAAACAGCCTCTGATGAGTTTCTTGCCGGTTCTTCTCGTTACAAGGTCTCCCTCCGTAGTATTTGCTAACCAATGGCATAGCAGCATTAAAGTTCATAGATGCTTGTAACAGCTTCTGAATAAATGTATTAATTTTCATTATAAACTGAAAAATATATCTTATTTATTTTCAATGCGGCCGCCTATTTCGTAGAATTTCTTCTCGTATTGGTATGGTTTGTGTTTACATAATTTTGTTGTTAAGGGTATTTTTCTCCCGACTAGGATATAAAACTTCAGATGGAACCCTCGATTTGTAAACTTGACTCGCTCTTGGTTCGATTTTTAATTGAAACACTAGCTATAGCTAGCTATGAACACACTGGCCCCGATAATTAACAAAGGTGTTTGTTGGCAATACAAGATGGACTAAAATGCGTGCTAAGCATTATACGTCATTTGTTATTATAGGGTTTTTATTATCAACATTCTACCTTTTATACGTAGTTCAAATTCCAGCTTCGTTTAGTTGAGAGAAAAAAATCACAGTGAAAAGACCTTTATCGTGTAGCTTAATAAAACCGCTCCGGGCGCGAATCCGTGCCCCAGTCACTGTGATTAGGTCTCCTTCAATGTACTTTGCCAGTTAATTAGCCTAGATTTCTTTTGTTATTTTAAATAGTGCAATAATTCAAATTGTTCACAATTTAATGTAGTTTCTTGTGTGATATTAATCTTTCTGTATAATAGTGTAATAGTGATATAATATGAACATTTGTGAACAGTGACGGAACAAGGCGGTTGGTGTCTTCAATGATTTTTAGAAAGGTTTTTACAATTTATTTTTTCACTTATTATTGTGTAAAATCAATGATTATATTGTTTTCCACGTTTATCGTCAATATTTTGCAAAACAAGAGAGTAGTTTACACGAAATCTAGGTTTATATTTAGGTTGCGCGTTGCAATGTTGGGTTTGAAATCATGAATTGTTAGCCTAATTTTATGAAGGTATTTAATTTATTTTTTGTACTGGACAGATAGTTTTTTTATCATTATCTGATTACGTGGAATATGTGTGGTCTAAAATCATAGGAAAACTACCAATTTTATTGCTTATATTTTAAAATATACATCATTTGATGCAAGTGAACAAAATATTTTCAAAATAATGATCTTCACTTGAATTACTTGAATCAAACACGTGATATTAATTTAACAATGCTTCTTCAAATAATGCCTAACTAATATATTTTATGAAACTAGTTTCAAAATTTTAATTTATTGCCTATTTCTTTTGTACTAACTGTAAAAGTGCAAACCCATACCGCGCTATTTGCGGTTGGTAATTCCTACCGATCAGCAGCGCTCAAGGGTCTAGTTATCGCGCGGTGCCATCGCCTGAGCGGATAAAGGCTAAGCTACAGAATTATCCTTTTATGTTATTTACCTCATATTTTTTTTTTTAAAGTAGACCAATGTCATATCTCGAGGTGTTTTTAAAATCGACCCGATATCGCGTTTCGTTTACGAGATACGATTTTTTTCTCGCCGAAACCGGGCGAAAATCGATCACATTTATGCGATTTTCAAAAAAAGATTTTGAAATTTTTGAAATTTTTTTTTTCAGTTTATAGCCCTTGATTAGACGCGTCATTTGATATCTCAATCATTTACGTAGCTCTAATATCTACGACACCAGGGTGATATCGCACTTTGGCTGAAAATCGGACCTATACAGATGCCTCAAAAAAAACATTTTCAATGTTAAAAATTCAGGTTAGTGCATTACTTTCTTTCCGCGCCGCCCGTGTGGCATTGGGAGGGGACAACTTGTATTATTATCCATATATGCTCTAAGTTATCCATAGTTAAAATGTATTCTATGGTGGTCGACCGCTTAGCGATTAATCTGCTGGAATACACCTATGGTCAATGTCAAAATGACAACCTGTCAAATACTTTTGTATACATGAAAAGGCACGTGGAGGCACAATAATAATTTAACATTTCTTTCTATCTCATATTTATTGTTTTGTATTATTTAATATGGTAGTGGCTGAAGTTACAGAGCATAAAATGAAAGACGTGAGAAAACCAGTAATAAAGGTTACTGGTATGTATGTACACAAAATCAACAGTTTAAATCTAATCCTATTTTCCTTCATCTTATTTATGTATTCTTTTTCAGTTTCTGAATCGGATTCCTCAAAATCTGATAGCTCAGAGGAGTCTGAAGACGAAGAACATGTTTTTGAGCAGGAGCCTGATGCAGACAGTGAAAGTAATGCTGAAAGCGATTCTAATTCCGCAGATACAAGTGCTCTTCTAACAAATGAAGGTTGGGCAGACTCAGTGGCTAAAATTCTAGGTTCGAGTAAACCAAAAAATAAAAAAACTTTGGTATTGTCTAGAGCTAAAAAACATTCAGAAGTAATAAAGAAGGAAAAAGATGAAAAGCCAGCATTTGAAGTAATTGGAAACATCAAAGAACCAAAGAAGGAAGAGGGCATCAAAGGTAAAGATGATGCTTCAGAACCCCCAACAAAGAAAATTGTGAGTATTCTGACTTAAGGCACTTTCCAGACTGAAGGTGGCGCCGCTGTGAATTTTATTTAATACTTTTATTCTGATGCTATGGCTCGTCTTAATGCATAGCTGAAAGCATTAATCCAGGCGTTACACAGATGTGACCAAGACTTAGCGGCTTAATTTACAAACAACTACTAAATATTTATAATGCCTTAGCTCGTGTACTTGGACATTACCATTAATGCAGGTGGAGCCATAGCATAATATACAATTTTAATAAATCTTCTCATGGAATTTTTAGAGCCCATAGACTAGAATTTTTAGATGGTATCATTACATTCCCTCGTAGTCACTGCTAGAAGTAGATAGCAAAACTGCTAAAAGTGGCTGTTTGTGACACATTTGCTATCTACTTCAACAAATGACTGACTGATTAATTGAAATAAATAAAATTTCCCTTTTTTAGAAACATGAAAAGCCATCAATAAGAATAAAACCAAACATATTAGAAAAAGACAGAGAAAGATTATTAGCAAAAGTAGCTACAAAAGGTGTCGTACAGTTGTTCAATGCAGTGAGAAATCAACAGAAAACATTGGATAGAGATGTAGAAAGAAGTGATTTAACTGAAGGAAAGAAAGAAAAGATTCTGAAGAAATTTGACAAGAGAGCATTTTTGGACACATTGATGGGTCAAACTGAATCAATAGTTGTGGACAAGGAAGCCGATGCTATGAAGGATGAAGTAAAGGCAGAAGATGATAAGCCCAAATGGAGCGCTCTAAGGTACATAATAATATATTCAATCCTTTTATTGTAGTATTATTTTTGTAAGATACAACCCGTGCAGATAAAGAATGGGATTAAAATGGTGTCATTTACAATCACTTCTCACTACATTAAACGCCACTCCTATCGCTCACTCACTCACACCTATCGCTCACTCACTCACACTTACAGTACACATTGTGGAAAGTGTAGTGAGCCACCATTTCTAATTCCATTATTTACCTGCACGGGTTTACACATAGTGTTTTATAAGCACTGAGTCCTAATTATCTACTGTTTCAGGGATGATTTCATGATGGGTGCTAAAATGAAAGATTGGGACAAAGAGTCAGTTGATGAATAAATTGTTATCTTATTTAATAAAATATAAAAATTATTTACATATGATATTTTTTTACAATACTATATTTACACTGTGGAATGTATAAGAATACACAACTGTCATAAGTAAAAGTAAAACCATAAAATTATGCTTATTCACTTTAAAATAATATTGTTGTTACATTTCTGAAAATTAAATAATGTATGTACAATTTACTTGAGAAGTAAGGTATATGCATCACTGCCAACTGAGTGTTGAGTGATTTGCTTGGGTAATGTTGAATAAATTTTTACTGGTAAATTCCACACCATAGTCTCAATAGGAACATTCAAAGGAGCATTCCAATCCTTATCATCTGGATTAGGTAATAGTTTTTCATTTGTTGTAACAAATTCAAAGTGGAGACGCCATCTTAGAGAAACTGAAATGAAATATTTTTCATATTATTATGTTGAATGATGATTTTAAAAAAACAAATAAAAATATATAATTTAACATACCATCATCAACCTCAAAGGCTGGGGTTATGTGTAGAGGTATTGGAAGTATAAGTTGTGAATGTGTGAGTCCTAAAGTGACTTCATGATATCTTGCAACTGTCATGGATCTACTACTTGTGTCTTTATTAGCATTCTTTGAAGGTGATTTTGATTTCAACACTTCTTCAGGTTGTAATGAAACTGACACCTGAAAAAAAAATTGCATATTGACGACTTCTTTAGACATTCACATTATGTAAAAAATGTTACTTGTCGTGCGTAGTTGTCAATAGGAAGACATTTTGGGATGACACCTTCGATCATCTGGATGGCACAACTAGTTATGTATACATAGTTGGTCCATGAGGAAAACGGGTATTTACCTGCATACAAGTGACAGTGCCAACAGAGAAGTCGAAAGTCCCTACAATATCCTCTCCAAGTTTGTATGCTGATTTAAATAAACAAAATCTTCCAACTTTTCCTCTAGTATTAGTTATCATGTAAGAATTCGGACTTCTTCTTGCTGTGAGATTCTGCAATCAACAATACAAAGATATTTCTTTTGGTAAACATCACATAATTATGCTGAGGCCACAATATCATGCTGTTGCAAAGCTTTTCGTCATAGTGTTGTACAGTTAGAAACTTTGAGTCAAGGGATTAAATATTCACTTCTCAAGCTTACGCACTCTAGACATGAAATAAAACAATTTCAGTCCCCCGTGACCACGGCAGCTGCAAAGTTGCCGAAACGTCGGGAAAACCAAAAATCAAACCAATTACTTTTACGTAAAGTACTTTCAATAAAACCTCACTAGTATCCGTTAAAAATTGTTTTATTTCATGTCAAGGGATTAAAGTTTATTTTCATACCTTTAAGTGAAATTAAACTGTAATTCCTTGACTCGAAGATTCTAATTGTACAACACGACAATAAAGTCTCTCGACAGGGCGATAATGATAATGGCCTCAGAGTTACAATCTGTGAATATTAGTTTGTCTCTTTCTTTTTAATTTAAAAGGAACTTCAACAATTTGACGGAAAGTCACAGATGTTCAGTCACATCTGCTATACAACCATTATTAGTAAATCATTAGCAACTAAAGTCACCTGTAAAACTTGTAAAGCCATAGTGAGGGGAGTTTCAACTTTCCTCTCCTCTGAAAATGGATTGGTTGGCTGCAGTTCTTCCGTTGTTTCATTTCCACACAGAGCTGCTAGGTCCTGCATGTTCATGATGGGGCTGATTGGTAGTACTCTGAATGGGATGCGGACCATTTTGATGTGGGAGCCAACCTTCTGAGTGGCTATTGTTATTTTGTACGAGTACTTTACTGAAGTCCCACGATATGAAGGTGCTGCTTCAATAGGCAGAGATTCTCTGTACCAAACTGAAAAACCACTTTAAGTATCCATATTCATCATAGCATATTACTTAAAAAATACTAAGAAAATGTAGAACTTACATGTTTTAGTTTCCCCAAGTGGAATTGTCAGATCACAAAATAGGATTTTCGGCTTTGTATGAAATATAACATCTCCAATATCACAGGAAGTGACTTCTAATGATGTAGTTTTGCCTAACGTTGGCGTTTTTTCTCCTGTGTTTCCTGATGTAGAGTAGAAACAGTGTATTTGTGCTGAAGCCCATGCTAAGTTTTCGAGAATGTCACTGTAAAACAGAAATCGGAGTAAGATTTTAATGAACCTGATTAGTTTCCATTCTGAGATTGTTTTACCAATTTACCTGTGACTCTGAGAATTTCTATGTTCAGGTTGTGTTGTATGGCAAAATGAAATGCAACATTCTAATGCTTCACCAGCTAAGTAGACTGTTCCTGTGGTAAGTTTCGCTGAAAGTTCTATCATGATAGGGGAATTTTATAATAACTTACAACCAAATTAACATCTCTTTTACGTAAACGTAAACTCTTGACTGTTTTCTTTCGTTCGTTCGTCTGTCACGTCCACAGACAGATTAGGAATTAGTTATGCATATAATGCAGATATTAGACGGTTCATTTTTCGTTCATTTTCGATGCTTCATCGCAGTGAAGCATCGAAAATGAAGTGTTTAATTATGTGATTCATCTTTCATCAGTGATGCGCATTTTTGTGAGAAATGAGAAATACTATTCATTCATTTTACATTTAGTGTCTAAATACAAAAAGTCGTTCACTGGTCACTATTCATCGAAAATGAAGCACTTTTGATGACCCGTCTAATTTCGGCATTAGACGGGCCTAAAGTCACTAGACGGCAGTGCGCTTTCATCGGGCATCGGCATTTCATCAGTCATCGCATCGGAAATGAACAATAAATGACGCGTGTAAACAGTGCCATTCAGTGCAGTAAACGGCATGTCGTCATTAACTTATTTGTGTTTATTTTAAAATGCCTTTATTTTTCGTTTTTAGACTTTTTTCAACCCGCATCATGCAACATACATACAAGCAGTGCATGCAAGCATTTTTTTTCTCTTTAATTAAGTTTTAATTCTCTAATCAAAATTATCACGCACAACCTGTTGCCGCGAAATTTTGTGAGAAATGAGAAATACTACATTCATTTTACATTTAGTGTCTAAATACCAAAAGTCGTTCACTGGTCACTAGTCACTGCCTTTTTCATCGAAAATGAAGCACTTTTGATGACCGTCTAATATCTGCTTAATATCTGCATAATTATGTGATTCATCTTTCATCAGTGTTGGTTGCGCCTTTTTGGTGAAAGTCACTAGACGCCGGTGCGCTTTGACTTTTGATGAACCGTCTAAGGGTGGGTACCCACTTAGGTTCGCGAACCTCCGCGCTCCGCGAACCTGCACCGAAAATATCGTTTATCCTCTGCTGAAACAGGGCGCCGAGGTGTGTACGTGAGGGAACTCGTATGCGAAGCTGGTTCGCACAGGCACACACTGTAGCCAAAGTAAAAATATTTGTTTTTGCTATGGATCACTGTTCTAGGTTCGCGGAGCGCGGAGGTTCGCGAACCTAAGTGAGTACCCACCCTTATAACTGCATTACGTTACGTCAGTCAATCAAGCACCTGTCATCAGGGTTGCGTTCAGGGATATATAAGGTTCTTGGTCCATACCTAAAAAAAATGGTGAACGGTTTTAGAGCGTGTATCAAAGCAGGCCTGCAACAGGTTACTGGGGCCTTAATATGAGCTCTTATAGCAGGACTTATATTGAACTGCCTTACTTTTTCGTACTATGACCTTAAAGATTAGTTCAAAAGCTTTTGAACTGAACGGCTCAAGGATGGTTTCTCAATTGCTGATGGTCAGCCCCAAGTTAATTGCTGGGTTGGAGCGGTGCTGTTGCGGTGCCGTTATTGTGCCAAGACTTTTATAGAGCTAAGAAATTCTATAACATGCAGTGCAAAAATTTTTGTTATGTGTTCTACCCTACGACAAAAATAAAATTGACGAAGTACCTAGTCATAATCATATTTCAACAGAATACAACGGCCAGCGACCCGTTTTTGTAAAACCCCCATCCTCGCAACCTCCTAAAATGGCGACTGATATAAAGTTAGAGTGGCACAAAAAAATCTTCATTTTCGTAAGTCACAAATAATTTTGTTTTGGGGACCTATTATGAATCGCTCGGCTGGCGTCAAGCGCTCGTTTCTACTGATTTCCGTTCGACATTCGACTCAATCTCAATACATTTGAATCAAATGTCGAACAAAAATCAGTAGAAAAGAGCGCTCGACGCCAATCGAAGGATTCAAAATAGGGCCCCCGGTTCCCGTCCTTAATATTTTAGAAACCGGTACCGGCGGCAGCGGAAACACGGCCTAAAATCCGCTCTATGGCGATCGATGACCTGCACCAGCGATTAGCCTGCTGGAATGCACCCAATGTCAAAAGTAACGTACGATGCGGAATTTGAAAAATAGACTTAATTTTTATGAGAAATCTGTTTTGTGATAAAATGATAATATCAGACGGCATAAATCACGTAAAATTGCAATCGATAATAGTCGGGGAGTTGAAAAAAGCAGGTTTGAAGCATCGTCTGAAGAAAATCATATTGAAAAGTGTTAAAGTATGTATCAGTCTGCAAAGGGAACAAAATACTCATGTTCTTGGCAAGTTTATTGCTTTATATTTCGTTTCAGGATCATAAGACTGTATTTGGGGCACCGTTAGTGAAAGTGCCATCATGTAGTGTTATTTGTTGTGGAAGTACCTTGAGTGTACCCAAAGTTGTCACAGAAATGTCTAGTGTACTACGAGCAAATGCCCATATCGAAGGTTTATTCCGCAAAGCTGGTTCTCAAAACCGCCAGAAGGACATTAAGGTAACTAACTAGAATATTTAATAATTATACAACGTCCTGAACCTGACTCCCTACGATTATAAAACCAGCTTAATACGATTTTCCGCATAATACACTATTTTCAGTCTCTGCAGATTGAGGCATTTATTCATACACTTATCACATAGTGCATTTTTATATTTGACAATTTTCTGTTTATTTATGCGTTTCTCTTGGTTTATTTAATTGCTAAATAAAGAACACAAAAGGTACATTTGTTTGGTTTATATTTGGGAAACATTCTGAGCAGCCTACCACAGAAAACATGTGTGGCCGGGCTGCAGCGTACACAATACCGCCCGGCCAAAAACAAGTGCTTTTTCCATAAGATATATTTGTGGTACAATTAATCTAGTCACGAGTACTGCAAGAACAATTAAGGTATGATTCCGATCTCGGCAGCAGCAGCAGTGTTGCCGCAGCAGTGCACTCCAAATTGAACCCTAATGTTACGTTTGAAAGGCTCAATTTGATGTGGAGAAGCGACGCGACACTGCTGCGCAGCAGTGCTGCGCGGCACTGCTGCCGCAACACCACTGGTCCCCATACATTCTCTATAGGTTTATATTAGACTACATTCCGAGCTCCGCAGCAGTGCTGCGCAGCACTGTCGCGCAGCAGTGCTGCTGACATCGGAATCATACCTTTAAGGAACATTAAATTGACACGCCTATAAATTATGAAATTGACTGTGGCCGGGTGGCAGCGCAACACAGGAAGTTCAATAAAAATCGGGTTGCACTCCGGGAGTGCCGGCAGAAGTGAAAATTTGAATATTAACGTTGTGCATTTTTGATGTTTTGGAATGGTTGGTAATAATTTTGCACGAATTGCCATCTTACGAATTTACTCTGCATTTGAATTTACGAATACAGAACAGTATTGTACGAAAGTCTTATCCATAGCTTGACAGAAAATCTAGAGTTTTGAGAATGATTTAAATAACCGGCCAAGTGCGTGTCGGGCCACGCGCCGTAGGGTTCTGTAGTTACCTTATACCATACTATATTTAACACCGCCTATCATTTTTTGTCTGCAAAAATAACTTTGTTTTTTACAGTGTTGGTATGAATGACAAAGTTAAATTTGCGGTTTTAGAAATTGTGCTATATCTCGAAAACTAATTACTATACTCCTATTTCAAAAGTTAAAGGGGGGGGGGAAGATATGAGCGCCGCGCGCCGCCACCGCCAATTTCCCCGCGCCGCCGCCGCCGCGAAAAGGCATCGGCGCGCCGAGCGAGAGAAAAAATTCAATTCATCAAATTCATTCAGGGATATTCGATCCGGGTGCCTTATATCCATATTCCGGATAGCAACAGATCGTTAATCGTTATATTCTGTATTCAGGCCTCCATACATTTCTGTTTTGATATTAGCTTGACGTAGTGCGACGTCACATCTGCGTAATGTTTTACATATTGTACTTTTCGCTGATCCTGCATTTCTTCGTCCATTCGTGGATTGCTTATGTAGCGGTATGATCGCGCCGCTACATCACTCTCCCCTTTTCTAGATAGACTCGTTCATAGGCCAGTGACGCTCCAGTCTCCCATCATGACGGGCGTGTGCTGCTGGCTGCTCCATGGGCGGTATGACTTCGTGTACAGAACTGCCACGCCAGTGTAGATCAGTTATCAGTCCGGTCGTGGGCTGCCGTGATGCCGTCGTTCGCCAGTAACCAAGTCGTTGCCGCAGGACCAAGTCGCATTTTCTGCTAATCGTGGACCTTGATGGCTTCTCCAATCTCGACCTTATGAGGGGTGGGTATACCTTGATGATGCTCCAGACGGTTGCTGCTGTCCAGTGTCGGTGGTCACGAATGTTGAGGCAGAATCTCTTCACCATATGTTCAGCGAAAAGGGAACTACTTCCACCGAGCTAGGTGTCTGTGCTCGGGGACCGCGGTCCAACCAGTTGATGTTGGAATTTGTATTTATGTGAAGTGCTTAGAAAACTTCGATATCGTGATTCAGGTCTCCATACATTTCTGTCTTGATATCAGCTTGACGTAGTGCGACATCACGTCTGCGTAATGTTTACATATTGTACAGCTCGCGCAACATAACTTGACCCAAGATGGCGCCGATCTGCGCAGGTACAGACGCTCACAAAATTTTTAAAAAGCAAATATATTTTTTGTTTTTGTTACATACATAAATGTTTTATCAATCACATAGGTAATAAGAAGTTGTTATTGAAATGAAAGTTAGTGGAATGAAATAAAGAAAATAATTTTTTTGACGGTCGAATTAGAGGTTTTTGTAACTTTAGCTGTTTTAATTTGAATCTGGCCTTCATTTAATCCACTATAATTCTTTTTGATAAAACAATAAACGTTATAAGCCATTTGTGTCGTTTGTCGCTTTAGAACTGTATTGCTCAAACGACTTTGCGGCGGCATTTTAACGTTTGAAAAACCACACATTAAACTTAGCACTCGACTGTCCTTGAAGACGCTCGCGGGTGGTGTGCGGGCGCGCAGCGCGCGACACCTCCGTCACCATGGTTACGCGGGGAGCAGCCGCCCGCGCTTCATACCCCCTACCCAGTTGCGCCTAAAATTCGTACGACGCGCAGGTTCAAGTTATGTTGCGCGAGCTGTACATTTCGCTGATCCTGCATTTCTTCGTCCATTCGTCGATTGGTTATGTAGCGGTATGATCGCGCCGATACAAATTAAATATAAAAAGTCAAATGTATTTGCGCATCCTGCAGGTATGTGGGACACGCCAAGACACTACCCACTAAACCCCCTAATTACCAACATCCTGCACTAGTACGCAGTACCTGCGGGACTGTGGTGTCTTGCACCATTTGGTCCTGGTGTTGATGCCTCATCAGGCCCGGCAATTGGGGAAGGACTAGGCATCTAGGCAAACGGTCATCACCCTCTTGAAGACTAGTGGGGAATGAGGTGTGCGTAGCGCCTCCTTATCCTCCCCAGCCGTCGTCGCCGGAGCTTGTCCGCGTTGGCGTCTTGCTCCGAGGCCTCTTTCTGTGAGATAATGTCTTCACAGAAGGAGATTCACGCTGGGCAATAGTCACGCTGGGTGCCGAGAGGTACTCTCTCACCTGACACCTGTGCCATCATCGTCTGTCGTTGGGTCAACCACGCGGGACAGTCCATTAGGACGTGCCGAGCGGTGTCCAATATCTGGATTCGATGCACGTACTTACCGAAGCAACCGTGCCCGGTAAGTACCTTCGTCAATCTAAGAGTTAGGATGCCGTGCCCCCCGTTCCGCCACTCTCTCAGAATTGGGGATTCCCAATGGCTGCAACCGTCCTGTGTCCAGCAACGAGAGTTTCCAATTGAGCCTCCCTCTTCGACTGCATCCGCTCCTCCGCGCTTCGACGGATGCTCGCCCTTTCCTCCGGGGCATGGGTTTCGCCCCTTTCCTTTTTTTGCTGTACACCTCCGAGAGCACCTGGGCTTCAAGCTCCCAGGGAGGTGTACCAGCAAGGATGCATGCGGCCATCCCAGAGACCGTTCTAGCCCCTAATTATTCTTGAGGCTATGTCCCTCTGCGGCCGACGAAGAGCAGCCTTATTGGCTTTGTTCGAGGCGTCTGCCTACACTGGTGCCCCACAAAGTGTCATGCAAAGGCAAACAGACGGCGGCAACTCTGGTTTGGACCCCTTATGTTCGGCAGGAGTCTTCCAAGCGCCGCTGCTGCACTGACTAATTTTGGGGCCAGTTGCTAGAATGATGTTCACTGAAATTCCATCGGCCGTCCAGCACCAGCCCGATATTTCAAGTGGGGGCGCAGAGGAACTCTCACCCCGTCAATGAGTTTATCCGCCCCTGGCGGCGGGCCCTGTCTTGGGCCATGAAAAGGCTTTAGCCATAGGCATGGCTTGGGTCTTTTCGGCTACGACCTCCAAATACCTACCTACCTGATTAGACTACCTAAGTTACAAAATGTTATTTGAATTTGCATGATCTCAGGGAGCCAAGAATTATTTAATGGTTTCATCGATACTCTTACCTACCTCTGACCTACTTCATATTTTTTATGTTTTTAAGATAGAGAACATTCTGATTGATAAACTATGTATTTTTTTTATTTCCTATCAAAAAATAAAACAAAAAACACTTGAAGGTCACGCCGCCGACCCCAAAAAGTCGGCGCGCCGCCGCCGGCTCTTCACCCATCGGCGCTCATATCTAGGGGGGGGACACACATTTTACCACTTTGGCGGTGTATATCTTTCAAATGGTTGACTTTGAGAAAAAGTTGTCTTAGAAACCTCAATGTCATTTTTAAAGACCTATCTATAGACACCCAACACGTGTTGGTTTGAAGAAAGTTTCAGTTTCAGTTTCAGTTCATGTATAGGGAGCCCCCCCTTAATCTTTTATTTTTCTTATTTTTGTATTAAATTCGTTAAGCGGTTAACAGAATACATCTACCTACCAAGTTTCAACTGTGTAGTCTTAATACTTTCGGAATAAAGTGGCTGTGACATACGGACAGACAGACAGACATGACAAATCTATAAGGGTTCAGTTTTTTGCCATTTAGGCTACGGAACCCTAAAAATGAGCACGTTGCTATGGTGACACAAGTGATTACGTCTTGAAATGACGCGCCGCCATTTTCACCGCGCCCCGTAGAAAGAGAGGGGGATACTTCCGCCGCCGGCTGTCTACTCTCCATCCGTCACATCTGTCTTACGAATTTTCGATCAGGGCCTCGTGATTCTGACTGACTGACGCGAGTTTAGCATTTTTTCCCCATTACAAAAAAAGCGTACAACGCCACTAAAGAAGTTTTCACTACAAAAAAATTGAATTTGTTTTTTTTATGTTAGATAAATCCCTTTTTCCCCACTGCTCAACTAGACTGCTCAACTGCTCATATCCTATCCTGCCCACTTTGTCTTATTTCAAAATCTATCACAATTGCTTTCATTTGACAGAACATTGATACTTCATTTTGGAACAAATAAAAACCGGCCAAGTGCGAGTCGGACTCGCGCACGAAGGGTTCCGTACCAAAAAACGGCAAAAAAATCATGTTTGTTGTATGGGCGCCCCTTAAATATTTATTTTATTATGTTTTTAATATTTGTTGTTATAGCGGCAACAGAAATACATTATCTGTGAAAATTTTAACTGTCTAGCTATCACGGTTCATGAGATACAGCCTAGTGACAGACAGACAGCAGAGTCTTAGTAATAGGGTCCCGTTTTTACCCTTTGGGTACAGAACCCTAAAAACTTAGGTACCAAAGAAATACAATGTGTCACATCCATCTGTCAAATGAAAGCAATTGCAATATATTTTAAAATTAGACAATAGGGAATGTCCAAAAAAAATTAAATTGGCTGAATATTTTTTTATAGGTAGGAATAAGCTCCCTTAGTAATAGAAAAAAGTTTCAGAATTTTCGGTTGCGTAAAACTTAAAAAAAAAATTAAAGTCTCTTTGACTTCGCAAATGTACGAAAGTAACAGCAGAATGGAAATTATACTTTTGCCACCACCTGCCACAACCACAACATAGCATAAAAAAAAAGTTTTGACATTTTGTATTGAAACTTTTTTTTAATACTATGTTGTGGTTGTGACAGGTGGTGGCAAAGGTATAATTTCCATTCTGCTGTTACTTCTGGGTCGGAAAAGTTATGTTTGCTAGTGATCGGTACAATCACTCCCTGTTAAAATCTTTAAATGACCACTTCCAGATTAAATGTAGATGCTAGATTCCTAACTCCAACTAAATACATAAGTAATTCAATACATACACAAAATGAGTTCATACAATAGGTTTTTTTCCCTATTCCGCATATATGCTTTCCCGCCTAATACAGGTTTTAAGCTGGGTCCCTTGGAAATCTTATTATAAACAGGCTATACTGCTTTTGATAAATCTCTGCAAATTGTGTTAAGGAATTCGATATCAATAATAATATGTATATTTGTTTTAAATTTGAAATTTTTAGCGTTTATTAGATGCTGGTGGTTGTGTATCAGATGGACATCACCCAATAGATGTTGCAAGTGTACTGAAGTTATACCTTAGAGCTCTACCAGAACCGCTAATCAGTGTCGAGGTGCAGGATCTCCTGTTGAGATGCAGGATCTCGGCCGGTGAAGATGCGTTCAAACCAATACTTCACACATTGTTACTGCTACCAGTATTACATGTTCATCTTCTTCATTATATCATGGAGGTATTCACTTGTTTAGTTAAGTAGTAATGCAAATGTACCTAAGCCTTATTTTAATACTATACTTTTATTAAGGTGGCATATTTAATTGAAAACATAACAGTTTTGCTATCAAATATACATTCATCAAAGATTTTTTAATTTTGATGAAATTGTGTAGAAATAATATAAGAATCCATAAAATCCAAATTGGACAAGGGTTACCTATACCACCATTTCTAGATTGGTATATAGATTGAACTTCAAAGTCAATTGGGGAAATATAATGTAATAATGGTAGTTCAGATTTTAGGGTAAATACTTAAATTGAATTATTGTTGGTTTGCTTATTGAGATTAAGATATTTTTTTTATGAAACAGCTGTTTAAAATAAAATATTTGATTTCCAGCTTCTTAATTTCATAGCAGCAAGACACAAAGACAATCTTATGGACTCTTCAAATTTGGCCATAGTGATGACTCCAAGCATCATGCCGCTGCCGGCTGCCGCATCAGCTCAGAGGCTGGAGCACCATGTTGCTCTTGTTAAGGTGTGGAATGTATGACGTACCTATTATGTTATTTTGTAGTGTTTGCAAGTTTACTAAGAACCCTTCACATATCTTTTCAATTCCTTACATCTAAGAAGATAATAAACAAATGTTGTTCTATAACTTTTTAGAGGCTTGGTGACTAGACTTCCAGCATCTATGCAATCGGCAAAGGCTGTTGGCATGGTTGTGTTGTATACTTCCACCTATCGCACCCCTAATAACTGACACTCAATGGCTTGACCACACCACTATTATCTGTAACTTGTTCAATAGTTCTGTAATATAAATAAAAACTTTACAATTATTTTTAGATATTCATCGAAAATTCACAGCATATAGGATTGTTAACTGAAGATCTCATGACACAATTAGACGAAGATTCCGATGTCTATCATGCAAGAAGAAAGAAACGGCGAAGTGGCTCACTAAATCGTAAGTAAACTCAGGATCTAGTCTTGTCACAGCATACATCTTATTTATATCTTTAGGGATTTAAGCAAGTCATTATCTTTTTTAGGAGTTCTAAGTGGCTTACGCAAGATGGTCTCTGGTAGTGTAAACACGCCAGCAACCGTGAGAGAAAACACAAAAACTCCAGTGTTAAGCAAGTCTGCCGCCAAACGAAAATTCGACAGATATGAGGGACTTTCTGCGAAAACTAAGTAAGTACTGAAATAGGGGCATTTGCTCACAGTCACATTGTAAGAAATTATTTGAAAAAGGCAAAATGCTTTAGCTACACAATTTTCTTAATTAAAAAGATACAGACTTAACGCATCTTTACTGTTCATAAAAAGTACTGCTCTTAATATAGTTCAATAATTTGAAAACTGTATACCTCAATACTTTTTGAAAGTGATTGTCTTATACATTATTAATTTTAATTACAGGAAAGAAATAACTCGAGGCTTACCTTATAAAGAATTATCTTTCACACCACTGAAAATGTAAGTTAAATAAACATGTATGATCCAAATTACCAATATCTTCTTTTTCTGGATTGTTTAATAATAAATATAATATGCTATAATTTGTTTTTTGCAGGGGCTTGACGGAGCGTAAAAGGCTGCGGCTTAGCATGATGGATGCAAGAAGTACACCAATCATAAATTCTGATTTCAGTTCACATAAAAACTCGGAAACCAGCATTAGTAGTGAAGATTTGTTAACTTCTTCCGAACATTTGTTCAGTGCTCATGATACAATCGATTTATCACCTGATATGAAACAGGTGAATAAAGATTATGTCAGGATATCTAAACAAGAATACGAAGAAATTAAAAGCCGAGTATCTGCTATTGAAAATAGACTGTCTAGAGAATTTACAGATGTGATACCGAGGGTGCAACCCTTGCAGCAGGTGCAGAATGTTTACGAACAAACATTGGAAGAAGTTGCAATGTTGAACTGTCCTAACTCTGACCATTTAGCTAGGCGTTTGAGTAAAGAACTGAAAATTAGACCAAATGAAGAAGCAAAGATCATTCGATCGCCGAGTGCTAGGAAAATAGGCTCGATACGACGGCGTTCGAAAGAAAATATCACAAAAATCGTCAGGCATAAGTCATGGAACGTTTCGTCACGTTCTCAAGCCAGTCAAAATGGAGATAGATTCTATCCATACGTAGGGCTTTCGCGCCGAAGCAGAACTAGTACAAGTACCAAACCCGACGTAGCAGCAAAGACTTCCAGACCAAATGACTATGATACTTCTGTATCAAATGATTCTTTAAATGTTTCAAATTCAAATAAAAAGTATCAGTTGCGGAAAAGAGTGAGTCTAGCTTCCGATTATAATTTAGATAAAACCATTGGCAAACATCAACCACGCCGTTCTTTAAATTTGAATGTAGACAATAGTTGGGACAACACTAATTCTGAAAATTCAATGAACAACACCATGAATACAAGTACTAAGTCTTCTAAATCAGATGGTTCGAGACTATACCAAAATGTGATGACCAGAAATCCTAACAAATTATGTAAACAAAGCCCAAAGGCTACCCAACAGAAGTGGCTCAGTGCCGCCGCCTTCTTTATGGATAAAACAGGAGAATTGGAAAATTCCAGTCAAAATGGTAGGCCTTCAGTGAACAAGCTCCGTCGGCAAAATGCTGGAGCAGTTTTGGCGAAAGCTAAAATGTTTGAATCTAGTTCCGACAAGTCATCGGAGCGTCATGATAAGACGGCTCATACAGGATTTGCAAGGAAACCAAGGTTAAATCCCCAAGTCAAACCTCAGAAACTTGTAGCTCATGTTAAACCCAAACTTCATCATTCAAATTTACATGAACCGATTCCCAGTATCCCTGCAAGAATGCAAAGAGTGGTAGATGCTGCTCCAATAGCGACGAATAAACCTCAAAGATCGCTCAATGTTCATACCAAAGAAGACATAGAGACTTGGCGACTAAACAGAAAAGTGACACCGACAAAAAAAGTAATTTCACCACAAGCTGCGAACCTGAGAACTCCTCAGGCGCCAGCATTAAAGAAACCATTATGCACACCAAGAAGTTTGCGTGCTCCATCGACAATAATTGATTCCAGAAAAATTAACACGCCCATGAAGGCTGTGCACATATCCCCGAGAAGACGATCGCCGCGACAAAAACGTCTTTAATGTTAGACAGAAAAAGACTTACGTAAATTATTTTAAAATAATGATTCTATCTATTTAGACCAGTTAAATTAGTTAAAACTTTTTAGATTTAAGTTACCTATATAGTGTGATTAAAGAAATCCGAGTGGCCATTTTGTAAATAGTATTCAATAAAAAGTGTACTTAAATCATACGTACTTGATTACAATGATTAAATTTTATTAAATCAAAGTTTGATTGTATTTTATCTGACACCACTAACCTCCACCTGCAGTCATGCCATGCATGATAGATGGATGACAGTTCCATTATTAGAATTAAAGTAGTAAGGTAGCACAGAATACAGTAGGTACAAGTGTAGTATAGTTTAATTAACCGCAAGTGTTGTGCCTCCGTTTCCCATTCCCAGTAGTTTTACCTACCAGTTGTATTAGTGGGAATTTTCATACCAAATTACCAGTAAAACTCGATCGTAGATAGACCTTTATAATATTATTAAACAGCCTACATATTGAACTTGAGTGAGATGAGTGTGGAATCGTACAAAAGAAACAGTGGGTGAAGAAACTGAAAAAAAAAGATGGGAGACTATAGCAGGCCTATCGCCTATGACGACAATCAAGAACCTTATATTCATATTCTATGACACCACTCTCCGCCGTCCTTGTCATATTATTAATGACAAGGACGGATGTAGTTGTAAAAGTAACTAAAAAAGAACAAAAATCCCAAAAGGCCTGTCACAGGGCAGTTTTCCCTTCTTCCCCACGACACTACCAAGGCGCACTACTGGTAGTGTCGTGGGTAATTTTTTTTCCCTTCTACACTACCGGCCCAGTAGTGTCGTAGGTAAATGAAAATTTCCATATATATGCATTCCCTACGACGCTACCAATTTTTTTT
Source organism: Agriphila geniculea (assembly GCA_943789525.1). Lineage (NCBI taxonomy): Eukaryota > Metazoa > Arthropoda > Insecta > Lepidoptera > Crambidae > Agriphila > Agriphila geniculea. The sequence continues at coordinate 17,387,980 of OX038883.1, read as the reverse complement.
CCTTTTTTCGTTAAATGGCAGATTCTGGAATTTCGTGACAACATGTACTTATATAACTAAATCTCTTTTTAGATCGGTTTATTTAGCACAAATCTACCTTGAACTTAAAATAATTTAAAACCTAAAATTATCTTCTTTAAATTACATTACATCGACTATGATGATGGGGTGGATAGACGGACAAGCGTTTTTCGAGTATCCACCTTAGGGTGGCTGTCTCAGGGTGGTAAACAGAATAAGCCCTTCTGGCAATACACGGGGGGAGGTACAGTGCATTGGTATGCTATCGCTTTCAGAGGCGGTAGCGCTCGGCTAGGCTACCATAATATCTAAAGAGGTTGACTCACCATGATGTCTGTCAGTCTGCATAGCAGGTGGCTTCTTCAGAATATTCTGTTGTAAATGCTAGAGCTTCCCGACCGACCAGTTTCGGAATGGCGGTCATTCCCAGTAGCCACCACCAGTTTCGCCTCCACTGGTGGAGACTGGGTTGTTTTTAGGTTTTTTTTCAAATCAGAATTTGTCGGTCTTGCGTTTAGGAGATCTGTGTGGCGCAGCTGTAGAGACGTCTCTACAGCTGAGCCACACAGATCTCGAAAACGGAAGGTCGTAACGAAAATCTGATTACTCGTGTGAGACCTTTTTACCTGGATCTCGAGAACGAAAGGTCGTAAGCGAATCCTCACATATCTCCTAAACGCAAGATCGACAAACTCTGATTCTTTGTGACAAATTCCGACAAACTAACGGCTACACACTCGAGTTATCAGATTTTCGCAACGACCTTCCTTTCTTAAGATCCAGGTAGAAAAGTCTCCACAGCGTATCTTCACATATCTCCTAAGACCGACAAAGTCTGTTTTTTGTGCGACAAATTTCGACAAATTAACGGCTGCACACACGAGTAATCAGATTTTCGTTACGACCTTCCGTTTTCGAGATCTGTGTGGCTCAGCTGTAGAGACGTCTCTACAACTGCGTCACACAGATCTCCTAAACGCAAGACCGACAAACTGGTTTTTGTGCGACAAATTCCGACAAATTAACGGCTGCACACACGAGTAATCAGATTTACGCTACGACCTTCCGTTTTCGAGATCTGTGTGGCTCAGCTGTAGAGACGTCTCTACAGCTGCGCCACACGTATCTCCTAAACGCAAGCCCGACAAATTCTGGTTTTTGTGCGACAAATTCCGACAAACTATCGTCTTCATCATGGCATAGTCAAAAAGTCAGATTTCCAACTTTTTTTTTGTGGCGCAGCTGTAGTCCGGCACGTCTTTAAAAAGGGTGACAAGTCTCTAGTACTTCTGAGTCATTTCTGTAAGTTGTTTTCGAGAGTCGTTACGAATCATCTCGCTCGCAGGTTCGACGACTTTCAATCTCCCGAACAAGCCGGTACCGAAAAGGCTTTAGCACCATAGACCACATCCATACGCTACTTCAGGTCATACAGAAGAACGAGGAGTATAATCTGCCACTTTGCTTGGCGTTCGTGGATTATGAGAAAGCCTTTGATTCGATTGAAACCTGGGCGGTGCTGCAGTCTCTCTAAAGGTGCCAAGTGGACTACAGGTATATCAAGGTGTTGAGGTATTTATATAAAAATACCACCATGTCGGTCCGAGTACAGAACCAGAGCACGAATCATCCAACTGCAGCGAGGTGTGGGACAGAGAGATGTTATTTCTCCGAAACTGTTCACAGCTGCGTTGGAGGACATCTTTAAACTTTTAGACTGGAAAGGACTCGGCATCAAGATTAATGGCCAGTACCATAAGAATAAATAATTTATTCTTATGCCAGTACCTAACACACCTTCGTTTTGCCGATGTTATATTATGTTGCTATAGTTCTTATGGCTGTGACCTTGGAAGACCTGAACACAATGCTCGAAGATCTCCGTAGTGCTTCCCAAAGAGTGGGTCTTAGGATGAACATGGATATGATGAAAATCATGTCGAATGCCCATGTTGTGCCCGTTCCAGTTCATGTTGGAAACACTACACTTGAACTTGCCAAGCTTCTAACTCTACGCGCCCTAACTTCAAAAACTCTTCACCTTAGTCAAAATATGTGGCTTGGCCGTTTCGTTACTACAAGAACTGGCCAAGCCACATATTTTGACTAAGGTGAAGTGTTTTTGAAGTTAGGGCTCGTAGAGTTAGAAGCTTGGCTCTACATGAGGTCTGATAACTTTTTGATAGTGCAAGCCATATGGAGTCTTGGCAACACTATACATGAAAATGTTTTTGGTGGGATTACATTTTACAGCCAGACGCGAAATCTCGCTGGGTACAGCTCGCGGCGTAACATAACTGGAACCAAACCATAGACAATGAAGCTTGCGCAGTAGCAATTTTCAGTACAAATTGTGCGCAGGTCACGTGGTACTAAAAATTGGGTCAAGTTATGTTGCGCGAGCCGTAAGGACATTTGCTGGTTACTGCAATGATATTCGATTTTTTTTAAACTGGGCCTTCTACAGGTTTTGACGCAGATCGTCACTTTCGCAAATGGTCATCGCGAAAAATTTGGTCACTTTCGCAAATGGTCACTTTCGCAAATGGTCACTTTCGCAAATCGTCACTTTCGCAAATGGTCACTTTCGCAGAATGTCATTCACAATTTTCACATATAGGAGAAAAAAACCGGTCAAGAGCGAGTCGGACTCGCGCACCGAGGGTTCCGTACAATCATTAATATATTTGGATATGTTATTTTAGGACAGTCTTTAAAAAAGTAGGATAAACGGCAGACAGGTGGAAGGGCGAACAGGCGGACAGTTAATTTACAATGCTGCTTATGGTGACTGAAAAACGTTTCAGCCACTCCACATTGCAAAATGTTTATATTACTAGTCCATCAGCCATTTTAATGTTCCCACTGCTGGGGCACAGGCCTTCCTTATGGGTGGGTAAGGAGTACGGGCCATAACCCACCACGCGGACCCAATGCGGATTGGTTGGTGTTAACGACTGCAAATGCAGCCGGGACCAACGGCTTAACGTGCCTTCCGAAGCACGGAGGAGCTCGAGATAATAAATTTTTGGTCACCCATCCCATAACCGAACCTTGCGAACGTTGCTTAACCTCCGCAATCGCTGGTCCAGGCGCTAAACTACTGCGCCACCGAGCTCCTCGTTATTATTATATTACTATATTACTAAGTAGGAACTTATTCTGCGTTTATTCGTACGGCAAATAGTAGGTAATTATATTACAACCAGCCACCAATTTATTATTGTAGTGTTAGGTTGCGCCATCTCTTGACCGATAGTGGAACTATTTTTGTCCCTTAGGTTAGCATGCTTAGGACAGCGCCATCTGTTGACTGGTAGTGAAACTAAAAAAATTGTTTGTTTTTGAATTTCTAAAAAAGTGTGTTATATTGAGACATCTTTTTATTTTTCCTGTAATCTTTACATAAACTACTATCACATAGAATTATTACAGATTTTTCTCTTTGCTAACTTCGGAGATAAGGGGGGGGGGACGGTATTTTTTTTTTTTACATTTTTCATCATAAGTCGAAAACTATGCGGCCTAAGAAAAAAGGAAAAATTGTTTCAAAATGTGCAAACAGCGCTCTTTCATATGATACCCCACATGCCCTAGTCACCTCACTTAAAATTTTTAAGACCCCTTTTCAGTCCCTGTTGTAAAAAAAATATAAATTTTATTATTTCTTTCTTATTTGCAAAATAGTTGGACAAATGTCATCTTAAACTATTCCAAATTTCAAGTTGATACCATTAGTAGTTCTCGAGATATCCAGCTGTGACAGACAGACAGACAGACTGAGTCACACCATAAGGGTTCCTTTTTTACCATTTTGGTACGGAACCCTAAAAAGAAAAAATTGTGAATGACATTCTGCGAAAGTGACTATTTGCGAAAGTGACGATTTGCGAAAGTGACTATTTGCGAAAATGACCATTTGCGAAAGTGACCAAATTTTTCGCGATGACCATTTGCGAAAGTGACGATCTGCGTCAAAACCCTTCTACACACCTTAGTTCTAGAAGTATTTAGATTTCATCTTGTATTTAGATCTTTGACAAGTTAAAGCTGTTATTCAGTTGTTCCCGAATAGGGTTCCGCGGAACCCTGGGGTTCCGTGAGAGGCTCGCAGGGGTTCCGCGAAAATTCAAGAGTTTAGGTATAAAGACAGTCCCGATTTCGACGATATTGTCCCGCGTCCCGACGATCCATTAGTTTTGTCCAGATTTTTGATGATAACACGCGACCACAATCAAAGTATTAATAAAAATGGGTCCAAATGTTTAAAAGCATAAAGGACAACATCTTAAATGCCTTATTTTGCGTTGTATCTCACGCTTTAAGCATACTGCTTTCAAATGCTTATGTTGAGCGAGGATTCCGAAAGGGATATGACGTTTAAATGTTCTAATGTCAGAAATCGTTGCTCTGTAGATTTAATGAAAGCAAAATACGTGCCGGACTACAGCTGCGCCCAAGAACCTTATATTCATATTCTATGACACTGGACATTCTACTACTGAAGGATGGTTGGGGATGAGGTCATTCACCTTTGCAGATATCTTTTATCCCTCTCACACTGTGACTGGAATTGCCATGCTAAGTACAAAATATCCCAATCCATAGTCAATTTACCCAGGTCATGTACAAAAATTTATTAGATTTTCTAAATAAATGTAAATATCGGTACACTTTAAATTAGTTACATGATGTAAAAATTTATTAGTACATGCCAAAGTAATTATTTAGAGGACAGATGAGTCCATTTTGTTATTACAATATTTTACGTTTAACAGTAATTTCTCCATATTTCATAAGTTACCAAATAAAAATAAGGTGGCATCACTGATGGAATTGGCTTTGATAACTTTTTGAACATGATTGGAAATCTCAAAACCATTTCGAGGAATAAGCTTTCGGTACAGTGTCTACTAATTAAATTTAAAAATAAGTCTATATTTTTAAAGATATTTATAATATTCAATAAAAAGCTTTAACCTTCAAATGACCTTCATATGACGTCATCACATACAGATCCCCCAGCCATAATAAAAAAAAGAAAAAAGTGCAAAGACAATTTTGACAATGAACTTGGCATTAGGGATGGTGGAAGGTGGAAGTGAAAAAATATCGATATAGGTAATATTTCTCAGAAAAAAATGGGATGAAATGGCACGTTGACTAAGTAATGGATTCTAATTTTAAGGTATTGTAAAACATAAAAAAACCGGACAAGTGCGAGTCGGGCTCGCCCACCGAGGGTTCCGTACAGACCTACATCTATACATAAAATAAAGCTATAGAAAAGTTGTGTCGGTACAAAGGAAATATTTTGAAAAAAAGTGGTTGGTAGTTATTAGTTTTTTATATGAAAACTGTACTACGGAGAGTTCAAGCTTTATCCCAGGTTCTACCTACCGGAATTATGTGAAAAATTGCTTAGTTTATAAGTTGGACTCCAAGCTACCAAACTGTAAAAAAATACCATCAAAATCCGTTCAGCAGACTGCTATATATAGATAACCATTTGAAATCCTTTGTCGCCACGTAGAAAATAACCCTTCCAGGGATTACGACAAAGAATTGACCACGGGCGAAGTTTGAAATGGAATAGTACATTACTGCAGCGGCACTCAAGACAGGCATTGAAGAACATACGTTAGTCCATCAATGCCTAGTTGCGGCCAAGGCTTGTGTAGTACTTTTAAACTTTTAACTTTTTAGTTTTAAAAGTTTTAAGCTTTTTATTTTAATTTTAAAATACTTACAGTAGTTGAAAAAAGAAAATGGAAAGTGGAATGTGCACATAAAGGCCTTTCATTTGATACACATATTGAAAAAAAAAATCTGGTTTTTTTCATTTATTTCCAGTTTTTCATTTTTTTTCCAGTTTTTTGGAAAGTGCTCATCAAGGCCTTTCATTTGATACCCATATTGTCAGTTTTTTTGGAATGTGCTCATCAAGGCCTTTCATTTGATACCCATATTACAAAAAAAAATTACCTTTCTTTTTTAATTTTTTTTTTAGTTTTTTGGAATATGCTCCTTGATGAGCATATTCCAAAAAACTTTTCAAAAAACTTTCATTTGATGCCCATATTGCACCAAAACAGTTTTTTTTCGTTTTTTTTTTTTTTCAATTTTTTGGAATGTGCTCATCAAGGCCTTTCACGTGATACCAGTATACCGAATATTAAAAAAAAAATTGGAATGTGCTCGCTCATCAAGGCGACATTTGATACCTATATTTGTGTTTAATTGAAAAGTTCGCTCCATTTCTGAATTACACGTGTGTAATGAGTTTTAATAGAAACATTGCTGGACAGACGCCGGCAATTTTGTATGAAAATCCATTATAACACGTTACTAATGGATTCTCATACAAATATTGACGGCGCGGTTTAGGTCTGTCCGTAAACTCTGATTTAGCACGAAGAAGGTTGTCAAAATAATGTTCGAATTTCCAAGCATTTTTGAGAAAAAATAAAATAATTACAAACCCACCGCACCTGTATAAAATACAAGTACTGTTGATTGTCAACAGATGGCGCTGTATATCGATAGTACACTGTATAATGTTCTGTGAAATGGTTTTATCTATCGCAATGTTATTAGAGAAAATGGGTGTATTCCAACAGGACCCTTTGGTTGTGTGAAGCCGAGACTTTTATTGTAGTGGTGGCTACCTCGGCTGACCTTACCGAGTAAACTGTCTTGATTATACTTGGTGCCAAATGCTCCAAGCAACATTGGAATGCGATGCACCCGCATTTTAATGTAAACTGAAACAATCTACCACTGAACTATTCAACACTTGACACTGGCAAAAATTACTTCCAAGAAGAAAGTAGATTGCCAAAACAAAAATAAGAAGAAGAAGACCTCTTGTCATACAGCGTGACACACCGCCATGTTGCGAAAATATTTAGAGCCAAATTTATTACTTTTTAATTTTATTTTTAAAAGTAATTAACTATAACAATATTTGAAAGGATTTGAATAATTAATAATAATAAATATTGATATTTTTAAAAGAATTAGTGGCGCGATTAATCCAAAAGTAATTAGAAGTTAAACTATGACCGCCGCGCAATGCCGCGCATACCGTTGTTTCACCAAGATGATTAATAATTACGTATTTTAATGACCATATTTTATAATGATTTAATTACAAATATACAGTTTTCAGATTTATTCCTGTAAGTGTAGTATAAGACGCTATTACCTGCCAAATTTCATAGTTCTAGGTCAACGGGAAGTACCCTATGAATTTTGATTCCTTTGAGAGTATCGAAAATGCGTTTTTTGCGCCCTAAACGGCAGTATCTTTTTTTTACGTTAATTTAGAAGTTTGATTTTTTTACAGCTTCAAGGGCCCGTAGACCTTAGTATATGGTTTAAATTTCAATTCGATACCTCCACGCGTTTCCGAGATAAAGGGTCTTGACAGACAGACGGACGGACAGACAGACAGACGGACAACAAAGTGATCCTATAAGGGTTCCGTTTTTTCCTTTTGAGGTACGGAACCCTAAAAATAGCAAAATAAACCCCTACGCGAAATTTTGGGTCGATTTGACGAATTTTACGATGATTTTTAAGACTCAAAGTTGGAAAAAATCAAAATGCTCCAGTGACAAAATAGTGTCGACTATTAGAATCCATACGTAATTACCAAAAAAATGTTTTGGAAAAATTATTGTAAAAACATCTATTGATATATCAGAGTATTTAATATCGCCCGAAAAATATCGATGAACTTATCTCGTAATTTTTTCCACATCCCTACTATTAAATGTTTGTAAATAGAAATAAAGTATGCACATATTTTCACAATGTTTATTATGTTATCCTGCAAATTTTTCAGTCCACAAGCAATCGTTACAATTTCATCCATGTAGCCTACATCCAAAATAGACACAATACATACAATACATTTCGCAATTTGGGTAGATTGGGCGTGTCAGTTTTTACAAAGTTTTTCAGCAGAGTTTCCACTGGTAAGCATTTTTATTATAATTTTACCACCTCAAAAATTATTGCGGCAAATTAAGAAGGTAGGCTAGAACCGTCACAACTGGATTAAATGAATAAAATAGAAGAAATATTAACTATAACTTATTTGTTTACAAACAACCATAAAGTCATTATGACAGTTAATGACACTTGGCCTTTCTTTTTCTATAAGTAGATGGCAAAGGTTTTCTTCTTAAACTTTCATGCCACTAATGACGTCATTCCGGTTGACCATATCCGCTCGACAAATATATTTATAAAAAAATAAATACGGGACCAAATGTTAAAATATTCAAATTAGTTTCTTAAATTTGCCTAATCTGTAGTAAAAAAAAATAAAAAAAATACCTTTTATTTTTTAACCAAAGCCAATTGTCTTTGATTTGACATGTCACTAATGTCAATGATTTTCCACCGCATCTCACGTTTATGTACAAAAATATAAAATTATTTAAATAAAATTCGCGTTACAAAGCATGTGTTGCATTGTGCAAAATTGCAAAAGTGTTTCAAAACCAAATTCTAACATTATATTTCACAAGTAAGTGTTTTTTTAAGTATTTTCAGCATTCAATTTTTCCTTCTCAGAAATCTGAATTTTAGCAGATTTCAAAGATTGTTTCCGATCTAATTCGGAAATATTATAGAAGTTAATTATAATTCCACCTTAATTACGTATTTTTTATTTCAATATAATAAATATAATATGTACAAATCTGTATTCATTTTCGACACATAAGAAGCTTTAGAAATATTATCTGCATATCGCAGGGTGACCATAATCACAGCAGAACTTTTGAATAAGAAAGAAAGATTTGGATGAAAAATTTACGTTTATCCTACCTAACATTACATTTTATGTTTTTATGCCACATTTAACTTTGAGAGCGGAATTTTTTTGTATTCTTAACAGAGAGAAAAAATGTAATGTAAACTAAAATATTATCTTACGGAGTTGAGTTAAACAATTTAGATCAGTTTCAGCTAAGAATCGGACCTACCTAACTTACTACCTTACTACTATACTAGTTATTATGGTCTTTGACACCCATTGTTTATTCGTAGTAACAAAATAAAAATTAATCTTATTTTATTTTTCAGATTCCGAAACGATGAGGAAAAGAAACAATTATAGTATATCCCAATTACCATTAGAGGGAAATTATTTTCAACGGCCAAAATAATGCAGTTTTGACATTTTATATTGCAACTTTTTTTAATACAATGACTAATAATGAGACTTAATTTTCTTTTTCACACAACCGAAAATTCTAAAACTTTTTTCTATTACTAAGGGCGCTTATTCCTGCCTATAAAAATATTCAGCCAATATGTTTTTTTGGACATTCCTCATTGTACAAAATAAAAATACACGTGACTTTAGGGTGGAAGGGCAGGTGTGTATACTGCCCGGCATATATATTGGCAAGAGAAAGAAAGGGACAAAAGATGCGCAGTAGCCATAAACACTAAGTTTATGGCTACTGCGCATCTTTTGTCTCTTTCATTTTCTTGCCAATATATATGCCGGCATCTGTACCTAAGTCTTAAACCTCACCACGTATCTCCATGTTTTGACTTTTAACCAGCCGGACCGTACAGGACCAAGGGGTCAAGTTTGCTATTATCGTGACTAACGCCGTAATCGTGTTTCAATGGTGTTTGGATGGTAATGCTTTTTGACACAATTCTTGTTTTTGTAAACCCAAAATTGAAACACATTATTTTCCTAAAAATCCAAACCCGTTAGACACTGTGTCTCAGTTTTGGGTTTAAGAATCAAGAACTGTGTTAAAAAGCATTACCGTTCAAACACCATTGAAACACGATTATATGATGTTAACAATAGCAGACTTGACCCCCAGTGTGACCACCATTCCAAAACAGTATCGTCCATCCGGAGAGGAGCCAACCGAAAATAATCATTAAGTAAATATTTTGTGTTGCGCGCCGCCGCTGGCCAAAAGGGGGGTTTGAATGAATATATAGAAAGGTTATAATATGGTTGGTCAAGAGTAGTAATAATCCTATAAATGCAGTAATATTCTAAATGCGAATGTTTGTACGTTTAGAGATACCCAAACATACAAACTTTGGCACTAACTAACATCTAAACTATTCTAAACATTCAAATGTTTAAAATCTAAACACTTTTGAATGTTTGGATTGGTCGTCCAAAAAACTTACGCCGTAGGCATAAGTTGATAGTCTGTAGTAAGTACCTATTTGTAGTGACTGTCCTACGAATGGACAACATTGTTGTCACCCTAATGAAAGAGATGGAAAATATCGTTGACGTCATTCAAGGTTATTTTTTCGTTCTTCAAGCCCCAAAAGGTGACGCAATGTCCAGAGTCATATATAAGGTTCTTGGCTGCGCCCAAGAACCTTTGCGCCACAAAAAAAAGTTGGAAATCTGACTTTTTGACTATGCCATGATGAAGTCTATAGTTTGTCGGAGTTTGTCGCCAAAAACCAGAGTTTGTCGGTCTTCCGTTTAGGAGATACATGTGGCTCAGCTGTAGAGACGTCTCTACAGCTGCGCCACACAGATCTCGAAAACGGAAGGTCGTAGCGAAAATCTGATTACTTGTTTGTATAGCCGTTAGTTTGTCGGAGTTTGTCACCAAGAACCAGAGTTTGTCGGTCTTGCGTTTAGGAGATATGTGAGGATACGCTGTAGAGACCTTTCTACCTGGATCTTGAGAACGGAAGGTCGTAGCAAAAATCTGATAACTCGAGTGTGTAGCCATTAGTTTGTCGGAGTTTGTCACCAAAAATCAGAGTTTGTCAATCTTACGTTTAGAAGATATGTGGGGATATGCTTTAGAGATATTTCTACCTGGATCTCGAGAACGGAAGGTCGTAGCGAAAATCTCACATATCTCCTAAACGCAAGACCGACAAACTCTGATATTTGGCGACAAACTCGTTCGAACTACCGACTATAGATATGACTAATCGGATTATCGCTACGACCTTCCGTTCTCAAGATCCAGGTAGAAAGGTCTCCACAGCGTATCCTCACATATCTCCTAAACGCAAGACCGACAAACTCTGGTTCTTGGTGACAAACTCCGACAAACTACCGGCTACACACACAAGTAATCAGATTTCTGTTACGACCTTCCGTTTTCGAGATCTGTGTGGCTCAGCTGTAGAGACGTCTCTACAGCTGCGCCACACGTATCTCCTAAACGCAAGACCGACAAACTCTGGTTTTTGTGCGACAAACTCCGACAAACTAACGGCTATACATACAAGTAATCAGATTTTCGCTACGACCTTCCGTTTTCGAGATCTGTGTGGCGCAGCTGTAGAGACGTCTCTACAGCTGAGCCACATGTATCTCCTAAACGGAAGACCGACAAACTCTGGTTTTTGGCGACAAACTCCGACAAACTATAGACTTCATCATGGCATATTCAAAATGTCAGATTTCCAACTTTTTTTTGTGGCGCAGCTGTAGTCCGGCACGTAAGCAAAATTGCAAAAGACATGTCTTGTTCGGAATTCGTAAGTAAATATAAAAATGACGCGCAATTAATGAGAGAGGCCCGTAGTAATAGAAAATTAGCATGGAAACAGAGTCAAAATAAAAATACCTTATATATTAACTCAAGTCTTTTTTTTCCCTTCAGTTAAGTGGTTCTCCTTTTTTAGTTTACTCTTACTTTGCTGACCCGCCCGTTTGTTTCCATTGATTTTGAGTATTTTAATTACAAACATTCACATATACCTACATTCAACTTGTCCTTCATTTACCAGTTACCAGACTCTACCATAGAATAACTAATAGTGACTCTACAGTTGTTTTACTGCCAGTTTTAATGATTTCAACGTACATTTAGTTAGAAAATAGACCCAAAAATTTTTGCCGCGCAGCCTTATACTAGGTTTTTTTTACCTGAATGTAATTACCCTGGTTAGTTTACTTCTTACTTGAGCTAGGGTTCCGCCCAAAAGCGGTGAACCAAAAAGGGTTCCGTAGCCAAAAGAATTCGGGAACCGCTGCTGTTATTGATAAAATTAAAACAAATGATTGATGGGTAAACAAAATAAAATGCTAATTGATAATATTATATTATGTATATCACGGCTTTTACAGTGGTATTTTCATGTATAAACAAAATATCCAGATTTGTATTTCAATAAATTAAGAACATACTGACAATTCAATAAATAACAATTTCACATTCAAATATATAAAGCATCGGCGCCACAATAATTTCGATGATAATAATAAATGAAGATAATTCTGCATATGGGATTCAACTAAATTATTCACTTACACATTAAGCGATGATCACAGATTGAGGATTATAAAAAAGCAGATTCAGAACATACCGTGCCATGGGAGAGACGATTTAACAATTCGAAACTTGCAATAGTGATTACTGAGTAATTTAGATTTTATATAGCTTAGTGGGTAAACTTATCTCTACAGCACTCTGGCCGCACACGGCTCTTCCCAGTATCTTAACATTGCTTCTCGATCGATATCAATACCAAATTTAAATTAACAATATAATAAAATATCAATTGTACCTAAGATCTTTTCCAATTAAATACGCACATTCGTTCTTAGTTGCATCTTATTATACACTAACGCCGGCGCGCGCGCACCGGCCGATCACCGGAGCCGGGTCGCAACCGTACGAGCGTAACGTACATAATTCCATAATTAAACATACATGTTGTGATCAATAATAAAAATATAATGATACAAATACATTAATTGCTACATTTTTCGATTATTGTGTGACATAAATATTTACAAAGCGCATTAGGAGCGCCGAAATAGTTAGGCGAGGCGACTCCTAGACGAGATTATGAGTGCGCCACGCGCCGGCGGCCGCGCGCCGCGCGCCCCCCCGACACTACGCTGCGCGATTATCTTAAAAGTCTCAACAGTCTAGTCAGGAGAGCCAACCAGTAATCCCCCAAAATAAAATCAAATCTTGTCAGTAAAAAGATAAAAAATCAACCCTTTCAGAGCTAATTCAATGCGAAACAATCTATACAGTTGCTGAAATATCTCAGCTGAAAATTTTTCATTTCGATACCGTATTATCTCTAAGATCACGGCGGTACTATCGACGAATTATTTCGTAAAAAAAATTTGGATATAGATAAGTTAACCTATTTGACTCCAACAATTGCTATGTAAATCTCCACTGCAAATGTCTTATGAAATCAGTAAAACTAAATTAAATACAGCTAGATAATTCGACAATTGTACACTGATGCGTTTTCACGGGATGAGGTATTTCAACGACGGCATGTAGAATAACAGGTTTCTTTTGTTACCTGTTAATTTTCAGTATCCACTTTTAGAATAGTAATTTATACTCGGTAAATACCGAACGTATCAAATATTATTCTAAAAGCTGTCTGAAAAAGTGAAGAGAGCAGTTTAATTTTTATGGCCACACTCGATAGCAGGTACTGTTCGGCGATTATAACTTGACATTAGCAGTGGAAGGGTTTTAAAATTATTACTATAATACAAAGCTTTCCTGACTCACAGTCGCCAGATCGAATACTAGTCACTAAAGTCGATAAAACTTTCATTCGAGGAAAACAAAAATAATCCTTCCCTCAAACTATGAAACTATAGTAGATACTATATAATACGTTCCTACATCTTACAAAACGAATAACATTATTCTAAATATCAATGTGTGATCTCTCGATACATAGTATGATTACAATTTGGGAATGCATGATACTACTTGACAAAATACATAATTATTAAGTACCAATGATTAAAAAAAATCTTACATAAACAGATAGCGTGACGCTTTACAAAAGTGAAAAGTTTCGTCGACTACAAGCGTGGAGACTTGGACTAATCGGTGGAGAACGCTCACGTATAGGTGCCGGCATATAACTTGGCAAGACAAAGATGAGACAAAACATGCGCCGTGTTAAGTGTTTGTAGCTACTGCGCATCTTTTGTCTCTTTTTTATCTTGCCAAGTTACGTGCCGGGCAGTATACGCGGCCACGATATCTCGGGCGATGAACATGGCTGACGGGACGGCTCGCCGCGGGACGCGCGCCGACGGCGATTACGGCTAATGGCGAGTGTTCATCGGGACAGATCTACGTTTACATTGTTCAGTTTTGTGCATAGAAAATAGCCATTTAGACAGCCTTCACCCATAAAACAGCATACTTCAGGAGTAATACAAAAGTAAGATGAGAGATTATTAAAATAAGTCAGAAAAAGCGCGCAATCTAAATAACATCGAACTGAAACTAGTCATCTAAATAAAAACGTATCATTGTAATTAGTTTTATTATTAAATCTAAAATATGCTGTTTTATGATTTTTCATAATCAGATTTCAATTAAATAATGACTTAATCAATGTGAATAAAATTGAGTGACAATATTTTTTACAATTTCTATCTTGGATATTCAGTTTTCTCATTTGGTCTTAAATTAAGCAATTAAAGAGTCCAGCGAACAGCGAGCTTTCCCTACAAACGTAATACCAAAATTATTTGCAAATTGAGCATAATTCTTATATTTATTTGGATTCAAAATCCAAAATACCAAACTAAATAAATATTAAATTGATTTACAGTTTTGTATGAAAAATGTTATAGGCATTTTTTTATTCGGTTAGTATTTTGGATTTTTTATTTAATAGAATCCTAGACAAATACTGTCTTAATCTGAATAACATTACAAGAACAGTTAATTATGCTCAAATTGTAAATCATTTTGGTATTACGTTTGTATTGTTTGGTATAGGAAGTTCATTGTTCGCCGGCCTTTTACGCCTGTAGAACACCTCCGCCGCGAAACGGTACCAGCGGCACCGCGGTACTTTCGCCATAGTTCCGCTATGAGTCGTCTTCTATCGATGACAATATTATGAGTCTTATTTACATAGCGGTTTTGCGTGTGTCAACGGTCGGAGCCGATCGGGTGGAATCGCGCGTGAAAAGTGTATGCATTAGAACAGGGAGGTGATTTTCGGGTGCGTGACATGGTATCAAATTTGGGATATATCGATAAAATCAAGAAATCGTAGATTGCAAAGATTTCGTGTCTGGATACACTATGCCGAAGATACGCGACCGAAGTTCGACGGTAACGCTTTTATAATGAAAAAACGCGACTTAATTTCGGCATAATGTGTCGTCAGTCATTCAAATAGCATTACAGGCGTAATCATGCCGAACTTCGGTCGTGTAATGTTGGCATAGTGCGTCTATAACACTTAAAGACTCGTAATGTCGAAAATAGCTGAGAATAAGTTTTTTGGCTGCAATAGAGATTTTAGTGTCATTTTTAATAGAGATTTGTTTTAATCTCTAATTCGAGAAATGTCGCAGTGCGCGAGAATCGGCCCCCAGGTTCAGATTATTTATATGTCAAGATAGACAGTCGAAGCAACGAAAGCGTCGAAAAAAATATCACCAACAGTTGGGTGACCAAAACACGCACACATCGTCAGTAGTGTAACCCGGCCATAGTTTTTATTACAATACTCTTTAGACGCGATGATGCTAAAAATGCACACCAACTTTAAAAAGTTGGCCCGTTTTGTTTAGTACGTCAAAGTTTAGACATATAAATAATCTAAGCCCCCAGGCTGTTCGCATTCGTTTCGCTCGTCGAATTTAACCGACTGCGGTGTTCCGCGGGCGGAGGTGGACTACAGGCGTTAATGTGAACAACTGCCGTTCCTAGTTAGTGCAAGGGTATGAGCATGTAAACGTGTAGGTGTCCGGGGCGGGGGCGGGGGCGGGGGCGGGCGCTGGCGCGGGGCGGCCTCAGTTGACCATGAGCGTGTGCGACTCCATGGGCGCGGCCGAGTCGTACAGTGTGTCCGTGTCCTGCGTGGGCTCGCCCTGCAGCTGGCACTGGTTGGACAGCGTCCCCGCGCCGCAGTCGCAGAAGAATCTGCAACACCGATCACTAATCAGTATCACGAACGTACGGTAAGGTCTCGATCCGCGCCTAAACTTTTATACACGCGTGAGCAAAAGTGTGAAATCGTAGGCCTATTTTCATACAAACAAGGCAACTGAAGCTTCGGTCTTCTGCCCAGGGTTAAACAGGGTGTAATCTATGATGACCACTTAAAAAGTGAATAGAGGAGATCACTGAAGAAACCCAACGAATCAGAAGAGTCGTTTACACTAGAGACCGTATTTTTTTATTCAACCCTGAGCGATATCAGCATCTTTTATATAAAAACGATTGAGGCAGGTAAATGACGAACTTTTAATACCATCCCTGCAAGCGAATTTGTTTTCAGAATATGAATCTCATAACTTTTTTGACTGGTCAGAGGCCCGAGTGTAGGTTGTTAAATATACAAACACTACTACCGAGTTATGTACGATTCAAACCAACCAGCCCGCATCGCAACGCATTATACCTCTGCCAGAGGAAAATAAAGCGTGTATACAGTAGTTAAATTTCATGATGCGGGCGACGCCGGCCGGCGGCCGCGGTTTCATGCAAAAATGGAATTAACTATTTATGGAGACGCTTTATTTTCCTCTGGCAAAGGTAAAATGCGTTCCGACTCTGGCCGGTCTGTTTGAATCGTACATTAGAGTTAAAATTTATATGATAGACCCTAATCCAGATTTAAAATCTTAACGCAAACGAGAAGAGACAAGTCAAGTGGTAGGATATAATAAGTAAATATCAAGAAACAATAAAAAAAAGCGAAGTTATGATTCTGTCTAGTATTGCAGCAAACCGATTTCGTTCTTGTTTGTTTATGTAAAAGATAGTTGAAATACTGTAGCACTTCAATTCCTCAGTGATGAGGATACAGGGTGTAGTGCGCTTCCACCTTCGGCCTTATCGTCACTTAACATCAGGTGAGGAGAAGGCCAAGCACTACCCCATTGTGCATAAAGTATAGTACATAGTATATACTACACTAGACTATACTATAGTCCATTCCACAAAACGAGCTCGAGAAAATCAGTCCGTGTGCGCCTATTAGTTAATGCGCTTGATGTTCAATAGCCTATCTCTAACCGCGCACAATCACCAATGAGCCGCAAGTATTTTGTTTCTCTAGGGGGTCGATTCGTGGAACGGAGTATAGTTTTGTTTCGATAATTAAATCTGTCATAACATAACCCAGATGCGAAAACACACGTGTAAGATCGGAATTACTTTTTTGAATATTTGATTTATCAAGAAATGAGATTATTTTACCTGTCATGGCGAATGAATTCTACATCGTGTCCGGAATGGCACGTTTTGATGCAATTAACACAGATGGCATTACGGTCTGTCGTGTTGCATGTCTGGCACCTGTAACAAGGAAACAAGAATTTATATGCATTTGATAGTAAACAACGGCATTGTTCTGTTGAAATCAATATTGATCAAAGATATAGCACAAAAACCATCATTTGAAAATTGTCAAAAGAAATGATAAAATATCAAAAGTTATAGTATACTTGTCTTATTTAGTAAACAGTTTTTGACAGTCAGACAGTTTGTCATACGTCTTTTAAACTTAATACGTTGTTTAAAATCATGCTAATTTATCAAATCAAATAGTCATTAATAAATAACGATAACTTTTGAATATGGAAAACCATTTGTTGTATTTTAAAAATAATTATTTAATTAAAGAGTTGGGTGAAGATTATTTACCAAATAGGACAAGTAAGGATAAACAGACTTTAGTTGAAAGTTACCTGTAGAAATCGTGCATCGGAAAGGACGTATAAGATGAGATTTTGTATAAACACTGGCCGCCGCCGACCGCCTTTTCCACGGCGTCCTGGTTGCTGAAGATCTTATTGCCGCGCACCAGCGGCGACACGCCGGACGCGAGGCAGAGGCCGCCGAAGCGGTTATTGAATATCTGGTTGTGTTCTAGAGTCGCGGTCGCGTTGTTTGTGATCTCGACGCCGGCCGCGAGTCCGTCGAAGATCCGGTTCCGTCGCAATACTGGGTGGCTTTGTGTAGAGATTAGGACGCCCGCTTGCGCGTTGCGGAATATGTCGTTTTCCTCCAACACGCCCTAATAACAACAAAAAATATAATTAGATTTAAAATTCTTTGATAAAAAGTGGAAGAAAGTGTGACTATTGTGGTGCAGTAATACAAATCAAATGTATAGCCCGATTCAAACTTTATGACTTCTGTAAAGTTAGCCACTATGCGCGTAGACGTGTGCCGCACCGCACGTCTCTCTCACACACATCGAATTTGTGTTCTGTGCATCGTTTCACACGATGTTCACAGAATTCATAAAGCTTGAATCGGGCTGTAATTCTAAAAATATCTAAGTGGCGTCAAATTACCAGTTGTTTGTGTCACTACATGCAAAAAACGTCTTATAAACATACATCAAAACTTAAGTCATCCACATATAGTTATCGTTTTTATTCTTTACTAGTGAACGGCCACAACTTCGTCTGCGTGGACAGTTATTTTTGTATCCCTCGAGAACCATACAAAAGTATGGTATCAAGAAAAATCTGGACTGGGTTCTATTCTGTATCCCTGACAATTGTATATGCAAAATTTCATGATGATTAGTTGAGTAGGTTAGTTAGAAAGCGTAACAAACTTACTTTCGCATTTATAATATTAGTTAGGATTTTACAATCAGAATTAATGAAAGAAAGTTCAACAAGCACTCGAATTATTAAATAACTAAATGTAAATGTAATGTTTACCTTTCCTCCATTAAAAATACAGATGCCTCCATCTCGGCCATCAAAAATCTTATTTCTCTTTAGTGTAGGATTAGAATCAGTCTTTATCCATACTCCGGCCATGGCGTTATCAAATATCTCGTTCTGTTCCAACAGGCCTAGCCCCCCGTTGTACACCAGCACGCCCCCGTTTTGCCCACCCCATATTTTGTTGCCTCTAATCACGGGATTACTCCCTGTTCTGATCTGTACGCCAGAGTATAAGTGATTGAATATGTCATTATCTTCTAATTTTCCATGGCCATTGTCGTAGAAGTAAACTCCGACCTGTGGATATAACATGTTTTACGTTAGTTAAGTTTTTAATTACATTTTTAATCTAACTTTCTATCATAACTTTATGTAAATACTTTGTAATGGCCAATTTATATGTGTAAGAGATTTTTGAACTACATTTTCTAGATTAAAAAACGTGTGGCCATCATTTTAGTATCAAACTAAAGATATGTATCAAGCAGGATGTACTACGGGCAACAGCGTCGCTTAACCAGTTAGCAACAAAATTCGTGTGACCCATTCTCACTGGCAGCACCCGTTCACGAGCATGACGCATGAACCAGCCATCGCATCGCTCAACCATATTTGAGGGAACGTAATGACCCATGATTCTCATTGGAAATAGTTGGATCGACCGTCGTGTCGTCGAGATTTTGCCCACACTATACACACCTGCTTGCCGGAGTGTATGCGGTTGCGGCGCAGCACGGGCGTTGACCCAGTAGTGATCCACACACCAGCGAGTGTATTGGCGTACACCTCGTTCTCCTCTATCAGCCCCTGCCCCTTTTCGTGCACGTAGATGCCGCCGTGTTGCCCGTGGTGGATCTTATTGTGCCTTACTATAGGGTCGCTGTTTGTGCGAATCTGAAATGTATTCAGGCATTTTTTAACGAGCTAACACATTACATACTTAAAAGAAGTTGTCGATTAATAATCGAACTCGGTTGATTCGAAATGAGTTGTTTATCAACTAGAACTTGCCCAACCTTGTAATTTATCAACTTCTTAGCCGCCTAACTTAAATTGCTCAAGTTCATGACGTCAATGCACTGTCCGTCCTTGTCATTGTTATGATATGACAAAGACGAAGAGTGCATTGCTATCGCTTTGAGTTAGGCGATAGGGACCCAAAGCCTTGTAGCCCTGTCTGATTTACAAATTTTCGCTATCGCTTCGCTCCGAAAAATATATGGATTTGACGTTTTAAAATTCGATAAATCTTATGTCAATCCCATACATGTTTCGAAAGCAAAGCGATAACGAAGATTTGCAAATGTTACTTTGGTTAGGGGGTCTGGACAGGACTACATCACTGATTTTTGACATAATCTTTCTTTTTTCTTACAAAAATAGCTAATTACCTGTATACCAGCTAAAGCATTTCCATAAATATTATTGTGCTCGATAAGTCCGCGCCCTTCTCCGAATATATACACGCCGCCCTGATGTCCATTGTAGATTTCATTGCGGCGAATGGTGGGGTTGCTGTTGGACGTAATCCAGACGCCCGCGAAGTTGTTGGAGTGTATCTTATTGTCTATGAACTGCCCGAGGCCGGACTCGTGCACGTAGATGCCACCGGTCTGCCCGTGGTGGATCTCGCAGTGCACTACGGTGGGGTTGGCGCCGGCTTTTACTTCGAACCCGGCGATTCTGTTGTTGTGAATGTCGTTTGCCTCGAAGTAGCCCTGTAGGGTAACATGTTTAGTTAATTTTATAGAATAGGAGACAAATAAAATCTATATTATCGTTACAAATAGGAAAATATTTAATGAAACATGAGCTAACATTATTTTGAATAATGACTGTGTAAGCTTTTTAGCATTTTGCCATCGCTCTTGTTTCTCTTCCACAAAAAGCATGGTATCTTGGATAGGGTTGGGTAAATTTCACGAAAAATTTCGGTCTGTGAAATATTTAGAATAAATTTCATTTTGGTTTGAAATATTTCAGTTTAGAGTGAAATTTATTTTTAAGTCTCATCTGACCTAAATAAAACAAAATTACATACATTTTGTCAATATATCAACATTATTATAGAACAAAACAATAAACAAATAAGTTGGCTTAAATTACGAATAACTTTGGCTATTTTACAACTTTTAATAACAAATTTGTAAAGCAAAATGAAGACATCATCAAAGAGCACATCAGTAAGAATCTAGGTGTTGAAGAAACGGACCAGCTCAATGTAGAAGATATAAACTGTAACGTCGTTAACTGCCTAAACTCCGCACTGAGGTCAGTGACTCCAAATAACATACAAGGGAAGCCACAAAAACTTACACCGGAAACTTTAGATCTTATTGCCAGAAGACGACAAATGGCTAGCGAGGCTAACCCCAACGCAGCACAACTATCCCAACTACAGAAGTCCATCCGTTGTGGCATCCGAAAAGACCTTAGGAAACACGATGAGGATACAATTCTGAAGGCCATAGAAAGAAACAACGGTCGAAGGTTCCTCAAATTAAAACTCAGTACTGGGAAAAAAGCTATCTACAAACTGCAAAATGAAAATGGGGACATAATAACTAACAGGGATGAACTACTCACTGTGACTCACCGCTACTATGAGAACCTATACAAAAGCAGGATACAGAATCGGAGGAGATCACAAGACATGGAAGTAGAACAACATAGAAGGTTATCAGTGCTGAATGTTGGGTCTGAAGATCTGCCTGACGTAACTACTGATGAAGTCCAATATGCGCTACGCCAATTAAAAAACCGACGAGCTCCAGGCGAAGATGGCATTATTCCAGAAATCTTAAAAATTTAACGGAAGAAGTACATCAAGCACTAGCTAAGCTGTTCACAAAGTGCTTAATAAGTAGCGAAGTAACAGAGAGCTGGAATAATGCTAAATATATAAGAATATATATTTAAAAAACCAAATTGGGATGAGAAAGGTATTAATATAGAGGGGGAGAAGCTGACAAACTTAAGGTTCGCGGACGACTTGGCTCTATTTTCTGAAAGTGTTTCTGATATGTTGGACATGATCGAAGATTTAAAGGTGGTATCCGAAAAAGTGGGCTTGAAGATGAACCTATCAAAAACCAAGATTATGACCAACATACCCGAGGCAAATGACTGTCAATTTCCGGTTGATGTCGTGATGGAGTATGTATATCTCGGCCACAAAATTACGCTGGGCAGCAATAACCAGACAGCAGAGGTAGAGAGACGGATATCCCAGGCCTGGGCAGCATTTGGTGCAAATAAGAAGATACTGCGGAGTAAACTGCCGATAAAACTCAAGGCAAAAGTATTTGAAGAATGCATCATGCCGGTCTTCACATATGGCTCGGAAACAATGTCTCTCACTGAACGATCAGCGGAAAAGTTTAGAGTCGCGCAAAGAGCAATGGAAAGGGCTATGCTGGGAATAACTTTGCGCGACAGGAAAAGGAATGAATGGAATCGGCGAAAAACGGGAGTGAGAGACGTGGTGCAAGTAATTTCCGAGCGTAAGTGAAGTTGGGCGGGTCACGTAGCTCGCATGGATCAAGGACGATGGGCGAGAAGGATCCTTGAATGGAGACCATGGGAAGACAAAAGACCACGAGGCTGCCCTCCAATACGATGGGTTGACGATATCAAAGGACAAGCGGGACACAACTGGATGACGGAGGCGCAAAACCGGACACAGTGGAAGAATTTGGGAGAGGCCTATGTCCAGAAATGGATCGAAACCCCTTTTTCCTGACTGCTCACGAGGTCTTTCAAAGCACATAGTAGGTTAGATATATTATTTGGTTACGTGCTGTTTGGTATAATATTTGGTAGCTATGCGCAGCTAGATGGCGCTTCTAATTTTGAATACTTATTTTTGGAAATGGCTGATATTTTTGATAAATTTCAACTAGCTCGACTTAAAAAATCTATAATATTATCGAACTGCTCGCAAAATTTCACGAGAATCGGTTGAGAAATGGGACCTGTAGAGGAGAACAGACAGCTAGAAAGTCAGACTAAAATATGTATATATCTCCGCCATTTTGAAAAAAAAAAAATATATATAATTTTCGAACCTGTCCACAAAATTTGACGAGAATCAGTTTAGAAATGCGCCTGTAGAGGAGAACAAACAGTGCTGGAATGGCGGGCTGAAATGTTTCTTTTACATATCTCTGCCATGAAAAATTCCGAAAAACAGGCTCGACAAAAAAATTCTATATAATTTTCGAACCTGCCCATAAAATTTCACGGGAATCGGTTGAGAAATGGGACTTGTAGAGAACAAACAGCGCCGGAAAACTGGACTGAAATATGTTTCTTTTACATATCTCCACCATTTAGAAAAAAATCGAAAAACAGGCTACAAAAAATTTTTTTATGTTATAGGCAAACGACGAAACTCAGGCACTCCTAGGTTTATATAATTTTCGACCCTGCTCACAAAATTTAACAAGAATCGTTTGAGAAATGCGACCTGTACAGGAGAACAACAGCGCCGGAAAGCCGGACTGAAATATGTTTTTTACACATCTCCGCCATCTAGAAAAATTTCGAAAAACTCGCTCGACCATGAAATTCTATATAATTTTCAAACCTGCTCACAAAATTTCACGAGAATCGGTTGAGAAATGCGACCTGTAACCTATAAAGGAGAACAAACGGACAGCAGGAAGGACATACGAAAGAATTGTTGCCCAAGCTGAAACAGAGACGCTTCGCTCGCGTTTCGCGCTCGCTCGGTTAATTACCTAAGCCTTTAAATTTCATTTAATACGTTAAAATACTAAACTAATTCAGAAAATAAGGGATTTCTAGTACTGGAAATAAATTTCACTCAAAAGTGAAATATTTCAACCCGTTTTGAAAGATTTCATAAATTTCATATAAATTTAATTTTCATTTCATTGAAATTTTCACTGGACCCATCCCTAATCTTGGAGCGATAGAAGTTGCGATGGCCTACCAACTCATACTCTAATTCTGTCAAGGTGCATGCCATAAAATTAGTAATTTAAGATCTAGTAGTTAAAGTTGCATGTAAAGCAAATGTACGCATTTTCGTGACCTCACGCTTGAGCTACTGCAAAAAGAGGGAGTATACGAGGCCGTTTGATAAGTCCATAACTAGTTAAAAAAAACTTTTTTTCATAATCTGCTTTTGTTTCTTACAAAGTAACTTCTTATGAAGTTTTACCTATAATTTTTTCGGCAAAATATTACTTTTAGAAACAAAATCCTCAAGCGATTTTTAACTTTTTTGACCCTGTTGACTCTCAGCTACACTCATGACATGACGTCAACACTCATCGGCAAAGTCATGGACTTATCAAACCACCATCTACGAGATGATCACTCCCGTACTTAATTAGTGTGAAGTAATTCTACTTTTTGACCTTAAATAAAATTGATACACATTGAAAATACAAATAGTAGGTGATTTACACTATCAATGAACCTACTAATAAAATGTTTGACTCACCAGTCCATTTTCAAACGTGAATATTCCAACGTCACGGCCGTGGTGTATGTGGTTGCGGCGCATGATGGGGTTGGCGAAGTTCTTCACCCAAATGCCGGCGAGCGCGTTGCGCGATATCTCGTTGTCCTGGTACGCTCCCTGCGCGTAGTCAGTCACGTATAGACCCACGTTTTCGCAATCGCTGATGTCGCAATGCTTGATTACTGGATTCGCGCCCGCTCCGCTGACGCACACAGCCGCACCCACTGTGACAATGAGTAAGTTTCATGTGTTACTTTAGTTATAATGGTTGTTATTCCTTAGATATTTTCATATTTACAATGTCCAGAGATGTACCTACATCAGTGTAGTGGATAAACTTTCAACAATTTTTTTTACACATTACTACATGTTTTAAGAGACTATTTTGTTCTCTACAAAGACTGATTTTGCTAGTGTCCAAGTGTGTTTGTCACTTGTTCAAATTTAATATGAAATGAGACAAATCTCTATATATCCTTTATTCAAAGAAATCTGGATTTAACATCGACCTCGAGGCAGTAGTGCTTGTGGTGCTGCATGGTGCTGGTGGCGTCGGGCGAGAACTTGAGCGTCATGTGGCCGCTTACGTTAGTGTGGACTCTGTAGGTGTCGTGTAGTGGACTCACCGACGCTGGCGCTCCTAATGATGCAGTGGTCGATAGTGGGCGAGCAGTTGTCGGACACCTCGAGGCAGTAGTGCTTGTGGTGCTGCATGGTGCTGGTGGCGTCGGGCGAGAACTTGAGCGTCATGTGGCCGGCGTACGCGCGGTTCGCGCCTTCCGCGAACGTCAGTGTGGACTCCGCTTCGCGTTCGAGAACCACTGACTCCGCTACGTTGCCGGGGGCACAACCTGTCGACGGAGATTTTTATTAGTTTCCGAAGAATGTCACGACTTTTCGGGTCACGCGCATGGGTAACTGTGTCGCGGGTCGAAGAACTTTCTTGCATGGCGCGGGTTTCTCTTGGTAGAAAAATGATTCGCAATGGGTGTCATCACATATACTAATTTAAATGGTTTTATCAGTCTTCTTTGTGTATCCAGTAAATTTTTTTATCTAGAGAATTTTTTAGTACTGAATTACTATGTTTTGTAACCCTGTAGATTATTGTATTACTAGCGGCCGCCCGCAGTATCTCATGTTCCCGGGGAATATCGGGATGAAAAGATGTTTTAATCTAGGCTATCTACTATCTGTGTGCCAAATTTCAACCAAATCCGTTCAGTAGTTTTTGGGTGATTGAGGAACAAACATCCAAACCCACAAACTTTCACATTTATAATATTAATAGGATGTATGATGTCAGTCAGTAACCCACCTATGAGCTGCACGTCCGTGTCGATGGCGAGGCACTCCTCCTGGTAGAGGCCGGCGTGCACGAACACGAGCGCGGGCTGGTGCGCGGGCGCGCGGCGGCACGCGCACGCGGGCGCGCCGCACGCGCACGCCGCGCTCGTGCCCGCCGCGCCGCTGCTGCCGCCGCCGCCCGCCGTGCTGCTGCTGCCGCCGCCTCCGCGCTCCTCCACGTACTCGAGAGCCGCCTGTGTACGTTTAACCCCGTTAGTACATAAATAATGGGCGTATCTAAGGGGGGATTTGGAGGTTCCTCTTCTTCTTCTTCTTGCCAGTGCAGACTGTTTCCGCAACACAACGTCTATTGAGCTTATTTTGCGTGTGGAGGATGTGCGGCCGGATCACTCCAGCCAGCCCAGCTCAGCCAAGAACGCTCCAAGGGCTTTCACATTTGTGATCGCTTCCTGGACGCTGCCCGGCGAGCCGAGGTGCCTCGCCCGGTACTGACTACCCTTAAACTAGGCCCAAACCCTGGCTGGTGGACGGATGAGATCATAATACCATGTATATTTTAATATAAGTTTACTCTTTTCTTAAATGTCACATGTCAGGTGAGAAAATAAATGTGATTGTCAGCGACTGGTTTTTCTTTGTCCACTTAGCGATAATTTATAACAGTGGTGGCCGGATAATTAGAAACAACAGTCGATTTTCATACAAACGAGGTAACTTTGAAGCTTTGGTTCTCCACCAGGGATTTATCTAGCTGTGATCTAAATGGAATGGAGGAGATCCAGATCACTATACACACCCAACTGTATAATAATCGACTGGTGTTTCTAATTATCCGGCCACCACGGTATATCTATGGGCCATCATTGCCAGAGTATAAATAAATAATAAAAAATAAATAAACAAAATGGCAACTTTTTACCATACTTACACATGGCAGCGACATATCTATAAATAAACTAATTAATCTCACCCTGATAGTGTTGAAGTGTTTAATTCTCGAGTCCTTTTTTGGACGGTAGTTGGGTCGGACGTGTATTCCGTAGTAAAGCTGCCGGAAGCTCTCCTTCCAGGGGTTGTCCGCATCACACTCGTCCGCGGGCACGAACTCGAACTGGCACGGCGCGGGGTGCATCAGCGGCGTGTCGTATTCGAACACCGATTGGTAAAGGCTTTTCCTGTAGGAAATTAAGAAATATTTGAAGATTATTGCTGTTTCGGTAAGGTTTATTAAAGAACTGGAAATATTCAGAAGGTTGTATCAAAAGTGATCCCTAAACTGCTTTATCATGCCCCCCTAGCATGATCAACGAAACGCGATATGATATAACGATTTATTTAACTGTCAAAAGACAATGGATTTTGACAGTTGAGTGTCGAGAAAATGCTATGCTATGCTATCACGCGATACATATCGTGTTTCGATGGTCATGCTAGGGGGGCTGGTTAAAAATCGATTCATTTAATCTGCAACATTTAAGCATAGGCAAACTATTTTTTTTTTAAACTTAGTTGCATTAGACGGTTTACATACTGCTCCGCGCTACGCGACGGGGCGCGGGGCGGCAGATTTTAACGTTGTATGCAAGTACGTCAGTTTGTATAGAAAATACGCGAGGCACCACACGCTGGCTCCGCGTCCCTTAGGGGCTGTCTCCATGAGCGAGAGAATCGAGACGATGTTTACGTATTTCCATACAACTATCGCCGCGATAACATCGCCGTGTGTAGACACACGCAGAGTGTATAGAAATACGTGGCACGAGGATAATATCGTCGGCAATTCTCTCGCCCGTGGAGACAGCCCCGTAGATGTTCGCCGCTCTGTCGCGGAGCGTAGAGCCAGTGTGAGAATCGCCTTAGCTTCTAAGCTATTATGCCATTATGAGATAAGAAAATTATGATAAATTTTAATTTAAGTATTCACAAAAAAAGATTTGTTTTCATTTTTGTCATAGACACAGACAAGGTTTTTTTCAAGTCAATTTAATTGCTATGTTTGCATAGCGTGCTGCAATATCATGATGACTCAGGGACCGAAAAACCCCTTTTTTGGTTAAGACAATTGTTAGGGATACTCTATTAAAAAGCTTACCAAATGATAGGGTTTCCCTTTCGATAAGGTTAGTCGACGATATGCTTCCCGTATTGATTGGGTTTTTGAAAACAAGTCTATGAAATACCCTATCAAAAACCCTTTTAATGGTAAGCAGTTCCGGTCCTTGTGATGACTTACCATAGCTCAGTATCATTGGCGATAGTATTGAACCGCTTGCAGACTTGAGCGACGCGGCAAAGGTCCCGCTCGGTGAGATGCGACAGGATGCACAGAAGCACTTCATCGGGCAATTCATACTGCAGATACTGCGACACGTTGCATACATCCACGCCCTGAGACAGTGATCTGTATGCAAAAGTAAAGGCAAGATTTTATTTTTAATTTTTTGTGTAACAACTAATCGATACAAACTTAGAAACAAGTTGATTTATTAAAATATTCCATGGGACTGCATTTATAGAAATTATCTTAAAGGCCTAGAAACTTAGTTTGGATCAGGTAAAGTAAAAGTAAATGTGCAGGAATCAAGCTTATGTAAGGGAGTAATAACCAATAGATATCATTAGTTAGTGGATAAATACGACTACCCCCCCAAGCATGACCACTGAAACCCTATTCTATATTTTCAATTTAGTTGCAATATTAACATAAACAAAAATATGAAGTACTCAATTCATCAATGCCCGCGCGGCCGCATGCGGCCGGACAACAATAAAAATTTAAACTATTCAATTTTGACTTGGCAATTATGCAAGGTATGCGACAATAATATCTCCAAATTATCAAACTGTAATTATTCAATCAATTTGGATACCCTAAACTGAAGCAGGTTTAGGGTATCCGAATTCTGAAATATCATTCAGAAATATATTCCAGCCAACTTAGAAAGACTGTTTACAGACAAAACCTAACATACAGAACCTCAAAAGTACTTGTTTGTACTATTGTATGTTTACTTTTTTTTGGATATCACTGATATACCTATGTTGTCCAAGTTGTATTTATTGTGTTAATTCACTGAAACTCAACATATTTGTGGAATAATAATAATTATGAAAAATGTGCAGTCTTGTTTACAATCATTCTTTCCTTAATATGGCTGGAGTATATTCAGAGATTGAGGAGCTCCGTGGCGCAGTGGTTTAGCGCCTGGCCCAGCGATTGCGGAGGTTAAGCAACGTTCGCAAGAGTCGGTCATGGGATGGGTGACCAAAAATTTATTATCTCGAGCTCCTTCGTGCTTCGGAAGGCACATTAAGCCATTGGTGCCGGCTGCATTTGCAGTTGTTAACACCCACCAATCCACATTGGGCCCGCGTGGTGGGTTATGTCCCGTCCTCCTTATCCACCCATAAGGAAGGTGCCCCAGCAGTGGGGACATTAAAATGGCTGATAGATGGACATCAGAAATTGTAACTCACGTCCGGGGCCTCTTTCTGGCTGGTAGAGAGCAAGTGCCCGAAGGTCCGGGCTCATGGTAGGCGGGCGGGGACTTGCGGCGCAGGTCGTACGGGCTGTGGTGGCCGGCCGTGGTGGCGGGCGCTGCCGCCGGCACGGGGGGGGACCCGCCCCCGCCGCTGCCGCTGGGGCCCGCGCACGCTGCTGTCGCCGCCATTGCACTGCCTGTCACGTTGTTCGGGCAGGGGACTGATTCACATGGCTCACCTGAAAGATTATGGTACGATAATTTGGCTGATTAGTCGGCGCACTAACTTGGCGCTAGTGTAGATCTGTTATTTTGTTGTTTGCAATCAATTTTTTAAGGTTGGAAGTGAACTTTCACATTTGGGTTGACACATTTTGGTTTTCTTCAGTCTTTAATTTGTTTACTGTCCAACTTCCATAATAATTATTTATTAGTATCAACCATTTTTAGATGTAATTTGAAATAAATGAGAAAATGCCCATACAAAGGTCTCCAGCAGCAGTAGCACCACCAAGCAGTACAAATTTTGTGACATCCTGCCATTGTTATTATGATACGATTCGGACTTATTGGCCACTTTGAGGTAAGGGGGCATTAATTACGTGAGGTGATTTTGGCGATTTTTCAAAGCCCCCTTCCCCCTTGGTGAGATGTCCTGAGATTTGGCTCGACCCCCTTAACCCCAAAAACTCAGGTAAGATTTTTCAAAATGCTCATTTTTAATGTGATTACGTTAATCTGGGCTTGCTTTGCATTTATTTAAATAAAGATTATTGTTATTATTAAGAATAATTAGCCATATTTTGGAATAAGAAATGTTTAATTTAGTTGAACACAGTTTTTTTCTGATACTTTTTCTGCAGAAAAAGATATACGTGATATTTGCCAAGACCCTCCTCTCCCCCACGCCACAGAATACATAATACGATGGCCACACTGAAAGTTTTGCACAACTCGTAAATAAAACAATATATATGAAAACTTACATATTTATTGCATGTCACAGTATTCTCCATTACATTTTAAAACGTTTTTAATTCGTTCAAACTATTACTTATAACATAAGCATCATTTGTCTGAGGGCATGTTTTTCATACACTATCACGGCTTCCTCTTTCCCCTTAAATGTGAAATTTCACATCGTATTTTAAACTTCTACATTAATAACGAAATTGTAAGATGTTAAGTCTAAAATTAATGTAGAATAAATCATGAAGTTGAACTTTTCAGAACCGAAAATGACTTTGTCCTCATCGCAGTATGCACTGAAAAATAGTCAACAGTCACTTCTTGGTCATTTTTCCTTACCTTTTTTAACGACAGTTGGGAACCAAATAGTAGTGATCTACTCATAATTAACTGTGCTTGGTTCTTCAAGTGGGTTATTTTAGATAGGACTGGTCTGGGAGAAAAATAATGTAGTCAAATCCTTGCACACAATTTTCGTCAGTTTAATTTTGACCGTTTAATGTCGACTTCAAACATCAATATAAAAGACTGTTGCTATTTTTCTGATTCAGAAACAATATGTCAATATTTTATGTTCTATCACAATATCACACACAGCATTAGAAGGACCGTGTTCGCACTTTAACTACATATTTTTTACACCAATCAATTCGAGTCCGTTTTTTCCATAGTGAGTTCATGAAGAATCCAGCCACAACAAAGTTTCTTAACTTTTGAATGCTGATAAATATATTTTTTTATTTTATGTCATACCAATCCCCAAGTATACACAAATTGTTCAGTAGGTAATTTGCCGGTTGCCTTCAATTAATCATGTGACAATAGTCTTCTTTTGCACAGTGATCGCATTTTAATGCCGATCTTCACCAATTTCATTATAGGAGAGACAAGAAAACGATTACATTCTGCATATCAATGTTTTATGATAATTAAATAAGGGCCTTTTTATTCTTAAACCATTTAGAAGTGAAGCAGTGAAAACTATTGAAGAAAGCGAAGTTTCAAAATCTTACAAAAATTTCATCCTAAAATCTTTTCGCGTAAATTTCATTTTTGCTACGGGCGACGAACTTCGCATTGTGATAAAAAACAAATGACTCGCAACTTCCGGTCAATTTTTATTTTGATTTCATGAATGAGTTCTAAAGTTTAAAAAAACATAACATTCTATATTCAAATATTTGTGTATTGCCAGAAGTGCAAAACTTTCAGTGTGTCCTAGGTAGTACAAGTACAGAAGCCGCAATCCGCAACATCATTTAATTAAATAGCGACTCTTGCTCCGACGCAATAAGACGCAATTCAGATCGCACACCACTACAACTGCTACAGTTATATTCACCTAGAAGTTTTCTCTCTTTCTATCGCGTAGCTCTCATCTCTTCTGACGCCGTTAGGGTTGTCGGCTTTTAAATAAACTGCGTAGCGTTATATCATAAAAGGAAAGCGATAAATCTTACAATAATATTTGAACATTACTATAATACTTAAGTAATAATCTAACTAGGTACTTACCTACCTAGGTAGACGTAAATATGGGGGACATAAAAATAATAAAAGTCAACCATTGGTACCTAGTTAGATAGGTAGGTACTTATTATCCCCGTCAATTTGTAATGCGCTGGAACCTTGTCACATTAACAACCACATTTCCTATTTCCTATTCCTATCATGAAATAAAAAAACATCTAGGTAGGTAATCTAATATAGTAATTAATTAATTATTATTTTCAATAAGATAGGGTTTCGTTTTTGAGCTTAAAATCATGGCAGCCAGGCGCATTACCAACTGACGGGGATTGTAGTTATTTATCGTTACTTATCCTATTTAGTTATTTAGTAAACAGTTCTTGTTTCTTGTGTCATACCTACAACACCTTTGACAAATTATGCTTTCTTACGAAATCAAATTTTCATTAATAATTTATTTTGTAAGTAGGTAAGTAAGTAGGTACACACGACGGCACCTCAGACTATACATGTTGACCTTGAGACCGCCTTTATACCCTACGTAATAAAAGCTGTTTTTGTAGTTTAACATTATAACCTGACGTGCTATAGCACACACTACAATTTATGGATTAGGTAGGTAGGTACACACAAATTATAATTTCAATAACAACACAATTTTCATTTGTTTTTTTACTTTGACACCCATCCACTGGTTTCGGCGGAGTAAGTGCGAAAAACGTGCGGTGCGAGCGCTCAGACGGGCGTGCGGCCTTTTGCCAGTTGTATCGTGGACGATACGCCGAGCGGTAGGTATATAACGCGTGGCCTTGAGCGAGTGACGGACGCCTGCCCATGCCCACGTGAGATTGGGTGAGATTCGGTTCGACCCCCTCCCTCCGTAAATGCATCACATAATTAATGAACTCCCCAAGCTACTATGCGTATAGCCGTGCCCCACCACACGTCTTTCTGATACACTTACATCTAATTTGTGTTCTGCGCATCGTCTTGTGGAATTAAGATTATTAATACAATTGAAAAATATTAGAAAAAATTGACTCACCCATAGCAGCTCAGACGGGACTCGAACTCGCACCTTTAGGATTCCGGCCCAATGCACTAACCAATATCAATATTCTAATATTTTTCAATTGTATTAATAATCTTAATATAAAACTAGCATTGTGAAGGCATAAAAAATCTAAAAGTTTAAAAGTCTTGTGGAATGTTTACAGAAGTCATATAGTTTGAATCAGGCTATACTATTAAATATTTCAAGTTAGTTCACCAATCAGTGTGGATTACAGACCATCCCCCTTATTTATCTATAAGGAAGGCCTGTGCCATATCAGTAGAGACAAGACTGGTAATGATGATGACTTCAAGATATCTTTGATTGTTTAACAGGATTAAGAATTGGGAGTTCACACGAAATTGAGAAACTCACGTGCCGCACTATAGCTGGGCCACAAAAAAAGTTGGAAACCTGACTTTTTGACTATGCCATGATGAAGACCATAGTTTGTCGGAATTTGTCGCCAAAAACCAGAATTTGTCGGGCTTGCGACCTTTTGTTCTCGAGATCCAGGTAAAAAGGTCTCCACAGCATATCCTCACATATCTCCTAAACGTAAGATCGACAAACTCTGATTCTTGGTGACAAATTCCAACAAACTAACGGCTACACACTCGAGTTATCAGATTTTCATGAAATCCCTAGGGAACCTTTAACCGGAATAAAAGTATCCTATGTTTTAATCTAGGCTATAAACTATCTGTGTGCTAAATTTCATTCAAATCCGTTCAGCCGTTTTTGTGTTATTGAATAACAAACATCCAAACTCACAAACTTTCACATTTACAATATTATATAGTAGGATGCTAAGGATTTTGTCAAATATGTAGTACAAATTCAAAACAGGTTATTTACAACCGAATTGTGTATTTAAAAAACATCACAACACTTAATGTTTATTTTTTTTGACTGTCGTAAACTAACTATAGTTTGGAGTACTAAAACTAATTTATCTGGTCATAGCTAGCAAATTCATTGTTAAAAATAAGTGTACAAATATTTTTAGATACTTTTTCATGGAAAAAGTGGGTTTTCACACACGATTTCGTGAAATTTAATTTAGGGTTGCTGTAGAGAATCTCTCCAGCAACATTTGTACGAATTTACTCGTTAACTGTCAGGGTACAATTTTTTTTGAGTATGTACTAATTCGGTACTTATTCTGAACAATTTCATCATGTATTTAGGAATAGAAAATTCGATAATGGGGTTGCCAGGGAGAATGACGTGTTTTATTGAAAGTACTTTGGTAATTAGTTGGTATTTCTGATCATATCAGTTAAGTGTGTAGTGATCTGAATCTCCTCCATTCATTCCCTGGATGCCATCATCAGATCACAGCTAGGTCAATCCTTGGCAGAGAACCAAGGCTTCAAAGTTACCTCATTTGTATGAAAATCTACTGGTGTCCTTAATTATCTGGCCACCACTGTTATAGGTATTATATACAAACAAATAAAGCTCTATCATGCACTCTAAAGTCTGTTCATCCTTACTTGTCTTATTTAGTAAACAGTTTTTGACAGTTGTCATACGTCTTTTAAACTTAAATCGTTATTTAAAAATATGTTAGTAAGTTTACGAAATTATTGTTAATTTATTAACAATTTATTTCGTAATCTATGTGTGGAAAACCATTTGTTTTATTTTATAAATGATTATTTCAATAAAGAGTTGGGTGAAGATTGTTTACCATATAAGACAAGTAAGGATGGACAGACTTTATTTGTCTATAGACAAATTGTGTGAGTCAAATAAATTCTAAATTAGCGGGTGTAGCTCTCTGTTTTTGTTACTGGAGGGCGACCCATGTGGACTGCATGACCTTTAGTTTTTGTCTTGCTGCTGTTTAAATATTCCTGAAAGTAAGTATCTGTCAATACTTTTTGGTTAATGGATAAAGCAACTGAGAATACTACAAGACAGGGTCGGAGTCAGGTTCAGCAGAGTTCGAGTTAACCCTCCCTATAACAGACTACGCGCCGCCCGCCGACTAAACAGCTGTTTCGCCATGCCATATAAAAATAAAATTTCATCTTGCAAATCAATACCCATATTGCGCAAAATGTCAGTGAAATGCGCTACGTTATAATAACTTTGTCGAACATACAATTTGCAGAAACGATGAGAATTTGCATGCCAATCAACTCAAGGAGAACAATGATCGACTAGTCTCGAAAAGAATATGGTAGATACGAAAACATTCAAGTTGACGCAACGTTCTCAAATGCATATTTCATTCGAATATCAAAATCATGCATAATAACGTAGGAAAAATATGTAACTGAGATGAGCTAAAATCGTTAAGACGAAATAGGAAAATGTCGATAAAGAGCTAAGATTGGGGCGACATCGACGACCCGGATTACTTACTTGATTGTGTTCGAGAAGGTAAAGGTATACGATGTCCGCCTTTTCTTCGCGATCTACGGACGTAAGAACGCGAAGAGGAAAACGAGGCACTAGGCATTATTTCTTTAGACACTTATTTTCACTAGATTTCAGCCCTAAACAAAGGAGACACCCGCACTAAAACCGTCGGCCATTTTCTGTTTAGATTAGATTGAAGAAACGGAACGAGAAACCGATGTTATACACCATTAGCAACACTAAGCGATAAATTTTAGTGATCTACTAATATTTCACTAAACACTGGCACTAAAATTACAATTGTTAACTCATAAAAATCATTATTCTAATAATTACAACGAAAATTCACGCTACCCCCGAGCAAATGGGCGACTCTTCAGCAAAATATGGCGGATATTTGGGATGGATAAACATGGCGGATGCGACAACACTGCCATCTAGTTTATCATTGACCGACCGAGCATTTTTCTTTCTATTTTTATATAGATTTAAAGGTGATTTTATCATTTTATCATAATCTTAGACTTACTTTTACATACATATATTTCTGGCTTGTAATTAATTCGTAGAAATCATTATAATTCAGCTGGATTATGATTTTCAATAACTTTTATATTAATTTATATCGCAATGCAATTTGTTCGTTATTTCAATAAAATAAGACTCATTTTACTGTGTTTAAATCTAAATAATGTTAACCAAAGACTAATTTAACGTTTGGTTTGGTGAGAAACATTGCCAAAGTAAAAAAATACTGTACCGTACCCCTAAACGGTCAAGTATGGCTTGTCAAGCTCGTAATTTTTTTCGGCTTGTCCATCACATTTTGATCGTCTAGCTAGGAGCGATGCTTGACAAGTACGTAGGTTTCACGAACTGACGTCCATTATACATATAATGGACGTCAGTGGTATTACGTGATTAACATGGCCTATCAGGTAGGCCACGCCCCCAAATGGTGGTTGTGGTGGTAATTACGTGTACGTGGTTGACGAGCCATGCTTAACCGTTTAGGGGGTGCATAAAGAGTCAAACATGGATTGTCAGGCATGGCTTTTTAGGCATGGCTTGTCAAGCACGGCGTGTCAAGCATGGCTTATCAAGCTCAAATGTTTTGGCTTATCAATCACATTTTGATCAACTAAAGCCGGGTCCATAGCGAAGTTTTTTCGAAAACATTCAACAAAAACACATACACAAAACTTTGTTTCTGAAACATGTTTCTCTACACATGCCATCCACGGCGATTGCGTGGCTTGTGTAGACAAAACTTCAGTGTTGCCATTTTAGAAATTTATGTTAGCGCTTTTTTTTATTAGAATTTTCATAAGCCCATAAGGCGGCCATTACATGCTCATGCAAGCGTCAGTCAAATTCCATCAGTTATGAATTACGTTTGAATGACTGACTGATGAAAAGAACAAATCAACTTCATGCAACCATCAGTCACTACATTACACAGTAGGTTAATCGTCAGTAAGGGTGGTCGTTATAACAGATAACGAGTATATTATAACGATATAAAAATATACCCATAACACCTAATATAAATTATATTATTTTTCTGCTACTAATATTTTATGATGAGTCAAGCGCCATCTAGGAGAATAGAAGGAAAGAAATAAATAAAGCATGCTCTCAGCATTGATTTGAGCTTGCTTTCGCTCGCTTCTTGCTCTGCTTTTCCTTTCCTTGTATGGCGATTAGCGACATCTAGTTTTGCAATTAAAATATTCAGGTATTGCCTTTATTTTTCAACTTTATTTCGTTTATTATTATTATTAAAATTCAACTTTATTTCGTGGCATTACGTACCAATTTTGATATAGCACCTATAAATAACACCTAATAATTATAACACTTGGATATGTTTTTTTTTCTGTTATGATATTAATATTATTCGTTCGCAGTTCAGTCGGTATATTATACTGCTGGTCTACGATCGTGAGGTGACGCGACGCTTGTGCAAGCGTATATTATGAGTTACCTACGACTTTTTATTTAAATCCTAGTAAAGTTGTTTACATCATAATATTATAGTGTTAGGAAAAGTATATTATTAAGAAATATTTTTAAGTATGAACCTATCTACCTAGTTCAAGAATCAATTAAAATGCCGCGAGTGGGACAAATTGGTCTTATTTTACTGTTATAGATACATATTCTGATATTTTAATTATTGTTATACTCGTAGATAGGTATACAATATTAGGTGTTATATTATAGCAGAAAAAATAACATGATATTTTAATATAGCATAACGTTATAATATAATATATAAATATAACATTTCCGCACACCTTTAATCGTCAGTCACAGCCGTGACTGTGGTTAAACTGAAAGAAAAACCTACTGTGTAATGGATGCCTAAGTTATGCAGTGTTACCACCTAGGCTAATACGTATGTTTATTGGTATATTTATCTTTATTTATGTTAGTTTCTTTAGCAAAATACTTACTGTCTTACTCAATGCTAGCAAACATAATCAGGGGGCTTACCTTACCATCAGCAAATAAGAAACCATCCTTTAAGCCTTTCAGTTCAAAAGCAGGCCTTAAACAGGACTGCTTATGAACTAGACTCGAACTAAAATCGAGGTCATTGTACGAAAAAGTATGGTAGTTCAATATAGGTCCTGCTTTAAGGCCCCAGTTCGGATGAGGTAGATGTAGTTTCAATTTTAGTGATTTTGGCACAGACCTGGGGCCGTACCGACTAACTTACATGGCTATCGTAATCGCTTTCATTTGACAGATGGAGGTGACACATTGCTACTTTTATTTGGCATAAATAAAAACTTACCAAAGAAAAGTAGCAAAGTATCACATCCATCTGTTAAATGATAGCGATTAAGATAGCCATGTAAGTTAGCCGGTAGGCCTTCCCTGTCTGTGGATACATACAATTTAATAAATATTAAGAAGAGGAAAATAGCGTTGCTTTCAAGTTAGACCAGTGTCGAAAATTTAACATTTATTATCAAGAATACCTAAATTAAAAATAAAAGATCGATTTGGTTTACGAAACTTTTTTCGCTTCTCCGAATCAGATTTCGAAGAATTACTTTCATTCTAATTTGGCGCACAAAACGCTAGTGAGTTGTCAAAACGACAGATGATCATGATATAACCCTGCCCCTTGAGCCGGGCAAAATGTTTTGTGTACGTGTTTTCCACCGGTCATTGAAAGCAAAAACATTGATTTGTTGGGACGATTTTGTTGAATGTTGAGATGTTTGTGTTGTGTAGGGCAAAACACGCGTTATGGACCCGACTGACGAGCGATGCTTGACGGCTTGACATCAAGCGCGTAAGTATTTTTAACGAATAAAGAACTGATTGAGAAAGTTATTACCTACGAGTTTAAGTTGTAAGCATAGACATAGAAAAATTTCGCATGGTTGTAAGTAAATTTTCGAGACAAATCAATGACAGCTTGACAGAGAGAGTTAACACAAGGACATAGCATAGCATAACTTGTAATGTCACAGCACAAAATCATAGACTCGACATTACAAAGAAGGTGCGTAGCCTTACTCCTTTACATCCCGTCGCGTTTTTCTAGCTCTATGCTAGGCCTATAAGAGCGCTAAGCTCTTTTATCCGTGGCTTGAATAGCGGCTTGGTTAGGAAGTCGGCTAGTTGCTTCGCTGCTTCCACTTTCAAGACCTTTAGGTTTCCTGTAGTCACACATTCACGCACAAAGAAATGTCGTATCTGAATATGTTTCGTCCTCTGATGTCTTTCGTACGGTGGGTCATGGGCCAAACGTATCGCAGACTCACTGTCGAGATGAAGTTCTGAATGGACGTCTCCAGCTGATGTCATCGCATGTGCTTAGTCGGTGTAGCTGTCAAACTTCCTTGTCAAAGTTCATTCTTGTCAAAAATACATGATTAAATTGTAAAAAATATCATTTGTGATTTTACAAAAGATGTCTGAATTAATTGACCTGCAGGTAGGGTTGGGTAAATTTCACGAAAAAATTCAGTCTGTGAAATATTTAGAATAAGTTTCATTTTGGTTTGAAATATTTCCCTTTAGAGTGAAATTTATTTTTGAATTTTAACTGGCCTAAGGTAATCAATAATATAATCAACATAATTATAGAATAAAACAATAAACAAGAAAGTTGACTTAAATTATGAATAATTTTGGCTATTTTACAACTTTAAATACCAAAATATTCAGTGAAGTTCGAGAGACAAACAATCATCATTATTATGTTCAATAATAAAACTGTACTTTGACTCAAATTTGAACAATAACGGACCATCACCTTTAAAATTACATATAATAAAAATATAAAGAAAAGTAAGTACAGCCTCGTGTACAAGGGTGCTTTTGAGGAATCCCAACCGCAAAACAACAATAGTAAAGTGTATTTTTATCTCATTCATAACATACGTCTCATGACGTCATGACATTACAAAATAGCTACATACGTGTAAAACAAAATTCTTGTGATATTACTAATAGCCTCAGACCAAATAAAAAAGTTTTATTTGATCTGAGCTAATAGCTAAGTTAAAATATCTAAAGATTTAGCTCGATAAATAGTTTGATGAATTTGCTCAACAGTAAAATCTAAATTATGTCAATAATTTTCATTTAATACATTAAAATAGTAAACTTATTCAGAAAATAAGGGATTTCTAGTACTAAATAAATTTCACTCAAAACTGAAATATTTCAACCTGTTTTGAAAGATTTCATAAATCCTTACTAATATTATAAATGCAAAAGTCCGTTTGTTTGTTTGTTTGTTACGCCTTCACGTCTTAACTACTGAACCGATCATCATGAAATTGTGCATACACGTTGTTAGGGGTACAGCAAAGGACATAGGGTACCTTTCATCCCGAGGGATAGCAAAAAACCTTTCCACGCAGACGAAGTCGCGGGCGGCCGCTAGTTTCATATAAATTTAATTTTCATTTCATTGTTCACTGGACCCATCCCTACCTGCAGGTGTTTTGTGAAGATACGAACGAAATAATAATATTAAACTGATGTTAAGAGAGCTGGCAGTGGTAATAAGTATTTTGAAGCTTTGATGGTTTATAAAGGTGAACGCTGACCTAGCCGCACCGCACGCACTGCAGTCCCTACAGTCATCGCTTCCTCGCATACCTGTCCGCGCCGCAGTCCCCGCAGCGGCCGCAGCGTCCGATGCCTCCGATGCGTCCGCTGCGGACGCTGCGGCTGCATCGGCAACGTCGCGGGCACAGAGAACAGATCCATACATTACAGTCGATAAACGCCTTTGATGTCGGTTGGACAACCTACCGAATTACATTTAGATTTGTTGCATTGCCAGATGTTAACGCGACACTTTATTTTATAACCACGTTTCTGAATTTGTGTCTTTGTTTAAGCACAAATTTAGCAAGCTAGACTTGAAACTTTGAACATAGGTAGGTCAGAACTGGAAGGCAATCATGGTGTCATTGAGCTGATCTGATGTGGAGCCGGATTAAAGCCACTGGAACTCTGTAATAAAACCATGCAACCCCATATCGAGTTTGAGCTCTCGAGCGAGAGCCAGAGAGAAAATGTATCAAGTTCTTTCGCTCTGACTAATGGGGAATGTCCGAAAAAAAAATGGCTGAATATTTTTTTATAGGTAGGAATAAGCTCCCTTAGTTTTTGAAAAAAGTTTCAGAATTTTCGGTTTCGTCAAAATTTTTAAATAAATTAAAGTCTCTTCGACGTCACAAATGTAGGAAAGTAACAGCAGAATGGCGATTATACCTTTGCCACCACCTGCCACACTTAGAGCATCTAAGGCTTCACACAACCAAGATCGCGCCTATTTCAATTATCCCACATATTGTTCAGTTGCGTAGACACTTGTACCACAAAACTGCACCAATTTTAAGACACAATATCCACTATGAATCAATTTGCAAATAATTAAAATAGACACCGAACCGAACTTGACAAATGGCGCCAAAAAACTTCAGTGTCAATAAAAAGAAAAAAAGTTTTGACATTTTGTGTTGAAACTTATTTTTTAATAGCATGTTGTGGTTATGACAGGTGGTGGCAAAGGTATAATCTCTATTCTGCTGTTACTTTCGTATATTTGTGAAGTCGAAGTGACTTTATTCTTTATTTTTATTTATACGCAACCAAAAGTTCTGAAACTTTTTTCTATTACTAAAGAAGCTTATTCCTACCATAAAAAAAATATTCAGCCAAATTGATTTTTTTCGGACATTCCCCATTTACCAACCAATTTATAAGCTATCAAAGCTTCAAAATACTTATTACCACTCCTTGTTCTCGCAACATCAGTTTAATATAATTTGTAGTTCGTATCATCACAAAACACCTGCAGGTCAACAAATTCAGCCATCTTTTATAAAAATCACAAATAAGAACCATAACGACAAAACAATTACATACAATTTAACCGCGTATTTTTGACAAGAATTAACTTTGGCAAGGTAGTTTGACAGCTTCATCAATTACGCACACAGTGCTCTGGTGGAATATGGTGAGCGTCGTTAGCACATTTTTTTATTGACAACGGGATAGTGCTTGGCCTTCACCTCACCTGATGTTAAGTGACGATAAGGCCGAAGGTGAGGGCGCATTGGTCTCATTGGTCATAGAAAAGTTCTTCGTAACACGCCAACGGACAACCAAAGCACAACGCAACAAACCACATACTCAACAAACGTATAATAAAAAAAATATTACATTTCATATTTTTCATTAAAAGCTACCTACTTAGTTCAACGACATCTAGTTCTTTTTTATGAACTACTTTTCTTTCTTAAACTGCCTTTTGAAAACCGCTCATTACCCAAATTGTCAATCAAATCGTATGGCGATGGCTAGACGCTCAGTAAATACTGTGATCCATCGCCATAGAAGAAATTTTAACCATGGAATGTAATTTGTATGGAATGTTCAATATTATACTTTCCATGGTTAAAATTTACTCTATGGCGCTGGACCACAGTATTTACTGAGCGTGTAGCTGTCGCCTATCATGTAGTGGGAAGTTGGAGATAAATCCAAATTTAAAATTGAATGAGATTGGGCGTCGTGTGGACAGCCAATTCAATTCAGTTGTCGATTACTGCACAATTTAAGTTGCCAATCAAATTGTGTCGTCTGGAATAAGCTTAATGCTGTAAGCGTGAAAAAGTGCGGGCACATTTGTCTGACGCCACGTGTTAACACGCCGCGCCGTATTTGTGTGCCCCCGTAACATGACCATCAAAACTCGATATATATCGCGTGATATAGCGTTTTATCACGTCTAACTGTCAGAAAGACAATGGATTTTGACAGTTGAGTGTCCATAAAATGCTATATTACGCAATATGTATCGTGTTTTGATGATAAGTGTGATCCTAGTACAAACATTTACTATGAAAACCGATGCCATCTGACGGCGTGTTAGCACGTGTTAACGTGTGGCGGGGGTCGTCAGTCAAATGTGCCCGAACCTTGATTCGGATCGCGGCCTTTTGGTTGACATGAACATGACATAACATAATGAGTTTTTGGCGCCATTTCGTCGAGTTCGGTTCAGTGACTATTTTAATTATTCGCAAATTGATTCATAGTGGATATTCTGTCTTAAAATTGGTGCAGTTTTGTGGTACAAGTGTCTACGCAACTGAACAATATGTGGGATAATTGAAATAGGCACGATCTTGGTTGTGTGAAGCCGAGACTTTTACTGTAGTGGTAGCTACCTCGGCAGAACTTACCGAGTAAACTGTCTTGGTGCCAAATGCTCCAAGCAGCATTGGAATGCGATGCA
The DNA here is from genome assembly GCA_943789525.1 of Agriphila geniculea. Taxonomy (NCBI): domain Eukaryota; kingdom Metazoa; phylum Arthropoda; class Insecta; order Lepidoptera; family Crambidae; genus Agriphila; species Agriphila geniculea. Next base: position 17,345,332 of record OX038883.1, on the reverse strand, counting down.
CCCGCATTTTAATGTAAACTGAAACAATCTACCACTGAAATATTCAACATTTGACACTGGCAAAAATTACTTCCAAGAAGAAAGTAGATTGCCAAAACAAAAATAAGAAGAACATGACATATTAGTTATCTGTGGTTGACTGACAGTGACAGTTGCTGTTAATTTGACAGTCATAAACATAGACGTATTAGTGTTGCCAATCTGTGGGGAATTCCCAAATATGCGGGGATTTTCAGTTCGATTGGGTAATTTATGGGGAGAGCGTCAATGTGGGGAAAATGCGGGGAATTAGGGTTTTTAGATATTTACACTAGAACTGAACTTGGAAGTAATAAAAGTAGTTAGAAGTATTTCTAAATTATGTTTATTAAGATCAAGTTTTACTCGGCTTCAGCTTATCCAGTAGGTAGGAAGGTTTTTTAGAGTTTATTTAATAGCAATATTAAATAGTAATAAGTAATAAACAGACCCCGAATTACGTAAAGCTGTTGCTAACAATTCTCGATTGAAATCGCAGTTGCATTGCTGCTTTAAGTAAGATAGTTGTCACATTGGTTCATACTAAAGCAGCAATGTCACTGCGATTTCTGTCAAAGTTGATTGCAACAAAGTTAGACAATCAGCCTTCTGGGCACTGATGGCAAATACTATAGAAACTCTCTGATGGAATGCCATCAATACCTTGTTTATCACTTATTAAAAACAAGTATTTTTCTTATGAAAATAATTATTCCACAAATCCGTTTATCTAAACACGTTAAATTAAACGCTACAAATATTTTTGTTTATTTACCAACAATGTTTTCACCCTTGTATTAGTGATTTCGTTAGTAAAAAAAAAACATATTTTTTTTAAAAACTTACAAAAAGAACTACAAGAAGTAGATTCAAATCATCAATAACACATTAAATAACATATTTAATGTTTTTTTTTTCATTTATGTTTGGCAACAAACAGTCGTACATGAGATATAGCAGTATATTATATGAAATATATTATTCTAAGTAATAGACCTAATAGTGCCTACAATATCTACTTTTAATCTACTTTTTTTTTAGGTATTTTGAAGAAGATTTTGATAAATATGTTTGATGATTTATAAGAATAGAACTTTTATTTCGTTGATGAAAATTTGTGGGGAAAATGTGGGGAATTTTGATTTTGTTTTCCCCATATTTGGGGATTTTCAGTCAGATTTTTGGGCACCGTGGGCATTGGCAACCCTTTGTATATGACAACAGTGTTGCCAATTTAGGGTAATTTACCCTAGATTTAGGGTAATTAATATCCAGCAGGGTAAATTTTAGGGTATAGATTTTCTTAGGGTATTTTTAGGATTATAGATTGTCTTAGGGTATTTCTTAGGGTTATAGATTGTCTTAGGGTATTTCTTAGGGTAAATCTTGTGTTAACATTACTCTTACAAAAACAATATTAGACAGAAGGATAACCATTTCTGTCCTATCAAAATGTTGATTTTATCCATTATCGTGTACTTATAGAAAAAATTTAATTACTTCTCTATACACGATAATTGCTATATATTAAATATTATATTGATTTACTTAGCTCATAAACATTTTAAATGTTCTTTATAAATTGCTAACCAAAATAAAAATTGGCAATGTAGAAACATGAAATAGAGAAAGTTAATAACCTAGAACATAATTATTGATTATACCATTAAATATTTTTGTGACTGTCAAATTAAAATTCAATAAAACACCTGTATAATTATATTCTATGGATATAGCAACTACTCAAATATATTTTTATTGCTATATGTATGATTATGTAACAAAAACCATGTCAGATCTGAAACAGGTGAACTGAACAACATTCTTCATGGAACATAGGTCAAAAACGAAAACATATATTTCATACTCCCATATAAAGTATTGCAAAATGTAGCTGACCGACTAGTAAGTTGGTCAGCTGAACAATAAACGATTTTTTTTATATTTTTTTTCCTTTCCATTACTATGGACATACGTTTTTGAAGAATGTTGTTCAGTTTTAGCAACAATACCACCTGTTTCAGTATCTAACAGGTGGTATTTGTTACAAAATACACATCAGCTTTAAAAAATCGATTTGACAGGCCAACGTTTATATGGGATGTGGTCACTGTTCTATTAATAATATGTAAATATTTATTGTTGTTTTATTTGTAAGGGAAAAAAACTTTAATGATGGATTTTTTATTTAGGGTATTTTTTCAAAATTATACAGAATCTAGGGTAAATTGAGACCAAGCCTAGGGTAATGTAAAAATCTGACCTGGCAACACTGTATGACAATGACATGACAGTTGACAACACAAACATTTGTTTGGATTTTTTAGGTTTAGGTTTTCAGGGTTTCATCTTCAACTTATCGACTTTAAATTCCAATTTGATCGAATTTTGATTTGATTTTCGCAATTGTTCGCAATAAAAATGTCTGTGATAGATGGATTAGTGGAAAACACCTGTCTTTCTTCAGTATTTGCTTGCGTATTTTTAACTTTCTGCTATGTTGCAAGTTTGTATGTCTGGAGGGCTAAATTAAACAGGTAATACAACATATGATTTTAATTTATTATATGCACAGAATATCCAATACTTTTCATCTAGGTATTGAGTTCCATTAGTAACTAAATGTGTGTAATTTGTTTCAGAGACCATCCTTCAGTTATCAAAAGAAGATTTTTTAGTGTTTCCTGTATAATGATTATAGCACCATTTTTCACTCAATATTTTCTGACTGATGAAACCATTACTCGTGGTGACCTTTTAACACAATTAGGTATTCGAACTTCAGGTTTGATTGTCGCATCTATACTGCCGCTAGTTTTAACAGCGATTTTATTCCTGGGTCCTTTGACAATGCACTTCTTATCAGGAACCTGGAAATTATATGCAGGTAATACTTGATTTTACTCCCTAGTAACGTAACGCTAATGTATTTTTAGGCATCCATTACACGGTAGGTTTTGCTTTCAGTTTAACCACAGTCACTGGCTGTGACTGACGATTAACCTACTGTGTTATGTAGTGACTGATGGCTGCATAATGTGATTTGTTCTTTTCATCAGTCAATCAGTCAAACGTAATTCAGGACTGATGGAATTTGACTGACGCTTGCATGACATGTAATGGCTGCTTAAGACTCCACTGTCCATCTGTTTGTCACCAGGGGCCGAACCGGCTAACTTACATGGCTATCGTAATCACTTTCATTTGACAGATGGATGTGACACCTTGCTTCTTCTATTTGGCATAAATAAAAACTTACCATAGAAAAGTAGCAATCTATCACATCCATCTGTCAAATGAAAGTGATTATGATAGCCATGTAAGTTAGGCGGTACGGCCCCAGGCTGTATCTCGTGAACTATGATAACTAGACAGTTGAAACTTTCACAGATGATGTATTTCTGTTGCCGCTGTAACAACAAATATTAAAAACAGAATTAATTAAATATTTAAATGGGGCTCCCATACAACAAATGTGTTTTTTTGCAGTTTTTTGGTACGGAACCCCTTACCCCACCTACGCGAGTCTGACTCGTGAGTGACTCGCACTTGGCGGGTTTTTTTGTTCACTGATAACTAGAACTATTTGTCATTATTAATTTTTACAGAACCATTGTACTGGATATCAAGTTGGCAGGACTTAGTGTGGGTGCGCAATCATTTTGTTGCCCCCCTCAGTGAGGAGTGGGTGTTCCGAGCATGCATGATGCCCCTGTTATTACAGTGCATCAATCCAATGACGGCTGTGTTTGTCGGGCCACTGCTATTTGGTATAGGTATGTCATACTTGTAGAGGATTGTAATATTTATAATTATTTTAAAATAAAATACCAAACTTAAAAAAAACTAGTTGATTGACTGATGTACTATGGGCAACATCGTCGCTTAACCAGTTTGCAACAAAATTCGTGTGCGCTCGTATCGCCCCTGCACGAACTAAACGTATGTGACAGCGGGAGCGGCGTGCAAGCGATTTTAACCTTAGCAGTGGTTAAGCGACGCTTTTGCCCATGGTGCCACAGAATATACAGGGTTATTTGTAAAACACCAACAACCTCACAGGAGTAGTTTACTAACATCATAAACAGCAACATTTGTTTGCAATTACAGTATACAATAATAGTATTTTGTTCTACAATTTTTCCAAAAACAGACAAAAAAAAATATTTTGATTTCCATACAATATGTCTAAACAGCTTGATCAAGTTTTGTATGAAAAGTAGATTTTTAGGGTTCCGTACCCAAAGGGTAAAAACGGACCCTATTACTAAGACTCCGCTGTCCGTCTGTCTGTCACCAGGCTGTATCTCATGAACCGAAATAGGTAGAAAATTGAAATTTTCACAGTTGATGTATTTCTGTTGCCACTTTAACAACAGATATTAAAAACAGAATAATATTAATATTCAAGGGGGGCTCCCATACAACAAACGTGTTTTTTTTGCCGTTTTTTTACTCGATATTAATAACGACAACAGGTAAACAGTTGAAATTTCCACATATGATGTATTTTTGTTGCCGCTATAACAACAAATACTAAAAACAGAATAAAATAATATTTAAAGGGGGCTCCCATACAACAAACGTAATTTTTTTGCCGTTTTTTGGTACGGAACCCTTCGTGCACGTGTCCGACTTGGCCGGTTTTTTTTTTGTTTTCGGAAAAGTCGTAGAACAAATGTTGTTTATGTCATAAATTATGATGTTAATAATCTACTCCTATAAGGTTGTTGGTGATTTACTATAATAGTACTAGTGTACAGAAGTAAAAGTTGCACTCTGAAAAATCATTTAAATAAAAAGCGACTCTTATTATTTATATTATTTAGAAGGGGGGATGCCAGCGAGGCCGGACGGGTGGATCACCCGTCACTCCCGGGAAATGCCCCAAAACAACTCCCAAAAAAAAAGCGACTCTTGCTCTGACACAATAAAGTGAAATTCAGATCGCACAGCGCTCTCTTCTAGAGCTAGAGATAGATAATGTAGTCATTATATTCACCTAACAGTAGCTCTTGTCTTTTCTGTCATATGAAATTTGTCCTCGCTGAGGACGCTGAGCGCTTCATATTTACACGCGGAGTGACAGAGCCCTGATAATACACATAGTACTAATGTCTATTCTGTATATAATACTAAGTACCTACTTACTAAAAGCTACAAAAGATTTTCTCTTAACGGCTTCTCTTTTCTGGTTGGCAATTAATTATAAGTAATTGGTACTTGTTTTGTTTACAGCTCATTTCCATCATATGTTTGAAAGAATGAAGACTGGCTTTGATTTACAAACGGCACTAATGATCTCATGTGAGTATAATAGACATCTTTGATGTAAATCCAATAATGATCTATCTGGTATAGTGTTGTAAAAAAACTGTTTTTTTTCTAACGTGAAAAAAAACGTGAAAAAAAACATGAAAAAAACGTGTTTTTTTTCTGGAGCATGTTTTTTTTCAAGAGTACAGAAATTAAAATTATTAAGGAAGTTTCCGTTAAAGATTAATACTTATGAGTTCATAATAAAGTTTTCTGATCATTTTTGAATCTACATTACTTCCTTGGTTGAAAAGTATAAAGTTTTCAACAGTTGGCAGCATTTAAAGACTCGCATGGTAAAACTTATTAAGAACGAAGAACAGTGTCTCCGGTTTGGGGGGGTTTCCCCATTGTGTGGTAAATTTTAATTATTGGGGAAAAAAGAAAATTGTTCTTTATACAAAACGTAACATTTAAGGGAACAATAATTCGCGTTGGGGGAATTTTTTTAATTTTCTATTCATACAAATGTACCATTTATGGGAAAAATAAAATGAGATCTGGGAAAAAATTGAAATTCATATCTGGAGACACTGACGAAGAATAAAAATCTAATATATACTTAATCATCGATTTGATTAAATAAAACATATATTTTCCAAACATTGTGTTCTTGAAAAAAAAACCAAATTTAGAAAAAAAACAATGGTGCTGTTTTTTTTTCATGTTTTTTTTCAACATTGTGAAAAAAAAATGTTTTTTTTCATATTGCATCACTAATCTGGTAACTAACCAAAATAAGACACGATAACTATCTGAGACATCCGCATAGCACTGTAGTAAAACTGTAAAGTCATATATAAGCTGACTTTATATTATGAATACAAATTATTACTATGAATATACAAGGCGTATTTGTAACCACTCTCTAAATTTTAAGGATGTATTCAGTCCATGAAACTGAACAACTTTCTCTAAGAAACATAGGGTCAAATATGTAAAAAAAAATGACTTTTCATACAAATCCAAAGAGATCATGTGATCAGTTTAGTATGGGATGACCAAAATTTTTTGGCGTATTTCGACACATGTTTCATGGAGAAAGTTGTTCAGTTTCATGGACTGAACACATCCTTAAAATTTCGAGAGTGGTTACAAATGCACCTTGTATGCAGCAGTAGCATTTAAATCTTTTTTGCACTTGTTTCAGCATTCCAATTTGCCTACACTAGCCTGTTTGGGGCATATTCTGCATATCTGTTTGTTAGGACAGGTAAGAAACGAAAAAAAGGCAATAAAAATGGCATGTAACTTATACTTCTCAGTGATTTACTTTCAGTGGTCCTACCATGAGTTGATGCAAACTGTTTTCGTTACCGTAAACTATCTTTTTCTCTCTTTCACTCGCATTGACTATAAACAGTATATCCGATAGCTTAGGTTTGCATCAATAGTAGAGCTGCAGCTGCAAATCCTAGTTGATTTTACGATATGTTAGAAAAAAAAACCGTCCATACGTGGGTTAAGGTTTTTATTTGAATGAAGTTTATATCAATTAGATACTAAAAAATGTGAAAAACCACATTAGTAATTTTTATAATTTCATAGTATAGGGCATTATGCAGCTATAATGATCATGATGATTGTCAGCTAGATGAAGTAGAGTCCAGCCCTAAGATTACGTAATCTGTTGCTAACAATTTTCGATTGAAAGCACAGTTACATTGCTGCTTTAAGAAAGATAGTTTTCATATTGGTTTTTAATAAAGCAGCAATGTAACTGCGATTTCTGTCAGTTGATTGCAACAAAGTTACATAATCAGCCCACTGGTCACCGAAAGATGAGATAGAAATGTTGGCGTCACTTTCCCTGTTTTAACAATTAAGTACAGGTTAAGTTATTGGAAACTGATCCCTAAAGTAAGGTGCAAAATTAAGGCAAAATTAGTTCCTTTTCCTCTTTAGACGCATAATATCAGATACGCAAAATACCAACTCGAGATTTTGTAGTGTTTTGCGGATTTGTAGAAAAAAATACGTAAAATACCAACTACTTATTAATCCCATAAACGCAAAACACCACCTGGGACTTAGAATTATTTAGTAGGAATGTAAAGGAGCTAATCAAAGTACCTGTTCACCAGATCCGGTCAGCATTTTCCCCACAGCTGAGTCCTAACTGCTTGGAGAGTTGGTCTAACAGGGCAATCAGGCTATTGAAAAGTACTAGGCTAGCATTAATGTAAAGGAGGTCTTATCATATTCCCCACAGCCCTCAACAGGAGTCCTGACTTCTGGAGACTTCGTCTTTACTGGTAGCAAATCAAAGTAGGTACTAGAAGTCGTTTTTTCAATTACGAAAAAGTTGGTGTTATGCGTAGTTGGTATTTTGCGTAAATCAAAGTTGGTGTTCTGCTTAGTTGGTATTTTGCGTAAGTGGTATTTTGCGTTTATGGCGTATTGCGTAAAGGTGGTATTTTGCGTATGTGGTATTATGCGTCTAAAGACTTTCCAACCGAGTCTTATCTTTCGTTGACCAGACTCTAACATTAAAAAAAGTATTATGGTAACTTAAATAATTATTTCTTGTCCTAGGTCATTTCGCCGCTCCCCTGATAGCTCACATGTTTTGCAACCACATGGGTTTCCCCAATTTTGGGGAGATCAGTCAGTATCCACCAATGCAGAGGGTACTTATTAGTATTAGTTTCCTGTTAGGCTTCTCTTTATGGTGTTTACTGCTCTCTCCCATGACCAGTCCAGATATTTACGACAACCGATTACATTGGGATACATAATTTGAGTTTTAAACTTTCACAGACTTATTCTAAGTTTACTGACACATCTCATACCGCGATTACACATTCGTGCTCGATATTCGCTTCGCCATTCGCGCGAGTCATGACGAAACTTTCGGTGCCGACGCGAACCACAGTTCATCAGTTCATCAGCGGTTCCCGAAATCTTTTGGCTACGGAACCCTTTATGGTTCACTGTTTTAGGTTGGGACTCTAGCTCAAGTAAGAAGTAAACTAACTGTAACATTGCTTTTTTTACGTTTAATCACACCATATGAGGCTTTTTGGGTGGCTTGGTGTTCGCATCTTTTAGGTATAGTTTGACTTTAAAAGAAGGACTTCTTATGATAAAAATATTTATTTGGTAGACCAAAAAGATATTTACTTAACTCATGAATTTTCGCGCAACTCCTGAGAGCCTCTTACATAACCCCAGGGTTCCGCACGGAACACTATTTGGGAACCGCTGGTTTACACATTCGCGCGGTAAATATTCATTTAGATTTTGGACGCTCGCACGCGACCATATAGTTCATTTTAACTTGTGGAAAGTTCGCAATTAACGCTCGTGCCCTTTGACTCGCGTCCGAAAAACCGCTTTGAACGCGGGTGCGCGAGTCTCGAGACGAATAGCGAGATTAGCGAGCTTTAGCCTGTAGCCAATGTCACATTTGCAAATGTTACTTGGGCTAGGGGGTTTTGTCTGCATATCGTCGGTGGGCTGTGAAAACTCCAAATTTTACAGGAGATGCAAAAAACAGTATAGTGAAAATTTTTCTTTAATTTCTCATTTACATCAATAGATGACACTACCATTATCAAATCTGAGTTTCTTCGACGTAGACATGTATTACGATTACGAGGTTTTCTCACGAAAAACAACTTATAGAGTTTTTCACTAAATTTGCGACTTACGAGGGTTTCACAGCCCGCCAACAATATGTGATTTCTTTATTCGCCTCGCCCCGCGCCACTCGCGCGAATGTGTAATTGCTGCATGATGTTTAATTAATTACCTAAATGGATAGTACAATCGGATAGTTGCAAAGAAAACCTATTATTGTGATTGAATTATTTGATTCTTATTAGATATTTGTGTGGTTTCTTGATGGTTATTCAGGACACACATAATCTATCTATGTACTTATATTGGTTCTTCCCTTATTCCAATTTCAATGTTCAATTAAATTAAAGTTTTAACCAATATATTTAACATAGTTGATAGAGCTTGTAAACACAGGTTCCAGATAAATCCCAATTAACTTATGTATTTGACACATAATTTCATAGAAACTCTGATTAACTTTTAAATTGAACCAGAAGATATCCAGTCAGTACTTGTGAATTTCGCCCTGAATAAATAAATACAACGTGGTACAAAATAACCCCTAATACCGAATATGGTAGATAGGGAGCCAGGGACCAACAAACTGAACAGTTGAATACATACAAACAGTTTGATATTTTCGTTGTTAATTTTTTTATGGAACAGCTGATTTTTTTTCGCGATTTCAGAGTTGGTCCCATAGTAAAAGTTGTTCAGTTTGATGGTCCCTGTAGCAGTATGATCGCACCGCTAACATCACTCCCCCGCCTTTCTTGAAAGACTCGTTCATAGGCCAGTGACGCTCCAGTCTCCCATCATGACGGGCGTGTGCTGCTGGCTGCTCCATGGGCGGTATGGCTTCGTGTGCAGAACTGCCACGTCGGTGTAGTTTAGTTATCAGTCCGGTCGTGGGCTGCCGTGATGCCGTCTTTCGCCAGTCACCAAGTCGTTGCCGCAGGATCAAGTCGCATTTTTTGCTAATCGTGGACCTTGATGGCTTCTCCAAATCGACCTTATGAGGGGTGGGTATACCTTGATGATGCTCCAGAAGGTTGCTGCTGTCCAGTGTCGGTGGTCACTAATGTTGAGGCAGGATCTTTTCACCATATATTCAGCGAAAAGGGAAGTACTTCCACCGAGCTAGGTGTCTGTGCTCGGGGACCGCGGTCCAACTGCTTGATGTTGGAATTTGTATTTATGCGAAGTGCTTAGAAAACTTCGATATCGTGAGTTAGGTCTCCATACATTTCTGTCCCTAGTCCCTATTTACCATATTCGGCATTATGGGTTATTTGGTAACACGTATATTAAGATTGATAAAATGTTTAAGAAATGCAATAGATTTAAACTCTGCACAACATTTTAAAAGTTGTGATGTGATTGGTGGAGTTGAAAGAAACTTTAAAAAAATAAAAAGTTATATTCAATAACAAATAATGTAAGATAATAAGAAAGTATTTTAAATAACTGTAACGCAGTATAGTTGGTAATCATGAGGGAACTAAATGCTTTGATTGCTTTGGTGACATTTAACCCGTGCCTATTTGATGTAAAATGTTGTTATTAATTTATTACGTTGTTGCAGACATTTCTTAAGGCTAAGGCGATATTATATGCAACACAATACTAGTGCCTCTTCAGCAAAAAAATAATTACTGTGTAAATACACAATTTATTTAAAAATGGTCCCCTCGCAAAATATCAATAATTGTTATTCAAAAATACACAAACTCCGTGACAAATAATTGTTTGCAGTTTTGGTGGTGAAAAATAGCTAAAAACGGCCCCTTGTTTTGTTTTTTGTCGAGAAAAAACCACCAATAAATTATCTGTCATTAATTTGTGTGTTTAGATATAACATTGATATTTTGCGTGGGGACCATCAGCTTGGATTTTTAGTAAATTGTGTATGTACACGGTAATTATGTTTTTGCGGGAGTGGCGCTAGCACATGAGTAAAAAAACGTATTTAATGTCGCCTTAACAGAGCTTATTTTCTATACCGGGTGTATGGGACAGCTTGGCCAAAACTGAAACAGTAGCTTCAGACCATGATTTATGATTGAAAATAGCTGGAATTTTCCTCAGGAAAATTTTCTAATTTTCCGACTTTCTTCCGAAGTTATCAACACATCACAGATTAAGTGGAAGAAAAGTCGGAAAATTAGAAAATTTTTCCTGAGGAAAATTCCAGCTATTTTCAATCATAAATCATGGTCTAAAGCTACTGTTTCAGTTTAGGCCAAGCTGTCCCATACACCCGGTATTGATATTATTTAGATAGAACCTAGGTTATGTACTTTTTTAAAATCTATTGGTTATATTAATATCTTAATCATGTGCCATGATGAGTCAACGACTATGATGTTTTAATAAGAAAGTCATTAAAAAACAGAGAAAACGTAATGTTATTTTCACAGGGTTTGTTGTTAAGGGTTTGTGCAACAAAATGCCTCACTAGTCAATTCATGTGTTGTTTAATTTTATTGTTAAGTATTTTATTATATAGAGAGCTTGACTACACTTTGAAAACTTTTGTGATTAGGTGTAATTTTACTAAGTCAGTAGTTTATTTGAAAAAGATTTAATAAAGTCTTACTACGTTTTTAAAGGTTTTATGTTTCAGTCAACACAATACGTAAATTACTTAGTTATTATAAAAAAAAGCTATTTAGGATTAGGTAGTCTTCATTTTTATTAACTGACTAAAATACCAAAATGAGCGGGAATGGATAAAATGTTTTAAGGAAAAGCTAGCAGTAGAATTTTCTTTTTCTTAACTCGTGATAGATAAGACTATAAGACGTCCCATGGGCAACAGCTTCGCTTAAGGTTAAAATCGCTTGCACGCCACGCCTGTGACAAGTGACAACATACGTTTATTTCGTGCAGAGGCGATACACGCACACACGAGAATTTTGTTGATAATTTCTAAAGTGACGCTGTTGCCGAAAAATATGGCTGCAATCGGAGTACAAATTTTCTCCACTTACAGATAGTTGATCGGTCGGCGGTCTTTAGATTTATAACTACTAGAATGACCATTTTTCAATGCTCTATTTTTTGCACACGTAGCTGTTGTCTTTTGTGAAAAGTATTATTGTATTACATCTATCGATATATTGTAAATATTTTGCAAAATCACTTTAGTATGGATAGTTTCACTAATACTATTTACGTTTTTTATCTAAGTAATAAGTATCAGTTTATCAAAAACTGTCAAACTCAGTGATATTGGATAAGATCGAAGTTGATTGAAGAATTCAAAATATTGTGTTAACCTAGCGTTTCTTCTATGCTTGTAATATCATCTTATTCTCTTATTGAAAGGGATGAGACTCACCTGTACTGTCGCAAGTAATATAAACCGTATCTCTATCAATATACAATGGAATATTTTGACATAGAGCAAAGGGTACTATTACTACACGTGATCTTATTTCAGTATTAAATTGTAACAGTCAAATTAAAATCGTCCAGAAAAAATAAAACTGAAGTCGACAATCTATTCTATGAAGTTACAAATTAAATAAAGTATGTAGGTACTTACCTACTTTTATACATCACAAAACTTCTCATTTGCCTAGGGTTTTTATTTGCTATTTGGTTCCAATATAGACTATTTCCGCTACTATTAAATACCCTTTTAACGTATTTTATAAAGTTTACCTCACACTTAAGAATGTTAGTTGTAGCTTAAGCCATTAAATTACATACAAATTGTAAGTTTTTACAGATCAAAGAAATTTATTTATCACTTAATGAATAGAAAAATTGTGCTCATTATAAATAAATATAATTTTTATACGTTATCTGTGCTTTTATTTTTGGTGTGTTCAGTTCATACACTGTATAATAAATGTAGAATAATAACAGTATAAGACCCTCGCACAATCGCATTGATGCCACCGCGCGAATGGCGGTTTATAAAACCTTCGGCGGTTAGATTCAAGTGAAAGATTTCGGCCGTTAGATCCAAGTGAAAGATTTCGGCGGTTAGATCCAAGTGAAAGATTTCGGCGGTTAGATACAAGTGAAAGATTTCGGCGGTTAGATCCAAGTGTACGATTACAAAGAATTGGATAGAAAAAGTGTGTGGTTGTAGGTCTAAAGTACTTTTAGGAAGAAAAATCACTAATATATTGTAAATAATTTATTTACTTCATTTCTCGATTATTGTACATGTAGACTTCAAGCTAGTAAAATATAAAGGCTTTATTTAATTACACTATTGATTCCTACAAAGGTATAGTACATCTAGAATAGTATAGGTAGATTTAATGTCAATATTCCACAGAAATTCAGACAACAAGAATTAACAATTATTGTAGGTATCTATCAAATGTGAACAAATTATGGTTCACTTTACAACATCAATAAATAAATAAATTGGGTATAATCAGTGAAAATTAGTGATTAGTAACATACTAACAACATTTATATTCATAAATACATAGTATTTTCGTCGAAATAGTGCTATTTCATGCTTTCTTTACAAAATTTATAATATTTGAATATTTTCTGTGTCCCAAATACGCATTAGTTTTTGGGGCAGGTAAAAATACTTCTTTACTTTTTCATATCCACTTGGAATTTTACAATAAGCAAATAATTAAGCTAACAGCATTTTATTATTTATAAATAAATCGAGAACATTTTCCACCTGGAATATTAAATCAGTCTTTTGATGACATTTGATATTGCTCCACATCAGATAATGAATTGATGAAACTGACCAATTTTTCATGGAGCTATTTAGAAATTAATTGTCACAAGAAATATAACTACCTAATTATATTTAGGAATCAAAATTAATACAAAAGTTTAAATATTGAAACTTGAATCTTTTTAAATAATTACACATAGAGCGTGTATCACAATCAAAAAGTTCCCAGTAACTTACTTGACAGATGCTTTGACAGTTGTGATGTGAAAAAATATGTCAAATCATTTGTCAAGTAAGCTACTCAGCAGGCCTATTTTGTAACTCAACTGGCAGCTTAAAATGATCATCACTGATCTAAGTTTTAAGTACATGCTCGGTTTTTGTAGAGAGCATAACATTGATTTTTACTGTAGCAGCAATCCTTACTAATATTATAAATGCGAAAGTCCGTTTGTTTGTTTGTTTGTTACGCCTTCACGTCTTAACTACTGAACCGATCATCATGAAATTTTGCATACACGTTGTCAGGGGTACAGAGAAGGACATAGGGTACCTTTTATCCCGAAAAAAAGTATTGTTCCCGAGGGATAGTAAAAAACCTTTCCACGCAGACGAAGTCGCGGGCGGCAGCTAGTGTACTTATAACTTAGATCAGTGATGATCATTTTTAAGCTGTCAGTTGAGTTACAAAATAGGCCTGCAGAACTTTTTTGATTGTGGAACAGGCCCATAAAATATCTATAGCTGTCTCCTAACACAAAGTCAAATTTTACTAACCCAAGCTTTTGACGTAAAGGGTGAGTAATTTTCACAATGTAAAAGTAAGTTCTAAGTAGCTTTACTTGACAAATGATTTGACATATTTTTTTCACATCACAACTGTCAAATCATCTGTAGAACTTACTTTAAAATTGTGAAACGGGTCCTAAGTAAAACATTATTTTCAAGCAGACAGTTGGTCGAACATGTTATCACATAAATAATGAGTTCTATATTTCATATTATAGCAGTATCTCGCTGTGCTTAACTTAAGTATAACGACGACACGATTGAGATTAGGCATCTGCGGCAAATGTACAGTTCGCGCAATTTAACTTAAGCCCAACCATAGACAATGAAGCTTGCGCACTAAACATTTTCGTACCTAAAATTGCTACTGCGCCAGTCACATAATGGGTCAAGTTATTTGCGCGAGTTGTAACAAAAAGTATTTTTCATAAGAGCTTCAAAGTCAGTCCTAACTCCTGGCATCACTTGGACATCAACTAATTAGGCCTATCGCAGATAAAACTGCGCGACGGTTGAGCCGCTGTCGCACAGTCGCATGCTGATAGAAAACAACATAGCTCGGTAGAAGGAAAGGCGCAAATGAGTGCTTGCGTGATTCTCACGAATTTATTTGTCTCTTATTTGGTCACGCGTGCACTATAATGACGATGTAACGAATTAAGAGGTTTTATACAACACATTAGCGCCGCCTTTGGAAAGTAAAGTGTAAGTGTAAAAGTAACATGGTCACTTATAGCAATAAAACTCCATTAAACTAAATGGCAGGCTAGAAAATATTGTTTAAGCGATAAAAAGTACCACAAAGTTTCTTTGGAGTGCACTATAAAGAACACAATTCAAAATTGCGTTTTTATTTAAGAATTATGTTTATTTTTCAATGGCGGCGCTAGTGTGATAACCCTCTTAGTATATCCTTCGTGGTCGCCGGACTTTACGATGCTTTTAGAGCGACTACGGCACTGATAGGACACATGAAATCGTGGTAGTAAAGTTTTACACTCGCATTATACACTCTTTTTCTTTATAACACCTGTAGCACATCTCCGCCGCGAAACACCGCAGTACGACAAGCGAAACAAATGCGAAACAGCCTGTCTAATGCATAGATTTAACCATGATGCATGTTGTCTTACTTATACACGTGATTCCGTCCGATCGGCTCCGACTGTTGGCACACCTCCGCCGCGAAAATGATGACGAAATACCGGTACGTAGATGTGATCGTCATATATCGTCGTCGATAGAAGACAATAGGGAACATGCATAAGTCACCGATTTTGATAAATTTGAGCTTGATCGCTGCGGACACGTATAAAAACATGATGGAACAGAAAAATAAAAAATAAAATGTATTACTTTAGTTTTATCACACAAGGGAATTTTTTTTTTTTCGTTTTCGGATATAATGCACTTAACAGTCGGATAGAACATCAAATAAGAAATAATATTTTGTATGACACATATGTACTTAAACGCAATATTTAGGGAGATATTTGAAAATTCTTGGCTAACTACATACTAATGCACTGAAACGTGACACGAGTGACGTCACAAATATTGACCTTTTTGTATCGAGCGTTTTCGGCGGGTGCTGCTGCGTGCTAACTTCAAGTAACTATATAACGAGAAAAAAACACAAAAGAAAAGTTTTAATATTACAGTTGATCTTCTCACGCATTATACTTTTGATTTTGATACAAAAAAAATTGATGCATGTTCCCTATTCATGGCGGAACTACTGCAGTTTCGCTGGTATTGTTTCGCGGCGGAGGTATGCTACAGGCGATATCCCATTAGCTCAGCATTGAGCCCGTACACAGTTTGCCGCTCTCTCGCTCGCACATTTATATTTTCTCAAGATTTTTAAAATCTGAGTGCGTACCTAATTAAAAAAATTGTCTCGGCCACGTTTCGCAATTTATGATTACGGACAGTTTAAAAATTTATTTCAGTTTTTTGTTGCTAAAGTACAAAAAGTTGTCGTTTCTAATAGTTATTTGCACTGGCAAAAACGATAACTTTTTGTACTTCAGCAACTCGAAACTAAAATATACGTTGAAATGTCCGTAATCTTATATTGTGAAAAGTGGCCGAGATACATTTTTCAATTACGCACTCAAGATTTAAAAGAAAAGGTGAAATGTGCGAGTGAGACAGCAGCAGTCAGCGGCAAAATGTGTACGGACTCTTAAAACCACAGCGGCATTACTCATTTCGAATAATGCGAGATAGGCATTTATTAGTCACGCGTGCACAATGGGGAAGGCAACTGTCAAAATGGCGCTGCGTACGCTTGTTCCACGAGAGCTATGAAAACAAAAGTACTTTTACTTAAAAAAAATATCGTTATTAAATTCTGTGTAATTGGCTTTAAAAATGTTGGCCCTTACAAATTTCCGAAAAATCTGGATCGAGAAAAAATTGATAAATTCTGTAAGAATAAAAATGTCTTAATTTGGTTTTCAATTCCGGCATTTGCATTGTAGAATAGTCTTTCTTATCCATTTTGGGGCAATGGGTCTTTTTCGGTAAAAAAATACCACAAAATAAATACCTATTTTCGCATAGATTTGTTCTGAAAGTCTACTGTCTTAGGAACAAGCGTACGCAGCGACATCTACAATTAGCTTTGCGTTGCTAACCCCATTACGGAGTAAATCCTGCGCAGTGTTGAGCACAATATCGCGGCCGTACTTCATGGCGCCTGTATCGGTCTGTTGGGCGACTGGGGAACCACCGGCACGGGCGACGCATCCAGATCGCACGCCGACAGCAGTCGGACGAGTTCGTCCGGAGTCGGCCCGCCGTCGGGCACTGGAGATTCTTCACCTTCGGCTGGGAGAAAATAACAAAATATGAGATAACCTGCACATCTAGTGTGAAATCACGTTTTGTGTAAAACATCAAGGTGGTTGTATTCGTAATACCAATTTTGCACTCTTTATTCAATATACACTCGCGAGCAAAAATATGGAATCATAGGCCTATTTTCATACAAACGAGGTAACTTTAAAGCCTTGGTTTTCCGCTAGGGATTGATCGAGCTCTGATCTGATGATGGCCATCCAGGGAGTGAATGAAGGAGATCCAGATCACTATACACACCCATCTGATCTGATCAGCATTCTAAGAGATGAAAAGGATCAGAGTTCTCAGTTTCAGGTTTTCCATACATATTAATGCAATTTTCATAGTTTTTAGGGTTCCGTACCAAAATGGTAAAAAAGGAACCCTTATGGTGTGACTCTGTCTGTCTGTCTGTTTGTCACAGCTGGATATCTCGAGAACTACTAATGGTATCAACTTGGAATTTAGAATAGTTTGAGATGACATTTGCCCAACTATTTTGCAAATAAGAAATAAATAAAAAAATAAATATCTTTTTTACAACAGGGGCTGAAAAGGGGTCTTAAAAGTTTGAAGTGGAGCTACTAGACCCCACATGGGTATCATATGAAAGAGCGCCGTTTGCACGTTTTCAATCATTTTTTCTTTTTGTTTTAGGCCACATAGTTTTCGATTTATAATGAAAAATGTAAAAAAAATACCGTTCCCCCCTTATCTCCGAAGTTTGCAAAGGGAAAAATCTGAAATAATTCTATGTGATAGCAGTTTATATAAAGATTACAGGAAAAATAAAACGATGGCACACTTTTTTAGAAATTATCAAATTTCTAAAAAAGTTAACATTAGTTCCACTATCGGTCAAGAGATGGCGCTGACCTAAAACTGCAATACAAATTTTATTATTCTACTCTGCAGTGTGGTTTGATGGTGCAATAATGATGGTACGGAACCCTCGGTCCGCGAGTCCGACTCGCTCTTGACCGGTTTTTTTTAATAATATCCAAATAGCTCTTAGAATGCTGATTAGATCAGTTGGGTGTGTATCAGTGATCTGGATCTCCTCCATTCACTCCCTGCTCCCGGACCGCCTAACTCTATCGCTTTGACTCTGGCTTTGGTTTATGACGTCAGTGCACTGTCCGTCCCTGTCATCGTGTTATGATATGACAAGGACGGTTAGAGCATTGCTATCGCTCTGGCTAAAGCTTTGAGTTAGGCGGTAGGGCCTCTGGATGGCCATCATCAGATCACAGCTAGGTCAATCCCTGGCGGAGAACCAAAGCTTTAAAGTTATCTCGTTAGTATGAAAATAGGCCTGTGATTCGATATTTTTGCTAATGAGTGTAGTTTCTTTAATTAAAAAATTATCGTACTTATCAAAAAACCAACTCTCATCTGTAAAACCGCGTAAGTGCAAAGTTACGCTGTATCCGTGACCATACCAAGCTTACCCGTAAAGATGTCGATTTACGAAGATAGAGTTCCACTTCTAGTTCTTGTCACATGCTAGCGTTACACATCGCCATCTGCTGGCCTCACAAGTTACACTCCACCCCGTCCACCTAGAACTCCACCCTATCCTTTATACTTTCCTTGAAGGTCGCGGGAAGCAGCTGGATGTGGGCAGCGCAGGAACAATCATTGTGGAGATCCTTGGGGGAGGCCTATACCCAGCAGTGGGTGTTTAGGAATGTAGTAGTAGTGGATGGAGAGAAGTAGGTAGCCACTGATAGGAAGGCCAAAGTGGAAGATCTTTCTCCGGGCTGGGTGGTATTTGCCCGGGGACCGCGGTCCAACCGATGATGGTTGGCAGTTGTATATATGCTGCGTCGCTGAGAAAACTCCGTCAGCGAGATGTAGGTTTCTCCATATATTCTCCATACTACGAGGTGCTATTTCTTACTAATCTTTGTGTTTATTCGACTCTAGCGCCATCTAGTAACATGGTAATGAATCTTGTTGCAACCATGTGTTGGTATGTGCGGCGTAAGGTAGATGCCGCTACAGGTGTCGTGCGGCTGATATGATGACGATAGCTTATCCCCCTGCACGCGCGCCGCCTTGTCGATGGGTGTGGTGAGGTCCCACACCTGCACACAACAGCGCCCCATACACTCCGCCCCTGCCCCACTCACCCGCGGCCCTCTGCACGCGCGCCGCCTTGTCGATGGGCGCGGTCAGATCCCACACCTGCACACAGCAGCTCCCTCTACACTCCGTCCCCGCCCCCACTCACCCGCGGCCCCTTGCACGCGCGCCGCCTTGTCGATGGGCGCGGTGAGGTCCCACACCTGCACACAGCAGCGCCCCATACACTCCGCCCCTGCCCCACTCACCCGCGGCCCTCTGCACGCGCGCCGCCTTGTCGATGGGCGCGGTGAGGTCCCACACCTGCACACATCAGCGCCCCCTACACTCCGCCCCCGCTCCACTCACCGGCGGCCCCCTGCACGCGCGCCGCCTTGTCGATGGGCGCGGTGAAGTCCCACACCTGCACACAGCAGCACCCTCTACACTCCGCCCCCGCCCCCACTCACCCGCGGCCCCCTGCACGCGCGCCGCCTTGTCGATGGGCGCGGTGAGGTCCCACATCTGCGCGGCGCCGGACCGGTGCCCGCACAGCAGTAACCGCCGCGGACGAAGGGCGCCTTCACACTCCGCGACCACGAAGCACGATACCGCTGAGCCGTCCACTGAACGGATGGTGCACACCCTATCAAAATTAATATTGGTTATTCAATTTGGGCTGGTCAAGCTCTTATGAAGTCAGAATTTGCGTTATCAGTTTGGAAGAGTTCTTTTTATATTGTTACAGTGTATGCGCAAAATAACTTGGCGGCTCGGAAGTTAACTGCAAGCAGCGAACTAAAATCTATGGAAGTGTAATTGTAAACAAATATTGCTTAAAAAATTGCACCACGGGGCCGAAAAAGTACAACCCGCTCAGCCACGTACCTGGTGACTTTTTTTTACAATAATTACAGTTTGTATTGTAAAGAAAAGAGAAAGTTTATTAGAAATGACGTCCTGTGTAGTCAAATGGTGTAAAAGAGGCAAAGAAGGCAGTAAAATATGCAGAATTAACGTATCATATTTTTTGTTAAGTATAGAAAATATCTATGAGTTGAGTATACAAATGGTCGTTAATAAGCAACCAGTGCTCAAACACTTTGTGCTGCATAATTAAATGCAAGCATTTTTAGCTCCATCCACTTAGTTGTACTTTTCGTGTTGTGCCATTTTTTGAGCGCAATGCTTGTTCCATAAAGGACATCAGGCAGAGTCCCATAGAAAAAAACCAAAGAATGTATAACGTTTCTGTTTTTTTCAAAATGTAGGCATGTAATTAGTAAGTCATAGAAAATATTCAGATTTTGACGAAGATTTATGTTTTAAGAGTTATTTACGTTTGAAAGTTTTTTTTGGTAACCCCGATACTAAATTGCAACACTAGTTTCACGACAATGAATTCAAAATTCAAAAATAATTTATTCAGTCTAGGCTGTTACAAGCATTTGTGAATGTCATAGAAGCTACGCCATCGGTTCGCAAACCTTAAGCGGGAGACCTTGTAACGAGAAGATCCGGCAAGAAACTCGTCAAGGGCTGCTTTTTTCTCCCTGTATATTTCATACAGAGTCGTCAACATTGAAAAATGAGCTCCACGTTTAAAGTGAGGTCATTTTTCATCACAATAATTAACAAAAGTTTGCACACAATGGGTAGGTAGGTTAAAATTAAATATCTACTACATTCAGATAGGTAAATGTGAGAGTAAATAACTTTCAACTAGTTGAGAAATCACTCTGTCTGCTACTCGAACCAAAAAACACTTGATGCAAAAGACATAAAAAATAAAAACGCAATTCTTACAATTCAATATGCGTTAAGATAGGTACTTAGAAGCAGACCCATTCCCACTGGCAGCACCCGTTCACGAGCATGACGCATGGACTAGCCATCGCTTTGCTCAACCATATTTGAGGGAACGTAACGACCCGCCCCACACGACACCACCGCAGAAATGATTAAAGAGAGCATGACATACTTAGGCTACCCATCCTAAGGCACTGAATTGAAAACTAATATCCAAAGCTTTTCATAGGCCTTTAATTACAAAACTATAGACGAAAAAATATTACGAAAGCAAAATATTCATTTTAGTCATTAGCAATAAAAGTGAGAAATCAAAACAAGGATTAGTTATTAATTTTATGTTTAGAGTAAGAAGTTCCATACAGATTGATAATATTAAACAAAAAGAAAAAAAATTTAGCCCTTAGTACAAGCAGACAGAAGCAGACCCATTGCCACTGGCAGCACCCGTTCACGAGCATGACGCATGAACCAGCCATAGTTTCGCTCAACCATATTTGAGGGAACGTAACGACCCGCCTCACACGACACCACCGCAGAAATGTTTAAAGTGAGCATGACATACTAACTACTACGCCTTAATGCTACCCGCATTAAGGCGTCGAGTCAAAAAGCTTACAATACATTTTAAGTCTCCAATTAAGATTCTCCCAATCTTATTAGAATTCTCCCAATTTTCATATAGAATAGAAAAATCTACGACTAAGCTGTTTTAACAATTAAGTAATCTTTAACGGTATAGTATCCTTTTTTGAGAAGACAATCTTTTACATGAGTCTTAAAGTTTTCAAATGGTAAATCTAAAATATTACTTGGAATTTTATTATAAAACTTTATACCAAGACCTATGAAAGATAATTGAAATAGGCACGATCTTGGTTGTGTGAAGCCGAGACTTTTACTGTAGTAGTGGCTACCTCGGCAGAACTTACCGAGTAAACTGTCTTGATATACTTGGTGCCAAATGCTCCAAGCAGCATTGGAATGCGATGCACCCGCATTTTAATGTAAACTTAAACAATCTACCACTGAAATATTCAACACTTGACACTGGCAAAAATTACTTCCAAGAGTAAAGAAGCTTGCCAAAACAAAAATAAGAAGAAGAAGAAGTAGAAGACATCCGGCAGACTTTTTTTTAATGCGCAATCACTTGTGCCACAGAACAAATAGGGGAGACTTGTGAAATCGCTAACAAAGATGTCCGTTTCAATGATATGCTTTTGTTTTTTTCAATAATTAATTAAAGCTAAATGAAGGAGTTAAAAATAATGTTGCTACTGTTTTGTGATTCTAGTAACATAAAGTGTTTATAGATAACAGAATTATGTTTATACACTTTTGGGTCTCATGTGCCTGATGTCCTTTTAGTTAGCTGACTGCAAGTGATGTTTCGCGCAGGGTACATGCCGAGTTCCATAGTTCCGAGTGCTTCCGCCGCGCCCCGTCCCCGCGCACGCCTGTATTTGTCTACTGCGCAGCGTTCCGCGCGAAGTTCAGAACCGCCAAGTTATTTTGCGCACACTGTATCACATGTTAAAGTTAAAAGTGTTTATTGGTCCTTCGAGCTAATTTATACTCCATATTATGAAAACCTACACTTGACGACTTTTCCGTATACAATAAAAACCATGCAACAAAGTTTTATTTTATGTAGCTTAATAAAATTTCTTAGCAAACTTAGCACAGAAGAAAATCAAGTGTGCAATTTAATAATAAAAACAAACGCCTACCTTTTGCCATTCGAAGCTAATCGCACATACAGCGTGTCTGTGTCAGGTACAACTTTTTGTATAAATATTTGTTCCTCATCTTGCTCTCCATAGGGACCTGTAATCACAAAATGCTTTATAATTAGTTCGTAATAGTAGTAAAATACTTTGAATTACATTTTAAGCCTGTATCACACCTCGTACCAGCGGCACCGCGTTAGTTCAGCTATGACTTCTTTTATCGACCACGATATAATTATGTGGATCACATCTACGTAGCGGTTTCGCGTATAGCAACGGTCGGAGCAGATCGGCGGGCTGATTATCTAATTAGAAACCATCTAGCGACCGGTCTCATTTGACAGATGAATGTGATACATTGCTACTTCTTTTTGGGGTGAAAAAAAAACGTACCAAAGAAAAGTAGTAATGTATGTCGAATGAAACCGGTCGCTAAATAGTTTCTTTTTAGATAATCAGGGTGCGGGTGGAATCGCACGTGAAAAATCTGTGCATTAGAACAGGCCGTTCGGATTTGTTTCGCTTGTTAAACTCATGGCGGAACCTACTATGATGTATCGCGGCAGAGGTGTGCTACAGGCGTTAATTGATAATGAACTCCATGTATAAAACATTAATGTTGAAAATCGGCTGAACACTTACCGCAATCGTTATGGGGCTGCGCAGTGGGCGCTTCTAACGCGAGGACCTTAAACGCGGCTTTAGGCGTAGTCCCGGGCTGCGTGGAGATCATGCCCCTGAACCGAGTCACGCGCCACGACCGCACGTGGTTGTACTCACTGCATACTGATATTAGGTAGTTTTCTGATAATGACACCTGTAATAAAAGAATTATGATAACAATAAGTCATACCACACCCCGGGCACTCCATACAAGCGTCGCGTTTCAACTACCTTATACAGACGCTACACAGTGACGTTTTTGAACGCGCAACGCGCAACTGTGTGCGTGAAGTCTAGAGCTAGAATGAGCACACGATTCGACACACGAACTCGCGCGGTGGGGTGAGGTAATAGGATATTTGACAACATTGAAAATATACTACAAATTGTGGTCATCCTAACAGATATTGGCGTAAAAAAACATATTTAACTATTATATAGACTAAATTAAGTCTATTAATTGATTAATTTCATCTAGAAGAATGCAATAATTTTTGAATTTTTTTCTGTGGCGAAAACGCTCCAAGTTGACTGATGACGTCACTTGCCTGTAAATAAATATGGCTTCAGGCGTTTGACACGACCATAGACTAAAGATCCGCGATTGATGGCTGTGAAATGGCTAAGGGTATTACAATGTTTACAGGCTAGTGACGTCAACAAGTCACGTGTCCAGCGACATAGCGTTTTTGGCGCGGTTTTAAAATTTTAAACTTTAACACTGTTTTTTTAAATGAAATACATTGATTTTGCCTGAAATATCAATGTGGTGCGTTTATTACGTAATAAGGAATAATTTAAAATGGTTTTCCAAAATTAGTCAAATAGCCTATTGATTGTGGGGCGGGGCAGAGTTTCCTCTCTGTACGGTAGTAATTATATCTATTCTGTGCTTATACGAAACTATTTTCAAATTAATTTAAATACTAAACAAGTCTACAAAATTATTTATTTATTTATCCATTGAAAACAAAGAGCATTTGTACAAAAGAACCCGTAATGCCGAATATGGTATGGTATATGGTTTTTATATGAAACAGCTGATATTTTTGAAGTGAAAACTTCTTTAGCGGCGTTGTACACTTTTTTTGTAATGGGGAAAAAATGTTAAACTCGCGTCAGTCAGGGTCACGTGACCCTGATCGAAAATTCGTAAGACGGATGTAGCGTAGACAGCCGGCGGCGGAAGTATCCCCCTCTCTTTCTACGGGGCGCGGCGAAAATGGCGGCTCGTCATTTCAAGACGTAAACACTTGTGTCACCATAGCAACGCGCTAATTTTTTAATTCAATGTTAAAATTCTAGATTTTCTGTCAAGCTATGGATAAGATTTTTGTACAATACTGTTCTGTATTCGTAAATTCAAATGCAGAGTAAATTCGTTAAACGGCAATTCGTGCAAAATTATTCCCTAACCATTCCAAAATATCAAAAATGCACAATGTTTTCACTTCTGCCGGCACTCCCGAAGTGTAACCCGAATTTTTTTTTATCTACCATATTCGGCATTAAGGGTTTTTTGTAACACTCTGTATAATAAATTATAGATAAAGTAAACTAGAACAAATATGCCTTTATCAGTTTTAGGATACAGATAAAATTATACTCATAACCTGTGGCGCTATGCTATTATGAGTTCGTATTCGCAAACAATTTTATTGTCATCATCCAAAACTACCGCTCTGTACTCTGTATTCGCATTGACTTTTTAGACTGACATGAATACAATGAGACTTGAGAATCTCGCTTGAGTCCTATACCTATAGAGCACGATCTTTCGATTCTTTACTGGAGTCTTAGAAAAGACTCACAACGAGTGAACTTTAGAACACTAGTGAGAATGGTCTTTTATTTACTTTTAATTTATAATTTTTAAATTATGATCTTTTTTAGGGTTCCGTACCCAAAGGGTAAAAACGGGACCCTATTACTAAGACTCCGCTGTCTGTCTGTTTGTCACCAGGCTGTATCTCATGAACTGTGATAGCTAGACAGTTGAAATTTTCACAAATGATGTATTTGTTGCCTTTATATTAACAAATAATAAAAAAAGAATAAAATAAATATTTAAGGGGGGCTCCTGTACAACAAAAGTGATTTTTTTTGCCGTTTTTTGGTACGGAACCCTTCGTGCGCGAGTCCGACTCGCACTTGGCCGGTTTTTATACTATGACACGTTTCCCTTTTGTTTTGTACTCTGTGTCTTTTGGTTGGCTTGCGAATGTCAATGTGTTTGTGCTTTGCGAAAAATAATTATATTTTTAATTAAATAAACCCCCACATCGTCACTCTCATTCAATGGGTCTCAGCCCATTAGTTCGCTGTTTCAGGTATATTTTTTAAAGAATAATTACTATACAACAGAAGTAGAAATATGTTTTTTATTATTAAAAGGAAAGAATAAATACTTAGTTCTGACCTTAGTAATAGGGCTCTGGTGGACAGTGAAGGTCTGGAACAGTTGCGGGCCGTGGCCCACCGTCTCCGGGTGCTGCACGATCACGCGCACGGACCCGTACCGAGTGCCGTACGCTATTTCTATCCAGTTGCCGCACAGATCTATGTACAACAATAAATTAGTAACTGACAACTCATTGCTTGCTTGCAAAACGCATTTTTTTAAAGATTATCAACCCCTTGAACAATGCGATTAAGGCGCTGTATTAGTAAAACGAGATAGCAATGAGAAAACATCGCGCGCCGGAACCAGACCGATTCGGCAGATTAGGCGAAAAAATCACGAAATCAATGGGGTTGGCATCTCAAAGCTAATTGTAGATGTCGCTGCGTACGCTTGTTCCTAAGACAGTAGACGTCCAGAACAAATCTATAGGAAAATAGGTATTTATTTTGTGGTATTTTTTACCGAAAAAGACCCATTGACCAAAAATGGATATAAAAGACTATTCTACAATGCAAATGCCGGAATTGAAAGCGAAATTAAGACGTTTTTATTCTTACAGAATTTATCAATTTTTTCTATATCCAGATTTTTCGGAAATTTGTAAGTGCCAACCTTTTTAAAGCCTATTACTTAGAATTTCACATTTTAAGGCTAAAAAAACGACTTTTTTAAGTAAAAGTCCTTTGTTTTCATAGTTCTCGTGGAACAAGCGTACGCAGCGCCATTTTGACAGTAGCCTTCCCCATTCGTAGAAAATAACAACAGCGATTAAAGAGAAATGCACACGATGGTGAATATTGATGATACAAATTATTTGAAGCAATTTCGACTTGATTACAAACTTGTATTTTCTAAATTAAAATGTATCGAGCCAAAATCATTTAATCGTGTTTCTGGTTCAATACGTGTCTGCATAAAGATATAAAGAAATAAATATTTTAATTTCAGATCTGTAGGTTCTGTAGGAGGTTAAATTGACAATAGACAGTGATCCGCTGGAACTTTACTCGAGAATGTATGGCAAAGACAAAAATTTACAGATTAAAATACGTTGCGTCGTTTTATACCAGCGGGCTGATTATCTAATTAGAAACCACCTAGCGACCGGTTGCAGTTCACAGATGATAGTGATCCATTGCTACTTCTTTTTGGATTTAAAAAAAACATACCAAAGAAAAGTAGCGATGTATGTGGAATGAAACCGGTCGCTAAATAGTTTCTTTTTAGATAATCAGGGTGCGGAAGTGCTCTGAAGTTAGGTTACTACAGTTGAACATTGTTAATCACTTTGTACGAGTTTTTGCAAACTGCAGTTGTCATGACATGAGTTATGAGTTTATGACTATCTTTGTCGGTGTCTTATACTCCTGTGAAATGACCTCACTTTAAACGTGGAGGTCATTTTTCAATGTTGACGACTCTGTATGAAATAGACAGGGAGAAAAAAGCAGCAGCCTTTGACGAGTTTCTTGCCGGTTCTTCTCGTTATAAGGTCTCGCTTAGGGTTTGCGAACCGATGGCGTAGCTTCTATGACATTCACAAGTGCTTGTAACAGCCTAGAATGAATAAATTAATTTGAATTTTGAATTGAAATATCGTTACTCTATATTTATCTTTCTCTATGCGTTACTCGTATCAACTGTTTTACAGACATGACATGTAGGAATTGGCGTTTTCAATATTGTTAAAAGTTATCATAAACTTGTATTAAGAGTATTTAATTATCAAAATTAGAACTATTCTATTCGGTGTAAATTTTTCATATAATACTAAAAATCCCTGAACAAACAAAAAAGAAATTGTTATTTTCGTGTGGTTGGTTTTATGGACTAAAGTTTTCGATCCTATTTGTAATACAAATAAAAAACATGAATTTATTTTCTCTCTGTTCTATCACTTATTATCAACAAAGTACTTACTAGTCTTCGGAGTCAAATATACAGATATGGCTGTGATGGGTTCTTGATTCGGATCTTTATACAACTGTGTGACCAGTAAATCGTTGTCCTTCATTCGGAGCGGGAACTTTTGCATATCTGTGGACAAAATACAAAATATTTGAAGAAGAATACACGTGAAGCTTTAGGGTTAATCCCAGTAAAAAAACTTATTTGGTAAACAAATACGGCGTAAATGAGAATCATAGACGATAAATAAAAATTGAACCTGTGATGATTTTTACATCAATACGTCTTTTCTTTTTACATTTTTTATAGAAAAAACCCAGTCACCACCGGAGAGGGCGAACGTTAGAGGGGGCGATTGGAAATTATCCAAGATTTTTTATGTTAGAGACTTTTAGAGCCTGTGTGGAGCCGCTATGGAGCCCTCCGTCTATCAGGCGAGATCTATACTATTTTTTCGTAACTGACGGATGAATAATAATATTTTTTCTACTTACATAATTATGTAAA
This sequence comes from Agriphila geniculea, assembly GCA_943789525.1. Lineage (NCBI taxonomy): Eukaryota > Metazoa > Arthropoda > Insecta > Lepidoptera > Crambidae > Agriphila > Agriphila geniculea. Next base: position 17,317,041 of record OX038883.1, on the reverse strand, counting down.
ATATTATTTAATATTCTGGATCAATTGATCCAGAATATTAAATGAATAAAGAAGTAATTTTTAATATTTTGTTTAACGTAGTATCAATATGGTTATGTGTCTGCTAGTGCTGAGTGCTGGTGTGTGTATATGTGCAATCGACTGCACTAGTGCTTTGCCAATCCTAAGGTGGTCCTTATACAGAGAGAAAGCTGGTAGCTGACCGGCGCTTACTGGCGCTGTTCCGCGCAGGTAACCAGCGAATGCATTTGTACAACAAGCGCTGATAAGCGCCGACAAGCGCCGATAAGCGCTGACACGCGCCAGTCAGCGCTGACTACGTTTAGTACGAAATTCTGCTTCAATCTGCTTGCTTTATGTTAACTGTTACCGGCACGGATCAGCGCCGATAAGCGCCGGTCGGCTACCAGCTTTCTCTCTGTATACGGCCTAAGTGTACAGAGTGGAAGCGAAGCGGAGCGGATCCGCTCTATTTCTCTCTTTAACCCCTTGTTTAGAAAGAGAAAATTAGGGCGGACTTGCTCCGCCCCGCTCCCTTTCTGTTTTATTTAACACTTAATAAAGGTAAAATCGCTTACACACCGTGCCGCGTCGTCACGCTGCGCATCACGCGCGCACATGAAAATTTGGAGTTGTCGAGTGTACAGACCCCCTAGCCAAAGTAACATTTGCAAATCTTCGTTATCGCTTCGCTTTCGAAACATATATGGGATTGACATAAGGTTTCGTTTACTACCGAATTTTAAAACGTCAAATCCATAATTTTTCGGAGTGAAGCTTGTTCGATGCATTTCTTTGAATTGACACCGAACACCTCCGTTGACGTCACGCTGTGTGATGCCGCCGACCGCGTACGTTTTAAAGTCAGTGCACAATCAATTGCCGTCGCGATCGGGGCATGCACCAAAGCATTCATTTTAGCATAATTATCATTTTATTATAATTTTTATATCAATATAAATCATTTTATCAACTATCAATTGTTTTTATGTTCCTATCTGGAACAAAGCTATAGCGAAAATTTGTAAATCGACGGCGAAGTACCAATACTTCCTTACTGACACTTTTTCAAGCAATTAATTTTCTTAAAGTTTTGAATGCGAATGATGCCTTTGAATTCAAAACCTTTAGAAAATTAATTGCTTGAAAAAATGTCAGTTAGGAGGTATTGGTACTTTGCCGTCGAAATGTGACATTGGCTACAGGCTCAGTACCGATATATTTGATGGCGCCTGTACAGTACCGATATAGTTGATAGCGCCAGTGGCGGTGCCGAGCAGCAGGAATGAGCCGGCGGTGTCGTAAGTAGTCAGATGGGCCACGTCTTGAGTCTGCCAGTGCTGCGTGCTGGTGTGTGTGTGTATGTACAGTACCGATATAGTTGATAGCGCCAGTGGCGGTGCCGAGCAGCAGGAATGAGCCGGCGGTGTCGTAAGTAGTCAGATGGGCCACGTCTTGAGTCTGCCAGTGCTGCGTGCTGGTGTGCCAGACGCCGGCCTTGCTCCGGCTGCCAGCTCCGCTGAGAGCGACCAGCTGGGGACCCACGAACAGTAGGTGCTCTACTCGCACACCCAGGTTGAAAGTTCCTGTCAGACATTCTTTTGTCATTAAAATTTAGTCCTTTACGGATTTATATTATCTTAAATGTATAAACATAAACGGACGAAGTCGCGGGCGGAAGCTAGTTTTCAATAAAAGTATCTGGTCTAAGAAGAACCTAAGTTAGCTAATTTAGTAGGACCACAGATTACATAATACTATAGTACAGATACCTCATCCCATACTAAAGAAATGGCCATCGTAAGGCGACTATCTAGGCGATTAAAAATATTTTTCTTGTAGAATTCTAGATGGCGCCGCTATCGTCGCAGCATGCTTAGCACAGATAGCAACAAACATTACCGAATTTTCAAAGAAAGTACAAATTATTGCCGATAGATGTCACTCAATTTTTATTGAAATTTGTTTAAAAAACCCTTCATTTTACTGTTTCATTGCAATTTTGCATTAGGTGATTTTTTTAAGAAGCAATTTAAAAGTTTCATGACTTTTTTATCTGTATTTGAATATTACAAAAACAAATCGAAGCAGGTACCGCCAACTAGTGAGGTAAATTTAAACTAATTCCACATTAGTTTAAATTCACCTTACTAGATGGCGGTATCTGCTAACTAAGCCACATCTGATGTACTAAATGGGACCCCATGGTAGGACATAGAAGTAGGTACTATAAGGACGACGCCTTTTAACTCTAAATCAATGAAATTATTTTAAAACTTTGAATTCTTTTATATTTTCAGTCAGTACTAATACAAATCCGACACACGACCAGAAGGGTCCGGGGCCGAAGCAAGAAGCCCCGACAAAAGAAACACGGCTGGGAACTGTTTTGCGTTGGAAACAAAATATTTAAACCATTATTTTTTCCTTCATGAAATTTGACCATAAAGCTACCGCAAAGGCCGAATATGATGTCACTACATCACAGTACAATGTTTGTTGATGCCATCTTATACAAACAAAAGATTTTATCAATTAAATACAGCTAATGCTAGCTTTTTATGACTGATAGGATAGTCAAAAACCTAATCTACACACTCATTCTATTTTTGTCACTTATATTATCTTTTGTCATAATAATATCATGATTAAAGTACTAATTATGATATCATTATTGTACCATTTCACTAGACAGATAATAATTTTACGGATATTGTTAAAAACTTGCAAAATATTGATATACCTAACTGTTTTGTTTACCAACATATTTTTTTGTACAATGCTTTGTGAAATGAAATGATTTTTCTTTCGATGTTGAAACATCTTGTTCAGTACACTACAAGGCAAACATCTTGAAATCGGGTGGGGATTGCGCAGAACGCGTATTAAGGGTGCGCGAGAGAAGGGCTCACTGCGCGAACTTATTCCCACTCCATCGAAAAAGTGTCAAGATGTTTGACTCGTACTGTATGTTTCAACATAGTACAGTCATACACACATGGGGGGGATGCAGTAAGCCTTCTCGAATGAGCATCCGCGTAGAGCCAAATTAATGCTCGGGCCCCCTCCGTGAGTAGCGGCATCCAGACAACATAGGCCGTGAAACTAATTACTGCACTAGAAGGCGATCAAAAAACCATGCCACAGAGAACTCCAACACAAAAGCCGAAAAGGCTCTTGTCAGAGCCAACTATGACAATGATATAGGTGAACATCGAGGGTATATCTACCGAAAAAGAATGCCTTCTGTCAGATCTTTGCATGCAAAGACATTGCGACATCCTCTGTGTCCAGGAAACACATCGAGGAATTGACAACAGTCGACCAGCCATTCAGGGGATGAAACTCATAGCTGAAGTCCCCCATCGACAGTACGGGAGTGCCATATTCGTCAGGCCAGATATAGAGGTACGCACTGTATATCAGACTAACACCAATAACATTGAGATCCTTACTGCCGAACTTAGTAACTGTACGGTCACTTCAGTCTACAAACCTCCCAAAGCACCGTATAACTTCAGCTGTCCGCCGAACTTTAACGCCCAACCGGTTAAATTCGTCCTTGGTGACTTTAACAGCCATAGTGAGAACTGGGGATACAGAACCAGCGATGACAACGGACTGAAAGTTGAGGAATGGGCTGATGGACACATGCTTTCTTTGATCCATGATCCAAAACTACCGTCATCATTCAACAGCGGCCGCTGGAAAAGGGTTTATAACCCAGATCTAATCTTTGCCAGTGATCGCATAGCTCAGCAGTGCGTGAAGACAGTAAGTGGTGCAATACCGAGGACCCAACACCGTCCAATTATGTGCCAGGTACACGCCGCCATACGACCAAGGATAGTCCCACTTAAAAACAGGTTTAACTTCGTAAAGGCTAACTGGGAAAACTACTCGGAGGATCTCGACCACCGACTCAAAAACCTAGAACCATGCCCGGCAAACTACGATACTTTCTGCAGGATAGTTTGGGAAGCTTCTAGGCAACACATACCACGTGGTTGCAGAACTAGCTATTTACCCGGGATGTCCGACGGCCTGAAGGACAGGATGAAGACATACCAAGACCAGTATGAATTAGATCCCTTCTCACAGGACACCATCGATTTTGGTAATGAATTGCTAGAAGCCATATCCGAAACAACGAGAGAAAAGTGGAACAAGCTAATCTTAGGCGTAGATATGACGCATAACAGCAAGAAGGCATGGTGTTTTATAAGGAAACTAAATAATGACCCTAAAATCTCTGATCGTCATTCCAATGTGACCGCAAACCAGATCGCTCACCACTTACTCCAAAATGGGAAAGCTACCACGAAAAGTCGCCCGAAGAAGTTCACACGAGACCCTGGCAAAGAGGTGAACCACTTGGACCAGGCTTTTACAGAAACAGAGCTCAAGTTAGCCCTCGATAAGCTCAAAGAAGGTAAAGCCGCTGGCCTTGACAATATCAGGGTCGAGCAGCTGAAACGGTTTGGGCCGATAGCGAGGACGTGGCTACTGGATCTGTATAACTCCTGTATCAGCACTACCAAAATACCTTAACTCTGGTGGAGATCCCTCGTTGTAGCTTTTTTTTTATTTTTTTTTATACACAACGGGATAGTACTTGGCCTTCATCTCACCTAATGTTAAATGACGATAAGGCCGAAGGTGGAAGCGCACTACACCCGGAATACTGGCTATCTTACCTCTAACTGCCGGAACACAACAATTTTTAAATTGTTGTTATGGCGTTAGACTTAGGTAAGATGGTGGTAACTAGCCAGGCGGACTTGAAATAAGCCCTACCACCAACCAAACCGAGTACAAATTGTACCCCCCCTGGGAATCGAACCCGGGACCTCTGCGTCTTACACGGGTGGGCGAACCACTAGACCACAGAGGCGGTTAAAGATCTTTTAAACCAGCTCTTTTAAAACCAGGCAAAGACCCTGCGAGTCCGAAAAACTATAGACCTGTGTCCCTCCTTTGCCATACCTTCAAGGTGTTCGAACGGCTAATCTTGCAGAGGATCTCAGGCACACTTGAGGATGTTTTCATCAACCAGCAAGCAGGGTTCAGACCCGGAAAGTCATGCACAGCACAAGTGCTCAATCTAACCCAGCACATCGAGGATGGCTACGAAAGGGGATTGGTTACGGGGGCAGTCTTCGTGGACCTAACCGCTGCATACGATACCGTCAACCATAAAAATCTCATCGCCAAAGTGTACGAATGCACGAAAGATCATAAGCTTGCCAAAGTCGTAGAGCAGTTGCTTAGCAACAGAAGGTTTTACGTTTCGTTCCAGGGCCAAAAGAGTCGATGGCGTACACAGAAGAATGGGCTACCACAGGGCAGTGTGTTAGCGCCCGCTCTTTTCAATATTTACACGAACGACCAACCAATTTTCGCTGATATGAAACACTTCCTCTTCGCCGACGACCTGGCCTTGACTGCCCAAGAAAAATCCTTTGAAAAAGTCGAGCAAAGACTATCGGAGGCACTATGAGGACTGTCCCAATACTATTTGGAAAACCAGCTTAAACCTAACCCGGACAAAACTCAAGTTTCGGCATTCCACCTCAGGAACAACGACGCTACAAGGAAACTAAACGTCACATGGGAGGGGAAATTACTGGACCACACACACTCTACTAGATACCTGGGGGTGACATTGGACCGGTCTCTTACTTATAAGGAACACTGCAAAAACACCAAGCAGAAAGTCTCATCCAGAAATAACCTGCTGCGGCGTATGACGGGAACCACGTGGGGAGCCACCCCGCACACCCTGCGCACCACCGGCCTCGCGCTCTGCATATCAGCGGCAGAGTACGCGTGCCCCGTGTGGAGTGCCTCGGCCCACACGCGCGAAGTAGATGTGGCGGTGAACGAGACATGTCGCCTTATTACTGGCTGCCTCAAACCGACGCCTGTCACCTACCTATACCAGCTAGCTGGCATCGCCCCCCCCCGTGTGAGACGTGAGGTGACTACGGCGATGGAAAAGCAGAAACAGGAGGGTGACCCCCGACACACAATGCACATGCACGAGGCAGTAGTTAGCCGTCTGAAGTCCCGGAGAAGCTTCTGCAGAACCACAGCCTTGGAGAAAGACGTAACAACCCATGAAGCGCGCATGCGAAAGTGGAAGGAGCAACTCGCCGAAGACGACACCGTGGTGGAGCCCGCCGAAAAACTGCCTGCTGGGTCGCGGCTGAAGTGGTCGAACTGGAAATCTCTGAACCGGCTGCGATGTGGCGTCGGTCGCTCTAGGGAGAACATGCGGAAGTGGGGTATCCTGCCGGAGGATGCTAGTGTCGCCTGCCTATGTGGGCAACCACATACCATGCAACACCTGACGCAGTGCCCACGTTGCCCCACTCCCTGCACTCTCGACGACTTGCGGAGGGCTACTCCCCGAGGAGTGGCTGTGTCGGAGTACTGGCAATATAAAATTTGATTTGCCTTCAAACGAAGAAGAAGAAGAAGAAGAAGTCATACATACATCACGTTTTACGAAAGTAGAATTATGCGACGAAGGGAAACTTTCTACTATACTTACTAATATTATGAATATGAAAATTTGGATGTTTGTTACTCAATCACGCAAAAACGGAAGAACGGCACTCAGATAGTTTATATCCTTAATTAAAACATAGGATACTTTTTATCCCAGTCAAAGGTTCCCTAGGGATTCTCTGTCCGACAACGTCGCGGGTGGAAGCTATAGTTAGACAAAGTGAGTCTTACCTATCAGAGTTCGTCTTACAGGTTCACCATGAGTGGAGAAAGCCCACAAGCGGACTAACGAGCCACTGGCAACACCCAACATGACGTCAGTTCCCGTCGCGTTATTACCACTAGAGTTTCCGCCCCCACCACCGGTTTTTGCATTAAGAGCGATTCTCTCTATCACAGAATCTTGTGCTGGCGATTGGAACACCACATACCAACCACAGGAATCCGTCAATCTGAAATGTTACAAGCTATTTGTATTCCGTACATACCGGGTGTAACAAGACACTCAACGAAGCCGAGGTCTATGTATTCTACCCATCATAAGGACCATTTCTGTTCAAAATTATTGCTGGGAAACGATTTTAATTTTTGGTGTTAAAAAAGCATTGCATACATTACTACGCAATAACGCGTACAAGACCGCGCCTGCGAGTGAATGCTACACAGCTGCATGCGGCCGAGTTGAAAGGCAACGTTTATGTACGTGCTCATGAAATACATTGAGTGATGACGTTTTGAAGCCATTTTTTGTTACGAAATACATACAATTTTGATAATGTTTCTGTAGACAAAAAATAGGAAATAACAAATAAAATAAGATTTCTTTTTTTTTTGACCTTCAATAACTTCGTAGGTATTGGTTTCCCAGTTATAGTCTAAAAGACAAAAATGATCCTGATGATGGATTGAATGCGTGGACTTTGGCTTCATTGAGTGTCTTGTTTCACCCGTTATTTAGTTTTAGTTTACAAAAGTATAAAAGCAGCTGTTTTTGCGACTAATTACGAACCTTATGGTCCGATCGCGGCTGTATAAATAAAATAAACTTCTTAATAAGTGGCGACATTTCACTCAAATTTAGTATTTCAGTTGAAGGCATAGGATCTTATGTGAGAAAGAGATGCATAATTACCTGTATCCTGTTACAAAATGAGAGTAGGCTACTGCAATCCAGTTGTGATGTGCCTTTATAATATGTACTTTCATACTGTCTGACCAAGTTTGACTACTTACTGCAAAAGAAAATTCAGGTTTGAAAGAAGAAACATATTTGGTCTTCTTTACTAAAAAGCACAATAATTTTAATGTATTTTTGGATGAAAATAACTTTTAATAAAACATGTTAACTTACTTTCTGGAGGTCTGAGGCCTTTGTGACAATCTGCATTACCTAAAGAAGCTGCTCTGGAATGGCCTCTGCCGCAACGACTACAAAGAACGTGTAGTATTATCATAATATAAGCAAATCATAAAATAATACTTGAAATAAGATTCTTATAGTTCAAAAAATTATTTACTTAAATCCATTTCTAGGAACTTCGGGAAAATGCTTAATATATTTTCATGATAAGGGTAATGTACACTAAATTTTATCTATGTTAATAGAATAAATAGATTTTTTTATTCTATTAACATAGATAAAATTGACTTATTTTAATGATATTCTGTTGCAAAGTAAGAGCTATAAAGCTATAATTATCAGTAGCTATAAAGCTACTGATAAAAGATTTATCTCAACTTTTTGGAGTTGACAAACCTTAATTGATCCTGTGATGGAATCCTTCCAACAGTGCGTAGATCTAACGAGGAGTTTCTGGAATGAGTCCTATTTGTGGAAACTTCAGTACTAGAAGCTGTGGAGTTCTTTCTTGAGCATCCATTGCCACTTCTTCCACTACCATTGCTGGGTAGTGCTGTGCTTACTAAAAATAATAATAAATTGTGACACATACCATCCATAGTGTGCTGAAGATGATTAATTGAAAATTGACAGACAGACAGACTGATAGGCAACAAAGTGTTCATATAAGGGTTTCGTTTATTTCCTTTTGAGGTACAGAACCCTAAAAAAACCATTTAAGAGAGTTGAATTACCTACGTAGCCACTGAAAATTTTTGCCTTTTATTGGTTGACATATACAGGGTGGAACCTTTAACGAAGTACCTAAGTGAAAGTACCTACTCCAAATACTAAAAAGGAAGAAAGCAGTTTTTACTCAAAGAAAATGGCACCAACTGATAGGGCTGGTCTATCTTAGAAATTAAATATCTCTAATAAACATATCATCATTAATCAACATAATATTTTATAACTTTATAGTTCAATATAAAATTAATAATTAATTTGATTAATGATATTCTTTTTCATTAAAGGATACTGATAGGATTATCTCGATTGATATTAGACAGACAACAATGAAATATCTATTATCTCATACCCGACTGGTTAAATGATAAGTAATTTTTATAGATTATTGTTTTAACTAGGTATGTATGACATTTGATAAACTATGCTTAGAAGTGTCATCAATTATATCAAAACCCTTATTCGGTTAAGGATCAATATTGTTTATTTTATTTATTTTATTTTATTTATTGAACATTGTTACCACAGCATTTACAGACCATTTACGCAGGTATAATTATACAGTACACAAGCCAATTACGGAAACAACACTTTGTAAACAAAATATATAAATGGTTACAAAAAGAATGATTTTAAACAAATATTAAGTTTAATTTATGGTATTGTCTCATGATAGGTGTGTGTGTGTGTGTGCATGTGTATGTGTGTATGTTTGTGTGTGTTTGTGCATGCGCGTTTGCCTCCTTCATAAATAGAAATAGCAGGTAAAAATAAGTTCGCTCGCACTGTCTGTGGGTATGTAAACGTAGGCTTACATGGCGCACAAAGGTGGAAATAAGATTAAAATATTGAAAATTGGAATTAAATCATATTAATGTCAGTGTCGCAGCCGCTAATAAAATTAGTTCGATTTGAATTTCTAAATTACACCTTCAAACATAGATTAGGACAGATAAGGTTTACAAAAATATAATATACCTAGTTTTTTAAGATAAGATAATGAAGTTGTTTACATGTTATTCGTAACATTTAATCCTTCAGATTAATTGATTGCTTAGAAAAACTATTATGTTTACAAATAACATTGTTTGTTGTTATACCTACTTTTTTTGCAAAATCTAATGTAATCATATATAATTTTGGATATCATATTGTCATTGTAAAAGATATAACATCAAATTCATGTTCCATGGAGTTATACTCACATGGAGGTGGCAAATATCCATAAAAAAGTACATCACCACACGATGAGTGATTCATTTCATCACACAGTGCAAGTCTCCTGCTGAGGGGAGTAATGCCAAAGTAGTCACACTCGTGCCTCAGTGACCGAATGTTCACATTATTTAGGTCTATGTCCCTGGTCCTTAGAAAGTTTAGTATAAGACCAAACAATTGTGGATCTCTGTCTATAAAAATTGCCCCAGTTTCATCTCTGACAGTGGGTATTCGTCCACTTAGTAAAGCAGTGAAAAAAGTGTCAGGAACCCAGGTCAATGTATGCCATGATGTAGAAAATCTGGAATATAATCAAAGTTTTAACAATAGAATGATTCAATGTTAAATAAATAAAACAATTAGCAATTACTTTCGATAGATTCGTACCTTGTGCCACCAACGTTTAGAGTAACTATTTCTTGATAATTGGACATATTGGCTAAGTGATATTGAACTAGAGCAATCAATTTACACTGAAATCAGTGTTAAATAATAAAAAAATACATATTTACACAAAACTGCCTGCACAACTTGCGTACACAAGTACACCGAATTGTCAAATAACAAATTGTCAATGTCAATAGACAGCTGTCACTGTCAGTAGTAGCATTCTAGCAGGCTGATCGCTAGGTCATCGGTCACCATAGAGTACATTTAGACCACAGAAAAAAAAATCAATCGATTTTTGGACGTTCTAGTGCACAGTACTGGGGGCTTACCATCAGCAATCCTTGAGCCGTTCAGTTCAAAAGCAGGCTTTAGACAGGACTGCTTAAGGCCTGCTTTTCAACAAACCTTTGAGGTCATAGTACGAAAAAGTAAGGCAGTTCAATATAAGTACTGCTATAAGAGCTCATAGTAAAGCCGCTGAACTTTTGTTTTAACAGAAAATTCCATTCTGCACTTAATAAGAAATTAGCTGGTTCATCAAAAGTGATTTATATTCGATGAAAGGCAGTGAATAGTGAACAGTGAATGATTTTTTGTATTGATACTAAATGTAAAATAAATGTAAAGTAAGCTGACCATTTCTCATTCTCACAAAATTTCGCGGCAACAGGGCCCTATATAATAAACGTGACAATTTGTCACCTGCCATGCCATTTTTATATCCACTGCGTCAATCGATTTGAAAATAGAATAAACTATTCATAGCTACACCGCAATGTAAACCAAATTGTCGCGACAATTTACAAATTGTCAGGTTATTAAATGGGGCCCAGGTTGTGCGTAATAATTTTGACTAAAGAATAAATTAAGAGTTTATTACAGAGAGAGAAAAACTTGCACACACTGCTTGTTGTTGCATGCATGTTGCAGGTTGAAAAAAGTCTCAAAAGGGCTTAAAAACAGCTTAAAAACAAAAAAAAAGGCATATTAAAATAAAGAAACATGTGACTGACGAGTACGACATGATGCCGTTCACTGCAGTGAATGGCGCTGTTTACCACGCTTCATTCATCGTTCATTTCCGATGACGATGACTGATGAAAGGCCGATGCCAATGAAAGCGAACGGCCGTGTAGTGACTTTCATCAAAAAGGCACATCAATGATGAAAGAAGAAACTTCATCAATGAAGCGTCGAAAATGAACGTAAAAATGAACCATCTAATTTAACTTTAGCCATGTTCTTCGTGTGTTATGGAGCAGGCACACATTCGCGCGAGAAGTTAAGGCTGCGGTCCCCATGGCGATAATATCGATATTATTGCGATAACAGCCGGTCCGCATGCACGTTAGCGCGTTTACAATATCTAGCGTGACGTCACTCATGACGTCATTACCAGCGCCATCTTGGGCTTACAGCGACCATGCCTCGGAGCGTAATCACTGTGAACGTTCTGTCAAAAGTTATAAGTGACTGTCAAACGAAACAGGTGTCAGAATTTTATTTCGTCAAAAAATCAAAAAATGAGAGAGTTCGTTATAGAAGGATCTTTTCCTCACTTCACAACAAAAGGATAGAGCATTATATTGGTTAATATTTTGTTAATACTAATTTGGAGCTTATCCAAAAAGTTGGTTGATGTAAAAAGTTGAAAAAAAAAAGATGTTGGGTGCACACGACTCAATAATCAAACGTTCTTCATCATTATCATCGCTTTAGAGAGCAAAAATAGTATCTAGCAATTATTCCATCTTGTATTTGAGGTTAGAATAAAACGTTAGCGCGCTTACGAGCGGTTCGCATTCGCCAACTGTCATTTGTCGATTTTATCGATTTGAGCGCGATATCGAATGCGGACCTCGTGTGAGCGTTGTAAACGCCGTAATCGACGTAATCGCCATGGGGACCGCAGCCTAAGTGAATGGTGAGGTGAGTAGTGAACTCCCATGTAAGCTCGCTTTATATCATGAGTATATTTCGTTGGGTTCGTCTCATGAACGTGATCTTCGGTCTAGTGACAATCTTCTCTTGAAAATTCCTGCCCATTCTTCTGGTTTCGTCTCCTACTCTTTCACCCTTACGGCTATTCGACTGTGGAATGCCTTACCCACGAATATACGGAAAGCCCCCAGCAAGTTCACTTTTAAGAAACTGGTTCGTGAACATTATCTTGTTTCTCTACGCTAGCTCCCTTGGAATCTGACCTCTTCTATTACCTACTTAAATAAATATATGTATTCCATATGTATGTATATATATATGTATTTATATTATAATATATATTTAATCTATGTTATAGTACTTATATATAATTTGAATATTATTATTATTCATATTTATCAATTCGCTTTATTGCCTGCACATTTTAACTATCACATCCTCTCTGGTTGACTGGGAGAGAATGCCTTTTTAGCATTAAGTCCGCCATTTGCTGTATTTTATACATATGCAATAAAGATTAAATAAATAAAATAAAAATAAATATTTGTTCTGTGCTTTATATTTATTAGTAAGTTGTGAACGGAAAAAAACGCGGGAAACCTTCAACAAAGCGGTTGTGTCTTTTGGCTTTTTTAGATTTTTTCACTAAATTCTTTGTAAATAGTAGGATCAGATAGTGTAAATATTGTTTTTATAGTGTATATATTTAGTATTAGTGTATTTGTATTTTATTTGCAGCGATCTGGTGAGTTATTAGATCTGTACTTTTATGACTGATCCGGAGGACCCTGGGGGGACAGTCCCCCAGGTTTCTCATAATGTAATTATTCCATTTGATGAAAGTGTGGGAGGTATGGACACTGATGGTTCTCTTTTTGACTCGGACACTTCTGTTAATAACCCAACAAAACGTAAAAGAGTAGCGTCACGTAAAGTTTGCAAACACTGCAACAAAAAGAGGAGGCATCACAAATCTGCTTCTAATGTTCTGACTGAAGTTGACTGCCATTGCGAGATTAGTGAAAATAATTCAACAAAAACTTTTAAGATTCCCTCTATGTCCTCAGCACCACAAACACAAACTATTAATCCAACTCTTGATACATCAAACAAGTCTATGACGCGTCCTGTAGTTGGTAGGGAAATATATGAGGCAACTGATGCATCTCCATACAATGTGCACATTCAAAAAATACAGTCTACGCCGGATGAAAATGTATCATTGCATCCAATCTCTTTTGGCCGATTCTTAAAAAAACATAATATCCAAAACATTGTGAATGGATCTCCCAAAAAAATTGGTAGAAATAGACTGATAATTTCATTTATTAAATATGACGATGCAAATAAATTTATCACTAACCAAGCCTTAAAGGATAGTAATTTCAAAGCGTTTATACCAACTTTTTCTGTTACTCGTATGGGTGTTGTAAGAGGGGTTCCGATAGATTGGTCTGAAGAGGAAATCTTACAAAACGTTACTGTACCTATGGGCTGTGGAAATATTTTAAAAGTTAGGCGCATTAACAGGAAAAATTCAGTAAATGGTAAGATCACTTTCACTCCTATAGAGACAGTAGTACTCACTTTTGATGGACAGGTGCTACCGAAAAGAGTGTTCCTGTGTTATAACTCTCTCCCTGTAGACCTTTATATCTTTCCCACTGTCCAATGCTTTAATTGCTGCCGCTTTGGCCATATAAGAAGTCAGTGTAGATCAAAGCCTAAATGTTTTAAGTGTGGAAATGACCATTCAGGTGAGAGTTGCCAAATTGATGAAGATGATGTTACTTGCTGCCTATGCTCTGGATCTCACTATGCCACCAACCGGAAGTGTCCCGAATTCTCGAGACAAAAATCAATAAAAGAGTCTATGGCAAATAACTGCATTTCTTATGTTGAAGCCCTTAAGCTTCACCCTGCAATCACAAAATCATATTCTGAAGTTCTTACATCCTCCATTGCTCCCCAACCACAAAGATATAACTCTAATTCCAATAAAACAACATCTTACAGAAAAACAGTCTTTATTCAACCTAAATTACACAAAATTAGTTCTAAGGGCTATGACAAAGAAACTCATGATGCTTTAACTAAAGATTATAATATTCCATTGCCAACAGTGGGCACCTTAAATGAAAACAACCCTTTCTCCAATATGTCGACCAGGGATCTTATCATTACTCTGATAAAGTTTTTGTCCCAAAAAGAAAATATAATGTCTGAACCGTCCAACGCTGCATCTGAAAATATAAATAGTGTAAATAAAAATCAAAATGGATCATATCTCATCAATCCTTCAGTGGAATTGCCAAAGTATAAATAATAAGAAAAGCGATTTATTTCACCTAATTAATGTATATAAACCTGTAATTATAGCATTACAAGAAACTTGGATTAAGCCAAACAGTATTTTTAATGTTTCTCATTATTTTCCTCTAAGAGAAGACCGTTCTGATTCCCATGGTGGCGTAGCTCTTCTAATTAATGATTCTGTTTCCTTTCAGCATATTCCTATTACTCATAGTGTTAACCTATCAATCATAGCCGCTTCCATTAATAATATCTGTTTTGTTTCACTATACATACCTCATCCAACATCCTCTGTGTACAATGAATTAGATACCATCATCTCTCAACTCCCAAAACCCATTTTCATGATGGGAGATTTTAACGCTCAACACCAGGCATGGGGCAGTGCCAAATCTAACTGGTGTGGTTCCAGAATTTTAGATTTTTCAGATCTGAATAACTTTTGCATTCTAAATACAGGACTTCCAACACGGCGAACATTGCCTCATGAAGGAGACAGTGCGCCCGACCTTACAATTTGTAGTCCCAATCTAGCTTCCTCCTCCTTGACTTGGAGTCCACTATCTTCCACGTTTGGTAGTGACCACTTTCCTATTCTAATTGAATTTCCTTCAACTTTATTAAAAAATCAAAGTAGACGCCCACCTCGTTTGAAATATAAACTTAACCAAAATGACAGTGACAGATGGGAAATGTTTAGGGAGCAAGTTGAACTGAGGATTTCCTCACTTCCTTCTATACAAGAAAACAACCGGACACAGAGTGCCGAGGCTTTTGCCTCAGTTTTGTTAGAAGCAGCTGACGAAGTTTTTCCAAAGAAAAAAACAAATGGGTATATTCCTTCCCCCCCGTGGTGGGACAGTGAATGTACAATAGTAATAAAAGAGAGAAAAGAGGCTGAAATAAATTATAAAGATAATAGCTCATCTGAAAATTTTGATAAATTGATACAAATAATGAATCAAACCCGCAGTCTATTTAAAAAAAAGAAATGGGAAGGTTGGAGGACCTTTTGTTTATCTATATCACCTAACATTTCTCCTTCTGAGGTTTGGAATAATATTCGTAGGTTTAGATCTGCCTTTAAAGAACGAGTCCCTAAATGTATTGATGAAGGTGTAGCTGAAAGATTTCTGGACAAATTAGCTCCGCCATTTGTTCCTCAAGAACTAATATTAACATCACCTCAGTTGTCCTGTTGCCATAGAATAAAGGACTTAAACAATCTTAACTCACCTTTTAGTTCGACTGAGTTGAAAGGAGTGTTGTCCTATGTTAAAGATTCAGCACCTGGTATTGATGGTATTCCATACTCTTTTCTAACTCATTTAAATGATAATAGTTTAATTTATTTGTTAAATCTCATTAATTCTGTTGTGATGTCCGGTGAAGTCCCTCCCTCATGGAAAATCCAGGAAATTATTCCTATTTTGAAATTCAATAAGCCTCCATTAGACCCTAATTCATATAGACCTATAGCTCTCTCATCAGTCCTATCTAAATTGGCTGAACACCTGGCCAAGAACAGGTTGGAGTGGTATGTAGAAAGTCAGGAGCTGCTGGCTCCGAGTCAATACGGGTTCAGAAAAGGGAAGAGCACTATGGACAGTTTAGGCATTATCACGACTGATATAAGATTAGCCTTTTCAAATAACGAATTTTTACTTGCAGCTTTCTTAGATATTTCTGCAGCATATGACAATGTTGATCTAGAACTTCTCAAAGTTAAATTAGATAAGCTCCAGGTTCCCCACCTATTGAGTAATTTTATCATTAATCTCCTTTCAGAAAGGCAAATACAAATTAATATTGGTGATTCAAAGGTAAAATCTAGACTGACGTGGAAAGGCATGCCACAGGGATCGGTACTCAGCCCAATTCTATATGCCATATATACTCATGACCTTGAATTTTCTATCGCTAATAACGTGAATGTGTTACAATATGCAGACGATTTAGCTATTTACGTATCTGGCCGATCTATATTTAAATTAACATATTCGTTAAACAACGCTCTGGAGCTTTTAAAATCTTGGTTGGATAAAAACGCATTAAGTCTCTCTGTAAATAAAAGCTGTACAGTTTTATTCACTAAAATGCGCAATCCACCTACATTTTCGATTTTTTATGATGGTCAATTAATTCCCTCAGAAAATGAATTCAAATTTTTAGGTTTAATACTAGATTCGAAATTAACAGGTTTACCACACTGCTATTATGCTTCAGCACGTTGTGAACGACAACTTAATATTCTGCGATGTCTTTCGGGTGTTTGGTGGGGCGCCCACCCTTTTAATCTTAAGCTTTTGTATAACGCTATCATCAGAAGCATCCTGGATTATGGGACTTTCTTTTTAGAGCCGTGTAGCTTAGCTGCCATAAGTAAATTAGATGATATCCAATCTAAATCACTACGACTCATAGGTGGAGCTATGAAATCTAGCCCGCTAAATGCTCTTCAGGTTGAATGTGCTGAACCTCCACTACAGTTAAGAAGGCAAATGTTGAGTGATAAATTTCTCTTCCGCGCTTTTCAATTTTCTAACCATCCTCTATACAGCAAATTACAAGAATTATCAGAAAAAATTGAGACCTCTTCTTTCTGGACCAATAAACCCCCTCCCTGTTTAGTTGTCAGTTTTCGTAAATTTATCTCCCTGCAAGCCCCTACTCACAGATCACAATACCTTCCTTTGTTTTCTACAAACTTCCCAGCTTTATTTCTTGAACCTAATGTCCTCTTTAGTTTAGACTTTTTAAAGAATGACCAAGATCCTGATGCATCTTTAAGACATCTACTTGATAGTGATTGGCCAGACTGGCATTATTTATACTGTGATGCATCTAAACACTCCGGTTCTGGTTTGGTTGGAATTGGTGTCTTCCATCAGCAATATAACATCCATCAAAAAATTAAACTTCCGCCTGAGACATCAGTTTTCACTGGGGAATGCTTTGGAATCCTAAAGTCACTAGAATATGTCCTAATAGCAAAACTTCAAAAAGCCATTATATTTTCGGATTCCAAGAGTGCTCTTCAATCTCTCCAAAGATTTCCATTTAAATCCTGCTTAGCTTCTGTTTATGTTACACAGTGTAGACAGCTGTTATTAACCTGTAAAGAAAATAGATATGACATTCTTTTCGCGTGGATACCTGGCCATCATAACATAAAAGGAAATGAAATTGCCGACAAGCTTGCCAAGGACGCAATAAATTCTGGTGATATCTTCCCTTATAAAAATATAGTGCCGGCGGGCTGATTATCTAATTAGAAACCACCTAGCGACCGGTTGCAGTTCATAGATGATAGTGATCCATTGCTACTTCTTTTTGGATTAAAAAAAAACATACCAAAGAAAAGTAGCAATATATGTGGAATGAAACCGGTCGCTAAATAGTTTCTTTTTAGATAATCAGGGTGCGGATCTCATTTCTCTTCCCAAGCAGCATTTACATGTCTGTTGGGAAGATAAATGGAATACTACGAGTCTTACTAAAGGAAGAGCTTATAAAAGAATTCAACAAACAATTCCTCTTAAGCCTTGGTTCTCTAAAATACAGTTAAGTAAATTTGCTACATCCAGTCTTATCAGAATGCGCTTAGATCATGTTTGTACTGCATCACATCTTACTAGGATAGGAATCTGCAACAACAGTGTATGTGCTTGTGGTGCTGGTGACGAGGACCTGAATCACATTTTCTTTCAATGTTCGCTTCATGATTGCTCCTCTTTTTTAGATTCCCTCGTATCCCTCCGTGTTCCTCTCCCTACATCAATCCCAACTCTACTGGGCTGCATTAATCCAGACTTGTATAATTTAATTTCTTAATTTTTAACTGAAAATAATATTAAATTATAACCTTAATATATATTAACTACCCTTATGTATTTTATTATTCATTATCTATCTATTTCACTAAATTATCCTTACCTTGATCCTATTATTTTCTCCTAAATTTCGATCATCTCCTATATTATTAAAATTCCTTGGTTTCCCTACCTTTACCTACTTGACATTGGCTAATGCACAAACCGTGCGAGCCAAAAAAAAAAAAAAAAAAAAAAAAAAAAAAAAAAAAGTTGTGAACGCACCCAAAACATTTTCACCATATTTTTTCACATCTGGCAAGTTTTCCAAACGAGAGACGTGTCCGTCAGCCAAAAGTCAAAAAATTTCCTTCTTGAAATCGAATTTGTTGGAACCGATGTATGAAAATCTATTAGTTTCAATTTTATAGAATATTAACGAAGGTGGAGATGCCGGCCACCGCCGTAGCGACGCCGGGAAATGGCCAAAACAAAGGAATATTCAATAATACCGCCGGCTTCAGCACACTTATCACTGTTACGGTCTTGTCCTTAGCTTGGCTGGCCGGTTTTGCATCCCGGCTATTTGCTGTTATTCGGTTTGAAAGTATAATTCATGAGTTTGATCCATGGTGAGTATATTTGTGAAGTCGTCCAAGTAACCTGGTTTGAGTGAGGTAGCTTACAATAACTCTGCATACGTGTTTTAGGTTTAACTATCGGTCGACGGCGTACATGGTCCAGCATGGGTTCTACAACTTTTTGAACTGGTTCGATGAGCGGGCGTGGTATCCACTAGGTCGTATCGTTGGCGGTACAGTGTATCCCGGCCTCATGTTAACATCGGGCACCATACATTGGATATTACATGCAGTGAATATTCCTATACATATAAGAGATATTTGTGTCTTCCTAGCACCAGTTTTCAGGTAAAAATATATTATATTTTAGATGGTTCAGTCACTTCGTTACTTTTGTCATTATTGTAATGAATATTGCTTAATTTTTTCTCCTTGCAGTGGTCTTACAGCAATAGCTACATATCTTTTAACTTCAGAACTATGGTCAAGAGGTGCTGGTCTCTTTGCGGCATGTTTCATAGCTATAGTGCCAGGGTACAGCAGTCGATCAGTAGCTGGAAGCTATGATAATGAGGGTATTGCAATTTTTGCTCTTCAATTCACATACTACTTGTGGTTGAAGAGTGTCAAGAGTGGCTCTGTATTCTGGTCAATTTGCACTGCACTTTCATACTTCTACATGGTTAGTATGGTATCTGAAAAATTGTTGGATTGATCTCTGTATTAACATGACAGTAAAATTGCTGCAGCAACACTAGTAAATAACTTTGTAATTGAAATTTACCACCTAGCATGGCCATTGAAACGCAATATGTTATAGTTTTTATTATGTTAACTGTCAAAAGACAATGGATTTTGAATGTTGAGTGTTGATAAAATGCTATATCACGAGATACATAGTGTTTCGGTAGTCATGCTAGGGGGCTTGGCCTACTTCGTTGCAGTCCTAGAACAAAGACGGATCTGCAATTTAGCAATTTTACAGGAGAGCTTTTTGCATTCATTAATCGGGCGTTGTACTATGTTCATAGAATCAAATCTGTCGTTATTATAGACTATATCTCAGGCATTTAATACCTTTTTTTCAAAAAAGTGTCTTCAATCGACAAAACATAATTACATGTTGGTTTATGCAATAAACAAAAAATGTAAAAAAAATCAGAACCGTCTCTGTTCTACAACTGCAACGATTTTATAACTTAAATTCTGTACATAAATCTTCATTATTACAACAACAAGAAGTTCTAAAGTTATTATATTTAATTTTTAAATTTACAGTTTTCAATCAGAATATTGTTTAATCACTATTTTATTTCCTTTGTAGGTGTCAGCATGGGGTGGTTATGTCTTCATTATAAACTTGATCCCTCTACATGTATTTGTGCTGCTGATAATGGGACGTTTCTCCCAGCGTTTGTTTGTGAGCTACACGGTCTTCTACATTATGGGGTTGTTGCTCTCAATGCAGATACCATTTGTCGGATTCCAACCAATTAGAACCAGTGAACATATGGCTGCGTCAGGTAAGACTATTTCACTTTAGATCCTATTGGATATTGGAGTTATTTTGGAATATAATTTATTTAATCAGTTGTACAACAAGTAGTGTAAAGTCTGGGCATTAGACATTCATAATGAGGGCTTTTCACAATGACAAAAAACCTTTTCACAATGACTCGCGCACGAAGGTTTCCGTACCAAAAAAACGGCAAAAAAATATGTTTGTTGTATGGGAGCCCCCCTTAAATATTAATTTTATTCTGATTTTAGTATTTGTTGTTATAGCGGCAACAAAAATACATCATCTGTGAAAATTCCAACTGTCTACCTGTTGTCGTTATTAATATCAAGCAAAAAACGGCAAAAATATCACGTTTGTTGTATGGGAGCCCCCCTTAAATATTACTTTTATTCCGTTTTTAGTATGTGTTGTTATAGCGGCAACAGAAATACATCATCTGTGAAAATTTCAACTTTCTAGCTATCAAGGTTCATGAGATACAGCCTGGTGACAGACAGACACAGCCAGACAGCAGAGTCTTAGTAATAGGGCAATCTTTGGGCAGATGTCAGCCAGCGAGCGCTTACTTGCCTCTTTGGTACAGGCTGTTTATTTTTAAAAGCCAATTTTGACACTTCTCTTTTCATCAACGCCATCTATTAAGGCAAATAGTTACTATTTTTATTGTTTAAATGTCACTTTGCAAAGCCCGCATTGCTTTTGGGTAAAATAATTAACCACAGTCAAAATTAGTTCAAAGGAGCCATGTAACTTGTATTTTCAATGTACTTAATTGTCTTGAAAGTCAAATGAAAACCACATTTTCATAAGCATTATAAAAAAAAGTTTTTTTATTGCTGATGATAAGAAAGTCTACTTATTAATTAAAAACGCTTTATGCAAATTTTACAGTTGTATTAACATGTACATTGTAGTATAACACTATTCAACGTTGATAAGAACCTGAGTACCGTATAATGGCGCAACCAATTTTCTAGTCAGTAACTTTTATGACATGTAGCAAATATCTCCAAGGCCTTTTCAAAACAATTTACATTTTCTCTATTGCAGTAATGATTTTATTTGTTGACTATGTTAAACAGATATGTTAGCTCAGAATACTGATATGTGTCACTACAAATTATTCCCATTTCACTCAAATATGTTGAGTTATGCTTCAGTATTTGGAAATACTGATATGTGTCACTATAAATTATTCCCATTTCACTCAAATATTTTGAGTTATGCTTCTAATGAATTACTTATAATAAGTAGGTTAAATTCATTAAACTTAATTAAATTAAATGAATTAAACCTACTTAAACGCGAATGGAACTTGGTTCCCAAATACTGAATCATAACTCATAATATTTGAGTGAAATGGGAATAATTTGTAGTGATACATTGATATGTAGGTACTACTTATAATAAGTAGGTACTGATGAAATTAAACCTACTTATAATAAGTAAGTAGGTACTGATGTACTTACTTATTATAAGTAAAATAGGTTTAATTCATTAAATGCGAGGCAGCCGCATAAAGACGTACAACAATGGGGTTGGCAACGCAAAGCTAATCGCAGATGGCGCCAGCGGCGGTCTAACCGCTATCAATAGTTTGATTGGTTAAAATATGCCACAAATGACATTTGATATTTGAAACAACCAATCAAATGTTTTGGTACAACCGCTTGTGGCGCCATTAGTTCCTCAGTTTCCATCCCTATTGAAAATCTAATGTGTCTCATTTTGTCGGGCTCAACGGGTTAAAAGTAGGTAATGACTCATCACTGCGTTATTGTGCCATTTTCACTCAAGTAGATAATGTAATAAATACCATTGTTAACCCTGTTTGCTATTCCATTAAAGTCAGTTAAGACAAATAATTTATGTTTACACAGTTGGAATCTTGTTAGAATACAATATTTTAACGAATGCTATTTGATAAGCAATAAAAGTAGCAATATTAGGTATTAAAGTACTTTTCATTTTGCTTTTTAGGGTTCTCTGTACCCAAAGGGCAAAAGAGGGACCCTATTACACTAAGACTCCACTGTCTGTCTGTCACCAGGCTGTATCTCATGAACTGTGATAGCTACACAGTTGAAACTTTCACAGATGATGTATTTCTTTTGCCGCTATAACAACAAATACTAAAGACCGGAATAAAATAAATATTCAAGGGGAGCCCATACAATAAACCTGATTTTTTTGCTATTTTTTGGTACAAAACCCTTCATGCATGAGTCCGACTCTCACTTGCCGGTTTTTTTACATCCTATTGCTTGTTGAAAGGGTTTACAAATTAATTAATAAAGACTTTCTAAAAGCCAGTAGTTTCAGCAGAATGACTCTGACCTTTGTGAAACAAAAGTTTGATTCAAAAACTACATTATGTATCTAAACTATGCAATTATTTTATAGGTGTGTTCGCCCTTCTTATGGCTATTGGAGCCCTCAAGTATTTGAACAGCTTGAATCCAAAAGGCCAATGGAAGCAACTCCTCATCCTAGGAGGGTTGTTGGCAGCAGCAGCTGTATTCCTTGGGGTCGTCCTGCTCACTTATATGGGGGTCATTGCCCCTTGGAGCGGACGGTGAGCACGAAACATTATTTGAAGCAGTCAATTTCAATGATCCAATTGACCAATTACAATACAAAAAAAGATTTTATCTTTGCTGTGTTGTTGCCTCTATTATGTCTGTCTGTGGATATTTACATGCTTTCATTATGTATGATAGAGATCGGATAATTGGATGCATATTTACCTAATTGCTTGCTAACAATTATGGAAGCAGCTTCTTAGAATATTTAAAATTCTTAAAATGTGTATATTCCATGAGGCTTTATAAGCCTTGTTACAAAGCAATAAGATTGTGTTTGTTTCTTCAAAAATCACTGACAATAAAAGTAGGGAAAAGCAACCAATTACGTTTGTAACAGCCCCTTTTACGTAAGTCTGTTGCTAACAATTCTCGATTGCAATCGATTGAAAGTGCAGTTACATTGCTGCTCTAAGTAAGATAGTTGTCACATTGGTTCTTACTAAAGCAGCAATGTAACTGTAATTCCTGGCAGAGTTTATTGCAACAAAGTTACATAATCAGCCCCCCGGCCAACTGGAATTTTTATAAAATCATTTCATTTTAATAAAGGTTAATCCCAGATTCCTTGGATTTCTTTCAATAAAAAGTGTTTTTTATAATACCCAACATCTGAACAGGTAAAAATGCAACCGAATATCCAATCTCTAATCATTATGATATTGTAAGTAGGTATTTATTACATCCTCTTATATATATATATATATATATATATATATATATATATTGTTAGTTAACATGTTTTCGATACTTTCGTAGGTTCTACTCGCTATGGGATACCGCGTATGCCAAAATCCATATTCCGATCATCGCATCAGTGTCGGAGCACCAGCCGACCACCTGGTCGTCCTTCTTCTTCGACCTGCATGTCTTGGTGTGCACATTCCCCGTGGGTCTGTGGTACTGCATCAAGAATGTCAATGATGAGAGGGTGTTTGGTAAGGAATTTCCTTAATTATTACTATTATTGGTTCTATCTCTCGAAGACCGTTTTGCTATGAATGTTGTTAGACGTGCACATGCACATTATTTTAGTATGCGTAATACGAGAGCGTGCAGACACACACTACAACACTAAAACAATGTGCATGTGCACGCCTAATGCCGGGTCCATAGCGCGTGTTTTGCTCTACACAAACAACAAAAAACATCTCAACATTCAACAAAAAAAGTATAAGGATTTTGTTGAATGTTGAGATGTTTTGTTGATTGTGTAGGGCAAAACATGCGCTATGGACCCGGCATAACACATTCATAGCGAAACGGTCTTCATGAGATAGAAGAACTATTGTTTTCATAATCACATACATACAATAGTAAATAGTAATATAGATGTATGATATGATAAGATTTTGTAGTACTGCCTGGCTAAAGGCTTTTTATTGAATTTTATTCAAAGATTATCATTTACTGTGTGTAGAGAAAATAATTACCAATAAAAATAGTTACGACTACTTTTTGAGTTGGTTTAATTAAATATGCATAAAAGCAAGTTTTTTTTATCCATGTTACATATTTTATTACCTTCTAACTGATCATGTATTATTTTATTCAACAAAATGAACATTGTTAAATAACGAATTAATTTTGCAGTCATTAGAAATGGTTTATGGTTATTTAATCTACATAAACAATATGTCACATGCAAGGGAATTTAAATTAAATAAAATTACCACATTATAATAGGTTAAGTTTCTAAGAAAAAATTGGTATTTAGAAAGTAAATATTCCCCAAAGATAGATAAAAAGCAATACAACGTATGAATAGAGCTAATATTTATACTAAAATTTTAATAATTGAATTCCCGCAATTCCATACAAAAGCGCAATACATACTCGACCTTAATATATGGGGACTGCTGATATTTTTTTCGCGATATCAGAGTTGGCCCCGTAATAAAAGTTGCTTGTAATCATTAGTGAAACCACCCCACTTCGGGAACCAAATGATTAAAATTTCACGCTGTAAAACATAGAATAGAGAATACCGGGTGTAACAAGACCCTTAACGAAGCCGAGGTCTACGTATTCTGCCCATCATCAGGACCATTTCTTTTCAAAACTATTGCTGGGAAACGATTTTAATTTTTGGTGTTAAAAAAGCATTGCATACTAATACCACGCAATGTAACGCGTACAACAGACCGCGCCTGCGAGTGCTACACAGCTGCGTGCGGCCGAGTTGAAAGGCAGCGTTTACGTGCGTGCTCATGAGATACATTGAATGATGACGTTTTGAAGCCATTGTTTGTTACGAAATACTTAAAATTTTAATAATGTTTCTTTGGACAAAAATTAGAAAATAACGAATAAAATATGATTTCATAAAAATTTAGAATTTTTCTTGACTTTGACCTTCAATAACTTCGTAGCTATAGGTTTACCAGGTATAGTCTAAAAGACAAAAATGATCCTGATAATGGGTGAAATGGTGGACTTCGGCTTCGTTGAGGGTCTGGTTACACCCGTTATATTGCTTCGCTATTGCACAATGGGGTTTATTATCAAAACGCTTTTTCCAGTGGCCCTCTACGCATTAAGCGCTGTATATTTCGCCGGGGTTATGGTCAGGCTGATGTTGACTCTCACGCCTGTGGTCTGCGTGCTCTCCGGGATTGCGTTCTCTATCCTGTTGGACCTGGTACTGCGCGAGGATGAGGTCCCGCCGCCACCAGTAGAGACTGACGAGTCTAAAAACTTATACGATAAGGTTGGTATTTGCATGTTGTTACTAATATAATGAGAGATCATTTCTAGTCTGATTTTCATCTTATTTTATTTCTTTAAAAAAATCATTTTTATTTTTATAATTCATCAAAATTAAATAAGAAGTTAGATTATTAAATGTTTTTTTTTTTTATTTATGGTCTTAATAAAATTTATTCATATTACTTAATTATTAGAAGTCAAAAATGTGTTGTATGATGTATTGTTCTCTTTTTAGCTCCACCCACTTAGTTGTCATTTCCGGTTCCATTTTTTGAGCGGAATGCTTAAAATTAAGCGAATTAAAATCTATGGAACCATAGATTTTAATTCGCCGATTGGAGAAGATATTTTTTCACTTATTATATCAAGTATAGTTGTTCTATCTCACGAAGTTCGCTCGGCCATGAATGTTGTTAGGCGTGTACGTTAGCAATAATATGTACACACTTTAGAACTATGTCACATTCAATCAATATATCTCAGTGTGACAATGTTATACCTAGGTTATTCAAAACGTAATGTGACAAAGTTCTATGGTGTGTACATCTTATTGCTCGTCACTGTACATGCACATTAATTTAGTGTGCGTAATAGGAGCGCGTGCAGTCGCACACTAAAACAATGTGCATGTGCACGCCTAACAACATTCATAGCACAACGGACTTCGTACTATGGGGTGCTTGTATGGGCGTACATGCGCAAAACTCATTATATGAAACTTTAAACAAATGACAAATTTTTTTTTCAAAGCTCGAGAGCTTATCTACTTTTATTGGAGCCCAAAATCCCGCTGCTGGCTCAATATGATTAGTTTTTGCGAGTCGAATGACGCGTTGCGTGTGCACACATGTAACAGAACACGACAACTAATAAAAACATATCTTTTGTAGATTTAATTTTGGTTTTATTTTTAAATTTACACTAAAATCAAGTTATGGATATTTTAAAACAAGGTATGTAGCACATATTATTGTAAAAATATTTTACTATATCGTAGTGTACTTTGATAAATTATGTAATATTTAGAATGATACTTGAATAATTTCTTTACAGTGATTTTGAAAATAGTATTGGAAAAGTGTATTCTGGAGTTGTCTAGGGATTTGATTTCTGTTTAATTACTTTATTTAAAATATTTTCAAGTGGAATTAAAAAGAAAAAGTAGCAGATTTTTTGCGTTTCTGGTTTAAAATAATATTATTCATCACAAAGTATGTAGTATGTATTTAAAATACACTTAGCCAGTCAAATTCATTTTATTAAATTTCTCTTATTACAGAAACAGTTAATAATTGTCTTATTATGACTATTATGATGACTGTTTAAAATCTAAAAACTGATTACAAAGATGAAGTTTTTGACTCGGAGTAAGACGACGAAGATGACCGAGGGAGGGGCTTGTAGTGACTGATTTTGTAAATAAATTATTTTTTGTAAAATTATTTGTTGAAAGAATTTCAACACGTCATTTTAAATTGAAAATTGTTTTTTAAAATTTACAATGATCAGATGCTTTTGCTCATCAAATGACCCTAAGTGCCCTATAGTGCTTCGTAAGATAGAACAACTATACTTGATAAAATAATCTGAAGAAATATGTATGTTCTCCAATCGGCGAATCAAAATCTATTAAAATCTCTTAGAACAAATAGGAATAACTGATAGGATACATTTCTAAGTACCAGGATCACATAAATATGGAAGCTTAACTTCTTCGCTGCCTCCAATATTACATTTGATCAAAATCTCTCTCTATGACAGGCCGGTAAGTTAAAGAAGCGTACGCTGGAGGCCGCGCCCCCGACGGACGCCGGGCTCGGCATGAACGTGCGCTCGGGCACGCTCATAGCGTTCATGATACTGCTCATGCTGTTCTCCGTGCACTGCACCTGGGCCACCTCCAATGCGTACTCCAGCCCTAGCATAGTGCTGGCTAGCTATGGGAACGATGGGTGAGTCGTTTTGTTATAGAATTCAATAATTCAAAGTTTTAGGTCCTCACCTCACCATCACCATCACGAAATCGACGACGTTTTGAATGGAGAATTTTAAAGTTGTTGCATTTTCCGTACTAACATTTTCTTAGTTAATTTAACAACCATGAAAGCTAATGTTTTAAAAGTTTTATGCAATCATGTTTAAACACTAAGATAACGGATATGCCACTTAGGTTAAGCGAAAAAAATAAGTTTTGACTAAGTTAGCTTAGTCAAAACTTATTTTTTTCGCTTACCATACCAAATCAAGTCCTAATTTCTGCTAACAAAAAGAGGAGTAATTTTTAAGGTATTATAAAGATGATTTTTTACTATTGATGGTTGTCTATGATGGTCATTATTCGATATAATATCAAGAAATTTATGAAGAAAAAAACGCCGGCAGCCAATATGTTTTTCTTACTTTTCCTGTTTACTAAAAACCTTTAGTAATCAATTCTTTAAAATAATTATTTTTCTTTAGGTCTCGTCGAATCCTGGACGATTTCAGAGAAGCTTACGGTTGGCTCTCACAGAACACTGCCGATGATGCTAGGATCATGTCGTGGTGGGATTACGGGTACCAAGTAAGTACACGTAATTGTATTTGTATCTTTTTATACAGGTCAAACATTTGGCATGGCAAGTTTCCCGAAGGTCCGAATCTAGGCAAGGGGTCTCACTCTGCGCTTAAACTTTTATATTAACCAACTGCTCGCGGCTCACTCACTCGAGCCAGTGCACGAGGGATGTCGTGTGTCGGTTGAGACAGAGCTACGGGACAGAAAGAGAAGCGTTTCGGAGGTGCTTATAATAATAGGCACGCAGCGTTGTGAAATTTGAAACTGTACTGTCAGCAAATCTATGAGCTGAATACCTTAAGGTTCATTTCTAGATTGAGTAGTCTGTATTGTCTTGCATTAACCCAAAAGTCACAAAAGCATCTGTTGTATAAAAACAATGGAGGCAGGTAAATACGAACTTTTAGTTCCATCCTTGCAAGCGATTTATTTTCAAACTGTTAAGGTCATAACTTTGCTGACTGTACATTGCCGTGCATCGAGAGTAGCTTATTATTTGATTGTCCTCGCGCGGATGGGTTTTTTTGAATATCCCATAACTCTAGGGTATTGATGAGACCGTGAAACTGAACAATTTTACAATAGAACCAACTCTGAAATCGCGAAGAAAAAATCTGCTTTTTGCTGCTGTATATACTGTGATCTAGGTCCAAGATTCTTGTAAAGCTCACTGTATTGGAAAAAATGAAATCTCGACAAACATAGTACTTTAACTATCTTTTTTAACGTGCAGATAGCAGGCATGGGCAACCGCACGACACTAGTCGACAACAACACTTGGAACAACTCTCACATAGCACTAGTTGGGAAGGCAATGGCCAGTAACGAGAGCGCCGCGTACGAAATAATGACGATGTTGGACGTAGACTACGTGCTGGTGATATTCGGCGGCGCGATCGGATACTCCGGCGATGATATTAACAAGTTTATATGGATGGTTCGGATCGCGGAGGGAGAACATCCTAAAGATATACACGTAAGTTGATGTATATTTTTATTTGAGTCTTACCAAACCGGCCTAGCAAAGTACTTAGCCTTCGATACCCAGCCAACATAGCA
This sequence comes from Agriphila geniculea, assembly GCA_943789525.1. Lineage (NCBI taxonomy): Eukaryota > Metazoa > Arthropoda > Insecta > Lepidoptera > Crambidae > Agriphila > Agriphila geniculea. The sequence continues at coordinate 17,287,758 of OX038883.1, read as the reverse complement.
CTAGTTGGGAAAGCCATCGCCAGTAACGTTAGCGCCGCGTACGAAATAATGACGATGTTGGACGTGGACTACGTGCTGGTGATATTCGGCGGCGTGATCGGATACTCCGGCGACAATATCAACAAGTTCATTTGGTTGGTTCGGATCGCGGAGGGAGAACATCCTAAAGACATACACGTAAGTTGATTTAATATTTTTTTTTAATATGAGTCTTACCAAACCGGCCTAGCAAAGTACTTAGCCTTCGATACCCAGCCAACATAGCACTAGTTGGGAAAGCCATGGCCAGTAACGAGAGCGCCGCGTACGAAATAATGACGATGTTGGACGTGGACTACGTGCTGGTATATGATATTCGGCGGCGTGATCGGATACTCCGGCGATGATATCAACAAGTTTATTTGGATGGTTCGGATCGCGGAGGGAGAACATCCTAAAGACATACACGTAAGTTGATTTAATATTTTTTTTTAATATGAGTCTTACCAAACCGGCCTAGCAAAGTACTTAGCCTTCGATACCCAGCCAACATAGCATTAGTTGGGAAAGCTATCGCCAGTAACGTTAGCGCCGCGTACGAAATAATGACGATGTTGGACGTGGACTACGTGCTGGTGATATTCGGCGGCGTGATCGGATACTCCGGCGACGATATCAACAAGTTTATATGGATGGTTCGGATCGCGGAGGGAGAACATCCTAAAGACATACACCTTAGTTGATTTAATATTTTTTTTTAATATGAGTCTTACCAAACCGGCCTAGCAAAGTACTTAGCCTTCGATACCCAGCCAACATAGCACTAGTTGGGAAAGCCATCGCCAGTAACGTTAGCGCCGCGTACGAAATAATGATGATGTTGGACGTGGACTACGTGCTGGTGATATTCGGCGGCGCGATCGGATACTCCGGCGATGATATCAACAAGTTTATATGGATGGTTCGGATCGCGGAGGGAGAACATCCTAAAGATATACACGTAAGTTGATGTTTATTTTTATTTGAGTCTTACCAAACCGGCCTAGAAAAGTACTTAGCCTTCGATACCCAGCCAACATAGCACTAGTTGGGAAAGCCATCGCCAGTAACGTTAGCGCCGCGTACGAAATAATGATGATGTTGGACGTGGACTACGTGCTGGTGATATTCGGCGGCGCGATCGGATACTCCGGCGATGATATCAACAAGTTTATATGGATGGTTCGGATCGCGGAGGGAGAACATCCTAAAGATATACACGTAAGTTGTTGTTTATTTTTATTTGAGTCTTACCAAACCGGCCTAGAAAAGTACTTAGCCTTCGATACCCAGCCAACATAGCACTAGTTGGGAAAGCCATCGCCAGTAACGTTAGCGCCGCGTACGAAATAATGACGATGTTGGACGTAGACTACGTGCTGGTGATATTCGGCGGCGCGATCGGATACTCCGGCGACAATATCAACAAGTTCATTTGGTTGGTTTGGATCGCGGAGGGAGAACGTCTTAAAGACATACACGTAAGTTGATTTAATATTTTTTAGAATCCCGTACCTCAGAAGGAAACATCGAAACCCTTTATATAGGATCACTTTGTTGTCTGTCTGTCTGTTTGTCAAAACCCTTTATCTCAGGAACGCGTGGAGGTATCGATTTGAAATTAAAACCATATACTCAGGTCTACGATCCCTTAAGGCTGTGAAAAAACAAACTTCTAAGCTTACGTAAAAAAAGGAAACTTCTCGTTTATGCCGCAAAAACGCATATTACGACACTCTCAAGGGAATCAAAATTCAGAGTACTTCCCGTTGACCTAGAACTATGAAATTTGCGAAGTAATATCGTCTTATACTACAAGTACAGGGAAAAATCTGAAAACTATGCATTTGTAATTAAATGATGAAAATATATGTAGTCTTTATTTAAAATAAGTACCAACAAATTTGTACGGAACCCTCGGTGAGCGAGTCCGACTCGCACTTGTCCGGTTTTTCTTCTAGAAATCGCCACTCGCGTGCGAGACTCCTTGTGTAACATCCTCTTTAAAGACCAAAAATGTCAAACAAAACAAAACTACTAATGCCATTTTGACACAATGAAGATTACGTTCCAAACTACGCATTAGCTAATAAAAAAAGCAAAATGTTACATACGACTTTTTGAACAGCGACGTTATATTTTTATGTACTATGTGTTGTATATCTAAAGCTCAAAAGTTGTAGATAAAAAAACACTACTATCTGAGTAAATAAGTTTAATGTTATGTAAGTTATGCTACATTGATTAAAGATTCAGGCTGTAAGAAGGGCTAGAGATTTATTCAACTACAACATATCAGTGATGGTGTATTTGTCCACAGGAAGCGGACTACTTCACTGAGAGGGGAGAGTACAGAGTAGATTCGGAAGCGTCGAAGACCATGTTGAATTGCTTAATGTATAAGTTATCATATTATAGGTAAGTGACCTAAGAGATTGCTCTTACACTTTGATATAGTGATTGACAATTCTTTATTTCACTTGATTTCATTAAATTTCTTTATTATTCGTATCGATCTTATATCAAAGCAATAAGATCTAAAATCATATGTTCGCTTGTATTCAGATACGACAGCGGCGGAAGTCCGCCGGGGTACGACCGCACCCGCGCACATACGGATATTTCAGCAATCTGGCCGGCCAAATTTTTTTTTTGTTTTAATCAATGCTAATCGTTTTTATAAGGATGTTTACATAATTTAAAAGGACTTTAGTATATAAATGCAAAAAAATCTGCTATTTATTTAATTTCATACGTCTAAATGCTTCCTGGATTTCAAGTTTCCTTTTTTTAACCTCCGTTTTGTCACTGTCATTTCTAAGTTGCCACTTTTTAACAGGCAACTTATAAGCGAGATGCAGAATTGATTAAAAAAATCGAATTCCAGCGTGTAGAAAGGACAATCCAAATTCCAGCGCTTTTTCATTTACGGTTCCTTTTTTATCGAAGGAATTAAAATCTTTTGAAGTTAAGTCACAAACATAAAATCGCATTGTAGATGTCGTGTTCGTGGCAGCATTACACACTTTCCCATCTATCATGGTAAGCATCATAAAGTGCTTTACCGAGAAAGTTTTTTCGATTTCTGAAGTATGCTATAACAAGGATACATTTTTTTATTTGTGCTCCTTATCACTTCGTACTGTCTTCTAGTAACAATTAGCTTCGTTAAACATTGACAAGGCTTGTACTGGAGTCAGTTGAGAAGTTGCAGTGTCTTTATTAGTTTGATTGAAAGCTTTTTTGTATTTTGTAGCACGTTTAACTGATGTTGTTACAATTTCTTTTAGCACTAATGAGACATCTCTTAATTCACTTTCTCCTAACTTTGACTGCGTAGCGTATGTGAGCACTTCCAAGTCTGTGCTTTAACGTAATTCTTCCGTTTAACTAAATTCAGAAAAAGATTTATGGGTCCTCCTTTTTTATTTGTAACTTTTGGTACTACAAATGTGCCCTCTAGCCATTTTTCATTCTTTTTCATAAAATTTTCTTCTTTGTAGTGGAAATCGGTCCACCTATTTTTTATTGCCGACTTGAAACGTGAAAAATCTTGCTTAATTTGCTTTATATTCTCCTCCGAGAATGGGCCGAAGCTTAGGACTTACCGAAATGTAGCTAGACATAAGATATCCATATTTTTTGGTAATTATATTATAGGTGTTTCAAAGACCTATATCGTCCAATATCAGATGAAACCGGATACAAATTTGCACGCGTTGTAAAGATAAAGAAACAAGCTATTCAAATATACTAAATTCAAAGCCGGGAAATGCAGGGAAACTTAACAAAACTGCTCATATATAAAAAAAACACTCAAATATTTCTTTAAAACTATGCTTGTTTGAATATTTATAAAAAATAATTGCTTACACATTATGTAAATAAAAAAATTAAGAAAGTATGCATAGTTACCTGGTTCAACACAATCCATATCTTTTAGTTTGATTTGTTGGCTTATAATTATAAAATTAAATTAAAATTATGCTTATTCTTAAAGAATGTCAAAAACTTTAACATGCACTCAAACGAACGATCAAGTTGAGACTGAGTGCAGAGGGTAGAATTCTAAATATGGACAGAATGAAGTATCGTATTATGATGCATTGAACATTCACCTACCCGCGATTTGATTTTTTTTTACTTGCGTTCATTTCTAAGAATTCGACTTTTGGCCGGCCAGATTGCTGAAATACCCGTATGTGCCGCGGTGCGTTGCCCGGCAACCGCGGCTTCAAGCTCACATACTTATTTACTATTGGTGTCGATCTTATATCAGAGCAGTATGGTCTAAATTGCTCTGCCTTCATTTGTAATCAGATACGCTAGGGTTGGCATTCTCCGGCCGTCTCGTCGAATAGTATTTACACTAAAGCCAACGATGTTTCTGTGAAGCAGAAATAAAAACGCGGTAGTTTTAAAATTGAAAGTTTCGTTTATTTATTGTCAGTCAGTTTGTAAAATTATCTATTATAATTTTAATTTTTTTTTATTACTTTAAAAGTAAATAGCTGAGATTTTTAATCGAGCACAATAGAGCGGCGGTAATCTTAAAAAAGACGCTTAGAAAACACTTTTCGTACAAGCCCTGCTCTGGGGGGTAGAAACTGTGACGTCATAAAGTTTTCAGTACAAAGATTTTTTTTTCATACCATGTGGTATATCAAATGAAAGGGCTTTGTGAGTAGATTGCGAATATATAACACACTATAACATTTTCACTACTTGGTCTAACAAATTATTAGCAAACGTCCAAAAATTTCGCAATTCAGAGTCGCCATTGAACAGGTCTAGATTGAAACGACTGAATTGATTTCTACAAAATACATAACAAATAACTCTGCACATACTCTTTTCGAAAAATGTGTTAACAATTTCTTTGGTATTAAATGCGTGGAAAACGATTTGTTGAATTTTATACATGATTATTTCAAAAAAGTATTGAGTCAAGTTTGTTTACCAAATAGGACAAGTAAAAATAACTAAAAGTAATGACAAATACACATGGAAAACACACACAGTTGCTCGGAGACCTAAATAACCTGACGAAACTCAATAGGCAAAAGTTATTTACAAAAAATCAAAACAATACACAAAAATCACAGTCTTTCTAATGGGTGTAAAAGGGCCTTAACGGGTGTAAATAATCATTCATAAAATACAAATGTTTTACCACGCATACAATATCAAAAATATTGTAAATTGTTAATAATATTTGATTTAATAAGACAACATATTTTAAAATAGTGATTAAGTTTAAAAGAAGTATCTAAAGTGCCAAAATTTGGTTACTTAAACCTTCGTCTTTTTATCCTAACTTGTCCTAGTAAGGATAAACATACGAAAGTTTATTTATTTATTTTTTTATTAATTATTAAAGGAATATGAGAATTTAGTCACACGTCGTCACACTTTCTACCCCCTCCATTTTCGCGCTTGTCATCTTATATATTTATGATCAGGGCATCGTACTGAATGCATCGATACCACATTTTTCGTATTTCCGTGATGACTTGTGCGAAAACTAACCTCAAACCTTGTTTTACCGCCCTACTACAAGTCGAGCACACAAACTCTATCGATGATACATTTTACACATTCGTTTATTTAAAAAATTTTACCCTTCAACATCGGCAGGAATTTTAAATAATGAAAATTTAGATGAGTTTAAACACCCGTAAACAGCGCAATATCGTTTACTCTGACGAATCATTTTTACTAAAAGTAAGTTTGTAACAATATCAGTCTCGGTTAACTAACCCACGCGATGTGACAACCCCGACTAAAGTACTGCGAACTTTGCTTAGAGCTCTTAGAGTGACGTCAGCCGTCAAATTCGAACGTTTCCATGGAGTTTCTTTACTGTTTTGAAAAAACTTAAATATGTATATACTGTGGCAGTATTGTCTATATTCCTATGCCTTCATTTGTGACCAGATACGACAGCGGCGGAAGTCCGCCGGGCTATGACCGCACCCGCGGCGCGTTGCCCGGCAACCGCGGCTTCAAACTCACGTACCTGGAGGAAGCCTACTCGACTGAGCATTGGCTCGTTAGAATATACAGGTGCGTTGTCTATGGATACCAGCAGCGAACTAAATTCTATGGAAGTCAGCCCCCCTAGCATGACCACCGAACACGATATATATCGCGTGATTTAGCGTTTTATCACGTTAAACTGTCTAAAGACAATGGATTTTGACAGCTGAGTGTCGATAAATGCTATATCACGCGATATATCGGGTCATTTTGAACTTACCATCCAAATTTCAAGGATGTGTCCAGTCTATAAAACTAAACCATTTCTCTAAAAAACGTGTCGAATTTCGCCAAAAAATTTTGGTCACCCATACTAAATTGATCACGTGATGTATGGATTGTCGATTTTTAGGGTTCCGTACCCAAAGGGTAAAAACGGGACCCTATTACTAAGACTCCGCTGTCCGTCTGTATGTCTGTCTGTCTGTCACCAGGCTGTATCTCATGAACCGTGATAGCTAGAAAGTTGAAATTTTCACAGATGATGTATTTCTGTTGCCGCTATAACAACAAATACTAAAAACAGAATAAAATTAATATTTAAGGGGGGCTCCCATACAACAAACATGATTTTTTGCTGTTTTTAGCTCGATATTAATAACAACAACAAGTAGACAGTTGAAATTTTCACAGATGATGTATTTTTGTTGCCGCTATAACAACAAATACTAAAAACAAAATAAAATTAATATTTAAGGGGGGCTCCCATACAACAAACGTATTTTTTTTTTGCCGTTTTTTGGTACGGAACCCTTCGTACGCGAGTCCGACTCGCATTTGGCCGGTTTTTTTATTTACATAATATTTGGCTATGTGTTCCTTAGAGAAAGTTGTTTAGTTTCATGGATTGAACACATCCTCCAAATTTGGACGGTGAATACAAAATGACCCGGTATATCATGTTTCGCCAGTCATGTTAGGTGGGCTGATCAGCTTTAACACTCCGTTGTACTAAGAAGGTCATTTGAACTGGTAGACATATTTTTCTACTGTCCACGCAGACGAAGTCGCGGGCGGAGGCTACTCAAACATATTAAGAAAGATTTTTTGTGTATCTGTTTGCTTAATAGCTTGTTGACTATCGTAGGGTGAAGAAACCCGAGGAATTCAACCGGCCGCGGTTGCCCCTGGCGAAGAGATCTATCTCAACTGTCGGTAGCATGTCTAAAAAGGTGAGATTACACATAACATTCTAGTAATTAGAATTACGAAGTAACTGTTAAGGCGCCGTACTACCCACTGCTAGCGCCGCCAATACATTTATTTTTATTACTCGTAAACCAAGTCAATAATATTAAAAAGCTAAGATCATGCCCTCTTAAATTGTCTCTTATAATTTTTATTTTCTTTCTTATTTCTTATCGAATGAGGATTAGTGGCCACCTTTGGTGTTAGAGTTTATCAAGCCCAAACTGTAAGGCCTCCAACTTGGCTTGACGACTGTTATCAGATGACAACAGCCGGGACCGACAGTTTAGCGTGCCCTCCGAAGCACGGAAGCGCTCAGTTGTAATGGCACTTTAACTGTCACCCATTCGACACCTGACCGGACTGAACGTTGCTTAACAAACGTGATCAAGTACGATCAGTCTGTCAAGTTCCGCCATGAGCGCTTCTATAATTTTTTATAACTCTTCAACAGTTTTCATTCTTTCTGTAAGTTTTAAAATTCATTCTAGCCAAAAGTGGCCACCTTGAGCTAAAATTTTAGTATTTTTTAATATATTATTGACTTGGTTTACAAGTAATAAAAATAAATGTATTGACGGCGCTAGTAGGAGGTAGTAGGGCGCCGTAAGAGAAAAAAAATGTTTGAATCTGTTTAATGCAATAAATACAGTTTAATTTGAAGTGCATTCATTTCAATTTCCATAAAACTTTGAAGAAACACCACAGTAAACATGTAAATTTTGGCGCGAAAAACAGTGTTGTTAGGGAGATTTCATTACAGTATTTTTGCGGGCAGGAACTATACAATATGAGATAATAGAATCTAATTTACGAATATCTTTATCTATTGTTGTTGTAAATTAGGTAAAAATAGCGAAAAGACGCAAACATAAACAGTCAAACGTGATTAGCGTCCATAGATTAGGTTGACAGATTGACGTCAAAGTGTATTTTTTTTATACATGTGGGCTAAGATCTTTTGCATGATGTTATGGACCGTCGGCCCAGAAGCTCATTTTCAATCTATCGCATATTCGTACCAGACCACATTGGCAAGATAGCCATTAATTTGGTGTTATGGGAGATATGCCACCCTGAACATGTGGCCTCCCATACAATGATCTTCGATCGCAAAAAAAATCGATCGCATATTGATATAAATGGTGAACAGGATGGTAGATGGCATCATTACAAACATGTTAGACATCGGCTTGGTTAGTTTTCAAGAAGCATGCGCGCGGCCGGGTAGAAACATAGAGCCTTTTTTTTTCCAAAAAATAATCGACTACATATTGGCATGTAATTACATTCAGGGGGTGGGGCAGGTCCCAAGCGAATATAAAACCATAGTCTTGCGTCGCTTTCAGGAAGCGTCTAGGAGGTCAGGGCAGATAAGTACATTTGACATATATGTTCTTGTGATCCTTGTTCCTTATTCGATCGATATGAAAACACAAAAAAATAATTCAAGTAATGTTGCCACCCAGGACCCTGTTCACCATTTACGTAAATATGCGATCGATATTTTTTTAGCGATGGGTGACCATGTTCAGGGTGGCATATCTCCCAGAAGCTTCCTACTTCGCAACCCAAACAATGATTTTTGTTAACACCAAGCTAATGGCTATCTTGCCAATTTGGTCTCGTCCCAATATGCGATAGATCGAAAATGACCCTGGTTGGCCGACGGTCCATTAAGTAAGTGATGATGAATGCATAAGTTTTCAAATTAATTTTAAGATGACTTAAAATAAAAAAAATGGAAAAAGAAAAATACGTGTCTCAAGTTTACAAGCCGCTGTTTTTGTTACAGCTGCCAGAAGGGAACGGACAAGTGGTACAGTACACTTTGATTGTCCAAGCATGACCGTGTCGGTTGTTTTATATTTGTTTTGTCTCGTTATGCTGGGGCCATATTAAGGCTGAATTAATTTCGCGCTGATGGACCTACGTTTACAGTCCACAATTTATTGTTTGCATGTGATTTTGTGTTTGTTTTCGATGTCTTGGAAGGTAATTTGTAGGCGGAATGTTAGCTTTTATCGTGCCCTGAATTTTTCGTTATAATTGTTTGTCATTATGTCTTTGATAAATGCTTTCAATTAGGTAATTAATTAGCATGGAAGACCATGCTAAAAACGATTTCCTTCATTACAGATAAGACTCTGTGCAATATTTTGTATGTCCTTTGTTTTGCTATTTTGAATGTTGCATGTACGAAAAACATTGTTGGATTTTAACTCTTAACATTTAGTTGATTTAAAAGATCTTCACTTTAATTAACACTTAAAATGAATATGATATTGCATGAGAACTTTTAGTGAAATTAGCGATTTATATTTACCGATTCTGTTTTGCTGTTTGATCCAAGAGTTTTTGATAAAGGTGCGATGTACAGTTACGTCTCTGAATATGTATACAGTTTAGCACTTTCTGACTCTTAAAGTTATTTCTTGTTTCAATAGAAATTTAAACGAAAACGAAAACTACAACAAAGAGACAAAGTTTTAAACTGTATTCCTACATATTTTTAGACGTGACTACAGTCTGGGAAACCGGCGCTCTATCACCCTTAAGACCAAAATTGCTTGCTTGCGACCAACCGAGGAAACCGTGGAAAGGATAATATTATTGTTTGCAATGTGCCAGAGCGTCAACCACCGTGATTGTACCTGAATGATTTCTAAGGTCTAAAACAAAGTCCTTCATTTCACAGACGTCGAAGAGAAGAAAAGGTATGCTCAAGAACAAGCCGACCGTAGTGAAAGGCAAGAAGGCGAGGCTGGAGTGACGCTCCCCGCGCGCGCCCCGCGTCAGGTAACCCCATATCAGTGGTAAACATGCAACGGTGTCGTGCCGATACTAAACGTTTTTCTATCTGTACAAATATATCACAAGTCCGGTTCTTTTACTATTCCAAATTAAAGTGAATAAGAGTGACCACATACAGACGGAATTTCGATTCAGAATTCCGAAACGGAGTCATTCCGAACGCAGCTAATCCATACAAATCTATGTACCTACCACACACATGCGGGATTTTTCCGTACGGAATTTTCGTACATTATGGATATGCCGTTTCGGAATTCTGAATCGGGATTCCGTTTGTATGTGGCCGGCTTTATACTTGAGCCAACTCATGGAAATGTTTTGTTAACAAATATTTAATTTTGCCTAAAAAGTGTTCTATTATGTAAGATCAAACGCATTTAGCAAGTGAAGGACGTTGCCTTATAAAGGGACAACTTGGTTGAATGAATAAAGCAACAAACTTTTTATATCTCAAAATATTAAGTTTATTTGTGTTGTAAAAGTTTGTGATATTATAATCATCCGTTAAAACATAACGGTATCAAAATGAATGAAGTTTTGTTTACAAAGATTTTTTATGTGAGTAATGAGTTGGCTTAAGTTTAAAAATATATATTTTCAGGTGAAATCTAATAATATTCTTGACGTGAACAGGGTCCTAATGATAAACGATTCAGTCCTGCACTGTTTTTAATTGTTTTTTATTATTAAATTCGAGTTTTTTATTCCAATTTCTTATAGCACTATATTCTGCTTTGTTCTACAATCTTTTTCCATCACCTTAATGTTGATGATCTATTTAATACTGTAATAAAACTCGATTGCAAACAATGAAATCGTTATATCTTAAAATTTGTGACCCAACAACCGAAATAATACGCAGTTAAGAAGACAATATATTGTAATTTCATATACTTACATATGTATTAAATCATTATGCTTATCCTATATTATACAAAAAGGTTCCTTTGCAGTTAATCCAATGTCTAAATATTAAATAAGCTTTAACCGTAGTGTACTAAATATTAGGTTTCCATCAGTTATATAAAGTTTAGTTTCGAGAGAGAAAAATGAAAATATGGGACGCAAACGTTTTATGAATATTACTTAATTTACTATACAATATTTCTAGTGTGTTTAATATACCTTGCATACAAAATTGTTTACTGGTATTGTGGTTCCTTAAACTTGTATTAAATATTTTTTGACCTTTTCAGATTGCTATCAGTTTAATTATTTTTGTAAAAAATTGTAGCTGCATACTATTTTTGTGATTTCTATAAACTTTATATAAATCTGAAAATAATGTTTGTTTCATCGAATATATTGATTTGATAGCTTTCTGTTTATAGTTAATTTTGATAACACAAATGTTCTGAACAGAATCGATGAAGGTATATAAATTCCTTAGCCAGATAATGTAAGTTGATTTCGATAGTTCCTTTGATTGTGTATGGTTTGCATTCTTACCACTGATGCAAATTTTTGATGAACGACTGACACCAATATATATTTAGTCCATTAGGTAAAATCGTATCTAATACTTTGATGATGTTGCACTGGGTGCGCCACGTGAGAACTGTTGGGTACAGTCAGCCTCAAAAGTAACTAAACAGTTAAGAACTTTGTCACCATAACTATATGCTGTGTTTAGTAAATTAAAAGCTTACTATTTGAAGGCAATAATTCGCGCGACATGGTACTGAACTGTTGGGCAACTTTTAATGTCGAATCATACAAGTCATATAAATAATATACACAAATCACACATACTAAAGACTTATGTTTATTTCTTGACCAAAGTGTCTTTTCGTCACTTGTGTATTTTCGTTTAACGGCCTAATAATGTTTCTTCTATATTTGAAGACAGCACAGAGATTATCAATAAGTAAAACTTTTTTTTAAATAAAGAAGAGCAAGTGTACTCTACGAGGCATATATCTTGAAATTTTTTGCGACGGAGTGGGAATAAGTTTGCGCATGTTGCTCTTGTGAGCGACCAATAGCGCGCGCCCCTCTCCCGCCGCCCGCGCCCCTCACCGCTACGCATGCCCAAAATACGCGTTCCGCGCAATCCCCACCCGATTTCAAGATATATGCCTCGTACTGTACCATTATGTGAGTTCATATCAAAGTAATAAAAACCACGTTAATGATGTTTAAATGTTGTTCGATGAGAGTATAATAATATTTGTAATTGCTACGTCCATTGTATAATAATTAAAAACTATTATTAAAAATATGTTTAAGATTATTTGTCATTTCAAAAAGTATATTTATTTGTCACACTGCGCGTTCGGAGCATGTTCGCGGTTCGTTCATTTTTCAGTACTTATCACAATTTATTTTCACCACTTTTTAGTGTGAGTATGGAAGATCGTCAAAGAATGCAATAATATTTTTGTGACTACTTGTTGTAATGTAATTAATGATACTACCAAAGTTTGAATACATTGATATGTTTCGTATAGCGTTATTAAGCGGTCATTTGTAAGCACACGATCCCCAATTCAGAAACTTATTTCTAATTATTACGGGGTGGTACTCGTGTTTTGTGTTGTCACAGTTTTCACGTGATATCGTCGCCTTGAGGTTATATTGAGTGCTGTGATTTAATACTTTAACGGCCTTATTAATAAACGATGAGCAAGTTTATACCTGGTTTAACCAAAAATTTGGCTTAGCAATACTACTCCTTACGTTTGACGTCTCAAAGCGTTATATTCCTAAGCAAACTTTTTGTTTAAACTAAATGTAAACTTAAGGATGTCTCACCTTACACCGTACAGGGTCCGAGCCGAGTCCAAGCTACGTTAGTTGTGCTATTTAAAAAAAAACTATGCATTATGAGCCCCGTGGCTTAAGAAGCCGAACGGCAACTCAACTCAAACACTCAACGAACACTGTTGTCTTATACATAAAGATGACGCGACCAACGTAGCTTGGAGTCGGTTCGGACCCTGCACGGTGTAACGCGAGTCATCTTTAAATCTTCGTTTATTAATAAGGGGGTAAGTACGTGCTCGAGGTGGCGTTGCATTTAATTCACTTTACACTTGTGGGTGTAAGCTTACATTTGAAATGAGGTGCAAAGTTTTTCTTTAACTCAAATACTAAATAAACATTGTCCGGTGGTTGTTTAAATGTTACGTGTTTAATTTTATTGTTGCCGTACACTATTTGTTTTCGTAATTCTAACAGAGTTTTATCGATCTGTAGGTAAGGATTCATTGTAGTCTACAATGTTCTTAATAAACGGACGAAGACGATATCGTTTTTTATTTGTTTGCCCTGGATTGGAGAGCCTTGTGTTCAACGCTGCACGTTCAATTTAAGAGCGCGTAGACTGCACATTAGCTACTAAAGTGGCCGCTTTTCGCAAAAACACTCCATTAAACTAAACGACAAGCTAGAAAATATTGTTCACGCGATAAAAAGTATCATAGAGCTTCTCGGGAGTGCACCACAGAGAGATAATACACAATTTGGTCTTTATTTAAGCACTATAATTTTCGTTTCAAAGGCAGCGCTAGTGTGCAGACTACGCGCTCTTAACTCCTTGTACAGTACGAGGCATATAACTTGAAATCGGGTGGGGATTGCGCGAAACGCGTATTTTGGGCATGCGTGGCGGTGAGGGGCGCGGGCGGCGGGAGAGGGGCGCGCGCTATTGGTCGCTCACAAGAGCACATGCGCGAACTTATCCCCACTGCGTCGAAAAAAATTCAAGATACGTACCTAGTACTGTAAACATGATGAAGAGGCCCATGAGTAGATTCGTTTGCTAAAAAACATACATAAAAACCGGCCAAGTGCGTGTCGGGCCACGCGCCATAGGGTTCCGTAGTTACCTTATACCATACCATATTAAATACCACCTATCATTTTTCGTTTGCAAAAATAACTTTGTTTTTCACAGTGTTGGTATGAATGACAAAGTTATATTTGCGGTTTTGGAAAATGTGCTATATCTCAAAAACTAATTACTATATCGCGTTCAAACCAATTTTGGTTGAAAGTGTTTATTAAGATCTACAGCATATATTTTTTTTAGATTTTTCACTCTGTTATTTCAAAAGTTAAAGGGGGGGGGACACACATTTTACCACTTTGGCGGTGAATATCTTTCAAACGGTTGACTTTGAGAAAAAGTTGTCTAAGAAACCTCAATGTCATTTTTAAAGACCTATCTATAGACACCCAACACGTGTTGGTTTGAAGAAAAAAAAATTTTTCAGTTTCAGTTCCATGTATGGGGAGCCCCCCCTTAATCTTTTATTTTTCTTATTTTTGTATAAAATTCGTTAAGCGGTTAACAGAATACATCTACCTACCAAGTTTCAACTGTGTAGTCTTAACACTTTCGGAATAAAGTGGCTGTGACATACGGACAGACAGACAGACAGACAGACAGACAGACAGACAGACAGACAGACAGACAGACAGACATGACGAAACTATAAGGGTTCCGTTTTTTGCCATTTAGGCTACGGAACCCTAAAAAACCGGCCAAGTGCGTGTCGGGCCACGCGCCATAGGGTTCCGTAGTTACCTTATACCATACCATATTTAATACCACCTATCATTTTTCGTATGCAAAAATAACTTTGTTTTTCACAGTGTTGGTATGAATGACAAAGTTATATTTGCGGTTTTGGAAAATGTACTATATCTCAAAAACTAATTACTATATCTCATTCAAACCAATTTTGGTTGAAAGTGTTTATTAAGATCTACAGCATATATTTTTTTTAGATTTTTCACTCTCTTATTTCAAAAGTTAAAGGGGGGGGACACACATTTAACCACTTTGGCGATGTATATCTTTGAAACGGTTAACTTTGAGAAAAAGTTGTCTTAGAAACCTCAATGTCATTTTTAAAGACCTATCTATAGACACCCAACACGTGTTGGTTTGAAGAAAAAAATTTTTTTCAGTTTCAGTTCCATTTATGGGGAGCCCCCCCTTAATCTTTTATTTTTCTTATTTTTGTATTAAATTCGGTAAGCGGTTAACAGAATACATCTACCTACCAAGTTTCAACTGTGTAGTCTTAATACTTTTGGAATAAAGTGGCTGTGACATACGGACAGACAGACAGACAGACAGACAGACAGACAGACAGACAGACAGACAGACAGACATGACGAATCTATAAGGGTTCCGTTTTTTGCCATTTAGGCTACGGAACCCTAAAAAAGAAGTTGTTGCATTTTTTAGGGACAGGAAAATTAGGGATTAAAATAAAAACAAATTGACAAAACCTTCACCATATATTTATTAATAAAGACAATCTAAAAGATCACGTAATAGTCATTGTCTTAAAAAATTAGTTACCCTAATAAATTTATCAATATATATAATAGAGTTTTACTTTATTACTTATTGTTTCAAGGATATGCGAAGTTGTGAAGAGCCACCGGCGGAGGACTGGGCTAGTCGTTGTTCTTACGAATCATCACATTGACCGAATAACAATGAATCTATCATACGCAATACATACATCTTCCAATGATAACCTATGTCGACGTCTACATGCTTAGTAATTTTTGACCTAACGTGTCTACGCGAAGAATAAAATTGTGCTAATCTAAAAAGGTGTCTACAAATTTCTCCATAGTATTTCAAAGACTTGTAATTTACAGAACGTTCAAAATCACAACACAGAGTGTAATATCAATATCGCGGCGGGCGCGACCGTTACCATCTACAGTACACTATGTTACAAGTACGTACAATACGTATTAGGTACGAATACACCAAGTGGAGGGGCTCTCGCCGACACACTCTTTATTCGATACAAAATTAGAAGAATATAATATCCATTTAGACTTACAAAATATTAATACTATAGTAACATTTCACATTCTCATTACATGTTGACACAAATACAGAAGTACTTACACTTACGTCTATGTGCCGGGACGCGGGGCGCGGGGAGGAGGGCTCTAAGCAAACGCAAAGTGTGGTGATCCTAACATCTATTTACTTCGATAAAGTCGCTGTATCCTTCTGTTCGATTCCATAAATGGTATTACATATTTATTAATTTAATCTTTCATACAATTGACTCGTTAGTGTTAAAATTAAGCATTATTTTTTATTCTTTTTTATAAACGACGATGATTCAGGCTTGTCTGAATTTTTGTAATGTTATGCCTGTTATTAACAAAGATAACAAGAAACAAATGTCTTACAGTAATCGAGTAAGGTCCATTTTTTGACAAATCTGTGTAGGCAGAGTTGTTAGTGGACCTAAAATAAATGCAATTTCCAGTGCTTTATTGACAGTGAACAATAGTGTAAGTAAAACTAAGAGTAAGTTAAAAAAATGAAATAGTACAGAAATTAAATTGTAAGGCACTTCTATATTTAAGTTGAAATAAAATTTATCGGCGATCCTAGATTTATAATAATTATTATATCTTTTTAACAATGCAGAGGATACCCTACGAGATGTGTGACTGGGTCACGCGCTACACATTGATTATTAAATAATTTATATTCGGTTAAATTAATAGGGCAGAATACATAAAGCTATACCCTGACTAGTATGGCGATTTGGCACGTGGAATGGGTTAGTCACACATTGATACACTACAGTAACAAGTCATAAATAAAATAACAACATAGGGTATTACGAAATCAGTGTTAAAGAATTTAGGAGAGTACCTTTCAGTCTTAATAGCTAAGAGTATTGTTAAAAATTATCTCTGGAGGGACTTGTCTTTAATAAATTGTAAATTTATGAAATAGAACTATCTCCAGTTAATAAGTTAATTTGAAAAAATATTCAATATTTACACAATAGTTATTAAGTTATTTTACTTTTATGAAAATAAGTTTGCCAGCTCTGCGTGTTGATTAATAAATAAATACGCAATCTACCTCCATAGAGCTAGGCGTCCATGATCGAATTGCCATACATACTATCAAAATAAAATATGGCACGATTCTACCGTGTACGTAATCCTTTATGGGGTTCTCAATAGAAGCCTCGTCTTAATCTAAAATAATGTGTCCTAAATTGTCCTAATGGGACTCGTCCCTTATTTCTTTATCTAATTACATACGGCATTAATCAAATATTACAATAGAAATAGTTTTGGCAAACATTTGGCATCGAGTTAGAAATAAATAATAAGTATTACAATTAGAAAATTTGTCTACAATGTTAAGATAGAACACAACCAAATAATCACACAAGTTAGTGATGCATTTAGCATATCCCTACGTATAACTAGGGCAGCGCGGCGAGCGACGCCGTACTACCTCGTACTTTGGCAGAAGTCTGTTCAGGTACTCGTGGAAGGAAAACGAATCTGTACTTGAATACATTTTGAGAAGAATAAAATAGATACATCTATTATTTTATTAATTTAAATAAGTACTTTGACATAATGCCCTTTTTACTGAGATTTTTCCAGGGTCAAAGATTTATCTAGACAAAGTCCTTGAATACCAGGGGGCTAATTGTCTAATTCAAAAAATCTATCGCAATCGCTTTCGTTTGACAGATGGATGTGACACATTGCTGCACTTCTTTAGTAAGATTTTATTTGTCCCAAAAAGAAGCTTCAATGTATTACATCCTGAAAGCGACTGCGATAGATTTTTAAATTAGACAATAGAAAGGCTGGTTCATTTATATTACCTACCTATATAGTTTTTTGTCGTATGTAATCGTTGATGTCTTTTCTTCTGCAATATGTAATCTTTTTATATCAATACTTTTCAGAGGTGGGTAGGTACTGTATCTCAGTATTTCAGGGCATTAAATACTAATAAAATTCCTTTATTTAAATCCTTAGTTCCAGACACCTTCTCTAATACTGGCAGCGTCAAACGCCCTCACAACAGTTATTCAATGTTATATAAAGAGGGATCGTTCACAACATTATAAGTTAGAAGTTATTTAATTATTAACATGTCTTTTTAAAGGAATACTGCTCCAAAATTAAAATAGAAGTGTTCTACTTCGGAAGACCACAAATGAGTCAAGAAACATCACAACCACAAAATATTGATACTTGAGTGAGAGAAATTGTTTTAACTTTGGCAGCAGTGAACCTGTCACCTCCAAACTATTTATACAAATGAATGCTCCATCCTTGTCCGAATAGGACAAGAAGGGCGCATGTTATAATATAACAAAGTTCGGAGGCAAAAGGAATATATACAGGCAAATCTTAGATAAGTTCTCCCTATACACTTGAGCAACCTTGCCCATTTGTAAGTATCTATGTTCCATAAAACTATAGACAGAATAAACCATACATTTATCACAACACGAAGGTACATACGTTGACACATTTCATTTCAAATTTAATACAAAAAATGTACATACATTTAGAAATTAACTACATTTCAAGTATCAAATAAGAGCATATTATTCAGAACAACAACAAGGAACTAGATAATAATATTACCAACATAAAATATAGAATATTTGAGCATTTCAATAATATTTGTGTAAAAAAATATCCTTCCGTTTTGCCATTCGTCCCCCACTGTGAACGTATCGGCCTTAGTAAAAATTTCACTATCTTAAAAAAAAATATATCGCCGATTTTCAGTAAGTTTTACACTTAGCTTTAGTTTATTGCTTTTGTCAGATTGTAAATGGGTCTGCAATTTGTCACTAACTTGAATAAATTCCATAAGTGCCTTAAGTTGTAGGTATAATCCACAGTGGTGTAAGCCGTCTGTCAGTAAGTAACAATTTCCACAAAGAATCAACATCGATATGTGACTAGTAGAACAGATACTAGTTAAAAATTAAACTAACTACCAGTTTAAAGGTGCGCTTAAATTGTCTAATAAGTACGACTAGAAAACATAAAATTCAACAGGTGTAAGAAACTACGAAATAACAATGAGCAAACAAGCAAATGTAGGTAATGGTGAGCTGGGCTCGCAATAAATAATAAATAACACAAACGAGGTAGTGTAGTTTCTACACGATTTATGTATCACACGTATTTATAGTTTGTTATATTTATATCGATTAGACTAGGCACCGCAAGTTACGCCCCAGCGATATACGACTATCAATAAAAGTCTGGTATTGATTTTATGATTAATCAACTGTCTTAAGCCGGAAACAAATTATCAGACGCGGCTGATGGATACGGCTGACAGCCGCGACATCTGGGCTATGAAAATACACTGGGGTGTGCAAACTATCGTCGTGGACGTTACCATTAACTATTATGACGTCAACAGACAGACGTCCGATAGCAATCTGATGCGCTGGATGTCATGACTGTGCACACTTCAGTCGCAGTGTTTCTTTAAGACAAAATTCTCCGGGGGGGCAATTGAGAGGTTCGGGGGAGCTCGTCCGTCGATCACTACATTAGTTTGCCCGTCTACCTACACACAACCCATTTTTCTCCGGGGGGGCACTAAGGCTGCTCCGGGGGGGGCACCGCCCCCCCGGAATAGTACCTGAAAGAAACACTGGCGGCTGTTAGCCGCGTCTATAAGCCGCGTCCGATAATAGTTTCCAGCTTTAAACTTAAACATGATAGATGGCAAGTCAAGCATCAATTTCGTTTCACTTCTTATTAAAGACCAATCTTCTTCTAATCATAGACAATGAGACGATGGAAAAGGTAACCTGAGCTACTGGTAAACCGTATTTGCACTGCGGTAAACACAGGCCGACATGCTTCTCTGATTGTAGACACGTTATATCTAGTATTTAAGCTATTAAGAACTTCATGGTATAGTCACAGTCAGGCGCGGTCGCAGCCCGAAATTTTGGGGGGGGTCACTAATAATAATACCATTTTTTTTCGTAAGTTTTAGAAGATTTTTCTATGTGACATGTACGATTTTGGGGGGGGTCATGTCCCCTGTGACCCCCCCCCTGGGACCGCGCCTGGTCACAGTCTATTAAGTATAGTCATAAACAAAAGTGTTTTAGACGAAATGAGTTGTCGCCTGTCGGTCGCATCGCTGCGGCGTACACTACCCGCATTATCAAGAGCCGCCAGTCGGTCACTGCGATCCAACAACGAACTACGTTTATTTACAAAATCACACTTGCAAGTCACATTAAGAAGTCTGTCATATAAAAACTTTACGAAGACCTAGGTACCTATGTATCAATCGTTATACAAAATAATTTTATGCGCTCTCTTCAAGCTTAGCATTAGGAGAATTTTGAAATAATTTATATTTATTTATATATATTTTATGTTAGATCTGTTTACCCGAAAGCTAATCCTCTAGCTACTAGTCACTACGCCTCGTCCTAGAAAATTTTAATCTATTCTTTACAGTAGTAAATGCTTAAACGATAGCATTAGGTTCGATTCCGAGTGAGCCAAATTGATCGTATCGTATCGCAACGAGTGGAGCGCGAGTGCGATCTGTGAATAGTTCACGCACTTTTAAGGTAATGTCACTTTTTTCGAGTGAAGAAAAATAAAGATAAAACTTTTTTCAGCTGAACTAAAATGGTTTTGGTGATGTGCTTAATTTCGCTGCTATTTTAACTGCTATTTATTTCACTCGTTAGAAGAGGTCGTTAATATGCGTGAGCGTTATAGCGCAGGTGGCTTGCGCTCGGCCGTCGCGAGAGGCCGGTCGTCCCTATCGACCTTTTCATAAGGCTTTTCGAGCTTGGCTCTTTTCGGGTCGGCGTCCAGAGGCCGGTGCGACTTCATGTGCGCGCTACGACTTTTAACTTTGTTAAATATTCTGAAACATAACAGGGCACAGAATTAAAATATAGCAACTGAAAATAACTTAAAAACAAGCGAAGAAACACAAAACCAAAGAAGCAGAAAACCGCCAAAGCAAAGCTCGAAGCATTAGTAACTTATAATTAAATAAAAAACTTTTTATGTTAATCCTAAAATAAATAAACAATTCTAGAAACCTTATGCGACGGACATAAATTTACTGTCTTAAATTACGATAAAAATACATAATATTATTAATATTTACAAATATCGATGTAAAATAATAAAGACAAGACCGCGGCGTAACCCTTTTATAAAGTAACAACTTAAAATTTTTCTAACATAATATTTTGTCTTCAACAATATTTTTAGTAACT
Organism: Agriphila geniculea; assembly: GCA_943789525.1. Lineage (NCBI taxonomy): Eukaryota > Metazoa > Arthropoda > Insecta > Lepidoptera > Crambidae > Agriphila > Agriphila geniculea. Next base: position 17,266,648 of record OX038883.1, on the reverse strand, counting down.
TTAGTTATCATATTATAGTTAACGTACACAAACTTCAATCTGATATTTACAATATCATGACAATTAATAGTATTCGAAAATAATGTTCTCTGTCCTAAACACAATAGTATAAAATTAACGTTACGCCACGTTGTACAGACAGACGTTTAAACTATTCAATAAACAGTTATTAAAAGTTGAAGTTATACAAACATTAACTTGACATGCAATCAACATCGAACAACACTGAGCCGGGGCAACAGTCCGGAAAACGCTACTTGAACACTCGTGGGAATTGTTGCTAAACGTTATCGTAACGTTACCAAATCGTTATTTAATAACTGTCTACAACGTCAACCGGACCGGTGCGCTGATAATTTTAAACCTACATATATTTATTTCGTTCACGTTAAAACCTTTAATAAGCAGTGCTATGTACCTACACTCCCTAAAGCATGCACGAAAGGCAATTTAGGTGAAACCTAACCTAGTAAAATGATGGCATGAATTTGGCCGGCTTCAAAATACTGTTTATTGGTAAATTTGTTTTGTGCTATTTTCATCTGACACTTTTTGCTTCTATCTGTTATCTAACACGATTTCCACTATTTTACAAGCTTCAATGTTTTGTATGGTAGTAGATTGTGCATTTTATTCAAAACGTCTTGTGTATTGCAAAATTGCGCAGTAAAAGGCAGAGTAAAAATGAAATCACAAAACGCTTGTACAGAAAATGTTCAATCCCTTAAACCCGAGCAAATCCAGGGCAAAAATATGGCAGTGGAGTAGAGTTGCACGTAAATTGCGTTTGCGCGTTTCTGCAAGGAAGCGGTAGCGCGCGCGCACTTACTTCCCGCAGATCTTGCATGGGAACTCTTCGCCTTCGAAGGTCGGCGACGACGCGAGTAACGCGGGCCTCGTGCTACGGCCTACTGACCCCTGGATGGAAATCGTTCTTTAGAACCTGTTCACTCCTCGAGTTTGAAGACAAAGTGCTGAAGCCCATTGGCGGTGCTTACTTGTGACGCGGGCTCGGCGTTCCAGCTCCTTAGGTACAGCGTCTTGTAGTCTTTGGTCACCTTCTTCCAGAAGTAGTAGAACTGGACGCACTGCTTCGAGTCTTTTGTTCTTACCTGAAAATGTACAAGGGTTGTATGTAGGAGTTCACAATTAAATAGATGCTTTGTTTGCCAGCAGGCATAATTATTGTGTACTTTAAAAATATCTACAGAAAACAATATTACAGCTCAGTCCAGTATAGTTTTGGAAATACCGATTAATGTATTAACCTACTTATAAAACTTTAACGCGATAGGTTGTCTGAAGAAGAGATAGAGGTCTTGTAGCGGTAAGTCTACCTTTGCCATTTGCAATAAAGATATCTTTGTTTGTTTAGGAGCTTTGATCGATTATTCTAATGATAAAACTAAAATAATAGGTACCTACATTTATTTTTATTTTTCTGTTCCATCAGGTTTTCATACGTGTCTAGGTTGACGCAACAATGACTTATTAAATCACTTACCTCGGGTGTTGAAAACAATGACAACCACTCCGGGTTAATAATAGTTCGAAAGCCTTTGATGAACGCGTTCGTTTGGATTTAAGATTACGTCTATGGAAAACAAAGGTGATAAGCAAGTACGAGTAGTGATCCGGGGGGTTATTCACCCCCGGAATCGGAAAGTCTATAGTCTTCGATCTTATTTTCTATTAAGCTACCAAACATTGTAAATGCATTGCGCTTTCCCGTCGGAAAGTGAATCGAATGTCAGTCGAAAGTATTTGTAAATAGCTATATTTTTGTAATAACGGAGGATACGGATTCGAATCAAATGCTTTCGAGTAGATTTCCGACAATCGTGAATGACCCTACAGGCACAAAATAGAGAGACTAACAGAAGTTTAGCTTAGTTAGTACTAAGGGCGCTCGAGCATCGCACACACACAAAGACAGCTCTCGCTGCTGCGTCACGTATTCGAACTGTTTTGAGAATGGTATGAGATTGCAGTTATATAGTGTCGGTGAGAGATGTCTATGTGTGCGTTGCTCGAGCGCGCAAGTGCTAAGCTCAACTACTGTACTCTCTTATATATTGTGCTACAGGTGCAACTTACCAGTTGCGCGATCCTATAGAAGTCCTTATCGAAATGTCCGAGTCCGGCGAGGAAGGCCTCGACCTCGTCGGGCGTCCAGCGCGGGTGGTGCTGCGCGGGCGCCGCGGGCCGCGACATGAGCCGCAGCGTGGCCGCGCGGATGTCGCCGCCGCACTCGCCCAGCGTCTGCAGCGCGAACTCGCGCGTGTGCCCGCCCACCGGCATCGCCGCGCACATCGCCAGCTCCATAAACATGCGCACTGGATAGGACAATTGGAATGATGACTAATGAATAAAATTACGAAATACTAAGCTAACAAATTTAATAGAAAAATACTAGAAAAAATCGACTCGCCCGTATAGCAGCTCAGACGGGACTCGAACCCGCACCCTCGGGATTCCGGCCCAATGCACTGACCAATTGATGCGATAACGCTGGCTTACAGCAAAAACGTGAAAAGTACTAGAAAATTTCGCCACTCCCACTAGCGACTCGTATAAGCTAGCGCGTAGCATAATTGTCAGTGCATGGGGCGGAATCCAAAGGGTGCGAGTTCGAGTCCCGTTTGAGCTACTACGGGTGAGTCGATTTTTTCTAGTATGTTTTCTATTAAATTTATTAGCTTATTATTAAAATAGTAAACATATTAAGCTTCGTACAGACTGAGGCGAGCGAATCGCGCGCGTCGCTCATTTTGACAGATTTTGATCGCGTAACTCAAAGCAATAGCCATATCCATAGCCATTGCCATAGCAATTTCTTTGACAATGGCTATGGCTATGGCTATCGCTTTGAGTTACGTGGTCGCACTCGCGAATTTCGCGCGGAATTCGCCTCAGTCTGTACGAAGCTTTAAACTTTTAGAGTAGCTTGTATACCTCTTGGTTTTATATATTGCGTATTATTTGTTTTATGACCATTCAAAGTTGGGTGGACAAGAGCATAAAATAAAATAATAACTTTAATTAGTCCGCAAATTGTATAGAAAATTTGTCTAAGAAACCGTTTTGATAAACACAATATTTAATATGGCTGCTGAACAAATTTCCAACGCGTTGCATACAAACTACTCAAGCGTGACGTCATAATTGAGTAGCCGTTAGTATGGAGCGTTTTTGGGTGAGTCCATTTGCGTGCATTTCAAACTGTGATATCGGGCAGTTTTCATGCTAGCGAAATAATTCTTTTACCAATGTTTCTTTTTTTTCAGAGGTATATAATTTATGTAACATAAAATAAATAAAAAAATAGTCATCATGCCAATTACATTTTTAGTATGATTGTCGAGACATCATTTTCGTCGGGTTTTCTTGGCCCTTACAAGGCCCTTTTTACTAAGATAAACTAAAGCTAGTGGCTGCATGACTAATGACTGCTATTCAGAAATCTCAAATCTAGATAGGTAGTATGAAGTTGATTTAGGTGGTATGACTAGTTTAGTTTCATCCGGTTTCAAATTAAGGAATAGGCTAATGATCAAGAAACCAAGTTCATTGTGTTCAACACTTCTTGTTATTTTTGCTTACATTAGTTGATAAACCAATAAACTTTTGCCTGAAGTTTCCTCAAAATCGATTAAAGACATTCAAGTTACCTTCATTGTCGTCTAGACAGTCGTTGATGCCAGGGTCCCACAGCAGTTGTTCGTGCGCGCGGTGTAGGTCAGCTCGGTCACTGCATAGTTCTGGGATGTCGGCTTGGTGATCTACGCCAACGTTGATCTGTGGCTTTCGTGGCTCTTCCATTTGCGTGAGAAGATCATTTTCTGCTGAGGATAGACCTAAAAGAACATTCATGGTAAACAAAAATTTTATTTTAGGAAAAATCTGCGGAGTATAGAATAAAGCACCCTACCTGACAGTTCCATTAATAGTCCGGAACCTTCTCTATCTGGTGGTAGAATAGGTTGTGGCACAAAATGTGAACCCATCCGACGCATACGTGATCTGTATGGGCCGGCCGGAGATGCGCGTCGCTTGCGCCTTTGCGGCGATTCGGGTACGCTGCTGGGGCTCAGGAATACTGCCGGCACGGTGTCGCGACCTTCTACGCATACCTGAAAAATGAATCAAAATGTACCCCTGTGACTTAGACCTCTCAAGATGCTTGTCCAATTAGCGTGCAAGATTACTTTTTGTAATTTCCAATTTCAGGGCCCCCTTCCATGAAACAGAGATTTGTTATTTTACCCTTATAAGTTATGGCAGAAATAGTCAATAATTACTTGTAAGGTGTCATGCTGCCATTGGTCCATTGAAGAGACGGTAGATGTCCTGTGGTGCCGCCGCAACGGTCGCTGGTGAGAGAAGTCGCGTGGACTGCTCGATAGCAATGGATCTTCAGAGTTCAGCATTATGCGCCGCGGCGTCGGTGATGGCTCTAACGTGTAAGCGTCTAATGATCTACATTCTTCTGGTAATACTTCCTCTAAAGCTTCTTCCACCTGAAAGATTAAAGAAACGTTTAAAAATATGACAAACGCAATCAGACATCAATTGTGACTTTATATTTGACAAGTACTACTCACAAGCAATCATACAATTATAACAATGTAACATTTTTGGTTACCTACCTCTTCCTGGCTAGACATGGTAGCCGTAAAGAAAGCAGCTGATAATGGAGATGATGCACGTGGAACTGTGTGTGCTGGAGAGTGAGCATCATGTGAGGCCGGCGGTGTTGGGTATGCCAGCCCTGGCGACGGCTCCGGTTGTGTTGAATAACTGCCTCCTGGTGACGCTGCCGTGTATGCTAGACCAGGCGAGTCTCCCGTGGAATATGATAGACCAGGAGAATTGGCAGTGTAGCCGATCCCGGGCGAATGGACTGGTGATCCGCCATGGCAAGCCCCAAAATCTGCTAACGATTCAGGCAGCGGCGAATTTAATACAGCTGCCAGTCGCCGACTTGAAGGAAATGGCACTGGAGATCGTTCTCTTATTGATGCCGCCACTGTGGCATAATCTTCTAATGACGCTAGTTCTTCAAGCTGCTCCGGTGTAGTAGCAAATTGAAATGCGTCCTCGTTTAGAGCAGGTGAGAAGTACCCATCGTCAGAGTTGAATGACACTCCAAACATTTCAGGCCGGAAAGTGAATTCTTGTTGCGGGGAAGATTCCCCAGGATCTGAAGCTGATCTTTTGACGACCTGCAAAATATAAGTTTAAATGTAAAGGTTATAAGAGAGACGTGAGATAAAAATTTCGTCGGAAAGAACACTAACCTTTGTGCTGCTGCCTTTTTTAAGTAGCTCGATAAGGGTGGAGTCCCTTTGAACGAGGTTGGCATTTGTGTTGGAAGACACGGCGAGGGCAGGCGCTCGAGGGGAAGCAAATTGGGCCGGGGCGGCAGGAGAAGCGGGCGAAGCTGCCGTCCCTCTAATTGTTGAGAGTGGGGGTGGTGCTGGTGCCACGAAACCGGCTCGAGATCCTATGCTGTCTGTACTTGTGCCTAAAATTATTGAGGATTTCGTTTATAGATGGAATAGAGAAGTGAAAGCTTACGAGTTTATGAGTTTTTACTTTAACAAAAGCTGACACTGTATTGAGTATAATTAACCTATAATATCTTACTTGTTGATGGCGTTGATGTAGCTGTGGCTCCTCGTCGACTGATGATTTTCTCTTCTATAAGTGCTCTCACAGACACTGATGCTGTTTGTAGTGGTGGGCCTGTTGTTTCTTTTTTGTCTAATTTCTTGCTATCTGAATCCTAAAGAGAAAAAGAAAACAGAACATTGTATTTTTCGCTCTGAACCTACGTATGAAGTAAAAATGTTGTTCTAGATATTTATTTGCGTACCTTTTTGAAATAACCGCCATGTAATCTCATATGACCGTTGAGAGCTGGTATGTTCTTAAATTTACGATGACACAGGTTGCATTCTACGGGTTTGACGTCGCTCGCCCGCGCACCGCCCGCCGCCGCTCCGCTTGTCGCTGCGCTCGACGCCCCGCTCGACGACGCACCACTGCTTTTCTGACTCCCCTGCTGCGCCTGTAAAATTTACGATGACTTTACAAAAGTTCAAAAGACTTTGAAACCTATTACGCACTTTGCAATTTCAAGGTATAAATTTTCGATCTTCAGTGGCTCGTTAATTTTCCGAGTTAATTAATGGATTTTGATGGACTCTACGTAATCTCTGACAGTTTAAAAGGAAATTAGTAATTATAGGGCGATTCAATTTGTGATACATAGTACATATAGGTATACGATCGGATACGAATTGGGGCGCGGTTTGAAAGTTGAAAAGCTGTAAGCGGAAAGTTGCGGGCACGAACAACACCTGAGTAGCACCTATTAATTTGCGAATTTTCGTACAAAACCCGACAGCAGCGCAGTGCAGTTATTCATTCGCGTAGGATTTTAATTAGTTGCGGATTTCCGCCGCACCGCGGCTCTACCGGCGGCGCTCGCACGCGTAAATTGTTGGATAAAATGTTTAATCGAGGAGTGAATTATGAAAGTGTTCAATTCAAACTTGTTTACCTAAGTATGAAATACGACTCATTTTTCATAAATATGAAAAAGGTTATTTGCTGAAGTGTTGAGTGTCATCATGTTGATAATGTTAAGTAGATATATCATGTTGATACTTTAATTTCAGAGACGGGAGACAGTATATCCGCCCCCTTAAGCCTCCTTGGCGGGAGTACGTTATGATGTTTCTTTGTAACAACCTCAATGGCAAACATCAAAGTAGGTATTATACAGTATAGTAGTATAATTTTGATATCATAAGCGACTCAAGAATCTTATACTGGTATATGAATTTCAGTATTATCCCGTTCTTCATAATCTGATATCTAAGAAAGGAAAGAAGAGGGCGGTATGTGAAAATACGCAATTTCCAATATAGTTTTTCCCAAGTTTTTTCATATTTACTCTTTTGGTAAGAAAGTAGTAATAAAGGACCATTTACCTACATATTTAATTTTATATAATGTCCCTTCTAATCTAAGTCTATTACTTAACCTGTATATTATTTATTTAACGTGAGTTCGTGTTACATTAGATGTAAGTAATTATAATTATATTACGTACGAACAAAAATGTGCTGTCGAGCTAACAGTTGAAAGTTTCACCGCATCTGTAGTGAGTGATATCCCAGGGATGCCAACTTCAAAAGATCAAACAATGTCACTTGAACAAAGCCCGAGGCGCATTTGAGCGCACCCATAACCCTTTAGGTACACTCGCAAGAGTCGTTATACTCTTAAAAGTCGTTAACTTAAAGGAGTTACGAGTTAAGTGGCAATCTACGCCGGTTAATGACACTTTGTGGATGCACAAAATTAAACATTTTGACGGACTGTTCTAAATTATCAAAATAAAACAAAAGATAACTCTTAACTATAGGTACCTATGTTAAACTTTACAAAACGATCTCGCCTTTGTTCGCTCAGGCGAGAATCGAAACTCAAGTCCTCGCTTTTCGGTCAAATAGGCCACGGAAAATCGTTAATTTTTTTCTGGAATAAATCTTATTGTTGTGAATAAAAAAATCGGAATCATAAAATATCCTTAGTCTTAATTTATTCTCTGATGGCTACGGGTGATGAATAGTTTAAGTTTATTAGAAAAAATATAATACAATGGAGGTTCTTAACATAAAAAGGTGTGTAATTAATAACGATTTCGTTATTAATTAAACTTTGCCGGTCACGGAATGTATTTACATTAAATGGTTATTAATTGCAGTACAACTAATTGTGATAGTTGATAGTACAGTTTGAAGGCAAAACATATTATATTGCTATTAAATCTAAATTACTTAGGCAGGTATTGAGTTTATTGAAGCTTTCTGAATTTTATTCGCCCAAAGCTATTGAGACCGAACTTTGGCAACTCGTAGGCCGATCGGCTCCCCGCGGGGCACGCCTTATAAAACTCTAGACATTTTGATGGATTGATGGAAACCGTCAGAAAGGTCAGACGTTTCAATATTGAGGTAGATTTGTATTTGTAATTTAATTTTTATTTACTAGAATAAAATTATTTTAAAAGCAATGTAATGAATGCAATTCAAAATAACAATTTATAAACGTTTTCTTCTTCGTGAAAAAGGAACGAATAAAATATAGAATCTTAACTTTTTATATGCTATCATGATAATAATTTAAATATAAAGCTTAGCAACGACAATTGTTGCATATATCGAATGTTATTTTGTGCTTGCCTAGTTACTTAACCCAACGCAAAGGTAACGTAAACGCAAACCCTGAACAAATGCCGGGCATAAACAAGCGGGGCTGTGTATTACGCGTTCATTTGGGAAGATAAACGTTTTTTGTCATGTGACTAATACGACACATGTTAAAAGTGGGTCGGGTGTAATTTATTTGATTTGAAGGTTTTTCGGTGTGCGTTTGCTTTGACTAGGGTTGACGTCACGCTGATTTTTTGATGTCCATTAGCTGAAAAAATCTGCAGTTGAGTGGACATTGATTCCGGCGAAACCGAAAAGTTAAAAGGCTAGAATGTAAATTTTCTCTTTGTCCAGTTGTCTGGTTAGTTCTGATATATTTACCGTCCATCATCTTATGCTAGGTACTGATTCAAAATAATTGAAAAATGCATTAATTGCCGTTGGTATTGCTGATATAGATAAAGATTTACTAATTTTTTGGTAAACTTTGCTAATTACCATCGAAGAGCAACCTATTTAGAAGTGATTAGAAACAGAAATATTTTAGCAGCCGTATGTGGTAACCCTATGTTAACGGGGCCATTAGGGTGGGTCGTTAGTGTAATGCGCGGGAGGTGAGCAGATGTGCGGGCGCAGCGCGGGCGGCAGCGGGAGCGTTTTTGCAATACATCATCTACCGCGGGTTTTTTGGACCGCCTTCTTGCTACCAATGGCCGTTATAAATGGGTGCATTGTGGATTTAGCTCGAATGGAACTGTCTTTAGTTAGGGCAGTATTGTTTGAGATAATTTTGCTGTACAAATAGCTATAAAAGCGTGAGTGTTTTAATTTATTGATGTGATAGGTATTAATGTTACTTATACATAATGCAACAACGAATCTCGCTTTTGTACTGTTTTTCTGATTAGATTTTTTAAAGTCCGATTTAATTAACATTTTTCAATTAATCACTCTAAGATTGAATTAAAGTATAATCTAGATTTCACTAACAAATGAACACACAACAGATAATAAAAAAAAAACTTTCAATCTGTTATAAAAGCTAAGAGGAATGGACTAGACAAATGTATAATGGAGTGGTTATTTCAAAAAGAAACTTTAAAAACAAACAAAAACTTTTAAGTATTTGCGTGTACAATTTCAAAATTAAAGTAAACAAAAACAAGAGAAAATTGTTTGTTTACCAACATATCAGACAAAGCTCATCTGTTATACAAGTTATCGCTTAACTCACAAGAGTAAATCAAGTTCGTCCAGTTTCTATTATTACACCCGCCACTAACCTTCGGTTTGGTGAACGTGGGCGTATGAAACAGCTGAGTAATCCAATTATCCATATTCACTTAACACTAAACCCAAAGCTCGATATGCCGATGTTTACTTCGCGATATCCCAAGATAGAATGTCACAAAGGACGGGAAAGGTATCCAGATGACCCCTCTTCAATCGCGAATCTCGTGAGATAAAATGACCAGTCGATCAACAAAGCGAATTTTATACAGGTCATTTGCATACGCGAATGAAAAGGCTTATTATCTCTTAAATGAATAGATTTATGTGAAACTTTGAGAATAGTTAATAATAGAGGCCGGTGTAGAATAATAATGTATTTATTTTGAAGCCGTGTGAATCGCGATTTAGATTGGACGTGTGTAAAAATAGAATAATTATTATTATAATTTTTCATTATTAAACTTTAAACTATATTAATAATGGTGGTTAATTTACAAATAATTTTTCATAAACAGAATTTGTTTCGAATATTTTGATAAGTAAAATGCTAATGATTATTGTTTTAAATGATAATTTACCGACATGAATATTGATCCACCATTAAAAACTTGAGAATTGTTAAAATATACTACACATAGAAGTCTTTGACTGCAAATATAATTGTAGTAGGCTTTAGGTAGGTACCTTGTTTATAATTAGGTAGGTATAGTACGAGGCATATAACTTGAAATCGGGTGGGGATTGCGCGAAACGCGTATTTTGGGTATGCGTAGCGGTGAGGGGCGCGAGCGGCGGGAGAGGGGCGCGCGCTATTGGTCGCTCACAAGAGCACATGCGCGAACTTATCCCCACTCCGTCGAAAAAATTTCAGGATACGTGCCTAGTACTGTAATTTTCTATTTAAATGTTATTCACAAAATAAGCAACATTGTTTCTAAATCTTTTTTCTGCAAATAATATGAACTAGTTTAATTTCAATAAATGAATATGTTTCACAATTTTATTGCAATAGACAGTTCAATCGTGCATGTGTACATTTATCTGAATAGTAATGTTTGTGTATTTAACCTACCAAAGCATTAAATGCCTATTTGTTGCTAGATCTGAATTTGACAGCCAAATATTGAGTTTATGCGCAGAACATTTAATAGCTCAATATACGAAACTTATTTACGACATGATTATTCTGGTTGTTAACTTCATGCGCCACGTATATTATATGCGTATAAAAAGCTGAAAGTAATTCTTTTCATCGTTTACACTCATACATTATATTCTTGGATTTATATTCTTACTGATTTTCTCAGAAGCATTTAGTATGTTTCTGTATTAGTCCACATGATCTCGCGGGATGAAAAGTATCTTATTTTATTTCACCTAAAACCGCTCAGCCGTGACATAGATACATAGAAACATTTCTAATATTTACTATATAAAACAACTAGCTGATGCCCGCGACTTCGTATCGTGGACGTTATGACTCCGGCGTAGCATATAAAAGTGAACTAATGTAGTTACATAAGAAAATACTAATAGCAGTGTTATAATGTCAAAAGTTAATAAATTGTATTTTTTTTATATTTAATATTGAAAACATGTAAACATAGCTAAAAAAGATATTTTTAAACTATGTTCGGAGTCTTTCCTTCGGGAGCCAATATGAAAAGACTAATAAAGAAATTATTTCTTTCCTATTACTATACAGTCACACAATTCAATCAGTTTGTAATTAAGAAAAGTTCTAAAGATTTCGCGCCAGTGGCCTTTTTAATTTCTACATGCACGCATTCTACGATTTAAACTTATAGTCACAGAGTATAAATAAGTCTATGATTTCACCGAAGAGATCGCTGCTATTAGTTCCATTTTCAAAATTAGCGCGTTGCTGGTGACACAAGTGTTTACGTCTTAAAATGACGCGCCGCCATTTTCAACGCACCCCTTAGAGAGAGGCAGAGTGCAACCCGATTTTTTTATACGATTGTTTTTGAAGAGGGGGGTCTCCTGACCAGGCATTTCAGTATGCCTACTGGGATGGTTCCAATCACTGTTTATAGTTTTGTAACTCCGATAGACGGTAATAAATGTTTTTTGAAGTGAAAACTTCTGTAGCGGCGTTGTACGCTTTTTTGTAACGGGGAAAAAATGCTAAACTCGTAAAATAAGAATCACGTGACCCTAATCGAAAATTCGTAAGACGGATGTGACGGATGGAGAGTAGACAGCTGGCGGCGGAAGTATCCCCCTCTCTTTCTACGGGGCGCGGTGAAAATGGCGGCGCGACATTTCAGGACGAAAACACTTGTGTCACCAACAACGCGCTAATTTTGAAAATGGAACTCATAGCAGCGATCTTTTCGGTGAAATCATAGACTTATTTATACTCTGCGACTATAAGTTTAAATCGTAGAATGCGTGCATGTAGAAATTAAAAAGGCCACTGGCGCAAAATCTTTAGAATTTTTCTCTAATTACAAACTGATTGGATTGTGTGACTGTATAGTAATAGGAAAGAAATATTTTTTTTTTGCTGCTAATTTTAAAATATCAAAAATGCACAACGTTAATATTTAAGTTTTCACTTCTGCCGGCACTCCCGGAGTGCAACCCGATTTTTTTTATTTTTGATTTTGAGATATGAAAAACAATGTTGAAGTTAAAAGTGACCTATTGAATAGAAAGTTGGATTTCTTACCGAATAAATTAAAAAATCTTTTATTTCCAACAAAACTGGAGTGTGGCATTAAATTCAGATGTCATTGTCACAGCTGTGAGAAAAATTAAAAATGTATGTGTCTTGACGTAAAGGGGTCAGTATTGTGTAAGAGTCGCGGGCAGCCACGTGGCGGGGTCACAGGTCACCCGCTAAAGGTCAACAGATAATCGCCAAAGTAGGGTGACTCCCTAAGGTGCACATTTCATTAACATTTTTAATTGCTCGCTTAAACCACTCCGCCATTTTATGGTTTTATTGCTTGTCTAATTACGTTGCTTATGTAGATAAGGGAGGTTAGCTTAATGAGCATTGGATTGGGCTCCATATTTTCTTATTAAGGATCTGGATTATCTGTAAGATTAGAACTTCATTAAGCGATGATAATATAGCTCGTGGTGATATTATTTTGAACACGTTTATAATTGTGCTAGAATATTTTTTGGATAAATCATAACCTACAACTTTTGAATAATGGAATATTTAAGACAGTCCTCATCTATTACAATTTTAACTGCATTACCTAATCACCTATTTAAATGGAGCGACTTGAATCGCCGCCTCATTGAAATTAGGTTTACAATTAGATTTTAGAAGCGATTGTCGATAAAAAGCGTTAATTGACTAAAGTCACCTGCCAAGTTGGCTGCACCTGTCAAGTCGCTCCGTGTAAATACTCCATAAGTACACACAACCTAACTACACGGTTAAATTTTTAAGTAATCCTAAAATTTTTTGAATTTTTAAGTATATCTAAAAATGAAATGAGTGTATCTCTTCCCTATTCTAATCGAGTATGTACAGTTAAAAGTTTCAATATTTAATAATTGGTAAAGATATTGAGGTTTGTTTGTCCCAAAATTTTACTGATTTCTGGATTTAGAGCTCATTAAAAATTACATGCGCGTAATCAAAAGAGACTATTTTGTTTACCTACGTAAATAATAAAAGAATGAATCCACGCACGCGTCTTGGTATTTATGTGAGTTTGCCGATTAATCAAGATTTTTCTCCGATATTCTGAAACTATGAATTTTTAACTTTTAACTGTACGTACATATTCAGAAACGGTCTAATATTCCCATTTCAATTTTAGATATTACTTAAAAATTAACGGTGTGTATTGTAACTAGTAAGTAAACGTATTTTGCATAGTTCCTTTAACACGTAAAATATAACAGACTTCGCCTGTTATATGACAGGAACCCGAAAAGTTTAATTCTACCCAGACCATTAATCATGCTAAAACAGCGTTAAAATGTTACATCTGCCTAAAAAACATCCATCACACTAAGGTTAGTTGCGCACTCAGGATAGGGGGCGTACACACGCGCTCAATTATGCATCGGCCTGTTTATCGGAGAAGCGTCCCGGCTCGCACCTGCGTCGTTGTCACCCTACATTATTAATGGTGCGTCGGCGGCCTAAGTTTCGGGTATAGAGTTGTAACTCAGAAATGGATATCGATTTTAGTCATTAGCTTTTAGTGGTGATTGAAAGGGTCCCCGAAATTTTCGAACGAAAACAGAAATAGGAGATTGTTACACCGTCGATAAGGGTCAGTCAGGCTAATGTTTTCGGCTACCAAGTTCATATATTGAGCAATAAATATTGAAATTAAACATTACATCTCCTTAATTTCTAATTATACAAATATATATCAAGCTTTTTCGAGTTTTTGGATTGAAAGGTCAAAGCTATGATTTCATTCCATCCCAAGCAAGTCACGTTAAATCTTGGTTAGCTCTTTTCTGCTTACGTTGTCGTAAACATTTATTAAATAAACCGTTTATTTACTCATCTGCTTGTTCCACGTAATCTTACGTAAGTTAAAACTTTTTCCGTTTAACTGGAAATTAGTTCAATCACCAGATGAAAGAAAAACTACCTATACGAGTTGGTATTGGGACTGGGACAAGTGCTTAATTCTACTTTAATGAACTTACCATTTGTTTTATTTATCATTGCTTTAAGAAGTAATTTAAACTTCATCTTGAAAGGTGGCATAATGATTTATTATGTAAAATTATCCCTTGGATAGAATCATTATTCTTATGGAATTGTCAATTTCTATCCATCCGTATTCCGTACCGTACGCACGTTGGCTGTCTGACGTGAGACGTTGGATTTTTATAAATGAACGCTGTGAGCAAAGCCGATGGATTAAGAAATTATATTATGTAATGGTATAAAGGTTGCAGAACTTGTAGGTAGTCCTGGGTCGAAAGATTTAATGACAAAAGGTCAATGTATTAAAAATGTGAACCCAAGTTTAAAAAGGAGTCGAATATTAGAGCTAAGAAAAAGTTTATATTTCGACGATTTGTTAAAGACAGTAAACCTTTAGCTTTACTAGTTGTAACCACAAACTTAATGAAAAAAATATATAATTATGAAATACTCGTAAGTAGTTGATATTTAACCACGACTTTAAATTCTCTTGGATATAAAACTAACTAAAGAGTTAGTTTTCACGTTATACAATCAGCTGATCTACCTACTTATTTTTATTTTTATAAAGCTTATAAATCTTTATCTACGTAAAGAATGTCTACATGATCTAATTCAGTTTTAACTTGAGAAAAAAAGACGTGGTAAAAAAGAAAGATTCAGAAACAAGGACACTCTTCAAATTGAAATATTCAGAATAGTGATGGATGACTAAGTGTTATAAGAATAAAAATATCCTTCTTAATTTTAAGCAAGCAACATTTAATTAAAATTCAAATATCAGTGATATAAGAAAGGAGAGCCATGGTGGGGAAACTGCTCGAATAATATTTAGAGTTACCGAAAACATTTTCCTATAATACGTAAAGCTCGTGTGCAATATTATTTTCTATTTTCGGCAGAGGAGATTAGATCTGGAAAACTTTGAGTTATTTCCCGTTTGGCGCGAGGTGGCGCGTGTGAAATATTCACTTCTTCGTGACAGCTGAAAGGAATCGAATTGGGCAAGCCCACCATTGCACGGAAGCTGTATGGACTGGCCAGAAAACTATAGAACCAAGATGGACGCGGAGGTCTAAAGAATGGTGAATATAACTAAGTTCTCGAACATACTCGTACCAAAAATTTCATAGTAATAGTAGGAACACCTATTGATTAATTTAAGTGAAAACTTGTGAAAAAATATTTTTATGCGAGTGTAACCAAACTTAGTTGCAAGAAAGAGTGCCGTTGATATTATTCTAAGCTTTATTTGTTACAAATCTTTAATCCAATTTTCTCTGAATCAGCTGATACAGAATTGCACTCGGAGTATTGATTAATACGAGTTCAAACTAAATGTACCTAAACAGAAACCTTGCCAAATAAATAAAACAGAGTTATCATTTCTACGAAACGCGAATATAGGAATATAGGGCCATGCAAAAGGATTTCAATAAAGTCATATCAGATTTCATAGAACGAGCGAAAATGTAGAGAATGCAAAATAATTTACAACAATGGAAATGTACAGTTTTTAGAAAATTAATTATGCATGCATCTCTAATTTCACGTGAAAGCCGCTGGCAACACACAAGAAAAAATATTTAAATTCAACGGGATTATTAAAATAACCAGCTACGCTTTATTGGAAAAGTATTATCTATAACACCATTGTATTGTGAGGCCGTTAAATTAATGTGTAATACCTTTAACAAGCAACGCGGAAGGTTCATTGTTCCACAGTGTAGTTCAAAATAGTTTATTTATCTCGGGGTTAATGGTTCGAACAACTTCAGGCGTTGTTTATCTGGGGCCGCTCTCGTAAATACTTGAAGGTACTTAAAACGAACTATCAAATAGGTTGTAGTGGAGTCTCCAGGGAGTTGCCGGTATCGCACCGTCTTAAATGAGGTGAGAATCTCAGCGGGCGGTCCGGGGAGGCGTAAATGCAATTTGTGGTGAAGCCAGAAATTGCAGTGTCGTCTCAGCTCACGACCGATGGCGATCGACGGAGACTACGACCACCACCTTCGGGACCGGGCGATCTCTTATTGAACACGTGTTGCCTGCGGTGCTAAACATGTATCGGGTGTCCGCCCGAAAATTGGTTTCTATAGTGGCAAATTGGTAGCATTCCGTCTTATGCCTCCCCGGGGCCGCGCTCGGTAGTTCGATCACGATCTTTTGTTGTACATGCTGCTATTTTTGAGTAAAGAAGTACTTATGGGCATAAAAATGGTGTACCTATTAGACCGATATTGGTAGGTACTAAAACATTTTCATAAAAATAACACACATTAACAACTAAAGTTTCATTTTCGAAGGGTAATAACGAACATGAAATTGTTTCTATTTGCTGGTTAAAATGTTCATTAGTGGAGCTGAATGCAGTAATGTTTTGCAGAGCTTTTGTTCCGAAAGTAGCGAGTAATAAACGTACGTACTCGGCATTACGGGCAAGTGGTTTTAATTTTAGATTGACTCGGTCGAGTGGACTCTCTATATTAATCCGATTTACGCAGCACGCCAACATCGTTTGTACGTTCGTTGTTTGCCCACAAATGATACCACTCAATTTTCTATACAAGTAATAAATTAAATTACTCTTTGACGATGTTGTCTATGGAAGGAAATAGTTTGTATTATTGAAATAATTTAATTTGTTTCATAATATTGTATTGCAAACATACAAACTTGTAGTTGTTAACAGAGTTTCAGTTGGAGCTTTCGACGAAAGATTGCTATCTCAAAATGATAAATTTCACTCAAATTCTAAGAGGATTCAGTCATGTATATCTCTAATGAAAATGAATTGAAAATTAAAAATTCTTTATTCAAATAAGCTCACAAAATAAGCATTTTTAAATCGTCAATTCTTTTACCCTACCATTCTATATCCATGCGCAAATAGTGTACCGATTAAAATTGCTTAAATTTTTAAAACAAATATTCCCAAACTGTTTCAACGGACACAATTATCAAGTGACATAATTATTATTATTGTAATGTGTCAATTAATAAGCTCAGTGACTTGTGTACCTATTGTTTGAATGTACAACCTGACTAAAACGGAACAAAGGGATATCAATACGAGGCTATTGCTGTTTGCTGCCCACTGTTATACGCAATGTCAGAGGTAACGTTACAGTCGAATACCCTGCTATTACTATAGGTTATCATGTATCGCTGCGTCGCCAATGGTATTGGCACAGTAACAATGGGTAGACGTGTTTTGTTTTAAGATCAAAACCTCTGACGTACCTACAAACATATTGTAAGAAATATTTGAAAATTATGTAATCTATCTTACGGAGGATTACTTGAGCGGCTGAAGCCAGATGAAGTCGCAAACGGCCGCTAGTTTTAATATTTGGGAGATTGAACATTTTGAAGTTAAACAAAACAACATATTAATTTAAAACTGAATTAAAATTTAAGTTTCGATATTGTTTGGCCTTTCAATTTCAGATAAAATATATTAACCGTAATATCTGCCCACTACGCACCTAGTCTACGCAAAATCCAATAACGTAATAAACATAATTGAATCAATTTCAACTGTAAACAAATATTTCATCGTTAACGAGGAGGTATGATTATTAAAATATTTCTGTTGATTGAACACAAAGGCGTAGTACATGAAATTAAAAACCAAATCAACTCTGATTACATTTTGATCGGTTGTCGAGCGTAATTCAATACAGGCAAATTCACAACTTTCCCAAATAAACGTAAGGGTGGGTACCCACTTAGGTTCGCGAACCTCCGCGCTCCGCGAACCTCGAACAGTGATCCATAGCAAAAACAAATATTTTTACTTTGGCTACAGTGTGTACCTGTGCGAACCAAGTTCGCATACGTGTTCGTTCACGTACACACCTGGGCGCCCTGTTCCAGCAGAGGATAAACGATTTTTTCGGTGCAGGTTCGCGGAGCGCGGAGGTTCGCGAACCTAAGTGAGTACCCACCCTACTCTCGTAATTATGTTTGCAAATTCACCAATACGGATTCAATAATGAAGTGGCACAAAGCGAGTATGGCTTCAAAGGCATACCGATGTCAATATGTTGTGAACAAAACGAAACTGGGCTGTAATTATGAGGCAGTGTTTGTGTGGCCGATATTACGTCTGCAGGTGACGTCAAATCAGGGGAGCCGATCAAAGTGAGAGCTTTTAATAAAACTGACCGCACACAACGTCTAGTTTGCACAGACCCCTGACGCCTCGTCGCTTGCTTACAATTTCCAAGTAAACGTGACTATTCGAAGCGGCAGCTATGGCTGGTTTAATGCTTCAATGGTCTGCTGATGGTGTGCGAGTGGTATAAAATTGTGTTAGCATTTCTCTGTCTGTCCATGTGTCCCTTTGTGATTGTTGTACAAACAGCAACCGTAAAAGTCACTAATGCATTTTGCCAATAATAGATACTCCTACATATAGAGCTCCTTGTTGAAGAAAGTCTGTTTTGACAATGCCGGAAAATGTCCAAGGCCAATAATTTGCATTTTCTTTGATAGACAAAGGAAAAAATAACATGTTTTGCATTTTAAATATTGTAATGAAATAAACATAAAAGAAAAAAAAAAACTACTCTTTCATTTATAACGTTTCAAGAAGCCGATCGAGGTTAATATAAAACCGTTCTGTTACAGGTAAAGCGCGTAGATATGGGTAAACTAAATTGGTCTAAATTAGTAACTTTGGCGTAGCTTAATCAAGTAGCTAATAGATTGTGCGTCTCAAAGGTGATTACAGGCGGGTTAATATATAAGCTATGTGTAACTGCGTCAATAAATTTCACTATTATACGTCAATAAATTTTATTATTATATTAATTATTTACTAGATATATCATCTTATAAAAATATATAGTAATATCTTACAATTATGTAACAATATACTTCAGAGGCCCTTCGTCTACTTTGGTAACTAAACTTACAAAAGAAGATTGTTCTTTCGCTGTTTGGTAACTAGTTGTGAGAGAAGAATTGTTATTCTGCTTTTGTAACTTTTTGTTGAGTCACACTTAAATCTTTTTTGCAAAAAAGCTTATTAAAAAGCCATGGATTTTTTTGCCAAGCAAAAGAAGAAGCAAGAGAAGGAATTTATTTTTTTAAATATTGAGGGGAACTTTTTGTACATATAGGTACTATGATAATATTTAGATTGCTCAACAGTTTTACTAATGCTCATTCCAAAAGAGAAACAAAAAGGGAAAAATTTATAATAAGGAAGACTAAGTTTTATTATTTTTGTATCAGTATCAATAACGGTATCCCATAATAAAGCAACAAAAACCTAAAACACCTGGGTTCACAAATACAAGGGCATTATTGTAATATATTTATTGTAAGTAAAAGTGACGCAAATCTGTAAAACCTAGTTAGGAACTTAATCTGGGTTCTGTCTGTCTGTCGCATAAATTCTAGCTTAAAAAGTTATCTACACTTTTTCAAATAGAAAAAATCTGAGGATTTTCCACACTTTTGAACATGTTGTGAGGAAAAAATTGCTAAGTGAAAATGAAATGATAATTAAAACATTCTTTATTTACATAAGCTCACATAATAAGCATTTTTAAATCGTCAATTCTTTTACCCACTCATTATGGCATCTTTTAGCTGACAAGAAAAATGGGCACTAAAAACTTATCATTATCAGCTTTATCAAATGGAACGATATTTAAAAATATGTTTACATCATACTTGCTCGGTAACTAGGATTTACTTATATAGTATGAGGCTGTGTAAGTTGGCATGTGCAACACAGTGCATTGTTTAGATAGAACGTTCCATTTTCAAATCACTTTACAATTCAAGGATGGTGAATGCTTGAACTGTAATAGTACATTATGATATAAGTGCGGTACGTTGAAAATTACAGCCGAGGCGATATTGCTAGCCCGAGCCGTAGGCGAGGGCTACAAGAAAGCAGAGGCTGTAATTATCAAAGCGCACGTATGTCATACGACGTTTTATAACATATTTGCGAGGAAATAAATAAAACTCGGACTTTGCACCTTTGCTTGTTTTCCATATGATTAAATTTTGATACGCTTGTAAGTATCTTATCGGTAAATTTTTCGGGCAAGAGGCTTAGAGTAGCCTTTTTCGCTGCCTTTGAGACTTCTGGCGGTGTTGAATTAATAAATTCATCAGTACTTGACGACATTTTCAAATAAAAACAATACAGCAAAAAAAAATTAAATTAGCAATGCGCGCGCATCAGCGTTTTTTTTAAGGCAAAGGCATAAAAACAGCCAGTATTACTAATAAAGTAAATTAATATTTTTGTGTTTTTGTTACAGATAAATGGTTGTAATTTATTGTCAACATTAATTAAATTGAATAATTAAATGTTTATTTATTACATTTTATCTCCCAAAGTCAATTTTATCCATAAAATGTTGACCTCTTTTCTGACATAAAAACTCTTTGCTAAGATTTAAAAAAGTACCGTTCGTTTTAGACGAAGTATCTTGATAAACCGTGCGGTAATGTAAAGTAAAACGCACGGCTTATCAAGGAAACCGTGCGTTTTACTTTACATTACCGCACAAGTTCGTAATGAGATACAATACGATATTGAAATTGGTGTAATAAGAGACCCTTTACGAGCAAATATGTTATAAAGTTGCTTTACATCATACTTGCTCGGTAACTAGGATTTACTTATATAGTATGAGGCTGTGTAAGTTGGCATGTGCAACACAGTGCATTGTTTAGATAGAACGTTCCATTTTCAAATCACTTTACAATTCAAGGATGGTGAATGCTTTAACTGTAAAGTTACTTTACAATTCAAGCATTTAAAACTCCTTAGTGAACCAATCTCTTTTCTTTTATTATAAACTGACGAAACTTTTGGCTGAAAAAAAACAATGAAAATGGCGGAATTTAACTTCAGTTCAAGCTAGGCTAGGTATGCAAAATTCTGCAATGCAAAAACAGCTGATTTTTTTTCGTGATTTCGAGGTTGGTCCCATAATGAAAGTTGTTCAGTTTAATGGTCTGATCAACCCCACGAGTTTTCAATGAAATAACCCTTTAACGTTTTATTTTTATTTGTGTTTTAATGTTTTTATTTTTATTAAATTTACCTCGCATGAATGATGTAAAATAGTATGCTTACCTCGGATGTAAGTAGCTATTACACCCTCGAACTATATTCGCCCTCGCTCGCTACGCTCGCTCGGGCGTCTAAATATCTCGGGTGCACTCGATCCATTAGCGCCCTTTGCGAGCTGCGCTCGCATGGGCGCCAAATTGGATCTTGTTCTGTAATAGCTCACTTACATCCCTTGTGTAACAAACTACTATTACAATTCAAGCATTTAAAACTCCTTAGTGAACCAATCTCTTTTCTTTTATTATAAACTGACGAAACTTTTGGCTGAAAAAAAAAACAATGAAAATGGCGGCATTTAATTTCAGTTCAAGCTAGGTATGCAAAATTCTGCAATGCAAAAACAGCTGATTTTTTTTCGTGATTTCGAGGTTGGTCCCATAATGAAAGTTGTTCAGTTTAATGGTCTGATCAACCCCACGAGTTTTCAATGAAATAACCCTTTAACGTTTTATTTTTATTTTTGTTTTGATGTTTTTGTTTTTATTTTTATTAAATTTACCTCGCATGAATGATGTAAAATAGTATGCTTACCTCGGTTGTAAGTAGCTATTACACCCTCGAACTATATTCGCCCTCGCTCGCTACGCTCGCTCGGGCGTCTAAATATCTCGGGTGCACTCGATCCATTAGCGCCCTTTGCGAGCTGCGCTCGCACGGGCGCCAAATTGGATCTTGTTCTGTAATAGCTCACTTACATCTCTTGTGTAACAAACTACTATTTCAATACAGTTGCTCGAAAGTGTGAGCTTACGATGACAGGCCAGCGTGCGGTAAGTTGATTTTACCGCACGCCGTGCGTTTTTGTTTACGGTTTAGTACAGCGTGCGGTAAGTTGATTTTACCGCACGCCTGCGCCGTGCGTTTTTGTTTACGTACGTTTTTTTAATTTCTACTAGCTTCCACCCGCGACTTTGTCCGCGTGGACAGTAGAAAAATATAGCGACAAGTTTAAAATGACCTCTTTAGTTTATGAAAGCTAGTACTAAGGAGAGTTCAAGCCGTTTTCACTGGTTCCACCCACCTGAATTTAATGAAACATAGCTTAGATTTTAAGTTGGACCTTAATCTACTAAACTATGAAAAGCCCATCAAAATTCTTTTAGCGGTTTTTGCGTAATACGCGCATAAATATTTAGAATTTACAGTTTTATTATATGTATAGATTACAATTTCAGTAATACTTATAATGTTTTCTCGCAAATGTATTGAAAAACGTAGTATGGCACACGGTTGTTAAGGTTTTTTAAAACTCGTGACGATTATAAACCCTCAACGTCAACTCGTTTTAAAAACCTCCTTACCAACCTTGTATCATAAACTACTAATGTCGTTTCCAGACTTTAAATTAACATAGATTAACAAATAAATAACATTTTTTAATTAGCTCGTTTCTTAAAGAATTAATTTACAGGGTTAAAAAAAAAAAATTCAATATGCGTTGACATGCGTTAGTATGCGTACTAACTAAAGCTACCCATACAAGAAGCCTAAGTACGTTTATTTAGGTTATTTTAAGAAAAGTCATTTGCAAGTGTGAAATACGAGACCTACATTTTACAAATTGTTTTCAATTTTTGTTGAATATAGTTAATCTGCAATGGAATCTACTCTTCGATGTCTGTAATAAAATGTTAAAATGTCTTAATAGTTTTGGTTAATATTAAAGTTTCTCAATAAAATTGTAATTGGTGATAAATAAATATAACGTTACTGTGTACCATGAAAGTGTCACAGCACCAAACTTTAAAAATCGAGTTTATTTTTTAACTTTATAACTGGTTCTGATAAAAGTCCATGCGTCACAGTAATCTAATTCGCCCAACTCTCCGGACAGGTGAGGTGACCCCACCGCGCGCGGTACCGAAACTATATTATTAGCTAGGTACTTACTACTATTGAAAACATAAAAGTTCTTTTTAAATTTTTTTCAGGCACTATGCTTTTTTCATAAATGAGTTTATTTTTTTATAGTATAATACTTAAGATAAAATTCGTTTAGCTTTTTAATGATTGCTAGTAAAAAGTAATGCTATTTGTTTTTTTTATCGTGTGTAATAAAGTTTGAATAGATTAACAACCCTTAAAAAACTAAATCGGCCGGTGTCACCTCGGCCGGACAGGTGGAGTGGCGCTCCCACGATGCTCTCGCGATCCAAACCCTCACCACGATACGTTTGAAATTAGCGACAACTTTTGAAAAGTTCCAAAACGTTTATTGCTCTCATGAGATGCTTGATAGCATTGAAGTGTGTCGTTTCCTTTCTTTTTTGTTTAAATACACCAATTCTGTATAAAGTCATAATAAAGAAGTAAATGAATTTGAGCAAAGTAATCTAAACTAAGTAGATGGAGACATTTGTGTCCCATTTTGTTATAATTCTGAAAATGATGTAATTTGATAAAAAGAATGCTGTTAACTTCTTAAACTTTATTTAGGTTATCAATGGAAAACTTATGAAAAGGTTTACTATATGTATAAATAAACTCTTTTATTCTACCAAAAAGAAGCATCAAATGTATTTAAAATTTCGACCAAAAAATATTTTATAACCTTTATCTTTAGGTATCGTTTCTTCACCTGTTTTGTGGTACCGGCCGGTCATCTAAATTATTAACCCCTACGACGGCTGGTGCATGGCCGATTATTCCCCGGCCGTTTCGCACCGATCCGCGACTATCGCCATTAACATAAGAATATGGCGGCCCTAATTCCCACGGTGTTCCCATTGTCCGCACTATGGCAGATGGCTTGCAAAGATCTAGACTTGGTCTAATGGAAACAAAACTGGATGGTTTTTATAATGGCAACTATTAGCCGGAAATCTCGTCTCAAAAAATACTTTTTTATGATTGAAAATAAAGTTGTTTTATTGTCTTAAGAATACAGGAGTTCTAATATAAATTAGTGTAGTCAAAAATTTCATTTATGCTAATATGAGCTATTTATCCCAATAGATGTAAATATATTTTATTTTTTACTATGTTTCAAATCAAAAAGAAAACTAGTTTAATAAATTTTAATAAACTCTTCTATTACAAAGCTAGTAAAAGCACAATCAGATTTCAGATGCAATTATTACTGATTCTGGTGTATCGGTTAACAATTCCGGTTAGTAATATGGCCTCGTTACAGCCATATCGAGTTCTCGGTTCGCATTCAAATAATTAGTGCACAAGGTAGGTTTCCAATACCTTTCTGAATACGCAAAATGATAACATTAATTATTATTAAATCAATTACATTTAGATAAATTATGCGTTTAATTATAATACAACGAGTAACAAAATAACCTAATGCCGAATATAGTAGATAGGGACCATCAAACTGATGACAGCAGATTTTTGTTTTGGGATTTCAGAGTTGGTCCCATAGTAAAAGTTGTTCAGTTTGTCCCTATCTACCATATTTGGTATAAGGGGTTATTTTGTAACACGTTGTATAACAGGATTATTCTCTACAGAAAAACATAGCATTATGTCTCTACAGAAAAACATAGCATATTTGTTGTTATGCGCTACGTTTCTTTCTGTAGCATGGCTACGGTTTTGCGTAGGCGTCTACTGACTTGCTACGACCTACGAGCGTAGCACTTTGCTTGCTACGTAACGTAGTAACTTATGTTTGTTTTATTATTTGTGTAAAAAAATGATTTCACTTCTCATGCTCGTAAAGTTTAAGTTCGTCTTTATTTTAGGTTAGGCTGCATAAAATCGCTTTTCATGCTCTATAGTGCATAAAGTAAAATCTTCGTCTAAGTCTCAGACTCTAGACGAAGGTCGTCAGTTAAACAGCCACACACGGAATTAAACTTTGTTAAATAAATTTGTTATTTCATTCTGTTTGTTTATTTATATATAATCCATGTTATAATACCATTTTTTTGCAATATTGCTGTTTAATTTCCTCACAATCGTAGTGAAAAGCAGAGTGTAATAACTCGTACATAAAACCCATTTTACCCTCGCCCGATGGTGTGTTTTATGCACTGTTGAAATCTAGGTACTATTTGAACTTTATGACAAAAAATAACTTTTGCTATAGTCATGCAGTTGGTAAGTAACCTGCGTATATGATTTAAGTAGCAGTTAGAACTTTTATAGTTAGCTAATAAATCCTACTCTTATTATAAATGTAAAAGTTTGGATGTTTAGGTGTTTGGATGTTTGTTACTCAATTACGCAAAAACGGCTGAACGGATTTGGGTGAAATCAGTTAACAGTTAGTTTATAGCTTGGATTAAAACATAGGTTACTTATTGGCACGGTTAAATGTTCTTTAAGATTTTCCGAATATTCATGCGGTCAAGTCGCGGGTGGAAGCTAGTTATTAAATAAAATGTTGAAAATATTTGATAGTAAGTACCTGTAAGTTTATGATATGATTTGAAAAAGTTTTCGGTGCGTTTCTTTTATTGCATGTAAATTCGATTTTACGGCTCCGTTTGAAAATCCGTAAGTTAAATACCAAGTATAGATCAAATACATTTATGATACGGGCTTGTAAATCATTTAATCACCTCCCTTATGACATAGACTTGTTTTGCTCCAGCACTTCGTCAGTTAAAAATCTTGTATGCACTAATTTTTTTAAGGATCTTAATTAATTAGTTAAATAAGTAAAAATTAATAAGTTATAGTTTAAAATTAAGTCTCACATGCATGCTTCTTATCTACTTTCCCTCTTTACTGTTTAAAACTTCAACATATTAGATAAATATAATAAGCTTAGCAACTCTCTGTTTTAAATATTTTTTTCTAAAATCTAAACAACACCACCACGCCCTTATGGTAAAACACCCTATTGTACACTCAATTGTGAAGATTTGTTAATAGCATAGTATTTACTTATAAGTTCTATTAAAAGATGTTATTTGTCTGTAAATCTTCCATGAAAAATAAAATAAAAAATAAAATAAAATAAGCGTCACTTAAATTTCTTTTTCCAAAAAATCCGTTACAATTGTGCAGTACCCACTCAGCGAGGAGGTATTTTGGTCTTGGTATTAGTTCGTAAAAAGTATTTTTATTTTTTCCGTATGTCACTCGTGTACTTACCGAAGAGGTATTTTTGGGCTTGCTACTGGTTCTCGGTTTGGGCCTTACGGGCGGGGTGGCGGGCGCGGGGGGCGTGTGCGGCGGACTTGCGTCGCTGCTGCCGGAGGTGATGCTCGACTTCTCTGAACTTGATGCGGATGACTGCAATGACAGTTGACAGTTATGCAACGTGTTACAAAAAAACCCTAAGCCCGCCTACGCACCGACAGGTGCCTAGATTAGTGCCTCGAGCCTATATGTAACTAAGTAAAACGAACGTTCATGAATGTTCGCAACCGGCCGCACTGCGCGCTAGGTGCCTCGATACATCCAGGCGACTACCTAGAATGTATCGAAGGTGCGAGGCTTATAACTAAAGACTATGAGACCAAAGCGACTATCCTAGCAATTCACTTTCCAGTGCGGTCACCGTGTATCCTAGCAAGTAACCTGGATATATCTAGGCATTAATATAGGCACGTTTGCAGCCTAGAGCCGAATATGGTAGATAGATCATCAAACTAAACAACTTTTACTGTGGGACCAACTCTGAAATCGTGATGAAAAAATCTACTGTTTCATACATTTTGATATTTTCGTTATTAATTTTTGTATGAAACAGAACAGCTGATATTGTTTTCGCGATTTCAGAGTTGGTTCCATAGTAAAAGTTGTTCAGTTTGATGGTCCCTATCTACCATATTCAGCTTTAATGGTTTTTTTTGTATCACGTTGTATAACCGAACATTTCCACCAGTCAATTAACAATGTTGTACTTATGTAAAAATTATTTCGAAACAGAGTCGGACAGATAGTAAACACTACTCTATTAAAAATGGTTTATGTCAATGCAGTGGTAACGCAGGGTTAGAATTTCTATGTAAATAATTGAATAAAGCAATGGTTTTCGTATAAATTGAATATACACAATTTTAATTCAATATTGTTTCAAATTTTTTTATTAACTTTTTAATGTAAAAAATAGGTACTTTAATAAATAAAACACCTATTATGTAAGACTCAATGTAATTTTCTCTGGCGGTCCTAATAAATAATAATAAAAAAAAATTTGATACTTATAAATACCTACCTATTTGTTAAAATGACTATTTTAAGTGTAAAACTTAGTCCAGTTTTTTTGAGGAATTTTTGTTTCGAAATAAGAATAACACTCAAAACGCCATTGCTCTTACAAATCTGAGCTCACTTGTGTAAAAGGAAAGCAAAAAAAAATGTTGCATAACAAATTGCCCCCAACATTTATTCGACCAACGTTTTCATGAATTTGTTTAAAACTCGCGGCTATTAAAACTTGAGCGAAACATTTCCCGTTCATTCGCGAGTTGTTTGCGTGAAGAAATGAAATGTAGGCCTATTCAGAATATTTGAACGAGAGCGCTTATTCGTTTTACATGGGTGGGCGCGATGCCGTTCTGTTGGAATTCTGGGTACTCGCGATGCTATGTATGCTTAGTAGAGCGAGACGAATGTTTTTTGTTGGAGTTCCTGAGAAGAAGTTATAACTTTCACTCAGCAAAAATATTGGACAGGGCGAAGCAGTCATTTCACTTCTCTTGAAATTTTTGTGAGTTGTTCCTTTTACGTACGTGGTAATTAATATAAGACAATTGTTGTTGTCTAATCCAACGTATAGTTTTATTAATTTGCATAAGAAATAGGTCTAGAACTACTCTAGAATACACAGACTTAATATTTCGTGACATAGGCATTTAGTTATCTTTTATTAAGAAATTCCATTCTTTAGCAATAGGGAACATGCATCAATTTTTTTTGTATCAAAATCAAAAATATAATGCGTGAGAAAATCAACTGTAATATTAAAACTTTTCTCTTGTGTTTTTTTCTCGTTATATAGTTACTTGAAGTTAGCACGCAGCAGCACCCGCCGAAAACGCTCTATACAAAAAGGTCAACATTTGTGACGTCACTCATGTCACGTTTCAGTGCATTAGTATGGAGTTAGCCAAGAATTTTCAAATATCTCCCTAAATATTGCGTTTAAGTACATATGTGTCATACAAAATATTATTTCTTATTTGATGTTCTATCCGACTGTTAAGTGCATTATATCCGAAAACGAAAAAAAAAAATCGTTATTTTCCCTTGTGTGATAAAACTAAAGTAATACATTTTATTTTTTATTTTTCTGTTCCATCATGTTTTTATAGGTGTCCGCAGCGATCAAGCTCAAATTTATCAAAATCGGTGACTTATGCATGTTCCCTATTGTCAATTTTTCAAATTTATTTAAATATTAACTATTTATTTAATTAATATAAGACAATATTTAAATAATAACTGTTGTTGTCCAAAATACGAGTATTATTAATTTGCATATGAAATAGATCCAGAACTACTCTAGATTACACAGACTTAATATTTCGTGACATAGGTATTTAGTTATCTCTTATTAAGAAATTCCATTCTCTTAGCAATTGTCAATTAAATATCTTACGCTTCTGTCACCAAGTTTATAACCCCATTCAATGGTGGCGTGAAATGAAAAGAGCAGATTTGGGGTAATTGGTAAATTAATAAGGCGGTCGTGAGCCTGAATATTACAGGAGTCGCCAGATGGCACCGGGCCAGATATATTTCACTGAGCAGACGAGCTAGGCTTGAATCTCCTTATTCTGAAACGTTGACCAATATTTTGTCACTTTTGTTTGCTCAAAGGAAGATGGAGACAGCACCAGGTTATAAACCTGCCTTTCTATTGTCTAATTTAAAAATCTATCGGAATCGCTTTCAGGATGTAACACATTGAAGCTTCTTTTTGGCACAAATATATAGATTTTTAAATTAGACAATTAGCCCCCAGGTCAGTTATGAACCAGGTCTAAAGTTAGTCTATAATAAGGCTTCGATCAAAAATACCCTAGATGTCCGGTCAGCAGAGTCTTAAAAATGGCACCTCAAAATAGTGTCCCACTATGTGCCAAATTTGGACTGACCAATTTGGGTGCTATTTTGCACAAAGTAAGTGATAAAAGATGTGATTTTGTACAAAATAAGTTTATTCTGTATAAGTGATATAAAATGTGAGTTTGTACAAAATAAGAGGTAATCATGTACAAAATATTTAAGCGCCAAGTTTGTAAGTGGGACGCTATTTCGAGGTGCCATTTTTGCGTACTGTTTTAGTTTGTGAAGCGTTATCTAGAATATTCGTGATTGAAGAAATAAGGGTGTTTTTGTGTGCAGGACTAGATGTAGAAAATGAAAATTCCAAATGTAGTTTGATAGCTGGTTTAATGAGCCCAGAATTCTCCCACAATAAAAACGAAAAATTAAACAAAAAGATGGCCAACCAATCGTAGGCCTAAACAAATATTGTAGAAGGCGCTGATGTAGCGATCACACAACAAAGGGGGAGTTTTATGAAATACAGATTGATAATAATATGACAAAGATGAAAGAATTTCTTTAAAAAAACACTGTGAGTTCCTCGTCTGCATCGCCTCTGAAGTATAATAAAAAGGCAGATTAATTATAGGCCCTTGTCCGCACGCCTTCGCAGAACAGCGCTGAACCTAGGACTTGGCGGAATTAAAAAATGACTGCATTCCACACGGTGAACTTAAATTGAACTTTTAATAAACTTTATAGGCAATTAAGTAAGGTGACGTTCTTAATTAGCTACGATAAGTTAAGAAAGTTAGTTTCCTAGTAAAGCTTTTCTTCATATTTTATGGTAAGTTTTAAGGTTAGGTACGTAGGTCTTATTATTCATTTAGTTACTTAGTTTTTAAAAGAAAATGGTATAAAATATTAATATTATTTACAGTTGCCCATAGATTAAGAACCTTTAAGCATTTGATAGAAGTCACGCTTTATTTATATTTGCTAAAACAGGCAAATCAAACATGCGGCCCTTTACACGTTTGACTGCGGCCGGATCCAATTTTAACCGCAAGCGAGTCTCAATAAAATTTTAATAACTTTACCCATGCAATGAGTATTAATTTTCTTTAAAGTTAGGTTTTGCGGCCCACTGATTTTACGGTCAATATGCGTTTGGCCCACCAAAGATATTGAGTTTGACTTGGCTGATCTGAAAGATGCATTTAACTCAAACACATTGGGTCATACCTCGGTCTTGCTGGTACTGGGGATTAGACGTCAGAGAGCTTAGCAGTGGTAAGTATCTCCTCGCCAATTTTCATAGATTTGGTTTGGGCCACGAGTGCGATGTCATCCGTATAAATGAATTTAGTAGCTGAGGTTTCGGGTAAATCGTGGATGTAAAGGTTAAACAGCTTTGGAGCTAGTACAGACCCTTGAGGTAGTCCGTTGTTCAGTTTACGTCTGCGACTTTTAGTGTGAGTTGCACCAAAACGCTGTCAAAGTTAAAGTTATCGTCAAATGATAATGCTACCTATTTGTCACGTCAAACTTGTCAAAGGACATCATGCTGGCTGGCAAGTCTGGCAACCTCTTTTTTTGGCAAACTTGTGCTTAACCGATACTTTAACAAGCTTGTTATTGTTAAAGTAAGCTGGTGCAACTGAGCCTTAGCGTTGCCAAGATACAAAGGCCAAGAAACAAGACACAAATTAAAATGCAAAAGATTACCTCATGATGTGACGACGGGTGGGTGCGTGCCGGAGATGTGGGGGTGGTGACTCGGTGCAATGCGGAGTCGCCTTCACTGCTCCCTCTAGTACTACTTGTGCTGCTCGATGAATCTAGTGGTTTAAAAAAAATAATTAGTAGGTAAAAGACATGACGAATATTTTTTTATTTTATGTTACATAAATGACCTCTCAAAAAAAGAAATATTGGTAAAATAATTATTTTGCTAGCATGAAAACTGCCCGAGATAACACAGTTTGAAATGCACACAAATTGGACTCACCCAAAAACGCTCAATACTAACGGCTACCTAATTATGACGTCACGCCTACGTAGTTTGTATGCAACGCGTAGGAAATTAGCTCGGCAGCTGTATTAAATATTGTGTTTATGAAATGCCATATATTTTACGGACTAATTAAAGGTATTATTTATTTTAATAAAATTTATACTTTTTAAATGGACTTGTCCACCCAACCTTGAAGGGTCATAAAACAAATAATACGCAATTACTGACCTGCATATATTTACACTGGACAAGCTTATGTCAAACTGTTTTGTGTTGTTGTGTGTTTGTGCCTATTTGATTTTTGCCATTTTGGCGCTGTAGGACGTAGCGTGAGCATAGCGTGCGTACATGGTACTAAAGTTTGAAGTCTGGAGAGACCATCACGGCAACCAAACCAAAAATAAAACCAAGAGGTATACAAGCTACCTACTCTAAAAGTTGAAAGTTTACGATTTTTATTAATTTTTCGTTATTTTATTCATTAGTCGTCATCCCTATTGTATCCACCCGGAAGCTGGGAGATTAGTCTATTTTTTCTGATGTTAACATTCATACTTGACAAGTTTTATAATAAAAAGCATCTTTGTAGATAATCACAAAACTGTCATGATCCTTACTAATACTATAAATGTGAAAGTCCGTTTGTTTGTTTGTTACGCCTTCGTAAACCGATCATCATGAAATTTTGCATACACATTGTCAGGGGTACAGAGAAGGACATAGGGTACCTTTCATCCCGAAAAAAGTACTGTTCTCGAGGGATAGCAAAAGAAAATTCCACGCAGACGAAGTCGGAGGCGGCCGCTAGTTACCTATAAAACTGTTATTTAAGGTAATAAAATATTGACTCTTTTTTTGATGACAATTTCATTTTGTTTACTATCTCTTTCATCCTTAAATATGTAGGAAATGTATCCACAATCTTAATAATAATTACATTACACGTTATCACCACTTGCAAGTTATATGAAACAAACAGTATTTCATACGACATAGGTGTGTCGTCTGTTGGTTTAACACGGGTGTCTGCGCCTTGATTGCTCTCCTTGCAAGGGTGATTGACCATTGTGCACCGGCCGCACTGACGAATGTATGCGGTGTATACCCTGCTTTGATTAAACCTTTAATGGATACGGAGTTTATGGTGGGTATTAGAAGGATATTTGTAGGGGACGCCATAGCTGAGAGCAAGTCTTGTGTATACCCTGCTTTGATTAAACCTTTAATGGATACGGAGTTTATGGTGGGTATTAGAAGGATATTTGTAGGGGACGCCATAGCTGAGAGCAAGTCTTGGGGCATAATCTTATTAATATCCTCCTAAGTTGTCAGTTCGCTTTACTTAAATTCTACCTCCTTTCATTCCCTGTCGGCTAAATATTTGTGATTAAGAGAGCCGGCCAGCGGAAGACTGATACCCTATAACCAAGTCACCATCATAAAAGTGTAACCAGCCACGGGCTCTTTAGCCCGCTTTGAAATGAGACTTGTCTCTCTGGTACCACGGAATAGCTTGTACGACAATTTTGGCGTAGAGAGCGCGCGTCGCAGTACGATTTGACTAATCCATTCGTTACGCACGCGTCAGTATCGTCTATTAAGTGGACGTGTATAGACACATTGACTTAGTTCTACTGGTCTACTCACTCTGGTCAGCGGGTGGCTGGTGGTGGATCTCCGTGTGCCACAGTAGAGAGCGCGCGTCGCAGTAGGATTTGACAAATCCATCTGCTATGCACGCGTCAGCATCATCTATTATGTAGATGTGTAAAGACCCATTGACTTAAGTTCTACTTGTCTACTCACTCTGGTCAGCGGGTGGCTGGTGGTGGTTCTCCGTGTGCCAGAGTAGAGAGCGCGCGTCGCAGTAGGATTTGACAAATCCATCTGCTACGCACGCGTCAGTATCATCTATTATGTAGATGCTTGTAGATGTGTAAAGACCCATTGACTTAAGTTCTACTGGTCTACTCACTTTGGTCAGCGGGTGGCTGGTGGTGGTTCTCCGTGTGCCGGCGTAGAGAGCGTGCGTCGCAGTACGATTTGCCACAACCGTCCGCTTTACACTCGTACGGTTTCTTGTTGCGGTGTGTTAGCATGTGCCCGTTTCTGTTGACAATATTGAAATGGATATGAGAAATTTTGAAATGGATATTGCATGACATGAGCATTATTTAGTTTTGCATAATAGTATAAGAAAAGGTTACTTACGTCTATTCTACAAAAGACAGCTGTCTAGTAAAATAGGGGTCATTGAATGGATCAGCCCTCTAGCATGACTACCTAACTAAACGCCATATGATAAAACCATTTATCAAGTCAACGGATTTTGACAGTTGAGTGTCGATAAAACGCTATATTATGGGAAATTATATCGTGTTTCGGTGGTCATGCTAGGAGGGCAGGCATAATAACTTTCTATCTCAAGGGTCTTGTGTTTGTGTACATGTTCTGTAAAAGTCCCCATTCTATCATTCAACCAGCTATTTAACAAGCTGGATGAATATAGAAGGGAGGTTTTTTGACTAATCTACGAAAGCATTTATCGTTACATCTCTAATATTTTTTTCTTTACATAATTTATCAATTGATAAATTGAAAAATAAATTATACAGTATTTTGAAAACTAATCAAAAATACTCTTTAGTTGAGTTTACCAAACACATATTTATAGTTGCTTCCAAATACTCAGCCGGTTACTCAAAACAACAAGTTACTTGGCCGTAGCTATTGGCCGACAGTTGAGTGTCGATAAAACGCTATATCATGCGAAATTATATCGTGTTTCGGTGGTCATGCTAGGAGGGCAGGCATAATAACTTTCTATCTCAAGGGTCTTGTGTTTGTTTACATGTTCTGTAAAAGTCCCCATTCTATCATTCAACCAGCTATTTAACAAGCTGGATGAATATAGAAGGGAGGTTTTTTGACTAATCTACGAAAGCATTTATCGTTACATCTCTAATATTTTTTTCTTTACATAATTTATCAATTGATAAATTGAAAAATAAATTATACAGTATTTTGAAAACTAATCAAAAATACTCTACTAATAGTTGAGTTTACCAAACACATATTTATAGTTGCTTCCAAATACTCAGCCGGTTACTCAAAACAACAAGTTACTTGGCCGTAGCTATTATTATTGAAGTGGGTTAGGGGAACATGACCGCAAGTTAGTCAATACGAGCTTATGGTCACTGTGTCTCATCAATATTCATGCGATGTGAGCACCGATTAAGGCGACACCTTGCACCGCTAACATGTGTTAAGCTTGTAGGCAAAGAACAAGCTGGTTCTCGCAGATATGACATTGCGAACAAGTATGGTTTAATACTCTACATTTGTTTTCTTTGTTTAGTGTAGTTCTAAAAGGACAAATTAAATACGGCCACTTTCATGTTGTTTAATAAAAGTTTCCCATATTGAGTTGGTGAAGGACAAGAAAAAAATTAAAATAGTGTTTAGCTATACCATGAGTTGATGCAAACTGTTTTCGCTACCGTTAACTATCGGAAATACTGCTTACAATCAATGCGAGTTGAAGAAAGAAAACGATAGTTTACGGTAGCGAAAACAGTTTGCATCAACTCATGGTACACTGTACTCTAATACTCTTTTTCTTAAAGTAATATTAGGGATATTTATTTAAAAAGAAGCGCGTATTTAATTAATACTCACAGATGGTCCTGTCTTTTGAAAGCTTTGGTGCACGTAATGCATACGTATTTCCGCTCATCGCTATGTGTGAGTTTGTGTTTTGCTAGAGCCGATGCGTTGCCGAAGATTTTGTTGCATACCTGAAACAAAGAAAATAGATATTCACCTGTTTCCAGATTCTTCTTAACAGTCGTTGATCTTTGACAAAAAGAAGATCTTGATATAATGAGTAATTCCATATTCAACCGGCGGTTTTCCTACCGGCGAATATTATTTCCACTTTCAACCGGTCAGTAAAAACATTCCTCATTCAACCGGCAACTTGGATAGTAAAGGTATAAAAACTATATGTAAGTACTTAGACTCTAAGTCTTAGAGGAACCTATCCTTACTAATATCACAGGATTGTTAAACTGTGCTAATATTATGAATTCGAATGTCCGTTTGATTCTTTGTTTAGTTGTTAGGTCTTCATGTCTTAACTACTGAACCGATCATCATGAAATTTTACATGCACGTTGTCACAGGTACAGAAAAGGATACCTTTCATCCCGAAAAAAAAGTATTGTGCCCGAGGGATAGCAAAAAAAAAACTTTCCACGCAGACAAAGTCGCGGGCGGCCGTTAGTTAATTAAAAAATAGTTTAAGCATTATTTAAATTATGATAAAATCATAATTTAAATAATACTTTATTTATAGGAAAGTATTTTATAATCTTTGCCATTATGTTAGTATTCTGGCTTAATTTACGTCGTAATGAAGTTATAATCAAAGTATGCATCGTAGGATACTGAAAGTTACCACATGAGAACATTATTTTGTTGTGCCTAGGTACTAATGTCTACAGAATAACATCCGTTACTTACATGTTGTGGAGATCCTATCATATTGATAAGTTTGAGATCAATTGTGCCATCGTTATAACTAGAATTATAACTATGTATATGTGTAGTTATAAAAACATAAACCTTAGTCTATTCTGTGCCTAAGGTAGGATGCAAGAGAGCTTCGACATTACACAATTAACTTGGCTTTCAAAGCCTGCATAATAGGCGGAACATAATTAAAATAAATAGCTTCACTTCAACACTAACTTATAAAACTGAGGATACACTGGGCGGAAACACTTGTATTTTAATTTAACTTTTACTTTTATGTGACTGTACAACTTTGTTCTTAGTTGTGAAATTACAGCTGTTATTAATATGTACCTATTGGTAAATATTCTTCCTTTTTATCCTAATTTCGACAATAAATTCAAATCTCGTAGATATTTTGTTCTATAAGCTACTTTGAATAAATATCTTAACAACTCTTGAAGGCACAGACATAACTGTCTGTGCTTGAAAACAAGGAAAAGGCTAACTTTATATGAATTCTGCTGATAAACGGCTGTTTTTTTTACTTTGTCAGAATCGTTTCTAGATGTAGAGTAAAAAATATGCGTTGCTTAAAACTAAAAATAGGCTACATCCCTCTGGCCCAGCACCTAGGCCCGTATTTATAAACCGCTCTCAACGTTAAGAGTGGTTTATAAATACGGGCCTAACAGTGTCTGATCTTTCTCTTTTGCTCGTTGTGTCACCATCTTTCTAATCTAACAACGGAACAGAAAGGTCTCGGCGAGTGTCGACCCTAATACCGTGTTTGTTCCTCATTTAATTAGATGGCCTTTTCGTCTGCCTTATTCCGTTTTTATTTCGGATTCCCACTCTATCCCGGCGCTTCCATTGAACTTGTTTTCATTGTTCATCTTCACTCACGTTTTAATGCTCTCTAATTGAATGGAGGAAAAGAGACGAGAAATCCATTATTGGTATGTGCTATTTGATCAAAAATATTTTATTTTATGCGCTAGGTAAGTACATTTTTAAATTGTTAATTGGTTTATTATGGACAATTTTGGTCTGAAAGTGAAAGTGAAATATTCTTTATATATCTATAAGCACACATAATAAGTATTTTTAATTGGTCAATTCTTTTACCCTACCACCCATTATGAAGTCTTTTAGCTGACAAGAAAAATGGGCGCAAAAATCTTATCAGTTTTATCAGATGGAACGATATTTACAAACATGTAAAAATATCGTTTCCAGACTTAATATTAACAAAGATTAACAACTCTTGTTTCTTTTGTCTCTTTCATTAATCTTAAATCTGTTACAAATTGGTAAAAAGTTGTGTAAAAAATAAATAAATATGTAAACCCGTAACAAACACATTACAGAAACAGTAACTTGACAGCGTCGGACAGGGTTGCACAAAGACCACATGATCAGATATTTAGTACAGGCCAAAACAAGCTTTGTTGTAATATTGTAAGGTTTGTATGAAGAAGGTAATTGATTAAATCGCTTTCCAGATTGGTGGGCCGTGTGCTGTGCCTTTACGTGGCCATCATTGTTCTGAGACTGGCCATTGTGTGTTCCAAGGCAAGAGGTGACGTTTAATTTTCAAATTACCAACCATTTTCATCTTTTGTTGTCGGTTATTGGAGCCATGCTGTGTTGTTACCGGTCAAATATGCAGTGACAATATTTTAAAATTAGAAGCAATATTACAGTGTAAGATGTCATACACTTACCGGCGCATAGACATAAAAGATCGCACAAGGTATACTCTATTCGAAATCAAGTTTTGGTAAGTAGGTAGTACCTATTCGTAAATGTATAAAAAATATATTTTTACCATTTATAATAGGTATAATTCAATATTTTTTCTACACGCTCAATGCCGATCATATAACGTCCTTGAACAGAATAAAGAGCGTATTCGGATATTCCCTGTAGGCAGCCTGTGTGTATCACAAAAGCACTTCGTAAATGATTTGGGGTGCGTTCGGATACCCATATAGTATGAAAGACGTCTAAAAATATGTAACCTCTTCCTTCTTGGGGGCCATTTAGATATCTCCTGGGCGGATCAATGTTTATGGGAAGGAATATGGTTTTATTGGGAAATAAACTCGGCCGCTCGAGACGGTATCGGGAGCTATGGGAAATCGGGATTTGGTCATAAACTTGACGTTACACTCTGGTCGTATTGGAAAGTGCAGTTAGAAATTCCTTGGATTTTAGCAATTTTATCACTTTGATTTGAATTTGTGTATTAACTTTATTAAAGCATAAATAACAGGGGGTCAAGTCTGCTAATGTTATCGTCAAAATCGTGTTTCAATGGTGTTTAATTGGTTCTACTTTTTAACACAGTTCTTGTTTCTTAAACCCAAAATCGAGACACAATGTGTTTCCGTTTAGGGTTTAAGAAACACAATGTGTTTCGGTTTTGGGTTTAAGAAACAAGAACTCGGTCAAAAAGCATTACCATTCAAACACCATTGAAACACGATTTTGACATTAACATTAGCAGACTTGACCTACTGGTTGAAAGCTGGCAACAAAAAAAATGTAAAGAGAATTTTTTTTTTGCTAAAAAGTTGCCTTTAGAAATGCCAGTGTCATTTCTACTGAGCCTCTGCTTTATATCTAACTAGCGGCCACCTGTGGTTTCACCCGCGTGGCTCCCGTTCCCGTTCCCGTGAGAATATTGGGATAAAAAGTATTCTATGTTTTAATCTAGGCTATCAACTATCTGTGTGCCAAATTTCAACCAAATCCATCCAGTAGTTTTTGCGTGATTGAGGAACAAACATCCAAACATCCAAACCCACAAACTTTCACATTTATAATATTAGTAGGATTCTAAATAACAGAACACCTCTGTAAGAAATCGCTTTATGACAAATATAGCTACTAACCAATTTCAATTACAATAAAAACCCCTTTCTTGAAAGAACATTATAAAACTCCTAAAAAGTGCGTATAAAAGACTTTCTCACTAATTAGGTGCTTCTAAAAATTAGGTATGTTTCAAAACATTCCGGGTACCCTCAGCTTCTCCCCATTATTTCGTTGTTTACCCCTAAAGATGGGATGTAACAGGATTAAAAGGTTTCGGCTCGATTAAAATGTCGGTCAATTGCTAAGGGGACGCCAGCGGGTCCTATTAATAAAAAAAGGAAATGACGGATATTATTTATCCATTTACGTTTTTTGTATGGAGATTAAAATAAAGGCTCGAGATGCGAAAAGGTATTTTGTTGCTTTGTTTTCACTCTTATATAAAAGGAAGTTGTTTTTAGCTATTACGTTTTACGTTTCATTTCTTGTGACGCTGACGTGATAAATTAAACACGTCACCTTATTAAAATATTGTTACTGTATTTTGTTGTAATTCATGTGTTGAGAATCGTTAAGGTTATCTACCGCCTCTGTGGTCTAGTGGTTCGCCCACCCGTGTAAGACGCAGAGGTCCCGGGTTCGATTCCCAGGGGGGGGGGGGGGGGGGTAAAATTTGTACTCGGTTTGGTTGGTGGTAGGGCTTATCTCAAGCCCGCCTGGCTAGCTACCACCATCTTACCTAAGTCTGACGCCATAACAACAATTTAAAAATTGTTGTGTTCCGGCAGTTAGAGGTAAGATAGCCAGTATTCCGGGTGTAGTGCGCTTCCACCTTCGGCCTTATCGTCATTTAACATTAGGTGAGATGAAGGCCAAGCATTACCCCGTTGTGTATAAAAAAAGTTAAGGTTAGCATTTAAAGTTTAAGCGCTAAACTTGGATTCTTAAAAAGTTGATGTTTTTTTGCGTAACTCTACGGTGAAAAAAGTCGTATTATACCATAAAGCAGGTTAGATTAGATCTTCACAGAAAACACTCAAAATTTTACAAACTTTAGTAATTTACCTGCCTAAGGGAAATAGGTCCATTAATTTTAACTTAAGCCTAAGAGTTAGTCTAGTGCTGCGTTGGGTGACCTAGATCTGAATGCGAGCCCTGACCTACATTGGAGACCCAATTCGCAGCATGCGTTTGATGGCTTTTTATGCTTTTTGCATAACCACCAAAAAATATTTTAGTATTTTTGCAAATACTTAATAAATGCAAAAGAAGTAAGAATCAGTAGTAAACTTCAAACCTAACAAAGAAATCGCATGTATTCTCAAAATATATTTGTTGCTTTCTTTGAGATAATTTGGATTGCTCCAAGCTTATTTTGACAGTTAAGTGTACCTAAGTTAATAAAATACTCGTAAGTTTGTCGAATTACAAGACAAAACTCGTTAGTAGACTGTGCATCCCAAATGACACCACTTATATTTTTTTGTAAAATTGATCTCATTTTTCATTATCCTTAAAAGCTGTTCTATCAACGCTGTTTTGTCTAAAAGATCTGTCAACAATGTGTCATGGCGGTGGAGTGTAAAGCCGTTAAGCTCATTTTTTAGCGAGGCACCTTCTATAAAAATATGGGGTGAGGTTGTACGTACTGTAAGCCGCATCTCGCGCCATAATCCGGACCAGCCCGTGACGCTCACGCATCAAATTCAGTTTTTTGTAACTAGGTGATTTTGTATATAAAACGAGTCGTTAAGATTTCAACCAGCACATTTTTTAGCGAGGCACCTTCTATAAAAATATGGGGTGAGGTTGTACGTACTGTAAGCCGCATCTCGCGCCATAATCCGGACCAGCCCGTGACGCTCACGCATCAAATTCAGTTTTTTGTAACTAGGTGATTTTGTATATAAAACGAGTCGTTAAGATTTCAACCAGCACGAACAATAAGGGTCCCCCCAGACCTACCGGTTTCCGTTCTTTGCTTTGCTGTTCGGCAATGGAACACCGGCCAAGAGGCTCATTTCCAATCTATCGCATATTTTCAATCTAAGTACATTTCACATATAAGAATGTTCTTGTGAGCTTTGTTCCTTAAACGATCGTTATGAAAACACAAAAAAATAGTTCAGATAGGTAATGATGACAACCACAACCCTGTTCACAATTTATATAAATATGCGATCGATTTATTTTTAGCAATCGAAGACCATGTTTCAGGGTGGCATATCTCCCAGAAGCTTCCTACTTCGCAACCCAGACGATAATATTTGATAACACCAAGCTAATGGCTATCTTGCCAATTTGGTCTGGTCCAAATATAGGATAGTTTGAAAATGACCCTGGTTGACCGGCGGTCAAAACAGCAAGTAGAACAGCAAAGCAAAGAAACGAAACCGGTAGGTCTGGGGGGACCCTTAAGCAGACAAGAAAGCACTTTGGACCAAATTTCAGTTTTCCATTCACGCACACAAAGACTTTAGGTACAGGCAATATTAGGCCAAACCAGGCTATATAGTTACTGTAATAGCACAGTATACTAAAATATAAAACGTGGGGAAGACAATGCGACAAAATGAAAACATTGGTGTCACTAGTTCATAGGAGTATTTTGAAACTATCAAATAATTCATAGGATCGAAATTAAAAAATAATTCAAACAAAGTAAATAGCATCCCTAAGCATAGTTTTCAACAATTTTAACAAAAATATAGCGTGTATTTTTATGTCAACGCAACTGAAACGTTAACGATTTGTTTTGGTTTTATCGTTGAAAATTTATTGGACCTCTGGTCAGGTTGTATCTATGCTAATAGCGCAATTAATGAAAATAAATCAAAGAAAAGACGGAAGTGATTTCGAATACGTTTCAAGTGGCGCTTTCAGTGCCCTTTTTCTGAAGCTCTTGTTGGTTACCTTAGAATAAAAACACCTAGAACGATAATTCCCTACAAAGCGCACTGTCAAAAGTGAGGCAAGTAAAACAGCCATAATGGCTCCGTTTTCAGATTTTTTATTACCTAATCAAACTTGCAGAACAGTTTCGATTTCCCTACCTTTAGGGAATCGTTACTATAATATTGGATTTTATCTTAATATATAAAATCGTAAACTGAATGACTGAATGACTGACTGACTGACTGACTGACTGACTGACTG
Organism: Agriphila geniculea; assembly: GCA_943789525.1. Lineage (NCBI taxonomy): Eukaryota > Metazoa > Arthropoda > Insecta > Lepidoptera > Crambidae > Agriphila > Agriphila geniculea. The sequence continues at coordinate 17,224,997 of OX038883.1, read as the reverse complement.
ATCTATCAACGCACAGCCCAAACCGCTGGACCTAGAGACTTGAAATTTTGCACACAGATACCTTTTACAGTGTAGGCATCCACTAAGGAAGGATTTTTGAAAATTCTATCCCTAAGGGGATGAAATAAGGGATGAAAGTTTGTATGAAAGTCCCTCAGTTTTGAAGCTAGGATCGTCAAATTTTGTGTTTAGGCTGACGATTGAAAATTAATAAATACGGGTCTCAGCGTTTTTCAAAATTCTACCCCCAAAGGGGTCAAAAGGGGGATGAAGTTGTGTAATGAAGAAAATCCTTTATTTTCGAAGTCAAAATTGCTAAATATATAATTTAAGCTTATGGATGGAAATCTAACGCAACGTATATTGTTATTGTTAGTATTTCGACTCCTACGGGGATGAAATGGGGGTGAAAAGGGGTAAATCAACCTAAAAATAGATATAGATGTCGTTATTGGGGTTTTCTGGGATGACGATTGCAAAAATGACATTTATTTTGAAGTCCAACACGGTGGACATGATTTGACCCCTCAAGGGGTGAAAATGGGGTTCAAATTTTGTATGGAAAAATAATATTAAATGGACATTACAACTTTAAACTTCGTAGGAGCACGTCTAAAAATAAATAAGCAAACATATATTTTGTGATTTTGAAAATAAACCCCTTAGGGGGTAAATGGGGTGAGTAAACCTAAAAATAGATACGGATGTCGTTATTGGGGTTTTCTGGGAAGACGATTGCAAAAATGACATTTATTTTGAAGTCCAACACGGTGGACATGACACATCATGGACCTGTACCTGGACATGCACATCCAGGTAACGGGAACGAGAACAGGCACGGGCACGGGCACGGGAACAGGAATGGGAACGGGAACAGGACGAGAACGGGACGGGATCGGAACGGGCCGGAACGGAAACGGAACGGGAAGGGAACGGGAATGAATCGGGAACCGAAAGGGAACGGAATGGGAACGGGAACGGAAGGGGAACGAAACGGGAACGGAACGAGAATGGAACGGAAAAGAGAAAGGTACAGGAACGGGATGGGAACGGTACCGGGAAAAGGAACGGAAGGAGTACGGGACGGAAACGGGACGCGAACGGGAACGAAATGGTAACGGAAAGGGACGAAACAATAATGGAATGGAACAGGAACGAAACGGGATCGATACAGGAACGGAACGGGAATGAAAACGGGACGGGAACAGTAAAGGAACAGCACGGGAACGGAGGGAAAAGGATCGGGAACGGAACGGAACGGGACGAGAACGGGACGGGAACGGGAATGGGGCAGGTACGGGAACGGGAACGGGAACCGGAAGGGAACGGGAACGGGATGGGAACGGGAACCGGAAGGGGTACGGGACGGGTACGGAACGGGAACAAGAACGGAACGGGACGGAATGGGAACAGGATGGGAACGGGAACGGGAACGGAACGGGAATGAAACGGGAACGAAACGGGACGAGAACGGTACGGGAACGAGAACGAAAACGGGAATGGCAACGGAAGGGGTACGAGAACGGGACAGGAAAAGGACGGGAACGGACGGGAACAGAACGGGAACCAGAACCGGAAACGTAAAAATGACTGGTCAGATCCTGGTTGAAGGTTCTCTAAGGATTTTCTCTAACATCCACGCGGACGAAGTCGCGGGCAGAAGCTAGTTACGTATAAAGGATATAAATCTGAGAACAGAGCCATTTTGGCCCAGTTTTAGTTGCCTCACTTTGCATACGAGTACATGGCTTCTAGGTATTATTGTGATGGAAAATGACCTCACTTTAAATGTGGAGGTCATTTTCCAATGTAGACGACTCTGTATGAAATATACAGGGAGAAAAAAGCAGCCCTTGACGAGTTTCTTGCCGGTTCTTCTCGTTACAAGGTCTCCCGCTTAGGGTTTGCGAACCGATGGCGTAGCTTCTATGACATTCACAAGTGCTTGTAACAGCCTAGACTGAATAAATGAATTTGAATTTTGAATTGAATTTTGAAAGGTGTTATTATTCTAAGGGGGTTACGTATTATCAGTTTTTTGCGGCTTGGTAGATATTGAGATATATTTTCTGTAGATATAGAGTTGTGACTTGAACCAGCCCCTAAAGCATGACTAGCTAGAGAGAGGTATTGTCTTTATCGAAATCTCAAAAATGACACCCCATTTTTTTACTTAAATAAATCTTTTGTATTTTATGTAGGTTATAAAATAAAATTTTAACAACCCTATACGGTCTTAAATATGTAGTTTTTAAAGATCATAATCCTAGAACAAGGCGACGACAATAAAATGAATATTATATAAGAAGCCATAAGATATGTTTTTTTTAAATAATAATTAAATTTATTTCTCCTCACAAAAAAAATTGATACAATTACAAAAAGACATTAGAGCAATCTTGTATGTGAGGAGCTGTGGTGTCTGTTATAGGAATAACCTGTTTTACAAATCACCAGGTCCCCACCCCACGGGTACATTCACATTACATCTTTTATATCTATACATAGATAGTGTGAGCTGAAAGTCTGTTTGTGTGTGTGTGTGTGTGTGTGTGTGTGTGTGTTAATTTAGTTCATCAAAAGAATCACTTGTCTTAAATATTTTAGTATAACCAACGCTAAAGTTTTTTTATTATCCTATCAAGCAGGATGCCCTCTATCATTCAGAGGAAGTTTTCAGTTTTTTCAATTATGTCAATGAACTTTAATTGAATAACATACAGATTAAAAAGGGTTTATGGATTAACTACGGCCGCTTACATAAAATCAACTCTAGTGATTATGTTTGTAAGGAGCATTGAATTACCAAGTATACAGTCCCGTATATTAACCTGTAGGTCTCGTGTCTATTAATGTCAGAAGATTTAATTGGCTAAAGATATTAAATAAGGCTTTTGTATCAGAGGCTTCCATTAATCAGATTATTATAGACCTTGTATCAATTACGAGGAAAATATTCGCGTCATGATAACAGGTTATATTTGATATATCAGCAGAAATTAAAAATAAATATCTAATTATCTGGCGGGGTGGGAGACAGAGTCAATCACAAAACAAACAAAGAACTTTACAATCATACCAAACAACATGAAAATTATCAACTGGTTACTTTTAAAAAATGTTATTGTCATGTGATCTAGGAGTAAGAATAGGAAAAGAGAAAAATCTAAAATAAGTTACCAAGCAGATAGAGTTATATTTGTACAAGTTGACCTACTAAAAACCAATCTATATTAAAATATTTACGATATTCAAAATTGAAAATCCGGGATTAATGAATTCCCAGGACACACGGAGTTTCTGAGTAAAGTTGATAACGAGCGACCGTGGACGATATTGGAGGCTAATCCCTTCGAAACAGGGGCTAATCTATAGTATTAGTACAAAACTTCAGAAGCTAATGCTAGTTAGAGCCACTTTCGACACTAGCCACTAACTCTAATCGGTAATTTGTGGTAAATCAGGGGGCTAATTGTCTAATTTCAAAATCTATCGCAATCGCTTTCAGGATGTGATATATTGAAGCTTCTTTTACACCCAAATAAAAACTTATCAAAGAAATGCAGCAATGTGTCACATCCATCTGTCAAATGAAAGCGATTGCGATAGATTTTGGTAATTAGACAATAAGGAGGCTGATCACTTTTCTGAAGGATTTTTTTGTTAGTTTATTTTATGAATCGTATTTGTGACATTTTAGTAATAAACCAATATTGATCTCGATTTTAATCGTCATTAAATTTCTTAGTCTTCCAAATAAACTTTGAATTTTTTCGTTTTGTAAACACTGAAGCTAGAATGACTTTTTTACTAAACGGTTATTACTTAACCGGGAACATACTCGTACTGAGTTAACTAATTTAAATACAAAATACTATATTTTTTGAATTTTTAGTTTCGAGGCATTTTTTCTATTAAAATATTTATCTTAATACAAAATACTATACCCAAGCGTCTGTCAAAAAATTTGAATGTATATGACTTTCTGTTTATGCTGCATTTGGCGACGAAAATGTTTATTGCGATGCGAAATATAAACGAAGTCAGTATTTCAGACAAAAGTCTTCTGCAAAATAACATACCGTTGGATTAATATCGTATCTTTCCCATCTTTCCCGTAATATTCTGATCTGTTTTTCCAGCATAGCGGCGGTTTCCACAGCTCCTGCTAATTGGCCTGTCCCGTCGGCCATTGCAGACGGTCCGCCAATTAGAGGCATTGATATCACCTCTATTTTTGCCTCGCTCCTATCGGAAAAGATCGTGATTTTGCCTCCGTTTCGTTCGAATTGGGATCAAGATGCTAATCGCAGCCAATTTGCTTGTACATCGCGTTGGGTAGATGGAGACATTTCTTTACTTCAAGAGGGTATTTTGTTGCATTTTTATTTGTATTAACATATCAGCATCTAGCACTAAGATAAGAGAGAGTCATATTCTAAATAACACGAGTAAATATTTAAATTATTTTCTAGGGCTGTCTCAACGTATCTCTCTCTGTATTATATTGTTGAGAAATAAACTATAAATGAATTAACATAATAGCACCATTTTTAAAAACTCTTGATTTACGGTCTCATAATAATAATAATAATAACTTTATTGACATAAAACATATTACACAGACATAATGAAGTCTCTGATTCCTGAACTAGGCAAAATACCTGTATCTCAGTAATCAGCGCCCTCTTCCAGATACATTATTCTAGTTCAGTCAACTAAGTTTTTATTTAAAGAATTTAGAAAAAAGAAAAATACAAAATAAATAATAAAACCTCGTTTGTGTGTGTGTGTGTGTGTGTGTGTGTGTGTGTGTGTGTGTGTGTGTGTGTGTGTGTGTGTGTGTGTGTGTGTGTTTGTGTGTGTGTGTGTGTGTGTGTGTGTGTGTGTTTGTGTGTGTGTGTGTGTGTGTGTGTGTGTGTGTGTGTGTGTGTGTGTGTGTGTGTGTGTGTGTGTGTGTGTGCATGCATCTATACACTGACTTGGAGAAGTTCTTCAGTTTTCTGGTAGTCTAGGCTGGATAACCAATTAGAAACTTTCGCTTTGCATTCGTGTAAGGTGAGTGGATAAAAATAATGATATTATTACACCTGATATTCCGTAGCGATCCAAACAAGGTTAGGTTAATCATTTAGGTGTACTCGACAAGTAAAGGCTGATTTAGTTATAAAGCGAAATGAAACCTGAAGCATCTATTATGCTCAAAGTATTAATTTATTTCTATATAAAATGGTTTCACGGTACTCAACATTAATTCTTGAAACAACACTCCAAACAATGAGTGGAGAGAAGTCTGAGACGGCCTTCACCATTCGTAGCCTTAGTAACAAGTTTGCTTTTTCCTCATTCATTAGAAGCTTAATTGTTACAGAGAAATGTCTGTTTCTATTAAGTATATTAAAAGATTTACTGTGCTAAGTTGTATTTAATCGGCCTAATAATCGCTCTTATTAGTAATAAAAGAGCAGGTAGCACGAAAAAATCGAACTGGTTGTAAAATATAACTAAGTAGACTTTCTTACCTAATTTGATATAATAATCCCACCAAAAACATTTTCTTGTAAAACGTTTTCTTGTATAATGTTGCCAAGACTTCCATTTGGGTCGCACTGTCAAAAAGTTATCAGACCTCATGTTGAACAAAGCTTCTAACTCTACGCGCCCTAACTCTACAAGCCCTAACTTCAAAAACTCTACACCTTAGTCAAAATACTACAAGAACAGTTGATCAGAAAGGTTTTCATGTCCCGAGAATTTTGTTTATCTGGTATACTTCGAACCCAAGATATGAGGGTTCAAAAAAACGACGAAGCGCTTCGAGAAAAGGTAGGTAGTGCCCTTGAGCTTCGCTTGCCCGTAGATATCGGCTAGCTAAAAGGTACTGGTCTAACGAAAATGATTTCCTAACAACAATTAAAGTGACAATTGCAGAAAAGTTTGATTCTTCGTCCTTTTTAAATAGTGCACGAAATTTTAAGGGGTCAATGTACTCATACATACAAACAACTTTTACTATGGGACCAACATTGAAATCGCGAAAAAAAATCAGCGGTTCCATACATTTTGATCTATTCGATTTTAAATTTTCTATGGAACAGCTGATTTTTTTGACCCCTTAAAATTATATGCACTATTTAAAAAGGACCTTATATTTTTTGTCAAAGATCTAGACATTAAGGAGAAGCGATAGCTAATAAAGAAGAGCTTTCAGTCGAATGCCAGGATTACGCTGGTTAAAGAAATAAAGCCACAGGTCACCGGAATAACACACGGATTCGTATATCGGATTTTTCCTTTATGTTTCCATTTGAAAAAGCTCTGACGGAGCGGCCCATTGTTGCTCGAACATTTGTATCTCGTTTTCGGTGTTTTGTCGGAATACAAGGTTCTGGTCTGGATTATTTTTCGTAATACTCAGATTTGGGGGTCTGATATTTTTACGTTGGTCCCAATTGTTTTCCTTTGACAATGATTTGGTGCAAGGTTTTATTTTAGTGCAAACCTCTGTATGAGTATATCTAATGTTATACGGAATTCAGTAAAACCCACATAGTAAAACTTAACATAACGTAAAAATCACATAAAATAATAACATAAACAATATCTCAAAAAATAGTGAAAAGATAATTTCATCTATTCATTTATTTGTATTTACCGAGTAGTTACCTACATTTATATCGGAATTATTATTTGTCAATTATAGTTCGCAGTACACCATTGTGTAAATGAAACAATAAGCCGAAACAGGAATTGTGTGATATTGAAACAGATGAAACCTCTCTAGTTATTTTATAATGTCATTTTGTGGAATCGGCGGGTTTTTGCAATATATCAATCAATTATCACCTAACCTCTTAAATGAAATCGGGAAGTTGCGAGTCATTCCCACACAAGTATCTTTGATTACTTACTAGGAAGTCTCGGCGTAAAATTATTGTAAAATGATTTCATTAATAAAGTTATTTTTTTTATCAATGTTGTACAATTTGTTCAACTAGTGGCTCCGTGAGCTGTAGACCTCGCGATAAAATAAATAAAATCTCGCCATGAAGTTTTCAAAGAACACAGTACGTGAATGAGTATTCGCAGCTAGATGGTGCTTCTAACTAATTTGATCGTTTTTCTAAATGGGTGATTTTTTTTTAATAAATTTGAAAACAGGCTTGACTAAACAATTTTATATAATTATCGAACCTACTTACAAAATTTCACCAGAATCGGTTGAGAAATGCGACCTGTAGAGGAGAACATACAGCGGGAAAGTCGGACTGAAATATGGTTTTTTACATATCTCCGTCATTTTAATAACTTTCGTAAAAATGTCTCGACCAAAACATTTTATATATTTATCACACCTGCTCACAAAATTTCACCGGGATCGGTTGAGAAATGCGACCTGTAGAGGAGAATAGCCAGCGCTGAAAGCCGGACTGAAATATATGTTTGTTTTCCATATCTCCGCCATTTAAAAAAAATAGAAAAACTGGCTTGCTAAGAAATTTCTATACAGTGTTCAAACTTGATTACAAAATTTCACGAGAATCGGTTGAGAAATGCGACCTGTAGAGGAGAACAGGCAGTGCTGGAATATCAGACTGAACTTGTTTTTTAACGTACCTCCGACATTTTGAAAATTTTCGAAAAACTGGCTTGACAAAAAAATTCTATATAATTATCGAACCTGCTTATAAAATTTCACGAGAATCGGTTGAGAATACGAAAGAATTTTTGCCCAAGCTGAAGCAGAGACGCTTCCCTCGCACTTCATGCTCGCTCGGTCAATAAACAGTAACGTATTATGAAATTAAAAATACCATTAGAGCAAGAGATCAAACGTAACAAGGAACATAATAATTCTGAGCTAGTAGATATTTGACTGAATAATTGATCAAAATTTTAATGGCATCTTAAAATATGTACAAATTACTTTCATCATTAGTGATCATCTTTTATGTTTTGTTTTTTGTTATTGGATTGTAGGTAGTAGTGGTGAGGGGTGAAATTATGGGGACGATAAGCCGTTCTACAAAAATATTATGATCTACATAGTAGATCAGTGGGAGTGGGATTTTGGACCCTTCGCCACTGATAGGAAGATATAAACTATAGAAAAAGAAAAATAGTGACGAAGGAAAAACAAAGTAAAAAAATATCAGACGACATCTTTTTTCGGCGAATTTCATATTTTGCTGTGAATAGAGTGAGCAACAGTTATTTTAAATCGATGCTCAATATAACTCCATAACTCTGTGCCGAGTTTTCAATCCACATTTTTTTTCATTGCGAACATTCGCACCCTCCGCGGTTTTTGTTCGCAACGCTTTTGAAAGCTGCCAACCATTTGTCAATTCTGTTTAAGCTTTTGTCTTTTCGCTTCCCAGATATTTATCTTTGGCGAATAGAATGGAGTTTATTATTTAGAACTGTTATTGTAGGAGTTTCGGGGCTCAGTTACTGTATCGTATCTGGCGGGAGTTTCAGTGTGAAGGTAAACGCCTAGATTACTTGTGGCTTTCATATAATTTATGCTGCCTTTTACAAACCACGGTCTTGGATAGAGACGTAGAAGAGCGATACCAAAGCTTCATATCCTGTATCGTATTGATAAATGTTTTGATAGATAATGATCCTTGAGTACTTAATTAGTGCATTAGAGATGTAGTTTTGTTAACAAGGACACAATATAATTCAAATCTCATTAAAATAAAAAGTAACGGATTTTTCATAATATATTTGCTTAGCTCTGTAGAAATAGGAATACATCTACGTTTTTCTTCGATTTTCTTTTATTGGAGTGGTATGCATGTTTCAAACCATACATAATTGGAGTTAACCTAAATACTCAGGTAAAACCTTCCTCGATGCTCGGCTTAATTTTAGTGGTCAGGTTAGCCACAAAAGCCCTTAGGTGCTCTGTCGTAGGTCGTTCATATGGAACCTCGTTGGAAGCCGCTCAGCACTTAGGTGCAGCCTAGGATTATTATTTAATATATAGCTGCACTACAGGCAAAACCTTGCGCTTCTCGACTTATGCGCCAAGATCTAAGATGATACCTTAGTTGGTAAGTAAATTTTCTAAATAATTCCATTAGAAACAAATAAAGTGTTTTTGCTTCTGGTTTCCTAACTTAACATTATTGTTATTATATCAAGAAATATACCTGTACACCAATATTCGTTATAAAATCAAGCCATCGCAGGCGAATAACCTTATTATCGTTTAGCATTTTGTACGTAGGTAGGTATTTTTTAATACCACAATACCTATTAATAAGACGATGAGTCATGATCAAAGTTTATGTCTTTTTTTAAAGACGCCGCCCCTTTCAGCGCAATACTCTTTTATTTTTCGCCTTACCAAATTTTATTAAGGTCTTCTCCTAAGGAGCTATAAGGGAGGGCATAATTTTTATTGCGAAACGTCAATTTTCCTTGTTTAACTAACCGTCGCACGTTTCCGTAGAAGGCAATAAAACTGACCTTTTTTCTTTTACGGCCGCGCGGACAATCGCAGAAATATAATGCGAATTTGTCAAGAAAATCCAACACCTTGTGGATGGGATCGAGTTTACCTTTTTAAGGGAAGTGCGGCCCTCCCGGGAGCGCCAAGATTATGGTAGGCCCACGTCTGCCCGGCGCGTGTGTTCGCCGCCTCTCGCCGGATAAACCAGATCCTTGATAAGCCTTACGATATAACTCAACTCTGGAAAGTTTACTTTCGATGTCGGCTCGGGATCGCTCGAATTAGATGTTTCGCCAAAATTTTTCGTTCAAGTAATCGATGGTTGTTGTTCGTGGTTTATGTACGGATTCGTCTGGCTCGTGTTATTTTGTAAGGTTTTTAGATAATTGATTTCAGTATTGAGAAGCGCGTACAAAGGACAAATCTTGTTCTTTTGTACGTATTTCTCAATTTAAACGTCATTGCAAACATCTACGGGCAATACAAATATTTAAGGGTAAGTATATAAGTTTATTTCAATTTATATCATTTAACAAAAAATAAAGTAACATCAATCCTAATGTACCTACAGCTAAACAGACAATGAAACTTGTTATTTTTACTGAAAACATCAATTAAAATGAGTGACCAATCAGACTACTCGTATTTAGCGCAGTAAAACCCAGCGTTATACAAATACTACGTGATGCCATTTCACTATACTATTTGGGAAGATTTGGGCCTCCCAAGTTCCAATAGAGCAAAAAAAAACAAACAATTAAAGAGTTATATCGCCATAAACGTTATCCATTGCCGAAACGAATGACCAAGCAGTCAATTTTGCGCAGTGAAACCGGCGTTATAGGTGATGCAGTAATTCCTGTGGGACACGACCGCAGGCCGGCTCACGGGGCTGGCAGACCGCCAGAGGCGTCTGGCCTGGATTAAGGCTGCGGGATCGGACAATGCTTGGACCTCCACGTGTAACACATACTAGTAACGCGGAAAAATTGATGAGAATTAATGGGACACGGGGCGATATTTACTTTATTGGGGACATACACAACAGGAGGTTACATAGGTGATATTGTATTCATAAAAATGTAGTATCCTAATGATATGGTACGGTGGTGATCTTAGGACCATTAAATTCCTCAAACAATTGTTGAAGAATTGCATGTAAGTTTTTATTGCTACTCAGTCATAACGGATCCCAAAAATATTTGAATTAGTAATTTCTTATAATATGATGTAGTAATTTTAATTTTATTTAATTTTAAAACTAAGGTGCCCATACTACTAACATAGTTATTTAAGTGTATGTACTAACAAATGGATCTATGGTCTGAAATAAAACTATTATTATTATTATTATAACCCTCGTTTATGTTTTACCGTAGTTGGGTAGAAAAGAAAGCAATCTTAAAAAATAATTAGTAATCTTGTTCACTTAAACATGTAGGTATTAATAAATTTTAGAAACAAAATACGTGTCAAATCGCTCCCTTTTCTGAAATAGTTTTACTCGTTCGAAGAGCAAGGAATTGTTTTCGGTGTCTGCTGGAACAACAACATGTGTGTTTGTTTTTTTTTTTTAAACAAAGCTTCTTTTCAGTGTTAGTGCTAGTTAATCACACACTTCACGTGTATCAAAAAATACTGGTGAGGAACATAGCACAGAATAAATAATAGTACTAGCGTATCATAGTGACACGAGTGTTGTTTCAAAAGGGCAATATTTGAAACATACCGAATGGAATCCTTTGCAGATTACTGATATTGTTGGTATTTCAGCCGACTTTTTTAACGACAAAAGAATATTTTATGTTGTTGGTGACGCATTCTTTTGAGAAAGGATTGAGTTCAATACTCAATGAAAAAACTTTACCGCTGAATATAAAAAACGAACACATAAGTGCCTATAACATTTTTTGAAACTAAGTTTTGTGACAAAGATCTCCGGACTTTGCTCTTTAATTGTAAAATCGGAGGGAGAAAAATGATTAAACATATAAATAACATAAAATAAGCCTAAAAGTTAACAAAATACCAGTAAATAGAAAATGCATTTGTATGCAAGAGTTAGAATATCCTAATACAGTGTCGCAGTTCTGCCATTATAGCTATTTCCCCAAAAACAATTCCCTTTTGGCCCATTTTTGTAATCTCGTGAGATTGTACGCTATAAGTGCTGGTGGGAGCTTGGCGATGCTCCAACTTCCGAAGTGCGCCAAACCAGGCTTAAGACCTTAGTAACGGTCAAATGAAAATAGTTTAACACTCGATACTTAAACTTTAATGAACTCAAACTTAAAAGTTCTGAACTATATAAGGAACCAAATGATTTGATGATACTGAAACAGGTGATAGTGTTGCTTAAACCAAACAACTTTTTCCATGGAACATAGGTCGACAAGCGAAAAAAGTTATACTCCCATACAAAATGTATTGGTCATCTGACCGACTTACTATAAGAAAGGCGAAAAAATAATCGTTATTCGACCTATTTTCATTGGCAGTATCATCACATCATTTGGTTCCACCTTATTTATTCGATTATCTAATTATTTAAATACTTTTTAGGTATCCGTAATCCGTACCAAAATGGTAAAAAAGGAACCCTTATGGTGTGACTCAGTCTGTCTGTCTGTCTGTCACAGCTAGATATCTCGAGAACTACTAATGATATCAACTTCAAATTTGGCATAGTTTAAGATGACATTTGCCCAACTATTTTGCAAATAAGAAATAAATAAAAAATCAATATATTTTTTACAACAGGGACTGAAAAGGGGTCTTAAAAATTTGGAGTGGGGCTACTAAGGCATGTGGGGTATTATATAAAAGAGCGTCATTTGCACGTTTTCAATTAATTTTTCTTTTTTTTAGGCCGCATAGTTTTCAACTTATGATGAAAAATTTAAAAAAATACCGTTCCCCCCTTATCTCCGAAGTTTGCAAAGAGAAAAATCTACATTAGTTCCACTATCGGTCAAGAGATGGCGCTGACCTAAAACTGCAATAATAATTTTATTATTCTACTCTGCAGTGTATTTATTATGATGGTACGGAACCCTCGGTGCGCGAGTCCGACTCGCTCTTGACCGGTTTTTTTTATAAAGCAATTGGAAAATGTGACATATGACTCCTCTTATCTGACATTTGTTGGAAAAGTAAAAGAGAAAAAATAAGCATAGTTTTATTTTTGGTTCAGTAAAAGCATAATTTTTAAATTTTTGGTTCAGTAAACGTATTAATGCAATTAACATATAGGTTATTCTATAATTATTACAACTTTTCGTTTTCAGCATCTTTGATAAAAACTGAGTTTGAAGTTGTTAAATTTAACTATTGAAATGTTACTCGATTTGTCTTCAGTGACGAATCACAGATTCGTTAACAATTTGTTGTGCTTAAAGATAAGTAGATACTATCGAAGCAGATTGAAGATTACATTAAAGTTCTAACAAATCCAGCTTAATCAGTTGAAAGACAAATGTTTGCGCCAGTACAAACGGAAGCGCAGTTGGCTCCGGTCCAACTGTTTCAAGGCCTTTAAGGCTTTGTTTTGTGGTAAATAAGCATGGCTTAAACACAAAACTACAATTTTTCGATGCCGTGTCGATAATATTGAAAATGATTCAGCAGATCAATGCCGAATGTCCTTTTTTTTTTTCGGCGTTTTTATGTGTTATAGGCGATGTTTATATGCTGTCATAAGTCACAGTTGAAAGCGAATCACGGATTTAAAGCAACTTACATTTCAACCGTGGTCGCCAAGCAACCAAGATAGTGGTTTGCAACCCTATTGCGACATGGTTGTCAACAGGCACGTATCCAGACTTTTAACGGGGGGGGGGGGGGGGGGGGGGACGACAACTGCATCCCACAAACCGGAGCCCTTGGATACGTGTCAAGTTAAGTCAAGATACGTGGGTCAGAGTTGTTGATTCATCCAAGGTTGTTGGCGACGCAATATCTTTATTTGAGAAGTATTAAGAACTAGATATTAATTTATTTATGACAACAAAACAGATAACAATCATATTACAAATAAATAAAAAAATAACAATTAGGTTCTGTACCAGATTGAAATCTGACTAATTTAAAGAACTTACCATACCTCTATATATGGACTTTCCAAGAAAAAAAGAGTTGACAAACCAAAAACCTCATGGGTAGGTACTCATTTTTATCCTATTTCAAAAAAAGGAGGTTATTAAAAAACTTCTAATGCAATGAGCATCGACGATCTAGTATATAAAGTAAAGTAATCATACTTTTTGATCTGCTATGCTAGTTTATGAATCATTGACGAGTCGAACAAGCAAGATACGAGCGGCACCCTACGAGGCTTATCTCAGTTGGCAGCCAGCCAGGCTGGTCTCATTCGCTGGTTCGTTGTCAACAGTAAGTGCACTCCGGTAAACAACGATAATTCGTTATTTATGGGGGGGCATCGCCTTTGTATCAAAGTACAGTGGGGCGGCACGGGCGGCATATAAGTAAAATCTAACTCTCGAGTTTTGACGGTGATCTCTGATTGGTCAAGAATTTCAGTAGTTAGATTTTGCTCGCAAACTCTAACTCCCCAGTTTCGCGCTAGTTTCGGTAGTGATCTCTGATTGGTCAAAAAACTCAGTAGTTAGGTTTTGCGCGCAAACTCTACCTACTGAGTGCGCGGCCTAATTTTAAGAGGCCGGACGCAGTATCAGAATTGATTTATGCTTTTTTCCGATATAAGATAATGTGGTATTTACACAAGTCGACTTGACAGGCAACTTGGCAGGCGACTTTAGTCAATTAGCGCTTTTTATCGACAATCGCTTGTAAAATCTAATCGCCACCTCATTGAAATTAGGTTTGCCATTCGATTTTACAAGCGATTGTCGATATTAAAGTGAGTTAGAGGCCTTACAGACGGCTTTATAAACTCTAAACACCAGAGGTGGCCTCTAATCCTCAATCGATAAAAAGAAGAAAAAGTGAAAATTCTTTACGCTACGAAATATTAAAAAAAATATTTATATTTAAATATTTAGAACAGGGTCTTTAAAACACCTATGTTACGGTGCAGTAAAAAACCACTGGTAATGGAAAACCACCAATGAAATGAGAAAAAAAGTCCTTTTTAGGGTTCCGTACCAAAATGGTAAGAAAGGAACCCTTATGGTGTGACTCAGTCTGTCTGTCTGTCTGTCACAGCTGGATATCTCGAGAACTACTACTGGTATCAACTTGAAATTCAGAATAGTTTGAGATGACATTTGCCCAACTATTTTGCAAATAAGAAATAAATAAAAAATAAATATCTTTTTTACAACAGGGACTGAAAAGGGGTCTTAAAAATTTGAAGTGGAGCTACTAGGGCATGTGGGGTATCATATGAAAGAACGCCGTTTGCACGTTTTCAATAATTTTCTTTTTGTTTTAGGCCGCATAGTTTTCGATTTATAATGAAAAATGTAAAAAAAAATACCGTTCCCCCCCTTATCTCCGAAGTTTGCAAAGAGAAAAATCTGAAATAATTCTATGTGATAGCAGTTTATATCAAGATTACAGGAAAAATAAAACGATGTCTCAATATAGCACACTTTTTTAGAAATTATCAAATTTTTAAAAAAGTTAACATTAGTTCCACTATCGGTCAAAAGATGGCGCTGACCTAAAACTGCAATACATACTAATTTTATTATTCTACTCTGTAATGTGGTGGTACGAAAAAAATTATGATGGTACGAAACCCTCGGTGCGCGAGTCCGACTCGCTCTTGACCGGTTTTTATTTATATTAGCTAGAAGTTTAAATTAAACGACCTGCTAACACGAACAGGTATTTGGAATAATAAAACAATGACAACTTGCGGATCCACAGATATAGGTTGAGGGAAGGTCGCGTTATCGCGCGTCGGCCAAACAGCCGCGTCTGAGGCTTAACTCCGAAGACTTAATGCCCGGGACACACACCTATTTGTTTGTGCGAGATACGCCGACGGGCCCATTGCTCACGCCACATGTGACAGCAACATCGAGATCTTCGAGTTTGAACACTATCTGACATCGGATAACATCCTTTACACGCGTTTGGGTTATGTTTGGAATTTGCATTTTAATAGCGTGTATGTAGACAAGACTTCATAACTTTATTCATTTGTTTTTTTGGTAGGGGAAAATTAAAAGGCAACCGTTTGCTTGTTATTTGTTTCTATAAACAGTAGCAATATTATTATTTCATGAAAATTGTAAGTTATTCTGTATTATCGAAAACAAGGTGGAATATAATTTATCGTTTCGATATTCGTAAAAAAAGCATATTTAGTTTGAAACGGGAAATATGGCATAAGTTAAATGGTTTATTTAGGTACTAGTAGCTTTGTGAGCATGTAGACCTCGAATTAATTTGTGACATTTTCGAACAGTTTTCAAAATGGCTGAAATACTTTTTTTTTATTTTGAAAAACTGGATCGACAATTATCGAACCTGCTCACAAAATTTAACGAAATGCGACCTGTAGAGCAGAACAGACGGACAGGCATACGAAAGCATTTTTTGCCCAAGCTGAAACAGAGACGCTTCGATCGCGCTTCGCGCTCGCTCGGTCAATAACGTTCTACCAAGTTATACTTTAGTTGCCGGAACTACAAAGTCTATTAAGTAAGGCTTAACTTGGGTCCTTTAAGTTGGCCCCGGTTTCGACTAAGTACACACGTCTATCAGATATTGGCCAAGACCACATATTGTTGTTGTGATTTTTTTAACTTTGTTACTGCATTATTCAAGGACTTAAGTCTTGGGTATTGCATTGATTATGTAAAGTACGGTATTGGTATTTTAAATTCTAATCCAACGTTAGTTTTAGGATATCTTATTGATAGACATAGGAATAAGCCATACTACTAACTTTCGATAAATAGATAGTAACAATCTTTATTATTTAGTGTGTCAAAAATTTACATCAAAATCAAGTCTATTAAATATTTTGTTTTCACTTGTCAAACGTAGTTATAAAATATTATTAGTAAAATAATAATTAAAATCGCTTTACAAAAGGTGTTTGTTTCTGACAATCGAACTAACGCTGTCTAATCTTCAACTACATTGTAAAATAATACGACAATCAATTTAGAGTTTGAGGCATTGCGTATTGTTTTAATTTATGTAAAATGCTCGAAGTTGTAACGAGGGCGGCTTCTCTCAAATGATCCTGTGGATCTGCTTACAATGGTTTGAGGACAGCAGCAAAATTGAGCCCTAGAGGTCTTAACTTAAGTTATTGTTATTATTTTCTAAAGGTCCTACCTACTTAGTTGAATGCATTTTTATAGTTATTTATGCAACTGTACTATAACGAAGGGTATTAAAACACGAATGTGATAATAGTATCACATGAGTGTTTTATTACCTAATTATGTACAGTTGCATACAAGACTTTATCTACACCCATTTTTTTATTTTTTCTTATTTTTATTAGGGAAACAAACAATATTTTAATACATATGGATTAAAAACACCCATGATATTTATCTAAACCCATGATATGTATCCTCTACATATAAAGGCTTTGATTTTGTCTTTGACTTTGACTTTCCTCTCCCTCCTCGTCATTGTGTCTTCCGCAAGAGTGTTATAATGTTGTACTGAATTTCATAATGCGTTGCTCGCGCGTGGGCGCGCGGCGCTGCAGGACCAGCTCTCGCTCGGGATACTGTAATGATGGCAGTAAGCTAACTGTTTCAGAACCTCTTACAGAGAATTTAAAGCATGGGTGTAGATAAAATAAATAATAAAAATGCCTCTCAAAACAATGGAGAAAAACAAGTTGAACAAAACAGAAAAAAACAAACACTGTCTTAATCAGTATCGCCTCCCTCATTCTAATTTGAAGAGAAGTCAAATAGCATTAGAGATTCACAGCGCCTCAGCATCAGATTTCAAGATTTCAAGTCACGAATCGTTAAATGAAATAAGAATCTGTCATAATTTGTACTACGAAGCGTTCGGAGTAACTTCTAAATCGACGTAATGGCTTAGTGGAGCTCTAATTAATTTTGATGAGCGTAGTCATGTGAAGCAGAGATAGTAGGGTTGAACGGTTAAACACTAAAATTATTCGTATTTTTGAAGACGAATTTCTGTATGACGTGAGTTCAAAATAAAAATGTGTTAATATATGCACACATTTTGAAAAAAGTTGTCGCGTGCGGACAGCATAAAATCAATTTTATTAAAAGGTAAATGTTACTTACCTTAACCGTTAGAATGTATTATTACATTGTACTTATTATAATTTTATAAAAAAATAACATTTTAAAGATAATACGAAATGGCATAAACGTGCAAATTGAAATAAATTATCTTCAGTTTTGATTTTCCTTTTAATGAAAACGACAATAATATTCTCGTTAGAGTAAACTTATCATTAGTCATTCTATGGATAATCTTTCTATTCCCAGAGATTCATATGCGTCCTCTTTTCCTCAGGAAGGAAGCAGTTTACATCCAGCGCATGGCCACTATTTTACTTACACTTCATTTGCAATTTTGGTGCAGTGTTCCAACTCTCTTTACTATTTGTTATTCTAGATTAGTTTAAGCTTCAAACGTGTGTCTGAATAATGATTTTTACCTCTCGTCTGCATGTAATTGCTGTTTGTGAATAAACTGAGTGATGTAGGAAAATATTTGTGTTGAGTTTAACATTTTTGGTCCGATATTTAGCAGCCCAGATTGAGGTTAATCTTGGTTTTTATACCACCACAACATGCGCATTAGCTCATTAGACTGGAATGGACTAATCAATACATTATTTAAAATTACATGCCCATTTAAATCCATAATAGGCCTATCAGCAATGTATGGTGATCCAAAGACCCAAACAACTGAGATGCGCCATAGATTATGTCGATTCTTAAATCTCAAGACAATCGCAGCCCTAGTTATAACGAAAATATCTGAGTCTCCTTAATTGCTTGATTAATTATTAGCAGTGAAGCGAGATAGGGTTGGGACAGACGAGGGTCGTCCGAGATGTGCGGGAGACATCAATAAGCCGTAATTGGTAGGACCAGGCTATTAGCTAACGATTAGCAATAACTGAGGAACACTTGATCACACCCTGGAATCAATCATATGAGTACCGAGTTTTATTTGATTATAAAAGAGTAGTAATGCCTAATTTGCCTTAATTTTTTCATGTATCAGTGTCCTTGGATTTTTCCGATCCTGAAAAAAAATGGTGTATTTACGCAGTATTTATTTATGAATTTCCCATAAAACTTAAAGCACGTACATATCATCTCATCATATTATTATTTCAGCCGCACGAAATTCACTGCAAAAGCACAGCAATGGCAAGCAATACACATCGAAAATATTTATTATTCTGTCAGCGAGAATAATTAGATCAAGCACATTTTATTTACTACAAAATTGTGCAATTTTACTAATTGGGAAGCATTGCGATGATTAAAATTGCATTTTATATCGGATCAATTTGATTTTAAAACGCTTGTACTAAAATAAGAATGCTTATTTTTAGCTCATGCTTGGCTTATTTCAATTATTACTACTTTTATATTACGATATCCAGCAAGTTGCTGAAATATAGAAATAGGTGATGTAAGCTTATACCAAATGAAAAATTAATAATTTTATTAGTAGGGGTGCAAGGACATTTCTATTACGATACCGATACCAATGACGAATGCATCGTAATAGCGAATACGATAACGAATGCATAACGATTATTTTATTCACATTTAAGAATACAAGACAATTAAGTAAAATTAACATTCATTTAAATTTTAATAACAATTTACATCATCAAATCAAATCATCAATCAACATCATTTTAATAAATTTCTTTTAAATTCTTATTAGGAAAACATACCATTTTTAACCGACTTCAAAAAAAGGAGGAGGTTCTCAATTCATCGGAAGCTTTTTTTTTTTTTTTATGTATGTTACTCGATTACTCGAAGACGGCTGGACCGATTTGAAAAATTCTTTTTTTGTTTGAAAGTATATACTTCCAAGTTGGTCCCATTGTCATGAAATCAGGATCTGATGATGGGATCCTGGAGAAATCGAGGGAACTCTTCAGATATTAAAGGCACATCTATAGCGATTTTAGTATTTTCTTAAGTAACTTGTGCATTTGCTTTCGAAAAGTACCATTTTGGTGAAGTAGAACTGATGATGAAAACCAGCATAGATGATCATCGGAACTATTCAATACTAAGTAGTTCACTGGTACGATACGATTACTTTAATATGGTTGCTAGGCTATTTATGCTCATCATAATTCATATGGTGAAGTGGAGCTGATAGTGAAGTACCAGGAGAACTCCTCAACAATAAACGCCCCTCAACAATAAAAAGCAGTACTATGTAAAAGGTGATGAGCCGTTGACATAAGGCTATTGTAACTTAGATAATATCATCACCAAATATACTTACCACAAAAAAGTTTAATATAAAAAAGTTTTTAATAAAAACAAAACCTCCTTCAAAAAACTTGAAAATAATCTAACAAAAAACAGTTTCAAAAATAAATTAATGGCTCTAAAAAGCAAGAAATAAAATATTGAAATCTGCATAATAATTAACTCGAAAGTGTATGCATATCTTATATTAAACAACGTCTAATGAAGTCGGGTGGGGTTTAAACCCCACCCGACTTCATTAGACGTTGGGTTTAAACCCATGATTAAAGTTTAGATATATTAGTTAAGATAAAAAATATCCCCCCCCCACCCGACTTCAAAAGGCGTTGTTTAATATAAGATATGCATACACTTTCGAGTTAATTATTATGCAGATTTCAATATTTTATTTCTTGCTTTTTAGAGCCATTAATTTATTTTTGAAACTGTTTTTTGTTAGATTATTTTCAAGATTTTTGAAGGAGGTTTTGTTTTTTTTAATTATATGTTTTCAGTCTATTTCTTATATCCATATAGATAAACCAGCTGTGGAGAACAATCTTTCCGAATCTAAAGTAGCTGGTTTGATGGACAAATACTTATAGACCATTTTTTTCAAGTTAGGAAATACAGTTCTTTTTAATATTTGGTGGGCAATTAGAAAAATGCTACCATATCGCACTGTGTTCGTGCCTTTTTGGCATGGCTTTCTTTTAAAAAAACAACACCAAGACGTACAAAAACAATAATATGGCTGTCAGAGCAAACATCGACGTTTTCTTGCATTCCTTTTCACGCAAAAAAATTACATTTAACTAGTTTTAAGAATCGTTATAAATCGAAATACTTTTTACAATACCGAAGATCGTCCAAAATTACGATAACCCGCGGTTTACGATTATTGGCATCGGTATCGTTGCATCCCTACTTATTAGCTTATAATAAATAAATAAAATAAAAATCGTTTTTACAGCACGAAAATAGTAAAAACAAATACAATGAGTTATCATTATAAGATTTTGTGCATTGCAAGAATACCATAATGACGACATGTGCAGAGGTTCCCAAACTAGGCTAAGCCTGTATCTTGGTGAACCAAATCGAGAGCACTTAAATTTTTTATAATTATTCTTGCAAAGTCCAATTAAACATAATAAAGGTGAGAGAAAAAAAGTAATATTAAAAACCGGCCAAGTGCGTGTCGGGCCACGCGCCATAGGGTTCCGTAGCTACCTTATAATATACCATATTTAATACCACCTATAATTTTTCGTCTGTAAAAATAACTTTGTTTTTCACAGTGTTGGTATGAATGACAAAGTTATATTTGCGGTTTTGGAAAATGTGCTATATCTCAAAAACTAATTACTATATCTTGTTCAAACCAATTTTGGTTCAAAGTGTTTATTAAGATCTACAGCATAAATTTTTTTTAGATTTTTCACTCTCTTATTTCAAAAGTTAAGGGGGGGGGGGGGGGGGGACACACATTTTACCACTTTGGCGGTGAATATCTTTCAAACGGTTGACTTTGAGAAAAAGTTGTCTTAGAAACCTTAATGTCATTTTTAAAGACCTATCTATAGACATCCAACACGTGTTGGTTTGAAGAAAAATTTTTTTTCAGTTTCAGTTCCATGTATGAGGAGCCCCCCCTTAATCTTTTATTTTTCTTATTTTTGTATTAAATTCGTGAAGCAGTTAACAGAATACATCTACCTACCAAGTTTCAACTGTGTAGTCTTAATACTTTCGGAATAAAGTGGCTGTGACATACGGACAGACAGACAGACAGACAGACAGACAGACATGACGAATCTATAAGGGTTCCGTTTTTTGCCATTTAGGCTACGGAACCCTAAAAACCACTACCCTTAAAAACATCGAGACAAGAGATCTTCTGTAGACTGATAATCTAGAGTTAGTAACCAATTTACCAAGACCGTCTTCGCTTCATTGAGAGTAGAAGATTTTATATTACAGCATCTAACTACAGCATTATAGGCTCGTGCTTGAATGGAGGCACCAAATTTGCTTGCAAAGCTTATTTCAATGATTTCCGAACATGTTGTTAATAATTTACTCAGAATCTTACAATTTATTTTTAGCTAAGGTATTATAAAAAGACAAAAAAAAAACCACACAAACAACCACCAAGGTTTTTTATCGTGTTAGGTATTCTACTTCGCTTCATATTCCAGCGTCCTATAATATCTTCCATTACACATTCGAGCAATAAAACTACACATGATGAAAGGAACACAGGGAGTCGTAAAAACGGTGGCGAAAGGTAATACAAACAGTTACCGACACTGAATGTATCATTTCCGATGTTTTTCTTCAGGGTTATGCCTTCGGAAAAGAAATTGGGGGGACGAGTAAGTACTTAGTGATCTTTTTCCCTTTGTGTTTGTGTGCAATCGACGGGAAAGTAGGTATCCGTGTTGGATATTCACCTTCGTGAAAATCGACGAAGCGCGAATTTGGAATCGTTTACGAGTATTTAAATTTCGTTTCCGCGGTCATTTTTATATGGTTTGATCTATTTCTAGGTATTGACTCAGATAAAAAGTAATTAAGAAAATTAAGATAAAGTAGATTGTGTGACAAATAACAGCTGTGTTATTATTTGTCACGCAAGCTATTGTATTTGTAGAAATCTTTCATGTTCATATAGTTACTGTGTTTGATACACTGTACACTGTACACAGTTAAAACGATTCAACTTACAATTAGATTCCGAAAATTCCAAGTACGTTTCTAGCGTAATCAAATTGATAATACAGGCAATATTATTATGAAGGATTGTACAGAATTATATCAAACTATCCTTGACTGGAGGGAATACGCAAGTTGTTTGTGGGTCATCGCCAACAAAGGCTCGACCCACCGGTGTGTGCCGCTGAACGTTTTTGATTAGGGTCTGTATTGTATTCTGAAATGCCTTACAATCAATAAAGGGTTGCTCTATAGTCAAATCAATATCGTCACGATATTCAGGTACACAAAAGGCCGGGTGGAAGTGTGTTTGTTGTATTGAATTTGGATTTGTGTACAAATAAATATTTATTACAAATATTCTTGGGACTATGTAAATGTGAGCGAGCATTACAGATGATGTTAGTGTTCAGAGACTTGGCGTTTCTTGTGTTTTTTTATAATAGATAAGTTTTTAGGCATGATTTTTTTCGGATTTAATTCTTTAAACACAAAAAAAAAAAATTTTCTCTAGTGGAACTCTGTCATAGAGATCAAGAATAATTTTAACCAAAATGATTTCTTCAGTACTTATTTTCTGTCTGATCACAGTTTGCAGTATTTTTTCATCCAGCCTCCGTATGTTAACTGCTACCGACGTAGGTACCACAGGGTGGATATTCTATTTCCTATCTTATTTACTCTATAATAATTACCTATAGACTAACGTACAGAATAGCTAATAGTACAAGTACAGAAGCAGCATTCCGCAAAGTCATTTAAATAAATAGCAACTTTTGCACCAACACAATAAAGTGCAATTCAGGTCGCGCAGCGCTACTAGTAGTTGCCTCTCTTTCTATCGCGTGCTCTTACCTTTTCTGACGACGCAACGTTAGGGTCGTCTTCCTTTAAATGAACTGTGTATGTGAAAAACGACAATTGTTTATTGGTTTTTTGATTTTGACATCCGTACACGGCATAGTAATGGCGATTCGAAATTGTTACTATTATAAAGAGACAATACCTATGCGTGCATTAAGATGCAGCGCGACTACACAGGCGGGCGTGTGGCGGCCCGCTGCTCACTTGTGCCCTCGTAGGCACGGATAGCGGTAGGTGCTTATCGCGCGACCTTGAGCGAGTGAAGGAGACTTGTACTATTAGCTATTCTGTGCTAACGTTCCTTTTAACCCATCAACGCCCGGAAAATGAGACATAATAGATTTTCTATTGTTATCCGGACGCCGGCGTCCATTGCGCCGGCATTGATGAATTAAAGAAGAAATAAGGGATTTGGCACTTACTTGACATTGCTGCGGCCCCTGCCGGTTGGGCGATGCTGGCTTGGGTCGCACCTTCTTGGCAGCCAGCGGGCGCGCGTCCAGTCCCGTCACCGCCACCGACACCGTCGTGATGCCGGTCAATAGCCCGCTCGATGATGACGATGTTGTGCATTCTGGAACAAAAACACAAGTCAACATTAAAAACGGCAAAAAAAGAAATGCAGATGTCATAGGATATTCGCACAAATCGGATCTTTACAGAAATTCTAGTATGATTGCAAAAAATCGGATAGTTACAATCTGATGTAGATTTTAGAAATCGTCCGAGTAACGTTTAGGATTTTTACAAAAATCCAGCGTATACTTAGGTAAATTGCGAGTGACCATCATTTTGCGCGCGCTGATTGGCTGATGTCAACGTTATATGGACTAACGGATACTCGGATTGGATAACGGCTACCTATAATCCTTATAAGAAGTGTCCAATCAGACTAAATCGACTCTTGGATTATCCAATTAGCATTCAAGTCTTCAATTGTCGGAAACACTACTTAGTGTGTTTCCGACTTTTACAAAGATCCTAAAAATTGCCTGGACGATTGCCAAAATCCAATTATCCGGTCCTTTACAATCGACCTAGGAATTTTGCAAAGATCCGGTTTGTACGATTATCCTTCGACACATACCTACAAGCGAAACGACGAACAGAGTTTATCGACAATAACCGTTGTCGGGTTAATTTCCTCGTTTCCTAATTTTCATCGTTTGGTTTTATTTTAATTTGGAACGGGTATGCAAACAAAGCGAAAAATGTTCCGCCGGCAGAAATTCATAAATTTGGACTTTCCTTTGCCGTCGAAAAACTGCTGAATTAGGTGAGAGCGAAGATTGTTTGGGCAAAGGATCAATTTCGGTGGAACCCCGTTGCTCGCGATATAGATGATTCTATGCAGAGTTTATTACGTAGCTCGATTGATCTGGAGTATAAAGATCGTAAGGAAATTATTGAGTATATGAGGCAGATGTAAGTTAAAAATATTAGATTGTTTATTTTATGTAGTCCTAAAGTTAACAAGATCGGCAAATGTATCAAACTGCTCAATAAAAGCATATTGTATTAAACCTTTTATACCAACGTTTGTTGTTCACAAACAACCGAATTGTTAAGTGATTGAATTATATTTTTTATAAACATTTTCCGAAATATTCAACGTCAATACTTTCCTTGGGCGTCGATCTCGATATCCTGTTTGTTGAAGTCTGTCTGAATTAATTTAAGTTCCGTTCTACGTAAACAACAGGGAAAATTAATATTTAAGATGGATACCGGTCCGGCTTGTCAATCAACTTTTCTTTAAAGTAATTTAAATATAATTTTAAAGGGTTAATTATTTATTTATGATAACATTTTACGAGTATAAGCGTCATTTGCGTAAATAAAGATATTTCTTAAGGCCTTATAGCCGTTAACTAGCGCCGCCTATTCATTTATTTTTATTATACGTAAACCAGGTCAATATTAAATATTTTATTTGACCACACCCCAGATTACCTTAGTAAATCTAAGGTAATCTAAGGTGATTGAAATTATATTACTTAGAATACCTCTAATCTATGATATAATTACATTGCGATTAGAAGACAATACAAATCACCTTGACTTAATTATGTTAATGGCTTCAACATAATCACACCCAAAATCTCACAATGAGCCGCCATACTCATCAACGTATACGTAGATTTGGTCACTTCGCAGCGCACACGCGTCAGTAGCCATAGACAATTCTGCTCCTCGCTCGAATTAACGGCATAATTATAGAGGTTGTAATAGAGGCTAGTCGGCCATGATCGCAGAGCAGATTACGGGCAGGACAATGCGCCTGGACGCACAAAGGCTCGACTTAAATCATGGCGAAAGCTCATCAATATGGTAGAAGGTGGTGTATACGCGTACGTATTTTATTCTTGACGGTGTTGTTGAATACTCAGTCAAAGCGAGGTTAAGTGAATGAAAAGAAAACAAAGCAAAATTTATTGTGATAACAATGGATTTTCAGAATATATTTTGAGCCTTTCAGATTTCAAAAGCGTATTTCAATGAGAAATTGGGAGGATTGAAAATTTTAAATTATAAGTTATTTTTGAGCACATAAATGGAGAAAATTTCGCAGAGAGCCGTGGTGGGATCTTCTCTATTACTGATCAACACTCCATAACACTACGTGAAGTCATTTCAAAGCAAAACGTTATTCATACTCTTCAATAAGTATTAAAGAAGTCACGCAAGGAATCTCGCCCATACGTCGTCCGTATCGATTCGGCAGTCATGATGGGACGTTCTTTGTCACTGGCCACCGCCATTAGTTTGTTTATGTTTGTGCAGGCCGCGTATCCATCTCCCTGACCGATGGATACTAATGGAACCCAAGAAAAATGATCAGCTATCTTTTCGAGCGCTCTCGTGATATGTATGGTCTACAAAGTGGCTGCTTTTCAGCGCTGCAGTAATGAATAGATAATGCCGAAACGGAGCTGTCTCATTACAGTTCGCTAGGTATAAAATAAGTATTTCGGAACGTATGCACTGCACTTAATGATCTACGTCGAAAAAGCGCAGGTGCTCGTTAAAATACGGTATACGATGAAAACGATATAATAAAATACCAAACTAACATAAAAACGTCGATTGCTAATCTACTCTACAGAAGAAAGGTAATAAACACATAATAGGATATTAATTGGCGTATGATCTTCACTTAATTAGATTTTCTACCATTATTACTTTCTAAAGAATCCTATTTATGCTTATTATTTATTTCTGGTAAATTCTAATGTAATATTTGACTCAGCATAAAAACTTGATATCAAGAGCATGACGTAATATTAATTTTTCAGCGAACTTGCATTTGCTTATCTTTTCGCAGCGCCGCCCGGTCATGTGTATTAATATAGATAATTTGGGTCGCAATTTATTCGAGCACTTAAGCATTTGATGTTATCATAACTAACTTTTCGGTGTTCCGTCCAACTTTTTGATGAGGACTACGGGCAGTACGTTTTAATTAATGAATCCGCGCGCTGAGTGTTTGGCAACGATATTGGAATGTGGCTGTTTTACCAAAAACAATCTGTGATTAACTAGTCTGTGAGTGGGAATTTTTGGTCTGTTTGTTCCATTCAATCAATTCAAAAAGCTTTTAGTACGTATTGGTTTAGATCATGCTTTGCATAGATTTTGTTCCATCGGAAAAATTGAATAAAAATTATGAATCACTTTTTTATCTTGTATGAATATAAATGTAAATAGAGTTAATAGATTTCAATTTTATAGAACTAAAGTCCATTTCGTATAGACAACGAATCTACCGAGTTTGAAAGTTAAAAAGTCTGCTAAATTTATTTTTTACTTACCTAAGAAATGAAACATTTTAAGTACATTTTTGCCAAATTCTATAATAGACACTGTGAGAACTCAAGGTTTGATTTTAAGTAGATAGAAAGTTATGAAAAGGAAACTTCCATCGTTACAGGTGAAAAGCCGATTTGATGAAGTTTAGTTCCAATTGAGAACTCCGTATTTTGTTCGAAGACTTGTTGAGAGGTGCCGTTATATTCGATGGTACTTTAATATTAAATTACTAATTGTAGCCTGTGGTGACTTTTGTATTTATTTACTTTAACTTTATTGACTCATGCTTTGAAACATTTTATAAACAAAGACAGTTCTGGTTACGAAGTTATTGTTTCTTTTCTATATTGTAAGAGCAGTTCCATATAAATGATAATACAATATTAAACTAATACCAAGAAATACAATTCGAATTATCTCGGTGCTTTAAGAAATTTAATATGCTTGAACAGACAGCGTAGCGCAAAATGTTTGTAAGAAAAAATCAGAATGTTTTATAAAATGTTCCTTACATTTTTAATATTCTGTTCAGTGAAAAATTTTTCATCGAATTTTATGTTGAAACTTCATTAACGTGTTAATATAGGATACGATAACGTTGGAAATATTCTCATATGCGCTCCCTCTTTGTGATTAATAAAGCCAGTTAGCGCGACCAAACAAACATCGGCGATCGATATAAGCTAGGGTAGCTTGATAAATAATAATTATACAGAATTGTTAAATATTTTTTGCATTGAAAAGTTTGTTAATAGTTAGAACCACGTAAGAACTATGAGGATACGAAATAAAAACTCTTCTTTGATCACCGCTTTGGTTAAAATAATTGAATGAAATATTGGGTGCCAAGTAGAGATCCATTTAACTATTTTTACAAAAAGTTACACGAAATATTGTGTACCTTGTGAATGTACTTTTTTTAATAGATTCTAAATATCTATTTTTGTAAAATCTCTTTGAAGTAAGCACATAATCATTTGCAAGCTAAGTACAAAGCGGATTGATGAGTGGGAGTTTGTAAGGTCTTAGTATTCAATTTGCATAGCACGCTAATTGCTTCAATAATAATCACTGTGAGATTATTGTAATATAGTATCACACGATATCTAATATTTGTAGGTACCTATATTATAATTATCGATAACAGTATCGATATTGGAAGCTTTCAAGGGTTATTTGTAAAACACCAACAAACTCGCTGGAGTAGAATAATAACACCATTAATAACAACATTTGTTCTACGACTTTTTCGTAAACAGACAAAAAATAAATTCAACTTTCCATATGTCCAAACAGCTAATCGAGTTTTGAATGAAAAGTCGAACTTTCTTTCCGTTTTCGGAAAAGTGGTAAAACAACTTTTGTTGTTTATTAAGATAGTATTCTACTCCTGCGAGGTTATAAAACATCAACAACCATTTTTATCGCTGCCAAATCAAAAGTTTGGGTCAGCGAACTAAAGCTATGGAATAAGCATTCCGCTCAAAAAATGGCACCACACGAAAACTACAACTAAGTGGATGGAGGGAAAAATGCTGGCATTTAATTATGCAGCACAAAGCGTCTGAACACTGGTTGCTTATTAGCGACCATAATTTGTATATTTATAGATCTTTTCTGTACTTAAACGAAAAAATAAGATACGTTATTTCTGCATCTTTTTACTGCTTCTTTGCATCTTTTACACCATTTAACTATAAAGGACGTCATTTCTAATAAACTCATCCTTTCTATCTTTTCTCTACAATATAAACTGCAATTTATTGAAACGAACACAAACGTCACGCAGCGGGTGCGTGGCTGGCCCGACTTAAGCTGAGCGGGTTGTACTTTATCGGCCCCGTGGTGCCATTTTTTAAGCAATATATGTTTGCAATTACACTTCCATAGATTTTAGTTCGCTGGTTTGGGTAGAAGACGATTGCCATTATATAAATATAGTTCGACATGAGTTCCACTCATCCCATTATGAAATTCAACAAACTAAATGTTTGACATGACATATACCGCTCAAGCCATTACCGCAAACCATAGATTCACCCTTAGAGCAACACGGGCTATTCACCTCTTAATACCACGCGTATCGCACACTTTTAGCAAATGAAAGCAGATAAGGGCAGTCGCAACTCTAACCGGGGGATTAAATGTGATGAAAGACGGATGAAGGACGGTACAAAACTCGTGTACGAGAATTTACATAAGTTTACGTGTGAATAATTAGTCCATTTTTTAACAAAACTAAAACGTGACAAATAGAGTGACTTTTTGACTGTAGTTAAAAATTAATACATAATAATTACTTAATTAAAGTACATTAAACAATGCAGATAGCAAAAACTCAAAGGAAACATTCTATTATTATTGATAAGTACAAGTGCGAGTTGGACTCGCGCACGAAGGGTTCCGTACCAAAAAACGGAAAAAAATACGTTTGTTGTATGTGAGCCCCCCTTAAATATTAGTTTTATTCTGTTTATAGTATTTGTTGTTATAGCGACAACAAAAATACATCATCTGTGAAAATTTCAATTGTCTACCTGCTGTCATTATTAATATCGAGCAAAAAACGGCAAAAAAATCACGTTTGTTGTATGGGAGCCCCCCTTAAATATTAATTTTATTCTGTTTTTAGTATTTGTTGTTATAGCGGCAACAGAAAAACATAATCTGTGAAAATTTCAACTTTCTAGCTATCACGGTTCATGAGATACAGCCTGGTGACAGACAGACAGACATACCGACAGATAGACGGACAGCGGAGTCTTAGTAATAGGGTCCCGTTTTTACCCTTTGGATACGGAACCCTAACAAAACTGTATTCAAAGATTTTTAAAAATACGCTTCCCACACCCAGGAATCGAATAGGCTAAATATCGATAGAGTAGAAAATAAAGATCAAATATCTCTAACAAACATGGTAAATGAAATGAAAGGAAAACCATGAAAAACAAGAAATGTATCCAACACCATGGGGCCCATTTCGAACTACTTATTAATAGTAGCTTACATCTTTTTTCCCATACAATTAAAATAAGTTTAGAATTCATTGTTTTACCTTTCATCTAATTTACCATGTTTGTTAGAGAGATTTGATCCTTATAATTAAACCTATGTATTGAGATCATAAAAATATGTGATTTTTTTCGAATTTGAGCCGGTTAGATTCATGGGTGTGGGAAGCGTATTCTTAAAAATCTTTGAATGCAGTTTTGTTTCTTTAAAAAAATAAAGTAATGTTTCCTTTGAGTGAAAGCTACCCCCATTGTATAGAGTATATTCCCTCCAGGTGGCATTAAAAAATTCCACCCTGTATATTATTTTCTTCACTTTTGTGGCCTCACGTAATGTAGGACGTGTCTTGGTCAGGATATTCTCCAATCCGTGCGTTTGTTCTCTCCACTCCAGCTCCGGAGATTGAGACGCGTCGTGGTGGCGGAATGTCGCCTTTTGTACAGAGGCGTTGTTTTATGTGCGATGACGTAAACTAAAAAAAAAACACGTTTAATTAAGTACCTACAAAATAATTATGATGCTACAAAGAAAATTCGATTTTTTTTTAAAAGGCTTAATTTCTGATAACTTGGTTTATACATTTGGGGAGTAAGATTCTTTTTTATTGAATTTCCTAATAAAATTTCCTTCTTTGCCACATAAATATTTTCGCCGAGTGCTCAGTTAATATAATTACAAGCACTCACCTTTCAGATTGTCGAATCCTTTGTGGTGTTTTCTAACTTACTTAGATAGGTAAAATATGAATTAATTTTAGTAATTGACCGAGCGAGCTCGATGCGTCTCCATTTCAGCTTGGGCAAAAATGCTTTCGTATGTGTCTGTTCATCTGTTCTTCTACCACAAATCCCCCCTAAAATTTCCCCCTTGATTGGGAAAAGTGGAATTTAAAACAAAAAGTCTAGAATTCCTCCTTTAGGGGGGAAAAGTGGAATCTAAAAAAAGTGTCTAAAATTCCCCCTTGAAATCCCCCTTGAGATTGAATTCATTCAATTGATCCAAATTGAATTGAGGAATATTTTTTTTGTATTTTACACAATCCATGCTGAACTGGATGATAGCAGATTTAAATCTTTAATTGTGATGATTTAACTAGTCTAGTCCAGTCATTTACAATTGAGTAATACTAGCTACAGATCACATGTCTCAACCGGTTCGATATTTATATAGATTTTTTTGTTGATACAGTTTTTCGAAATTACCTATTTCGATTAAAAAAAACATATTTCTGCCATTTCGAATGTTCTAAACGCGAGGTCTACAGCTCACAGAAGGTGTAAGTTAAAAAGTTTAAAAGTCAGTCACTAGGATTTTTTACGTTACAAAGAAACGCTCAGTTTTTATTTTCGTTTTAAACAAACAAAGGTAGTTGACGGGATTGACTATTTAAATTATTTACTGTGGGTGGCTCTGCAATTTCATAAAGAACTAAAATATTAAGTGATAGAATACTTGACAAAAATGACTCCCAAGGTGAATAGCATGAAACGCGTTTTATCGCCATAAAGGCTTTAAAACTTTACATTTTATACTCCGCCCGTCAAATTTTTAATCTATGGAAAGCTATTTGGAAAACACTTCTTTAAAAACTTTTCCAACAAAAAAGTTTTGTCGTAAAGATGACGCAATAAACTCAAATTGATTCTTAGCTTAGGCTTAAAATTTGTTATTACTCTTGATCCTTTGTACTCTTCACGAGTAAACTTCATTATTACGAAAATTATTAAGTGACAAGATCGTATGTTTATTTCTAGCAAGTATCAAGTCAATTACCTACCTACAAGCACAATGCTGCTTTGCATCTAATGGCTTCGCTTACGACACGTGTCGTAAACTATAAAGCCATACTCAATACTATACTATAACAGGTCATTTTGTATTCACCATCCAAATTTTGAGGATGTGTTCAGTCCATGAAACTGAACAACTTTCTCTAAGGAACACATGGTCAAATATGTAAAATAAAAATCGACTTTCCATACAAATCAAAGAGATCACGTGATCATTTAGTATGGGATGACCAAAATTTTTAGGCGAAATTTGACACATGTTTCTTAGAGAAAGTTGTTTAGTTTCATGGTCTGGACACATCCTTAAAATTTGGATCGTAAGTTCAAAATGACCCGATATATAATGCTGTTTGTTTGTCTGTTATGTACGCCTAGGCCGCTCGCTGGACCGATTTTGACAAAATTTGGTACGGATATAGATGGGACATTAGGAAAAGACATAGGCTACTTTTTATCCCACTGCTGGGCCTCTCCGCCAGCACGATATAACCTGTAGGCCACGCGGGCGAAGCTGCGGGCGGAAAGCTAGTAATAAGTAAACCAAAACATAATTATGAATATTCTCAACTAAGTACTCAACAAAAAATGCATTATAAACAGCGACATAAATCGGACATGCTCTTATGTGGAATGAGCGAACTAAAATCTATGGAACAAGCATTGTGCTCTAAAAATGACACCACATGAAAAGTACAACTAAGTGGATGGAGCTCAAAATGCTGGCATTTAATTATGCAGCACAAAGCGTCTGAGCACTGGTTATTTATTTTACTATTTTCTATACTTAAACGAAAAAATATGATACGTTATTTCTGAATATTTTTACTGCCTTCTTTGCGTCTTTTACACCATTTGACTACACAGGACGTCAGTTCTAATAAACATTATCTTTCTCTCTTTTCTCTACAATACAAACTGAAATTATTGTAAAGAACGTTAACGTCAGTCACCGGGTGCGTGGCTGGCCCGACTAAAGCTGAGCGGGTTGTACTTTTTCGGCCCTGTGGTGCCATTTTTTAAGCAATATTTGTTTGCAATTACACTTCCATAGATTTTAGTTCGCTGTGTGGAAAAGTAGCGTTTAATCTCTAAATAGAAATAGTTGTAAAATAATTAAGGATAGAGATAAAACAGTTGGAAACGGCCATTTTGACATACAAAAGGCACGTTCTCAAATTGAAATATTTAACTCTGTTCTGCTCTCTCGAACCCGTGCCCAACATTATGAGTTAGGTCAAAACCGAATTCGTAAAGAGCAACCTTAATTCCGGCATAGGGCGAACTTACCCGACTTCGAACGACTGGCCTTCTCATTAACTCAACTTTAACGATGCCGTAAAATAAAAGGCCAGTCTCGAGTGAAACGTAGACGTGCATGGCGCCTTGCAATCAAGAGATTGCGGAGCGGAGCCAAAACGGACCTAGATTCGGTCAAACGATTTCAATTCATACTAGTGCGTTCACAGTTATTTTACCTCTCAAAATGAAATTTCAGATGTAAAATATCTGTGAACGAACTGTACCCACGGTATGCAACCTTTTTCCAAATATATCTTCTAAGAGTTACGATCGTCACTTGTTCAGTGATGCTCTTGCGCCCTATTTTTGGACATTATTATGGACAGATCTAGGGGGCCTGTTACGAAAATAACGTACGCAATTGCGTAACGCAGTCACTTGGCCACGATAATCGTCCGCAGTTCGTTGGTTGTAGTTATAAGAATTTGAATTTGAATTTGGCTATTGTAGTTTATGGACTACTAAACGAACGATGTCGGATACGCTAGAGAGAAACTGTCAAACTCACGCAATCTCTTCGCAATATCGCATACGAAAGTGATTTGTAATAGGAAACAAACAAAACGAAGCACGGACGCAGCTGCGTATATCGCATTAAACTTTTCGTAATAGACCTACAGTTTTAAATATAATAAATACATTCATCTCATCTCAAGATAAATAACCTTATTAAACACTTTTTCGTTTCATAGTCCACGGTTTATGAATATCCCAAAAAAATTAAGTAAGTTCTTTTAAATTTGAATTAATTACACCATTACATATTCAAAAGCTTTATCACCAAAGTGTTTATTTAAAGAATTCTTGGAACAGACAAGGACAAATTAATTCACCTACATTAATGAATTTAATCTACAAGTCGTTTAGTTTAAATTATTCAGCCCTTCGCGAGAGCATTTGTTACTATTAACGTAGAGTGGCCAATTTTGCAAAAAGGCAAAGAAACGCTCGAACAAAGCGTTTTAGTTTGAATTCATTTCTTTTAAAAGGGTCAGTTTCAATTCGGCGTATTTCCCCGGTGTTTTGCCGGGATTACATTAAGGGAAATTCAATAATTGAGCACGTTTCTCAAGAATTTGAAAACAATAATAACACGAGTAAGCGAAAAAAAAACTTTACCTAATTTAATAGTACATTACTGCCGCGGTTAATAATGACTGCGTTGCTGGCAGCGATGATGATGGCCGAGAGCGGAGCTTAGCGCAGGTCCAGGCCGTCACAGCGCGGTCAGCATTGCAGCCCTTGATGGACAAGCTAGAATAAAGGCCGAGACCGGAGGTCGAGGCCTTTATAGCGCGGACAGCAAGGGCTGCAATGATGACCAAGCTTGAAGGCCGAGAGCGTAGTTAAGCTTAGCTCGAGGCCATCATAACGTGGCCAGCAGTGCAGTCATTGTGGACCAAGGCTTGTATAGTACTTTACTCAAAAAATGCGAATACTGCCTACTATACCTACTATAGTAGGTACTTATAACCTAATTTCGAAAAAATACAAAAATGCAAATATCTCAGAAACGGTGCGTCGGAGCCAAAAAATAAGGTTTTTTTTGATCCCCTTTGTAACCCCGGAAGTTCAAATAAGGGGTATTGAATGAAAGGTCAAAAAACGGTCAAGTGCGAGTTTTTTATATTTTTCCATACTAATTTTATATAAAAGTACAAAAACATCATCTAGGTACAACAATACAACACCCGCGCAGCGCAGATATAGAATGGGATTCAAAATGGCGGCTCACCGCGCTTACCACAACGAGTGTGACTGAGAGAGTGATAGTGAATATGAACGACGCCATTTCTAATCCCATTCTTTATCTGCGCGGGTTGTACAGTGTATTTTTCACCTTACTATGTTTGAAAGAAAACTCGACAATAATGAATTCTCAAAGGAAATTGCTGGTGGCTAAAACTCGACAATAATGAAATCCCATATAACTTTGTTGCGTCACCATCGGATTCGGAGGACACCGGCAAGCTCGCCTTTGTTCAAAGAAGGTTGTCAAAATAATGACCATATTACAAGCTTTTTTGAGTAAAATTGATGTTCAAATGTTTCGAACGCAACCTTCGATCATCGATGAACACAACCACATGGAACATTGAATCACGTTAGTGGTTATATTTTGTAACATATAAGTGTCACAGTCTTTTGTCATTATTTGGACCAAATCCTTGTGTAGGTATGCCAAGTAGATACACAATGTTTGTACACAATCTTGCACATCTGCGCGTAAAGCATTTCTCGTCATAAATCTAAGCACAGATGTGTCTGATAGACTGCCAGAGACGGCTTCAGAACTTTCGGAGGCGAAGTAAAATGGCCGCAAGTCTTCTTTAGGTAATTTGGACAAATTAGTGTTGCTTCTTCATTTGTCCGTAATATATATTACTAGCGGCAGCCCGCGACTTCATCTGCGTGGAAAGATTTTTGCTATACATCGGGAACAATGCTTTTTTTCAAGATGAAAGGTATCCTATGTTTTTCTCAGTAACTCTGACAACGTATGCAAAATTTCATGATGATCAGTCCAGTAGTTAAGACGTGAAGGCGAAACAAAAAAAAACTGACTTTCGCATTTATAATATTGGTAAGGATAAGAGATCCTTTGTAATATTTGGACAATAGGTTTCCAAGATTTTAAAGAATCAAGCAGAATCTAATATAACAACAATGTAGGAATGATTGCAGTCTAAATACCTAAATAAATTTGAGTTTGAGTTTATCTTTGCGGACGTAGTAAGTACCACGTCATCCAACTTAAGATTTTTAAATTAGTTAGGTACTTTGGTATAATAAGATATTTTAACTTTTTTATCCACATCATGATAGTTCTAGGCCTCACCTGATGTTAAGTGAGGATAAGGCCGAAGGTGTAAGCGCACTACTCTCGGAATCTAACTGGCTATCCTACCATTAACTGCTGGATCACGACAATTTTTAAATTGTTGTTATGGCGTCAGACTTAGGTAAGATGGTGGTAGCTAGCCAGGCGGATTCGAAGTAAGCCCTAGGTTAAAACCTACGTTGTAACTAGAGATGGGCAAAGGACCCGTTTTGACCCGAATGCTGGTTTTAAACCCAGTCAACGCCCATAGATCATTTTGTTGAACTTAATAAAATCTTTAAAAATAAGAGATGTTTCGTCCTTCGAATATTTTTCTGTATTAGTTTAACAATAAATTGTTTCCATAGCAACGTCACATTTGACTTATCAATAGAAATAAAAAAGCTGTAAAAAGTTTCTTTAACATACAATGTGGGTCTTTATTGGGTTTAAACCCAGTGGTCGGGTTGAAACCAGGTCTTTTGCCCATCTCTAATTGTAACTCATGCGTTGTTGCTTTCACTTTTCAATCGTTTTTGGTTAAAACCTCAAGCTTCTACTCATGTATTTTCGGTATCCCTCCTGAATAATGATATCAGACTAATCCGTTGACCCTGATTAAAACCCGATCCGATTAGTTGCTGGCCACCATCTACGGTTAGTTCGTTTGGTGCAGATATACAGAATAAAATTCAACTAAAACTTTAGTACTAAGTATGATTGTTATGTCTGAAAGATGGCAAGTAAAGTAATTGACGATAATTGATACCTTCATTCATACAATATATTCTTGTTATTGGGGATGCTCTTAGGGGACGCTTATTGTAAATAAGACTTTTATATTGTGTTTAAATATTTTCAGATGTTAAAAACAATGTTAAACATGTTACAAATGAAGGAAAATACACTAATTATATTCTTAAAATAAAACAGAAGCTTACCTATTTTATTTTTAAATGTATTTGTTATTTTCTTTCGTATTATGAACTGGGTTTTAACAGAGAAGACAAAACACATTATAACTAAAATAGGTTTATTAAGCGTTTGTTTTATTTTTTTATGAATAACACGGTAAGATTTTTTTATTTAACAACTAAATAATTAGTGGGTACTGGTAGCATAGTTAGACACAGTAAATATCTATTCAGAAGAACATTCAGAAATAACAAGTAGGTATATGTGTAATTACAATGAATATAATACATTATATAACTAATTCGTTCAATTTTTTGTAATTAATATGTGTCGTGTAACTCACAGTAATTACACGTTACACGCGACTTCTTGTCTGCAGTGTCAAGTTAAAATTAGTTATATGAACACACGCGTGACACGAGTGACAAATAAGCCACGTCACGTATGTAACACAGCATCGCAAATAGAAACGTGCTCAAGTTTAGGAAATACTTTAAGACAAAAAAAATGAAAATGTCTAAAAATATAACATATTTCGTTCGACATCATGATGACAATATTAACAACAAACGTAGTATGACGTGAAAGAAAAAAAAAATTGGCAGTGTAGCGTCGCCTCGTAACGTACACAAAAGAGCGATGGCATTGCCTTGTGGCAAAATGTTTCTTTGAAAAATGAAAATGAAAAATATTTTTATTACTCACATAATACTCATTTTGAAATCGAGAAAAAATGACACCAATTAAGATGCACTTATAATATAAGCACTTTTCATAAGGAAAATGCTTGTATATTGTTACTGTAAAACCCCGAACTTGTGCAAATCCCAAGATTTTCCAGTAACACCTAAGATTTACCAAGTATTAATGGTAAAAGTTCGAACTGTTCTGTGATCATCGTTTATTTCGAACATTTACCATCATTCAATCGGTAAATCTTAGGTTTTACCTCAGAGAGGAGGTAAATGCTGAAAAACATTTAAGGATTTTACTGATAGGTAAGTAATTTGAAATAAATGACTAAGTTATGATAGCCAATTTACTGTTTTATTTAAAAAAAATCCAACATTCACCAACCGTCATTGGTAAAACCTAGCATGTGCCAAACTCTAAGGGTGGGTACTCACTTAGGTTCGCGAACCTCCGCGCTCCGCGAACATGCACCGAAAAAATCGTTTATCCTCTGCTGGAACAGGGCGCCCAGGTGTGTACGTGAGCGAACACGTATGCGAACTTGGTTCGCACAGGTACACACTGTAGCCAAAGTAAAAATATTTGTTTTTGCTATGGATCACTGTTCGAGGTTCGCGGAGCGCGGAGGTTCGCGAACCTAAGTGGGTACCCACCCTAATGGTAAAAGCCCGTAAAATCCTTACATTTACAATCTCATATTTGGTAAATTTTAAGATTTTCCATTAAAACCTAAGAATTACCAATATACGGGCTTTTATACTGTAAATATGGTACCTACTAGGTAACATATAAACAAGATAAGAAGTTTTGATAACAGGGTTAAGGTCTCTAGTCTAAAATAAAGGTAGAAAATAAAACGGTTTAGGACCATCTTCGAGAATTGAAAGTACAATTCGTACGTACTTTCAATTGTTACGTAACGTACGTATTATCATTTTTTGATTTTTTTTACAAATACAACTCTATTGTAAATGTAGGTAACTACTAGCAAGCGACTCCAAACAAATTGTAGTTTCAAAGACATTGCCCCACATTCTGATATACTCCAAATCTGATCTGTCGCCCGAGGTAATTCTAAGGCTGTCTGTCTACCAAGCCGAGTTAACTGGAAGCTATAAATCCGGCCGCACACGTGACGGCCCGAAACAAGCGACTGTGACGTGGTGCAGCTACAACGCTGTTAATTAAGCCCGTCTTATTTGCTAAGGAGGTGTTATATAAATTGAGCCTGAGCTCCTCCATGCATCTGGAAGCACGTTCAGTCTCCTGGCTGCTGTCTTAAGACAGCGATGTGTAAAGGTACTACTGTTGTGTCGTGTTTATGGATTAGCGCATTTACTTTGTGTTTTTATTGATTTTTGGTGATATAATTATTATTTGTTATGTATTTACCCATAGAACAAAGAAAAAAAATTTCTCCCCTGACAGCCTTCGTCGAAAAACAAGTTAATCGTAGCGTACATTTTTGAGAAAATCAAATATATTGAGAGGCACAACCGATATATTCGTACAAAGGATGCTCACTAAAGTAAGGCCACTTTAATAGGTCACATTTGACATTTGTCAATTTTAAATTCATAGTGAGGTGAGGTAAAGTTAAATTTTTTGGCCATTTTACAGTGAATATAGGTATATTCGTAATTGAAAAAAATGAAGCAATTATGCAGTTCTAACATCGAAAAAATATATAATATTTTATGCCCGCCGTTACAAGGTTACGTTGAAAAATTTTCATGAAGTGTCAAATGTGGCCTTTTAAAGTGGCCCTACTTTATACAGTCGCATACATAGGCACAGTAGATATTATAGACAGCAAGCGTAAACAGGTCTCATTGAGTGCGAAGGTTTTTCATTTTTTCACAGCTTCAATAAACAAACATTTTCTTCATACACCCTTCAATTTCGCGTGATTCATGAAACTATTCAGGGCATAACTCGACAAGAGCGCTGATTCCTCATGAGGTAGGCACATCGCAATACCGAATCAAGGTCGAACCGGAGAGATTCCGACTCCGAGCACCTAAGAACCTTACGAAAGATGTCGCCTTGAATACAAATGGTTCGTTTTGCACTCAACAATAGGGCTGTCACTTTTGTCACGTTACGTGATACTCGAGGGAGTTTACCTTGCGTGGAAGTTGTACAAAAATGTTTACAAAATGGTTGCGTTTTAATATATTTACTATCGCAGATTCATTAGACTAAACTATTTATAGTAGAAGTCTGAAACTATTTGTTAAAACTAATTGTTTAGCATTAGTTCTAGGAATAATCCTCACATTTGTAACAAAACAATGTTTTATACAGTTTTGTTTACGTTGAATTTAATATAACATAGTTTTTCTAGTATAATCGTTCAGACGAGAACAACATTAATTTACATAGAAAGAAGTTGTATACTCGATAATTAAATCTTGACATCCACGCAACACGTGAAAAGGGGGGAGGCCACCCCCTTAAATACGAAAACCTCGTGTATTAGGTTACAGTATTTTATTATGCTTTTGATTAAAATGTGGTTTCAGAAACCTTATACAAAGATAATTAAATAATGGGTGCATATTATGAGAACGCCTTATTAATTTGTGTGTAACTTATTACTAAAATATTACTTATAATTATTATTTATTAGCTTGTAGTTAAATCTGTGGAAGACATTACACACCATAATGGTTTCTTTTGAGGTCGGATGCCTCCCTCAACACACCACCTCAATCCGCTGCACATGCCGACCATACTGACCAAAACAGTTTTCTACCTATCTGTACAGCACTACTAAATTTTAAGGGTGTGTTGAGGAAGGCTTTCGGCCTCCGTGGTTTGGGATCTATGCTACGTTCGAAGTTTAAGCTTTGATCAATCTGCTTCATGTGACAGAAGTGTCATGCATTGCATTGAGGTCGGATGCCTCCCTTAACACCTTTTTACCATTTTGGTACGGAACCCTAAAAACGACAAATAGAGACTTCATTAACAGCAATCCCAATTCGTATGACAAAAATATCCAACGTTTTCCGATAAAAAAACTTCCTGAGAGCTCAAAAATTAATCAGATAGTCATATTGCTAAAGGCGTTATCTTTTAATTAAATTAAAATAATTAATTACATCAAAATCCGATAGAGTTGTGTTCTCACAGTAAAGGAAAAATCGTATAATGATTAGCTTGCTTTAGTATTGTCTATAATTTGAATAGTCCAACGGCCTTAATTAGATACTAGCTTCAGCCGTTCTTATATGATTGGGCGGGTTCCTACCACGCACGGTGCCTCGCGAGGCTGGATGTTTGCCACGAGCAGCGGGCATGCTCAATTGGTAGAAGGTACGTCAATGGGGTGATATCATTAGATTTTATAGCAAAGATTTAAACTAATTTCTACCAACGGAAGCAGTTATATTACAGACCAATGTCTTTACGACCATGTTTTGAACCAAAAATAAAAATATATGACCCACATATTCGCGAATAAATCTTTCTCTTCACAGTCACCTTCGAAAGCGGTCCAAAATCTTCCCGTGGGCCGCTGTCACGAAACTTTTGTCCGCTCTCTTAAACCGTAAAAGTTCCCGAGGCGTCTTAAGAGCCCTCCCTTATTACACATCAAAACTCCGAAAATAACTCGTAAAGATACAAAAAAGCTCAACAGACAATGGGTTAGCACGGTTAAGGCTTCTCCGCACAATTTCTATAGCAGGTCTTCGCAGGATTTGTTAAAAAAGTCTGTTCAATTTGTTTTTACCTCCAATTCGTCTACCGAAACAAGGTTTAGAGGTTTGGTGTGTAAGGTTTCGTTTCATCAAAATTGAAAATATTAATAAAAAAAGTTCTTCTTGCTGACTTTGAAACCTTTCAAATTCTCTATCTTGCGTTATTAAATACTAATAATGATTTTTTGTACCGTTTTACATCAATCTTTACTCAAGCTATGACATTTTATTAACTTTATTTTAATAACCCTTTAAAGCTTGTATAATCAACGGCACGTCAAACTATTCATGTTGAACCTTGGACGAATTCGTCCAAGTGTTGAACTTGAGACCGTCTTTATGCCATATTAATAAATATTTAATTTCCATTCCATTTTTTATACCTAGCCTCCGTATATGGTCAGTTTTTTGCAATGAGAACAAATTGTAATGAGACCATTATTATATTATCAAACAGAAGGGGTTGTTATTTCTTAATGTATGAAAGAAAAA
Organism: Agriphila geniculea; assembly: GCA_943789525.1. Classification (NCBI taxonomy): domain Eukaryota; kingdom Metazoa; phylum Arthropoda; class Insecta; order Lepidoptera; family Crambidae; genus Agriphila; species Agriphila geniculea. The sequence continues at coordinate 17,183,010 of OX038883.1, read as the reverse complement.
AAGGTGTGTAATTTGAGTTCCGTTATTCTGCTAGTAACAAGCATCTCGAGTGTCACCGGTCCTCGTAAGACCGATGCAGCTTTTTGTCTGTATCCTATCCAATCTCCGTCGAGACTCACACTGCAGTTAGGTAATTGGTTGGCATGTCCATCACATACACACGGAGACAAATTGCTTTGAACGAAACATAATTATGAGAAAAAGAGTAAACTTGGTAATCTTTTGATAGTCGTTTTAATTTGCGTATTCGCTTTGTCTATCTGAAGTGATACAAGGTTTTGTCATCTAGATATTTATTTTCTTTATTTACTCAACCACGGCAGCTGGAAAGATGCCGAAACGTCGGGAAAATAAAAAATATAACCAATAACCAACAGCTATGTTAATACCAAAGTACTTTCAATAAAACCACGCTAGTATCCCTTAAAGAGTGTTTCATATCATAATGTATTTTTTTTCTCATACAAACTTTGAACCCCCATTTCACCCCTATAGGGGTTGATTTTAGAAATATTTTTACCTTATTCCTTGTCAATCAAACTTCGATCATTCATTCCTGACACGGCACGTCATACAATATCAAATCCTAAATCAGGTAGATGATCGAAGCAATCAAATCACAAAGGGAAAGTTCGTGCATCAGCTTTCTAGGTCCAAAGGTTTGGGTTGGGCCAAGCTGGGCGTTGATAGGTTGTCGTCGGTCACCTTTCATTTTTATATACTAAATAGAAAGTTTAAGCATGCTTGAAGATCAGTATCCTGAAATAAATCTATTTCAGAAAGTAGCATACAACATTGACAGGTCAAAAGATCTTTAGAGCTTTAAAATGTATTGCAGCTGTAGACGGAGTTCCTGTTCACGGCGCATAAATCAAAGATCTTGCACTGACACTGAAGGGTGCAGTTCTGAGAGTTGCTTTGGGGTTACCATCTCGGTTGAACACTCCGGACAATTGAGGGTCGGAAGTTACAAAGGTGCTAGTGATTTTTACATGAAACAGAGATAATGAGCGGAAACTGTTTTTTTTTGAACGCGTCATTTTTGAATCACGCTCTGTACTACACTTAATGATATTGACTTGGAACCTTTGTACGGACATTGGCCTATAAACAAACTCATTTTTTTATAATTAGCACCTTTGTAAATTTCACCCCTCAATATATATAAACTCAATAAATGAATTAGGCGTTATAAATACTAGTGGCTGTTTGCAACTCTGTCTGCGTGGACTTTGTTGCAGGTCCACATATCCTTATTATATTACTTATATCCCTTAGTTCACTTCCTTCGATACTCATTTCTGTGACAAAATTCCCAATCGTCTTTTTTATGCATACCGGGATAGTGCTTGGCCTTCACCTCACCTGATGTTAAGTGGAAAAAGTTCGAAGGTGGAAGCGCACTACACCCGGAATCCTCATCACTGAGGAACAGGCTATCTTAACTCTAACTGCCGGAACACAACAATTTTTAATTTGTTGTTATGGCGTCAGACTTAGGTAAAATGGTGGTAGAGCCAGGCGGACTTGAAATTAGCCCTTCCACCAATCAAACTGAGTACAAATTGTAAACTCTTCTTGGGAATTAAACCCGGGAAGGTACGTCTAACATAGGTGGGCGAACCACTAGACCACAGAGGCGTTTAATAATCTAACTGCATACTGAAATTATTCAAATTTGTTTCAGTTGTTCAGGCGTGAAAAGATAACAGAGGTTATTACCAGAATTTCATTAATAAAATTAGAATAGAAAGAAATTAAAATAAAAAAAAAGTTTTGTCCTTCTTCTTCTTATCGAATGATGATTAGTGGCCACCTCTGGTGTTAGAGTTTATCAAGCCGCCTGTCCTTAACCTTGTCCTCCAACTTGGCTTAATGACTGTTATCAGATGACAACAGCCGGGACCGAAGGTTTAACGTGCCCTCCGAAGCACGGAAGTGCTCAGTTGTAATGCCACTTTAACGGTCACCCATCCGAAACCTGGCCGGACCGAGCGTTGCTTAAGAAACGTGATCGAGTACGATCAGTCTGTCAAGTTCCACCATGAGCGCTTCAGTTTTGTCCTAAAGTCTCTATATCCGGATTAATCTAGACGTGTGGTAAGTCTAGTTGCAAGTAGTTCGATACTCCAGCGGAGTTGCAGTGAAGTTGCCTCGCGTCGGAAAATCGTAACACATGATTGTTACTTGGCATAACACAGAAAAGTTTATGGAAGAAAACTGTTGTCAAGTTAGTAAGAATAATGACAGGATGGGAACAAAATGTCTGTAAACAACCAGCATATTTTATACTTTTTATTTAGTTCAATATTACTTCCAACGTAATAAAGCTTAAATTCTGGCCTAGATAATATCCTTAATTAAATAAAACCGGTCAAGAGCGAGTCGGACTTGCGCACCGAGGGTTCCGTACAATCATTAATATATTTGGACATGTTACTTTAGTACAGTCTTTAAAAAAGTAGGATAAACGGCAGACAGGTGGAAGGGCAAACAGGCGGACAGTTAATTTACAAAGCTGCTTATGGTGACTGAAAAACGTTTCAGCCACTCCACATTGCAAACTGTTTATATTACTAAGTAGGAACTTATTCTTCGTTTATTTGTACGGCAAATAGTAAGTTATTATATTAGAACCAGCCACCAATTATTATTGTAGTATTAGGTTGCGCCATCTCTTGACCGATAGTGGAACAATTTTTTTTCTTAGGTCAGCATTCTTAGGACAGCGCCATCTGTTGACTGGTCGTGAAACTAAAGAATTTTTGTTTGTTTTTTAATTTCTAAAAAAGTGTGTTATATTGAGACATCGTTTTATTTTTCCTGTAATCTTTATATAAACTACTATCACTTAGAATTATTTCAGATTTTTCTCTTTGCAAACTTCGGAGATAAGAGGGGAGGAACAGTATTATTTTTACATTTTTCATTCGAAAACTATGCGGCCTAAGAAAAACAACACAAACAGCGCTCTTTCATATGATACCCCACATGCCCTAGTCACCTCACTTCAAATTTTTAAGGCCCCTGTTCAGTCCCTGTTGTAAAAAATTTTTTTTTTATTTCTTTCTCATTTGCAAAATAGTTGGGCAAATGTCATCTTAAACTGTTCCAAATTTCAAGTTGATACCATTAGTAGTTCTCGAGATATCCAGCTGTGACAGACAGACAGACTGAGTCACACCATAAGGGTTCCTTTTTTACCATTTTGATACGGAACCCTAAAAACGGAAATTTACTTAGAATAAGATGAAAAGTAGTACCTAGTAGTAGCTAGTTTAAGTGTTTGATAATTTTGTATATTTATTTCCAATCACTGTCATTTGGATTAGTCAGTTGTTGATTGTAAAAATAAAATTGAACTTCATTCTCAAACCTACTTTTTCAATGAATAAACCTAATAACAGCTCATCGTGTGGGTATCTTCATCAGTTTTAATTTAACCCATTCAAAATGAAAATAACAAACTCTTTATTTTCATTATTATTCACTATAAATACAGAAAACCTGATTGAAACGTTATTGCAAAAACAAATTTGGGTCGAACACTGAACACAATAGCTCTCTTCAAATTGTAATTCTCTATAAAACAATTAAAAAGGGTTGTTATAAAAATAATGTTAGAAATACATCAAAAGGCTTTAAGCTACAGAGAGTAATCATTAACGCACAAGTTTCTTAACTTTCATGTATGTGGATACAGTCGCAGTTAAATTATAGTCATTAATTAATGTGGGGTACAAAGGAAAGCTGAAATGATAGAAGTGTGCCGATCAAATTAATGATTGTGTCGAATTCTCTACACGTATCTAAATACTACACTGGCGTTCAAAACTTAGTACCACTCCTTTAAATTTTTCACTAAAACTATAGAAGTTAGATCTTGAAATAACGGGTGTAACAAGACCTTCAACGAAGCCGAAGTCTACGTATTCCACCCATCATCAGGATCATTTTTGTCTTTTAGACTATACCTGGGAAACCAATAGCTACGAAGTTATTGAAGGTCAAAGTCAAAATTATTTTTCAAATTTTTTATGAAATGTTATTTTGTTCGTTATTGCCTACTTTTTGTCCAATGAAACATCAAAATTTTTAGTATTTCGTAACAAACAATGGGTTCAAAACATCGTCACTCGATGTATCACATGAGCACGCACATAAATGCTGCCTTTCAACTCAGCCGCACGCAGCTGTGTAGCATACATTCGCAGGCGCGGTCTGTTGTACACGTTACATTGCGTGGTAAAGTATGCAATGCTTTTTTAACACCAAAAATCAAAATCGTTCCCAATAATTTTGAACAGAAATGGTCCTGATGATGGGCAGAATACGTAGACCTCGGTTTCGTTGAAGGCTTGTTACACCCGGTATAAACGTTTTATAGAAAATTTCACCGACTTTTTTTAAATTATTTTTTTCAAATAAAGTGATCTTACTAATCCTTTTTATTTCGAAAATATGTATATTTTGTGTACTGCAAAAGTTATTGCAATTTTAAAAGTGTGGTATTAAGCTTTGAAGGGCAGTGTATTTACAGTATGTACATAAGTGTGTGAGGTTGGCCAATAAGTATGTAAAGAAAAATATTAAATCAAACGTATATTACAAGAAAAAAATGTTCTCAAAACTTTACAAATGTCATGTTTTTTAATGTATGGGATTATTCTTGGAACAATATAATGAGAAAAGTATTTTTTTTTATACAAAAACGTTGATCCAATAGATGTGAAATATCACATGTTATGAAAGTAAAAATACAGTATTGAAAAAAGTTAAATTCCATACTCATTCAACTATATTAAAATGTGGACAGAAAACGAATATCCGTTTTATGAAGAGCGGGCGCGCGGAGTTTTATTATGAGTTTTGATTAAAATATGTGCCTACTTGTTGGTAACGTATACATGGAGGTACAGTAGTGAGGTTTCATAGCACCCACCGTTTATTAACATCAATGGATATTGTTATAGCGGGAATGAATGTGGGCATTCCCCCGAAAATATGGTAGGTGCTATTAATGAATTTTATTGCATAAGTTGTATGGTTGTATTAATTATTTACTTAAAAGAGAAAAAAAAAACTCTAATAATTCACACAACATGTTCAAATGTTGGATCATGTGTTATATTTTATTTTCAGCTTAAGGTGGATTACTACCGAAAGTGGCGTCCTCAGAGGTTTTTATTTAATAAGTTTTTAATAGAAAATTAAATGATTATAATAAAACTTTACATGGAATTTTTAGGGCCTATGGTCTAGTATTTTTTGAAGGGGTCACTATATTCCTTCGTAGTTATTCGCAGAAGTACCATAGCAAATTTGTCAAAATCGGCCACTTTTAGCAGTTTTGCTATCTACTTCTAACAGATTACTACGTGGGAATGTAATGATACCGTTTAAAATACTAGACTATAGGTCCTAAACATTCCACGTAAAGTTTTATTAAAAATATGTATTAGAATTACAATACTAAATAAAATTCACCGCACCGCCACTTTTGATCATACAACTTAGCCTTAATAGATGTAACGAAAGTAGGTAAATAATTTGTTCTGTTTTTTATTATTTCTTGTATCTTTTCAGTAAGTAGGCTTGGTAAAATATTGTCCCCGTCAGCTCTCTTGAAATTATTAGACAACCTATCTAAGAGTAGACGTAAAAGGGTCCAACTATTCCTTTGTCCTATTATTTGTTCTGTGGTTTTAAGCAGAAATATAACAGTATTTATTACTAGGACCGTATTCTTTGACGAAAGGTTTAATATTAAAAATAGAAATGTAGAAAACATCATACTTATCTACCCAATGATATTAAAAGTATAGATACGTTACGCGCACTCCAAAATGGCAAGACGAAAGTCAGGTAATTGCCCGACTTTCAATTCAATTAGTCAGGCACAGGCTCGCGACACGGAAACACACGCGGCTCTCGTTAAGGCTGGTTTACATTATCTTAGTCTTTAGTAGAGTGTTTTAGGAGAGTAGAAGTTCATTACGTGGTGTGTTTGACGTTCTTTTAAAATCAACGAACATGCCAAGCAATGTATTTCTACTCGCTACTCGACTCGGTCGTCTACTTGACTAATGTAAACCAGGCCTCAATCAGACGCGATAAAATTGTGAAATTCCATTAAAAAATATGTCTCCTTGCGTCTTTAGACTATGTACAAATTATACAGTAACAGTCAGAGATCGGAAAATTGCTTAATTTCACACGTAAGTACTGTATTTAATAAAAATATGTATTTTCTATTACTTTATCCGGCCATATTGTACAAAGAGCGCGCTGTCTGCTTTGCGTGTGTGAGTGAAGGAGACAGCTGACGCGCTTTCAATTCACGGCCAATGCGCATGCTGCGGTCAATGTGTGTATCTATAGTACCTTTGCGCTGTTTTAAATAGCAATGATGTTGGCGTATAACTCATCTTTACTTTTAATATCAATGTGTTATAAATCAAAGGCATGCCAGGTTGCTTAAACTGAACAATTTTCTCCAAGGGACAGGTCGAAAAACAAAAAAAAACATACTTTCATACAAAATGTATTGGTAAGCTGACCGACTTACTTTGGATAGGCGTAAAAAATAACCTTTTTCGACCTATTTTCCTTGGAGCAACTTGTTCTGTTTAAGAAACACTATCTACTACCTGTTTAAGTGTTATCACATCATTGGGTTCCACCTTATATTTGTCGAATTAAGTTTACAGCTCAAAAGCTTAGATTTAAAAGTTAGTTTAAAAGTTAACAGAGTGTTTTAAGGTTTACTTTAAAGTTAACAGTTTATTTCAAGGTTTACTTTAAAGTTAACAGTTTGTTTGTCGTCTTAACAAATTTTGCAGCCACAAAATAGGATTTTCATGTAACAAATAGGTCACGATTTGTGCGTGTGAACATGAGTGTCAAGTGTAGTTAGTGTAGTTATACAAGTCTCAAAGTTGCTCAAAATAAACTCGCTTTGAAACTAGATGCAAATGAGAATGACAAATAGCAGTTGGAGTAGGGTTCCCCAAAACAAAATGGTGGAGCGTCACGTGTGACGAGCGACTAAGGGTTCTAGACACATCAACGCGAAGCGATATAATTTGTAAAAGTTATTATATTAAGGGTCCATAATAGGAAAACATGGTTTGCGGGGTCATTTTTTATGTGTAATAAAGTTGTAGCCACAAAAAAATCATATGACAAGCTAAAGAGATTCTCTAGTAGCTACAAGTATTAAAATGCATATAAACCTCTCAGATGATTGTAAAAAATAGAATATCATCAAAAGCGCTTTCGTACGTTTATATTTTTGACGTAAATAATATCGGAAACGTATTGAAAATTCTACATCAAAATACACTTTGACGTACTTTGAAGTAGCTCTAATTACTTTTATTCAAGAAAGATAATTGTTTTAATGATGAAAAAACAACGAAAAACATCGAAAAAGTGCAGAAGTGAGGTTATTACTCTTTACATTTAAAGATAAAAGACAGAGACAAATGTTCCAGCGTAATCGAGCCTTAAATAATATACTAGGAAAAAATCGACTCTGGTCCAGTCTGAAAAATAAAATTTAAAATGATTTGATTGCATTCACGATATTATTATTAGCACTTGTAGAACGAAACTTTATTGGAAACAGATTTGGAAAGGTTAACATTTTGTACCAATGTTGTACGTACTGGTAACAAAAGTAAATAAATATCATTCCCTTTTTTAAGAGAATGCTCTAAATATTTACTTTTTTGAAATTGTGTAGATTCGTGTAGAAAACTTCCACTTTAAATGATATTTTGCACTTGCGTTCTCTAAGACGAACGATGCAATCGCTGGTCGTGTGTCACAGACTTTATCTCTACATTTCGGGGTACGATAACGGGGTAAGTTTTACGGTCATTTGTGTGTTGATGTTGACAAAGTGTTGCAACTGTGCCACCTATTGTTACAGAAATTAGGCTAGTTTTGGAAGCAGTTACTGTTATTTAATTTCTGTCTCTCTTTATGAATTTATTTCCTAGTATCCTGATATTACACTTTATTTTTAGGGTTCCATACCCAAAGGGTAAAAACGGGACCCTATTACTAAGCCTCCGCTGTCCGTCTGTCTGTCTGTCTGTCACCAGGCTGTATCTCATAAACCGTGATAGCTAGACAGTTGAAATTTTCACAAATGATGTATTTCTGTTGCCGCTATAATAACAAATACTAAAAATATAATAAAATAAATATTTAGGGGGGGGGGCTCCCATACAACAAACGTGATTTTTTTTGCCGTTTTTTGCTTTATATTAATAACGACAACAGATAGACAGTTGAAATTTTCACAGATGGTGTATTTCTATTGCTGCTATAACAATAAATACTAAAAACAAAATAAAATAATAATAATAATAATAATAATCATTTAATTCTTAATTCAAATAAATATTTGAGGGGGGGCTCCCATACCACAAACGTGGTTTTTTGCCGTTTCTGGTACGGAACCCTTCGTGCGCGAATCCGACTCGCACTTGGCCGGTTTTAAAAAAATGTTTGTAGTAAAGAAGTCTAATTCACACAGCTTCTAATGCGAGAATGGGCAAAGCCGTTAACTCCTTTGCCCTTTATCCTATCCCACGTATCTAAACTATAGAATATAGATTCTTTAGCTAAGCTAAAGTACTTCTTTCAGCATTGTCATAATATACTATTAAGATTAAAAATATACTTAAAACGGGTAGGTACCTACTGGAAACGGTATTCGCAAAGTTTGGAGCTAGGAGTACGTCTTTGATGTATTTACAAAAAAAAATCTCCTTAAAGAATTTCTATTTTCGTCTGATACTATCGCCACAGAGTATTTAGTTCATAATACTCTGATATTTTAGTATTTGACATTTTGTATTGAATTTTTTTTATACTATGTATGTTGTGGTTGTTGGTTGTGACAGGTGTGGTGGCAAAGGAATATTATCCATTCTACTGTCACTTTCGTACATTTGTGAAGTCGAAGAGACTTTAATTTTTAAAAAGTTTTACGCCACCGTAAATTCTGAAACTTTTTCTATTACTAAGAGAGCTTATTACCTTTAAAAAATATTCAGCCAATTTGATTTTTTTCGGACATTCCCCATTATATCAGTGACATCAAAAACTGCTGTTGATTTTCCTACACAAAAACACTGACCTCGATCTAAGCTCCGTGAGTTATGTCGAAATCTTCAAAAATTAAATATAGTCTTAAAATATAATGTTATTAAAGCTCAACATTTTCTCCGTAAAGATTCTCCGGGCGATTACTTACACGTGCCACTTTTAATACAAAAGCGGGCGAGTCTCGAAAAAGTTCAGCTTTATTGCCGCCTTGGCGTCAGTGTTGTAAATCCTCATACATTGTTGCCGTTCTTGAGGATGAGGAGTTAGCTCGTTATTAATATGTCGTGTTAGGGGGCTGACAGACGAGCGACAGTTTCGGAGCGACAGTTTGCGACAGTGTTAGGCGACTATCGCCGACACAGTATACGATTCGCAGTTAAAGAACTTAAAGTAAATTGTCGACAGTCGCCGATATTAATCACTGACGGTGGGAGACAGTTCCGATCACATTTGCACGTTGCTAGAGAGCTTGTACTCTGTTCCGTTTATTTACTCATGTGGTTCCGATCACGTTCCGATAGTCGGCAATCCGCCGCCGCTGCCACTTGCATAGTACAAATAGCTACCGTCCACGACTTCATCTGCAAGGAAAGTTTTTTCGGGAACACATTTTTTTTCTAAAAGGGACCCTATGTCCTTCTCTGTACCCCTGAAAACGTGTATGCAAAATTTCATAATGATCGGTTTAGTAGTTAAGACGTGAAAGCGTAACAAACAAACAAACGAATTTTTGCATTTATAATACTACTAGCGACCGCCGGCGACTACGTCTGCGTGGACAAGGTTTGTTCGGGATGAAAGTTACCCTATGTCCTTCTCTGTACCTTTGCCAACGTGCATGTAAAATTTCATGATGATCGGTTCAGTAGTTAAGACGTGAAGGCGTAACAAACAAACAAATAAATAAACAAACAAACGGTCTTTCGCATTTATAATATTAGTAAGGATAATATAAGTAAGGAAAAGGACTAGTTGGCTCCGTGAGCTGTAGACCCCGCGTTAAATATATTTAATTTATAGATCTCAATATCGTCACAAAGACACAGAATACATAATAGTACAAACAAAGGTACGTGTTTGGTATATTAATTATTAGCTAGATGGCGCTTCTAATTTTGAACATTTTTCGAAGTGTGTTTTTTTAATAAATTTTGAAAAACTGTCTCAACCAAAAACATTTTTGCTCCCAAAATTTCACGAATCAGCAAAAAATGCCACCTGTAGAGGAGAACAGGCAGATCTGGAATTTCAGACTGAAATATGATTTTTTAACATGTCTCCGCCGTTTTGAAAACGAAACGGAAAGCCGGAACCGGACATACGAAAAAATTTCGGCCAAGCTGAAGCAGAGACGCTTCGCGGTCGCTCGGTCAATTAAGAATATTAAAAAAGTAAGGATATAAGGAGGATGGATTTAAAAATGCATAAGTAGTAGCGTCGGGCCGTAAGTCAGCTTTACCATTGTGGTAAGCTGTCGCTCGTCCGTAAGCTCCCTAAAGCTTACATCTCCCGAAACTTCGCAAGCTTTGTGATACTAACACATTTGTGCATGTTTGCAGAATACGGAGGACTTGATGAGGAGCAAAAAACCTAATGTGCTGGCAATTACAGGAGCATACATGAACTGGAAAGGTACTAAAATCGACGGGAACACAGTGTATATTTAGGTGAAAAGTCGATCTAGTCAATAGTAAACTATGAAATAAGTTACCTTAGTGTTCAAACATTAATCTGTATTAGGAAAATTTTTGTATGAAAAATGCAACTTCTTAAAAAAACCGGCCAAGTGCGTGTCGGGCCACGCGCAGTAGGGTTCCGTAGGTACATTATACCATACCATATTTTAATACCGCTATCATTTTTCGTCCGAAAAAATAACTTTGTTTTTCACAGTGTTTCTTTGAATGACAAAGTTATATTTGCGGTTTTGGAAAATGTACTATATCTCAAAAACTAATTACTGTATCTCATTCAAACCAATTTTCGTTGAAAGTGTTTATTAAGAACTATAGCTTATATTTTTTTTAGATTTTTCACCCTCTTACTTTAAAAGGTAAAGGGGGGGGACACACATTTTACCACTTTGGCGGCATATATCTTTCAAACGGTTGACTTTGAAAAAAAATGGTCTTAGAAACCTCAATGTTATTTTTAAAGACCTATCTATAAACACCCCACAAGTATTGGTTTGATGAAAAAAAATATTTTCAGTTTCAGTTCCATGTATGGGGAGCCCCCCCTTAATCTTTCATTTTTTATATTTTTATGTTTAAATCGTAAAGCGGTTTACAGAATACACCTACCTACTAAGTTTCAACTATGTAGTCCTAATACTTTTGGAATAAAGTGGCTGTGACATACGGACGGACAGACAGACAGACAGACAGACAGACAGACATGACGAATCTATAAGGGTTCCGTTTTTTGCCATTTTGGCTACGGAACCCTAAAAACCGGCCAAGTGCGTGTCGGGCCACGCGCCGTAGGGTTCCGTAGTTACCTTATACCATACCATATTTAATACCACCTATCATTTTTCGTCTGCAAAAATAACTTTGTTTTTCACTGTGTTGGTATGAATGACAAAGTATATTTGCGGTTTTGGAAAATGTGCTATATCTTAAAAACTAATTACTATATCTCGTTCAAATCAATTTTGGTTAAAAGTGTTTATTAAGATCTACAGCATATATTTTTTTTTAGATTTTTCACTTTTTTATTTCAAAAGTTAAAGGGGGGGAACACACATTTTACCACTTTGGCGGTGTATATCTTTCAAACGGTTGACTTTGAGAAAAAGTTGTCTTTGAAACCTCAATGTCATTTTTAAAGACCTATCTATAGACACCCAACACGTGTTGGTTTGAAGAAAATTTTTTTTTTCAGTTTCAGTTCCATGTATGGGGAGCCCCCCTTTAATCTTTAATTTTTCTTATTTTTGTATTAAATTCGTTAAGCGGTTAACAGAATACATCTACCTACCAAGTTTCAACTGTGTAGTCTTAATACTTTCGGAATAAAGTGGCAGTGACATACGGACAGACAGACATGACGAATCTATAAGGGTTCCGTTTTTTGCCATTTAGGCTACGGAATCCTAAAAATTATAATTATGTACAAAGCGGCAATTTCATAAGTAACTAAGCACCTAATATTATGCGAGATTTTGTTAAACGACAAAAGTTTTTTTTTTCTATTTTAGGGCGATTATTTCCTTTTACTTGCTAGCTTTATGGTAAGTTACGGAAATATTTGGTGTTACTTCCAGAAATGAACTATTGTAATCTAAATTAAGTTATAGCGATATGTCATTTGCAACATGGAAATGGATTCTTCAACTGACATTTAATACGGCATATTTATTTTCAATACAGTTGCTCGAAAATGTGAGCTTACGATGACAGGCCAGCGTGCGGTAAGTTGATTTTACCGCACGGCGTGCGTTTTTGTTTACGGTTTAGTACAGCGTGCGGTAAGTTGATTTTACCGCACGCCCGCACCGTGCGTTTTTGTTTACGTACGTTTTTTTTAATTTCCACTAGCTTCCACCCGCGACTTCGTCCGCGTGGACAGTAGAAAAATATAGCGACCAGTTTATAATGATCTCTTTAGTGTATGAAAGCTAGTACTACGGAGAGTTCAAGCTGTTTCCCTGGTTCCACCCACCTGAATTTAATAAAACATAGCGTAAATTTTAAGTTGGACCTTAATCTACCAAACTGTGAAAAGCCCATCAAAATTCTTTTAGCGGTTTTTGCGTAATACGCGCACAAATATTTAGAATTTTCAGTTTTATTATATGTATAGATTACAATTTCAGTAGTACCTATAATGTTTTCTCGCACGCATGTATTGAAAAACGTAGTATGGCACACGGTCGTTAAGGTTTTTTAAAACTCGTGACGATTATAAACCCTCGCCTGCGGCTCGGGCTTATAAAACGTCAACTCGTTTTAAAAACCTCCTTACCAACCTTGTATCATAAACTACTATTCTACATGGAAGACATTATTTTGGTAAAGTAGCCCAATAGTGTGTGCTGTAAACTTTTACAAGGAATCGGGTAAATCTACAACAGCATACTCTGCGATCAAGATACAAATGAACATAATAAGTTGTAACACAGCCACATAAAGAAGGTCCATATTCATTGAAGTCGGAAAATGCAACTAGAATTATTTAACCAAGCATCGGTAACAGTATAAATGGTAAGTGCTTACAAATACGAATGCTTCGTATCAAAGAGAGTACATGTACACAACTCGGCACTCCATCCCTTGCCTAATTTCATGTAGGTATAACCGAATAACTCAAAGAGAACGTCGCAAGTACACTTACGATATTCAGTCTTTTGAGACGTTGAAACGTTCGCTTTGTCGTTCCTAACTATATAATAACGTCTGGAGGACTGTATGCTTTGACATAATTTGCATTTAGTGATGTTGCGCGACTGTACGCCGACGTGAATGCGAGCGATGAATCTTAATCTCGATCCTGGCTTTATATGCAAACCAATCTGTTTCTAGATCAAAGGTAACAAGCAACTATGTTAATTAATGTTTTCGCCCTAATAATGGTGACATTAAAATTATTACTTGAGCGTCGAAATGAGAACACTACTTTTATTAAACACTAGCGGCTGCCCGCGGTTTCACCCGCGTGGTTCTCGTTCCCGTGGGAATATCGGGATAAAAAGTATTCTATGTTTTAATCCAGGCTATCTACTATCTGTGTGCCAAATTTCAACCAAATCCGTTCAGTAGTTTTTGCGTGATTGAGGAACAAACATCCAAACATCCAAACCCACAAACTTTCACATTTATATATATATATATATATATATATATATATATATATATAGTAGAAAAAGTGAAACGAAATTATATTTTTTAAATGGCTGAAAAATGTCCATGCAGTCTGATTGATTTCAATCTAACTCATAAGATTTGATTACAAACAAACAAACAAAAAACACCGGTCAGGTGAAGTGAAAAAAAAGCATGTAAAAGAATATAAAAGCATGCTTTTGTGAACGTATCGTGAACTTCTAAAGCTAAAAACAGTACCATTAACGTTAAAGTTCTGCCGTCACGAATATTTCGCCGCTAGCAAATCTATGACAAAATAATTATATAGTATTCTATAATAAGAAAACTAATTAGCTACGCATAATTTTATTAAAGGCATTGATAAAGTCTACAGTGATAATTATGACTTGTCTTCATTATGTCGAATATTCACAGCAGTAGCACAATAGTTGTCATTGTCGTATTGTTCAACAACAGTTGAGCAAATTGCACTACTGTGAGGAAATCTTATTAAGTTGCGTTTCGAACTAAGTTAGTTTTGGATTAGCAATTACTACATTTAAGATTGTGCTTCAAGCATTTGATTATACTAGCTAGCAAACAAAAATGATGTTGAATTTATAGGTACTACTTTCCACCGAGAGTAACACCCGTCTGCACTAAACATTATCACAGATAATAAGATACTATACTATGTAGTAACATTATGAAGCCTAAGACGGTTCTCACACTGGTACCGCGCGCGGTCGCGGGGCTCCCGCGCGCGTGTTTTACTTAGTATGCAAGTACATCAATTTGTATAGAAAACCGCTTGGTCCAACACACCGAAGCCGCGCCGAGGCGCGGGAGCGCGTGACGCCGCGTGCCGCCGGCGGCACGCGGCGTCGCGCACCAGCAGGCGCGGAAATCGTGGGGTACAACACACTGAGCTCCATAGTATCGTGCCGGTTTTTGTACGTAAGCGCAGGGCCGTCGTCTGACGCCGATCGGCGCGGAGGCGCGTCGAAAACCGCCCGAATAGGCGGCGCGCTGCGCCGTCGCCGCGCGCGTGAAACGCCAAACCGCGCCCCGCGACGGCGCGCGCCGGCAGTGTGAGAATCGCTTAAGTCCTAACTACAACTCGACCAAGATGGCGCATGACAGCTAAGTTCATGACACCGTTTTGGTAATAATACCTACCTAATTTGGTCGAGTTGTAGACTTAGGCGATTCTTAATTAGTGTAAACGTGTGTAAATGTGTTGTTTTATTTTGCCTTGAATTGTTCTAGAAAAAAAATTAAAACAGTTGTGCTTTTTCTCTTGATTTCAGAATATTTACAGAAAAATAGACTGTGACCACATCCCGGGCACTCCATACAAGCGTCGCGTTTCAACTACCTATTAGGCGTGAAATTCCACAGCAGAGATGCGGCGGAGATAAGGCGCAGATACGGCGGCGATGCCGGCGATACGTGTATTTGATTGGCCGAAAGCATCAGAAAGTCTCACATCTGCACCGTTTCGCCGCCGTATCCGCGCCGCGTCGCGTCTGTGTATTTCACGCCTTACACAGACGCTACACAGGACGTTTTTGCACACGCGCAACTGTGTGCGAGCTATTGAATGAGCACACGGATCGGCACACGGAACTCGCGCGGTGGGCGCCGGTCGGGTGAGGTAATTGATTGTGGGGCGGGGCGGAGAGTTTCCTTTCTATACGGTAGTACTTTTCTGTGCTGTGATAGTTGTCACAAGCTGAAAATCACTGTAGGGCACATCATATAAAAAAAAAATGTAAGAAAGTAACACTGAAATCGAATAGCTGTTACAAAATATCTACCGTACCCAACGAACTAGAGGTTGACTGTACCGATGAAAATGTACTATGAAATAGCTCAGTTTCACATACTTTCACTGTCTACATCACAAAATATAAAGTCAAATGTGTTCCAGACAAAAACTCCCTTTGCCGTATTTGAAAACAACTCCATCGTTTATTTTGTTATGCGTACTGGCTATAGTCTGGTAATCTGGTTTAGTCTGATATTGCCTATACGTAATGTCCGCGCGGCTTTTCAGTCTTATATTTTATGATTCCACCGTTGCATAAAGGTGTCACACGTATACATTGGCATATAATCGTGGCATTGTCTCCTGTCCACATAACTCACCGTTATCTTGGTCGGGTATCGGGAGGCTGTCGGACGCGTCCGACGCGAGCGCCAGGTCGGGGGAGCTCGCCCCGAGCAGTGCGCTGAGCCCGTCATGCTCGCCGTCTGAAAACAAACCTTATTTAAATTATACAAGCATTATATTAGTCTGATTGTAATTGTGGACACATGAAAAATAAACTTTGATTGCAGTCCGTCGATAGCGTTCATTGTTTCTTTCAGCAGGCAGCTTTAGATTTTAAGCACATGTCGCCTCTTGTGTATCACGCTGCGAGCGCCCGCCGCCCGCACCCCTCGCGGTCCCCGTTGTCGCCTGCCCATGTGCCCCGCGGGCGAGGTCTAAAGTGCAAGAAAAACTGAAAGTCTATACACGCTAAAATTTTAATTATTTGGTTCCCGTTGTGGGATGGTTCCGCTCATGATTGCAAGCAACTTTTACTATGGGGCCACAATTCATATCGCGAAAAAAATATCAGATGTTCCATACATTCCATATATTGCGCTTTTGTATGGAACAGCAGATTTTATTTCACATAGTAAAAGTTACTTGTAACATGAGTGAAACCATCCCACTGGGGGACCCAAATGATTAAAATTTCACACTGTATTAGTTACCTATTATTTAATGTCGATAATAGGTACATTCAAATTGAAGATTGAAAAACTTAATATTCTGACTAGTACAATGTAAACATTTCTGTAAGGAAACAGAGTGTGACCTATTTATATCCCTATCAAAAACACCCAACGGCGCGTTCCCACGTATCGTCATATTTAATAAAACGGCCATAAATTGCGAGGCACAAAATAATCTTAAATAAAGTGTCTGACAACATAATTGCTTTCCCTGAGACTGCCCGGAGAGGGCTCAAGGAAATACCAAAGACCTCTTAAAACTTGTACTGCTTCGAATACCTATAAATTATTTATGGCGTTTGAGCAACGGCAGTATTTCGTCGCGGTACTAATTATGTAAGATTTGAGTAGCTCCTCGCTGATCCTTGACTGACTATAAAGTAGATTCGTCTAATTGAGCGCTTGATTCGGATTCATTAACTTTCAGTTAGGAAACGTGAATGAGCTCCTTGGAAACATGCTCCCCTGGTACTTGTGTAAATAAGTTATTTGGTAAACGTTGTTTATTAGGGAGGTTAAAGTTCAACCTGTGTTATATGTTCACTTAAATTGGGTGATGGTTAAATTTTTTAGTTTTATGAATGAAAAATGGGCTATTATTATTTTCAGTTATTATGAATTGACCAGTTTTGACGCAGATCGTCACTTTCGCAAATGGTCATCGCGAAAAATTTGGTCACTTTCGCAAATGGTCACTTTCGCAAATGGTCACTATCGCAAATCGTCACTTTCGCAAATGGTCACTTTCGCAGAATGTCATTCACAATTTTTTTTTCTTTTTTTCTCCTATATATTCCAATTGTGAATGAATTTCCATGAAAGTGACGTTTTGCAAAAGTGACCATTTGCGAAAGTGACCATTTGTGAAAGTGACGATTTGCGAAAATGACCATTTGCGAAAGTGACCAAATTTTTCGCGATGACCATTTGCGAAAGTGACGATCTGCGTCAACTGCGTCAAATCAAAGCGACCTGACCATTATTTGTTCAATCACTTACGTAGTAACTGTTATGTATCTATAATGTAAGTGTAGGAAAATTGTTCTAAATACGGAGTAAGTATACCAAGTATTTCATGATACGTGAAAACATTTCCAAATTCCAAATGGAAAGCCGGCTTTACCATTCCAATCTAACTTTTAAACGGTCGTAAACCGTCCAGAAACATCTTCTTAAGTCCGCTGAACAGCACAACTCGTTTGTGAAATAGTAAAAACAATATTTGGTGTGATAGCGAGCCGGTTTGTTTTGTCACAGCGCGTGGCACATAGCCAAACGATGTTATGCCTGACAAGGGTTATGTGAATTGGCAATGACGTTGTCAACCATTGTACTGTAATGTGATATTTTTAGAGATACTTTTATGAAGTTAAAAATTGTATCGGATTTCAAGATAGGAAGGTATCCGTCTAATCAAGAAAACGGTGAAATATGAAGACTGTTTTGTTTTAGATATTCCAATTATATTTGTTGGACGAATTTATACGAAGTTTCAATTTATCTTGAAAACTAATACTTATAATAAAATAACCTGGCGATAAATATGTTTGTCTTATTTAAATGATTTATCATTTTCCAGGGTGAGTTTTATGGAATAACTTTCTAAATACTAAACTTGATAACTTTGTAATCGTATAAAGGCTGAGCTTTATCAAAATAATTAAATAGGTATTAGGTATATTAAAAATCTTTTTGAGCGTTTTTAATTCTTAAACGTGGTTGAAGACTTGAAGTACCAACATCTATAGATCATTACACTGTACTAACATTAATGATTATAGTGGGAGGATATCACAAACAACGAATACTTAGACAAATGTAAATACAAATTTTGAATATTGGACAAACCAATCTCCGAATCATTCAACCGATGAAATCCAGAATATTCCAGTCTGCGCTCCTCAAACACAAAGATACTAGGTATAAGTTCTGTTGCACGTAAATATGGAATAGATTTCAATAGTTCCATTTTCTGGCCACGCTGTTTTGGAAGGAATGGTCAATATTAATTACGGAGTGGGCCAACAGCGCTCGACTCGGCCAATTTATACAGCTTAATTAAATGACTCTATGTAAATAGTGGAGTGCAAATTGTATTGTGGTAGTTTTCGTCTAAGACTGCGCGGTTACTTTGCCAAATAGTGTTTGGAATGGCTTTTTTCAATATAACTTAGAAAAGATATGGTGTTGAGTCAACAATGAAACTATTGTCTTTTGTTGGAGATTTTCTTTCATCTTAACTTTTAAAGCATGGAATTAACGAGCTATCTAACAGTGAAACGGTTACGATCACAAGTGACCGAAAAAAATTTTGCTCATGAAAATTCACCGCTTTTCGGCCGTAAGTTAGTCCAGGGGCCGATATAATATTACTTCATTTGCAACTTTACGAGCGGGTGGCTCGCTCTGTAGCCGAAAAGCCTGCTCTTTGGTACGGTTATTCCATAAAAAGGTTGTGAAGAAAAAAAGCATTTCTGCTACCGATTCCGTATTATAAACAAATATTATTTTATCAAATTAATAAGACGAAAACTGTCATTGTCTAAAATTGATTATTAATATATTTATAAAACACAAAACATTAGATTAAAAGGCTTATTAAAATAGTAAAAGTAATTTAAGAAATTTTGTAGTAACTGTTTTTCATTTAATGAAGACTCTAAGTATGAGTTCAAGTTACCATAAGCTGTTTTCATATAACGAGCTAGTGTTCTAATTTCAGAGAAGCACTGCGGTTTCTTATGTAAATATTCGGTGTATCCCTAAAAGGCCCTCAGTTTTCTTTAAATTTATCAACATGGTGTTTGATGGTGTTTAGAAACACACATTGCAAAATAGGTTGTTCGGTACCAAGCCTGTCATATTTAGGGTAAAAAATGCGGGTTGCACTCCGGGAGTGCCGGCAGGAGTGAAAACTTGAATATTAACGTTGTGCATTTTTGATATTTTGGAATGGTTAGGGAATAATTTTGCACGAATTGCTTTAATTATCAGTATAAAAGTACTATCATTTATGAGGTAGAATACAATGGCGGATGTGACCACTTTTCAGTTTCAGCACTAGTCTTTTAAGTACTGCTAAATGGACATAAGAATTTTAATTATTGGTTTCATAGATTTTAACGAGTCGTAACGTAATTAATAATTAGTTACAAAATTGAGTAGGTAACCATGACTCATGTTGGACAAGGTTTTTATCATTTTTAATGTAATTAATGTAGTTGTATCTTTATTTAATGTGCATATTGTTGTTACATTTAAAATCCAGAACAAAATATGATTATGAAATGAAAAGAATGTAAGTAAACAAAAATTTTACAAGAAATTGTCCGACTTTTAACAAGTTCTCGTTACGGCGAAACTTCAATAGAAATTGTATAAGTGGCCCTTCTCAGCTTTCAAGTCGGGGCTAAGATTATTTAATTTTTAAATAGTAGTCCATGTTTTAAGGACGGATTGATTTTAGACTCAAATAAAAAAATATTTTCTTACTTATAAGCAACACGCAACAGCTAAAATGTATTAGCATTCTTGTGATAAATTTGGACTCTTATTATACAATTTAATTTTGAGCAACTCACTGCAAATATACAAGCGGGTGTAACAAGACCCTCAAAGAAGCCAAAATCCACGCATTCCGCCCATCATCAGGATCATTTTTGTCTTTAAGACTATACCTGGGAAACCAATAGCTACGAAGTTAGTCATAGTCAAATTATTTTTTTGAAATCTTATTTTATTCGTAATTTCATAATTTTTATCCAAAGAAACATTTTAAAATTTTTAAGTATTTTGTAATAAACAATGGCTTCAAAACGTCATCACTCAATGTATCTCATGAGCACGCACATGCCTTTCAACTCGGCCACACGCAGCTATGTAGCATACACTCGCAGGCGCGGTCTGTTGTACGTGTTACATTGCGTGGTAATGTATCCAATGCATTTTGAACACTAAAAATTAAAATCGATTCCCAGCAATAATATTGAACAGGTAGATCTCGGCTTCGTTGAGGGGTATTTTCTATAGCTTTATGTCCTTATTAATAATATGCTAATTAATTAATTATATGCTGGTCTAAGGTCGGAGGTGTTAGATCTACGTCTAAGGCAGTGTTTCCCTACTAGTGGTATGCGATGCGTACCTCCAGGGGTATGCGAGGTTGTATCAAGGGGTACGGGCAGCAATCTTATCTATATGATTTCATTTTATTTATCATTCCTGCAATAATAGGTACGCGAGTTTGAGGTCTTTCTTGGAAGGGTACGTAGAAAAAACTAATTGGGAACCACTGTTCTAAGGCATGATGTCTTTTTACGACACTTTTTGAATGTGAAAGGCTGGTTATTCGACTCTGCTGGACACCACACTTCTATCGAATGGCTTTATAAAAAATATATTTATTCTACTCAGAGGCAAAAATAAGTAAGTAACAAAACTCTTCGTCGAATCACATTTCCAGTAGAAAAGATGCAGAATACAATGAAATTATTAGAAAGACCAAATTTCTTTGTGCGTAATTAAAAAAGTAATAAGTCTCCGCAAGTTGTTAACTCGCCATAAGAAAGAAGATTAAGTTACAATCGTATTAATCCACTTGAAAGATTTGGGCTTATTGAAAAATGCTCATTAAAAGAAATTGCCTGACTAGTTTATATTTGAATGGAGATCAACCTTTTGTGTTCAGTAATAAAACTTTGCTGGTACTTTTTCTTGGCACGATAGAAATGTACCTATAACGAAAGTTTTAGGAAATAATACCAGTTACTTCCAAAAGTAGATAATAGATTTCAAGGATAACTATAGCGGGGTTTGTCACAAGTAAGGTTGTAGAAAAGTGTCTTCTCTCTACTACCCTTTTTCGTACATTATTATTTAAAGAAAAGAAATATTTTTGTAAAACTTCATTTTTCTTATTTTGTTGCGTCAAAAGGAACAATAAAATCTATTAATAAAAAAGTTAATAATAATATACACAAGTCATTGCTTCAACTTTCTATTGCAGTAAGTATAAAAAGTGACACCAAAATCTCAAGTTTACAGAGAAATATGAGTTCCTCGAGTTGTTAGGTCAAATCATCCGTTAACGATTACATTAAAATTTACAAGGCCATCTTAAGCGATTAGGAGGTCCCCTAATCGAGGGGTCCTTACGTACTTGGGTAAAGTAACGCACAAATTAGTGTCGCATAAATAAATTCTGAAACGGAACCCCTCCGGCCGCCCATATCTGAATACGTCCCCTTTAATGCCAGCCAATTATGACAAAATTTAGAGTGGAACTCCAAAATATTTTCAAATATTTCTTGTGGCACGATTTTTTTTTGTCTGCTTTTACATTTATTCACTGTCTGATATAATCAAAGAAATACTAAGATTAAAAATAGCAGTGGTGTATACCGAATGTTCATTTGCTCGTATGTTTTCTTAGGTGTAGCAACGATTTTACAAAACTTTTCATCTAGTTTATAGAAATTAAAATTGTCGTCTCCGTTTTGTGTTGTGTTGTAGTCGGCAAACTGAGAGCTATTTATTTAGTGCCAAAAGGTCAATTGGCTAATGAAACTTCATGACCATTTCACTCCATTTCAACTAATATGACTTAAGTCTACTACTATTAACACTCGTGCCCTTTTAAGCACTATTTCAATTTATTAGTGCTTATCTTTGAAGTGAAAATGAGTACATAATACAAAAATCTCAGGTTTTCACTGTAGAATCCTTTCATAACCTTTTTAGTGCGTTTAGTTTGTTAGTCTTCTCTAGGTATAACAATATAAAATTTTAGCGTACAAAATTATATTAATAAAATAATTTCTTGTTAGGTACATGATTGTTAGTAATCGCATCACAATGGCATTAGTTTTGAGTATAATTTCCTGCGTTGCCCAAAGTTAGTTCGCACGTCATACGTTTCCGCCTAGTTATTTACTAAATTCATAACTAACTTAAAATAGTTGGGCAAGTTCACAATTTCGTTGTCAAGCGAGTAGGCTTGCTTCGATATATTCAAACCTTTATTAATAAAGTTAGTTTAGGGGTTCGTGTTTGTCGTATAATTTAATACAATCGATCCTTTTGGAGATGTGTTCGATTTTGTATACCTATAAAGGAATTTTAGAAGTAAGTAAGTAATTTATTTGCTTTCCGTGGTAAGAAAACTTATATTTACCACTGAACAGAAAATTTAAATCTTTGTTTAGGAATATGACGTTTTGAGACCTCAAACGAAAGGAGTAATATTTGCTTATCAATATTTTTGGTTAAACTGGTGGTGTCCGTTTATCAAAACTTACAAGTCTACACTTGTAGACAAGAAATATTTTACAAGTTCATGTAAATTATGTTTTTATTCATAGGGCTTGTTCTAATGACCGTTGTAGGAACTGCAAGACACTTGTAAAAATTGTAAGACGGAATGGAGAGTCGCCGCACAGGTGCACACCCTCAGGAATACTCAGGATTTTCTATAGAGTCTTGACAAGTTGTAAGTTAAAAAGATTTTTTTTACTAACGAAATCACGATTAAACTGTGAAAACATACTTGTTAAATAAAAAACACATTAAAATATGTGACCTTTAATTTAACGTGTTTTGATTAACGGATTGGTGGAATAATTATTTTCATAAGGAAAATGCTTGTTCTTAAAAAATACAAGACTTGTAAGTTTTGGTAAACAGGGCACAGGTGTAAACTTATTCTGCATATTCTATTATTATGTATTTTGTGTTCTTCGTTTATAATAATGGTTAAGAAATTTAGAGTGTATAATATGACCCGTGAAACCCTAACTCCTTAGATAAGTCGTATAGCGAAAATAATTTGCCAAACACTTAGCTTGCCTTATAACACCATCTACGAAACTTTAATTTGTAATGAAACCTTATTTCATTAACATAAGTAACGTCAGCCCACTAATTAAACAAAGCTCCAAAGAGACATGTTAGGCAGACTTCGAAACTCCAAGATCAAAAACTTATTCAAAACCGTACCTTCGCGAAATCAAGGTACAATTTTCGCGAAATTTACTCATACAACATTTGCTAGTTCTGAGTTCCGGCTTGAAACAATTCTGGGAGTGACAATTCATCTTTTTAAGTGCTCACCTTGATATATGGAAGGTATAAAATATGTAAAACCGCCGTTTGTTCACCGCGTACATTGTTCTATACCGGAATTTTATTACGTTTTACGTGAAAAAAGGTTATTTTTAAACGTCTTTTGTTTTTCTCAACTGCATGTTTGGTTTAGTAACTAGTTATTAGTACTAGCTTTTTGAATTTGGATGCTTTTAAGGTGCGGAAAACGTAGATTTACTGTCTGAGGAAAAGCAGGAGAACAGGATATCCGTTTGCGGTATATTTCAAGAGAAGAGCTTTAAGAGGCGTGTTTATATAGTTATAAGACTGAAATAGAAATACAAATTGAAGAAAAGGAATTATGCTGTTGGAAAGTTTGTATAGAATGAGATAATCACCTAATACAAAATTATAAAATTAATTTTAAAACAAGATTATTTAAAATATTAACTAATGTATTTTTCATTATGTATATGTTAGGCTCAAAGACCAATTTCGGTCTTTGAGCGAAAAAAACGCTCACGACGTGTTCTGGTCACTACCAAAATGCCACAACGCGAAATTCATGTCATGGCTCTTATAAAAACGCCCACAACGCGTTGGTAATCATAGAAATACCACAAAGCAAAATTCGCGTCGTGGTCAACATACCAAACGACCACAACGCGTTGTGGAAATGAAGAAATTCTGAGCACTAGTTGCTGCAACCATAACACGACGGACAAGTCGTAAATTGTCGGGACGCCGGAATATGTTAGGCTCTAAGACCGAAATCGGTCTTTGAGCCTAACATATACATACATTCATGTGATTTAAAAATAATTTAATCTTAAAATACTATTTCAAATCATTCAGCTGTCAACAATACATGGTATCCATATGCAAATTAAGTCTTAAAATTTCCGCAGTTATTGATTCAAGCGTTTAACTCGCAAGGAACCAAGTTTGGCCAATTTTAAAGGGATAATGAAGTTGTTTATCATATGTTAATTAAATACTGCCAGGGCCTAATGGAGTCGTGTGTTTGCCGACAATTTGCGGCTCAAAAACAGGCCTGATTGTTTTTGCAAAGAACTTTTTTCTGCATAATTACTGTTTTAATTATTTTCTCTTTTGGCTGGTGTAAATTTAGTTAAGTGAATTTATCAAAGTTAATAGAAAGCAGAATAAAATCAGAAATTAGTTCGTGTTCATGTCACATTTGGTGTGGGAGCTATATCACACAAAATTACATAAATTGATTCAATTACAGTAAGTAGCTAAAGTATTGTGTAAGAGGGTATTTGACAACATTGAAAATATACTACAAATTGTGGTCATCCTAACAGATAATAGCGTAAAAAACATTGATTAATTTCACCTAGAAAAATGCAATAATTTTTGATTTTTTTTCTGTGATGAAAACGCTCTAATGTTACTGATGACGTCACTTGTCTGTAAAAAAATATGGCTTCAGGCGTTTGACACGACCATAGACTTAGGATCCGCAATTGATGGCTGTCAAATGGCTAAGGATATTAAAATGTTTACAGCTCACATAGCGAATTTTTTATGAAATACATTGTATTTTCTTGAAATATCAATGTAGTACGCTTATTACGTAATAAAGAATAATTTAAAATGGTTTTCCAAAATTAGTCAAGTAGCCTATTGAAACAAGTAACAACGGCTGCACCATAAGTACCATAAGTAAAAAAAAAATTTGTTTGTTGCCAAAAGAGTAAATAAATAAACAGTGTGTAAGCGACATAGATTTCGTACGTCTTACTTATTGTTTAGCTTTTAGGTTATCTGTCGGAAACACTAACCATATAATTAAAATTCACGCAAGATAAAAGCTGTTTTCCTTACGTTGCGCTGAGGTAAAGAATCAAGCTTTTCAAAATCCAAATAAGTAGAGATTTCCTTGATTGTATGTTAATTGAATACAGCCGGGTTTGGCTAATGGGATTCCGTAGTGTTTGCCGACAAGAGTCGTGGTGAGCGAACAAGGCGGTGACGTAATTGTTTGTGTAGGACCACGGACCGAAGTTATATGAAAGACATCGAGTACGCTAGTACTATTTTTTATTCTGTGCTTCGAGGGCCTGCTCTAAAAAGACGATATTCAGACGCAGTTCGTTCCGCTGCGTGATATTAGTAGCTTAGGAATAAAGTAAAAAAAAAATATTAATCAGATGGCGAACACGGCCGATTAACGCGAATACGTTTTCGTATTTAAAGCTCGGTGATAATAAGTGATTGGTAGAGTCCTAGAGATGGGGTTTAATTTGTCCAGCCCTCCTAAGGCTTGTTACTACTTGAACAGAAACGGTACCAGAACCACTACTGCTTAAACAGTTATTTCCAATACTACAATCAGCGGTGTTATTTTTAATGGAAATAATAATCCATGTTCAACGAATTTGAATAAAACGGAGCCATCTTGCGCGATCATATTTTGGAGCGCTTAGTACGTCTCGTTAAAAGAGGTCACGCCAATATTGCTCCCTTTCCAAATCGAATGAAAACTTCATAATTGAAATGCACAACAGTTGGATCTTTTCAATTACGAGGCCAATAATAAGAGAGGAATAGACCAAGAATTTTCATTGTTCCCTTAAGAACTGTAATTCAATTAGGAGCTTGAGAGCTCGTTTGCATAAGTTTACATTTTTAAGTATAATCGAGGGGTGCAAGTGAATTTTGACAAGTTGTCCTGACGTTCCTCGGGGATCTAATTAACCATCTAGGGGTAAATGAACCGTGGTAACACTAAAGTTTAAGCTAACTCGTGAGTCTCATAATTTTGGGTAATTTCAAAACACAATTATTATGAAGTGGTGGTGTTGACAGAAATAGGTACGATATGTGTTTTTTCCAAATATTTGTTTAAGTACTCTTTCTTTATTTGTCTTGCTACTGTTTAGTATACTTCTGCGAATAAACTGTAGAATATATTTCACCAGTTGAATTGCGAAATATATTAGATATCAAATAATAAACAAAGAAGAGTTTATTATAATTAACAATTAAAGAAGCAAACCAGGAATTTGTCAAAATAAAATTTGTCAATAATAAACATTGTAGGACTTACCAAGCTTTTAGGTAAAAACCATTATTTACTTTAGAATCGAAGAAAAAAGTGAATATGAACAAAAACGGAAGCTGATAAAATACTTCCATTGTTCTAAAGCGGATTAAAGTATTGTGTAAAACAATTTTTCCGAGTGACGCCTTTGTAAATTTATTTTTAAGATTCATAATCTCCCCAAGTACGTTGACTTTGAACACAAAAGAAGTTCTGTGAGGCCGTCATTTTGTTTAACTGTGCTTTTAATAAAGTTAATGTTGGGTCCACTTTATATAAGAAAGTGTGTCCCTTTTGGGAAATGAAGTAAAGTTATAATTCTAGCATTCTCCAAATTTACATATCCTCCATTAAATACTAAACTTGCATTCCTGATTGATTACAAAACACTGTCGTCGCGCGCTATGGAAAATTGTTTTAATTTCCTCGTGAACACATGTGTTTTGCTGATTCATTTGCCTTTTTCCGAGACAACTGACAATCGCCAGATCTAAATGGCTCTCATTGCAAATACGACGCGCCATGTCCAGAACGCGCGATGCTCGATGCCAGTTTCAAATGCAAAATTTTGTATTTGAATTTCAAAATAGCCATAGCTCCCAGCGGAAGCAAGTCGTGGAATACCGCCTCTCATGATTCTTCCTGTTACTCGAATAAAATAAGTTGAACGCTGTGACATCTGAATATCAATTTGGTTGACTTAACTAAAAATATTCCTTAGAGTTCACTTTTGCATGTTCCATTTAGTTACGTTGAGATGAAAGAATTTGAATTTCGAGAAAACATTACTTCGAACTTGCATCTTATTTTAAGCTGTTCGTCTACATTTGTGATAGTCTAGCTTGACTCTAGCTAGAGAGATATAACTTTAACTGCCTTACTAATAAACATTTATCCGCGATGTATACGGGTGATACAGCGAAATTTTGACTAATAAACCAATTTTGACAGTTCCGTGACATACGCCTGTTGTAACGAGTGGGTAATTACTATGGAAACTTAAAATGTCACTATACACTCACGGGACCTAGTTTAACTGATGTGTAAATACGTAAAATGAATAAAAATAAAGTTTTATGATTATTTCGATGTTGTTTCTAGAACAATTCGATAGGAGAAGTCTTTACTAGCATACAAGGCAATGAAACTGGTCAATCAGCCTACAATTTATATAAGAAACCGTATTACTGAAGACCTGTTCCTTTTTACGAATTAAGCAAAATAGATTGATTCTATAATCCCATTATCATTTTAATAAGACCACTAACAAACTAACCGTTGCAATGCTAGATCATATCTAATTTCGAATAAAAATGCACTAGTTTAAGTATTTTATTTTTGTTTAATAAACCGATTAAGGTTAATAAATAATAATCTATCGCCATTGGTAATGGGGAATGTCCGAAAAAAATCAAATTGGCTGAATATTTTTTTATAGGTAGGAATAAGCTCCCTTAGTAATAGAAACCAGTTTCAGAATTTTCGGTTGCGTAAAACTTTACTCTTCTCTCTTCGTCTTCACAAATGTACGAAAGTAACAGTAGAATGGAACTTATACCTTTGCCACCACCTGTCACAACCACAACATAGTATTAAAAAAAAGCTTCAATACAAAATCATCAATACAATATCAAAACTTTTTTTTAATACTATGTTGTGGTTGTGGCAGGTGGTGGCAAAGGTATAATTTCCATTCTGCTGTTACTTTCGTACATTTGTAAAGTCAAAGAAACTTTTTTTTTTTAAGTTTTACGCAACCGAAAATTCTGAATGCCCCACTGGTTGTGAACCCATGCTATAGATAGATAGACTCGCAACACCGAAACTAATTACACTCATCGTCTAATCGATGTCAGCAGCGGCATGCAGCAGACCAGCGAGCAGCTTGGGTTCGTGGCACGCGATTGTCAGCAGATCGTCTCGTGCAAATGTGTTGCGTTTAACAAACTGTACCACATTACACCTCGGCCACAACATCACCGCTCGCGTATCCTGCGTCTTGAGTCTCATTAACACTGCGTGCTGTCTCGATGACTGACAGCCTCCCAGCCAATCGTCGCGACCGCGCAGTGGTTGCCGAGACGCAAGACGTAGGACATTCCAGGATGTCACATGGCTGAGGTCAGTAGATGCAGGATTATAGTCCATGGGAACGTTCGTGGCACGCGTGGTCGTAAAATGTGCGGGAGTAGCTATATTGCGCCTTCCTCTGCACTTATAGGCCTTATGGCCGGGTTCGGACTCATTTTAATGGCACGCGCAACCCTAATGACTGACGTCACTGATGCGTTTTACGACCCCGCGTGCCACGACCGTTCTCACGGACTATGTATTATTAAGTACTAACCGATGTCGGCGGCAGCATGTAGTAGGTCAGCGAGCAGCTCAGGCTCGTGGCACGCGATGGCTAGCCGGTCGTCGTGCAAGCGTGCCGCGTCCAGCTCCCCGGGCGCGGCTTCCCGCAGCTGTAGCGCCACAGCCCCCTCGCCGCCGACGGCAGCGCTGTACATCAGCACCGCTCGCGGCGAGAACGTCGGCAGCGGCAGCCGCGTTGTATGCACCTGGAACAAAAACATTTTATCAGCAATTTTGTCTCTATCAACAACTTAAAATATTATTCAACTCATTTGGTATTTGAACTATCTTCAAATACCAAATGAGTTGAAAAATATTTTAAGTCAACGATTTCAATGCCTAAACGCAAATCAAGAAAAACTTGGCGTAGCTGTATCATTTTTTTTGTTGAAACAGTGCTTATAGTTTATTTCAATTAAGGCTCCGTTATGCGAAATCATTTGTCTCTGTCTTTTTCTTTACGTGTAAAGAGTATGGAAAATAACCTCACTTCTGCACTTTTTCGATGTTTTTTGTTGTTTTTAGGGTTCCGTAGCCAAAATGGCAAAAAACGGAACCCTTATAGATTCGTCATGTCTGTCTGTCTGTCTGTCTGTCTGTCTGTCTGACTGTCTGTCTGTCTGTCCGTCCGTATGTCACAGCCACTTTATTCCAAAAGTATTAGGGACTACATAGTTGAAACTTGGTAGGTAGGTGTATTTTGTGAACCGCTTTACGATTTTTATACAAAAATAAAAAAAATGAAATATTAAGGGGCCCCCCCTTAATAATACAAAATATATCACATTTTCTTTAATAGTCATTATATTAAGAAATACTTATACACAAAAGCCAATAATAATCAACAAAAAGCAACATTTTTCTTACAAAACGTTTTCAAAATCATGTTTGACTTCCGTATATTTTCGTCTTGAAAGTCATTTTGCGCGAGGAACTGCTGTTAACACTGGTAATAGAGCCGGAATTATCAAACTACTTAAAAACAAGCTGCAACGTCCTCTTCAATGGCTAATATGTCAACTACACGCAAATGAGTGAAGTTTAAGACATCTTTTTAGGGTTCCGTAGCCAAAATGGGAAAAAACGGAACCTTATAGATTCGTCATGTCTGTCTGTCTGTCTGTCTGTCTGTCTGTCCGTCCGTATGTCACAGCCACTTTATTCCAAAAGTATTAGGACTACATAGTTGAAACTTAGTAAGTAGGTGTATTCTGTGAACCGCTTTACGATTTTTATACAAAAATAAAAAAATAAAAGATTAAGGGAGGGCTCCCCATACATGGAACTGAAACTGAAAATATTTTTTTTCATCAAACCAATACTTGTGGGGTGTCTATAGATAGGTCTTTAAAAATGACATTGAGGTTTCTAAGACTATTTTTTTTTAGGTCAACCGTTTGAAAGATATATGCCGCCAAAGTGGTAAAATGTGTGTCCCCCCCCTTTAACTTTTAAAGTAAGAGGGCGAAAAATCTAAAAAAAATATAAGCTATAGATCTTAATAAATTCTTTCAACGAAAATTGGTTTGAACGAGATACAGTAATTAGTTTTGAGATATAGCACATTTTCCAAAACCGCAAATATAACTTTGTCATTCATACAAACACTGTAAAAAACAAAGTTATTTTTTCAGACGAAAAATGATAGCGGTATTAAAATATGGTACGGTATAATGTACCTACGGAACCCTACTGCGCGTGGCCCAACACGCACTTGGCTGGTTTTTTTCATCATTAACTTTAGCACAATTATCTATCTTGAAAAAAGTTATTGGAGCAACTGCACAGTACGTCAAAGTGTATTTTGATGTAGATAGGTTTCCGCTATTATTTACGCCAAAAATATGGCCAGCGACAAGCGCTATTGTCACATCATCTGTGAGGTTTATACGCAATTTAATACTTGTAGCTACTAAATAATCTCTTTAGCTTGCCGTATGTTTTTTTGTGGCTACATCTTTACGTAATAATTTATGTATTTAAATAAAAATCTTCTTAACTTGTCATTGGAGATAAAAGGCATAAAATCAATTACACCCTCACAAACTCATTTAATCTCCGCTGTCTAACAACGTATCACAACACTCGCTATAATGCAAAACGTATACCCCATTACGTCACTCCACACGAGATGCTGAATAAATAGTTGTTCGTGAGTAATTATCGGCGGGTATTGTTCGAGTAACGAGGACGTAGATTATAACGCGATTAAGGCCAGGCCTCGCGGGCCTTAATGGAATATGCCGCGCGAGGCCACAATGAAGCTGTCGAGGCCTACTCGGTTAAATGATTCGGTGGTCTTGTCAACACTGGCACAATATGAGTTTTGAATCAGGTGAGAATACACCTTCCACCTGTCTACTTGGTTATTATAATTGCTTTTAACAGTTACGTCAACATTAGGTAAGTTTTCTGTTTGTTACTGCAAGTCACACATCCTTTCTGCTAAATGTTATTTTTTAATATTTATCCTTTCATAATTTAGTAAGGAGAACCGGCACTCGTTATTGGTCTTATAATAAAGCCAATTTAATCAAGACTGCTTTATTTTTAGCGCATGTAAAAAAAAAGTTATTTAATTATGAATATGTTTTGATATGGTAACACTACGGAAACAACAAGTCATTGAAAAACATTCCGTGATCCATATTCAATTTTCAAAGGGCAGAAAAGTCACTATCAAACGTAAAAAAGTGGCAGCATACGATAATTATTTTATTTTTTTCTAAATTAAGAAAACGAATTGTCAATTTGTTGTCCGATTTGGCATTGATCTGTCATTTTGTTGACAGAAACCACAGACTAATAAATGAAAAAATGCAACAGGTTGTGAATTACAGATTTAAAAAAATTACAAAAGGCTGGTCTTCTTTTGTCATCACCTTAGCCCTGACACTTCCGCCACTCAATTAATTTGAGGTCGATGCATTACTACATCCTCTTTTCCATTTCATTCTGTAACCCGTCTTCTTCTTATTCCAAGCCAAGTAGCGAAATATTGTAAGGTAAGTACCTCTTTTTGTTTTAATCTAAGGGTAAATAGCAAAAATAGGCTCTCGAGTAGTCGGTCTTCTAAATACCTCAGTGTAACTTATAAATAAAACTTTTGTGAATTTGTATGAATAAATATTTATTTCATTCAGGTCTTTGATTATTTATATGTCTAATCAAAGATTCAGGTGCATTTCACTAATTTTCAAATCTGGGAAGGTAACTATCCAAGAGATAAATAATAGCGAATAATTTCAACTTAGTCGCTTCAAGCTGAAGTTGTTATTTTAACACCTCTGTTTACGTTGGCAACTCTGAAGGGATCCTAAACAGTGTTAGCGTCCCCGCTGACGGGCGATTAATCGCTGAGCGATTTTTTGTCGCTGAGAATAGAACATACGGAGTTCTATACGTAAACGCCCACGAGCTAGTTTTTGTAGCTGCGATAAACGCGGCGCTTTTTTGTCGCTGGCTAAGTAAAACCTTTGTCGTGTCATTTCGCGGGTGATTATCGCCGCAATTAACGCCGTGATTATCGCAGCTACAAAAAGTCGCCCGTGAGCGGGTTACACTTAATTTAGTTCAACTTCATCTTCGGAAATGCCTGCAGCTCTTAAATATTAATTACAGCTAGTTATACTGGTTCTGCCACAACGAATTCTTATTATTTTTTGGGAGAAAAAAAAGCAGATTTAACAAATGAATACCTATCCTTATTTATAGACCTAGTAAAAGATTCCGAAAACAACAACATAATTTACCTAAATAGATTTATTTTAACGATTCTTTATGTTGACTAGAATAATAATCTTGTTTTGTTTTTATTATTTGTTTTATTTTCTTCAAAAAGAGATTCTCGTACACAACTGCCCAAAAAGGGGTGTGCTTTTTGCTTCTATTGTGTTTTAACACTACCAACCCACCACAGTACGGGCTGTCACTAAAATTCACTAATTTGCATTACCAATGTGTTATCTTCATTTACAATGCAGATTTATCTCAAATGAACATTTTTGTCTCTAGAGATTAAATTTCACAGTTCAGTTTGTACAAAAAATATGTTCCACGCCAAACGTAGCCTGTGATGTTTAAATTATCACTTGATAAAACGTTTTTGGTAAGGTACCTTTTAATAGATAAGTAACTGACCGAGCGAGCACGAAGTGCGAGCGAAGCGTCTCTGCTTCAGCTTGGGCAAAAATTCTTTCGTATGTCCTTCCGGTGGCTGTCCGTTTGTTCTCCTCTACAGGTCGTATTTCTTAACCGATTCTCGTGAAAATTTGTGAGCAGCTTCAAAAATTATATTGATTTTTTTTTTATCAAGCCAATGTTTCTAAATTTTTCGAAATGGGGGAGATATGTAAAAAAAACGTATTTCAGTCCAATTTTCCGGCGCTGGCTGTTCTCCTCTACAGGTCGCATTTCTCAACCGATTCTCCTGAAACTTTCTGAGCAGGTTTGATAATTATATAGAATTTTTCAGTCGGGCCAGTTTTTCGACATTTTTTAAAATAACGGAGATATGAAAAAAAGACATATTCCAACAATTTCGAAAAATGATCAAAAGTATAACAAACCTTTTTTGTTAGCGGTGCACAAAATTTGAAAATAAATAAGGTTGTGGTCTGTGACAGAACCTAGGACTGTGTGTATTATTTGCATAGTATAGATAGATACTTTTTAGTTGCAAAACTAATATCTATTGGCTTCGTGCACGCTTTTAGCGCCACCTAGCGTGTTGCAACTTTGTTGGCTCTGACCTGACCGTTTTGACGTTTTGATATGTAATGGCGGCATTGTGACAAAATGTTAAAAAATACTATACATATTGTGTTATTAATGTAAATTTCAAAATTACTATGATTTGGGTGGACAAAGTGTTGTGAAATCAGTTTTGGTCATTTAAATTAAATATGGCAAGTAAGATCTATTCAAAAAGAGTGTTTTATTTTGGTTATATCAGGATTTGTTCACTTCTTTTTTAGTTGTAGATTTTGTAAAACAAGTGGATAAAGCTACTTTAATAATTTTACTAAGTGATAATAAACATATATAATTATTCCTGTATCGCTTGTAATAAATTAAATATCGTTTTCAAGCAGATTACAGAGCCTTCTTTATTTCTACTTTTTGCCACCATGAGCGCTGCGATCGATTATTATACCTTCGCACCCTCCCAATACTGTGTTATTTGTTTTTAATAAACATACCATTTAAGCTACTTTTTAACGCGAGGTCTACAGCTCACGGAGCCACTAGTAAATAAATAAGCGAAATACTGGCAACATTGTGGTAAACTTACGGCCGTTCGTAAATAACCTATCCTCCGGAGATAGGTCTACTATGGTTCAGTTATTTCCCGTCATTTGACAGAACTTTTCTTTACTACAATGCAATGAGGGCTTTTCAAAGTGACATTTAAAAAATAAAAAGAATAACTATTTGTCTCACTAGATGGCGTTGATGGAAAGAGAAGTGTCAAAATTGGCTTTTAATAAACGGCCTGTACCAGAGAGGCAAGTACGCGCTCGATGGCTGACGTCTGCCCAAAGAGAAACATTTTAGGGTTACATGTGTCTGCCTACTTGAGTACCCTTCGAAGCTTAGTAAATAAAATCATATTGACACATATTTTTATTAACAACATCTATCAAGCCTAAAGATTTTAGTCATTTGGAAAAGCCCTCATGAATTTGACAATAGAGTCAATAGACAGTGATCTGTGGCAAGGGATGTACTAAATTCATGTGTGTGGCAATTTCACTCGAGAATGTAAAAGGCAAAGAGTATATTTTACAGATTAAAATACATCGTTTTGTACCGCAAGCGCTCTTAAGTTGGCACTTCTGTTGTACATTGTTAAATTAGATTTACTGACAAATGAAGCATAAGTGGCATAAGCATCGATGTGTACATGATATTCAAAGCTATGTCTCCTTTGGTGGGATTAGACCGTGATAACATTTACAATGTATTAGAGGAAAATGTGTCATCTACCTGTTTAATATAAGACACAACAGCTGCATTAGCCAGGGTCCCCAATAATTGCGACGCTCCCGGGGCGCGCAGGTAAGCTGGGTTGATTACGACTCGATTATCCCATGCTTACTGCTGAAATGTCTCGAGGACCTTCCAAACTGATTTACTCTAGTGAATTGTCTTCTGAAGGGTTTGGTGCTACTGTCTATTGTAATAAGACAGAAGAGCGTAATGAAACCATTTTAAAGTAAACCTGTTTGAAAGCACGAGCCATTTTATTCATTGGTTCTGGAATTACAATTAATTATTATTGTCAGGTCATGATTGATGCTAAAACCTATCGACGGTCAATACCTATAAGTTTGATACGTTTTTGTGATAACTAAAAAAAAGTCTTATTAAAACACCACTATTTACAAACTAATCTAATTAAAATCTAATTATTAATTAAAATGTAATTAAATAATGACTTTGGTGTACCTCAGGGATGCGTAATGGGTCCACCATTATTTACATTTACATTGACAACCATAACTGCATACTGTTATTTGAAAACACGTAACTAAACTAAAACTGTGGGTCTACTGCAAGTGTCGTCGGCATCGTTATCGGTACATTGCTACTTTTATTTAGTAGGTTTTTTTTTTTTTTTTTTTTTACATTTAATGGGCTTACTCTTGGCCACATTCGAGTACCATAAGGCTAAAAAGAGGCGGAAGATGAAGCGAGCTTGCCCAGAAGCCTATTCACTCGGGCTTTAAATATCGCTGGGTTATATGCTTTCGAGAACTTGTGCCAAAAAGAAGTAGCAATGTGTCACATCCATCTGACAAATGAAGCCGATAGCGATGCAGACCCACGGCCACAGATTGCCGTAGACAAACCGCAGACATAACTAAGTATGTACAAACATAACCCTGGATACACTGATAAATGTATAACGACAAATGGCGGTAATGCACGCTCGGATAATTACAGCTAAGGTAGGTAAAGCTTGATTACACATCTTGATTAAGGCTCGCTGAATAGAAAACAGTGATTCAGTGTAACGAATTGTCTACTAACGATCTGGTTAGCGAAGATATTTAAGCGTAAAATATGGTCTGAAATTGTTGAGATCATTAGACAGTATTTTCTTGCTAAACATTTTTTTCATAAATTAGAAAAAATACTACAAAAAATCGACTCACCCGTAGCAGCTCATGCAGACGGGATTCGAAAAAGAAATAGACAATTTTTGCCGCTCCCACTGGCAACACGGTAGCATAATTGGTTAGTGCATTGGGCCGGAATGCCAAGGGTGCATGCAGGTTTGAATCCCATCTGAGCTGCTACGGGTCAGTCAATTTTTTCTAGTATTTTTTCTAATATAATATTTATCTTAATATAAAAATAGCATTGTAAATGCCTAAAATAAAAAATCAATAATAATACTAATTTTATTCAGCTTCAGATATTTTCGTAATATCACACTTAAAAACGATTTTTTAAAAGAATTAGAAATGATATGTTGATATGAAGGGTTTTTCTTTCATCTCTAAAGGTGCTAACACTTAAAGTTGAGAGCCGTTGATTAAGGCTGTTCCCTGCTGAGCGATAAATAACCGTAATAAAACAAAGCTTTACACCGAAGGAGGTGGGCACAATATTGTTTCGAAGCCATTTAAACGACCGACATACCTAGTTAGTTACTCTCTCACTACATCGTTGAATAAATAAATTATCAAGATAAATTTCCTAGAAAATGTCATCGCAGACCGCATTCGAAACTGCACTTTCTGCAGGGAAAAATATATAACTACTCGTAGCTAACCAAGACTATCACCAACTAAAATTAATAGAAACAAATTACCAAGCGTCAAAAAATCGTACTATAATACAATAATAGAACCTAATATTATACCTAACTATTCAGTCATTTAATTTATATATTATTATGTACCTACCTGTATCATAGAATACATAATAGTACAAGTGCTGTCTTAAATTTATTTGCATGTATTGAATAAGACATTTGAGTAATGTTGAGAAAACATCGTGTTTTTACCGGAATTTTGTGAAGTCGATTAACGACGACTAGATTAGTCGACTAACAAACACTACGAGAAATAGCTACGATCGCACTATACGGTTGCTACGAAACGTTCCTTTCCTATGCTACGCGTTGAGCGGTTTCTCGTAGTATGTAGATATTCGGTCAAAACAACTAGGTAGAGCATAGATCATAATATTATGTTAAATAAATGTTACGAGTATATTATAATCTGGCAAAAACTGCTACGGTCTATATTGTTACAACAAATATGTACTTGCTATCTACACTACATACCGCTATAAGCCTGGCGTTAGTGTGGACTAATGGAATTTATAATGTGATGATTTAAGACTATTTGACATTTCAGAAATTTAATTCGCAAGTGAAACATAATATAGGAAAAGTCTAATTAAAAAAATATAGTTACCTACTGATACTTTTACTTTTAATTCATATTCTACTTATAATATAACGCATGTTTTTATATGAAAAACGTCTTTTGGGTTGGCATTGCTTATACATTGCTGTTACCAGACCTTATTTTATTATGTTCTAAATATACCCAACCAATTAATTTATCGCTAAAGAACATTGCTATATTTACCTGTTTAGAATTTGACTATTATTTAACACCTAAGTAATGAGGTATAATGGACCTTATTTTTGGTACAATAAACCACAAAATAGGTCGGTACTGTCAGCCACACCGCTCCCCTGGGCGTGAGCTGCTGATTACGGCACAATTATCCCCTGTTGGCCGGTAAATAAATATGCTAGTACCGTACGTATTTTAAATTGGACATGTTAATACGATGGGGAATTGCATAGTTTTGACTGTGGCACAGGAAGTGTTCGCTTTTTAAAATGCTACGAGACTGTCTTTTGTACACGCACCTTTTTTATTTGTGCTGGAAATGATCTTTATACATAAGTAGTTATATAACTATTTAACCGGTTGTGCGGAATCGTTATAGGTTTCATTATCGTTATAATATGTAAGAGCGTATGTAAGAGTTTTTTTTAGCGATAAATTTTATTTTCGATATTTTTCCCGGAAATCGTCGTTTAGTTATTGAAAAAAAAAACTGTATTACCTACTACATCGATGATTACATTTATTGATGAATGGTATGGTAACATGTAGAAGGCTGCTTGTTTTAACTATTGCCAAATTCATTATTTAGATAAAAAAAAAGTTTGTTTATTTTCCCATCACAAATAAAGGACTTAAGTGGTAATTAGAAGCTACACATGGAAGGTTACTAAATTTGTGATGGACTGGTGCCCGAAGTAGGTTTCAGAAAAGAAACCTGTGACACAGGTCACCAGGCCCACCCACAGACAATAGTTTTACCGTATGCAGTATGTAACTTGATACTAACACCTAGTACAAGACGGTAAACAAACTAGTAATATAATAAGTCTATGAACAAAAGTAAATTATAATTACAGGTAGGTATGAAACTTGATCAAAACAATGTAAACTAAACTATAGTAAATACCCCAAAGCTAAGATGTATAATGTGTGAGTGAAAAAAAAATGTGTGTGTAGGTGAATGTGTGTTCATGTTTGTATGGGTGGTGTGTGCATGAGTATCTGTGGGAGCGAGAGATATATACCGGCTCGAAATCCAATATTTAATATAAGTAGGTACTTAATAAAATAAAATAACATTCACATTTATTATTTGCATTTAAATTAGAATTAAATTATTTCAGAATGATGAGTAGGTTTTCAGTCGCGTCGTAAGAAATTTAGTCACAGTACGTTTGCAGTTAAAACTCAGAAGTGGATAGATATTAAGAGAGGCATTAAGTCTATTATAAAGTAGTGGTCCGAGACAGTCAAAGAAATGATGAGCAAAGGATGTTCTGACAGCAGGTGTGTTACACACTTGGTGTTGGCGTCGTTTGCCTTCTAGCAATTTAGGGTTATACGGTAGCTGTGAATGCTGTTTAAGTACCGTTTTAAGAATATAAGTTTGCCTAACTGAGAGAATATTCCAGTGTGCGTAGATCCCGATGGTAGGAAAACGGTATGGGAGACAAGCAGCTAGATTCGTTATTTCATAATATTTCCTGTGGGTAAGTGAGAAAGCTATGTGATTGCAATTTTGTTGTTGTGACACCTAAAACAACTACGAGAATATGATTATCTGGTGAATTTTAAATTGTAAGCGAAAATGGAACATGAATTCCTAATCTAAATAGTTTTTATTTAAATAAAACGGAAAAGATATATAACAACCCACACCGTAGTATTCTTTTAAAATACCTTTTCAGAAATAATAACATCTTCGCAGCCTTAAATATTCTAGGTAGAAACGGCACTTTACCGACAAGCCGTAATAATAGGCAAAGACATTTTAAGGTGAAGTGACGCGAATATCATTGCAAAGTAATAAACTCAAACTAATAACAAACTATAATACAACTATGAGGCTCCAAATATTCTGGAACAATACTTTGACACAACACGATGTTTAAATTATTTATTACTCGCAAGTGTTTCGAAACAACATTTACTGAGAGTAAATCAACAATCAAGCTAATAATGATTCCTCGCGATTGTTAAAAAAACAATAAGTACTACAAAAATCCGTACTCTGAATATTCGTATAGCCAACGAAATTATGAGGGTATGACTGGGCTTTGTTGGTAAAACAATAGAATGTAATTAACCGAAAACAACGAGTCAATAATAGAGTAAACTTGCCGAAACGGGTCTGGTAGCGGGAAACGACGGAGCAAAAAACGCGAGAATATTGGGAAAGTGCTTATATGTGGGAACACAATCAGTCACGCGATCACTGAATATCATGAAAGGGTGTGCTTTGATATGGAATGTTTATTTATAATATGCAGACATTATCGAAAATAATTGATTGAAAGTATTTAATAGAACCAGGGTACCTAGTCCATTACAAAAATAGAAATAGAAATATTTAGTCGCTTATAAACATGCTATGATATCGAACAGATCTTAAGTAGGTGTAACATTGTTCTGCATGTTTTGCCAGTTGCCAGGCATGCAAAAATTCTATAATCATGTCATTCATTATTAACTTTAAAATGCACCTACATATTTCTATAATTAATAATTAAATTGCAATTCAAATGTCAATTAATATTGACATATCTACTCAATCATTCAAAATATTATGGTATTAAATTACTGAAATATCTGGCTACAAATTTGACAAAGTAAAATACCTACACAAGGACAAGGATATATTTTGTATAG
The DNA here is from genome assembly GCA_943789525.1 of Agriphila geniculea. Classification (NCBI taxonomy): domain Eukaryota; kingdom Metazoa; phylum Arthropoda; class Insecta; order Lepidoptera; family Crambidae; genus Agriphila; species Agriphila geniculea. The sequence continues at coordinate 17,142,538 of OX038883.1, read as the reverse complement.
TGGTTTACCTTGCATTTATACACGTGTTGTAGGGGTACAAGAAGAATCATCAAATTAGCTTCTGCCGGATATTCCATGTAGGAGCGAATAACGTATCGTACTTGTTACCAAAAAAAGCCTTAAAAACAAAAACAGCATCAATACTGTCTCTAAAAAGCAAGAAATAACATTAAAATCATTAGATACGAGATACGCATATCAATTTTAATAAAACACGTCTATTGAAGTCGGGTCGGGCTGGAGGACAACTTTTTTAATTCTAAAAGCCCAACCCGACTTGTTAAATTGTGTTTTATTAAAATTGATATATGCGTATCTCGTATCTAATGATTTTAATGTTATTTCTTGCTTTTTAGAGACAATTTTGATGCTGTTTTTGTTTAAAGGTTTTTTTGAAGGAGGTTTTTCATTTTTTTAAAAGCTTTTTACCCGACTGCAAGAGGGTTATATTTTTGGCGCGTATCTTGTATGTAAGTTTGTATGTAATATTCTTTATTACCTCATATCTTTCAAACGGCTGAACAGATTTCCATGATTAACATATCGTTAGATTTGTCTCGTCAGCCCAAGTGTTCTTAAGAAGGTGGCGTTATAAAAAAACCAACATGGCGGCTGTACGGTGCTATTATACGTAGTGGAAAAAAAATTTTTTTTTAGAATACTGCAATATGGGTGTCAAATTAAAGGGCTTATTATAAGGATTTCAAGTGTATCATATAAATAATAACTAAAAATAAATAAATAAAAAAAAAATTAAAAAAATTTAAAAACCCGCCTGCCTAAAAAGACAAGTCAACTGAAAAGATGGAAACAAGATTAAATATTAAAGGCAACATTATAACATGCAGTCGGAGGCATATAACTCAAATCATTCATAATGTCACTTTCTTTATGCTTGCCTCCGACTGCATGTTAAAATGTTGCCTTTAATATTTAATCTTGTTTCCATCTTTTCAGTTGACTTGTCTTTTTAGGCAGGCGGGTTTTTAATTTTTTTTAATTTATTTATTTTTAACTTATTTGTGGTAGGTATGTAAGAAGATATTTTGACAATAGAATAAGAAGAAGCAGCTTTAAAATATTTAAATTTGATATTTTAGCATTCACATAGCTATTTTTATTTTATAATACAAAATGATACCCTTAGTAGAATAACTCGACTCGCACGAGATTATATTCTCAGGCAGGAATCAAATCCACGACCTTTGGAATTCCAGTTGGCCTGCAATTGTGGAGGTTAAGCAACTTTGGCAAGGGTCAGTCGTGGGATGGGTGACCAAAGTGTATTATCTTGATCTCCTCCGTGCTTCAGAAGGCACGTTAAGCCGTTAGTCCCAGCTGCATTTGCACTTATTAATACCCACCAATCCGCATAAGGCCCGCGCGGTGGGTTATGGCCCATCCTCCTCATCAATCCGTAAGTAAGGCCTGTATCTCAATAAAAATTGCTGATGCGAAACCTTTCAATACCTTAATGCAATCACTAGTACACTATCCTATTTGATTTTGAAGAATTCTCACGTGTATCTTCGAAGTCCAAGGTCCAATGCCAATGAAATTAACATGGAACAACCCTTAAGGTATGCCCTTTTCAACAAAACAAGAATCATCTAAATCGGTTCATAAACAAAGAAATTATGTCTGTAGAGCCGTAAAAACTCGTGCAATGGTTAGCTAAAAAAATACAGTGTTTTCAGAATTACTCAAAAACTGCTGAACCGATTACAAATTTTCAAAAAATGAGACTAATTTGGAAGCAAACCTAACAAAGTAACGTTTAAATCATTTCAATCGGTCTAACCGTTTTCGAGTAATCGGTAAACATACAAAAAAAAAAATATACAGATGAACATAGAACCTACTCCTTTTTTGAAGTCGGTTAAATATACTCTACTCACACGAAAAAGGTCGTAAGAAAGTCATAACGCAAAAAATAGTGCACATCACATATGTAAGTACTCTTCGGTGAACTGGACACATATATACATTTGAGCAATAATCAAATTTCATCTCAGATATCGACATAGCGAATGTCATCAATCTAGGATAGGCGGTACATTACCATGATTGCAAACGATTTCGATGTCAACTCGGCGTGCGAACGTTCCGCCACGGTGATTTGAGAAATCTCATCTGCTTTATGCATTAGACTCATATCAAATTAGGGAAATCGAACACATTTACGCAAATTGCTCTGGATCGGGCGCTGAGAAGGCGGGCCGGCAGATTGACAGTAACGCAAATGGAATCGGGTGCAATTTTTCGACTTTACCTAAGTTTCACTTGTCATTACTTTTCAAAAACATATTTTCGTACGTAATTTTTAGTCCTCGAGCCATATTTTAGTATATTTTTAGATTTTAGACCAACCAATTTAGTGCAAAATCACACCCCGGACACTCCAGACAACCGCGCTATTATAAACAGATGACGTCATATGACGTTTTTTAGACGCGCAACTGTGTAAGTAGGGCTACCGTGTAGTTTGTATTGTATGAGCAGCGTTTAATTCATAATTCGAAATTTTTGGTAGGTAAATGAAGTTACGACGCATTGCTTTGAATGTTAAAATAAGTTGACATTTGACAAACACGACTAAAAGAGCATTAGATTCGGTATACGAACTAGCGGGGTGGGGTGAGGTAATTGATTCTGGGGCGGGCGGGGCGGAGTGTCCTTTCTGTACGGTAGTACTTACATCTATTCTGTAGCAAAATGTAAAAAATTACTGAAAAATAGTCCAATTCCCTTTAACTTTTTACTTTAAAATATAGGTAATACCTACGAGTTGAAAAGATTTTGAAAAGCGATTGTTCATTGTTCATGTCCTTCATACAAGTGGTAGCACAAATTGAACAAGATCGAGCAGCTATGTAATACAATTAAGGGCTAGGAATTCGGCTAAATTGTATTTACTATCATACATAAGAGGGTGCAGAGATTAGGCGTGCATTGTCGCCCTAATATCACAAAGCGAACATTAATCGGACATGATTTAGAAATTAATAATGTGAGCACGAATCAGGGATGATTTGCCGAGTGAGTTATCTTAGTATTATATGTGTGATTTAGGGTGAGTAGTGATTTACACTACTCAGCCTAAAACAGGCATTTATATTATTTGATACGATTGGTACTATGCGAGCCAAATAAGAATAGGACTGTCAAAACAGCCAATTTTGTTTGCGTTTCACTTCCACTTTAGGGGTGTTGCATGTGCAAGAAATGGAAAAAAGATCAAGATTGCCGTTTGACAGTACTATTCTTATTTGGCGCGCATAGTACATGTTTTTTATTTGGAGCTAATAAAAGAAGCACGTGATAACTTCTAAGACTATTAATTCGTTAATTGTTGCAAGCAAATCTTTTTTCAAAATCTAAGACTATTTACAGAGAACTCTTCTCAAAACGAATCTTCTATTTATACACGAAAGTATAAGTGAAAACGTGAAAAACAATCTTATATAAGTTGTCACACGTCAATACGCGGGACGAGGCGAGAAAAATGGATTCGTCAGTATTCCGAGCGAAAAATAGGGCGATGTTTTTTGTGGCCGGCGACACTGGGATGCCCCAATTGTTAGTATTGGTTTGCGGGTGACGCCTCAATTCCTTTGTGACGAGATTGAACAAAACGTTCGGTAAATTATGATGCTAACTATGGAATATTCGGATGTTTATAAGGTTCTGCGGTCTGTGCGTGATTTGACCTAGAAACGCTTTTTCAATCTCTACACAATAGGCATTGACAAAAATGTGTAAGCGACTTTGTTTTATGTACTTCCATTCCAATCCCAATAGAACCTTAACTTTACTAACTTACATAACCTAGGAAGTAAATAAAGTTTATCTTAGGGAACGACGTAAATAAATGTTAAACCAGTTAAAGCGACGAGGTTTTAAGACAAGACAAGAATGACTCCCTGCTATAGATGGATATTTCAGTTTATAATGTATACAAACCTTATTTTTGTCGGAAAAAAAATTCGTAAGTTCGTTCGAAATGTCTGTCCCTACAAGTTTATAAGATTAAACAGCAAAGTACAATAAAATATTGCACATAAAATATAGCTGTAAATACGATGACCAGTCACATAATATCCCACGAGTAGGCTTCACCGAATAAAACAATGCTTGCATTATTGTGTTTGAAATTGCATTTCAGTGATGGAACAAAAGCAGGATTTGTACCTTCGTATTTCACTGCAACGAACAACCAACGAACTGACGTCTGATGGTATAGGGTTACCCGATATGCCGAGTTTCTATGTGAATATTTACGGTGAAGCCAGATGAGAACCATAAAAATCAAATTATTTTTTATATTTCTCATCTAGCTTCACTGATATCAGATCAAAGGTCCTATTAAAAAATAAAATCGCAATAGTCAAACGATGATTGTCCTACTCCGTGACACTCTTGACGAATAGATAAAGGTAAGTACAAAAAAAGTAAATCGAACGACGACATCATTTTATTATTGATATTCTTGTTTTGTAATAGGTCATCTGAGTCAAAATTATTAACGATATCTTATTACTATGTAAGTTAATATGTTAAAGAAATCATTCTAAATCCTACAAGAAACGCTAAAGATATGTTAGTTTATTGTGTGCAATCAACCTACATACTATTACTTTAATTTATTTATAGTATGTTTTGGTTCTGAAGTAAATTGTAAAAATAAATAAATAATGGAAGGTAGTTGTTTAAACTAAAGTTACTACGCCTTTAAGAGTATCACTAACATGCACCTATTAACCCTATTAAACTACAGATTTATTAAATACCAATGTAAACATTCCCCCTTATTAATAACCGAAGAGTAAGTTCACACGTAGTTTAACCAAAAAAATGAAAATGAGGCTTTGTGACATCTAATGTGAGGAATAATATTACTAAGCAATATTTTTGGTTAAACTGGGTGTAAACTTACTCTTTGTTGATTAATAAGACCAGTAAGTTTACCTGAAATAATAAAATTACTATTAAATAAAACTAAGGCGTACTCCAAGGATTAATACAGTCTGAAAACTCCGAAAGAACAACATAATTCCCAAAAAGCTTTGATCGTTAGATAACCGCATACCCTAGTACTTGTAATTCTAGGTCCGGCGTTTCAGTGTCTTAGCGGGTTTATGATTTGATCCCAGTTTCTGCTCACGTCCACAATTTATAGAAGGAACTTCGATTGATTCAACGGTCCAATTGAATTTGTATTTTGATGATTTTATTTCGATAAATTGATTTTAACATTTCATAAAGAGCAGATTTTCATTGTATTTCTTTACTTAAAATTGATTTAACAAGGGACTAACGCTACGTAATTTTTTTTGTTAAATTTAAATGCGACATTATTATAGGAGTATTTTGAAAATATTTATATAGGTATTTATATTGTGCATTGGTTATTTGAAGTATTTAAGGACGGAATGTATGCAACAAAAACTTTAAATATTTTATACACTTTTAAACTTTCTCGTTACATTTTATTCAATTAAGAACATGGTATTAAACGCGATTAAACATATGTGTTTAATCTACGTAAATATTTTTAATGAAAGCGTCGTTTTAGGGTTCCGTAGCCCAATGACAAAAAACGGAACTCTTATAGATTCGACATGTCTGGCTGTCTGTCTGTCCGTACGTATGTCACTGCCACTTTATTCCGAAACTATTGAAATTACACAGTTGAAACTTGGTAAGTAGATGTATTCTGTGAACCGCTTTACGATTTTGATACAAAAATAAAATATAAAAATAAGTGGGCACCCCATACCACGGAACACGGAACTGAAACTAAAATTTTTTTTTTCATCAAATATATACTTGGAGGGGTCTATAGATAGATCTTTAAAAATTACGTTGAGGTTTTTAAAATAATTTTTCTCAAAGGTTTGAAAGATAGTCATACACTTCCAAAGTGGTAAAATGTGTGTCCCCCCCTCTCACTTTTAAATAAATGAGTGAAAAATCTAAAATATATATGTTGTAGGTAGATCTTAATACACACTTTCAACGAAAGTTAGTTTGAACGACATATATTTAGTAATTTAAAAATATAGCACATTTTCACAAAACCGCAAATATAACTTTGTCATTTATACAAACACTATAAAAAACAAAGTTATTTTGGCAAATAATATATTTTAGTGGTATTAAATAAGGTAGGTATAGTATATGATAACTACGGAACCCTACTGCGCGTGGCCCGACACGCAATTGGCCGGTTTTTACTATAGTGTTGCTCTTGAAAATAAACTAAGTTTATATTTGTTAAAGACGATAATCATAATTTCTTATTACGGATATTCATCTTTACTGCATGTGGTTTATTTAATCTGGAAAACTATTGTGGTCTTCATGACGAACAAAATATTGCAAATACATTAATAAAAAAAAGTATTTTGAAGAAACACTACTAACGCTACCAAAGTTAACTCCAAGTACAGTAACTTTGCTTTTCCTGTTTTCATATGAAAGCCACTAAAAATAATCAGAGCCGTGCTCAGTCTGTTCAGCACAAATAACGTTTATAAATAAATAACTTCCATTAAAGGCAAATTTTCCAGTGTATGGTGGTTGGCGCTAGTTAAGCCGACTACACACGGCTGACACAACCAACGATTTTGATTGGGTTCGATAAAAATTAAAACTTTTTGTATCCTAAAAGTATTAAAATTACTATTTTAACGAAAAGTTTGTGTACAACAAAATATGTTTCAACCTATATGGAAGTTTTTTAACCATACTGTTTTGACCCGAATCTAATGGACAGTTAATATTTAAACGGGAATGATTTAATTTCTGTCGTTATAGTACATTAGCCCATAGAACATTTAAATCACCAAGAAGGTTACCGTTTGCTGTTGTGATATAGTTAATTATTACGAAATTATAGATACTTTAACCCAAGTTTTACAGATCGCAACCCGCCGTAACCTATATTTGTATATCTCCAAAATTGTTTATTTTTATTTTTCGAGGTTTACCACATAGTTTAGCTATTGTCGTATTCTACAGCTTGGTTTGATTGCCACAGATAAAAGTAAGACTATAAAAAGTAGCCATACACAGATTTAAGACCTGATGAAAATGGTTGGATTTTATCTGGTCTTAAATCTGTGTATGATCACTTTCCATAGTCTTACTATTATCAGTATCAAACAAAGCTGTAGAACTCGACAATAAATAAATAAATAAATAAATAAATATAAATAAATATTTGACAACATCACATACATTGCTCCAATCCCAAAGTAAGTAGCTATAGCACTTGTGTTATGGAAATCAGAAACAACGGTGGTATGACACACACCCAGACCTGAGACAATATTGAAAAGTTCATTTTCTACATTGACCCAGCCGGGGATCGAACCCGGGACCTCAAGAGATGGTGACGCCTTGAAAACCGGCGTGCGAACCACTCGACCACGGAGCTCGTCACAATAGCTAAACCATGTGGTAAACCTTGAAAAATAAAGAAATATCATTTTTGGAGATATACAAATATAGGTTACGGCGGGTTGCGATCTGTAAAACTTGGGTTAAAGTATCTATAATTTCGTAATAAATAACTATATCACAACGGCAAACGGTAACCTTTTTGGTGATTTATATGTTCTACGGGCTACTGTACTATTAATTTTATTATTTATTCCTTGACTTGACCTTGAGTGCTAATGCAAATGTTGTTTAGAACCAAAACAAGCCAGTTTGATATATCTATCTCACGATAAAACATATATATTCTCAGTTAAGACAATCAGTTTAATTGATATCGAACCAGGCAGATCGTGTGTGACAGTTTAGCTTCGCCATTGCCGCCTAGTAAGGCTTTACGTACCGATTAATTGGGGCTTGCTATATCGATTTTGTATTACATTAAGCCGGCAGAACTTACCGATATTAGTCAGTTGCAGATGGTACTCATTTATTCAAATTGCTTTATGTGCGGTGGTGGGGATTAGTGCTCTGTATATTAATGGCACAGGGGTAAAAAAAAAGGAATTTGATGGTCTAGAAATGCATCTTAACCAACAAATCAATTGAATCATTTTTAGAGTGTGATTAAAAGAGAAATAATTATTAAAAGTTCCACATTTCTGATTCAAAACCATCTATGGAGAAGCTTCATGTTCAAAATGCTTTGTTTCATTTTAGCATATTTTACATTATGTATAACAATACTTACTTACCTCTATTTGTAAATCATAATACCAGACTAGATTTTGGAAATACAAAAGGAGTAACTCTTGTAGTTTGTAATGTTATATATTTTATAATGTTCTTAAAACAATTTAAAGATTTAGACCTAGCAGTAACATTTTTATCGAATCAAATATGGGTAGTATTTAATCAGGTAAGAATAAATTCCCATTTTGGGTATCAAAATACTGAAAATGGCGTACTGAAATACTAAGTGGGCGACGGACTGTAGGGCAACTACAAATGTTGAAAATGGGTGACTTTAAAATACAAATTGAGATATCTATCTATATGTCTATTTGGGTGACAACTTTAGGGCAAACAAAACATTTAATTTTTTTTATACATTTTATTTAAAAAAAAGTGACTATTATTCAGCTTAAATCAGTTTTATAGTTACCTACTTGGTATTAGTTGCCTACTCAGTATTTTTGTCACTCATTTAGTATTTTCACTGCTAACTTAAATAATTTATCTCCCACATGTAGTCGCCCGTTTTAGGTATTTTTTTGTAATCCAAACTTTGTCGCCCGTTTGGTTATTTTATCACCCAAAAAATAAACCACTGCCAGGTTTAGTATTTAAGTATCCCATTAACAGTCGCCTTTAATTATTTGTGTGGATCTGAACTGAGAGCCCAAATTTTAAATCATTGCGAAACAAATTGAAACTTATAGGGGAGTTAATAAAAATATCTAAAAACCTGAAGCAAACCTTCTAAAATATCTAAAACGTGAATTATAGCTTTTATAACCAAATATGTTGGGCCCTCAACCCAGACGGTTGCAATAAGAAGCATAGCATAGATCCAAGATTCCAGTCACCCAGTTAATTTATTCCCATCAAATATTTGTATCCTAAGTTTGAGAAAAAATTAGAAGTGGGCATAAACTAACTGTCGCTCTTGTTTCGTTCCCAAAGTCATTCGACCGTAAAAGCGCTTGTAATAACCCAGTTTGACTTGAATTTACACCTGTTATTGCCCTAGAGTTCGCATTCGACTCACAAAATATCGATACAACAATTCAATTGGAACGTAACAAACATTGTTTCGTTATTGACACTTAATATTTGACATCGACTCGGGCCCAAATTGGATTACGAAAGTCACTTTATGATATCGAATCAACGTCTCACCGATGTCTTGCTGTCGACGTTAATATTAATGAGTTTTGGATCGACAGACTGTCAAAACTGCGGTCTTGGGGCCCAATGAAATTTATATGAGCTCCAAATTTTTAGTGTCACTCAGAAATAGTTTCAGACCTGCGAGTTTTGAAAGGTTCTGGAATGGCGACCGCGCACCGGACGACGCTCCGTGGGTAGGCCCCCTACCCAACAAGGTGGACCGACGATCTGGTGAAGGTTGCGGGAAGTCGCTGGATGCGGGCAGTGCAGGACCAAACGTCGTGGAGGTCCTGGGAGGAGGACCATACCCAGCAGTGGGTGTCGTGCGGCTGATATAATGATGATGAGTTTTGACATTGAAACAGAAGTCAAACTAAGTATAATAATAATTATGTAGTTAATATAGCTTAAAAATAGAGATTAATAGATTTTTGCCCTGTTTTAATTTATATAAGATTGATGGAGTCTCAGAGGAGGGTGAGGGTTTGTTCTGAAGTTGCAAGCGTAAAAATATGTTCGGTAATAGACGTGTATTAATTACACAGCAAATATTAAAAAAAAGAAATAATACAGTCACTTATGAAACTTTTTTGAATAGCTTGCTTTGTAATGATTTCGTATAACTTACAGCTGTTTTTTATTACAACAAAGCCTTCACCTGTACGCATCGAACGCTACTTACGCATTGCATTAATAAATTTTACTAGGTAGGTAAGTACCTATTCTTTTTAATTATACAAGGATAACGATTATTTTGTAATACAAGTGCGTACATTGATTCGCATCGTACCGAAAAGGCAGAATCAGTTTCATTTGTTTGCTGCGAAGTTTATGATGTTAGTGGACGCATTTTTTCTTTGTTCTGTGGTGAACGCTTACCATACAAGTATTTTTTCAGACTATACCTGGTTAGCTACATTGCTAACACCTCGTGCAGATTAGGAGACCGCAAAGTCATCATGCACGTCGTTATGAAAAAAGGGCTTGTATATTAAAACCTTTGTTACATTCTTTACTTCGTCGGATTTCACATCCCTCACCGACGAAAATCCAACTCGGATTCGTCGGTGAGAGAGTTCTTCCATATACTCACTGATTTGACAGTCAACTCTTAACAGCAGACAGTTGGCTTTATCACGCGGCCATAATCCATTTCCCATTACTTGGGCGGCCGAAGCCTGTAAAATATTCCGCAAACATTGTGTGCCAAAGAGATTATTTTCATTGGAGCCCGCTCTTATGTACCTACCTTCCATATTTATTAACCTTTTGTTTTTCCGGTTTGTTTTGCTTTGCTTTAATGTATTGGTGAATTGTTGATATTTGGATCTTCAATTTAATTTAACGGCAAAGATATAAATAGCTGAAGAGTTAATATTACTATTAAAAAGTCTGGAACGGGTGGTAGGAAAATATAGACGATTCAAAAGTACTTAATAATTAAGTTTATTTGAATAAAGCTTTTTTTGACTTTGACTTTGACATTGCTAATTAAAATGTAAAAGTTAAAATTTGAATTTCAAAGTCAAATATGAAAACTTCTTTTGTTTACAATATTAATCTTTTGCACACCAGTGAGCTGATTGATTCACTTTTATGGTTGTTTTATTATTTTAAAGATCTTTATTTTAAAGTATCACCACCTTTCTTCAGCTAAGTCACTACTATCATCGACTATTACCTAATATTCATCGTGTCCTTTCGATAGGAAAAAATATATACAGAACAGAATCTTGGCACACCCCACAGAACAGATAATAAGGCCGCTGACTCTGCACATTGACGCGTACAGGTACGCACAAAAGCTTTCCGAGAAAAAGCGTGCCGCAAGAAAAATAACGATGCGAACGTTAAATCACAGTAAATTTGAGTCTGAAACACAATAACTCAGCGGAACGTAGCCATAACTGTCACAAACATTGTTCAAATGATTCACGCATTGGGTAATATGATGTTTTTCCGAGGAATTCTGCCGCAAGAAGATCGCAGGGATGCGGAATCGCGCCCATTGTCATTGTATCGCGATGGTAAACCCTTTGGTAAACAGTGCGTTTCGGAACATGTTGTTACTTAATTAAAGTACATGTTTGTTTTGTAATATGATAGGGGTTTTAGGAATCTTATTTCATGAAGAATTTTTGATGCAATGGTTGAATTAGACTTTAGTAAATCAGTTTATTTTTGTACTCTATTGAAATGTAAGAGTTATTGTATTACTAACGTAAAATATGCTATGCTATGATCACACATGAGCGTTTCATTTCATTAGATTTAATCTCGTTTCAGTTTAATCACTCGTTAGATGAGTGCAAAAAGTAAAAAAAAAGCTTAAACCTCGACAATGGGGAATGTCCGAAAAAAATCAAATTGTCTGAATATTTTTCTATAGGTAGGAATAAGCTCCCTTAGTAATAGAAAAAAGTTTCTAAATTTTCAGTTGAGTGGAAAAAAAATTAAAAAATGAAAGTCTCTTCGACTTCACAAATGTACGAAAGTAACAGTTGAATGGAAATTATACCGTTGCCGTTAACCACCTGTCACAACCACAACATGGTATTAAAAAAAGTTTCAATACAAAATTACAAAACTTTTTTTTAAATACTTGTTGTGGTTGTGGCAGGTGGTGGCAAAGGTATAATTTCCATTCTGCTGTTACTTTCGTACATTTGAAGTCGAAGAGACTTTAATTTTTTTAAATTTTTTCACGCAACCGAAAATTCTGAAACTTTTTTCTATTACTAAGGGAGCTAATTGTTACCTATAGAAAAATATTCAGCCAATTTGATTTTTTTCGGACATTCCCCATTCATGATTAAGCAGAATACTCGGTAAGAGCAGACTATTTTAATAATTCTCGCTGTAAATAAGGTACCGCTATAAGTCGTAACAGTCGTAACGCAGACACTCGGAGCGCGTCACGCACTAAATCTAAGAGGAATTGAATCAAACGGCTCTCGCGACGGGCCCCGCGATAATGCCAAATTTATACGCGCATCCTCTCTTATCCCGCACCGCTCGAGTCACTCTGTGAATTTTTAATTTAATTGCTCTCAAACATATTCTCCGAGAGTTTTTCGGGTGATTTCGAATCCAAGGGTCTCCCCTACCCTCGTGTACGTTCTTAGTCGTGAGCTGGTTAAGCGATTAAATCGAAAGCTTAAACAAAAACCGATCGGTTGATTTACGAAACTTTTTCACTTTAATCGTTTTATCCTCGAACGAATGCAATTCCATTTCATTGATAATTCTTTTACAAAGTTTTAGCTCTAACGTTGGACTATTAGACACGCCGAGGCGATTAATGGCGTAGTTTTTGTTTAGTTCTTGGCTTAATAAATGGTTTAATGGTTTTATAATAAAGAGGAATGGTAAACTTTGTCTATTCGTATGCAAGATAATAGAATTTATTTGTCGTCTTACATTCGCTTTATGTACAACAATAAATAGTTGACTTAAAAATTGTGTTAGCATTTTCTTAGATTGTATAAATAATGTCACTTAAGAGAATCCATTATTTTTATACTCAGAGTTTTATTTTCACATACACACAAATCCGGAACGCGTTAAAGTTAACCCATGCAATAGAATTACAGCAAAGTTTTTAATATTTCGCTGGGGAGGCTTCCAGTGGATTTCACTGGATATGGTCCAAGAAAGTTGCCGCGTAAACATGACGGCGCTTCGGACAACAAAGGATTGCAGTCTGACGAAGCAGTTTGAACGCGGCCTAATGGAGGAGGACGGTTGGAAGCTTAACGCAATTTTATCGAATTTTACTTTACTTTTGACCAATATTAAACATAAAGCATACTTAAGGCGATTCCCTGACCGAAAGTGGCACCCTCAGAGGTATTTATTTAATAAGTTGTTAATAGAGAGGATTTTAATAAAAAAATACGTAGAATTTTTAGGGCTTGTAGTCTAGACATTCCCTTGCAGCCATGCAAAGAAGTAGACAGCAAATGTGTCAATAACGGACACTTCTAGCAGTTTTTCTATCTACTTCTAGCAGTGACTACGAGGGAATGTAATGATACCGTATAAATACTAGATTATGGGCCCTGAAAAATCTACGAGAAGTTAATTAAAATTATATGTTACTAACGGCTGCCCGCGGTTTCACCCGCGTGGTTCCTGTCAGTGTAAGAATATTGGGATAAAATGTATTTTATGTTTTAATCCAGGCTATCTACTATCTGTGTGCCAAATTTAAATCAAATCCGTTCAGTAGTTTTTGCGTAATTGAGGAACAAACATCCAAACCCACAAACTTTCACATTTATAATATTAGTAGGATAATTAGGTTATAAGAGGAGAACCGAGCATTACAATGCGCACCTTGTAATGATACACATCAGTGAAGGAGGAGAAACACGCGAATGCTCGTCAGTCAGGGAGGTATTATTGTAATGTAATGCTCAAAGACGAATCTATAAATGATACAGTACACGTGAATGCTCCCGGTGAGGGAGCACATTTACTTTTTAGTTCGATTGTTGCCAATTTTTAATTATTTATTTTTATGTCATTTATTTTAATGGCAAATTATATACTTTTGGAATATGCTCATCTCCGTTAGAATCAACCAATAAAGGGGCTAGTGTTTGTAAACGCAGTCCTTACAATGTTATAATGATAAATAGTGTAGTGCTGTCTTACGAAATAATAATAAATCTTACTTTTTTACTAGCTGACTTATTTATCATGTAAGGTACATGACGGTGCTTCTCTGGACAACAAAGGGTTCGAGGATTACGAAGCAGTTTACATAAGGCCTAATGAAAAAGGATGGTTAAAACTGTAACCTTAAAATGAATGAATTTAAACCTAGCCGTTCAAATTAATGTGGTTAGTATTTGTAACTCATTGACTGTAAATTAACGCTTCGGTTTGTGGTATTAGTATTAGGTTGCAAGCGTTGCACAGTTCCAGGTAAAGACAATTAAATGATAAAATTCCAAATAGCAGTGTTGATAAACAAATTTTGCATACCTACAAAGAAAGCAAAACGGTATAAAAAATCTTTATAATAGGCTATTTGACTAATTTTAGAAAACTATTTTAAATTATTCTTTATTACGTAATAAGCGCACCACATTGATATTTCAGGAAAAATCAATGTATTTCATTAAAAAAAACAGTGTTAAAGTTTAAAATTTAAAAACCGCGCCAAAAACGCTATGGCACTGGACACGTGACTTTTTGACGTCACTAGCCTGTAAACATTGTAATATCCTTAGCCATTTGACAGCCATCAATCGTGGATCCTTAGTCTATGGTCGTGTCAAACGCCTGAAGCCTTATTTATTTACAGGCAAGTGACGTCATCAGTCATATTAGAGCGTTTTCGCCACAGAAAAAAAAATCAAAAATTATTGCATTTTTCTAGGTGAAATTTATCTATTAATAGACTTAATTTAGTCTATATAATAGTTAAATATGTTTTTTACGCCAAAATCTGTTACGTTGACCACAATTTGTAGTATATTTTCAATGTTGTCAAATACCCTATTGGGTAGTTAGCATCACTACTCAGTTTTTTTTTATAACAGTAATTATAACAATGTATTGTTTTAGCTAACGAAGTATTCAAGGGCGTCGCCAGGGGGGAGCAGGGGGAGGGCCGCTGCCCCCCCTAGAGGTTAAAAATGTAGCCAACTGCAAATAACCAAAGTTCTAGAACCGTGCAATTGACTTGCTTTTCTGTTAAATCCTGCCCCATCTCAAAACTTGAATAAATTCACTAGGTGCTCTTGACTGTACCTACAATTCATATTTTTCTCATACTCTTTTATATTAACTTGCCCCCCCCTGGGTCATGGGCTGGCGACGCCCTAGGAAGTATTAAAGGTTTTCAGAAACTGAAAACTATTTCAATGAATTTTAAACATGATCAATATTTTATTGTCAAGCACAAACATTCCTTTGTTGTTCGGTTAAGATTTTCCACAAAGGAGCGAAGGTCTTTCAATTTTCAAGTTCTACCTCTAGAACACTCTAGATAGTACTAACAATCGGAAATAATACAAATTGTATTCAACTGACATAAGTTGACGTAGACTTTGTAAAGTTTTTTTTTTTTTTGCAATGTTGTTAGTTACACACCAAATGTTGTTTTAGTATGTTGACTATATTAGTTAACTTTTGGATAACCTTTGTAGTATTGTTTTCAAGGCTAGCTGCCATCTTATCTACTTACGCCTTGCAAGGGTTCACAACATTGACGAAAGATAATAATTTAGGCTAACTAAAATAGCACAAAATTGTTTTTTCAAGAAAATTACAGAGGTAGCCTACCTTTGTCTCTTGAGGGAATAAATTAGCAAGTACTTTACTTAAAGTAAACAGTATTCCAAAAATAGAAGATTTGTCTAAAGGTTATTATTGGTCTATATTTATCAACCCTTCTTTATAAACTTTATAAATTGACTTGTAATAACAAATTCTGTATATCAGGACTCAGGAGCGATCGACAATTAATATTCTTTCAAGTGTCTATCAAAATGTTGTTTTGAATTTAATTAATTTTCGTCCGTTTAACTTTCCAATTACGGATGGATCGTAAAATTTCCGTGATGTCGGAAGAGTCAGGCCGTAAAGAGATCGGGGGGTAATTATGTAACTTTGTTGCAATCAACTCTTACAGAAATCGCAGTCATATTGCTGCTTTAGTTAGAACCAATGTGACAACTATCTTACTTAAAGCAGCAATGCAACTGCGATTTCAATCGAGAATTGTTAGCAACAGACTTACGTAATTTGGGGTCAGGTGTATGCCCACCGGGTGCCGTGCCGGCGCCGTCACAAACGAAGCTGTCGCCGGTTTTTTATGCACAACGGAATAGTGCTTGGCCTTCACCTCACCTGATGTTAAGTGACGATAAGGCCGAAGGTGGAAGCGCACTACACCCGGTATCCTCATCACTCAGGAATTGGCTTTTACTTCTAACTGCCGGAACACCACAATTTTTAAATTGTTGTTATGGCGTCAAACTAAGGTAAGATGGTGGTAGCTAGCTAAGCGGACTTGAAATAAGCCCTACCACCAACCAGAGTACAAATCGTACCTCCCTCCTGGGAATCTAACCCGGACCCCTGCGTCTTACACGGGTGGGCGAACCATTAGACCACAGAGGCACTAGACTTTCAATAGAAGTCATTAGGCTAAAGCCATATTACGAGGAGCCTCGCTTCTTGCTAAAAGTCAAGCTATTGGTACGCTTACTCCCTTATTAATAAACGAAGATTAAGTTAACACCTAGTTTAGCCAAAAAGTTTGCTTAGGGATATGACGCTTTGAGACATCAAACGTAAGGAGTAATATTGCTAGGCCAGATTTTTGGTTAAACCAGGTATAAACTTACTCTTTGTTTAATAATAAGGCCGTTAGTGACCGTTCCCAAACGTATCGCATACTATCGCAGTGGGTCCCCACTGCAAGCGACGAGTCGATAGAGCTTAACTATTAGCATGGAACTTATAGTGTGGGCATAGCCTAAAAGCATTGCTCATGTTATATAATAAAATTAATAACTATTAAGTATAGGAAAACTACCGAGTTTTTGTAGGACATATTTAAACATGTTAATAAGTCGAGCTCAAATCAAGGACCGGAACCGCTTACCGTTAAAGGGGTTTTTGATTGGGTATATCATAGACTTGTTTTCAAAAACCCTATCAATACGGTAACCCTGTCAATACGGTAACCCTATCGAAAGGGTAACCCAAGTAAGCACTTACCGAATACGAAAACCCTATCGGGGAAACCCTGTGAAGGCTTTATGAAGGGGTTTTAATACGTGTTCAAGCAATTTATACCTAGTTCCACCTAGGCCAAAGGACCAGAACCGCTTACCGTTAAAGGGGCTTTGATTGAGAATTTCATGAACCGCTTACCGTTAAAAGGGTTTTTGATTGGGTATTTCATTCATAGACTTGTTTTCAAAAACCCTATCAATACGGTAAGCATAACGTCGACTGACCCTATCGAAAGGGAAACCCTATCATTTGGAAAGTTTTTTAATAGAGTTTCCCTATCAATTGGGTTAACTGAAAAAACCGGCCAAGTGCGAGTCGGACTCGGGCACGAAGGGTTCCGTACCAAAAAACGGCAAAAAAAATACGTTTGTTGTATGGGAGCCCCCCTTAAATATTAATTTTATTCTGTTTTTAGTATTTGTTGTTATAGCGGCAACAGAAATACATCATCTGTGAAAATTTCAACTTTCTAGCTATCACGGTTCATGAGATACAGCCTGGTGACAGACAGACAGACAGACAAACAGACAGACAGACAGACAGACAGACAGACAGACAGACAGACAGACAGACAGACAGACAGACGGACAGACAGACAGACAGACAGACGGACAGCGGAGTCTTAGTAATAGGGTCCCGTTTTTACCCTTTGGGTACGGAACCCTAAAAAAGGGGTTTTCTGGTCCCTGGCTCAAATTCGTTTATACTTAATGTCGCTTTCAGTAAGTGGAGTTTTTAAAGTACGAAATATTAATGTTCCCTTTTCAGTCAGTTTTTCATTCGCAATAAAATTTACAGATAGTATCAGTATACAATGTAATAAAAAGGGAATATTATATGTACAAAAATGAGATTATTCTTGCAAAAGCGCGTACCAAAACATGCCTCTGGCTACCTTCAAAATATAATAACGAGAGAGATTTAACAAACAGTACGGAGAGCGGATGTTATTGACATTTGCCTGTTCGAAAGTAGATTAACAGGATATTGAGGCAGTGTGGTATATTAAAATATGTCAGACTTGCAACATCCTATTCAATTAAAAATTTTTGGTGTTACAGCTGGATTCGTTTAATCTTAATATATAAAATCGTAAACTGGCTGACTGACTTATCTTTTAACGCACAGTCCAAACTGCTGAACTTAGAGACTTGAAATTTTGCACACAGATAGTTTATATAGTGTAGGCATCCAGTAAGGAAGGATTTTTGGAAATTCCATCTCTGAAGGGGTGAAATAGGGGATGAAAGTTTGTATGAAAGTCCTTCAGTTTTGAAGCTAGGATCTTCAAAGTTTTTATTTAGACTGACCATTAAAAATTTATATAAACGTGTGAAAGCGTTTTTGATAATTCTACCCCCGAAGGGCTGAAAACAGGGATTAAGTTGTGTTTAGAGTTAGAGAATCCTTAATTTTCGAAGTAAATATCACTAAATCTATTTATTTAGGCTTACCGTTGGAAATTTACGCAATGTGAACCTGTTGGGATTTCAACCCCTAAGGGGGTGAAATAGGGAAACATGTCTAAAAATCGATATTGATGTCGTTATTGGGGTTTTATGGGATGTTGATTGCGGAAATAATATTTATTTTAAAGTTCCAGTCGGTGGACATGATTTAACCCCTAAAGGGGTGAAAATGGGATTCAAATTTTTGGGGATGGGAACGGGAACGGGGATGGGAATGGAACCAAACGGGAACGGGGAAGGGAACGGGAACGGGATACTAATATCTGTGGACCCAATTCTGATTATTGTAATAAACTAGCTTCCGCCCGTAACTTCGTCCGCGTGGATATTAAAGAAAATCCTTAGGGAACCTTCAACCAGGATCCGACCAGCCGTTTTAACGCGATTAGGCGGATCCCCACTAAGCGAGCAGCCTCGTGCGAGGCCCGCCACACGCGCCAAATAAAACGTCTTGCTATGAGAGGCAGTGCGCTTGGTGGGGATCCGCCTAACCACGTAAATACGGCTGGTCAGATCCTGGTCGAAGGTTTCCTAAGGATTTTCTCTAATATCCACGCGGACGAAGTCGCGGGCGGAAGTTAGTACTGTATAAAACTGCAGCATTGCCACCTTGTGATTTGCACGGCTTACAACTTTCTAAAACAAATCCATTTAGTAAATATGTTTAACCGTAAGAACCTCAAAGCTTTTTCTATTATCTAACTTAATATCGGAATAGGGCATTAACAATAAAGTTGTCGGAAAACTTCTGCGATTTATTACAAACGCAAAAATGTTCGCGCCGGCTCTTAGCCCTGTATTACAGTATAGATAGTACTAGTATTCCATCTTCATACAAACAAGCGAGTTGAAATGACACTTTCCCATAAATATTGTCAGGGTTATTTGTAAAACACCAACAGACAATGAAAAAATGACTTTTCATACAAAACTCGTTCAGCTGTTTGGGTCGTTTGTATGGAAAGTCGCCTTTTTTGTCATTTTTCGGGAAAGTCGTAGAACTAATGTTGTTCTTTATGATGTTAGTAATCTATTTCTGCGAGGTTGTTGGTGCTTTACAGATAACCCTGTATATAACGTCCATACGTCCATATTCTGCGGATGGTGTACGGCTTTCCCGCGAGTTTCTTTATTTAAATTATTGCACGCAAGTATTGTTCAGAGTATTGATGTTTGAATTCCTTTGTAGAGAAACGTGTTTTAAATTTAGAGTCAAACTCAAGAGGGTCAATCAATACACAGCCCTAGTGCGTGTAGCAGCCGTAGGTAATTTTTTTACGACCTGAGTGGTGCAGTGGTCAACATGCCGCTTAACACGCAAGAGGTCCCGGGTTCGATTCCCGGCCGGGCAGAAATTGAAATGATGAATTTTAATTTCTGTGACGGGTCTGGGTGTTACTATGTATAATAAGTATATATTTAAAAAGTATATAAGTAGTATATCAGTTGTCTAGCACCCATATTACAAGCTTTGCTTAGTTTGGGGTTAGATGGCGCTGTGTGAAATTGTCCAAGCATTTATTATTGTTATTAATTATTTTCAGGACATACCCGAGACACAATACTGGTACTAATTTATACTGCGCCAGTATTTAAATCGGTGCCGTTCATAGTACTTTTAATCGCGCCCATTTATATAACGAACGTGCCCTATTATGGCGACACGACCAACAATGTGCAAGGAAATTACTTCCTCTCTAAATTGAAATAAAATAGGGACGTTACGTTAATAGAACAAGTTCATAATGTTACATCTGAGTTTACTAGCCGTATATATTTAGAAATACAGGTAAAAAGTATTTGGTTTTAAAATAAACTATGTTAATTAAGTACTTACTAAGTTAGTAAGTATTCAAAGTTAGTGTACTTTCTTTTCTATTTAACTCTATGTTACTATAGTATAATTATAAAAATGTCACTCTATTTTAGACAGATGCAGTTTAAATGTAATGCACTGTTAGCCTACGTGTAACTGCTCTAAATATTGTGACTGTGAATATTTTCTATGCAAATTTACAAATAAAGGATGTCCCTTTGATATGAACATTGTTATGTTTTAAACCACAACGTGAACGAAGTCGCGGGCAACAGCTAGTATACAATAAAACTGTATTCTCATAAACATATACAGTCAACGGTTACCGTAATTATTTTCAATCAGGCTGGCCATATTTTGCTTATGTGGTATTTACACGAGTGACTATAGCCGCATGACTATTGCTGCACGGCGAAAACCGACTGTGTTAATGGCAATTTGGCCTACAGGTGACTGAACAAACTTATCTGATCCGGTGGCCAAAACTGGAACTACGTTATTACATTTATAACATATTTGCTCGTAAAGGGTCTCTTATTACACCAATTTCAATATCGTATTGTATCTCATTACGAACTTGTGCGGTAATGTAAAGTAAAACGCACGGTTTCCTTGATAAGCCGTGCGTTTTACTTTACATTACCGCACGGTTTATCAAGATACTTCGTCTAAAACGAACGGTACTTTTTTAAATCTTAGCAAAGAGTTTTTATGTCAGAAAAGAGGTCAACATTTTATGGATAATATTGACTTTGGGAGATAAAATGTAATAAATAAACATTTAATAATTCAATTTAATTAATGTTGACAATAAATTACAACCATTTATCTATAACAAAAACACAAAAATATTAATTTACTTTATTAGTAATACTGGCTGTTTTTATGCCTTTGCCTTAAAAAAAAGCACTGATGCGCGCGCATTGCTAATTTAATTTTTTTTGCTGTATTGTTTTTACTTGAAAATGTCGTCAAGTACTGATGAATTTTAATTCAACACCGCCAGAAGTCTCAGAGGCAGCGAAAAAGGCTACCCTAAACCCGAAAAATTGACCGATAAGATACTTACAAGCGTATCAAAATTTAATCATATGGAAAACAAGCAAAGGTGCAAAGTCCGAGTTTTATTTATTTCCTCGCAAATATGTTATAAAACGTCGTATGACATACGTGCGCTTTGATAATTACAGCCTCTGCTTTCTTGTAGCCCTCGCCTACGGCTCGGGCTAGCAATATCGCCTCGGCTGTAATTTTCAACGTACCGCACTTATATCATAATGTACTATTGTTACCTAGGTTACGCCATCGAATACTCATACCACAGCGGCGTCATCACTAGGGTTGCCAACTTTTTTGCATGAAATATAGTAGTTTCAAGATTATTACGTGCAAAAATATAGTAGATGGCGAAAAAGTCCAAAAAATATAGTAGTTATCGTTTTGTATGGAGGATTTTTCATACTAACATTTTCATAATTTATTCAACAACCATAAACACAAGTATTTAAACACAAAAAATTACTATGTAATTACAAAAATATAGTAGTTTTGCCTACAATATATATATTTTTTAAATATAGTAGGCGAGCCCTCAATATAGTACGATACTATATTATATAGTAGGGTTGGCAACCCTAGTTATCACCGATGTGTCACCTGCGTTGCGATTCAATTTTACAAGCGTCTTACGTGACTAAAGTCGACCGTCACAGATGAAAATTGACCCATGAAGTAATCGACCAATAAAGTCTTAACCACCCAGGAACAGGAACGCTTAAACCTTCTAGAAAATAACAGTTGCTGTGGCGATAGACTTACTATGATAAGGATAACCTTATTGGTTTGATAGTTGTAAGACAACTTACAACAATCAAACCAAACACAAAGTATGCCCTTCTGGGAATCTAAACAAGACCTTAATCAAAGTTGAAGTGTTCGTTTTAGCTTAATGTTAGCCTTAGTTAAATTCTGATTAGTGTCCGATATACCTAGCCTAGATATGGTTATAGACAGAATGGAGTAATATTACGGTCGGTCAGGTAAGTCAGATAGAAACTAACTTTTCTCTAAAACGTTTTCTAGAAAACGTGCATCGCATTTTACAGCACTTACTAACCAATTTGAGCCTTTCATCCATCATTTGGCAACTGCAGCCAAAGAGCACAAATTGGAGACTTAAAATCAGCGTTGGCCATACTTCGTTTTAATCGTGCAATTTATAATGAGGAATATGGTCCCCTCCCACCATTCCCGAACATTTAGGGCTCCGTTTGGAGGTAAATTATTTGAAATTATAATGGTTGGCCCTGCACTTACTGTGATGGATACGATATTCCCCCAATGATAAATGATTCGCAAACCTTTGGACCAAGGTTGAGCTTCTACTTTGCGTTTTTCAACTGTTTTTGTCGAGTGTCTCAACTTGTGAGTTATTTATAGGATCTTTGTTTCTCTTGCTCTTCGCAGTAAAAAAGATTGAAGAGTTAAGACCCGTGTCCTGAATCAACGTGGGCGGATAAATAAGGAGTAGATACAAATAATTAGAAAGTAAAGATTCTTTCACGAGGAGATATTGTGCGGGCGGGCGGGCATACTTTTAACCCTTGCGATATAAAATTCAGTGACGTCAGAAATTCATAGCCAAACAAATGATTCACCAAACCTTTTTTGTTTAAAAACTGCCAACCACCATAGACAATAATGCGGTCTCGGCCGACACATAGTTCAATATAACGAGGCGTTACGGCCCCCGGCTGGGCCGTAAATTTAGGCACACTATTCTTTTCCGATAGATCCGCCCAATTTATTCGCCGAAACCCGATTCAACGGTATTTTTATTACGCTTTGAAGTTGTTTTTAAATCCAGTTTAGCGTCTAATGGGCATTTTCGACTAAACTGAATTCATAAGCAAAGGTTATTATTAATTAGAAATTGATATTTCAATTTAAGGTTTGAAGGCTTTAGATCACAGATTACTTTTTACATGCTTAGAAGAAATACCCATGACAAAAATCCCGTCTAGAGTTTATCAAAATGTGTTCTTGATTTTTTCTCTGATATGCTATTCGGTACTAAGAAAAATATCAATAAAAGTATGGACAACCCTAAAGAAACTGAATTATAAGATAAACATAAAAATTATACTGAAAAAAAAAACCCTAAAAAAACACATTTGCAATACACGCTGAAATTTTTATCATTTGGTTCCCGCCGTGGGGTCAATCAATCAAAAAATCAGCTGTTCCATACAAAAGTGCAGTACCTACTCGACCTTAATGTATGGAACAGCTGATTTTTTTTGCGAGCAGGAGAGTTGGCCCCATAGTAAAAGTTGCTTGTAATCATGAGTGGAACCACCCCACGGCGGGAACCAAATGATTAAAATTTCAGCGTGTATAAAGCTATTTTAACAGGAATCGATTTAATAAACTTGTTATTCTGCATGTTTTTAATTGTATTGACAAAGAACGGGGACAAACTGTGTATTATTATAAAGCAGGCAGATTAATATTCTATGAAAGCCTGTTCAAGTAACGAGCACTTTTGATGCATCCATGGAACGTAGCAAATTAAACATTAAAGTATATCGGATGGAAGATCAGAAATGTAATATCGTTGGTATTAAAAGCGTTATTTATGTAAAGCATTTGCTATTTTATATTAGTTTTTAAAGTAAAGAAAGTTGGGGAAGGTATACGTTACCTTCTATTTTTAGTTTTTACCGATATGTAGCGTATACAGGATGGATTTTTGAGACGGTACATTTAGGGCAGATACCTTAACCGTTATAGTTACAGGAAAACGTTCCTAGGAGACCATCCATAACTTTTTAAGATATTATAAACTTTCACAGATTTTGAAAAAAATTAAGGTAAGCAAAAAAAATGCTAAAATACCAAAAAAAATTGTTTAAGCCTCAAATTCAAATTTCAGTTGGCCTTAAAGAGCATTTTGATCACAGTAAGAAATAGGATCATTTGGCAATAAAAAATATTTCGAGTTGATTTCTCGTTTTTCAGTACAAAATGTATGGGAAAAGTTTTTAGCGATTTCTGTCGTTTCTAGTACTCATACCTTAAATGGTCCCATATAGTATTTTGATCCCCACACAAAATAGGATCGATTGGCTTTAAACATATTTTTTTCTTAAAAAGTTACGGATGGTCTCTGAAATTTTTTTTTCTAAAATAGTTATGGATGGTCTCCTAGGAACGTTTTCCTACCGGACTATCGAAATATTGTTTCTTTCTTCACGAAAATTTAATCAATCTTTTGAAAACTAGTAATATTTTATGAGTTTGTACTAATTGCATTTTACTTTATACTCTATTTTCCGGTTGCATTAGATGTAGGTTACGACATTAAAAATAAAATGACCTTAGCTGCTATTATTTGAGTATTTGGCTGTTAAGTACATTTGCAAAAAGAAAAAAGTATACCATACCACCTTTCGCTCAAATTCCCCTCAGCTTTGTACCACGCGTCTATTAGAGGGATGTTACAATATCCGGACAGTGACTGGTTGATACGCCGTGCGTTTCCGAACGCCAATCTCCGGCCATTTGTCTTACCGACAAATATCGTTTCTGTTATTATTTCATGTTCGTATAAAACGGTCTACCTTGTCTACCGTAACGGGCTTACTCACAAAAAGGAAAGTAAACAGACGTCGCCCTTTGATTATTGATCGGATCACAAATATTTCTCTTGTGCTTAGGAAAAGGGTTGAATTATTTTTGTGATGAGTGATGCCTTTTATATAGACAAAGAACTTCAAACAAAAGGAAAATCGAGTACAGTTTGTTCATACACTTCAATTTCGAATGAGATATGCTCTTATGCAATGTTTAGAAAGTGAAGAATATCCTTCTAATATGGAATTTTAATGGTCGATTTTACGGTCGACTTGTTGGTCGATTTTAGTCGACTTGCGCTTTTTATCAACAATCGTTTGTAAAATTGAATCACTACCTCATTGAAATTTGGTTTTCGATTAGATTTAAGTAGATAAAAGCGCTGTCGACTAAAATCAACAAGCACAGCAACTCGCCTAGAAAATCAACCCGTGTAAATCCCACATAACCCCTATGGTGGATCGGGTTATGCAAAAGACATCAAAACATCAAACGTCATGAAAAATATCTTGTGCAAATAAATCATTTAATTAACAAAACACATCATTTTGCCTATAACACCAAAGATTTTTCAGAGTTTTCATATGACCGTGTTAAAAGAGTTTAATGTACAATATTTTATGTAAAACCGGCATATGCCGTCGCCTACGGCCGATGCCTACCTGCCCGGTGCGATAAAGCCTTGCCTGCGTCACGCAAATCCCACAACACAATAGCCTTTTATTTTTCTCGCTTTTATAACGGGAGAGTGACGTGTCCTTGTAAGCCTATTCTCTTCAAGGTTCGAAGGAAAGACTCTTTACATTTTACAGGTTCTATGATAGTGATAGTCTTTGATGAATCGATTTTGTACTATCTACTTTATTTTGCCGTATGTTTAGAACTTCTTTTCTTTCTTCCTCGTATCTTCATGGCTAAGGGTCGCGACAGCATGAAGTCATTCGATATTTGAGGGTTCTCTGTGCAGTACGGTTTTCTTTCATCCAGATAGATGTCTGCATGTCGGTTTGGCAGACTTTCTTAACTGCATCGGTCCATCGTGTCGGTGATCTTCCTCTTTGTCATGGCTCCTTTTTGCTTCCACATAGCCAACTGTTGTACACCTCTTTGCTGTGCTATTTATTTTTCAGTAAGCATTTTAAATCAAAATTATTTGTCATTGTCTCTTTTTTGGACTTTATTGTAGTTATCAAATTTGATCTGCAGTTTCTTGTTTGGTTGCTTGTTTTTATCTATGTTAAAAAGGTAATTTATATTCATTATATCATATTTTTTACAGTCCGCATGTTCTCATCTTATCCTAGTACTTATCACCTTCATGTTTAAGGTACCAGTTAGGTACGTACTTAAAATACTGTTTGTTAGCGTTTCAAAAGCGAAATGACTTTTGTAGTTTTATGAAATCAAATTAGAAAAGGTAATAAAAATCAAACTTCATGGTGTCATACTGTCCGGGTGCGAAGGTATAATAATCGATGGCAGCGCTCATGGTGGCAAAAAGTAGAAATAAAGAAGGCTCTGTAATCTGCTTGAAAACGATATTTAATTTATTACTAGCGATACAAGACCAATTATATATGTTTATTATCACTTAGTAAAAATATTAAAGTAGCTTTATCCTCTTGTTTTACAAAATCTACAACTAAAAAAGAAGTAAACAAACCCTCTTACTTGCCATATTTAATTTAAATGACCAAAAATGATTTCACAATACTTTGTCCACCCAAATCAAAGTAATTTTGAAATTTACATTAATAACACAATATGTATCGTATTTTTTAACATTTTGTCACAATGCCGCCATTACATATCAAAACGTCAAAACGGTCAGGGGCCGTACCGGCTAACGCATCGATTATCGAAAAGTCTGCCGAGTTTCAACTTAAAACAGAAAAATCAAAGAAAGGAACTTCGTCTTGTACTTTCTGTTGACGTAATTTGGAAGATATCGATGTTCGTGTGACATCATGAATTGGGGTTTTCCATTTTGGCCCAATTGGGCCTCGATTTATCTGTTTTAATTTGAAACCCGACAGACTTTTCGATAGTCGATTCGTTAGCCGGTACGGCCCCAGGTCAGAGCCAACAAAGTTGCAACACGCTAGGTGGCGCTAAAAGCGTGCACGGAGCCATTGTTCGGAAAAACAAAGGATGTAACACCGGTTAAAGCGAATGTAATATTTGATGCAAAAGTACGGTACAGGACATTATTAATATTTCTCTGAAATGTTCTCAATTCAGCTTTGGTATTCGTGGAAAGTAGAACTGTTTTACCTATGCAACAACATATTATTTTAGTTAAATTACGTTGAATTCGGAACATTTGGCAAAAAACTGCTATTTCGAATTTGTCACAGATTGCCAATATTGTTTAACTGAAACTGTCAAAATTTCTTCCTCTTTCTCGTCAAAAGTTCAACAGTTGCCCATAATTTGTCACTTAAGGCGCTGTCAAGGGAAGCCGTGTAAGAAAAAAGTCGGGATTACAAGAAAAGCTTATGAATAACTAAATGCATCAGGCCAGAAGTTTTTTATTTCACACCCACCTTTACAGATACAGGTCATTTTTTTAAGTGACACCCAAAGAAAACAAGGGAAAACACTTCGAGCGCCGTTGTCAAGGAAACTTTGCACTTAAATACTTGAGCGCCCGCCACATCTTTTTTTGATTTTTCACAGGAAGCGCTTAGTGGGTTTGTACTTTTATACCTTCTCCTTGTTGATATAAAGATCAGTGCACACGCACATGCTAGGTAGGTCTATATCCAATTAAGAATGTTTTTACTTAAAACTCTTTAAAAATACCTATTAACACGCTAATCTCACGTTTAGTATTAATGAAACCAAGGCGTCCGATTGAATAGTATAATATCATAAATGAAAGCTGACATTTGGGTGTTAATAAAGCTATATATAGCAGCACGGTGATGTCGGTTGGTTATCAGCCCGAAATAATTTGACAGTTTTGGATGACCAGATTGTCTGGTCGTACGAGCAGCGTATAAGTGACGACAGCTAATATTAAGCTTGCAACATAGTTTTATCCATATTTCTCACTTAGAATTTAAAGCAGTTGAAAAAAAAAATAACCAATGTAAACTTTCTTTTTGTAAATAGAAAAATTATTATTAGCCGTGACAAGCATAAATAAAGCATTGAAATTCTAATCCCTGAAATAAAACACTTTTTAACGGATACTAGCGCGGTTTTATTGAATGTACTTTGGTATTTAGTTGGTATTTGGTTTGATTTTTGGTTTTTCCCGACGTTTCGGCACCTTTGCAGCTGCCGTGGTCACGGGGGACTGAAGCTACCCGTGAGCCTACCCTCAAGCGATGAATTTTTTTATACGTTCAGAAATTAAAATTTAACAAAATTTTTAATTATTTTATGTTGATTTATAATTTAATTTTATGAATTATTTAATGCTAAAAAGAGAGAGAAATCTACTGAAACTACCACCATTTCATAAAATTGGGAGGCCCCTCCAAGAAAGAAATGGCGAAAGAAAACTTGGAGAGGGAGCCGACCTCCGTCTTTTGTATTAATTTATTTATTTGCAAAAGGAACTAACCGTATCATTAGATCTTACAGTGTGTGTGAGGGGCTTTAGCTTGTGAATGATGGGGTCCCAAGCTGGTGGAATTTTCCAACCATCATCTCTATTGAAATTAGGATATTTATTTATTTCGATAGCCTCGCGGAGCATTCTAGGGATAAATCTACGTTCCCTAGCAAGGATTTGGGGTTTGTCAAATCTAATATAATGGTTGGGCCCCTCAAAGGCGTGTTCACTCACTGCAGACTTGTTATCGCGCCTATGTTTCATGTCAGCTACATGCTCTTTGACGCGGGTCCCTATGCTTCTCTTTGTTTGCCCGATGTAGGAGAGTCCACAGTCACAATCTAGTTTGTAGACGCCTGCAGCTTGAAGGGGGATATTACACTTGACAGGTCGTAAGAATTGGTTGATCTTCTTCGGCGGCTTGAAGTAAGTTTTGATTGACGCTCGCTTCAGAATGTTTCCAATCTTGTCAGTGACACCCTTCAAGTATGGTAGGATGGCAGGTTGACGCTCTACTGTGGCTGGTTTGGCGCGTTTTCTGTGATTGAGGTGTGGTACTTGCAACTTGTTGTTACGCAGTACTTGTTGGACGTGCTGAAGCTCAGCAGTCAGGTGTTGTTTGTCACAGATTCCGCGGGCTCTCTGAAACAAAGATTTCCCTACGGTAGCTAACTGTATAGGATGATGGTGAGAGTCACCATTAAGGTATCTGTCTGTATGGGTTGCTTTACGATACACTGTGTGGCTCAAGGTTTGGTTCGGATTCCTGATAATGAGAATGTCTAGGAAAGCTAGTTTATTGTCTGCCTCTAACTCCATAGTAAATTGTATGTTGGGGTTTATGGAGTTAAGATGGTTAAGAAATGCAGGGACACTGTCTCTAGGTAGTATTGTGAAAGTGTCATCTACGTACCGTTTGTAGAACCGGGGAGTCACTGGTGCTGTGGCTAGTGCTTTCTCCTCAAAATCCTCCATGAAAATGTCAGCAACGATGGGGGATACAGGAGAGCCCATTGCTACGCCGTCCACTTGCACGTAGAACTCCTCGTTCCATAACAGATAGCCAGATGTTAGGCATAATTCTAGTTGTTCTGCATATTCAATTGGCATGTTGTTGTCAACTAGCTTTTTCTGATGATATCAATGCAGTCCTGTACTGGTAAGCATGTGAATAAGGACTGAACATCAAAACTAACCATAGTTTCATCATCAGCGAGATGTAGATGTTGTATCTCACTGACAAACTGGTAGGAATCCTTTACAAAGGCTGATGTGTTACCTCTCAGTGGTGTAAGTGTTTTTGCTACGTGTTTAGCCAATTTATAAGTTGGTGAGTCAATTTGGCTTACAATCGGACGCAGCGCAGGAAAAAGTCGGGAAAAACCAAAAATCAAACCAAATACCAACTAAATACCAAAGTACATTCAATAAAACCGCGCTAGTATCCGTTAAAAAGTGTTTTATTTCATGTCTAGTAAGCGCGTAAGCTTGAGAAGTGAATATGTCAACCAGTACGGACTGGCTATTGCAAACAAATTCCGTCGGTTGGAAGATCTTATGACGAAGCGCGCAAGAAGAATAACATCATTAAACTTCTTGAAGAGATGCCGTGATCAAGATCTCATCCCGCACTGTGTCAGGATTTCTCCAAAACATGACATACGAGGGAGCGCCAAGATCCTACAACAGGCAAGCAAAAAGTTGCTCGTGAGTCTAATCCGCGAACATCGTTCTGAATCAGTAGCATTAAATCAACAAATAGATCGCTTATCCAATGATTTGAAAATAAAACTTGCCACGGCGGACTTTAACCATTACATTCTGATACTTAATAAACGCGAAACAGCCGTGTACAACGAATGTAAGCATAGACAAATTTCTAAATATGAGAAGTTGTACAAACGTCATCATGCCGATACGAACCATAGAGTAGAAGATGACACCCGTCAATGTCAAACTCGTGCAGTTGTCAATTTATCAAAACAAATATTGGATGAACCGACTTTAAAAGTATTAAATAAGGGTCTGAATTTCGCGGTAACACCTCGCAGAATACCGTATGAGGATATTATTTGCAACGTAGAGGATTGTCTAGTTAAAAACCAATTCAAAAAAGAGGATAGTGAAGCTATACGTCAAGATATTTCATCCGTTTTACGACGTAGTAAACTGCCCAAACACAATCTTCCATATGATGAACACGTCGCGTTGAAGAACTTACGCACTAGACCCGAATTAACTATCCTCCAAGCTGATAAAGGCAACGCAACGGTAGTTATGGATACGTCGGATTATAACACAAAAATGCAAGAACTTTTAAGTGATGAGAAAACGTATAAACATGTGAATTGTGATCAAACCGCCAAGATCCTTAAGAAAACGAGTGAACTCATCAAAAAATATTCAGAACAGTTAGATCTTGATGTCAATTATCTTATTCCATCCTGCCCTACACCGCCGAAACTGTGTGGGTTACCGAAAATACACAAAGACAATGCTCCGCTGCGTCCGATTGTAAGCCAAATTGACTCACCAACTTATAAATTGGCTAAACACGTAGCAAAAACACTTACACCACTGAGAGGTAACACATCAGCCTTTGTAAAGGATTCCTTCCAGTTTGTCAGTGAGATACAACATCTATATCTCGCTGATGATGAAACTATGGTTAGTTTTGATGTTCAGTCCTTATTCACATGCTTACCAGTACAGGACTGCATTGATATCATCAGGAAAAAGCTAGTTGACAACAACATGCCAATTGAATATGCAGAACTACTAGAATTATGCCTAACATCTGGCTATCTGTTATGGAACGAGGAGTTCTACGTGCAAGTGGACGGCGTAGCAATGGGCTCTCCTGTATCCCCCATCGTTGCTGACATTTTCATGGAGGATTTTGAGGAGAAAGCACTAGCCACAGCACCAGTGACTCCCCGGTTCTACAAACGGTACGTAGATGACACTTTCACAATACTACCTAGAGACAGTGTCCCTGCATTTCTTAACCATCTTAACTCCATAAACCCCAACATACAATTTACTATGGAGTTAGAGGCAGACAATAAACTAGCTTTCCTAGACATTCTCATTATCAGGAATCCGAACCAAACCTTGAGCCACACAGTGTATCGTAAAGCAACCCATACAGACAGATACCTTAATGGTGACTCTCACCATCATCCTATACAGTTAGCTACCGTAGGGAAATCTTTGTTTCAGAGAGCCCGCGGAATCTGTGACAAACAACACCTGACTGCTGAGCTTCAGCACGTCCAACAAGTACTGCGTAACAACAAGTTGCAAGTACCACACCTCAATCACAGAAAACGCGCCAAACCAGCCACAGTAGAGCGTCAACCTGCCATCCTACCATACTTGAAGGGTGTCACTGACAAGATTGGAAACATTCTGAAGCGAGCGTCAATCAAAACTTACTTCAAGCCGCCGAAGAAGATCAACCAATTCTTACGACCTGTCAAGTGTAATATCCCCCTTCAAGCTGCAGGCGTCTACAAACTAGATTGTGACTGTGGACTCTCCTACATCGGGCAAACAAAGAGAAGCATAGGGACCCGCGTCAAAGAGCATGTAGCTGACATGAAACATAGGCGCGATAACAAGTCTGCAGTGAGTGAACACGCCTTTGAGGGGCCCAACCATTATATTAGATTTGACAAACCCCAAATCCTTGCTAGGGAACGTAGATTTATCCCTAGAATGCTCCGCGAGGCTATCGAAATAAATAAATATCCTAATTTCAATAGAGATGATGGTTGGAAAATTCCACCAGCTTGGGACCCCATCATTCACAAGCTAAAGCCCCTCACACACACTGTAAGATCTAATGATACGGTTAGTTCCTTTTGCAAATAAATAAATTAATACAAAAGACGGAGGTCGGCTCCCTCTCCAAGTTTTCTTTCGCCATTTCTTTCTTGGAGGGGCCTCCCAATTTTATGAAATGGTGGTAGTTTCAGTAGATTTCTCTCTCTTTTTAGCATTAAATAATTCATAAAATTAAATTATAAATCAACATAAAATAATTAAAAATTTTGTTAAATTTTAATTTCTGAACGTATAAAAAAATTCATCGCTTGAGGGTAGGCTCACGGGTAGCTTCAGTCCCCCGTGACCACGGCAGCTGCAAAGGTGCCGAAACGTCGGGAAAAACCAAAAATCAAACCAAATACCAACTAAATACCAAAGTACATTCAATAAAACCGCGCTAGTATCCGTTAAAAAGTGTTTTATTTCATGTCTAGTGAGCGCGTAAGCTTGAGAAGTGAATATTCTAATCCCTTCTTGACTACGATGCAAAAAATTTAGTACCTAAACACCTATTTTAGCCCCTTAGGGGTTGAATTTTTCAAAATCCTTTCTTAGCAAATGTTTACGTCTTAATGACTTTCAGCGTGCCAAATTTCAGCTCGATCCGTCCAGTAGTTTGAGCTGTGCGTTAATAGATCAGTCAGTCTCTTAACCTTTTATTTATTTAAATATGCGTCAACTAACACCGCTAGTTACATTTAATTTTATTCTTAGGTTTAATTTATTATTCATATTTAAAATATCTTAGAAATTAATCTCTTTAAAAAATTAAGACTGACCTATCAACGTCCAGTTCCAAAGCATTGGACCTAGAAAGTTGAAATTTTGCACAAGCGTTCTCTTTAGGATACTGCAACCACTAAGGAAGTATATTTCGAAATTCAACCCCCTGTGAAAGTTTGAATGTTTGTTACTCAATTACGCAAAAACTGCATATAGTTTATAGCAATGAATACTTTTTGTCCCGGTTTCCGGATATTCACGCGGACGAAGTCGCGGGCGAAAGCTAGTTAATAAAATGTAACTAGATGCCATTAAAACAAGTATCGACGAAATAATCTGTTTATTTCAAATCACGGTTTATCTCTGCTGAGTGAGTCAAAGTATTCCGTTATTGCTAAAGTTGTTTTCGGTCTCTCTTGACTTGAACTATAAACGCCTATTCTTGTTAGTCGTCGACTACAGTTTGAACATTAATTTCAAGTATTTAAGCGTGGGTAGACCCTCATTTAGAGTTACTTAAATATATTTTATGTAGGTATTCATAACTTTAAACGTTACTTGATTATACAAGGATTTGGAGTAAAATCAGATTGGCATGATTGATTGAAAATATTATATTTTCAACTCGATCTATCTAGTGCAGTGGTTTCCTAACTTATGTGGAACGCGTCCCCTTTCTAGAAAAAAAAAAATCACAGATCTCGTGCTCTAGACGACTTAAAAGGGCATTGAAAATGAAATCTATAAAGATTATTAAAAAAAAAAAAAAAAGAACATGTTTGTAATATATAAGTAAGAATGCGTAATTTTTCGGTCGAAAATGTTTTTTTTTTAAACAAAAAAAAATATTTTTACATGAACTTAAATATTTTTAAATGCCTTTAGAATTCCGCGTCTTGTGAGCTCTGATACGTCCTCGTAGCCGCACGCGAGCCACCCGCCGCGTGATATCGCACCTTGCGCCGTGTAAAACGCGCGGCTAAGGACACCTCTACAGCCTCAACCGTCACCAATATCGAAAAAAGTGTAATGACCTTAAGTGTTCCTTGATTTAATACCAAGGTGTTATTTTTTTCACATTTTTGAAATTCGGCTCTGTTCTCAAGATATCGGAAATTTTCTGTGAACACAAAAATTCTAATATCTTTGGTGAATACGAAACACGAAAAAGTAGTTTTTTTTCGATTTCCAAAAAAGTTATTGACTTTTCCAAAATAATTTTTACATCTTTTAAAGCCCTTTAAATTTCGCGTCTTTTGAGCCCTCATACGTCTTCGTGGCCCTAAACCTCAAGGTATCACGGACAATCGCACTTTCAGAGAAAATGGGGGCCTACTGGAGCGAACGAAAAAACATTATCAATGTTAAAAAATAAAAAATTCCGCGCCCACCTCTACCTACCCAAACAGTTTTAGGTTAATAGCAGGTTTTGGTTTGAGACGGCCGAACACCGCTCGCTGCGTTTAGTGCGTTGAGTATAGGCGCTTTCAATAGGTGTACAAACACCACACCTACCTACGTTGTTTCGTGGCTATCCCTAAATAAGGCCCTTAACTACACAGGTGGCTCGCGCCCTCCTTGGAAAGTCTCTGCGCCCCCCACTTTGAAAACCCCTGATCTAGCGCAACACTAGCGAACCTGCCTACCGCGCCAAAGGATCTGGGTTTGAATCCCATAGAAGCATGTTTGTATAATGAAAAGGCATTTGTTCTTGAGTCATGGATGTTTATAATTATTTTCACGACCTCCATGGTCGAGGAGCCTGAAAACTGGTTTTCAAGGTGTCGCCATCTCTGGTCCTAGGTTCGATCGCTCTATTTCCGTTGTCTCCCACTGTTTGTCCACCACAGAGAGATTTTTCTCAATATACCCCAGTGTTGGACAACGGAAACAGACCAACCATAGGTACTTTTTTTCCCGATACCCGTCAGTGGTGGTCAAACAGTGGGGGGCTGGATCAATTCGGAAAAATGAAAATTATCTAAGGTCTGTGTGTTTGTAATACCACTGTTGTCTCTGAGTTCCATAACAAAAGTGGAATTGCAAAGAGTGGTTCCAACTTTTGAATGAGAAAGACTTTGGAATTGGAGTACTTTGGAATGTCTGTGATGTTGTCCAATAAATAAAGCAACAACTTCTTGTAAAAAAAAATAAGGCTGTATATCGACATTTCAAAGAAATTTGCGTTTTTCCAATGAAGTTATCTAAAGAATAAAAGCATTACTATTGATGTAAGATTTAGTTTTGGGAAGCAAAATTCTTAAATTAGTGCCATAATTATAGAGAGAAAAACATAATAAATTATCAGGTTTTTTAAAACGAACACAATCTGTTCAAGTGGAATTTCAAATTTGCTTGTCAGAGGTATTTTTCACAAATGTTTCAGCTGTAACAAATAAGAATATGACTCATATTTATTTTTTCACTTATTATTTTTATTGTCAAGGAGTTCCCTATAGAAAAAAAATTTAAAAAATGATTTTAATCACAAAGAATTAAAATATTAATTAAAAAGTGCTCAAATTGGTCCACTTTGACATGCGTTTTTACTGGTATTTATAGAATCTAAAGTAATTTTATATTTTTCTTAGGAATAATGAAGTATTTGTCTAATGTTTTGCGTGTTTTGTATATACTTCTATCTATTTAATAATTTATTAGGAATTTTCAGAGTTCGCCTTCATTACGGCTCGCGCAGAGTTGTTTTGATCATTTGTATTGAAAATTTAAAAATGGAACGCGATGCGCGTCTACAGCCTTAAGTACTTACCAAAAAATCTTAACGAAAATAGAATCAGATATTGAAATGTTGTTAGTGGTAATAAAAGTAAACAGTTAAAGAAATATAAAGTAAGCAAAAAAGTCTTTATTTTTAAGACACTCTCTTCAGAAATAATAATTTAATTTTGACACCAATGAACTTACAACCGGAAGTTTGGAAAGGACATTCCATGACACTAAATACCGGATTAATTATAAAAATGTTACACGCTACGTAATACCGGATTAATCATTAAAATGTTACACATGTATAAAAAAATATATTGTAGAATATTACACAATATATTTCCTACTTAATATTAGATAGTCAAATTGCCACTCTAGAAAATGCTTTCTTAATATGCAAAAGTCTCCTTTGATGTTACGTGCCTCTTAAGCCCACTTCTCACTGTTATGAATGTTATGATTGACACATTACTCGGAAATTAATTTATTCTCATCTGAAAGTTGTTGTTAAGTACCAATAGAGCGTGTAGACTCATATCCGGAGAACATTGCGCGGGTAAAACGCCCCAGCGTTACAAGATTAATAACCAGAATAAAAGCTTACACCAAATGAAAAGTGCGGGTACAATTGGCATGATGACTATTTTTTAGGGTTCCGTACCAAAATGGTAAAAAAGGAACCCTTGTGGTGTGACTCAGTCAGTCTGTCTGTCTGTCACAGCTGGATATCCCAAGAACTACTAATGGTATCAACTTGAAATTTAGAATAGTTTGAGATGGCATTTGCCTAACTATTTTGCAAATAAGAAATAAATAAAAAAATAAATATCTTTTTTACAACAGGGACTGAAAAGGGGTCTTAAAAATTTGAAGTGGAGCTACCAGGGCATGTGGGGTATCATATGAAAGAGCACTGTTTTCAATCATTTTTTTTGTTTTAGGCCGCATAGTTTTCGATTTATAATGAAAAATGTAAAAAAAATACCGCCCCCCCCTATCTCCGAAGTTTGCAATGAGAAAAATCGGAAATAATTCTATGTTATAGCAGTTAAAAATTACAGGAAAAATAAAACAATGTCTCAATATGGCACACTTTTTTAGAAATTATCATAAAAAAGTTAACATTAGTTCCACTGTCGGTCAAGAGATGGCGCTGACCTAAAACTGCAATACTAATTTTATTATTCTACTCTGCAGTGTGGTTTAATGGTGCAATTATAATGGTACGGAAGCCTCGGTGCGCGAGTTCGACTCGCTCTTGACCGGTTTTATTTATTTTATGTTACATAAATTACCTCTAAAAAAAGAAGCATTGGTGGCATGATGACTATTTTTTATTTTATGTTACATAAATTACCTCTCAAAAAAAGAAACATTTGAAAAAGAACTATTTCGCTAGCATGAAAACTGCTCCATACTAACGGCTACTTAATTATGACGTCACGCTTGAATAGTTTGTATGCAACGCGTAGGAAATTTGTTCGGCAGCCATATTAAATATAGTGTTTTATTAAAATGGTTTCTTAGACAAATTTGCTATAAATATGGACTAATTGAAGGTATTATTTATTTTAATAAATTTTATACTTTTTAAATGAACTTGTCCACCCAACTTTGAAGGGTCATAAAATAAATAATACGCAATATATAAAACCAAGAGGTATACAAGCTACTCTAAAAGTTTAATATGTTTACGATTTTTATTTGTATATCGTTATTTTATTCACTAGTCATCATCCCAATTGTACAAGCTTTTTTAGAAGCGGAGGGTGCACCAGTCCCCCTAGCATGACCACCGAAATGCAATATGATCAAAAAGCTTACCCCCAATGGAGATGGAAATGTCCTTGAGTGACGTGACGGCTTATTCTTTAGTGTTACATTACGTGTTCGTTGTTCATCGTTCGTTCGTTCGTGAGAATCGAAAACGTATTGTCACGCTAAAGAAAGAGATAGCAATAAGCCGTAACGTCACTCAAGGTAATATTTCTATCTTCACTATGACACTAGCCGGTGCAATCTCCATTGGAGGTATAAGCTTCTTGAATATGATATAGCGATTTATTAGGTTTACTCGGCAGAAGACAATGGATTTTGACAGTTGAGTGGCGATAAAACGCCATACCATGCTATACAGGGTCATTTTGAACTTACCATCCAAAATTTAAGGATGTGTCCAGTCCATGAAACTAAACAACTTTCTCTAAGAAACATGTGTCAAATTTCGCCACAAAATTTTGGTCATCCCATACTAAATTGATCACGTGATCTCTCTGATGTGTATGGAAAGCCGATTTTTATTTTACATATTTGACCATGTGTTCATTGGAGAAGGTTGTTCAGTTTCATGGACTGTATGTTTAAAATGACCCGGTATATATTGTGTTTCAGTCACTGACATGATTTTTTTTTCTAATTAACTAGACTGGCTGTCTGTATGATTCGACAGCAAAGTTCTTGTGCCTATTTGAAACGCCACTAGCCTGAGTCTAGAGAACTAGTTTTGACGTGTACAATGAAAATGATTGCCGTGATGGTCTCTCCAGACTTCAGACTTTAGTACCATGTCCCTTACGCTATGTTCACGCTACGTCCTACAGCGCCAAAATGGCGGAAATCAAATAGGCACAAGAGCAGTTTGACAGCAGCCAGTCCAGTGTAATAATATAGAGGTCAATGGTTTCAGTGGACACGCTGGGGTGCGAGCGAACATCTTTGGAACGCTCTATAGAAGCTTTTTCTTCGGTTTTCACCGAAAATTTTTGTTTATTCTGTGCCGGGAGGCCCTAGCGGGCCATGTTTTGTGTTCAGCGAAGGACAAACGAACGTTTTGGCGGGAAAGTGGAATTGCGTGTTGCAATTATTTTAAATGGAAGCGTATAACAAATGATTAACGGGTTAAGTCTTTAACGCTCGAGTTTACGAGTGATTAAATATTTAATGAAATCATTTCTGTAGCGGGAGCCAAGATAACGTTATATTTTTGATTAGATTTCTTTATACAACGTGTTACAAAAAACTCCTAATGCCGTATATTTTAGATAGGGACTCTCAAACTAAACAACTTTTATTATGGGACCAACTCTGAAAGCGCGAAAGAAAATCAGCTGTTTCATATAAAAATTAGTAACGAAAATATCAAAATGTAAGAAACAGCTGAATTTTTTTGGCGAATTCAGAGTTGGTCCCATAGTAAAAGTTGTTGAGTTTGATAGTCCCTATCTGCCATATTCGGCATTAGGAGTTTTTGGAACACGTTTTATTGTCAGTGTTTTAGTAGGCTGCTTGAACATCAAACTTCAAAAATAGCTAAGAAGTAACTATTCGAAATTCGACTTCACATATTTTAAGATATCCTGTCAGATTTCTAGCCGAGTTGAATAATATATGGCGGGAGTTAAAATCTCAATAGCTCATGTATCTCATTTCCGGACGCAGATTGTACATGCTCCCCAAGTGATTTCCGTGGCAAGAGTACGAAGTAATATATAGTATCAAGTGACTGGTGCAGCCATGTTTGATCTTTTAATGACAATAAAATGAAATAAATTAAATCAATTTTTCCTCTCATTTTAATTAAAATTATTTTCTGGATATACTTACAGTAGGTTAGTACCTTAAATAGTTTTAAATTTCTTACAAAAGGAGACGAAGAAAGTTTTCGGCGCTTGTTTAGGCATGCCCGAAACCGCCTTAATTTATGAGGCAATTTTTATTTAGCTCCCATGTGACATACAACCGCAGGTTAGCTCTTCAAAATAATTTTTTAATTCGTATACTTATATCTTATGATTAAAAAAGTGTAAAAACTAATTATGGCCCGTATTTATAAACCGCTCTCAACGTTTAGAACTATCTTGAAATCATACCTTGGATGATAGTCCTATAAGAAGAACATCTCAAGTATGATCTCAAGATATCTCTCAATGTTGAGAGCGTTTTATAAATACGGACCTTAAAGTCACTGCTTTATCAACAGATTTTATCTCACAGTACAAAAAACTTACCTCTAAAAAGCAAGAAATAATATTCGTAATAATAAAACACTTCTATTGAAGTCGGGTGGGGCTGGAGTACAAATCCCTTTTTTTTATTCTAAAAGCCCCACCCGACTTCAATAGACGTGTTTTATTATTACGAATATTATTTCTTGCTTTTTAGAGGTAAGTTTTTTGAAGTCGGTTTTTTGTTTTTTTTTTTTTTCTAAGTTTATTTTTTATTTTTAGTGTAGGTACCTTTTGTATTAGGTAGTGTAGGTATATTATTTAGGTAGAAATTAAAATCGGCTCAGCCAAACGTGAGTTAATCGCGGAGAAACATACATACATGCGGGTCAAACTGAGAACCTCCTTTTTTAAGTCGGTTAAGAACTACACTTAAGATATCCCTTTTTCAACAAAAAAATAATTATCTTATTCAGTTCATAAACAAAGAAGTTATACGACTGATCATCGAGGTAGTTCACACAAAA
Source organism: Agriphila geniculea (assembly GCA_943789525.1). Taxonomy (NCBI): domain Eukaryota; kingdom Metazoa; phylum Arthropoda; class Insecta; order Lepidoptera; family Crambidae; genus Agriphila; species Agriphila geniculea. The sequence continues at coordinate 17,102,207 of OX038883.1, read as the reverse complement.
TCATACTACTTTCGTGCTTTTTTCAAGATTACTTGAAAAGTACTGAACCGATTTCAAAATTTTAAAAAATGGGTCTAATTTGGGAGTTTACCTGATGTAATAACGTTTGAATCATTTCAATCGGTTCAGCCGTCTTCGAGTAATCGGTGTACATACAATAAACAAAAAAAAAAAGACGGGTTGAATTGAGTACCTCCCTCCTTTTGAAGTCGGTAAAAATGATGAAAAAGAAAGCCGTGAGCCCGCGACAGTATTGCCTACGTCATATGACATCACGATGAAATGCATGGCACACGGTCGGAAAAGTTGTGCTGAGCGAGGATCAGAAGATTATCGCAAATAAAATTGGCCGGAAGCTTGAGAAAATCTTCCACTTCCGGTCAAAATTTTAAGATTATAATTACGTCATGTGACATCAGTTAGAGACCCGTGTCATCATTTAGTTTTCAATCGTAGAGAGAGTAAACCTAAGTCTGTCAGTTCTGAAATGACTAAAAAACAAAAATTAAAAATTTAAGGTTTTCCGGCCATTTCAGAACTGACAGACTTATGTTTACTCTCTTTATGATTGAAAACTAAATGATGACACGGGTCTCTTACTGATGTCACATGACGTAAATATAATCTTAAAATTTTGACCGGAAGTGGAAGATTTTCTCAAGCTTCCGGCCAATTTTATTTGCGATAATCTTCTGATCCTCGCTCAGCACAACTTTTCCGACCGAGTGCCATGCATTTCATCGTGATGTCATATGACGTAGGCAATACTGTCGCGGGCTCACGGACTATATGTGTTTTCTAGACAGAAGAGGCGTGCTGGCCGTATGCAATAACACTACTGTCATTTGTTTCTCCTCTACAGTACTAATATTAACTAGCCTGATTTGTCTCGAGACTGTCTGTACGATATGTCTATGTGTGCGTGCACGGAGAGCCACGATATTTCCGAGCGGCTCTTCTGTCCGCATTATATTTAATGCTGATAGTTTTCTAGTAAGGCTTATGTTTTTCTTTGTTTCCTTGTCATTATGTAATAAAAGCGTATTAAATCTTATTTTCACTTATGTTCAAAAGCATTAATTACACAGAACAGTAACTCTGAACATAATTTAATTAATATAACGCTTTCAAATGGAAGATTATTTTATTATGGATTTAATTACTATATTATTTCCGTTCCAATAATTATGAAATTATTGTAAGTAATTAAATATTTTGGTTTGGACATTATATAGATAGCAAGAGCGTGTACAAACTAAGTCTCTTGGAATCGACATGAATTCGCATTTTGTTCGGGCATTTGCGAACGGCGTACACAAACGAAATAGGGCTAGGTATGCAGATAATGTATCTGCTACTCAGTGGTATGGGTCGCATTCTTGCAGGACATGTTTAATTTTTTATCCTTATATCATAGCATTTCATTAATAAATAAATAAAGACAATACAAACGTTTATTATGCTTGTACCACACATCTCCACAAAGCTGAAAGTAAAAACTTCTGTTTTATTAACAAAAGTTTTATAACATTAAACAATACTCACACAGATAATGTGAAATAACTGTTTTCTGCAGGTCAGTGCATGAAAAAATAATACATATTTTGAAAAATGGGATTGAATTCTTCAATTTAAAACTGGTTTGGTTTCTGTACGCGAACTTTTATCAAGCAAGTCAAATATGCCCAATGACTTTTACCTATCAACTTCTAATTATACACATTTTAGGTCTACTTATTTTGCTATAATATAAACCACCCGCTCCAATTGGTATAAATCTGGAATAAAGGAATCTAGAACTGGAATAAAGGTTTTGATATAAAATATCGTATGGATTGGACACAAATGAAGTCGCGGGTGGCCGCTAGGACCTTATCTTAATACGGCAATATGGTTGTGCCACCAACGGGTGATTAACTTGCCTTCTTAAAATAGAGAACATGCATTACCCTTTTTTAGGGTTCCGTAGCCAAAATGGCAAAAAACGGAACCCTTATAGATTCGTCATGTCTGTCTGTCTGTCTGTCTGTCTGTCTGTCTGTCTGTCCGTCCGTATGTCACAGCCACTTTATTCCAAAAGTATTAGGACTATATAGTTGAAACTTAGTAGGCAGGGGTATTCTGGGAACCGCTTTACGATTTTTATACAAAAATAATAAAAATAAAAGATTAAGGGGGGGCTCACCATACATGGAACTGAAACTGAATTTTTTTTTTCATCAAACCAATACTTGTGGGGTGGCTATAGATAGGTCTTTAAAAATGACATTGAGGTTCCTAAGACCATTTTTTTTTAAAGTCAACCGTTTGAAAAATATATGCCGCCAAAGTGGTAAAATGTGTGTCCCCCCCCTTTAACTTTTAAAGTAAGAGGGTGAAAAATCTAAAAAAAATATAAACTATAGATCTTAATAAACACTTTCAACGAAAATTGTTTCGAACGAGATACAGTAATTAGTTTTTGAGATATAGTACATTTTCCAAAACCGCAAATATAACTTTGTCATTCATACAAACACTGTGAAAAACAAAGTTATTTTTTCAGACGAAAAATGATAGCGGTATTAAAATATGGTATGGTATAATGTACCTACGGAACCCTACTGCGCGTGGCCCGACACGCACTTGGCCGGTTTTATCAAAATAAAAATGATTATGCCTGGAAAAATTAAATGTAATATTAAAAATTTTCACTTCCGTTTTTTTCTCGTGATATAGCGTATCGCAGCAGCACCCACCGAAAACGTTCTATACAAAATGGCAACGAACTGTGATGTCACCATTCGTGAATTAGCCAAGATTTTCAATTATCTCCCTAAATTTTGAGTTATTCGATATTCTATCTGACTATATCCGAATATGAAAAAAAAAAGTTGTTTTCCCCCTGAAAAACTAAAATAATAATAAATAAAAAAAACATTTCTTTAAACAATTTTTACAGTATATTGCCTATTTTAAAGCTTTAATAGTAAGCGTAGCATTCAAACGAATACAATGTTGGCCATTTGAGTAGGGGTTGGCTGGGTGTCCTAGTAAGAAATGGCACTAAGAAGAGATACTGTAAACTTGAGTCAAGGTCGTGTGGGCCGAAAACACTTAATATTTCAGCGGAGTCGCCTGGCTTTGACTCGCAAGCCTCGCCCTTTTATTTATTCATAATATTTTGACGAAGTTTTTATTTTCTTAATTGATGTCTGTTCATATTTCGGTCTGGATAGGCTGTTAAAGCGTGGGTCACATTGGTTAGTGGATAAATAATGTTAAGCTACAGATAAACATGTTCATTAGTAGCATGCTAGTAAATGCTCATGCTTTTGAACTGATACATTTGCTAGCAAAAGGCATACTAGTCTTAAGCATGCTACTGAATAATATGCCTCAAAAAATGTAGCGTACTTGAAAATTGAACGGATTCGATTGTTGAGCATGCTCGATATAAGCATGCTTATTACTAGCAACGTTTTGACACATGCATGCTTTCGTGCTACTAATGAGCATGTTTATCTATAGATAGAATCTTTAGAAGCTATATCTTATCTAACTTTGGCTTTGGTTTCTTCGCTCTTCGGAATTGGAACCTTGGTCGAAATAATAATAATGTTTTCTCCAGAATTTAGTAAATTATCTGCATCTAATAAATCTTCATTGCCAGCCTTATGATATCCACCTAGACTTCCCACACTAGACTCCTCAACGATCAGCTGTTCTATACTGCTTAGTAGCTGTGTCAGATAAGTTTATAATTTATTGGCATACAGGTAACTGCAGGCATTAGACCCCACCTAAATAATAATATTGCTTTGTGTCACTTCTTTTATTAATGGGGCAAAGATATAGGTCGCTAAGAACTCCCGAATAACAAAGAAGAATAAATAGAATGTTGGACAAAATCACTAACGAAATTAGAAAACAAAACAAAAATAACCAAAAGTAGTAACCAATGGAAAACAAAGGCTTCTGCCCATGAATCTTTAAAGGCACGCCGAAACTTGTCCAAAAACTCGCCCAGTTATGGGTCGAACTCGCGAACTCGGTAAAAAGTAAATGTGGATACGACATGAATATTTATTATGACTCGGTCCGCTGATGGACTGGCAAAAACTTTAGATGTTGCAATACAATTTGCGGTTGTCTTAATATTTTCGCCTTCAATAACCATTTTTCTTTTCTCTGTTCTGTGTCACTATAAACTTTATTGACACTAAACAGAAAAAAGACAAAAAGACAATGTTTAATAAATAGATAAATATGAGACAACATCACATACTCGTACATACATTGCTCCAATTCTAAAGTAATTAAATTAGTTATAAGCAATTGTGTTATGAAATATGAAAATTAGACAAATATCATTTTGTAATTCCACTGCCAGGGATCGAACCCAATACTTTAGAGATGCGTCATCATGAAAACTCCTGGGCAAGGCTCTCGACCATGCAAGTAGTTAAAATGTCTAATAATCGAAAATTTTACTATCATTTAAAAAGATCCCGACGAACTGAAAACCTTCTTTCTTGAAGTCGGTATGTAGTATGCAAGCAAATGTATAAAGAAAGAAAATTCGTTTTGGGTGTTAGGTAGGTGTCACACGTGACGTATTTCCACAAGGCAATCGTTCACACTCACAGTAGGTACTTAAATAAGTCAAGTGCAAACCATCGCTTCACTCTTTTTTTATTAGTAACTGGGCAGGCACTTGACCACCATCTTGCTTCATAAACAGGATGTGGTCTAAGGTTTAGCATGCTTGCCCAGGAAACCTATTCACTCAACTATCTACATAAATGTAGCTGACATAAAAGGAACCTATAAAATATATGTTTAACTATTACTACAAATATGATAATATTATATTCTTTTTTACCGACTCAAAAGGAGGGAGGTACTCAATTCGACCCGTTTTTTTTTTGTATGTACACCGATTACTCGAAGACGGCTGAACCGATTGAAATGATTCAAACGTTATTACATTAGGTAAAAATTCAAATTGGTCCCATTTTTTTAAATTTTGAAATCGGTTCATTACTTTTCAAGTAATCTCGAAAAAAGTACGAAAACAGTATGATTTTGTGTGAACTACCTCGATGATCAGTCGTATAACTTCTTTGTTTATGAACTGAATAAGATAATTATTTTTTTGTTGGAAAAGGGATATCTTAAGTGTAGTTCTTTAACCGACTTAAAAAAAGGAGGTTTTCAGTTTGACTCGCATGTATGTATGTTTCCGCGATTTACTCACGTTTGGCTGAGCCGATTTTTCTACCTAAATAATATACCTACACTACCTAATACAAAAGGTACCTACACTAAAAATAAAAAAATAAAAAATTGTTTAAAAAAACAAAAAACCGACTTCAAAAAACCTGCCTCTAAAAAGCAAGAAATAATATTCGTAATAATAAAAACACGTCTATTGAAGTCGGGTGGGGCTTTTAGAATAAAAAAAAGGAATTTGTACTTCAGCCCCACCCGACTTCAATAGACGTGTTTTTATTATTACGAATATTATTTTTTGCTTTTTAGAGGCAGGTTTTTTGAAGTCGGTTTTTTGTTTTCATAAATGAGAATAAGATGAGAATGATGTATAAATGTTTTCACTCTGAGTAATTTATTGATGTTATACTTCATGTATCCAAAAATCCTGTCGGATCCTAAACCGTGATAGAGTTGCTTAAATTGAACAACTTTCTCCAAGGCACATAGGTCGAAAAACGATTTTTTTTCGCCTTTTCATAGTAATTTGGTCAGCTGACCAATACTTTTTGTATGGGAGTATGAAAAGTTATTTTTCGTTTTTCGACCTATGTTCCATGGAGAAAGTTGTTAAGTTTAAGTAACACTAACACTTGTTTTAGGATCTGACAAGGTTTTTTGATACATGATGTATAAGTATCATTTTTAATTTTTTTTAATCTTCTTGTCTGTAAAACTTGGCAGCAAAGAACATACAACATAAATTTAATATAAAGATATCGCAACCCTAATCTAGGGCCAGTTAGATTGATTGCTAGACCCAACAGCTTCAGCGGGTACCAGATAATTGATATTCAGTAAATATTGGCGGATAAAATAAACAGAAAATTGAGTTTCCAAAAGCGCCCTAAATTAATTTGCAACTTCATAACAGCTTCGCTGTGACACACAATTTTTATTAAAGGCAAATCCGGGCTTTCACCGACTCCGTGAGGACACCACACTTTTGGGTAAACAATATCGGTTTTCGTTTTGACATTATCGTCAACATTTGAGGATTATCTGACGCAACTTTGATACGGCGGGCGGCCTGTTTATTTTTTAATACCCGCACGTGTGAACATCTCTTTTGATGGCTCGGAGAGATAATTGGTGCTTAAAGTATTCTCACCACCTGTTTCACGGGTCCCGGATAGCACCTATCTTTCGGACTTGTTTAAAAATGGAACAGAATTTGTATGAAAAACATTGTGTTCAGTGATCGTCATCAGCCATTTTAAATGTCCTCACTGTTGGGGTACAGCACATGCCTTTTTTGGATGGATAAGTAGGACAGTAAGAGCAATGAAATGTATAGGTACACTATAGAACTATGTCACATAACATCGCTGATCACACTCACCGATAGAGATTGTGAGAGTTATGGTTCAATCAATGTGTTTACTATGTCACCGGAAAATTGTAAGAACTGTGATTACAATATATCTCGTGATATTACAATTAATCGGAATATCATATATTCTGATAAAAATATTAAATAGAAATTTTTTTAATCTATTGACATAATTATAATAAAACGGTTCTCATAATTTTACGGTGACATTATACATTTCGTTGCTAGTGACTGTACTTGTTTTGTTGTTAATCCTCCAACAATGTGGCTGTTATTATTGTCTCTGGTTTTGTTAGATGCATGCAAGAAGCTTATACCTCCAATGGAGATTGCACCGGCTAGTGTCATAGTGAAGATAGAAAAAATTACCTTGAGTGCTATCTCTTTCTTTAGCGTGACAATACGTTTTCGCTTCTCACGAACGAACGAACGATGAACAACGAACACGTAATGTAACAGTAAAGAAAGAGATAGCAATAAGCCGTCACGTCACTCAAGGAGATTTTTTCTATCTTCAATATTATACTAGCCGTGCTATCTCCAATGGGGGGATAAGCTTCTTGGATGCATGTTACAAATTGCCAGATAAAATTATTCATACTTTTTTTTTTTAATCCAAAACTTTTAACTCTCGTGGATTTTGTAAATAAGCATTTCATGTTCATTTAATTTAGAAATATTTTTTTTTGATGCTTTCAATACATTCCCCATCGCCAAAATGTTTGAGGTGAGCTTTATTCGTGTATTCCTTTGTGTTATTGCAATATGCTGCGAAAAATTATATTGAAATAAAACCTACATGCGTAGGACTCATCAGAATCCATTTTGTGTATCTATTCATACGGTACCTACAGTGTTTTATAATAATTCTATAATATGAGAAACAATAGATCGAACATATCAAATGAATCTTCCATCATTTTTAACTTGACTTTAGAGCAGGACGTTAGAGGTACACGGAAAACCAAAAGTGGTGGATAAAAAAAAGGACAATAGCAAAAATAACAATTCAGAAATAATTAAAATGTATTTAGGAGAAAATACCTTAAGAGATTTAGAGAATTGAATAGATTTTTATAGGTCAATGGAATATGAAATACACATACAATGCTTAAGTGCATCGGAAAGTCTGCGAGAGTTCGTGCCTGGCATTTTTCCAGGGGCAAATCCGGATGTACACAATTAGTTTATCTCATATGTGTTGTCTGATTTTTTATAAAACAACGAACATTTTCAGATTCATTAACAAATTGTAGCATTTCCGAACAATGAACAAAAATAAATAATTCATTCGAATGTTAATAAAAAAACCGGCCAATTGCGAGTTTGACTCGCGCACGAAGGGTTCCGTACCAAAAAACGGCAAAAAATTACGTTTGCTGTATGGGAGCCCCCCTTAAATATTAATTTTATTCTTTTTTTAGTATTTGTTGTTATAGCGGCAATAGAAATACATCATCTGTGAAAATTTCTACTTTCTAGCTATCACGGTTCATGAGATACAGCCCGGTGACAGACAGACAGACGGACAGCGGAGTCTTAGTAACGTAACTTAGGCGTTTTTAGGGTTCCGTACCCAAAGGGTGAAAACGGGACCCTATTACTAAGACTCCGCTGTCCGTCTGTCTGTCCGTCTGTCTGTCTGTCTGTCTGTCTGTCTGTCACCAGGCTGTATCTCATAAACCGTGATAGCTAGAAAGTTGAAATTTTCACAGATGATGTATATCTGTTGCTGCTATAACAACAAATACTAAAAACAGAATAAAATAAATATTTAAGGGGGGCTCCCATACAACAAACTAGTTTTTTTTTTTTTTTTTTTTTTTTTTGCCGTTTTTTGGTACGGAACCCTTCGTGCGCGAGTCCGACTCGCACTTGGCCGGTTTTACCCTTTGGGTACGGAACCCTAATAAAAAAGCAGCAAATATGACTTATTTTTTTTACTTTTTTGCTGTCTGAAAATAGTTGTCTTGTTTCGTATTTCTACATCAAAAATTAAGATATAAATTTAAAGAAGATATTGTTTTATTAAGCTTGAAAAAGCTAAATTACTGTGGTAAATATTTGTAAGATTCAACACTTGTTTTTTTTTAATTAAAAAAGGTAACTAAATGTTGCACTTTTAATTATTTGCGTAGATACCATAACCTTCTTTCTCGAAATGGCAGTGAGAAAAAAACCTGTAATTTTGTATTTTTATTTAGAACCTCGTCCCCACTTCTTTTCTCCCATTTTGTTCCGTTCACACACCTACAAGCTACATGAATCCATTGTAATTGTTAAATACAGAATTTAATGGAGCAATGTGTAGAGTAGGTACCCAGAGTTGTTTGCATCCCGCAACTTGTAATGCTAAGTGGCTGAAACTTGCTACAAGTTGCACGATTGTGTTGATGGTACTTGGTAAGTTGGCAAATACTGCAATAGGCTCTACTTGTACGTTCCTGCTTTGTGATATTGTTTTGACTCAATGGACCCACTTCGTATTCGAAGAAAATTTGGTGCTATTGAACCTGAAAGCTGTTTAAATTATAATTAAATAAAGTGTTAGTTACTGGTTGCAAGATTTGTGTCACAATCCCAAAAAATGTATTTTTATGTAACTTCTGACAGAAAGTACAGTACTCAACTTATGAATCCAATCCAACATGGTAGGTTTATGAATGGTTGAATAAACCAGTCATTGAATATGTTATTCAAACCAATTCATGAAGGAAATACACTCTTTGAAGTTGGTACACATTAAAAAAAATAAACGAAATATTTATTTGTTGAAATATCACACAAGCGCCTACAGCGGTTTTCATATAGAAAAAATGTATTATTTGTGAACGTGTTTTGTGGGGCATGGGCACGAGATGAATATTTTGTTTCGCTTTCCCTTTAAGCTGTGATATTCACATGTTTAGTGGTATATTTTTAGGGTTCCGTACCCAAAGGGTAAAAACGGGACCACTAAGACTCCGCTGTCCGTCTGTCTGTCTGTCTGTCTGTCTGTCTGTCTGTCACCAGGCTGTATCTCATGAACCGTGATAGTTAGAAAGTTGAAATTTTCACAGATTATGTATTTCTGTTGCCGCTATAACAACAAATACTAAAAACAGAATAAAATTAATATTTATGGGGGGCTCCCATACAACAAACATATTTTTTGCCGTTTTTTGGTACGGAACACTTCGTGCGCGAGTCCGACTCGCACTTGGCCGGTTTTTTTTATGATATTGTATCAGATGCATCAGTTCGATACCCAGTCAAATAAAAAAGTAATTGAAGTTTGAATTGTATTTACCTAGTTCTGTATTGTATTTTTTTAATTAACAAAGTCTCTGAGGTTAAAAAAATGTGGTTTCGGTGGTCGCTCCGTTTGAACGATGCTAGATTACCGTGCAGTGCATCCCAAAAAACCACAGGCCATAGGCTAGACTACGGCCAAACTTTAAGTTCTGTTCTTACGCAGGATGGATCTTAAAGCCAAAGTTTCAACTAAAAGAAACGAATCCAAACAGTGTTTTACCGGAACCTGCCTAGAGTGCGGTGCAACTCCCGTTCAGCCGTAAACTGAAGCCAAAGTGCTCCTTCGAAACTTCGGACTTTGTACGCGGCTTTAAGAAGATTTAGGTGGCAAGCAACAACACTTAGGCAAATTCCAATCAACTGCATAAGGCTGTGCATAGATTTCGTGAATGTGAGCCAGATTGAGGGAAGTGAATGGTTAAAGGCAACTTAAACCAAACTCACAATAGTAACCAAACTTTTTGGGGGAAAATTGTTTCCTTTTTCTGTGTTTATACCAATGCATGAGGTGATTTTGCTGATGATCATCGAGAATTAAAGACGTAGTAACTATTTAGTAATTTGTGATTAAAGTCTCATATTTTTTTAATGCTATGCAAACAAGTTATTTTCACAAATTACAAATCCGATTATTTTCGTAGAACTTTCTTTGCTCTAGATGCACTTTAACTAGTTTTTTTTTTTATTTTAGGCATTCACAATGCTATTTTTATATTAAGATAATTATTTTTAATAGTAAAATACTAGAAAAAATCGACTCACTCGTAGCAGCTCGGGACGGACTCGTAGTTTTGTTTGTTAAGTATGAGTTATTTATACTGTGTTTTAGTCGACGTTTTTTATTTATTATTTCAAATCATCCAAATAAAACTTAGACCTTAGAATTAACAAATGAAACTTTACGATATAATCTGCCTGCGTATTCTTTTTTCATGATTCTCCAAATTGTCACCTACATGTCTGTACCAAGCAATAATGTTTGTGTTCAAAAATTTTAAATGAAACATTGCATTTTCTGCAGACATTGCAGAAAATGCAATGTTTTATTTAAAAAAAGGATCTTTCAAAGGATCAGCATATCTGAAACTTAGCCCACAGATCTGACACATCTTGATTGCTAGGCGGCGCGGCGTAGCGGAGATACCGTGCATGAACATTTTAATGGCTTACAAAAGCCAACATCTTCATCGAATCGAAGCAAGGCTCAAGTTCTACGTCCAATATATCAGCAACCATTATCTGAAACTGCAATTCAAACTTAGATTCGCATCTAACTCGAGTTACGTTCCAATCGCGACTCTGAACATCAATTTGAGAGCGCATGGTTTCAAAGCAAGCTGAAATTATGGAATATTCCTGTTACACGATTTGGTATAATTTATGTCTGAGTCACTTGAGAAAGCTTAATTTATGGGGTGACTTGATTTTGGCCCCATTTTCAGCCACGTGGTTTAAGACAATTTATGGGGTATCTGAAAAGAACCCTTTGCTATATTTTCATAGCTTAACTGGGTGGTAAAATATTACACAAAAGTTAAGAAGTGTTCTTTAATTCTTACCACAAGCGCTTACTCAAATGAAGTTCTTGAAATCAGCGCATCGTGATCTAATATTTATATTAAAAACTACCCACTGAAATCCACACCCCAATGCTAATGAAACCGTCTTTGAATCCCAGTGATTATTGCGATATCCAAGTTGTAGAGTCGTTCCAACAACTTAGCACTTGAAGGTGTTTATTTGAGATAGCACTTAGTGTTATTTGCAGAAAGCACTGTTTTACCCTATTATAATGATATTGTATTACGGTTATAGCAAAAAGTTTGTAATACTAGACTGTTGTAGATATTTTAAAAGCAGTAATGAATGATAGTTCGAAGTTCCTTTATGAATACTATTAGATATAAATAAGTATATTATCAAAAAACTGGCCAAGTGCGAGTCTGACTCGCGCACGAAGGGTTCTGTATCAAAAAACGGCAAAAAAAACGTTTGTTGTATGGGAGACCCCCTTAAATATTTATTTTATTCAGTTTTTAGTATTTGTTGTTATAGCGGCAACAGAAATCAGAAATCAGAAATCAGAAATCAGAAATCAGAATATTTATTTGCACAATATTGTGTACATTACATTGAGATCGATGACAATGTTCCTAATAAAATTTCAACAATATTCTGCCTTAAGGCCGTTGTACTAGCAAAACGTGGTTTTTAGTAGGTTTTCATTCTCTATCTCCTCTTTATTTAATGAATATTAAAACAAAGTAAATATACCATAAGAATCTTCAACATTTTGCCTATCGATTCCACGATTAACATTTGTTATAAATATTTTACATAATGCCAAAAATATCATAAATAAAATCGACTAACACTTTTGTTTCTGTGCATCTCCTCCGTAACTACGAGTCCTATGGAAATCTCGTTACCACCAATCGATAGAGGAGAAAAAATGCTACAAATTCCACAAAAGACATTTTCGAAAAGACCATTTATGGGATTTTCGCGACAATTTTTCAAAAATTCAGATACATTTTTGATAGAGGGTGCCCTCGAGGGGAGCGGGCGGCAGACCGCCACCGGCGCTCGGACGGGGAACACGTATCGCTCATGCTCCCACTGACAGCTACACAGTTCTCTATGTCTCGCTCGTTTGTTTTAGCCTTGCTTTAGCACTGTCAGAATGTTACAATTATGTTTTGAAAATTCATTTCGAACTGAAGGACTATTACAAAAAAGCATCGCGATAAGCGTACGATATTCGTCCAACACCGTGGCACTATTTCCTCAGCAATAAGGTTCAATATCAAGTAAATTGAACGATGAATTGCGTCCGACTATCGGTTTCTTTTTTGTTTTGTAATAGGCCCTCTGATGCATTATTTTGCCATAGATATAAAAATTACGCGTAAGGACGGTTAGTATAAAATACCTACCTATTGAATACTATATATGAGTCTTCAAATCAAACATTTGTAGGTAATAAATCACACGACTGTGAGTTAATTTATTTCACTATAACTTTTTAAATGCCTGAACTGAACAGATTTGGATGCATGCAGGTAGGGTATTATAGGTAAGAATATTTATACCATCCTGCCCCCCTAGCATGACCATTGACCAGTGACCACTGAAACGCCATAATAATATCGATTTATTACTTTTAAGGACAAGGGTTTTGACAGTCAAGTGTCGATAAAACGCATCACGCGATCTATAGGCTGTCCCAATACTTTACCTCATCCAGGAATCGAACCCACCAAATATATTTTTACGATACCAATCGATAGGGTTTCTCATCAGACCCCCTAGTCAAAGTAATATTTGCAAATCGTTATCGCTTCGCTTTTGAAACTGTATGGAAATGACATAGGGTACGTTCAGATGACAAGCGCTCAACGCGCGGTAATTTTTTTCAGATTCAATAATTTGGTATAATTCGATGGATTCGAATTTGGATTCGATAATATAAGCGCGCATTGACGCGCGCTGACAACAGTCGAGCGCTAGCGCAGCGTTCAACGTCAACGTGCACTTTATCAAAACTCGCGTTAAGCGCTTGTCATGTGAACCTGCTCTTAAGGTTTCGTTAACAATCTAATTTTAAAAACATATGTTAATGTAAGTAAGTAATTGAATTTAAAAATCAAACGAAAAATGTAAGGATTATAGTCTTAATTCATACATTTTTCAGAGTGAAGTGATAGCGAAAATTTTAATGTGACATTTGGCTACAGGCTCTCGATTATTAGCACGTTTTTAGGGTTCCGTAGCCTAAAAGCAAAAAACGGAACCCTTATAGATTCGTCATGTCTGTCTGTCTGTCTGTCCGTTCGTATGTCACAGCCATTTTATTCCAAAACTATTAGAATTACACAGTTAAAACTTGGTAGGTACATGTATTCTGTGAACCGCATTACGATGTTTACACAAAAATAAAAAATAAGGGATTTATATTTTTAAGATTATTATCTTAAATATATAAATCCCTTTATTTTATTAAGATTATTATCCCCATACATGGAACTGAAACTGAAAAAAATTTTTTCGTCTATGCGTGCGGGGTGTCTATTGTCTATAGATAGGTCTTTAAAAATGACATTGAGGTTTCTAAGACTATTTTTCTCAAAGTCAACCGTTTGAAAGATATACACTGTCAAAGTGGTAAAATGTGTGTTTACCCCCCTAACTTTTAAAATAAGAGAGTGAAAAATCTAAAAAAATGTATGCTGTAGATCTTAATAAACACTTTCAACTAAAATTGGTTTGAATGAGATATATTAATTATTTTTAAAGATATAACATATTTTCCAAAACCGCAAATATAACTTTGTCATTTATGCAAACTCTATGAAAAACAAAGTTATTTTTGCAGATGAAAAATGACGTGGTATTAAATGAGGCATGGAATATGGTAACTACGAAACCCTACTGCGTGTGGCCCGACACACACTTGGCCGGTTTTGTATGAGGCCTAATCAATCTGAAATGATGGCAAATTGTAAATTGGCAGACACAAAAGCCGGGGCGGGGGGGGGGGGGGGGGAGGGCACTCTCTAATTTTTATTACTATTTAGACGCAGTGAACGCACACCAACTTAAAAAAGTTAGCCTGTTTTGTTTAGTACCTACTTACGTCAAAAGCTTTTTCATATTACTGTTGTTTATCCAACTTCATAATTTATAAAAAATATTTTATATTATTGAAATCTTTTAAACGGTCGTGATTTCAGGCCTCAAACTTCGTCAATCGATATAGATTTTAGATTCTATGATATTTTTTTCGTAGTGGTTAGATTATAAAGTACCTACTATACTTACCAGAAATATTAATCTCCTCTGGTGATAATGTTTATTATTGCGTATACCTATTTTACCAACAAATACCAATATATTACACCATCAATAAACAAAATGTAGTTGTCAACAAAATTAGTAAATGCATTTGAATTGAATTGAAAAAACACGAAAAATGTAGTAAGTAGATAATCAAAATACTTCCTTTCCGAAAAAAACGATCTTTTAAAATTATTTGGAAAAGGAACTAACACCATCATTTCAATGATGCCATACAATAGTCTGCGCGCGACGCGATCACTATAAAAAAACCTTTGAAATAAATTAAAAAAATTCAAAATTCAAAAAATCATTTATTCAGTCTAGGCTGTTACAAGCACTTGTGAATGTCATAGAAGCTACGCCATCGGTTCGCAAACCCTAAGCGGGAGACCTTGTAACGAGAAGAACCGGCAAGAAACTCGTCAAGGGCTGCTTTTTTCTCCCTTTATATTTCATACAGTCGTCAACATTTAAAAATAACCTCCACATTTAAAGTGAGGTCATTTACACAATAATTAACAAAAGTTTACACGCAATAGGTAGGTTGAAGTTAATTACCTACTACATAATGGATAGGTAATTGTGAGAGTAAATAACTTTCAACTAGTTGGGAAATCACTTTGTCTGCTAATCCTAAGTAGGCAATATTTACCAAAAAACACTTGATACAAGATATAAAAAATAATAATGAAAAAAACGCAATTCTTACAATTCAATATGCGTTAAGATCGGTACTCAGAAGCAGACCCATTCTCACTGGCAGCATCCGTTCACGAGCATGACGCATGAACCAGCCATCGTTTCGCTCAACCATATTTGAGGGAACGTAACGACCCGCCTCACACGACACCACCGCAGAAATGTTTAAAGTGAGCATGACCATAAGACGTACCTAGTTACGAGTATAAGTACTATGCAAAATGTGAAAAAATCGGTTGGCACTCCGGAAGTGCCGGCAGAAGTGGAAACTTGAATATTAACGTTGTGCATTTTTGATATTTTGAAATTAGCGGCAAAGGATTAAAATTATTTCTTTCCTGTTACTATACAGTCACACAATTCAATCAGTTTGTAATTAGAGAAAAATTCTAAAGATTTTGCGCCAGTGGCCTTTTTAATTTCTACATGCACGCATTCTACGATTTAAACTTATAGTCACAGAGTATAAATAAGTATAGACTTTTCATCATCGAAGAGATCGCTGCTATTAGTTCCATTTTCAAAATTAGTGCGTTGCTGGTGACACAAGTGTTTACGTCTTAAAATGATGCGCCGCCATTTTCAACGCGCCCCGTAGAAAGAGATTACACTTGAAAGTAGGGGATACTTCCGCCGCCAGCTGTGTACTCTCCATCCGTCACATCCGTCTTACGCATTTTCTATCAGCCACGTGATTCTTACTGACGCGAGTTTAGCATTTTTTCCCTATTACAAAAAGCGTACAACACCGCTAAATAAGTTTTCACTTCAAAAAAAACAGTAAAATAACTAAAACATGAAACAGACTTGACTTCATACATAATTTAATTTTAATATAAATTGCGGCTGATTGATTGAACATTGCTGATTTCTTGTTTTTTTATAAAACAATTTACCTTCAATTTACCTACATAAAATTAAAATTTAATATTTTAACAATGCCATACTGCCGTGTCTCCAACTTTCTATGGTCCGTGAATTTTGGCCAAGCGTAATGTAGGTTACACATTGGTTTTCAAAAATTTTAATAGATGTCGGTACTAAATTACATCTTAGTTTTTCAAATTTTTTAATAGATGTCGCTAATAAATGACTCGCGAAGTAATGTAGAGGGTGGCAGGGTGAGGGGAGTCAAATCCTTAGCTGTCACTTCACCAAGAGCCGCCTTAAATCTGTAGGCATGCAAATGTTAGTAAGTGTAAGTGTGTAAGCTATCTATAATGAATATTATTACTACTAAGTATTACTGATGTCAATTATAATTACAAAATTGTCAATAGAAATCTCATATTCAAAATTAAATGTCAGCTATGCAAAATTATCCTTAATACTAACTATGTCAGATTGAGTAGAGATGTCATTTATTTTCCAAATATTCTTTGATCGAATAGAAACTGTGCTGTAGGAGCCAATTAAATAATTTATTCTTGAAAATATTTTTCTCTATTGGTTGATTAATAATGTCCAGCGGTAGCTTATTAAATATTTTGATAGCCATACAATATACATTCTTTCGAAATATAGCTAGATTGGATTTAGGTATTGCTAGTTTATTCTTTCTCGATGCTCGTAAATTATCGTTTTTTTTCACTACATTTTAAAAAGTATTCGGGGTGCTTTTTAACCAACAAGCATAGTTCTAATATATATATACATGGTAGAGGTAATATTCTATGTTTTTGAAATAGGGGCTTACATGATTCTCTTTGTTTTATCTCGTAATCATCATCTGTGAAAATTTCAACTGTCTAACTGTTGTCGTTATTAATATCGAGCAAAAAAATCACGTTTGTTGTATGGGAGCCCCCCTTAAATATTTATTTTATTCTGTTTTTAGTATTTGTTGTTATAGCGGCATCTGTAAAAATTTCAACTGTCTAGCTATCACGGTTCATGAGATACAGCCTGGTGACAGACAGACAGACAGACGGACAGCGGAGGCTTAGTAATAGGGTCCCGTTTTTACCGACTTCAAAAGGAGGGAGGTACTCAATTCGACCCGTTTTTTTTTTTTTTGTTTTTTGTATGTACCGATTACTCAAAGACGGCTGGACCGATTGAAATGATTCAAACGTTATTACATTAGGTAAACTTTCAAGTTGGTCCCATTTTTTAAAATTTTGAAATCGGTTCAGTACTTTTCAAGTAATCTTGAAAAAAGCACGAAAATAGTATGATTTTGTGTGAACTACCTCGATGATCAGTCGTATAACTTCTTTGTTTATGAACTGAATAAGATAATTATTTTTTTGTTGGAAAAGGGATATCTTAAGTGTAAGTTCTTTAACCGACTTAAAAAAGGAGGTTCTCAGTTTGACCCGCATGTATGTATGTTTCTCCGCGATTAACTCACGTTTGGCTGAGCCGATTTTAATTTCTACCTAAATAATATACCTACACTACCTAGTACAAAAGGTACCTACACTAAAAATAAAAAATTGTTTAAAAAACAAAAAACCGACTTCAAAAAACCTACCTCTAAAAAGCAAGAAATAATATTCGTAATAATAAAAACACGTCTATTGAAGTCGGGTGGGGCTTTTAGAATAAAAAAAAGGAATTTGTACTCCAGCCCCACCCGACTTCAATAGACGTGTTTTTATTATTACGAATATTATTTCTTGCTTTTTAGAGGTAGGTTTTTTGAAGTCGGTTTTTTGTTTTTTTAAACAATTTTTTACCCTTTGGGTACGGAACCCTAAAAAGCGATCGAGTTTATTTAACCATATGCGTCAAAGAACCCCTTAGCTTAAAGCGGTAATGATTGAACGAAGTTCCATTATAAATAAATACTATTATAGATACATATGATGAAAAGAGCGATCCAGTATTTTCATACTTGCTCACCAAATTATGAGAATAGTTAAATTAGAATATGAGATATTTGTTTTCCAATAAGACATTGTGTAGCGGGCATAATTTTGCCTTTTAAATTATAACGTAGCGGCAAAATAACATGTTTGAATTCAGTTTTATGTACTTTTTTGATAATTATTGTATCCTTACTAATATTATAAATGCGAAAGTACGTTTGTATATTTGTTACGCCTTCACGTCTTACCTTCTGAACCGATCATCATGAAATTTACCAAACTTACACGTTGTCAAGGGTACAGAAAAACACAAGTGTTTCATCCAGAAAAAACGTACTGTTCCCGAGGTATATAAAAATAACTGTCCACGAAAACGAAGTTGTGGCCGGTCTTGAATAAATTAAGCAATTCATTTTTGTACTAGTCATATTAAAGGTCACCCAGCGTGCAATGGAGAGAGCCATGCTCGGCGTTTCCCTGCGTGATCGAATTAGAAACGAGGAGATCCGCAGGAGAACTAAAGTAACCGACATCTCTCGAACGATTACTCAGCTGAAGTGGCAATGGGTAGGACACATGGCGAGAAGAACTGATGGCCGTTGGGGCGGAAAGGTTCTGGAATGGCGACCGCGCACCGGACGACGCTCCGTGGGTAAGACCCCGACAAGGTGGACCGACGATCTGGTGAAGGTCGCGGGAAGCCACTGGATGCGGGCAGCGCAGGACCGATCGTCGTGGAGATCCTTATGGGAGGCTGATGATGATGATGATATTAATTCAGCAGGTATTGTTAAATAAATACTTGTATTAATAATATATTACTTATTCTACTGATAAATCACAAATGAACATCTTGTCAGTCGAATATTTCATCCATTAGTGACTGACTGAAATCGTTCATGAGACAAACTTTATTGATATCCATTTCAGTGTTTTTATTGCCGAATGATTCTGACGCCTCGAACGCTAAACCTGTCGAATATAATAAGGCGTTAAATTATCTGTGGAACATTCGAGAAATTCGTGATTCATCGGGACAGACAGGCAATCGCATTCGTCTCAATTATGTGGACAGGCGATCTGTCAATCAGTCTCCCGGCGGTGTGATTCGCTACCGATTTCAAGAAGAGGATTAGGTATCGATGTGTTTTCTTAGAATCAAAATGTTATTAAACTATTTTTGGTTTCTTAGGCCCGTACTTATAAATAGGGGGCCTATTACGAAAATAACGTACGCAATTGGCTTTGATAACTTTTTGAACATGACTGGAAATCTCAAAACCATTTCGAGGAATAAGCTTTCGGTACAGTGTCTACTAATTAAATTTAAAAATAATTCTATATTTTAGAGATATTTATAATATTCAATAAAAAGCTTTAACCTTCAAATGACCTTCATATGACGTCATCACATACAGATTTCTCAGCCATAATAAAAAAAAAGAAAAAAGGGCAAAGACAATTTTGACAATGAACTTGGCATTAGGGATGGTGGAAGGTGGAAGTGAAAAAATATCGATATAGGTAATATTTCTCAGAAAAAAATGAGATGAAATGGGATGATGACTAAGTAATGGATTCTAATTTTAAGGTATTGTAAAACATAAAAAATAGCAAAATAAACCCCTACGCGAAATTTTGGCTCGATTTGACGAATTTTACGATGATTTTTAAGTCCCAAAATTAGGAAAAAATCAAAATGCTCCAGTGACAAAATAGTGTCGACTATTAGAATCCATACGTAATTACAAAAAAAAATGTTTTGGAAAAAATATTGTAAAAACATCTATCGATATATCAGAGTATATCGATGAACTTATCTCGTAATTTTTTCCACATCCCTACTATTAAATGTTTATAAATAGAAATAAAGTTTGCACATATTTTCACAATGTTTATTATGTTATCCTGCAAATTTATCAGTCCACAAGCAATCGTTACAATTTCATCCATGTAGCCTTCATCCAAAATAGACAATACATACAATACATTTCGCAATTTGGGTAGATTGGGCGTGTCAGTTTTTACAAAGTTATTCAGCTGAGTTTCCACTGGTAAGCATTTTTATTATAATTTTACCAACTCAAAAACTATTGCGGCAAATTAGGAAGGTAGGTTAGAACCGTCACAACTGGATTAAATGAATAAAATAGAAGAAATATTAACTATAACTTATTTGTTTACAAACAACCATAAAGTCATCATGACAGGTAATGACACTTGGCCGTTCTTTTTCTATAAGTAGATGGCAAAGGTTTTCCTTCTTAAACTTTCATGCCACTAATGACGTCATTCCGGTTGACCATATCCGCTCGACAAATATATTTATAAAAAAATAAATACGGGACCAAATGTTAAAATATTCAAATTAGTTTCTTAAATTGGCCTAATCTGTAGTAAAAAAAAATAAAAAAAATACCTTTTATTTTTTAACCAAAGCCAATTGCGTAACGCAGTCACTTGGCCACAATAATCGTCCGCAGTTCGTTGGTTGCAGTTATAACAAACATTTTGAATTTGGCTATCGTAGTTTATAGACTACTAAACGAACGATGTCGGATACGCTAGAGAGAAACTGTCAAACTCACGCAGTCTCTTCGCAATATCGCATACGAAAGCGATTTGTAATAGGAAACAATCAAAACGAAGCACGGACGCAGCTGCGTGTATCGATTTAAACTTTTCGTAATAGACCCCCTGCTCTTAATGTTGAGAGCTATCTTGAGATCATACCTGAGATGCTGTTCCTTTAAGAAAAGTATTACAAGTATGATCACAGCTCTCAACGTTGAGAGCGGTTTATAAATACGAGTCATAGATGGGCGAAGTAAAATAAAATTTGAGTTTTATTTTATCTTGGCCTATCTATGACCCGTATTTATACGCTAGGTTTTGATGCATGAAGCAGGCCATACTCGCTAGGTTATGCATGACGGTTTTTAACCAAGCTGCAAAACCTTCATGCAAAACCGAGTTCAATAGAGGACACACACACTTGGTTATGCATGACGGTTTTGACCACAGACATAACCGAGCGGCAAGGTTGCATGAATAGGCATGGATAACTGCACAGTTAGGTCACATACACGCTTAGTTATGCATGACGGTTTTGACCACAGGCATAACCGAGCGGCTTGCATGGACAGGCATGCAATGCAGTATTATTCCATACACGCTAGGTTATGCATAACGGTTTTGACCTTACAGGCATAACCATCATGCATAACCTAGCGCGTATGGCCGGCTTGATGGTTATGCCGTGTATGGGATAATACTGCATGCCTATACATGCAAGCAGCATTGGTTATGCCTGTGGTCAAAACCGTCATGCATAACCTACCGGTGTGTCCTCCATTGAACTCGGTTTTGTATTAAAAGTTTTGCAGCTCGGTTAAAACCGTAATGCATAACCTAGCGTGTACGGCCTACTTTATAGCCTTTTCTCAATTAAACTTAGATATGAAAAACTACATAGTATACCTACATCGAAATACTACCTTTAAGTCTCTCGTGGGCCTACAATGGTGATTAGGTGGACTAGCCGGAGTAGGGTTTAAGCTTAGCAGCAGCGTGTGGTTGCCTTTAATTTATTATTCACTGCTTTTGTTGGAGAACTTTTGCTGAGTAGGCTGTCATCTGTGAAAACACGAAATAATGGCATATTCAATGACGCAGTAATAGTATTAGGTAGGAGTTTTTCATTCAGTTTATCTTTACTAATATTATAAACGCGAAAGTCCGTTTGCTTGTCTGTCACACATTCACGTCTTAACTACTGAATTGATCATCATGAAATTTTACTTACACGTTTTCAGAGGTATAGAAAGGGGTATTTTTCATCTCGAAAAAAGTATTGTTCTCGAAGGATAGCAAGAAAACTTCCACGCAGACGAAGTCGCGGGCGGACGCTAGTATTAAAATAAATATTATTTTGACTATGGTTGGAAGTAGCCTCTGTTCTATTTGCAACTGACGTCCGTTATTATCTTTAGATCTTGTATTTCAGCACTTTACAAAACAGCTTAAGGTATTCTTATTTAATTACTTTCTGGCTTTATTTAGGACACGAGAGTTTATTATTATGACACTTAGTTCAAATAAAACGCCTATAAAGTGTAGTAATGTATAATATCGATGTTTTGTAACAACATCCATGTTTAAAATTTTGCTGAAACTTTAATGGAACAACCTCCTTAATCTTCAAAAGACATCTTAAAAAACATAACCTTATATTAGCCCACGGTCCTTGTTTATGCGAGCCTTTCACAACATTAATGCATATTTCATACCCCAATAAATAATGTAAGGGCAGATCCAAAAAAACCGTAACTTGTTCGGGCATAATTCAACAGAATTTAATCATGACTGTAATAACTTCGGACTCCGTCTAACTTGGCTGGACGGTAAAAACCTCAGGATTAACGGTTACACTTCGAGAGTAGTTTCAAGTTTCTGCGCTGTGCTTAATGTTATGCCTTCCATGGTATGTAAAGTGTACTCGTAGTATGTGCTATAACTTCTATAGCATGTGTGAGATATTTAACGTTGTTTATTCAAAATCAGCAAATGAAATAATTATTTTTAAAGCACTATCCAATGTTTTATTAATATTTATTTACAAACTGATTTTTAGTATCCTTACTAATATTATGAATGCGAAAGTCCGTTTATTTGTTTGTTTGTTACGCCTTCACATCCTAACTACTGAACCGATCATCATGAAATTTTGCATACACGTTGTCAGGGGTACATAGAAGGACATAGGGTACCTTTCATCCCGAAAAAAGTATAGTTCCCGAGGGATAGCAAAAACGTTTTCACGCAGACGAAGTCGCGGGCGGCCGCTAGTATTATTATATAGTATTGTTTTAAAATCTTAAAAATTATAAACTAATTATGTTTTGATAATAAGTTATTGATTAATAGTAATTTTACAAATAATTACCGATTGAACATTGACTATTATAACGATTTTGCACAAACACTTCCGGTAGTCAGAGGCGGGAAAGAGTGGGTTGTTTACGCCACGTTGGCGAACGGACAGTGGAATTATTCTTATTTGAGCCACCGCGCAGTGAACACAACTCGGCTTCCTGTCAGTGAAATCTGGCTCTGAGTACTTTTTAATGGATAAAAGCTAAGTATTTTGCTATTGTTGAAGTTAACTTGCTAAATAAATCGTTTTTGTTTGGTTTGATTGAAATAGTGATAGTTTTAAAGACGAAATATGAATTAAGTGTGGTATTTATCTATTTGATTGTTATTTATGATCATAAAACAAATGATTCGCTCGTTTAAGTGCCGTTTAATTTATTTAATTTTTTATCAATTTCTGACACATGCAACTTTCTGAAAATTATAATTTCCTTTTTTGTAAATTTCGATTGTAAATGTATTGAAAACATTTCCACGTGTAGCATGACAAGCTCGAAAAAATATTTTTCTAAATCGAAGTGTCACTTTTCTCGGGTTGAGTGAGACTAGATTACCCATGCGAGTATACAGGGTGTTACATAACAACAACAAGTGGTAGATAGGGACCATCAAACTGAACAACTTTTAATAAAGGACCAACTGTGAAAGTGACTGAGCTTAATATTGAAAATGAGCTCGTGAGATTAGGCTTGATTAAGATTCAAAACAAGTTTGAGCTTCGATTGAGACTCTATAACTTTCTAAAGAAAAGTGACCGTCGTGTTCGCACCAAGCACTATTGTCGACTCTTGATATAACACTACAGGATGTTACAAAACAGCCCGTAATGCCGAATATGGTGAGATAGGGACCATCACACTGAACAACTTTTACTTTAAGAACAACTCTGAAATCGCGAAAAAAATTCTGCCTTTTCATACAAAAATTAATAAAGAAAATATAAAATGTATGAAACAGCTATTTTTTTCGCGATTTCATAGTTGGTCCCATAGTAAAAGTTGTTCAGTGTGATGGTCCCTATCTTACCATATTCGGCATTGCGGGTTGTTTCGTAATACCCTGTAGTGTTATATCAAGAGTCGACAATAGTGCTTGGTACGTGGAAAGGTAGAGATAGCGCTTGGTACGTGGAAAGGTAGAGT
This sequence comes from Agriphila geniculea, assembly GCA_943789525.1. NCBI lineage: Eukaryota > Metazoa > Arthropoda > Insecta > Lepidoptera > Crambidae > Agriphila > Agriphila geniculea. The sequence continues at coordinate 17,077,899 of OX038883.1, read as the reverse complement.
CTCAATCGAAGCTCAAACTTGTCTTGAATCTTAATCAAGTCTTATCTCACGAGCTCATTTTCAATATTAAGCTCAGTCACTACTGATCATGCAGGTATTCAATATAAAGCTTAACCACGAGCTCAATTTGTAGCATCTCGATTTTAGGTTAAATCTTGAATACATTTTCAACTTCAATCTAGCGTTGTCGTCTTATTCTTTATACCTACCAAGTCTTATTTCTCAATAAATTAGTGTCAGACCCAAAATACCAAATGATTACAAACAATGTTAAAAGAACATAATTGGCTTTGATAACTTTTTGAACATGACTGGAAATCTCAAAACCATTTCGAGGAATAAGCTTTCGGTACAGTGTCTACTAATTAAATTTAAAAATAAGTCAATATTTTTAAAGATATTTATAATATTCAATAAAAAGCTTTAACCTTCAAATGACCTTCATATGACGTCATCACATACAGATCCCCCAGCCATAATAAATAAAAAGAAAAAAGGGCATAGACAATTTTGACAATGAACTTGGCATTAGAGATGGTGGAAGTTGGAAGTGAAAAAATATCGATATAGGTAATATTTCTCAGAAAAAAATGGGATGAAATGGGATGATGACTAAGTAATGGATTCTAATTTTAAGGTATTGTAAAACATAAAAAATAGCAAAATAAACCCCTACGCGAAATTTTGGCTCGATTTGACGAATTTTACGATGATTTTTAAGACTCAAAAGTTGGAAAAAAACAAAATGCTCCAGTGACAAAATAGTGTCGACTATTAGAAACCATACGTAATTACAAAAAAATGTTTTGGAAAAATTATTGTAAAAACAACTATCGATATATCAGAGTATTTAATATCGCCCGAAAAATATCGATGAACTTATCTCGTAATTTTTTCCACATCCCTACTATTAAATGTTTGTAAATAAAAATAAAGTATGCACATATTTTCACAATGTTTATTATGTTATCCCGCAAATTTATCAGTCCACAAGCAATCGTTACAATTTTATCCATGTAGCCTACATCCAAAATAGACACAATACATACAATACATTTCGCAATTTGGGTAAATTGGGCGTGTCAGTTTTTACAAAGTTTTTCAGCTGAGTTTCCACTGGTAAGCATTTTTATTATAATTTTACCACCTCAAAAATTATTGCGGCAAATTAAGAAGGTAGGTTAGAACCGTCACAACTGGATTAAATGAATAAAATAGAAGAAATATTAACTATAACTTATTTGTTTACAAACAACCATAAAGTCATTATGACAGGTAATGACACTTGGCCGTTCTTTTTCTATAAGTAGATGGCAAAGGTTTTCCTTCTTAAACTTTCATGCCACTAATGACGTCATTCCGGTTGACCATATCCGCTCGGCAAATATATTTATAAAAAAATAAATACGGGACCAAATGTTAAAATATTCAAATTAGTTTCTTAAATTGGCCTAATCTGTAGAAAAAAAATATAAAAAAATACCTTTTATTTTTTAACCAAAGCCAATTACCTACTGTGACAGATACTCATATTATAACTTTACGCGAAATTTTTTGTTTTTTTTTTGAGCATTTTAGAAATAAAGGTGCTCCTGATGGTACCCTGGCTGAAAGTTTATTTAATATTGTAATTAAAATACACAATTTTAATAAAACTTTAGGTGGAATTTTTTAAAACCATAGTTTAATATTTTTAGAAGGCAGCATTTACATTCTCTCGTAGTCAAACCTGTGGCCGTTTTTGACACATTTTCTATTCACTTTTGAATGATAACCATTTATGTAATAATACCTTCTTAAAATACTAAACTAAGAGTCTTAGAAATTCCAAGTAAAGTTTTATTAAAATCCGTTTTTAATAACAAGTTATTATATAAAATGCACCAATCTTTTCAAGGATGTGCCTAAGTCCTAGGTACGGTCCACTTCAAAGGCAATTGATCTTTTTAATCGTCACATCAAGCATCATGTTCATAAATAAAGGCTTGCAATTAAAAAAAATGCATAAATCTTACTGTGACAAAGTATTTACTATAATGTTCTGCTACCGATGAGATTGACTGTACCTTAGCTGCAAAGAGAGTATTTCCTCTAGTCTAAAGTTTTACAGTCATGTTCTTTTATTATATTTTAATCAAGGTAAAAGAAATTTCACGCAGGCCCTCTACTGGATATTTTTATCATCATAAATTATAATAAATGCAAACTATAATACATATGTACTTACAGAATACAGGATCTTATATATTTCGTTGAGGTAAATTTATATAGTTATTGTCTGCCTCAGAAAATGAAAGCCGACAGAAGATTCCAGTCACTTTTGTAATTGATATTTTCTGTAGCGTTCATAAAAATGGAGGCTTGGTTACGCGAAATAGGGAGAAGGGTTTAATATATGACATATATTTGTGAATATACGTCGCTTTTGCCAGTGGGGGCTGCAATAATCTCACAAACAGAGTAAATATATGGATCACATTCGTAGGCTTCAGTCAGTCACAAGTGTATGACGGTATAGGGTTGTCAAATTTCTTTCTTAAAATAAAACAAAAATCATGTCCCATTCACCTACAATTATGAAAACTTTAGCCAAATAACTTTGCTTTTGTTTTTTAACATCCCTTTTGTATTGTAATGCAAATATGTTATAGTAAAAAAACAGTGACAGCCCTAGAGAATATCATATTGGGGTAACATGCAGCTGCTTATGCGGAGACGGAAGGGAAAATTGCTAGGAAATACACTCGCATACGGCGAGCGAGAATAATAGTAATTTTTGGCGGTTTGCACAGAAATGGGTCGACAGTACGTTTGGTATGCAGCAGCTTATTCTGCAAAATATAGAGTAGGCAGAAAGGCCGTTCGGAAGAAAGCGCGGTTTTCCGTGCACGCACACATAGACAATGCGTTGAATGCCTATATACATAGTCAGGCCATGCCAGATTATAGTCAGTACTGTGTAGCAGTTCCTCAATAGTTCCTAGTACCTACAGCAAAAATATGTCGTAGGTACTAAGTGTTTGTGAATACGGCCACGAGGCCTGTAGAGCACAAATTCTTTATATTTTTGTAGTTATTCTGTGAAAATATGAACTGTTATTCAAATGTTAATATGTCGAGTTTTGTAGAAGAACGTGGAGAGGTAAAATGTACTTGTAATAATATACTTAAGCTATATAAGTTTATGAAAATATAAAACAAGGATTATTGTTGATTTGAAGTACAGTCATTTACATAGTATAGGTACTTTTAAATCATTTAATTGAGTATTTTGATCAGTAGGTATTTAATACAAGAAATATGTTAACACTTACAGAAATAAACTACTATATTAAAATATTTATGACGTCATCAAAAATACACTAAACTCATTTACCCCATATAATCCATACAGACCAAGCACACAATTTATATATTTTGAATTTATTTATTTACTTACGCCACATACCTTTAACTTCGCTCGAAAAAAATACAACAGTCTGTAATATGTATTCTTCAACCACACTTCTCATGAGTTACTGCGTATAATTCTTTACTAGGCCATGAGAAATATATGGCCCACGTCAGCTGTTTTACTAATAAGCGTGTATTCGATATTGGAATTGGAGATGAAGGTACCTCGCAGATAAATGGGCCTCGTGCGTGATACGGTTAATTTTCCTATCAGTTACGTATGAAATTATCTTTCTTTCTTGCGACTAATTTGTTGGTGGAACTTGGAAGACGCAAAAATAGCGTAAGAAACCCTTGGAATCGTTTTTAACCAATGACGATGCGGACAACATGGCGGTTTTTATAAACATACCTTAAAAGCCTGAGAACACGTTTTGCTCATCAAATATTGCTTAGTGAAAACACAGCTTTATTAAACTGTTCACAAATTCAGTCCATGTGTATGTAACTAACATGCTCGCACCGTCGTAAATAATATTTTAGTTTTATGACCGCACTTATGTCTTGCAAAGTTTTCCAATCTCGCGACATTGTTGTACTTTGACTTAGTTCGTAGTTTGTAGAATATGATAATAATCTACTATTTGCATGTGGTAATTCTATTCTAAATTAACTACCACATGTTTTTGTTTCGCACTACGATGTCTATCATCTTTATCATCTTTTTAGTATCATTTATGATAAGCTCATTCACTGATGAACTGTGTCTGCTATATAATGGCTTATGAACCGCATTTTGGCTCCATGATCAGCATTTCAGCTCATATTTTACGTTCGCAGCACAGAATCGATGAGTAAAAACAAACGAGCATAAATACTTCCGCTAATGTAAGCACCTAGTGCTAAACGTTGCGGTGGCCACATCTGTCCCCGCTGCGTTATTGCCCAACTTCGCAGTAAACAGATGCGAAGCATTGTCCAACTTTAGCATGACTAATGTGTCCGCTCGTTGCAGTTCTGCAATTTGCAGCGAGATTTTGATGAGGATGTGGTGACAAAAAGTGAGACGGCAAAAAAATGAATCACAGGATGCGTCATTATTGAGTCCGTCCTGTTTATAATGAAGACGGATTTTTTTTCATTATTAGTTATTACCTATACGGTAGCAATAACGTGGGTTGTTAGATAAATTATAAATATACATTGTACTCGTAATTACTTGTTTTAAAAATATTATCGACCAATCATTTCAGCAGTAATGTAATTTATTATTACTTAAACATATTCTATTAACTTCCAAAGTATATCGTCTTTTTAGAATCTGTATTTGAATGCAAGTTTCTTACTGCTTAAAGCACCTTCTTTAAAAAATAGACCTATCATCACCAAAATAAAAAATACTATACCTTTATAAATTCACACACAATCTTCGCTACCATGACAGTAATAAAAACAAATTGTATGATTTCATCATGGTGGAGGCTCCTTGTAACGCTCTTGTCAGTTTCCCAGGAGAATTTAATAAACATTCTACCTTCAGAATACTACTTATTGCCAACAAACGTACGCTTTACATAAACGACTTAAACATTTTCAAATCAAATAAACTTTTGAAGAGGGTTATGCATTCCAAATCGAGAGCGTATCTGGAAAACGTATGGATGCGATTTGTTGAATTGGATGGGAGCAAAAGTGAATAAAGAGATAATATTTTATGGAAACCAGTCTGCGGGGAAGTGATGTAAATTTGAAGTAAATCTCCGAAAGTGCCGTTTCTGTAAGCACCTTCTGGACAGAAAACGTATTTGATTAGTGCTTTTAGTAACACTAAACCCTATCGTGGGTTCAACTTTATACTTATCTTATTATTAAATAGGTTAGTGATAATTTTCTTTGGGTCTTTATTAAGGCTTCTTATGGAAATTTTCTATAATAATACATGCGCAATAATAGTAAAGATTAAAAAAAAATCATTCTAATGTCACACATGATCATTACTTAATGTAAGTTGTAGTTAAAGCCCTCTAAGAAAAGTAAATTATACAGGGTTATTTTTAAAACACCAACAACCTCGCAGGAGTAGATTACTAACATCATAAACAGCAACATTTGTTCTACGAATTATCCGAAAACAGAGAAAAAAAAATTACTCTCTATGTCCCGAACAGCTGTTCGAGCTTTGTATGAAAAGTCGATTTTTTTGTCTCGGAAAAGTCGTAGATCAAATATTGTTGCTTATGATGTTAGTATAATCTACTCCTGCGAGTTTGTTAGTGTTTTTACAAATAACCCTGTATATTATACAGAAATATAAAGAATTGGCCCAAAAAACAATTATTTTCTTTCTTTCTTTCAAAATGGTAAACCATTGTAAACTCTCGATTTAAATCTTTATATCAAATTCATGCAATTAATAGCCAAGTAGATAATAAAATAGTAAGCACTCTTTATTACACGTGAACTATGCATAAGGGATAATTAAAATAACGAGCGCTTTATTGCTCTACGTAGCCATTTAATGATCTCAGAATTATTTGCACTAAATAATAACTAAGTCAATGAATCTTTGACACAGCTAATTACAAAGGCAGACGCCGGAGCGTCACCTCGCGAGGAATTTCTGCTCGAATCCATATAATTGGCGTTTAATTGCCAACCATTCTATATTATACTAATATCTACTATATGCTATATCCAAACTGATATTATAAATGTGAAAGCTCTGTCTGTCTGTTACCTTCTGTCGCAAAGGTTAATATCGATGGGAGTGAAACAGGGTAAGGATAATGAAAGTTCTTATGGAGAGCTTGAATAAAGTCCATGCGGACGAACATACTTTTGAAATAAAACACTTTTAACGGATACTGGCGTGGTATTATACGAGTAGCTTCAATCTCCAGTGACCACGGCAGCTGCAAAGGTGCCGAAACATCGGGAAAATAAAAAAAAGTATTTTCAATAAAACCGCGCTAGTATCCGTTAAAAGTATTTTATTTCAAAATATCTAGTAAGCACGTAAGCTTGAGAGGTGAATATGTTAATATTTTCTATGTGAAAGTAACTCTATTCTATCTGTTATATTTTCACGCACTTATCTAATATTCAATGAATTAGACATAGATTGGATAGTGGGAAATAGACTGTCTTTAGTCACAAAAATATCGGAGGAGGTGAACTAGGGTACGAAAGTTCGTATGGGGACCTGCCTGAAATAAAGGCGGCTTGCTTTATTGATGAATACTCCAGTCTACCAGACATGACACACATTACGAAAAGTATACCTAGGTACCTTATAAATATAGCCAATTATATATTGAATTTATTGACTTTGATGTCACTTTCAAGTTGAAAATAGGTACATTGTTGTCTTACGGCAATTGGAATATAATATTGCGTTCGATTTAAAGATAAAACTTAGATTTTGACTCTATGCTGAAAAATAATATGTTGAGCGCTGATACAGACAGTAGGTGGAAGAAATTGCACGAATAATCCTTACTAATATTATAAATGCGAAAGTCCGTTTGTTTGTTTGTTTGTTACGCCTTCACGTCTTAACTACTGGACCGATCACCATGAAATTTTGCATACACGTTGTCAGGGGTACAGAGAAGGACATAGGGTACCTTTCATCCCGAAAAAAGTATTGTTCCCAAGGGATAGCAAAAACCTTTCCTCGCAGACGAAGTCGCGGGCGGCCGCTAGTAAAACATAATTCCATCGAATTTTCATTCACACATTGAGATCTATTCTCACCTTGAACTCAAAATACAACATTGATACTAGGCAAAATATTTGCTAGGACCTACCTACATTATAAAAAAAGTAGTATATTAATCATTACTATAATAATAATAATCCTTACTAATATTATAAATGCGAAAGTCCGTTTGTTTGTTTGTTTGTTACGCCTTCACGTCTTAACTACTAAACCGATCGTCATGAAATTTTGCATACACGTTGTCAGGGGTACAGAGAAGGACGCTACGTTTTATCCCGAAAAAAAGTATTGTTCCCGAGGGATAGCAAAAAAGTTTTCCACGCAGACGAAGTCGCGGGCGGCTGCTAGTAACCATATAAATTACTTAGAATAATAATGTTTCACTAAAGTTTAAGAAAGTTAAATCAGAACTTTGAGTATAACTTATTGTTGCTTTCGTATTTTAATTATTACGAAGATAATTAAAATTAGCAGTTCTGAGGGAGGTGAATTAAGAGTGTATTAAGTACCAATTGGTAGATTATACTCAATATCTTAAAATAAAGCATGGCTTATGAAATTTTCATTATGCCGGATCCAGTAGCGAGGTCGTTGAAAATATCTCATTAAGGCAAAGCCGAGGTCGCCGCAGGCTTACTTACGTTACGTGTATCATCATAACTTTTTATATAGCGGTGAAAAAAACGTGCATTTAATTATTTCAGGTACGAAGCAACTTAATGACGTCATAATGTTTGTGCTCGTTAAATATATATTTAAACATAGAAACCAAGGTAAATACAAATATTTTCGTTGTTTCATGAGAACTTTATTTTAAACTAGTGGCCGCCCGCGGTTTCACCCGCGTGTTTCCCGTTCCCGTGGGAATATTGGGATAAAAAGTATTCTATATTTTAATTCAGGCTATCTATTATCTGTGTGCCAAATTTCAATCAAATCCGTTCGGTAGTTTTTGTGTGATTGAGGAACAAACATCCAAACATCTAAACATCCAAACCCACAAACTTTCACATTTATAATATTAGTAGGATAAATATGTAGATGTACAGCTCGCGCAACATAACTTGACCCAATTTTTAGTACGGTCAACAACGAAAGTTACCTAACACTCTAATACTTTATCATAGCAACTATTTTGATTAATGTTTTAAACTGTCAGACTTTTGTCAAAAAAGCTGCTATCACATAGCACTAAGGTGTTAAATGACTTTTGTTGCTAACTGTACCACGTGACCTGCCTATTACTTTTGTACTGAAAATTGCTACTGCGCAAGCTTCATTGTCTATGGTTTGGTTCAAGTTATGTTGCGCGAGTTGTACTTAAAAGTGTTTAAAAGACATTTTTTTAATAACTTGTCGATTTTTAGTTAAGCTACTAGCCAGAGTTAGACGATGGAACCACTGAAACCATTAACTCTCTATCAACTCAACATATAATAAAATACAACGGTAAGTCCTACGAACTTATTGAGTGATTAGTATACCTACCTTCATATAATGCTTGTCTACATCCTCCAGAAACCAGTTATGTGTATTTTACGAGTACGTGGAAACATTAAAATGTCTACGGTTTCTTGAAAAATATCCGACGATTCCTTATTGTGATGTGGAGTTAAGCTCCCTCAAAGGCCACGTGATGGGAAACCACAACTGTGATCTCAAGTTTTGTAAGCTTCGAAACGCATGTTAGTGTTAAGCCGACCGAACTTGATCTCTACTTAATTTTTCTACAAAGATACGTTTCCTAACATCCCCTACAGGGATAATTCTTTGCTGGTAGATTTTTTGCCTTTGTACCTGATTTATTATCAACTAGCGGCCGCCCGCGGTTTCACCCGCGTGGTTCCCGTTCCCGTGGGAATATCGGGATAAAAAGTATTCTATGTTTTAATCTAGGCTTTCTACTATCTGTGTGTCAAATTCCAACCAAATCCGTTCAGTAGTTTTTGCGTGATTGAGGAACAAACATCCAAACATCTAAACATCCAAACCCACAAACTTTCATATTTATAATATTATAGTATAGTAGGATAATACAAAGTAATGCAATCAGCGGACTTAAAGGTAGTATGTTAGTAAATCATAATTATTAGGATTTTGTGAAAGATGGTACCTATTTACGTACCTTTATGCGCTTATCGTTTCTGACTTGCTAAGCAGCATTTTTATCATTCAATAAGTCTCAAGCCTCAGACTTAATAGTCTAACGCTTATGGTCGGAGGACCATCTTCGGAGTTCTGATTGCCTATCTAGTCTATAGCGGCACTTTTCACAATGTAGACGAAAATGTAGCAAAAGGATAGCTTGATAACTGGGATCACTGCCCCGTTCTAAATGCCTAGCTAGCCACTTTAGCGAGCAGATTAAAAAATAATTTTATTTTTATGTTTAAAGAGAAATGTTTATGTTTTCACAATAAAGTATATAATAATGCAGCAAAGGTATACAATTCAGCCTCAAGACTCTTCTACTATGGCTGGGATCACAGGCTCGTTCTAATTGCCTGGCTAGCCATTCAACAGTACTTTTCAAAGCGAATTGTATTGCCCATTTCCGCGTACGAGGCAACTTTGCAATGAAGACTGCAAATCGGCTTGTACGGCCAGTTTAACGTTATTGTAAAGAACGATTGTTCCTTTTGAATAAAGCGTTTTTTCTAGTTGATGGATCTGCTGTCAGAGTTTACTTGTTAAAATATTGTTGTAAAAAATATTAAAACATTGACTTTACAGTCAAGCTGTACTTTTTAGAGTGATTTTACGACTTCAGTACCCGTAGCACGAACATCTATAGGGAATAAAAACCGCGCGTAATAAAATCGATTCAGTAATTTTGCATGGAAAATTTTTACAGCGCCATCTACCGCCGAAAAGCGAAATGAGATTTCACAAATCAACTATCGAAAACTTTTACGCACGTTTTTTCTCTCGATAGATGTTCGTGCTGGGGGTACTGATAGCAGTAATTAATATTGTCTTTACCTTATTTAACAAATAACTTTCCAAAATCGTATTCAAGTTAATCAAACACACAACACCTCAGCCGAGGCATGCCAATATGTAAATGGGTATACAACAATAGATTGGCTTAGAAGCTTATCGTTTCAGTCGGCGGCTGACAAAACATCGATCCGGTTCATTAGGCCGTATTCAACGACGAATCGGATCCAATCATTCAATCACGTCCATTGGGGGGAACTCTGTAGGTTAGTGGGGGATGTTATTCGTACCTCTAATTTAGAACGCGTGAATGCTCCACGCGTGAATGCGTGGATTGACATGAAATTCATCAATAGTTCCTCCTTTTATTGAATTAGTTGGAGTTAGGGATGGGTCCAGTGAAAATTTCAATGAAATGAAAATTAAATTTATATGAAATTTATGAAATCTTTCAAAACGGGTTGAAATATTTCACTTTTGAGTGAAATTTATTTCCAGTACTAGAAATCCCTTATTTTCTGAATTAGTTTACTATTTTAACGTATTAAATGAATTTTAAAGGCTTAGGTAATTGACCGAGCGAGCGCGAAGCGCGAGCAAAGCTTCTCTGCTTCAGCTTGGGCAACAATTCTTTCGTATGTCTATCCTGCTGTCCGTTTGTTCTCTTCTATAGGTTACAGGTCGCATTTCTCAACCGATTCTCGTGAAATTTTGTGAGCAGGTTCGAAAATTATATAGAATTTTATGGTCGAGCCAGTTTTTCGAAATTTTTCAAAATGGCGGAGATGTGTAAAAGAACATATTTCAGTCCCGCTTTCCGGCGCTGTTGTTTTCCTGTACAGGGGCCGTATTATGACCTCTTATTTCCTGGCAGTTTTCTGACTGGATATCAATCTATCTCTTTTATTCGCTATACAGCGAGAAAGAGATGTAACTATAGCAATTCACAAACCTGACAAGTTTTAAGAGGTTGTAATACCCCCACAGGTCGCATTGCTCAACCAATTCTTCTTTTTGTGAGCAGGGTCGAAAATTCTATAAATGTTATAGTCAAACCTCGAAGTCCCGGTGCTCCTAGGTTTGCCTAGTCAAACCTCAGGTTTGACAAGAAGGCTTAGTCAAAGTCCAAAACCAATGGCATATTTCGGCCTTTGACTGACGAATTTATGGCCAAACCTAGGAGAGACTAACTTGGGCAGTCGAAAGCCGAAACTCAATACGTTCAAATCGAGGTTTGACCAGTCTCGCTTAAATTAGGCACAGAATTTGATATTTTGTTTGTACAACTATGAAAAACACATTCTGTAGAGTAAAAATTTAACTAAATTAACAATCTTCCTGTAAAAAAAAAAATCTGTTGTCTTTTAAATAGAAAATAACCACGAAATTTAAGATGAACGCTCCGCTGCGCTTCGCGATTGTCTTAAATTTCTAATCTATCACGTGACTTACAGGAGTAAGGCAGCTTTGACTAAATATCACATCGGAAATTAATGATGTTTTTCGTAATCTTGAGGTTAAGTTTAGTCAAAGAGTCTGCGTTACTCATATAGGACACGTGATAGGTTAGGAATTTAAGGCGATACACGATTTTATTTTGGGCTTTAAGCCGAAACACGATTTTATTTTGGGCTTTGACTAAGGCTTCTTGTCAAACCTGAGGTTTGACTAGACAAACCTAGGAGTGCCTGAGCTTCGGCGTTTGCCTATAACATAAACATTTTTTTGTAGCCTGTTTTTCGATTTTTTTCTAAATGGTGGTCTAAATATGTAAAAGAAACATATTTCAGTCCAGTTTTCCGGCGCTGTTTGTACTCCTCTACAAGTCACATTTCTCAACCGATTCCCGTGAAATTTTATGGGCAGGTTCAAAAATTATATACTTAGAATTTTATTGTCGAGCCTGTTTTTCGAAATTTTTCATGGCGGAGATATGTAAAAGAAACATTTCAGTCCGCCATTCCGCACTGTTTGTTTTCCTCTACAGGCGCATTTCTCAACTGATTCTCGTCAAATTTTGTGGACAGGTTCGAAAATTATGTAGAATTTTACTGTCGAGCCAGTTTTTTTTAATTCTTCAAAATGGCGGAGATATATACATAAACATATTTTAGTCTGACTTTCTAGCTGTCTGTTCTCCTCTACAGGTCCCATTTCTCAACCGATTCTCGTGAAATTTTGCGAGCAGTTCGATAATATTATAAATTTTTTAAGTCGAGCTAGTTGAAATTTATCAAAAATATCACCCAATTCCAAAAATAAGTATTCATAATTAGAAGCGCCATCTAGCTGCGCATAGCTACCAAATAATATACCAAACAACATGTAACCAAATAATATAGCTAACCTACTATGTGCTTTGAAAGATCTCGTGAGCAGTGAGGAAAAAGGGGTTTAGATTGCTCGGCCACGGTGTCAAGAAAAACGACTACGTAAACATTACGAAGGAATATGTAGAAAACTAACAATGAAAGTCGCAAATTTGTAGGTTCAATATTCAGAAAGTTTAACCATGACCGCGCGGTCGAAACGTGGAGACGTGAAACGTCACGCAGTTCTCTTAAACGGAGCTTAGTAGTAGTCCTATTATTTTTGCTAATCGCTGATACGATTATGTTGAAAATAAAGACAGTCCAAATAAAGCCCTAATGTTTGGACTTCACAACCTGCTACAGAAATTAAATGCTATGCTATTCGAGAGAACTGTGTGGCCGCTCGGTTCTCCACGTTTCGACTGCGCGGTCACGGCTAAACTTACAATTTTCTGAATATTGGTCCTACTTTGCGATTTTTGTTGTTAGTTTTCCACATATTCCTTCGTAATGTTGATGAACTCGTTTTTCTTCTACGCCATCGTGGCCGACAATCGAAACAGACATTGAATATTTTGTTATTAAAAGTTGTAAAATAGCCAAAGCTATTCGTAATTTAAGCCAACTTATTTGTTTATTGTTTTGTTCTATAATTATGTTGATATATTGACAAAATGCATGTAATTTTGTTTTATTTAGGTCAGATGAAATTTAAAAATAAATTTCACTCTAAACTGAAATTTTTCAAACCAAAATGAAATTTATTCTAAATATTTCACAGACCGAAATTTTTCGTGAAATTTACCCAACCCTAGTTGGAGTCGAATCGTACAATCAAATTTCTATTCCGAGCGGAGCGAACCCGTAAGAACACTGGAAAAGTCTATCGGAAAAGAATGAAAGGTAAAATTAGCTAGTTACGTTTCTTCAGTTTTATGATTGACTTCATTTGCTGTTTATGGATTTTCAAATCTCTTCCTTAATTTTAGCTAAACAGAGACGTTACCGCCAAGCTAAGCCATTCGCAGTGGAAATCAGGCTTTAAGTGGAATGTATTTGTACCACTTAAAATCAAAATCTCCACTGAAATACAAAAACTAATATGTAATAATATTTACAGAAAGTTTTTTATTAATCTTCTTCTATAAATACTTTGTTTGGATTGGTATTATTTTTAACGCCTACTGGACTGTCGAAAGCTTTTAATGACTGGGCTGCTGCAATACAGAAAACAAGTCTATTTTTAGAATTGCTTTTGCAAAAAAAGTATATTATTTATTTTAATAGTAAATACGTAAACTAGTTTATTTAGCAAAACAGTATTCTCCGCTTCTCTTTTGATACCTCGTAAATTTTTAAGGTTCCGTACCCAAAGGGTAAAAACGGGACCCTATTACTACGACTCCGCTGTCTGTCTGTCTGTCACCAGGCTGTATCTCATGAACCGTGATAGCTAGACAGTTGAAATTTTCACAGATGATGTATTTCTGTTGCCGCTACAACAACAAATACTAAAAACAGAATAAAATTAGTATTTAAGGGGGGCTCCCATACAACAAACGTATTTTTTTTTTGCCGTTTTTTGGTACGGAACCCTTCGTGCGCGAGTCCGACTTGCACTTGGCCGGTTTTTTATAATTATACATTCTCACTTCTTAAGCATACGCGCTCACTAGACATGAAATAAAATACTTTTTAACGGATACTAGCGCGGTTTTATTGAAAGTAATTTGGTAATTAGTTGGTATTTGGTTTGATTTTTGATTGGGGGATCATGGGGGACTGTCCCCCGTGACCACGTAAATGGCAGGAAAATAAAAAATCAAACCAAATACTAACTAATTACCAAAGTGCTTTCAATACAACCGAGCTACTATCCGATAAAAAGTGTTTTATTTCATTATACATTTACCTGTCGTTTTTAGGGTTCCGTACCCAAAGGGTAAAAATGGGACCCTATTACTAAGACTCCGCTGTCCGTCTATCTTTCTGTCTGTCTGTCAGCAGGCTGTATCTCATGAACCGTGATAGCTAGAAAGTTGAAATTCACAGATGATGTATTTCTGTTGCCAACAAATACCAAAAACAGAATAAAATTAATATTTAAGGGGGGCTCCCATACAACAACGCGATTTTTTTTGCTGTTTTTTGCTCGATATTAATAACGACAATAGGTAGACAGTTGACATTTTCACAGATGATGTATTTTTGTTGCCGCTATAACAACAAAATATAATAAAAACAGAATAAAATTAATATTTAAGGGGGGCTCCCATACAACAAACGTAATTTTTTTGTCGTGTTTTGGTACGGAACCCTTCGTGCGCGAGTCCGACTCGCACTTGGCCGGTTTTTTTGGTAATGATGATGAATTACTTAATTAGGTTTACTATATAATTTTACTGCTGATCATCGTCAATATCGAGAGTTCTATTTTGCTATAATTAACTACCCGCGACTTCGTCTACGTGGACAATTCCTTTTCTGTCCCTCTATCCCTCGGGAACCATACTTTTTTTCTGAATAAAAGGTTAAATGTATGTCCTTTTCTGTACCCCTCCCTGCCAGTGCATAAAGATCGGTTGAGTAGTTAAAACGTAAAGGCGTAACGAACAAATAAACAAACTTACTTTCGCATTTACTTTATGGACAATCAAAAGTTTTCCTAAAATAAATTTAATTAAACGCTAGCTCTCTACTTCACTATTCTTCGAACACTATTACAATGAAAATACTAGGAAATGATGTAGATTTTAGAGTTTATTACGAATAAATTCAAAGGAGCCAGTACTGTCTTTTGTCCAAGAATATTATGCCAGCTGCTTTGTATGAGCGCACAGTGGCTGAGAAAATTAATTTCAGCGAAAATCACTGTGCAAAATAGATTCGATTCGGCCATACTTGCACTCTGTCGTTTTTAGAGTTCCGTACCCAAAGGGTAAAAACGGGAACCTATTACTTAAGACTCCACTCTCCGTCTGTCTATCACCAGGCTGTATATCATGAACCGTGTTAGCTAGACAGTTGAAATTTTTACACTTGATGTATTTCTGTTGCCGCTATAGCAAAACAGAATAAAATAAATATTCAAGTGGGGCTCCCATACAACAAACGTGTATTTTTTACGTTTCTTGGTACGGAACCTTTCAAGAGCGAGTCCGACTCGCACTTGACCGGTTTTTTATATTCAAAGATGTGAGGTTGGTTGTGCTTTTAACGAAATACTCATGAATGAAATTGTATCTGTAATTAAAAAGTTCACAACATGATTTTTTTTAGCCTTTTAAATAACACAAAATCCTAATTTGCTGTCATTTTTTGAATTAGTATTATAATAGTATATTTTTAGAAGGTATCCTGTAGAATAAACATGCCAGGGTAAAACATTAAAGCAGGAAATACTTATGTCATACCTTAAATTAAAAAACAACAAAATTATACTTATATAAATTATATCACAAAGCTCCACGGGCGGAGAGAAGTAAGCCGATTATATAACGAAAAGGAAAAAAATAAGAACCAGGTATTTTTCAGAGAACGCGTATGTAATAAACTTATATGAAAATATAAGCGAAAATGGGGCATAAAAAGCATACATTTCCACAGCGAAATGTAAATCGAATGGTGGTTACTCTATTTCTGCTTTGAGTCTGTGCAAGAACAGATTTTTTATGTTTACTGAAAATACTTGTTTAACATGGACAAATATTACGAACTGTCAAAGCGATATCTTGTTTGCTATAACGTGCTGTTTGTGCTGTACATCGAGCTGTTAGCTTTGATAGCTGGAAATATGAAATGATATAATTGGCTTGGGAGTAAAAACATTTTCCAGGAAAATTACACTCCATAGAAATCTTTGATTTTTATTTGCTCTGAGTTGGGCGTAACGAAGACAGTGACGACCTACCTAAAATATTTAACCGTTGTTGCAAACTTTCAAAACCTTACATTTTGTCGATGCCTCAGTAAATTCTAAAGAACTTAAGAATCTTGTACAGCATTAAAATCGCAAAAAAAATATTTTTTATTCCCTTTTTAAATAGGTAATATACACACATCAACTTTGTCTAGGGATACTGGTGTTATTTTCATACAAACGAGGTAACTTTGAAGCCTCGGTTTCCTGCCACGGATGTACTGTGCTGTGATCTGATGACGGCTATCCAGGTAGTGAATGGAGGAGATTCAGATCGCCATACACACCCAACTGATCTGACCAGCATTCTTAAAACGTAAAGGGCATGTTTAAAAAAACCGCGAAAATAGCATGAAAATGTATGGAAATCCTCAAACTGAGAACTCTGACCCATTAATCTTTTAGAATGCTGATCCGATCAGTTGGGTGTGTATAACGATCTGAATCTCCTCCATTTACTCCCTGGATGGCCATCATCAGATCACAGCACGGTACATCTCTGGCAGAAAACCAAGGCTTCAAATTTACCTCGTTTGTATGAAAATAACACCTGTATCCCTAGACAAAGTTGATGTGTATATATAGTCCAAAACCCAATTTTTTTTAACCATCTGTAACCTCACCATTATACCTTTGCATTGCTTCTTTATTGAGTAAAATAATATAGTTTTGAGTGTTTTCCGATGTGGAAACTCGGCAACAATTTTAGTGCAGAACAATACAGACGTGTAAACCCAATATCTGATAAAACGTCGGAGTCGAACGGTAGAGAACAAAGAGCGAGAACTTTCGAAAGTCCGAAGATATTTCAGAAGGACTCTTGACGTTTACTGTAGGAAAATATTTATTACCAAGCAATGGTATTTGTTCGCTTTTTTATTTTTTTTACTGTAAGTGATTGTCGATAATAGATCTATCATAATATTTGTCAATAATAGATAGTTTTTTAAATATCCAGAATGGCGCCGCGGTGAATTTTATTATAATATTGTAATATAATATAAATAATTTTAATAAAACTTTGCGTAGAATTCTTAAGACCCATAGCCTAGTATTAAGAAGGTATCATTACATTCCCTCGTAGTCATTTCTAAAAGTAGATAGTAAAACTGCTGAAGGTGGCCGTTTTTAACGCTATGACTATGAGGGAATGTAATGATACCTTCTTAAAATACTAGACATATCCTTTTCTATCAACAACTTATTAAATAAAAACCTCTGAGGGCGCCACTTTCGGTATGGGATGTTGATTTATTAGTGTTTGGCAAGCTAACTCCTCTCTTTAACTTCCTTCTATAAGCTATTATATCTATCAATATAATTATAATATATAATGTATAATATAATACATAATGATATAACATATACATTATAAACAATTACATATATATTGATAGATCAATCCATATAAGGAAAACGGTGTCCCGGCAGTCGGGGCATTAAAACAGCACATAATGATGTAGATGCTAAGATAACAGTTAAAATCTTTTAGCAGTACCTACTTTAAAAATAATTGCTGGCTAGGTACTTTAAAAGCAACAAAAGAAAATTCTTCTTTCGCCTGCGACGTCACTGTCTAGCAAAGTTGTTGTTATATGGCTGCAGTAGGTACTTCAGAGACTATCGTGTTTTAAAGATAAACCTCCTCGTTACAATCGAGGAGCCTTCGAGAACAAAAGGTAATCTTCTTACCCACTCTTTGAGTGGGACGCTCTACCTCGTTTAGTTGTTAATAAGATTACTGGTTTGCCGATTTCGGTACAGATAATAGATGTTACATCAACAAAATGCTGAAATGTTTTCCAAGGATCGTCTTGTTAGGGAGGCTAAAAGGTAAGATTTTCTATCATTTAAAATGACATAAAATAATTTCTTACTCACAGATAGGCCCAAAAACATTTATAAATCAATCATTTAATGATTTTGTAGTATTACAAACAGTAATTTGTATACGAAACGTCTAAATACATTTCATATTGGAATCACATTCCGAACTCTGAATCGTACGTATGTGTTTATAATTAAATTGCCATTGTTATCTAAAATGCGTTAAAATAAAATAAATGTCCAATTAATATTTTTACGACTTTATACTTAACTTAGGTTGAAGATCATCATGTATTTTTTTGATGTAAGTAAGTTTTTTCAGTCTGGAAATAATACCTACACGCACATCTAGTTCTTTAAAGTCAAAAATGTCAAAAATCTAAAATTGAGTTAACTATGCCACAACTTTCCTTTTATACGAATCTATTGAAAACTTAAAGATAGTTTTTTTAATTCAACAATTGTACGGTAGACGGCGCCACTGTCATTAGTGCAAAAAATTACGCGCCTTGAGTGCAACGACGTCCTATTCATAACGTACTGTAAAATTAAGAAAATTACATTTATGATGTGCGATGTGTTACGTAAGTTTTTAAGTCTGGCAATACCATACGCGTTACGTCAGTTAGCTTCAAATCGTGAACTTACTATCAAATTGATGATTTGCTAATATGAAATGCTTTATGTTGATTTTATGACTACTAAAATGATTTTGATACTATAAGACGTGGGGAATAATACATATTATGAACATACCTAGTATGTACCAATGTTAATATTTTAACTTCCCAGCCCCCCTACTCAAATGGCCACTTTTCTATTCGTTTGAACGCTACGCTTACTAAAGGCTTTAAAATAAGCAGTGAACTATATACTAATTACGTGCCGTAAACTTTTTAATTCCATAAAATACATCAAAGTCTGTGATTTATATAAGTTTGCGACATGTGATTTAATCGTCTATTGCTCATATTTAAGCTTTAAAAGTAAGCGTAGCGTTCAAAAAGAATAGAAAAGTGGCCATTTGAGTAGGGGGGCAAGTATATTTTTGGAAGATCGTTTCTTAATTGAATGATTTATTTACGAGTAGGCTATTTATTCTTTATTTATTTACGTAAACATTTGGGTCAGACGTTTGACATTGAAATAATCTTTACGTGATATTTATCGGTAATCTAATTCTAAGATGATTTTGTTTTCATGCTGTTAATTAAGTGTGGAGATATATTTTCTTTCGTCACATTTTTCTTCTGTTATTATTGTATGATACTGTTTGCTTGGCACCAGTTCGTATTATGAGTCGACGATCCTTTTTTAGATGACAATATCCATACTATAAAACCTAAGTAGTTGGTTTCCAGAAATCTATACAGGCAGAGTGGTTGGTTTTCAGAATAAATCTTTAGAAAAGTTGTGTCCGTACAAAGGAAATATTTTGATAAAAAGTGGTTGCGGTGTTTAAAATTAACCAATAGAACCTATTTATAAAAAATAAATTATTAAGAAACACTCAATTTTGCTTATTAAAATGATACGCAAACAATTGAAACTTTGTATTATATTTAATATATTTTTTTATACAGAAACTCTTACCTACAGACTTTTTTGGCGGAAAACTGCTTTAACCCCTACCTTATTACAGTACCCTCAAATATTTGAATAGTGCAACTGTGAGGGTAACATTACAGCTCAGGTCGAGTCGATATATGTAATATATCGAATCTCTATAATACGTCGAGTCGGTAGTTCCCTCGTTCCAGTACATTTAACACGGGTACTTCAAGAGTTGCCTTAAGAATCAGTAAGCAGAGAGCCTACTACGAAAACCGAACTATATACGATAATCAGACGGTTTAAATTCCGCTTTTTGACATTATTATCTTTAGAAATAAGGTCCAAAATTAAGGGTCAGTTTTACAGGTTCCATATTCGTCACACTGCCTGGCCACGTGGAGAAGCACGAATTTGAACTATATTTCGTGTGGTGCCCCTCTGTGGCCAGGTGGTTAAAAATAATTTGATACAAATTCTGTTCCATTTTAAATTAAACCCAAAAGGAACCTGCGAAAATGGGTTCCAACAAAATCGAACGACGAACTTCGCCGGTTATTATGATTCTTTATTCGTAGTAGGCGGTCCCCCAGGCTATTTGATCGGTCGGGTAGTTACTGGAGTTCCAACTTGAAACGGTAGTAGCTTTTGGTGAACAATCATCTACGTTTAAAGGTTAACGCACATTTAGGCGGGTCGCAACGGGGCGGGCCGGGCCGCAGCGCATCGCAAAATGCTCCTATAGCACACTGTGACGGGCCGGGTCGCATCGCATCGACGGATTTTGAGTACAGTGGTGCCAGCTTAGGGTAATTTACCCTAGATTTAGGGTAAAAATTATCCGGCAGGGTAATTATTAGGGTATAGATTTTCCTACTGTATCTCTTAGGCTCATCTAGTCCCACTAAATCTTGTGTTAACTTTACTCTTACAAAAACAATGTTTGACAAAAGAGACCCGGCCTTTAATGCTAAAGTTGTATACCTTTTAAGATCTTTAATCTGTGATTCATAATCGGCTGTACTTTTTAGGGTTACGTAGCCCAATGGCAAAAACCGGAGCCCTTATAGAATCGTCATGTCTGTCTGTCTGTCCGTCCGTATGTCACAACCACTTTATTCTAAAAGTATTAGGATTACACAGTTGAAACTTGGTAGGTAGATGTATTCTGTGAACCGCTTTACGATTTTTAGACAAAAATAAAAAATAAAACGGCCAAGTGCGAGTCGGACTCACGCACGAAGGGTTCCGTACCAAAAAACGGCTAAAAATCAAGTTTGGTGTATGTAAGCCCCCCTTAAATATTAATTTTATTCTATTTTTAGTATTTGTTGTTATAGCGGCAACAGAAATACATCAGATGTGAAAATTTCAACTGTCTAGTTATCACAATTCATGAGATACAGCTGGTGACAGACAGTCAGACGGACAGCGGAGTCTTAGTAATAGGGTCCTGTTTTTACCCTTTGGGTACGGAACCCTAAAAAGAATAAGGGGGAATCCCCATACTGGAACTAAAACTGAAAAAAATTTTTTTTTCATCAAACCTATACGTGCGGGAAGTCTATAGATAGGTCTTTAAAAATGACATTGAGGTTCCTCAAACCATTTTTTCTCAAAGTCAACCGTTTGAAAGATATACACTTCAAAAGTGGTCAAATGTGTGTCACGGAACCCTACTGCGCGTGGCCCGACACGCACTTGGCCAGTTTTTTATTTCTGGCTGTGGTATCTGTCAACCAAATGACAGATCAATGCCAAATCAGAAGTCAAATAAACACTGCGTTTTTTAATTTCAAAAAAGGAAAATAGTGGCTTTATTTTAAGACCAAATTTAATTTAATTGTATACAAGTTAAGTATTTTTTCTACGGCGAGTGCCACTTCTAATAAATGTATAACAAAAAATATAGTGATGCAGAGGATCACTGACGTCGACGTCCATTATACAAGGACGTCAGTGCAGAGGATACTTTCATTGTTATGTGCCATAATAATATTGAAAAATATTCATAAGTATTTTTTTATTTTTAAAGGAAAAAACAAGTAAGGAATTTTAATTAAGGGTATTTTTACATAATTATATAGGATATCTATATCTTTTTCCCAATCTCTTATACGACAAAAAAGTTTTGGGGTATTTTCGGATGACTCCCGATCGATAAATCCGCTTGCTATAGCACACTGAGTCGGGGCGCAGCGGGGCGGGGCGGGCCGCATCGCATCGCAACAAAATGCGCGACGGATTATGCGGCCCGCTCCGCCCCGGCATAGTGTGCGATAGTTCATATAAAATGTATGGGAGCGATTTGAGCGGATTTTTGCGATGCGGCCCGCCCCGCTGCGGCCCGCCTAAATGTGCGTTAACCTTAAAGTAACACACTCCCATATACAACGTGTTACAAAAATACCCCTAATGCCGAATATGGTATTTTCGCGAATTCAGAGTTGGTCCATAGTAAAAGTTGTTCAGTTTGATGGTCCCTATCTACCATATTCGGCATTAGGGATATTTTTGTAACACGTTGTATGGAGTTTTTGGCGCCATTTTGTCGGGTTCGGTTTGGTGACTATTTTAATTATTCGCAAATTGATTCATAGTAGATATTGTGTCTTAAAATTGGTGTAGTTTTGTGGTACAAGTGTCGGTTGTTGGTTGTGTGAAGCCGAGACTTTTACTGTAGTGGTGGCTACCTCGGCAGAACTCTTACCGAGTAAACTGTCTTAATATACTTGATGCCAAATGCTCCAAGCAGCATTGGAATGCGATGCACCCACATTCTAATGTAAACTGAAACAATCTACCACTGAACTATTCAACACTTGACACTGGCAAAAATTACTTCCAAGAGGAAAGTAGATTGCCAAAACAAAAATAAGAAGAAGAATACGTTGTATTATTAAAGGAAAACACAGACAGCATCAGCTAGAAACCAGCCCTCCTACTCAAACGACCAACATTCTATACGTTTGAATCTATGCTTCTATTAAAGGTTAAATATGAGCAATAGACGATTAAATCACATGTCGCAAACTTGTGTAAATCACAGACTTTGATGTATCTAATATGGAATTGACAAGCTTACGCCACGTAATTTTATAGTTTACTGCTTATTTTAAAGCTCTAAAAGTAAGCGTAGCGTTCAAATGCATAGAATGTTTGCCATTTGTGAGTAGGGGAGCAGATCTTATTTAGACACGTTTTTGATTAAGGGGGGCTAAGGCACACCCCGAGCACTCCATACATGCGTCGCGTTTCAACTACCTATTACCACATGAGTAAAAAAACCAGGGACCCTATTTTTGAATCACTCGACTGGCGTCGAGCGCTCGTTTCTACTGATTTTCGTTCGACATATGACTCAAAACAATGGGATGTCGAACGAAAATCAGTAGAAACGAGCGTTCGACTGGAGACGAGCGATTCAAAAATAGGGCCCCAGACGCTACACAGTGACGTTTTTGCACACGCGCAACTGTGTGCGTGAAGTCTAGAGCTATTGAATGAGCACACGGATCGGCACACGAACTCGCGCGATGGGCGCCGAGGGGGTGAGGTAATTGATTGTGAAGCGGGCCGGAGAGTTTCCTTTCTGTACGGTAGTACTTATATCTATTCTGTGGCTAAGGTTAAGCGCGATGAAGTTAATAGAGTTATTGAACATATTGCTAAAGAATGAGTATATTTACAATTCAATTCAAAAGAATTAACATTTATTTAAAATTCAATTATTTATTTATTTGTATTATATTAATAAAAAACACTTAAAACTGCCTCAAATATCGCTATTTTTAATTATTGAAAAAAAAAACTGTTTTATCTGTAGATACTCGCGAGAAACTATTTGCAATTATGTTAAGTTATACAGATTTAGTTAGACAGGATACCGATATATCTCCACAGTCCATCTGCCAAGCTGGTTCCAGTAGATTTAACTCACGAGGACTTCGGGGAAGTTGCTCTTAGCAGGCTCACAGTTTTATACTTACTTTGCAGTCGAGCAATGTGGAGATCAAAAGTTTGATATTTAACTATATCACCCAATAAAATCAGAATACACTCATGAAACACAAGAGTGTATTCTGATTTTATTGGGTGTCGAAATTAACAGAATGTGAGAGTTAATTAGTGTAATGTAACATTATATAGGTAAAGGAAATTATGCTTACTGTATCCTTACTAATATTATAAATGCGAAAGTCCGTTTGTTTGTTTGTTTGTTACGCCTTCACGTCTTAACTAATGAACCGATCATCATGATATTTTGCATACACGTTGTCAGGGGTACAGAGAAGGACATAGGGTACCTTTTATCCCGAAAATAAATTCTTCCCGAGGGATAGCAAAAAAACTTTCCACGCAGACGAAGTCACGGGCGGCCGCTAGTAAAGAAATAAAATTACTTATTTATAGTGTAGGTCTAACGGTAGTGTAGTTAAGATTTTCTATAGTTAGTATTTCCATTCTAGTAAAATTTTTTTAGGGTTCCATACCCAAAGGGTAAAAACGGGACCCTAATACTAAGACTCTGCTGTCCGTCTGTCTGTATTTCTGTTACCAGGCTGTATCTCATGAACCGTGATAGCTAGATAGTTACAATTGTCACAGATGATGTATTTCTGTTGCAGCTATAACAACAAATACTAAAAACAGAATAAAATAAATATTTAAGGGGTCTCCCATACAACAAACAGTTGTTTTTTATGCCGTTTTTGGCACGTGCCTTCGTGCGCGAGTCCGACTCGCACTTGGCCGGTTTTTATAATATTACAGGTCTGAGACTGTGTTATAATGGGGTATTAACATGAAGTGACTTGGCTCGCAACTTGGCAGGCGACTTTAGCCAATTAGCGCTTATTATCGACAATTGCTTGTAAAATCTAATGGCAAACCTAATTTCAAAGTGGTGGCGATTCGATTTTAAGAGCGATTGTCGATAGAAATCGCTAATTGAGTAAAGTCACCTACCTGCCAAGTTGACTCGTGTAAATACCCCCTAAGGATTTGTTATTTTTCATCGTTAATCTAAACATTTTTTGTTATTTTCGTATTAGTTTCACCAAACTAGTTTAATAAGCGTTACTAATTGAAACAAAGCTCCCATGGACGGATAATGTACTTAAAGCAAATAAGGGTTTTAAAGCAAGGACCACTTTGACCTAGCTCCGGATCTAACCGGATTTAATGGCGAGTCAACACGTACCGATAATTGAATTATCCAGATCCAATGCCCTTCTAACTAAATTGAATAAAACGAATGAAGTTGAGAAAATTTGAAATGAGTAGAAATACTGATAAAAATGTGAATTCTTACTTCAAAAAATTGTAACTACATTTTGCAAAATGTTACTTACTATCCCGACTACTGTAAATAGGTATAGAATCTGTGCGGATGTGATTTGTGTTTGATGACCGTTTTTGTCATGACAACATGTTGACGGCAATCATAGACTTAGAAAATTTTTCGCAAGAATATTAAGTTTATGACGGCAATGTTATCTTAGTACGACTTTAGTACGTTGCTAACTATCGAGTCAAGAAAGTCGTACTATTTTGACGTAAAGCCGGCCATATACGCTAGGTTATGCATGATGGTTATGCCTGTAAGGTCAAAACCGTCATGCATAACCGAGCGTGTGTGGGATAAAACTGCATGCCTGTCATGCATGCCTGTCATGCAAGCCGCTCGGTTATGCCTGTGGTCAAAACCGTCATGCATAACCTAGCGTTATGCATGACGGTTTTGCATGAAGGTTTTGCATGAAGGTTTTGCATGAAGGTTTTGCATGAAGGTTTTGCATGAAGGTTTTGCATGAAGGTTTTGCATGAAGGCTTTGCATGAAGGTTTTGCATGAAGGTTTTGCATGATGGTTTTAAAGCCTTAAATATTGATAATATTGGTAATTTTACTAAAAGAAGACTTCATTTTGTTTACAAAAATATATGGAACTGCATTCAATGATTTTTGGAAAATCGCCTGCCTTAACCAGGAATCGAACCCACCAAAAACGAAAACATTTTTGTATTTATTTTTACAACACCAATCGAAAGGGTTATAAGGATTACTTTTTTTTAAGTGACACTGCATCTTAAACAAATGGAAGGCCATGAAATTTAACATTTAAAACTTAATAATTACGGATTGCAATCAATTCGTATCGAATCAGTCAATCAATTAAAAAAAAATCTTTGCATGCAGTTCCATATATTTTTATAAACAAAATGAAGTCTTCTTTCAGTAAAATTTCCTACCTTCAATATTTAAGATACTTTCCCTTCGTGTGGCAAAGTTTTGGGACACCCTGTATATTTAATAATATGCTTATTTCATCTAAATGAATTAATTCTGCTAGAAGTCATTCATCCCAAAAATATAAGTGAAGAAATCTGAGGGACAGGGCAAATACCGGGGGTGGGGGTACAGTTCTTTTTTAATTGCTCCAATGCCAACCACACCACACACGCTAGGTTATGCATGACGGTTTTGACCACAGGCATAACCGAGCGGCGTGCATGAGCGGCTTGCATGAAGGTTTTGCAGCTCGGTTAAAACTGTCATGCGTAACCTTGCGTGTGTGCTCTCTATTGAACTCGGTTTTGCATGAAGGTTTTGCAGCTCGGTTAAAACCGTCATGCATAACCTAGCGTATATGGCCTGCTTAACAGTGCCGTCAACATGACAAAAGCGGTAATCAAGCACAGATTCCATGACGGTTCACTTTCTGCACCAGACTTTAGCAGTATTTTTTGCAATAACTCATCAAGTCTTCATACAGGGGTTATAAAATTGCGACTCATTACCTAGAGGCTAGAACAACAAACCCCTTCAGACCCGTGGTTACACTGTTTGGTTACACTGGTGAAAATAGCTATAAGTTCAGGTAAGTAACTTTAACTGAACAGTTTAAAAATAAGCAATAAACGATAAAATCCCGTGTCGCAAGCTCATTGTCATTGTCAAACATTGATGTATTGTATTATATTGATAAGCTTGCGACATGTTATTTTATAATTAATTGCTTTTATACAGGCATTAGGTTCTTACAGGTTGTAAATTTATGATCAATTTGGATAGGTATTTTGAAATATTTGGGTTATTTTAGCCGGCTTCGTACATATTATAGACGCTGACTGTACGGAAAACGGAAACGTAAGAAAGGCCTTCTTATTCGAGTGGCGCGAAAGCTAAGTTAAATGTTAAAATATAAACAATTATATTTAACTATAAAATATTACTTAGGATAGAATATTCCCTAATATTTTAGCTCTCTACCTACAACACTCATAATTGAATGAGCTATTGAAACTATTCACTAGAGCGGAATCAGATATCGGTCTATACTGGTTCATGTGTGCCATTGTCAAGATGTGTTGTTATTCTGTATTGGTTTTATGTGGAATTGGATTTATGATATGGATGTGTAGGATGGAATTTACAGAGTTATTTTGTGTAATATTAAAATCATTTGGTTATTTATTTGTATATTGTAAACGTTTTATTGAGAGTAAGAAATAATTTTGATACTGCTATCAATCAAAAGAAGAAAGTTATGTTCAATTTCACCAAATTAACTTCAAGACTTCATATTACATAACTTTTCGATAAAGTATGTTCAGCTTTGCTGTACAATTTATTTATTTTTATAACTAGTTTCATTGTGATTTCTTGGAAATCATAAAATTCACGAATAAAACTAGTGATAGTAGTAGTAGCCCGACTTTTCTACCCACTTATTTTTATTCCTCGAGTTGTTTTATTTCCCAATAGGCAGGCCAGCCCTGCTACGTTATCAACTTTTGTAAAAATCTGAATCGCGCATTCAGTTTTCAACTTGCAGAAATTCTTTACAGAAAAGCTTATTTGATGTTTCCAAGCAAAATGTAGTTGTGGAAGTAACTTGAAAAACACCTCAAAAGCATCTCCGCGACAACGGAATCCCCCCATTCACAGCGGGGGTGGGGCGGGCCCCCTATTGGAAATTATTGTCGAAAGTGAATCCATGCTGGGGACGGAACTGGGGCACGATTCTTTATGGCCCTGTTTTTATTATGCACCTTTGTGAGTCTTTTGCGAAAGCTTTTGTTTAATGAATCGTAGATAGTAACTATTTGAAATTGCATCTTTTTGTATTGTCTTGCGAAGGGGTTAAGTAAAACAGTTGCTTTTATTAATTGCAATAGTTACACAAACTTTGGCAAGGTTTGTTTCATTTTAGAACACATTAATTATTTATTAAACCCTATCATTAAAGCCTCTGGATTCTAAACATCTACGGAACGCTATATTCAAAGAGAATGTAAAAATAACTAGCGTTATAAGACACGGGAGTGTCATTCAAAAAGCGTGAATATGAAACAACGAAAACAAACAAAAGAGAAACGTCAAACGGCATTCGCGGTAAAACAGTCAAAGATGATAATTCTATTCTAAGAGTATTCACTCTTTGATGGGACGAAGTATAATACGCCTAAATTCGAATGTTGTCAATTATCTACTGCTTTGTGGATTGTCAACGTTCTTTCAAACTTAGATGGGTTAATAATTCGCCTCCGTTTCATAGATCGTTTTTAGGGATCCGTACCAAAATGGTAAAAAAGGAATCCTTATGGTGTGACTCAGTCTGTCTGTCTGTCACAGCTGGATATCTCGAGAACTACTAATGGTATCAACTTGAAATTTGGAATGGTTTAAGATGACATTTGCCCAACTATTTTTCAAATAAGAAATAAATAAAAAAATAAATATCTTTTTTACAACAGGGAATGAAAAGGGGTCTTAAATTTTTTAAGTGGGGCTACTAGGGCTTGTGGGGTATCATATAAAGGAGCGTCATTTGCACGTTTTTAATCATTTTTTTTTTTATTTAAGCCACATAGTTTTTGACTTATGATGAAAAATGTAAAAAAATAACATTCCCCCCCTTATCTCCAAAGTTTACAAGGAGAAAAATCTGAAATAATTCTATGTGATAGCAGTTTATATAAAGATTACAGGAAAAATAAAACAATGTCTCAATATAGCACACTTTTTTAGAAATCATCAAATTTCTAAAAAAGTTAACATTAGTTCCACTATCGGTCGAGAAATGGCGCTGACCTAAAACGGCAATACTAATTTTAGTGTATTTTAGTGCAGTGTGGTTTAATGGTGCAAATATGATGGTGAGGAACCCTCGGTGCGCGAGTCCGACTCGCTCTTGACCGGTTTTTTTACTGAGAGAGTTGCGCCAGGCTGGCTATATTCTTGTATTTGAATGAATAGAAAAATACTGTATTTCGTATTGTTGTTGATATTAATTTATCATTATAAGCAGTCTAAATTTATCATAGTAAAGATAAAGGAATAATGTTAACGATGAAACAACTATCGATACTTCATTATCACCACTGTTTGTTGAGAAAAGAGTTGCAAGTGATTGTTCACACGTTTGTCTTGTGTTGTCGACATGTTGTTCATTTATTTTCAAGTTGTTGTTTTCTTGGAACTTTGTTGTGCATCCGTAGGTATCGATCTATTTGAAAATTCTTGATCCTTGATACTAGTTGCAGGGGTTTATAAAAAGGAAAGAAAGATTTACTACCTGATGTGTCACCAACTTACCTGTAAAAACAAAAACAAAGAGTTAGATTCTATTATTTTTAAATTTAAGAAAATTTTCTTATTCCTTGTTTTTAATAAGTCAATATGCACCAAGGTGAATAATAACCTTTTGGGTAAACTCGCTCAATCGTAGATCCCGTCTTGGCCCTCGGGCTAGATGGGATCAGGAGGAAACCCATATAAAATTAAAAAAAGCCAGGAATGAGTAATTTTTCTTAACTTTTCTTGATCTGCTGTAGTATATTATTATTATTAACTAGCGGTCGCCCGCGGTTTCACCCGCGTGGTTCCCGATCTCGTGGGAATATAGAGATAAACGTATCTTATGTTTTAATCCAGGCTATCTTCTATCTGTGTGCCAAATTTCAACCAATCTGGCAAAAGTTTTTGCGTGATTGAGGAACAAACATCCAAACCCACAAACTTTCACATTATAATATTAGTAGGCTTAATTAGTAGTATAACAGTTTTAAAAAACGTTTAGTTGAAGAATCCAAAAATAACGTGATGTATTTACAAAATGCAAACCTGTTAAAGAAAGCCAAGTGAGATAGATAAACCGTTCCAGACGCTTATGAAGTAACATAAGTATTATAACTTTACTAAGTATCTTTGAAAACGATGTTTCAAATGATATTACTTATTTCAGAAGACTCCTGGAGCTAAAATCTCATATCCTCTCACAAAACGAAAGAAACATAAAAAGGCCATTACGAATAGCACTTACACAAACTTGCACAGGCCATTCATTCGGTGCTTAGCCCAGGTACATTGCAGTACATTAGAAACTTTTCGCCTTCTTCGAGATCGGTTTAAATTGTACTCGTAGCCTCTGGCGGCTATTAATCCATCATTATGGTTTACAACGTATTCAGCTTCCATTCGACTTTCAACCTTATTGCAAATAGCTAAGACAGCTTCTCTTGAGCGTGTAGTTTCTCTACAGGCTTTGCTGCTTTCACACAAAACGTTTGGCTCATTCATTTTTCTTGTCAAAGATATATCGAAGCTTCGTGGCAAAGTATAAATTTGATACATCTCTTTTAAGAAGAGGAAACGAAGTGAGTAACGTGAGTATTGATTAGCCGCGTTTTAGCTAGATGGACTTTACGACTTTGTGTTTTTTAATAAGCCAATGTGACTGCTTCTTGTGCATCTTTTACTTTCATAATAATTCTGATGGTATTTTGTTTCATGAATACATAAAACATTGTGGAATAATAAGAGAAGTGAAGCATTTCGGAACAATCTACGTTCCACGTTCCTATTTGGACCTCGTTTGTTCCAACGGAACGCTGCTGTAACGGAACACCAGCGTTAACGTAGGTTTTTATGAGACGGGTGTAAAATTTCAGTTAACACCTCGTACTTCGGCGCCAATTTGGTATGTTGGTTTTACTTCATTTCGTATGCTCCCCACGTTATGTTACGTCTGTAATGGCGGCCCCTTTGTCGTTTTCGTATTGCATCGTACGCGGAATGGGGGATCAAGTTAGTTATGTCTCTATTCAAGTGAATATTGATAGAATTAAATGCGTTGCGTGTAACATTAATCAATTTTGATATATACTTTGTCAGAGCTTATAGCTGAGACCATGGAACATCTGAACACAATGCTCGAAGATCTCCGTAGTGTTTCCCAAAGAGTGGGTCTCAGGATGAACATGGATAAGACGAAAATTATGTCAAATGTCCATGTTGTACCCTCTCCAGTGATGACTTACGGCAGTGAAACGTGGTCGCTAACTATGGGTCTCATAAGGAGGCTCAAGGTCACCCTCAGCGTGCAAAGGAGAGAGCCATGATCGGCATTTCCCTACGTGATCGAATCAGCAACAAGGAGATCCGCAGGAGAACAAAAGTAACCGACATCGCTCGAAGGATTGCTCAGCTGAAGTGGCAATGGGAAGGACACATAACGAGAAGATCTGATGGCCGTTGGGGCGGAAAGGTTTTAGAATGGCGACCGCGCACCAGACGACGCTTCGTGGGTAGGCCCTCGATAAGATGGACCGAAGATCTGGTGAAGATTGCCGGAAGCCACTGGATGTGGGAAGCGCAGGACCGATTGTCATGGAGATCCTTAGGGGAGGCCTATACCCAGCAGTGGGTGTCGTGCGGCTGATATGATGATGATGATGATGATGATGATTTTGTCAAAGAGTTATAATTCTATAAGATTTTTTCTATGTAGAGATATGTGTGCATTTTAGCACCGAAGAGATGGGCGCATATTCTCATAATTACAGATTTTAGTAGTTCAGTCGAATATAATCATCATCATGCGCGCTATTATAATTATAATAAAGGCTTATTTTTTTAGTAGGTAACCTAAATAGAGCTAATAACGACAACATTAAAATGCAAAGAAAATACTTACATTCCTTTCGTATTTTTTTGTTAAAGGCCGTTGACAACATTTTTAAAAATTCACGCTGACTCGTCAACGCAGGCAATTCAAGCTTTGAAATTAAAAGCATTTCGGCGTCACCTAATTTGCCAGCAATTGGGACAAGTGTTCCATTTCTGAGTGACGGTGGGCGGTGTTAATCCGGTAAACATCAAATAGGGGTTCGAAGGTTCTCCGAGGCACTATAGAAATAGCATTCTTACAGAAGTCTAACATAGCGTTATGATCTCTGTAGTAGGTAACTCAGATCTGCAGTAGCAAATGCAAAACGTACTTCGTAAATTATTTCATGAAGAGAAATCAAAATAGGTTTAGAATCTGTCAAAAAGCTCATTAAAGATATTAATCACATTGTTAGAGGTACTTTGTTGTACCTACCTAACATTGAAATTAATATCTTACGTAATAGCTATCTAATTAATGTTATTATTACTGAAACATGCACATAATTTAGCTATTCAGACCACTTCATTCAAAAGATATTTCGAATCGTATATTTCAGACAGTTTTTAGGCAAGAAAAGCGGTGAACGCCCTTAGAAAGAACAAAACAAATATGTTGAACATATTCTTCACGTAATTAACTAGTTAGGTAGCAACCGAATAAAAAGAGCCGGAGCGCAAACACTCACCGAAATACTAAACGAGCAATCTATTAGTTTCAACCCTCCAACGGCGAAGTTCTTTATTCAGTCATTCACTACACCGAAAGTTTTCAATTGAAACCGTTCGCTCAATGATTTAATACGGCGATGCGTGCACTGGAAAGTTGCCCTATAAAAGCCCAGCGATATGTTGTGATATTTCTTGATAACAAGCAAAGTTTTGCCCTTCAACGGTCATAAAGGCCACGCTTGTTTGTCCCCGGATTGGGCGCTTGCCAGAATTTCTTGTTGTGTTATGGGATGGTATTGTAATGCGTCTTTGGGTTGCTTATAGGCAAATTGATGCGTGCTTTTTCAAATAGTTATCGATTCGGTAGATTTTATTTTAGATTGTGTTATGTAAACGTATGTAGTGCTTTTCACTGCATGTTTGTAGGATGATGTCCACTAATAAGTAACTAAAGATGACCTCTTCACCTGTTTTTTCACCTGCATTTAAAAAAAAATTATAAACTAGTGGCTCCGTGAGCTGTAGACCTCGCGATAAAATAAAATGTTGCCATGAAGTTTTCAAAGCATATAGTACGTGAGTATTCGAAGCTAGATGCTTCTAATTTTTAATTTTTCGAAATGGGTGACTATTTTTTTTTTCAAAATTTTTTTTTACATTTATCCGTCATTTTGATAAATTTCAAAAAACTGGCATGAAAAAAAAATCTATATTATTTTCGAACCTGCTCACAATATTTCACGACAATCGGTTGAGAAATGCGACCTGTAGAGGAGAACAAGCAGTGCTGGAATGTCGGACTGAAATATGTTTTTTAACATATCTCCGTCATTTTGCAAAATTTCGAAAAACTGGCTAGACTAAAAGTTTTATATAATTTTCAAACCTGCTCACCACGATCGGTTGAGAAATGCGACCTGTAGGTAAGAACAGACAGCCGTAGCCGGACATACGAAAGAATTTTTGCCCAAGCTGAAGCAGAGACGCTTCGCTTGCACTTCGTACTCGCTCGTTCAATAATATTGATAGACTAAAATACGAATAAACTTAATAATATAAAATACTTACTGTAAACCACTGATGTCCATTATACAAGTACGCTGGACAGGCGAACGTCACCAATCGTTTGATCTGATTTGAAAATTGCCATATTGGCGCTGACAGTAGTGAGTGTACTTGAAACTTATTAGTTCCAAGTACACTCACTACTTAACTGCCATAGTAGAATCTACTGCTCTCAGCACCAATATGGCGATTTTCAAATCGACACAAAAAATTGCTGTTATTTCATGACAATAGCCTGTCCAGCGTACTTGTAGAATGGACATCAGTGCTGTAAGTTAATTAAAAAAAACTTTAAAGTTTTAGGTGCCATCCTATAAACTCTGTATTGTCCTATTTAGTAAATAACTTTTGACAGTTGTCTTGTCAAACATCTTTTTAGGGTTCCGTACCAAAATGGTAAAAAAGGAACCCTTATGGTGTGACTCAGTCTGTCTGTCTGTCTGTCTGTCTGTCACAGCTGGATATCTCGAGAACTACTAATGACTTATGATGAAAAATGTAAAAAAAAATACCGTTCCCCCCCTTATCTCCGAAGTTTGCAAAGAGAAAAATCTGAAATAATTCTATGTGATAGTAGTTTATGTAAAGATTACAGGAAAAATAAAACGATGTCTCAATATAACACACTTTTTTAGAAATTCAAAAAACAAAAATTTTTTAGTTTCACTACCAGTCAACAGATGGCGCTGTTCTAAGCATGCTAACCTAAGGGCAAAAAGTAGTTCCACTATGGGTCAAGAGATGGCGCAACCTAACACTACAATAATAAATTGGTGGCTGGTTTTAATATAATTACATACCTACTATTTGCCGTACGAATAAACGAAGAATAAGTTCATACTTTACTAAGTAATTATATATATTACTATATAGTAATATAATAATAACGAGGAGCTCGGTGGCGCAGTGGTTTAGCGCCTGGACCAGCGATTGCGGAGGTTAAGTAACGTTCGCAAGGTTCGGTCATGGGATGGGTGACCAAAAATTTATTATCTCGAGCTCCTCCGTGCTTCGGAAGGCACGTTAAGCCGTTGGTCCCGGCTGCATTTGCAGTCGTTAACACCCACCAATCCGCATTGGGCCCGCGTGGTGGGTTATGGCCCGTCCTCCTTATCCACCCATAAGGAAGGCCTGTGCCCCAGCAGTGGGGACATTAAAATGGCTGATGGACTAGTAATATAAACATTTTGCAATGTGGAGTGGCTGAAACGTTTTTCAGTCACCATAAGCAGAATTTGTAAATTAACTGTCCGCCTGTTCGCCTTTCCACCTGTCTGCCGTTTATCCTACTTTTTTAAAGACTGTCCTAAAATAACATATCCAAATATATTTATGATTGTACGGAACCCTCGGTGCGCGAGTCCGACTCGCTCTTGACCGGTTTTTTAAATATAAAAATAATATGTTGTATTATTAAATCAAATATTTAATCAAATTGTCACTAATAGTTAGTAACTTCTTTCTTTATCCATGTGTGGAAAATATTTTTTGTATTTTGTAATTATTTTTTTCAATAGAGTTGTGTGAAGATTGTTTACCAAATAAGACAAATAACGATAAACAGACTATACCTACATAACTTTTGAGAGTCTATATAATATGATCTACTCACCAAAAACCTGATTAACTTCAGTGGCTTATTACGATCAAGATTTTATAATAATTGATAGTTTTTAAAATATCCGAATAAACATCTATCATTATGAAATGACAGTTTTTTTGCTATATTAAAGCACCATAGCTCTGATTCTATGAAGTCTCATAAATATTAACTTTAAAGAGTTGGCACCGTTCCGAAAAAAAATGAAAAATATTCTCGCTATGGCCATTTGAGCTGACTTAATCTACGGCGCCACAGACCATCGGCCGACAAAATATTGCATAAGAGTTGCTTTTAATGAATGGATTAAAGTTTTGAAAGATTAATGGGAACTATGAGCAGAAAGAAATTATTAGAAAAGTTATTTTATATTTTTAATTTAAAAGTTTCTGCGGATGCCAAAGGTAAGCGCTTGCTATTTCGTGGGCTAGCTTATTATGTTTGCTTGATTTACATAAAACGCAGCTTACGCAGCACAAAAAATAATTGCAAATATAATAAATCTTCAGGCACAATGAAATTCCTAAGTATTAACTACGAAACAACAAAAAACACTTGTTAAAGTGAGAAAGAGCAGAAAAAAAAAACTTAAAAAATGAAAGAAGTAAAGAAATATGTATTTGCAGTAGTGTAATTATAAGCAAAACCTTTATTTTTACCATCCACAGGCTCATTGTTCCCAATGTAAGCTTTACATGGAATATTTTTTTAACCGAAATAAGGTTTTGGCAATTCGCGTTGGTTTGTTTTCTTTCAATAAACCGCATTCGATCAAATATTTGCGTAATCTTTTATAGTGGTTCTGATCGATTCGAATACTTTTAATTTGTCAATAGTGGTTTTTTATGTTTTATTTTTGTAGGTATCAGCTTAATTTATCAATATTAAATTTTTAAGCAGTGGAGAAAAAATATAATGTTAAACATAGTGGGTTTATAAACTATATACAGTAATTCAGGAAATCTCTTATTTATTCACATACAAACCTAAGCACCTTTTGCGCAGTAGGATTACAAATATTTCATTAAAAAGTAAAGTGCCCTAGAAGTACCAATGATAAGTTTAAAGTCTCCTCCTAATCCATTAAAAATGTGACAGTTTGGATGTTTGTTACACAATCACGCAAAAACGGTTGAACAGATTTGAATGAAAGCACACATTAGTTTATGACCTGGGGATCTATTACGAAAAGTTTAATGCGATACACGCAGCTGCGTCCGTGCTTCGTTTTGATTGTTTCCTATTACAAATCACTTTCGTATGCGATATTGCGAAGTGATTGCGTGAGTTTGACAGTTTCTCTCCAGCGTATCCGACATCGTTCGTTTAGTAGTCTTTGGACTACGATAGACAAATGCAAAATGTTTGTTACAACTACAACCAACGAACTGCGGACGATTATCGTGGCCAAGTGACTGCGTTACACAATTGTGTACGTTATTTTCGTAATAGGCCCCCTGGACTAAAGCATAGGATACTGTTTATACGGGTCAAAGGTTCCCTTGAGATATTTCGAATGTCCGCGCGAACAAAGTCGTGGGCAGAAGCTTATGCAGGGTGAAATCGAAAACAATCGGTGTGGCTTAGAACACAGCCAAACTAAACAATTTTGTCTATGGGACTAACTTAATCAGGGGGGCTATTACGAAAAGTTTAACGCGATACACGCAGCTGCGTCCGTGCTTCGTTTTGATTGTTTCCTATTACAAATCACTTTCGTATGCGATATTGCGAAGAGACTGCGTGAGTTTGACAGTTTCTCTCTAGCGTATCCGAAATCGTTCGTTTAGTAGTCTATAAACTACGATAGCCAAATTCAAAATGTTTGTTATAACTGCAACCAACGAACTGCGGACGATTATCGTGGCCAAGTGATTGCGTTACGCAATTGCGTACGTTATTTTCGTAATAGGCACCCAGAGCAAAAATATAATCAGCTATTCCATACATTTTGGTCGAGTATATACTGACATTTCCTAAGGAACAGCTGATAACTTTTTTGCTCTCATAGACAAAGTTGTAATCCACATTACAAAATTTGTCGACTGTTCAAAAAAATTACCCTATGTATAGTACAATATAAGTAACGTTGTATGTAGTAACAGGATATAACGTTTGCTAGAATATGAACGAATGTACCATCATCTTATTATATTTTTTATATTAAGGCCCTATCTTATGAAAAACGGCACGTAACCACCCACGCACCGCCGCCATCGCAAAAACTTATCTCTAAGGTTTCATTGAAATATTGTACGGTCTCTCTAAACATGATCGCTGAAAATTATCAAGGCACCTTGTGAAGAATTTAATTAGCACTCCAGACTCTCGGAATCATGTGAAATGAGATCGCTACTTATCAGTGAGCTGATGTAATTAAATTACGAACAGGTGGAAGCTACACAAAATGAATCGAAATTAATCTTGGCCAATTTGACGAGCTCGTGTCGCTTGCTTCGGCTTCGTTTCCATTTTAATTAAATAATGTTTTGACGGGCTGTAGGTAGGCAAATGTTTCGCAAAAAAGGTTGCTTGTTAATACAAGCAACGAACGAATGAGGCGAATCATTTTGGGGCGTAATTATATTCTTTTCGTTACAGGAATGTGCTTAGTTTGACGTACAAAGCCTTTTTTACAGAAGACGTCTACATGAAACAAGACAGTGTAAGTTTCGTTAAGGGTCATGTAGCCGTCAGTGCTGCCAATAAATTTATTTTTAAGGGGCTATGTAAAAATAAAGCGTAAATCGAGATAGCAATGAGAAAACGTCGCCCGTCAGAACGAGACCGATTTGGCAGATTAGGCGAAAAAATCACGAAATCAGTTCTTAGTAAATAACGATAGCGATTTAAGAGAAATGCTTCTACATGATTGTGAATATTGATGATACATATTATTCAAAGCAATTTCGACTTGAATACCTAACGTTCTTTCTAAGTAATTTCGAACTTAAGAATTTTTAAGAAGTATTTTTGAAATTTAAAGGTATCGAGCAATTTTTTATGTATCCCTTTAACAACCGGCCTAGTGCGTGTCGGGCCACGCGCAGTAGGGGTTCCGTAGTTACCTTATACCAGACTATATTTAATACCTCTATCATTTCAATGATATCTCGATGTGACAACAAGTAACACTTATATGATAAATCTTTGTGGGATTTTAGTGTTATTTAAGTAAGTCTGTTATATATCTTGTAATATGTTAAATGAATAAATAAAAATTTAAAAAAAGGGAGGCCCCTTATTCTCTTATTTTTTTATTTTTGTGTAAAAATCGTAAGGCAGTTTACAGAATACATCTACCTACCAAGTTTCAACTGTGTAGTCCTAACATTTTCGGAATAAAGTGGCTGTGACATACGGACGGACGGACAGACATGTCGAATCTATAAGGGTTCCGTTTTTGCCATTTAGGCTACAGAACCCTAAAAAGGAAAAAGTACGCGCGTACCAGACAAATGAACACTTAGCGCAGTATCAAAGAGAAAAAGGTCACTTTTGGTTTGAATTAGGGGGATCTCAAAACAAATCAACAACAGTGAATAATTTTATATAATTAGGTAGAGCCCTAAGAAAATTGTGTAAAATTACATGCTAGGTATTGAAAAACGGACGTGCGAACGAATCCTCTTTACACCAATCGACAAGCCATTTATATACAACGGGACGATGACGGAACGTGGAGCGTACATTATAAATGATACAGGCGGTGGTTCAACTTTAAGAGGTGACACGAGATACCCTCGTCACGGCTACGTCACGCTATTTAGGTGTGTATACGTAATCGAAATGAATGTGTGAACGAAGGATTTGCAACCAAACTTAATTTTTTCAGTAGTTTTAATGAGTGAGTATATGACTAATGAGTTTAAGGTAGGCTTACATTCTTTTGAATTTGTTTCATTTTCAGAATGGTCTCTGGAAATTTCAATTACTTACGAAAAAGCAAAAAAAATGTGTTATAAAAAAAACCTACTTGTGTCCCGTGATACATCCCGGAAAAAATCGCTTTGCATTTGTTAACCAATGTTGCTAGTGACTAGCACTAAACCACTTATCAAATAAATTCAAAATCGTTTAAGCTAAAATACATTTTACTTAGGAAACATTATGGAGTTTCGATTCTTCTATGACTAGGGCTTCGCGAGCTGTAAACCTCGCGTCAAAAAGTAGCTCAAATGGTATGTTTTTCTGAGCGCAGCCAAGAAGCTTGCGAAAAACTTCTAAGTCTATGGTTTTTCAAAAACAAATAACACAGAATAGATATTAGTTTTTTCATCTAATAAGTATCTATATTGTTATTGTGTAAATACTTTAGGTTCTGTTTTCTGCTTAGGTGTTATGTTACAAAGTCACAACACAGGAGTAAAAAAACGTTGGTTCTTACAACCTTATTAATTTTTTCGAATATTGGCCAGAAATGTTTTGACTGATGACACTGACATGAAAAAACTTTTTTTATGCAGGTCAGTGACTCATGAACTTTTGAGTCTTATAAAAATAAAAAATAAATTGCTTTACACCGCTAACAAAAAAGTTTTGTTACATTTTTTGATCATTTTTCGAAACGACTAAAATGTATTTTTTTACATATCTCCGCCATTTAAAAAAAAACCGGTCAAGAACGAGTCGGACTCGCGCACCGAGGGTTCCGTACAATCATAAATATATTTGGATATGTTATTTTAGGACAGTCTTTAAAAAGTAGGATAAACGGCAGACAGGCGGAAGGGCGAACAGGCGGACAGTTAATTTACAAATGCTGCTTATGGTGACTGAAAGAAAACGTTTCAGCCACTCCACATTGCAAAATGTTTATATTACTAGTCCATCAGCCATTTTAATGTCCCCACTGCTGGGGCACAGGCCTTCCTTATGGGTGGATAAGGAGGACGGGCCATAACCCACCACGCGGGCCCAATGCGGATTGGTGGGTGTTAACGACTGCAAATGCAGCTGGGACCAACGGCTTAACGTGCCTTCCGAAGCACGGAGGAGCTCGAGATAATAAATTTTTGGTCACCCATCTCATGACCGAACCCTGCGAACGTTACTTAACCTCCGCAATCGCTGGTCCAGGCGCTAAACCACTGCGCCACCGAGCTCCTCGTTATTATTATATTACTATATTAACTAAGTAGGAACTTATTCTTCGTTTATTCCTACGGCAAATAGTAGGTAATTATATTAGATTAGAACCAGCCACCAATTTATTATTGTAGTGTTAGGTTGCGCCATCTCTTGACCGATAGTGGAACTATTTTTGTCCCTTAGGTTAGCATGCTTAGGACAGCGCCATCTGTTGACTGGTAGTGAAACTAAAAAAATTTTGTTTGTTTTTTGAATTTCTAAAAAAGTGTGTTATATTGAGACATTGTTTTATTTTTCCTGTAATCTTTACATAAACTACTATCACATAGAATTATTTCAGATTTTTTTCTTTGCAAACTTCGGAGATAAGGGTTTTTTTTTACATTTTTCATCATAAGTCGAAAACTATGCGGCCTAAGAAAAAAGGAAAAATTGATTCAAAATATGCAAACAGCGTTCTTTCATATAATACCCCACATGCCCTAGTCACCTCACTTAAAATTTTTAAGACCCCTTTTCAGTCCCTGTTGTAAAAAAAATATTAATTTTATTATTTCTTTCTTATTTGCAAAATAGTTGCGCAAATGTCATCTTAAACTATTCCAAATTTCAAGTTGATACCATTAGTAGTTCTCGAGATATCCAGCTGTGACAGACAGACAGACAGACAGACTGAGTCACACCATAAGGGTTCCTTTTTACCATTTTGGTACGGAACCCTAAAAACGAAAAACTGATTCAACTGAAAATTCTATATAATTATCAAACCTACTCACAAAATTTACATTTACATTTTTTTATTATTTTTCGAAACGACTAAAATGTGTTTTTTTACATATCTCCGCCATTTAAAAAAAAAACGAAAAACTGATTCAACTTAAAAAAATCTATATAATTATCAAACCTGCTCACAAAATTTCATGAGAATTGGTTGAGAAATGCGACCTGTAGAAGAAAATAAACGGACAGCTGAAAGGACATCCAGACGTCGGAAATAATTTTTGCCCAAGCTGATGCAGAGACGCTTCGCGCTCGCTAGGTCAATAAAAAGTATGAGTATACATTCTTAATGAAAAACTAACAGTTTTGTATAGAAACATACTTACTGGTTTTTAAGTTACTAGTCAATATTCCCCATTTAAAAATATGTAGCAAAGTTGAAAGACGATTATGCTAAATATATTCCATTAATTGGCATTTTATATTCCATCCCTTGACGGCGATCTACCTCCTCGATCATGATCGATCAAGTGAGCGAGGTACTACGACTTAATTTGAATAAATTAAAAAAATACATTAGACCGAAACATATAATTAATTACAATTTTGTAACCATTTTTGTAACAAGAAATGAAGATTATCTTTTTAACCGGCTTCATAAATTTAAAACGAGGAGGTTCTCAATTCGATTGTAATGTAAATATATATTTTTTCATTGTTCACATATTTTTTTGTTTGAATTAGTTTTCTTGCGAGATGGTTCTATTTTTTGTTTAAAAAAAGAAAAACCTTCCTTCAAAAACCTAAAAAAAGGAAAAAGCTCTAAAAAACAAAAAATCATAATCAAATCATTGGATTTAGATTTAGGATCCCAATCCTAATCCCTAGTTTGCATTTTAAGCAACTATATTATGTTGATATTATATTCAATAATTTTGCATTTTAATATTCTTCACAGCCTTTTCAATGTAACTTAGAAGACTGTTCTATCAAGTCTGGACTTGCTATATGAGCCTGCCAGTCTAGACACCTATCAATTATTTAGCGCAGTAGAACTTTTGTTAGTGAAAGTTGGTAATTACGTTAATTGATCGCTCTTGTAGTTTCGTTCAAAGTTACATAGACTAAAAGCCTTATTTTTAAATATCTACGGCAAAATAAAGAAGTTTCTTTGGCAAAGCAGCTCAGTGGTAGGCGTCGCTATGATGATAATGAAAGACTTTTAATATCCTTTAGTACCGCGTTTTATAAGAATGTATTTATTTTAAAAGTGTAGTGAAAGATTTCATGTAGGTATATTATCATAAAAATAAAAGTTAAAATCTAACGTCATTTCGAGTAAAACTCAAAAACAAACAAGCAGAGGTTGAATATTTTTCCTTCTTCAAGTTTTCGACTTTATCTGTTTGTTGCATCTAACGGCGAACAAGTTTCAGAATATTTTAGGAAATAACGAACCTTATCTAAAAAGTTTATTTTGGAACTTTGTACAAAGAAATGACAGCTCGTGACGTCTTTGTACCTACTTGTCAAACATGTTGTCCCTACAAAACCGATATTTCCGCTACTTATGTTTAGAAATATATTTCTTTTCATACATTTAGCTGCACTTTGTGGAACCAGGCGCAGAGTTGACAGACACCGAACGGATATAAGCTAAGTGTGGCCAGCGCTTTATTGGAGTCATACCGAGGTGACATCGAGACACTGACGGGTTGATTCGACCAACGGACAACGGAATTATCCGATGCATTGCCACCGGAATTACCCGACGGCTACCGGAATCACCCGACTCTGACGTTGGACTTCAGCCAAAGACGTGTCACTGGGTAACAGGAGTCATAGGACATCTAGCGCACAACTAGGTCACAATTAAACATTAGCTCAGTTACGTTAAGTAATCCCGTTTTTCATGTAAACTGCTTAGTCTCGGAAGGTCTTTGTAGCGGGGATGTTGTTTTGTAAAAAGTTGGAAAAAGCTTTTTCTACGACCGTTTAGCGCCAAAGACTTTTATATTTTGAAAAACGACCAACTTTTGCTGTTGACTATATAAGGTCCTTCTTAAATAGTGCACATAATTTTAAGGGGTCAATGTACTTATGCATACAAACAACTTTTACTATGGTACCAACATTGAAATGGCCAAAATAAATCAGCTGTTCCATAGAAAATTTAAAATCGAATAGATCAAAATGTATGGAACAGCTGATTTATTATTCACGATTTCAATGTTGGTCCCATAGTAAAAGTTGTTTCTAAGCATGAGTACATTGACCCCTTAAAATTTCGTGCACTATTTAAGAAGGACCCTATATACAGACATTGAGAAAATTGATAATCATGTGCATAATACTAATTAGCTATCGGTAGATCTAGTAAGTCAATAGTCTTTTGAGTAGGTATACTGCAAGTTCAAACCAATTCGCTCTTTACTGAAAAGTGGAGAGAAGTGCTGACTACTTATACAAAATTTCAGTCTTAAGTAACTTATGGGAGTTGTATTAAAAGTTCGCTTTTTTCCAGTGGCTCATGGAATTTAACTTGAGGACTGTAACGATAAAAGAATCTGACGTTGAGCCATTCCGCTAATGGGCGGGCTGAGCTTGAATTCTGTCATTAGGACTTGGAATTCCACGTTTTATCGGCAGAGTGAGACGCTGACAACTCTTAGAAAAAACTACGGTCCCAACGAGCTTTTCGTACTTTGGCTATCAAATAAATCGCCAGTCGATTGTTTTTCTTTTTGAAACCAAAAAGTTTCTTCCTGAATTTTTACTTTCTTATAAGTAGTACTTACATATTTTCTAAATAGCAGTTTATTGTTTATTTGTGAAGTGTCTCAAGGCACATACAAAAGTGAACATTTGAAACTAAGTGAAAATTATCAGTTCAAGTTCATACAAAATAGTTGAAATGCGTAGTGTATACCTGATTATCAGCGAACTAAAATCTATGGAAGTGTAATTGCATACAAATATTGCTTAAAAATGGCACCACCAGGCCAAAAAAGTACAACCCGCTCAGCTTTAGTCGGGCCAGCCACGCACCCGGTGACTGGCGTTAACGTTCTTTACAATAATTGCAGTTTGTATGGTAGGTAGAGAAAAGAGAGAAAGAGAAAGTTTATTAAAAATGACGTCCTGTGTAGTCAAATGGTGTAAAAGACGCAAAGAAGGAAAATATGCAGAAATAACGTATTATATTTTTTCGTTTACGTATAGAAAATATCTATGAGTAATAAGCAACCAGTGCTCAGATGCTTTGTGCGGCATAATAAAA
Source organism: Agriphila geniculea (assembly GCA_943789525.1). Classification (NCBI taxonomy): domain Eukaryota; kingdom Metazoa; phylum Arthropoda; class Insecta; order Lepidoptera; family Crambidae; genus Agriphila; species Agriphila geniculea. Next base: position 17,033,855 of record OX038883.1, on the reverse strand, counting down.
TGCCAGCATTTTTAGCTCCATCCACTTAGTTGTACTTTTCATGTGGTGCCATTTTTTGAGCGCAATGCTTGTTCCATAGATTTTAGTTCGCTGCTAATTATTATATTTGATCGCGAACATACGTAATTATGAAAGTATGTTTTTAACAAATTGGTTAATTTTAATTAAAGTTGAGCGAATATATTCCTTCCTCAGAGGTTTTTCACTCGTTGGGGTCTGTTATCGGCCACTTCCGTTAAAAGGGTGAAAAGGACCCACGCGAGGGTTGGGTTTGTAAAATAGTCGTCGTATCTTACATACGTCAAAATTGGTCCGGCATCTATTTTTTAGTACTTGGGTATGAGTAGGTTCCAAACATCTGTTTGCTTTGTTTCTTTGTTCAATTGAATCCAACGGTTGGAGGTAAATCAAAATTTTAAGTGGATTCAGAATTTTATTTTATGCTTTGATGAAAATATTTATTTCCAGCATTTTAAATATTATTTCGACATTGCTTCAACCCTATTGTAGACCTCATTAAAATTCTGAAAAACAAAATGGTAGCAAAAGTACACATATTATATATTCACTAAGTACGTGAAATTGTGCACACATTCACTTTAAAATTAATATGAGAAGTTGTCAATCACTTGTCACTTTTAATTACACTTAGGTACGTATTAACGGATACCTAAAACCGTTGAAATTTTAGAAACTTATTTTACTTTGTCTTAAAATTTGCCACTCTTATTCAATATCGATATGGCTCATCCGTTTCCTCCCACACATCAAATATAGTACGTCAATCACATTCTTCGTTCCAATATTCGGTCCCCCTATAAGTAGGGATGTGGTTTTAACCGTTCCCACTTTTTTTCTGTAAACGTTCCGGATCGACCGTAAATGCCTTTAAGGGGGTTCCGGCTGTGCGTGTAGTTCGTGTAAGTTATTAAGTTTATCTTGTAGTTTATTTAGAATGCTTGCGTCAACTTTGAGCACACTAAGATATCGCAAACTTGATGGAAATGTCCTTGGAAATTATCGTTCATCAGCCCCCCCATACTCAAATGGCCATTCTAAATTAACGCTAGTAGAATATAATGAAAATGTATGGGAATGACTAAGCTAAACGCTTAGCTCCTTTCAATCCCATATATTGTCATTCTATGCTACTAGCATTAATTTTAGTAGAATAGCCATTTGATTAGGTCCTCTGGTAAAAAACAAATCTTTTTCGTTTGAAATAAAACGACTTACAACACCACTTTTAAGATTTCAAAGTGGAAATAGACAGGAAAGCCAATTCGTCAGTGTAATAATGAGTTTTTCAACGGAACAAATATTCGGAGTTTTCAATTAAACTGAAATATTCATTCTTAATACTCTTGGACGTTTATCTCAGGGTGAACAAAAGGGCTGCCGGATTAAGTTTCCGGCGGGTCCACTCCTGTCCTAGAATGCCCTTTATTACCAGTTACAAAAGCCGATGGAGCACTAGAAAATTAGAATCACCCGCCCTTTTCCTAAAGTCCGCATTTGGTAAGAATTCGAGTGGGTCCGGTATATGTTACTTTGAAGTATTAAGGTCCGAAGTCTTGTCGAGTCTTGTGTCATTATTTGCTTAGGCAGGACGTCACTGTTTTAGCCGTAAGGATTTTGATTATTAAGTAGGATAGCTTTGGACGAAAATAACCAATTTCAAAATATGTGAAGATAATGACTAGCTAGAGAAAAATTAAATAATTGATCATTTTGACCGTTTTCATCCATTCAATCCATCCCTTTAGGCTGCGTTCAAACGATAACGCACGACTCGCCCTCAACCCGAACTCAACTCAAACTCAACTCGAAATCAACTCAACCAGAGCCCACTCCTTGAAATACAGTGCTTACAATTTTGAGTTTTATAACACATTAATAAGCTCCGTTATATTTTGTCGTAGCAACTGCACACGCCTCGCGCTCAACCCGAACTCAACTCAAACTCAACCCGAACACAACCCGAGCTCAACTCAAACTCAACCCGAACTCACCTCAAACTCACACTTTACACAAGAGCTTATTAATGTGTCATAAGACTCAAAATTATAAGCGATGTATTTCAAGGTGGGCTGCAGTTGAGGTGAGTTTGAATTGAGTTCGGGTTGAAAGCGAGTCGTGCGCTATCGTTTGAACGCAGCTTTACAGCGTTATATCTTAATTATTGAGGTATTATAACTTTCCGTAATCATAAATATGACTCTATCTTGACCCAATAAAGTTAATCACAACGAAATCTAGACACATAAAGATATTAAGGCTCCAGATAATAACACAAAGTGGCCAGATGATCCTAATTAAAGCTCATCTATCCACAAAAGCTCTTGATTAGCAAACAAATTGGAAAGGCACAGAAAAGTCGGGAACGACTTTTAAAACTCTGTCATTAGTTTATCAACGACAAGGTTTCCAAAACATTTTGGCTACCTGAAACTTTGTTTTGTCATCAGAAGACATTTAGGATAATTTCTTTTTGATAACGACTTTACTGTAATTATCGTTTTTAACGTGATACTAATTACGGTCTCTTTGTTTTTGTAGGATTCATTTGTTTTGTTTCGGTCTGTATAGAACATAGCTGTACAAAATAAGAGAATTTCTTTAAACCTATATTTGACGATATTTACAATTTGTATAGCTTAAGTGCTTTTGTATTAGGGTCAAAGCAAAATTGTACCTTACTTATAAGGTGTGTTTCATTAAACATAGTCCTACACAACGCAACAAAACAATAACGTCGTCGGTAAATCGTTTTTAACACTTATTAATATTCAGTATAGCATATCGGAAAAGCTGTCCATATTGCAAAAGTATAAAACCAATAGGATCGGGTAAAGCGAAGTCCTCAAAGCATATACGGACGATAATTTTATTCACCGCGTATCTATTGTTTTTGACTTTTTACGCAAATCCTATTCAAACACACGAGGTAATTTCGCGTCGTAAATTCAATTAAATGTGGCAGCGGCCAGAAATATAAGCTTTTATGCACCTTAATAAAGTGTTTAGAAGCAGTTGGCAGGTTGTTTTAAGAGTTGGGATAACGTTTGTACAGTACAACACCTCATTCAAGCTTGGGAATTTCTCAACTCATGTTAATAAAGGGGGGAAGATGCCATATGGATCTGCTTGCTTGCTGTTACCATCTTAATACCTACGTTTTAATGAAGTTAAAAGGAAAACTATTATTACTAGGTAGGCTTTACAAGTTAACGAGTAAATCAACTTATAAAATATAGGAATTGGAACAGTTTTCGTAGGTAGGTAATCCATTAAATAGTTAGGTATACTTACTTATAATTGTTAGTTGTATAAAACAGAGAGCAAATATAAGTTTGGAACCACGTACCATATGATTCCAAACTTATATTTACTTATTATACTGCATGTGGACCGACACGCGCTTGGCCAGTGTGGTATGTGGCACAGGATTATTAATTTTATATTGGAAAATTAAATAAGGTTATTTTATATGACTAATATTTGTATGTGTTACGGCTAATACCCGAAGTGCGGCTAATCCTAATTTTAGCCGGCTAAAACCGATCTGCCTTACTCCTGTAGGTCCCGAATATAGGTTAGAAATTTAAGGCGAGCGCGAAGCGCAGAAATTGCGAGGTTATTTTTTTTAACAGACAACAGAAATAACTTTCTTAATACTCCATGCTGGACCTAGTTTAAGCCGGCTACACCTAGTGTTAGCTGTAAGCAAACCGGCTACACCTAGGTTTAACCAACAGCTACCAGCTACACCTAGTTTTAGCCGGCTAAAACTAGGTTTAGCCGCACTTCGGGTATTAGCCGTAACATATGTATAATTTCAACCTGAACAAGAGTTATGATTTTAATTAAATCAGTTGTTCATCGATTAGTTAAAAATTAAAATATAGGGAAAAGTACTATTTCCTAACTGCATTTCAGCGTTTCGCTCGGTAATTAATAATGACAGATGATTTGTGCAGTGTCCGCAGTCTGTCAGCAAATCCGACCGAGCTTGATTACTGCTGCTCATCAAGATCGGGAACGTGCCGTTTTGCAGACGAGAAATGATGACGAGGTGGCCTATTGTTACTTGCTGACCAAACTTTTCAGTTGTAGGCAAAGACTTGTAGGTGTATCAGAACAGAACGCCGTTATATTTCATTGTTTTTGTTATACTTTAAAAAAACTATCGATCCACTAAATGTATCTGTCTTTGTAAAAAAACAGATACATTTAGTCAAAAATCATATGAGTTAGAAAGAACAATGACTTCTCATACAAACGTTGACCTGTCAAATAGCTTTTTAAAAAAAAATGATGTATAATGATAATAAAATTATATTTGAATAGTTGCTGTGACCGTAGAACACAAAATTTATCAAATTTTAATTTGGCATATGTTCTAGTTTATATTAATTGTAATTATTGCCAATCTTTTTTATTAGTTTTCTCTATTTCTGCAAGCAATTTATAAAAAACAGAAAAATGCAATTTAATGAGCTATGTTACTTTTCTATACACGATAATTACTGAAATCTACAATTTGACAGGTCAGAAACGGGCGTCCTTCTTTTAAATAAGAGTAAAGTATCGAATACCTTTATATCTGTTTTATAATGTAAAGTTTTATCTAACTACCTAAACGTATAGTAGTTGAATGCGAATCAAGGGAGGTACTCCTCGGTACTCCGAACATTCAATTCGGTACTCCGAATTGATTGTTTTGAAATTATAATAGATGTAGCAGAACCAGTCAAGTTCAACTATTCAATGTGTTTGATTTCCAAGTTTTCTTTGAAACACTACACATTTCTAAGGTGACCAAAAAAATTAAGTACTTACCATTCGAAAATATACCGTCAGGAGTCATTAACCGGCTATTGCTGAACTGCAGCTATTCAAATGCGATGTGATTTGGAAGCAGTCCATGTCGAAACGACCATAGCTATTGCCATTATACACCCACCAGCCTAATCTGGCACACCTCGCCAGTTTTAATACATGGAAATGGGACAAAACTGCTGGGCTCAAGATTCGTTGGTCACGTTATACCTGCGAGAGAACAGTGATGAGCCAACTCGCTGCTCGGTAGCGATGGGCGGCTGTTAGGCTCTAAACGGTTAAAAAAGGCTTCTGCCAGATAAAACAGAGGCCGGTATTTAGGGAGCAGCAATGTGGAGTTGATTCGATAAAGGTAGCTTGATTGCGATCACAAAAGCGTTACAGTGGAATTGCACTAGCGTGATCAGAAAAGTTGAATCGACGGCATTAATGGTTATTTTGTATGATAATGATAACTGTTTATACAGGTTTGTTTACCTAGGTAGGTTCTATCTACTACCTAGGTAAACCGTTTGACATTTTATTTACCATCCTTAGTCTTAAAAAATAATACGTATTAAAATAATGATTTAAAATTATGGTTATTTGGTTTTTCAACATACATTTTTCTGATTATCACAACTCGAAATTCAAATCTTTGAATCCGGTTTGGTTTCAATCCGCCAGTGGATTGAAAAGGAAAAAAAATATTTATAGACCCACTGGTGGAGCTTCGTGTCGGTGGATCGTATAGTGGAACGAGGTTTTGATTTTGATTGTCGCTTTTGCCGATTAAACTATTTAATACTATCGGCTTCCCGCGGTTTTACCCGCGTGGTTCCCGTTCCCATGAAAATATCGGGATAAAAAGTATTCTATGTTTTAATCTAGGCTATCTTCTATCTGTGTGCCAAATTCCAACCAAATCCGTTGAGTAGTTCTTGCGTGATTGAGGAACAAACATCCAAACCCACAAACTTTCACATTTATAATATTAGTAGGATCTTACCATTAATTTAGTGTTCATTCTTTTCCTATAGAATAATATCAATACCTTTGAGATATACAAAGACTTCAACAACTCTGTTACAGCGTCTCATGACATGAAAGGTGAGGCATAGCAGAATTGCGCCAATTAACAGTTACATAATGAGCTAAAATCTCACGAAAGATTGAATCCTACTAATGAGGCCGTAGCCTCGTAATAACATTGAATTATACGCTATTAATGTTAAGTCCGGATTTAAAGACAGTTTCATTTTGGGCGAAATAATTTACGGAACTACGTACAGACGTATTTATGCTGGTTCAGTTTACTGTATTGTACAGTGGGAAGTTTAATTAAGGTTGCTGTAGTTTTATTACTAATATTACAGTGGTAGGGCCACAATGAGGGGTGAAGTGATGAGGCATCATCTGTATTTAAATTATACATTGTTGGCTTTAAGCGCATAAAAGAATAACAATGTTTTAAGAGGGTGGAATTGACGGTTTTGACGTAAATCGTCATTTCGGTCATCGCGAAAAATTTGGTCACTTTCGCAGAATGTCATTTTTGCAAATGGTCACTTTCGCAGAATGTAATTTTTGTAACTGGTCACTTCCGCAGAATGTCATTCACTATTCATTTGTGTGAAATAAACTCGGGGTAAATTATTATATTTTTATTATTCTACTACGTAGGTATCTTATTAATTTGGTCTAAGGCGTTTTTACGTTGGATCACCCACTAAATCTCAGATATTGATATAAACCTTTTCACAGCATAAAATTCAGGGATCCCTTGTTTTCGCATAATTGTTTTATACCTAATTTGATTTGGCATAACGGATTTGGCATAATCTTTTTTGTCATAATAATACTTTCGCATAATTGTTTTTTGGCATACTATTTATATTTGCATAATTATCATTTAGAATAATTTGTTTTCGCATAATGTTATTAGGCATATTGTCTATTCGCCTAATATTATTTAGACATAAAAGTCAAAAACAATAAGAATAAATATTTTACGCACTCATTTATTTTCATGCAAAAGGGGTAGGTATTGCATTAAAATGCCAAAAACTCAGAACACTTACGACCTAAATATCGTCTCATAAAACACCTATTTTTAAAATACCGAAAATCCTTAATGTCGATATCCAATAGACCAAAACTTGAAAAATCGATTATTAAATGACTGATGATAGTTCGAAACCCTGAAAGTTAAAATGCCGATAGTTAAAAATCCCGAAAATCTGTTTAGGTCTATTAGGTGCGACGACGAGTGAGCGTAGCGAGCGAGGAGGAGGTAAGGTTCCATTGCGAACAACAACGCACGAGCCGAGCGAGCGAAGCGAGCGTGCCGCGGCAGCGGCCGGCGAAGTGCCAGAACCGACCTGCTGGCATGTAACCCTCAATTAACCTTTGGTTTTTAAAGCTTCGGGTTTTTGTATTTTAGGTAAAATATTCTTTCGTGATTTTAAACGTCGTGATTTTTTGGTTTATAAAAATATGCGTAAATAACATTATGCGTGTTTAAATTTATGCTAAAGAATATTATGCGTAAACATGATTATGCTTAAAGTAGTTATGCTTAAAAAAATTATGCATAAGCTGTTATGACTAAATAATATTATGCGTAAATATCATTCGGCGAAATCATATTATGCTATGACATATTATGCCTTAAAATTTTATGCAAATACATAGGGAACCTAAAATTCACGCTGTCTCGCCAGGCTACCAATTTGCGTTATATCATTTTTGGTAGCTCTAACCTCGCGGCGTACCTAAATCATGCCTGTGAACACCTAAACCCGCGAACGCAATGCACCGCAAAAAAACCAGTCGAGAAACTTTATCCGTCTATGATATGATAACAGGGGCCGTACCGGCTAACGAATCGACTATCGAAAAGTCTGCTGGGTTTCAAATTAAAACAGAAAAATCAAAGTAAGGAATTTCGTCTTGTACTTTCTGTTGACGTAATTTGGAAGATAACGATGTTCGTGTGACATCATGAATTGGGGTTCGCCATTTTCGCCCAATTGGGGCTCGATTTATCTGTTTTAATTTGAAACCCAGCAGACTTTTCGATAATCGATTCGTTAGCCGGTACGGCCCCAGTATAGGTTTCAACATCACCGATTGCAGCCCTACTCGCTATGGGCCATCATAATTGATTACCATTTTTATAGTACCTATATTCAGAGAAAATTAAGTATCAGCTGTCGAAAATGACTTTTTGTTGTATACTTCCTTAGAGTAAGACGCGCTTCTGTTATACTTCACTCATTGGCTGTCGACAGAGCTTTCATTACGTAGCTCACAGGCTTTCATGCAATTTTCACATTACGATAACACCACGAGGGGATGAGATTTTTATTGTACATATAAATTACATTTGCAGTTCGAGGCTCTCATGGGATGTAACAGCGTGAAGAGTCGGCATCATAATTAAGCTAAATGGTAATATTAATAGTTTCAAGTATTGCAATTAAACTTACCGAATTGACAGCAGCCATCAGGTCGCGAGCGCCACTGTCATACTGTTCCCCAATTCATTCTGAAACAAATGTTTACTACAATCACTAAAGGAAAATATCGGCACAGCATTTTATGGTCATTTAAAAGTAACTTTTCATTACGAGCTATCTATGGTTGGTAAATACAATATATCAGTCATTGGAAATCACAATTACTTGTCCGTTATGGTTGCACCAACTAGTGCTCAAAACGCGATAAGGCTTTCTTTCAGTGCCACAACGCGTGATGGTCGTTTGGTATGATGACCACGACGCGAATATATATTTGTGGTCTTTCTACGATTACGACAACTCGTCATTAGAAGAGCCCGTTGTGGATTTTTGGCAGTGACCACAACGCGTTGTGAGCGGTTTTTTAGCTCAATCAGCCATTTCGGTCTTTGAGCTTAACATAATAATAAATAAATGATGAACTGTAATACATAATTAAGAATAATAAACATCCATGACTGGAACAAAATGCATAATACTCATCACAAACATGTGCCGCAACGAAACTTTGGGCGAGATCGCTGTCATTGCGCCAAGCCTTCGCCAAGCGGTCGTAAATAATAACACTGTGAAAATGTTGTTGAGGTAGGTTACCCACACAAACACGTAAAAGACGTATTAATGAAAAATCTTCAAAAGTGTACCTTGTGTACTATGGGCAACAGCGTCGCTTAACCAGTTTGCAACAAAATTCGTGTGCGCGCGTATCGCCCCTGCACGAACTAAACGTATGTGACAGCGGGCGCGGCGTGCAAGCGATTTTAACCTTAGCAGTGGTTAAGCGACGCTGTTGCCCATGGTACAGTTGATGACAAAATAAATGAATTTCTTTCTTTCTTCTTTCAAATGCCCTACTGCGTCATGTACGGTCAATAACCAAAGTCGTTTAACACTTACGTAGTATCTTTTTTGACAGATATGTGGAGGTGACCAGATAATTAAGGACACTTTGTCGATTTTCATACAAACGAGGTAACCTTGAAGTCTTGGTTCTCCGCCAAGGAAAGACCTAGCTGTGATCTGATGATGGCCATCTAGGGAGTGAATGGAGGATAATCAGTTTGCTATACACTTCCAACTGATTTGACCAACATTCTAAGAGATATAAGGATATGTTTAAAAAAACTCGAAGTTAGCATAAAAATGTATGTAAATCCTGAAACTGAAAATTCTGATCCTTATTTATCTCTTAGAATGCTGATCAGATCAGTTGGGTGTGTAAAGTCTGATGATTCAGATCACACCTAGGTCGATCCTTGGAGGAGAACCAAGGCTTCAAAGTTACCGCGTTTGTATAAAAGTCGAGTTGCGTCCTTAATTATTTATCTGCCCACCACTGTATAATTATTCGATACATTTATTAGTCAAATGACAATATATTTATAACATAATACTAAAGTGTTAGCGAGTTTCGTTACTGACTTTACTATGTAGGCACTAACTTTTACAGACTGTGATCTAATAAAAATTAACAACTTTTAATTAGGTACGTTGCGAACTTAGGTATTTGCATAAGTGAGTGTTAAATGTGATATCGAAGTAAATTCAGTTACTTCAAATGAGTCCAATAGCAAGTTTGATGCGAGTTAAAAATAAATGTTTCGAATTTGTTTGATGTTTGCAAAGCTTATCATCTCATCAGTAATGACAGATTCATTAGATTTGATAGCAATAGTGCACCTTGTTGTTCGTTCAGAGCGATCGTAAAAGCATCGTAAAATAAATTAGTTCAGAGCAATAACGTAAATGGTTCTTAAACCGGGTTGGCCTTGTTGACATCTTGGTTGTGACTGAGTCAGTGCAAGCTCAGCGGCGATGCTTAGGGCCGTCGATTCTGCTACAAAATAATAATAAAATATGGGGGAGGAAGTTATGCCCTCATTGGTTCGTTTTCAAGTTCTTCGTTGCTTTACAGTGGGTGCCAATTTCTGTTTCCCATTAATTAATATAAGGTAAGTACTAACTTACACAAATGTCCGAACAGCCTGTCGATTTTGAGATCAAACTCACATTTAACTTCGAACTTTTCACTTCGCGTAATTTTTTTATTAGAAATTAGCTGAATATAAGCTACTTTTAATGCAAAAGGTTTATCTTTCATTTTAGGCAATCTGCTTCTTAGTCAATTGACCGTGTTAAGCATTGTGCCAGCGATGGCATGTTGCATTTTAGGCACTGTGCTCAAAATCGTTAAAATTACCTCGCAGTGAAGTCAGATTCGAAGTGAGGTTCGAGTTTGGTTACGGAATCGACAGGCAGCTGATAAAGTTTTGTGATGTTTTCGGAAGTAGTCGTTTTACAAATAAATGTTGTTTATGATGTTAGTAATCTACTCCTGCGTGTTTGTCGGTGTTTTGTAAATAACCCTGTAAATACCCAAATATTCAATCCTACTAATATTTTAAATGTGAAAGTTTGTGAGTTTGGATGTTTGTTCCTCAATCACGCAAAAACTACTGAACGGATTTAGTTGAAATCTGGCACACAGATAGTAGATAGCTTAAATTAAAACAAAGAATACTTTTTATCCCGATATTCCCACGGAAACCCACGCGGTTGAAACCGCGGGCGGCCGCTAGTTCTATTTGAAGGGACCACGGTTTTAGATTTTTGGTATTTGATTTTCCAAGACGAGTAGATCTTTTGAGTTTTGGTGATACGCATGCTTAAGTATTTCTTATACCTGCATAACTAGTCAAATCATCCAGTAAAATAGATCCTTCCTTTTAGATATTGACGTGTATAAGGAAAAATAAAAAAAACCTTTATTTTTTATTTCAGAATCAGAAATATATATTTTAATATTCAGTAAGATATAATACAGATAATCACGTTCACCCATAAAAGTGAAATGATGCATTTCCCAATTAAAATCAAATCCGCGACATCCCTGTTCATAGAACGTGATGTTTTTAATTTTAGCCAGACGAAATACAACCCAAGCACAGTGGCGTAAGTCACAAAATCAGTCATCGGTGTCCGCAATGAGATACGTTCGCGACAAATAGAATGGCTGCGTTCACAGTCAGTGGGGCAAACGGCCAAGTCCATTAATAAAATTGAATCAGACGGACATTCCGAAGTACAATACGTGCACGTGTGGGCATAAATAAAGCTAGCATGTCGGGGAACGTAAAAAACACGACAAACAGTTTCTACAGTAGATAAGTAATCAAATGCAATAGAGATAGTTTGTCCTATTTGGTAAAAAAGGGGAAAATCCCCATCCAACTCTTTATTGAATTATCTACCTCAAAATACAATGAACCTTTGACTACATACAGTGGCGGTCACATAATTAAAGACATCAGTCGATTTTCATACAAACGAGGTACAGTACTAGGCACGTATCTTGAAATTTTTTCGACGGAGTGGGGATAAGTTCGCGCATGTGCTTTTGTGAGCGACCAATAGCGCGCGCCCCTCTCCCGCCGCCCGCGCCCCTCACCGCTACGCATACCCAAAATACGCGTTTCGCGCAATCCCCACCCGATTTCAAGTTATATGCCTCGTACTTAACTTTGAAGCCTTAGTTCTCCGCCAAGGATTGACCTAACTGTGATCTGATGATGGCGGTGATGATCTGAGGAGATTCAGATCGCTATACACACCCAACTAACCCGATCAGCATTCTAAGAGATATAAGGATCAGAGTTTTTAGTTTCAGGATTTCCATACATTTTAATTGTAATTCCGCGGTTTTTTAAATATATCCTTATATCTCTTAGAATTCTGATCACATTAGTTGGGTGAGTATAACTGTGAACTCCTCCATTCACTCACTGCATATGGCCATCATCAGATCACAGCTAGGTCAATCCTTGGCGTAGAACCAAGGCTTCAAAGTTTGTATGAAAATCGACTGATGTCTAATCATGTGACTGCCACTTTATATCTAACTAGCGGCCCGCCCCGGCTTCGCACGGGTGCAGTGCAATGTAGTTACTAATGTAAAACTGTGCTAATGTGGTGTCAGTGTGAAGTTATTTGATTATACTACAGGATATCTACATATACATATACGATGTACGCAAGGGGTGTTAAAATATAATTGAAGTGTGTATGTGTCTGTCTGAGGCCACCTAGCTCCCAAACTTTAAGATCGATTTTATTGCGATTTTTATGTATAGTTTAAGAGAAGCGTACAGACGGCGGGAAGCGACTTTGTTTAGCTTTTGCCCGTGGCTCCACCCGCGTGGGAGTCGGTAATCGTTGTAAGTCTTCCCTTGGAAACCAATGATCGGCATGAAAAGAAGCCTGTGTTAAGTATTCCAGACTATAATCTATCCCTGTGGCAAATTTCGTCTAAATCCGTTCACCCGTTCAGACGTGATTGAGTAACAAAATGAACAATATCCAAACATCAAAAATTTCACATTTTTACAATTTTGTGATATGTAGGTAATAGCTGCAGCCCGCGGTTTTACCTGCGCAATCTGTTGATTCTGTAACCAAACTCGCATCTCACTTCGAACCTCACTTCACTTCGCGTGAATTGTTATTAGAAATTTGCTACCTAAATGAGCAATTTTACCGATTACAATAAATTTAGGTAGCTATATAAAATATTTTGTGATGAAAAAAAAAATCTTATCATTATCTTATTTATGATTTAAAGTTCCCGTCCCGTGCAGTGAAGTGAGATTCGAAGTGGGGTTCGAGTTTGGTTACAGAACCGACGCCCTACTGTTCACGATTTTGTATTAGGTAGGTAGGTACTTAATAATTTTTTTTAGCTGTAATATAACAAAATAAGTATAATAATATTATGTAACATTTAATACTCATACTTAATAGTTTGGTAGGTATCTTCTTTTTAAATAAAAATCTATGTATGTTTATTTGTTCCTGGTTCCTGGCTAAAATAACGTGACATTGCAAATTATGTCGGGTGCAACTTACGTTGTGCATTATTATCCGGCTCTCAATTTCAACACTTTACACCACATTCCTTGTCACGTTAGATATCTGATATTTGCTAGATTTTGCCACGTTTTATAAGTAGACTAATATTTCGTAAAATAGGTAGTGAAAATCAGGATAAAATCTTATACAACATGAAATGTCAGCTCGTGCGGTGACATAATTACAATCTCAGGGGAGGTGACAACCTGACAACTGACATTTATTTTTCTTAATCGTACAAATGCACTAAGAAGTTTTGATTCCGATATCGAAGTCAACCACCCTAAAAATAGCTTTCTACCCCTTTTCAACCCTGTTAGGGGATACATTTCAAGAAAATACGGAATACATATATTTAATTAATTTTGTTAAAGAATGTCTATGTCAAATTTCAAGTCAATCGGGCCAAGGAATCGCTTTCTCCCATACAAACTTTGCCACCCTGTTTTACCCCCTTAGGTGTTGAATTTCGCAAAATCCCGTCTTAGTGAGCACCTTCACCCTAAAAGGAACCCCATGCAAAATTTGAGACTCCTAGCACTTGTAGTTTCTGAGATTTCGTGATGAGTCAGTGAGTGATTTACTCTTTTATATATATCGATGACCTATCTACTCTGTGACTACATGAAACGTGTTTTTTATTGATTCCACAAAACGTATATTTTTTCTTTGGTTGGGTGCAAATAGTTAGTGTTTTTTATTTTTATTTTAAAAGCTAATCAACAGCTAGCACTTAGTTGCATACATGATAACTGGCATTCACCACACCAAATTCTGAATAATGATTGAAAATATTTAATAACACGGTTTTAGTAAAAAAAGTGAAATAATATTTTTAATTACGCCTCTTAGAGGCTTAAAAATAAATGCCTTTTTATAAAACCGTTCAGGGTTGGCACCGGAGAGTTATAATATCATTTGTTACTGCGGATCCTGCTGGCGAACCAGGCAAGATTGATGTTCCACCGGCTTAGACCACCTACAGATATATTAATTTGTATAGTACAGATTTTATGTTATTTGAAGAAATTTTTTAGCGCCCCTCTGTGTTCTATTGAAAGTTTTAAGCTCGTCTTAAGCTTCTGGGGTTAAAATGGTTAAAAAATTCACCTAAGTAGGTACTGTAGATCAATACAAACATTTAGAAATTCAAGCTTGACCAGTTTTTCTTCAGGGGTGCCACATTTTCTTTATCACTGATGTTAGATTAACAACAGTAAACTGTAAAATAAATTAGTTTTATCTACTCTCATATCGTAAAATTCGAATTATGAATTTCAAAACGAATTTATATTGACATACTTTATACACGCAATACCGAAAAAAAATTAAATATATATATATATATATATATATATATAATATAAAAGCAAATCCAAGAAGAAGGCAGTGCCGCGATATTAAAAAAAAAAAACAATGATTATTTTCCCATATACTTTCCATGATTAAAACGTACACTATGGTGATCGATGACTTAGCGTAACGATTAGTCTACTGGAATGCACTTATTTAATTATTTTTTTTCTAATAGAATACGCGCTATTTTTAGATTTTAATTTTTACTTTTGCTTAAAATATCATAGTAGTGAGTGTAGTGAGTGAAAATTTGACTCCACCCGATATTTTAGATGCGGCGACGGAAAAAAACGTCTTACTTAACCTTGGTAAGTAGTGCCGACCTACCGAACTCTTTTTTATCATTGATATTTTATTTTGTAGGTTCAATCGGTTCAATCACAAGATTGTATGAGAGTAGATAAAGTAGTGTATGAAACTGTACATAACTAGGTATTAAAACACTCGTGTGATACTATTAAAAACCTCGCCTACGGCTCGGTTTTTAAACACACACTCATGTTTTAATACCCTTCATTATGCATCAGTTTCATAAACTACTATATTAGTTTTCCAAAACCTGGAGAGCTTACTTTATTTCATTGATAAGGTTTTTAGGTTATTATCTAGGCCAGAATACGTTCGAAGTAAGGTTTAAATTAAAAACGTTAAAGTAGAAATCAGTGGTGGTTACACCGCGTCGGGTTGCCCGCGAAATATGAGATTTTTCTTGATTTTTAAAATTTTTAAAATATAATACTACTCATTTTTTTTACTACCATGAAAACCTTTAAAAAAAACGATAATAGGTATATTAATTTGGTCAACAAACTTTTAAAAAATTGGGTTACAGTCTTAAAAATAAGCTAAAAGGAGTTTCGAAAATAAAAATGTTACAAAATTTTTTGGAAGTCGTAAGTAATCATTTTCTACTTTTTGAGATAAACAGCTCTCTTAATACAGCGAATTTTGTCAGTCTGGCCTCTATTATTCCCATCAATTTAGTAGGAACTTTATTTTTAAAATAATTTAACCACTGACGTACTCAGAAACGAGCAAACTGTTAGTTTTTATTAAGGTCATAATTATGAAAAGATGGATTTACGTAATAAGGACGACGGAGTAAGTAAACGGAAAAAGAATTTCACTTCTCTTACTTCGTCATTCATAGATGAAACTCTTATCATATTATTTTTAATCTAGCCGACTAAAGTGTTCGCACAAGAATGTCAACTTAATATTGCATCGTCGTCGGAATAACACGGATGCCTCTGATAATTAACAACACTATAATGTTCTTCACATCAAGTTAATTATCTATTTATTTACTATAAATAACTAAAATATTATTTCATTGGTTTCATTCAACAACTTACCATTATAATCATCCATCAAGATGATTTGAAATTGTTTTGCTTTGTGTTCAGGGAAGTAAGTTTTATTATAGCGTTAACTTAGTACAATTGATGGGGTATTTGATATTTGGTATTTGATGGGGTGTATGACCTTTTAGAAATCCTACCCCACCGATCCACTATGCAGATCATAATATTTTTGTAGAACAGCTTACCTTCGCCATAATTTCACCCTTCGCCACTGTGGGCTACAGATTATTTTTAAATGTGATCTTTGATATATTTAGGATCAGGGGGCCTATTACGAAAATGACGTACGCAATTGCGTAACGCAGTCACTTGGTCACGATAGTCGTCCGCAGTTCGTCAGTTGTGGCTATTTAACACATTTTCAGTTTGTCTATCGTAACCCAATGACAATTTTTATTTATTTATTATTATTAAAAAGTTAAGTTCACAATTTTGCAATTTGTCTCGCAAAACCTAACAGCAACTCGCTAACCTATTGAACGAAGGATGTTGGATACGCTAGAGCGAAACCACAAAATAGAGAGAATAACAGAAGTTTAGCTTAGTACTACGGGCGCCCGAGCATCGCACACACACAAAGACAGCTCTCGCCGCTGCGTCACGTACTCGAACTGTTTTGAGAGTGGTTTGAGATTGCAGTTATACAGTGTCGGTGAGAGATGTCTATGTGTGCGTTGCTCGAGCGCGCAAGTGCTAAGCTCAACTACTGTACCTACTCTCTTTATATTGTGGCGAAACTGTCAAATTTACGCAATCACTTTTCGATATCGCATACGCAAGTGCTTTGTAAATAGGAAACAATCAGCATGAAGCACGGACGCAGCTGCGCGTATCGCATTAAACTTTTCGTAATAGACCCCCTGTTCTATATTATTTGACTTATTGCAAAAAGCTGTTAGGTAACGTAAATTAGTCATAACGACGCGGTACCAAATATTTTGTTAACGTGTATTGAAATTAATCAAATACATTAATGTGTCCACGTTATATGGCATTACGAATTACATTTAGCAGCACAACGTTAACATCTCATTAATATAATGAATGTTATTGCAAGAGCAAATTAATTTTGAAAACTGTATTAATTTGCAGTGAAAATACTGATTAGGTCATCCGTTCAGTATTTACCACGTCTTTTCTTATTAAATTGTATAAATAGGTTGACTTTATTCGAACATTAAGCTTTGTCACCCAATATTTTAAATAATTTAATGCATTTTTGGTTCAATAAAACTATATCTTTGTGTGCTATCTCTGTATGTTTATCTTTACTAGTTTTTCCCATTCAAGTTTAAAACGAAACGGAAACTTAGCATGTTACTCTGTCGTATTATATTAATACATATTATACAGGTATACAGGGTCATTTTGAACTTACCATCCAAATTTTGAGGATGTGTTCAGTCCATGAAACTGAAAAACTTTCTCTAAGGAACACATGGTCAAATATGTAAAATAAAAAATAAACTTTCCATTCAAATCAAAGAGATCACGTGATCAATTTAGTATGGGATGACCAAAATTTTCTGGCAAAATTTGACACATGTTTCTTAGAGAAAGTTGTTTAAGTTTCATGGACTGGACACATCCTTTACATTTAGATGGTAAGTCCAAAATGACCTGATATATAAAGCGTGCACCGATGTAATTAGTAATAACTGTATAGGGCACTATTTGAACTAAGTAACTATAAATCTTTTAAAAATAGTATTTTTATTGTGTATTTAAGTTTAAATAAGAATGAATTCTCGAAGTCTTAATTCTACATTTCAAAATCTGACTTCAATAATAATATATTATGATTTAAAAAATCTTTTTCGTAGATGACGTTTTATGAATTAAATATAAGTAATCTATTTTGATCTGTGCACTCCAAGAATATTGTTAAACGAAATAGCACGCCTTTTTCAATTTTAATCAAGCAATTCCCGATGGCGACAGAACGAAGCGAGGCGAAGAGCTTTTTTGCCGAAAGAAAATTTTACCAGTGACTTAAAATTCACATTATTGGTGCTGCGTAATCAGTTTAAAACAAATCGATTTGAAAACATATACAGGGTTATTTGTAAAACACCAACAACCTCGCAGGAGTAGATTACTAACACCATATACAACAACATTTGTTCTACTACTTTTCTGAAAACCGACAAATAAAATTCGACTCTCCATACAAATGTCCGAACAGCTGATCGAGTTTTGTTTGAAAAGTCGATTTTTATTGCCTGTTTTTGGAAAAGTCGTAGAACAAATGTTGTTGTATATGATGTTACTAATCTACTCCTGCGAGGTTGTTGGTGGTTTGCAAAAAGCCCTGTATATCTACTTACACGAAAAAATTTTAGATTAAATATTACCGACCTACATTTGTACTACTTGAACTGAAAGCAAATATGACTGTGTTTTTCTTGTTATTATGGATTTTTCTTTGTTTTTCGTCTTTGAAACATGCTGAGATTATAGAAAATTGTTTTCTAAGACTAGAATCTAGTTTTTGCAGTCATATTAAACAGCGTCGTTGTTGAAATTTCACTTACTCATAACGGTGGATCCTAATTTATTACAATAACTGTAACAGACTGCTTTTATTTAGGACAGTCTTAGTTTGTAAACAAACAACTCAAATAATTCGTTATACACGGTTAATTTTTAACTATAACTAAAAATGAAATGGGGTTTTCAGACCACGTAAAGTAACAACTTTTACTATGGGGCCAACCACGAAATCGCAATAAAAAACAGCTGTTCCATACATTATAGTCGAGTCGATGTTGTACTTTTCTATGGAACAGCTGATTTTTTTTCGCGATTTCGTGGTTAAATTAACCGTGTATTATGAAGTTGGGAGCTTTATCATATCACCTGATCCATTGAAAAATAATGTTAATATCTTTAAAACAAAAAGACCCGGCCAAGTGCGTGTCGGTATATTTAATTCATGTGTGAGTAATAATATGGTCTATAATTATCATAACGCCATATTCGTTTACCAAATAAGACTCTATTCAATTCTTTTCGCAGAAGGATTAAATAAAGGCAGGCACTAATTTAGTTATAGTTTGTTTATCCTTACAATGCGATTATAATCGATGTACAACTGAAATTGCTAATTTTGCGGTACAAAACGACGTATTATCTGTAAAATGTACTCTTTGCCATACATTGTTGAGTGAAGTTTCAGTGGATCACTGTATATTGTCAATTTAATCAAGTTAATCCTCAAGACATATTCGTCAACTCGCCGGATGCGTCAACTCGTTCATTTTAGATTAGACTAGCGGCCGCCCGCGACTTCGTCTGCGTGAAAAGTTTTTTTGCTATCCCTCGGGAACAAAACATTTTTTCGGGATGAAAGGTACCCTATGTCCTTCTCTGTGCCCCTGACAACGTGTATGCAAAATTTCATGATGATCGGTTCAGTAGTTAAGACGTGAAGGCGTAACAAACAAATAAACAAACAAACAAACAAACAAACGGACTTTCGCATTTATAATATTAGTAAGGATTTCATAGAAATCGGTTCAGCAGTTAAGGCGTGAAATCGTAACAGACAGACATACAGAGTTACTTTTGCATTTATAATATTAGTAGGGATTAGAATGGTGGAAAAAACTAGTGCGTGATAATTGTGTTTATTATCAATTAACAATCTATTTCAGTCTGTTACGATTTCACGTACTTACCGATTTTGATGAAATTTGGTATACCTAAAATTAGCTTGGTTTATTAGATTTTGAGATGGCGAGTTGTCGCATACACAAATTAAAATTCGTCAACAAGCGAGTTGATGAATACGTCATCAATCAATCAAAAGGTGTTTACTTAATAGGACAAGTATAATGTTATTTGTCCTATTTAGTAAACAGTTTTAGATAATTGTCACATAAGTATCTTTTAAATTTAAAGTGTAAAAGAAATGCCGGCGGCGTATCGTGATCTGCCCAGGCAGATCTTGATCGGCCCAGTTCAACGATTGGCCTACGACATAGATAATTAATCTATCGAGTATGTAATTTCACGCGCGTTATTTTTTTCGATAGCTGTTCGTGCTAAAGGAACATATTGCCAGCTGCCTACAAATAGTACGCGACAAAATTCAAATGCCTAACTCTGATATTTTCGTCTTCTTTTACTTCAGGTTACTAGGTAACTAATAAATTCAATGTATTTTCCTTAACAATGAAATAACTATTGTACTAAGAATGAGGCACGTCTTTAAATGATTTGTTTTGTAAAAACATTCCTTTTTCTAAAAGGATAAGCTTTCATTAATCAAAAGGATAGTTTACTGCTGAAAAGAAAGGAACCTACACACAGTATCCCAATTTTTTACAAGGACTTTGAATTCAATGTTCTAAAGGGTATCGGTATCCAAGCAAATGTCCAGAGGGTCTATTACATAAAAACATCGCGATAAACGTACGATGTTCGTCCCACTCCGTGGCACTAGTGACTGACAAATAAGGTTCAATATCAAGTAAATTTAACAACGAATTGCGTCCGACTATCGTTCTTGTGATTCTTTTTTGTAATAGGCGCTCAGAACCCATTAATAAAATTGAATTAGTGACCGGCATCTGACGACAATGGCATATTGGCACAAAGCGTAATCCGTAACCAGAAAAACTTACCCATTTTGCTATTACCTTTTTGTAACATGCGAGTGGATTATCCTGTTTGAGAACTTTGTGGGTTACGGCCTGGCCACGAGCAGCAGCGACAGACGTCGCGACTCGCGAATTCATAATACATTTCGCGTGGTAGCGCGACGGTGAGCATGTCAACATATAGTCTGATGTGTCGTCGTGTGTACCTTGAACCTTGAGCGTCGCTTAACCACTCCTACCTAAGGGAACGTACCCATACTACGTGACCCATATTTTACCATTTTTGACCCCCCTCCCCCCCCTTGGTGACCACCCGTAGTATATGCCAAGACCCCCCCCCCCCCCCTCCCCCTGCTTTTCACGTAGTATTTCATAGATAATGGTTTTACATCATTTTCAATAGAAATAAAAAAAAATTTGCTCATTTTTGTCTTTTCATTAGTAAGGCGCTTGCCACGTAATGCCAAGAGTCTGTATTATAATTTTACATACAATTACAAGTGAAAAAATGTATCAAGAAGAAAAAAAATTTCGCTGCGTGCCATATTTGAATACAACTTGAAAAAAAAGAACCAGATTTCCATTGACAATATTGACTACGTGACAAAACATAGGCAAGTGTATGTATTTATCTGTAACAAATACGAAGGAAACGCGCATTTACTCTGTGGCAGAAAAAAACGTTATTAGGTACTAATAGTTCAGGGTATTACACAATTCCTAAATGACCCGCTCGTATTAAAATGTATAAAATAACCTCATTCAAAACTGGAGGGAACATCTCCACGCTTGAAGAGTGAAGCGACAACGGTACAAATTACATCAAGCCTCGCGTATGCTAAGCAGACATTGTTTGCCAATTTGCCCGCAGCGGTTGCAATCTGCCGTATTCTTGTGACGTACTCGACGAGATATGTTGTATGTAGGCTTTTCTTGTGACGTACTCGATAAGATATGTTGTTGGCTTAGAAGGTTTCACGCTGCATAGGAAATTAAAACCTATTGTGATAGTTTGTTATAGGGAAAATTAGTAATTTATTGTTAGCGTAAATCACCTTAAATTATTTATACGACTTTTTTAAATAACGGCTATTGACATATGTAATTTAAAATACATTGGTGTGGTTTATAGGTTTAAACTCTGGAAAGATTATAGAGCTAAGGACCGTTTGTGATATTTTTAATAATTTTTCGAAATAGGTGAAATAATATGATTTTTTTGTCGAAAAATTTAGAAAATCTGAATTGACAAATAATTTTTGATCCAAAAATGGGGAAACCGTTTCTTCGGACTATCAAACTGAACAACTTTTACTATGGGACCTACTCTGAAATCGCAAAAAGAAAATCAGCTGTTACATACATTTTTATATTTTCGTTTTTAAATTTTGCATGAAACAGCAAATTTTGTTTCGCGATTTCAGAGTTGATTCCATAGTAAAAGTTGTTTAGTTTGATGGTCCGAAGAAACAGTTTTCCCATTTTTGGTTCATTGATTAACATGTTGTATATAATTATCAAAACTGCTCACAAAGTTTCACGAGAATCGGTTGAGAAATGCGAGGAGAACAGACGAACAGTCGGACAGATATACGAAAGAATTTTTGCCCAAGCTGAATCGGAGACGCTTCGCTCACACTTTTCGCGATGAAATAGAATTTCAAACAGAAAAAAATGTTTGTGATCGTTGAAATAAAACGTGTCTTGTAGGATATTATAGTGCTATTATATGAAAGGTTTTCCGATATTTTTATTTGGTTACTTAATTTTTTTTTTAATTTCCCGAGCTTTCCGATGTTACCTTCATGCATCGTTGCGGGTTAAAGTGTTTTATTTCAATTTCAAGACTGTACAAAGATTGATGATTAATTGACTGCAATCTGCCTCTGTCTCTTAAACAAATGAATTAATTTTGATAAGCCTTTGCGTGTTACGACATCGTATTGCTATGATCCCTGTAAATTCAAAGTGTACATTACTTCAATTTATATTATCTATTAAATGTTCATAATGTACTAATGGAATGCAAATCGTGCAATAGATTAAAGCACGTGTATACAGCTAAACGGCACTTTCAAACCGCAGTCTATATTATTAATTAATTAATTGAGATTCATTTGGTATAGTTTGGCAGTTGCGATTATGTATTCGAATGTAAGTTGTCTAAGAGAAAATCCGTTGTTGTATTCTAAATTAAAATGTCACAAGTGACATAATAAAACAATGCAATAAAATAAATAACGCTATCAAGTTGTTATTTCCTTTCGCACATGTTCAGCCCCCCTAGTAGGGGGGCTGAACATGAATGAATGAATACGATTGACTTTACACAATCACCTAACTGGACAGTGCTGCAGTCTCCAGAAGTGCACCAAGTGGACTAGGTATATCGAGGTGTTGAGGCACTTATAAGAAAATGCCACCATGTCAGCCCGAGTACAGAATCAAAGCACAGATCACATCCAACTACAGCGAGGTGTGAGACAGGGAGACGTTATTTCTCCGTAACTGTTCACAGCTGCGATGGAGGGCATCTTTAAGCTGTTGGACTGGAAAGGACTCGGTAGTCGGTATCAACATTAATGGTACCTAAACGTACCTTCGTTTTGCCGATGATATAGTTCTTATGGCTGACACCATGGAAGGCTTGAACACAATGCTCGAAGATATCCGTAGTGCCTCCCAAAAAGTATGTCTTAGAATGAAGATGGATAAGACGAAAATCATGTCGAGTGCTCATATTGTACCCACTCCAGCTCATGTTGGGAACACAACACCACACTCGAAGTTGTTGACTATTATGTATGCCTAGGACAAACAGTCCAGTTAGGTAAGTTCGACTTCGAAAAAGAGATCTATCATCGAATCCAGTTCGGATGGGCAGCATGCATTTGGGAAGCAAAGACAAATCTACACATCCAACTTACCTCAGTGTCACAAGACAAAATAATTCTATGATCAGTGTGTGTTGCCACAGTTGACTTAGCGCAGTAAAACGTAGTTGCTAACTACGGGTCTCATAAGAAGGATCAAGGTCACCCAGTGTGCAATGGAGGGAGCCATGGTCGGCATTCCCTGCGTGATCGAACCAGAAATGAGGAGATGCAATAAAGAAACCGACATCGCTCGGAGGATTGTTTAGCTGAAGTGGCAGTGGGCGGGACACATTAGCGAGAAGAACAAACGGCGGTTGGGGCGGAAAGGTTGGTATGGCGACCTCACACAGGACGACGACACTCCGTGGGTAGGCACCCCATAAAGTGGACCGACGATCTGGTGAAGGTCGCGGGAAGCAGCTGGATGCGGGCAGCGCAGGACTGATCGTTGTGGAGATCCTTGGGAAAGGCCTATACCCAGCGTGTAGGGTTGCCAGATCGAAAGTCCAAAATATCTGGAGAAAATTCAAATGTCGGGATTTTGCGGTTGTTGCCGAGAGAAATAATTATTTAAAATCAAATCAATCAAATCAAATCAAATCAAATTTTTATTTGCAACTAAGTGTACAGTGGTGTTACAATAATGAAGTGCATGACTTAGTGACCATTTAGGTATAGCAAATTTTTGACAGTACTATTATGGTACTATTAAAAAACATTTACAAATAGGCACTTAAACCAATAAAAATAAAAAATATGTATTTTAAGGCAGATCCTAATATTTTTAATACATTTTATGCATTTATAAACTCTTTTACAGAGTAGTAACATTTTAGAATTAAGTAAGATTTCAATGACTTAGAGAATAATTTGAGGTTTGGTTCATTTTTAATAAAAGTTGGTAGTTTATTGAAGACTTTAACTGACATGTGATAAGGACTGGTATTAAGCATTTTTATTCTGGATTGTGGTAAGTATAATCTGTTTTTGTGTCTCGTATTAATGTTGTGAGTATCTTTTACTTTGGTAAACGTTTCTATATTTTTATAGGTAAATATACATATGTCATATATATAGAGAGATGGAAGTGTGAGTAGATTAAATTTAATAAAGTATGGTCTACACGATTGAGTATTATCTATTTGTGCTATTATTCTAACACATTTTTTTTGCATAATAAAGAGATCGTTTACGTTTGTGCTGTTTCCCCATAACATTATTCCATACTTTAATTGTGAATAAGCATATGCGTAATAAGCGGATAGTGCTGCTTCTGTATTCGTGCTATGTACTAATTCAAAAAGAGCGTAGCTGAATTTAGATAGTTTAGATTTAATGTGTTGTATGTGACTTTTCCACTTCAGGTGAGAATCTATTACTATACCAAGAAGTTTAAATGTATCAACTGATTCTATTTCGTTATTTTCGAATTTAGTATTTATGTTTAAGGGGACTTTACAATAAGGTCGGAATTGCAATATTTTTGTTTTTGAATAGTTTATTTCTAAGTTGTGACTTTTTAACCAGGTTGTTATAGTTTGGATTGTTTCTTTGAGAATGATGTTTGCGTTTTCAGAATTTTTACATTTTATTAGAATGGATATATCATCTGCAAATAATACTGGAAGGGTTAAATCGTTTTTTACTATTTTGGGCAGGTCATTAATGTAGATAAGAAAAAGGACACAACCAAGAATGCTACCTTGAGGAATCGAATGAGTTAAGACTCTTTCCTGAGATTGTACAAATTTAATTTCATTTTTTTGGATGTCATAATTTTCTATTTGTACTTTTTGTTTTCTGTTTTGTAAATAAGATTTGAACCAAACATGGCTGGGACCCCGTATACCTGAACCATATAATTTTGACAGTAGGATGTTATAATCTACACTTTCATACGCTTTTGTCATATCTAATAGCAAACCTAACCCATAGTTTTTTTCATCAATATGTTTCAGAGCTGTTTGTATATACCGATAAACTGCAAGGGTTGTGGACTTTGCCTTTCTGAAGCCGTTTTGGTGTTCGTCGAGAATATTAAATTTTTCTAGGAACTTGTACAGGCGATTACACATTGCTTTCTCAAATATTTTAGAGAAACATGGTAATAGTGCTATGGGCCTATAGTTATGTGGTGATGTTTTGTCACCTTTTTTATATATTGGTTTTATTACAGAAATTTTTAATAGATCTGGAAATGTGCCTTCTTGAAAACTTTGATTTATAAGGAATGCTAATGGTTCTGATAATTCTTTGGAGCATTGTTTTATCAGGGTAGGTGGGACATCGTCAAAACCACAGCTGTGCTTGTTTTTTAAAGATTTTATGATTTTTTCTACTTCTTTTTCGTCTACGGCACTTAAATACATGGAGCATGAAGGTGGGTTTACAACTGTGTGAGCATTTTTTGTTAAGTTTTTATGTTTATTTAAACCTATATTTGAAAATGTATTACTAAATATTTCACTTACTGTTTTTGGGCACTCTATGATTTTGTTATTTATTTTTAGTTTTATATTTTTATACAGCTTGTTACTATTTTTCCCAGTTTTAGTGTTTATAATTTTCCACATTGTTCTGTATTTATTATCTGATTCTTGTATTTGTTTAGTATATTCTAATTTTTTTGAAGTTTTTACACATTTTTTTAATATTTTGGTGTATTGTTTGTAATATTTTCTTAGAATTTTGCTATTGCTTTCGTTTAATAATGTTTTTAGGATTCTTTTATGTTTGCATGCTTTTTTTAGGTTTTTTGTGAGCCATGTATTTTTAGGTTTATTCTTTATTTTTATTTTTTCTATTGGGATATATTTATTTAATAATTTTTGTATTATTAAATGGAATGCTTCGTAGTTTTTATTTATATCTTTTGATGATTTGATAACCTGTTTCCAATCTATATTTTTTAATGCATTTCTAAACTGTGATATTTTTATATTTGTAAATACTCTTTTTTTAACTATCCAGGATTTATTATTACCTTTTGATAAATTTTCTAGACGCAGTTTTACATTTACAGACTTATGGTCTGAAAGACCGTGATCTTTTACATATGATTTGCTTACAAGAGATTTGTAATTTGTGAAAATTAAATCAATAGCGGTTGATGATGTTTTTGTAACTCGTGTGGGGTCTTTTATTAATTGTGTAAAATTATATGAAAGCATGAAATCTAGGAATTCTCGTGTCACTTTATTTTTAGTGTTCAATATGTCTATGTTGAAATCACCACCTATAATAATGTTTTTGTTTTTATCTTGTTTGTGTAATTTATTCAATAGTTTTATCATTTGTGCATAGAATATATTAATATATCGATCCGCTCTATATAATCCTATTACAACAGTATTTATTTGAGGTAACTCAATAGCACTAAACTCTATAATAAACTCTTTTGAAAATTTAACAATATCATCTCTTACAATATACTCTAAGTTTTCTTTTATTGCAATACATACTCCTCCCCATTCGTGTTTTTCTCTACAAAACAATGATGCTATTTTATAACCTGGTAGTACAATTGTCTCACAAAAGTTTTTATCTCTAACGAGTTCAGAAAATGAAATTATATCAAAGTTTTTATCAGACAGCAATTCTTCAACTAAGTGTAATTTATTTCCTATACTTTGTATGTTTTGGAATGTTATTTTACAAATATTGTGATCGAAATGTATTATTAAGTTGACTTGGGGCTTCTCCTCCAGTAGACGGCTGCTTCGATGACTGTTTGTCCTTGATTGTACTGTTACCACCTTCCGTTTGTTGGATTTTTGTATAATATGGCTCTTCGTATAGTTGACCATTTATGAATAATTTATCATTTTTTATGACAGCGTGGTAACCATTTTGTCGCATTTCTTGTAATTTTTGTTTTAAAACATTTCTCTCTCGTAGCTTTTCTCCAGACAGAAAAATACCAACAGCCAATCCAGTGTTCCTAAAGTAATGGGAATTTTCTATAATATATTGTGCAAACCTCCTGCTTGTGAACTCAATTTCTAATGGTCTGCGGTTCCCATTTTTGCCTATGCGCTTAATTTCTTCTATGTATGGATTGGTGTGGATTGGTGTGAATAAAAATGTAACTTAAATGTCTGTATATAGTAAGTAAACGGCCTCGCAGCGCGATTTGTAGTCAGTTTCATCCACTAATCTTGTACTATTGCCTGTCTATAGTAAAAGAAAATGGCCGCGCAGCGCGATTTTTAGTCAGTTTTATTTTATCCAATAATTATTGCTTTCTAGAGAACTTTCGGAACAGCTAATTTTCCGGGAGATTTTTAGATTTTTCGGGAGTCGGGAGATCACTTGAAATTTCGGGCGAATCCAGGCGAATCCCGACCATCTGACGACCCTACCAGCGTGGGTGTCGTGCGGCTGATTTGATAATTATTAAATTATAAAATCACAGTAAAAAAAAACCTCTATGGCAACAATCAAACTAATACAAAAAATAGAGGAAAAGAATAAAAAGATGCAAGTTATTTTAGCTTTTGTACTTGTTTGTTACACTTGGATTTTGACGCCGATGACGCCGACGAAAAAATCGGCGGCGGCGGCGTGGCTAAAATGACCGGCGGCGTGCGCCACGCCGATCGGCGCACACGTCTACCCCCTACTCAAATGGCCAACATTCTATACGTTTGAACACTACGCTTGTAGTAAAGCTTAAATATGAGCAATAGACGATTAAATCTCATTTCACAAACCTAAGTGAATCACAGAATTTATTGTATTTTATGGAGTTGACAAGCTTACGTTAAATTTTAAAGCTTATTTTAGAGCAAGGGTTTTCGACACTTGGGCCAAAATTCGGAAGTAGAATTTTACCCCGGGCCGCACTACTTCTATGTGAGAGAAGAAGTGTTTGTTTTTTTTTATAGTAGGTATGATAAGGTAATTGTAGTAATATTTTTCTTTACTTTAAAAAAATTTGCTCGGCTCCGCGGGCCACAAGGTAACAGACGGCGGGCCGCGGGTTGGCCACCCTTGTTTTAGAGCTTAAATAGTAAACGTAGCGTTCAAACGCATAGAAATTTGGCCATTTGAGTAGGGTGCTGTTCACAGCTCCATGTTAAGAATAGAACACACGGCACCGCGCATCGTGGCTGTGTATAATCAAGCGGACCTACAGTAATTAGTTATAATAATAACTAGCTTGATTACACACAGCCACGATGCGCGGTGCCGTATGTTCTATTCTTAAGAAGACCAGTAATTATACCAGTAATTATAATTACAAAAAAATATTCAATTAGGATTTATTAATAGTCCGAGCGTATGAGTGCGAGGCGTCTTCGTTTCAATTTGGGCAAAAATGTTTTCGTATGTCTGTGCGTCTGTTCTCCTCTACAGGTCGTATTTCTCAACCGATTCTCATGAAATTTTGTGTCAAGTTCAATAATTAAATTACTTAAATTTTTTTATCGATTCAGTTTCACAAATTTTTTTCGAAAAAGAAACTTTTCAGCCTCTACGAAAAATGTTTAAAAATATCACAAACGCGAGGTCTACAGTTCAGCGAATCACTAGTACTTAAATATAGCACATAATAAATAATATATATGTTCTAACGTCATAATAATATTGATTTAACCGCCTCTGTGGTCTAGTGGTTAACTCACCCGTGTAAGATGCAGGAGTCTCGGGTTCGATTCCCAGGGGGGTACAATTTGTACTCGGTTTGGTTGGCTAGCTACTACCTACCTACTAAGCTACTACTATCTACCTACCTAAGTCTGACGCCATAACAACAATATAAAAACTGTTGTGTTCCGGCAGTTAGAGGTAAGATAGCCAGTTCCTCAGTGATGATGATTCCGGGAGTAGTGCGATTCCACCTTCGGCCTTATCGTCACTTAACATCAGGTGAGATGAAGGACAAGCTCTATCCCGTTGTTCATAAAAAAAATCCACACGGTGCGGTAAAGCTATTCACCATGGAAAAACAGCAAAGACTTAATGAATTACAATGTTGAAGTATGAATATAAAATTGACCCTCACGGTTACGGTTGCACGGTGCCGTGTGTTCAATGCCTTATAGCAGCAATATACTCGGAATTCACCGTAACGGTAGCCATTAGATTACGTTACGACACTAACGTTTGTTACGACCGGACCGTAGTGCTGTTTAGTACCGAACACCCACTGAATAATAAAGAATTGTTTCATTTAGCCAACACATTTTATTTAACGATGTGGAAAAATAAAATTGATGACTAAATAGTTGTTTATAGTTAACTTACAAAATGTGAATTTATCAATTAGAGGCAGTAAATAATAATTTATTTAGACGAACGATGTTTTAATTAAGAATTAATTCTTACACCGAGTTTTACACTTAAAACCGAATCTATAAACAAGTAATTTGTTTGTTAGTTAGAGCTGTTAGAGTAATGGGGTATTTACATGTGACTTTAGTCAGAACTTTTTTTGACAATCGTTTTTAAAATCGAATCGCCACCTCATTGAAATTAGGTTTGCCATTAGATTTTAGAAGCGATTGTCGATAAAAAGCGCTAATTGACTAAAGTCGCCTGCCAATTTGCCTGCCAAGTAGCTTCGTGTAAATACCCCATTACACAGCTTAAACTTTACATAAGACTAAGATTATAAAAAAAAAATGTTGATAAATAAAAATCAAGGTTCCGTATTAGTTTAGTATAGGTAAAATAACATTATTGGCATTGGACATGACTAAGTCAATGTTTGTCCTCACAAACTCATTTCTATTTATAAGATCATAATAATTACCTAACTTCTACCTACCTACAACTTATACAATGTGATTAATTTGATAATGAACAACAGAAGTGACCAATTTCAGAGCACTCTTGCGGTACAAAACAATGTATTTTAATCTGTTAAAATCTGTGCGGACCATACATTGTTGAGTGAAGTTACCGCGTATCACTGTCTATTGTCCATTTAATGTACAAGTCGATGCAGTTTCTGTCTAGACAAAATATAAACTTATACAGAGTAAATAAAAAGTTTCAGGACGCTTTAACGTGACCACTGCGTCAATGGCTGCATACATCATGGCTGACATCCGTTTCCGGGAGAGAATAGCCGCTTACTTACGGCTATTTCTGCTTAGCGTAAAATTAATTGCGACTACGTTTTGGTACTGATAAGCTTATGATTATTTTTTACAGTTTTTAAATGGATCGTTCGTGATCGCTAATGATTTTAGCGTTTAAAGATATTTCCATAATGTAAAGTTCTGTCGTGCGAGTCCCAATCGTGCCGCTTCAAACATCTAATATGGAATATGTCTGGAAACTGCCGATGATGCTGGGTCAGATAATCATAATATCTGCAAAAGCCCTTATAAAATTAGTTAATTAATCTAAAGAGCATAATTTATCCGAATTAACCAATAAAAGACTTCCAAACAATAAACAAATTCTAGAAGCACACGACTTGATTTCGATAAAAGCCGATAAAAAATTCAGCGTGTAACACACAGTCGGTTGTAAAAGCGTACTTCTATTTTCCATGCAGCTGTTCCAAAAAGGCGGGGAAAAAAAAATGGCGGCAAACCGTCCACGCTAGCAGAATGGCGCATGGCGTCGTAAAACAACGTTTTATTGTGATATAAACAGGCCTCGCAGACTCCCATTGACGCGCTCTCGACCTTACGCCTCGTAATGAGAACTTTTATGCCCGTACGTAGATAGTATACGTCAGAAGCGTGCAAATTGAAGAGCTACACTTTTAAACGCCTCTCATTTAGCATTCAGTATGCCCTGGGAAATAGGGTGCAAACAAAAATTTTTTCCATAACTTATTCAACGCGTAAATTATTATTAAACATGATGTTTGTGTTTTGAAGTGGTTTTTAGGAGTTGATGGATAATTTATAACTCGGGCTCCGTGAGCTGTAGACTAAAAACCGGCCAAGTGCGAGTCGGACTCGCGCACGAAGGGTTCCGTACCAAAAAACGACAAAAAAAAAAAAACATGTTTGTGGTATGGGAGCCCCCCTTAAATATTTATTTTATTCTGTTTTAGTATTTGTTGTTATAGTGGCAATAGAAATACATCATCTGTAAAAATTTCAACCGTCTACCTGTTGTCGTTATTAGGTAATATCGAGCAAAAAACGGCATAAAAATCACGTTTGTTGTATGGGAGCCCCCCTTAAATATTTATTTTATTCTGTTTTTAGTATTTGTTGTTATAGCGGCAACAGAAATACATCATCTCTGAAAATTTCAACTTTCTAGCTATCACGGTTCATGAGATACAGCCTGGTGACAGACAGACAGACAGACAGACAGACAGACAGACAGACAGACCGACAGACAGACAGACAGACGGACAGCGGAGTCTTAGTAATAGGGTCCCGTTTTTACCCTTTGGGTACGGAACCCTAAAAAGTGCTGCTCATATTGTATGTTTTTTTTTAAACAATAGATAATATTAGTTTATAGATAATATTAGTTTTTTCTACTGATAAGTGGTGATAAGTATCTATACTGTGGAAATATATGCAGTCCTAGGTTCTGACACAAAGTCACAACCTTTAGAATATTGGACACAAATGTTTTGATTGATGAACTTTTGAGTCTAAAAAATTTTTAGACTCAAAAGTTCATAAATAATTTTGTCATTTTTTGAAACTGCTGAAATATGTTTTTTTTACACATTCCCGCCGCCTAATCGAAAAATTTCGAAAAACTAGCAAACCTGCTCTCAAAATATCACAAGAATCGGTAGCTGAACAAACGAACAGTCGCCAAAAGGACATACGAAAGATTTTTAGCCCAAGCTGAAGCAGAGACGCTTCGCGCTCGCTCGGTCAATTATTCGAACTCATTTTTTTTTACCCAAAACTACCAATTTAGTAAGTAGGTACAACAAATAATTGTTTCATACGCGTATAATAACATTCTAAATAGTACAAACTTCAGAAATCTGTTTTCTTTCAGTTTTTTTATTGTCAGGTCTACATAAATAGGAAATATACTTTTAGTTTAATACAAAACTAGAACAGAATTTCTATGAAATTCTCTTTCCAGATTAAACCGGAACTCGCAGGCCTTAAAGATCAAATAAAATGATAGAATTTAGAATCACTAAGAAAGGACGAAACTAATACATTTTTATATACTTCAAATCATGTATTTTATGGGGCACGGCGGGTGGGTGTTTTCTTGGGTCTCTCCCCCCTTTCTCCCCCCCTCAAATGTCTGGAGCTGAAGGGCGGTGCGATCCACGAGGGCAGGATTTTTATCGTTACTAGGTTAAAAGTTCAAACTCAGAAATGCGATGTTATTGCTTTGACGGTTTTATTAGTTTTACATAAACAGGGATTGACGAAAGTATTAACTTGAAATCTATTTAAATTATATAATATAAAAATGAATCCAATTTCGCGTGGTCAAGCCATCACGCGTGAACGGCTGGACCGATTTCGCTAATTCTTTTTTGTTGTGTTTGTTATTATCAGGAGATGGTTCTTATAAAAGAAAAAATTAAGAAAATTGCGCGAAAAATTAGAAAATTTAAGAATACTTAACGAATATATAAAATTGTTTTGGACATAAAAACTTTTTTAATGTAACCTTATGTTATGTTATGAGTTGACTCTTATGACTTTAAAAAAATTAAGAATAAGAATTATTGTTTTGGGCAATATAAACTTTCTCAATTTAACCTTATGACAAGAATGCGTGCTGCAAATATCGTCAAAGAGGATGTAATAAAAACTGCATGTCGTTTAAAACAAATGCTTCGGTCGGAGTTATTTTATTGATGAAATACATGTAAAATAATTAATTTATTATTTCTTACAAAAAGGATCTAAGAAAACTGAATTTCTTAGTGCTCATCACGGTTAGTTCAGAGCCATCACTCCTAATATTAAATTGGTAAGTTTGGATAGACTAACATACACGTTACTAACATAACAAGTGATATATACTTGGTAATAAAGCTGTTGGGTTATAGAGTAAACGGGAACGGGAATGGGAACTGTACCTACTACGATAATATATCTGAACCCAACTTTTCATTAATTATACCAATTCGAATTCAATATTCATAACTAAAACAGGACGACGTCTGTCGGGTCAGCTAGTCTTAAAATAAAATTAGAATTGACAAAATATTCAAAATCTTTTGTAAATAAAGTATTATTACATGTTTTAGAATATAGATTAAAAGAGAAATTCATGAATGAATGAGCTTTGAAAACTGACAATTTCGTTACTAAAATACATATTTCCTTCTTCAAGTGAATTGAATTTCTATCATATCGCCTAAAAATTTTATTAGCAATAAATTCAATATGTTTCATTTTACACCAATAAAACAGGCATGAGTTTAAATATTTCAGGCCAGTAAGCAAATGAAGCGATTGTGTGACTGGCGATAAAATTCTATTGCGTTCAAATAGGTTTATGAATGAAACTTTTTCAATAATTGGACCGAAAAATTAAATTTTATTTCCAATCAGAGCCCATGAGCGAAATAAAAAGATGTGCTGCCAGTTATTTCATTGGGAAATATCACACCCAAGTGCCACCGTTTGCGTTGGGGCGTCATTCATGAAATAATAACCGATCGTTCGAAATTCTCAATGAAGTGACATTTTCAAAGGTATTGTGTGACTATTATTTTAGGGTGTGACGTCACTCAGACGCTACATTTTCTCGTTTGGATGTCGTTAGCAACAAACTAACCAACCCGCTCAAATTGTCTCGCTTCTTATATCGGTTTGAGGAAATGTCAGCACACGTAATTCGGCGAGGTTACATTGACATAAAAGCCTTTGGCACGCGATAGGTGTCACGTCAGAACTTGCTATTATTTTTGCAGTTACGTTGTTTTTGTGTGATGTCGTATTGCTGTCTCGAGCCAAGAATGTAATCCGTTTAATGGATTCGTAAGCGATGTATCAACATGTATTTTTTTCGTTTCATATTTATTTGTTTGCATTATGTAAACAAGTTTCGTAGACATGTCGATTCATAATGTTATGATGTTATATACCTATGTCTTAAGTATTGTGGGGAGTTTTTATTGTCTTTGTTGACAAAATAAGAATATGGCACAATATTTTCGAGTCCATGAATTATCACCTATAAATATTTTTATGCCTCCACCCACAGACTGATTTGGTCACATGTTTTACCAATGTTTAGACATTCTCAGCTTGTTTTAATGAATAATGTAATAAAATGTTCATTGTGCTTTTTGTTTTCATTGATTAACAACTAAAAATCGTGTTGAAATAATGTGACATGACGCGTGACTACGCGTCAGTATCAGTTATTCAAACTTTTTAAATCCTTATACTTTCGTCAAACGCAAATTCCTCATTTTATATTGAAAGCCTTAAACCCTTTTTTAAATTTACCAGTAGCTTAATGTGGTGGTATTAATAGCTAAAGTAACCGACATCGCTCGAAGGATTGCTCAGCTGAAGTGGCAGTGGGCTGGACCATAGCCTTCTCGCTGGACACATAGCGAGTAGAACCGATGGCCGTTGGGGCGGAAAGGTTCTAGAATGGCGACCGCGCACAATGGTGGGCCCCCGACAAGGTGGGCCGACGATCTGGTGCGCGGTCGCGGTGCGCCGCTGGATGCGGGCAACGCAGGACCGATCGTCGTGGAGATCCTTGGGGGAGGCCTATACCCAGCAGTGGGTGTCGTGCGACTGATATGATGATGATAATGTGCTGGTACAACACTCGCCACAGATCTAAATAAAAATAATAAGGCATACGTACGTAAGCAGTACACAACAATACCAAAATGAGACTTTTCACAAAGCAATACGATTCTTTCAAATCAACTGTCAAGGCACGTTTATTCTATTTGATCAGTGCAGCTTGTCAATACAGTTGTTAATTACTAGGAGCTATTTTAATAACGTACTTCTAAATTGGCAACCTTTAAATTTGGTACGGCTTCGGTCGCCATGCACCTAATTATACGCCGTTTAGTTTTAGTACTTAGTCGTAAAACGATTATTTACCGGTGCTCACATTTGAAAAGTTTTATGTTGCACAATATGATTTAGTAGCTTACCGCGTCTTTGTTTGAAATTGGATGGTTTCCTTTTTTTTCACAATTAGGTAAATAAATATGAACAGCTTTGCCCAATGCATTTCCAGATGAAAGGTGCATGAACACAGTTTGCTTAGAATAATAACACCTATAACGATAGTTCTCTATAAAACGCACTGTCAAAAGTGAGGCAACTAAAACAGCCAAAAACGCTCCGTTTTCAGATTGTTATTCTACATTATTACCTAATTATACCGATTAAGTACAAAACAGTTTCAATTTTCCCACATTTATAAGACTAATTATTATATTATTGGGTTTCAGTTACGATTAGTTAACGTATGAAGGATATAAATTTGAAAACTAAGCCATTCTGGCTTGGTATATCACTTGCCTCACTTTGCATACGCGGACACGGCTTCTAGATCTTATTATTCTAAGACAGTTTGTTAGAAAAATCAAATCTAAAATATTGTGACTTCTAATGAGCTGTATTGGTACTGAAATTAACAGTTAGCATAGTGAATAGATATGGATATGCATTCCTAGACTGAGTAAAGGTTACTGCTTCTTTAATCTTACTAATTAATACTTGAACAGAAGGCCTTTTACAAAAAAGCATCGCTACTTATCGCGCTTATGTACGATTTTCGTCTCACTCCGTGACATTATTAACTCGTGTATAAGGTTCAAAATCAAGTAAATCGATCAACGAACATCGTCCGACTATCGTGATTCTTAATAGGCCTTCAGATACTTATTTAAAGTGCTCTTCGGCAAATCAAATAAAATCCTAATGGCTAGTGTAGCTTTTTTATGTTAACAATGATAACGATATATTAACAATTTTGTTTTATTTTGTTTATATGTATGACTGTGTACTTAAGCAAGACAAGAGTAAGGAAATTAATACAAACATTCAACTTGAAGAACAAGCACTTACACGTAATCATCTAGTAAAATTTTACTTTTCAAGATGAACTTGGTCAATAAAGATAGAATACTTCGACCTCTTTATATTACTTTCCATAAAGAGATAAGAAAAATCTACGGTAACCTTACCAATACTCGCGAGATGCCCTTAACTTGAGGAAAGTACCTACTCGGGTACCTCCGGTTTAGAGTTGGGCATCTATTCGATTTTAAATCTATTTTTTTTAATTACCATCAGTTTTTTTTAAATGTTACTACTGCTGGGATACAGACCTTATTTATGGAAGGAAGGATAGGTGTTTACGACTGCAAATTGATCCCGCCAAATTGACGCTCACAATCTCACGAAGAAGTTTGTCTATGAATGTAGTTAGGCGTGCACAATTGCACATGTACTTAGTTTTAGTGTGCGTCTACACGCTCTAAAATAATGTGCATGTGCACACCTAACAACATTCATGGCTGAACCGTCTTCGTGAGATAGAACAATAATTACTGTATGCACTGCTGTGTAAGCGGTGACAAATTTTCCTAGTTGATTCTCCTATTAGTCCTGTTCGTAATATTACAACCAGATCACCTAGGGACGAAGATGTTGCACAGAAACCGAAAATACAAAACTTTTAGCACTACGACTTTTGTCTTGCGATCAAATGTGAAACATAAAAGTCGGACTAAAATTTTGTTGTTAACTAAATATTTATCACATAAAAACATAAATCAAAAGTATTTCCTATAAATTAATCATTTACAACCGCCGTACCTTATGCTAGCTAAGCTAAGCCAATTAGAGCTAAGTCGAAATTTCCTAGCGATTGGTTGTCAACTGCTTGCACTTATTGCATCTCATTCGTGTTATTCATTGTTATTTCATACCCATAAACTTATTTATACTGTTCATGCATACCTAACATTTTATTTCATACCGATTGATCAATCAACTGTCAACCGATAAATCATTTATAGCTAACACACCACTAACTTAAAAGCAATTCGCAACAACGTTCTCAATTGACAACATTTCAAAAAATATAAGATACTAGCGTTCGCCCGCGACTTCCATTGCGTGGACAGTTATTTCTCTACTCCTAGTAACAGTACCTTTTTTCTGGATGAAAGGTATGTTCTTCTCTGTACCCTTGACAACATGTATGCAAAATTTCATGATGATCGGTTCAGTAATTAAGACGTGAAGGCTTAATAAACAAACAAACAAATTGACTTTCGCATTTATGAGTAACTAGCTGCCGCCCGCGACTTCGTCTGCGTGGAAAGGTTTTTTTGCTATCCCTCGGGAACAATACTTTTTTTGGGATGAAAGGTACCCTATGTCCTTCTCTGTACCCCTGACAGTGGTTCAGTAGTTAAAACGTGAAGGCGTAACAAACAAACAAACAAACAAATAAACAAACGGACTTTCGCATTTATAATATTAGTAAGGATATGAAGTCCTTACTAATATTATAAATGCAGTTGCAGTTTTTCACGTATTACGCAGGTTACGCAGGCACATTTTTTTTGCTTGCAAAACGTAGTTTTAAACACCTCTAAAAGGTCCAAATAATATTTCAAAAAAGCAGCTTTACATCGCGTTTTGCGTTTATAGGTAAGGAGTTATCTTTTTGTAAGATTTTACTTACATATAAAGTGAAAATTTTGCAAAAAAAAAAAAAGAAAAATATGGGTCTCGTCTTTTTTGTAAGAGCAATCTAACCATCACGATTACCACATCACATTTTTTAGGGTTCTGTAGCCTAAATGGCAAAAAACGGAACCCTTATAGATTCGTCATGTCTGTCTGTCTGTCTGTCTGTACGTAAGTCACAGCCACTTTATTACGAAAGTATTAAGACTACACAGTTGAAACTTGGTAGAAAGATGTATTCTGTTAACCGCTTAACGAATTTAATACAAAAATAAGAAAAACAAAAGATTAAGGAGGGGGCTCCCCATACATGGAAATGAAACTAAAAAAAAAAATTTTTTTCTTCAAACCAACACTTGTTGGTTGTTTATAGATAGGTCTTTAAAAATGACATTGAGGTTACTAAGACGACTTTTTCTCAAAGTCAACCGTTTGAAAGATACACACCGCCAAAGTGGTAAAATGTGTGTCCTCCCCCCTTTAACTTTTGAAATAAGAGAGTGAAAAATCTAAAAAAAAATATAAGCTGTAGATCTTAATAAGCACTTACAACCAAAATTAGTTTGAACGAGATATAGTAATTAGTTTTCGAGATATAGCACTTTTTACAAAACCGCAAATATAACTTTGTCATTCATACCAACACTGTGAAAAACAAAGTTATTTTTGCAGACGAAAAATGATAGGTGGTATTAAATATGGTATGGTATAAGGTAACTACGGAACCCTACGGCGCGTGGCCCGACACGCACTTGGCCGGTTTTTTTGAAATGTTGTCGATTGCATGTTTTAAGTAATTTATTATACATATACTTAGGATTGATTATGATTTATGTAAATAAAAAACAATAATATAAACATTATTATATTCTGGTTGATCAATCAACGAACTGTCAATCAGCTACATCTTTGCACCCCACCTCTACCTTAAAGCAATAACTGGAGACGATTCGGCCAAAGTTCTCCAATTCATCGTGCGTCATTGAACGGGCCCGCGGCTCAATAAAGTCTGCGCCTCTTTATTGTTTGCGGATCCATTTTAATATCCGTTAATATATTTCGTTGGAGTATTAGCTTAAATTCGACGGCTTAATATTTTGCAACTTCGCATTGTTCTTGTAAAAGATCGCTTAATTTGGTACTCGGCGAAGGCACGCAAAGGTAAAAGAAGGAGGTGGATTGCTATACCTATCTCACTCTCAGATGTCTACGGTAGACACTTTCCGATTTAGACCCTCGTCTAAATCTATGATTGTAAAATCAAATCAAATAAAATCGATGTGCCGCGCTGTGGTAATCGATGATCGACTGATTTCATTGATAAGCCTCTCTCCATAATAACAACTTCAAATAGTCCTAATAATCCTAATATTAAGGCACTTATATTGGTCATTTTTAATTGGTTATTTTTAATTACTCGTAAACCAAGTAAATGTTAAAAAGAAGGAAACAACCATGCCCTCTTAAATATTCTCTAATATTTTATTGAATAACTCTTTAATATTTTTCATTGACGGCTATAAGCGCCTTAATAACTTAAAGAAAAAACAGAGAATAAATTATGATTATGATGATTAGAACTTAAAAAGCAGTGGTTTTTGAACCGACGCTGAAATTTACGTCAGTCTTCCAAAAATTCACAACAAGCAAGGTCTAATTTCATCAGATGTTGAAACCCACGGGTTTAAATAAACATATTTGTTATCCTAATCATCATAACTAAACCATACCGCGGTTCAATAGAGAGCACTGCCATGCCATCTTTTGTAAGCAATGTAAACTATAAAAAGGTTTGTAACTTTTAGATTTTATGCATTCACAATGCTATTTTTTATATTAAGACTAGCGGCCGCCCGCGACTTCGTCTGCGTGGAAAAGTTTTTTGCTATCCCTCGGGAACAGTACTTTTTTTCGGGATGAAAGGTACCCTATGTCCTTCTCTGTACCCCTGACAACGTGTATGCAAAATTTCATGATGATCGGTTCAGTAGTTAGGACGTGAAGGCGTAACAAACAAACAAACAAACAAACAAACGGACTTTCGCATTTATAATATTAGTAAGGATTATTGATATAATTGAAAAATATTAGAAAAAATCGACTCAGCCGTAGCAGCTCAGACGGGACTATAAAAAGGTGTTAATGTTAAGGCGCGTGTCGCGCGATGTAGATTTGGTGTCGAGTGCGCAGACATCGCGCGACGTTATACGGCGATACTCATATCAACGAAAATTTAATTAATCTTTAAATTTTAAATAAGCAAATTATGTATTTAAGGGTGTGTATACGGATCACGTTCAATTTTTAAATTATCAATGCAAATGATTCAAACAACTCTGCATGAGCCGTAATAGGACGAACTTTGAAAATTCATATTAAATTATTAAATTGCTATGTATGTACAAAATAGGCAATACATCAAACAAATACCTCATTATTCCTAAAAAAATCAGTTGGCACTCCGGGAGTGCCGGCAGAAGTGAGAACTTGAATATTAACGTTGTGCATTTTTGATATTTTGAAATTAGCGGCAAAGGATTAAAATTATTTCTTTCCTATTACTATACAGTCACACAATTAAATCAGTTAGTAATTAGAGAAAATTTTTAAATATTTCGCGCCAGTGGCCTTTCTAATTTCTACATGCACGCATTCTACGATTTAAACTTATCGTCACAGAGTATAAATAAGTCTATGATTTCACCGAAGAGATCGCTGCTATTAGTTCCAGTTTCAAAATTAGCGCATTGTTGGTGACACAAGTGTTTACGTCATAAAATGACGCGCAGCCATTTTCAACGCGCCCCGTAGAAAGAGAGAGGGATACTTCCGCCGAATGCTGTCTTCTCTCCATCCGTCACATCCGTCTTACGTATTTTCGATCAGCCACGTGATTCCTGACGCGAGTTTAGCATTTTTCCCCACACAAAAAGCGCACAACGCCGCTAAAGAAGTGTTCACTTCAAAATAAAAAAATAAATTTAGAAGTTTTGGATTTTAGGCATTCACAATGCTATTTCTCGGAGGAGGAGCTCGGTGGCGCAGTGGTTTAGCGCCTGGCCCAGCGATTGCGGAGGCTAAGCAACGTTCGCAAGGGTCGGTCATGGGATGGGTGACCAAAAATTTATTATCTCGAGATCGTCCGTGCTTCGGAAGGCACGTTAAGCTGTTGGTCCCGGCTGCATTTGCAGTCGTTAACACCCACCAATCCGCATTGGGCCCGCGTGGTGGGTTATGGCCCGTCCTCCTTATCCACCCATTAGGAAGGCCTGTGCCCCAGCAGTGGGGACATTAAAATGGCTGATGGACAATGCTATTTTATATTAAGATAATTATTTTTAATAGAAAAATACTAGAAAAAACCGACTCACCCGTAGCAGCTCAGACGGGACTCAAATCCGCACCCTTGTGATTCCGGCCCAATGCACTGACCAATTATGCTACCGAGTCGCTAGTGAGAGCGCGAAATTTTCTAGTACTTTTTACGTTCACGCTGTAAGCCAGCGTTATTTCATCAATGTGAAGAATTACCTTCAACATTCGAAAAAGACTTACATTTTACACTAGAAAATTTCGCCTAGAAAATAAAATAGCATTGTGAATGCCTAAAATCCAAAAAAATCCAAAATTATATAGCTATTTCATCTTAATCGATTGTCTGACATCTGTAAAGATGTTGCATTCGAATGTTGAAGGTAATTGATGAAATAACGCTGGCTTACAGCGTGAACGTAAAAATTACTTAAAAATTTCGCCGCTCCTACTAGCGACTTGGTCGGTAGCATAATTGGTCAGTGCATTGGGCCGGAATTCCTTCTTTCTCTTCTTTCTTCTTCTTCTTTGAAAAAACGCTAATTTCTTTGAAATGCAAATATATAGGTACAGCCTAAGTAGTTATATTTTCACTGATCAATCAACTACTTATTCGTTGTTATTTTTTACAGCAGCTCATGTTGTACCTATTTTATTTTATTATAAGCTTTTAAGGAAAATTTACAGCTACCATAGAGATTAGTATGTCTAATAATATTACAATAAAGCCAATCACAAGTTGTAACATATAGAAAAAATACAAGTCGATTTGTGTCACCACAAAAAATATGGAAAACAATCTATTGTTATAAATATTTTTGAAACCAGCGCCCCTACTCAAATGGCCAACTTTCTATTCGTTTGAACGCTACGCTTACTTTTAATGCTTTAAAATAGGCCATAAACTACAAAATTACGTGCTGTAAGCTTGTCAATTCCATACAATATATCGAAGTCTGTGATTTACATAAGATTGCGACATGTGATTTAATCGGCTATTGCTCATATTTAAACTATACAAATAAGCGTAGCGTTCAGACGAATAGAAAGTTGGCCATTTGAGTAGGGGGGCTGGTATGTTTGTATTAAATATGGCAAAGTCTTTGTTATCAAATTATTAGCAGAATTAAAAGAAATAAATTAATAATTAAAGGGATACGTCAAAAATAATCACTTTTTTTTATTTAATGCCATAGGTCGCATAAAGATCCTAGAGATCAGACATATATTTCTTTATATCTTTCTTCAGACACGTATTGAACCAGAAATACGATTCAGTGATTTTGGCTCGATACATTTTAATTTGGAAAATACCTCTCAAAAATTCTTATGTTTGAAATCAGGGGTGTCAAACTGATTTTTCTAAAGGGCCATTTTTAGGGTTCCGCACCCAAAGGGTAAAAACGGGACCCTATTACTAAGACTCCACTGTCCGTCTGTCTGTCTGTCTGTCTGTCTGTCACCAGACTGTATCTCATGAACCGTGATAGCGAGAAAGTTGAAATTTTCACAGATGATGTATTTCTGTTGCCGCTATAACAGCAAATACTAAAAACAGAATAAAATTAATATTTAAGCCCTCCCATACAACAAACGTGATTTTTTGCCGTTTTTTGCTCGATATTAATAACGATAACAGGTAGACAGTTGAAATTTTCACAGATGATGTATTTTTATTACCGCTAAAACAACAAATACTAAAAACAGAATAAAATTAATATTTGAGAGGGGCTCCCATACAACAAACGTATTTTTTTGTCGTTTTTTGGTACGGAAACCTTCGTGCGCGAGTCCGACTCGCACTTGGCCGGTTTTTTTTATAGATTTAGGGTGTGTTAGCGGGCCTGACAAAATTAAAAATTAAAATCTTAAAGTAAATTTTCATACAAAGGTAATAAAAGGAGTTATCTTGAGCTTGAGGATCCAGATACCTAAGCTTTTACCTTACCTTTTATTATCTTACAATACGTAGTGGCTAGTGGCATCGAATGCCATCTAAAATCATCACAGGAAAGATTCTGGTCGCGGTCCGTATTGTGATGGCTTGCGAGCCGGATGCGGCCCTTTGACACCCCTGCTCTAAATAATTTGAATCATCAATATTCACAATCGTGTAGAAGAATTTTTCTCTTTAATCGCTATAGTTATTTACTATGAATTGATTTAGTGGTTTTTGCGCCAAATCTGCCGAATTGGTCTCGCTCTGGCGCGCGTCGTTTTCACATTGCTATCTCGCTTTACACTTTATTTTTGACATAGCCCATAAATAAAGCTAAGTATTTGAATATACTCTGCCGGCAACAAGTTTATTAGCACAAATACTGGATGTAAGATCAAAAGGGAATTTAGTCAAAGGAATTGTCCAGATATTCGTAAATGCATCGTAAGTGGAAACTTTCTAGGAGTAAACAGAACATTTTGGTTTCGTCGAGTTTCGGGGTTCAGCAAACTTCGGGGTTTCCACTGGACTGCTGATGCAGCGTTCGCTGAATTTGCTGTACCTACGCTAGAAGAACTAGATCAGTTAAATTATTGTGCGATTATTTACTTTGGTAATATACCCTTTTAGACGCAGAATGTCTTTGAATCTTACTTTGTTGTATACTTACCTCGACTTTTCAATCATGATAAAATCAACCCTTGGGATCTTTTATGTGTAACACCATTAATATTGAGAAATAAACTGCCTACGTGTTCCTCGTTTTAAATTTCCTGTCTACTTAGAAAAACCGCTATAAAAGGTACCTTTACAGATTTTTTTTTTATAGCGTTGTTAAGTTGTGTGAAAATTAGAAACAATTTCGGAATTTCATCTCATACTTTAAAATATACCAGGTTACAGTTAGCAATGTTTTA
Organism: Agriphila geniculea; assembly: GCA_943789525.1. Lineage (NCBI taxonomy): Eukaryota > Metazoa > Arthropoda > Insecta > Lepidoptera > Crambidae > Agriphila > Agriphila geniculea. Next base: position 16,989,637 of record OX038883.1, on the reverse strand, counting down.
AATAATGAAAAAGCAAAAATAAAACATAGTCAAAAAATCTTTTGTGAAAAATCAGCGTACACTTTGAAGTGTTTTTCCATCGTTTGATACATTCAAAAAATTGTATGAACCCGGATTCGTTGGATTGTATTTCTCGCTGTGTGGAGTTTGTTTTTGGTATTCCATTTTCCGTTGCGAATTTGATTGATGCTAGAATACAAACGTACTCGGACCGACTGTGGACAGTGGCTCATTGATTCCGAATTCAAACATAGATTTTTACAACGCTACTTTATAGCCGAAAAAAAAGAGGGAATGTCTATACGTGCAACTGCAACTATATACATGTACATATACCTACAAGTACTTCGGTAATTGTAGTTTCCAATACATACACTAGTTTCCGCTCGCGTGAATATTCAAAATCCGCGGTTGGAACCTTTGACTAGGATAAATAAAGGTATTATAAGTGAAATATAAAATAAATAAATATGACAAAAGAGGAATGGATGTTTGTTAAATCATAGATAATGAATTTATGCTTGAAGATAAATACAGATAGGAAAGAGAATTAGACAATATTATTACATATTATTTCTTATGTCAAATTGTATAATGATTAAAAAAAAATTTCGAAGAGAGTTAAGTAAAACTCCATTTATCATGTCCTAATTATGAAGACGTATAAATGTTCAAAAACTTGGTTCGTTAAAACTTCAATTGAAATTATGACCAAATCTATTCCGACTTGCTAATTAAAACGGAAGTCAAAAAGAGTTTTAATAGTTAGCAACTTGTTTAATCTATGGTTTAATGTAAGGCCCGTTTATTTGGCGGGTAGTTCGGAAACTAGCCCGGAACTGAGTACGATTTGACCGGGCTCACCTGGGTCGCGCGAGTAGGGTCACCATCAGTAATGCGGCTTTTAGGACGTTTGTAGGACATCATTTGTCGGATTGGCAAAACGTATGTGCATTTATTTCAATTAATGTAAAAGTATACACACGTATACATAAATACAAGATAAAAATATTGTCTTAAGAAACCGCTTTGTAAAACAACGAATCTTATACATATCTGTACATACTTGTGTGATAAATTGCAAGCTAAAGTACAGAACTCGAACGGCTAAGATAAGACGAACAAAATAACTTTTTATTTGTAATGCAGCGGCCAACATTAATATCCATGTTCAAACAGTGATAATGGACTTTAATGTTCGTCGCCATATTCATTTAAGTTAATAAGTTATTATTTTATATCGACATAAAAACAATTTCCCAATGTATGAACGAAATAGTGTAAGAAACTGACCGATAAAACTCTTGCCTATTATAGGCTGTCAACTTCAAATTCAAATTAAACCAGGGCTCTGTCACTCCGTGTGTGAGTATGAAGCGCTCGGCGGCGTATTCAGTGAGGACCAATTTCGTACGTCAGAAAAGATAAAGAGCTACGCAATAGAAAGTGAGGCAACTAATAGGTGAATATAATTTTATTTATGGCAGGGAGCGCTGTGTGATCTTAATGGCGGAATGTGGGTTTTATTTTAAATTATATCTAAAAATTGTTGATACTAATAAATAATTATTATGGAAGTCGGACAGTAAATGAATTAGATATTGAAGAAAACCAAAATATTATGTTGGAAGAAAAATAGATATTCACGAAATATCGTTTCCAACATACAAAAATTGATAGCAAATACATACAAATGACAAAATGACAGGTCTACTAGCGCCAAATTGGCGGTAGTGCGCCGACTTGTGGACGATTAGAATATCACATTGCACTTTATTGTGTCGGAGCAAGAGTCGCTATTTATTTGAATGATTTTGCGGAGTGCAACTTTTGTATGCTAATACTAGGTACAGGTATTAACTATTCTGTGATTAAACAATATCAATATCCCTCAAGCAGCGGAATCATGGTCGCACTAGCCGCAGCTCGGTCAAATAATCCGTAGGAAAAGTTCCTATTTTCATTACAACTAAGGGGTAATACACGAGTTTGGTTTCGGCCCCAAAAGGGTTTCTAAGTTCCTGAATATATGAGTTGCGGCCTGAATTGTAAGTTACGTTGTCGTCGCGAATATTGCAATGTCATAAATAGACTACATTCAGTTTATAACTATTCTTATCAAATCGTTATATCATCCAAACGAGTGTTATAATGTTGTTCTCAATTTCGTAATGCAAATCCTTCGAAATTATGATTACTATAACACTGGTTGTTTTAATGTTGGCAATAAGCTAACTGTTTCGGTACCTACCATATAAAGAGGATTCATATCATGGGTGTAGATAAGTCTTGTATGCAACTGTACATAAATAGTTGCATAAATGTTATTGGGATTTTGAAGTATGAAGAAGCATAAAAAGTTTTCGATAAAGCTGCGAATACAAAGATGAATTAGTTAATTTTTATCCTCTGTGTAATTAAAGAACTTAATTGTAAACTTTATTTTGCCATAGACGAATCTGTTTAGGAATTTTCCTAAAAAAAATCGTATTTCATTAAATTTAGTTTAAATTGAATTCAAAAATTTCTAGAATCAGTGTAGAATAAAAAATACTAAACAAATTATAGAGAGAGCTTATTTATAACGTTTCCTGAAGATTTGAGGTCATTTGTATATATATACTGAAACTGATGTTTTATATTAAGACGAATTAATGAAATATCAATATTTTATTTTACTTCATTACAGGGATATTTGTAAAACACCAACAACCTCGCAGGAGTAGATTACTAACATCATAAACAACGTTTGTTCTACAACTTTTCCGAAAACAGGCAAAAAATATTTGGGTTTTCATTCAAATGTCCAGCATTTTGTCTGTTTTCGGAAAAATCGTAGAACAAAATGTTGTTGTTTGTGATGTTAGTACGCTACTCCTCCGAGTTTATTGGTGTTTTACAAATAACCCTGTATTATATTACTAACGACTTGAGTTGTTGGTAACAAAATGAGACTCTCTTAAATAAATAGAATGTAGAAGTTTATGATCATTCCACATGGAAGCACAAGGTTTGTCTGTATTGATCGGTGCAAAAAACTACGAAGAGGATAGTTATGCCAAACAATCTCGTGTAACTGATTAATGTTCACAATTAACAGTATAGGAAATAAGTATCGAATGTTTATTATTCTGTACGATACTATTCCGGAGTAAATTATGAACGACATTTGCGATAAATTTATTATGTTATTACAATAATTTGAGCATAACAACGGCGCATAGTTAATTGACGCGCTGGCAGCGAACCAACAGGAGTGTTGCCGATCGTTTGTGAAACGCTTCGATCAATTAGTTGTGTTTTTTCACTTGGGTAAGTACCTCTTTACATTTTGAACTTGGCTCGAAGTAGAAACAGAGAAACCAAAAGACAAGACACAAAAATAAGTTGGATTTTCGATGATAAATACATAAACAACAAACTTACGTTGATCGGCCCCCTAATTATGTAATTTTGTTGCAATCAACTCTGACAGAAATCGCAGTTACATTGCTGATTTAGTTAGAACTAATGTGACAACTATCTTACATAAAGCAGCAATGCAACTGCGATTTCAATCGAGAGTTGGTAGCAACAGAGTTACGTAATCTTAGGGCGGATGACAAGTGTGCATACTTGACAACCGATCAAAGTAGGTACCTTTGTTGCCGATATGATTGTAAACGAACCAAAAAGGCACTTTGCTAAAATAATATTTTTTCAGAGAGTGTTTGCAGAATGAATATGAGAGAGTGAATAAGAAGAAGACGAGTGACAGAAAATGATGAAATGGATAAGACTTTCGATTGACAAGATACGCTTGTAAGCTTCTTGTAAGTAAACAAGATATGATTATTATTATCACATACCTAAGCAGCCACACGCGATATTACATAGAAAATTTTCGCATTTCTAGAAACAAAACAGAATTAACTAAAATAAAAAAACGTACAAAAGTGTTACTATATAATATATTCTATCGTATGTATAATAATAAAAAATGCTACTGCATAAGAATGACAGTTTGACAACTCGAAATTGACAATATCGTTTACCCTTATAATATTTTAGTCAAGAACTAAGGTTCTTGATTCTTGTAGGTACACAAAAAGTTACTTAGATGTATTTGACGTTTGAGCAAGCATTACAAATTCTTTATTTCAAATTGAGCGATCAAAGAAATTGTATTGTAATATATAATTCAATACAACCCAGCAAATAATATTAACGACGGCCTCAGTAATAGGGCTGGTCGTAAAATCGCGGAACAAAAGCTCAATGTGTGTTCGGCCTTACCGAAAAACTAATAAATAGAAAATAAACCTACGTTACTAAAGCCGGATCTACTTCGAATCGAAAGGTATCAACTAAATAGATATATTTTACGTGAATAAACGAGAGACCCAGCTGAGCTGCGGGCGTGGATGTAGGAAACTTATGGATATGCTTGTTAACATTGCGAACTCTTTTCTTTGCATGAGATAAAAGGTGTTGCAAAAAGTTACTGATTCAAATCATACTTTGATAGTTGCTGGCTTTGAGGCTATTTTCCTAACCATGAAACTAAAAAACTTCTTATACAGAGTGCGTACTGCGGTGCGCGGTCGCCATACTAAAATCCCCCATAATATTGACCCCGTCAAAATCGGCAACTTAGAGATATTGACAATAGGTGACGTATGAAAAATACCAACTGCCTAGTGGCTCTGTGAGCTGTAAACCTAGCGTATGTGACATTTTCGATAATTTTTGGAATGGATTAGGATGAAATAATATGTTTTTTGTTATGTTCTCTGCCATTTTGAAAATGTTCGAAAAACTGAATCGACAAAAAAATAATATAATTTCAAATTTCACGAGATTCAGTTGAGAAATGCGACGTAGATGAGAAGAGGACAGACTAAGACATACGAAAGCATTTTTGCCAAGCTGAACCGGAGACGCTTCGCGTTCGCTCGGTCAATAATTTGCAAAATACCATAAATCAAACAGAACCATCAATCACTATACTTTATACAAAGTCTTATGCAACTCAATCTAAAACTAAAACCGTTTGTCATATTTACAATATTCTCCAAACCTTTGTTATTTTTGACATCCACAATTTACCATCGTAATCCCTGGAAAGGGCCGATGACAAATGTATTTTGTCTGCGTGGCGGTGTGCCGAGCACTGTTCACCTTGTCCAAACACCAACTCAGGGTTAGGTACTATTGTTTTAAAAAAAGACAAGTCAACTGAAAAGATGGAAACAAGATTAAATATTAAAGGCAACATTATAACACGCAGTCGGAGACATGCATAGCCGACTGCATGTTACAATGTTGCCTTTAATATTTAATCTTGTTTCCATCTTTTCAGTTGACTTGTATTTTTATGCAGGCGGGTTTTTAATTTTTATTTTTTTTGTTTTTTTCTTATTAGTTATTATATATAACGGTCATGATATACCTTTTTTAAATACTTATAATAAGCCCTTTAATTTGACACCGATATTGTAGTATTCTAAAAAAAAAACTTTTTTTTCTACTACGTATAATAGCACCGTATAGTCGCCATATTGTTTTTTTATAACGCCACCTTCTTAAGAACACTTTGCTGACAAGACAAATCTAATGATACGTTAATCATAGAAATCCGTTCAGCCGTTTGAAAGATATGAGGCAATAAAGAATATTACATACATACAAGATACGCGCGAAAAACATAACCCTCTTGCAGTCGGGTAAAAACTGAATTATCGTTGTCTAGGGGAAACGTTACATAAAAGTGCTTAATTCTACTTTAACTTCTTTTCCAGGTGATTGGTAATTGTAATACATTTTTTACACAACTGACCTTTAAATTTGAGATTTTTACATTCACAATGCTATTTTTATACAATCCTAAATTATATACTAGAAATTCGTCCGTAAATTGATCTGGTGCGGGTCCTATTTTTTTCTAGTATATTATTTAGTAATGTATACAAGTAAGGTTAGTTTTATACTTTTTTTCCGTTTTTTTTATCTTCAATGAAACAAATTTCTCTTAAAAACTACTTAAATAAAATACAAAGTTTGAGCACAATAATTTTAAGAGGTAAACTTTGAGAACTGTACTAGTATAAACTGTGTCACAGCTGCCAGCGCCTCCACCCAAGGGTGTTTAACATACTTTTATATTTTATTCGAGCTTATTCCAAAAAAGTTAAATCCTTGTTTCAAACAATTTAGCCATTACATCAAAGTAATAAAAATAAAAAAATAAAATAAACAAAAAAGATAAAAAAAACATAATTGTATTAATGGAGTTGTATACATTACTAAATAATATACTAGTAAGGATTTCAATAACTAATCGTAATAAAAAAAACTTTCAATAAAGAATTCATTCTGAAATAGCAAAAGTCTAACTTATTATAGAACTAACCCGATATGCTTTCTCTTAATATTCAATTACATAGGTATTCAAAAATACTTTTTCACGATACTATATTCAGGTACTTCACATACTTTACATCGTTTGGATTACACAAAACTTATCTTTTTAAAAATATGATTGGACCACCTATTTAAAAAAATACGAATTGGAAACTCCTTTTTTTAACCCAGAAAATTCAAGTAAAATGTCAAAATAGTTTCGACAACGAACTACAAAAACCTTACAAAAACACAAGAAACATGCGATTTTCGTATATTCTTGGGTTATTCTCCGTATTATTACTTCGTGTGAGGAAAGCCTGATCTTTGCCATCCGTGATTGGATAAAGGGTTCACGGAAATTGTTGGTAGTGCACGACCGACCCTGCAATGTTTTTACGGGGCAGAATTATTTATAGCACTTACTTTTTCAGCCTTTAAGCTTTTTTTTACGAAAAGTCTATTTTTATGTTCATCTATATGAAAATACCTGTTTATATATTGAAACAATTTTACGTACATTAGTCGTCGAGATCTTGATGAATTATAGTAATAGTAATATTGAGTAAGTATACATATTATTTTTGCTGTTGTACATATTTCTACAGAAAAAGGAGACTTTTTATGAAGATTTCGGCAAATTGAACCCTTAATTACTTATGTATTTCAAAATGTCTCATAAGTAATGTTATAAGAACATTGTATACATACAATAACATAACGCAACTAAGCGTCCATTGAATGACGTGAATTGGATTCGCCGAATTTTCCAACTTAAATAACAATAACAAAAACGGTATAAAATAATACTAACGTGAAGTGAATAGAAATGGGAATACTTATAAAATTCGGTTCAGCGTGTTTACCTACAAGTCTATTCTAAACAATATACTTTTCTAAACAAAATAAAACTTTATACAGCGGTTAATTAGCAATAAAATCTTACACATTATTCCTATGTGATTGGTACTAAAAAAAGAGGGAAGCAATTTTGCGAATCTGTTGCGATGCAAAACATACTCAACTGTCATGACAATTTGAACCTTAGGACTCGAACAATATGCTCCAGAAACTATTTATGACGAAATTGTTTCATATCGTCACACAACAGTTTAGACTCACTTTTGTTTTTTTCGTCACATTCTGGGTATTTGCCAAATTGCGAGTAAATTATTATCGTCATATGTACTGAGGAGATTCTTTACTAAGTTTATTTCCAGTCACACGAAGACGACGCTAAGGAAGTACCTATTTAATGGACATCTTTAAATAAAATTGGTGATTCCACTTATAGCGGCCACGTGTATATGAAGGTCATTATAATATTAGTTAGTATACAAAAAATATTAAGTAATACATAAACAAATATATCTTTCACAGTTATTAAATAAACTTTGGTAGCAAGGAAATCAAGTAATGATGGTGTATTCTTATTAAAAATATATACTTTAACTCAATGGATTTCATACGTGCTTAAGACAACTAAAGTCTACAAATGATTAAACTGCTGGTAAATAATAACTGTAGGCATTAATTGTTATTTTAAGATTATTATTTACAAGTGACTATTAAAGTCGTTAGTATATTACCTCGTCTAAAGTCGTCAATAACATATTGTCATCGCCTCTTTAACGTTTAAATGTTACGGCAGTTCCAAAGAATCGTAAAAGTCGTGTCCTGAGAGAGATGGAAATATATTTGATGTCATTTCAGGCAAAATATAACATCGCACCAAAAATAAACCATAGGCAAAGATTTATAAACTAGCGTTATCTTAGGGTTTATGAACACGACGGGATTTTAGTCAGTTTAGTTCACGTTTTAGTAACGAAAAGTTTGTAAATTAGTTTACATATGACCTACTAAGCTGCAGAGTTATTCTGTAGGATAACAAACTAGAACAATCGAGTGAAAAAGTGAAGTAAAAGTGAAATAAATTAACAGGTGGACTGAGATTATTACTTTGGCAAATGAGAAACTTTTGATAAAGTTCTTGATCACGACCTCTAACTCGGTGTTTTAATCCAGTTTTATCAATGGGAGCTGCCGTCTCTTAATTAGACTTGGAAATAGGTAACTTTACAAAAACCTTATCTTTTTTGCGACGATTGAAAATAAATGAAACAAAACTTTTACACTTTGCCTTTGTGTAGTTTGTCTTAAATATATTTGATGTGCAATTGTGCAGGTTGGTCGCAGTAGGTAGTAGCTATAAGTATTAATGTACCTACCCTATCTACCGTGTATACAGGGTCATTTAAAGATGTGTTAAGTCCATGTAACCAAACAACTTTCTCCAAGAAACATGGTGTCGAATTTTACATGGATATTGGATAGTTGATTTTTTTTACATATTTGGCCCTATGTTCCTTAGAGAAAGTTGTTCAGTTTCATGGGCTGAACACATCCTCAAAATTTGGACGATGAATATAAAATGACCCTGTAGATAGAGACGCGATTCAACTATAGAACAGATATTAGTCAGCTACATAAGAAATCGATGAATAACGAATAAATGCAGGATCAGTTAAAATTGTGCAATCGTTGCGCTTAATGTAAACATTACACGCAGACTTGACGTCAAGCTAACATCGAGGCAAAATGGCATGGCAACCTAACTCTCAGTATCAAAGCCACTGCAAATACATACAAGTTCCAACATTGATCAATTGGACCGTGCTAAGACAACGAGCTCGGCGGAAGTACTTCCCTTTTCACTGAACACAATTACTGTTAAAGGTCCTACCTCTACATTGGTGAATCCGACGTCACGTCATGCCAATTAAGCTTTAATCTAATAGGGTGGCAACTTGTATTGTGTTGTGTTAGTTATCAATTTGAAAGTGTAGTTATAGAGAGCTAAAATATACAAAATATTTATGTAATCAAACAGCTCGTTAATTTTGTGTGTCGGAACCCTAAGTAGTTTCGTATCATCTCCGTTTCTATTCTGGTGTCCGGAATGCGCGTCCACGCATCTGTCGCGTACTAACTCACTCACGCAACCTGAACAATTGGGAGAAAAAATATATGGACACTCAAGAGTTCGCTTCGCTATTATTAACTAGCCGCTTTGAAGCTATGAATCATCGCTTCATGTAAATTAGAAAAATACGAATTGATTTTTCAGTCTTTTGTCATAACTAATGTGGTATTTATACAAGTGACTAAAGTAGGGCCACTTTAATAGATCACATTTGACACTTCATCAAAACTCAACAACGTAACCTTTTAACGGCCGGCACACAATATTTACTAAGCCCCAATTGCTAAACTTTTTTTCCAATAATAATACATATTTCTTGTAATCATCACAAAAGAAAGCAAATTTACGAATTACTTTGACAAATTACAGTATGGACTGACAGATGTCAAATGTGATCTATTAAATTGGCCCTACTTTAAAGCCACACTTTTGCCGCAAATCAACTGTGTAAATGGCAAATCGGCCTAGGCCGCAGGTGACTGAACAAACTTTTCTGATCAGGTGGCCAAATCTGGAACTAACTGATATTACGCATTATTACCTAAGTTACACAATCGACTATATAGACGACAGCGCCACCATCACCGATGTGTGACTTGATAGGTGACTAAAGTTGACCGTCACAGGTGACTAAAATCGACCCATGTAAATAGCCCATTAGCCATGATGCCTATATTGATTGTCATGACAAAATATCGACGAACTTATTTTATTAATGTTTCATCGACTTATTATTGTAATGATAATAGGGAACATGCATAAGTCACCGATTTTGATAAATTTGAGCTTGATCGCTGCGGACACGTATAAAAACATGATGGAACAGAAAAATAAAAAATTAAATGTATTACTTTAGTTTTATCACACAAGGGAAAATAACGAATTTTTTTTTCGTTTTCGGATATAATGCACTTAACAGTCGGATAGAACATCAACTAAGAAATAATATTTTGTAGACACATATGGACTTAAACGCAATATTTAGGGACATATTTAAAAATTCTTGGCTAACTACATACTAATGCACTGAAACGTGACATGAGTGACGTCACAAATGTTGACCTTTTTGTATAGAGCGTTTTCGGCGGGTGCTGCTGCGTGCTAACTTCAAGTAACTATATCACGAGAAAAAAACATAAGAGAAAAGTTTTAATATTACAGTTGATTATCATGTAATTTATTTATTTTGGTTGAATAAATTATTATTATTATATTATTATTATTATATTATTATTATTATATTATCTCACGCATTATAATTTGATTTTGATACAAAAAAAATTGATTCATGTTCCCTATTCATTACAATAATAAGTCGATCTTAATAGTTAACGAATCAAACATTTTGTTTTGTATTTGTATCGACATATATAATGAAGATCAAATTATTGTTCTGACAGATGCGGTCTACGCATATTATAATATTTCGTTTAAGAAAACTTTACCCTTGACCCTGTTAAACTCGTCTCGCTAATATTTCTTTTACAGGAGTTTTTACTTTGATGGTACTGTAAGGAAAATGTATTTTCACAAAGGCCCGTTTAACTGTTTGAAATATCTTTTGACTGAAAAGTTAGATGAGTGCAAATACATATTATACTCTGTTTTTGAGTAAAGTGAGTTATTGACGAGAAGTAAACATTATGTGCCGTAAAATGGGTTCAGTGTATTCTGTGGTTCGACAGACAGAGTCAGTTAATTTCACATTTATAAGATATTTTGAATAAGGTGATGCACCCTGTCTAGCAGCAAATGACCTTATATTAACCCAGATAAGATCATCCACAGACCTTCGATCTTACTCCGCAACGTTTACAAACAGGTACAGCGATAAAACAGACCATCCCGGAGGCAAACAATGTAAATACGATGCGGCCCACGTTATGACATGACCATCAAAAGTTAACTGCGCCATTACACTGATCAATAAAGTTATTTGGAGTACCGTCCGAGAGTGACCGTCGTCTTTACGACACCTATATATAGGCCATCTTTGTATGCCGAATGGGTATCATACATATCATTAAGAGTATAATCTTATTTTGTTTCCGTTGTTATCATCAATTATTATTGATTAGTAGAAATAGTTTATTAGATTCTTAATATTGTATCCAAATCTTAAGGTGGATTGTCTTTAGGTGGAAAGTCTTAGGAGGATTTTTTGTAAGCAAGCATTACATTTATTGATCTAAAAACATGTGGCATTAGCTTGGTGTTAATAAAAGTTTTGTATAACAAAAACGTTCGTGGATGTTAATTAAATTAAGAAAATTGTAGTATAATAAAATAAGTTTAATTCAGATTTACTCTATAAAAGTTTAGTAACACTAAATACTTTATGAGCTAAATTGGCATTCCTATTCTATTTTTGTGAGAAAAATCTTTATTATTTAATTAATTAAGGAAATACCCATCCTGCCCACCAGCATGACTAGCTCCACTGGGAACAGCTACATGTAGGTGCTCTCCGTGCCTCCAGAACCTTCAAATAGCACAGAAGAGTTTCTTCTTGGCCACGCTCATAATGCTGAATATATAGAATAGTAAATGCAATTTCTTTCAAAATCTTCATGGCAGTATAACAGTGCTTCTGGGTCATTCTGACCATCTACCTACGAGTTACTCAGAAGTTTTTTAACTGAGGCAGAGCCTTTTAGCAGCACACTTTTTTACCCTTTTCATCTCGCTTCTGTTCTTTGTTAATGTGTTAATTTATTGTATGATTGTTTTCTTATCCTACAGTGTGTTGTTAATAAATGTTTTTCTCTAGTTTTCTAAACGGTAATTTTATAGGTTCTTCACTTGGGTTTATACAATGATTTGTACTTTTCTTAAAGTAGGTCTTACCAAATGTCGATTTCGACCCTTTGTCGACTCAACACTGTGTCGTATAGTTGGTCGATCAAAGGTTCTGTTCGGTGTCTGTCGATTGTCGAGTAAACATTTCGAGATACATTTCCGTCTCGATGGACCTAACGTTTGTCGGCATAACATTTGTGATGTATTTGTTTTTCGATAGTACATTATGATATACAATACAGAGTCGTTTTATATTGTCACAAACTATGGGTTAACACTTTGCTGTTGTATAATGATACTGTCTAAGTTAAAATACCAATGGGTTTAAATTTTGTGTTCTCACAATAATTATTGTTGACAATAAGGAAAACAAGTAACTAGGTTGAGTAATGCATTTTCTACTAATAATCTTTTATATAGAAATTTAATGTAATTTTTTTCTTTGTGAATCGTTTGTTTGCGATACTACAGGTATTACATTATGTAAGTAGTTACCTTTTTATTACATTAAATAAAAAATACTTTAACAACGTAGGCGATTCTCACATTCTAGCTAGAACATAAAACTCACAACATAGAGTAGGCGACAAAATATCTGAGTTGGCAACTGTTGAATTCTTCCGTTCATTAAATGTATTTTATTATTATTATTCTTTTTTGTATAAGCGGATGCCGTTGTAGATAAAATCTGAATGCACAGTCGAATTATATTTAGCGTTATTTTATGTCGGTCAAGTCAACGGTGTCAGTCAGCCGTGAAGTTATTTAGACTCGTTTGAACTTGGAAAGTGTTCGTGTTTTACTAATTTGAAAACGAGCACAAAGAGCTCTATTAAAAGTTATGTTTTTCAAAAAACGCACGTTTTCTACTCATTTACTGTATAGCATAGCGGGTGTACTTTCTATTAGGAAACTGTACATCCTACACGTTATTTTAAGGAAACACAGGACACTGGTATATAGACCAAATATTACCCAAAAAAGAAGGAAGCATATGGTAATCGAAACACAATGTACACGCACTAGTTTTGCTCGAAATCAGTTTCAACACTTACACACACACACACACACACAACGTAACGTTGTCGTTATAACCAACGATCCAACATACAAGGACATTTTGTATTTACCATCCAAATTTTGAGGATGTGTTCAGTCCATGAAACTGAACAACTTTTTTTAAGGAACACATGGTCAAATCCTTATCCTTACTAGTATCCTTTCTAATATTAGAAATGCGAAAGTCCGTTTGTTTGTTTGTTTGTTACGCCTTCACGTCTTAACTACTGAACCGATCATCATGAAATTTTGCATACACGTTGTCAGGGGTACAGAGAAGGACATAGGGTACCTTTCATCCCGAAAAAAGTATTGTTCGCGAGGGATAGCAAAAACCTTTCCACGCAGACGAAGTCGCGGGAGGCCGCTAGTATGTAAAATAAAAATCGACTTTCCATACAAATCAAAGAGATCACGTGATCAATTTAGTATGGGATGACCAAAATGTTTTGGCGAAATTTGACACATGTTTCTTAGAGAAAGTTGTTTAGTTTCATGGACTGGACACATCCTTAAAATTTGGATGGTAAGTTCTAAATGACCCTGTATTATGGCGGTCACATAATTAAAGACACCAGTCGATTTCTATACAAATGAGGTAACTCTGAAGCCCTGGTTCTCCGCCAAGGATTGACCTAGCTGTGATTTGATGATATTTTATCAACATTCTAAGAGATATAAGGACCAGAGTTTTCAGTTTCAGGATTTTCATACATTTTATGCTAATTTCGCGTTTTTTTAAACAAACCTTATATCTCTTAGAATCAGAGATATAAGGTATGTTTTTATTTTTATTTTTGTGTTAAATTCGTTAAGCGGTTAACAGAATGCATCTACCTACCAAGTTTAAACTATGTAACCTTAATACTTTCGGAATAAAGTGGCTGTGCGGATACGGACAGACAGACCGACAGACAAACATGACGAATCTATAAGGTTTCTGTTTTTTGCCATTTAGGCTACGGAACCCTAAAAATGTAAACTACAGCTCCAAACAGACTACACAGTTGCAAACAAGACATTCCACATGGCACATGGCGTATAACAGTTGCATAATTCTCGTAATAAATAGCATATAAATAGACACCACGGCCAAATAAACAGGAATGTTATTGTGCAGCGATGCATTGCGAACGACTATTTAATTTAGCAGCACAGGCACTTTAGGGAAATAAACATTCCATTACTGGCAATTAAACTTTGTAGTTCACTCCTTAAGAATTTAATTGAAGACGATATTGTACCAGATAGATAGATTATGTGCTTTGCTAGATATGAAGTAGTGTTAAATGACGAGAATTGCCGAGTTGATCCAACGAAGACCTTTTTTTATGGTTCCGTACCCAAAGGGTAAAAACGGGACCATATTACTAAGACTCCGCTGTCCGTCTGTCTGTCTGTCTGTCTGTCTGTCTGTCACCAGGCTGTATCTCATGAACCAAATACTATGTCACAGCCACTTTATTCTGAAAGTATTAATATTACACAACTGAAACTTGGTAGGTAGATGTATTCTGTTAACATTAACACAAAAATAAAAAAATAAAAGATTAAGGGGAGGGGCTCCCCATACATGAAACTGAAAATGATTTTTTTTTTCTTCAAACCAATACGTGCGTATCAAAGTCAACCGTTTGAAAGATAATTGGTTCGAACAAGATATAGTAATTAGTTTTTGAGATATAGCACATTTTCCATAACCGCAAATATAACTTTGTCATTCATACCAACACTGTGAAAAACAAAGTTATTTTTGCAGACGAAAAATGATAGTGGCATTAAATATGGTATGGTATAAGGTAACTACGGAACCCTACGGCGCGTGGCCCGACACGCACTTGGCCGGTTTTTTTAATACTCACATTGTACCTAATAGTAACATTGGCTTTTGTTATTTAGTTCTGAACAATTTTACTGTAATGTAATATCACACCTCTATTTACTTTACTTACATTACGTTTACTAACCACAAGGTGTGGAAATGACAATACTCAAAATATTAAACAATAATTTCAGAAAACGGCATAAATGTACCGTATTTCATCAGTAACAATGTTTTACGTCCAAATAGTGAGTGATTTACATAATGGTCCTTGTTATTTATACAATTTTATGGGCATGATTCCCCGAAATACTGATTGGTAGTGCATGCACAAAATGTATTTGTATTATTTCATACCGTGACCGATAAATTCGAGCTTCTGATTATTAAATTTGAGGTTTAATTAAAACGTGTAACATTTTTCGACAGTTCGGTAAAATATCGTATGTTTTGTTATAATACCTATTTATATTGTTAAAGATATCTACGCGAATTGCAAATTATCGATTAGCAGATATTTTATTAAATCAAAATTATTTATTTATTTTGATGAAAGCTTGTATAGTGCGAATCACGAAAGATGACCACAAATGGCGCTCATCTTCGCATCATAATCTCACGAAGAAAAGACTTAAGACAAAATGTTATCTATATATATAAAAGAGTAAATCACTCACTGACTCATCACGAAATCTCAGAAACTACAAGTGCTAGGAGTCTCAAATTTTGCATGGGGGTTCCTTTTAGGGTGAAGGTGCTCACTAAGACGGGATTTTGCGAAATTCAACCCCTAAGGGGGTAAAACAGGGTGGCAAAGTTTGTATGGGAGAAAGCGATTCCTTGGCCCGATTGACTTGAAATTTGGCATAGACATTCTTTAACAAAATTAATTGAATTGTGTTTCGTATTTTCTTGAAATGTATCCCCTAACAGGGTTGAAAAGGGGTAGAAAGCTATTTTTAGGGTGGTTGACTTCGATATCGGAATCAAAACTTCTTAGTGCATTTGTACGATTAAGAAAAATAAATGTCAGTTGTCAGGTTGTCACCTCCCCTGAGATTGTAATTATGTCATCGCACGAGCTGACATTTCATGTTGAATAAAATTTTATCCTGATTTTCACTATCTATTTAACGAAATATTAGTCTACTTATAAAACGTGGCAAAATCTAGCAAATATCAGATATCTAACGTGACAAGGAATGTGGTGTAAAGTGTTAAAATTGAGAGCCGGATAATAATGCACAACATAAGTTGCACCTGACATAATTTGCAATGTCACGTTATTTTAGCCAGGAACCAGGAACAAATAAACATACATAGATTTTTATTTGAAAAGAAGATACCTACCAAACTATTAAGTATGAGTATTAAATGTTACATAATATTATTATACTTATTTCGTTATATTACTGCTAAGAAATTTTATTAAGTACCTACCTACCTACCTAATACAAAATCGTGAACAGTAGGGCGTCGGTTCTGTAACCAAACTCGAACACGTGCCGGACTACAGCCGCGCCACAAAAAAAAAAGTTGGAAATCTGACTTTTTGAGTATGCCATGATGAAGACGATAGTTTGTCGGAATTTGTCGCACAAAAACCAGAATTTGTCGGGCTTGCGTTTAGGAGATACGTGTGGCGCAGCTGTAGAGACGTCTCTACAGCTGCGCCACACAGATCTCGAAAACGGAAGGTCGTAGCGAAAATCTGATTACTCGTATGTGCAGCCGTTAATTTGTCGGAATTTGTCGCACAAAAACCAGAATTTGTCGAGCTTGCGTTTAGGAGATACGTGTGGCGCAGCTGTAGAGACGTCTCTACAGCTGAGTCACACAGATCTCGAAAACGGAAGGTCGTACCGAAAATCTGATTACTCGTGTGTGCAGCCGTTAATTTGTCGGATTTTGTCACCAAGAACCAGATTTTGTCGGTCTTGCGTTTAGGAGATATGTGAGGATACGCTGTGGAGACTTTTCTACCTGGATCTTGAAAAAGGAAGGTCGTAGCGAAAATCTGATAACTCGAGTGTGTAGCCGTTAGTTTGTCGGAATTTGTCACCAAGAATCAGACTTTGTCAATCTTGCGTTTAGGAGATATGTGAGAATGCGCTGTGGAGACCTTTTTACCTGGATCTCGAGAACGAAAGGTCGTAAGCGTATCCTCACATATCTCCTAAACGCAAGATCGACAAAATCTGGTTCTTGGTGACAAAATCTGACAAACTACCGGCTACACATACGAGTTATCAGATTTTCGCTACGACCTTCCTTTCTCAAGATCCAGGTAGAAAAGTCTCCACAGCGTATCCTCACATATCTCCTAAACGCAAGACCGACAAAATCTGGTTCTTGGTGACAAAATCCGACAAATTAACTGCTGCACACACGAGTAATCAGATTTTCGCTACGACCTTCCGTTTTCGAGATCTGTGTGGCTCAGCTGTAGAGACGTCTCTACAGCTGCGCCACACGTATCTCCTAAACGCAAGCTCGACAAATTCTGGTTTTTGTGCGACAAATTCCGACAAATTAACGGCTGCACACACGAGTAATCAGATTTTCGCTACGACCTTCCGTTTTCGAGATCTGTGTGGCGCAGCTGTAGAGACGTCTCTACAGCTGGGCCACACGTATCTCCTAAACGCAAGACCGACAAATTCTGGTTTTTGTGCGACAAATTCCGACAAATTATCGACTTCATCATGGCATAGTCAAAAAGTCAGATTTCCAACTTTTTTTTTTGTGGCGCAGCTGTAGTCCGGCACGTAACTCGAACCCCACTTCGAATCTCACTTCACTGCACGGGACGGGAACTTTAAATCATAAATAAGATAATGATAAGATTTTTTTTCATCACTAAATATTATAGATAGCTACCTAAATTTATTGTAATCGGTAAAATTGCTCATTTAGTTAGCTAATTTCTAATAACAATTCACGCGAAGTGATGTGAGGTTCGAAGTGAGATGCGAGTTTGGTTACAGAATCGACAGATTGCGCAGGTAAAACCGCGGGGTGCAGCTATTACCTACATATCACACAATTGTAAAAATAAGAAATTTTTGATGTTTGGATGTTGTTCATTTTGTTACTTAATCACGTCTGAACGGGTGAACGGATTTAGACGAAATTTGGCACAGGGATAGATTATAGTCTGGAATACTTAACACAGGCTTCTTTTCATGCCGATCATTGGTTTCCAATGGAAGACACAACGATTACCGACTCCCACGCGGGCGGAGCCACGGGCAAAAGCTAAACATAGTATAAAACAAAGTCACTTCCCGCCGTCTGTAAAAATCGCAATAAAATCGATCTTTAAGTTTGGGAGCTAGGTGGCCTCACACACTTCAATTATATTTTAACACCCCTTGCGTACATCGTATATATATGTAGATATCCTGTAGTATAATCTAATAACTTCACACTGACACCACATTAGCACAGTTTTACATTAGTAACTACATTGCACTGCACCCGTGCGAAGCCGGGGCGGGCCGCTAGTTTTATATAATATTGGTCTTTACCTATGAAATTGCCGATATTTTGTCACATACAGAGAAAATAATAACTTCTATAATTTAAAATTTTAACAAAATCGTGAATATTACATCGAATTATGATCATGATAGTTAACTATCAGTAAAAATAAAGTCCATATTTTAGCTTTCGTGATATTAAAAAAAAGATCTTGAAAGTGACTCTTTTTTTGTGAGCAAAAAAAAAGGGTGACCGAAGGGGTTGTAACTTAACGTATTTTTTCGCTTATCTTAAATGTAAATAAGTTAGCATAGTGTTCAAACATTAGTACATAAAAGTTTTGTTACATGAGTGTTCATGGTTGTTAAATGAACAAAGAAAATGCTATTATGAAAAATGCAACTTCTTGAAAAATCTCCATACAAATCGGCAATTGCATAGGTAAAGACCTATTATAATATAATAAATATATCTTTATGTTTAAGAAATATTATTTTGTCTAAGTCTTTTCTTCATAAGTTATGATGCGAAAATGGGCGCCATTTGTGGTCATCTTTCGAAATTCGAACTATACACACCTTCCCCCCTACTCAAACGGCCGAAATTCTTAATATTCGTTCGCTAATTTGAAGCTTAAAAATAAACAATTAGACGATCAAGTCACATGTTTCAAGTTAATGTAAATCACAGATATTGTTATATTGTATGGAATTTTTAAGCCTAGTTTATGGCCTATCATTATTTTTAGGGTTCCGTACCCAAAGGGTAAAAACGGGACCCTAACTAAGACTCCGCTGTCCGTCTGTCTGTCTGTCTGTCTGTCACCAGGCTGTATCTCATGAACCGTGATAGCTAGAAAGTTGAAATTTTCACAGATGATGTATTTCTGTTGCCGCTATAACAACAAATACTAAAAAAAGAATAAAAATAATATTTAAGGGAGGCTCCCATACAACAAACGTGATTTTTTTTACTGTTTTTTGCTCGATATTAATAACAACAACAGGTAGACAGTAGAAATTTTCATAGATGATGTATTTTTGTTGCCGCTATAACAACAAATACTAAAAACAGAATAAAATTAATATTTAAGGGGGGCTCCCATACAACAAACGTATTTTTTTTGCCGTTTTTGGTACGGAACCCTTCGTGCGCGAGTCCGACTCGCACTTGGCTGGTTTTTTTAAGTTAACGAGCGAATAAAAAATTGGTCATTTGAGTAGGGGGACTTAATTATTTCATTTCCGTTAAATTTAGAGACAAATTAATAGAAACGGAATTTTTAAGCCTAGTTTATGGCCTATCATTATTTTTAAGTTAACGAACGAATAGAAACTTGGTCATTTGAGTAGGGGGCTTAATTATTTCATTTCCGTTAAATTTAGAGGCAAATTAATGGAAACAATATGCTGATCAAAGGCTTGTTTCAAACAATCGATGTTAAATGGCAACCCAAAGATAACTGGGTAAACAAAAACAATGGATTTTGTCAAAAATTACATTCCGCCCGCCCATTGAAGGGCTACAAAGCAACGGTTATTGTTCCCATTGTATTGTTTACCTGACAGTCGACCCATATAGAGGGGGTTTTGTTGCGTTGCCTCTTTGATAAGCTGTTGTTAGGACTTAACCGCGGTAGATCTCTTTGAACTTTATCAGCGTTAAAAAAAATGTGTTATGTATATCCTACAAGAAAAACAACCGTTTCTGAGGCTGTATTACAAGCTCTTAAAACCTGCCAGGTTTATAAATTGCTGTAGTGACATCTCTTTCTCGCTGTATAGCAAATAAAAGAAATAGATTGATAGCCAGTCAGAAAACTGACTGGAATTAAGAGATCATAATACAGCCCCTGTTCATATAAATGGGAAATATCTGAGCGAACATAGGGTTTCGGATACAGTTATGGATATGAAAATTATTTCGAATTAACTATTAGTTTTGGATAGTTTTGATAATGGATATTAGGGTTTTTTGAGAAAATTTAGAAGTAAAACTAGTGTGTCGGCTAAGCCAGGCAGAAAAACCACCATAACGTGTCTCATACATCCGCTCCTATCCGAATTTATTCGAAACTTTTATATCGGATTCGGCTACGGTTACGGATTGATTTTTATTTCGGATATCCGGTAGTTTCTATAATATATATTACTGTCGGATATTCAAAGATAGTTATCCCTGATGTAAAGTTTTTTTTTCTAATGCATCATTGAAATAACGTTTTAATATATTTTTTTCTCGTATTCTCACGAAACTTCAATGCGTCAAACATCTTACTGTTAAAGTAGCTTTCAAATCATTCATGGTATAATTGGTTGGCTTATACTTTCTTGTTTTCTTAATACATGATTTTGTGAATTGTTATGTTGCATGTTTCGAGGGTAGAAAAAAAGTTGGATCATACAACATTGATATACGTTTGATTCAGGCATGGCGATAGTCACTGTATTAAATATGTGAAGAAAGTGATAGAAAAACAATAATAAATAGTCTAACTTAACTCTACGAAATAATCCTAATTATTCAAAACATAATTAAAGCGTGTATTTGTTTGTAATCTTCTTATTTTTGTCACGCAATTGGAGATTGCAAAACTTTATCAACTACAACTAAAATTTTATTTCTTGTCATTAAAAGTCTTTCTTTAAAAGTTATAATGACATATTCTGTTATTAATAATGACTTAAGTTACTTCCAAGCTCACATGAGGTGGTGTAACTTGAAAGCTTTCAAGTTACACTATCGAAACATTAACGAATAAGTTCTACATCAAAGTTAAAGTCTTCTTAACTGTTTTGGCAACAAAGGCGTATAGACAACTAACTATTAGTACAGCGTCGAAAGAAGGTTTGAAATTAGTTTTCGCACAAGTCATCTCGGAAATATGAAAATGTGGTATCGATGCATTTAGTACGATGTCCTAATCACAAATATAATTATAAGATGACAAGCGCGAAAATGGTGGCGGTATAAAACTGTAACGTCATAAAGATTTTTTTTATTTAGACATACCATGTGGTATACCAAATGAAGGGGTGTTGTGAGTAGATTGCAAATATTTGTTTATTTATAAAGTACACCAGCATTTGTTTACACTATTACTTACACTAACTTAAAATAACATCTATTTATTGCTAAGTGTAACAAATTTTAAAGGTGAACACCACATGCGTAGACTACAATATACTACTGAATCTATATTTTTTATGAAATATATAATATATAAAACATTCACAACATAATAATAACATAACATTATATATACATATATAACGCCACAGTATCTACCCCCACCATTTTCGCACTTTTCATCTCATATATTTGTGATCAGGATATCGTACTGAATGCATTGATACCACATTTTCATATTTCCGAGATGACTTGTGCGAAAATGCTTTTCAAAGTGTTTTTTTGTAAGTTTGACTCTCTGCTATACACACTTCAGCCACTACAGCGTGTCATACTATCTGTGGCTTTTAGGAATTGTTTTATTTGTACCCTGAATATCAATTGAATCAGTTTATATAGAATATGTGCGCTATCTAAATGATAGTGAAAACTGTATCAAAATCCGTTGAAAATTTTTAAAGGGTTTTGAAGAACTCTTAACAATCAGACAGATACGCAAACTTTGCTTATACTATTTAGTATAGAGGTACTTGAGGGAAATTTCATGTAGCTGAATTGTCTTTGGGCTATTTAGGAACCTTGCTTACATGTGATCCAATGTGAATTGTCTTCCGGTAAAAACGTTATTCTGATAGAGAGTATAGACCGATGTTTAATGATTTCAAATTCTTTTAGGATTAGTGATTTGTATACATAATAATATACTTAATAATATACTAGAAAAAATACGACTTGCACCAGATCAATTCTCTTCTGGGAATCGAACCCGCGACCTTTGGATATCCGGTCCAATGTGCTCTGACCGCTGAGCTACCGAGTCACTAGTGGCATCGTCGAATTTCTTCTAGCATATCCTACTCTTACGCTGCAAGCCAGATAGTCCGTGAGCCCGCGACAGTGTTGCCTACGTCATCTGACATCACCATGAAATGCATGGCACACGGTCGGAAAAGTTGTGCTGAGCGAGCATCAGAAGGTTATCGCAAATAAAATTGGCCGGAAGCTTGAGAAAATCTTCCACTTCCGGTCAAAATTTTAAGATTATATTTACGTCATGTGACATCAGTAAGAGACCCGTGTCATCATTTAGTTTTCAATCGTAGAGAGAGTAAACATAAGTCTGTCAGTTCTGAAATGACTAAAAACAAAAATTTTAAGTTTAAGGTATTCCGACCATTTAAGAACTGACAGACTTATGTTAGTGAAAATATCTGGAAATATCTTTCCAGATATTTTCACAATTAATAAAGATGAAATAGCTATATAACTTTTAAATTTGAGATTTTTGCATTCACAATGCTATTTTTATACAATTAGTGATTTGGTTTAAGTTTAGGTATTACACTATTCAACTGCTATACTAGTGGCTCTGTGAGCTGTAGACCTAGGGTTTGTGACTTTTTTGGACATTTTTCGATATGACTAAAATATGTTTTTTTTTTCGAAGAATCGACAAAGAAAAAATTATTTGTCGTACCTGCTCATAAAATTTCACGAGAGTCGGTTGAGAAATACGAGCAGTAGAGGAAAACAGCCGGACATAGGTACGATAGCTTTTTGCCAAGCTGAAACGGAGTCGCTTCCCGCTCGCTCTGTCAATTATTTTTAAGAGCTGTAAGCAATCTTCTATTCCAGGAAAGTGAAAACGAAACTATATCATTACTTACTTAGTTATTTATTTCTTATTTATCATTTATACATTTTCAATCTTCGTAAATTTGACCACGTGTCACACTTCCGTAATAAGCTCAACTGGCTCCCTATTCGCCGGCGCAGGGACTTGCATACTCTTACGCTTCTCTACTCCATACTTTTCCTACCAACTACCCCTCCTTACCTTAAAGCTTTTTTCACCTTTCGTTCTTCGATTTCACTTTCCTCTTTGCGCTTTGTCTCTCCTTACCCTTAATATGCCTCGCCACGCTACCGACTTCGCTTTTTACTCCTTTACCGTTCATGCCGTTTGTTTGTGGAACTCTCTGCCGGAGAGCATCAGAAAGGCTCAGACTCCAAGGTCATTTAGAAAGCAAGTTAGGAGTCATTTTCTCTCCTCTTCCCGCGACTAATATTATTTGTTTATATTTATTCATACCATGGAATTATGTATTTATCCTTTCGTATTTTTGTATATTCATATTTTGTCCTTTAAAGTGCACCTATTCCCCTATTATTCTATTTATCTTATTTTTATTTCGCCCAAGGTTGCCTGGAAGAAATTGCTATTTAGCAATAAGGCCGCCTATTGTATGTTTTCTTGTATTTTTTCTCTGATTGTATCGTTTTTTCTGTCCTGTGCAATAAAGTCTTATATTATTATTATTACATTATTATTATAAAACGAAATTTGAATCATCACGAATTCAACGAAGTATAATATCCTACACTTAATTTCGAATTGGTTCGTCTAATTTTAGTCCTGCTTACATTTTATAATTAACTTTAACTTTTCTATGATTTCATCCAATTTACTCTATTCATTTTCATAACTCACACGAAAATTCAGAGAAAACCAAATCAAAGCCAATTTCGTATTCAATATCAAGCTATTATTTATCGTTCTAACTATCGAGAATATATTCAGCTTGCATTTTACGGAATATCAAACGAATTTAACAAGTTTTCTAATAAAAAAATGTTTCCATCCACTCAGTCTGATTTGAACTGTTGTATGTGTAAGGTCTCTGCCAACTACACCGAACCATACCATGACCGTGCTATAGGATACCATGACCGTGTAATAGACAAAAAAACCGGCCAAGTGCGAGTCGGACTCGCGCACGAAGGGTTCCGTACCAAAAAGCGGCAAAAAATTTCGTTTGTTGTATGGGAGCCCTCCTTAAATATTAATTTTATGCTGTTTTTAGTATTTTTTGTTAGAGCGGCAACAAAAATACATCATCTGTGAAAATTTCAACTGTCTACCTGTTGTCGTTATTAATATCGAGCAAAAAACGGCAAAAAAATCACGTTTGTTGTATTGTTGTATGCCCCCCTTAAACATTAATTTTATTCTGTTTTTAGTATTTGTTGTTAAAGCGGCAACAGAAATACATCATATGTGAAAATTTCAACATTCTAGCTATCATGGTTCATAAGATACAGCCTGGGGACAAGCAGACAGACAGACAGACGGACAGCGGAATCTTAGTAATAGGGTCGCGTTTTTACCCTTTGAGCACGGAACCCTAAAAATATTCTTTGTATTGAAAAGTATGACACTATTTCCACTAGACCGTTCTGCCATGCACTTGTCATACTTTTCAATACAAATAATATTTTTTGCCTGACACGTTCCTTGCATGGCCATGTATGGTACGGTGTAGTGGGCAGAGACCTCTGCTTAATACAAGGTCTTACAAAAAAACCCTTAAAGCCAAAAATGGTAGATAAAGTACCATGCATACAACCCCGGAAAATTACTATAAACCCGGAAGACCACCAAATTACTGAAAAAAAATGTTAATGATAAACTGCATAGTGGCAACCCTAGACCCTAGACCTAAATTGTTTTTTGCTTTTGTCCATTAGTAGAAACAATAGCCTATTTGTATCTAGAATAGTTACTTTGCAGTTTTCCATACAAATAAAAATCAAAATTTTACGGGTTATATGAAACACACTAAAAGTCACCTACCAATTAGTTGAAAAACCTTGATATTAGAATGACACAGTATTACCTACATCAAATACCTATTCTATTCTACATAAGTATTAATTGGCTATAAAAAGTAAACAGCCCACAGCGATCAAAAAGAAACACACGACATGAAACAGATGAAATATAATTTTCATTATAAAATCACCGCTAATTTCGCTAAACTTAGTCATCATAACATACACAACATAGTGTTACTTTTAGCTACTTAGGTACTCCTTGTGTACCTAACATGGTATCTCCACAAATATGACGAAGTAAGTTAAGCGCTGTAAGCTCTCCCAAGCTTGTACAGACCCTGTCCGAAATCAGAACTTACGTAGAACAAACTAATCTGTTTTGATTTAAGGGTTTGACTATGAAAGTTGTTTTTGTTAAAAGCTACATAATATTGTTTTAGGTACCTACACACTTAGCGTAACTGCTCACGGGCGACTTTTTGTAGCTGCCATCAGTGTTCCCAAACCTACCGATTTTTCGGTAGATCTACCGATTTTTAACTTCATCTACCGATCAGTACTCATTTTCTACCGATAATAAATGGTAAACGAACGAATTTTTTAACCCGATCCACTCTTTTCTACCGAAATTCCATCCTAATTTTTAATTTGGAAAAACCGAAACGCACAACATAATCTTAATTTGTAAACTCGGAACGCACCATTTGGTTACAACGTAGCAAAAATCAGCTAAATATAGTCGTCTCTTTTTATCGAAAGCTTTTGTGTACGAATCAGAAGGTGATAGAATGCATTAATATTATTCTGCTGAGATTCCGAATCAAGCTAAAAGAGTTCCGAATCGATAATTTTGTATGGTTTTGATTTATAACTTGAGCGCTGACATTATTAAACTAGGTTACATTAAATAAATAGAAGGCTTTTTGAAGTCTTTTCTTTTGAAAAATATCTACCGAATTCTATCGATTTTCTGGTTGTGGTTCTACCGATTTTTTATTTTTTGGTTTGGTAACACTGGCTGCGATAATCGCAGCGTTAATCGCAGCGATAAACGCCCGCAAAATGACACGACAAAGGTTTTATTTAGCCAGCGACAAAAAGCGCTGCGATTAACGCCGCGTTTATCGCAGCTGCAAAAAGTAGCTCGTAGGCGTTTACGTATAGAACTCCGTAATATGTTCTATTCTCAGAGACAAAAAATCGCTCAGCGATTAATTGCCCGTCAGCGGGGACGCTTCGTTTTTGTGATTAATAAGTAACTAAAAATAAAATTACTAAGTTAAGTAATGATTATAAAGAATTTAAAAATATTTGATGATTGTGAAGTGAAGTTTAAGCCCGAACATAGTCTGGCAAAGTTTCAAGAAATGATTGACTGAAAGTGTTTTTTTAACTAAATACATATACGGTTCCATTTTATCAATCCGGAAATGTTTAGAGGTAACTTGGTAAAGTTTATACAATGGATTTCAAGCAAACAAAATTTTTTTTTCTAATCCTGAAATAAATCATTTACTTTGTTTTGTCGGTCCTAAGCCCTTAAAGTTGAAAGAGAATTTTTTTATCAACTGATATCATGTTCCGAATATGCGACGTTGCCATTTTGTAGTCATTCATCATCTTATCACGAAGTGTCCTTAAAAGTGGAG
The DNA here is from genome assembly GCA_943789525.1 of Agriphila geniculea. NCBI lineage: Eukaryota > Metazoa > Arthropoda > Insecta > Lepidoptera > Crambidae > Agriphila > Agriphila geniculea. The sequence continues at coordinate 16,962,714 of OX038883.1, read as the reverse complement.
TGTTTATTGAATATTGTAGGAGATGGTTTCCGAATTGCCTGGTGAGATATATTGAGACGGGATTCGTCCCTGAAATTTTCCTGGGTAATTAAAAACCATGTTAAAACATTCTTAAAAATAAGTTCATCAGTGGTTATCGTAAGTTTTATACCTATTCCCTTATTCAATCCAAATCGCTCTAAACTCTTGTCAGAATTTCGCTATTTACTCCTCCAAATATTTTAAACGTTTTCCGAGAAAAATAACAGACTCACTTATCAATGTTTCCGACGAGAAACAACCTTCTGCATCATAACAGAGTTGGATGTCAAAACATCGGAAGCGGAAATACACCTTCCGATTATAAATGCTGCGAGTTCCTGCGGCCCCAATGTTTACGGGAAAATTAATTTAAATACATCCTTGTCTTTCCACTTGGCTGAGCGTGAGTCGATTTGCAATTCCTACACTCCGATAGCCCATTCCGAGACTTAAAATTACAAACCCGAGTTGAAACTCCACAATTCCCCACTTTTATTTTGTTTCCGGTCGACCGCCTGGGAAGCTTTGAAAGTTTGTCTCTTTTTGTATCGGTTCGTACCTCACACTGAGACGATGTAATCCCCAACCAATGATTTACCTGGAAAAACAAAATAAGACACGTTAAAATTTTCGTTTGGTGAGTATTAATGTTTGTGAAGACTGAAGTTTCCTATCGGCTTTCGATATTTATGAATGAGAAATAAATATTTATGAACTAGCTGACCCGACAGACGTTGTCCTGTCTTAGTTTGTTTTGAACGACATTCGGGCTTTTTCATCCTCTTTGACGATATTTTCAGCACGCATTCTGTCAATTCTATGTCAAACGTCGTTACATTAAAAAAGCTTAAATTGCCCAAAATAATTTTATGTGGTGGTTAAGTATTCTTAAATTTTCTATTTTTTTTGCGCAATTTTCTTAATTTTTCCTTTCATAAGAACCTTCTCCTGATAATAACAAACACAACAAAAAAAGAATTAGCGAAATCGGCCCAGACGTTCACGCGTGATGGCGTGACCAAGGGAAATTGGGATTCCTTTTTTACCCGACTACGGCGAAGCCAAAACGGAGGGTATATGATTTTGATCTGTATGTATGTATTTATGTCGGGTCATTTTGAACATACCATCCAAATTTTGAGGATGTGTTCAGTCCATGCAACTGAACAACTTTCTCCAAGGAACACATGGTCAAATATGTAAAATAAAAATCGACTTTTCTTTCCATACAAATCAGAAAGATCATGTGATCAATTTTGTATGGGATGACCAAAATTTTATTGCGAAATTTGACACATGTTTCTTAGAGAAAGAAGTTTAGTTTAATGGACTGGACACATCCTTAAAATTTGGATGGTAAGTTCAAAATGACCCTGTATATTATATAGATTATACAGGTGATTGCAGCCATTCCATATAGAGCACGTGAGTCTATAAATACATTGAACAGTCTGCAAGAATAAACAAGGAAAACTGTATGATATTGGTTTTTTGTGATGGCATGACAAGGCAGGAAAAGAGATGAAAAAGAACAGCTATCCATCATCATAATTAGAACTCTGAATCATCGATATATCAGTGATCAAACATTGAAACTGGACACGGCACAGATGTCCATATGGTAGCATTAAAACAAAGCCGTCCGAACGTCTAAACATAACCTTCGGTGAAACGTGTACGGCACGTCACGTCATCCAGAAACATGAACAAATGGAATCTTGTCGCAGATAGTTTTAAATATCAGCTCGACGGAATAGACCTGCGGCTACGCTGCATACAAATAATGATAACGTGATAGTTTTTCCGTCTTCATTTTAGTATGAATTATTAAGAACACCACTGAAGATTAAGACTTTTTTCTCTCATTTTACACATTTTTTTTAGAACTGTCACCCAAAGTAACCTATACTTCATTATGAACTAATACCGAGATGATGAAAATGAAAAAAAAAATTTTGAAAAGAAGATAAAATACAATACTTACCTGCATTTCTTATGTAGATTATTATTATTATTTAGATGTGGGGGCGTCAGCGAAGCCGGCTTCTTATATAGGTTAACAAAACACCCCTATAATAACTGAACATAACTCAACTTAAGTAGGTGTATCTTTTGTCTCTACAATAATTTCCCTGATCACAAGATGTTGTTTATTAATTCTAGCCTCGATGAGATTTTGTTTATATAACGTAACAATTAAAGTTACCTATTTTCCACGAACACTGAAAGCTGATCGTTGATTTCTCCGGAACAAAAATGTTTATCTCCAAGGCTATAGTTACTCAAGCTCACGTCATCTACGAATAAACAGAGTACACACTGAAAATAAAATATTGTGCGATCGCATTCGAAACGCACGGCTAGAAATAGAGCGTGTGTCACTGCGGCGTGCCCCCGCACGGCACGACACTATACGCATCTAACTTTGACATGTAAACTGATTACTATTCTCGAAAGTACTCCTTATTAGTGACTCTGAAGAGCTGTAGACCTCGCGTTTGTGACATTTTAGAACATTTGCTGAGTTGGGACCGTATTGAGACAAATATATCTGTGTTGATGTTTCGTGTTTAGTTTGTGTCTCAAATAAATTTATTTTCTTTTTTTCTTTCTTCTTTCATTTTTCAAAACGGCTGAAATACATACCCCGTGTCTCCGCCATTTTAAAAAATTTCAAAAAATAAATCGACAAAGAATTATTTAACAAAGTGTTACAAAAATACCCCTACTGCCAATATAGTATATAGGGACCATCAAACTGAACAACTTTTACGCTACGCAAAGGCTACGCCATCTGTTGCCTCAAATAATAACAATTACATTAAGTGAAACCAAGAATGATTATTGATTCAGTATTGAGCTCTTAACACATCTCCTTGTGACGAAATAATCGTTGGCCAGCCCCTGTAACATGATCACCGAAAGACGATTTAAGTATATCGCGTGATATAGCGTTTTATCGGCAGTCAAAGTCCATTGTCTTTTGACGAAAACGACGACGAAAAAGCGGTGAATCGCTATAATCATAACTTTGATCATGCTAGGGGGCAGAAATAGGTTCGGTAGGCCCGGTAGGGTGTTTAGCCAACTCTACGGCTAAAAAACAATGAGATTTTTTTTATCCTAAACCAAGGTAAACCCTTCTTCCGACTAATGAAATAAAGTTAATTGAATAACAGCACGATAGCTTTGTTACAGAAAAAACCTATATTCCGTAGGAGCACCGTAAAACTCACTTCGAATTGAGTTTTCGCAGAAAAGCTCCACAGTGATTGAAAAAAAAGAATTATAGAAAAGTAAGTAAGTACCTACGTACTTCATAAGTTAAAGAACAGATTACATAATACTATGTTAAAGTATTTAATTTAATTATTGAAAACTTAAATTTAAATTCATCAAAACATCTCAAAACGACAACGTTCGAAGTTCGAATAGTGCACTTGTTTCGCTTATTTCGCTTATTTATTAAGTTGGGTTGTGCGCTTCCGAACCGCACTCAGGACAATCTGCTTGTAGCTTTCAGAAGCACTAATTATAACATCGCTGAGCTACTAATTAGTGTTGTGAGGTGCCATTAAAGGATTAAATGAAACGCAGTGCTTTTCAAAGTAAATTCTCGCTGTGTACATTATAATTTTCCGCTTCATTTCACTTTCTTGGAAATGCAATGCAATTGGATCCTAAACAAGAAGTAGCTAAGTAATTTGTTATATAGAAACTGTATAAAGAAGAATTTACTATTTAATTACAAGTACTATACAGAATTACACAGCATTATCGGCTAGAGGCTAAAAAAATTGGGTTGCACTACGGGAGTGCCGGCAGAAGTGAAAATTGGAATATTAACGTTGTACATTTTTGATATTTTAGAATGGTTAGGGAATAATTTTGCACGAATAGCCGTCTTACGAATTTACTCTGCATTTGAATTTACGAATACAGAACAGTATTGTACGAAAGTCTTATCCCTAGCTTGACAGAAAATCTAGAATTTTGACATTGAATTAAAAAATTAGCGCGTTGCTATGGTGACACAAGTGTCTACGTCTTGAAATGACGGGCCGCCATTTTCATCGCGCCCCGTAGAAAGAGAGGGGGATACTTCCGCCGCCGGCTGTCTACTCTCCATCCGTCACATCCTTCTAACGAATTTTGGATCAGGGTCACGTGATTCTTACTGACGCGAGTTTAGCATTTTTTCCCCATTACAAAAAAGCATACAACGCCGCTAAAGAAGTTTTCACTTCAAAAAATAAGACTGCCCGAAATCAATTATTGAGTAATATTATTGATGGTGGCCGAAAGTATTATTAAAGCTTAAAAATACAATGAACAACAGTAACAATTTAATCTAGTACAAAATAAGTAAGTGATCTTTGCCTATAAGTAGTCGATAATTATTAAACAAAAATCGATGTCTACATTGAATAATTTAAAAAAAAACATAAAACAACTAAAACTTGTGAGTGCTGGTCCATAATAAACAGTACTTAAATAAGATTTTTCTTCTTACGTTTTTCGCTGGTATTTTGATGTGTAGGTATTCGATAAGTTTTTCTAAATGAATGATTTAGTTTCTTTCTTTGATTAATAAATAGTGTTTCTTAACGCAATGACAAACCGGGGGTTACTCCCGAAACACGAACGAGGTTTTGAGATCGAATTGGTATCGAATAAACGTCACAAATCTATAAACGTCAAAAATCTGTTAGTTTTAGTACATTAAACGGTTGTCTGTCATGGTTTCCAATTTGTACTGTTTTGACGTTTACTCGATTCCAATTCGATCTCAGAACCTCGTTCGTGTTTCGGGAGTAACAAAGATCAAACTTAACGTCATAAATAATGAGAAACAAAAGCCTTTCACAGGTAACAAATGACAAGCTGAAAATATACATGAAAAAACATCTGAAAGCTATGACTTAAATCATCGCGGCGTAATCGCATGACTGTCGCGTGACAGCAATATTTTTTTAATTTTTACGGCGTCACGTCTCGGATTTGGCTGTCCCGGCATCTGTACAGTCAGCGTGACATTAATACTAAAACAGTCAGCATTTTGTGACAAGACAAGAATAAAAGCGATTTTGATTTGCAATTTTTTGTATTGTTCCGGTGCGTTAACGAATAATAGAAGTCAGTTTAGACATAAGTACAAACCGAAATATTAATGGTGATGAAAGTACAAGTTTTTTACTGATTAGCTACGATAATTTACCATACCAAACAATATTACAGTATGAATCTAATAGCACATTGGTTTCTTTAGAATTGTCTTATCTGTATTCTAATGATAATTTAGTGGTTTGAGGCAAAGTCAAAAATGAATGTTTTTGTATAGACAAACAGTGACGAGTTTGGAATACTTTCTTAGGAATAGTCCTAAGAAAGTATTCCAAACTCGTCACTTGATTTTTAAGATTTGACATATTAGCAATAATAGTACACAAGGTCACAAAACAGCAATAATACATGGCGTAGGTACTGCTGACGTACATTGACTAATTTATTTTGTTTTACACCTACCTACCTAAATAACAAAATCTTATTAGGTATAATATTTACGCGTCTACTATAATTTTCTTTTCGGCTTCATTTTCACGAAATTTTCGCCGACTTACATTTAACTTGACATTACGTGTCAAGCTGGGGACGCAGACTCTCGACTAAAGTTATATTAAAATGATTTTATTTTGTACGTTTTAAAAAGTAGCAGATTTTTTAATTACTAAGTTTTTCAATTAAAATTACATTGGCAACCTCAAACAAAAGGTTTAAACAAAACAAGGTCGCCACTCAAATGTTGTTTGAATTATTCAAAAGGCGGTGAAATACCAATTCAAGTACGAGTTCACAAATATAAATCATATTATCTGATCTTTGAGTGAAGATGCTCCAGAGTGATATACTTCATCTATTTCGTAATGAAAGGAATATTCCTTTCGGCAAAATGGTGGATGAAAAGATGGCTCTACACATTATTTGTATACAAATAAAATCCTTCTGTGAAAACACCTAGCTGTAATCTTTTCAATCGTCTTCAATATAAAGTAAGTAAATGTAAACCAAGTTTTTCACCATTTGATATATTGAAGCGAAGGAAAAAGATACACGCTGAAATTTTAAGCATTTGGTTCCTGCAGCGGGGTGGTTCAACTAATGACTAGTGGCTCCTTGAGCTGTAGACCTCCCGATAAAATAAAATAATGTCGCCATGAAGTTTTCAAAACACACAGTGAAACTTTTACTATGGCGTAAACTCTGATATCGCAAGAAAAAATTAGAATTTTTGCTTGCGTGAACAAAAACACTTCGTCTTCGCAAATGTACAGAAGTAACAGCAGAATGAAGATTATTCCCTAATCACCACATTTAAAAAAAAGTCAACTCAAAACAAAAAACAAGTATTTTTTGTAGGTAGGAAACCTATAAACATTTTCAGCCAATTTGTTTTTTTTTCAGACATTCCCCATTAACACTATGCTAATGCATTTATCTTTCAATTACTATGTGTCCATAATAAATCGACAATCGAACACTCCGCTTGTATTTAAATAATTTGTTATATCATTTGTAATAAATCCTAAATTAAGTTCAAGTTTGACTATGCAAAAAAGATATGATAGTATAAATCGTATGTGTAATGTCACGAGTAATGTACACACCATAAAACTATGTTTTGAAAAGTACCTACCTAATAATGTACTTTAATAATCTTTCTTTTCCCCATCCCATTTACAAAATCCCCTTTTACAAAAAAGTTTAAACTTAAAAAGAGTAGACGTAAAATCTAAATACACGCCACCAAAATAAAAGGTACAAAAAATTGGGGAAAGAGGAATAATAAAACAAACGATTACTTTACACAAATGCAGGCCAATCCCGTGTATTGGGGGTTCGTCCGTGACGCGCATGTACGCACCCCTTTAGGTCATTTCTATTCAAGACTGGTCCGCAACCGACGGAGCCTAGCGTGGGTTGTGATAACAGAAAGTGGTAGCCCGACCAATGAACGGAATAATTATTTTGGGAGCTTATAAGAAGCCTGTTCACCCTTCTTTGAAAATAAAATCGAAAATAAGAATGATTTTCGTTTCCCTACGGCCGCCTACGAAACCAATGCTACGTAACCAAGCTACGTGTGAATAATTATTTTTCTTGCTACGAAACTATAGTTACGTACAAAGAAGACTTTTTTTCCTATACGTATAGACCGCCTACGGAGTCGATGCTACGTAACGTAACCATTTATTAGTTTCTCAAACTGATCTCAAATAGATCGTATAAAGATATTGTAAATATCTTAAAACTTAAAAAGTTTGTTTGTGGTGAATTATTTCCTATTGTATTTATATCCATTAATTAATTTCATGCCATTTGCATGCCTCTGTTTTGGGTCAAATAAGAGAAACTTTTTATACTATTGGAACATCAAATGTACGTACCATGTTTGTGGCAAATAAATAATTTCTATTTTATGTTGGGGTACTTATATAGCATTAAACCAATCAGCAGAATTCACCTTAGTGGAAATGCTACTACCTATCTATTTTATCACGACAAACTAGGTCAATAAGCTCTGTCAGACATTATTTGTTCGCAATTAAACACGCATATACAATTAGCCTGACAGCCGCAGTTTAGGTATTAGCGAATACACAAATTGGCACTACTGCATGTGAGGTGCCAATTTACTGTAAGTGACAGTCATAAAGTCGTTAATGTTTGTTGTGTGTGTAGGTAATGTAGAGGTATTGATAAAGAAAGCAGTGGTGTCTTTATTATGAGGTTTTATGATAATTTTCCAGTTCAAAACCGTTACCCCCTTTATTTATAACCAGTTTAGAAACTTTGTAAAGTGTTATAGATGTTTATTAAAACAAATAACAACAAACGCACAACATTAATATGTTGCTAAAAGTGCCATAGGTTAAGGCAATAAGTTCAACGGTTCTTGTTTGGTGAATAAACTGTTTATGATACCTACTTAGTAAAAGTTGTAAATTTTTAACGGCATCAGTTATTGCTTTGATGAGTGAGTGTAGGCAAAGAATGGGTTTTATCCATTATCCCCTGGCGTATCTTCATTGTTAATTTGTCACATAAAGTTCTCATACTTTTCATCCCTTTAAACAAGGGAAGTTTTCTGTGTTTCGAATCTTAGCTAAAGTCACAATATGGAAAACACTGATAAGCTTTTACTACAAAATTATTGTTTGGCACTCTCCAAACAATTTCCTATCGCATAAACGAAATAGTCGAAAAAATGACTTCCGAATGTATTTTTTGCATAGCAGCCGTGGGTGTCTATTGTTTTGCCAGCGGCAAGTGTCGCCGCCTGGCGGGTTGCCAGCGCGAATGCGGACCGTGAGCAATCCCCCTAATAACCGTGCATCGGTTAATCAACCCGATACGAAGGTTGGTTCTGATCTATGTGAGATGCGCTATGTAACGGATGAGTCATCAATTGCAATTGGTTTTCTAACATCATAAAACAATCGCTATAGGATCCAATATAAAGTAAATCGAAAAGATAATATCGTCCGATTATCGATATTCCTTTTTCATTGTTGACCCTCTATGCTCTGTTTACACACATAGAACTTTCAGTACGGTACTAATAGGGATAACTCTATTACGCACTAGTGTATAATATTATTACGCATGGTGTGTGTTATGGCCCTAAAAGTGATTTAATAAGGCTAACTTTAGGAGCAAGTGTGTTGAAAAAGAATTTTTCAATTTCGATAACATGATTAATATACATACAGAAAGGGTTTTATTGCATTTGTAAATTAAATATATTGATCGAGTCGAGTCCATAATTATTTGTACCTATGAATAAACAAGTACCTTCCTTAAAAATGAAGAAATGAGGATATAACATGTTATTACCAAATTCATGGTACACATTTTAATAAGATCAAATAAAGCTTAATAAAACGTAACAAGCGCGATTGTAGCGCGTGTCCGTTTTACATACCGATGCGCTGCTGGAATTTTTGGCGCTGCTTTAACGTCACGTTTCCGTAGCGTAACAGAGCTCGCGTGATCTCCCTACCAATTCTCGGCGCGAACCTTTAGGACTTCGACCAAGGAATGCTGACCCTGCCCAACAAATTGAACCCTTGAACGGCTAAAGCAAGCAGGGATCAAAATGAAATGGGCGGATAATTTTAAATGGTAATCGCCGACTATTTGGTGGTAGAAGTAATTGGAAACAAAAAACGACGCAGTCAGATGTAGACCTTTGCCCTGTTTATCAAAACTTACAAGCTACAAGTAAAATTTACATGAAAAATTTTACAAGTTCATGTAAATTATATCTTTTTCCAAATAATTTATGCAAGACTCTTGTAAAAATTTTCAGACGAAGAGTCGTCCTGAGCCGGACACCCTCAGAAATACTCAGTTTATTACAAGTTGTAATGTTTTTTACAAGTTTTGATTTTTTTAATCAACGAAATGACTAATATAAGAGTGAAAACACATTATTTAAATAAAGAAAAACATTTGTAGCGTTTAATTTAATGTGTTTTGATAAACGGATATGTGGAATGATTATTTACATAAGGAAAATGCTTGTTTTTAAAAAGTACAAGACTAAGTTTTGATAAACAGGGCACTGATATTGTTTTTTTAATTTAAATTTATCTCATAGAATTATAATTTGAAAGTTTTGTTAATTAATAGAATCAACATTTTATGTAAAACAAAGCTACAAGATTTTATTAAAAATAAGGCGCAAAACACTTAAAAAGGAGAAAATGACGTTTGCAAAGAAAAATAAATTAGCTCATTAATTTTTAACAACACCGAGTACCCCAAGGAAAATTATGTCGCAAGGGAAAATCTCGGCGTCAAATTACTCAGGTTCGCATCGCAACTCGCAATTCTCATCGGGTGACGTCACAAAATTAATGTACCCGATTCGGGGTGACAGACGCGAAACAAACAAACCTAAACCAATTGGTATTCATCTTTGTCTCCGATCGGGTGTCGCATTATAAATCGTAAGTAGATCCGTGCAAAGGCTCAAATTATAGAGCCTTTAGATGTAGTGACTATTTTGTAATCTGTGACTTCATTAAAGACAGCCTAGTTACGTCGTCAAGGTTCGTTGGCCGCAGGTTAAATAAGGAGCGCCCTCAGATATATAGGGTGTCCCAAAACTTTGCCACACGAAGGGAAAATAGATATCTTAATTATAAAAGGTAGAAAATTTTACTGAAAGATCAAAATGAAGTCTTCATTTTGATTTTAAAAATATTTGAAACTACATTCAAAGATTGAGAAAAAAAAACTTTGCTTTCGTATGGCAAAGTTTTTGGACAACCTGTATACTTAGTTTGATAAAACCCTGATGCAAAATGTAGCTAACCGGGTGATTTTAGTTAATGGCTGGCCATTTATTAGAGCGAAGGTCTTGGAATGCGGCCGCTGAAGTAAACTTAGGAATGATCAGTGTTGCAAGGTTGAGGCACATTCATTAATCTAAATTATCTTAAAGCCTGTTTTCCTTGTCTTATTTAGTACGTCTTTACAAGGCTTTTAAATAAAATTCCTTCATAACTTTTTATAAAAAAAATACTATTTAAATAAACACATCAATTGTATTTACTGTATATACAAGGTTATTTTTAGTATATACAATACGAAACCTGAAAACTGTTTGTTCAGAATCAGTAATAGAATCGATTGCATGTTATTATATTTCTTATATTATGTTATATTTTGACTAAATAATATTTACAAAACCACAATAACTAACGCACCACGACCTACTAAAATGTCTCGCGCACACAACACAAAAAGCTTGTAACTTCGTGAGTTTTTAAGGTTTCACAAATTTTTTAAACTGATTCTGAAAATGAAAATGTGTGACCCGTGTTTCGGCTTGTATATATGCTCGTATATACAAAAAATAATGTTGTATATTCTGGTTTTAGTAAAACAAAATAGTTATTTATTAATTATAGAAATCAACTGTACTTTATTGTTGCTAACGTTAACATTCATTTTTGCTACGTTAGCAATTTAGTTAATAAGATATTTGACAAATATTCCAATACAGATTAGTTATGAAACTCATTCTTCCTTTGTTTGATATGGCCTTATGCAATGAAAACGTTGAAATTTAATTGAATTCTCATATTTATTGACTATGCAAAAATCGTCAAAGGCGGTTCGTGAATGTTCATAACTTTGTCTAATTAGAACTCAAGGAAACAAAAGCTAGCGGAAAAATCTCTCGCTTATTTTTCTGTACAGTCATACAAACAGCAAAAAGTAAAAATGTTCGCAAGGGTTGGCACTAAAACATTCAAGCGTGAGCCTCCCCGCACACTCATTGTTTTTATTATAAGCAAGCGTACCGCGTTCTTTAGCCGTTAGAATTATGATAATGGTGCCTTTTGAGCGAATGCGATTGTGAAAAGGCACACGGTGAGCAAACCTTTTCGTGTTAGCGTTAATCAAAAAGGATTACTGAAGAATTGTGTCATTATTTAAAAATTGTGTTTTTTATAAATATTGATGTCTCACTGAAATGTGAAACTTAAAAGCTCAAGAGTAACATATTACGAAGGAATACCAACTCTTGAATTCTGCAAACTGTTTTTAAGAAAGTTAAATTATAATATTTATCGTCCTATTTCCCATATTAAAGAACTTACTAACATAAAGTATTTTGTAAATAGGTAAATAATAATAACTGTAAGAATAATTGGATTTCAGAGCTTACAGTACAAAATATTTGAAAGCTAAACGCCAATAAGTCACCAACTTTAAGCAATAACAGAAAGCAAATCGTGATGAACCACTTCATATATCCGTATTTCACAAATTAACGTATTCCCGTTAAATATTAACGTTTGCGGTTATCGCGAGTTAATTTACGAATGTTAACAGTTAAGCGAATGTCGAATTATAGCTAATTAACGGAGCTTTGTGGGTTGATAATATGTCTGAAAAAAATATTGAATGCAAGGACTAAAATCGATTATCTTTAATGCACCAAAATGTTTTACTTCCAAAAGCTTCTTCTGATATATACGTTTTTCAGTTTTTTCTCATTTAAGATTAATTGACATAATAACAATTATAACAGTTTACGGTTTTCTAAAGGTCGTTGTGTACAAAATTTTATCAAAATTATTGGGCCATATACTGGCTAAAATGAAAAGGTAATTTGTAGCCAGCAACAAAAAATTGATTTCTGTGTTTGGAACTAGCTATGGAATGTAACACAGAGCTACATAATGGTAAATTTGATTCCCATGTTATATTCAACGCCGAAAAGGAATAATATTTGTAGTAAGTATTTTTTTTTTTTTATTTTTTTTATAATATAATCTGATGCTCCCCGCTTTTTGGCAGGACCTTTTTTGCCATTTTTATTTTCTTTCTTTTCTTTTCTTATTTTCTTTAGCTTTAAGAGCTATTTGTCTTTATGAGTTACACTTTTTTTTTAATTCTAATTTTACAATGTTACTTACTTTCTAATACAGTCTTCTTCTTTGCTGGTTTTTTTTCTTACATTTTTATTTCTTATCTTAATGTCATTTATGTCACTTGTACCTTAATTTCTAGTACAGATTTACTTTACATTACCTTATATTACTTATTTCTATTTATTACTATGTCTGCTACTTTTTTGGCATACTCTATAAATAATATCCTTTCTTTTTTGCTATTTATTATTTCTCTTAGGGTTTCCCTGCTCAGTTTTGTGTCCAGTTTTTGTTGCAATGTTGTAGTAAGTATTGAAGCTTACTTGGTTGTGTATTAACGCTTATAAAAGTGTTTTAATTTACTTATACCACTTAGCTGAAAAGTAGTAAATCTGCTCAATATAATATAACATCCTAAGGGCCTTTTCACAACCAAAAAGCAAGTTTTGAGTACCTAGCTTACTATACAGATGATTTGTCAGTTGTGAAAATGAAAAATATGTCAAATGTCAAATTAAGCTACTGAGAACTTACTTTTTTATTGTGAACAGAACCTAATTGTAACTCGCTACCATCAGTGCTCCCTACTACTTCTTAAACGTGTCTTGCTCAGTACCTAGTGCATGTGCATCGGAAAATTTTACTTTTTAAGAGGAAAAAAGCTACTCTAGCTTATTGGGTAGGTAAATAAAATATTGTAAGACTTGCAGCCGAGGCACGCCCTTCTTAGAAGTCACTTTATATTCGTCTGACGTCGAAACATCTTCCGTCTCTTATTCAGAACAACCGACTTAAATCTAACACCAAAACAACACTCTTAGAAAATAAAATGGCATCATGTATGTAATGGAAAATCTGATAATAAATACGGCAGTAAGTAATTTTCCATATTAAACTGCACTTATGGCAAAAAGTTTAAATTATTCGATTTATGTTCTCGATATTAAATTGTTAAAATGTGTTACTGAGATTTCTGGTGGTTAAATAAATATCTTATACGTTTTCGGCTCCAAGCGTGAATACCCGCCATATTGGAATATGGAATCCGGCAAACTCGGTAGCGGCTTTTATTGCCGAGTTTTCCCGAACGAAAAGAGTTGCCGATATCTCTACCCTCTTGATAAATTGTGTTGTTTTCGCCAAGCTATGCGGTGTTTGTTACAGCGGTCATGGTTAGGTTTCTGAACGTAAGCTATTTGGGACATTTGGCGCGAAAACAGTTGAGCTTGGCGGCCATCTTTTATTTCCAGTCCATCTACCTATTGAAGTAGGTACCTAACCAAATAGATTAAAGCTATCGACTGCTTTATTTTTCTAATCCAAGTTTCGACAAAACAAGATACTTTAAATTTTTGTAATAGAAATCTTTTAAAATAAATTAATCATGCTAAGCAACTAAAACAAAAGTCTCATTATACGATGATTCTCCTTACTCGAAATTACAAAGATTTCAAAGGAAATATTGTGAAAAGCAAACATTTAAATGAAATCGGAACGCCATCTCAAGTTTTCGTTTTATTTGTTCGTCAAGTTTCCAGACAAAAAGGGCCGATCTATTATTACCAACGATCTTTAATTAAATACAGCTTGACATTTCAGAGAAGGAGGGCATGTTTAATTATAATCGAACACAAATATCATTGGGGCAACAGTGAGACGAGTGATTGCAGGTCGACTGAGCGAGTGAGAGGTGTGGGATAATTGTGATGGGGGACAAGGACGGGCTATGATCGTCCTCGTTTTGCAGCAATCAAAGCATTGTTGGGCGTAATGTCAGGCTGTGATAGATGTCGGGTTGTCAGACTGTCTGGAGACCTAGATGACTCAACATAGTTTTGAGTACATGAACACTTGCTCAGTTATGTTTTCGCTCTAATTATAATGGATTACGAGGTGCGTTTAGTTGATAGTTTAGCTTTCAGTTCAGAAGGTGGCATGTAACCAAAACATTTACAGTAATTAGATTATAATATTGATGTAAGTAGGTAAGTACTCAAGTACAAACTTTTTGTACTTGATAATACCCAAATAATTGGTTTGTTCTGTGAAACAAAAAACTGTAATTATAGGTAACTAGAATATTTTACAATAATTTGGTTCTTAAGGAATTTCAAAGTGTAACTTTGTAAGACGAAACTAATTCACGATATCTATTACCGGCTATCTAAAAATAATATGAGTAAGTAATAAGTATTTACCTACCGTTGTTGAATGATAGTTAACATGTAATAAAACTTTGATTTTGAATGTAAAGTAAAGACAAAGAAAAGCTTCAGACATAATACATTGTTTGCCGTGATTTTACTGAAAACCAACATTTCAAACACAGATTATTAAACATCAAACATCGCCGGATTCAGAGGATCTACGCCCCAAATAACGGAATAGCAATTTTTCTCTAATTGAACAAAATTGCTCGGAAAATCTAATTCAAATCTCGCTGCAATAATGAAACTCCGTTTTCATTCGAACGAAAAAGTGAAAAAAATATCTGCCTTCACGATTCATTGCTTTTGACGGGTCTGCATGGTGGTTAATTATTTTCTTGAATGAATTTCAGTCGAGCCAACCATGAGATTAAAACATTGGAACGCTGGAGATTTAGTTCCATCTTATTAAGTCACTTTCGTATCTCACGAAACTAAAATAAAGCACTTCATCTTTTGTTTATTTGTTGTGGGTTTCGTGTTTGTTGTCTTTTTAGTAAAGTTGTGCTAAAGGTGTTGTTCTACTTAAAAGTAGTTTCAAAAGTTTTGGAACTCGTATACCAAAAATATTGGCAAAGAATAAAATAGCATTGGTCACCAATCCAGGACTAAATCACCACAGTATGTCTGCCTTCTATATCTACCTTCTCAACCTTGAAATTTCAAATTTCGTCTACAAATCTAGAAACTGTTCAAATGAAACGTCAAGTAAGTAATTTGTTTATTTATTAATTTATTTATTAATCTTAAGGAAGACCAACAACTAGTAACAAACAGATAGCACTTTTAGTAACAGTAGGAAGTCATTTACAGGTCCTCGCATATATAGAACAGGCTGATCTACAAAAAGCGATACAAGCTTATAAAACAAATAAGACGTTATTTACTATTACACTAAAACAAAGTAATTTGTAATTACAAAAAAAAATTAAAAAATTCAAGTACACTGCACAAACATTAACAATATTATCTTTAAATCAGGTGTTTCTAAGCTATAATTATAGTCTAAGCAAGCTTGAAAGCACAAGAATACCAAAACCGCTCATGTAGCGAACAGAAACTGACACCCGATTGCACTAAACTTAAGGATCGCCTAAGTCTGTTCTTAACTATAACACGACCAAATTAAAACGGTGTCAAACTTAGCGGTCATGTAGCTGTCATTCGCCTATGAACTCGGTCGAGTTGTAGTTAAGAAAAGACTTAGGCGATTCTTAAGTTTAGTGCAATTGGGTGTAAGACTATCACTCAAAAAAAGTAAGACTAAACTAATAGGTAAGTGAGTAGGTACACACTGACCACAGACTTGCTCTATAATTAAATCTCTTTCCAAGTTCGAGCGGAACTAAAAAAAGTGTAGTAGTACTTACCAAGAAAGCGTCTTGAAAATTTAAGGGTTGCCAATACTAACAAATCAAATATATACGAACGTAAACGTTTTCAGTACTACTCTGCAGATCTATCAACGCACTGGTGCAACGAAGTTTTTTTCTTAAATTTATTGACTGATAGCAGCCACCCGCGACTTCGTCTGCGTGGAAAGTTTTTTGCTATCCCTCGGGAACAATACTTTTTTTCGGGATAAAAGGTAACCTATGTTCTTCTCTATAACCCTGACAATGTGTATGCAGAATTTCATGATGATCGGTTCAGTAGTTAAGACGTGAAAGCGTAACAAACAAACAAACGGACTTTCGCATTTATAATATTAGTAAGGAAGTAAGGATATCTAGTACCTACCACACCCTTTTAGTGGAATTCCTTCCGGTTCGATTTGCTTGAGGGATTAGATTTTATTGTAGTCTGAAATGGCACTGTATTCTTAAATAACAATAAAATGAAAAATTCTAATTAATATAGTCGACAGATAATTTTATATAAATTATTATGCTATATTTTTAAATTAAACCAGATGATAGTTCTACATATTATTCCGACTAAACAAGTAAATGACTAAATATAAAGTGAGATATTTTTTATACCTATCTAGCTCTGCAGCAACCCTGAACCAACACGTCATAACCCGCGCCCAGAGACAGTCGGCAACTCGACGAAGAATATATTAAAACTTTGTCAAAGCTGTACCTAAGTTCTATTTCCCCCACCCCAGGGGCTCTGGATCTTTGGAACTGACAAACGGAACCTGTCTGTCAGGGAACCAATTAATCAATTTACTAAATTCTCCTTTTATACCGATAAATATTCTGGTTGGGAAATTTTGCAATTAAAATTTTGATGCTGCCAAATATTGAATGGACGCTGATTTAAGATACAAGTCTTGTTATTAATCAAATAATTCATCAGCCAGAAATGTTATCGAAGCGTACTTGGAATTTATCAATAGTTTTCCATGCTTCCATTTATTTATATCTACTTGGAACTATATAGGATACCCGAAACTTGAAATTGGAATCTATCAGTTTATTCTATGCTTATGTCATCTCAAAATTATTCGGAATTTTAAAATTTTCATTTTAATCTAAACTATTAAAATCCTTTCGTATCTAGGGTACTCGATGCATCGATGATTCATTAAATATAATATTAATTTAAAAATATATTTTCATCATCATCCTAATTAATTGAATTTGATGTTTTAATTTACGTAACTTATCACTCCGTGGTATACCTTATTTAGGTACTCACGTCATTATATATGTATATGTAACCTTTGTAAACTTTTTTTTATTATAATCTAACTACGGATAAAAATATTGATCTCTTCAATCCCCCTTAATCTCCAAACCAAAGTCCCAAAATATGTATGCTTTAGGATTAATTGGTAGCCTCGACATCCGTCTTTATGACCGTAGCTGTAAAACTTTTATGTCCCCATATCCACCGAACAATAAAATCGAACGGTGCAAAACTGATCGAAAGGATCTTGCGTTTGTGTTATACAAACAGCAAGTTAAACTTTCATTATGAGAAATCGGACTATTCTGTAAAAAAGGTTTTTTTATATCCTTTTCCTTTTTTCGACGCGGTTAAAAACGAACCATCGTTTAATCCGATGATTCTCAAAGTGGTCTATATCTAGATAATTAATAAAAATACTAGAAAAAAATCGACTCACCCGTGGCACCTCAGACGGGATGCTAAGGGTGAGTCGATTTTTATTAATTAATATATTAATTATCTTACTATAAAAAAAATAGCATTGTGATTGCCCAAAATCTAAAAATTCAATAATGGTCTATATTTACCCCCGGGATGTATGGTTAACGAAAGAGAATGAATTTTTCGCATTTACAATTTTAGCGACACAGTTTGTACAGTAAAATATCCGTAGCCGTAGTGGCCGTAGCGGAGTGACGTAGCCTTATGGCTACGACACTCCACGTGCGTTCGATACTAGATATATCCAGGGGCTCAAGTCTGCTAATGTTTTCGTCATAATCGTAGTTCAATGGTGTGCTAATGGTAATGCTTTTTGACCCAGTTCTTGTTTCTTAAACCCAAAATCAAGACACAATATGTTTCCGTTTTGGGTTTAAGAAACACAATGTGTTTCAGTTTTGGGTTTAAGAAACAAGAACTGTGTCAAAAAGCATTACCATTCAAACACCATTGAACTACGATTTTGACGAAAACATTAGCAGACTTGACCCCCTGGTTACTTGGTGACCGCACTGGTGGGCGAGTCGCTAGGACACCTTGGTCTTATAGTCTTTGGTTGTAATTGTAATCCTCGCGCCTACGATACATTCTAGGTAGTCACCTGGATGTATCGAGGCACCTAGCTCGCAGTGGGGCCGATTGCGAATATTTGTTTTACTTAGTTTTATAATTCTAGACCCTAGACACTAATCTGTGTGAGCTGTCGGTGCGTAGGCGGCCTTAGACAGTCGACTTTGGTTCTACTATGATTTTACTTTGGACTAGAGAGTTGCATGTCTACATGCGTGCCTGCCGGGCAACTTGTAATAACTGAATATATGGTAGCGTTTTTATTTTATTAGATAGTAGTAGCAATTTATACCGAGTATATGGTAAAAGTGTTTAATTCATTATATCCTTCTGAAGCAGATAGTAGAAGAGAGAGAGATAGATTTAGAAGCCACCATCACTTAAAACCCTAATTTTTTTTCTAGTATTTCATGAGATGAAATTATTCAAAATGATATAAAAGGATTCCAATAACAAGATGTTACGCCGAAATGTTTCATCTTTCTAATTTAGAGTTATTTGTCTGGGTTTGTCTGGGTTTCTGCGAAAACAAAACGATATCTTGTTTGTTTTTCAAAGTAGTTTCGTATCGTAACAAGTACCTATACTGTTTTCATCTAATAACCTTCGTGTGAAAATAGTAGTATCGCACCTACTCTAAATTATTCAAGACGCGTTGTAACACGGTAATAATCGTTTTGTACATCCACCTAGCTAGTGCGTGGGAACATTAATGTTGAATTAATAATTGATAACTTATTTTACATCATTCTGAACGTTCTCAGTACTTTATGCACGTATGGTAATTCAGTAACTTAATTCTGTAAACTGTGCTGTGCTGATGGATAGGTATTTAATTTTTATATGTACATAAAAACATATTTGTTGTGATTTGCAATTTACAGAGTTTACAAGAAACGTGTTTAATCATTTGATTGAGCTATAATGACATCTGACTGATATGCCGCCAATATTGTTCCACTTTTGTATTGTCCTTGAATGTATTTATTATGGTGAACAAAAAAGTGTTAATTCATTCATTTATTCATTCATTGTGACTGTTTTATGGAGTGTCTGGGGTGTGCCGAGGTCTTACTTCATTTGTTTTCTTTATTTTTTGCTTCAGGCAGTTGTTAAGAGGGCTCTACACTCGCGCCGCGAACCGAGGCCGCGAATCACGGGCGTGGTTTGCGCATGAAAACGGTGCGAAAAATATAGCCCTCCAGACTCGCGCGTGAACCGCGGCCGCGAATCACGGCAACATTAGTTCGGCACACAAGTTCTTTGACGCGGACCAAAAAACTGCCACCGAATGGGGAACGCCGCGAAGCGGGAACGCGAAGCCGCGAGGCCCATACGCGAAGCCGCGAAACCCTCCACACTCGAGGTTCGCGGCCTTTGCGGGCTTTCGCGGCGCAAGTGTGGAGCCCTCTTTTAGAGTAGCTTTATTTTATGTGATACATGACGTCTGATGTCAACGTAAACATTCCTATACATTTCATAAGTTTACGTTTGAAAGAGACTACATTAGTACCTAGATTTCTTTATTTTGTGACGCTGACGTCAACGACGACGACGTTCGCGACGAAGCCAAAGCCTAACTATTTTCGACGGGCGCTTCCGTCAGAATAAAGACTTGTATTTTGTCGCTTTACTGTCCACATTCACTTATGACGTCATACTTGACAGTTGGTGAAGTCACCCTGTTCAGTCACTGGGCAGTCAATACACCCCTTCACGACCAATCACACAGTCGGTTAATTCTTAGGGGTAAATGAAGCGCATGCCTCTCAACAGTTAAGCAGAGTGCTTTCTTCCTAATTTATTAATGCATTTCTGTTCGTTATTGTTATGCCCTTGTTAAAGTCCCAGTTATGTCCTTGACTTTCAATTTGGCAAAGAGCGGGTCGTTGCATGACTATGATGGAAGAAACAATTACTCATGATTGAAAAATTAGCGCAATAACAGTATACCTAATTAACCTAAGTATAATAATAATTAAGTAACCTTATTTACTTCTCAAGCTTACGCGCTCACTAGACATAAAATAAATGTTTCATGTCTAAGTAACCTTGCCTAGGTGATTAGTATAAGTAATGAACTTTTGTAACAAAAGTTTTTAATAACGAACCTTTGTTATAAAAATTCTTTAATATCCTACCAGATCATTGAATTTTCGTAATTTAGGCATGCGGAGGCCGAATATTTTTCGTCATGGGGTATTTACATGTAGCGACTTGACGCCTTTAGTCAAACCTAATTTCAATGTGGTAGCGCTTCGATTTTACAAACGATTGTCGATAAAGAGAGCTAATTGACTAAAGTCACTTGCCAAGTTGACTGCCAAGTCGCTCAGTGTAAATACCCCATTAGATAAATCATCAAAAAATTGAATGATAATTATTTTTCACCTCTCCAGCACGAAAAGGGAGCTTTTGGCGTGTAAAAACTCGCAGCAAAATCGATTTTTGCTGCGAGCGTGAGGCAAAGTGCTTTTTTAATTTCTAATACCAACATTTAAAAGAACAAAGAAATAAAGTGACAAGGATGAGACTTGTAAAATTAATATGTGAGAAAAGGATAGATAGACTTTATGGTGTCATTACATGGGTTAAAAAGTAAAAAAGTAAAATGCACTGATATACCAAGTAGTTTTTAATAAGGATTGTTAAAAAAGAAGGTTGATAATTCGAAATAAAGAGTATGGACGAAATGAGGTCGCAAGTATGAAATAAATATAAAATAAGAAAAATTAATGAAATTTATGAATAAATTAGTGTTTTATGATCAAAAAATAAAAAAGATGGGATATTCATAAATAAGAGAAAAGCACAACGTAATAATGTAAAATAAAATGGCGGGAATCTACTTTATGAATAAAATTTTTCAGCATAGGTTTGATCGAACTATTTTTGTGATAAATTACAAAAAATGAGTGCGTCCAACGATGAAGACAGTTGTCTAACTCCAAAAGAATTGAGTGAACAAGTTTCTAATGCTGAAATTTAGCTTTTTACCAGGAAACTCACGTAAAAATTTTCTCGCTGGTAGAGGTGAAAAGTTGTAAGTTTTACACGAGACCAAAACTTTGTTCTGCCTCGTGACTTTAAATCACTCACTGTGCTCAGTAGTCTATATTAGAATCACTCGCTACGCTCGTGATTCAATTCTAGACTACTTCGCTAGTTCGTGATTTAAAGTCGGCGCACTCGCAGCACAAATTGATTTGTAGACGATTTTATAACGTGAATTTCTTCTGCCAATAAGTTTTGCGCTTCAGCGCTAGTTACAAATGTTTAATTACAGCAAAATAATTATTGCCGTAGAGACCTACGTTTGTTCTGAGGCGGGCGTCTGAGGCCTGACAATCAATTTTCACGGTTGATATTCCACTGAACTAATGACACGGCACTTTGAATAAAACAAATGTGGCGTGATGTTTTTTTGTTTTTGATATTTGCCAGACGTTCAATGTTAAATAAATAAAAAACGTGTCATAAGGTCATGTCATGACGCATGAATTAAAGAAAAAGTTGTCGGAATGAGTAGGAATGACTATCAGCAATTTTAATGTCCCCACTGCTGGGGCATAGGCTTTCCTTATGGGTGGATAAGGAGGTCGGGCCATAACCCACCACGCGGGCCTAATGCGGATTGGTGGGCGTTAACAACTGCAAATGCAGCTGGGGCCAACGGCTTAACGTGCCTTCCGAAGCACGGAGGAGTTCGAGATAATACAATTTAGGTCACCCATCCCATGACCGACCCTTGCGAACGTTGCTTAACCTCCGCAATCGCAGGGCCAGGCGCTAAACCACTGCGCCACTGAGCTCCCGAGTTGAGATGAGCAGGTATAGGCCAATATAATTGGAGTTTTTGATGAAAGTCGTATTAAGGTTCTTCTTTGTTCTTTTAATTGAAAGGTTAGGTGAAACAGGCGGACTCAAATTGAACCAATACAGCTAGATAGAGTATTGGCGATTATTCTCTGTCATATTCATACCTGTTCCATATACAGAATATACGGTGAAACCAAAGCTTAATCAAA
This sequence comes from Agriphila geniculea, assembly GCA_943789525.1. Classification (NCBI taxonomy): domain Eukaryota; kingdom Metazoa; phylum Arthropoda; class Insecta; order Lepidoptera; family Crambidae; genus Agriphila; species Agriphila geniculea. The sequence goes on along the minus strand of OX038883.1, from coordinate 16,940,316 downwards.
TAGCAAAATTTACATCCACGCAACATTCCGAGAAAACGTATGTGACATGTGACAGATAATACATTTCCCCCATCTCGCGCAACACCGAAGCAAACAATCATTACCATTGCGGGGTCAATCGACTGTCGACTTCGCAAATTGCCAGCAGACGGCGTACAAAGACCTCATCAGCCACATAGGACGCCTTCCGCTGATTATAACAAAATAAACAGACGCGACATCAAAGCACCATCATTTGTTTCATCTCACTCATTTCCTCCCCTCCCCGCCCTCTCCTGGAAAAAAACAAAAATGAAGGACGACCGCGAACGATAAACTTAACGGAGCCACATTACGATTCCAAGAACAAATACTCCTAGTAGATAGAGACTGTTCGAGCTTTCGAATCTACCAAAACAATGGCACGCAAAAAGAAAACGAACGGCCCGTTAAAACCCTCGTGACGTCACCTGAACGAATTAAGACTTCCGTCTCTTTTTAGCAACGTGGACCTCTGAGTCTCGCTCGCACGCAATTGACCCATTTTCGCAGGGTGTGCAATAATTTCACGAAGGGCGGACTGCGTAGCTATAGATTTCGACTTGCACATTCTTAGGGTCGCATTCGCATGGTCGGTCGAGTCGAGTTATACTATCAATTTGGGATCTTTGTAATCGTTATTGGCAATAACAGACAGTCCGGTCGCATACGGAATTGCGTATAATTTCTTTTGTTGTTTACCCAAATTCTGTTGTCGCAAACAAGATATTACTAGAGTCACATAGATAACCGATGTTATTACATCGCCGCCTAATCACAGTTGTTTGTTTAATCTCATTTTAGTTACTGCTTATAGTCTGGCAAAAGTTGGACGGCACAAATACTATCAACAAACCCTATTTCAACAACATTTCCTATTTAGGAATAAGCTCACCTAAATAGTAATAGCAAGTTTACCTAAATAGAAATAAGACAACTTTATAAATTACTAAAACAAAAGAAGCCTTCTGTCTGGACCTTGGACGAATAAGGTGGCACGAACAACATCTATCGAGGAAAAAACCGGTCAAGAGCGAGTCGGACTCGCGCACCGAGGGTTCCGTACAATCATAAATATATTTGGATATGTTATTTTAGGACAGTCTTTAAAAAAGTAGGATAAACGGCAGACAGGTGGAAGGGCGAACAGGCGGACAGTTAATTTACAAATGCTGCTTATGGTGACTGAAAAACGTTTCAGCCACTCCACATTGCAAAATGTTTATATTACTAGTCCATCAGCCATTTTAATGTCCCCACTGCTGGGGCACAGGCCTTCCTTATGGATGGACCTTATGGATAAGGAGGACGGGCCATAACCCACCACGCGGGCCCAATGCGGATTGGTGGGTGTTAACGACTGCAAATGCAGCCGGGACCAACGGCTTAACGTGCCTTCCGAAGCACGGAGGAGCTTGAGATAATAAATTTTTGGTCACCCATCTCATGACCGAACCTTGCGAACGTTGCTTAACCTCCGCAATCGCTGGTCCAGGCGCTAAACCACTGCGCCACCGAGCTCCTCGTTATTATTATATTACTATATTACTAAGTAGGAACTTATTATTCGTTTATTCGTACGGCAAATAGTAGATATATTATATTAGAACCAGCCACCAATTTATTATTGTAGTGTTAGGTTGCGCCATCTCTTGACCGATAGTGGAACTATTTTTGACCCTTAGGTTAGCATGCTTAGGACAGCGCCATCTGTTGACTGGTAGTGAAACTAAAAAAAATTGTTTGTTTTTTTAATTTCTAAAAAAGTGTGTTATATTGAGACATCGTTTTATTTTTCCTGTAATCTTTACATAAACTACTATCACATAGAATTATTTCAGATTTTTCTCTTTGCAAACTTCGGAGGTAAGGGGGGGGGAACGGTATTTTTTTTTACATTTTTCATCATAAGTCGAAAACTATGCGGCCTAAGAAAAAAGAAAAAATTGTTTTAAAATATGCAAACAGCGTTCTTTTATATGATACCCCACATGCCCTAGTCACCTCACTTAAAATTTTTAAGACCCCTTTTCAGTCCCTGTTGTAAAAAAAATATTAATTTTATTATTTATTTCTTATTTGCAAAATAGTTGGGCAAATGTCATCTTAAACTATTCCAAATTTCAAGTTGATACCATTAGTAGTTCTCGAGATATCCAGCTGTGACAGACAGACAGACAGACTGAGTCACACCATAAGGGTTCCTTTTTTACCATTTTGGTACGGAACTAGGGATTGCAAAATCCGGATTTTTTTCAAATCCGGATTTAAGAGTTTTCGTCACTTACAAATCCGGATTATCCGGATTTTTCGAAGTTTTAATCTATTATTTTCAATTTTTTTCTTTTACTCTTATGTCATGCTAAATGATAAGATAATAATAAGATTGAAGGCACGTGTTTTATTTAATGAGTTCGCAACGACTAAAAATAAAAAAATACAGTGTAGATGGTTTGTAATCTGTGTTTCTTAATCCATTGTAATACTTATTAAGTTATCACATGCATAGTCGGTCAGATCAAAAGCAATATTTGCGTAGTAATTAATAATTAAAATTAATGAAATAAATAAAAAACTATAGAGGTGCTGATATAGACAGCAACCACCATATGGCTGTCGCGGAATTGCGTCTCAAGGTCGCGGTAGCATGGTCAGCCGGAAGACCTGGCAAGCTTGGAAGAAGGTATGACGTATCTAAACCCAGTGACACGAACACCTGCAACGAGTTTAAAATCGTACTTCGTAATCGTTTCTCTTAACTCAGAACAGATGGCAACTCTCTAAATGAGGAGTGAAACCAAATTAAAGTGGCTTATACAGAAGCCAGCTCCATGGTTTTAGGGTACAAATCTCGCAACCTAGAAGACTGGATATCGACTTCAACTTGGGAGCTCATCAACAACAAAAGAGCGCTTCAATTAAAACTGCTAGAGTAGATCCACCCAAAGAATCACTCCGATTTTACATCAGACAGCAGTAATGGCAGACTCGCAAGTAAATAGATTTACTTGCGAGTCTGCCATTACTGCAATAGATTGCAGCACGCGAAAAAATAAGAGAATGTGGGCTGACGGTATTGCCGATGTTTCATTACATTATTATCAGGGTTAAAAATCAACACCCGAAAGACCCAAGAGATGAGATCTGGATCAGGAAACAGCGCACAGGATGTGTGGAACGCGTCCACAAATTCACATATCTCGGAAGTGTCATGTCAAACATAAATTATATATCGGGTCATTTTGAACTTACCATCCAAATTTTAAGGATGTGTCCAGTCCATAAAACTAAACAACTTTCTCTTAGAAACATGTGTCAAATTTCGCCAAAAAATTTTGATCATCCCATACTAAATTGATCACGTGATCTCTTTGATTTGTGTGGAAAGTCGATTTTTGTTTTACATATTTGACCATGTGTTCCTTAGAGAAAGTTGTTCAGTTTCATGGACTGAACACATCCTCAAAATTTGGATGGTGAATACAAAATGACCCTGTATATATTGAAGAAAAGTTGAGGACTCACATTAATTGTCATGTGTAAGATACGGATCGGTGCAGACGCAAAGTAAAAAAAATAGAGAACGCGTAACGCGGCCAAGCGCCGCTGTTTACATAGAGCCACGAGCGACAAACTTGTGGCAAATGAACTCCTGGCGTTCCTACAACAAAATCTGGACGTCATGGATGAGGTGAGCGCACTGCAAATTTGCTAGTCATACTTCAGTGAGGACGATGTAGCTACGGTAAATAAAACTATTGTACGAATCTCTCGGCAAGAGCAAGCAGATGGTGTCCCGGAGGCGTGAGGCGACACAGAATAGCCTGCAGGAGATCATCACCCTGTTCAAAGAAACCGACCCCGATGACATGCCGACGTTCGTGGCGAGGGACCTCAACAAGCTGCCTCCTGTCACCTTCGATCACGTCGATGTGACTTGCCTCCTGAAGGACATCGTGCCCCTAAAGGCGAGTTTGGCTGAAGTGATGCTGAAATTCCAAGCATCCAAAACGCTCGCCTGAGAGGCGTGCGCCCGTCAGCTGTCAACGGAATTTCGCTGCTGTTGCTGCCAACAACTCAAGGCCGCAGTCGCAGCAGACAGCTCTCGTCGAGCTCCTTCGCAGAATGTCGTTCGACCGGGACAAGATGAAGGCGGTTTCCTCGAGGTTCTGAACAAAAAGCTACAGCGTCAGCGTCGTCAGCGAACGTGGCAGAATCACCATGGCACCGCACCGACAGGGCCGAACTTCCTGCTCTGAGCTGCCATACCGACCACGGCCGTGTATCTGTCCGGCCTGCACCACACCAGACACCACCACTACGCAGGACGTGATAGAGTACATTAAGAAGAAAAGCAACTTTTGTTTGAGAGTTCAGCCTCTGGAGTCGCGCCATAATACCAATTTCAAAGCGTTGTGGTGCGTGGTGCGCCCAACAGCAAAGTTAGACGTTTTCATGAAGGAAGACTTCTGGCCGCAGGGCGTAGTGTACAGGTAGTTCGAAAGACAATCACTGCCCTGTGCCCCCGATTTGACACAGAAAATAGTGTCAAATTAATTCTGTACTAACATTGCTATTAATTTATTAACGGACAATATTGTTTTATATATTTTAATAGATGTTTAGTTTTTAAAATATATATCTATGGGCCATTGTTGCCTGATTATAAATAAATAAAATAAAAATAAATTAACTGTAGTCAAAATCCGAAAAAACCGGATTTGAATGTTAAAATCCGGATTTATCAGAAATTCGAAAATCCGGATTTTTCAGTCATTTTCTAATTTCGAAGTATCCGGATTGCAATCCCTATACGGAACCCTAAAAACGCGCGTCAAAAAATTTGATAGAGTCATTTTGTATGGGAAATTTGTACAGCGACATCTACTGCTGAAAAGCGAAATGAGATTTCCTATAGACAAATCCTCTATCTAGTACTTTCACGCGCGTTTTTCTCTCGATAAAGTAGCAGAATATTTGTATGTCAAATGAGAATAGGATGCGCCATATCGACATCCTATAACAATAAAGATAAGAAAATTATTACTCAATTAGTTTTGCGACAAGTATTATTAGAATATCATAAATTATTGTTATTATACTCTCTTTGATAATATCGGGTATGTCGAATAAATTATACCAAATGGTTTTGGAAAAGAGCTCTAGACTAGATAGGATACCTTGCAGTAATTCATTATTTTTACGTCTATTTCGTGCTATTTTTCAATATGGTAACTGGTAAGTGACCTAAAATCTTCATACTGAAACATTTTTGTAAACAATTTCACTCATCATTGTTTTACAAATCTACGTTTTATTATCATCACGTAATATTAACTTCACCATAACCGAAGCCAAAAAAGAAATAAAAACAAATATGACACGAAGTATTCTTCTAACAAGTGGGACACGGACGTGCGACCGACCCAAATCTATTTTGCTGTACAAATAAAATTCTATAATAAGCGTCCTCTATTGGCTTAGAGGGACTCACTGTCTCTCCCCTAACTAAACCATAGAACGTGACTTGCACCCATAGGCTTATGTTACTAACATAAAATACGCGAACATAGACAGCTGTGGAGTAGGGCAAACAATAACGCAAAGTTACTTTTTGTCGTAATAAAATGCAACTTAAATTACTGCAGCAGTGGAGGAACTATTTTGAAATAAGCTGTAAGTATTAGGAGCTATTTATCTGAAAAAGTCTTGAAAAAGTAGAAATAATTACGTTTTCAAAAAAATATACGAGTACACACATCAACTTTGTCTAGGGATACCAGGTGCTATTTTCATACAAACGAGGTAACTTTGAAGCCTTGGTTTCCTGCCAAGGATGTACTGTGTTGTGATCTGATGACGGCTATCCAGGGAGTGAATGGAGGAGATTCAGATCGCAATACACACCCAACTGATCTGACCAGCATTCTAAAAACGTAATGGACATGTTTAAAAAAACCGCGAAAATAGCATGAAAATGTATGGAATTTAATCTTTTAAAATGCTGATCAGATCAATTGGGTGTGTAAAGCGATCTGAATCTACTCCATTCAGTCCCTGGATGGCCATCATCAGATCACAACACGGTACATCCCTAGCAGTAAACCAAGGCTTCAAAGATACCTCGTTTGTATGAAAATAGCACCTGTATCCCTAGACAAAGTTGATGTGTATATGTTATTGATATACCTTTTATGAAGAAAAATTAGTAGTATTAAATTTTAAATTCAATTATTTCAGTTACTTACATATTATTTTTTTTCAAAACACCTTTTAAGCTGATTTTTAAGACTGTAACCCAATTATCTCGAAAGTTAATCGACCTAATCAATATTATTATCGTGATAGTAAAAATAATGAATAGTATCATACTTGTATATTTTAAAAGTTGAAAATAAGGTTTAAAAATCACGAAAAACCTCAAATTTCAGAGATCGCTGGCAACGCGACGTGGTGTAACTACCACGCTGAGCACGCGCTGATTAAATTATCTTCCAACGTTATAAAGCTGCTAATTCTGACCTATTTAATAGCCTTTAATTACATAACACAGATATAGTGGAACTATTCAAAAATTTCTAAATAGTTTATTAATAGAGCAGTGACTGAGAGCATTAAAGGGGAAAAAAATTTTACTTTGAAAAACTGAATAGAACCTGCAACACTTAATTGAATGACTGTGGTTTTAATCTAAAACTACTCGAGTGCAATTAACAACAAAGGCGTATCTGCTTCTAGTGCCGACGATTTAACTCGTCCACCGGCCATTATAAAGTTGGAATTCACTGGACTGCCAACAAAGGAATAATAAATTGGAACAGAGACGAAACTTACTGGAATCGCTCTGTGATTAGGGGAGACTGGGACAAACCTCTGCGTAGGATTCACCAGTGGCGAAAAGCTCGATCGCTTAATTAACCACACATTTTGACTGGTGCTACGCACTTATGGCGGGTATACGGCCCGTCGAAGTTAATCAGCTCCTTGGAAGAAAATTATTAGCAGAATTTCACTTTATATCCAGCTTCCTGCCAAATTCTATGTTTCTAGGTCAATGGAAAATCCCATAGGTTTTTATTTGTTAAGAGTAACATGATAATAGCCGTATCATATGTTTGAATTGGCTTGAGAACTTGTTTTTTCTACAATTCCAAGACCCAAACCGTATATTTTGATATTAATTTCAATCATACGTCTATGAGTCCTTGAAAAATGACCTGATTGACAAAGAGTTGGACAACCATGTGATCCTATAAAGATTTCTTCCTTTCTTCCTTTTGCGACACCCATCCAAGGTCGTGTACCTCGCTATATCACAGATACGCTACGCTACGTCACTGATATTCCATCAGTCGATGATAAGTATAAGCTTAAATCCTCTCTAGTAGAATAGAAGAACAATGTATGGGAATGTTAATATAAGCTAACGCTCAGCTTCTGTCAATCCTATACATTGTCTTTCTATTCTATTTACTAGCGTTAATTTTAGTAGAATGGTCATTTGAGTAGGCCCAGACCTACTAGCCAAAATAACATTTGCAAATCGTCGCTATCGCTTCGCTCCTTAAAAATATATGGATTTGACGTATTAAAATTCGATGGTCAACGAAACCTTATGCCAATCCCATACATGTTTCGCAAGTGAAGCGATAACGAAGATTTGCAAAGGTAAAGTGTGTCTGCTCAGGAAATCCATTTATGGTTTGAAGCAGGCAGCTCGAGTCTGGAATATTAAATTGCATCAAACCCTATCAGCTATAGGCTTTGCACGAACATCTGCGGAATCATGTGTTTACATAAAAAAGTTTGGTAAAGAAACTATAATTCTTGCTGTCTATGTTGACGATCTCATTGTTTTTTACAAAGAGAGTAGTTCATTGTTACTTTGGCTAGGGGGTCATGTCTCTGTTCGACTTAACTGTTGCGTACAAACGCTAGCTAACACGGCGATCATTCCGCGACCACAGGGCGAGCGGAGTGTGCCATCGACGTGCATGATTTACAAATGCGGATAACACGGAATTAGGACCGCAACACGTACCAATTCACTCCACTGCTCTAATATATGTGAGCTTTACGTTACCCGTAATTTGTAACACAACTACATATCTACTCGTAATGATCCAACTTTTGGATGGTGGTAACTAATGTGTTCTCTTAAACAGGATCTAAAAACCAACTGTATGTTATTTCATAGAAACTCCAAAACTGATTCATAATTTTTACCCAATCTTTTAAATCATACCGCATCGTCCACCGCTTTTATGTGAAATTTCAATCAAAATAACAATATAATTGAAACTAGTTACTTTTCTTTAAAATACACTTTAAGTAATGCGATTTTAGGAATAGTAAAGCATCTTCTAAAAAATTTTTTTTCAGATGTTACAATTAAAATATAAAATACAATTAGATTTTTTGTTTTCTAGAGTTGAGGTAGCACAGAGGGCACGTAATGTTAGATTTCTATACAGAGTTGGAGTTTAAAATTAAATAGATTTACCACTTTGAAAGAGCACAAAAGTATAAGTATCTGTATGAACTTCAAACCTTTGTTTGATTGTTATACTTGTTCATTTTTATGTCTTTCGTTCTTAAAGTTTATACAAAAATCGGTCGTTGTTCTTCATTACCACAGTATAGTAAATAGTCTGCAGTAGGAGCGGTGGCATGATTAATTCTTGATACCGCGGTAATTTATCACGTGATTACAAAGACCGATCATTATTACTCTGGAGGCTTATCTCTCACCGCCTACATCTACAACTGGGTCAATCCGAGGCTTAATGATGGATTTGCATAGTTAGTATACATCTGTGAACCTTAGTTTGGGTTGAAAATTTGAAACTTTAAATGGAACCTACTACGTGGCGAAAAATTTGAACAACAATCTTTAAAACAACTACTATACTCTCCAAGTGTCTGAAAATAAGTTCTTTGTGACACTTACCTACTATAACCCTTCATCTGTAAGTTGCTTAGAGCAACGCCGGCTTCCTTACTTAGAGCAACGCCGGCTTCCTTACTTAGAGCAACGCCGGCTTCCTTACTTAGAGCAACGCCGGCTTCCTTACTTAGAGCAACGCCGGCTTCCTTACTTAGAGCAACGCCGGCTTCCTTACTTAGAGCAACGCCGGCTTCCTTACTTAGAGCAACGCCGGCTTCCTTACTTAGAGCAACGCCGGCTTCCTTACTTAGAGCAACGCCAGTTTCCTTATTTAGAGCAACGCCGGCTTCCTTACTTAGAGCAACGCCAGTTTCCTTATTTAGAGCAACGACGGCTTCCTTACAGCAGCCGGCGTTGCTCTAAGGTAAGTTGCAACCCTTGGCAAGAGTGGAATATTTTCCGTCTTCAGTAAATGTTTGAAATGTCTAAAAGCAAAATAATCCTAAATACTTATATGTCTTAGAAGCCTATTTCAAAGTAAGAGTCACTCAAAAATGTCTAGATATTATATTATAGTGTGTTCAGACGACCTTACCTAAATATCTCAAAGATTGAGTGATCTATTTGAGCATAAAGCTACCATCTTACGTATATACTAAGAGCTGGCCCCAGAAATAGGTGGATAATTTACAGAGCTACGAAATCCTTCTAGTTAGTTTGCCATACTATCATTATTCCTGACTAGTCCAGTAGTAGGTACAATTTTGACAAAAAACAATTTTTTTCGTCAACATAATCTCCTTCAAGCGTGATACAAGTATTCCGACGTTTTTCCCGCAGATGCACGTCCCAAAAATGCCTAGATATGTATATCTAATGTAAAAGTTGTTCAGTTTGATGGTCCCTATCTACCATATTCGGCATTAGGGGTATTTTTGTAACACGTTACAACGTGTTACAAAAATACCGAATATGGTAGATAGGGACCATCAAACTGAACAACTTTTACTATGAGACCAACTCTGAATTCGTAAAAAAAATCAGCTGTTTCATACATTTTCATATTTTCATTATTAATTCTTGTATGAAACAGCTGATTTTTTTTCGCGATTTCAGAGTTTGTCCCATAGTAAAACTTGTTCAGTTTGATGGTCCCTATCTACCATATTCGGCATTAGAGGTATTATTGTAACACGTTGTATAGTATGTTTGTACAATGTACGTACAGTTACATAGAGATTATGACAACTGTAGTGATTTTATCGACGTCATTCGGACACTGCTGTTACCAGGCTGTTACATCATGAGGAAATGAGAATAAATTACTTATAAAATGAATCACTTAATTATGCAACCTGAGTATTATAATCATAATCAATAACCCGTAGGTATTTCCTCCCGCTTTATTAAAAATAATAACTCGGCGTTACCGCTTCTAAGCGCATTTAATGCGCTTATAACGGAGATAGTAGATGATGTGTAGCATACACTCGCAGGCGCGGTCTGTTGTACGCGTTACATTGCGTGGTAATGTATGCAATGTTTTTTTAACACCAAAAATTAAAATCGTTTCCCAGCAATAATTTTGAACAGAAATGGTCCTGATGATGGGCAGAATACGTAGACCTCGGCTTCGTTGAGAGTCTTGTTACACCCGGTATTACATCACTCGATAAGTTCGTAGGATGACTAATAAAAAAACAACTTTTTGACAAAAATCTATTTTATTCGTCAACATAATCTCCTTTAAGAGCGATACAAGTATTCCGATGTTTTTCCAATAAATCTATGCCTATCTTGTAAAACGACATGTCCAACCCATCAAAATACGCTTCAGTTTCAGAGATGACCTCCTCGTCGGAGCCAATTTTCTTTCCGGCGAGCTGTTTTTTGAGGTTTACGAACATGTTTTAGTCGCTGGGGCTAAATCTGGAGAGTAAGAAAGGTAAGAAATGCACTTTGGATTACTTCTACACTACATCCTCCGATGTAGAAGTAATCCAAAGTGCATTTCTTCTAATTTTGTCATTGTAGCAATCGATTAATACGCGATTACTCCATTGTTTTAAAGGTAATAAAAGTACCTTTTTTAAATTAGCCGTGATTTGAAAATTGTAGGCGGAAATTAATGAAGTTTTGACAGATAGCGTTGTAAGGTTGGCACTGTTAAAAAAAAAATCTATTTAAATGTTCCGCCCGCGATTTGTTATCCTAACGAACTTATTGAGTGATGGTTTAGTAAATGTTTTGCTCAATGATGATAACAGCTGAATTGATTAAAATAAACTATATGGCACAAACCACAGAACAAAGAAAAAAATTTTTACCTATGTTCTGTGGCACAAACGCACAATGACCTTTTCAATAAGGATTTGTTTTTGTTGTTGTTTTTACCAAAATTCCGGTGTTACTTTCAACACATATACAACTTAAGTAAGAGGGACCTAGTTCTAGTATAGCGTTAAACCCAAAGGGCGAATCGTCTATTCAAATTTGAATGATAACACGAACCCTAAACTAAGAAATATATTTTCATAAGACGTAAGTGACGATTTCGATTAAGTATCGATAATTTTAAATTTTAAAGTTACCAAATTCTATATAACCATATACAACGTGTAAAGTACAAAATAACCCCTAATGCCGAATATGGTATATAGGGACCATCAAACTGAACAACTTTTACTATGGGACTTACTCTGAAATAGCGAAAAAAAAATCAGCTGTTTCAGACATTTTTATATTTTCGTTATTAATTTTTGTATGAAACAGCTTTGTCTTTCGCGATTTCAGAGTTACTATCGTAAAAGTTCTATTTTTTTATTTAAATGTGTGTGTCAGTCAATAAAAGTCTTTCACTCGCATATTGCTGACGTCAATTCTTGAGTCGACTGACACTAAAATAATAGACCGAACTCCCGTTACATGAAACCTTACCTCACAAGCTGGAAGATCAGAAATGTGTTGCAGCAATAGATATTACTTAGGAACACTGGATTTTAGTGGGTTGTCATCGCATATCCTGGAAGAACATATTTTTTTTTTTTTTCGTTTTCGTACCGCAATTTTGACAGAAAATTAGATCATGAGGTGGAAAATTTCATGCAACGGGAGTTTGGTCTATAACGTGCAATCTCAGTGCGTCATTTTAGCGAGGAAGACCTGACTAAAAATAATAAATGGGGAATTTTAATTGTCATTCCTCTTTATAAATACAGGAATAAGGACTTTCTTTGATCAACGTCATTGACGCTGATTCATTAAAGTCAGCTTCTAAGGTAATTTCCTGAAATTCCCATAAACTAAATCGATACTTGTTTTAAGTTTATAGAAAATGAGAAATGTTAGCTTTGGAAATATTCGTGCATTCAATCTCATAAAACGACGCAAATATTTATAATAAAAGATTTTTTTTTTCGCAAAATTTTTGATGCACTATCTTCGATCATGATCGAAATGTAGTATTATTGTTTGCAAAAATAATAGGTACAAAATTCCATGTTTTATTAAAATTATTCATCTAATAAATAATATGACAAGCCTTTCAGAAAAGCGTTTTCTTGAGACGAGCTACATTTTCACAGATTACGTCTTAATACTGCGTCAATCATTCGTTCACCGTGATGCGTGATTGAATTACAAACGTCAATAAATGAAATTTCATGTTTATAAGACAAAGAAAATCATCTTTATTTTATAATAAATGGTAAAATTGAGATAAACTTGACGTATACGATAGAAGTATAAAATGTTTGTTATGATTCTTTTGAGTACAATTACGCGAATTATAACTTTCCTTGTGATTTTCGGACATAGGTATAACTATCTCATTTACATTAGAAATCGTTTCACAGCATTATTTTCTTTCGAAAAATTCTAATATCTTTGTGTCTTTCCGTTTAATCGGACTCGTCATCATAATAAATACACTGCAGAGTAGAATAAAAAAAATATTATTGCAGTTTTAGGTCATCGCCATCTCTTAACCGATAGTGGAAATAATGTTAACTTTTTGGAAATTTGATATTTTTTAAAAAAGTGTGCTATATTTAGACATCGTTTTATTGTTCCTGTAATTTTTATATAAACTGCTATCACATAGAATTATTTCAGATTTTTCTCTTTGCAAACTTCGGAGATAATGGGGGGAACGGTATTTCTTTTACACTTTTCATCATAAGTCGAAAACTATGCGGCCTAAAAAAAATTATTGAAAACGTGCAAATGGCGCTCTTTCATATGATACCCCACATGTCCTAGTGGCCCCACTTAAAAATTTTAAGACCCCTTTTCAGTCCCTGTTATCAAAAAGGTATTTATTTTTTTATTTCTTTCTTATTTGCAAAATAGTTGGGCAAATGTCATCTTAAACTATTCCAAATTTCAAATTGATACCATTAATAGTTCTCGAGATATCCAGCTGTGACAGACAGACAGACCGAGTCACACCATAAGGGTTCCTTTTTTACCATTTTGGTACGGAACCCTAAAAAGGGCACAGTAGCTGATTATACACGGTAAAATTTTAACCATTTGGTTCCCGCAGTGGGGTGACTCCACTCATGATTACAAGCAACTTTTACTATGGGGCCAAATCTGACTACGCGAAAAAAAATCAGCTGTTCCATACAAAAGCGCAATACCTACTCGACTCTAATGTATGGAGCAGTAGGTTTTCTTTTCCCGATATCAGAGTTGGTCCCATAGTAAAAGTTGCTTCTTATCATGAGTGAGAGAACCACCTCACTGCGGGAACCAAATGATTATAATTTCACGCTGTAGATTTCACAAAATCGGTAGACGAGAATTTATGAAAACCTTAAAAGTGGTCAAAAGTGATAACCAAAAATACTTACATTCATTTTCGTTGAGATCACTTCACATGTATATGAAATATACCCAATAATCGCATTTTATGCCGATCATAAATATTACACGTTTACGATTTTATGATATTAAATGCGTAACGAGACTGCGCTAAAAGTTGCGGTGTGCTTTACACTTTTTACGACCCATATAGAAATACACCCGGTTGCGCTCTCATCTGGATTAGTCGTAAAAATGGATTAGTAATTTTTTGTGGATTGTTAAAGTCTATTAGGAGATATTAAGAATGCAGTAAACTCGTAGGAGTTTACTGCATTCAAATGCTTATATCGAGTGTAATCAAGGACGTATTTACCTTTGGGTCCAAGGGGGCCATGGCACAGGGCGTCAGGCTGCGAGGGGCAGCGTCAACCACCTCTATGCTGTTTTTGTTGCCCCATAGCATAGGTCACGTGATAGGTTAGAAGTCGTGGTTATTTTTTTTAACAGACCACAAAAATCTTTGTTTCACAGATTATCACTCTAAAGAATGTGTTTTTCATACTTTTCAATACAAAAAAACATTCTGTACCTAATTTAACAACCAGATTTGATCGAATTGCGTTTCGGTGTTTGACTGTCCAAGTTAGTCTCTCCTAGGTTTGGCTATAAATGCGTTAGTCAAAGGCCGAAACACGCTATTAGTTTTGGACTTTGACTAAGCCTTCTTGTCAAACCTGAGGTTTGACTAGGCAAACCTAGGAGCGCCTGGAATTCGGGGTTTGACTATAACATAAACACTAATTAGTACGAACTCGTTATACCATCTTACCTTACATGTAACGGGTGGCGCAAAAGTACTGGCACTAAAGAAAATACTTTTATTTTTTTTATATGACATTTTCTGTCATTCTGTTGTTGAAAATTGTGTAGTGAACAAATATAAAATACACTGAAAATAAACATGGACCGTTTTACTCCCCAAGAACGTGGAATAATTGTGTCAATGTTCTTACGGAATAATTCATCAGTGATAAGAACACAACGTGAATTTCGTCGACGATTTCCCCACCGTCCGGCACCGATTGGTCGCACAATTCGACGCTTTGCCACACGCCTTGAAGCAACTGGCTCAACATTGGATAGACCTAAGTCTGGGAGACTCTCGCAGCTCTAAAAGAAAACATTCGTCAAGAAATAACGAACATATCGCAGGAAGTGTTACGGCAAGTTATGCAAAATGTCATAAATAGGGCTCAAATGTGTATCAACTCTGGAGGTCACCATTTAAAAGACATCATCTTTAAATCCTAATGGTACGAAATTTAATGGCACAAATATACATTTAAAAAAACCTAAATCTAGTTTTCTAATTTAGAAAAAATGTTATAGCTGAACCAAATAGGGTCTTTACTTTTGCGCCACCCGTTACTTACGCAGACGTTTCAGTTCATAAAAACAACAATTTCAGAGGGCCTATTACAAAAAGGAATCACGATAGTCGGACACAATTCGTCGTTCAATTTAGGTACTCGATATTGAACCTTATTCGTGAGTCGGACAAACATCGTACGCTTATCACGATGCTTTTTTAACCGACTTCAAAAAAAGGAGGAGGTTCTCAATTCGTCGGAATCTTTTTTTTTTTTTTTTTATGTATGTTACTCGATTACTCGAAGACGGCTGGACCGATTTGAAAAAATCTTTTTTTGTTTGAAAGTATATACTTTCAAGTTAGTCCCAATGTCATGAAATCAGGATCTGATAATGGGATCTTGGAGAAATCGAGGGAACTCTTCAAATATTATAGGCACATCTATAGCGATTTTAGTATTTTCTTAAGTAACTTGTGCATTTGCTTACGAAAAGTACCATTTTGGTGAAGTAGAACTGATGATGAAGACCAGCATAGATGATCATCGGAACTATTCAATACTAAGTAGTTCACTGGTACGATACGATTACTTTCATATGGTTGCTAGGCTATTTATGCTCATCATAATTCGTATGGTGAAGTGGAGCTGATAGTGAAGTACCAGGAGAACTCCTCAACAATAAACGCCCCTGTGTCGGGAAAAGCAGTACTATGTAAAAGGTGATGAGCCGTTGACATAAGGCTATTGTAACTTAGATAATATCATCACCAAATATACTTATCACAAAAAAGTTTAAAATAAAAAAGTTTTTAATAAAAACAAAACCTCCTTCAAAAACCTTGAAAATAATCTAACAAAAAACAGTTTCAAAAATAAATTAATGGCTCTAAAACGCAAGAAATAAAATATTGAAATCTGTATAATAACTAACTCGAAAGTTTGTATGCATATCTTATATTAAACAACGTCTTATGAAGTCGGGTGGGGTTTAAACCCATGATTAAAGTTTAGATAAAAAATATCGTTCGTCCCCCCCCCCCACCCGACTTAAAAGGCGTTGTTTAATATAAGATATGCATACAAACTTTCGAGTTAGTTATTATACAGATTTCAATATTTTATTTCTTGCGTTTTAGAGCCATTAATTTATTTTTGAAACTGTTTTTTGTTAGATTATTTTCAAGGTTTTTGAAGGAGGTTTTGTTTTTATTAAAAACTTTTTGTAATAGGCCCTCAGTTCCTCAGTAATTGAAATTAGAAAAAAAAAGGTTTTCATCTCCATCTTCTTAAAAAAGTTGCGTTCGAGCGAGCGCGAAGCGTCTTCGTTTCAGCTTAGGCAAAAATACTTTCGCATGTCTGTCTGGTTGTCCGTCTGTTCTCCACTACAGCATTTCGCAACTGGTTGTCGTGAAATTTTGTGAACAGGTAATTATATATTTTTTAATAGATTCAGTTTTTCGAAACATTTCGAAAAAAATAAACATATTTCTGCCGTTTTTGAAAAAATGTCACAGGGTACTTCTTCAGAGACAAAATTTTCGACGTCTATGTGTATATTTCTGTAACCAACTAACAAAACGGCCTGTATTTTTTTATTTGTACAGTTTAGCTTTATCCCTAACTGGAACAAATGATATTTTTCAAATAATTGCAATTTAGGTATAAAATAAAAATATTTGAAGTTTGTTCTCCTGATTCATATGATGCGTCCGTTTGCCATTTTCCGCAAAAAAAATGGTCGATGTCGCATTTTCCCTATGATACATCAGTATAAATTATAATCTCATCGAAAGGAAATGAATTGTCCTCTTACAAAAAAAAATAGGCATTCATAACTACCTTAGTGTATTTATAAATAAATAAATAAGAAGTGTCCGGCGTATAATACTGATTAATGTGGCGTAAGCTTCACTTGACCGTGCTTGGTCGGGTAATAATAATGGGAGTCTGGCTTCCCGTGCGGGGGGAAGCCAGTTGTGCAACGGAAGACCTGGAAGGTGTACGTAGGGCTGGTTGGCTTAGATCCTGGTGTTACGAAGGTAAATATCTGATTCATCTGTGCTTGGTTCAGGTGGCATTCTGATTACAATGCCTACTTTATAAAATTTATTTTATTGTTTTACAACTTCAATTTACCTTTCGTGTGATGCTTTTGAGTTAGAGATTCATATAGAAAAATGGCAATACTGAAGTCTAAATGTATGATGAGTTAAGCAAGATTGTAAGCAAAAGCCTGATTTATCTGTGCCTGATTCATATGGTCAAAACATCATATGAATCATAAAATAAATTAGTTCTAGCCCCTTACAGCACAAAAAGAGCGTTTTTAACCGTGTATAAGTCAGAAGTTTTTATCTTATTTATTAATTCACTTAGCTATAACTTTTTAAATAATTTAAAAATCGCAGGAGTATAAACTTGTTCTACGTACTTATTTACTAATTTATAATACGTTTGATATGTCCTAGTCTTAGTTAAGAATTAATAATGAATAGTTAGAATTATCAATATCAGTCTATTCATTAGTAACAATAATGTAATTAAACTAAGATCGGTATTTATTAAATGGCATTTTTGACACTAATCAATTAATCATCCTTTATTATTTTACCAATTTATTCTCTCTATAATTTCTGTTATTTTAATATTGCAGACATTGCAATTCACAACAATGCCACAAACCGAAAATAAAAATAAGAAGAAAAAGAAACTCGAAGAACGCAGAAATGTTGTACAAGAATTATTGTTTGTTCCGTGATATGATCACTGATAATTGTTTTGATAAAAACAGATTATTGTAGTTGTTAAAATATTATTATTTTCTTAATATAGAGCCCATCTACATAAAGTTTTTAATTTTGATTTCTGTTCCTGATAAATCTGTAACAAATTCTGATTCATATGGGCACAAAATATTTGAACGTCGATATCTTGAAAACTACTTTATAAAAACGAGTCCCTCATTCAAATATATGTTCTTTGATACCACCTATTTTCATATGAACATGTGTTACAGAGCTGAAAGTGAAATTAAATTTTGGCCAGATGAATCAGTCGAAAAATGAAATTTCGAAGAAATACCCCACAACAGCGAGGTCTACTGCAACTAGTTCATCAGTATTCAGTAGAAAAAATACTGAGTACCTACCTATTTTTTTATTATTTTGTAAAACAATAAGCTATAGCTTGGTATAAGTATGTACGTAAATTCACCTCTTGTATAGCAGGCAAAAGTAAATAAATTTAAGGCCAAACAAATGTTAAACTCCTGCCAGCACAGCGCAGAATAGTAAGTAGCGATAAATTTTGTGTTTTTAATCAAGATTAATTCTGTGCATTTCATATAAAGCAACCCCATTTATTCAGCTCGCGACCCATTTTTTCGAGGATGCAAATCGTGGCATCCGGTTTGTCGTGCGACTTCTTAGTGTATTTTTTTTTCCTGTTTTGTCTTGCATTCAAATGTAGTACACAGTTGTAGCATACATTATCTGATCTCATTAAGTTTTTTGCTATCCAATTTTGGTACAACTGCAGTAATGTATGTAAAAGATAAAACAAAATTAAGTAAGTAAGTATCATATAACTTTAAAGTATAAGTATAATTTTAAGTAAAAAGACTAGCTAAGAATGTTATAACGTGCCTGGTAGTATGATGCCCCTATCTGACTCTTTGACAGGATTAATCGACATAATAAGAACTACTTATATTCTCAAATAAACGATAGTCTAAAAGTATAATATATTACGGCTAATACCAGAAGTGCGGCTAAACCTAGTTTTAGCCGCCTAAAACTAGGTGTAGCCGATATCTGTTGACTAGGTGTAACCGATTTGCTTTTCTCCTGTAGGTCCCGAATATAGGTTAGAAATTTAAGGCGAGCGCGAAGCGCATTTACATAATAAAATACCCAATTTGAAGTAGGCCTCAACGCCTTGTAGAAGTAAATTGTTCTTGATGAACTATTCGTTTTCGAAAAGAAGTTTTGGTGACAGAGAAAAACTCGACCAACTTGTCAGTCCGGTCTCCTATTCCTTTGCCCTCGAATGAATATAAACAAAAGAGAATCAATAGCAAAGTTATTTAAATGAAACAGTTAAACATATTAAACTGCTTTTTTTCTGTAATGAAAACCTAACAATCAATATTGATTTGGCGACATAGCAATGAGAAGATTATAAAAAAAACCGGTCAAGAGCGAGTCGGACTCGCGCACCGAGGGTTCCGTACAATCATAAATATTTGGATATGTTACTTTAGCACAGTCTTTAAAAAAGTAGGATAAACGGCAGACAGTTGGAAGGGCGAACAGGCGGACAGTTAATTTACAAATCCTAACCACAACTGCTTATGGTGACTGAAAAACGTTTCAGCCGCTCCACATTGCAAACTGTTTATATTACTAAGTAGGAACTTATTCTTCGTTTATTCGTACGGCAAATAGTAGGTAATTTATATAAGAACCAGTCACCGATTATTACTGTAGTATTAGGTTGCGCCATCTCTTGACCGATAGTGGAATTATTTTAATTCGCAAGTCAGCATTCTTAGGTCACCGCCATCTGTTGACGGGTAGTGAAACTGAAAAAATTATTGTTTGTTTTTGAATTTCTAAAAAAGTGTGTTATATTGAGACCTCGTTTTATTTTTCCTGTAATCTTTACATAAACTACTATCACATAGAATTATTTCAGATTTTTCTCTTTGCAAACTTCGGAGATAAGGGGGGGGGGGGAACGGTATTTTTTTTTACATTTTTCATCATAAGTCGAAAACTATGCGGCCTAAGAAAAAAGAAAAAAATGTTTTAAAATGTGCAAACAGCGCTCTTTCATATGATACCCCACATGCCCTAGTCACCTCACTTTAAATTTTTAAGACCCCTTTTCAGTCCCTGTTGTAAAAAAAATATAATTTTTTTTATTTTTTTCTTATTTGCAAAATAGTTGGGCAAATGTCATCTTAAACTATTCCAAATTTCAAGTTGATACCATTAGTAGTTCTCGAGATATCCAGCTGTGACAGACAGACAGACAGACTGAGTCTCACCATAAGGGTTCCTTTTTTACCATTTTGGTACGGAACCCTAAAAACGTAGACAATACTAATTAGGAATCTGCAACATTCAATTAAACGCTTAGCTATAATTTACAATAGGTACAATGTAACTTTTGCCCGTTTTTTACAATTTGAAAACGGAACAGACCACCGGAACGGCTGTCCCGTAATTTATATAGGGGAGGCTGGACACAGTTTGGCAGCTCTGTGATTTATGAAGGAATCCGGTTTGCGTACGCTATAGGTAGATATAGCGTGGCATTGTCCAACAGAACTCTGTGCTGCCTAAATTATGTCAAATTATTGTAAATTGTATCTATGTTTTCGGAAACCAAGTTAAATCGGTTCACATGATTAAGTATTATGTATGACACAGGGTTTATAAGGTCAATGATATCCTCACGTCATATTGATATCCTTTTTTCTTATGTTAGTGAGTCACTGTGAGTGAGTCTCGTACGTTTAATAAGAACAATGTAAAAGTATCTCAAAATTATTAAATAAAACATTTTTTTAAGTAAGCGATGGGGCTCGGAAGTGTCTTTTCAATACCACCGGTGAATTTTATTTCATTGTAGATCGAACATTAATAATATGCTGTGTCACGGATCACAATCTAAGGGCGCGTTTACACAGAAATAAATCACCGAAAATCTTATAACAAGTGAATTTCTTTGTACCTCCAGCCTGAGCGAGGTACAAAAAATATAACAATGGAGTGGCGGGTTTTAAGGGAGATCCCTGCTGGCCCACTTTCCCCCGCTGCGCTTTCTTTCCGTCGCCTAATGACGCCATGGACTGGGAAAAGTTGGAAATATTAAAATGAGCGAGCACTTGTTTCGTCCGTAAAGCGGGCAAAACGGCTATTGCTCAAGGCTTCGCGCCTCCATTTCGTCTTTTTAGGATTCCATATTTAAATGTGAAAAGCGGCTCGCCTGAGGCACTCTGAATGGAAGCGTAATTTATTGATCTTTTACATACAATGTGGTCGTGATTGTACTTAGCGGAATCGCAGATGTTAATAAAAAACGGTCCTGTCCGTTTTTTATTAACGGCCTTTTCGCAGAGGTGTTAGACATTACAATTTTTATTTTACGAAAAAGGATTTTTCAATCACTTAGCAATAAGCACTTTGGAGCTAAAATCAAACAGGTGTCTCGAATTCCAATTAGTTTCGTTCATTGATTGAGTCCCTTTCATATATTTTTCATGTCAAACTTAAGCAAATTAAAGAACGTCAAAGATATCATCTGTCTTCTTTTACAACATCGATATAGTGATTACAATTCTATTCTATTGTACGGAACCAAATCACTTCACTATTTGCTCCTACCAGCACCTGTCTATATTTATATGTTATTTATTACAAACACTTTACATTAATATTTGCCTATTCGAAATTATTTAAACGCTTCCGTAACGGAGACATAAACCATTTTTATTACTTAATCCAAGCGTAAATTCTTTTCCTACAATAACAGTATCACAATTTTATTGCAGTCGCAAAGAAGCCGTGTGTAGAAGCAATTTTTGTAAAAGCTTTGTTTACTGCAGCGCTTTTATTTTAATCTTCTATTTTTGAAGTGAACAAACATATTAAGAATGTCTTTCGGGAAACACGCGCAGAGAGAGGGCAATGAGTTATCTCCATTGCGATTTAGGTGTCGATGCGAATCCATTGGGGTTTTGATGCGAAAGAAATGTAATGCATTTCTGTGTAAGCGCGCGCCGCAAGCCGAACGCCGTATATTGAATTGTTCTGGTATAAATCGTAGTATTGAGAAAATTCACTGAGGTACCTTAGAATAATATTTTGTTAAAGCATAACAATGGCAGTGGATTTGCACTAAGTTTTCTTGATAGCTGGGAAAATAGTTGGGAGACTATTTAATATCTTAAAACACTAATTTTAACTTATACATTTTAAATGAACTAAGCACCATATTTCAATCCGTAAACGCGGATCTTTGATTTAATTGTGAATGTACCTACTTATCAAGTTATCTTTTTTGAGATAGGGATGCCACTTACACTTTAGCTCTACTCACTTACATTCAACCGCCTCTGTGGTTTAGTGGTTCGCCCACCCGTATAAGACGCAGGAGTTCCGGGTTCGTTTCCCAGGAAGAGTACAATTTGGAGTCGGTTTTGGATGGTGGTAGGGCTTATTTCAAGTCCGCCTGGCTAGCTACCACCATCTTACCTAAGTCTGACGCCATAACAACAATTTAAAAAAACCGGCCAAGTGCGAGTCGGACTCGCGCACGAAGGGTTCCGTACCAAAAAACGGAAAATAAATTACGTTTGTTGTATTGGAGCCCCCCTTAAATATTTTTTTTCTGTTTTTATGTTATAGCGGCAACAGAAACACATCATCCGTGAAAATTTCAACTTTCTAGCTAGCTCGGTTCATGAGATACTGGTGACAGACAGACAGACAAACGAACAGCGGAGTCTTAGTAATAGGGTCCCATTTTTACCCTTTGGGTACGAACCCTAAAAATTGATGTGTTCCGGCAGTTAGAGGTAAGATAGCCAGTCTCTCAGTAGTGAGGATTCCGGGTGTAGTGCGCTTCTACCCTTGGCCTTGTCGTCACTTAACATCAGGTGAGGTGAAGGCCAGGCACTAACCCGTAGTGTATAAAAAAAACGTGTATAAAGGAAATACTAAGGAGACTGTGAACTTAAAACTCTATATACTTACTTATTGTAAAAACTAAGAAAAATCTATGTAAGTCCATTTTCAGATTTTCATTAATATTCATTCGTTAGCTTCAAGAGTTTCACCAATTTGATTATGTTGAAGTAACGGGTAATTGATCTAACTAGATAATCGAGACGTTTGTCGATAAGTTAGACTTTCGAATCGGTTATCGGGGCACTCCGATTCCGAGCGATATCGCAAATATTTGAGCTGAAACTTTGCGTTCAGTTACTGTTTAATTTCGATTTATTTACAATCGCTTAAATTACTTAAGTAATAATAGTCAATATTAGACGGTAAAATAGATATTGCTGTAGACAGAAGTTATTAAATATTTTGTAAGAAATCTGGGGATTCTATCTATAATCTTTTTACCATTACATATTGAAACAGTACAAATAATGTATTTGAAAACCTAGTAATTTTAACTTTGCGAAAACTAATCTTACTTTTAAACATAAAGTGTTGACAATCTAACAAAAAACCGGCCAAGTGCGTGTCGGGCCACGCGCCGTAGGGTTCCGTAGTTACCTTATACCATAACATACTTAATACCACTATCATTTTTCGTCTGCAAAAATAACTTTGTTTTTTACAGTGTTGGTATGAATGACTTAGTTATATTTGCGGTTTTGGAAAATGTGCTATAACTCAAAAACTACAAAATATAAGTCATTCAAACTAATTTTGTTTGAAGGTGTTTATTAAGATCTACAACATATATTTTTTTTAGATTTTTCGCTCTCTTATTTCAAAAGTTAAAGGGGGGGGGGGGGACACACATTTTACCACTTTTGCGGTGAATATCTTTCAAACGGTTGACTTTCAGAAAAAATTGTCTTAAAAACCTCAATATCATTTTTAAAGACCTATCTATAGACACCCCGCACGTATTAGTTTGAAGAAAAATTTTTTTTTCAGTATCCGTTCCATGTATGGGGAGCCCCCCCTTAACCTCTTATTTTTTTTATTTTTGTGTTAAAATCGTTAAGCGGTTAACAGAATACATCTACCAACCAAGTTTCAACTGTGTAGTTTTAATACTTTCGAAATAAAGTGGCTGTGACATACGGACAGACAGACAGACAGACATGACGAATCTATAAGGGTTCCGTTTTTTGCCATTTAGGCTACGGAACCCTAAAAAAGCACAGTAAAAGCACATAAATAAGTCAACACAAAAAAATCTTTATCTATCATTTTTATCAGTAGTTTTGATAGAGTAATAGCAAAGCGTAGGGTGAATGCTGTAAACAGAATATTGGACTGTGAATTCACTTCACATTAACATAACATCACTGAAGTTTTTACAAGATTTTGATGTATTTGTTGTTTTACGTATAATGTGAATAAGAAATAAGACATACAACGTGTTACCAAATATGGTAGATAGGGACCATCAAACAGAATAACTTTTACTTCGGGACTAACTCTAAAATCGCAAAAAAACTCAGCTGTTTCATACATAAATTAATATCGAAAATATCAAAATGTATGAAACAGCTGTTTTTTAACAGGTTTTATTAGGTTGCTTTGTCGTTTGTTTGTTTGTTTATCCACAAAGTTTGCGAACGATTTTAAACTAGCTTGCCGATGAGCTAGAGACTTGAAACTATGAACATTCGTCAGAACTGGAAGGCAATGCAATATAATGGTGTCTGAAAAAAATATCTTTTAACGTTTTTAAATTGAACTAAATTATTACAAAAAGAATGGACTAAAAACATCAAAACGGACTAGTAAAAACTAAAAAGTAAAAAAAATGAATGCGAAAAACGCATGCTAAAGACAATATTGATGATAAATTTTACAAAATGCGCCCCACGTTTTTAGGTTTATAATTTATGTTGATATAGGGTTATAAATATTTGCAGAAGAATTTATTTTTTACTTTTTAGTTTTTATATTTTTAGTCCGATTTTTTTTGTAATAATTTAGTCCGTTTTTTTCACGATTTCAGAGTTGGTCCCATATTAAAAGTTGTTCAGTTTGATGGTCCCTATCTACCATATTCGACATTAAGGGTTATTTTGTAACACGTGGTATAAGTAGGTATTTTTTTTGCTTAAAGTATTAATATTTTCAATAACACAAGTAAAATTGACAGGATGAAGATAAATACGGCAAGAGGCCGGCCGGCCATAAGGACTGCCACTAAATCTTGCATAGCTACCCTCGTCACGCGCGATGCGGGTCAGTGCAGGCGGGGCCTTATGCTGATTAACCATTACACAGATTAAAATAAACACCCTTTACGTTTCAAATCTTGGCTTGGAAGTGACAGAGGGATAATGTGATGCGTGGTATCAGAAATTCGTTGAGATTTCACTTTTCAGTTTTAGCACAGATAACATAATACTGGTTTTAGTGATTTGTTTTTTTTTATAATGTAACTGTTTCCTAGCCATAAGTCTTTATTTTTCTCGTAAACCGGACCACAACAAATAAAATGTTAAATTATCTCTGGTGTGTTAAGGCGCGTTCCCACTTCTTCTATTCAATGATCAATTTTATAGAACTAGTATTTCTATATAGAAAGGAATAATTCAAGCGTTCACACTATTCTATCAGATAGATTGATTCTGTTCGGGCTATACATCGTCCAATCCACTATCGGACCTAGTGAAATAATTTATTTTATTCAATTCTACGCCTTAGGTCGTACGAACAATTTTGATTTTTAATTTTATGTCGTCAACCGTTAATCCCGGGATTGACATATCTTCTTTCAACAATTCGTAGGCCGGATCACGCTTAGTTTTATCTTTATATTCAGCCGATTTAATATTCCACAGGCACTCATACTTTCTGTAGTATTCTAAAAATATTATCATATCACTATCGCGCTATTTGTAAGGCACTTTTTTGCTTGACCTTGTTGAATAGGCTCAATACAATGTGCAATTGACTACGTACGTACCCGCTGCGACTGCCGTTCACACGGTTCTATTGCTGGTCTATTCTATATAGAATAGAATCAAAGTTGAAGGTAGTTCGGGCTTCTATTTCTAGCGACTATTCTATCCCATAGAAAGCCAGTTCGCCTTGATCTATTTCATAGATTCTAGCAAATAGATCATAGAATAGAACAAGTGGAAACGCGCCATTACCAAATGATATGTCTATTGTGTTACAAAAAACCCAAGATAGATAGGAACCATCAAACTGAACAAATTTTACTATGAGACCAACTCTGAAATCGCGAAAAGAAAATCTGCTGTTTTGTTTCATCATTTTGATATTTTCGTTATTATTTCTTGTATGAAACAGTTTTTTTTTTCGTAATTTCAGAGTTGGTCCCACAGTAAAAGTTGTTCAGTTTGATGGTCTCTATCTATCATATTCGGCATTATAGTAGGTATGAACCTCTATACAAAAAAAAGTTAAGAGTTACAAGTCGTGATAAAGTTTGGCCACATGGTGGAAACTGATCTGTAGGCTGTTCCTAACTAATATTGAGCTGGGCCAAACTATCCTTACATACAGTTCCATACGGCGGCGGGTTGAATAGCACACTTTTCCCGGCTTCATTCTAAAAACAATAACAATTCAGGTTTAACTAATAGGTCAAATGTGGTATCATTTTCGGATTAATCAATAACGTAGAATTTATTTCTGATTTAAAAAAATGCAATTTATTACGCAGTTTCTGAAAAATTACACAATAACCAACATTTTTAAATTTCATATTTTTATTTTAGGTATTTGCACTTTTTTCAGCATTTTCTAAAAAACTACCTTAAAGAAGCGTTTTTCAGGCTAATTTATGATATGCTTTTGTTATGTTAACTATATTTTATACAATTTGAACGTAACCCAAGTAGTTTGTAGTACCCACCATGTGGCCAAACTTTATCACGACTTGTAACTCCCAACTTTTTTTTGTATAGAGGTTCATACCTACTATTAGGGATTTTTTTTGTAACATTGTGTCAGTCTACGGCGTAGACTCTACACAAATTTCTTTTGTTCCTCGAGAAGGGGCATTTTTATGTTCTACTCTTTCATTCTAGTTCTCTCTAATTTTCCTCTCGTACTGACATGCTACATTATACTGTTTCTTTTTTGGCAGTGGGACTATTTTGTTGACATTCTACTTATCACCTTCCTTAATCTTTTTATTAAAGTTTTCAGATTTCAAGGTAATGATTAATTACATAAATTAAATATTAAAACTTCTACTTCTTAATTATTTAGTAATTATTTTATCGGTAAGTACTAACTGAATATAATTATATAATAGAGAACGGGGGCTTCGGCGGAATTTGTGGTCAGAGTATGAAGTCATCGGTTTCCAGTTTCGTAAATGAATTAAAATTTTCTATACAATCGCTCGGTTGCGGTTGAAGTGCCGTCTTCAGTTGCCGCCAAACCACAGATTACAAGCGCTGAATTACGAAACAACGAATCAGCGTCACGCGTATCTGTAATTACTCATACTCGCTACAATATTACCGATGTGGCTCGAGCGAAATGAGAAGCTGTTGTTTTTATTAATTCGTGTTTTGTTTCTAAATCTGCGGCAGGGGTGGGGGTGGGGGGATGCTAATGATTTATGTTCCTCAGAGCGCTCGCTCGGCGGCGTGATGAATGTCTCTTACGCAATGCTCGTCTGCCATTCAGACGGCACGTGGCATCCAATTACGGTACACTGTTTTAGACGTGTTTGGAGCTTTTGAAATTAGTGTTGTGACATTTCACTTCGCTTTGGAGACAGTAATGTTCGCATGTAAGCACTGTTTTGCTTTAAAGACATGCGAACCATAAGGGAAATTACCTGTTATCTCGGTACTCATTTCCGCTTACTTTATCGACCTATTAAATATCCCTATATAGTGTTGGGAATAGAAGATTATTATAAAAGGGTCGAAAGGAAGCAATACCCACCCATACGAGATATTTAGACGCTCGAACTCAACGAGGGTATGGAATTGATGACTTTCATCCATTTTAAACACTCTAATTTTCATTTCAAATAAGTTTATGGAAAGTAAAGAAAGATTGTTTAAGGTGCATCCCATACCGAAAATGGTGCCCTCAGAGGATTTTATTTAGTAAGTTGTTAATAGAAAAGGATTTTAATAAAACTTAACGTGGAATTTTTAAAAATCTTGTTTTAGGATTTTGTCAATCGCAGTAGTTGGCTTTACTTTGGCTTTATTTCTTTTGGTGCGTATATTTCAGTAAATTATAAACAAATAAAGTAAACACTAAAATTAAGTATGTAATAGTAAAAAAGACGACATAAAAAGTTATTTTAAAAGCTTAGAAAGTTTTTGTTTTTTCTATTCATTTCTTCACACAAATGCAATTAGAAAAAAGAGGCGTTAGTATGAATCCCAAAGTTAATTATTTTTCTTTACTGCATTCACACCAAATGCGGAAAAGCAATAAAAGTCGCTAACTCATCACGAATTTTCACCGTACGTCATAAAATAGTTTTACGAGCTCTCGAAATCTAGTTATAGGTACTATAACTGTGTCATACGTACCTGAAACCATTAGTTATATACTGCATTGCGTCAAATTGTTAGCAGATGCATTATATCATACTAAAATCTCATGAAAAGGTTAATTGAAATTTGAACAGAAGTAAACAAAACTTAAGGGAACTGAGGGTTAAGTTTGTAGACTATAAAGGCATCGTGCTTAAGTGAAATTTTTTTCCACCTCTCCAGCACGAAAACGGCGTTTTTGGAGCGTTTGAGTTCGAATGACTTCATCTCACTCTCGTACCAAAAATGTCTTTTGCTGGTAGAGTATTTAGATGTGAAAAGTTTAGTTTATTTCTATGTTTCATATGACAACATTTTTTTTAATGTTTCATGCCTTTAAATAAATCACTTACTGTGCTCAGTAGTCTAGAATGAATCACTCGCTCTACTCGCAACAAAAAGTAAATTTGCTCACTCGTTGAACAAACAACTAATGAAATAATACAATTGCAGAAAAGAAAGTAAGTCCTAACATTTCATGCCCAGCAGTGGGCGTCGTGTGAACTGATATCCATGAAATGTTTTACTATTTAGCCAAAATAATCAAAATTTTATTTTAATGATTTTTTACCTGAGTTCAATGTTCGGTTAACGTTTAGTAAAACCGTCGAAACTGTCAACACTTAACGAGGCGTTTACTCGTCGCATAACCTGCCTGTCGGCTTTATTGTCGTTTTATTGTTGCCCGCGATAATTTGCTGCGGAAAATCGTTCAAACGAATGAATTGCGGCGAACGTGCGAGACGATGACCTTATACATTTATTTACTGTGGGTTAATCCAAGACAATAATGAAACCGGACCTCAAAAAATAAAATGTTACATGTTACAAATGATGTGTCTATACAAAGTGTTTCAAAAAACTCCTAATGCCGAATAAGGTAGATTAGGGAAAAACTTTTACTATGGGTCATAGGTAGGGTTGCCAACCCTACTATATAATATAGTATCCTACTATATTGAGGACTCATCTAATATATTTTTTGAAAAAATATATAGTAGGCAAAACTACAATATCTTTTCAAATAAAAAAATCAACAAAAGCAACAAAAACATTATTAAATATATACCTACACATAAGTAATAGCATAATATTTTTTGTGATTAAACTATGAAAATGTTAGTACTTAAGTTTGAAAAATACAACTTCTCTAAAATTCTCCATACAAAACGGCAACCTACTATATTTTTTGGATATTTTCGCTATCCTACTTAATATTATAAATGTGAAAGTTTGTGGGTTTGGATGTTTGGATGTTTGTTCCTCAATCACGCATAAACTACTGAACGGATTTGGTTGAAATTTAGCACACAGATAGTAGATAGCCTAGATTAAAACATAGAATACTTTTTATCCCGATATTCCCACGGGAACGGGAACCACGCGGGTGAAACCGCGGGCGGCCGCTAGTCTACTATATTTTAATACTTAAAATTTTGAAAATACTATATTTGATGCAAAAATAGTTGGCAACCCTAGTCATAGGGACCAACTCTGATCGCGAAAAGAAAATCTGCTGTTTCATCTAACTGATATTTTCGTTTTTATTTTTTGTATGAAACAGGATTTTTTTCGCGATTTCAAAACTGGTCTCATAGTAAAACTTGTTCAGTTTGATGGTATCTATCATAGAGCAACGCGGCTTCCGTCCGGTACGGAAGCCGCGTTGCTCTAGTAGTACAGTAGCCCGTAGAACATTTAATTCACCAAAAAGGTTACCATTTGCCGTTATGATATAGTTATTTATTACGAAATTATAGATACTTTAACCCATGTTTTACAGATCGCAACCCGCCGTAACCTATATTTGTATATCTCCAAAAATGATATTTTTTTATTTTTCAAGGTTTACCACATGGTTTAGCTACTGTTGTGTTCTACAGCGTTGTTTGATTGCCACTAATAATAGTAAGACTTTGGAAAGTGATCATACACAGATTTAAGACCAGATAAAGTCCAACCATTTTCATCAGGTCTTAAATCTGTGTATGGCTACTTTTTATAGTTTTACTTCTATCTGTGACAATCAAACCAAGCTGTAGAACACGACAATAGCTAAATTATGTGGTAAACCTCGAAAAATAAAAAAATATCAATTTTGGAGATATACAAATATAGGTTACGGCGGGTTGCGATCTGTAAAACTTGGGTTTAAGTATTTATAATTTCGTAATAAATAACTATATCACAACGGCAAACGGTAACCTTTTTTGTGATTTAAATGTTCTACGGGCTACTGTACTATAGGTCTCTAGCTACCATATTATCGGGATTAAGTAGGGGTTTTTTGCAACAGTTGTAAACTCTATGCCAATTTTTAGGGTTCCGTACCCAAAGGGTAAAAACGGGACCCTATTACTAAGACTCCGCTGTCCATCTGTCTGTCTGTCTGTCACCAGGCTGTATCTCATAAACCGTGATAGCTAGACAGTTGAAAATTTCACAGATGATGTATTTCTGTTGCCGCTATAACAACAAATACTAAAAATATAATAAAATAAATATTTAAGGGGGGCTCCCATACAACAAACGTGATTTCTTTGCCGTTTTTTGCTTTATATTAATAACGACAACAATTAGACAGCTGAAATTTTCACAGATGATGTGTTTTTGTTGCTGCTATAACAATAATTACTAAAAACTGAATAAAATAAATATTTAAGGGGGGCTCCGATACACCAAATGTGTTTTTTTTTTGCCGTTTTTTGGTACGGAATCCTTCGTGCGAGAGTCCGACTCGCACTTGGCCGGTTTTTTATATCAGGCTAGAAAACAACCCGATGCACGATGATGTTTGACGACATACTAAATAAATTAATTAGGTAATTATTTACACCGGCTCCATCTCGCAGCTATCAAAATGTTGTATCTTAATAATTTGCTGATTTGATATCTGTCAAATATGGTTACTTTTCCATCACACAAATTTAATACTGCGGGCTCTACTATATCTAGTTATATTAGAAACAATATACCCTGGCTGACGCATCACATGGCCAAACTTGTTGCAAGAGTTATGACGTTGCCATTC
This sequence comes from Agriphila geniculea, assembly GCA_943789525.1. NCBI lineage: Eukaryota > Metazoa > Arthropoda > Insecta > Lepidoptera > Crambidae > Agriphila > Agriphila geniculea. The sequence goes on along the minus strand of OX038883.1, from coordinate 16,908,940 downwards.
GCAAACAAAAATGTAAAGTTCCCTCGAGAAAGGGAATCCCGCGTGGACGAAGTCACCGAACGGAAGCTAGAACTTACCTAAATACCTAAATGCGAAAGTAAAAAATAAGGAACTCGCGATAGTGGTTTAGCGCCTTTCCCTGTGATTTTAAGCGTGTTGTGATATTGTGTGGTTAAGCAACTTTCGCAAGGGTCGGTCATGAGATGGGTGACCAAAAATGTATTACTCCTCCGTGCTTCGGAAAGTTGGTTGGTTGCATTTGGAGTCGTTAACACCCAACAATCCGCATTGGACCTGTAGGATTATGGTAGGGTAGTATGGAGAGAGGTAGCCACTAGTAGGAAGGCCAAAGTGGAAGATCTTCCTCCGGCCTGGGTGGTATTTAGCCCGGGGACCGCGGTCCAACCGATGATGGTTGGCAGTTGTATATATATATGCTGCGTCGCTGAGAAAACTCCGTCAGCGAGATGTAGGTTTCTCCATATATTCTCCATACTACGAGGTGTTATTCCTTACTAATCTTTGTGTTCATTCGACACTAGCGCCATCTAGTAACATGGTGGTTGAATCTTGTTGTAACCGTGTTGCTATGTGCGGCGGTACGGTAGATGCCGCTACATCACTCCCCCCCTGATACCGGAGGTCGACAGTCCAAGGGTTGTCCAAGCTCAGCTGTCAGTGCGTCAGAGCTATGCAAGTGCCAGAGTAGAGTGCTGCAGGAGATGCCCCAGTCTGCGGTGAGTCGAGACGTTGTGGGGTAGGAAGGCGCGTCCGCCAGTGCTGCACTGCAGGTAGATCCGGTCCACGGTGAGTCGGGACCTGTCCACGGTGAGTCGGGACAGTGGAAGGTGACGGTACGTCCGAGCTGCTGGTGAGGTGCGCTGAGCTGCCACGCCGGAGTAAGGGCCCAGTGATGCTCCAGTCGTGGGCTGCGAAGACCAGGTCGGGATAATGCCGTCGAGAGTTGCCGAAGGTCCAGGAAGCGTCGTCAATGATGCTGCGATGGAACCTTGAGGGCTGGTGCTGGCTGCTGTGCGTCTGGTTGCGGTGTGACTGCTGCGGATGCTGGATAAGGTATGAGGAGTGATGGCTGCGCTGCGTTGCTGAAGGTGCTTGATGTGCTTCGTCGGGGGTCACCAGTTTAGGATATTGTAGTAGTGGTAGTACGGTATGTGTCTACCCATAAGGAAGGCCAGCAGCGGGGACATTAAAAACCGGCCAAGTGCGAGTCGAACTCGCGCACGAAGGGTTCCGTACCAAAAAACGGCAAAAAAATCACTTTTGTTGTAAGGGAGCCCCTTTATATTTAACTTAAATATTTATTTTATTCTGTTTTTAGTATTTGTTGATATAATAGCGGCAACAGAAATACATCATCTGTGAAAATTTCAACTGTTTAGCTATCACGGTTCATGAGATACAGCATGGTGACAGACAGACAGACAGACAGACGGACAGCGGAGTCTTAGTAATAAGGACCCGTTTTTACCCTTTGGGTACGGAACCCTAAAAATGGCTGATGGTCAAATGCAAAAGTGAATTTATTTATTTGTTATGCTGTCACATATTAACTACTCAACCTATCATAATGAAATTTTACATACAAGTTACAGAGTATAGAAAAGGCATGGATACCTTTCATTCAGAAAAACCGGCCAAGTGCGTGTTGAACCACGCACAGTAGGGTTCTGTAGTTACCATATACCATACCTTATTTAATATACCACTATCATTTTTCATCTGCAAAAATAACTTTGTTTTTCATAGTGTTTGTATGATAAAGTTATATTTTCGGTTTTGGAAAATGTGCTATATCTCAAAAACTACTAAATATATCTCGTTCAAATTAATTTTCCTTGAAAGTGTTTATTAAGGTCTTTCAGCATTTTTTCTCTCTTATTTTAAAAGTTAGAGGGTAGGATTTTACACATTACACACTTTGAGTTTTTTTTTATTAACCTCAATGTCATTTTTAAAGACCTATCCATTTTTCCGTTTCAGTTCCATGTATGTGGAGCCCCCATTTATCTTTTATTTTGTTTAAATTTGTATAAAAATCGTAAAGCGGTTCACAGAATACATCTACCTACCTAGTTCAACTGTGTAATCCTAATAGTTTCGGAATAAAGTGGCTGTGACATACGGACGGACAGACAGACAGACATGACGATCTATAAGGGTTCCGTTTTTTGCTATTAGGTTACGGAACCCTAAAAAGTACTGCTCCCGAAGGATAAAAAAACCGGCCAAGTGCGAGTCGGACTCGCGCACGAAGGGTTCCGTACAAAAAAACGGCAAAAAAAAAAAATAAGTTTGTTGTATGGAAGTCCCCCTTAAATATTAATTTTATTCTGTTTTTAGTATTTGTTGTAACAGTGTTGGAAACAGACATACATCATCTGTGGAAATTTCAACTTTCTAGCTATTACGGTTCATGAGATACAGCCTGGTGACAGACAGACAGACAGACAGACGGACAGCGGAGTCTTAGTAATAGGGTCCCGTTTTTACCCTTTGGGTACGGAACCCTAAAAATAACTCCACGCAGACGAGGTTGCCGGCGGAAGCTACTTCCAACCACTACCATAGATAATACACTATATATATATATAATTCAAAACCATAACATCAGCAACATTTTCAGCTGTCCAGTTGACAGTTGATATAGAAATAATAAGAAGTATAAGAACGTCAAAAATAACGTGACCTCTTTGTAATTTTGAGTGGCACAGCCGACTCCCTACGGCGGCGGCGGCGACTCGTTTGTTCTAATTAGTTCATTAGATTACCAGCAGAGAGCGTTCGAGGCGTGAATGACAAAAGCACTCTACAACAGTAGGTTAAAAATTACAAACAATGTGAAAAATCTTTCCTTTTATAAAAGGAAGTCGGGCCGTACCGGCTAACTTACATGGCTATCGTTATCGCTTTCATTCGACAGATGGATGTGATACATTGCTACTTTTCTTTAGTAAGGTTTTATTTGTGCCAAAAAGAAATAGCAATGTATCACATCCATCTGACAAATGAAAGTGATGACGATAACCATGTAAGTTAGCCGGTACGGCCCTTGGGCGGAAGCTAGTATCTACTTAATATTATATGTGAAAGTTTGTTTATTTGAATGTTTGTTCCTGAATCACAAAAACTATGCAAAAACAGCTAAACAGATTTGGATGAAATTTGATACACAGATAGTTTATAGCCTATATTAAAACATAGGATAGGGATTTTTCAAATGTCCACGCGGACGAAGTCACGGGCGGAAGCTAGTTTTATATAGTAACTTCTGCCCGCGACTTAGTCCACGTAGATATTTGAAAAAATCCTTAGGGAACCTTTGCTCTGAATAAAAATAATCCTATATTTTAATCCAGGTTATAAAGTATCTGTGTGTCAAATTTCATCCAAATCCGTTAAGCCGTTTTTGCGTTATTGAGTAACAAAAATCCTAACTTTAACTTTTTACCGACTTTAAAAGGAGGGAGTGAGTACCTCCCCGTTTTTCTTTTTGTTTGTTTTTTGTGTGTACACCGATTACACGAAAACGGCTGAACCGATTGAAATGATTCAAAGTTATTACATTAGTTAACTCCCAACTTGGTCCCATTTTTTAAAATTTTGAAATCGGTTTAGTACTTTTCAAGTAATCTTGAAAAAAGCACGAAAATAGTATGATTTTGTGTAAACTAACTCGATGATCAGTCGTATAACTTCTTTGTTTATGAACTGAATAAGATAATTATTTTTTTGTTGGAAAAGGGATATCTTAAGTGTAGTTCTTTAACCGACTTAAAAAAGGAGGTTCTCAGTTTGACCCGCATGTATGTATGTTTCTCCGCGATTAACTCACGTTTGGCTGAGCCGATTTTTCTACCTGAATAATATACCTACACTACCTAATACAAAAGGTACCTACACTAAAATTAAAAAAATTAAAAATTGTTTAAAAAAACAAAAAACCGACTTCAAAAAACTTACCTCTAAAAAGTAAGAAATAATATTCGTAAAAAAGGAATTTGTACTCCAGCCATACCTGACTTCAATAGACGTATTTTTATTATTACGAATATTATTTCTTACTTTTTAGAGGTAGGTTTTTTGAAGTCGATTTTTTTTTTTAAAACATTTTTTTATTATTAAAGAAGGTTTTAATAACTTTGTTTTTTACAGTGTTGGTATGAATGACAAAGTTATATTTGCGGTTTTGGAAAATGTGCTATATCTCAAAAACTAATTACTGTATCCCGTTCAAACCAATTTTCGTTGAAAGTGTTTATTAAGATATACAGCATATTTTTTTCAGATTTTTCACTTTCTTATTTCAAAAGTTAAAGGGGGGGGGGACACATTTTACCACTTTGGCGGTGTATATCTTTCAAACGGTTGACTTTGAGAAAAAGTTGTCATAAAAACCTCAATATCATTTTTAAAGACCTATCTATAGACACCCCACAAGTATTGGTTTGATGAAAAATAATATTTTCAGTTTCAGTTCCATGTATGGGGAGCCCCCTTAATCTTTTATTTTTTTTTATTTTTGTATTAAATTTGTTAAGCGGTTAACAGAATACATCTACCTACCAAGTTTCAACTGTGTAGTCTTAATACTTTCCGAATAAAGTGGCTGTGACATAAGGAGAGACAGACAGACAGACATGACAAATCTATAAGGGTTCCGTTTTTTGCCATTTAGGCTACGGAACCCTAAAAACGTTATTTTGTCTTTCAGGATGCCAAAGCTCAAAAGAGAATAATGAGGATTGACAAATAAGAATTGAAGAAAAGATAATAACAATTTAATTTGCATATTTTTTCGATTACTTACCTAACCTACACTATATTTGGTATTGTTGTTGAAATGAAGAGGCCAAAACTAGCACCGCCTCTTTAATAATTTTCTTCAAGACAGAAGTGCCACTTTTGGTTTAAAACTATTTTAAATGAAAAGAAATATAGAAGTTACTCAATATACTGGGTGTTCCAAAACTTTTCGACACGGAGGGAAGGTACCTTAAATATTGAAGGTAGGATGTACTGAAAAATACATCATTTTGATTGTAAAACTAATCGAAACTGCATTAAAAGGTTTTTGAAAAATCACCTGCCTCAACTGGAACTGGAAATAGAACCTACCAAATATGAAAGCAAAACAATCTTTTATTTTTACCATACCGATCAAAGGATTTTTTTTGCTTGAGTAACACGGCATTTTAAACAAACCAAGTAGGTAACACTTAAATTTTAATTATTCCATATTGTATCAATTTGTATCGGACTGGTAAATCACATACATTTATTTTTTAAATCTTTGAATGTTGTTTCAATTATATATAAAACACAATGAAGTCTTATATCAGTAAAATTACATTTTCTCTGTGTGGCAAAACTTTGGGACACAAGACGTTGTTATTAACTTAACTTATTTACTTTTTTAATTCAGAATCTGTGAAACTAAATTCCCAGTATATAAGTACTATGGAAGCAGAGATTATCTTATTTCCACTGTGTTTTACATTAAAGTTCTAGGCTTTAAGTTAGGTACTTTTTAGGTGAGACTGCCGCCACACTAATTATATTTAGATAAATTAGTCATCTAGATTCTAGACAGTAAATCCCCGTTAATTGTTTAATACGTCACATGACTCACCATTAAATTATTCAAGTAAAGTTAATTAACCTTTTGGCCGGGATTTTTTTTTTGTAAACTAGGTTCTAGACGCAATTACGACGCAAATTGGAAATAATACCTCTAATATCCTAAAATACCTTCCTACTATTCCAAGATCTAATTCTTTAGTTGGGTATCAAAATATAATATTTATCAAAGCAAACAACAGAAAGGCACATAGAGTTTTTTGTATTTTTAATATCTTATGTTGTGGGTAGCTCAACCTCTATAAAATATAGCTCTAGCCTAAAACATTTATTGAGAAAAAACACCGTAAAACTCATAGAAATAGAATGTCAAAGAACAACAATGTCAATAAACAGGTGATCCGAAAAACGAATGCATACATTTTATATGAGATACGAAAAAAATAATTACATAAATAAAATATGACTATATTATGGCAAAGGAAATTAATAAACTATGTTCCATACTGTTTTCTTCGTCGATAAACGAATAAATGTAGCGAAATTTGGTTTTAGAGAAATGTGTGGCAATATCTTATTTAGGTACCTGTTAAAAGTGTGATTACTTGGATTTTTTTTTGTTACATCACAATTACTTAGAGCACAAGATACCTTTATTTTAAATTCTAATTAAGATTAACAAATATTTTAAACAAACTGTGATTGCTCATTTGCTAGGCGGGACACTAGGGGCCATAGACATAAAAAAATTTTTGCTGCGCTCAAGAAGACCAACAAAGCGTGGAAAAGAGAAGCTGACATCATACGGACACGGTCTATGTAAAAAAGAGACAAAGGATCAAGTGACATGTGCCAACATTTTTTACAGTAAGAGCCCCTAGCGTCCCGCCTAGCAAATGAGCAATCACAGTTTGTTTAAAATATTTTTTAATCTTAATTAGAATTTAAAACAAAGGTATCGTGGAGCCATGGTGTCTTCTGCTCTAAGTAATTGTGATGTGTCAAAAAGAAACAATCCAAGTAATCACACTTTTCAAAGGTAAATAAGATATTGCCACCCATTTCTCTAAAACCAAATTTCGCTACATTTATTCATTTATCGACAAAGAAAACAGTATGGAACATTGTTTATTAACTTCCTTTGCCATAATATAGTCATATTTTATGAATCTAAATCATATTTTACGTATCTCATATAAAATGTATTGATTCGTTTTCGGATCACCTGTTTATTGACTTTGTTATTCTTTGATATTCTATTTCTATGCTAGCGGCTCTTACTGTAAAAAATATTGGCACATGTCACTTGATGCTATTTATTTGTCTCTTTTTTACATAGACCGTGTCCGTATGATGTTAACTTTCTCTTTTACATGCTTTGTTGGTCTTCCTGAGCGCAGCGAAAATTTTTCTATCTCTATGGTAAAACTACTCGATAGAGTAATTTTTATCTATGGAAAATTTCATTTCGCTTTCGGCGATAGATGGTGCTGTACTAATTTTCCATACAAAATTCTATCGAATGTTTTTACGCGCTTTTTTTTTTTCGGTAGCTGTTCGTGCTATAGGTACTGAAACGATGAACATACAATTTTCATTTTTATTGTATTAGCTTAAAAATTGCTCTTTAGAAAAGAGACAGTAACAACAAACTGCAGGGTAAACAGTGCATTTCGTATAAAATTACCAAAAATACCGATTATCATGAATCATCACACTGTTTTCACTCGCCTACATCAACAATACTGAAATATTTTGTCACTTCATACCGACCCGTGGACGATTCTATTTCTGATTTTTTCCTCGGCACTCGCTCCCGGCCTTGACTTTACGGAAACAATGAATAAGCTCTTTGTTTTCGCTTTAATGAAGATAGATCTTAAACTTTATGATTGATGAGCATATTAAAAAAAAAAGCGAATTTATCTTAGTTGCTCAACAATGAGGTTTGTGTGTGAACTGAAAATTGTTTTATGTTTTTCAGGTATTGAGAGCAATTTATGAAAATTATGAAAAGTGATAAATTTTAGTCGCTTAATGGTTTGAGATGTTATTACATTTCAAATAATTGTTTTTTAGGGTCAGTCTATTTTGTGAAAAACTGCACACTTTTTATAGAAAAAAGAATAAATATTTAATCCAGTAACATAATCAACGTGGTTTTTAGGGTTCCGTACCCAAAGGGTAAAAACAGGACTGTCTGTCTGTCTGTCTGTCTGTCACCAGGCTGTATCTCATGAACCGTGATAGCTAGAAAGTTGAAATTTTTACAGATGATGTATATCTGTTGCCGCTATAACAACAAATACTGAAAACAGAATAAAATTAATATTTAAGGGGGGCTCCCATACAACAAACGTGATTTTTTTGCCGTTTTTTGCTCGATATTAATAACGACAACAGGTCGACGACTTCAAAAGGAGGGAGGTACTCAATTCGACCAGTTTTTTTCTTTTTTTGTTTTTTGTATGTACACCGATTACTCGAAGACGGCTGAACCGATTGAAATGATTCAAACGTTATTACATTTGGTAAAATTCCAAGTTGGTCCCATTTTTTAAAATTTTGAAATCGGTTCAGTACTTTTCAAGTAATCTTGAAAAAAGCACGAAAATAGTATGATTTTGTGTGAACTACCTCGATGATCAGTCGTATAACTTCTTTGTTTATGAACTGAATAAGATAATTATTTTTTGTTAGAAAAGGAATATCTTAAGTCTAGTTCTTTAACCGACTTAAAAAAGGGAGGTTCTCAGTTTGACTCGCATGTATGTATGTTTCTCCGCGATTAACTCACGTTTGGCTGAGCCGATTTTAATTTCTACCTTCATTAACCTACACTATCTAATACAAAAAGTACCTACACTAAAAATAAAAAAATAAAAAATTGTTTAAATAAACAAAAAACCGACTTCAAAAAACCTACCTCTAAAAAGCAAGAAATAATATTCGTAATAATAAAACACGTCTATTGAAGTCGGGTGGGGCTTTTAGAATAAAAAAAATGGATTTGTACTCCAGCCCCACCCGACTTCAATAGACGTGTTTTATTATTACGAATATTATTTCTTGCTTTTTAGAGGTAGGTTTTTTGAAGTCGGTTTTTTGTTTTTTTAAACAATTTTTTACCTCTATAACAGCAAATGCTAAAAACAGAATAAAAATAATATTTAAGGGGGGCTCCCATACAACAAACGTATTTTTTTTTTTGCCGTTTTTTGGTACTGAACCCTTCGTGCGCGAGTCCGACTCGCACATGGCCGGTTTTTTACTTGACTGCCAGCATCGTAATTCGTACATTTTTTCGCGCATATTTAAATTTAGTTTCGATGTTTAAAAAGTTATTTAAGCAGCCTATCTATAAACTAGTGGCTCTGTAGAGCAACAGACCTCGCATTATTTTGTGACATTTTTGAAAAAAAATCTAAATTACTGAAATATGATTTTCTTTATATCTTTAGCCATTTTGAAAGTTTTCGATAAACTGAATGGACAAAAAAAACTTTATAATTTAATTATAGAACCTAGTTACAAAATTTCACGAGAATTGGTTGAGAAATGCGACCTGTAGAGGAAAACAAACGAACAGCCGGACGAATATACAAAAGCATTTTTGCCCAAGCTAAAACGGAGACGCTTCGTTCGCGCTTCGCACTCGCTCGGTCAAAAAATGGTCAAAAGTTTTCCTTTGCGACACTATCCAAGAAATACTTACAAGTAAACAATGGAAGGTCAGTACCTATGTATCATAGAGATAGAATTCACGTTGGCAGACGCTCCGACATTTCTCGTGGAGATTTGGCTCAATGACAAACATAGATTCGGCCATAGACATCTGAGAGACATACTAACATAAAGCAAAATTAGGCACTCTATTATTAATGATTAAACGAACTTACCCTTAGTGAAGTTCTATCATAATTATACGAAGCGCCTCGTCCGAAGAGATTAGTATTTCTTTTATATTATATACAACATGTAGTAACGCATAAGTGATACCGCTTGACACTATAGTTGAGAAAACCTTTTTTTTTTTTTTTTTTTGTGTAGGTAGTCTGTGAACCGTTGTCGATCATACTCGGCATTCACTCGTCATTTAGTTTAGAGCGAAATATGTTAAATAATTAAATAATAAGATATGTAAGTATCTTATACCTTACATATTTACTAAGACATTTGTATTTTATTGGCATATTGACTTTTACATCAGGGGATCAGCGGAGCTGAGGGTGGGAGGGGAGTACATACTAATCTCTTCGGACGAGGCGCTTCGTATAATTATGATAGAACTTCACTAAGGGTAAGTTCGTTTAATCATTAATTATACTTTGCGCCTCGTCCTCGAGATTAGTATTTCTTTTATATTATATACAACATGTAGATATTGAGAGTTATGTGGATATAGTTGTACAATAAAATACTTAATGGACATGTATGATTGTTATTTATTTTGACCTGTTATTACAAATTAATACATAATCATTCAGCTTTCTAGATAACAAAAATAATTGAATTATTTTGATAAATACTTTTATTAGATATCATATAGGCAAATCTTAATCAACATTAATTATTGCATTCGGAAACGCCGAATTATCATTTATAATGTTCCTATTGTAATGCTTAGCAAATACAGTGGAATTTCTACTCCAGCCGGCAGTGTTACGAATTGTATCGACGCTGACGCCTAGGGAGTGTGCGCGAGATGTCGCGGCGTGGCGCGTGCTATGCGCAGAAAATATACTTGTGTCTATGCCACACTCGCTAAGCGTAAGCTTAATCCAGCGACTGAGCGTCTGGGAGCCGACAGGGTTATGCGGCTTTTTTATGCTAGTAAATAGGATGTTACAACTCCTTAGCATTTTTGTTCTGTCTATGTAGGCATCTAATGTTTTTGCAGGGCAAATGGAGGGTTTTTCGTTGAAATAAGGTAGGAGGAGAAGTGGCTGTTTCGCGCCGGGGCGAGAATTTTTAAGTATATCGGGTATTTTTATAATTATTTGGCTATTATAAACTTTTATATTTTCCACACTAATCTTTGAGATGGTTTGGACTCTGTGTGCAGTCACGAGAGCCAATAAGGTTATTAATTTCCTCGATAACTGGTCCAGGGACAATTCTTCGTTTGGATACCATGTACTCAAATGTTCAAGAACGGTGTCAGTATCCCATGTAAAGTTGTATTTTGGGAGCGGAGGTCTCATTCGAAACACTCCTTTTAAGAACCGGATCAATCTATCGTCCTTTGTAAAGTTTGGACCTAATATTAGGGCCAAGGCGGATCTATACGTATTTAACGTTCCATACTGACTGCCATCATTGAACATTTTAGTCAAAAAAGAAATCACAATGGGAACTGATGCTTTGAAATAATCGATATTATGAGTTTGACAGTATAGCCACCAATTACGTAAACAAACATTATACTGTTTCATGGAATTTGCGGATAGGGAGGATACCATTATATCCAAAGACGCACGCGGTATACTCCTTCGTGTTAGCGCCTCCCGGATAACACTCCTGCAACCAGGGTAAGGGAGGAGTGTATCCGACGCGGGCTGGAATGAGATAGAAGAGCGTTATCGTTCGGTGTGAACCTGACTAGATCGGAAGTGAGTAGACTTTGGAATAATGGATACCAAGGTTGAGTTGGCCAAAGTGGTACGACAAGAATACCTTCAGCTTTATCTACAATAATTTTCCTCAACGTTTTCAATATCATTGAAAACGGGGGAAAAGCGTAGAAAAAGGTGTTTGACCAGCTTATTGTGAAAGAGTTGATGGCGATAGCATCCGGGTCTCTGTGCCATGAGACGTATTTGGCACATTTATTATTCAACCGAGTAGCAAATAGGTCTATATCAGGGCTACTGAATTTATCAACCAGTGTTTGAAAAGCCCAATCAGTCAACTCCCATTCTATATCCGGATGAGTTTTACGAGACTCCGCATCGGCAATAACATTGTCACAAGAACGTATATAGGATGCAAATATAAAAATTCTTCGAGATTCACACCATTGCCAGATATCTCTGGTTATCTGTGCTAAGTGGGGGTATTGAATACCACCCATGCGATTTATATAAGATATCGCAGTGGTGTTATCTATGCGCAAAAGTATCTGGCAATCGTGGAAATCTTTAGCGTAGATTTTTAAGGCAATAAAAGCAGCTAACAATTCAAGGTAATTGATATGTTGCTTTTGTTCTTGTTGAGACCACTGACCACCTGCGGAATCATCGTTATAACAGGCCCCCCACCCCGTGGTTGAGGCGTCAGAATAAATTTCGGCAACATATTGGTCATCTCTAATTTGACGGACAGAATGATCTATATTTGCAACCCACCATTTGACATCCGGTATTACAGAATCTGGAATGTTCATGAATCTTTCATAATCATTATGATGTCGTAAATTAAGAAATTTTGCCCGTTCCAGCTCTTTCGTATAGAGCCAACCGTATTCGACGGCCGGACAGGCTGATACAAGTAGACCAACTATTTGGGCATATTTTCTTATTTTACAGCGTTTTAACAAAAGAAGGTTTTTTAATTCAGAGAGAATGCGTAACCTTTTTTCATTAGGTAAGCTTAAGGTCATAGTATCAGAATCTATGATCATTCCTAAGAACTTGCATGTTTTTGTAGGAGTGAGGGCACTTTTGTCCTCATTTATAATGAAACCCAGAGAAGTTAATAAATTTCTTGTAATGTAAATATTTTTTGAGCAATTCTGATATGAGTCACTTATTAAAAGCCAGTCATCAAGATACACAGTGGATAGTAGTCCGCTGGAACGCAACATTTTTGCAACTGGTTTCATTATCTTTGTAAATATATACGGTGCCGTGCTTAAACCGAACGGAAGAACATTAAACTGAAAGAGTTTTCCATCGAAACTAAAACGGAGATACTTTTTAGAATCGTTATGAATTTTGATTAAAAAATAGGCGTCTTTGAGGTCAAGGGTGGACATATAGCAACTTCTAGAAATTAGCTTTAATGCAGTGCGTAAATCTTCGAGTTTGAAGTGATCATTTGTAATAAATTTATTTAAATTTTTTAAATTTAAAATGAACCTCATCTTCCCATTAGCTTTTGGGGTTAAGAAATAACTAGAAAGAAATTGTCCACTACAAGGCCTACATTCTGAAATAGCACCAATTTGTAATAGGTTACCTACAGCTTCTTTTAATTGTGCAATTTCATTTTCGGTATAATTTCGTAGCTTGGGTTCGAAATTTTGATGAGGGAGTGATGAAAACCTAATCTTGTACCCTTTTATCCACGAAAGTATCATACGATCATTAGTTATTTCGGACCATTCGTTATAAAAGTGTGCTAGACGACCAGCATACTTAACTGTATTTAGTATCGCCGGCGAGTCGCTGGTGGTGGTGGCGGCGGTGGAGGTGGAGGCGGAGGAGGCGGCAGCCACGACGTCCTCACAGGGTACGCATACGCCTGCGGCAGAGGCGGCGGCGCGCGTGGGCCAGCAGGCGGTCGGCTCCGTGCTGGTGCAGCCGGCGGCCTGCGTGCCGGTGCTGGAGCTTTCCGGTTTAAAGGCTTCGGAACTGATGTGTTCCCTCGTTTGGGTTGGTTTTTATTGGAAGTGCTTTCTTTTAATTCCACTCCTGACTTGGTAACAGCCTTTGCAGCTTTAATTGACTCTGCTAGGTTTTCCCCAAACAAGAATGAGTCAATTTTGGTATTAGTTAGATGTTCTTTCATCTCTTTCTTTACGGAGGACAGAATGTAAAGTCTTCGGGTTGCGGAATCAGAATGTTGAATATCGCAGAGTATACGCGTGATATCCATAAGCTTTTGCAGCAGTTCGTTATCTCTTTCCTTAAGGTTGAGCTGGGAGCTAACAATTTCACTTAAACCAGATATGGCACAGGCCATTTCCGTTTGCTTAGCTTCAATAGCCTTATCGCGTTTAGTAGCCGCGTCAGCAAGTGCTGCTTTCATTTCTAAGTTAATTTTTGGCGCACCGATATATGTACAATTAGCGGGCAGAGGGTACTTAGAAATTAAATTTTTTCTAACCTCTTTGGGAAGGCCTTCTTGCACTAAATGTTGTATACGTGAAGCTAACTCTGTGCGTATTTTATTACCGAACTTGGTTTCTAATGTTGGGTCGTCTCCCAAAATTTCTAGGGTGTCTGTATCCAACTCCAAATCCTCTGGAGGTGTGGGATTTGTTTCTAAAATCGGCTCCTTGTCAGGGGTCTCCGATGGCAGAGCTGTTGTCAGCTCATCAGGTGCTAAGTCGGACCTTTGACTATTAGGGTCTTCATGACCAATATCATGGTCTTCAGGTAGCCAGTCGTCTGGTTCCAAGCATATAGGAGACGTCTCTGGAACGAACGCCAGATAGTCGAGATTAGCATAGTGTATACGCATTATACGTAACAAACAGACATTTGTCTTATTTGATCGTGGTAAGTATAATTTACGTTAATTACTGACGATTGTAAGTGATTAATTGTTTACTTAATAGTTATGGTTAAGGTAGGCTTATATAAGGCCAGACCTATCTGTGAGTAGTCAAGACTACATCCATATAAAATGTGTGTAAGCGGTACGCTACACAATGTCCAGACATTCATAATAAATTCGTACACCCTTATTTGCTTTAGATTTACATTTGACCAATGAAATTAAATTTCAATTTTACAATAAAGAGATTAGAATCTAATGTTAAACTGATTTTACTTTTATTACGATTTAAGGTAGGGTAAAAGTAAAAAAAAAATAAAAAATTAATAGTGTTAAAATTATTAATTTAATAGGTGTAACGAATCAAGGGTATGTTTTAGGGTTATAAGATTATAACACTTATTTTGTGGTTGTGTATAATTCCCGCTGAATTATACGATTAACCTTTGGTATAATGCGGTGAAATAGTCCGGATGACTATTTCGATTGCATTGGTCTGGTAAGTTATTTTTTGGAAAGTGTATTAACTATTAATTAGTCATTACCTGGTGGGTGAACGACGCTCTGCAGCCTTGGAGGGTGACGTGGTGATTCATCTCCTTGGGAATCACTATTGGAGTCCCGTCTTCGACGAATTTTCTTCTCGAGTCTTTTCACTTTCCGCATTAAATGAACTAGGTCTTCTTCTAAATTATCAGGATGCTTTCTTTTTGACATTTTGTCACACGGTTGCGTGCACAAGCGAGACGTGTTGAGCGGTGGAGCACTAGAATGCGAATGACGAGTGAATGCCGAGTATGATCGACAACGGTTCACAGACTACCTACACAAAAAAAAAAAAAAAAAAAGGTTTTCTCAACTATAGTGTCAAGCGGTATCACTTATGCGTTACTACATGTTGTATATAATATAAAAGAAATACTAATCTCGAGGACGAGGCGGAAAGTATAATTATTAGTTTCCTACCTATTTTTGTATAATTTGTTTTTTATGGCTTGTACCGTCAGCAAAGAAAGTTGTTTAACACTTTAGTACTTTGTCATAATAACTTTTTTGACTAATGTTTCAAACCGTGAGATACTTACCTGTTAAAAAAGCTGCTATGATAAAGTACCAAAGCGTTAAACGACTTTCATTGTTGGCTGTACAATACTCGTATGTAATAAGTACAAAATGTTCAAACCAAAAATAATGGAGACTTTTTAACGAAAATATTTGTTAACTCCAATAGTACGAAGTTGCTTCTTACTCAATACATGAAGCTTATACGCATATAATCACAGTTTAACAGTAAGTTTTTGTCATGAGGGCAAAAAAATAAAAATAAACGTACTTCGAAAACTCACGTTTGTTTCTTTTTCAACGTTAAATCCAATGAATTCCCAGCGTTTTAAAACCATGTAGCCGCTAGTCATTTGTCATCATATAACTATAAAAAAGCTTGTAAAATTGTCCGGGGATATTTTAAATGGTGACTCCATTTTAATGGACATGTGCAAGCGATAAATTAATCTGACATTTTATTGAGAAACAATCAGTAGCGAAACTGTTTTTGTTCCGATCCATCAATCAGAGAAAATTATTGTGCCTAGTCTATAAACTACATAGTGATGAAGTATTTGGCTATATAACTTTAAATTATGTTTATCTATAAAGTATCTTTGTTTTAAATAAACATATGAACCTACACATTATGTCCGTATAGCGTCTGGCAAAATAGAAGATCACTAATCTTTTACAATCAAGGCACACCCCGGGCACTCCATACAAGCGTCGCGTTTCAACTACCTATTACACAGACGCTACACAGTGACGTTTTTGCACACGCGCAACTGTGTGCGAGCTATTGAATGAGCACACGGATCGGCACACGGAACTCGCGCGGTGGGCGCGCGTGGGGTGAGGTAATTAATTGTGGGGCGGGGCGGAGAGTTTCCTTTCTGTACGGTAGTACTTATAATCTATTCTGTGCTCAAGGGGTGTAAAAGGTGGCAAATGATTAGTAAATCTAACACCTCAGTAGTTCAGAAAAGAGGCAACAACGTTTTCTGCTGAAAGAAAAAGTAATAAAACTTGCAAACATGCACCTCATATGGGAGAGGACTATATCCTACAGGCAGGCTATATACATAAAAAGAATCGCGATAAGCGGTCGCAGTTCGTTGTTCAATTTAAGTACTTATGATATTGAACCTTACTCGTGGGTAAATAGTGTCACGGAGTTGGGCGAACATTGTCCGCTAATCGCAATATTGTTTTACGAAGTATATACTTGTTGTATATGGTCTGTGTTTTTATGTAATAGGCCTGCAGACTATGATGGGATGTTAATGATGTTGGCACATTATGATATGGTCTTTTGAATATTTTTTTTCAGCTATGGGTTAGTAATATAGGTCAGATATATAGGCATTCACTTTCCTTAAACTCTAAAAGAAAGTAGTTTAATAGGGTAGTTAACTTTGTGTCATTTGTTTTCACTAGCATTGATTCAATTATTCAGTAAGCTACGAATGTTCTTTCTCTGTGGTCTCAGCAAAAGCCAAGTACCTACGTACCGTATTATTTATATTGCACTATTGATTAAAAATAATTTACACAGAAATAAGCCTTCCTAGTAGGGTACAACTTACTGGAACTTACTGAAATTGAGCGACAAAGTGTAAGAGGTGTCGGTACACCTCTTACACTTTACCACTCCTACTAGGTTGGTACCTAGCTCAGTACAAAATATTATCTCTTTTTTCAAAAACTCTAATCATGTCACGCCAAATCTATTTTGATAACAAGTGAGCAATCAAGTAATTGTTTATTTTTAAAGTTCCGTCTCGTTCAAATGTGTACTGACAGTCATCAGTGCGTGTGCCAAAAGTAGGCAATTAAACCAGTTTTGATGATACATTGATGACATATCTATTCTGTCTCGGACACTTGTAGTATGTTACACGCAAATATCTTATGACACCATAAATTTATTGGAGCATTAAACATTGACAACTCATTCAAGAATAACAGGCAAAAGATACTAGTTTCTATCTTTTAAGAATATAACTACAACGATGAATTCACTGATAAGTCTTAAAACAATATGCTGTTTTCGTTAAGATTTTAATGAATATATTTATGTATTTTGGTAAATATTTATTTTATTAAAATTAAATTATGCAAATATTTTAAACAAATAATTGGTTAATAAACCATTTTAACATTTTATTGCTTTCGAAACCACGAATCTTTCCAATTCGTTTATTTATTTATTTATTTAATCTTTATTGCTTAAATTAAAACAGCAAATGGCGGACTTAATGCCCAAGGGCATTCTCTACCAGTCAACCGGTAAGTGTGTTAAGGAGAGAAATCGTGGCGGCAATAAAAACAACCCTAATTAAAAAAAAACTGAAACAAAATACATAATTAAATACATATATACCTACATAATTAATACATATATTTTAATACATATATATTTTAATACAAATATATTTTAATACATATATTACATTAATACATACATACAAGTTTATGTTTTTAATGTTAAAAGAGTAAGAGGTATCTGCAGTTTTCAGATTATTATGCGATCAAATCAAACTGTTCCGTATAAAAATGTGCACATTATGTAAAATGGCCAGCGAATCGTGAGGAAGCAAAACTCCACCATCGTATGAGGGAATAACAAAAGTTCACAAACATGTGACTCAAATGTATTTACTTTCTTGCGATACGTGACCTCATTTGCCAGTGAATAAAAAGAGCATGGCGACCAAACTATCTGGTTAGGCTGCCAAAAAACTTTTATCTCACACGGAATATTCTGTAAAATAGAACTCCTTGTGGAGCAGTTCGCGAATGAAAAAGGAATTTTATGAAATTTCATTTAATACAGACTAGACTTTTATATAAAAAAAATGATTAATTTATTCTTATTCCTACTTTCCGTAAAGATCACAAGCCAAAATATCATTGGGAGGAAGTGACATCAGAGTTTTCTTCATCATTTGGATCTTTGGGTAATTTGGACTTTACGTTCACTGTCTGCAAAATCAAGAGTAAACCGGATCGATAGGTTAGGTACAACTTTACTATACAAGAAACAAAAAAACCGACTTCAAAAAACCTGAAAATAAAAACAAAAACAGCTTCAAAATTAAATACCTCTAAAAAGCAAGATATAATTTTCAAATCACTAGATACGCATATCATTGTAATAAAACACGTCTATTGAAGTCGGGTGGGGCTGGAAGACGACTTCTTTTTAGGGTTCCGTACCCAAAGGGTAAAAACGGGACCCTATTACTAAGACTCCGCTGCCCGTCTGTCTGTCTGTCTGTCTGTCTGTCTGTCTGTCTGTCACCAGGCTGTATCTCATGAACCATGATAGCTAGAAAGTTGAAATTTTCACAGATGATGTATTTTTGTTGCCGCTATAACAACAAATACTAAAAACAGAACAAAATTAATATTTAAGGGGGGTTCCCATACAACAAACGTAATTTTTTGCCGTTTTTTGGTACGGAACCCTTCGTGCGCGAGTCCGACTCGCATTTGGCCGGTTTTTTTATTCTAATAGCCCCATCCGACTTTATTAGACGTGTTTTATTAGCAAAAAAAGAATCATCTAAATCGGTACTTAAACAAAGAAAATATGGTCGATTGACCGTATAAGTTCATAAAATGGTAACGAAAACGATAGTATTTTCAGGTTTTCTTGAAAAATACTGAACCGATTTAAAAATTTCAAAAAATGGGGCCAACTTGGTAACTATCCTGATCTTATAACGTTTGAATAATTTCAATCGGTTCAGCCGTCTTTGAGTAATCGGTGGACATACATAAAAAAAACATACATACAGCCGAACATAGAACCTCCTCCTTTTTAGAAGTCGGTTAAAAACTCAGTCCCTGCAAATTAACGCGTCAGATAATTAAACTCCACAAGCGACTGTGCTGTTAACAATAACTTAGATCAGCATTAATTACCTATTACAATTATTTGTTTCTTTCAAATTCGTTATAAATAATTATTATTCCTAAAATAAAATAAATGAATGTTCATGTTCACTCGTAATTTTGAAATAGAATGAACGAAACACTGAAAGTGAAATATTCTTTATTTAAATAATCTCACATAATAAGTATGTTTAAATCATCAATTCTTTTACCCTACCACCCATTATGACGTGTTTTAGCTCACAAGAAAAATGGGCGCAGAAAACTTGTCAGCTTTATCAAATGGAACGATATTTACAAATATGTATTATCATTTCCAGATTTTTTCATTACTAATGAATTTCAAATTTCTTAATTAATTTACAGGGTTCAAGCTAAATTCAAAGTTTGAAGTTATTATTCAGTATAGGCTGTTACAAGAAAAAAAATCATACAATTCCATATGCGTTAAGATAGGTAGTCAGAAGCAGACCCATTCCCACTGGCAGCACACGTTCACGAGCATGATGCATGAACCAACCATCGCTTCGCTCAACCATATTTGAGGGAACGTAACGACCCGCCTCACACGACACCACCGCAGAAATGATTAAAGAGAGCATGACATAAAGGCTACCCATATTAAGGCATCGAATTGAAAATTAACATCCAAAAGCTTTTCATAGGCCTTTCACAAAACTACTGACTGTAGAAAGTAAAAATATTGCAATTAAATAAATCAAAACAAGGTAAGTTATTATGTATTGTTTTGAGTAAGAAGTGCCATACATACAGACAAAAACAGATTTTTTACGACGATTTTTTATGACGCCTTTAATACAAGCAGACAGAAGGAGACCCATTCTCACTGGCAGCACCCGTTCACGAGCATGACGCATGAACCAGCCACTTGTAACTATATCATTCGTCAATATGACAATCGAATTACAAATTTTGTTAATATCTCTACAACTACTACAATTATGCAATACAATACACCGCAGTTTTAACATTCAAGGTTGGTCTAAAAATGGTGATCGTATCGTAAATATTATAAATGAGTAAAAGTTATTATTTGACCAAGTAATAACGAAACAAAATTGGCACTAAAATCCTCAAAAGTGATTTTTGTGATTAGATAATGTGTAAAAGATTAATAAAGATTCGAACGAAAATATGAAGTAGCGACATTCTTACTAGAAAAATCGACAAGTAATTGCTACTTATTTAATTGCTCGGTACTGCTTCAGTAAGTTATAGTGCCTAGGCAAATTATAGATCACCTCCTCTAAAGTATACAGGGTACTATTTATGTACCTTTTTGAAGTTGAGTATAAGCCAAAATTCACTCAAAAACTTCGGGGGTTCTATCCCACCGCTGTGTGCGCTGTTCTATCTAATATTGTAGGACAGTCTTTTAAAATTTGTAGGTATTTCGTAATGTATTGCACTTGCAAAGCTATGTTTGCATCGTCTTGTTTAGTAGACTCTAAACTTATTTTTTTACTTTGCTTATAGATACATTATCCTATAATTTCCTAGTAGTTATTTTACTTCTCTTGTACATAACCTACTACTTCTGTCGCCTGTACTTCTTTGAAGACTATAATATTCAAGAGTCTTTTCACGAGCATTTTTTGATATCAAAACGTAGTTACGCAAAACGGATCCAATCCACAACGATACCAGGGGGGTCTTTGGGATGATATCTTTAATTTCGTCGTTATGTCAAATAATTGTGTTTTCACCTGGATCTTTTACGACATTAAAAATATCATCCCAAAGATTCGGGTGGTATCGATGTGGATTGAATTTTTTTTTCGTAACTACGTCCCTTTGAATACCTACTATGAAAATCGTTTATATCAAAGTGCCTATTGATCAGTTTGTTATCGTTTCTACTACTTACTAAACTTTAAAAGTCAGCGCATTTTCCTTTTATCTGACAAGTTCCACTCACAATTTGTACAGTTAGATTTGAGCTCTCTTGTCCATCCATATTCATAACCATTGTTTATTCGGCAGGAAGCCATTTTACTCCCGGCGTATTTCAAAATGATAGTTATTTCCATCTATTTGATATGACTTTTCTATAAGATATTTCCAGTTATTCAGGTACTTAACTTAGAAGGTATTCAAATAATTAATCATACAAGGTGCTGCAAGTTCTATCTCATTTTGTTTTCTATCGTTAAGTGCTTTTTATCAAAGATCAACTTCTTCTACAACAACGAACTGTCTAATAAAAAAATCATAAACAACATCTATGTTCTTATTATGTAAGTGATAATATTGTCTTATTGTGATTGACAAGCATGTTATACATTGTCACATAAGATTATGACATTATATACTTAACAATAATGTTATACCTAACATTATTGTTAAGTATGTCTAATCATAATTTATTATTAAGACACTGCTTTAAGATTCGTCTTCAGTTTACGATTGTCTAACTAGATTTGTATAACAAGACCTTTGATTATAAGGTAGATAAACACTAATATTTAAGTAACTTAGTTATTTGTATTTAATTTCTTTGTTTTCTAATTCATTGTTCTTATATTAAGTACTTACCTTCTGCATTAGATCCCGAATACTTCCACAACGTCGTGCACAAACGAACCCGAAGTATGTTCAAGTCCATTCACTGTATCACTTAATATGTAAACAACACCATTATGCCACGCGTATATCTGAATGATAATGGAGCATCTTAGTTTTTTTCAGTTCACTTTGCCATTCACAACCTCGAGGGAAATTACACAGGCAAACTTAGTTTCACTCGGTACACAAACCGTCAAAGGCGGTTCCAAAGGAAATTCCAAACACCAGAACACAATAGAAGATTTACATAAATACCAAAATTTTGCTAGTCAACGAATCGTACGTAAATATATTTGTTTTAACGTTTAATCACAACATACGAGAGATTACAACCAGATTTTTATTGATAAGTCTTTTTGCCGAGGGACGAACCACTTTCGCGTTAAACTTTATCACAACCATTTTAGATTAAGCATAGTCTACAGTTAGGTCACCCATTCTACGTCTTTGGCTACATAGCTCACACTTTATTCTAAATTATACTAGGCATTCACAACACTGAAGAGGTAAACATTGATTACATCCAATTTACATTGTGCTTTATCGCGCGTCTTCACTGTTAGAATTCACATTTGCGTCACTCGGAAGCCGTGTCCGCGGGGGTCTTCATATTTTGTTTGGGGTTTAAGTGATGGTTTTTTTTCCCGGCAAGTTTTCGGCGATGTCCATCGCTCGCACGTGCACAACCACGTTACCGTTGCCGCGAGATAATCGCGCTACTGAAAGCCGTCCACCGATCTCGCCACCACAGATTATGCATTTATAAATAGTTATCTATGTGACGGCCCATTTCGTTGATTCGCGATGCCGATGCCGCCGTACGAAGCGACGATGAATGTCAGGTGATTTCGAAGCTGTCAGTGAAATTGTGTTTTCGGTTTCCCGGTGCGACGTGTGTACCTCGTACTGTTTGTGCTCTGTTACTAGAGGCACGCTTTCCACACTGCAACTGCTGAAAGACGAAACCTGTTGAAATAGGACGGGATGCTGCGGGAGAACGGGATGAAAATATATTTATCTATCCCGCTTGGAGTTTCAGTCGGTTATTTTGCTACGCACGCGTGTGTGCGTGAAAAACTGCGTGCTACGATCGCCGGATAGGTGTTAGTGAGTTGGGAAAACTCTCTATAGGGCGCTTTCACAAACGCACGGATTTTCTTTATTTATTTTCGTCGAATCCCTAATTGATTCTATTGAATATCGTGAGGTAAACTTTCACCCTGTCTGTGAATCGGTCGTTTACGTATCTATGTATTCACGAAAAATAAATTGATATCTAAAAATAAATTGGCCAAGCCTTTTCAATTTACTTTCAGGGTCTTTGGAAACCTGACATTAATGATTTTTTTGATTTGGGTCAATTCTATTTTACCTTGATTTGTCGTTTAATCAATTTTGGGACCTAACTTTTTTCTTAATCAGAACAGAAACTTTCAAAAAGTAGGTCAGTTGTCATCTTAACCTTATTATAAAAATGGACAGGTAGCTTGGTTTTCCACAATCACAACTCCCGTCAAGCGAGCCGTCATAAGAAATCGAAGGTGTCGCTGTGTTAATCAATTTAAAGTAGCCTGAAGCCCGATATAAACAAGGGCACACAGACGCGTGTCATCTGATCAAACAACACGCAACGCCGCCAAAATATGGACCGAACCAGTACCCCTACTACGAAATCACTGCGAAATATAGAATAAACAACTTGACCTGAAACTCCTTGTCCTTTGTTAAGTTTTTAGATGTCGTTCGTTTCTTCATGATTTAACACCTTTTCCGAGATCTTGGTACCAAAAGTGACAAAGAAGGTTTAATGTCGCAATCAGATATAATTTATACCATCGCACAGAATAGATATAAGTAAGTACTACACCATTGTTGTAGTTACTAACTGAACCTCATAGCTTAAATATTTTTTGTAGGGTTCAGGGTTTATTTGAAGCTTAGCAATGAAAAAATCTTTAGCACTTTTTTGTGGATTTCAGATTTATCATACCACTTTGCCATTTGCCACATCAAATTCATGCTAACTTCAAATAAACAAAGCGAAGGTACTGCCTTCAGTCTGTTTACCACGCATGAGAGAGTAGTGGCCTGAGCGAGATGACAAGACGCGGTGCGCACGCAGCGTTCGATACCCCCAGCCTCCCTCACTCACACCCGCCAGAAATCTATACCGACCCCATGACAGTACTGTACCAATGTACCCACGGCACATCAGACGCACCATGTTGACCTTGACACCGTCTTTATGCCCAACGTAATAAAAACGGTTTTCGCAGTTCAACTGTTTAACATGATGCGCTGGCGTGTGTACCCTTCATTATATTGGGAATCAATTGACAAATGGCGCCAACGGTTGTGGCCCAATGCAACTCCAAGGGCAGGCTTTGTTTATCTTTCCTTTGAAGAAGAGATGTAAGCAGATAATCTTGCTAGTTGATGACTTTTTACTCTCTTACTTCTCTTTTACGTATTGTTTATTTTACGTTATTAAAAAGACGTGTTACCCGCACACGCACAGTCATGTTTTGATTAATTTCAAAACAAGTTTTGATCGCTATTCAAATGTTTTTTCAATTAATAAAAGAAGTGGTAGCTTTTACTTACCATTCTGTTAAACTTTATTTCGTGTTGCCATTAATGACCCAAAATCGGACTAAGTAGATTAAATCAATAGTAAAACTTCTACTGTAAAAGTTTTGCAAGATGGGTACTTACCATTTCCCATGAATTTTACTTAGTTTAGTATGTTTACCTTTATGTTTTTTTTTTCAAATTTTCATTTTAAAACTTAGAAAAAATACATACCTAATTTCGGACAACGTAAAAAGTACACTTACAAACGAAAGCTAATAAATTTTCCAACGACAAGATTAGCGGAGTTTTCAAGTTCCGAAAATTCTCTCGATTAGTGCTCAATTACAAACAATTAAGACAAACACGAGAAAGCTATCTGCCGGCCGAGAGACGAGGGTACCTCGGCTCGAATTAATGTACAGAAAACGACACATCGAAGACAACATTTATTAAACAACCAGATTTGATCAAGGAATCTACCTAGAAAAATACAACGTAATTTTTTGCTAACACTGAAACTGATGTGTAGAGTCGTTCATTTTTGAATGGAAAGAACCTAAAATCCTAAAAAAACACAGTTTTCAGTAACAGTCCCATCGGAGGTGCTGTGGGTGAGTCGTTTTTTTCTAGTATCTTATATCTTTTATCTAAATATATATAAGAAAATTAACTGACTGACTGACATATATCAACACACAGCCCAAACCGTTGGGTCTTGGAATTCCAGCACGTAGGTTCCCTATGAGGTCTAGGGGTGCACTAAGAAAGGATTTTTCAAAATTCACCCCATACGGGGATAAAATAGGAGATGAAAGTTTGCATGAAAGTCTCTCAGTTTCGATGCTAGGACATTCAATTTCGAAGTGACATTTATTTTGAAGTCCAACACTGTAAACATAATTCAACCCCCAGTGGAATGGGGGTTCAAAGGATTTTCTCAAATATCCACGCGGACGAAATCGCGGGCGGAAGCTAGTTATAACATAAAAATAGCATTGTGAATGCTAAATATCTAAAATGTATTCATTATTATACACACATCAACTTTGTCTAGGGATACAGGTGCTATTTTCATACAAACGAGGTAACTTTGAAGCCTTGGTTTTCTGCCAGGGATGTACTCTGCTGTGATCTGATGACGGTTATCCAGGGACTGAATGGAGGAGATTCAGATCGCTATACACATCCAACTGATCTGACCAGCATTTTTTAAACAACCGACCAGCGGTTTTTTAAACATGTCCATTACGTTTTTAGAATGCAAAAAACGTAATGGACATGTTTAAAAAACCGCGAAAATAGCATGAAAATGTATGGAAATCTTCAAACTGAGAACTCTGACCCATTAATCTTTTAGAATGCTGATCAGATCAGTTGGGTGTGTATAGCGATCTGAATCTACTCTATTCACTCCCTAGATGGCCATCATCAGATTACAGCACGGTACATCCCTGGCAGAAAACCAAGGCTTCAAAGTTACCTCGTTTGTATGA
Organism: Agriphila geniculea; assembly: GCA_943789525.1. Lineage (NCBI taxonomy): Eukaryota > Metazoa > Arthropoda > Insecta > Lepidoptera > Crambidae > Agriphila > Agriphila geniculea. The sequence goes on along the minus strand of OX038883.1, from coordinate 16,883,300 downwards.
AAATAACACCTGTATCCCTAGACAAAGTTGATGTGTATAGGTATTTATTTAGTACTAGCGGCCGCCCGCGACTTCGTCTGCGTGGAAAGGTTTTTTGCTATCCCTCGGGAACAATACATTTTTTCGGGATGAAAGGTACCCTATGTCCTTTTCTGTACCCCTGACAACGTGTATGCAAAATTTCATGATGATCGGTTCAGTAGTTAGGACGTGAAGGCGTAACAAACAAACGAACAAACAAACAAACAAACAAACGGACTTTCGCATTTATAATATTAGTAAGGATTCCCGCAAGCATTATAACCCAGCGATATTTAAAGCCCGAGTGAATAGCTAGGCTTCTTCTGGGCAAGCTCGCTTCATCTTCGGCCTCTTGGTTCTCGAATGTGGCCAAAAGTAAGCCCATTAAATGTAAAAAAAACCGGCCAAGCGCGTGTCGGGCCACGCGCCGTAGGGTTCCGTAGTTACATTATACCATACCATATTTAATACCACTGTCATTTTTTGTCTGCAAAAATAACTTTGTTTTTCACAGTGTTGTATGAATGACAAACTTATATTTGCGGTTATGGGAACTGTGCTATGTCTCGAAAACTAATTACTATATCTCGTTCAAACCAATTTTCGTTGAAAGTATTTATTAAGACTAAAGCATATATATTTTTTTAGATTTTTCACTCTCTTATTTCAAAAGTTAAAGGGGGGGGACACATTTTACCACTTTGGCGGTGTATATCTTTCAAACGGTTGACTTGAGCAAAAATTGTCTTAGTAACCTCAATGTCATTTTTAGAGACTTATCTATAAAAACCACGCACGTATTGGTTTGAAGAAAAATATTTTTTTTTTCAGTTTCAGTTCCATGTATGGGGAGCCCCCCCTTTATCTTTTATTTTTTAAATTTTTGTGTTAAAATCGTTAAGCGGTTAACAGAATACATCTACCTACCAAGTTTCAATAGTGTTATATTAATACTTTCGGAATAAAGTGGCTGTGACATACGGATGGACAGACGGACAGACAGACAGACATGACGAATCTATAAGGGTTCCGTTTTTTGCTATTTAGTCTACGGAACCCTAAAAAACATATATAAATTCACAGTTATTTTTTAGAAATTTTTATTTGAACTCTGGCAAAATGTATGACAGCTGAATTCTGCTGAAAGGTTGGAAAGGGTCCATAGAAGAAAATGTTCCTATCGATGAGAAAAACGCTGGCTTTACCCATACCTTCACAGATATCCTACATAAATACGGCTCCTTGTTAACAATACTTTCAGTACAGAAACTTGATTAGTTAGTATGTTCTGAATGAAAGTTCAGAACACCTCTGGTGTTACTTATTGAACTACTAAGCTAAGCTACGATACAATGGTGTTTTCTAAAAACATTTTTCAAAAATAAAATGTTTCATAACGAGGATACATTCAATTTATGCGATGCTAGCAATATAGTAACTAGTAACTTACTACCTATATGATAATATAGGTAGTAAGTTACGTTACTTTTATATATATGTGGTTATTTATTGCATATATCGCATAAATTGAATATATCCTCGTAATTTATTTTATTGTCATATTCATTTTGTCATTTCGAAATTCCGAGGAATAATAATGACAGACCTATTTAGTAGAGGTATTTCTATTTATCTGATATCAGTTTGCTGACAGCACTAATAGCTACTAGCTTCCGTCCGCTACTTCATCCGCCTAGAAATCCACTACTAATTAAATACTACGAATAAAAAATCTGCCGTTCCATACAGAAGCGCAATACCTACTCGACCTTAATGTATGGAACAGCAGATTTTTTTCGCGATATTAGAGTTGGCCCCATAGTAAAAGTAGCTTGTAATCATGAGTGGAACCACCCCACTGCGGGAACCAAATGAATAAAATTTCATCGTGTATTAGCTCCATGAGCTGTAGAGCTCGCGTTAAAAAGTAGCTCAAATTATATGTTTTTTTAAAACACATAACACAGATTTAATAATACATTATTTTTATTGTATAGATTCCTTAAAAAGAATCCATTTGCATCTGTATGGGTGTCCTAATTAATGAGAATGTTCGTCTTGTCACGTTGCCAACGACTGGCGAATGTCTTTGTTAAAATAATTACTGTAACGACACGTATGAGATAGACAAGGTCACGAAACGGAATGAAACAGATTCGCATTTCATTTGGAGACAAACACTTTTTGTTGGTTCTATTTTGTTTTTAAACTTGAATTCATAGCTTTTTTTAACATCCACAATGCTATTTTTACAATACTAAAAAATTTACTAGAAAAAATAAATGATCTGGTGCGAGTGTAATTTCTCTAGTATTGAAATTCTTAAGTTACGGGGTATACTTGGATTTTAAAATAGAGTGATTTAATGATTTGTTGAATTATCAGTCATTATAGGCACATAAGTATATCTTTATAAGACATAACGAACACAGCATTTTCCCTACAGTGATTGATAAATTGATAATAAATTGTTTTTGCTAACAAACCATTTATTAACATTAGTAAAACATTGACGATAATAAATATTAAATAAAGGAAATCCTCATCCCCATCTTAGTAAAAATCTTCAGGGCAAGTTATGCCTGGGGATATATACCAAGCAAATGGACTTCAGTAAAAGTCCGCTTTATTCCAAAGGCTGGAAAGAAGGACTTTTCACAGCCAAAATCCTTCAGACCCATAAGCCTCACCTCGTTCCTACTCAAGAGTATGGAAAAGGTCATTGACGTGTATTTAAGGGACGAGCCACTGCGCGAACGCCCCCTACATACAAAGCAACACGCTTATCGTAAAGGAAAGTCCACAGAAACTGCTCTGCTAGAACTAACAGACAGGATCGAAAGGGCCCAAAAAGATAAACAGATAGCCTTATGCGCTTTTCTCGATATTGAAGGAGCCTTCGATAACGTCACTATCGAAACCCTTTCTAGGGGAATGAGTGACAAGAACATTGACAGCACAACCATCCGCTGGATCGAAAGCATGCTCCTTCATAGAACTGTAAACGTTAGTTTACACGGAACTACTAGAGGCTTCAAGATAACTAGGGGATGCCCACAGGAAGGCGTTTATCGCCCCTTTTGTGGTCACTTGTTGTCGATCAATTACTGATTGAAGCCTCTAAAAAGGACCTGGACATACAGGGCTATGCTGACGATGTGGTAGCCTGTGTAATAGGCCCCTGTCAGAGCACTGTATCATCCATACTCCAAAGGTCTCTCAATGTCATCAATAAGTGGTGCACTGAGAACAGTTTGTCGGTAAACCCGAACAAAACAACAATAGTACCTTTTACTAGGAAGCGTAAGTTGGACAAACTTAAAGCGCCTACTATAAAGGGGACTCCCATACCATTTTCTACGGAAGCCAATACTTGGGCGTTACAATCGACCAAAAGCTGACGTGGAATACACACATAGATAATGTGATCCAAAAGGCCAAAATTGCCTTAGGAACCTGCTGTCGTTTAGCGGGTGCAAGGTGGGGCCTTAACCCCAAAATTGCCCTGTGGATGTATACTGCCATAGTCAGGCCGATGATCCATGTCATGTCTACAACACCAGGAGCAGCACTAAATGCTCTGCTTAACCTACCGCCACTTCACCTGTTTATTGTGAAGGAGGCGAAAGTTGTACTATTATGTATTCTGTGGCGAAAGCAGGGATCTATAGAGTGGGCAACACCGGTAAAGTAGGTTGGCACTCTCAAGCAGTGAGATCTTTACATGAATCAGTGCTTGAACTCAAACCACTTGCAATGACATCTGATGTCATGCTTCCACTCTGTAATTTCACTAGAAATTACTCTGTGGAACTACCTAGCAGAGAGATGTGGTCTGATGACCAAAGCTCCTGTAAGGCTGGAAGCTTAGTCTGGTTCACGGACGGCTCCAAAATGGGTCTTGATGTAGGATTTGGTATACATGGCGTGAGACCAAGAGTCAACCTCAGTGTTAACCTTGGTAAGTACGCCACAATTTTCCAGGCAGAAGTCTATGCCATCATAGAATGTGCAGAAATTAACCGCCAACGAAACTACACAAATCAGACCATCTATATCTTTTCAGATAGCCAAGCAGCACTTAAAGCCATAAACTCGAACGTAATACGATCGAAACTGGTAAAAGACTGCGTAGACAAACTGAATGAACTGGGACAAAAGAATAAAATTATTCTGAAATGGGTACCAGGGCATTCAGGCATAATCGGCAATGAAAAAGCCGACGAGCTTGCTAAAACTGGGGCGCGAGACCAACAGATTGGCCCAGAACCTTTCTGTGGTATTTCAAAAAACCAGGCTATGCAACTTCTTAAAGATAACCTTTTGGACGAGTCGAATAAACTCTGGCTAAAACAGCCAGGATTGAGACATGCCAAATCTTTGGTGGAAGGCTACTCGCAAAGACGGACGAATGAACTTATACAGTTCAGTAGATCGAACGCCAGCGCGACTGTTAGAGCTTTAACCGGACACTGCAAACTAAACAGACACCTATTTCATATGAAATTAAGTGATACTGACGTCTGCAGATATTGTAATGAGGAGCAGGAAACGCCCAAGCACCTCTTATGTGACTGTGGACCCCTAATCCACAAGCGTAGTATCCATCTGGGGCGACACGTAATCGACCCGGAGGAAATAAAAACTCTGAAAACCAGGCAGATACTAGACTTCTTGGAAGCCGTAGGGCTTAAAGAGTTACTATAAATAGGTGGCGAGTTACAATAGATCTTTTAGGTCGCAGTGACTACAGCTTTATCTGAGCTGCATAGCCCCTAACAATCAAATAATAATAATAATAATAAATATTTGTTCATCGTTCATTTTATATGTGACCCAATTTATTCTCCGAAGAATAACGAAAATATTTTCAATTGATCGCTTCGGTAGACCTAAAACAACGTCGATATAACATTGCAATCAAATGGGACAACTTCCGGTAGCAGCCTTTGTCCCAACTCTATAAGAAAGGGGTCAGTGTCAGACATAAATACAAATGTAACTCTTTCATCACATCCCTTTCAGCGTCGTTTAAAGCAGAAATAAGACGGTGGTACAGCCAGCGTCAAATACTTTGTTTCTTTTTTTTATTATGTCAATATCACATACATTATTCTGCTTCCAAAGTAAGTAGCTAAGGCACTTGTGTTATTGAAGTCAAAATTAATGTCGATACCACTAACACCAAAACTATACAGTGTGGCCCTGGATAAGTGCAATCCCGAAAGGAGACGAAACTAGATTATAAATGAGTAATAAAAAAATACAAAAAAGAATATTCAATCTATTTTTTTTTTTCATAATTAAGAATTGTAATTTTTACAATGGACTCTATGTACAAAAAAATAATATTTAAAAATAATATTTCTTCAAAAGTAGTGAATGGATTTTGTTCAAATAAAAAATAACGTAATACCAGATACTTGTTAGTTCAGATAAATTGCAAATTACTCACAAAAAACCGGCCAAGTGCGTGTCGGGCCACGCGCAGTAGGGTTCCGTAGGTACATTATACCATACCATATTTTAATACCGCTATCATTTTTCGTCTGAAAAAGTAACTTTGTTTTTCACAGTGTTTGTATGAATGACAAAGTTATATTTGCGGTTTTGGAAAATGTACTATATCTCAAAAACTAATTACTGTATCTCGTTCAAACCAATTTTCGTTGAAAGGGTTTATTAAGATCGATAGCATCTATTTTTTTTAGATTTTTCACCCTCTTACTTTAAAAGTTAAATGGGGGGGGGACACACATTTTACCACTTTGGCGGCATATATCTTTCAAACGGTTGACTTTGAAAAAAAACAGTCCTAAAAACCTCAATGTAATTTTTAAAGACCTATCTATAGACACCCCACAAGTATTGGTTTGATGAAAAAAAATATTTTCAGTTTCAGTTCCATGTATGGGGAGCCCCCCCTTAATCTTTTATTTTTTTAATTTTTGTGTAAAAATCGTAAAGCGGTTCACAGAATACACCTACCTACCAAGTTTCAACTATGTAGTCTTAATACTTTTGAAATAAAGTGGCTGTGACATACGGACGGACAGACAGACAGACAGACAGACAGACAGACAGACAGACAGACATGACGAATCTATAAGGGTTCCGTTTTTTGCCATTTTGGCTACGGAACCCTAAAAAGAGATAATCATGACTTAAATTTAGCTTTTTGTAATAAAAATGCATTTCTCTTAACTCTTTTTTTCATTAATCTATTATTTTTTTTTAATTTCGCCCCCAATACATACTACAAAGTTTTATCATTTATTCCTAATTTTTATCATATTAGCTTCCAAACAACAATAAAAATATGCACTCACTAAAAATAACACGCTGGCTATAAACCTTTCAAAGTTGGTTAACTTTTTTTCAATTTTTTTATCAGTGGTTAACTTTGAAAGCTCATAGCCAGCGTGTGTATCTCGTAACTCGTAACTCAATTTCCAAAGGAGTTCCGTTGGGCCTTTGCAGTTCAAAGTCTACTCTAGTCCAGAACGTCCTTGACAATAGATAGATACTTAACTTGTTTTGATTGTCATAAACCCACCAATATTTCAATCACTGTACAGTTCCTATTTGATTTTGAGGAGTTCCCTTGTGTATCTTCATAATCCAAAGTCTAATACAAATGAAATTAATATAAACAAAAAAGAATCATCTAAATAGGTTCATAAACAAAAAAGTAATGGTTGAACATTCGACTGAATTCGTATAAAATGGTAACGAAAACTACAGTATTTTCAAAATTACTTGAAAACTACAGAACCGATTTCAAAATTTCAAAAAATGAGACCAATTTAGGAAGAAACCTGATATTATAGCGTTTAAATTATTTCAATCGGTTCAGCCATCTTTGAGTAATCAGTGTACATACATATAAAAAAAATATACGCGACGAATAGATAACCTCCTCCTTTTCAAGTTTTTGATGTCGGTTAAAAAGAAAATAAGGACCACTCCGACCACTATATGGTTTTTTATACAAAAGAACTAACTTCTGAAAGATATTTTTATGATAAATTCAATCTGATTTTATTAGAGTTTGAATTTGGTCAAAAGCTGTAATAGTCAACTTGTGGACTTTACTGTCGAATTTACTGTATAATTTTCTCGTATTCGTGTGTCAGTTAGAATTGAAAAATGATAAATTGCGCTTTTTTTTTGTAGGTAATTATAAGTAAAAATCCAATTTCTTTCTATTCTAACTGACACATTGCGAATAGGAGAAATTATACAGTAAAGTCAGTAGAGTCCGCAAGTAGATAGACTGAGCTTTAGAACAATATTAAATTAAAATAAAGTCAGATTGAATTTATATTTAAAAAAAACCTTTCAGAAATTAGCTCGTTTGTATGGAAAACCACATGGTAGCCCCTATTTTCTTTTGAGTAGTTTATAATGACGCTGACTTTATTTTATTTATCTACCTATCGAGCGCGAGGGGCATGACATGCTCTCGCTTGAACATTACGGCTAGCTAACTATAAGCTACTGTTTCAAAACCCTTTGTAATGGATTCATATCATGGGTGTTAATAAAGTCTTATATGCTGTACATATTATACTACAGTTGCATAAAAAACTATTAAAAGTTGTATCTGGTGCCGACTGTACATGATTCCGCGGTACCCGGTTATTGAGTTTCAAAGGTTGTATTCTGCTTGCTGCTTTTATTCGGATGTGAATGTTTGGATATGACAGCGTGCCTATACTTATAACTTTAACGTTTCAAATCAGGGTTGATCTCTTTGTTGTTTAAACTGGATTTTTTTGGTGCCTGCCTTTTTTTATTCTTTCGAGATCATTGTTATGAATAAATGATTTTAACTGTTAACTTATATTTCTATGTAGGTAGAATAAAATAAAGGGGCCTGTTGTAATTCGCCGATGTAGTGCGTCCTCTAAAAGCCTTAAAAGGGTAAAGCCTATGTTAGTTTAAACATATCTTTAATTATACAGGATGTCCCAAAACTTTACTTTAAATATTGAAGATAGGAAATTTTATTGAAAGAAGACTTCATTTCGTTTTTAAAATGAAACGGAACTGCATTCAAAGTTTTTTTTTTTAAATCGCATAGATTCGATACAAATTAATACAATCCCTCATAATTTAAATTTAAATGTTAAAAAGATGTTGTGTCACTTAAGAAAAAATAATCCTTACAAGTACCTAACCCTTTCGATTGGTATCGTTAAAATTAATTAAAAATAAAAAATTTTGGTGGGTTCGATTCCTGGTCAAGGCAGACGATTTTTCAAAAATCTTTGAATGCAGTTCCAATTATTTTTAAAAGTAATATAAAGTCTTTTTTCAGTAAAATTTCCCATCTTCAATATTTAAGGTACTTTCCCTCCATGTGACAAATATTACAAAAGTATTTAGAAAATACATATTATCAATATTTTCACCCTTCTCAAAAACACTTTTATTGTTTTTCTAAAAGTTCCTGAATGACATTTTAAAAATATGCGACTAACAAAGAGTAGGTAGGTATCTAAATATTTAACACTAGCTAGTAAACTAATAGTAAACGTACAAGTTACAACTACAAGACACTTGGGAAATTAAGTTAGTATTGTGCTAAAACGGGTAGTGATGCTAGTGTGACGTGCCCAGCAGAGCGGGTAATCGGTTCCTGCCAATTGATTCGTTCGGGCGATAAAATGCGACATTTTTGGAACAATTCTAGCAGGAGCTACAGTATATAAGTAAAGCTTTTTTTACTTATATTAGCGGAATGGTTCTGAAATGGCGATCGCGCACCGGACGACGCTCCGTGGGTAGGCCCCCGACAAGATGGACCGACGATCTGGTGAAGGTCGCGGGAAGCCGCTGGATGCGGGCAGCGCAGGACCGATCGTCATCGTGGAGATCCTTGGGGGAGGCCTATACCCAGCAGTGGGTATCGTGCGGCTGATATGATGATGATTAATCATCATATTATTCTAGGTTCCCATAGAAAATTTTATCCACTATTTCACCCATAACCGTTACAGAAATTAAAATTCACCATTTCTATTCTGTCCGGTCTGGAATAGAACCACTGCACCACGCAGGTCATCGATCACTATCACCCACCAAGATCTGAAGCAGTTTTCTCTAATCTAAGATAGAATTCTCTGAAATATTATTTTCTCTATAAATTTTTTAAAATAAAACCGGTCAAGAGCGAGTCGGACTCGCGCACCGAGGGTTCCTTTTTTACATTTTTCATCATAAGTCGAAAACTATGCGGTTTAAAAAGAAGAAAAAATTACTAAAAACTTGCAAACGGCGCTCTTTCATATGATACCCCACATGCCCTAGTAGCCCCACTTCAAACTTTTAAGACCCTTTTTCAGTCCCTGTTATAAAAAGGTATTAATTTTTTTATTTTTTTCTTATTTGCAAAATAGTTGGACAAATGTCATCTTAAACTATTCCAAATTTCAAGTTGATATCATTAGTAGTTCTCGAGATATCTAGCTGTGACAGACAGACAGACTGAGTCACACCATAAGGGTGTGTGCATTTTTTACCATTTTGGTACGGAACCCTAAAAATAACAGGTAACGACATCTATCTATGTTGGACATTAACTGATTGACTGGAAAATAACGTTTTCCCTGTAGGCGTTTTGTAGCATTGAGGAGAGAAAGCAAGAAACGGTTGGACAAAGATGTAAGAGATGGCGCTGTATCCTATTCCTTTTGTTTTATTTTATGGCTCCGTGCACGCTTTTAGCGCCATCTAGCGTGTTGCAACTTTGTTGGCTCTGACCTGACCGTTTTGACGTTTTTAAATGTAATGGCGGCATTGTGACAAAATGTTAAAAAATACTATACATATTGTATTATTAATGTAAATTTCAAAATTACTATGATTTGGGTGGACAAAGTGTTGTGAAATCGTTTTTGGTCATTTAAATTAAATATGGCAAGCAAGATCTATTCAAAACAAGTGTTTTATTTTGGTTATATCAGGGTTTGTTCACTTCTTTTTTAGTTGTAGATTTTGTAAAACAAGAGGATAAAGCTACTTTAATAATTTTACTAAATGATAATAAACATATATAATTATTCCTGTATCGCTAGTAATAAATTAAATAAAATTTTCAAGCAGATTACAGAGCCTTCTTTATTTCTACTTTTTGCCACCATGAGCGCTGAGATCGATTATTATACCTTCGCACCCTCCCAATACTAGAGGCAATCAAGGGTAACAAAAGTAAATAAAAAATCAGTGACCATTTGACTCAACAACTTTTGTAATAAATAATATTTTAAACACACATTTGATAAAAAGTTTGATAAGTAAGTATATTTTAATTCAACATTCTTGTTTTCATGTTTATTTCACAGTTATATTCACGCACTTTTGATTTCACTCACAAATGGTACAGTATTTAGTTATTTTTGTAATCAACTTCATAATCCCCGTAGTCAGGCAAACAGAATCTTCCCAAAACTGCAACGTAACCTTTAGGGCACGTTCCAACTAGAACGCCTTCCCGGCTCTCCAACATTGGCTCTGGGACATTTTTCAAATCACCCAAATTCTTAGATCCTTCTTTTCTACGGTCCCCAAATGTTTTATGTCTGTCGTAAAACTTAAAGTAGGAGCAAGTTCTTGTCCAAAAGCAACAATAGATTCCAATGACGAAAAAACACAGCGACGCGACGAACAGAAAAGTCACCATCCTATCCATTATTTTTGATAAGTTCTTTATGAATTCTCACACGCGAATTTTTGAGGGTTTTTCTATAACACAGCTCGTGTCCGCTTTCCTTGTCAGACCACACGATTATGTGTCCAACCGAGGTCTAAGTTGTAGGCCTCGTTTTCCTGTCTTGTGAGATTCTGAGTCATTCTGGCGGAATCCCAAATCCAATCATCACACATTGGGTAATTTTTTGCATAATAATTATTACATAATTATTTATATGTAGATACCTAATTACTGAAGTCGGTCAGACCTTCTGAAATCTCCTAATTTCCTTGCAAAAGATTTTGCTATTAAGACAAAAATCTTTGTAATAACAATAGTCAGTAATGATTTTATTTCGAGAACAAGTTAGATACTTAGTTATTAAATAAAGTTTTTCGTAAAGTCATAGATGTTATTTATAGTAAAACAATTACTTTTTATGAAATAATTATTATTAAAGTTAAATTTTATTACTTTCCTTTACGTTGAATATTATTTTAAATTAAAAAAATCTCCAAATTATATAATTTTAGCTAATCGACCTATGGTGTGCATATTACTATGCTTTAACCTTTAAATTAAATTATTTTCCTTCAAACAAATTATACTTAATATAAATATAGTCATTACTCATTGGCTATTTTTAGCTCAAAACGAATGGTATTAATTACCTCTAACTCATGTGTTTTAATAGAAGTAGTAAATTGTTAAATTACATAAGAGAACCTTGCTGCATAAATTGCTAAGATTATAGGTCTTTTAATAGATAAGTAGATAGTTACCTATTTAAAGTAGCAGGTGTAATTAATCAAAATCAGAAGTAAATTCAATCAACAAACATCTTTAATAAATTAGCAGGCATAACAATATTTACAATAACAAACAGTAACTACACACGGACACACTCAATAACGTTCTTCTAATCATAGTCAGGGAAGCAGAATCCACCCCTTGGTACGTATCCCTCTGGACAATGTCCTCCAACTATGCCAAGACGATTCTCTAGTACTGGCTCTGAAGTAGTTGAAGTACTTAATACTCTATCAGCCTTATCATTTCTTCTTTCACTTTTAACACTTTCTTTAACTTTCATTTGTTTGTCGTTTTCTATAGTTCTCACGTGCAAATCCATTCCTTCATCATTTGGCTTAATAACAATCTCGATTGTCAATCCTTGTGCTGGTATGTCTATTTCTTTGGTTTTGATCACTCGGCTTTCAATAGTAGTATAAAGAACGCACAGGACTAATATACTCAATAACGACGCCATTTTGTTTCTTTTATTCTGAATATTGATTAAAATTCACTGACCGCTTTTAATTTTGGCTGTTTTGTAGATGATTTACTGTCAGAGGTTGATTAGCTTATGATGGTCAACGACCAAATATCAAGCTTTTAAAGACCATGCGGCGAGAACTCGAGTACGCAAAATTCCCCTTGTTACGTAATCAATTCCCCAACGCCGACGCACGCGTCGACAGCCAGTCATTGACTCATAGGAGTCGGGCCTCTCTGTGCGTAATACAGTTGAATGCTCGATGCAGTTGTGTCTTTTCAAGAGACGCATCTCCTTGATGTGCAATTTTGTGTAAAATTATCCATTTAAAGAACGGGTTTTTAACCCAGTCCAAATTTTTGCGACCAGGAAAAAGCCTTGGAACTACACTACCGCCAATCTTTTATAACTTTAAGATTGTTTTAAGTAAGTCAATGTCTCTATGTTAATACTGTAAATCCTTAGAACTTAAGTATTTTAAAAATAAATGTCACTTATCATCTGCCTGTAAAGCCCGTAGATTTTTATTTTTTATTTTATTTATTAGAACAACCAACAAGGTCATATACTTCACATGCAAAAAGGTAACTTAAAAGATAATATACAAGGTAAGTGTTGCCTTACTTTAAGGTTGCCAAGGAAAGCATAGAGTTAAAAACTCAAAAAACAGAAGCCAATACTAAGTAAAATTATACTTATACTGTAAGTGAAACAAAAAATAAATACTTTATGAAAAGCTATAACTAAATAACCGTGTCAAGTGAGCCATTTGTAACTTGTGAAATACGTATCAATAAGTGGATGAATAAAATTAATGAGGACTCAGAAACTGCAACACAAACATATATATAGATATACAATTATACATATCGACGGGTGAAAGCCTATTTGGTTTAAGCGACACCTAGGGCCATATAGAGTTATATACATATTTGGAATCAGCGGATTTTTCTGCGTCGATTGAGCTAGGTCCCATAAATATCGGAGCACTTTTTTGGCGCTTAAACCAATGAAAATTTCGGCCTCATTTTAGAGCATTGGTGTATGAAACGCCAAAAAATCAATACCATTTTTAGAAACAGTGGATATGAACCATACAAATGTTTGATTAAAACCCGTTTAAACTGTTTGTGTTTTCACAATAATAGTACTCGATGGCGGTTAAAGCGTTTTGCCTCCAACTACTTTTTAGGAGTAACCGTCGCTTAAAACATTTTGCTTTACATACAAATCATCAAGGCTGTCGCTTAAAACATTTAGCTTGAATCTAAAAAAAATATGTCATGTCGCTTCAACCTTTTTGCCTTTATATATTTTCATCATAACATGTTGTTTAAATCATTATCGTCTGTATGCAAAACTTGACTATAATGTCGTTTCAGAAATTTATCCGCACTCTATAACTTAATTGAGTATCGGTCCAACATATCTCAAGTTTTCCTTGTGTTACTTGAAGCACTTATCAAAACTCAAAATAGTGATATCTATGTCCGTTCAGACACGCAAATATTATTATGTGTCAATTTTGCAACGTTGCATCAAACAATGATTGTTTGCCGCCGACGTATTTGACTCGCGCGGGTATGTATCAGCCTCTCCTCGTTCCTACTGAAGACACTGGAAAAGATACTAGATAGACATATAAGAGAAACTATAGGCAAAAGTAAAAGACCACTACATGACAACCAACATGCTTATATGGAAGGGAAATCCATCGAGACAGCCCTCCACAACATGGCAGTCAGAGTAGAGAGATCAACTTCAAACAAAGAATACGCTTTAGCGTGCTTCTTCGATGTTGAAGGCGCCTTTGACAAAGCGTCTGCGCAATCTATAGTGGAAGCCCTAAACAGAGAAGGTGTAACAAAGCAAATATCAGGTTGGATCACCAACATGTTACAACACAGATCTATACAAGCAGAACCATCAGACACCAAATACACCATCAAAGCTAGAAGAGGCTTTCCCCAAGGAGGTTGTCTGTCTCCACTACTATGGTGTATCTTAATAGATGGACTAGTTACAAAGATCACTGCTATGCACATATACATCCAAGCGTACTCGGATGACGGCCTGTTACTTGTAAGAGGCAAAGTTCTAAGCGTGGTCAGAGATATAATGAGAAGCGGAATTATGACAACATTGAGATGGTGTAGGGACAAGGGACTGAACCTCAACCCTACAAAAACTAAACTAATGTTGTTCACAAATAAAAGAAAGATTGATAGCATGATCCCAATAAACATTGAGAATGTAGAACTTGAGATAGTAAAGGAGTTTAAATACCTAGGGATAGTCTTAGACAGCACCCTAAGTTATAGAACACACATAAAAGAAACTAGCAAAAAGGCAATGACAGCTCTCATGCAGTGCAGAAGAGCCGTTGGCAAGAATTGGGGCATGAAACCCGAAGTGGTCCAATGGATCTATAGGGCAATCATCCTACCGAGAATTCTCCACGGAGCACTAGTACGGTGGCATAAGGCACAACTAGAATATAACAGAAAAGAACTCACAAAGGTACAAAGACTAGCTAGCATCATGGTAACAGGAGCCATGAGAACAACTCCCACGGCCGCCTTAGAAATGATACTAGGCCTTAGTTCTATAGATCTTGAAATCGAAAGAGAGCTACAGAACAATGGTTTAAGCTGAAAAGCACTAACCTATGGATAGGAAGACATACTGATAAAGGTCACGCAGAAATAGGGAAGAAGTACGAAGATAACCTTTCTATGATACTGGTTAATAATGACCTAATAAAAAAGGAAAGGATATTCGACAAAAAGTACAGAATAAGCATCAGATCCAGAGAAAACTGGAAACTAGAACAAGACGATCTGGATAGCACCGCGGTATGCTACACTGATGGGTCAAGAAAAGAATCGACTAAGCTATCGGGTGCTGGGGTATACATAGCTAAACCCGATATAAAAGGAGTCACTTTCAATCTGGGCAGATACGCCAGCGTATTCCAGGTGGAAGTATTCGCGATACTAGAGTGTGCGCACATGATCAAAAGTGAGATAAGCAACCATAACATAAGAAAAATAATAATATACAGTGACAGTCAAGCTGCCATCAAAGCCCTTGACAAAACGGAGACTACCTCAGCCTTGGTGAAGGAATGCAAACAAAGCATTCAGGAACTTGCAAACTTGGTTGAGGTGGAAATTGCCTGGGTACCTGGACACGAAGGTAACAAAGGCAATGATGAAGCCGATGAATTGGCTAGGATAGGGGCTGGTGAACCTTTCATTGGCCCTGAACCAAGACTGCCAATCACACATAGAATTACTAAGAACATTATTGAAATTCGAACAATCAAAGAAACCAACCAAAGATGGATGGAAAGAAAGGACTGTAGACAGTCCAAGATTTTCATCAAATCGGTTGACAAGAAGAAAACTAGAGAATTGCTGAAACGAAGCAGGAGAAATATAAGAACGATTGTAGGTGTACTGACAGGACACTGTCCACTAAACAGACACCTATCAGTGATCAAACGGACAGAGGATCCCATCTGTCCGCAATGTAAAGAAAAAGAAGAAACAAGCTACCACTTCATGGCAGAATGCCCGATATACGCATCACTGAGCTGGGAGCTCTTTGGGGTGGATAAGCTTAAGGAAGAGGATCTAAAGCAGTTAACGATAAGTCAACTCAGCAGGTACTGTAAGCGTACAGGTAGGTTCGAGGGTCCGACGCCGGTGGGGTAAATGATAACCCACCTCTCCCTCCGGGGATTTGGGGAAATGGGTGAAATGGTCCCAATCAAGGTGACTGATCACCCGTCTGGCTTCGCTGGTGTCCCCCCTTCTAAATAATAATAATAATAATAAATAATAATAACATTGAAGTTTTTAAATGAGAAATTATTGCATGGTATCATTCACCATTCTTTAAAAAGTTATACAAACAGATGCGATTTAAAACAAATGCTGTTGTTTTCAAATTGTTGTTTAAGCCATTATGATTTTACTCTGAAATATTTAATTTTGGAGTTTGAACAAAATAGATTTATTCTATCCAATTGATAGAATGTCGGTTAAAGCACTTAGCCAGACTCTGAAAGACAATCAAAGTAACACTTAAGCCATTTTGCTTGGAACTGTCAGCAGATTAAAGTGGCGGTTAAATCATTTTACCTTACTCCATTATATGGCTATTTTGAATGAAGCGACATTTTTTTTCAAAATTTTTATCTTTACAAAGTGAAGAATGTAACCGGAATTTGAGACTTTTAAAACGAAACTAGTTTGTAACACTTTCAGGCAAAATTAACGAACCGTTTTGTTTTAATAATTTTTTTTCCGAAATTAAAGTTTACGCTCTCCTGTAAAGTTCCAAAAATGTCGCTTAAACCAAATAGGCTTTCACCCGTCGATATAAAAAACATATAGGTATTGCAAAATTGTACGAAAAAAAAATAGCTCTTACTAATATTATAAATGCGAAAACGTGTGTGTGTGTGTGTGTGTGTGTGTGTGTGTGTGTGTGTGTGTGTGTGTGTGTGTGTGCGCGCGCTTGTGTGTGTGTGTGTGTGTGTGTGTGTGTGTGTGTGTGTGTATGTGTGTGTGTGTGTTTTATTAAAGCAGCATGACTTAATGTTTTGTATCATTACATAAACATTTCACTCTGGCAGGATTTCTACCGTCGGCCTTTTAAGTGGCTGAAGACTTCAGATATTTTTTTAACTACATATCTGTTTTTGCATATATTATGTTTATTATCATTTCATGAAACCATTAAAGTGGCTTTATCTTCTTGTTTTACAGTAAAACTACAACTAAAATAGAAATAAACAAACCCTGATATAACCAAAATAAAACACACTTTTTGAATAGATTTTACTTACCACATTTAATTTGAATGAGCAAAAATGATTTCACAACACTTTGTCCACCCAAATCACAGTTATTTTGAAATTTACATTAATAACACAATAGATTTTTTTTAAATATTTTGTCACAATGCCGCCAGTCAGTAGGTACATTATCAAAACGTCAAAATAGGAAGGATTCGCCGGAGAAGGAGTTTTTCGAAAATTTTGGATAATAAATTCGGTTCGAACTCACCCATATGCAGATTTTTTTTAATTATATAACAGTCATTCTAGAAAACTAGACGTACATGCAGACAGTCTACCAAACTTAAAAAAGTATTGTCACTAAACAGATATTCTTTTTGTTTTGTAGTTGTAGATTGTATTTAGAAGCGATACCCACCGGATGCGTAAGCGTATGCGGTGCACGTAGACGTACCATGACGTTGTAATGCCTGAAACTTTATGAGACACGGCACACCGCTTGCGTAACGTACGCGTGCACGTAGACCGATGCGTAACCCTACGCATTGCAGCTCCCATGAGACAAACAGGCTGCGTACCTACGCAGAGCGGAACGCATTGATGACGTTGTAGTCAATGGCATTCTGGACGTCACACCGAACAAATTTGCACGTATCTTTGCTGCGCGTCACTACGCGCGTAACCACGCGCGTGACTACGCATTCAGTGTATTTGTTTACAAATAGTACTGGTACTACCGGTAGTAAGTGGTGTTTTATTTTGTTTTTAAATAATGAATAACGATATTAAAGAAAAACTAATTGAATAAATGCGAAAAAATTAGTCCATTTACTCAATCTTCGTCTGACATCGCGCACTAGAGACTAGAGTCGCAAAGATGGCTGCCGCAGCGGCTTGGTATGCAAGGGACAGGTTGCGTTGCGTGCCGCGTAGACGTATGCGTAACCCGGTGTGTCAAGGGGTTACGTGCGTAACTACGCGCGTGTCTACGCAGCCGGTGTGCCCTGGCCTTTAAAGTCACAAGAGCTGAATAAAAAAAAGAAATCAAATTAAAAACGCGCGAACTACGGCCCGCGTTTTCATCAATTTTCACGGATTGTTAGAAATTCATGGTTTTGTTTTGAAAAATGAGTTCTTCAAGTGACATTGAAAGTATAAAATTAACTCCTGAAAGTACCTATTAGAGTTAGAACTGATCAACTGACGCAAGAAATATGATGAATAAATCTATTACCTGCGTGGGAGAAATATGAAATCCTATGGTAATTTTATTGAATCGAGAAATGCAATGCTTTCTTAATTGCGAAAATGTCTCAAATGTATACCTATATAAGTTTTTAGTAGTTTTATTATTAGATACTATTTAATTTCAATTTAGTTGTTACTCTATGTTTTATTAAATAATAATATTAAAATTAAATATGTGGCGCCATTTATTTTCTCATAGAGGGTGATGAAAAGTAGAGTTTATCACTCGGGCGCAAATATATTTTTGACTCGGGCGACGTACTTTGAATCCCTCGCTACGTTCAGGATTCTACAAAAGAATCCCTTGCTACGCTCGGGATTCTACTCTAGAATCCCTCACTTCGCTCTGGATTCAAAAAAAGCCCTCGCCGTAAAATTATTATTTTGATCCCTTATGATACAATCTACTATTAGATACCTAAATTGATTGTTTGGTTAGAATTATAAGAAATAAGTAATTAATATAGGTTGTGCAAAATAATTTACCGATTTGTCCTAGAATTGGTTTACAGATTCTTAGGTTTCGACCATATGGAGTTTACCTAGGCCGCAAAATAGATTGTGTTTATCCATTTGTCGGCGGTCAAACGGCCGAATGCTAACCATACAAGCCAGAAGTTTCCTGTCATAGTCAGTATCTTATATCTTATTTAATTTTATGAAAATAAGTATGTAACTATTGCAAAATATCATAGATTTGAAATTTGAGAAATTTTATTTTATTCTCAGATTTTAATTATTGAGCTTTGGAATTTTTTATATGATAAAAAGTTTCTTTTGCAAATTCGCAAGTTTTTGTAAACTATTACAGAACATTTATCATGCTGTGATTAAAAAAAAAGTAAATAGGGCAAGATTTTATTATACTATACACACCTCAAACGTAAGTACTTATATGTCCTAAACGTTGTCAAAAAGGTGGAAACATTATAATAATGTTTACAAGTTCATTAACAAGAACATAATGAATGAAATGATGTTATACACAATAATAAAAATCACTTTATTCAGTTATCATAATCGGGGAAACAAAACACGCCTTTTGGTATATATCCTGTAGGACAATGCCCACTTGTGAATGCATTACGATCTTCTATAAGAGACTCATCGTCTTCAACATTTGGTTCCAGTCTTGTCACTGCTGGAGGCAAGGGGAGATCATGAATTCTGCGGTACACTCTGTCAACGTCACCAAAAGTTTCATCCGGATTATGTTCAAGCAATCCTTTATCCTTTCTCTCCGATGGCAACTTTCCTGGCACCAGTAGAACATGGCAATTTGCCGCCACCACGAATAAACAAAACACTGCGATCCACTGTGCCATGGTGCCTGTGAGCCTGTGACTGTTATATTTCAAATGTGGTTGATCTACCACTCGTGTCCTTTTATATGATGTAATAGTGTAAATAGTAATGTTACATAAATAGGTATTAATTGAGTCAGATGCTTTAAGGAAACAAGATGAATGTACCTACGTAGCTTTACGTTATTATTCGTACGACAAAACCCGTTACATTGGATGCGTTGTGAATATGTAAATTAGTTCTTTAGAGGTTTGTTTATAATAAAATATTTTTCCTTGTCAATTAATATTTAAGGCAAAAACTTAACAGGAGATGATTGAGGTACTTACATAGTGTAAACTGTGTAAATAAAATGAACTATACACAAAATGTGTATTAATATTATTATATTATTGTGTAAAATAATAGTAGGAAGTTCTAAACCTATATTTACTCTTACGAACTTCGGGCTACTGTTAAAGTTAATATACCTATATCCTTACTAATATTATAAATGCGAAAGTCCGTTTGTTTGTTACACTTTCGTGTCTTAACTACCTATACCTATTGAACCAATCATCATGAAATTTTGCATACATATTGTCAGGGGTACAGAATACACATTAATCTCATCGTGCATTGAGTCACAACGGGACGTTACTCAGACACCTATGTAGTAACTAATGCAAAAAATATATAATAGTAGATTGTGAAAAAATATTCAGTCGTAATGCATTACAGTTTATCTGTGATTTCAATACCTAATTAATATTAAAATAAAATAAAAACATGAAAATATATTATTAATATATATTTTCATGTTTTAATAT
The DNA here is from genome assembly GCA_943789525.1 of Agriphila geniculea. Taxonomy (NCBI): domain Eukaryota; kingdom Metazoa; phylum Arthropoda; class Insecta; order Lepidoptera; family Crambidae; genus Agriphila; species Agriphila geniculea. The sequence continues at coordinate 16,863,135 of OX038883.1, read as the reverse complement.
ATCGGGTCATTTTGAACTTACCATCCAAATTTTGAGGATGTGTTCAGTCCACGAAACTGAAAAACTTTCTCTAAGGAACACATGGCCAAATATGTAAAATAAAAATCGACTTTCCTCAAATAAAAGAAATCAAGTGATCAATTTAGTATGGGATGACCAAAATTTTCTGGCGAAATTTGACACATGTTTCTTAGAGAATATTGTTTAGTTTCATGGACTGCACACATCCTTAAAATTTGGATGGTAAGTTCATAATGACCCTGTATATTAATATACTCACACCATATTAATTTTCGTAGTACCTACCTATTCTTAGTCGAGGAAACAAAATTCGCTCCGCTAGATGAAATCCCCAACTTAATGCGGCTTCTTGAGCAAAAAGCTCTACTATGTTGTTGGGTGACTTGACTATCCATTGCTTTTTTCCCTTCTTCCCTTCTACACTACCGGCCCAGTAGTGTCGTAGGTAAATGAAAAATTCCATACATATGCATTCCCTACGACACTACCAATTTTTTTTCATTTTTTCGCTAAATGGCAGATTCTAGAATTTCGTGACAACAAAACATGTACTTACATAACTAAATCTCTATTTAGATCGGTTTATTTAGCACAAATCCAACTTGAACTTAAAATAATTTAAAACCTAAAATTATCTTCTTTAAATTACATTACCAAAGTACCAGGACAGCATAGATTTAGAGGAGGTTAACTTTATTACTTTGTATGTAAATACGTTAAATTTGTGTTAAATAAACCGATCTAAATAGAGATTTACTTGGTGGTACTTAACACGTATTGTATTACGAAAACAATAAAAAAATTAAAAGCTATAAAAATACAGAAGTTAACCTTCCTCATGTTTATGAAATCCTGGTACTTTGGTGAAATACAGAGTTATATATTGTCACGAAAAAAAATTGGTAGTGTCGTGGGGAATGCATATGTATGGAATTTTTCATTTACCTACGACACTACTGGGCCGGTAGTGTAGAAGGGAAAAAAAAATACCCACGACACTACCAGTAGTGCGCCTTGGTAGTGTCGTGGGGAAGAAGGGGCTTTTTTTACCGTCTCGGCTGGAGGCTCAGACAAGCACATTAGTGGATTCAAGTGGATCGGACCCAATAATGATAAAATTTATTTATTCAACTCACACAGGGTCATATATTTTTTTTATTATTTAATTAAAATAAAATTTTACATTTAAAATTAATACTTATTTTAACATTATTCAGTGCAGCAGTCATTAAAGTACAGGCAGTCAAAATCTTTTTGCAAATGCGCTTTGGGATGCCATTGCGGCTGACCCGCAGTCGGCGCACCAGGGATGCACATTGCACACCTGCGCATGGTCGCATAAAAGCAGTCCACACGAACATACCATGACACGAGCCTCAGCGAACATCTCCGACGCACGCGCTACGAAGCGGGGCAGCCCCAAATAAACGCATTATTATATTAAACACGTAGTCGTATTAGTTATTCTGTGACGTAGCGCGCTTGTTTTTGCGTATAACTCACGTGCAAGAAAGACGTGCAAGCCCTACAAAGAGCGGTTTTGACGCCACTTGCTTGAACAACAAGAAAATCTGATATAATATTCGCACGAACAGACAGCGCCCTACGCTCCTTCTCTATCGGCCTAGCCACAGCCAGCCGCGGCGGGTGCTGCGACATTCTACTATGGTTGCGGCAAGCGAATTCGGGAATCACTGCGCGGTCGTGACGACGTGCTCAGAGGCCGCCATCGAGATAGCGCGCAGTGATTATTGAATTCGCTTGCCGCGCCACCCGCCGCGGCTGGCTGTGGCCGGGCCGTATGTCTGCATCGTCAGGTCCCAAGTCATAAAGCCTTCCCTCATCACCAATAGCAACCTTCCTATTTAATATTTAATAACGTGACAATTTGTCAATATTGTCATGACAATTTACGGTGTAGTGAGTAGGTTGTTCTTTTTTCAAATTGGTTGACACAATGGATATAAAATTGTCATGGCAGGTGACAAAATGACTCGTTTATTAAATAGGAACCTGTCTGTTGTTCCACTATGTTGTGATGTCTCAAAAACTTGCCTACATAAGTCTTGTGCATCCTTCCTTTGTTACGCGACAAGGTACCTGACCTTAACTTATTTTGAACACAAAATTATAAGGAAAAATATATTAAAACTAGCGGCTGCTCGTGTCTTTGTCTGCGTGGACCGCGGTGGACAGTTATTTTTCTCTCTGTAAACTGTACCTTTTTTCAGGGTGAAAGGTATATTCTACGTCCTTTTTTGTACCCCTGTCAACGTGTAGGTATGCAAAATTTCATTATGATTGGTTAATTAGAATAGAATATTTGAGACGTGAAAGCGAAACAAACAAACAAACTTACTTGCATTCGCATTTAAATATCGAGAAAAGATTTATTAAAGTAAACGTGATATAGAGAGTAGTAGTTTATTAAGCGGTTTATTGTGGTTTTTTTTTCTTTTCCTGTTTTGAGACCAAACTATGTTTTGTCTATAAACACATACCTATATTGTACAAGAAATAACAGGTCTCAGCAAATTTCATCAAAAAATGGAACAGTTAAATGCTTAAAAATAATAATTCAGGTTTTTAACATACCTCTCAAGCTCAAGTTATTACAATATTTTTTCTGCGTTTTGGGAAATAAATAAAATTGAGTTTTAAAAAACATTTTTCTATTTAAATAAATAAATCACTTAGGGGACTAGAAAAACTATAATCTAACAATAAATAAGCACTATGTCTAATCGTGTTGCAGAATCAAGTCTTTAGTCATAATCAGGGAAACAGAATCCCCCACTAGCCACATAGCCGGCAGGGCAATTCCCGCCCCTGACTGCAAAACGATCTTCTATATCTGGTACATCAGCTACTTTTGTGTCCTTGGCTCCTACTGCAGGTGATACGGGAACATCATGGGTCCTACGATACTCCCTTCTCCCAACTTCACCAAATGGTTCTTCAGCGAAAATATCCGGATTGGGCCCAAACAACTGTTTGTCCCGCCTCTCTCCGTTGTTCTCCGACGCCATTCTCCCTGGTATCAGCAACACGTGGCAATTCACCGCCACCACAAATAAACAAAACACTGCTATCCACTTTGCCATCTTGACCGTGATGTTTGTGAAACTTGTTCTCGAATGTGGTTATTTTGGTTAGCGTGTCCTTTTATATACGCTTCACTGAGGTAAAGGTATATGTTTTATGTAAAATACCGGTGTCGGAACACCCGTGTCTGAGACAAGGTTGTGAGTCAGATGAGATGACGAAACAAAAGAATGAAACATTTATTTTACGTTTGGGAACTAGTTTAATCATTGACATTGAGGAAAACCCCTATTATGATGATTTCAAACAATTTCAATCTCGGTCCTAGGTAATTTTTTTACTAAACTATTTAGTTAAAATAAATTCGAAATTAGGTGAAATAATGTAACGCCATTTGTAATTAGGTGGAAAGTAACAAAACATGGAATGACTTTGAAATCTTTAACTAGGTATTTAACGCTTTTTATAGCTTTGATAAATAGGTATATAAATACCTACAAATGTATCTCTAATTATTATATTTTTCTTGTTTTTTTATTCGTTACATAAAAGCGTTTAAAGCATAAATTCAAAATGAAAGTCTTTGAAATATTTAGTAAAATAACTAATTCTAACAATAAAATTTTACCAATGAAATTTTTGGAAAGTAGAGCCATTTCATGTTTTCCATACAAAAAAAAAAACTTTCTTTTTGTTCTACTCACTTGCTTGATCTATGTATTGCTATAATCAGTTTAATTACATTTTGATTAGAAAGAGATGTCCCAGCGTTGCCCCAGTTTCATTTTATTTAATTACTTTCATAATTAAAAAATGCTAATTACATTTTATTTAGGTATATTGACAGCAGCATCACAATTTATATTAAACTGCATACTTTTCGTGCGTCGCAATATTAACTTATATACAAAAAATAGTGATTGGCACAATCGGAACACCAGAAATAAAGACAAACTTGTAATGCCTCAGTATAGATTAGAAAAAATCCGTGGTTCTTTCATAGGTCTTGGTATAAAGTTTTATAATAAAATTCCAAGTAATATTTCCAAGGATTTACCATTTGAAAACTTTAAGACTCATGTAAAGAATTGTCTTCATAAAAAAGGATACTATACCGTTAAAGATTACTTAATTGATAAAACAGCTTGGTCGTAGATTTTCTATTCTATGTGAAAATTGGGAGAATTGTCCTACCTACTTAAAATGTATTGTAAGCTTTTTGACTCGACGCCTTAATGCGGGTAGCTTTAGTATGTCATGCTCACTTTAAACATTTCTGCGGTGGTGTCGTGTGAGGCGGGTTGTTACGTTCCCTCAAATATGGTTGAGCGAAACGATGGCTGGTTCATGCGTCATGCTCGTGAACGGGTGCTGCCTGTGGGAATGGGTCTGCTTCTGTCTGCTTGTACTAAGGGCGTCGCATATATTTTTTTTTCTGTTTAAATTTATCAATCAGTATGGCACTTCTTACTCAAAACATAGAATTAATAACTAATCCTTGTTTTGATTTCTCACTTTTTTATTGCTAATGACCAAAATGATTATTTGGCTTTCGTTATCACGATGTTTTCGTATTTTTTTGTCTATAGTTTTGTAAGTAAAGGCCTATGAAAAGCTTTTGGATATTAGTTTTCAATTCAGTGCCTTAGGATGGGTAGCCTAAGTATGTCATGCTCTCTTTAATCATTTCTGCGGTGGTGTCGTGTGGGGCGGGTCGTTACGTTCCCTCAAATATGGTTGAGCGAAGCGATGGCTGGTCCATGCGGCATGCTCGTGAACGGGTGCTGCCAGTGGGAATGGGTCTGCTTCTGAGTACCTATCTTAACGCATATTGAATTGTAAGAATTGCGTTTTTATTTTTATGTCTTGTATCAAGTGTTTTTTGGTTAGAGTAGCAGACGGAGTGATTTCTAAACTAGTTGAAAGTTATTTACTCTCACGATTACCTATCTGAATGTAGTAGATATTAAATTTTAACCTACCTACCCATTGTGTGTAACCTTTTGATAATTATTGTGATGGAAAATGACCTCACTTTAAATGTGGAGCTCATTTTTCAATCTTGACGACTCTGTATGAAATATACAGGGAGAAAAAAGCAGCCCTTGACGAGTTTCTTGCCGGTTCTTCTCGTTACAAGGTCTCCCGCTTAGGGTTTGCGAACCGATGGCGTAGCTTCTATGACATTCACAAGACGTAGCTTCTATGACATGCCTAGACTGAATAAATTATTTTGAATTTTGAATTTAAGGGTGGTAAGGAGTTTTAAAAAACCTTAACAACCGTGTGCCATAATACGTTTTTCAATACATTTGCGAGAAAACATTATAGGTGGTACTACTGAAATTGTAATCAAGACATATAATGAAACTATAAATTCTTAATATTTTGTGTGCGAATTACGCAAGAACCGCTAAACGAATTTTGATGGGCTTTTCACAGTTTAGTAGACTAAGGTCCAATTTAAAATCTAAGCTATGTTTCATCAAAACCAGGGAAATAACTTGAACTCTTCGTAGTACTAGCTTTCATACACTAAAGAGGTCATTTTAAACTGGTCGCTGTATTTTTGTACTGTCCACGCGGATGAAGTCGCGGACGGAAGCTAGTAGAAATTAAAGAAAACGAACGTAAACAAAAACGCACGGCGCGGGCGTGCGGTAAAATCAACTTTCCGCACGCTGTACTAAACCGTAAACAAAAACGCACGGCGTGCGGTAATAGTACATTATGATATAAGTGCGGTACGTTGAAAATTACAGCCGAGGCGATATTGCTAGCCCGAGCCGTAGGCGACGGCTACAAGAAAGCAGAGGCTGTAATTATCAAAGCGCACGTATGTCATACGACGTTTTATAACATATTTGCGAGGAAATAAATAAAACTCGGACTTTGCACCTTTGCTTGTTTTCCAAATGATTAAATTTTGATACGCTTGTAAGTATCTTATCGGTCAATTTTTCGGGCAAGAGGCTTAGAGTAGCCTTTTTCGCTGCCTCTGAGACTTCTGGCGATGTTGAATTAATAAATTCATCAGTACTTGACGACATTTTCAAATAAAAACAATACAGCAAAAAAAAAATTAAATTAGCAATGCGCGCGCATCAGCGTTCTTTTTAAGGCAAAGGCATAAAAACAGCCAGTATTACTAATAAAGTAGATTAATATTTTTGTGTTTTTGTTACAGATAAATGGTTGTAATTTATTGTCAACATTAATTAAATTGAATAATTAAATGTTTTTATTACATTTTATCTCCCAAAGTCAATTTTATCCATAAAATGTTGACCTCTTTTCTGACATAAAAACTCTTTGCTAAGATTTAAAAAAGTACCGTTCGTTTTAGACGAAGTATCTTGCTTGATAAACCGTGCGGTAATGTAAAGTAAAACGCACGGCTTATCAAGGAAACCGTGCGTTTTACTTTACATTACCGCACAAGTTCGTAATGACATACAATACGATATTGAAATTGGTGTAATAAGAGACCCTTTACGAGCAAATATGTTATAAAATCAATTTACCGCACGCTGTACTGTCATCGTAAGCTCACATTTTCGAGCAACTGTATTGAAAAGGGCATTTTCATCTAGACAAAAGTAGGTACTGTTCTCGAGAAGTAAAAAAATAACTGACCACTCAGACGAAGTCACGAGCGGCCTCTAGTAGCTTCTAGTTTTTTTATATCGACGCTTAAGAACTAAATACTGTTATTTACTTTTTTTCGATATTTTTTTTTGTTTAGGTCTACTAACAAAATAATTGCTTATCAGTTGTCAAAGACATAAAATATCGATAACGCATTACTTTTAACATTATCAAGATAAACCAATAACTGCTAAGTTCAATAATTGAAACGAACGCTTTATGTTGCTGGTGATAGCGACTAACTACATTATGGAAACATTTGTAGATAGCAGTATTTGGTTCTTAACGGTCTATATTATTATTATATTGACGTAGGAGGCATTGCTGTGGTGTTGCCTCAACGCTTCGATCATCTAACGGTAGATACACCTTTTCATAACGACATCAATATGGCGTTATGAAAATCTCCTCCATTTACTCCCTGGATAGCCATCTTCAAATCACAGCTTGATCAATCCCTGGCGGAGAACCAATGATTCAAATGACGACATCAATATGTCGTTATGAAAAGGTGGTACGGAGCTGACGCACTAAACTTGAAATTGGATGACGTAGACGTAGGATAGTAGTTGTTGACCACTACGTATACCTAGGACAGGCAGTCCAGTTAGGTAAGTCTAACTTTGAGAAAGAGATCTCTCGTCGAATCCAACTAGGGTGGGCAGCATTCGGGAAGCTTCGAAAAATCTTCGCGTCCGATATACCTCAGTGTCTCAAGACGAAAGTCTATGAACAGTGTGTGTTGCCAGTGATGACATACGGCAGTGAAACGTGGTCGCTAACTATGGTTCTCATAAGGAGGCTCAAGGTCAGCCAGCGTGCAATGGAGAGAGCCATGCTCGGCGTTTCCCTGCGTGATCGAATCAGAAACGAGGAGATCCGCAGGAGAACTAAAGTAACCGACATCGCTCGAAGGATTGCTCAGCTGAAGTGGCAATGGGCAGGACACATAGCTAGAAGAACTGATGGCCGTTGGGGCGGAAAGGTTCTGGAATGGCGACCGCGCACCGGACGACGCTCCGTGGGTAGGCCCCCGACAAGGTGGACCGACGATCTGGTGAAGGTCGCGGGAAGCCACTGGATGCGGGCAGCGCAGGACCGATCGTCGTGGAGATCCTTAGGGGAGGCCTATACCCAGCAGTGGGTGTCGTGCGGCTGATATGATGATGATGAGACGTAGGATATACGTTGCCGCATGCATTGCTATATCGACGTAATTATTAATCTGTTTCTGTGTTTTAAAGTTGTAAATTGTAAAGTTTTACTTTATTCTCAGATTTTAATTATTGAGCTTTGTAATTTTTAATATGATAAAAAGTTTCTTTTGCAAATTCGCAAGTTTTTGTGAACTATTACAGAACCTTTATCATGCTGTGTTTAATAAAAACGTTAAAAAGTAAATAGGGCAAGATTTTATTAACTTACACCTCAAACTTAAATATACAATAAGTACTTATATGTCCTAAAAACGTTGTCAAAAAGGTGGAAACATTATAGTAATGTTTATAAGTTCATTAACAAGAACAGAATGAAATGTTGTTATGCACAATAATAAAATCACTTTATTCAGTTATCATAATCGGGGAAACAAAACACAATGCATTACGATCTTCTATAAGAGACTCATCGTCTTCAACATTTGGTTCCAGTCTTGTCACTGCTGGAGGCAAGGGGAGATCATGAATTCTGCGGTACACTCTGTCAACGTCACCAAAAGTTTCATCCGGATTATGTTCAAGAAATCCTTTATCCTTTCTCTCCGATGGCAACTTTCCTTGCACCAGTAGAACATGGCAAAATGCCGCCACCACGAATAAACAAAACACTGCGATCCACTGTGCCATGATGCCTGTGAGTCTGTGACTGTTATATTTCAAATGTGGTTGATCTGCCACTCGTGTCCTTTTATATGATGTAATAATAGTGTAACTAGCAGTGGCGAGGGGTCGAAATATGGCGAAGGTAATCCGAACCAAAAGACACCACCGCGTGATGCAAGCTTCAAGCGTTTCTTCAGAAGTTAGGGCCTCAATTTCACCATGCAAAAAAGCACTGATAAAATAGTGACAGTCTAGCCCGCGCTACTCTATACTGAGTTGGAATCAGAAATAATAATCATGGAAAACAAAACATTTTATTGATTTTGTAACTGCTTGTCATCTTTATCGTAGAAAGATATATTATATTGAAAATGTTTAAAAAAACCCATCATGCTAACGTAACCATAACTTCGTAACTAAGTTTGGAAAACAATGTTTCGCCGCGCAGTCAGTTAAACGACAATCCATATTAATTAAAGCCATTATGGCAAATAAAACTTACCGCAATAAACAAATACATGAGATAAACACATTAAAATAAACAAAAACCGGGAAAAAGTATCGATTCTCACACACTAATTCACTATTTTGATAAAAACTAATCACGTTCCAAACACTCACTGATAATGGCAGAAACGTACTATTATACTTCTAAATAAAAATATCTAAGTTGCGATGTATTTTCTTCTATCGTTCTTATTTTGTTTATTTTGCATTTTAAAACTTATTCATCTCTTTATAACAGAAAGAGAAAAGAAACGTTAACATCGCTTCAAATAGAAAGAGAGAGAAAACTTAAGCCACAGCCGGCCGGCTTGCCTTTCACCATTTTCAACCGAAAGGCACGCGACTGTGGTGCGTTGGTGAGAAAGAGACAGAGTAATAACAATCAACCGTTGCCCGTGGCAACCGCGCCAAGACACAGTGCAAAAAGGAAGCCAAAGGACGTCGGCTTGCCTCAAGGAGATTTTGTACGAAAATTGATTTGATATTCCTTGCACGCGGGGCGCGGCGCGCGCGCGAGCGTTTTTAGAGTAGACAATTTACTTAGAAATTCATAAAAAATAATTGTAGCCATTATTAATTAATCTTACCGAAATGGCGAAAAAAATTAAGTAATGACATGTTATAATGGATCGATGGGGATGGGATTTTAAAAGGTAAGCCGATGGGAATCGGCTTGTATGGACCCTTCGCCACTGGTAACTAGTAATTGTTACATAGATAGGTTAATTGAGTCAGATGCTTTAAGGAAACAAGATGAATGTACCTACGTAGCTTTACGTTATTATTCGTACGACAAAACCCGTTACATTGGATGCGTTGTGAATATGTAAATTCGTTCTTTAGAGGTTTGTTTATAACAAAATATTTTTCCTTGTCAATTAATATTTAAGGCAAAAACTTAACAGGAGATGATTGAGGTACTTACATAGTGTAAACTGTGTAAATAAAATGAACTATACACAAAATGTGTATTAATATTATTATATTATTGTGTAAAATAATAGTAGGAAGTTCTAAACCTATATTTACTCTTACGAACTTCGGGCTACTGTTAAAGTCAATATACCTATATCCTTACTAATATTATAAATGCGAAAGTCCGTTTGTTTGTTACGCTTTCGTGTCTTAAATACCTATACCTACTGAACCAATCATCATGAAATTTTGCATACATATTGTCAGGGGTACAGAATACACATTAATCTCATCGTGCATTGAGTCACAACGGGACGTTACTCAGACGCCTATGTAGTAGCTAATGCAAATAAAAACCGGCCAAGTGCGTGTCGGGCCACGCGCAGTAGGGTTCCGTAGGTACATTATACCATACCATATTTTAATACCGCTATAATTTTTCGCCTGAAAAAATAACTTTGTTTTTCACAGTGTTTGTATGAATGACAAAGTTATATTTGCAGTTTTGGAAAATGTACTATATCTCGAAAACTAATTACTGTATCTCGTTCAAACTAATTTTCATTGAAAGTGTTTATTAAGATCTATAGCTTATATTTTTTTTAGATTTTTCACCTTCTTACTTTAAAAGTTAAAGGGGGGGGGACACACATTTTACCACTTTGGTGGCATATATCTTTCAAACGGTTGACTTTGAAAAAAAATAGTCTTAGGAACCTCAATGTCATTTTTAAAGACCTATCTAAAAACACCCCACAAGTATTGGTTTGATGAAAAAAAATATTTTCAGTTTCAGTTCCATGTATGGGAAGCCCCCCCTTAATTTTTTTATTTTTTTTATTTTTGTATAAAAATCGTAAAGCGGTTTACAGAATACACCTACCTACCAAGTTTCAACTATGTAGTCCTAACACTTTTGGAATAAAGTGGCTGTGACATACGGACGGACAGACAGACAGACAGACATGACGAATCTATAAGGGTTCCGTTTTTTGCCATTTTGGCTACGGAACCCTAAAAATATATAATAGTAGATTGTGAAAAAATATTCAGTCGTAATACATTACAGTTTATCTGTGATTTCAATACCTAATTAATATTAAAATAAAATAAAAACATGAAAATATATTATTAATATATATTTTCATGTTTTAATATATCGGGTCATTTTGAACTTACCATCCAAATTTTGAGGATGTGTTCAGTCTACGAAACTGAACAACTTTCTCTAAGGAACACATGGCCAAATATGTAAAATAAAAATCGACTTTCCATACAAATAAAAGAAATCAAGTGATCAATTTAGTATGGGATGACCAAAATTTTCTGGCGAAATTTGACACATGTTTCTTAGAGAATATTGTTTAGTTTCATGGACTGCACACATCCTTAAAATTTGGATGGTAAGTTCATAATGACCCTGTATATTAATATACTAACACCATATTATTTTTCGTAGTACCTACCTATTCTTAGTCGAGGAAACAAAATTCGCTCCGCTAGATGAAATCCCCAACTTAATGCGGCTTCTTGAGCAAAAAGCTCTACTATGTTGTTGGGTGACTTGACTATCCATTGCTTTTTTCCCTTCTTCCCCACGACACTACCAAGGCGCACTACTGGTAGTGTCGTGGGTAATTTTTTTTCCCTTCTACACTACCGGCCCAGTAGTGTCGTAGGTAAATGAAAAATTCCATACATATATGCATTCCCTACGACACTACCATTTTTTTTTCCTTTTTTCGCTAAATGGCAGATTCTAGAATTTCGTGACAACAAAACATGTACTAATCAAACTCCAACCAATCCAAAATCCAACTTGAACTTAAAATAATTTAAAACCTAAAATTATCTTCTTTAAATTACATTACCAAAGTACCAGGACAGCATAGATTTAGAGGAGGTTAACTTTATTACGTTGTATGTAAATACGTTAAATTTGTGTTAAATAAACCGATCTTAATAGAGATTTACTTGGTGGTACTTAACACGTATTGTATTACGAAAACAATAAAAAAATTAAAAGCTATAAAAATACAGAAGTTAACCTTCCTCATGTTTATGAAATCCTGGTACTTTGGTGAAATACAGAGTTATATATTGTCACGAAAAAAAATTGGTAGTGTCGTGGGGAATGCATATGTATGGAATTTTTCATTTACCTACGACACTACTGGGCCGGTAGTGTAGAAGGGAAAAAAAATTACCCACGAGTAGTGCGCCTTGGTAGTGTCGTGGGGAAGAAGGGGCTTTTTTTACCGTCTCGGCTGGAGGCTCAGACAAGCACATTAGTGGATTCAAGTGGATCGGACCCAATAATGATAAAATTTATTTATTCAACTCACACAGGGTCATATATTTTTTTTATTAATTAATTAAAATTAAATTTTACCTTTAAAATTAATACTTATTTTAACATTATTCAGTGCAGCAGTCATTAGATAGATAGATAAGAAATTTATTTTGCTACAACACACACATTCATACAAACAACAATACATACACTAGATTATAACTAATAATAAACAATAAAAAAAGAAAAGGACAAACAAAATTGACAATTAGCTACACTTAACAAAAAAGACTCAGAAATAGGCATGCATGTGTGTGCAGCAGCAAGAAGGGTCCAGACTCGGTGTTTAAATTTTGCCTTTCAGCAAAACACCGATTTTCAGCCGTCACCCAGGATGAAACGCGGGTACCAGCAACCGCGCTAGGTCGGGAACAAGTGTGTGCGTGTTCGTGAGTGTCGGTGTGTATGTGTGTGTCTGTGTGTGAGTGCACTGTGTGTGTAAAAATGTGACTTTAAAATTGGAATTTCAATAATTAGTAACAAAACAAGATCCTTAAGAAAACGAGTGAACTCATCAAAAAATATTCAGAACAGTTAGATCTTGATGTCAATTATCTTATTCCATCCTGCCCTACACCGCCGAAACTGTATGGGTTACCGAAAATACACAAAGACAATGCTCCGCTGCGTCCGATTGTAAGCCAAATTGACTCACCAACTTATAAATTGGCTAAACACGTAGCAAAAACACTTACACCACTGAGAGGTAACACATCAGCCTTTGTAAAGGATTCCTACCAGTTTGTCAGTGAGATACAACATCTACATCTCGCTGATGATGAAACTATGGTTAGTTTTGATGTTCAGTCCTTATTCACATGCTTACCAGTACAGGACTGCATTGATATCATCCGGAAAAAGCTAGTTGACAACAACATGCCAATTGAATATGCAGAACTACTAGAATTATGCCTAACATCTGGCTATCTGTTATGGAACGAGGAGTTCTACGTGCAAGTGGACGGCGTAGCAATGGGCTCTCCTGTATCCCCCATCGTTGCTGACATTTTCATGGAGGATTTTGAGGAGAAAGCACTAGCCACAGCACCAGTGACTCCCCGGTTCTACAAACGGTACGTAGATGACACTTTCACAATACTACCTAGAGACAGTGTCCCTGCATTTCTTAACCATCTTAACTCCATAAACCCCAACATACAATTTACTATGGAGTTAGAGGCAGACAATAAACTAGCTTTCCTAGACATTCTCATTATCAGGAATCCGAACCAAACCTTGAGCCACACAGTGTATCGTAAAGCAACCCATACAGACAGATACCTTAATGGTGACTCTCACCATCATCCTATACAGTTAGCTACCGTAGGGAAATCTTTGTTTCAGAGAGCCCGCGGAATCTGTGACAAACAACACCTGACTGCTGAGCTTCAGCACGTCCAACAAGTACTGCGTAACAACAAGTTGCAAGTACCACACCTCAATCACAGAAAACGCGCCAAACCAGCCACAGTAGAGCGTCAACCTGCCATCCTACCATACTTGAAGGGTGTCACTGACAAGATTGGAAACATTCTGAAGCGAGCGTCAATCAAAACTTACTTCAAGCCGCCGAAGAAGATCAACCAATTCTTACGACCTGTCAAGTGTAATATCCCCCTTCAAGCTGCAGGCGTCTACAAACTAGATTGTGACTGTGGACTCTCCTACATCGGGCAAACAAAGAGAAGCATAGGGACCCGCGTCAAAGAGCATGTAGCTGACATGAAACATAGGCGCGATAACAAGTCTGCAGTGAGTGAACACGCCTTTGAGGGGCCCAACCATTATATTAGATTTGACAAACCCCAAATCCTTGCTAGGGAACGTAGATTTATCCCTAGAATGCTCCGCGAGGCTATCGAAATAAATAAATATCCTAATTTCAATAGAGATGATGGTTGGAAAATTCCACCAGCTTGGGACCCCATCATTCACAAGCTAAAGCCCCTCACACACACTGTAAGATCTAATGATACGGTTAGTTCCTTTTGCAAATAAATAAATTAATACAAAAGACGGAGGTCGGCTCCCTCTCCAAGTTTTCTTTCGCCATTTCTTTCTTGGAGGGGCCTCCCAATTTTATGTAATGGTGGTAGTTTCAGTAGATTTCTCTCTCTTTTTAGCATTAAATAATTCATAAAATTAAATTATAAATCAGCATAAAATAATTAAAATTTTGTTAAATTTTAATTTCTGAACGTATAAAAAAATTCATCGCTTGAGGGTAGGCTCACGGGTAGCTTCAGTCCCCCGTGACCACGGCAGCTGCAAAGGTGCCGAAACGTCGGGAAAAACCAAAAATCAAACCAAATACCAACTAAATACCAAAGTACATTCAATAAAACCGCGCTAGTATCCGTTAAAAAGTGTTTTATTTCATAACAAAACAACAAAAATAATAATAATGAAAGTGAAAATATTGAATAAAATTGATAACTGGTATTGAATAAAAATAATAATTAATAATTATCGCGCAAGCAAGACACGGAGTCAGAACCATGCGGCGCCAGAATCATCCAGTTTACCACCCAGTCGGAATACCTAACCTCTGTAGTGTGAGTAAGTGTGAGGTCAGTTTTTGTTTAAAAGTGTACTTAGAGGTTAAGTTCCGAATGGGCGGCGGCAAATCATTCCAGCATTTGGTGGCTTGGAACCGAAAGCTGCCCCGGAATGCTATCGTACGGTGATGATAATTAGCAAGTGGCCTCCGCATTAATCTAATGCCATATCTTTCACCAAGCGGCGTGAACTTAAGCTTCTCAAATAGATATTCAGGTTTTTTGTACTTTTTCACGTCAAACAGGAGACATAACAGGTGCATTCGCCTACGCATCTCCATTCTCAGAGTTGACGCAGAATTGAGATAAGGTGATATATGTGTTCGAGGAGGTACGTTAAAACAAAACCTGCAACAAGCATTTTGAACCCGCTGAATAAGCTTTTGTGTTCTAGTCAGTAAACGAGGTCCCACTACAATATCCCCGTAATTAAGTCTTGACAAAATTAAGAACTCACAGAGCATTACGCGTGACTTTTCGCTGAGATATTTACGAATCCTATACAACACTTTCAAGCGATACATACATCCCCTCACTAAACCCAATACATGAGTTTCAAAGCGCAGCTGTTCATCGAAGATTATGCCCAAATTCCGAGCTTCCGATACTCTCTCCAACATTTGATTGTTTAAACAAAGTGCGGGATTGAAGTTTTTTATTTGTTGTATCTGCGCTTTGGTTCCCATAATTAAATATTTTGATTTGGATGGGTTCAGAAGGAGACCATTATCAGCTGACCATTGAGCGATCCTCTGTAGGTCACTATTGATCTTCCGCACAGTATCAGGAGTATTGGCAGGTTTACCAGAGATGTACAATTGGACGTCATCAGCGTAACAGTGGTATCTGCAGTATTGTAAAACCTTAGGGAGATCTGCACTGTATATAATAAAAAGTAATGGACCTAGAATTGAACCCTGAGGTACTCCGCATGTTACAGGTTCAGGATCAGACAGCTTAGCATCCCCACTCCTACCACAAGTTAATTTCACTGATTGGAACCGGTGAGACAAGTAACTTTCAAACCACCAAGTGTCGAGTCATCCAAACCATAATACCTAAGCTTGGCCAGTAGCAGTTTTGTATTAATGCTGTCAAATGCGCGAGAAAAATCTAGCAGTGCAAGGATAGTGCCATTACCAACGTCCAGCTCCGACAGAATATTGTCAACAACATCTAACAGAGCAGTAGACGTGCCACGGTTTCGACGAAAGCCTGACTGATGCACTGGTAGGATGTTGTTTTCTTCAATGTATTTCATTAATTGCACATATACAGCTTTTTCTAGAATCTTTGATAGAAATGGTAGAATGCTAATCGGTCTTAAGTCCTTAAGGTCGACAGGGCGATCGATTTTAGGCAGCGGTGTAACCATCGCATGCAGTGTTTCTTTCAGGTACTAATTCGGGGGGGCAGTGCCCCCCCGGAGCAGCCTTGGTGCCCCCCCGGAGAAAAATGTGTTGTGTGTAGGTAGACGGGCTAACTAGTGTAGTGATTGACGGACGAGCTCCCCTGAACCTCTTAATTGCCCCCCCAGAGAATTTCGTCTGAAAGAAACACTGATCGCATGCTTCCACTGTACAGGGAAAACACCAGAAATAATGGAAGCGTTGATAATAGCAGTGATAGTAGTCAGTGTGCAAGGTAACGTTAAGAGTATCATATCTCTGCTAAATCCATCCGACCCCGATGCGTTTGATTTAACTGATATTATGAAATCAGCCACCTCTTTCTCAGTAACAGGCCTCAGCTGAAAAGTAGAGTTACTATAGCGCTGCGAGTTGTAAAAGGAAAAGCTTGATTGAGGCACTACGCTATTACTTTGAACGCTCAGAAAATGCGAACTGATGACATGAGGATCATTAAAATTTGGAGGTAGGTCTGTGCCCTGACAAGGATCTACCAAAACTTTTTCTTTAAGATTTTTCCAGTATGACTTGCCATTATGGACCTGAGAATTGATGAAGTGATTGAAAAATGCGCGCTTTTCGGTATCCATACAAGTTTCTACCGTATTCTGCAAATCCTTCCATGAATCTTTGTCCTGGTCTGATTTGGTTTTGCGATACTTAAGAAGAGCCTGATTGCGCAAGTGCATCATATGCCTTAAATTCTCAGTAATCCATGGATACGATTTATCAGGTTTAATCGAGATACATTTTACCGGAGCATGATGGTCATAGAGAGACAATAATCATCTCATTAAAGTACATGCAGTCAAAATATTTTGCAAATGCGCTTTGGGATGCCATTGCGGCTGACCCGCAGTCGGCGCACCAGGGATGCACATTGCACACCTGCGCATGGTCGCATAAAAGCAGTCCACACGAACATACCATGACACGAGCCTCAGCGAACATCCCCGACGAACGCGCTACGAAGCGGGGCAGCCCCAAATAAACGCATTATTATATTAAACACGTAGTCGTATATGAGTTATTCTGTGACGTAGCGCGCTTGTTTTTGCGTATAACTCACGTGCAAGAAAGACGTGCAAGCCCTACAAAGAGCGGTTTTGACGCCACTTGAACAACAAGAAAATCTGATATAATATTCGCACGAACAGACAGCGCCCTACGTTCCTTCTCTATCGGCCTAGCCACAGCCAGCCGCGGCGGGTGCTGCGACATTCTACTATGGTTGCGGCAAGCGAATTCGGGAATCACTGCGCGGTCGTGACGACGTGCTCAGAGGCCGCCATCGAGATAGCGCGCAGTGATTATTGAATTCGCTTGCCGCGCCACCCGCCGCGGCTGGCTGTGGCCGGGCCGTATGTCTGCATCGTCAGGTCCCAAGTCATAAAGCCTTCCCTCATCACCAATGGCAACCTTCCTATTTAATATTTAATAACGTGACAATTTGTCAATATTGTCATGACAATTTACGGTGTAGTGAGTAGGTTGTTCTTTTTTCAAATTGGTTGACACAATGGATATAAAATTGTCATGGCAGGTGACAAAATGACTCGTTTATTAAATAGGAACCTGTCTGTTGTTCCACTATGTTGTGATGTCTCAAAAACTTGCCTACATAAGTCTTGTGCATCCTTCCTTTGTTACGCGACAAGGTACCTGACCTTAACTTATTTTGAACACAAAATTATAAGGAAAAATATATTAAAACTAGCGGCTGCTCGTGTCTTTGTCTGCGTGGACCGCGGTGGACAGTTATTTTTCTCTCTGTAAACTGTACCTTTTTTCAGGGTGAAAGGTATATTCTACGTCCTTTTTTGTACCCCTGTCAACGTGTAGGTATGCAAAATTTCATTATGATTGGTTAATTAGAATAGAATATTTGAGACGTGAAAGCGAAACAAACAAACAAACTTACTTGCATTCGCATTTAAATATCGAGAAAAGATTTATTAAAGTAAACGTGATATAGAGAGTAGTAGTTTATTAAGCGGTTTATTGTGGTTTTTTTTCTTTTCCTGTTTTGAGACCAAACTATGTTTTGTCTATAAACACATACCTATATTGTACAAGAAATAACAGGTCTCAGCAAATTTCATCAAAAAATGGTACAGTTAAATGCTTAAAAATAATAATTCAGGTTTTTAACATACCTCTCAAGCTCAAGTTATTACAATAATCCTCGAAACTTATTACAATACTTTTTCTGCGTTTTGGGAAATAAATAAAATTGAGTTTTAAAAAACATTTTTCTATTTAAATAAATAAATCACTTAGGGGACTAGAAAAACTATAATCTAACAATAAATAAGCACTATGTCTAATCGTGTTGCAGAATCAAGTCTTTAGTCATAATCAGGGAAACAGAATCCCCCACTAGCCACATAGCCGGCAGGGCAATTCCCGCCCCTGACTGCAAAACGATCTTCTATATCTGGTACATCAGCTACTTTTGTGTCCTTGGCTCCTACTGCAGGTGATACGGGAACATCATGTGTCCTACGATACTCCCTTCTCCCAACATCACCAAATGGTTCTTCAGCGAAAATATCCGGATTGGGCCCAAATAATTCTTTGTCCCGCCTCTCTCCGTTGTTCTCCGACGCCAATCTCCCTGGCATCAGCAACACGTGGCAATTCACCGCCACCACAAATAAACAAAACACTGCGATCGACTTTGCCATCTTGACCGTGATGTTTGTGAAGCTTGTTCTCGAATGTGGTTATTTTAGTTAGCGTGTCCTTTTATATACGCTTCACTGAGGTAAAGGTATATGTTTTATGTAAAATACCGGTGTCGGAACACCCGTGTCTGAGACAAGGTTGTGAGTCAGATGAGATGACGAAACAAAAGAATGAAACATTTATTTTACGTTTGGGAACTAGTTTAATCATTGACATTGAGGAAAACCCCTATTATGATGATTTCAAACAATTTCAATCTCGGTCCTAGGTAATTTTTTTACTAAACTATTTAGTTGAAATAAATTCGAAATTAGGTGAAATAATGTAACGCCATTTGTAATTAGGTGGAAAGTAACTAAACACGGAATGAGTTTGAAATATTTAACTAGGTATTTAACGCTTTTTATAGCTTTGATAAATGGGTATATAAATACCTATAAATGTATCTCTATTTATTATATTTTTCTTGTTTTTTGATTCGTTACATAAAAGCGTTTAAAGCATAAATTCAAGTTGAAAGTCTTTGAAATATTTAGTAAAATAACTAATTCTAACAATAAAATTTTACCGATGAAATTTTTGGAAAGTAGAGCCATTTCATGTTTTCCATACAAAAAAAACCTTCTTTTTGTTATACTCACTTGCTTGATCTATGTATTGCTATAATACGTTTAATTACATTTTGATTAGAAAAAAGATGTCCCAGCGTTGCCCCAGTTTCATTTTATTTAATAACTCTCATAATTAAAAAAATGCTAATTACATTTTATTTAGGTATAGTATCAGTCAAGAATTGTTTTATATTTAGAAAAACAATTACAAAAACATTAAGTTGTTTTCTGAAGTATTTTGTGAAAAAAATGTAAGTAAATAGTACTATCATGATAAAAAATTGTGATTTCAAATCGTTTTAACTTAAAAATCCCACTTTTTATTGCAGAAAATAATTATTAATCTGATTCTAGAGTAAAATACCTACTCTGACATACTACTTTGATTAAGACGCAATAGACTTTCATTTTTAGGGTTCCGTAGCCAAAATGGCAAAAAAACGGAACCCTTATAGATTCGTCATGTCTGTCTGTCTGTCTGTCTGTCTGTCTGTCCGTCCGTATGTCACAGCCACTTTTTTCCAAAAGTATTAGGACTACATAGTTGAAACTTGGTAAGTAGGTGTATTCTGTGAACCGCTTTACGATTTTTACACAAAAATAAAAAAAATGAAATATTAAGGGGGGCTCCCCATACATGAAACTGAAACTGAAAATATTTTTTTTGATCAAACCAATACTTGTGCGGTGTTTATAGATAGGTCTTTAAAAATGACATTGAGGTTTCTAAGACTATTTTTTTTCAAAGTCAACCGTTTGAAAGATATATGCCGCCAAAGTGGTAAAATGTGTGTCCCCCCCCCCCCTTTAACTTTTAAAGTAAGAGGGTGAAAAATCAAAAAAAAATATAAGCTATAGATCTTAATAAACACTTTCAACGAAAATTGGTTTGAACGAGATGCAGTTATTAGTTTTTGAGTATAGCACATTTTCCAAAACCGCAAATATAACTTTGTCATTCATACAAATACCTACTGTGAAAGACAAAGTTATTTTTTCAGACGAAAAATGATAGCGGTATTAAAATATGGTATGGTATAATGTACCTATGGAACCCTACTGCGCGTGGCCCGACACGCACTTGGCCGGTTTTTTTGAGAATGGTGAGGCAAATGACATAGGCACGATGGGACATGTGCTTTGTAGTTTTATTTTTAAACTAAGTACAGCGTAAACGTGGCATAAACGATGTATAAACTGCGCAATACGACTCACTATTACGTATCTCAATAAAGTTAAATTTAAATAACCTCGAAGATTTATTCTGATAATATTATTAACATAGGTATTCAATTAAGAACTTAAAAATATCAAACACTTAATTCTCTTTTAATAAAGCATTATTACTTCAAAATGGTCACAATCAGATGGTAAAAAAATCTTGACAGACAAACGTTGATCTAGAATTCTAGATTAAGAACCGGATTTTTTGTGATATTACCAATTTATTTTTAACGGTTAAGTCGGTAAGTATTATAAATTGAACATAATTGAATGATGACAGAAAGAGGACACTGGATATAGTTTTAGATTAGGTACTTAGAATTTGATTTGATAAAATTTTACTGCCAAAAGCACTCTTTTTACAACAGGCAGGAATCTAACTCGCGTCCTTTGCATTCTCTGACCTTTGAGCTACCGAGTTTTAGAAGATTTGTGGAGATTTTCCAAAGCTTCTTCATTTTTCCTGTAAGATAGCGATATTTTGTAAATGTGATGGTGACACTTCACATGTAGTGTTAGTGTTTATGGTAGGTACCATCCATATAGGACTACCAGATCTAATAATGAGATTTCCTGACATTTACTCTGACTTTTCAGTTTTCCTAACACTTTGTACACCTATTTTGTTTTGTATCACGTTTGACAATTTTTTCTCACCAAAATGATTAACAATTTAATTATGTGTTTTCTTTAAGTACTTACACTTTTTGAGAGTTCAAAAATCTCTGACAACTAGTGTTTTTCTCTGTTTTTCTGACGGATGACGGATGAAAATTCCTATCATCTGGTAACTCTACCCCCATACGAAAAATAGATACGGTACCTACCGTATTGGCTCCGTGCACGCTTTTAGCGCCACCTAGCGTGTTGCAACTTTGTTGGCTCTGACCTGACCGTTTTGACGTTTTGATATGTAATGGCGGCATTGTGACAAAATGTTAAAAAATACTATACATGTTGTGTTATTAATGTAAATTTCAAAATTACTGTGATTTGGGTGGACAAAGTGTTGTGAAATAATTTTTGGTCATTTAAATTAAATATGGCAAGTCAGATCTATTCAAAATGAGTGTTTTATTTTGGTTATATCAGGGTTTGTTTACTTCTTTTTTAGTTGTAGATTTTGTAAAACAAGAGGATAAAGCTACTTTAATAATTTTACTAAGTGATAATAAACATATCGTAACTGTATCGCTAATAATAAATTAAATATCGTTTTCAAACAGATTACAGAGCCTTCATTATTTCTACTTTTTGCCACCATGAGCGCTGAGATCGATTATAATAATCGACCTATAAAGGTATAATACCTTCGCACCCTCCCAATAGGTACCTACCTATACTGTGATTTATTGACTTTTTACGATTTACTATGTTTTTAAGAGTAACAGCTATAAATAAACGATAATAGTTTTACTCTAACTTCCTTATGTTTGCGTGAAACCCCGTCTATTAACATAATAGAATTAGAATATTTAATTGACGTGATATCAATGAGTGTTTACTTGCATATTAAAGTAGATACAATATGCAATGGGAAAACAAACAACGTAATCATATATTTAAAAAATATAAGGAAAGACCTTACTTAAATTTTATAGTAACACACGTAGTTAACCTAGTAATAAATTATTGTAGGCAATAGTCAAATTATTAACAACTGAGAGTCGGCCAGAATTAGCAAAGTAAATATGTTTCACTTTAGTGATAAAACTGATAAGGAATAATTAAAAAATACATATTTCAAACAGGACTTTCTAATAATAATAATAATTTAGTAATGTAGAGTAGGAAATATTGATACTCTTGTACACACAACGGACGTCAGACTACATGTTGACCTTGAGACTGCCTTTATGACCTACGTAATAAAAGCTGTTTTCGCATTTAACTGTATAACCTGACGTGCTGTCGTGCGTACCAAACCAGTGCATTAGTAGGTAATTCAAATATTGGTTCACAGACATAATACTAATCAAAACCTTTTGATCATGACAAATCGTCGATACCAATTGAATATAATGAAATCAATCATAAATAGAAAAATAAAAAACCGGCCAAGTGCGAATCAGACTCGCGCACGAAGGGTTCCGTCAAAAAATCACGTTTGCTGTATGGGAGCACCCCTTGAATATTTATTTTATTCTGTTTTTAGTATCAATTGTTATAGTGGCAAGAGAAATATCATCTGTGTTTCAACTGTCTAGCTATAACAGATTCTTGATATAGGTACAGCCTGGTGACGGACAGACAGACAGACGGACAGTGTCTTAGTAATAGGGTCCCGTTCTTACCCTTCGGTTACAGTACGGAACCCTAAAAATTACGCCGATTGATTGTACGGTGGTAGTAGCACGCATGGAAACGACAAAGAATGTCAGACAACTGAAAAATATAGTTTTTCACGAATCAATAATTATCTACGGGAAATAATGTTTTTAAATATACATTTTAAAGTTATTTACCAAATTTTGAATTTAAAATAACGTAGGTATACTTAGGTGCTTACAATAAAATACAGACCTAACTTACATAATTAATTATAAATAAACCGAGTTCAAATATGTACTTATAGAAAAGGTATTTTGATAATTTTGATTTTTATCTTACTAACTTACCCTAACACATTAATCTATATTATATTATTTTGTGCCCTAACTTCTTGTTACTATGTCGTAAGGTGAGAACGTTATTAATAAAGAAACAAACAATTGAAGAAAATGAAAACCTAGGTAGTCCATCTTTTATTTGGATACGAACCTAGGTATATAATTTTATTCTGATGGATTATAATTGTGTGGATTTTTCTATTTGTTACTTAACGGTCACTACAAAACATACATTATAAAAGTTAACTAATTATTAATGCTTCCATCAGGCTCTTTTGCTTTTTCAATACCACTTGTGTTACAGCTGTAACAGATCGAAAACGTTTTAAAATGCGCTTTAAAATATTGATCACTCTGTGTATTTTCAGTCCATCAGCTTGTATTGTTCAAAGCAATCTAAATGAACACTTTTCACAAGATGAAGAATATCTTGGTGAATGCATTAAAAAAATAATCACACATGTTAATTTAACGGAATCAAACATAGACGCGACAGTTGTTAATTTCAAAACGGTAGCTCAGAGCAGATTATTTACCAAAATACAGAATCTGCGATACATCACCCGATCGTTTCTATGGTCTGAAAATACTATCGTTAATTCGTTGTACATTATTAATAGCGACGATTACACTGAATTGAAAAATGGTATTGAATCATTAAAAAAAGACTTTTTCTGGAACCCAACAGCAATGTTTATCATTGCGATAAGTAATTTAAAAGATCACTTGCATGAGCTATCTTTGAACTTGTTGGAACATTATATGTTTAACGTAACCGTACTGAAAAAAGTAGACGAAGATTATGAGATTTTCACGTTTAATCCAAAATTGGATGCTTGTGGCATACCAGCAAATCAATTCCTGGAAACTACAGCACTTTGTTCGAAGATAACGCAGGAAACAAAATTTTTTAATGCTGAAACACCGAAAAGTTTTAAAGGTTGTCACATTAAACTTGTGGGCCAGGAGTTTTGGCCCTGGTTAAGCTTTAACAAAACTCATGAAACGAGATTGGGTGTTAGTCACAGGGCTCTACAAATATGGGACGAATTTGCCGGCGTGAAAGCTGAAGTGTTAGAGTATGACCAAAATGGAAGTTTCGGGAGAGTTACAGAAAACTATACCCTCACTGGAATGCTTAGGTGGATAGAAGAAAAGAAATTAGTTGGTGCTCTAGGAGGATACAGTTTAACATACGACAGAGCTAGAGTTTTTGATTATACTTACCCGTATTCCATTGATCGCGCCATCGCAGTTGTTGCCAAAGCTGGCGTGCTAACAAACTGGAAAGCTGTATTTATACAATTCACTTGGTATTCCACCATCATTATTTTTATGTTCATAATATTTTTCTGTTATACCGTTGTTAATTTTTCAATATTTAACGAAAAGAAAGAGGAAGTAGCACGTGGTATTCTCATCGTTTTCGGTTATCTCTGCGGCAATATGCGTTACAAATACATAAAAAGTGATATTTCACTTCGATTAGTAGTCTGTTGTTTGCTTGTATTTGTGTTCTTTCTTTCGTTTTTAATTCAAGCCTATCTTTCAAGTGCTACAACTAATCCCACAAGAAGTCATCAAATCAAACATTTGCATGAAGCATTAACCAAGTGTAAACCTTTGAAGGATTGGACTTGGCAAGTAATTTTTCATGCAAATGACTCTCAACATTTTGACTTTGACTGTGAATCTATTCTAGATTGTTTGACTAAAGTAAAAGACAGCAATGAGAGAGTATACGCCGTTACACCGGAAATATCATACATGACGCATTCGTGGAAGTTCCTGGATAAGTCTGGAGAAGTTCAACTATATCCAATACATGAGCCAATAATGAATATGTACAAAGTATTATATTTTCGTCGAGGTGCGCCGATTTCAAAATCCTACTCACGATTACTAGAATTACTCCAGGAAAACATGATTTTAAGGCATGGCTTCTAAATCTCTTGCTAAATGAAGATCGTTTGAAATTTTTGATGCACCTTCATGATGCCGATGCCGAGCAATCCCCGGAGAGACTAAGCGATTTGTTGGAAGTATTCTCTGTTCTTGTAGTAGGCTATACTGTAGCTTTGATGGCGTTCATTTACGAATGTCGGTCTATAATTGCTTATTACTTTGGATTGTCCCGGAATAAATAATAAGTTCTAGGTTGCATTGATCATATTTGTGTTGCAGGATAGTTGATACCCTACCACTTCCTACAATTTGCGCTTTGTACATAATACTTTGATAGTAAGTAAGTATAAATTCCTATTATCATCTTCTATGAATAGTATGTATCAACTAATAAACACTGCTTAGTTAGTAAATTGTCACAATAATTTGTAAGTTATTTTGTAACGCACCTGAGTTTTACATTAAATAATTTAATAAATTGTTGTATTTATTAAATGTAATTTGATAAACTAGCAAACGCCTATATATCATTTATTTTGACGACTTCCGTTTAAAATAGAAATAGAACAAATAGAACCATTATTGGAGGGAAAGTGAAAGATACAGCTACTTACCTACATGAGTTACGTACACGTAATTAATTCGTATTTTATACAGTTCTTTATAATCTGGAAAAACACCCATTTTCAGTAGCTCTCACCAATTCGTCAAACGGGCCAATCACACGATTCAAATGTTACTTTGATTTTTACTAACGAGTAGGTTTATTCATTGTATCTTATGTTACTAGGAAACGCGTGACGTGACGACTAGCGGGCGGACTAAGAAAAGAAAACCCTATCTACTCTAGTAAAACGAATAGATTTCATTTAAGATAACACTATGTAAAGAGAAAATTGGTTCTTGTGATCGATCCAATCGATTAGTGCCGTAGTAAGGTAGGTATATCGGCACATATCGATTCGATTCGAATGCAGTTTTGATTTTTTTAACCGAATCCAAAAAAAGCAGGACGTTCTCAAGTCGACGGTATTTTTATGTATGTTTGTTTAACAATAACTTCACCACTTGTTAACCGATTTTAATAATTCTTTTTAAAATACATAGTTCAGACGTGGCACCATATTTTTACAAAGGTCTAACTAGTGCAACCCAAATCAAGTGCCTCCTCTACGCTGACGACCAAGTGATACTTGCATCTTCTGCGCAAGAGTTGCAAGCAATGATGTCTATTATGAATAATGATTTTGTGAGAAAAGGGATGAAAGTGAATGTAACTAAGATAAAAGCGATGGTGTTTGAGAGAGGTGAAGAAATCACTGACTGTACTACGGTAATAATAGGCGGCGAAAAAGTAGAACAAGTCCGGGAGTTGAAGAGTTTGTTCACAAGGGACGAAAAAAGTGAGGAAACCATAGAAAGACGAGTGAAGAAAGGAAATGCAGTAAATGGTGCTATACACTCGGTTATAAATAGCCAAATCGTATCTGCAAAGCCGCGAATGGCTATTCATAAGGGAGTGCTGGTGCCGACACTGATGTATGGAAGTGAATCTTGGGTATAGCAGAAGAAGAATACAAGCAGAATAAATGCGTTAGAAATGCGATCGTTGTGGAAAATATGTGGAGTCAAATTGAGTGATAGAGTGAGCAATGATGACATGTGATGTGATTCGTAAAAGGTGTGGTCTGAAAAACTATATAGTGACAAGAATCGAGAAAGGAATGCTCCGGTGGTTTGGTCACTTAGAGAGGATGAATGAAAGGCGAATCACGAAAGAGATATATCGTGCGAATGTGGAAGGAATAATTGCGCAAGGGCGTCCCAGGAAAACCTATGCGAACCAAATTAATAAAAAAGGCTGGTGTACGAAGTGACAAAACCGCAGGGCATGTATGAAAAGATTGATGGATGTTAATGAAGCGAAAGAAGTGTGCAAGGGTCGTAGCAGGTGGCGATCCATAGTCTGCCTACCTCCATGGGAAACAGGCGTGAGTATATGTATGTATGTATGTATCTAACTAGTAACATTTTACCTTAAGGTACAGATAAAAACTAACCTGGGGCAACCTTCTATAACAAAATGTAGTTTCTAATCATATCTACCGTATTCTAGAGTTTAAAATATAAAGGCTGCTCGATATACTTACTTACTTTGTTATATAGAATATGAATTGACAACATTTAAAAAACCGGCCAAGAGCGAGTCGGACTCGCGCACGAAGGGTTCCGTACCAAAAAATGGCAAAAAAAACACGTTTGTTGTATGGGAGCCCCCCTTGAATATTTATTTTATTCTGTTTTTAGTATTTTTTATTACAGCGGCTACAGAAATACAGCATCTGTAAAAATTTCAACTGTCTATCTGTTGTCGTTATTAATATCCAGCAAAAAACGGCAAAAAAATCACGCTTGTTGTATGGGAGCCCCCTTAAATATTTATTTTATTCTATTTTTAGTATTTTTTGTTGTAGCGGCAACAGAAATACATCATCTATGAATATTTGAACTGTCTAGCTATCACGGTTCATGAGATACAGCCTGGTGACAGACAAACAGACAGCGGAGTCTTAGTAATAGGGTCCCGTTTTTACCC
Organism: Agriphila geniculea; assembly: GCA_943789525.1. Classification (NCBI taxonomy): domain Eukaryota; kingdom Metazoa; phylum Arthropoda; class Insecta; order Lepidoptera; family Crambidae; genus Agriphila; species Agriphila geniculea. The sequence continues at coordinate 16,835,226 of OX038883.1, read as the reverse complement.
TTTGGGTACGGAACCCTAAAAAGCAACCTACTAAAAACTTGTTAAGAAAATGTATGATAGGTATGAAAAATAAAAATTATTTCTATGAAAGCAATCTTCTAATAAAAAAAAAATATTATGCCGCTTGATTGTAGGTATAATAACAATATTACTACTACTCGTTATCAGGTATGTCATATGGTGAGAACGTTATTAATATGGAAACAAACAACATGAAGAAAATTAAAACCTAGTGCATCTTTTATTTGAATACGAACCTGTAATTTTATACTGATGGATTATAATTGTATGGATTTTTCTATTTGTTACTTAACGGTCACTACAAAACAAACATTTCAGAAGTTAACTAGGTACCTACTTATTAATGCTTCAGCCACAGAATAAGAAAAAACTTTCAGCAGTGTCTCAGTTGCTTTTTCAATAGCACTAGTGTTAAGTACAATGCGCTTTAAAATCTTGATCGCTCTGTGTCTTTTCAGTCGATCGGCTTGTATTGCTCAAAGCAATCTAAATGAACACTTTTCACAAGATGAAGAATATCTTGGTGAATGCATTAAAAAAATAATCACACATGTTAATTTAACGGACTCAAACATAGACGCGACAGTTGTTAATTTCAAAACGGTAGCTCAGAGCAAATTATTTACCAAAATACAGAATCTGCGATACATCACCCGATCTTTTCTATGGTCTGAAAATACTATCGTTAATTCGTTGTACATTATTAATAGCGACGATTACACTGAATTGAAAAATGGCATTGAATCCTTAAAAAAAGACTTTTTCTGGAACCCAACAGCAATGTTTATCATTGCGATAAGTAATTTAAAAGATCACTTGCATGAGCTATCTTTAAACTTATTGGAACATTATATGTTTAATGTAACTGTTCTGAAAAAAGTAGACGAAGATTATGAGATTTTCACGTTTAATCCAAAATTGGATTCTTGTGGCATACCAGCAATTAAATCCCTGGAATCTACAGCACTTTGTTCAAAGATAACGCGGGAAACTATTTTTTTTAATGCTGAAACACCGAAAAGTTATAAAGGTTGTCACATCAAACTTGTGGGTCAAGAGTTCTGGCCCTGGTTAAGCTTTAACAAAACTCATGAAACGAGATTGGGTGTTAGTCACAGGGCTCTACAAATATGGGACGAATTTGCCGGCGTGAAAGCTGAAGTGTTAGAATATGACCAAAATGGAAGTTTCGGGAGAGTTACAGAAAACTATACCGTCACCGGAATGCTTAGATGGATAGAAGAAAAGAAATTAGTTGGTGCTGTAGGTGGATACAGTTTAACATACGACAGAGCTAGAGTTTTTGATTATACTTACCCGTATTCCATTGATCGCGCCATCGCAGTTGTTGCCAAAGCTGGCGTGCTAACAAACTGGAGAGCTGTATTTATACAATTCACTTGGTATTCCACCATCATTATTTTTATGTTCATTATATTTTTCTGTTATGCCGTTGTTAATTTTTCAATATTTAACGAAAAGAAAGAGGATGTAGCACGTGGTATTCTCATCGTTTTTGGTTATCTCTGCGGCAATATGCGTTACAAATACATAAAAAGTGATATTTCGCTTCGATTAATAGTCTGTTGTTTGCTTGTATTTGTGTTCTTTCTTTCGTTTTTAATTCAAGCCTATCTTTCAAGTGCTACAACTAATCCCACAAGAAGTCATCAAATCAAACATTTGCATGAAGCGTTAACCAAGTGTAAACCTTTGAAGGATTGGACTTGGCAAGTAATTTTTCATGCAAATGACTCTCAACATTTTGACTTCGACTGTGAATCTATTCTAGATTGTTTGACTAAAGTAAAAGACAGCAATGAGAGATTATACGCCGTTACACCGGAAATATCATACATGACGCATTCGTGGAAGTTCCTTGATAATTCTGGAGAAATTCAACTCTATCCAATACATGAGCCAATAATGAATATGTACAAAGTATTGTATTTTCGTCGAGGTGCGCCGATTTCAAAATCCTACTCTTGGTTACTAGAATTACTTCAGGAAAACAGGATTTTAAGGCATGACTTCTACTCTTTGATACATGAAGATCGTTTGAAATTTTTGATGCACCTTCATGATGCCGATGCCGAGCGATCCCCGGAGAGACTAAGCGATTTGTTGGAAGTATTCTCTGTTCTTGTAGTAGGCTATACTGTAGCTTTGATGGCGTTCATTTACGAATGTCGGTCTATAGTTGCTTATTACTTTGGATTGTCCCGGAATAAATAATAACTTCTAGGTTGCATTGATCATATTTGAAGGGCCCACGGGAAGAAGGGGCTCATCGACATTTTTGATCAATTTGAACTAACAATTGCATTCGATAGCCTTTGAATGGGTCTTTTAAATAACATATTCGAAACAATCTAAAAAAGGGCTCATTTCTCGTTAAATCAACTCAGTAAAAATAGAGTAAGTAAGTAACAAAATCTTTAATTAGCAAATATCTTATATTTTGCGAATTGTTCATTTCAAATAAACAATTTTATTATTTTATTCGATGGCATTGGCATACTCAAAACAAACTAGGGCCCATTACATATTCAAAACAAACTAAAGGAGGCCCATTTCTCGTTAAATCGCCTTAGTAAATATAAACCATTCAACTTTAAACAGCCATTTTCTCAAATTTTGCTAAATGTGCTCCTTCTTCCCGTGTACCCTTCATTTATGTATTGCAGGATAGTGGATACCCTACCACTTCCTACAATTTGCGCTTTGTATAGAATACTTTGATAGTAAGTAAGTAAAGTATAATTCACTATCATGATCTTCTACGAATAGTATACCTATGACGACCTATGTAACAACAATAAACACTGCTTAGTTAGTAAATTTTCGCAATAATTGTAAGTTGTATTGCAACGCACCTAAATTTTAAATTAAATAACTTAATAAATTTGTTTTATTTACCAAATGCAATAATAATTTGATAAACTAGCAAACTCCTAAATCTTTTATTTTGACGACCTCTCCGTTTAAAATATAAATATCATTGGAGCGTAAATGAGATAATACAGCTACTTATGAGTTACGTACACGTAATTAATTCTTATTTTATATACTCCTTTATATATTAATTTATATGTATATATGTTACGGCTAATACCCGAAGTGCGGCTAAACCTAGTTTTAGCCGGCCGTAACATATATAAATTTACGGCTAATACCCGAAGTGCGGCTAAACCTAGTTTTAACTGGCTAAAACTAGGTGTAGCCGATAGCTGTTGGCTAAAACTAGGTGTAGCCGATTTGCTCGCGGCTAATACTAGGTGTAGCCGGCTAAAACTAGGTGTAGCATGGGGTATTAAGCAAAATTATTACTGTTGTCTGTTAAAAAAAAATAACCTCGAAATTTAAGTCTCACGCTACGCTGCGCTTCGCGCTCGCCTTAAATTTCTAACCTATATTCGGGACCTACAGGGGTAAAGCAGATCGGTTCACCTAGTTTTAGCCAACAGCTATCGGCTACACCTAGTTTTAGCCGGCTAAAACTAGGTTTAGCCGCACTTCGGGTATTAGCCGTTACATATATATTATACATATTTTTTTTTAAATCTGGGAATCTGGGAATCGTATAGGACAACACCGATATTTTTTGAATTAAAAAATGAGATTTGGCACACTTGTTCCTTATGTAGACTAGAGTGGAAAACGCCCGGGAGACAGCGGGAGACACCCTGCTGGGGGGGAGGGGGAGAGGGTGAAATTTTCTAACGCCATGCAACCTATTACATGCCTATGTATGGTTGGGCGTATAATAACGGCTAATTTATAACTACTATGGCAAATCAGGTATCATTTTCGGATAAACAAAGGATGGCCAATCATTTTCAAAAATAAAAAAACACATTCAGATACAAAAAAATTAATTTCCGTAATTGAAATGCCGAATATATAAAATTTTACAAAAAAAATCCAGTGACGATAAATTTCTAACCAATACCGATATCGGCTTGAAAAAAATATAATAAGAAAGCCATATTCATACAAATTCCAAAAATATAAGATTCATTGGAATAGTTTCATAAAAAATGTGTTAAATCTATATATATAAAAGCGTAAATCACTCACTGACTCATCACGAAATCTCAGAAACTACAAGTGCTAGGAGTCTCAAATTTTGCATGGGGGTCCCTTTTAGGGTGTAGGTGCTCACTAAGACGGGATTTTGCAAAATTCAATCCCTAAGAGGGTGAACAGGGTGGCAAAGTTTGTATGGGAGAACGCGATTCCTTGGCCCGATTGACTTGAAATTTGGCATAGACATTCTTTTACAAAATTAATTGAACACATGTTTCGTATTTTTTTGAAATGTATTCCTTAACAGGGTTGAAAAGGGGTAGAAAGCTATTTTTAGGGTGGTTGACTTCGATATCGGAATCAAAACTTCTTAGAGCATTTTAATGATTAAGAAAAATAAATGTCAGTTGTCACTGAACGGGCTGACGTTTAATCTCTAATTTTCCTGATTTTCAAGACAAGCTTTGATTCTTATAATGTTGTATAAGAGTTTATCCCTATTTTCACTACTTTACGAAATATAAGTCAAATAAAACGGCAACATCTGGCAAATATCAGATAACGTGACAAGGAATGTGGTATTTAGAGAAGTGTTTCGATGGAGAGCCTGATAATAATGCACAACATTAGTTGCACCCGGCATAAATCTTTGCCCGGCATGCGTTGCGATGTCACGTTTTTTTAGCCAGAAACCTTTTCAGTAGTAAGCAGAACAATTCACCAAACATTCACCAAAGTTTCATCATAATCGGATGTGGATGAATGGTTTAGGAGTGCATAGGAAACAAATACACATACATCGATTTTTATTTATAAAGAAGATAACTATTAAGCAAAGATATTAGAATTTTTAACTATAAGGTAAGTATTAAATGTAACATAATATTATTATACTTATTTTGTTAAATTACCGCTAATAAATTTTATTAAGTACCTACCTAACTAATACAGAATCGTTAACAGGGCGTCGATTCTGTAACCAAACTCGAACCCCACTTCGAATCTCACTTCACTGCACGCGAATTTTAAAGAATTTATAAGAAAAAATTTTTATCGCAAAAGTTAGATAGCTCTACCTAAATTTTTTGCAATCAGTAAAATAGCTCATTTAGTAAACAAATGTCTAATAACAAATTCACGCGAAGTGAAGTGAGATGCGAGTTTGGTTACAGAATCGACAGACTGCGCGGGTAAAACCGCGGGGTGCAGCTATTACCTATATAATCACAAAATTGTATAAATGTGAAAGTTTTGATGTTTGGATGTTGTTCTGTTAGGTACCTACTCAATCATATTATACTCAATCACGTCTGAACGGGTGAACGGATTTAGGAGAAATTTGGCACAGATATAGATTAAGTCTGGAATACTTAACACAGGCTTCTTTTCATCCCGATCATTGGTTTCCAAGGGAAGACTTACAACGATTACCGACTGCCACGCGGGCGCAGCCCGCGTGGCAGTCGGTAAAAGCTATACATGGGCAAAAGCTATACATGGTATAAAACAAAGTCGCTTCCCGCCGTCTATACGCTTCTCTTAAACTATGCATAAAAACCTCATTAAAATCGATCCATAAGTTTGGGAGCTAGGTTGGTTGCCTCAGACAGACAGACACACAGACACACACACACGTCAATTATAATATAACACCCCTTGCGTACGTCGTTTAGGTATATGTCGTCCTCCTAGGTATATGTATCCTGTAGTATAATCTAATAACTTTACACTGACACCACATTAGCACAATTTTACATTTAGTAACTACATTGCACCCGTGCGAAGCCGGGGCGGGCCGCTAGTATATTATATACAGCGTGGCAGTGGCAAAAATAAATCTATGAAAACTCCCCATTTCTTATTCTAATTTAAAAAAGTTACCGTAAACGGTGAAAGCTACAGCAAAACTGTCGAAAAACAATATATTTTTCATTAAATTTTCTACAATAACTTTCTTGGAAGTATGTTGATATGACTTATAGTTTTCAAAGCAAACTCACAATCATCAAGCAACACTATCACCTGTTTAAGTTTCATCAGATAATTTGGTATCACCCTGCATGTATATAAACTACCTTATATATATATACTACCGGTCTTTGAGCCTGAACTGAAAATACATAGTTCAGGGCGTGGCACCATATTTTTATAGAGATCTACCAAATGATTAAAATTTCACGATGCATGTTTAAAGTTTCAAGTATTTAGCTCATCAGGAAGCTAGTATAAAATCGTTTGCAGCTAGTGATGGGTTTTTGACCGGATAAAAACTCAAAATGGATAAAAACTCAATAAAGATCCGTTTTTAGCCGAGTTTTTATCCAAAAGGACGGATATTTATCCGTCCTAATAAAATATTTATTTTAAAACCCTTTTCTTGATATGTCACGTAAATTTTGAAATTAAAATAAAGGTAGTTAATAATTTTAAACAAAATAAGTGCTATTGAAGTGCATTATAATTAAGAAATCCAAAAAATGCAATAGAAGAATGAAAACAACATCCTGAGAATTCTCAAACTACTTCAGAATTATGAATGAATTCGTTCGATGACTCTAGCACCCCCCAGCCCCCAACGTACGTAGCACGTAGTTTTACGCAAAAACGGAAGGGTTGTCACAAAATTTACTTGACACGCAGGGTTCGGAAAACAGTTAATATTGTAAAAAAATACCATGATGGCAGCCAACTATTTTGTTATTGGGCCGAATTCGATGAAACTCGGTTTGGGCACTATTTAAAAAAAAAAGTAAAGCAATATTAAAAATGTCAAAAATGTACGATGGCGTCCAACTTTTTTGTTTATGGGCCGATTTCGATGAAACTTCGTTTTTGGTACTATTTTGACAAGAAAACAGCAACGCAATGTTTAGTGTGTCAAAAGTCCAAGATAGCGGCTAACTTTTTTGTTTGTGGGCCGATTTCGATGAAACTCTTTTTTTTTTGTACTATTTTGACAAGAAAACAGCAACGCAATGTTAAAAATATGAAAAATCCAAGATAGCGGCCAGTTTTTTTGTATTTGGGCCGATTTCGTTGAAAGTCGGTTTTTTGTACTATTTTGACAAGAAAACAGCAACGCAATGTTATAAATATGAAAAATCCAAGATGGCGGCCAGCTTTTTTGTTTTTGGGCCGATTTAGATGAAAATTGGTTTGGGACACCATTTTTAAAAGAAAACAGCAATGCAATATTAAAAATATCAAAAATCTAAGTTGGCGGCCAACTTTTTAGTTTGTGGGCCGACTTTGATGAAACTTTGTTTGGGGCACTATTTTTAAAAGAAAACAGCAACGCAATGTTAAAAATGTCAAAAATCCAAGATGGCGGTCTTCTTTTTTGTTTTTGGGCTCATTTCGATAAAACTCGGTTTTTGGCACTATTTTGGCAAGAAAACAGCAACGCAATGTTAAAAATGCAAGATGGCGGCAAACTGTTTTGTTTGTGGGCTGATTTCGATGAAACTCAATTTTTGTACTATTTTGACAAGAAAACAGCAACATCATGTTAAAAATATGAAAAATCAACGATGGCGGCCAACTTTTTTTTGGGCCGATTTCGATGAAACTTTGTTTGGGGCACTATTAAAAAAAAAAAGCAACGCAATATTAAAAATGTCAAAAATCCAAGATGGTGGCCAATTTTGTTGTATGTAGGCTGATTTCGATGATTCATCGAAAACGGCTTACAAACCAAAAAGTTGGCCGCCATTTCACATTTTTATATTTTTAACATTGCGTTGCCGTTTTTTTGTGAAAATAGTACCAAAAACCGAGTTTCATCGAAATCGGCTCACAAACAAAAAAGTTAGCCGCCGTCGTGGATTATTTTATATTTTTAACATTGCGTTGCTGTTTTATTGTTAAAATAGTACCAAAACCGTGTTTCATCTAAATCGACATACAAATAAAAAATTGGGTGCCATGTTGGCTTTTTCTAATTTTAACCATTGCGTTGCTGTTTTCTTGTCAAAATAGTACAAAAAAAACGAGTTTCATCGAAATCGGCTCACAAACAAAAAGGTTGGCCGCCCTCCTAAATTTTTGTCATTTTTAATATTGCGTTGCTGTTTTCTTGTCAAAATAGTACAAAAAATTGAGTTTCATCGAAATCGGCCCAAAAACAAGAAAGTTGGCCGCCATCTTTGATTTTTCATATTTTTAACGTTGCGTTGCTGTTTTATTATCATAATAGTACATAAAACCGAGTTTAATCGAAATCAGCCCACAAACAAAAAAGTTTGCCGCCATCTTGCATTTTTATCATTTTTAACATTGCGTTGCGCTGTTTTCTTGTCAAAATAGTACAAAAAACTGAGTTTCATCGAAATGAACCCACAAAGAAAAAAGATGGCCGCCATCTTTGATTTTTCATACTTTTAACATTGCGTTGCTGTTTTCTTGTCAAAAAGTACAGAAAACCGAGTTTCATCGAAATCGGCTCACAAACAAAAAAGTTGGCCGCCATCTTTGATTTTTGGACATTTTTAAAATAGCGTTGCTGTTTTCTTGTCAAAATAGTACAAAAGAACCGAGTTTCATCGAAATGGCCCAAAAACAAAAAAGTTGGCCGCTATCTTGGATTTTGATATTTTTAACATTGCGATGCTGTTTTCTTGTCAAAACAGTACCAAAAACCGAGTTTCATCGAAATCCGCTCACAAACAAAAAGGTTGGCTGCCATGTTAGATTTTGACATTATTAATATTGCGTTGCTGTTTTCTTTTAAAAATAGTGCCCCAAACAAAGTTTCATCGAAATCGGCCCAAAAAAAGTTGGCCGCCATCGTTGATTTTTCATATTTATAACATTGCGTTGCTGTTTTCTTGTCTAAATAGTACCAAAAACCGAGTTTCATCGAAATCGGCTCACAAACAAAAAGTTTGGCCGCCATCTTAGATTTTTGTCATTTTTAATATTGCTTTGCTGTTTTCTTGTCAAAATAGTACTAAAAACCGAGTTTCATCGAAATCCGCTCACAAACAAAAAGGTTGGCCGCCAATCGCCATGTTAGATTTTAAGATTTTTAATATTGCGTTGCTGTTTTCTTTTAAAAATAGTGCGCCAAACAAAGTTTCATCGAAATCGGCCCAAAAAAAAGTTGGCCGCCATCGTTGATTTTTCATAATTATAACATTGCGTAGCTGTTTTCTCGTCTAAATAATACCAAAAACCGAGTTTCATCGAAATCGGCTCACAAACAAAAAGTTTGGCCGCCATCTTAGATTTTTGTCATTTTTAATATAACTTTGCTGTTTTCTTGTAAAAATAGTACAAAAAACCGAGTTTCATCGAAATTGGCCCAAAAAAAAGAAAGTTGGCTGCCATCTTTGATTTTTCAAATTTTTACATTGCGTTGCTGTTTTCTTGTCAAAATAGTACATAAACCGAGTATCATCGAAATCAGCCCACAAACAAAAAAGTTTGCCGCCATCTTGCATTTTTATCATTTTTAACATTGCGTTGCGCTGTTTTCTTGTGAAAATAGTACAAAAAACAGAGTTTCATCGAAGTGGGCCCATAAACAAAAAAGATGACCGCCATCTTGAATTTTCACATTTTCAATATTGCTCTGCTGTTTTCTTTTTAACCGACTTCAAAAAAAGGAGGAGGTTCTCAATTCGTCGGAATCTTTTTTTTTTTTTTTTTTTTTATGTATGTTACTCGATTACTCGAAGACGGCTGGACCGATTTGAAAAATTCTTTTTTTGTTTGAAAGTATATACTTTCAAGTTGGTCCCATTGTCATGAAATCAGTATCTGATGATGGGATCCTGGAGAAATCGAAAGAACTCTTCAAATATTATAGGCACATCTATAGCGATTTTAGTATTTTCTTAAGGAACTTGTGCATTTGCTTTCGAAAAGTACCATTTCGGTGAAGTAGAACTGATGATGAAAACCAGCATAGACGATCATCGGAACTATTCAATACTAAGTAGTTCACTGGTAAGATACGATTACTTTAATATGGTTGCTAGGCTATTTATGCTCATCATAATTCATATGGTGAAGAAGAGCTGATAGTGAAGTACCAGGAGAACTCCTCAACAATAAACGCCCCTGCGTCGGGAAAAGCAGTACTATGTAAAAGGTGATGAGCCGTTGACATAAGGCTATTGTAACTTAGATAATATCATCACCAAATATACTTAAAAACAAAACCTCCTTCTTTTTTGGGCCGATTTCGATGAAACTTTGTTTAGGGCACAATTTTTAAAAGTTTTTAATAAAAACAAAACCTCCTTCAAAAACCTTGAAAATAATCTAACAAAAAACAGTTTCAAAAATAAATTAATGGCTCTAAAAAGCAAGAAATAAAATATTGAAATCTGTATAATAACTAACTCGAAAGTTTGTATGCATATCTTATATTAAACAACGTCTTATGAAGTCGGGTGGGGTTTAAACCCATGATTAAAGTTTAGATAAAACATATCGTTCGTCCCCCCCCCCCCCCCCCCCCCCCCCCACCCGACTTCAAAAGGCGTTGTTTAATATAAGATATGCATACAAACTTTCGAGTTAGTTATTATACAGATTTCAATATTTTATTTCTTGCTTTTTAGAGCCATTAATTTATTTTTGAAACTGTTTTTTGTTAGATTATTTTCAAGGTTTTTGAAGGAGGTTTTGTTTTTATTAAAAACTTTTAAAAATTGTGCCCTAAACAAAGTTTCATCGAAATCGGCCCAAAAACAAAAAAGCTGGCCGCTATCTTGGATTATGCGTTGGTATTATCTCTTCCTGAAAAAACAGTTCATCGTAAATAGGTTCTCCCTCTCCATAAGTCGGCCAGCATACCCTGGTCAACACAATTGCGATGGTAATCACGTCGTTGACAAGGGACTTGTGGGCGATGAAACGACACCATTTAGCCTAGGGACCAGTCCTCAATTTGCGCTTGTTATATGTTGCCAGGTACAGTTGTCATCGTGGTTGGGTTAGTAGCGGGGGCGGGGCCTCACGTGGGACCAAAACTAGTGTATAGAAACAGGTCTAAATATATTTATCCACCATTTATGGTAAATATCCGAGTTTTTTACCTTTTGAGTTTTTATCCACTGCAACCCGTACAACCGTACAACGCTATAACATTAACAAGGTTAACTAACTAACATTGTTTCGAGCACAAAATACTGTTTTCGTCAAAAATGTAGTTAACAAGAAGCAAATCTATTGCGTAGATTCAGGCCTGAATATATTTATCCGGCATTTTTGGATAAAAATCCGCTAAAAATGGATAAAAACGGATATTTATCTATTTTTGATAAATATCCGAGTGTTTTACCTTTAGGCTAATTATCCACTGCCCATCACTATTTGCAGCACAAACAAATAAATAAAGAAACAAGGAAGCGGCCTAATGACAACGTAGTAAAAAACACAGATTTAGAACAATTGGCCTTACTTACCTTACACCTCTTCTGCCATAAATCATCAACTGCCACGCGCTCCTCCTAGAAGAACGTACTGATGAATGCGAACGCGTGCCACCGGATGCGGACGGATCCGTACGCATGCCGACGGCTGCGTTCGGCTGCCAACGCATACGTACGCATCCGCACCTTGATTATCTAAAAAGAAACTATTTAGCGACCGGTTTCATTCCACATACATTGCTACTTTTCTTTGGTATGTTTTTTTTTAATCCAAAAAGAAGTAGCAATGGATCTCTATCATCTATGAACTGCAACCGGTCGCTAGGTGGTTTCTAATTAGATAATCAGCCCGTCGATGCGGTGCGGGCCGACTTTGGCCGGTTTGTTTGAATCGTACATTAGAGTAAGACCAGTAAGACGCGCTTCTATACCAGAGACGAAGCCACGATGCTCTAAGATCACATGAGTTAAAAAAACTTACTCATGTGCTAAGATCATAGATATACTGGTTTCTATATTCGTGTTATCTCGTGTATATTCGCCTTCTATCCATTCTTTCCGTGTCGACACTTAGAGTAAGACGAGACGAAGCCGCGATGCTCTAAGACTCGTATTATAGAATCAAACTCAAACTCAAATCTCTGCTTGAGTACAGTTAGAAAGGGATGGTGCTATACATCATATATAGCGCCATCCTTTTCTAACTGTACTCAAGCAGAGATTTGAGTTTGAGTTTGATTCTGTAATACGAGCCTAAGTGACGACACATTAAAGGGTTCTCGGGTAATTTCGTCAAGTTTTGAGTATGCGAAACTATCTCTATCAGTCTCTTCTCTTGCCGCAGAGAGCGTACGTACCGTACCTTTTTTTATATGCCGTTGAAAAACGCATTTACGCGCTTTCCCCCGCAGGTGATCTGGGAGGGGGTATGTGGGACTCGCCAGGAGGGGACCGCAACATTCAGCGTTGCGGCTCCCTCCACGACTGCCTCCCGTGATCCCACCTAACCAGTTGGTTTGGTGTGATCTCAGGAGGAGGGAATACCCACTAAAAAACTACGGCATTTACCCTCTCGCCGCATATGTCGCCAGCCGTGGGGCTGTGTGGGGGTCCGAGGTGGCAATCACCCCAACTTCTTATTCGTCTGTGACCCCAACTACACACGGCCTGCTCGCAACCGGGCTTCCTCCGCCGGAGAATGGCCAGGTAAGTTTAGCCATTCCCCCCCTCTCGTCAGGGCCATGCAAGGCGAGTAGAGATTCACCTCCCACTGCCCGCTTGGCCCCACGTACCATACCTAAACTAATCAGAAATTTGTACTTATTTATTAATTTAAATCACACGAGTCTCCCCCGCACTAACAGAGCCTAGTACAGACGCGTGTGATTTAAATTAAAAAATAAATACAATTTGTGATTAGTCATGAAATAGATAGGTAGTTTTAAAAATTGCCTAAATTCCGTTACTTACCCAATGATTACGAGTTTGCTTTGAAAACTATAAGTCATATCAACATACTTCCAAGAAATTTTGGAATTTGTATGAATATGGCTTTCTTATAATATTTTTTTCAAGCCGATATCGGTATTGGTTAGAAATTTATCGTCACTTGATTTTTTTTTTGTAAAATTTTATATATTCGGCATTTCAATTACGTCAATTCATTTTTTTGTATCTGAAGGTGTTTTTTTATTTTTGAAAACGATTGGCCATCCTTTATTTATGGGTGTCCCTTGACTCGCCTAAAGTCATTAGAACGCAGAAAGTGTCAAACTAATTTTTACTAACATAATTTTTAAGTTTTTTACTAACAACATTGTTTTATAAATTATATAATATGTTTAGTTTTAAGGTATATATCTATGGGACATCGTTTCCTGAAAATGAATAAATAATAATAATTAGTCCTAATTTCATTTGGCCGAATTTCTTTGGCCTAAACTCCTTAGGTATAATTATTGTTTGGCCTAATAGATTTTTACGCATTTTTGTCGTTTCGCCTAAACGTTAAAATCCCTAATTATCAAAACCACTAATGTTAATTGTCCTAAAATTTATTAGCATACATATCTTTTGACACAATAATGACTACGCCGAAGTATTGTTAACCCCCAATATTGTCTTGCATACATAACTTTTGGCATAACAATATTGTATTGCATACAAGTCAATGACAGAAACAAATCGTCAAAAAACTGACCTGAGGCCCCCCGCTATTAAGAAAAACGTTTAATGCGAACACCATTATGTTAGGTTAGGTTAGTGTTTTGAACACTTCCATAATGCTTGTATGCATGTTGCATGCTGCATGATTGTATGCATGCATGCTTTTGCTTGCATGCTTGCTCACTTGCATTCTTGCTTGCATGTTTGCTTGCAAAATGCTTGCCGGGGGGTGCAGGGGGCTGGCCCCCCTGCTCGGGGGGGTCGGGGGGCCTGAGGCCCCCCGCTGTAAAGAAAAACTTTTAATGCGAAGACCATTAGGTTAGGTTAGGTTAGTGTTTTGACCACTTGCTCCCTAATGCTTGCATGCATGCTGCATGCATGCTGCATGCATGCTGCATGCTTGCCTGCATGCTCCATGCTTGCCTGCATGCTGCATGCTCGCCTGCATGCTGCATGCTCGCCTGCATACTGCATGCTTGCCTGCATGCTGCATGCTTGCGTGCATGCTGCATGCTTGCGTGCATGCTGCATGCTTGCGTGCATGCTGCATGCTTGCTTGCATGCATGCATGCTTGCTTGCATGCATGCATGCCTGCTCTTGCTTGCACGCAAGTATGTATGCCTTTATTGTTGATCAAATCATACAAAAGTGTTTAATTAAATTTAGTAGTATTACAAGTAGTTAACAAAACGGATTAAGGACGGTTATTCCTATAATGATTAAGTGAAGTGAACATTCTGCGAAAAAAATATTAAGGCGTTACACAATTGTGCGAATCGTTATTTAGTACGCCCAGGGCTTGTTCCCTCACTTGACCTGCTTGGTTGGTACGATGCTCGCAGAGAGTGCATCCTGAGAGCATCTCTTGTCGGTGGAATATTCTGTAATTACCTATTGGGTGATCTACCCGATGAACGTGCGATGTAGAATACTTTGCGATTACCTTTTATTAGTAACTTTAGAAAAATACTAACTCATAGAATAGAGATAAAAAAAATTCTAAAAAAAATACTTAATGTTAATATTTTCAAAATTGCTTCTATGATGTAAGATAAGAGTTTATTACGAGTTATTTGGCGTATGATTCATAAGAATTCATTCAGCCGTTTTCTCCCTGCAATAGCCCAAACTTAGTATGTTTCGAAAATGATTTTCTGATTTTTTTTAGAATAGTAGCTGCAATGTCATAATATTGTACATATTCGGAATCAGCTCAAAAAGACCTTTGATTCGATACCCCACACGGTGGGTTTTGGAAAAAAAAAAATTCAAATTCCATACAAAAAAAAGATTGTGTTATAACTCCCTCCCATACAAAAATCCAAGATGGCTCCCCTTTTTAAAATTATCTAAGGGTTCAGAAGGTTCACCCTGCCAAAGGAAATCCCTCGATCACGAACGCCGTATATTGCACTTTTATGTCGTGTAGAAATGCAGCTTTATAGAGGTCAATGGTTTCAACGAATATAAAAACTTCAATAGACGTGTTTTAATTAATCGATTTGGGCATTATTTCTTGCTTTTTATAGATCTGTTTTTAAGATTTTTGAAGGAGGTCGTGCTTTTTTAAAAAGCTTTTTTATTTTAAACTTTTTTGTGGTAGGTATGTAAACGGTGATTTTATAAAATAAAACGTTTTAATGTTTCACATTTTTCAATGGTATACCCCTAGTTACTCAATTTCCACAGGAGTTCCGTTGGGACTTCGCAGTTCAAATGTAGTCCAGAACGTCCTTGGCAATAGATGGTTACGTAACTTGTTTTTGATTGTCATAAACCTATCAATATTTCAATTATACTTCAGATTCGTCCTCGATATTAGTATATTAACACATGTAGTACTGCATGTATCACCACTTAGCACGTTATTTTAAAGCAATAACCTAAAAAGAGAAGGTTTTTGACTTAAAATTGACAGATATTTTGACATTTCCGGTCCAAGTTTGCCCTGTCACTGCTACACGCCAAACACTTCATTCGCTTTTCGTGCTTCGCCACGGACGCACGTATACAGTCTCAAAGTGAGACTTCTTTAGAATTATATTTTTACAGTGAAAATTAAATTATAGTTAAGCATTTACTTCGAGAAGAAAGAAAAAAGTTTTCAAGACGGAAGAGGACAAGAAGAAGAAGTCAAGACGGAGGAACACATTTAAATGCCGTTTACTTGGTTAAACAGCATAATTGTCTGCTATTTATCTGATGCGAACTTACCATACTGGGTATTTTCTGTCAGTTTTTTATTTATCTGATGCGAACTTACCATACTGGGTACTTTCTGTCAGTTTATTTATTTGTCTGATGCGAATTTACCATACTGGGTACTTTCTGTCAAAGCATTGTGTTTAAGACACAATTAAATATCTATTGCACTCGAGATAGTCATGCTGGACTATTTCACCGCATAGATACGTCAAACAACGCTACTGAAGCAACTCAAAGTGCCGTTGACGACGCGACATTGTAAAAAAGCAGACTACCCTCAAAGGTTGCCACGTTGTTGGAACCGCTGCCGAGCACCAATCGGGTGACTCCGTCGTCCGCTGAATCGCCACCATCCACCTTCCAGGCAGGCGGCCGCTGTGCTGGAGCTGCAAGAGCAGCCCTGACAACAGCGTTGCTCATCAGGTATGAATTTTGACATCATGATATCCTTGGTGTTGAGTTAATCTCAACGGTATTATAGTGTACCATCGGTACTAAGATAAATTTATAGTTTACAAAACTGACAGAGTTAGCTATAAATGCTAAAATTTAATAACTTAATGGAACCAGATATTGAGTTATATAGCAAATAGCTCATACCTGATACTTCACACACCTATTATGTGAAATAGCTTAGTTGCTGAAATGGCTAGCTGCTGGCATGCTGATAGAAATTTCAACTAAAAATGGAATAACAGAATCCTTACATTTTATTATCTATTAATGAATCATAATTGCAACGCAATTATCCTACCAATATTATAAATGTGAAAGTTTGTGGGTTTGAATGTTTTTTCCTCAATCACGCCAAAACTACTGAACGGATTTGGTTGAAATTTGGCACACATATGGTAAGTAGCCTAGATTAAAACATAAAATGCTTTTAATCCTGATATTCCCACGGGAACAGGAACCACACGGGTGAAAACCCGGGTGGCCGCTAGTAAATCATAAATGCAATTTATGTTTGTTGGAATACAGTAAAAAATGTAATCATTTGCCTTAACTAGGAAACCTGGCGGGTAGACCTAACATGTTGAACTTGTTCATTACTAACTATTTAGTATGTTTCTTTCTAAGCTATGGCCTTGTACAAATTATCTCTATTACTTTTCAAATTTAATTTGTGTGAGTGTGTACAAAATAATGTTTCTGATGTGGGAAAATTATTAGCTACAAGTGTCAGTGAAGTTTTAGGCAGCTTTCCAATACAAAACTATATACACCTTTTTGTGACAGTATTTCGAATTTTTCACATAATGTGGGGCATTACGACGGTCAATTATACCGTACATGATCAACTCTAGTGTAGCTGAGGCTGCTCACTTTTAAGGCCTTTTAAGGCCACCGACAGTTCAGTCGAATATGAATGATGCATTGGCCACAGGCCTGATGTGAACGATATCCATCAACAAAAAAAAACTGTAAGTAAATCGGGCGCAGTAATCAATAAAACAATTTTAAAACTGATTTATATATTTATTTGCCTTAAAAACGACAACAAAAGACATGGGCAGGTATGTCACATGCTTCATCTCCGACGGCAAGCGAACAGCGAGACGCGGCGAGGAAGCCCCATCAGCTGTTTGTTTCGTCAGTCACAGCAGACTCGCAGACGGGCATCACGGCTAGGGCTTGCAATTCGAATATTCGAATATTCGAATTATTCGAATATTCGCCTTATTTTGCTATTCGAATACTCAAGCCGGTGATATTCGAATATTCGAATATTTTCCACTTTTTTTTTTTATTTAGGCAAAAGTCATTCATTAAACACCCGAATAGCTTTTGTAAGCATAGAATGAAGTCATTAACGTTCACTTTCTCGTTTATTTATGTGTTTACCTATTATGTTTGTTTTTCCACAAATATTTTAATCTAGCTTGAATGAATCAAAGACTTGAAACTTAAAACATAGGGCAAAACAGGAAACAATGACATCTTATAGTGTCATTGAGCTGATCTGATGATGGAACCAAAGGGCCTCAGGAAATCTGTAATAAAACCATACAAACCCATCGAGTTTGTGCTCGTTTGATTCGTCTTGACAAGTACAAATGTGTGATTGTCTCAAATACCTAAATATTTTTCTTTCTTTTGTTCATTTTATTCCTTTTTGGTTTTAGTGATCAGCGTGTCTTGCGACACGTAGGCCTTTTTTAGCTGTTTTCATTCTGTTCTATCTCTTGCTTTTCGCGATCAAAGTATTCCTCCATTTTTCATAATATCATCCGCCCAGATGGGCAACCAAAACCGAAAGATTTTGGTTTGACTTCCTTTTTTCCTATTTCTGTCCCAAGGTTGCCACTCTGTTATTATTTTGGTACATTTTCCCTTGCTTTCTCTTGCCTTTTAACCCGTCCATTGCAATTTTAACAGTCATATTTTCCTTATTATGTCTATTACTTTCGTTCTTTTCTTCTTATTTCCTCTCATTTTTGACGGTCTTTCAGCGTAACACCTATTAAGCTTCTTTTCATTTTCTTTCGCATATTCTTAGCTTCAAATAATGCTTTTGAGTCAGGGCCTACGTTTGACACTCTGTACTAAAACCATAAAAAATCATCGAGTTTTGACTCGTTTGATTCGTCTTGACTAGTACTTTGTTGGGAAATATTGTCCAGGGTCTGATGATGGAGCCGGAAGAAAATTATAGGAACTCTGTAATGAAACCATACAATTCAATCGAGTTTGGGCTCGTTTGATTCGTCTTGGCAATAACTCTGTTTAAAAATAGTGTCCATGGTATAATGATGGAGCCGGAAGAAAATCACGGAAACTCTATAATAAAACAATACAAATCCATGGAATTTAGGCTCGTTTGATTTGTCTCGACAAGTACTCTGTTGGAAAAATAAATAGTGTCCAGGGTCTGATTAAATTCTGAAGAAAACCACAAATTAATGTAATAAAACCATGCAACTCCATTTAATTTGGGCTTGTTTGATTCGTCTTGACTAGTACTCTGTTGGGAAAAAGTGTCCAGAGTCTGATGATGGAGCCGGATGAAAACCACAGGAACTCTGTAATGAAACCATACAAATCCATTGAGTTTGAGCTTGTTTGATTCGTCTTGGCAACGAGGGCTCGTTTGATTCGTCTCGACAAGTTCTCTGTTGGGGAAATAATGTCCAGGGTCTGATAATGAAGCCGGAAGTAAACCACAAAAACTATGTAATAAAACCATGCAACTCCATTTAGTTTGGGCTCGTTTGGTTCGTCTTGACTAGTTCTCTATTGGGAAATAGTGTCCAGAGTCTGATTGAGGGAGCCGGAAGAAAACCACAGAAACTCTGTATTGAAACAATACAAATCCATCGAGTTTGGGCTCGTTTGATTCGTCTTGGCAATAACTCGTTGAGAAATAGTGTCGAAGATCTGATGATGGAGCCGGAAGAAAATCACAGGAACTCTGTAACAAAACCATACATATCCATCGAGGGCTCGTTTGATTCGTCTCAACAAGTACCCTGTTGGGAAAATAGTGTCCAGTGTCTGATAATAAAGCTGGAACAAAATCACGAAAAATATGTAATAAAACCATGCAGCTCCATTTATTTTGGGCTCGTTTGATTTGACTTGACTAGTACTTTGACGGAAGATGATTTTCATGGTCTGGTGATTGAGTCGAAAGAAGGCCACAGGAACTCTCTAATAAAATCATACAACTCCATAGAGTTTGGCCTCGTTTGATTTGTCTTGATAAGTATCTGTTGGGAAATAGTGTCCACGATCTGGTGATAGAGCCGAAAGAAGGGTACAGGATATCTATAATATTACCATACAACCCCATCAAGTTTGGGCTCGTTTGATTCGTTTTGACATGTATTCTGATGAGAGATAGTACTAGACCCTGGTCTAATAATGAAGCCGGAAAAAAGCCCGAGAAAAACACAGATAAGACGAAAAAACAAAAAATAAACATTTACTGACAAACAAACCAAAAAAGTGAACTAAAAAAAACTAAAAAGTATCAAAATCGAAACCAAAACATGCCTTTAAAAGTAACTACAAAAACGGACTAATAAATATAAAATAATTTCCCTTTTAAGTAATTATAACTCTACAAAGAAGTTATTAAACTAAAAACGTGGGGCGAAGGCAAAAAAGTCAATTGAGGTTAAATTTTACACAATGCGTCCCATTAAACAAAGCATTTAACTTTGGTTTAACTTGAAAAACTAAGCAATTTTTAATAATTACGACCATCTGTTTTATTTTACAGAATTATTCGAATAATATTCGAATATATTCGAATACCTCCTTAAAAATTTTCGAATATTCGAATATTGGATTTCATCGAATATTTGCAAGCCCTAATCACGGCCCATCCAAATAGTTGCCGATGATGCATCATCAATTTTTGCCTTCAATCATCATACGTGAGGTAAGGACACCCGTTAAGATAATGTATTCGTGAGGGTGCGTGCTGGTGTGACATCTGTCTGTATTCAGCGAATACAGGCAGTGGTCACCGACTACAGGCGCAAAGTCACTTAATCGTTTGCGCCGGTAATCGTCTGTGTGAATATACCATTTAGCCGCGCTACACAGGTCACCCAGATTATTATTATATTTTTCTATTATATATATACATATACTATAGTATATCATCTCCAGTCGAGCAGAATGCATAACAGTTATAACACATACAAATAATAGTTTTGTTACAATTTGTTGAAGGTTCAACAGAAGGCGACATGAGTAAAAAAAAAAGAAAAAAAAAACAGGTTGTCATATCAGATTTAGTTAAGAACTGTTTAAAATTTAATTTAGCTTTTATAAAAAATTACGCACTCAAAGTACTTAAAAATAATTTTATCACGATTAAAAATGTAACTTATTGTTTTTAAAACACAGTCTAGACATCCTTCCATCACCTTTAAGGTTTTAATATTGATAAGGAAAGTGATAGTAATATACGAATTTAAAATCAGAAATTTTGGGCATTTTAGTGCCCATATTTTTATTACAAAACTACCGCCGCCAGCTATAAAGTTTTTTAAATAGCATGATTTCCCTGTTATTGGACAATATTTACTTTTTATAAGGGTCTCAGAACATTTTTTAAGGTAATGAAGTTCATCTTTTTATATACAATGTTTTTTTTATATACAGCTACCGTCGCAACTTTCCATTATATTACAGATGTATTAGCAATTATGATCTTTACAAGACAAACGTTCACAAAACTGCAGAAATCACTTAGTTGAATGTCATCGATACTTACACAGAATTCCGCGTAAGTCTAATTAGAGACGACATATTTTCTTTTGGGCCTTTTAACAACGGGGTGGACTAGGAGACACTAGTGGTCACATCAGGAATCACAAATTGCAAAATATTTGCATATCAATTATCTAGAACATGCAGTTCAAATTGCTTTCATTGCAATTTTTCTTATAGTATTCAGTGCGGGGTGTTAAGCATTCTAGATATTATTATTCTGATGCTAAATAGAAATTATTCAATTCATAAATTCAAAAACTAATCACCAGTTTTGGTTTTTATTTTCCAGATTGAGATTGAGTAAATTCAAATGCAATGCACGTCGAATTAAGCAGTGGAGATAAAATGCAGTAGATTTTCTTTTTCTCTATTTCTAGCTTTTGATTTCAAAAATATTTGTTTTCTAGTTTGAGATTATAGCATTCACAATGCTATTTTGGTTTAGTATTGTACAAAGACTATTCTGACACTAAGATACCTATTATTTTAATTCTTTTCCACCAGTTTTTTAAACGAAGGTGTAATGATTGTGCCATCATAATCGTCACAATCTTGAGCCTCGGTTTCGCACCTCTTATTTACATGTAAGGTACTTCTTCGTATATCTTATTCTAATATAAAGTATTAACATTCTATAACTTTTAATTTCAGGGACGGAAATTAATCGCACAAATAAATTGGTTTTCATAACATTATCAAGGTGGTATTATTTTACAGGTAAATTATTTATGTTATTATTGAAGCTGCTGTCTGTTAATACTATCAGGAAGTACAGAGTTTGGTAACAGAAACGGTTCGATTATTTAACAAATACTAATATAGACATAATAAACAAATTTTTTTTACAGATGTGTATAACACAATTATCAGTATTACATAATATTGCGTTCATTATTAAATGGACAAAATTGAGCTAATCTCAAGGTTTGGTAAAGAACTTAACTAAGTACGCCTTTGCGTAGACTTCATTGTAGAATTACAATGGATATCTTAAATTACTTAAGACATTTTATTACATATTTTCCAATTTTATTCTTTTTTCATCATTTTTATCTTAAAAGTTTAACTTTGATTACCTTGCCTATTGCACAAATAATGCAAACAATACAGAAAAAACAAGAATGGATCATACATATTTATATTAAATAAGCAGTTCATAATCACTTCTTATTTAGAAAGAAATTAAATTCTATATGTAATGTAAGTAATAGATTGCTGAAATGAAACTTTTAATGAAATGAAGTAGACTTGTGTTGTGTCCAACCAGTTTTAGTACTCGACGTATGCCGATACCTTTATAGCCCTAACAAAAAATGTTACTATAGATGTTCCAGGTAACACGGCGAAATGGTCAATCAATGACTCCGCTATATTTGCAAAATATTAAAACATATTATCACCGATAATCAAACTGAGTTTTCCAAACCAACCTTGTATATTTATATGTATATATGTGCGTGTATATATATATATTGTATATATATATATATATTGTACCAGCCATCTATAGGTACCGTTTTTAGTATATGTAATCATGTAAAACGTTCAGAATGATGTTAAATGGTATTCTTTTCTTTTTTAAAAAGACTAATACGCAAGAAATGATATTTCCATTTTCTTATTATAATGCTTTTAACATCTACATGTGTTAATATACTAATATCGAGGACGAATCTGAAGTATAATTAATGATTAAACGAACTTACCTGTAAGTGAAGTTCTATCATAATTATACGAAGGATTCGTCCGAAGATATTAGTATAGAATCCCACCCTCCCTACTCATTATTGTAATTACAATAACTGTTTACCCACTGAAGAAAATGAGGAAATATCATAGGATTTGGACTTTAAACTAAATGAAGTGTTTGGCGTGTAGCAGTGACAGGGCAAACTTGGAACGGAAATGTCAAAATATCTGTCATGTCAAAATTTTAAGTCAAAAACCTTCTCTTTTTAGGTTTTTTAGGTTATTGCTTTAAAATAACGTGCTAAGTGGTGATACATGCAAGCGGTACTACATGTGTTAATATACTAATATCTTCGGACGAATCCTTCGTATAATTATGATAGAACTTCACTTACAGGTAAGTTCGTTTAATCATTAATTACTGTACTGTACATGTACAGTTCCTATTTAATTTTGAGGAGTTCCTTTGTGTATCTTCATAACCCATAGTCTAATACCAATTAAATTAATATGGTATCATCCTTAAGGTGTCTTCTTTCAAACAAAAAAAGAATCATTTTAGTCCTGCAGATTTTGGGTCGTACCGTGTTTTCGCGTCCGCATAAGATTTTTTTTTTTATTTTCATGATATTTCGACATTACTGAACAAGATAAGAATGGGTGTCGCGCCGACACCCTTGAGAATTTCGTAAAATACGTTTAATAATCCAAGAAGCTACCGCCATTATATAAACCTCCAATTTAAAGATTTTATGAACTCTATATACAAGTGTGGGGTGTCTAATGAAAGGGAATTAAGTGTTCTATAATGTTATAATACACAACATCAGAAAATCGGTTCTTAAACAAAAAAGTAATGGTTGAACATCCGTCTGAATTCGTATAAAATGGTAACGAAAACGACAATATTTTCAAGATTACTTGAAAACTACTGAACCGATTTCAAAATTTCAAACAATGGGACCAACTTGGGCAGAAACCAGCCTTCTGATTGTCTAAAGCTGTTGCTAACAATTCTCGTTTGAAATTAATGAAATTGTTGCTGTCAAGTTGCTTTTGCGATTATGGATGTACGATTTGACAGTTTCAGTTGCTAACAGAATGCTATTGAAATTGAAACCGAAATTTGGCTTATCGATAGAAATTATTCGTATGAAACACCGATTATGGAAGGTTGTTGCATTCAAAGTGACAGATTGGATTGGCAACAATTGTCATTGCAATTGAAACAACCCAGAAGCTGTTTCTAAAGGTGCAATTTTCAAGTTTTCTTTTTTCTGTAATCTAAATTTTAAAATATAAGTATCAGAATTAAATACGAACGTGATTTTCTGTGTTTTGTATATTCAGAATATGTAAATAAATACAACTCGAAACAATTTCAGTACAACAATGGCAGGCAAAATATTATGGAATTTGGCGGAGAAGGAACGGCGTAAGAAGGAGTTAGACGGTTCTCACAGTTCTCACACTGGCACCGCACGCGGTCGCGGGGATCCCGCGCGCGTGTTTTACTTTGTATGCAAGTACATCAATTTGTATAGAAAACCGCTTGGTTCAACACACCGAGGCCGCGCGGAGGCGCGAGAGCGCGCACCGCCAGCGGCACGCAGCAATGCGCGCCAGCAGGCGCGGAATTCGCGGGGTACAACACACTAAGCTCCATAGTGTCATGCCGGTTTTTGTACGTAAGCGCGGGGCCGTCGTATGACGCCGACCGGCGCGGAGGCGCATCGAAAACCGCCCGAATAGGTGGTGCGCTGCGCCGTCGCCGCGCGTGTGAAACGCCAAACCGCGCCCCGCGACGGCGCGCGGCGGCAGTGTGAGAATCGCCTTAAAGATCAGTCGGCGTGCTATTATAGAATCAAACTCAGACTCAAACCTCTGCTTGAGTACAGTTAGAAAGGGATGGCGCTATATGCGATGAATAGCACCATCCCTTTCTAACTGTACTCAAGCAGCAAGCAGTGCTTGAGTCTCGTTCTGTAAGGGTGGGTACCCACTTAGGTTCGCGAACCTCCGCGCTCCGCGAACCTGCACCGAAAATATCGTTTATCCTCTGCTGAAACAGGGCGCCGAGGTGTGTACGTGAGGGAACTCGTACGCGAAGCTGGTTCGCACAGGCACACACTGTAGCCAAAGTAAAAATATTTGTTTTTGCTATGGATCACTGTTCTAGGTTCGCGGAGCGCGGAGGTTCGCGAACCTAAGTGAGTACCCACCCTAATACGAGCCTAAAATATTGAACATTACATGTGAGCATGCGGTTCTCCGTGCCACTGAATAATTCCATTCTAAAACTACCTAGAAGTAATGTACCGATGATATACGTTCTTATTTCAGATATCAAATCGATTGTACCGGCTTCCCGGCAGAATGATTGACAAAAGCATGTGGCACGGAGATTCGCATGGTTTGAGGTTATGTTTTTTGTTAAATCGTCGAATTCCAGATCAATCTGAGTCTGTACCGGTGGTTTGATGTATTTGTAGCCGTTACATATTCATTGTAACAGCTACAAACACTTTCGTTGCTCATGTAACGCAACAGGGTCAAAGATATCGCGATCTAAAGTTTTAAAAGCATGCGACTCTCCGGCCCACACACTTAAGTCTAAAATATTGATGAAAATTGCATTAAGATTAAAAATAAGCAGGTTTTTGTAATCGTTTGATCACGATAAACGACCCGAAAACATATTTTCAGAATATCTTTACTCGTTTTAGAGAAATTTGCAAATTTATTTACTATGAACAATCACAGTGTAGGGTTACCATATCGTCGGTCGGTCAGAATCATTAGGCTGTTTCTAGAAAATAGACCGATCGGAATACGTTATTTTGAGGGTATAACCTTCAAGAATTCTAAAGTTTATTAATTCTTGCCTGTCGATACTTTGGCATATAATTAGTTTATTTTTGCGTTTTGTGTCACATCTAGCCGATGCATCTTGAAAAATTAGATTATTTGTGGTGGTTATAAATAATTGGACTCTAAGGCGATTCTCCCACTGCCAACGCGCGCCGTCGTCGCGGGGCGTGGTTTGGCGTTTCACGTGCGCGGTGACGGCGCAGCGCAACGCCTGTTCGGGCGGTTTTCTCCGCGCCCCCACGCCATTCGGCGTCTGACGCGTCCCCGCCGCTTGTTTTTTAGAGGCATTAAATTTTGAAGTTGTTTTGTTTTAATTTCCAGGTTTTTAGGGTTCCGTACCTCAAAAGGAAAAAAAACTGAACACATATAAAATCACTCATGAGATTAAAACGTCCAGACAAATAATTAAGATTTGCCATCTCGATATTAATGACGGAATTTTAATAACATACGAGTAGGTAGGTACGGTCAACGGCATGCTGGGCTTCCACGACAGCGTAATGATATTCAATCAAATAAATAACAGATTTTTTACAGTTTTGTATAACCTCATGTGCTGCATAATGTACCTACCAAATGGCACTAAAATGGGCGTATATCCAAGCCACGAAACATTTGAAAACCAGAGGAAATCCCGCCATCGTAACGAAACGATCATCGAAAACTAGCCGCGGGGCGCGTCGCAGTGTGTTGTACCCCGCGGTAACGCGCCTGCTGGCGCAAACTGCTCGCGGATCGCCGGCGGCACGCGGCGGTGCGCGCTCACGCGCCGTGGCGCGCCTTGGTGTGTTGGACGAGGCGGTTTTCTGTACAAATTAATGTACTTGCATACAACGTAAAAGACGCGCGTGGGTGCGCCGCGACCACGCGCGTCGCCAGTGTGAGAACCGTCTAAACTGTCAAAATTGTTTTAAAGTAAAAAGAAACAATAGTATTGTATTTAAGATAGCCTGCGTAGTGTACAAACCTAATTTGTGTCATTTTCGTCCATGGAAACAGACGTGGGACCCGTACATTAATAACACCGTCAAAAAAATATTACAATTTGAAAAACAAGTACCATATACCTCAGATCACTTAAAAATCCCTATGAAATAAATTTGTGTCAAATTAAGGCATGGACTTTTAATATTTTCAATTTTTTTGTTTGTCCGAGCCATTGATGCTTATAAAAAGTATTAGTATTATTAGAGTTTACATATTTAATATCTTAAATACATGAGTGATGGACAGAATGAATTTGTGTCATTTTCATGCATGGATAATACCTAGGTAGGTAGGTATTCAAAAAGTTTGCGGTCGAAGCGAGTAGGCGCAGGCGCGTGGCGAGGGACGACGAAGCTCGTCCGTTTCGGTTGGATACTAAGTACGTACATACCTATAAGTCTCACGTCACGATACGAACGAACACGCACCTTTCGTTTGGTTAAGTAGGTACTCTATAGAATTACATCTCCTGTTTTAGAAATTCATACAGATGTACTATGGACAACAACGTCACTTAACCACAACTCTTAAGGTTAAAATCGGTTGCACGCCGCGCCGCCGCCGTCATAACATAATATATTTAGTTCGTGCAGGGGGATACGTGCGCACACAATTTATTTGCTAACTTTTTAAGCGAAGCTGTTGCCCATACTACATACATATCTGTTCTGTTTCCATTCTAAAACAACCTAGAAGTAATGTACCGACGATATACATTCTTATTTCAGATATCAAATCGATTGTACCGGCTTCCCGGCAGAATGATTGACAAAAACATGTGGGCCGGAGAGTCGCATGCTTTGAGGTTATGTTTTTTGTTAAATCGTCGAATTCCAGATCAATCGGAGCCTGTAGCGGTGGGTTGATGTATTTGTAGCCGTTACATATTTATTGTAACAGCTACAAACACATTCGTTGCTCATGTAACGCAATAGCGACCTAAAGTTTTAAAAGCATGCGACTCTCCGGCCCACACGCTTAAGTCTAAAATATTGGTGAAAATTGTATTATGATTAAAAATAAGCAGGTTTTCGTAACCGTATATAATAGGTCTTTACCTATGAAATTGCCGATTTGTATGGAGAATTTTCAAGAAGTTGCATTTTTCATACTAGCATTTTCTTTGTTCATTTAACAACCGTTAACACTCTTGTAACAAAACTTTTATGTACTAATGTTTGAACACTATGCTAACCTATTCCATTTACGATAAGCGAAAAAAATAAGTTTTGGCTAAGTTACAACCCCTCCGGTCACCCTTTTTTGGCTCACAAAAAAAAGAGTAACTTTCAAGATCTTTTTTTAATGCTATGAAAGCTAAAAAAAGGACTTTATTTTTACTGATAGTTGACTATCATGGTCATAATTCGACATACGTAAATCAAGATATTGTTAAATGTTTTAAAACATAGAAGTTATTATTTTCTCTGTATGTGACAAAATATCGGCAAGTTCATAAGTAAAGACCTAATATTTGTAGATATATATTGCGAACGATTTTATCCTAGCTTTCCGATGACCTAGAGACTTGAAACTTTGAAAATAGGTCAAAACTGGAAGGCAATGCAATATTATGGTGTCATTGAGCTGATCTGATGATGAAGCCGGAAGAAGCCCACAGGAATTCTATGATAAAACCTACAACCCCATCGTGTTTGGGCTCGTTAGAATAGGCATGACGAAATTTTTTTTATTTTTTATGTTACATAAATTACCTCTCAAAAAAAGAAACATTGGTAAAATAATTATTTCGCTAGCGTGAAAACTGCCCGAGATATCACAGTTTAAAATGCACACAAATTGGACTCACCTGAAAACGCTCCATACTAACGGCTACCCTAGTTATGACGTCACGCCTAGGTGTTTCGGGTCAAACATTTGCTACAATAGATCAATAGAATTAAATTAACGTAATAATTACAAAGTTAAAGGTCAAAAGTTACGGTTAACACATCCAAAATGATGAAAAAACTGTCCCCTAGCTATGGTCTCATAGTTAAAGGGCTGTTTAGTTGGTGAAACGTATTCTAAACAAGGGGTTCGTTTGGGGGCTCTTTTATTTAAAGGGGCACATAGTTAGGTAACGGTTTAGGGGATGTTGGTGAAATCGGCCATTAGTGACGCCTAAGCATAGGTACTGAAGTTCGGTGACACATTTGAAGTAACGAGTAGGTAGGTAGGTAAGAAGTATACGAACGAATATAAATACATTTGATGATACTGTGGCCGCGTTCCGAATCACGCTCACAGTGCTGTTAGCGCGTATCCGACCAAATTAAATAGTCACAAAATATTACACAGATAGGGTATTTGTGTACCTACTTCATTTAATGGATTATAGGCTAACAGTGCTGTTGGCGTGATTTGGAACTAGGCATGTGTTATTATTGTCAATTACAGTCTCATTGATGAGATGACATCATTAACATTCTTGTACTCTACCTCTTGCAAAGTTTAAAAAGAAAGGATTACCTACCTACTGTAACAAAATATTTTTTGAGGGTAAGGAAATAAAAACCGGTCAAGTGTGAGTCGGACTCGCACACAAAGGGTTCCGTACCAAAAAACGGCTAAAAAATCACGTTTGTTGTATGGGAGCCCCCTCAAATATTTATTTTACTAGCTGACCCGACAGACGTTGTCCTGTCTTAGTTATAAATATTAAATTCGAATTGGTATAAATTATTGAAAAGTTTAGTTCAGAGATTAGTAGGTAAGTACCGTTCCCGTTTCCGTTTTCGTTCTCGTTCCCGTTCCCATTTACTTTAAAACCCAACAGCTTTATAAATAACCAAGTACCTATACATCACTTGTTATGTTAGTAACGTGTATGTTAGTCTATCCAAACTTACTAATAAGGCGTGATGGCTCTGAACTAACCGTGATGAGCACTAAGAAATTCAGTTTTCTTATAACCTCTTTGTAAGAAAAAAAAATAATTATTTTACATGTATTTTATTAATAAAATAACTCCGAACGAAGCATCTGTTTTATTACATCCTTGAATGTATGTTTTTTTTTATCGTTGTTCGCGCGTATCTTCGACATTTATGGACCGATTTTGATGATTATTTTTTTGTTCGATTCAATTTTTTTGCGAAATGGTCCCATTTATTTTTTTTTCAAATCGGTTCAGTAGTTTTCAAGGTATCCTGAAAACACTATGATTTTGCATCAACTAACTTGACTATTTTGTTATTTATGAACCGAATAAGATGATTCTTTTTGTTGGGTAAGAGGTATTTTTAGTCTTTTTAACCGACTTCAAAAAAAAGAAGGTTCTCTTTCAGTTTGACCTGTATGAATGTATGTTTCTCCGCGAATATCTCACGTTTGACTGAGCCGATTTTTCTACCAAATAATATACTTACACTACACTACCTAATAGAGAAGGTACTTACACTAAAAACAAAAAAATAAAAATTGTTTTAATAATAAAAAAAAATGTTTTAAAAAACAAAAAACTAACTTCAAATAACCTGCCTCTAAAAAGCAAGAAATAATATTCAAATCATTAGATATGCATTATCATTGTTATATAATAACAACACGTATATTGAAGTCGGGTAGGGCTTTTAGAATAAAAAAACGAAGTTGTACTCCAGCCCCACCCGACTTCAATAGACGTGTTGTTATTATATAACAATGATAATGCATATCTAATGATTTTAATATTATTTCTTGCTTTTTAGAGGCAGGTTTTTTGAAGTCGGTTTTTTGTTTTTTTTAAAAGGTAAGTAAATACTAAAGTTTAATTTTTCAAGTTTTGACTTATGTAGTAAGCATAAATTACATTACAACCATTGAAACTTGTCCCAAGTAACAATACAAAAACTCACATACATACAAACGTAGAGCAGTGTGGAACAATGCAACACCAAAAGCTCTGAGTCTCATATTTCTCTCATTTTTAGGGTTCCGTAGCCAAAATGGCAAAAAACGGAACCCTTATAGATTCGTCATGTCTGTCTGTCTGTCTGTCTGTCTGTCTGTCCGTCCGTATGTCACAGCCACTTTATTCCAAAAGTATTAGGACTACATAGTTGAAACTTGGTAGGTAGATGTATTCTGTGAACCGCTTTACGATTTTTACACAAAAATAAAAAAAAATAAAAGATTAAGGGGGGCTCCCCATACATGGAACTGAAACTGAAAATATTTTTTTTCATCAAACCAATACTTGTGGGGTGTCTATAGATAGGTCTCTAAAAATGACATTGAGGTTTGTAAGACTATTTTTTTTCAAAGTCAACCGTTTGAAAGATATATGCCGCCAAAGTGGTAAAATGTGTGTCCCCCCCCCTTTAACTTTTAAAGTAAGAGGGTGAAAAATCTAAAAAAAATATAAGCTATAGATATTAATAAACACTTTCAACGAAAATTGTTTTGAACGAGATATAGTAATTAGTTTTCAAGATATAGTACATTTTCCAAAACCGCAAATATAACTTTGTCATTCATACAAACACTGTGAAAAACAAAGTTATTTTTTCAGGCGAAAAATGATAGCGGTATTAAAATATGGTATGTTATAATGTACCTACGGAACCCTACTGCGCGTGGCCCGACACGCACTTGGCCGGTTTTTAAAGATATGAATTCCGTTTTTAGAGGAACGGAATCTACTTAATTAGGTATAAAATGGCAGTTATAGTTTCATTAATAAATAGATACATAAACCAATAAGAAGACTTTTAAAAGAAAATGGGAATTGTTTCATTGTGTCCACCTGTGTCCACCTAGGTGTACACAATGAAACATCCTCTGTCCAACAATGAAACACTGTTATTAATTTTGACATTTTCATATTTAGTGGAACAAGTAAATGACAAAATCTGTTGAATTCCAACCGATAAAGGTTTTCTCAAGGTATTGCACAATTATTCAGCCATTCAGGCAATAGCTGCCAAACTTTCCTACGCGTTGCATACAAACACCTAGGCGTGACGTCATAACTAGGGTAGCCGTTAGTATGGAGCGTTTTCAGGTGAGTCCAATTTGTGTGCATTTTAAACTGTGATATCTCGGGCAGTTTTCACGCTAGCGAAATAATTATTTTACCAATGTTTCTTTTTTTGAGAGGTAATTTATGTAACATAAAATAAAAAAAAATTTCGTCATGCCTATTCTAACGAGCCCAAACACGATGGGGTTGTAGGTTTTATCATAGAATTCCTGTGGGCTTCTTCCGGCTTCATCATCAGATCAGCTCAATGACACCATAATATTGCATTGCCTTCCAGTTCTGACCTATTTTCAAAGTTTCAAGTCTCTAGGTCATCGGAAAGCTAGGATAAAATCGTTCGCAATATATATCTATAAATATTAGGTCTTTACTTATGAACTTGCCGATATTTTGTCACATACAGAGAAAATAATAACTTCTATGTTTTAAAACATTTAACAATATCTTGATTTACGTATGTCGAATTATGACCATGATAGTCAACTATCAGTAAAAATAAAGTCCTTTTTTTAGCTTTCATAGCATTAAAAAAAGATCTTGAAAGTTACTCTTTTTTTTGTGAGCCAAAAAAGGGTGACCGGAGGGGTTGTAACTTAGCCAAAACTTATTTTTTTCGCTTATCGTAAATGGAATAGGTTAGCATAGTGTTCAAACATTAGTACATAAAAGTTTTGTTACAAGAGTGTTAACGGTTGTTAAATGAACAAAGAAAATGCTAGTATGAAAAATGCAACTTCTTGAAAATTCTCCATACAAATCGGCAATTTCATAGGTAAAGACCTATTATATACGGTTACGAAAACCTGCTTATTTTTAATCATAATACAATTTTCACCAATATTTTAGACTTAAGCGTGTGGGCCGGAGAGTCGCATGCTTTTAAAACTTTAGGTCGCTATTGCGTTACATGAGCAACGAATGTGTTTGTAGCTGTTACAATAAATATGTAACGGCTACAAATACATCAACCCACCGCTACAGGCTCCGATTGATCTGGAATTCGACGATTTAACAAAAAACATAACCTCAAAGCATGCGACTCTCCGGCCCACATGTTTTTGTCAATCATTCTGCCGGGAAGCCGGTACAATCGATTTGATATCTGAAATAAGAATGTATATCGTCGGTACATTACTTCTAGGTTGTTTTAGAATGGAAACAGAACAGATATATACAGTACTATGGGCAACAGCTTCGCTTAAAAAGTTAGCAAAAAAATTGTGTGCGCACGTATCCCCCTGCACGAACTAAATATATTATGTTATGACGGCGGCGGCGCGGCGTGCAACCGATTTTAACCTTAAGAGTTGTGGTTAAGTGACGTTGTTGTCCATAGTACATCTGTATGAATTTCTAAAACAGGAGATGTAATTCTATAGAGTACCTACTTAACCAAACGAAAGGTGCGTGTTCGTTCGTATCGTGACGTGAGACTTATAGGTATGTACGTACTTAGTATCCAACCGAAACGGACGAGCTTCGTCGTCCCTCGCCACGCGCCTGCGCCTACTCGCTTCGACCGCAAACTTTTTGAATACCTACCTACCTAGGTATTATCCATGCATGAAAATGACACAAATTCATTCTGTCCATCACTCATGTATTTAAGATATTAAATATGTAAACTCTAATAATACTAATACTTTTTATAAGCATCAATGGCTCGGACAAACAAAAAAATTGAAAATATTAAAAGTCCATGCCTTAATTTGACACAAATTTATTTCATAGGGATTTTTAAGTGATCTGAGGTATATGGTACTTGTTTTTCAAATTGTAATATTTTTTTGACGGTGTTATTAATGTACGGGTCCCACGTCTGTTTCCATGGACGAAAATGACACAAATTAGGTTTGTACACTACGCAGGCTATCTTAAATACAATACTATTGTTTCTTTTTACTTTAAAACAATTTTGACAGTTTAGACGGTTCTCACACTGGCGACGCGCGTGGTCGCGGCGCACCCACGCGCGTCTTTTACGTTGTATGCAAGTACATTAATTTGTACAGAAAACCGCCTCGTCCAACACACCAAGGCGCGCCACGGCGCGTGAGCGCGCACCGCCGCGTGCCGCCGGCGATCCGCGAGCAGTTTGCGCCAGCAGGCGCGTTACCGCGGGGTACAACACACTGCGACGCGCCCCGCGGCTAGTTTTCGATGATCGTTTCGTTACGATGGCGGGATTTCCTCTGGTTTTCAAATGTTTCGTGGCTTGGATATACGCCCATTTTAGTGCCATTTGGTAGGTACATTATGCAGCACATGAGGTTATACAAAACTGTAAAAAATCTGTTATTTATTTGATTGAATATCATTACGCTGTCGTGGAAGCCCAGCATGCCGTTGACCGTACCTACCTACTCGTATGTTATTAAAATTCCGTCATTAATATCGAGATGGCAAATCTTAATTATTTGTCTGGACGTTTTAATCTCATGAGTGATTTTATATGTGTTCAGTTTTTTTTCCTTTTGAGGTACGGAACCCTAAAAACCTGGAAATTAAAACAAAACAACTTCAAAATTTAATGCCTCTAAAAAACAAGCGGCGGGGACGCGTCAGACGCCGAATGGCGTGGGGGCGCGGAGAAAACCGCCCGAACAGGCGTTGCGCTGCGCCGTCACCGCGCACGTGAAACGCCAAACCACGCCCTGCGACGACGGCGCGCGTTGGCAGTGGGAGAATCGCCTTAGAGTCCAATTATTTATAACCACCACAAATAATCTAATTTTTCAAGATGCATCGGCTAGATGTGACACAAAACGCAAAAATAAACTAATTATATGCCAAAGTATCGACAGGCAAGAATTAATAAACTTTAGAATTCTTGAAGGTTATACCCTCAAAATAACGTATTCCGATCGGTCTATTTTCTAGAAACAGCCTAATGATTCTGACCGACCGACGATATGGTAACCCTACACTGTGATTGTTCATAGTAAATAAATTTGCAAATTTCTCTAAAACGAGTAAAGATATTCTGAAAATATGTTTTCGGGTCGTTTATCGTGATCAAACGATTACAAAAACCTGCTTATTTTTAATCTTAATGCAATTTTCATCAATATTTTAGACTTAAGTGTGTGGGCCGGAGAGTCGCATGCTTTTAAAACTTTAGATCGCGATATCTTTGACCCTGTTGCGTTACATGAGCAACGAAAGTGTTTGTAGCTGTTACAATGAATATGTAACGGCTACAAATACATCAAACCACCGGTACAGACTCAGATTGATCTGGAATTCGACGATTTAACAAAAAACATAACCTCAAACCATGCGAATCTCCGTGCCACATGCTTTTGTCAATCATTCTGCCGGGAAGCCGGTACAATCGATTTGATATCTGAAATAAGAACGTATATCATCGGTACATTACTTCTAGGTAGTTTTAGAATGGAATTATTCAGTGGCACGGAGATTCGCATGCTCACCATTACATAGGTACATATTGCTTTCGTTGGTTAAATTTTACTCTATGACGATCGATGACTCAGAGATTTGTCTGGCAGAATGCACCCAACAGTTGACAGATTTAATTTCAAAACAGTGAGCATGCGACTCTCCGTGCCACTGAATAATTCCATTCTAAAACTACCTAGAAGTAATGTACCGATGATATACGTTCTTATTTCAGATATCAAATCGATTGTACCGGCTTCCCGGCAGAATGATTGACAAAAGCATGTGGCACGGAGAGTCGCATGCTTTAAGGTTATGTTTTTTGTTAAATCGTCGAATTCCAGATCAATCGGAGCCTGTACCGGTGGGTTGATGTATTTGTAGCCGTTACATATTCATTGTAACAGCTACAAACACATTTGTTGCTCATGTAACGCAACAGGGACAAAGATATGGCGATCTAAAGTTTTAAAAGCATGCGACTCTCCGGCCCACACGCTTAAGTCTAAAATACTGGTGAAAATTGTATTAAGATTAAAAATAAGCAAGTTTACGTAACCGTTTGATCACGATAAACGGCCCGAAAACATATTTTCACTATATCTTCATTCGTTTTAGAGAAATAAGTAAATTTATTTACTATGATTTATTGTGAATAATCAGTGTGTAGGGTGACCATATCGTCGGTCCGTAGGAATCATTAGGCTGTTTCTAATAAAATTCAAGTTGAACTACATAATGTTGAGGGTTGATTTGCCTACATACTCGTACGTATCGTACCTACTATCATACTGTTACTGACTATGCAATATTGCAATATTTTTTAGGGGACGTAAAAAGGTGACTTTTATCCTAATCGAGATGACAAAATACAAACAAACAAATGAGAAAGTAGGTAACCTTATAAAAACGTGTTAAAAATGTGAACGTCATAATTGGTATAATAATTGCCCACTCAGTACCAGTCACCCATCATCATCAGTATCAGTCACCCATTAATTTAGGTCTCGGTTGAATGCAACCGAACTGAGAACTTCCTTCGTTTTTTGAAGTATTAGTCTTTCAAAATAGGTATCTAAAAACACTTCAACTTGCATTTTAGACCGATCGGGATAAGTTTTTAGCTTTTAAAAATATTAAAGTTTGTTTTTTTCGTATATAGTTTCTGCACCATTCACTTAGCCTAATACATGAAATTGTGTCATTTTGGTTTGATGCATAAGTAACAATTTAGGTTTTTGTCTTTTTTAACGTTATCGGACGAAAAGAAAATTAAAGTTGAAAATTTTACTTTCATGATGATTATGAAGTTGTAACCGATGTACTTGAGCTTTTTGTGTCATCTTTGTCCACGGGAATACTGTTATTTGACTATTACCTAAAGCGTTACCTTAGTAACTCCAAAAGAATATTACAATTAGACATGCGAGCCGCGCCGGCGCCGCCGCGCCGCGCCGCGTTTTTCCCGCGCCGCCGCCGCCGTGGCTTTCGGGTCGGCGCGCCGAATGAAGCGCAAGCGCAAGGGAAGGCAAGAGAGCACGAGTAAAAGCAAGCGAGCGAGAGGGACAGGAAAAGTGCAGAAGCAACGCACAGCTGCTCACTCGCTCTATTTTTAATTCTTCCTTCTAAATTCAACCACGTCAACTAATTTTATAATTCAATCTAAAATATTTGTATTAAAATGGAACTGCAGCTGTGCAATTTTTATTACTGACGATTGATATAAACAAATTGTTTGTTATCAACATTAATAATATTATGCTTATCAAAAATAAGCTTATAGTACTTTATTATTAACATATACCGAAAATAGAAAATATCGTAACGGTACAAAAGCCCGGCCGCTGGTTTAATGGTTGGCCGACTATAGGACTGATGGTCATTCTATGCTCGGCCACCATTTCAAAAGGCAGCCGAATTTAGATTTTTCACCAGTTCCTTAGACCGAGCTCCAGCGAGCTTTAATTTAGTAACAAATAAAATTATATGAGAAAATATCACTTTATATTATTCTTTGATTAAGGTTTTATCACATATAAACTTCAATAGATCGAGAAATCAGTGAAAGTAATTAAAATCACATACCCCATAACTTGGATATCCCTCGAACTTAACTACAAAATTGCACAACGCGCGGCACAACCACGCGGGTCGCTGGTCAAATTGCTACTGAGTGCAAGCAAAATGCAAATCAGATGACGGCTTGCTGCCATTTTGACAATTCCTAATGAGTGATATTAAAGCTTCTTTTCGTACAAAAACCTTTTGAGAAATAGCATATACTCACACAGTTTATTTAATATTTTGTTTGAGTGGCCGAATTTAGGGTGTGTCCGAATTTAGTCGCAAGTGAACAAGTTTATCTACATAATATGAGTATCTAAGATGAGTTTGGGTAGCTAGGCAGTCAGGAGGCACTTTGAATTGTATTCAAGGAAAAAATTATTTTTTTCGCCACAGAAAAGTGCAAGATATATATATAGGCGGTGTTGTTGTTGCGCAAATAAATAAATTTGACTTAAAATTCCGGAAATATTTGTGCCACGCCGGCGCGGTCACGCCACGCCGACTATAAATGGTCGGCGCGCCGCCGCGGGCAATTAAGGCCTCGGCGCGCATGTCTAATTACAATTGGTTAAATAAGTGTTAAATGTTTTAGATCAATAGTATCTGTTGTACATAATGTTTTGTGCTAAATTCATCAATGGAATTTTCAGCTTTTTATTTTTTTCTTTTCAACACAAAAGAAAATGGGGGGGGGGGGTGGGAGCCGGGGCACCGCTGTTTGCTGCGTACTTCGAGCACCGCTGCTACGTACTTTGCCGTTCGAGCGACTTTGGGTAAAAGAATTTGTAAAAAGTAGCCTCTATTTCGTATTGAGCCAGCACAATATCCCACTTCAAATTAATTCGCCTAATTTAAAGTAAGTAAGTGACTTATGCCCGATTTCACCAACGTCCCCTAAATTTAACAGGACCCGCAAATCTGTTAGGGGACCACATAACCGCGTTCATGCGTTTCACCAACGCACATGGGACCCCTATAGTGCTAAAAGGACTGCTAAGTTTAGGGGGTGCAATATTCAGCCCATAACGTTATGTGGCAGTTTAAAAATCTTTTTTCGAGAGCAATATTTTTTAATTACTAAAGAAAATGGATAGGCACTTTATTCAATTGTAGAAAGCTTTAAAATTTTTGAGTTAATTCTGGGAAATACATTATTTAGACGACATCAAATAATTCGACAATGAGTAGGCTATTTTAAAAAAGTGATAACGTGGACTTTTAAAAATATATAGTTATATAAAATATAATTTACAATATAATAAAAAAATACAATAAAAAAATATAAGTATAATTATTTTAATATAAGTGCATAACCCCACATTACATTAAAGTTACTATGGGGCTGACATGTAACTTAATACAAAAGCTACTTTAAAAATAAAGAGAAAAAAAGATACCTATAGGTTATTAATATTTATTTATATTAGAGAAGGTTGAAAAGAATTTGGATTTTCATGACCGTAGATGAGAAAGCTTTTTTTACATTTAAATGTGATTATTATTAGAATACTTACTTACCTAATATTTTATTCAAAATATTTTTTAATAATTTATTTCTTTTTGAATAATATAATGAAATACGACTTAATAAATAAGAATAATAAACATAGGTAGTGATTTTTTTACATTTAATTGTGATTATTATTTGAATACTTATTTTATATTTTATTCAAAATATTTTTAATATTTTATTTCTTATTTGAAAAATATACACCCAATTGCACTAAACTTAAGAATCGCCTAAGTCTTTTCTTAACTACAACTCGACCAAGTTAAGTAGGCGAATGACAGCTACATGACCGCTAAGTTTGACACCGTTTTAATTTGGTCGTGTTGTAGTTAGGAACAGACTTAGGCGATCCTTAAGTTTAGTGCAATCGGCACATAGTGAAATACGGCTTAATAAATAAGAAGAATCAACATGGTGATTTCAGACTTTCTAAAGGAATATCTGAACACATTTTGTTCTACGGTAGTCCAAAGGCTTCAAACAGTTCAAGTTTAAAAAAGTGTTTTTATACTTATATTTTAATTTCGGGTCAAACATTTGCTACAATAGATCAATAGAATAATATAATGAAATACGACTTAATAAATAAGAATAATAAACATAGGTAGTGATTTTTTTACATTTAATTGTGATTATTATTTGAATACTTATTTTATATTTACCTGCTTATTTTTAATCATAATACAATTTTCACCAATATTTTAGACTTAAGCGTGTGGGCCGGAGAGTCGCATGCTTTTAAAACTTTAGGTCGCTATTGCGTTACATGAGCAACGAATGTGTTTGTAGCTGTTACAATAAATATGTAACGGCTACAAATACATCAACCCACCGCTACAGGCTCCGATTGATCTGGAATTTGACGATTTAACAAAAAACATAACCTCAAAGCATGCGACTCTCCGGCCCACATGTTTTTGTCAATCATTCTG
The DNA here is from genome assembly GCA_943789525.1 of Agriphila geniculea. Lineage (NCBI taxonomy): Eukaryota > Metazoa > Arthropoda > Insecta > Lepidoptera > Crambidae > Agriphila > Agriphila geniculea. The sequence goes on along the minus strand of OX038883.1, from coordinate 16,795,769 downwards.
CCGGGAAGCCGGTACAATCGATTTGATATCTGAAATAAGAATGTATATCGTCGGTACATTACTTCTAGATTGTTTTAGAATGGAAACAGAACAGATATGTATGTACTATGGGCAACAGCTTCGCTTAAAAAGTTAGCAAAAAAATTGTGTGCGCACGTATCCCCCTGCACGAACTAAATATATTATGTTATGACGGCGGCGGCGCGGCGTGCAACCGATTTTAACCTTAAGAGTTGTGGTTAAGTGACGTTGTTGTCCATAGTACATCTGTATGAATTTCTAAAACAGGAGATGTAATTCTATAGAGTACCTACTTAACCAAACGAAAGGTGCGTGTTCGTTCGTATCGTGACGTGAGACTTATAGGTATGTACGTACTTAGTAACCAACCGAAACGGACGAGCTTCGTCGTCCCTCGCCACGCGCCCGCGCCTACTCGCTTCGACCGCAAACTTTTTGAATACCTACCTACCTAGGTATTATCCATGCATGAAAATGACACAAATTCATTCTGTCCATCACTCATGTATTTAAGATATTAAATATGTAAACTCTAATAATACTAATATTTTTTATAAGCATCAATGGCTCGGACAAACAAAAAAATTGAAAATATTAAAAGTCCATGCCTTAATTTGGCACAAATTTATTTCATAGGGATTTTTAAGTGATCTGAGGTATATGGTACTTGTTTTTCAAATTGTAATATTTTTTGACGGTGTTATTAATGTACGGGTCCCACGTCTGTTTCCATGGACGAAAATGACACAAATTAGGTTTGTACACTACGCAGGCTATCTTAAATACAATACTATTGTTTCTTTTTACTTTAAAACAATTTTGACAGTTTAGACGGTTCTCACACTGGCGACGCATCCCGGTCGCGGCGCACCCACGCGCGTCTTTTACGTTGTATGCAAGTACATTAATTTGTACAGAAAACCACCTCGTCCAACACACCAAGGCGCGCCACGGCGCGTGAGCGCGCACCGCCGCGTGCCGCCGGCGATCCGCGAGCAGTTTGCGCCAGCAGGCGCGTTACCGCGGGGTACAACACACTGCGACGCGCCCCGCGGCTGGTTTTCGATGATCGTTTCGTTACGATGGCGGGATTTCCTCTGGTTTTCAAATGTTTCGTGGCTTGGTTATACGCCCATTTTAGTGCCATTTGGTAGGTACATTATGCAGCACATGAGGTTATACAAAACTGTAAAAAATCTGTTATTTATCTGATTGAATATCATTACGCTGTCGTGGAAGCCCAGCGTGCCGTTGACCGTACCTACCTACTCGTATGTTATTAAAATTCCGTCATTAATATCGAGATGGCAAATCTTAATTATTTGTCTGGACGTTTTAATCTCATGAGTGATTTTATGTGTTCAGTTTTTTTTCCTTTTGAGGTACGGAACCCTAAAAACCTGGAAATTAAAACAAAACAACTTCAAAATTTAATGCCTCTAAAAAACAAGCGGCGGGGACGCGTCAGACGCCGAATGGCGCGGGGACGCGGAGAAAACCGCCCGAACAGGCGTTGCGCTGCGCCGTCACCGCGCGCGTGAAACGCCAAACCGCGCCCTGCGACGACGGCGCGCGTTGGCAGTGGGAGAATCGCCTTAGAGTCCAATTATTTATAACCACCACAAATAATCGAATTTCTCAAGATGCATCGGCTAGATGTGACACAAAACGCAAAAATAAACTAATTATATGCCAATGTATCGACAGGCAAGAATTCATAAACTTTAGAATTCTTGAAGGTTATACCCTCAAAATAACGTATTCCGATCGGTCTATTTTCTAGAAACAGCCTAATGATTCTGACCGACCGACGATATGGTAACCCTACACTGTGATTGTTCATAGTAAATAAATTTGCAAATTTCTCTAAAACGAGTAAAGATATTCTGAAAATATACTTTCGGGTCGTTTATCGTGATCAAACGATTACAAAAACCTGCTTATTTTTAATCTTAATGCAATTTTCATCAATATTTTAGACTTAAGTGTGTGGGCCGGAGAGTCGCATGCTTTTAAAACTTTAGATCGCGATATCTTTGACCCTGTTGCGTTACATGAGCAACGAAAGTGTTTGTAGCTGTTACAATGAATATGTAACGGCTACAAATACATCAAACCACCGGTACAGACTCAGATTGATCTGGAATTCGACGATTTAACAAAAAACATAACCTCAAAGCATGCGACTCTCCGTGCCACATGCTTTTGTCAATCATTCTGCCGGGAAGCCGGTACAATCGATTTGATATCTGAAATAAGAACGTATATCATCGGTACATTACTTCTAGGTAGTTTTAGAATGGAATTATTCAGTGGCACGGAGAGTCGCATGCTCACTCAAAACATAAACAATATTATAACACTGTTAAATTAAAATGTTTCGTTTATACATGACGCTGCCCCGCAACACTGGCTTTTTAAATAAGTCGGGTTATCCGAGTTTCGCAGTAACTTCATGTTAGTGTTTTATCGATAGAAAGATGATAGCAATGCAACAAATCTTTCTGTATCACTTTTACGTAATCGCATTTCATCGATAGAAATTTTACTGTGTTAGCAACAAAACATCGATTGAAATAATTTCAATGAAAATTAGATAATCAGCCTCCTGATGTTATTGGATGATTCAATCGGTTCAGCCGTCTTCGAGTAATCGGTGTACATCATAAAGTTAATGGTGTACATACAAATAAAAAAAAATATATGCGACGAATAGATAACCTCCACCTTTTCAAATTTTTGAAGTCGGTTATAAAGCAATTAAATGCCAATGGATGCATTTCAAGAGACGAATCGTTGAGTCATCGATCTCCATACATTGTTAAAATCTACTC